>CATIUR010000003.1:76162500-79012500 GCA_949592205.1 Helichrysum umbraculigerum
CATCCTTTCTCAGGATTTCGTTGCTTCTATCCACTCATTGAAGCTGCTCTTTTACTTGCGTAAACATAGACACAATATCCCGGTTAGCAATCATAACAGGGTCTGGATCCAATAGGAATCCAGCCCCCAAAGATGTGGATTCAGCCGACGGTAGCCTCGCATAGACATTTTGCGGCTGTTGCTGAGATGATGTGAGAGGTGGAGCGGGAGGAAGAGTGGTTCTAGCAGAGGATGATTATGGCATGGTAGATGATGTAGATCGTCCTTGGCTCAACATTTTTGACAGAAATCTTTGGAAAAGATGACTCAACAAGGATTTTAACAAAAGTTTGATTAAGCAAAACACCAATTGCCCCACGGTGGGCGCCAAATTGTTTTGGTCAAAAATTACTAAAAGCAATTAAGTGATCAAATTTAGTTTGTGAGGTCAGGTGTAAAAATTACTCTCAAGATAATTACATAGAAACACGATTATCTCTATTAGTAAGTAAATATTTTGTGTAAAAAGATAGATTAAATACGTAAATCCTTGTTGAACAAATGTTTTAATATCAAAGCTCAAGAACAGATTGAGGATAATGCTAATTTGACAATGAAAATGTAAAATGTATACGATTAAAGTAATGTAAATGATAAGTAATCAAAAACGACATGGTGATGTATGAGGAAAGCCCTTGATCAAAGTTGATCGCCGGCACAAAACCTCGGGAAGGATCAAATGATCCTTGCCTTTGTTAATCTTATTAAAATGAAAGTAATCGATTACAAACTAAGAGCACAAGGATGGTCGGCTAAGTGAATTTGTGTGTGAATCTAGCTAAGTGTTGATGAAATAAGCATAAATGAGAGAAATAGCAGAGTGTTTGTGTGAGTTGCAGGTGAAGATGGTGAATATTCGTTAACCTAATGATCATCCATGCCTCATTTAAATACTAAGAGCGTATAACAATATTTCCGAGATTTCAGGGATCCTCCGATGAAGGATGAAGACCACCAACGTCTCTTTTGACTTCATTTTACACATGCAGTGGACTTCGTCTTCATAAGATCGTATCAAAACCTCGTCACATAATCCGGAGCATATCTCATTAACGCGTTCTTCATAAGACCTGGTCAATACTCAAAGAAAATAAACGCGGTAAACAGCGCATGATCCTGAACTAATACAGGTTCAGGATCCTGAGTTATGTATACTCCAGAATAAACTTAGGATCCTTATTCAAGGATCTTCCTTATCCAGTATCCTGCACTATTATGTTAAATAAATATATCCTGAGTAGGATCCTGCAAGATAAATAATAACGATGTATCTAGGATCCTTATCTATATCTGTGATCCTGAAAACGGATTTAAAAACTATCAATATCCTAAGATACGAATATAAAATATAAACGACTTTCATACCTGTGTGGTGTACATATGATGCTAATTAGGATCCTGTAAAGGTTCGTAAAAATCCACCCACAACAGTTATGTGCGATGATTTGTGATTGGATGAGATTTTCGAAGTTATGAGATGGTAAAAGTGTTAAAAGGATTTGATTTGACTTGATATGTGATTTTGATATTTTTCTTTAAATTTTATTAGAAATGCAATAGCCATTCTTTGTACTGTTTAGTATCAAAGAAATGCAATGTTGCGAAATTTGTTAAATTAAAAAAAATACAAAAATATATGTTTAATGTTTAAGGGGAGTACCTTTGAATTGGAATTGCGAAAAGAATTTGTTGTTCAGGGGGAGTAATTTTAAAAATTAAAAATTCTGATTATTTGGATAAGAAATGTGAACAGCAAGATTCTTAACTCTTCAAAAGACGATGGGTTGTGTCTATAAACAACTTAGGATATGATAGTACATCGGGTGACATGCATAAAATGGAATTTTAAGGTTTATATTGGATGCGTCAGTAGGTTTATCTGACATATTTAAAATAGCTTTTATAAACATTGGTTTCATCATATGATGTATCGGTAGGCATGATACACACCGGTCTGTGAGTGAGTAAGAAGTAATATTAAAATTTGTCTATTACTTTGTAAAAACTGTTATATGATGTATGACATAAGTCTTAATTGATGAATGAAGGTACTACCATACGCTGTCATAATCATTATGTAAGTGCAAAATTGGCATATAGTAATAATATGATTACTAGCTTAACTAATGGTGACTATTGTTGTACTCACGTACAAACCTGAATCCATTAGTTATGCAAATAGTCTCAAACTTGTTTTGTTCATACTAAGGGACCCTCTGTTATACTAAGTACAGATCTGAGGCCACTAGTATCTTCATAATAGGTTTGATGTATGCCTAAATTTAAAAGTCAAGTGTATGTTACGAGATAGCCGAGAAAAACTTGGTCTTGTAATCTCTACCTTGTTTGTAAATATGCAGCGTTATGAGTTTTACTAAAGTTTATCAGTATATCATACAACAGGTTTCACAAAATTAATATTCATACTAACAATAAAGGTTAGCTCACAGATACGGATGTAATATGTTTAAGTGGACAAACAATACCGATGATCGTCTTGAACTAATTTTTATAAAAGGTGCTTTAAATATATCAAGTAAATTTAAAGTGGACAAATATACTAATGATCGAAATAACACTTACTATTTCCTAATAATTGCATGTTGGCCTGATATGATCTCTAAGCAGACCTAAAACAACCCTATCCCCAATTTATTTTAATCTTTATTCTTTGCTTTTCATTTATAAAGAAAATACAAAAGGATTTTATTTCTATGTTATTTTCTTCAAACATCACATATCTTGTTAAAGTCAAATATTGAAGATGTAAAGGATGTCGGTTATTCTCCAAAGAATGTGAAGATAAATTCTATCGGAGAAGCGGCTGATGATTGAGAGATGGTCACTGAATTTGAAGATCTTATTGTATGATAAATTTGTGTCAGTCACATGAATTTGGACATCAAGATTTCTTTGAAGACCATGCAATCTCAATGGGGGAGATTCCGATTGTTAAAGACATGAAAGAGATTCCAATTGTTGAAGACATGAAGAAGTTTGTTGATGAAGACTAATTGAAGACTTATTTAACCAAGCTGCTGACATGGGGGAGTTTGTTGGTGCATTTTGTGTGTCAGTCAGTTGGTCAAACATATGTACTTGTCAAAGTCAATTAGTTTGCGTATGTGATGTATAGTGTTGATATGTAATAGATAGAAATGTGTATGAAAAGTGAAAATAGTGTACAAGTGTAGACCTGCGACACTTGTGCGAGTGTCGTAGAATGCGACACTTAGCTAGTGTCGCAAAAGTCAGCAACTGCGACACTTGGCTAGTGTCGCAGGTAGGTCTGGACAGACTATAAATAGAGGAGTCAAATACAGAATTAGGGTTAGACATTGTGTGATAAGTGAGGGAGCCGTTTTTGTGTGTGAGAGAGGCAGAGAAGAGTTTGTAAAATGTTTTATTCTCAATTGTGAATATATACGAAAGGTTATAGAATCGTGTGTTCATGAATCAATTATCGATTGTTTGTTATTGATCAACGATCCGATCAGATCCTACATGTACGGGACTATCATCAGTAGTCGGGTTTCTCACCAAGTTATCGATATCCCTTAAGATGTACGAAATGAGCCTATTTTGCTGTTTAGAGAAGATTAGTCCTGACTGCTTGAAGATATTGAACATACGACTATATCTCTCTCCCATGCCCATATGAAAAATTCCAAGATGAGTACTGTGGTGAACTCCGTTAAAATTCTCAGTAAGTTTCTCCCTAACAAAAGTAATAATATTAACCATGGCTCCTTCCTGAACAGATGATGGAATCCTCCGTGCCCTCTCATCGAAAGATGCATAACGAATCTCATCAATTATCTCCTGAACATGATACTCGATCGTGCAATATATAGAGAACCTGTGGGGTTGACGATCATTAATGTGATCATCTTCTCCCTTTAACTCCATCAATCCTCGTAAATCACTCATCATCTCTATGTCTGCAAGGCTATTTGGATCTCCATTAGCCCAATCCAATTGAGCTCTAAAATATTGCAATAGATTGCTCTGCCGAATTGAGTATGGAAATGCATATTTAACTAACACCTGATAAACATAAGTATATTTGAGTTTTTTCTCTTCATAAAAATCTGCATCTAGCCCAATTTGGAAAATGAGATCTTCTCTCAAAGCAATTACACGTTCATCAAAAAGATCAACCTCTCTCTAATCATTAGGATCGTCATAAAATGCATACTCAGCTTTAATCTCTTCAATAATTCTCCTTTGTTGACTTGTAAAATCAATAGTCGATTCTCTGATTACAACCACTAAGTACTGGGTATCATCCTGAAAATCCAATATAATACGAACCATTCGCTCATGGTTAGAGACAACTGGCACAGGTATAAGTCCTAAAGAAGTAGGATCTTTGGCTAACGGAGATGGCCTTATTGGAGAGATCGGAGTATGGTAAAGTTTAACAGAACAATCATCAACTGGTATATCCTTAAATACGCCATTATCTCTTGCATTATCGATCTCCATGTTCTCATCCATTTAAACAAACAAGGAAGTAAACTCCGAAAACTGAAAGCTAACTAGATAAAAACTGAAATTACTTAGAACTAAACAAAAACTAAAAAAAAAAATGTTTACACAGAGGTTCAACCGCCGGTTGGAATAACCAGCCGGCGGTGGAGCTGAAAATACATTCGAGTTACCCTATCCAACCACCGGTTGAAGATATCAGCCGTCGGTTGGAACAACAAACAAACAAAATTTAACTTCTCTTGTTTTTTTCAACAGACAACCGAACCAATAATTAATTAGAACAAATAATTTAGCTAATTTAAAAATTAAAACTTATAAAAATAGTAACTTCTAAGAAAATAAATCTTCCAAGAAGGATCGAATAATTAAAATTTTCAACCTTAACAAAACCCTTCCTCGGCAGCGGTGCCAAAAACTTAACGTGTGATAGATAGCGTTTAAAAAGTTTTATTTTTATAAATTGAAATACTAAAATAATACTATCACACAATACATGCAAGAATACCGAATCAAATAATAGTATAGCGTAGGTAAGTCCGAGTGTCGAACCACGGGGAACGGTGTTATTAGATTGAAATAATTAATTAAATTAAATAAGGTAATACAGATAAAGGGGGCGTTTTAGTTCCGTACTAACGAACTTTAAAACTAATTTTTACTAAATTAAAGTAAAAACAATTAAATACTAAATTAAAAACTGTTAAACAATCAAAGCAATTTAAAATAGTTTAGAAACAATCAATTGGAGAAAAGATGTATTTACTTAGACTATTCTTTCCAAGATTCCAGTTATCTCGTATGTTTATTGATTCGTTGGATAACTTTATGGTGAATTAACAAAAGTGGAAAGTTTCCCCGTCAAGGTTAACCATCCCTATAAATTTCAGGTAAAACACAAGATTCGTTTTGAATACACTAGAAATCCTTCTACGTGTTGTTTACGTAATCTTTATTTAATTAACACTTTCACAGTTTATTGTGATCTATTTTAACAACTTTGCGTCAACAATAGTTAATAATTATCCTAAGACAATTATCACATTAATTAAAATTAAATAGTTATTATAACCCTTAACCTATTACCGGTCACAGTTTCAAGCTACAGTTATTTAATAAATAAACTAACTGTAAATAATCAATTAACCCAAACAAACGTCAATTATAGCAAAGATTAATCAATCACGTTAAGTAAACAACTTTTAATCATATAATTAACATGGATATTTCAAATAGACATAATAATCATTCATAAATTTAAATTCCAACATAAACATACAATCAAACATCATCTAGTTATATTCATCTAAGTAAATACAAATAGAAAACTAGCTCATTATTAAAGATAAAGAAATTAGCTCCAAATTCAAACTAATAAACATTGTTTAATAATATAAAGATCGAAATCCAAACCCAAAAACCGAGAAATCTTCGTAAGGGTTGAAAAGCTTCAAACCCTAGCTTCCGAGCTCCAAATCCGTGCTCCTAATTGCTGCTAAAACCCTTTGGTTGAATTAAGCTTCTTCAAATTCGTAAGTCTGGGGGTTTAAGCCTCTATTTATAGTTTCACCAGCCGACCTCCTAACCGGCGGTTGGGCCTTCCAACCGGCAGTTAGGTTTCTTTATGCCCAAGTCAAGGCCCGCGATCCACCTTTTCCACCGCCTTAAAACCCATTGGACCCAACCGGTGGTTGACAAGTCCAACCGACGGTTGGGCTTCAAAATCTGCATAATCAGCTTCTCGATCCAGCCCAACACTTTTGGCCCAATTAGCTGTAAATCCGGCTTCTTTTCATTTTTGGCCCAATTTTTGTTCTTTTTCCAATTCAAGGTTCTTTTAACATCTAATTGCAAATATTAATCAAATCAGTATCTAAAATCAAATAAAAGCAATATAAATGTATAAAATGTGGGAATTTATTTAATAAATATAGAACTATTTGATGCTATCAGAGAGTACTATCAATCCGCCCTCTAGTAAATCCGTTCTGTAGCAGATGTTGTGACAGTGTCTCGTACCATGCCCTTAGAGCTTGATGAAGATCATACAGTGCCTTGTCTAACTTGTAGACATAGTCTGGATGAACAGAGTCTTCAAATCCAGGAGGCTGATGAACATAAACCTCTTCATTTACCTTCCCATACATAAATGTGCTTTTCACGTCCAGTTGATACACCCGAAATTTCTTGTACGAGGCGTAAGCAAGAAATATTCTGATAGATCCCAAATGTGCAACTGGCGCGAAAACTTCACCATAGTCTAACCCCTCTATCTGTGTGAACCCTTGTACCACAATTCTCGCTTTATTCTTCACAATTACACCACGATCATCTTTCTTTAATCGAAAGACCCAGCGAGTACCAATAGGATGAACACCCTTTGGTACCTTAACCAATTCCCACACTTGCAGCTTCTCGAATTGTTGAAGTTCCTCTCGCATAGTATCGACCCAATGATAATCTCGCAATGCTTCCTTCACATTCTTCGGTTCAATTTGAGATAGAAAACATGATTCTATCTGAGCTACAAGACACTCTTTCGTTTTAGATGTAGATGCATCCAGCTGATTTCTGGTTTGAACACCAGCACTTAAATCACCAATGATGTTTTCAACCGGGTGATTAGCATGCACTCTTTGCTTACGCCTCACCAATGATGCTTATCGCATGAGGCACAATAACCAATTCCAAAATTATTCTGATCTCCCCCATTTTCTGTATCATCCTTCTTGTCTAGTAGAATACTTGTTTTAGTCAATGACAGATGAGTTGGGGTATGTACTTCCTCTTCACCATCAGACAAATCTGGCATTTCCAGATCAACAGGAAGTTCAGATGTTGTAGGTGCTGTTCCAGGGGTTGAAAGAGAATCTGTATTTTGAGGTGGTGTGGTAGTTGGAGTGGAAGTTGGTACATCATAAGATATATCAATTCCATGCAGTTAGTAACCACCTCTTCAACATCATCATAAGAAATGCTGACGGAATCAAATAGATCATCATATTGAAATAATCAGTCGGGTCCTTTGCCTATGGGAGCATCAGTATGACGAAAACACTACACTTCAAAATGCTCCTCTACTCTTCCTGTCACTTTATTGAATACTCGTTTGTTCAGAGAGTTAACTGAACACCCTAGAAAGAATCTATCGCTGAACTTTTCACCAAATTTAGGCACTCTATCTTTGGTATACATTATAGAGCAAGGGCACCTGAAAGGTTCTAGAAACTGAAGATTTGGCTTTCGGTTATTAAGCAGCTCATAACTGGTTTTGTTGTGCTTCTTAACCGTTAGTACTCTGTTCAGAACATAACAAGCTGTGTTGACTGCCTCTGCCCAAAAAGTAATTGGCAATTTGGAATCAGACAACATAGTTTTAGCAGCTTCAATAAGAGTTATATTCTTTCGTTCAGCAACTCCATTTTGTTGAGGAGTTTTTGCAGCACTGAACTGATGATGAATACCTTTTTTGTAGACAGAGCATCTCCAAAGTGTGATTCTTGACCTCAGTACCATTATCGCTTCTTAGTTTCTTGATCTTCAAATTGCATAGATTTTCCAGCTTAGCAAATGGATACGTCAGAATTTTGGTGTCTCATCCTTAGTTGCGAGAAAATATACCTAAGAGAATCTTGAGTAGTCATCAGTTACTACCAAACAGTAGGACTTACCACATATACTCTGCTTACTAATAGGTCCAAATAAGTTCATGTGCAGCAACTCTAAGGGGGTCTCAATTGAATTCACCATCTTTGACTTATGGGACTTCTTGTGTTGTTTCCCTTTTTGGCAGGAAACACAATGATCATTCATAGAAAATGTCTATTTTGGAAATCCAAGCACAAGATTGTGTTTCACCAAATAGTTCATCTTACGAAAGTGGATGTGTCCTATACGCCTGTGCCATAACAGTGAATCCTTTTCTGAAGCCTTGGACATCAAACACGTGTATTCCTTAGTTGTCTCAACAGTTCGCATGTCCATGATATAAGTATCTTTCTTTCTTGGTGCTCTCATCAACACCCACTCTTCAGGGATAACAAATCCCGGATTCAGAATCAAACACTCTACATCTGTAAATGTCGTGGTGAACTTCTTATCGCAAACTTGTGATACACTCAGCAGGTTGTGCTGAAGTTGTTCTACGTAATTCACCTTCTCAAAGCTTTTGCCCATTGGTAAGTGTTCCTTGTCCCATGATCACTCCACCTTTATCACCAACAAAGGCAACATATCCCCCATTTATTGGTTTACATCAGTAAATAGGGATATATTGTCCATCATGTGCTGCAAGCAGCCACTATCCACGTACCAGATACTATCATTTACATCATATGACTGCTGCAGCACTACAAAAGAAAATATTAGTTATCATTGGAGACCCAAGCCTTGATAGACTTGGGTCTTCCAAGATCATCCAAAACAATCACATTAGTAAGTTTACGATTTTTCAACAAATCAATAGGACCTACCGATGTGTTGTTGTTGGATGAGGTGGTATCAGCCTTCTCATTTTTTGCTTTTTAAATCTGTTTAGGTTCGGATGGTTGTTTGTTAATAATATTGTGCATTTGATTTTGCTGTTTATGTTGCACAACATTATAAGATTTCTCAACCGGTTTGGGAGATGGTGAACTACGCCTAGAAACTGGTTGAAAAGGAATTTCTATAGAAGGAGTTCCTTGGCGTATGTCTTCAAACTTTTTCTGAGAAAGTAATAAACAATCTCGCATTATATGTCCCTGTTTCCAACGATAAAAACAGGAACGATGCTCAACAAAAGGTTGTTGAGGAGGATGAACAGTGGTAGGCTTAGAGAATTAGTCATTCACAGAACATATACACTTATGTGTACAAGTTGAAGTGCACGCGTGTGAGGTTGAGTCAGTTGATGTTGAAGGTCTTTCAGATTCTGATTTTTCAACTGACTTTTCTTTCTTCGGAATTTTCACAGGTGACAGTGATTCAACTGAAAATTAAGATTTTGAATCCTGTTTCTGATTTTTAGCTTTCTTGGATTCAGTTTTCAAAACCTTTTTATCAGTGTCAACCTTAGCTTTATCCTTTTTACTCTAAACTTCTTCATATTCCTTAGTGATTACGAACTTTTCAGGTTTGACATTAACTTTCTCAACCTTAATAGTAACCTCTTCAGTTACATCCTCAACTTCAACAACTTCCTCAATACTGATTGGAGCACTCTTGTCAGTATTCTTAACCGGCTTATCATCAGATTTGTCTACAGTCGATAAAGGTGTAGGCACAAAGTTTTGATATCATCCTGATCGGGCATGTACTAATACTCCTTTGGGGGAGGTACTAAGTGATACCCAAGACCTGCCTTACTCTTAGTATCCATCCTTTGCGAGTGCAGGATTTCATCAAAAACTAAGGAGGATGTTGAAAAGTTGTTTTAAGATCAAAAACCTCCGTCTGAGAATCAGCAAGTTCTTTCTTTAGTAAGCTTATCTCAGTTAGATAACTGTTGATAGCATCTTGCTGATTATAAATTTTGCATTTTAGATCTTTGATCTTAGTACGATAGGCTTCTAGTTTCTTTTCGAAAAGTTTTTCATTTTCTTTCAAAACTTTATTTGTTTGAGTTAATTATTCAACATTTAAGCACTGGTTTTCATTATCCTCCTTATATCTATTGACTGAGCCAGTTAATTTAATGCATGAAATACAAGTGAATGGATCAGTATCAACCTCATGTATATTTGCCATGAACGCGCTGTGTAATTCCTCTTCACCATGCGCACTCCAGTCATAAGCTTCCTCATTAACCAACACCAAAGCAGTTGATGTGTTGGTCTTGTTGCTTTGTTTCTCCTAAGCATTAAGGTATAGTACTTCACCTTACTCTTATCGAAACCCAAACCCGATTTACCATCCTCCTCTAAGTTCTTGCGACCGGTCCTCTGCAAAAACTTCTTGGCTCTCCGTGTGAGCATTGCCATATTCCATCTGATGTCCATTTGTTCCAGATCATAAGCATTGATCTGGTCAAAGTCTTCCTTAGTTAGCTCCAGAGTACCAGTCTTCTTCGCAAGGAAATTCTCATAAGATCTAAGGAATGCTTGGAAGATAGCAGCATGTTCCTTAGTAGCCTGTGACGGAGCAGATTGAGAAGTATGGGAAGTATAAGAAGTACTTCCATAGACACGAGCAGCAGATTTGGAACCAGATGCGGAATGATTTCCAGAAAGGAAGGCCATTCCACCATATGATTCACCTGTTAAGGATTGACCACCATACATACTGGGGTCTTGAACTTGAGCTCCTGACTTTGTCTCCTTCTTCTGCATGTCAAGAGCATAGGCTTGTAGTTTTCCAATCAGATCATCCAGTGCCATTGATTCAATTTCTGGATCATCTTCCATTATGATCACTCTGGTGTTCCACTTCTTTGGCAAGGCACCTAGAAGTTTCTTATTTACTTCGACCTCAGTTAGCACTACTCCTCCATCCGTTAATTCACTTACAAGCTGAGAGTATCGAGAGAAGAGTCCTTCTAAAGACACATTCGAAAGTATATCAAAGAGATCAAATTGTTTCTTGACCAACTCCAGCTTACTTTGCTTATACTTCTCATTTCCTCCACACCTCTTTTCTATAGCATTCCAGAGATCATAAGTAGTTTCATGATGTTTAAAGATCTTGAGGACTTCTTTAGGTAAACACATTGTAATCGCAACATGTGTTTTTCTCTCGATATCCCACGCTTTTCGTTCCTCGGTAGTCATACTCTTTATTGGCTTTGGAGGTGGAACTCCCCTGTGAGTTCCATTAGCAACAGGTGTTTCATATCTCTCGGTTAACGGGATCCACATTTCAGGATCATTGAAAGATACAAAGGCCTCAAACCTAGATCTCCAGCTAGCATTATCGCAGAAACAGAGGTGGTTTATTCGTACTACCGATTTCATTATTATATTTCAGTAAGGCATTTACGTTCTGAAGAGACATCTTTAATTGACAAAATTTCTAAGTCACGAACAAATAAGTACTGGATGGCGACACATAGGTAGTGTCACAATCAGAACAATGGCGACAATTAGGTAGTGTCTCAAGTAAGCACTTAGCAGAAAATCACCAGATCAAACAAGTGCCCCAAAGCAGTGCCGCAGAAGTATGCATGGCGACACTAGATTAAGTGTCACAATAAAAGACTTGGTAAAATTAAGAAGATCAATCAAGTGCCGCAAACAATCCAAATGGCGACACTAGAATTAGTGTCACAATCTAGTGCCGTAGAAGAAGATTTGAAATCAAAGACAAGAGTCGCAGGCAAGTGTCGCAGATCACGACTACATCAGCTCCGAAACCCTAAAATTCGTAAACTTTCAAAACCCTAACGAATTTCATCGAACAAACTATGAACGAAACCAGAAAATCAACCCAGAAACGAATTTAATAACCCCACTTTACACAGAAACGAACCGAAACAATTAAAACCTTCGCGTACCTTCGTTATTAACCCGAAAACACATTCAAAACTCGATCTGAAACCTTGGATAAATTATCAGCGGCTCTGATACCACTTTACAGGTCCTGTAGGTCAGGAGTAAATCGAATAGCAAACGAATATACGTGCGGAATCCGTATATTCTCTATATGAACGTTTAACGAAACACACAAACGTAATATATCAAAAGCTTATGTTATATATTGATTTCGTATACGATTTACAAAAGTATCACTCACAAAAACGACTCACAACACTTAGGGTTTCGTCACCCTTTAACTGAAACCCAAACGACCTATTTATAGTTTCTGATCTGACCCTTGCCTCAGCCGATTGCGACACTAGCTAATTGTCGCAGGTCAATACATATACAATTCTATGAACACTAATCTCACTTTTCATTTACAAACTCGATTTTACATTATCGACTTATTACAGACTCTGACCAACTTACTGACATACAAATATGAACACAAACAAATCATAACAAACTACTAGTATAAACATTCATTCAGAGCACAAGTATTATATTAATAAAAATACAAGTCTACTCACAAATTATATGAACAAAGTAACAGTAAAACCTAATTACTCAGTATTAATTAGCGAGCCAACAATAGAACCTATAACTCGTATCAAAATCAAAGTAGCATACTATTTAATCATTTATGAAACAAAAAAGTTTTTGAATAGCATTAAAAGGATCATATTATGAACAATATAGAAAGAAATCGTATTTAGAATAAAGAAACTGACCTTTTTAGATCGTATTCAGTCGTAACTCATGAGAGAATGGTGTTGGATGGCTGGAGAAAAGAGCAGCTGGAGAAAAGAGCGGCTGGAGAAAAATTTAGGATTTTGTTTGAGTGGAAAGTATTTAGGTCTTTATCTTTATGTTACTTGGTATATTATTTATACTTATATTTTGGGGTCCCGGGTCTGTTACCCCTAATTCAAATACTATTCGGAAAAAAAATAAATCTTTCGGGTAGTTCAGATATCCGAACTATCCGAATTTCCGGAAAAGTGGTATCCGAATCCGAAAAACCGGATATTTTGGATATAAGAAAATTCGGATAAATTAGGATCGGATTATTGGATAACGACTTCGGATACGGATATTTTTTAACAAGCCTATTGATAACAACATTTCGCTCATGAAAACGATATCTAAAATAAAGAATAATCCATTCATTATTGAAATAGTTATATGTGGAATATGAGAACATAATGAATGTTTTATGCAAGGTTGTTAAGATTCAGATTCTACCTAGGAAAGTTCTTTTCTTTATATGATCGAATCGAGATCTTAAGAGTCATACACTACACTATCATACATGTGTGCTATACATCTAAAAGACCAAATACATGATGGATTAATTAATTTTTTTTATAGTTTAAACATTATAACAATAATTCAATACTTTTCATAGTGATTTAGATTACTATATTTGTTATTAAAATTATAGATTTTCAGATGTTAAACTATTTTAGTTGAAGAATTAATTAAGTGATAAGCATATTAACTTTTTATTAGACAAAATTAACTTTATCTATATTTTGTTAACTCGATTAATTCATGTTGCATAAGATTCGATGAGATCAAAATAATAAGATTTTGTGCTCAGAATCGACATAGGATCGGATCCTATGAATTTAAGATCCTACGCACGATCGTAATTATATTCATTCACGGAGATTATGATCAAGATCGAGATACTAATAACTTTGGTTTTATGGAATTGAATTGGTAAAGGAAAAAAAGAAAAGAAAACTAACCAAATCTGTCTCAGAAAGTTCCGATCGTTTTCTTCGTTTCCTAAAAGAGTAGTAGATGTGTGTATTTGACGTTATCGATTTGGTGTTAGAAATAGACTAAAACTTGGGCTTGGGCTACGACTGTTTTATACATTTGGGCAAATAGAGATAGCAAACTATTTAACATAGTTCAGTTAGTGAGCTTAATAATAAGTATTATTGGACCCAGTCTAATATAAATGTGTTACAATTGGGCCAGTTGGGGTCTTAGCAGTTAGCACCCCTTGCCCCCCTTACGAAAGATAGGAAATTTGCTAAGAAAAATCAATTTGTAGAAATTTTTACATACTTCCACAATACATTGTTAAAATGTCTATCCGTCGCAAGTGTTATTCACTGTATTTCATCGATAATCTGTCCGAAGTCCATCAGTATATACGACGTATTTTTTTCGTCGGTTAATTCCGTCGATGTAGCCGAGTTTTCTAGTAGTAATTGGCGTTTTGTATTACACTATTTTTTGGCAATTTGCCAATTCAATTATGCATCGAGGGAAACCTTCTAGTAAAAGGAGATCGTTGTTGTTGGTAAACCAACAAAAGCTGCCATAAAAGAAGAAACTCTACTTAATAATAATCAAACTAAACCCATAGGCGTCACGTTGACCAAACTCATAGAAGCTTACAATAAAGGGTTTATTGTTTGGTTATGTATCGAACTTTACACCTTTTACTATTGTATGTATCAAACTTTAAAACTTTCTATTGTATGTATTCAAGTTTTAGAACCGTCTATTGTATGTTTTTACCTTGTTTTGGCTACATAAATTGACGTGTTTGTGTAAGTTTAATAAATACAATAGCCAGTTAAATGCATACAAAAGACGGTTTTAAAACTTGCATACATACAATAGGAGGTTTCGAAATTCGATACATACAATAATAGTAAATGATGTAAAGTTTGATACATAACTAAAATATAAACCCTAATAAAATGAGTATTTGAAACACAGTCAAAAGTGAGTTCAGTTCACTTTGGTTATCTAAATTAATATCCCTTTAATTTAGAAGATACCAAAATCAAATAAATTAAGGTGCTGTTTGTTTTTTTAAGAGGTTTTTGTCTAAAATCTGAAAACCATGTCTGAATATTCAGAGGTGGTTCTGAAGTCTGAAAATGAATCATTTAACACTATGTTTTCGTAATCTGAATAAACATCTGAATGCCTTTAATCATTTATTTTTTTCGTTCAAAAAACTAAATTGTGTTTGTAGTAAAATAGAACTTGACAAGATACAATATGAAACAATTTTATACATATGGTTGTATTTTATAAACCAATTACTAATACTAATTTCATTCAACTTGTTATAAACTTATAATGAAGAAAAAAAACCATAAAAGTTAATGGCCCTAATTAATGCCTGAAATAAAATAAAATATAACATGAAATTGAGCCTTTTTTTAGTTATCATCTACCATACATTCATCGGAAGAAGCAAACGCGCGCTGCAAACCACTTATTTTCGTTTTTATCTTTCTTGTTTCACTTTAGATCTAGTGAATACAAGAGAAGTAGAAATCCATGAAAAATAGCCCAGATATCTAATTCAAAGATTTAATATTCAAATCATCCACCTATTCCACCTCTAAGATTAAATTACTAACCACTTACAAAAAAACCCACACCATTTCACCGTTGGGCTAACAAACCCACACATTTTCACTCCTATTTGTTGCAGTATGTGAGAATCGGTGGGTGGAACTAGAGAGAAGAGTGGATTGTAGAGTTGTATTTGCTTTCAGAATGGTGTTTTGGATTCGAAAAGATTGGGGTTTTTTCAGACATAGAACCTCTGAATTATAAACAAAAAACAAACAGTCTGAATCTGAAAAACCTCTGACCGAATCAGAGATAAGAGGTTATTCATAGTTTTTTTGCAAAAACAAACTAACACCTAAGTAAAAAAAGAGATTAATCATTCAAAACAAATTTTCACCAAAGTAATAAATGAATTAAGTAATTACCATTACATACACATTCATGGTAGGCGTTGTTCACCACTAAAATTCATATTCTTAGATCGTTAAAGAAATGAGTTCTTACCACCTTTCATCTTAATCTATTCGGTCATGTGGGATATGATTATTAGCCATGTAAATTAGAGTGTACGGACCGATCACGCACTCAACTGTCCAGGTCCCAACCCACACTTATGTATAGAAACTAGCATATTACCCGTATAATGTAACGGAGTTTAGTTCTTAAATGTGATTACCCGTTATTGTGAGTTAATAACCCTACTAGCTTTATGCGTATGTAGAGTTTGTAATTTGAAATACAGTTAGTTAGTGAAAAATGAAAAATATGTGAAAATGATGAGGTTATATTGTAAGATGAGAATGATAATTGATAAATAAACATAGAAATGTTGAGTCTTAATTTTAAGAATTTCTATAATTAAACTAGTAAGATGTTTTATTTTATATATTAGTATAGAAGTATAGATATAGATATAGATATCCTTGAACATTATTCAATACACATTTTCACCGAAAACTAATTATGTAATTACCCTTGCAATTTTCAAGATTGCTGGCCACTAAATCATAATTAGTTAGATCAACCTGATATGATTACTTTTATAAAGATTGACCTAAAACAAATTATTTATTATGATTATACGTATACACGTAGATTTTACTTATAATAATTTAAAAATACGTACATAAAAAAATACGTAAATAAGTAATAACCATACATTTTGTGGGCGAAACAATCGTCATTCTGAAAGCATGAAGCGGACTTTTCACAGTTGTACAAACTGCCCCTTTATTTTGCATTTGACCATGCTACGTAAGTACATGCAATAGTTGTTTACCATCCACACCTACCCTTCCCACACACACAAAAACAACATATTTTATTTTTCAATTTATCTTCCAAGCCGAATTACATTTTAATGGAATATTAATATTAATCAAATCTATCTCATACCATATATTCTATCAACGTAGTTTTGATTAGAGTTAATTACCAAATCGTCGTCGGCGTAGCTGTACTGAGATGATCTTTCAATTATTGAGTTATGGGTTCAAGTTTAGGAATGAACATATGTGTATGATTGTGAAAAAATTGTTTATATTCGTGATGGGTTATGTGAGTTGATCGCATTGTAGAAAAACTCATCTTAGAGTTAAGTGAAAAAAAAAGTGCTGACACTTTATTATATGGTAAAAGATTTTTTTAATGTACATATAATCTAACTTATAAAGCACATACCATCTTTTTTCTTATCTAATATTGTACTTATGAAATTGTATCAAGATTGGTAATATAATATAGGTAATGTAGTTAATGTAAACTAACTTTTGTTTCTTTGTCATAGATTAAATATTTATATGAAGAAAGTACACACAATTACATATATATCCTTTGTTTATGTGCTATAAACCTATAAGCCTACTATTACTAAGTATTAATATATTTTAGTCCTTGCTAAATATATAACAACGACCATGAAACAACATCCACGTGTCACGTCATCATTTTCCCAATTAGGGTAAGGCGTGTAGACTTTAATCTATTAGGCGAACGTAGGTGACCACCCTCCATCTTTCTTGCATCATAAACTCACACTATTTGTTTCCATGCATTCTCATTCTCATTTCCTCATCAACACAACAATTTCTCTCTAAACCAACTTAATATCTTAGCCATCTTTCATTTGGCGGATCGAGTTTAATTCGAAGTATGCATCGTGTAGTAGCCGATAATATGGTCGATAATTTAGGGTTTTACGATCAACGTGGACAAGTAGCACCTTCTCCATCTCTTGGAGAGTTGTTGAAGTATGTTGGAGATATAAGGAAAGACGCGAATGGTGACGAGACACCAGCTCATCGCGTGTTGGAGATGAGCGAAACGAGCAATGAAAACGAGCCTAGAGCGTTACCGTTTGTGTTGAAGTTTACTAATTTAACTTATAGTGTGAAAGTTAAAAAAAAGATCCCGGTCCCACCTTTGTTTGGTGCTGCTAATGAGCAAACGTTTACTAGGACTAAGGTTTTGTTGAATGATATTTCGGGTGAAGCAAGAGATGGTGAATTGGTTGCGGTTCTAGGTGCGAGTGGTTCGGGGAAATCGACTTTGATCGATGCTTTAGCTAATCGAATTGCCAAAGGAAGTTTGAAAGGAACGGTGACTTTGAATGGGGAGCAATTGGAGTCTAGATTGCTTAAGGTGATTTCGGCTTATGTGATGCAAGATGATCTTTTGTTTCCTATGTTAACGGTCGAAGAGACTTTGATGTTTGCTGCTGAGTTTCGTCTTCCTCGAACGTTTTCTAAGTCGAAGAAGAAGCTACGAGTTCAAGCTTTGATTGATCAATTAGGGCTTCGTAACGCAGCTAAGACGGTCATTGGTGATGAAGGACATAGAGGTGTTTCGGGTGGTGAACGTAGACGTGTATCGATTGGAATAGATATTATTCACGATCCGATTATTTTGTTTCTTGACGAGCCGACTTCAGGGCTCGACTCTACAAGTGCGTATATGGTGGTGAAAGTGTTGCAAAGGATTGCGCAGAGTGGTAGTATCGTGATGATGTCAGTACATCAGCCAAGCTACCGCCTGCTTGGATTACTAGACCGTTTGTTGTTTCTGTCCCGTGGACAGCCTGTTTTCAACGGCTCTCCACAGGACCTACCATTATTCTTCTCTGATTTCGGTCATCCAATTCCAGATAAGGAGAATCGGACCGAATTCGCTCTCGATCTAATCAGAGAACTTGAAGGTTCACCCGGTGGAACCAAACGCCTAGTCGAATTCAACAAAGCGTGGCAAAACCTAAAGCAATCTCGCAACGCCACCGCGGGTAACGAAACACCCACCCATGGATTAACTCTCAAAGAAGCAATAAGCGCAAGCATTTCAAGAGGCAAATTAGTCTCCGGTGCCGGTGCTAACAACGGAACAAACCCGACCTCTATGGTCCCAACTTTCGCTAATCCAATGTGGATGGAAATGGCGGTTTTATCAAAACGATCATTCACCAACTCACGAAGAATGCCCGAACTATTTGGTATCCGACTAGCCGCGGTTGCTATCACCGGCTTCATACTCGCTACCGTGTTTTGGCAACTCGATAATTCTCCACGAGGCGTTCAAGAACGATTAGGCTTTTTCGCCTTCGCAATGTCCACAACATTCTACACTTGTGCGGACGCCTTGCCAGTTTTCCTCCAAGAACGATACATTTTTATGAGAGAAACCGCTTACAACGCTTACCGACGATCATCTTATGTGCTTTCCCACTCGCTAGTCGCGGTCCCAGCACTCATTTTCCTCTCACTCGCATTCGCATCCATTACATTTTTCGCCGTGGGACTCTCGGGCGGTGTTTCAGGCTTCCTCTTCTACTTCTTTGTAATCCTTGCATCCTTTTGGGCGGGTAGCTCATTCGTTACATTCCTCTCGGGGGTTGTCCCACACGTTATGCTCGGTTACACTATTGTAGTCGCGATTCTCGCCTATTTCCTACTATTCAGTGGATTCTTCATCACTCGTGACCGAATCCCTGGATACTGGATATGGTTTCACTACTTATCTCTAGTTAAATACCCTTACGAAGCCGTTCTACAGAACGAATTCGACGATCCTATCAAATGCTTCATCCGTGGTACTCAAATATTCGACAACAGCCCTCTTTCGGTTGTGGATGATTCGGTTAAAGCGAAACTATTGCAAAGCATGAGCAGATCATTGGGAGTGAACATAAGCAGCACTACCTGTTTGACCACTGGTATTGATATATTGAAGCAACAAGGAATCACTGATTTGAGCAAATGGGGCTGCTTGTGGGTGACTCTGGCTTGGGGGTTTTTCTTCAGGGTCCTATTTTATTTCACTTTGTTACTTGGAAGCAAAAATAAGAGGAGGTAATATGTACAAGAATAAATCTTGGGGGACTGTTGTGTAACTTTTTTTTTTTCTTTCTTTTTCATGATTGGTGAAGGGTTTTTTTTTACCTTTTTTTTTGAGTAATTTATTATCATTAAGCTTGTTTAATGTATTTAAAAGTTAAAGATAACGAGGCTCTTATAAAGTGATTATTATAATATGTATGGAGTCTTGTAAATTATTATTAATTATATTGATATGATATAAACTTGTTAATTAAGTTTTTTTTAATACTTTTTGATGATTGAATTGTGTTTAGTGTGGTGGATGACCTAAAGGGTGATTGAAAGTGGCAGATTCGAGATTTATGATACCCCGTAGTATGAATATTCTAAATTTTGATGAATATTCTAAATTTTGTAAACTCTTAACACAAACAAAGAATGTAACAGATAACACAAGTTTTCGTATACAATTTACATACACCCATAGCTTTGTTACTAATACCTTCAATGTGATTTTGTCCCAAGCATGGGTTACCTAATAATGGCAATAACTATGATAATAATATAACTACGTTAATTATTAAAGTAGTTCTTAAGATAAGAAAAAATTGGTTTTCCATTTATAAAGTTGACTTTTTTATAGTATATTTTAAGTAGATGTTATGTTTTTGGTAAGTGGCCTAACTTGATGGGTAGATAAGTAGATCACCTTGAATGAACAAGAAATTGCGCAAGCATGAAATGAAAACCATGTAAAAAAAAAAAAAAAAAACGTTATAAAAATTAAACAAAACGAAGCCGGAGTACTGACTAGACACTAGGGATGACAATGGATCGGATATGGATCGGGTGGAGCTATATCCATATCCATATCCGTTTATTTCTCTTCATCCATATCCATATCCGTATCCACTAAATTTACAAATCATCCGTCCACATCCATATCCGCTGGATGTAGCGGGTTTATGGATATCCATTGGATATCAAAAAAATTGTTAAGCATCGTGATATTCTTGACACAAATTGTTACAAATACATATAATATATAGTTTTTACAAAACTCAAAACACTTATTTGTTGTTTCTTGGTTTGATAGGCACACTTTCATTGTTGGTTTGTGACTTCCAATTGTATAGTGGAATCAAAAATTACCTATACGTTGGTTTATTTGGTTAGGGATGTAGAAATTTTGATTTTTTGAAATTATATGACGAAAATGATGAGTGAAAATAAATATTTTGTTATAAATTTTGATGTATAAGAATGATCCACTTAAATAGTGATTAATATATAGAGTTAATATGTTTATATAGTGTATATATATGTATATGCATATATGGATTTCGGGTGTAATGGGTGAATCCGTGGATGATAAATTGTCATCCACATCCGATCCACTAATCATCCACATCCATATCCATATCCGGTATACATCCATTTAGATCATCCATATCCATTTTAAATGGATGGATCGGATGGATATCCACCGGGTTGGATGTTGATTGCCATCCCTACTAGACACCAATAACCAAGGTTAGAACACCAAGATAGCTATCAAACCAAATACTAGTACAAATTTACTAAACAGAGGTTTTAAAATGGGAGGTAATTATTAACGTTTGTTTTCAATGATGGGTTATTTCTATCGGTACCATTTTTTATAGATTCATCACCAATATGCATTATTTAGTTATACAGGTACAATCATGGTACAATCTTATAATGCATATTATTGGGGATTTATTAAAGATGTTGGTGGAAATATCATCTCCCAATCAAAAACTAATCCTAAAAGGATTGTTTAGTGGTAGAGTATTAGGTATCTACCATGGAGAATCGGTACTTTTATGGGCTATAATTTTGGGATCAACTCTTATTCACGTAGCTTATTTGGTTTTTGACGGAATGAATGTGCAAAAAAGGGTCAAATTTTTCGTTATACATGGACACCTTTTTACTAGGCCAGTTAAGTCAACATGAACATTTTTTTCCGCATGGGCCAGTCAACATTTGCTGGTTATCAATGTTTTTTTTAAGCAAGAAAATACATGAGTTTTATATTTTGTTTATTATTATTTTTTGTTTTTCTAATAATTCCAGCTCCTACTGTTAGTTATTTACAGTTCAATTCAATTACACTAAATGTAACACCCCAAAAATTGGTAAGTTTGTTGAATATTATGTTATGTTACAAAAAACCCTAGTTTTCTCTTAAAAATGAGGCGATCTTTGTTCTGACATTCCGGCAACCTTAATCTCATTGATTACAACCAATTTATTACATATTCCGACCAATTAATTACCTAAAACTTCCCTAAATCCAAAATCTAATTAATGAATTCTTCACAAAACCCTACTGAATCCGTTACTAGACCTCCAGATCCTCCAGATCTGATTGCTACCGAACAATTTCATACTCCGGTGCAACGTTTGAATGAAACAATTCCTGTATTGAATTTAAGTCCTTCTTAAACTAGAGCTAAGTTGAGAGCTACAAAGCATCAAGCTATTGAAGAGGATGATAAGAAGCTGGGTAATATTCAGTCTCAGATTAGGAAGAATGCTGGAAGGCCTAAGAAACGTAAGAATAAATTGAAGAAGGGAGTTACTGAGCAAGGGTATTCTGATCCGGATAATATTCCGAAGAAGAATAAACCAATTGTTGATGCTTTTCCTCTGCTGAATTTACCTGTTACAGGTAATGAATTCCAAATTGAGTCTTCTAAGATCTCTGCTCATATGAATGTTGCTAGTCCTGTTGTGGATAGCTTGGTGCATGATGCTAATGATAATGTGGTTAAGTCTGTGAAAGAAACTATTGGTCATTTTGAGTCTAAAATAGCTAATAGTGATAATAATGGTGAATCTGAGAATGCTCGTTCTTTAAATCATACTCAGATTTATAAGACAGCAACTGAGTTTGTGACTAATGTGTTTAAGAATGATGGTAATGCTGTCAATTTAAGGTTTGGTGATATAGATAATATTGTGGGTAATGGTATGTGCAATGAGTAGGGTAATAGGCAGAATAAAGATGTTGAAATTGATAATACTGATGTTGAAATGATGGCGGAACAATCTAAAGTAATAATCAAAATTCTGCATCAGAGCAGGGTAATGGTACAGGTAACCAAACTAAAGTTGGAAATGGTGAGAAAATTTAACCTGTGGTAAACAGGAATGTATGGAACAATGGTAGAGTATCTTTTGCTGAATTGTTGAAAAGGTCTAAGGAGGATGAAGATGTTAAACTGGAATTTATACCTCCTGTTAAGTTGCCTAATGGGAAGAATAGAGTTCAATTCACTGTTGAGGAGATAAAGAGAGGTGGGAGTCAGTTTCATCTTCAACTCTATGGTTATTTTATTGGGACTTCTATGGACTATCAATCTGTTAATTTCAATCTTAGAAGGATGTGGCGTAATTATGATATTAAAGAGGTAACTAAAACTGCTGCTGGTTTCTATTTGTTTAAATTTAAGAGTGAGAATGGAATGAAAGCAGTTCTTGAGAGTGGACCATGGCTAGTTGAGGGTGTGCCTTTGTTTTTAAATCAATGGGAGCCAGGAGTTTGGTTAGAAAAGATTGAGCCATGTAAATTGCCTATTTGGGTATGCATTCATAATGTTCCATTGGAGTTGTGGAATGGGAAAGGGATTAGTAAGCTGGCAAGTTGTATTGGTAGGCCTATTATGATGGATAAGGCTACAATGGATAGGTGTGTTAGTAAGAATGGTAGGCTTGGATATGCAAGGGTGTTGATTGAAGTTGTGGCTGATAATGAATTGCCAATGTCAATTGAGTTTGAGTACCCTGCTTTTGGTCAATTTCAGGCTAAGGTAGGTGTGTTAGAAGTATCTTACCAATGGAAACCTCCAGTTTATACTCATTGTGTAGTGTTTGGGCATTATTTTAAGCAATGCAAAGTTAGACCACTTTCAGAAGAAGAGCAAGCTGAGAAGAAGTTAAAAGAGGCTTTAAAAGTGAATGATGAGAATAAAATGAATGGTGACCAGGGTAATGATGTTGAGAAGGAGTATCAAGAAGTTAAAAGGAGGAATAGGGTGGTGGATAGGTTGAATTATAATTGGAAACAGAGCATTAATGGTAATAGAGTAACACAATCAAGAGGATATGCTTCAATGGGGCAACAGGGGTTTAGTGATCAGATTAAACAACAACAACAAAATGTGGGTGTTTTACCATATAGGGGTAGTGTGTTTAATAGAATTAGAGCTGCTCAACAAAGTAAAGGGCAAGTTAGTAATGATAATGGTCATTTTAGGCAACAGAAGGAGGTTAGTAGAAAGGATGTTGATCAACCCAATTCTGGTGAGGATATTTTGAATAAGTCACAGGGGAATGAGGATATGAATAATGCATCTATTAGTGGTGTAAAGGGTAAGTTGGTTGGCAAACAAAAGGATGTGATTTACAAAGTTGTCAAGGATAACAGGAAGAAACAGATACATGTGAATCAGGATGGTCATTTGGGTGAGGCACATGATAAGGTGTTAAAGGAGAATGATATTTCAACCTCAAATATGTATAGTGTATTGGGTGAGGAGAATAATGATGATGAGATGAATGAGTCAGATGATGAAGCTGATTGGGACACTAAGCTTGGAATGTACACTTTTCAACAGCAAGCTGTGGAAGCATACCTTGAGTTAAAGAAGTATCCTGATAGAAATGTAAGGAAAGATTGGTCTGCTGCACAGCTAGATTATTGGGCTGATAAATGTTTGGAATATGGATTGGACCCAAATTTTGCAGAGGAGGATGATGTGGAATCTGATACTAATGGCACTGCAAATTTCATGAAAGTGGAAGGTATAGAAGATGTTGCTGTGCAACAGGGAATGGAAGGTACCAGCTCCACTACTCTGTTTTAATGGATATTAAACTCTTAGCATGGAATGTTAGAGGTATTTCTAATATCTCTAGCCAAAATCAGGTTAAGAAATTTATGCATGAAGGGCAGTTTAGTATTTGTGGTTTAATTGAAACACATGTGAGTAAGAAGAATTTGAATAAAATTGGGAATAAAATGTTTGGGCAATGGGATTGGGTTTCAAATAGTAGTGAGTGTGATAGTGGTACTAGGATAATGCTTGGGTGTGACCCTAATTCTGTTAAGATTATGGTTCTTGCTCAACATTCCCAGGCTTTACACTGTTATATTGAATCTATTAGTGATCAAAAAGGCTTTTACTGTTCCTTGGTTTATGGTCATCATGTTAGAATAACTAGAAGGAAGTTGTGGCAGAATTTAATGTATCATCATCAGTCTGTTAAGGATTTGCCTTGGGTTGTAATAGGGGATTTTAATGATACTTTAGATCCTAGTGAGCACTCCTCTGGATCGTCTTGTATTTCTAGTGGTATGAGTGAGTTTATAGAGTGTGTAACTGAAATAGAGGTTGATGATTTGAGTATGTCAGGATTGAGATTCACTTGGAATCAAACTCCTGGAAAATGTGATGGGGTTTTGAAGAAGTTGGATAGAGCCATGGGTAATGATCAGTTTATGAGTATGTTTCCTTATGCAAAAGCTCATTTTCATCCATTCTTGCATTCTGATCATACACCCATTATCCTTACAGTTCATGGTTTGCAGAAGGCTAAGCCTAAGCCTTTTAAATTTCATAATTTCTTAGCTAACAAGCCTGGTTTTCTGCCTATGGTGAGTGAGGTATGGAAAGAGGAGGTGTCTGGATATGCAATGTTTAAGCTTGTATCCAAATTGAAGAAATTGAAGAAGCCATTAAGGAAGCTTAATTATAGTAATGGGAATCTGTTTTTGAAGATTAAGAATCTAAAGGAGGAGTTAGAAAGGGTACAAATTGTAGTGGAAAGTGACTCTACTAATAGGGAGCTAAGGGTTAAAGAGGCTGCAATTTTGAAAGCTTATAAAGAAGCTGTGATTGATGAGGAGTTGTTTTTAAAGCAGAAATCAAAGGTGGAGTGGTTAAGAGCGGGTGATCAAAACACTACATACTTTCATAGAACAGTTAAGGAAAGGATGGATAAGAGTAGGATTGAGTCTGTGGAGGATGTTAATGGTTTAAGTTTCTTTGGGAAGCAAGTTGCTGAGCAATTTGTTTTGCACTTTAAAAATGTTTTGGGTTGTAGTAATGCTATACAACCAATTCAGAATCCTGTTGAGCTTTTTACAAAAAAGATATCTACTGTTGCTGCTAATCATATGGTCAGGTATGTAACTGAAGATGAAATTAAGATTGCTTTGTTTGATATAGCAGATGATAAAGCACCAGGACCTGATGGATTTTCATCCAAGTTCTTTAAAGCTTCATGGCATATTGTGGGGTCTGATGTGTGTAAAGCTGTGAGGGAGTTCTTTCAGAATGGTAAGATGTTGAAAGAAATTAATGCTACTATCATTGCTCTTGTGCCTAAGGTCAGTAATCCTCAAAAAGTTACTGAATTTAGACCAATTGCATGCTGTAATGTGATTTATAAATGCATTAGTAAGGTGATTACCAATAGGCTAAAGAGTGTGTTGAATGATCTTGTGGATGAGAACCAAAGTGCCTTCATTCCTGAGAGGCAAATTAGTGATAACATTCTCCTAACTCAGGAGTTGTTAAGGAATTATCATAGGAAAAAAGGTTAGAGGGCCTGCAAAAAGTGCATTTAAGGTTGATATTCAAAAAGCTTATGATACAGTTGATTGGAGTTTTTTGAGAGTTTGTTTGCAGATGTATGGTTTTCATCATTGTATGGTTATGTGGATAATGAACTGTGTCACATCTGTTGCTTTCACTATCAATGTGAATGGAGATCATATTGGTTATTTCAAAGGTGCTAGGGGTATTAGGCAAGGGGATCCTATGTCCCCTTATTTATTTACTCTGATTATGGAGGTACTATCTCTTATTATTAAGAGGCAAGTGAATGCTGATGATGATTTTGTGTATCATTGGAGATGTGAAGCTATTGAACTAACTCATCTTTGTTTTGCTGATGATCTTCTTATTTTTTGTAATGCTGATCCTAAATCTGTTACTGTGATAAGAAGGTCACTAGATGAGTTTAGTGGAGTTTCTGGTTTGGTGGCTAGTTTAGATAAAAGTACTACTTTTTTTGGAAATGTTAGTCTGAGTATGCAGAGACAGATTCTTCAGGTTTTGCCTTTTAGAGTTGAACAACTTCCAGTGAGGTAATTAGGAGTTCCATTGCTGTCAACTAGGTTGAAGCAAAAAGATTGTAGTGTGTTGATTGAGAAAGTCAAAAAAAGGATGTTTAATTGGAAGACTAAATCCTTGTCTTTTGCTGGTAGACTTCAGTTAATCAAATCTGTGTTAAGCTCTCTTCAAATTTACTGGTCATCAATGTTCATTCTTCCTAAAAGCATATCTGGTGATATTGAAAGGATTATTAGGGGTTTTCTGTGGTGTCAAGGGGAATACAAGAGAGGTAAGTCTAAAGTGAACTGGAATCAGGTGTGTAGGCTTAAAAGGCAAGGGGGCTTAGGGATCAAGTCTATTCATGATTGGAATGTTGCACTTATGTCCAAGCATGTGTGGAACATTGTCAATGATAAGAAATCTATCTGGGTTAGGTGGATTAAATATGTGATGTTGAAAGGAAGAAATTTTTGGACCTATAAATCTCCTGGAAATGAATGTTGGAGTTGGAGATGCATCTTGGAATGTAGAGATGTGGTTAGGAAGTTTGTTGTGTATAGGTTAGGTAATGGTGAGAATACTTCTGCTTGGTTTGACAACTGGCATCCTTTAGGCCCTCTTGGTAATACTATTTCATGTAAAGATATATATGAGTCTGATCTTAATTTGAAATCCAGAGTTTCAGATCTTGTTGTTAATGGTGAGTGGAATATTCCTGAAGATTGGAGAAGTAAGTTTCCTGATTATTTTGACCTTCCACCTCCTTTGTTAATTCCTGGAAGAAGAGATAGGCTGTTATGGAAGAATTGTAAAGGTAAGTGCTTACCTTTTTCTGTCAGTGTTGTATGGGATGATTTGGTTACCCAATATGATGATGTCAAATGGGCAAAGCTTGTTTGGTTCTCCCAATGTATCCCTAGGCATTCATTCATCACTTGGGTAGCTATTAATCATAGATTAACAACACGGGATAGATTTAAGGGTGGTGATAGTAATTCTGAGGTGCTATGTGTTTTCTGTAAGAATGTTAATGATAGTCATGCTCACCTGTTTTTTGAGTGTGAATGGTCAAGATGGTTGTGGGTCAAGTTGAAGGAAATGGCCAGACTTGAGAATGCTCCTGACTCATGGGTGGAAATTATTGAATATCTTTAGAATAGACCACTTAATAAGTCTATCTGGAGTATTATTCAAAGGTTGGTATTGGGAGCTATTGTCTACTTTGTATGGCAGGAAAGAAACCTCAAGATGTATCAGAATAAGGCAAGATCAAA
Organism: Helichrysum umbraculigerum; assembly: GCA_949592205.1. Lineage (NCBI taxonomy): Eukaryota > Viridiplantae > Streptophyta > Magnoliopsida > Asterales > Asteraceae > Helichrysum > Helichrysum umbraculigerum. Next base: position 76,190,589 of record CATIUR010000003.1, read on the forward strand.
AGAGCAGCTCATGGAGATTATGAAGAATATGATTAGATGGAGGTTGATGGGTTTAAAAGTTAAAAAATCCATTCAATCTATGGCTGCTGCTGGTGTCTGGAATTGTCAGTTTCAGGATGGCAAGGATATGAATGGTAATGGTGATACTTCATTTCCTCTCTAAATGATTTTATTTAAAAACTTTTTTGGGGGGCTGGTTTGGGTGGGTGTTATAAGGGGGAGATTGGTAGTAGTGTTACCTTTTAGGTATTATGAGTGTATTTATTTGAGAAAGTGTGTGTTTGTGAGTAGTAAAAAGGTGAGAGGTGTCCATTGTTATATGATACTTTTTGTCTTTGTTACTGTAGATAAGGTAACACTGAATAGGTGTGGGTTGATGTTATATATCATTTATATGCTGGAGTGTAGCATGATAGTTGAACCTTGTGGAGTTATAAGGTGGTGTGTTTTTAATTCTGAATTTTATTTTACCACTTTTAAATTTCCTAAACACCTTATCTTAGGATTTCTTAGGAGTTCCAGTGAGATAAGTCATGATTTGCTAAAACTGCTTGAAGTAAGGTGTAGGTGTAGTGCCTTATGGCTGAAATGCAGACAAGAGTTAATGATGCATATCATGGACTTGATCTATTGGATTGCTGGTAAGGAGTGTTTTTGTGTTGGGTGTCTGATCTATTCATTTTGGGGAGGTGGGTATGTGGGAGTCATAAGGTGGAGATGGGTAGGTCATTTATCTCTGATTTCATATTTTTTGTGTCATTATTTCTGTGGTTATATTAAAACTTTTAAGTTTGTAGCTGTTCACAAGCTTAATTGGTTTTTCAGTGTCCAAATTTATGGTCAGAGATGCATAAGATTGGAGATATTGGTTATAGTGCAGGGGTATGGCACTTTACTCTATTTTACTGGTGTTATAAGGTTGGAAAAAACTCTCTTTTTCCTGATATTAACTGTGTTTGAGCTTGTTCATTCATTTGATGGTGAGATGGCAATAAGTATTATGAAACTGTCTGTTAGGAAATGTAGGTGTAGAATTTCCTATGTTATGGTGTGGTGGCAGCAGTTGAGGATTAATACTTATGTGTCAGGCTACCCTTGTTATGGTCATTCATATATTTTGAATGATATCTGGATTCTACATCAATCTTTGAATCCATCTATGCCTGGTCTTGAGTCTGTTTGCTGGTCATTCTGGAAGCTATGGCAGTATTATTCTTGTGGTCATTGTAGTAGGGGTTGGATAAAGGAATGCTGCTGCAAGCTTATATATGACAGATTGTTTGGTGGTTTGACCGTGTATGGTCAAGCATCAATATTGAGATGTGTGGAATGCTCTTCTTGTGGTGCAGATTTTGTTAGGTTTGGTTTTATTGTTAGCATGGTTGATCATTGCAGATTTGGTATGAGAGGATTTCCTGTTGGGATAAATGTTTGGGTTTTGAAGGGCTATTGCTGGTTGGGTCAGATTAGACTAATATGCAATTGGGTTCTTAATGAATTGTGGTTTGGTCATGTTGATTTATTTCTGGTAAATTCCTTACTATATTGGATGGATGCATGCTATTGTAAGAACCAGTTGCAGTTTGTGGTGATGATTGGTAATTTGGTTCTGAGTAAGGCTGTTATTGAGTATAATGTGGTGTATTTGATGATGTGCAAGTCTGTTTGTGGTAGTCTATATTTGGTTGTTAGAAGAATGAGATATTTGGGGTATATTTTGGTGTTAATTGATCAAGTGCAGGAAAGTCAGAATGGATGTAGCTTTGTGCAAAGTCAATTAGTTTAGAGTTTGGTTGTTAGTGATATTGCGTGTTTAGAATCTGTTGAGCAAATGTGCGAGTGTGATCGGGTTAGTCGGCTGCAAATGCTTCTGAATATGGCTATGATAAAGTTGGATCGGAATGGTATTGGGCCAAGATTGTTTTTAGGTGAATATATGAATGTGTATTGGGTTGTGAAACATACAAAATGGTCTGAGTGTAGAAAACAGGGGAAATGGGCTTGGAAGGTGATTAATTCATTATTGTGTGCAAAGTTAAAAATCAGAAATGCCATAGTTATTAAATGTATAGATATAGTAGTAAACTTTTTTAACTTTGCTAGTGTCATTATGATGGTCGGTTTTTGTATTAAAGTTTGGGTGGTACACTAAAAATCACCCCTAAAGGTATGCCTCTAGTAGTTTGTAAATATTTAGTTTTATTTTAATGCATTTTGCCGGGGTTTATCCCCTTTACCCAAAAAAAAAATTGGTAAGTTTATATTTTATAAAATGTATTTTTATAACTTTAATTAGTTGGGTTTAAAACATATGTGAGAGGTAAGTTGAGGGAGTAGTTATGTTAAATGTATAGTAGAGGGTGAGAAAATGTAAAATGCCATTTTAAATCCCTTTTCTTCATGTAAAATCTGGAACAAAAACATATAGTGGAAAGTGTGGTGTGTGTGTATCGTACGAACAGAAAGAAGGAGATGGAGAAGAGCTACTTCATCAATTGTGCAATTACTTGTGAAATTGAAGCTAGAAATCATCATATTCATCAATTCTAAGGTGATCAAGGAAAAGTAGAGAGTTAATCTTTGAGCTTGTGTATCCTAATCATTGATAAAGGTAAGTAGTAGGGATGGTAGATTAATAAGTAAACTTGTTTGTGATTTTGAATGATGATCAAGCAAGTGTTAGTTAATAATAAGTAGTTTGTTGTAAGAATGAGATATGAGTATGTCATATATGTAGTTGAAATGGTTCACCAAGTACGGTAAAGGGACTTGAGAAATCTCAATGTCCATTTGTTTGTGTCATTTGTAGTGTTCTTTGATAAAGAACAATGTAGTAGAGGATCCTCGGTAGTAAAGTATATAGATCATTCGATAATGGTCTATGTAGTAGGTTGTTCATACAAGTATGGGCACCTAGTAGCACATGGTAGATAGGACATACGAGTATGTTCTATAATTTGTAGTAAGTTGGTAGTTTGAGTATGATTATTTTGTATTAGTTTGTAGTTGAAGTTCTTGTTTTCCTCTATTTACTAAGCATGTTTTGCTTACCGTTGTTGTTGTATGATTTTGTATGTAAAACAGGTTAAGTGTCAAGTTGGGCAAAGGAAACGAGAATCGGTTAGTGGTGGGACTTGCTACTAGTTAGTAAGTCAAAATCCCTTGGGTAGAAACGTAACACCCCAAATTCCAAAAGTAATATTGTGAATAAAGTAATAGTAGTTGTTTTAAAGTATTATTACTCAAGGTGAAATAAAATAGTAATAATTGTATGTCGGTTTTCAAGTTCCAGACAATGATAATCACGGGGAATAAATTAACACATATATATCTATTACTACACACATATGCACGTATCATTTTTAAAAAAACCTCAGGAAGTTCCAGAAATAGAGAGATCGCGAGAAAAAAGTCCAGGAACCAAAACCCTAAACTAAAATCACTTCCAAAACATGAAATCAAAGCTAAAGAACTCGAATTCATCAAGGATTAATCATCTCTAACCTAAGGTAATCATGATTCTTGCTTAATTTTGAATTGAAACTTAGGGTTTCATAGGATTTTAAAGGGTTTGAATGATTAACGATTTCTAGGTTGAAATTAGAATGTATTGTGATGAATTAAGGTTGTATTGAGATTAATTGAAATGTAGTATTAGTGATCAAATGGGTTTTGTTAAAGAGTAATGAATGGGTATTAATACACCTTAATTAGTGTTTAAAAAGGGTTATTGAAGTATGATTATGAGAATTTAAATATTGAATCAAGAGATTAAGCAATTTGATTAGTTATGATTATAAGGATGATTATGATTAAGTTGACAAAATGATCATGATGATCATTAGTAATAATTGAAATAGAATACAAGTAATGAAATAATGAATTAATGATGTATGTGGTGATGTTATAACCTTGGAGTGGCTTATGATAAATCTTGAATTATAATAAGAAATAATCATTGAAATAGTATTCAAATAATGAAATAATGAAATAAAAAGAATTAAGTGTAATATGATCAATCCAAAAAGGGTGATGGATTGATAATGTTGATGTATTGATAATGATGATTTCTAATTGTTAAATGTGTTATTGTGTCGATAGGTTATATGCTAAGTGATCAAGAATGACGGTTTTGCTATTCAAAGTGTAACATCATGTCCTTGCCTAGAAAGCAAAGGTGAGTGTTATGAAATATTAATTGCTTCGAATCTTGGTTTTAAATGTGGTTATTCGGATAGTGATTAGATGTGTGGTGATGATGTTATGTTTTGTGTTATGTGTTAAGGTGTTTGGTTGTTGATTAAGTGATTGGTGTGTGGGTAATGTGATAATTATGTGGATTTGTGGAATGAGTGAATTGTAGGGATTGTATTATTACGAAATAATCATAGATTACGAAATAAGTGCTTAGCACTACTTGTATCTATTAAGCTTGGTATCCATTTTGATGAGAATTGGTGCCTTGCTTATTTGTATCTCTTGGATCGCGGATCCTGATGAAATAAAGAGAATCTTTACCATGGTTTCGTAGTAATGTGGAAATCAGATAAGTGGATTCTTGATGAACGAAACATGTTGTTATATTTGTGGATTATTCAATTAATTGTTCATAAGCTCACTAAGCTTTATGCTTATCCGTTTCAGTGATTCCATATTGTAGGTGCTTGATTCGGTTGAATTAATTGGATGAAATATGATTACAAGGAAGTAGCGTGGATTGGAGCTTGCAATGTGGTTAGACATGCTTCTTGTTACGCCCGAAACGGTCGTTATCGAAGCGGGCACAACAGTGGGGTGTTTTAAATTTATAGAGCTGGGGATATCCTAAGCTAATACTACTTTCAGCCCTAATTAGGTTACTAGGGTAGTAAGTGGTATGTTGACTCAGGTGTCGTTCTTACACTACAACGGGCATGGGATCTTAGGCGTTCTAATTATCTTTTGTAATCTAGCTAGGGTTTAAGATAAGAGTTGGTTTGATTTGGTTTTATAACTAATCTACGGAAAAATAAATGTAGAAAAGGAAAAGATGTTTGTACGGAGGCTCAGAGAACAATGGATACGAGAGTGTTTACTATGATGCTGGTATATGCTTTGGATAGTAGTTATGGGTGTTAAAGCCACTAGTTATGATGATTAATCCGTTGAGTAGCCGGAACTTAAATTAACACGAAGTATTATACCTACGGCAGTTCCTTAGCTTATCCCGCATATTTAAACGTTATACGAAGTACTGTGCCGTTTTATGGTTTTTCCTTAGCATTGATTCAAATTACCAGTTTGCTCATTGGATACCCTATATTATTAATGATGTATAATTACGATCCTATTAAATATCTAACGTAAAGGTCTCTACAATCAGATAAATAATATGTCACATGGATAGCAATTATATAGTGTCAGATACACCGGAAGTTCTCCCAAATGTACTGATCAATTCAATCAACAGTTATTCTCTAATCCTATTCCCCAATCTCTGACAAATGTGTGTCGGTATCATGGCACGAATTGTTGAATAAACAATAAAGTGAACAGGAGTTACCCTACGGAATAGGTTGGATTAACTTGTCTAACGGTTTATTGAATTGTTCATCATCAATCATATAAATCACCTTAACTATTACATGCACATCACTCTACTGTATAAACATCAACTTATATCTGAAAACCCTAATCATGCAGTTACATATAGTAATCAGAGGTACAGTTCTAGCATGCAGCATTCCTAAGGCAACAATCAAACAAGAACATGCAATAGAAAGGCACACAGATAACTATTCCTATTTCATACTGTATCACATAACCAGATAATTGGATCATAAATATCCCGAAAGGTCTCTCAAAGATATTCAATATAAGAACTTGAATCTAACCTATCTCTAATCCTATGCTCCGTATCTCTTATGATGTAGTTTCAATCTAGAGAATACAGCCATGTCGAGTTCAAATGCTTCATCATACATAGAATAGGTAGAGTACGTACCACTAATAACTGGCCAGGTTTTAGCAGGAAGTTTCTAACCACAGCATAAGTTGGATAGGTAAACAATTGAGATTCAATTCATAAATTCAGATACAGTTTAATATTCACACAGACAGAGCAACAGCATGTTACAATTGGGAATCATTATTTCCACAACGGATTGTGCCCACGACTTTCATAGCTTCCACGTTCCGTACTACACACATTCGTGATGGTTCCGGCGCTATACAAATGAAAGCCGTATAACGTTACCTCCGTTGTTTCATAATGGTGACATCCCAATTGCATATTAAATCATAACTACTTAAACATAACCATTATCATAGCAAACACAGATTTGTCTAGCCTAGCATGGCATCTCTAGCAATCAATACAACGCAAACATAATATAAGCAAATCATATTTACGAAATAAAGAAAAGAGATATAAATATAACCTGAATATTTATTACAGACAAATCTTCGTGACCAAAGTCTCGGAGTGACTCCGTACAGACGCTACAACTACCGCTACGCTAACTAGCTGCTCTTTCTATTTCTCCTCTAACTCCTAAGAGTAGTGCTAGAGAGAGAAAGTAGAGAGAGAGAGTGTGTGAGAGAGAAAGTGAAAATTTTATGAAAGAATTGGTGTGTGAAATGAGGATGGAGAGGTCACTATTTATAGGCAACCATGGATCCAAGAGTACAAGCACACAAGCACACGTACAAGCAAACGAAGCAAGACGGAGGCCGTGTGTGACCAAACCAAGCCGTGTACGGCCCTATACAGGCCGTGTACGGCTCTGTACAGGCCGTGTACGGCCCTGTATAGGCCGTGTACGGCCCTGGGGTGGCCGTGTGCTAGGCCGTGTGATTTTTCTGACTTTTCTCGCATCTTCGGAAGGCCGTATCTTCTCCGTTTTGCGTCCGTTTGACTTGATTCTTTCGCCTACGGCTTCGTAATTCCGTTACGCTTCTAATGATGCCAATTTGGTAGAAATTGGATGTGTGGGGCCCATGCGTGTTCAGAATACGTTTTGTAACTTTCGGCTGCGCTGTAACTTGCATAACTTTTTCGTCCTTGATCCGTTTTGAGCAATCCTTATATCCACGTTCTCGTAATCTCCATAGCTTCAAAATAAGATAAATGTGAGGTCTTGGTATGGAGTTTACAGTAGATTTAGGGATTGGCTCAATTTGGTGCCCATTTCAGTGTATTTTCAGCCCTTTTCGTATAGTTTTGGAAAGTCCGTCAAGTTTTCACCTTTATAACAAAATATGATAAATAATGATGTTTTAAGAATGTTTTTGTTATAAAAGGCCTAAATATGGGGTCAATAATGTAGGTAAAAACGTGACTTTTTACGCTACATCAAATATCCCACACTTAGAGTTTTGCTTGTCCTCAAGCAATTCCGCCTGTCAACTATACCCAAAAACTTTTTCTGAAAAAATGTTTTTAAGGGAGTCGTAAATATAAGTAAAAATACGAAAATAATCAAATAATCCTTCAGGTGTAACATAGGAGATATGCACACGACGTATCTAACTTTTCAGAATGATCATCTTAGGCATGCTTTCAATTCTCGTGATCTTGGAATATACATGACTGGGCGATTCCTCACTAGGTGGTCACTCAATTCACACAAGTGTATCGGGTTTCCTAATAATCTAGATCAAACGAAATCGCTCATAATACCAGTCATGCAGCATTCATCGTCATAGGCTTGATCGAGAATCGAATCTCCACCACTTAGACAGGGACGGCACTAATTATCCCAGGACATTTGATTGGGTTGTATTTTGGGGGTGAAAAGGGAAATATTTTAAAAAGGAAAGGTTGGTAGGGTATGGAAGGAAGGACTGATCTTGACTCCAGAAACTCTTAAGGTCGTGAGAAACCTTTATTTGACTGAATCCTATAGAAAGGGGAATCCACCGAGAATTTCTTCTTTTTGGATGATTCTTGAACTTCCTTGGATCTTTTATTCTTTCTTTTTGTATTTTCTTGAGGCATTTTCTTTTCTATTTTTTTCTTTTTTTCTTTTGCTTTTTTAGATGCCTCATCTTCTTTTCGCTTTTGCAATTTCTTCAAGATAATTTTCACGGCTCCATGGATGATTCTTTTGGGAGCTTCGGGTGATTTCTTTTGATATTCTTCTTTTGAAGTTCGTCACCAGGAATTTATGACTTGAGGGGGCAATTGCTCGAGTGGGTAAGGACATCCAAATAGCTGTTTCTTACTTCCTCAGAAATTTCTTTTATCAAGACGTTTTGGTGGTGAGTGGAAATGTGGGTTTTTTAGGGTTTTGAAAGAAACGAAAAGGCTTAGGCTCAACAGGGTTTTTCTAGGGGATCTTCAACACTAAAGTGTCGGAAAAGGGTTGGCTTGAAAAGATATGAGAAAAAGGGGGTTATTCCTAAAAATGTCCAGGTTTAATTGCACCTATGCCACGTATGGCACCTGTCAATATGGTCTCGAAACGCATGTCAGGAGCAAGTTCTAATTCAGAACGCATGCACCGGTCACACACAAGAAACGAAAAGTGAAGCATTAAAAATGAATGCTATTAGGCTCAAGATACCTCACCGCAAGTTTATTGGGTTGTATGTGCCCAGCCATGTGATGCCCCTCTTAGACTTTCATTAAGAAAAAGTTGGAATCTGACGTGATTCTACCTCTTTCTGCTTAACCTTTGAGTTTATTTGAAAATTTTGTAGCCTTACATATATTGTTGACTCAAAATGGTTTTGAAAGTTTAGGGTAAGTAATGACATATTGGCTTCATGCGAGAACAAGTTGAAAAATTCGAGGACATTTTTGAAAAAATTTAAGCTTATTATACGAAGTAGGGTATATTGCTTAATATCCCACACTTAAAAGTAAACATTGTCCTCAATGTTTTTTTTTCACTAAGTAGGGAGAATCCCACACTTAGGGTTTTAATGATTTTATTGAACAATTTTTAGTTTCAAGTATTCTCTAAGAATGGGGTTGCTAATCCCACACTTAGAGTTTGAAATAGGGGTCATGGAAAAATATTTATAATGAAAATACTGAAAAGGAACTTCCCTATAAATAGTGGCTACTGGAGTTGGACCAGGTTCGTGCAGAAGTGGTGCAAATGATTTCAGAAGTTTTAGGCTCAGCCATTCCATACGAAGCTAGTTCTGCAGTAATCACAACCTCATCAGAGTATCACGTTTCAGTAGTCAAAACATAAGTACAGAGTAATAACACGAAATAAAATAAACTAAAGTAAAAAGTAAACTAATAATAGTCATCTAGCAAGTCATCGCTATCTGGGTCAAACTCATCCTCTGCAGTCCTGTCATAGACTGGTGCAGGAGCTGGGCTCGAAACATCAAGCATGGCATATAGCTGCTCACGAAGAACTGGATCCATAGATGCAGAGGTCCCAGAGGCAGCAGGCTCAGCAGCAGGAGCAATAGGGTGTCCAGTAGATGGTCCAGCAGCAGGTCCAACAAAAGATCCAGCAGCAGGGAAGAAAGACCAGGGTGGTCGAGATGGTCCTTGGTCTGGTCCCAACCTGAAAGGTGGTCCCGCAGGTCTCGGCAATCCGGCTACCTCACACAGTGCTGAAAGGATCTGATGATGTGCAGTGAAGGTCTGGAATAAGGCCCACGTAGCAGCGGGATCATACAGGGTAATGCCATACTCAAGAGTAGGTGGCTGTCTGATCGCTGGAGTAGTCTGTGGTGGCACAGGCTGGGCTGCAGGTGATGTGGCCTCCTCCTCATTCTCTAGCTGAACATCTACAAGTCCCTCCTCAGGGATAGCAGGTAAAGCTCTCCTGTGTCTCCTCTGCCTGGGTCTGTGTCGTCTCCTCTGTCTAGGTTGCCTCGCAGCAACATGATCCTCAGTCTCGATCCGAGCGTCCATCCTGAAATAAACATAAAACAGGTAATGCTAAATAGAAAGTGAACAAATGCAGAAAGGACAGATGGAATGCCATCTGAACTTTTCTTGCACTTGTGTAAATAAAACTTATCTCAGATAAATCTATTTGATTGTCTGATAAGTTGCAAGCCTGCATATATATTAGATCAGTGATAACAATACTGGATTAAAAATAAACTAAGAAATAAAAAGGACAGGAAAAGTAAGATAAGCTTGGGGTGCCTCCCAAGAGCGCTTTGTTTAAAGAGTCTTTTAGCTCGACTCTTGTACCTTTCTGACTGACTCAGGGTGGTTCGAAGATAAAGACATCCTCACGAATGGGGAAGTCTTCGATGTAATGCTTTAACCGATGACCATTTACCTTAAAATTACCTTCCGGTGATTCGAGTTCGACTGCACCATAAGGGAATACCTTTGAGATTATGAATGGTCCGGTCCACCTGATCTTGTATTTTCTAGAGAACTTTTTGAAGCGCGAATTGAAGAGAAGCACTTTATCTCCTGGTTTGAACCTTGAGAGTTTAAGCTTGGAATCATGAATTCTCTTGGTTCTGTCTTTGTAGTTCAGGGAGCTTTCATATGCTTGATTTCTTAATTCGGCCAATTCATTTAGTTGCATTCTCCGATGGGAACCTATGATAGAAGTGTCCAGATTGCAGTTCTTCAGCGCCCAGTATGCCTTGTATTCCAACTCCACTGGTAGGTGACATGCCTTGCCATAAACTAGACGATATGGTGTGGTACCTAAAGGTGTTTTGTAAGCAGTTCTGAATGCCCACAGCGCATCGTCTAATTTGTCAGCCCACTTATCCCCATGAATTCCGACTGTTCGCTCCAAGATTCTCTTTAAAGCTCTGTTCGTGATCTCAGCTTGTCCATTTGTTTGTGGATGATAGGCAGTGGACATCTTGTGAGTGACGCCATACTGCTGCATAACCTTCATGAATTGAGTGTTGCAGAAGTGAGTGCCACGATCACTTATGATAGCTCTTGGAGTTCCGAATCGACAGAATAGTTGTTTGAGAAACTTTGTCACTACTCTGGCATCATTTGTCGGGAAAGCTTGTGCTTCGGCCCACCTGGAGACATAATCGACAGCAACTAGGATGTACTCTTTTCCATTAGACTTAGGGAAAGGTCCCATAAAATCTAACCCCCATATATCAAAGATTTCACAAGCCTGGATATTAGTGAGTGGCATTTCGTTCCTTGCTGATACATTGCCTTGTCTTTGGCAAATGTTGCAGCGTTTCACCAGGTCATAAGTATCTCGATAGATGGTTGGCCAGTAAAAGCCAGAATCATACACCTTTCGTGCTGTTAAGTTAACTGCGTGATGTCCTCCAGTAGGTCCATGGTGGCTTTGTCAAAGGATTTGTTCTGCTTCCTTCCCATCGACGCATCTTCTAATGATCTGATCAGGGCAAACCTTAAAGAGGAAAGGATCGTCCCAATAGTAATTTTTTATGTCGCGGAAGAATCTTCGTCTCTGAGATGTCGGCATTCCTTTGGGTATTATATTTCCTACCAGGAAATTAGCATGATCAGCATACCAAGGATCTTTGGATGTGGATCCTTGATGGTATTTGCCGATGTGCATGAGTTGTTCTTCAGGAAACTGGTCTTGAATATCCTTTTCATTAAGCTGCTGTAGTGTAGGATTTTCTAATCGGCTTAGATGATCTGCTGCAACATTTTCTGCTCCTTTCTTATCTTTGATCTCGATATCGAACTCTTGCAGGAGTAAAATCCATCTTAGCAGTCTAGGCTTTGCATCTTGCTTTTTGAAAAGATACTTCAAGGCTGAATGATCTGTGTAGACAATAGTTTTGGACAACATAAGATAGGAACGAAATTTATCAAAAGCAAATACTACCGCAAGCAGCTCCTTTTCTGTGGTTGTGTAATTTTCTTGGGCGTCTGTGAGCGTTTTGCTGGCATAGTATATTGGTTGAAAGTGCTTATCCTTCCTCTGTCCCAATACAGCTCCAACCGCGAAATCACTGGCATTGCACCTGATCTCAAATGGAAGGCTCCAATCTGGGGCAATCATTATCGGTGCATGTACAAGCTGATCTTTCAAATTGTTGAAAGCTTGGAGACATTCATCTGTAAAGGCAAACGGAGTATCTTTTTCAAGAAGATGAGTCACAGGTCGAGAGATCTTGGAGAAATCCTTGATGAAGCGACGGTAGAATCCGGCGTGACCTAGAAAATTTCGGATGGCTTTAACAGAAGTAGGTGGAGGAAGTTTTGAGATAGTTTCAACCTTAGCTTTGTCAACTTCAATTCCGGCTTTTGATATGCGGTGCCCTAAAACTATTCCTTCTTTTACCATGAAATGGCATTTTTCCCAATTCAGAACGAGGTTTGATTCTTCACATCGGGCAAGCATCCTATCCAAGTTGGAAAGACAAGTAGAGAAGGAATCTCCAAAGACTGAGAAGTCGTCCATGAATACCTCCATGCATTGTTCGATCATGTCATGGAAAATTGCCACCATGCATCGCTGAAATGTAGCAGGTGCATTACATAAGCCAAACGGCATACGTCGGTAAGCGAAAGTTCCATATGGACATGTGAATGTTGTCTTTTCTTGGTCCTTTGGATCGAGAGGAATCTGAAAATAACCGGAGAATCCATCAAGAAAACAGTAGAATTCATTTCCTGATAATCTTTCCAGCATCTGATCAATGAACGGTAGAGGGAAGTGATCTTTGCGAGTGGCTTCATTTAGTTTTCGGTAGTCAATACACACCCTCCAACCGGTGACGGCTCGTGTTGGAATTAATTCATTGTTTTCGTTAGCGATAACCGTCATTCCTCCTTTCTTTGGGACAACTTGAACTGGGCTGACCCAAGGGGAATCTGAAATAGGGTAAATCAGGTCAGCGTCCAAGAGTTTGATAACTTCCTTCTTAACCACTTCTTGAATCTTCGGGTTGACTCTCCTCTGCCTTTGTACTGATGGTCTGAAGTCGTTTTCCATTAAGATCTTGTGAGTGCAATAGTTCGGACTGATCCCTTGTATGTCAGAAATCTTCCAAGCAATCGCTTTCTTATGTGACTTCAAAACTTCAATAAGTTTTGCTTTCTCTTCCGGCTTCAGGTCTTTTGATATGATAACTGGTAAGTGTGAAGTTCCTTCGAGAAAAGCATATTCAAGGTGTGAGGGTAGTTCCTTTAGCTCCAATTCTGGTGGTTCTTCTATGGAAGGTTTCATCCTTGCAATTTCGTCTCTTTTAAGCTCGTCGAACTTCGTTTGAAATTCTGAATCTTCTGCAGGGATCTCTGGACTGTCGGTTGATGCTATTTCAACCCATTCTGGTTTATCGGAGAGCTCATCTTTTCTTAGCTCGTATTTTGCTTTTGAAGAGTGGGAGATTGCATTGTCTTCAGTGATTATGGTATCGTTGTTTTCCGTGAATGCAAATCTCTGGAATTGAGCAGAAGAAGATGTGCTGAATGTGATCTCTGGATTTAATCTTTCAGATTGTAGATAAGGTGGTTTAAGCATTGACTCCATCTCTTCGAGAGTCTTCAGAATTTGGTTTTTTGTGAGAGATGAATCAGGTACTTCAGGAGTAGGGTTCCTTCTTAAGAGAGTGACAGGTGTGCCAGATCCAAGCGGAGCAGCTGTGATAGAACTGTTAAGCTGATTGCTGGATTTCTTTAAAGGAAATAGTACTTCCTTAGATGCAGTTGGTGAATCCGAGATAGCTGAGCATAGACCTCCATCTTCTTGGCAAAGTCTTCTGGTAGTGATGATTGTGTTTGGAAGATAGTTATTGCTGCTTACTGCGAGGATCTCTTCCAGGTGTTCTTCAATTATTTCCTGCATAAAATCTACAAGACCAAGGTCTTCTCCCATAGGTTGTTTCATTAGCTTGTCAACATTGAAGGTGACCTCCTCAGTTCCGACTCGAAGTTTTAAAGATTTTTCATTTACGTCAATGACGGCCTTGGCAGTGTTTAGGAAAGGTCTGCCAAGGATGAGTGGAACTTCGGTATCTTCCTCAATGTCCATGACAACAAAATCCACAGGAAAGACGAATTTATCAACACGTACCATAATATCTTCAGCAATTCCACGAGGGAGTTTAACTGATCTATCGGCTAATTGGATGGTCATACGAGTTGGTAAAAGTTCGCTTAATCCTAATTTCCTATAGAGGGAATACGGCATAAGGTTTACACTAGCTCCTAAGTCAGCTAAGGCGTTACTTATTTGAACATCCTGTAGATAACAAGGTATAGTGAAACGGCCAGTATCTCCTAGCTTTGGGGGTAGTCCTTGTTGCATGATCAAAGAGCACTCTGCATCTAAAGGCAAGTTAACTATTTGTCTAAGTTTTTCTTTATTTGACAAGAGTTCTTTAAAGAATTTGGCACAACTAGGCATCTCAACTAAAGCATCTAAAAGTTTGACATTTAAGTGTAAGCTTTTAAACATCTCTAGATATTTTCCAAACTGAGCTTCTTGTTTCTCTTTCTTAAGCCTACCAGGGAAAGGTATACATGTAGGAATAATGACTTCTGAGGCTTTAGAAGGTGCTGGCTCAGGAGAAGTGACAGGTGTCTTAACTGGTACTGAGTCAGTGAGAGGTGAAGAAATAGAAGGTTTGTTTGTCGGAATATCTATTGATTTCTCATTCTTAGTCTCTTTTCCTCCTCTAGTGACAACAAGGATATCATCATAATCATAAGATGAATGATGAATAGCTTTGCTAATCGCTTCTTCCCTTTGCTTCTCATCAACTTTTAAAAACAACCTTTTTACATTATCCTCCATGTTTTTAACTAAATCGTTTGAAATTCTAAGCAAACTATCAATTTGGTTTTGAAAATCAACAATTTGTTTATTAATATTATGTTGATTAACCATGAAGTTATTGAAAATTTCGGTGTTTAGACAAGAAGTCAAATGAGATGAAGTAGAGGGTGAAGAAAGAACTAACGATTGAGAAGAAGGTCTACTGGTTGGCCTCTGAATGAAAGATTTTGAATGATGTGCTTGATCAGAGGTTTCTCCAGTAGTGGCAAGAATGTCTTCTTTGAACCTTTGGCGTGAGAATAGCTTTTGAGGTTTCTTCTCATGTTTGGGTGCAGAAGGTTCTTGCATGTCCTTGACAACTTTAGAGATTGATTCAATTTGAGCTTTCAAAGTGTCCAAGGCATTAGAAGTACTCCTTTCCTCCGAAGTTGATTCATCTTGCTCCAAGTCATGTTGATGCATCGTCATCGTCTCGATCAACCTCCACGCTTCGTCTGAAGTATGTAGCATGAAATTTCCGGATGAAGCAGCATCGAGGGTTTGTTGGTGATGAGGATTCAAACTATTGTAGAATGTGCAGACCAAATTCGTTTCAGCAAACTGATGATTCGGACATCTTCCGAGCAAATTCTTAAAGCGTTCCCAAGCAGAGCTTAATGATTCATTATCCTTTTGGAGAAAGTTAGTGATTTCATTCTTAAGCTTGGTTTGTAGGGATGGAGGGAAATATTTAGCCATGAATTTGGTAGCCATCTCCTCCCATGTATGAATCGAATTAGGTTCGAGTTCATAAAACCATATTTGTGCTCGAGAAGCTAAAGAATAGGGAAACAGGTGAAGTCGGGTAACTTCATTACTGGATCCCGTTTGTTCGAAGGAGTCAGAAAGGTTGATGAACTTGTTAAGATGAGAGTTTGGATTTTCAACCGGAAGACCATGAAATTGGCACTGAGATTTAATCATTTTGATGAAATGTGGCTTAATTTCAAGGTTTTCGTTAGCAGATGATACGATTGGTCCTCCTCGTTCCTCTAGTAGTGGCTTGATTGATGAGGCGAGAGTGATACGATTCGTCATAACTTGTTGGTAGAAAGTAGAGTTTTGGAAAGGATGGGTTTAAACTATTCTAAGAACGGAAAAGGAAATCTAATCTAAAGACAGGAAAAGTAACTTACGGATGATATTGATCTTCCGAAAGGATCGCTAAATAACTAAGATAACTAAAATACCTAAAATCGGTCGTTGTAGTCCCCGGCAGCGGCGCCAAAAACGTGTTACGCCCGAAACGGTCGTTATCGAAGCGGGCACAACAGTGGGGTGTTTTAAATTTATAGAGCTGGGGATATCCTAAGCTAATACTACTTTCAGCCCTAATTAGGTTACTAGGGTAGTAAGTGGTATGTTGACTCAGGTGTCGTTCTTACACTACAACGGGCATGGGATCTTAGGCGTTCTAATTATCTTTTGTAATCTAGCTAGGGTTTAAGATAAGAGTTGGTTTGATTTGGTTTTATAACTAATCTACGGAAAAATAAATGTAGAAAAGGAAAAGATGTTTGTACGGAGGCTCAGAGAACAATGGATACGAGAGTGTTTACTATGATGCTGGTATATGCTTTGGATAGTAGTTATGGGTGTTAAAGCCACTAGTTATGATGATTAATCCGTTGAGTAGCCGGAACTTAAATTAACACGAAGTATTATACCTACGGCAGTTCCTTAGCTTATCCCGCGTATTTAAACGTTATACGAAGTACTGTGCCGTTTTATGGTTTTTCCTTAGCATTGATTCAAATTACCAGTTTGCTCATTGGATACCCTATATTATTAATGATGTATAATTACGATCCTATTAAATATCTAACGTAAAGGTCTCTACAATCAGATAAATAATATGTCACATGGATAGCAATTATATAGTGTCAGATACACCGGAAGTTCTCCCAAATGTACTGATCAATTCAATCAACAGTTATTCTCTAATCCTATTCCCCAATCTCTGACAAATGTGTGTCGGTATCATGGCACGAATTGTTGAATAAACAATAAAGTGAACAGGAGTTACCCTACGGAATAGGTTGGATTAACTTGTCTAACGGTTTATTGAATTGTTCATCATCAATCATAAAAATCACCTTAACTATTACATGCACATCACTCTACTGTATAAACATCAACTTATATCTGAAAACCCTAATCATGCAGTTACATATAGTAATCAGAGGTACAGTTCTAGCATGCAGCATTCCTAAGACAACAATCAAACAAGAACATGCAATAGAAAGGCACACAGATAACTATTCCTATTTCATACTGTATCACATAACCAGATAATTGGATCATAAATATCCCGAAAGGTCTCTCAAAGATATTCAATATAAGAACTTGAATCTAACCTATCTCTAATCCTATGCTCCGTATCTCTTATGATGTAGTTTCAATCTAGAGAATACAGCCATGTCGAGTTCAAATGCTTCATCATACATAGAATAGGTAGAGTACGTACCACTAATAACTGGCCAGGTTTTAGCAGGAAGTTTCTAACCACAGCATAAGTTGGATAGGTAAACAATTGAGATTCAATTCATAAATTCAGATACAGTTTAATATTCACACAGACAGAGCAACAGCATGTTACAATTGGGAATCATTATTTCCACAACGGATTGTGCCCACGACTTTCATAGCTTCCACGTTCCGTACTACACACATTCGTGATGGTTCCGGCGCTATACAAATGAAAGCCATATAACGTTACCTCCGTTGTTTCATAATGGTGACATCCCAATTGCATATTAAATCATAACTACTTAAACATAACCATTATCATAGCAAACACAGATTTGTCTAGCCTAGCATGGCATCTCTAGCAATCAATACAACGCAAACATAATATAAGCAAATCATATTTACGAAATAAAGAAAAGAGATATAAATATAACCTGAATATTTATTACAGACAAATCTTCGTGACCAAAGTCTCAGAGTGACTCCGTACAGACGCTACAACTACCGCTACGCTAACTAGCTGCTCTTTCTATTTCTCCTCTAACTCCTAAGAGTAGTGCTAGAGAGAGAAAGTAGAGAGAGAGAGAGTGTGTGAGAGAGAAAGTGAAAATTCTATGAAAGAATTGGTGTGTGAAATGAGGATGGAGAGGTCACTATTTATAGGCAAGCCATGGATCCAAGAGTACAAGCACACAAGCACACGTACAAGCAAACGAAGCAAGACAGAGGCCGTGTGTGACCAAACCAAGCCGTGTACGGCCCTATACAGGCCGTGTACGGCTCTGTACAGGCCGTGTACGGCCCTGTATAGGCCGTGTACGGCCCTGGGGTGGCCGTGTGCTAGGCCGTGTGATTTTTCTGACTTTTCTCGCATCTTCGGAAGGCCGTATCTTCTCCGTTTTGCGTCCGTTTGACTTGATTCTTTCGCCTACGGCTTCGTAATTCCGTTACGCTTCTAATGATGCCAATTTGGTAGAAATTGGATGTGTGGGGCCCATGCGTGTTCAGAATACGTTTTGTAGCTTTCGGCTGCGCTGTAACTTGCATAACTTTTTTGTCCTTGATCCGTTTTGAGCAATCCTTATATCCACGTTCTCGTAATCTCCATAGCTTCAAAATAAGATAAATGTGAGGTCTTGGTATGGAGTTTACAGTAGATTTAGGGATTGGCTTAATTTGGTGCCCATTTCAGTGTATTTTCAGCCCTTTTCGTATAGTTTTGGAAAGTCCGTCAAGTTTTCACCTTTATAACAAAATATGATAAATAATGATGTTTTAAGAATGTTTTTGTTATAAAAGGCCTAAATATGGGGTCAATAATGTAGGTAAAAACGTGACTTTTTACGCTACATCACTTCTCTTCCTTTTGAATTGTCGTTATGCATTATCACTTGTGTAAATCGCCCAAAAAAACACCTTTGAAATAATGTTGATGAATTAAAGTGTAAAGTGTCAATTGGTTGAAAAGTGTGTCTTTGAATTGGCAAAGTCAACGTAGAATATGATGGTGTCAAATTGGGTAATGGGAATATTGTATAGTGATGATGTGGATAGGTGTTGAAATATTTGGAGATTGATCATAGTTTTGGTAGAATTATAATCAAATTGTCAATTGTGGTATTTTGGTACATTTGAGTGATTATGAATCAAGACTTATGTTATGTTGTTTAAATGAATTAGAGTCATGTGTCAAATGGTTAAAATGGATTAGATTCGATGAAAGTGTCCAAATGGGCACCATATGGGTCAAAGGAATCAAAACGGGTTAGAGTGGGTGTATGATGTTGATGAATACGCTCACACGTGTCAAATGTATTATAGAATATGTGGGTAAAAGTTGGGAATCTGAAATCAAGCCATTTGGAATATAACTTGTCAACCAAAATGGTCCAAAATGGCCGGTCATACGTCCGTTTTTTTGATAAATGCGTATTTTGAAAAAGTGTAAAAGGGGAAACCTTCATTTTGGTATAGTGGAGGTGCCTGCAAAATTTGGTGGTCTAACTCTTAACGAGTTAAAAGTTATGCGCGTTTGAAATTCATATTTTGGTAATTAAAAATTCAGGTCTGCAGGAAATATGTACTACCCGGCGGGTAGGATTAGTACCCGGCGGGTACTAGTGCTTGAAAGTTGACAGAAAGTGAGCTAAACCCGAATACCCGGCGGGTACTCTTGTACCCGGCTGCTACGGCTGTTACCCGGCAAGTACCTGGCCAGTTTCAGTCTGTGTCGTTTTCAAGTGTATGTCTGCAAAGTTAAAAAATGCATAAGTGTTTAGTGGACTTTAGAGACCTCTTTTATTTCACAGTTTTCAGTCAGTTTTATTTCGAGTCTAAGATTAATCATTTAAGTAATGTATGTATCTAATATGTGTACAATTGAATTATGGGACAAAGTTTATGTGACTTAATGTAAAAAAAAATAAATAAAAAATTGGGTGTTTCAAGAAATCATGCTCTTGATATAGTAATGGAGCCCCCTTTTGAGTTGAAATATTTTTGTTTGAGTATAAAAGTGTAGTTTTGTACGCTTTGACCCGTTTGAGAAATATTGATGTAAATGTTGAAGTTGTGAGTCGGGTCAAATGTAATTAGTAGTAAATTTTGGGGTATGTCAAAGTTCGAAAAAGGTTGTAACATGAATGTAAACCAAATGGTATTTGGCTTGCGTTGTAAAAGTTGTCAAAACGATCATAATTTGGATTGAGGTCCAAATTTGGCGTTAGTGAGAATTTTGAGAAAGTGTAAATTGGAAAACCTATACTTTGTTGTATGAAAGGTGTCTGTAAATTTTGATAATTAAATGTTTAACGAGTTAAAAGTTATGTGTGTTTGAGTTTGGCTTTAAAACCTTAGTCTGCAGGCAATTGTTCAGGTCCAGGGTCCGTACGCGATCGTGTGGACCATACCCGATCGTGTAGGTTACACTAAAACGTTTACAATCGAGTTTCTTATTGTAGTTACGCGATCGCGTAGTATTAATAGGATCGGGTAAATGTGTTTTTCACGCGATCGCGTGACACTGGCAGGATCGCGTATCTCTGCAAATTTCAGAAACGCATAAGTGTTAGTAGTACCTTTAGTGATCAAAATATTTCACAGTTTTTGGTTGCTTTGTTGTGAGTTCAATATTAATTACAAGTTATGTTTTAAACTTTATGAAGTTATATATGGTCATTGGGACATTTACCAAAGAGTTTTTTAGTGTAAAAAAAAAACAAAATCAAGGCGTTTCACTAAAAATTAAACACTAATTAACTTAATAGATAATTTAGAAAAATGAGAAAGTCTATTAATAGTTAGTGAAGTAGTGAAACACCTTAATTATAATAGCAGTGGCAGCGTGGACGAATAGTTAGTTATTGATTCATGTGCATTTGTTCATAGTTAACCTTAAGGATCGCTAACCTATTTATTTTTTGTTCCAACGGCATAAACGTACTCATTTTATCACCATGATCAACAACGTACTTGTTACTTTTGAGTTTAGGTTCCCAACTAACTATTTTTTTACAGGCAATTAAGAATTTAAAAAGTATGATGTATCATTGGCATGTCACATCGATTTTATTACTTGGCTTCCACGTAGGTAAATATGTTTTAACTTTAAAAAATTCCAAATGTTCTATATTTAGAATAAAAACTGCAAATTATACATTTGTTCATGTACATTTACACTTGTTGTATTGAGGGTTTAAATCGCAGATCGAAAACGTACTTACCATTTTGTCCGTGATCACTGTCGCACACCTAAATTATGATGCGGAAGCGGGTCGGATCGGGGCGCGACTAATCAATAATCAAGCACACAAGGTACACAATGAACGAATCTATATGCGTCGTTTTACAAATACATTGATTTTATAAAAGTTTTACACTGTTATAATATAGTTTACAAAAGCTCTTGAGCCAAATGGTAGAGATTCTATGGCATAACTAAATTATACAAAATATAGTAATGCATGACAATCTCTTGATGTCTGAATGCGACTCGAGCTAATGGGCATTCTGAGTGGCAGTCCTACTACTGCTGAGTACCTGAGAATACACGCTAAAAGGTCAGCTAAAAGCTGGTGAGCTCACAGGTTTAATGATAAAGTATAATGTATGAACCGCAAGATTAAAGTATGAATATTTGTAATTAAACAAATAACTAATTGATGAATGATGTATATAACTGCCATGAGCACATAGTCTGAGCTTAACTGAGGTGTCAGGATCACAATTAAGTGCCTGAGCGAGGGTGCCTCTATGCGTGTGCCTAATCAACACACGTATGAACAAATGATAATGCGTCCGTTTGACCAGTCAGTGCTTGCTGACCCGGACGGGGATTGTCAATCCCATATGGTACCATACACTAACATTCACGCTACAAAGTATTACCAAACTATGATTGGAGGACTTAAATGATTAGATGAATAATCATGCAGAATATAGCGATATTTGATACTTGCGTTCACATGTAAAATAAAACAGGTATGTATCCTCACCCCGAGTTAAAAACAGTAAAAGCGGGGCTATGAGACTCACCTGAGTCTGATGAGATGCTATCAGGCAATAATGATAGCATACAAGGAAAGATGTTGTCTCCAACGACTGAAACCTGCTAGGCGTCATAGACGCGCAAGGTTATAATAATGATTATATGTCTTAACAGACCATCTACGCTAGTTGTCTATATAACTAGTTATGTCCAAATGTTTGATTGTAGTTTTGAAAACATATACGGCCCGTTGGTGACGGCTTGTAATAATAATTTCCAAGGTATTATTATTATGTTTGACTCGTTGTATACTCCTAAGGTATATGTATTTCATGTACAACTTGTATCGTATAAGATTTAGTTGTTACACGAGTCCAATAATTGGTGGTTAAGTGTTTTCATGTATTATGTGATGAGCTACACTAGTTAAGACTGCTAGTGTAAGTTGTGACACTCGTTATGACTGCTAGTTATAAGTGGCGACACTCGTTATGACTGCTAGTTATAAGTTATGGCTGCTAGTTATAAGTGGCGACACTCGTTATGACTGCTAGTTATAAGTTATGGCTGCTAGTTATAAGTGGCGACACTCGTTATGACTGCTAGTTATAAGTTATGGCTGTTAGTTATAAGTGGCGACACTCGTTATTGCTGCCCTTGTAACTCGTTATTGCTGCCCTTGTAACTCGTTATTGCTGCCCTTGGTAACTCGTTATTGCTGCTTTTGTAAGTCGTTTTAACTTATTGATTTCGACCACTTTTGTCCACAATAACTCATGACAAAAATCACATATGTTCATCTATATCTCTAGTACCTTACATAATTTTCCCAAGAATTATAGTGTCCATTTAGTTAGCTAAATAAAAATCGAGAGGCGTCGGGTCTGAAATCCGGCCAAAACAGTGATAGTCACACAAATCAGGTTTTCTAGGAGAATTGGTGTATTTCTAAGCTTCGAGCAAAACACGAAAGTTGTTGATAACGAAAATATGAAGATTTTGGCGTTGGTTTCATGCATTTATCTTATGTGTACGATTTTATATGATTATTTTCGTGAGACTTATTTTCTTGGACATAATCTGCCATTTTACATATAGGTTTGGAAAACGAGTTTTAAACTTTGATTCGGACATTTCTAGGTTAGATGAACATACTAACATGTAAATAAACTTAATCCAAGTATTTTACAAAGGTGATGAAATCTTACAATGTCGTATGGAGAAACGAGAAAGATGGAAATGAAGCTCGCGTTCTCGTGATCGTTTTATCTTGAAGCAACCAAGTGCGATTGTGAGTTTTGAGTGGCGTTTTGTGGTGGTTTTGGGGCTGGTATTAGAGAGGGAAAGAGGGAGAGAATAGAGATGTAGAGAGAGAGAAATGAGGGTGAGAGTGATGGATGGATGATGGTTTGCTAGTAGTCAACAAGGAAGAAACAAGATCCACATTTTGTGGAACTTGTTTGGGGCTGGTCATAACCGGTCCATGGGGCCCACACATGAGGGTGTGTGTCTCAATTTTTGGTTCCTCAAATTTGCGCTCCGTGCGGTGTTCGTTTCCCCGGTCGTTTGAACGTTTATTAGTCGCGTATTGTTATATTAATACGTTTTCGTTTTTGATTTAAATCTCGATATTTTTAATGGAAGTATTTGATCAAAATAGTTTGTTTCGAGTTATATAAATATAACTTGAGGTTATTTGAATTCTCGGGCGCGTCTCGCGTGTTTAATTTGTGTCGGCTACGTTTTAAATAAAACGTACATTGTTTTGTATATTATTGATACATAATAATATAAGGTAAATAACTACTATTTAATTGTCAAATAGATTTATATTATTTATTAGAAGTTGCACCAACGTCCGTATTGATAATGTATCGAAATCCATCCGATAGTAAATTGCACGATTTCAATAAATCGCGTACGTGTGTATATATATATATATAAATATATTAATACACATAATGATACACATAATCAGCCTTAAACATAACTAATTACGTGTATTGGCACAATGATTAGGAACTAATTATTAGTCCTAATTTGTTGGGTGTCACATTCTCCCCTTGTTAAGAGAATTTCGTCCCGAAACTTACCTCTGAGTCGGCGTGTGAGTGGAGTCTGAAAATAGATGTGGATATTTGAGTCGCATCTGGTCTTCCCGTTCCCAGGTGAATTCCGGACCGCGCCGCGAATTCCACCGAACTTTGACGATAGGGATACGACTTTGCTTAAACTGTTTGACCTCACGGTCCATGACCTCCACTGGTGTCTCGACAAAATGAAGTTTGTCGTCGATTTGAATTTCCTCGAACGGGATAATGATTGTCTCATCAGACAGGCATTTCTTAAGATTAGAAATGTGAAAAGTGGGATGCACGCTACTGAGCTCGGGGGGTAGCTGTAATCGATATGCGACTGGACCAATGCTTTCAAGGATTTCAAAAGGTCCGACGTATCTGGGATTTAAATTCCCACGCTTGCCGAATCGGATGACACCTTTCCAAGGTGATACTTTGAGCAATACTCGATCCCCAACTTGGAACTCGAGATGCTTGCGTCTCACGTCAGCATAACTCTTCTGACGATCACGTGCGGCTTTCAGCAGTTGCTGGATACCAACGATCTTCTCGGTGGTTTCATGAATGATTTCAGGGTCAGTGAGTTGGTTGTCTCCCACTTCGGTCCAACATATAGGCGACCGTCACTTACGACCGTACAGTGCCTCGAATGGTGCAGCTCCAATGCTGGTATGATAGCTATTGTTGTACGAGAATTCGCATAATGGCAAGTGATGTTCCCAATTTGCATCGAAGTCAATTACGCAGGCGCGTAACATATCTTCCATTGTTTGAATAGTCCTTTCACTTTGGCCGTCGGTTTGTGGATGATAGGCTGTACTCATATCCAAACGAGTACCCAAAGATTTTTGTAATGATCTACAAAACTGAGAAGTGAAACGTCTATCTCTGTTGGAGATAATCGAGATGGGAACGTCGTGTCTTGAAACGATCTCCCTCAAATAGATTCGCGTGAGACGTTTCATTTTGTCGGTTTCCCTGATGGTAAGGAAATGAGCTGATTTGGTAAGCCGATCCACGATCACCCAAATGGTATTGCAACCACTTAATGTTCTTGGGAGTTTATTGATAAAATCCATAGCGATTTGCTCTCATTTCCAATGGGGAATATCCGGTTGTTGTAACAGGTCGGAAGGTTTCTGATATTCAGCTTTGACTTTAGAGCAGGTGAGGCACTTGCTGACGTAGATCGCGATTTTAGCTTTCATATTTGGCCACCAGTATAACTCCCTGATGCCATGATACATCTTATCAGCTCCAGGATGTATAGAGTATTTAGACTTGTGAGCTTCATCCATCACCAAGTCTCGAAGGTTTCCGAAATAAGGCAACTAGATCCGGTTCGCGAAGTACTTGACCCCATTGGGTTTGGTTTCAAACTGTTTCTCCATGTTGCGCAAGGCCTCATTTTTCAGGTTTTCAGGTCTCAATGCTTCGAGTTGAGCGGCGAGAATTTGAATGATAAGATCATTATGAATGGTAATACTGTGTGCTCGGACTCGAAGTGGTTTGGTACGCTCTTTTCGACTTAGGGCATCGGCAACAACATTTGCTTTGCCCGGATGGTATTTGATTTCGCAGTCATAATCGGTGAGCAACTCGACCCAGCGACGTTGCCTCTTGTTGAGATCCTTCTGATCAAATATATGCTGGAGGCTTTTATGATCGGTGAAGATGGTACATCTTGTGCCATACAGATAGTGTCTCCAGATTTTGTGTGCAAACACTACGGCTCCTAGCTCGAGATCATGAGTCGTGTAATTCTTCTCGTGAACCTTGAGTTGTCGGGAGGCGTAGGCAATAACCTTGTCTCGTTGCATCAGCACGCAACCAAGACCTTGGTGTGAAGCATCACAGTATACCACGAAGCCATCGTTACCTTCGGGTAATGATAGAATATGCGCACTGCAAAGCTTTTGTTTCAATAGCTGAAATGCTGACTCTTGTTTATCAGTCCAATCAAACTTCTTCTATTTCTGAGTCAGTATCGTGAGTGGTTGGGCTATTTTTGAGAAATTCTCAATGAAGTGTCGATAGTAACCAGTCAATCCTAAGAATTGGCGTACTTTGGTCGGCGTTATCGGTGCTTGCCAGCACTCGATAGCCTCAATTTTTGTTGGATCTACGTGAATTCCCTGACTGTCAATCACATGACCAAGGAATTGAACGATTTGCATCCAGAACTCACACTTGGAGAACTTAGCATATAACTCTTCGTGTCTAAGAAGTTCTAGAATGGCTTTGAGATGTTGCGCGTGTTCCTGTTCATTACGCGAGTAAATGAGAATGTCATCGATGAAGACAATGACAAACTTGTCGAGATATGGTTTGCACACTCGGTTCATAAGATCCATGAATACAGTCGGTGCGTTTGTCAAACCAAAAGGCATCACTTGGAACTCGTAATACCCATAGCAAGTTCGGAAGGCAGTCTTTAGGATGTCAATGTCACGAACTCGTAACTGATGATATCCTCACCTCAGATCAATCTTTGAATAAAAGCTTGACCCCTGAAGTTGATCGAACAGATCATCGATACGGGGTAGTGGATAGCGGTTCTTGACGGTTAATTTGTTCAACTCTCTGTAGTCGATACACATCCTGAATGAACCGTCCTTCTTTTTTTCACAAACAGGACCGGAGCTCCCCAAGGTGAAGAACTCGGTCTAATAAATCTTTTGTCTAGAAGTTCCTGCAATTGAGTGGACAAAAACTGCAATTCGGATGGGGCTAAGCAATAAGGTGCTCGTGCCACAGGTGCTGCTCCGGGCACAAGGTCGATTGAGAACTCAACTTGTCTCGGTGGTGGAAGACCAGGCAAGTCTTCGGGAAAGATTTCTGGAAAGTCTCGAACAATGGGAACATCCTCAAGTTGCTTCTCCTCCGACTTTTTCTCCATGATGTGGGCGAGGATTGCCTGATAACCCATTCTCAAATACTTTCGGGTTTTCATGCAGGAAATGATATTCAATCTCGTCCCACCGATCTCCCCTTGTATGATTAAAGTATTACCGGTGGCGAGAGGAATGCGAACAATTTTATCGTAGCAGACGATTTCAGCGCGGTGCTTGGACAGCCAGTCCATGCCAACAATGACGTCGAAACTTCTGATCTCGACAGATATAAGGTTGATAGAAAAGAGCTCGTCTAATGGGTTTAAAGTGCAATTAGGTATTACACTGTCGGTCTCTATTAGTTTACCATTAGCTAACTCTACCATGTACTTATCATCTAAAGCAATAGGAGTGATGTCAAGCAACGGACTAAACTCATCAGATATAAAACTCCTATCAGCACTAGTACCAAATAGAACAGAGGCAGTAAGATTGTTGAGAAGGAACGTACCCGAGACCACATTCGGGTCCTGACGGGCTTCCTAGGAGTTCAGCACGAAGGCTCGTCCCTTAGCAGTGTTGTTGCTCTTGTTTTTCAGCTTTGGGCACTCATTCCTAAAGTGCTCTGTGTCTCCACACTCATAGCAGGACTTAGGTTTGCCAGATGCCCATACCATCGACATTTTCTACAAGGAGTACCGCAAAGACCTTCATGATGTCGGCGGCACTATGAACAGAAGGGTTTATTCCCAGTGTAACCCTTGTTGGACTCAGAACCAGTGTTGGAGACCTTATCAAAATCAGCCCTCTTGGATGATAGTTGGTTTTGGTTGGGGTTTCCAGCCAGCGCAATAATCCAATAGCACCTTCAGTGCCTTTGAAGTTCGGAGGCTTGTAACTAAGGAAGTCCTTGTATGTGCAAGGTTTTACCAGAGTGGTATTTGGTGGTGTTTCAGCACTTTCGGATCCCCGTTGCCCAGCAATTAGTGCATCAGCAACCAGTTGATCAACTTCAGCTTGAGTGTACGTTCGTCGCGGTGGCATGATTAAAAGATGCCGAAAAATAGTGTATCAAGGTTCGGAATTCGTCCGGATGATAGTGATGCTATTGACAGTGTGAGTGGGGTAACGCTTAGCTTATGGAGACCTAGAAGTTCCACTAGCAATAGGTTTAAATCGTGATTTCGAAGGATAGAAATGGTGGAAGGAATACGAAATGATAATCTTCCTCGTGAGCACATGAAGGTACAGCGGAATGTGTTGTAAAATGTTATACGCGTATAAATAGGTAGACGGTATTAGATGAGAACAAAATCCTGTTCTTTATATCGAGTGACGTTGTAGTAACTATACTTGTCATCTTCGGTGGTGTGAGCGTTAGTGAGTATATTATCGTGTGAGGCCTATTCATATATTTTCAATATATAATAGCCTAGAGAATAGTACGTAAGTGAGGCCTATGTATGTATATACACCTATATCACATAATAGCCTAGGGTGTGTCTAGCACAAAGCAAGTATAAGTCCCGGTTTCTCTCGTGGTCAGAGTCAACTAGTGTATTCTTGTTCAACATAACCCCTTTCAGATCTCACATCATCTTTCCTTAATTATACATAGTTGATCAGGCTATGTTAAATTAAAGTCGTATGATGTAATCCCTGAACCAGTTATATCTAATAAGGAATACTGCCTAATGGTCATAGTCTAGGCCCACTAAATGCAACCTAGTTCACTATAACCTTAGGCTCTGATACCAATCTATCGCACCCCCAAATTATGATGCGGAAGCGGGTCGGATCGGGGTGCGACTAATCAATAATCAAGCACACAAGGTATACAATGAACGACACTATATGCGTCATTTTTCAAATACATTGATATTATAAAAGTTTTACACTGTTATAATATAGTTTACAAAAGCTCTTGATCCAAATGGTAGAGATTCTATGGCATAACTAAATTATACAAAATATAGTAATGCATGACAATCTCTTGATGTCTGAATGCGACTCGAGCTAATGGGCATTCTGAGTGGAAGTCCTACTACTGCTGAGTACCTGAGAATACACGCTAAAAGGTCAGCTAAAAGCTGGTGAGCTCACAGGTTTAATGATAAAGTATAATGTATGAACCGCAAGATTTAAGTATGAATATTTGTAATTAAACAAATAAGTAATTGATGAATGATGTATATAACTGCCATGAGCACATAGTCTGAGTTTAACTGAGGTGTCAGGATCACAATTAAGTGCCTGAGCGAGGGTGCCTCTATGCGTGTGCCTAATCAACACACGTATGAAAAAAATAATGCGTCCGTTTGACCAGTCAGTGCTTGCTGACCCGGACGGGGATTGTCAGTCTCATATGGTACCATACACTAACATTCACGCTACAAAGTATTACCAAACTATGCTTGGAGGACTTAAATGATTAGATGAATAAACTCATGCAAAATATAGCGATATTTGATATTTGCGTTCACATGTAAAATAAAACAGGCATGTATCCTCACCCCGAGGTTAAAAACAGTAAAAGCGGGGCTATGAGACTCACCTGAGTCTGATGAGATGCTATCAAGCAATAATGATAGCATACAAGGAAAGATGTCGTCTCCAACGACTGAAACCTGCTAGGCGTCATAGACGCACAAGGTTATAATAATGATTAGATGTCTTAATAGACCATCTATGCTAGTTGTCCATATAACTAGTTATGTCCAAATATTTGATTGTTGA
Organism: Helichrysum umbraculigerum; assembly: GCA_949592205.1. NCBI lineage: Eukaryota > Viridiplantae > Streptophyta > Magnoliopsida > Asterales > Asteraceae > Helichrysum > Helichrysum umbraculigerum. Next base: position 76,219,888 of record CATIUR010000003.1, read on the forward strand.
TTGTAGTTTTGAAAACATGTACGGTCTGTTGGAAACGGCTATTAATAATAATTCCCAAGGTATTATTATTATGTTTGACTCGTTGTGTAACACCCCGCAAATTTAAACACAATTATTAACGCTAAACATTTGCATTATTAGGCTAATTCCCTACCTGAGTGAATTCACAACACGTTTTAGAGGTAAGTCTAGCAAAGCCCAACTAAATAATACGCGTAGTATTACTTATTTGTAATTGGATATAATTACATACGAAACGATTTGAACAAACGCGACCAAAAATATACGACTGTTGGTGAACGAATTTATTTAATAAAATGAAAGTTATTAAATAACGTAAACGCATAATAGATATTATGTCGATAATATTTACAAATATTTCGTAACGAATAACGTATGACTTGAACAATTTAAAATAAAACAAAGTTAAAATTTTATAACTAAATTAATTTGGTTTCATAAAAAGATCCTAATTAAACATATAATGAAATAGGTAATTAAAAATGTATTAGTTAAAATAATGTAACATTTAACGATCGGGTAAACAAACACGGAGCGCAAACACGGAGAAGGGAAATGGGGAACAAAAACCCACCTCCCCACCTCCACCATTCTCATTCTCCATCTTTCTTTTCTCTCTCTATACTCTCTTTTCTCTCATCTTTCTCTCTCTCTAAAAACCAAACCAAAAACCACACTAATTACACCAAAACTACACCAAAAACGCGTCGAATCACCGAACCAAATAGAGGAAAACGATCACGGCAACACGATCTATCTTTCTACCTTCCTGGATTTCAAATCCGACACTCGTAAGTTTCCGACAAATCCCGTAAATTCTTAAATTTTGAAGTTTTCTTTCATATTAGTGTTTAATATACTTAGTTATAACCTAAACTACAAAGAAAACATGATTTTATAGCCTAAAAATACGTTTGGATAGGGTTTTTAATCGGAAAAATCGCGACAGCCTAAGTTTCTGGGCTGGTGTTCATCTATGCGACACAATGATTGTGTCGCATACTATGTCGCAGAAACCATACGACACAACGATTGTGTCGTACCAAACCATCTTATGTCGTATCCATACGACACAACGATTATGTCGCATCTTATATCGCAAAACCCATGCGACACAACGCTTTATGTCGCTGTTGACTCAGCACCTCCAATCTCTGCGACACAACCCTTGTGTCGCAGAATTGTGTCGTACCATGCGACACAACCATTGTGTCGCATATTGTGTCGCAGAAAACAGAAACTTTACAAACAATTTTCACACTAAGTGTCGAACTTAACCGATAACGAATACGTACATACAATGCTATATGTGAACTTTACAAACATTACAGACACGCTATTTTATTGCAATTATGATTTCAAACTATCACCAACGAGTCGTGTACATTTTCACAAACAACGAAATATAAAAGTAAACGTTTAACAAACACTTTGGACATAACTTGGTTGTACGAACACTAGCATGGATGATTAGCTTAGACATCCACAATACTTATTAAATCTCATACGTTTAGGACGTTAGGAGATTCTGGACTGTACTTGGGCTTAGGTTTGCTAGCACTCGCACAACTACTTAACTCAACAGGTGAGTTCACAACCCCTACTTTTACTGATTTAACTGCTTTTGAACAGGGGTGGAAAACATAGTCAACTGTTTTACTTATTGCCATAACTGTTTTTACTTATATGATTGTTTATTATACTTGTTTACTCGAACAATTAGAGTACTTTGAACTATTAAACTATTGAACAACCGGGTGTTTATGAAATAACATTTTCACATTGACACACTGAATAAATGGGATAACTTATTCGACAAACTGTTTTAACTAGACCGGAGAACGACCGGTAAACTGTTTTGCAAACGACTGTAAACCTTTAAACTTGTTTGGTATACCGGAGGACGACCGGTACTTTTATGGAAATGCTGGAGAACGACCAGCTACGTATTTTAGTGCCAGAGAACGACTGGCCAAGGGACGGGAGAACGACCCGTGCGTCTTGGATGGGAGAACGACCCATGCGTTTGTTGGACGAGAGAACGACCCGTGCGTAACTAGACCGGAGAACGACCGGTAAACTGTTTTATTTGAACGGGAGAACGACCCGTGCGTATTTGGCCGGAGAACGACCGGTACTGTTTGTAAACCGCTGAAAAACGACCAGCACGTGTTTTAAACTGACTTTTTGGGTAACATCCCACATATCTGTTTTGGGTAACATCCCACGTAAACTAAACTTTGGGCGAACAACCCACTAAACTTGTATTTGGATTACATTCCACTAAACGTATTTGTGACACCCGGTCATAAAGGGCCAAAATTAGGAGCCAATTTAAACTTTAATTACTCGTACTCGGTACGTGTTAAAACGAAAGTATCCTGATATTATATATGTATTTATATATATATATAATACAATGAACGAATAATAATCACGTACAAACAAATCTAAAAGAATGTGAAATCTCAAAGACGGACGTTGGTAAATCAATTATTAAATAATACGAAATTTTTTAATCACATTATTTATTAATTTATATGATGTTGATAATATAAAATAAAAGTATACGTTTATTTAAAACGTCACAATTATCAAACAATCGTATAGCTCGTAACCGACAACCAAATGGACTCAACCATCATTTTAACAACTCAAGTATGTTATTTTGGACAAAGATTTTCATTCAAAAAGTTGAGTTTTAAATCGTTTCCGAAAACTATAATATAAATCGTTTTACGTCTAAATATACGTCAAAGCGACCGGGAAAACGAACACCGCACGGAGCGTAAACTTAGGGAACAAATTTGAGACAAACCACACTTTTGTGGGGCCCACTAGAGCTGATTTTCTCCAGCCCAAAAACAAGATCCACAAATTGTGGATCTTGTTTCTCCATTATTAAATAAGTATTACATACATATACATACATGTACACCACTTTCCATCTAGCTCTCTCTCTCTCTCTACTCTCTCTCTCCCAAACGATATGGGGCTATCACCAGCCACCACCACAACCTCCTAACACCACCACAAGTCCACCACATCACCACCATAGAGCCACCACAAGCCGCCAAGCCGGAATTCAAGAAAACACGTGAAAACGAGCATACGACTTCCATTCTTCCTCCTCCTCATCTAGAACATTGTAAGAACTTTAAAACCTTTTCATATTACTTGTAATATGTTTGTAATCATGTTATTATGCTCACTCAACTCTAAAATGTCCAAATAATTAATCGAAACGCAATTTAAAACTCGAATTTAAGTTTTCTGTTTTCTGTCCAGATTTATAAGTTCACTTTAACGAATTTTATAAAAATCATTACCACACGAAAATGAACGTTTCTTAAGCTTAAAATTTAGTACAAGAAGTTAACTTTCCAAAAAAATTAGTCTCATGACTTTTCGACTCCGTTTGCTACTCGAAAACATTTTTCTCCGGTGACATAGGCTTATTGTTCCGGCGAGCTGTAAAAACAGCCTACTTCTCGAGGCCATATCTCAAGTTATAGGAAGAACCAACTCTCGATGTCTAAACAAAAAATGTTCATTAATATTCCAGCTACAACTTTCATTTTTGGCTCTCGGACCAGATCCTCACGGATCATGGTGAAAAACGTGAGTATTTGGACTGAACTCACTGTCGGACCAAAACTGACAACTCTTCGTATTTATTTTTGTTAAAAATAGTAAATGAACTTATAAAAATACCATAAAACGCAGAAATGGACAATATTCATTTATGAACATGTGTGATTTTTGGTTAGGCTTGATTTGGTTTAAAAAGTGGTGAAAACGAGAGTTGATTCGGGCTTAAAATCTGGAAAACAGAAATACAAGGGTTGTTTTGGTAATTTTGTGAAAACGACACTTCGAGAGACCCACAAAACGAAATAATAATTTGATAACAATTATTTGACATATTTAAGACTAGTGTAAAAGTCTCGGGTCAAACCGAGCACGTTTGAGTTTATAAACCGAACATGGAAATCAAATCAAATATGTTATGACTTATACACGAAACTAATATACTTTTATAAGTATACAACAATCAAAGTGCAATAATGATAATAATTGAGAGTATTATTACAAATCCGTCATCAAAGAGCAGTACACAATTAACAAATGTATACTTACATGACACATTTAGTTAGACTGTTTAGTCTGGTACTCATATAACCTCATGTGTTTAGTACTCTAAGAGGTTACCTTTGGGACGACACGCGTATCTTAGGATTGCTAGTACTCTCAGGTGAGTCTCACAGCCCCATTTTTACTGTTTTTAAATATTGGGGTGAGATACAATGCTTACTTGTTTTCGTGATCATATGTTATTTGATTAGTTAATTTGATTATTAACTCATGGAATTAAATGATTATTTAATTCAGTTAACTATATTAGTTACATTGTTTGGCTACCATTATTTGGTCTTGATTTTCATTGTTCGAGTATTGCACAAGTGTTTTAATTCGGGAAAGTCCTCATCATGTATGGTTCATTAACTTAATAAGGCGCGGTTACTAAAAGATAGATCTATCATGGGAGTGAAGTCCCCGTCCGGGTTGCTAGCTACAACCAAGTTAAAAACGGGCATTTTAGTAATTGTTATGGGTGTTGACACCGTTCGGGAGGCAGAAAATCGGGTTAGGCCTTGAACCATAGCTTAGTGCAATGCAAAATCATAATAGAACATTGTTCAAAAACCTGCGTTGGTTTGTTCAATGTTACGAAACCTGCGTTGGTTTCACCCTTGTTTAATTTCATGTTGTTCAAAAACCTGCGTTGGTTTAAATCATTGTTTAGTGACCTTATTTGGTTAAAAATCATTGTTTGAGTAAATTGCTTAAATCATTGTTCATTTATAACATTTTATTATCGTCGGATAATCATATTGATCACATCAATGTTCATGTTAAACCTGTGAGATTCACCAGCTTTATAGCTGACCTTTTTAGTGTTGTATTCTCAGGTGCTCAACAGTAGGATGGTCCGCAGGATACGCTAGTTAGTACGAGTCGCATGCTTACAAACATATGAAGATTTTCTTGCATTATATTTTGTTAAACGTTATGTATTAAAATCTTTGAAACTCATTTTGCGAACTCACTAGTATATTGTAAACGTTTGACTTATGACTTTAAAACATTGTACCACTTTTGTAATATATTATAAACGTCTCATGTAGAGTCGTTTGCTTGTACTTTGGTGCTTTGATTATTGATTAGTCACACCCAAATCGTCGCTTCCGCAAACCATAAAATAGGGGGTGTGACAGATTGGTATCAGAGCCTAAGGTTATAGTGAACTAGGTTGCATGTAGTGAGCCTAGACTATGACCGTTAGGCAGTATTCCTCATTAGGTATAACTGGTTCAGGGATTACATCATACGAGTTTAATTTAACATAGCGTAGCTAACTATGTACAATTAAACAAAGATGATGTAAGATCTGAAAGGGGTTATATTGAAAAGGAATGCATTAGTAGACTCTGATTACGAGAGAACCGGGACTCATAATTGTTTTGTGCTAGACACAACTAGGCGGATATATATATGTATATAAGGTACATACACATGTGATTAGGATATTATATATATAATGTATATATATGAATAGGCCTTGAACATGGAATTCATTATAGGCTGTAATATATTGTATATATATGTGAATAGGCCTCGAATATTCAATAATATATTTGATATATATTAGTCGGTTATCACTTGTGATCTTGTTCGGTTAACACTTAGGTGATCTAATTCGGTTAACGCTTTGGAGATATAATTCGGTAATATACTCGGTATGTGTATAGTATATATATTATAGATCTCGGATACTTGGTAATATATTCACTGTTCGGGTAAATCATAGGACTTGCCGGTCGTAAGTGGATTGAATCAGGAAATTAGTACCGGTATGCACCCTAGCTTTAGAGGGTCATCTTTTTAATGTAGACTTACCCCGGTAGAGTTAGGAAAATTTCGACATCGTATTCGGTACACCGGTTATTGAAAAAAAAAAAAAAAAATTCATTCAGTCGTCGTATTGTTTTCATTCGGAAATCGGTATTCCTCTAAGAACTAAAATTTTTCCTATTATTTCTATCAAGTTCATTCGAATAGTAATGGCAAACCTCACAACGGATAATCCTGCGTCGAATGACGAACCAATTTTGAAAATTTGCATACTTTGTTTTGGCATATAAATTGATTATCACTTCGGTGATCTAGTCGGGTATCACTTCGGTGATATAATCTGGTTATCACTGCGGTGATCTAGTCGGAACATGGTTATCACGTTAGTGATATAAAATTTGGATAAGTATGGGAAAACTATATTTGTTAATATAGGACATTTATACATCATGTACGGTGTTGATAGTTATATTGAACTCTAAGAACACCGTAGGAACTCATGGAATTCGGAGGATTGTAAATCCAAATCATAGTGATACTTATTAAGACGGACCGACCGTGTCACATAGGTAACGGTCGGGTAAAGAATCGGACTTCTCCAATATTCATTTGAGATCAGTAGGTTTAAGCATAACAAGGGGAGAAGGATAAATCGGATGTCTTAGAATTAGACATAACACTTAGTCGGCCTTAGAAACACGCAGACATAGGTTTCTATTGAATTTCGGGACGAAATTCTCCTAACAAGGGGAGAATGTGACACCCGGTCATAAAGGGCCAAAATTAGGAGCCAATTTAAACTTTAATTACTCGTACTCGGTACGTGTTAAAACGAAAGTATCCTGATATTATATATGTATTTATATATATATATAATACAATGAACGAATAATAATCACGTACAAACAAATCTAAAAGAATGTGAAATCTCAAAGACGGACGTTGGTAAATCAATTATTAAATAATACGAAATTATTTAATCACATTATTTATTAATTTATATGATGTTGATAATATAAAATAAAAGTATACGTTTATTTAAAACGTCACAATTATCAAACAATCGTATAGCTCGTAACCGACAACCAAATGGACTCAACCATCATTTTAACAACTCAAGTATGTTATTTTGGACAAAGATTTTCATTCAAAAAGTTGAGTTTTAAATCGTTTCCGAAAACTATAATATAAATCGTTTTACGTCTAAATATACGTCAAAGCGACCGGGAAAACGAACACCGCACGGAGCGTAAACTTAGGGAACAAATTTGAGACAAACCACACTTTTGTGGGGCCCACTAGAGCTGATTTTCTCCAGCCCAAAAACAAGATCCACAAATTGTGGATCTTGTTTCTCCATTATTAAATAAGTATTACATACATATACATACATGTACACCACTTTCCATCTAGCTCTCTCTCTCTCTCTACTCTCTCTCTCCCAAACGATATGGGGCTATCACCAGCCACCACCACAACCTCCTAACACCACCACAAGTCCACCACATCACCACCATAGAGCCACCACAAGCCGCCAAGCCGGAATTCAAGAAAACACGTGAAAACGAGCATACGACTTCCATTCTTCCTCCTCCTCATCTAGAACATTGTAAGAACTTTAAAACCTTTTCATATTACTTGTAATATGTTTGTAATCATGTTATTATGCTCACTCAACTCTAAAATGTCCAAATAATTAATCGAAACGCAATTTAAAACTCGAATTTAAGTTTTCTGTTTTCTGTCCAGATTTATAAGTTCACTTTAACGAATTTTATAAAAATCATTACCACACGAAAATGAACGTTTCTTAAGCTTAAAATTTAGTACAAGAAGTTAACTTTCCAAAAAAATTAGTCTCATGACTTTTCGACTCCGTTTGCTACTCGAAAACATTTTTCTCCGGTGACATAGGCTTATTGTTCCGGCGAGCTGTAAAAACAGCCTACTTCTCGAGGCCATATCTCAAGTTATAGGAAGAACCAACTCTCGATGTCTAAACAAAAAATGTTCATTAATATTCCAGCTACAACTTTCATTTTTGGCTCTCGGACCAGATCCTCACGGATCATGGTGAAAAACGTGAGTATTTGGACTGAACTCACTGTCGGACCAAAACTGACAACTCTTCGTATTTATTTTTGTTAAAAATAGTAAATGAACTTATAAAAATACCATAAAACGCAGAAATGGACAATATTCATTTATGAACATGTGTGATTTTTGGTTAGGCTTGATTTGGTTTAAAAAGTGGTGAAAACGAGAGTTGATTCGGGCTTAAAATCTGGAAAACAGAAATACAAGGGTTGTTTTGGTAATTTTGTGAAAACGACACTTCGAGAGACCCACAAAACGAAATAATAATTTGATAACAATTATTTGACATATTTAAGACTAGTGTAAAAGTCTCGGGTCAAACCGAGCACGTTTGAGTTTATAAACCGAACATGGAAATCAAATCAAATATGTTATGACTTATACACGAAACTAATATACTTTTATAAGTATACAACAATCAAAGTGCAATAATGATAATAATTGAGAGTATTATTACAAATCCGTCATCAAAGAGCAGTACACAATTAACAAATGTATACTTACATGACACATTTAGTTAGACTGTTTAGTCTGGTACTCATATAACCTCATGTGTTTAGTACTCTAAGAGGTTACCTTTGGGACGACACGCGTATCTTAGGATTGCTAGTACTCTCAGGTGAGTCTCACAGCCCCATTTTTACTGTTTTTAAATATTGGGGTGAGATACAATGCTTACTTGTTTTCGTGATCATATGTTATTTGATTAGTTAATTTGATTATTAACTCATGGAATTAAATGATTATTTAATTCAGTTAACTATATTAGTTACATTGTTTGGCTACCATTATTTGGTCTTGATTTTCATTGTTCGAGTATTGCACAAGTGTTTTAATTCGGGAAAGTCCTCATCATGTATGGTTCATTAACTTAATAAGGCGCGGTTACTAAAAGATAGATCTATCATGGGAGTGAAGTCCCCGTCCGGGTTGCTAGCTACAACCAAGTTAAAAACGGGCATTTTAGTAATTGTTATGGGTGTTGACACCGTTCGGGAGGCAGAAAATCGGGTTAGGCCTTGAACCATAGCTTAGTGCAATGCAAAATCATAATAGAACATTGTTCAAAAACCTGCGTTGGTTTGTTCAATGTTACGAAACCTGCGTTGGTTTCACCCTTGTTTAATTTCATGTTGTTCAAAAACCTGCGTTGGTTTAAATCATTGTTTAGTGACCTTATTTGGTTAAAAATCATTGTTTGAGTAAATTGCTTAAATCATTGTTCATTTATAACATTTTATTATCGTCGGATAATCATATTGATCACATCAATGTTCATGTTAAACCTGTGAGATTCACCAGCTTTATAGCTGACCTTTTTAGTGTTGTATTCTCAGGTGCTCAACAGTAGGATGGTCCGCAGGATACGCTAGTTAGTACGAGTCGCATGCTTACAAACATATGAAGATTTTCTTGCATTATATTTTGTTAAACGTTATGTATTAAAATCTTTGAAACTCATTTTGCGAACTCACTAGTATATTGTAAACGTTTGACTTATGACTTTAAAACATTGTACCACTTTTGTAATATATTATAAACGTCTCATGTAGAGTCGTTTGCTTGTACTTTGGTGCTTTGATTATTGATTAGTCACACCCAAATCGTCGCTTCCGCAAACCATAAAATAGGGGGTGTGACAGATTGGTATCAGAGCCTAAGGTTATAGTGAACTAGGTTGCATGTAGTGAGCCTAGACTATGACCGTTAGGCAGTATTCCTCATTAGGTATAACTGGTTCAGGGATTACATCATACGAGTTTTATTTAACATAGCGTAGCTAACTATGTACAATTAAACAAAGATGATGTAAGATCTGAAAGGGGTTATATTGAAAAGGAATGCATTAGTAGACTCTGATTACGAGAGAACCGGGACTCATAATTGTTTTGTGCTAGACACAACTAGGCGGATATATATATGTATATAAGGTACATACACATGTGATTAGGATATTATATATATAATGTATATATATGAATAGGCCTTGAACATGGAATTCATTATAGGCTGTAATATATTGTATATATATGTGAATAGGCCTCGAATATTCAATAATATATTTGATATATATTAGTCGGTTATCACTTGTGATCTTGTTCGGTTAACACTTAGGTGATCTAATTCGGTTAACGCTTTGGAGATATAATTCGGTAATATACTCGGTATGTGTATAGTATATATATTATAGATCTCGGATACTTGGTAATATATTCACTGTTCGGGTAAATCATAGGACTTGCCGGTCGTAAGTGGATTGAATCAGGAAATTAGTACCGGTATGCACCCTAGCTTTAGAGGGTCATCTTTTTAATGTAGACTTACCCCGGTAGAGTTAGGAAAATTTCGACATCGTATTCGGTACACCGGTTATTGAAAAAAAAAAAAAAAATTCATTCAGTCGTCGTATTGTTTTCATTCGGAAATCGGTATTCCTCTAAGAACTAAAATTTTTCCTATTATTTCTATCAAGTTCATTCGAATAGTAATGGCAAACCTCACAACGGATAATCCTGCGTCGAATGACGAACCAATTTTGAAAATTTGCATACTTTGTTTTGGCATATAAATTGATTATCACTTCGGTGATCTAGTCGGGTATCACTTCGGTGATATAATCTGGTTATCACTGCGGTGATCTAGTCGGAACATGGTTATCACGTTAGTGATATAAAATTTGGATAAGTATGGGAAAACTATATTTGTTAATATAGGACATTTATACATCATGTACGGTGTTGATAGTTATATTGAACTCTAAGAACACCGTAGGAACTCATGGAATTCGGAGGATTGTAAATCCAAATCATAGTGATACTTATTAAGACGGACCGACCGTGTCACATAGGTAACGGTCGGGTAAAGAATCGGACTTCTCCAATATTCATTTGAGATCAGTAGGTTTAAGCATAACAAGGGGAGAAGGATAAATCGGATGTCTTAGAATTAGACATAACACTTAGTCGGCCTTAGAAACACGCAGACATAGGTTTCTATTGAATTTCGGGACGAAATTCTCCTAACAAGGGGAGAATGTGACACCCGGTCATAAAGGGCCAAAATTAGGAGCCAATTTAAACTTTAATTACTCGTACTCGGTACGTGTTAAAACGAAAGTATCCTGATATTATATATGTATTTATATATATATATAATACAATGAACGAATAATAATCACGTACAAACAAATCTAAAAGAATGTGAAATCTCAAAGACGGACGTTGGTAAATCAATTATTAAATAATACGAAATTATTTAATCACATTATTTATTAATTTATATGATGTTGATAATATAAAATAAAAGTATACGTTTATTTAAAACGTCACAATTATCAAACAATCGTATAGCTCGTAACCGACAACCAAATGGACTCAACCATCATTTTAACAACTCAAGTATGTTATTTTGGACAAAGATTTTCATTCAAAAAGTTGAGTTTTAAATCGTTTCCGAAAACTATAATATAAATCGTTTTACGTCTAAATATACGTCAAAGCGACCCGGGAAAACGAACACCGCACGGAGCGTAAACTTAGGGAACAAATTTGAGACAAACCACACTTTTGTGGGGCCCACTAGAGCTGATTTTATCCAGCCCAAAAACAATATCCACAAATTGTGGATCTTGTTTCTCCATTATTAAATAAGTATTACATACATATACATACATGTACACCACTTTCCATCTAGCTCTCTCTCTCTACTCTCTCTCTCCCAAACGAATTGGGGCTGTCACCAGCCACCACCACAACCTCCTAACACCACAACAAGTCTACCACATCACCACCATAGAGCCACCACAAGCCGCCAAGCCGGAATTCAAGAAAACAAGTGAAAACGAGCATACGACTTCCATTCTTACTCCTCCTCATCTAAAACATTGTAAGAACTTTAAAACCTTTTCATATTACTTGTAATATGTTTGTAATCATGTTATTATGCTCACTCAACTCTAAAATGTCCAAATAATTAATCGAAACGCAATTTAAAACTCGAATTTAAGTTTTCTGTTTTCTGTCCAGATTTATAAGTTCACTTTAACGAATTTTATAAAAATCATTACCACACGAAAATGAACGTTTCTTAAGCTTAAAATTTAGTACAAGAAGTTAACTTTCCAACAAAATTAGTCTCATGACTTTTCGACTCCGTTTGCTACTCGAAAAATTTTTCTCCGGTGACATAGGCTTACTGTTCCGGCGAGCTGTAAAAACAGCCTACTTCTCGAGGCCATATCTCGAGTTATAGGAAGAACCAACTCTCGATGTCTAAACGAAAAATGTTCATTAATATTCCAGCTACAACTTTCATTTTTGGCTCTCGGACCAGATCCTCACGGATCATGGTGAAAAATGTGAGTATTTGGACTGAACTCACTGTCGGACCAAAACCGACAACTCTTCGTATTTATTTTTGTTAAAAATAGTAAATGAACTTATAAAAATACCATAAAACGCAGAAATGGACAATATTCATTTATGAACTTGTGTGATTTTTTGTTAGGCTTGATTTGGTTTAAAAAGTGGTGAAAACGATAGTTGATTCGGGCGTAAAATCTGGAAAACAGAAATACAAGGGCTGTTTTGGTACTTTTGTGAAAACGACACTTCGAGATACCCACAAAACGAAATAATAATTTGATAACAATTATTTGACATATTTAAGACTAGTGTAAAAGTCTCGGGTCAAACCGAGCACGTTTGACTTTATAAACCGAACATGGAAATCAAATCAAATATGTTATGACTTATACACGAAACTAATATACTTTTATAAGTATACAACAATTAAAGTGCAATAATGATAATAATTGATAGTATTATTACAAATCCGTCATCAAAGAGCAGTACACAATTAACAAATGTATACTTACACGACACATTTAGTTAGACTGTTTAGTCTGGTACTCATATAACCTCATGTGTTTAGGACTCTAAGAGGTTACCTTTGGGACGACACGCGTATCTTAGGATTGCTAGTACTCTCAGGTGAGTCTCACAGCCCCATTTTTACTGTTTTTAAATATTGGGGTGAGATACAATGCTTACTTGTTTTCGTGATCATATGTTATTTGATTAGTTAATTTGATTATTAACTCATGGAATTAAATGATTATTTAATTCAGTTAACTATATTAGTTACATTGTTTGGCTACCATTATTTGGTCTTGATTTTCATTGTTCGAGTATTGCACAAGTGTTTTAATTCGGGAAAGTCCTCATCATGTATGGTTCATTAACTTAATAAGGCGCGGTTACTAAAAGATAGATCTATCATGGGAGTGAAGTCCCCGTCCGGGTTGCTAGCTACAACCAAGTTAAAAATGGGCATTTTAGTAATTGTTATGGGTGTTGACACCGTTCGGGAGGCAGAAAATCGGGTTAGGCCTTGAACCATAGCTTAGTGCAATGCAAAATCATAATAGAACATTGTTCAAAAACCTGCGTTGGTTTGTTCAATGTTACGAAACCTGCGTTGGTTTCACCCTTGTTTAATTTCATGTTGTTCAAAAACCTGCGTTGGTTTAAATCATTGTTTAGTGACCTTATTTGGTTAAAAATCATTGTTTGAGTAAATTGCTTAAATCATTATTCATTTATAACATTTTATTATCGTCGGATAATCATATTGATCACATCAATGTTCATGTTAAACCTGTGAGATTCACCAGCTTTATAGCTGACCTTTTTAGTGTTGTATTCTCAGGTGCTCAACAGTAGGATGGTCCGCAGGATACGCTAGTTAGTACGAGTCGCATGCTTACAAACATATGAAGATTTTCTTGCATTATATTTTGTTAAACGTTATGTATTAAAATCTTCGAAACTCATTTTGCGAACTCACTAGTATATTGTAAACGTTTGACTTATGACTTTAAAACATTGTACCACTTTTGTAATATATTATAAACGTCTCATGTAGAGTCGTTTGCTTGTACTTTGGTGCTTTGATTATTGATTAGTCACACCCAAATCGTCGCTTCCGCAAACCATAAAATAGGGGGTGTGACAGATTGGTATCAGAGCCTAAGGTTATAGTGAACTAGGTTGCATGTAGTGAGCCTAGACTATGACCGTTAGGCAGTATTCCTCATTAGGTATAACTGGTTCAGGGATTACATCATACGAGTGTAATTTAACATAGCGTAGCTAACTATGTACAATTAAACAAAGATGATGTAAGATCTGAAAGGGGTTACATTGAAAAGGAATGCATTAGTAGACTCTGATTACGAGAGAACCGGGACTCATAATTGTTTTGTGCTAGACACAACTAGGAGGATATATATATGTATATAAGGTACATACACATGTGATTAGGATATTATATATATAATGTATATATATGAATAGGCCTTGAACATGGAATTCATTATAGGCTGTAATATATTGTATATATATGTGAATAGGCCTCGAATATTCAATAATATATTTGATATATATTAGTCGGTTATCACTTGTGATCTTGTTCGGTTAACACTTAGGTGATCTAATTCGGTTAACGCTTTGGAGATATAATTCGGTAATATACTCGGTATGTGTATAGTATATATATTATAGATCTCGGATACTTGGTAATATATTCACTGTTCGGGTAAATCATAGGACTTGCCGGTCGTAAGTGGATTGAATTAGGAAATTAGTACCGGTATGCACCCTAGCTTTAGAGGGTCATCTTTTTAATGTAGACTTACCCCGGTAGAGTTAGGAAAATTTCGACATCGTATTCGGTACACCGGTTATTGAAAAAAAAAAATTTCATTCAGTCGTCGTATTGTTTTCATTCGGAAATCGGTATTCCTCTAAGAACTAAAATTTTTCCTATTATTTCTATCAAGTTCATTCGAACAGTAATGGCAAACCTCACAACGGATAATCCTGCGTCGAATGACGAACCAATTTTGAAAATTTGCATACTTTGTTTTGGCATATAAATTGATTATCACTTCGGTGATCTAGTCGGGTATCACTTCGGTGATATAATCTGGTTATCACTGCGGTGATCAAGTCGGAACATGGTTATCACGTTAGTGATATAAAATTTGGATAAGTATGGGAAAACTATATTTGTTAATATAGGACATTTATACATCATGTACGGTGTTGATAGTTATATTGAACTCTAAGAACACCGTAGGAACTCATGGAATTCGGAGGATTGTAAATCCAAATCATAGTGATACTTATTAAGACGGACCGACCGTGTCACATAGGTAACGGTCGGGTAAAGAATCGGACTTCTCCAATATTCATTTGAGATCAGTAGGTTTAAGCATAACAAGGGGAGAAGGATAAATCGGATGTCTTAGAATTAGACATAACACTTAGTCGGCTTTAGAAACACGCAGACATAGGTTTCTATTGAATTTCGGGACGAAATTCTCTTAACAAGGGGAGAATGTGACACCCGGTCATAAAGGGCCAAAATTAGGAGCCAATTTAAACTTTAATTACTCGTACTCGGTACGTGTTAAAACGAAAGTATCCTGATATTATATATGTATTTATATATATATATATATAATACAATGAACGAATAATAATCACGTACAAACAAATCTAAAAGAATGTGAAATCTCAAAGACGGACGTTGGTAAATCAATTATTAAATAATACGAAATTATTTAATCACATTATTTATTAATTTATATGATGTTGATAATATAAAATAAAAGTATACGTTTATTTAAAACGTCACAATTATCAAACAATCGTATAGCTCGTAACCGACAACCAAATGGACTCAACCATCATTTTAACAACTCAAGTATGTTATTTTGGACAAAGATTTTCATTCAAAAAGTTGAGTTTTAAATCGTTTCCGAAAACTATAATATAAATCGTTTTACGTTTAAATATACGTCAAAGCGACCCGGGAAAACGAACACCGCACGGAGCGTAAACTTAGGAAACAAATTTGAGACAAACCACACTTTTGTGGGGCCCACTAGAGCTGATTTTATCCAGCCCAAAAACAAGATCCACAAATTGTGGATCTTGTTTCTCCATTATTAAATAAGTATTACATACATATACATACATGTACACCACTTTCCATCTAGCTCTCTCTCTCTACTCTCTCTCTCCCAAACGAATTGGGGCTGTCACCAGCCACCACCACAACCTCCTAACACCACAACAAGTCCACCACATCACCACTATAGAGCCACCATAAGCCGCCAAGCCGGAATTCAAGAAAACACTTGAAAACGAGCATACGACTTCCATTCTTCCTCCTCCTCATCTAGAACATTGTAAGAACTTTAAAACCTTTTCATATTACTTGTAATATGTTTGCAATCATGTTATTATGCTCACTCAACTCTAAAATGTCCAAATAATTAATCGAAACGCAATTTAAAACTCGAATTTAAGTTTTCTGTTTTCTGTCCAGATTTATAAGTTCACTTTAACGAATTTTATAAAAATCATTACAACACGAAAATGAACGTTTCTTAAGCTTAAAATTTAGTACAAGAAGTTAACTTTCCAACAAAATTAGTCTCATGACTTTTCGACTATTATGGCAATACTATTTGTGTACGTATTTGGATAACAACTGTGCTTACAAACTTGGTACAACTATTGCAAACATAAAACCTGTGAATTCACTCAACCTAGTTGTTGACTTTTACTATGTTTTTCAGGGAATTAGCTGCGTATATAAGAATCGCCAACACACATGGAGAATTAGGCGACCCGTGAAGTTTAGGATGCCAACTTTTGGAAACAACTGGATTTCTTTAGTATAACTGAAATGTTTTAGTCATATTTCAGAAATCTACTTTTGTAAACTTATTACTTTTAACTTGTACGATTCGATGAATCGTAAACTTTGTAATTAATACTTTTGGCATCTTATTATATTATGTTCTGTTGTAATCATATGCTCTGATACGTATGCATGCCTTGTTATTGTGGCACCCCCGTACTTAAACTAAAATGCTTCCGCTAAACAAAACAGACGAATTTGGGGATGTTACAGATTGGTATCAGAGCCATTGGTTATAGCGAACTAGGAAACTTTAGGTGACTTAGAGACCTAGAGACCTAGACTATAGACTTGGCTATAACGCACGTGTATACACGCATATACATACATCTAAACTATCATTACGATACCTCGATACGCGTGAACTGTTCACCACATTTGACTCGTTCATTGTACTCAGATCTCATGTGAACCGGATCGTGTTAAACGATTGATGAAAAGAAGTATGTATTTAGCATCATATAATGACGCCTGGCCAACGTGATTATATTATACTAAGTACATATGGGTGTTTCATAGTCGTGAAATACGTGATAGGGATCTTGTTATTTCTCTTCAAATACTCGATAACTGAATTATGTGAAATTTTTATCCTTCACATCCCTTTCATTGGCATTGACTTCTGCATTTCCTTCCTCGCAGAACGTCAGCATGCCGCCTAAACAAAGAAAGACTCGCAACAGTCGCCAAACAAATACACCTCCTGTCGTTGAAACCACCGAACAGATTATTGAACGTCGTGTAGCAGAGGCAATTGCCCAATACGAGGCAAGCCGAAACCGTGAACACGTGGTACATAACAGTGGAGCCACCCCCGTCAACAGTGAAACCCCAACCAATACCCAGCAGGGGTGTTCCTACAAAACCTTCCAGTCTTGTAAACCTAGCACCTTCACCGGGACCGAAGGGGCCATTGGCCTGGTCCACTGGATTGAGAAAATGGAATCGGTGATCGATATCAGCGACTGCGCCGCTGACAAAATAGTGAAATACGCCACCTGCACACTAGCTGACAAAGCGTTAACATGGTGGAACACTCAGGTCCAGATTATTGGACGCCCAGCTGCTCACTCCATGACCTGGGAAACTCTGAAACAGATGATGATGGAGGAATTTTGCCCTCCCAACGAGATGCAGAAACTTGAAACAGAACTCTGGAACGTTCAAATGATCGGTGCTGACATCACTGGATACACAACCCGGTTTCAAGAACTGGCACGTTTGGTACCTCACATGGTGACCCCCTAGAGCAAATGCATCGAGCGTTACAACAAGGGCTTGGCCCCACAAATTCGAGGCATGGTTATGTCCTCCAAACCTGCCACTTTTAGGAGCGCAGTTGACCTGGCTCAAAGCTTGACTGACGACGCAGTCCTTATTGGAACCCTGAAAGCTACCACAGGGAAAACTGAACTTACCCGTACTGATGCGGGCGAATCTGGAACCCATAAACGAAAGTGGAACAACGATGGTAACGACCGTCAGGGTCAGCAAAACATAAACCAGGGAAACGTCCGAGCTTTTGCCGCAATCACGAACACTGAACCAAAACCCTACCTTGGTAACAGGCCCAAGTGTGGGAAGTGCGGGAAACACCATGACGGAGACTGCTTCTTCTGTGATAACTGCAAACGATATGGGCACAGAACTCAGGCATGCCGAACCCACCCTACGAGCAACGAACAACGAAACAATGGCTGTTTCCGATGTGGCGACCCGGGACACTACCGAAATCAGTGCCCCCAACTCAACAACGCCAACAACAATCAGAATAACAACAACCGCATTGCTAACGTCCCACCAGCTCGTGGACGTGCATACATCCTCCGTGCACCGGAAACGGTTACGGACCTCGGCTAGCACGGTATGTCTTAACAGCTGTTGCTACGATTTAAACATTTCTGTCATTCGAATGACTATTCGAACATAACCCTTGGTAAACTCTGACCACGAAACGAAACACACAACTTATTGAACTATGCCGCGAGCATACTTAAACTGATTTAACTTCTATGGCAACAATTGAACGCCACGAAAACTATTGTAATTGTTAGCAACATGACTTATCAGAGAACATACGCCGCGGGTGATCCGACTTGATTTTAAATCTCGGGACGAGATTTCTCTAACATGGGGAGAATGTAACACCCCGCAAATTTAAACACAATTATTAACGCTAAACATTTGCATTATTAGGCTAATTCCCTACCTGAGTGAATTCACAACACGTTTTAGAGGTAAGTCTAGCAAAGCCCAACTAAATAATATGCGTAGTATTACTTATTTGTAATTGGATATAATTACATACGAAACGATTTGAACAAACGCGACCAAAAATATACGACTGTTGGTGAACGAATTTATTTAATAAAACGAAAGTTATTAAATAACGTAAACGTATAATAGATATTATGTCGATAATATTTACAAATATTTCGTAACGAATAACGTATGACTTGAACAATTTAAAATAAAACAAAGTTAAAATTTTATAACTAAATTAATTTGGTTTCATAAAAAGATCCTAATTAAAAATATAATGAAATAGGTAATTAAAAATGTATTAGTTAAAATAATGTAACATTTAACGATCGGGTAAACAAACACGGAGCGCAAACATGGAGACGGGAAATGGGAAACAAAAACCCACCTCCCCACCTCCACCATTCTCATTCTCCATCTTTCTTTTCTCTCTCTATACTCTCTTTTCTTTCATCTTTCTCTCTCTCTAAAAACCAAACCAAAAACCACACTAATTACACCAAAACTACACAAAAAACTCGCCGAATCACCGAACCAAATAGAGGAAAACGATCACGGCAACACGATCTATCTTTCTACCTTCCCGGATTTCAAATTCGACACTCGTAAGTTTCCGACAAATCCCGTAAATTCTTAAATTTTGAAGTATTCTTTCATATTAGTGTTTAATATACTTAGTTATAACCTAAACTACAAAGAAAACGTGATTTTATAGCCTAAAAATACGTTTGGATAGGTTTTTTAATCGGAAAAATCGCGACAGCCTAAGTTTCTGGGCTGGTGTTCATCTATGCGACACAACGATTGTGTCGCATACTATGTCGCAGAAACCATACGACACAACGATTGTGTGGTACCAAACCATCTTATGTCGTATCCATACGACACAACGATTATGTCGCATCTTATGTCGCAAAACCCATGCGACACAACGCTTTATGTCGCTGTTGACTCAGCACCTCCAATCTCTGCGACACAACCCTTGTGTCGCAGAATTGTGTCGTACCATGCGACATAACCATTGTGTCGCATATTGTGTCGCAGAAAACAGAAACTTTACAAACTATTTTCACACTAAGTGTCGAACTTAATCGATAACGAATACGTACATACAATGCTATATGTGAACTTTACAAACATTACAGACACGCTATTTTATTGAAATTATGATTTCAAACTATCACCAACGAGTCGTGTACATTTTCACAAACAACGAAATACAAACGTAAACGTTTAACAAACACTTTGGACATAACTTGGTTGTACGAACACTAGCATGGATGATTAGCTTAGACATCCACAATACTTATTAAATCTCATACGTTTAGGACGTTAGGAGATTCTGGACTGTACTTGGGCTTAGGTTTGCTAGCACTCGCACAACTAGTTAACTGAACAGGTGAGTTCACAGCCCCTACTTTTACTGATTTAACTGCTTTTGAACAGGGGTGGAAAACATAGTCAACTGTTTTACTTATTGCCATAACTGCTTTTACTTATATGATTGTTTATTATACTTGTTTACTCGAACAACCTATTGAACAACCTGGTGTTTATGAAATAACATTTTCACATTGACACACTGAACAAATGGGATAACTTATTCGACAAACTGTTTTAACTAGACCGGAGAACGACCGGTAAACTGTTTTGCAAATGACTGTAAACCTTTAAACTTGTTTGGTATACCGGAGGACGACCGGTACTTTTATGGAAATGCTGGAGAACGACCAGCTACGTATTTTAGTGCCAGAGAACGACTGGCCAAGGGACGGGAGAACGACCCGTGCGTCTTGGATGGGAGAACGACCCATGCGTTTGTTGGATGGGAGAACGACCCGTGCGTAACTAGACCGGAGAACGACCGGTAAAGTGTTTTATTTGAACGGGAGAACGACCCGTGCGTATTTGGCCGGAGAACGACCGGTACTGTTTGTAAACCGCTGAAAAATGACCAACACGTGTTTTAAACTGACATTTTGGGTAACATCCCACATATCTGTTTTGGGTAACATCCCACGTAAACTAAACTTTGGGCGAACAACCCACTAAACTTGTATTTGGATTACATTCCACTAAACGTATTCTTGACTATTATGGCAATACTATTTGTGTACGTATTTAGATAACAAATGTGCTTACAAACTTGGTACAACTATTGCAAACATGAAACATGTGAATTCACTCTACCTAGTTGTTGACTTTTACTATGTTTTTCAGGGAATTAGCTGCGCATATAAGAATCGCCAACACACATGGAGAATTAGGCGACCCGTGAAGTTTAGGATGCCAACTTTTGGAAACAACTGGATTTCTTTAGTATAACTGAAATGTTTTAGTCATATTTCAGAAATCTACTTTTGTAAACTTATTACTTTTAACTTGTACGATTCGATGAATCGTAAACTTTGTAATTAATACTTTTGGCATCTTATTATATTATGTTCTGTTGTAATCATATGCTCTGATACGTATGCATGCCTTGTTATTGTGGCACCCCCGTACTTAAACTAAAATGCTTCCGCTAAACAAAACAGACGAATTTGGGGGTGTTACACGTTGTATACTCCTAAGGTATATGTATTTCATGTACAAGTTGTATCGTTAAAGATTTAGTTGTTACACGAGTCCAATAATTGGTGGTTAAGTGTTTTCATGTATTATGTGATGAGCTACACTAGTTAAGACTGCTAGTGTAAGTTGTGACACTCGTTATGACTGCTAGTTATAAGTTATGGCTGCTAGTTATAAGTGGCGACACTCGTTATGACTGCTAGTTATAAGTTATGGCTGCTAGTTATAAGTGGCGACACTCGTTATGACTGCTAGTTATAAGTTATGACTGCTAGTTATAAGTGGCGACACTCGTTATGACTGCTATTTATAAGTTATGACTGCTAGTTATAAGTGGCGATACTCGTTATGACTGCTAGTTATAAGTTATGGCTGTTAGTTATAAGTGGCGACACTCGTTATTGCTGCCCTTGGTAACTCGTTATTGCTGCCCTTGTAACTCGTTATTGCTGCCCTTGTAACTCGTTATTGCTGCCCTTGGTAACTCGTTATTGCTGCTTTTGTAAGTCGTTTTAACTTATTGATTTCGACCACTTTTTGTCCGCAATAACTTATGAAAAAAATCACATATGTTCATCTATATCTCTATTACCTTACATAATTTTCCCAAGAATTATAGTGTCCATTTAGTTAGCTAAATAAAAATCGAGAGGCGTCGGGTCTGAAATCCGGCCAAAACAGTGATAGTCACACAAATCAGGTTTTCTAGGAGAATTGGTGTATTTCTAAGCTTCGAGAAAAACACGAAAGTTGTTGATAACGAAAATATGAAGATTTTGGCGTTAGTTTCATGTATTTATCTTATGTGTACGATTTTATATGATTATTTTCGTGAGACTTATTTTCTTGGACATAATCTGCCATTTTACATATAGGTTTGGAAAACGAGTTTTAAACTTTGATTCGGACATTTCTAGGTTAGATGAACATACTAACATGTAAATAAACTTAATCCAAGTATTTTACAAAGGTGATGAAATCTTACAATGTCGTATGGAGAAACGAGAAAGATGGAAATGAAGCTCGCGTTCTCGTGATCGTTTTATCTTGAAGCAATCAAGTGCGATTGTGAGTTTTGATTGGCGTTTTGTGGTGGTTTTGGGGCTGGTTTTAGAGAGGGAAAGAGGGAGAGAATAGAGATGTAGAGAGAGAGAAATGTGGGTGAGAGTGATGGATGGATGATGGTTTGCTAGTAGTCAACAAGGAAGAAACAAGATCCACATTTTGTGGATCTTGTTTGGGGCTGGTCATAACCGGTCCATGGGGCCCACACATGAGGGGGTGTGTCTCAATTTTTGGTTGCTCAAATTTGCGCTCCGTGCGGTGTTCGTTTCCCCGGTCGTTTGAACGTTTATTAGTCGCATATTGTTATATTAATACGTTTTCGTTTTTGATTTAAATCTCGATATTTTTAATGGAAGTATTTGATCAAAATAGTTTGTTTCGAGTTATATAAATATAACTTGAGGTTATTTGAATTCTCGGGCGCGTCTCGCGTGTTCTACTATTTAATTGTCAAATAGATTTATATTATTTATTAGAAGTTGCACTTACGTCCGTATTGATAATGTATCGAAATCCATCCGATAGTAAATTGCACGATTTCAATAAATCGCGTACGTGTGTATATATATATATATATATATATATATATATATATATATATATATATATATAAATATATTAATACACATAATCAGCCTTAAACATAACTAATTACGTGTATTGGCACAATGATTAGGAACTAATTATTAGTCCTAATTTGTTGGGTGTCACATTCTCCCCTTGTTAAGAGAATTTCGTCCCGAAACTTACCTCTGAGTCGGCGTGTGAGTGGAGTCTGAAAATAGATGTGGATATTTGAGTCGCATCTGGTCTTCCCGTTCCCAGGTGAATTCCGGACCTCGCCGCGAATTCCACCGAACTTTGACGATAGGGATACGACTTTGCTTAAGCTGTTTGACCTCACGGTCCATGACCTCCACTGGTGTCTCGACAAAATGAAGTTTGTCTTCGATTTGAATTTCCTCGAATGGGATAATGAGTGTCTCATCAGACAGGCATTTCTTAAGATTAGAAATGTGAAAAGTGGGATGCACGCTACTGAGCTCGGGGGGTAGCTGCAATCGATATGCGACTGGACCAATGCTTTCAAGGATTTCAAAAGGTCCGACGTATCTGGGATTTAATTTCCCACGCTTGCCGAATCGGATGACACCTTTCCAAGGTGATACTTTGAGCAATACTCGATCCCCAACTTGGAACTCGAGATGCTTGCGTCTCACGTCAGCATAACTCTTCTGACGATCACGTGTGGCTTTCAGCAGTTGCTGGATACCAACGATCTTCTCGGTGGTTTCATGAATGATTTCAGGTTCAGTGAGTTGGTTGTCTCCCACTTCTGTCCAACATATAGGCGACCGTCACTTACGACCGTACAGTGCCTCGAATGGTGCAGCTCCAATGCTGGTATGATAGCTATTGTTGTACGAGAATTCGCATAATGGCAAGTGATGTTCCCAATTTGCACCGAAGTCAATTACGCAGGCGCGTAACATATCTTCCATTGTTTGAATAGTCCTTTCACTTTGGCCGTCGGTTTGTGGATGATAGGCTGTACTCATATCCAAACGAGTACCCAAAGATTTTTGTAATGATCTACAAAACTGAGAAGTGAAACGTCTATCTCTGTTGGAGATAATCGAGATGGGAACGTCGTGTCTTGAAACGATCTCCCTCAAATAGATTCGCGTGAGACGTTTCATTTTGTCGGTTTCCCTGATGGCAAGGAAATGAGCTGATTTGGTAAGCCGATCCACGATCACCCAAATGGTATTGCAACCACTTAATGTTCTTGGGAGTTTATTGATAAAATCCATTGCGATTTGCTCTCATTTCCAATGGGGAATATCCGGTTGTTGTAACAGGTCGGAAGGTTTCTGATATTCAGCTTTGACTTTAGAGCAGGTGAGGCACTTGCTGACGTAGATCGCGATTTTAGCTTTCATATTTGGCCACCAGTATAACTCCCTGATGCCATGATACATCTTATCAGCTCCAGGATGTATAGAGTATTTAGACTTGTGAGCTTCATCCATCACCAAGTCTCGAAGGTTTCCGAAATAAGGCAACTAGATCCGGTTCGCGAAGTACTTGACCCCATTGGGTTTGGTTTCAAACTGTTTCTCCATGTTGCGCAAGGCCTCATTTTTCAGGTTTTCAGGTCTCAATGCTTCGAGTTGAGCGGCGAGAATTTGAATGATAAGATCATTATGAATGGTAATACTGTGTGCTCGGACTCGAAGTGGTTTGGTACGCTCTTTTCGACTTAGGGCATCGGCAACAACATTTGCTTTGCCCGGATGGTATTTGATTTCGCAGTCATAATCGGTGAGCAACTCGACCCAGCGACGTTGCCTCTTGTTGAGATCCTTCTGATCAAATATATGCTGGAGGCTTTTATGATCGGTGAAGATGGTACATCTTGTGCCATACAGATAGTGTCTCCAGATTTTGTGTGCAAACACTACGGCTCCTAGCTCGAGATCATGAGTCGTGTAATTCTTCTCGTGAACCTTGAGTTGTCGGGAGGCGTAGGCAATAACCTTGTCTCGTTGCATCAGCACGCAACCAAGACCTTGGTGTGAAGCATCACAGTATACCACGAAGTCATCGTTACCTTCGGGTAATGATAGAATATGCGCACTGCAAAGCTTTTGTTTCAATAGCTGAAATGCTGACTCTTGTTTATCAGTCCAATCAAACTTCTTCTCTTTCTGAGTCAGTATCGTGAGTGGTTGGGCTATTTTTGAGAAATTCTCAATGAAGTGTCGATAGTAACCAGTCAATCCTAAGAATTGGCGTACTTTGGTCGGCGTTGTCGGTGCTTGCCAGCTCTCGATAGCCTCAATTTTTGTTGGATCTACGTGAATTCCCTGACTGTCAATCACATGACCAAGGAATTGAACGGTTTGCATCCAGAACTCACACTTGGAGAACTTAGCATATAACTCTTCGTGTCTAAGAAGTTCTAGAATGGCTTTGAGATGTTGCGCGTGTTCCTGTTCATTGCGCGAGTAAATGAGAATGTCATCGATGAAGACAATGACAAACTTGTCGAGATATGGTTTGCACACTCGGTTCATAAGATCCATGAATACAGTCGGTGCGTTTGTCAAACCAAAAGGCATCACTTGGAACTCGTAATACCCATAGCAAGTTCGGAAGGCAGTCTTTAGGATGTCAATGTCACGAACTCGTAACTGATGATATCCTCACCTCAGATCAATCTTTGAATAAAAGCTTGACCCCTGAAGTTGATCGAACAGATCATCGATACGGGGTAGTGGATAGCGGTTCTTGACGGTTAATTTGTTCAACTCTCTGTAGTCGATACACATCCTGAATGAACCGTCCTTCTTTTTTTCACAAACAGGACCGGAGCTCCCCAAGGTGAAGAACTCGGTCTAATAAATCTTTTGTCTAGAAGTTCCTGCAATTGAGTGGACAAAAACTGCAATTCGGATGGGGCTAAGCAATAAGGTGCTCGTGCCACAGGTGCTGCTCCGGGCACAAGGTCGATTGAGAACTCAACTTGTCTCGGTGGTGGAAGACCAGGCAAGTCTTCGGGAAAGATTTCTGGAAAGTCTCGAACAATGGGAACATCCTCAAGTTGCTTCTCCTCCGACTTTTTCTCCATGATGTGGGCGAGGATTGCCTGATAACACATTCTCAAATACTTTCGGGCTTTCATGCAGGAAATGATATTCAATCTCGTCCCACCGATCTCCCCTTGTATGATTAAAGTATTACCGGTGGCGAGAGGAATGCGAACAATTTTATCATAGCAGACGATTTCAGCGCGGTGCTCGGACAGCCAGTCCATGCCAACAATGACGTCGAAACTTCCGATCTCGACAGATATAAGGTTGATAGAAAAGAGCTCGTCTGATGGGTTTCAAGTGCAATTAAGTATTACACTGTCGGTCTCTATTAGTTTACCATTAGCTAACTTGATGCTGTGTAAACGGGGCTTTAGTTTTAAAAATGGAAATACCTAACTTACTACACACAACACAGGCAAGAATACATGATCATATATAGTATAGCTTTAGTAAGTCCGAGTCGAACACAGGGAACGGATGTCAATCTTAACAAATTGGAAATTGATACAATTAATTAAAGCAGTAGAAGGTGGGGACGTTTTAGTTCCGATCGAACAATTGATAAACAATTATAAAAGAAATGATTTATTAACTAAAAATAAAGTATAAAATATAGGAATAGTAAAATGACTTAATTAAATAAAAGATATAATTCAAATGATAAAAGAAATGCATTTACTTAGACTACTTTCCTTAAAATCTGGAAATCATGTTATTTAGAATGCTCACGTATGGATTTTATTGTGCTATAACAAATGTATCAATCTTCCTTACAAGATAAATTGAATTAACACAATTAAGAAAGACATGAAGTTGTTTTCAACCCGCTAACAGTTCAATTTAACGTTGCCCACCTAATTGTGTTTTATATTAATTCAACACCGTCTATGTGATTTATCCTTATAACTTGAATAAATAAAGTCTATAACTATTTCTAGTTATCTCGTTCTTAAATAATTATTACCAATTATTAGCCCTAACCCATCAAACTCAATCTATTCGGTAATAATTATCAATTAAAACCAACAATCATCAATAATCTTATAATCAAAAGGAATTCAATCTCAATTAATCATAAAACCACGTTAGGTAATTAGTAATATTCACTCAATAACCAAGGTTCAACGAATAAACACATAAAGTTGAATAAAATCCAATACGATTCGCAATTTCAATAATCAATCCATCATTTAAGTATTGTCATCTAAGCAAATGCAATAAAAACTTAGTCACTCATATTATAACAGAAAATCATATTCGAAATCAACATCATAATCATAATCGAATGAAAGAAAGTAATGAATTCGAACCGAAATAATGAAATAACGATTGAACGAACAAAAGTCTTTGATTCTTTAAGCTTCAATCCCTTCAAAAGCCTCTGGAATTAGGGTTTTTTTATCAGAGAAAACGTCTAGAGAAAAGTGGTGTGAGTTTTTTTCAAAATGAGAGCAAAATGAACTTTTTAGGGTTTCTGCCGAGGCAATCCATACGCCGTATGGATTGAAAAGCCCATGGGTTTCAACCGGCATATTCTGGCGGCCCGGCTCACAACATCCATACGCCGTATGGATTCCATACGCCGTATGGATTCTTTTTTCCAACTTTTTCAGCCTTCGACCACCTATTCTTCACACTTCTCATTTTAACTTCTTTTCTTCAATTCTCGCCCGTTTTCAGCTTCTATTCCGATTCAAACTCCAGATAATTCCTAAATGAAAATATAAACGAAATGAGTATCAAATTCAAATAAAATGCATAAGAAATTAATCAAACTAAGGGGTAATTAGCACTATAAAATATTACATTTTGGCGTTCATCAAACATCCCCCACTTGAATCCTACTTGTCCTCAAGTAGACTATCGATTCAAAAACTTCAACACTTTAAATATGAACGGCAAACAAAAGTGCAAAAGGACTTACATATGATGGGTGCCAAGAGGTCGGTTGCGATTTCACTCGCGTCGTTGCGGACCTTCCTCCGGGCACGGCCACCAGAGGGTTTTTTAAAATTTGTTTTTTGCTGGGCCTAAGTATACTAAAGCTATGGGTGAGTACAGCGATAGGTATGACCTAGGGTCGTTCTTCAAACTACAACGGGCATGGGATCTAGGACTTCAGTTATCTATGTGGATTTAGCTGGGGTTTAAAAGAGATTTGTGGTTTGTTTTGGTTTTAACTAACTACTAATTATCTAAAATTAAATTAAAAATAAAGTAAAGTGGAGGGGAGGTGGCAACGAGAACTTATAGGTGAAGCGAGTGTTTACTATGATAATTACTTATGCTATTTAGGGGTAGTTAATGGGATAAAGCCTTAGTTAAGATGACAGCTATATTTCCTAATGAGCCATAACTCCTAGCCTATTATCTATCTAACGTAGAGTTGTCCGCAATCAGATAAATAACATGTCACATGGATAACAATTATGGAATGTAAACTACACCGGAAGTTGTCCCAAATGTAGCAACCAATTTAACCAACAATCATCCTCGAGTCTTGTTCCCCAATCTCGGACATTTGAGATATCCGAATCATGGCATGAATTGTTGAATAAACAAAAACATGAACAGGGGTTTCCTACCGGAACAAGTTGGGATGATCTGGTCTAACGGTTGATTAAATTGTTCATCATTATTTCATATAAATCATTTTAACTATTCTATGCATGTTAAACTGGTGTATGCAATTGATAAATATTCGAAAACCTAATCATGTAACTAATCAGCATAACAGATACTAGCATGCAAACCCTAAGCAACAATCAAACAAGAACATGCAGAAAGGTAGCATAGCAGGGATCAATTATGCAGAGTGACGGGGTACATGGTTAAGTCACAAGTGTCCCGAAAGTTCTCTCAAAGACACTCGTTAAATGACTTGAATCTAATCTATCTCTAATCCTACGCTCCGTGTCTCCCTCCGGTAATATTTCAACCAGGAGAACACCGGCCATGTCGAGTTCAACGATCATCAGACACAGAATAATTAGCGGCATACAACTAGCAATTGGTCAAGCCTAGAAGGATGTTACTAACCACAGCATAAGTTGGATAGATAAACATTTGAGATTCAATTCATAGATTCAAATATATTTCAACAGCATACGGACAGAGTAACAGCATGATTTAAGTATAACTACCCTAGCATGGCAACTATCATAGCAAACACAGATTTGTCTAGCTAAGCATGGCAATAATCCTAGCAAGTAATTCTAAACAAGCATAGCAACAGCACAACATTATTTAAAATAACAAGATAGAGATTATAATAAAACCTGACAAAGCGTTATTACAAATCGTGTGACACCGCAGTCTCGGAGCACCTCCGTTACAAGTAAGCTACTAATCTACTAGCTTAACTAACCTAATTAACTAACTAACTATTTTAGAGAGAGAGTAGTGAGAGAAAGAAAGAAAGAATGAGAAAACATGATGTGAAAATGATGAAATGAGGCTTCTATATATAGAGATCGCACAACCGTATCCGTAGACCGTATCCAAATCTTCAAATGCACAACCGTATTGCAAACCCGAATAAAAACCTGATTTTTATCGCCCAAACGCACGATACGGTTGAGCTAGGGCAAATACGGGAGAACTGGAGTGTATACGGTTGAGCATAGGGTGAATACGGGAGAACACAGACCGTATACGGTTGTGCTAGGCCGTATACGGTCTAGCTAGGCCGTATACGGTCTGTGCTAGGCCGTATACGGTCTAGTTTGGCCGTATACGGTCTAGCTCTCCCGTATCTTGATTCTTCGGTTCTTCGTTTCTTCGTTCGGGCGTAACTTCTTCGTCGTTTATCCGTTTTGAGTGATTCTCGCGCTCACGGTTTTGTAATTTCCTAACGAAGAAAATGACATAAGTTAGAGGTCATAATTCCAAGTATAGCTTAATTTGTGCTTAAATGCGTGAACGGAAGATTCGTTAACCGTTTGTGCTCTATTTTACTCGTTTTTAGGTCTTTTTGGTTGAATCTTGAAACATCGTCTATATTTTAGCCCTAATGATGAAATGTGACGTTTAAGTTCATATTTAAGTGTTTTCATTAATAATTGGGCTAAAATGGTGAGATAATGGCACACAAAAACATGACTTTTTGC
This sequence comes from Helichrysum umbraculigerum, assembly GCA_949592205.1. Lineage (NCBI taxonomy): Eukaryota > Viridiplantae > Streptophyta > Magnoliopsida > Asterales > Asteraceae > Helichrysum > Helichrysum umbraculigerum. The sequence goes on from CATIUR010000003.1 coordinate 76,250,306, forward strand.
GTGTTATCAAATATCCCACACTTAGACAATTGCTTGTCCTCAAGCAAACTTCCCTTCTCACCTGCCAAAAATTTTCCATGCAAAAAGATTTTTGATTCTGACCCAAAAAGAAGAATTCACACAGATTGAAAACAAGTATTCGCCTGTTAGATAAATAAGAGGTGTTCACATGAAGTATCTAAAGGTTTTCAAGATGATTCTCTTAGGCAAACTTTCAATTCTCGAATTTGTGGAATATACACGACTGGGCGATCTCACTGGTGGTCACTCAATTCACTCAAAGTGTATCGGGGTTCCTATTATCCTAAGCCAAATGAAAAATCGCTCAAATACCAGACGTGCAACACTCGTCGTCATAGGCTTGCCCGAGGATCAGATCTTCATCACTTAGAGAGGAACGGTACTGATTATCCCAGGACTTTCAAATGGGTTGTAGTGTTTGGTGTGGGTTTTTAAAGGGTATGGATAGATTGGGGGTATCTAGGTTTTAAGGGTGTTTACTTATCTTGGGACTTCTAAATTTTCGAGAAAAACTCTATCTAGATATCCTTTTTAATGAAAACGGAAACGGATAACACTTTTAGGGGATAAGATAGCTATTTTGACTTCTATCCTTTGAAAACACACGGAATGATATATTTTTGAAGAATCGAGTTTTCGAGAGAGTAAAAGTACTTAGCTTTATTTCAGCTATTTTCTTTTTCTTTTTTTTTTTTTTTTTTTTTTTTTTTTTTTTTTTTTTTTTTTTGCTTTTCTATTTCTATTTTTGGGCTTAGATTTTTCTTTTGCCAAGAAATTTCTAAGGGATTTTCTTTTATTTCCCTTCTTGAGATCCCTTCTTATTTTCATTTTTTTCAATCCTTTGATGATTTCTTTTTTTTTTTAGTTTACTTTGGTGCCAATTTTTCGCACCACATGACTCTCGATTCTTTAGTATAGATCAATAAAACGCACACGAGAAGTTTTAGTAAACATTATTTGTGATTTTTGGAGTGAAAGCAAAAAGGAATAACTAAATATCGTTTTTCAAAAAGATTTAAAAATTCTAAGATAAGTTTTTGGTAGGTAAGGGAATAAATGGGTTTAATAATATGGGTTGAAAGAAATGAAAAGGCTAAGGCTCAACAGGGTTTTCTAAGCGGATCATCAACACTAAATTTGAGTGTTGGAAGGGTTTTGGGCTTGAAAAGATATGTGAAAAGGGGTTTAAATCCTAAAGAATGTCAAGGTCCTCTAATCGTACCTATGTCACGTATGACACCTGTCAATGTGATCTCGAAATGTATACCTGGGGCAAGTTCTAATTCAGAAATGCGTGCACCGGTCACACACAACAAACGAACAGTGAAGCATTTAAAATGAATGCTTATAAGGCTCAAATTCCTCACTGCAAAAGAATGGGTTATATGTGTCCAGTCGTGCGATGCCCCTCTTAGATCCTCATCTTAAATTGTTTAGAATCCGACATGATTTCGACCTCATATTTACCGACTTTTGACATTCTTGTAAAAAAAATCTGTACTTCATCTTACTTTATGACTCAGAAAAGTTTAAAATTTTTGAAAATTTTGGCAAAATAAGGGTTGAAAATTTATTTAGAGGACTAGCATGTTTCTAGATCAACTTAAACGGATATTTTGACAGACGAGAGATATACCGCTATCCCACACTTAGAAATAAACATTGTCCCCAATGTTTCTACACTAAGTAGGGAGAAAATCCCACACTTAGGGTTTTGGTTTAGGAAAAATGTGAATTTAAAAGTTATAAGCGAGGGAGATCCCACACTTAGAGATTTAAGTGGTCAATAGGTATATCGAAGTTATATTAAAATAGGAAGAACGGGTTTAGGAGAGATACTTCCCTACGGACAGTGGGCACTGGATATCTGACCAGATTCGTGTAGGGTTGGTGTAAATAATTTGCTGGATTGTGAGGACCAGACTCTTTTCAAAGCTCATCCAATTCCTACGAAGATAAGGTCTGCAATATCATAAAATACCATCATAATCATCAGTTCAACAACACAACAGTTCTAATGATAAATAAAGATAACTAAAGATAAAATAAACTAGAGATCGTCTAGTAAATCATCCATGTCTGGATCAAATGCCGCAAGTGCTTCAGGATCAGGATCTGAAGTGAGTGATAAGGCAGCAGTGCGATCAGACATCATGGATGCATCAGCGGGAATCCGAGGTGTCCTAGAAGGAGCAACAGCAGTGGGAGGAACAGTCTGTGTTGGGGCAGCTGGGAAGAAGGACCAAGGTAGGAGAGCTGGCCCAGGACCCTGACCAAGCTGATACGGCTGGTCGGCGAGTCTTGGTAGTCCCATCACCTCTCTGATTTCGGACTGAGAGCTACGCTGAATCGAAAGCTCACTGAGCATCGCCCAAATCACCCTTGGGTCTGAGGGGGTAACTCCAAAGTCAAAAAGTGGGGCAGATACAGGAGCAGTCGGAGCATGCTCATCAGTAGTGGTGGTCGTCTTCTTTCTTTTTCCTCTGCGGGTTCTCTTCCTCTGTTGTTTCTGAGTAGCTTGTCCTGAAGTCTTGGCTGAAGCGTCCATCCTGAAACATAAAGATAAACAGGTAATCTTATAGTTTTAAATGGGTATACAAATGCAAAATAATCAGATGACTTCAAGAAATGTTTGTTTTAAATGTTAAAGCTTTGTGAGGTCATCTGTTCATTCACATTTGTATACTATGAATAAAACTTATCTGATGTATATGTAGGAGTGTGGCATCGTCAGATATTTGGGTTATCCTGCATCATTAGTTTAGGGATGATAATACTAAAGCAAAAATAACTAAGAAATAAAATAAAATAAGATAAGCAATGGGGTGCCTCCCAAGAGCGCTTGTTTAGAGAGTCTCTAGCTTGACTCTTTGTACCTAATAGTCGGCTCAAGGTGGTTCAAAGATATAGACTTCCTCACCAGAGGGGAAATCTTCGATGTAGTGCTTTAAGCGATGGCCATTGACTTTAAAATTACCCTCCGGGGCTTCTAGTTCGACTGCTCCGAAGGTATATACTTTTGATACAACAAATGGTCCGCTCCACCTTGATCTGAATTTGCCGGAGAATTTCTTGAAGCGCGAATTGAAGAGAAGAACTTTGTCTCCCGGCTTGAACTTAGAATATTTGAGTTTAGCGTCGTGAGTATTCTTTGTTCGTTCTTTGAAGTGCAGAGAGCTATCGTATGCTCGGTCTCTTAATTCGGCTAGTTCATTCAGTTGCATTTTCCGATGTGATCCAATTGTAGAAGGGTCTAAATTACACTCTCTCAGCGCCCAGTGAGCTTTATACTCCAACTCTATCGGCAGATGACACGCTTTTCCGTAGACTAGTCTGTAGGGTGTGGTTCCTAGTGGTGATTTATATGCTGTTCTGAACGCCCACAGAGCATCGTCTAATTTTTCAGCCCATCTTTCCCTATGATTAACCACGGTTCGTTCTAAAATTCTCTTGAGCGCTCGATTCGTCACTTCAGCTTGCCCATTCGTCTGCGGGTGGTAAGCCGTAGAGGTCTTATGGGTGACACCATAATACTGTAATGTCCTCATAAACTGAGCATTACATAAGTGCGTGCCCCGATCACTAATGATCGCTTTTGGAGTACCGAAACGTGAGAAGAGCTGCTTTAAGAATTTCACCACTACTCGGGAATCATTTGTAGGAAATGCTTGAGCTTCGGCCCATCTGGAGACGTAGTCGACAGCAACCAGAATATACTCTTTCCCATATGATTTTGGGAATGGTCCCATAAAATCCAACCCCCATATATCAAAGATCTCGCAAGCCTGGATGTTAGTAAGTGGCATTTCACTCCTCCGTGAGATACTTCCAAACCTTTGGCAAGCATCACAACGTTTTACCAAGTCGTGAGCGTCTCTGAATATAGATGGCCAATAGAATCCGGAATCGTATACCTTCCTTGCGGTCATATTTGCTCCATGATGTCCTCCAGTTGGTCCGTGATGACTTTGGTGAAGAATGTTCCTTGCCTCCCTCTCGTCTGCGCATCTTCTGATGATTTGGTCCGGGCATATTTTGAATAAGTATGGATCGTCCCAATAGTAGTTCTTTACGTCTCTAAAGAATTTGCGTTTTCTAGAGGTGGGCATTCCTTTTGGCACAATTCCTCCAACCAGATAATTTGCGTAGTCAGCATACCAAGGGTTGTACGCGAATTGAGATCCCTTTTGGTATCCTCCGATGTTCATGAGTTGTTCTTCAGGAAACTGGTCTTGAATCTCTCTCTCATCAAGCTTCTCCATCGACGGATTTTCCAATCGACTAAGATGATCTGCTGCGACATTCTCGGCTCCCTTTTTATCCTTGATTTCTATGTCAAATTCTTGGAGGAGGAGAATCCATCTAAGCAGTCTTGGTTTAGCGTCTTGCTTTTTGAAGAGATACTTCAAGGCTGAGTGATCTGTATAGACAATAGTTTTGGACAATATTAAATAAGAACGAAATTTATCAAAAGCGAATACTACCGCAAGAAGCTCTTTCTCTGTTGTGGTGTAATTCTCTTGTGCATCAGTGAGTGTCTTGCTGGCGTAGTAGATTGGCTGAAACTGCTTTTCCTTCCTTTGCCCTAAGATAGCTCCAACAGCGAAGTCACTAGCATCGCACATGATCTCAAACGGAAGACTCCAATCGGGGGCGACCATGATCGGTGCATGCGTGAGCTGATCCTTCAAAATGTTGAAAGCTTTAAGACAGTCATCTGAAAAGACAAACGGAGTATCCTTCTCGAGAAGGTGTGTCATAGGTCGAGAGATCTTAGAGAAATCCTTAATAAAGCGACGGTAAAATCCGGCGTGACCTAGAAAACTGCGAATGGCTTTAATAGAAGTAGGTGGCGGAAGTTTGGCAATAGTCTCAACTTTGGCTTTGTCAACTTCGATTCCAGATTTTGATATTCGATGTCCAAGAACTATTCCTTCTTTTACCATAAAGTGGCACTTTTCCCAGTTTAAGACAAGATTTGATTCTTCGCATCAGGCTAGCATCCTTTCAAGGTTGGAAAGACAAGATGTGAAGGAATCACCGAAGACTGAGAAGTCATCCATGAATACCTCCATACACTGTTCAATCATGTCATGGAATATTGCCACCATACACCTTTGAAATGTTGCAGGCGCATTGCATAAGCCGAATGGCATGCGGCGGTAGGCAAATGTACCATATGGACATGTGAATGTCGTCTTTTCTTGGTCCTTTGGATCGAGAGGAATCTGAAAATAGCCGGAGAAACCATCGAGGAAGCAGTAATATTCATTCCCCGATAATCTTTCCAACATCTGATCGATGAACGGCAGAGGGAAGTGATCTTTCCGGGTGGCTTCATTTAATTTCCTGTAGTCGATACATACCCTCCAGCCGGTGACGGTTCGTGTAGGAATTAGTTCATTATTTTCGTTAGCGATAACCGTCATTCCTCCTTTCTTTGGGACAACCTGAACTGGGCTGACCCATGGGGAATCTGAGATAGGATAGATCAAGCCAGCATCCAAGAGTTTGATAACCTCTTTCTTGACCACGTCTTGAATCTTCGGGTTTACTCTCCTCTGTCTCTGTATGGAAGGTTTGAAGTCGTTTTCCATGAGTATCTTGTGCGTGCAGTAATTTGGACTGATCCCTTGTATATCAGAAATCTTCCATGCAATCGCCTTCTTGTGTGACTTCAAGACCTGGATAAGTCTTGCTTTCTCTTCAGGTGAAAGACCTTTGGCAATTATGACGGGTAGATGTGAGGTTCCTTCGAGAAAAGCATATTCCAAGTGAGAGGGTAATTCCTTCAGCTCCAATTCTGGCGGTTCTTCGATAGAGGGTTTCATTCGAGCGATCTCGTCTCTTTGTAATTCTTCATACTCCTTTTGGAATTCTGATTCTTCTGGAGATGAGTCGGCTGTAGTGGCTGATGCTATTTCTACTAGTTCTGTCTCATTGGGAAGCGCGTTCTTCTTTAACTCGTATTTGCAGGTAGATGATGAAGAAGTTGCATTATCCTCAGTGATGATGACATCATTGTTGTCGGTGAGTGCGAACTTCTGAAATTGAGCTTTAGAAGAAGTACTTATGGTGATTTCTGGATTTGATTTTTCACAACCTTCAGATAGTTGTGGCAAAGTACCGGAATCCATCTCCTCGAAAGATTTGAGAATCTCAGCTACAGATGGAGACGATTCGGGTATCGGAAAAAACTGATTTCTTCTTAAAAGTGGGATAGGGATGCCTTCGCCTAAAGGAACAGCAACAACGAAGTTGTTCGTGGGAGAGTAGTTAGGCGGTGCTAAAGGATTCTTCATTTCAGGTAAGGGAAATAGCAGCTCTCCAGAAGGTGCTGGTTGGTCAGAGATAGCTGAGCAGAGTCCGATGTCGTCCGGGCAAAGTCTTCTTTTGGTGATGACAGTGCTGGAGAAGGGTTCGTTACTGCTGATTGCTAGAATCTCTTCCAAATGCTCGTCATATATTTCCTGCATGGCATCCACAAGATCAAGATCTTCTCCCATAGGATGCTTCATCAACTTATCGATATTAAAGGTGACTTCCTCCGCTCCGACCCTCAGTTTTAAAGATTTTTCGTTTACATCTATCACAGCCTTGGCAGTGTTTAGGAAAGGTCTACCAAGGATGAGGGGAACGTGGGCATCTTCCTCGATATCCATAATGACGAAGTCAACTGGGAAGATAAATTTACCGACTCGGACCATTATATCTTCAGCAATTCCTCGGGGGAGTTTAACTGATCTATCAGCTAATTGGATGGTCATTCGAGTGGGTAGCAGTTCACCTAATCCTAGTTTCTTATAGAGAGAGTAAGGCATAAGATTGACACTAGCACCTAGGTCAGCTAAGGCGTTACTAACTTGGACGTTTTGAAGAAAACAGGGAATAGTGAAACGGCCAGTATCTCCTAGTTTAGGTGGAAGGCCATGTAACATGATTGCTGAGCATTCAGCATCTAAGGGTAAACTAACTATTTGTCTTAATTTTTCTTTATTTGAAATGAGTTCTTTGAAAAACTTAGCACAACTAGGCATCTCTACTAAAGCGTCTAATAGTCTAACGTTTAAGTGCAAGCTTTTAAACATTTCCAGATATTTCCCAAATTGTGCTTCCTGCCTCTCTTTCTTAAGCCTACCAGGGAAGGGTATCCTAGTTCGTGGAATGATTTCTGTGGCTTTAGGTGATACTAGATCTGGTGCATTGACAGGGGTGTCACTAGGCACTGGATCAGTGGTCGATTCAGAGATAGGAAGTTGATTTGAAGAATTATCTGAGGACTTCTCATTTCTGGTTTCTTTACCTCCTCTAGTGATGACCATGATTCCTCCTTGGTTCTCAACTTTTAAAAATAGTTGTTTAAGACTAACTTCCAGGTTTTTGATCAAATCTTCTGATATTCTAAGTAAAGCATCAATTTTATCTTGAAAATCTATTACTTGTTTGTTTATGTTCATTTGTTCAACCATGAAATTAGTTAAAGTTTCATTATAGTGTTGTTGAGAATTCATGGGGGAAACTGGCATATTAGAGGATAAAGGTTGCAGAAACTGAGTAGGTGGGTTATTGGTCGGCCGCTGAATGAAAGGTTTAGAATGAAAGTTCGATTCAGGGTTTTTAACAGTAGTGACCAAAATTTCTTCCGTAGAAGATTGAAGATCCTTGAAGACTCTGGAGAGATTGTCCACTTGAGTTTGCAGAGCTTCCAAGGATAGGCTTGAAGTACTGGTTACTTCCTTAGCCGGTTCGCCAAACTCCCAGTCATGTTGATGCATCGCTATCGTCTCAACTAGCTCCCAGGCTTCTTCAGAAGTGTGTGACATGAAATTTCCTTGAGAAGCAGCATCGAGGGTTGACTTGTGCTGAGGAGTCAGACCATTGTAGAATATGCAGATTAGGTTCGTCTTACCCATTTGATGATTCGGACATCTGTTAAGCATCTTCTTAAATCGTTCCCATGCTAGATATAATGATTCATTGGTTTCTTGTCGGAAACTAACGATGTCATCTTTGAGCTTGGTTTGCTTGGAAGGAGGGAAAAACTTAGCCATAAACTTAGTAGCCAACTCCTCCCATGTATGGATCGAATTGGGTTCGAGTTCATCAAACCAGGTTCGAGCACGCGAAGACAAAGAATAGGGAAAAAGATTTAGTCGGGAGACTTCTCTTGCAATCCCTGATTGCTCACAGGAATCAGAAAGATTGATGAATCTATCCAAATGTGAATTTGGATCATCGAGCGGAAAACCGTGAAATTGGCAGAAGGTTTTGAGTAACTTGATAATGCTAGGCTTAATTTCAAAGTTTTCGTTGGGCAGCACGATAGGTCCTCCTCTTCCCTCCAGTAATGGTGTGCAGGTCGAGGCGAGAGTAATACGATTCGTCATAGCTGAAGTTCGGGTTTGGTAGAAAAGAGAGTTTTGGAAAGGAAAGAACTGAAAAAGGAACTTTCGGATGATGTTGATCTTCCGAAAGGATCGCTAAATTACTAAGACAACTAAATTCCTAAATCGGTCGTTGTGTTCCCCGGCAGCGGCGCCAAAAGACTTGATGGGTGCCAAGAGGTCGGTTGCGATTTCACTCGCGTCGTTGCGGACCTTCCTCCGGGCACGGCCACCAGAGGGTTTTTTAAAATTTGTTTTTTGCTGGGCCTAAGTATACTAAAGCTATGGGTGAGTACAGCGATAGGTATGACCTAGGGTCGTTCTTCAAACTACAACGGGCATGGGATCTAGGACTTCAGTTATCTATGTGGATTTAGCTGGGGTTTAAAAGAGATTTGTGGTTTGTTTTGGTTTTAACTAACTACTAATTATCTAAAATTAAATTAAAAATAAAGTAAAGTGGAGGGGAGGTGGCAACGAGAACTTATAGGTGAAGCGAGTGTTTACTATGATAATTACTTATGCTATTTAGGGGTAGTTAATGGGATAAAGCCTTAGTTAAGATGACAGCTATATTTCCTAATGAGCCATAACTCCTAGCCTATTATCTATCTAACGTAGAGTTGTCCGCAATCAGATAAATAACATGTCACATGGATAACAATTATGGAATGTAAACTACACCGGAAGTTGTCCCAAATGTAGCAACCAATTTAACCAACAATCATCCTCGAGTCTTGTTCCCCAATCTCGGACATTTGAGATATCCGAATCATGGCATGAATTGTTGAATAAACAAAAACATGAACAGGGGTTTCCTACCGGAACAAGTTGGGATGATCTGGTCTAACGGTTGATTAAATTGTTCATCATTATTTCATATAAATCATTTTAACTATTCTATGCATGTTAAACTGGTGTATGCAATTGATAAATATTCGAAAACCTAATCATGTAACTAATCAGCATAACAGATACTAGCATGCAAACCCTAAGCAACAATCAAACAAGAACATGCAGAAAGGTAGCATAGCAGGGATCAATTATGCAGAGTGACGGGGTACATGGTTAAGTCACAAGTGTCCCGAAAGTTCTCTCAAAGACACTCGTTAAATGACTTGAATCTAATCTATCTCTAATCCTACGCTCCGTGTCTCCCTCCGGTAATATTTCAACCAGGAGAACACCGGCCATGTCGAGTTCAACGATCATCAGACACAGAATAATTAGCGGCATACAACTAGCAATTGGTCAAGCCTAGAAGGATGTTACTAACCACAGCATAAGTTGGATAGATAAACATTTGAGATTCAATTCATAGATTCAAATATATTTCAACAGCATACGGACAGAGTAACAGCATGATTTAAGTATAACTACCCTAGCATGGCAACTATCATAGCAAACACAGATTTGTCTAGCTAAGCATGGCAATAATCCTAGCAAGTAATTCTAAACAAGCATAGCAACAGCACAACATTATTTAAAATAACAAGATAGAGATTATAATAAAACCTGACAAAGCGTTATTACAAATCGTGTGACACCGCAGTCTCGGAGCACCTCCGTTACAAGTAAGCTACTAATCTACTAGCTTAACTAACCTAATTAACTAACTAACTATTTTAGAGAGAGAGTAGTGAGAGAAAGAAAGAAAGAATGAGAAAACATGATGTGAAAATGATGAAATGAGGCTTCTATATATAGAGATCGCACAACCGTATCCGTAGACCGTATCCAAATCTTCAAATGCACAACCGTATTGCAAACCCGAATAAAAACCTGATTTTTATCGCCCAAACGCACGATACGGTTGAGCTAGGGCAAATACGGGAGAACTGGAGTGTATACGGTTGAGCATAGGGTGAATACGGGAGAACACAGACCGTATACGGTTGTGCTAGGCCGTATACGGTCTAGCTAGGCCGTATACGGTCTGTGCTAGGCCGTATACGGTCTAGTTTGGCCGTATACGGTCTAGCTCTCCCGTATCTTGATTCTTCGGTTCTTCGTTTCTTCGTTCGGGCGTAACTTCTTCGTCGTTTATCCGTTTTGAGTGATTCTCGCGCTCACGGTTTTGTAATTTCCTAACGAAGAAAATGACATAAGTTAGAGGTCATAATTCCAAGTATAGCTTAATTTGTGCTTAAATGCGTGAACGGAAGATTCGTTAACCGTTTGTGCTCTATTTTACTCGTTTTTAGGTCTTTTTGGTTGAATCTTGAAACATCGTCTATATTTTAGCCCTAATGATGAAATGTGACGTTTAAGTTCATATTTAAGTGTTTTCATTAATAATTGGGCTAAAATGGTGAGATAATGGCACACAAAACCATGACTTTTTGCGTGTTATCAACATACTACACAACATTCTACAAACCAAATTCTTACCTTAAAATAGATTCTACCTTAAAGCTTCACAATCAAGAAATTCTCTATGGGAAACAACTTCTAATACATTATTATTAGGCATAAATGATAATTCACTTAGATTACCAATATCGTTGTCCACTTAAACAATGTAAATTTCAGAAATTGAGCTCAACTTATTATTGTTCAAGCAGGCCTTACCCTTGATTCGCAATTCTCCAAATAATGAACATCCAAATAAATCAATCATTTTTCAAACCAAGACATTGGTGACAGGTCTGTACCTCAGTACAACAGAGCGACATAACTTTGCTTTGGTTTTTCAATTTATGAGTCCTTTGTACTCATTTATTTTTATCTATTTTGATATCAAATATACTGATGGAAACCAAGTCTGTACTTTCGTACAACAGAGGAGACAACACCCAGTATATTCCCAAATGATGATAATTAGGATCCCAAAATTATGGATTATAACACGCTATCATACAAGAATTAAGACTAAGGTCATACCTTGCTAAAAGATCCTCATAGGATAAATCCCTACTTAATGCATTAAATTTCTTAATAGCTCAACAACCTTCATATAGATTGTCTATCGATACATCACAAGATGAACTATCTAATATTTAAAAATTAAATTCATTTCATTCTTTGCATTCCCAAAATATGTTACAAGATTCGCCAAACTTTAACGTAGAAAACAATTTTAAAAGAAAAATTTGGGCTGAAAAATGACTAACACGTAGAATGCCCTTTAGCTTTTTAATTTGCCAATATTTACCATTCATATCTTAAGGACAAATAGACTTACTTCTTTTCCCCCATCCCCCACTTAAAAGTATGCAATGTCCCCATTGCAAAAGAAAACAATAATATAGGGAATAGAAAAGAAGTGAAACAGAAAAACTCCCCTGATTAAGAAGAAAAATTCATGAATGAACTGGTTCTGAAATAAAATACAACGGCACACTTCCATAGGCATCACGGTTGCATTTAGCGTATGCAACAAGCCTTTAAACCCCTCAGTATCCTGAGTGGACGAGTTGTAGTCTCGTGAGGGTTTCCAGGGAACATACCCATAAAGTTCAAACCTGCAAACAAAAACAACAAAACAAAATAATTAAATGATAAAATAACGGGTTGTCTCCCGAAAGCGCTTTTGTTTAACACGTCGGTAAGCTCGACATCTTGCTTCACAACTTAACTCAAATTCATCTCAAAATCATGCTTGGAGCCCCTTGCATCACCATAGTATCTCTTCAAACGACTTCCATTAACCTTGAAAGTTTTTCCAGAATGACCAGGAAGCAAATGCATACGAGAACCGTATAGGAGAACCTTATCACCTTTTTCAAATAAACAATTTGATTTAAAACGTGAATCATGCCATTTCTTGGTGCGCTCCATATATAATCGAGCGTTAACACTTTCTTCAATTGTGCATTCGTAAAATGTGTTTCACTGTCACTGATCAAAACCTTCGGCGTACCAAATCGTGAAAACAAATGTTTAAGGAACTTCACCACAACCCATGCATCTTTTATAGGTAGTGCCTTTGCCTTCAACATCTTTCGTGATGTGTAATTAGGTCCCTTATGCCCTCTAGTAGGACCATTGTGATAATGACTTAGAATTCGCGTCTCCGTTTTGATCGAGATTCCATTTGTCAAGATTGACTCTTTACTCTCCTTTAGCTTGACGCCCTCATTCTCCAACTCCTCATCGCAAGTTGTTTCTATCTCCTCGATCAATTTATCGAATTCTTCGATGTCACGGATTTCCTCGAGGCTTCCCGTCCATCCTTCAAGAATCATTGGGTCTAAATCGACGTCATCCTTCAAACTTTGCAAACTCTCGTTAACCTTAGATAATTCTCTCATGCTAGCAAAGTAACAAGTCTCATCCACTGATTCCGGATATTGCATAGATTTATTCACATTGAATACAACCTTCTCATCCCCCAATCTCATGGTTATTTTCCTATCAAAAACATCGATCAAAGCTCTGGAAGTGGCTAGGAAGGGTCTACCTAGAATAATCGGCAACTTAGGATCTTCTACCATGTCGAGAATCACAAAGTCACATGGAAACACAAACTTATCAACCTTGACTAAAATGTTCTCAACCATCCCTCTGGGGTATTGAACAGAGTGATCAGCCAACTCGATGCACATTCGGATGGATTTAGGTTCTCCTAGCTCAAGTCTAGCATACATAGTATAAGGCATAATAGATATGCTAGCCCCAAGATCTGCTAGTGCATTCGCAATGTCCAAATTACCAATTTGACAGGGTATAGTGATACTCCCTGGATCCTTCATTTTTGGTGGCAACTTGTTTTGCATCACGGATGAGCATCGCTCATTCATCATTACTGTGGTTGCTTCTGCCAACTTGCTCTTATTAGTCAAGAGCTCCTTCAAGTATTTTACATACTTAGGCATTTGGGCAATGGCTTCCACAAACGGAATGTTGATATGAAGCTGCTTCAGATTCTCTAGAAATTGATGATAATGAGCTTCATATTTTCCTCTCCTTAAAGCTGCTGGGTAAGGTGGGGGTGGTGCATGATCCTTCGCATATTGTTTATCCTTAGCAATTTGATCAGCTTTTGTGTCCACCCTTGAATTTTTGGCAACCTCGGCTTCCTTCTCCTTTTCAGGCAAAAGCTTCGACACATGATTCTTTTGAAACTTAAGGTTTTCATGAACCTTTCCACTTCTCGTAGTCACTACCTTTGCATGTTCTCGTGGGTTGGTTTCGGTGCATCCTGATAAAGTTCCCGGGGGTCTCTCTTGGAGAACTTTAGCTATGCTAGAAATGGTTCCCTCAATTTGCTTGATCGCCGCTCCTTGATTCCGAACTAATGCTTCAATGGTGTCCATCCGCTGTCCAGACCTAGCAATAAATTTCTCGTTAGCGATCAAAAACTTCCCCATCATTTCTTCCAAATTGGGTTTCTTATCAGGGAAGGTTGCCGAGGGTTGTTCCCTAGTGAAAAACTCTGGCTGAGCCTGGCTGAACTGGCGACCTCCTTCCTGGTATGGTCTTAGAAAAAATTCCCCTCTGTCTTGGCAGTAGGTTCCGTGAGTTTCCACACATTTAAGTTCCTCTCTCATTCCTCTAGAATTCATTTCGGGACAATCCTTGACTAAATGCGTTCCTCCACAATTGTCACACCCTACTTGGATTGCATGGACAGTCTCGGTAACCTTTTTTATGTCTCTTCCCATGCTGTCCAGCTTGGAAGTTATGACGGCGAGTCCATCGTCATCGCTAATTGACCTCTTTCTACTAGAGGTACCATCATCCCATAACCGAGAATGCTTTGCTTGGTCGCGTATAGCAGCTAAGGCGTCCCTAGGAATCTTCTTCGGAATATGTCCTTGAGCATCTAATTGCTGTCTTGTAGTACGATCCACTCCCCTGTAGAATACCATTATAATCTGCTGGTCGTTTAGGTCGTGCTGTGGACATTTATGCATCAAGTCTTGGTACCTTTCCCACGCTTGGTGTAGCGACTCATGAATGTCTTGCTTGAAGTTTCGAATCTCGTTGATCATCTTCGACGTTTTGGATGGCGGGCAGTACATCTTGAGAAACTTCGTGCGGAGATCTTCCCACGTGGATATGGATCCAGCTGGTTCATTAGTAATCCATCTTTTCGCGGCTCCCTTGAGTGTTCTTGGGAACACTCGGAGCATGACTTGATCGCATGTAATGTTAGGGATGCTGAACATATCGGCGATCTCCACGATTCTCTCCACGTGCTCGTTAGCATCGTCATTCTCCTCTCCTCGAAACGGGTTTTCCCTAAGCTCCTTTAGGAATTGTCCCTTTATCTCGAACTCGACATTTTCTGCAATTGCGGGCCTCACTACTCCTGAGCCAAGGTCGTTACGCCTTCTGCTCGAATATTCCTCGAGAGTCATGTTGGCGATGTCGTCTGCCATTTCTAAATCTGGTTCCGATTGATCACTTGGGTATTCGGTTGGTGGTCTAGTGCGATACCCTTCGTATTCGCCTTCGTAATCTGAATGGTAGTCGAAAGTCACCGGAATGTAAAGATTATTATTAAACACCTCGTACTCGTCTTCAGGAAATGGTCTATGTAATGGTGAATTAGGCGGTGCGGAAGCGGAACGTCTTTTCTGACGAAAGACTCTTACATATAAAACTACTTATCAACTAATCCCTAACACAAGATAATACAATTAAACAGGAAAACAAAACTAAATTCAAACTAATAATATACAGAAAACAAATTCCAATTTATCAAATTGAATCAAACCGCTCCCCGGCAGTGGCGACAAAAACTTGATGCTGTGTAAACGGGGCTTTAGTTTTAAAAATGGAAATACCTAACTTACTACACACAACACAGGCAAAAATACCTGATCATATATAGTATAGCTTTAGTAAGTCCGAGTCGAACACAGGGAACGGATGTCAATCTTAACAAATTGGAAATTGATACAATTAATTAAAGCAGTAGAAAGTGGGGACGTTTTAGTTCCGATCGAACAATTGATAAACAATTATAAAAGAAATGATTTATTAACTAAAAATAAAGTATAAAATAAAGGAATAGTAAAATGACTTAATTAAATAAAAGATATAATTCAAATGATAAAAGAAATGCATTTACTTAGACTACTTTCCTTAAAATCTAGAAATCATGTTATTTAGAATGCTCACGTATGGATTTTATTGTGCTATAACAAATGTATCAATCTTCCTTACAAGATAAATTGAATTAACACAATTAAGAAAGACATGAAATTGTTTACAACTCGCTAACAGTTCAATTTAACGTTGCCCACCTAATTGTGTTTTATATTAATTCAACACCGTCTATGTGATTTATCCTTATAACTTGAATCAACAAAGTCTATAACTATTTCTAGTTATCTCGTTCTTAAATAATTATTTCCAATTATTAGCCCTAACCCGTCAAACTCAATCTATTCGGTGATAATTATCAATCAAAACCAACAATCATTAATAATCTTATAATCAAAAAGAATTCAATCTCAATTAATCATAAAACCACGTTAGGTGATGTCGCTTATGAAAGCGCGTCTTGTTTTACAATTTATAAATAGAAATACCTAAATAATACTTTCAAGCAACCAGGCAAGAATACCCGATCATTTGTAAATATAGATTGGTAAGTCAAGTTCGAACACAGGGAAAATGTGGAATATTTAATAATAGAAAATTAACAATTAACTAGAAAACAGTAAATATGGGAGGCGTTTTAGTTCCGTACGAACATTATAGAAAACAATTAATTAAAATAAACAAACTTGAATAAAACTTAAATTAAAATATCCAACAATTAATAATAATAAATCCTAATTGGAAGGAACAAGTAATTGTATAGTTAATGTCACTTAGATTCATATTTCCCGATTGATTACGTATTGATTATCTAATTGTGATTCCTTTAGATCAACTTAATACCAAATTCTTCAATGAATACTAAGTCGAATATGAACTAGCCAACGTTTCGGGTCCAACTAATTCCTATAATCTAAGGTCCAACATGAAACACTGGTTCCAATGTCACAAGATGATCAGTCAATTGTGTGCCTTTCCCTAAATTATGCATTAAACATTCACAACGCCTTATAATTAACTCTATTGGTATGACTCAACAATACCCAATAATTAAATTATTGTCTCGCTCATTTTAAAGTAAATTATTATTGTATACTCGACCTATCAGACTCAACGTATTTAGTGATAAATCAAAACCCTAAAGTTATGACCATCAATAGTTAATAACATTAAAGGAACTCAATCTCATCAACATTATTAACCACGTGAAGTAACAATAATAACTAGTTACCAATAAACAAGTGTCCACGAGTAATATAACCGTTTTCAATCAAATAATTTATTCAATACGCAATAACAATCGTTCCATAATCATAATCTAAGTTAAATAAACTACACAATCACTTTGGATATTCAATTCATCATCAAAACAGAAATATTCAGATTCATTATATCAAATTCTTCAATGAAAATAAAGAAACGAAATATACCGAATCGATTAACGATGAACTACGAAAGATTAGAGCGAATTATCCTCGTTCCTTAGCTTCCGTACCTCCAAACTAACCCTAAAATACGAAATTAAAACCCTAAAATACGTCTGAAACCGAAAGAAAACGAAAAACCCTTCAAAACTGTCGAAATAAGGTTTTTACGCGTTTTTATACTTCTGTGATTTTTGATCCATACGGCGTATGGATTGATTTCAAGCCCAGCCCAGACTCGCGTAACCTGGGCCTCCACTACTGCAATCCATACGGCGTATGGATTCCATACGGCGTATGGATGCTTTTTCCAGCCGATTTCTTGACTTTTCTTATTTCATTCTTTTCTTCGACTTCGGCTCTCATTATTCTTCAAATATGCATCATTTAGCTCGATTATTGACTATTTTCCATTCCTTTTCCATAAACGCTCCATTTCCACATCTAATTGCAAATATGAACGAAATCAATATCTATTCTAAACAAAATGCAATAAAAACATTCAAGATTAGGGGTAAAATACTACTAAAATATAGTACTTTTGAGCGTTTATCAAACATCCCCCACTTGAATCCTACTTGTCCTCAAGTAGACTATCAATTCAAAAATCAACTTCTTGGGAAAACAGTCATCTCCATTAAACTAAACAACTAAAGTAGGGATTACACAACATCACCCGTCTTCAACCCAAATGTTTAAATTTAAAATTCTGTTAATTCTAAAAACAATTATTAAGAAACTCTGAGATTTACAAAAACTGATCTACACATAGAGTTATTATTCTAAAACATCAAATAGTTCACAATGATTACTGATATTCTTATCCACTTAAACAATCTATAATTGAATATTCGAGCTCAACTTATTATTATTTATGTAAATATTTCCTTAGATTCCCAAAAACTATATACTTTCATACTCATAATATGCCAATATTACATATCTTGAAATTTAATCAAAACAATCATTTTTCAAATCAAGACAGAGGTGACAGGTCTGTGCCTCAACACAACAAAGCAACATAACTTGATTTTGGTTTAGCAATAATGTTTTTAGTCAAACCATTGGTGACAGGTCTGTACCTTAGTACAACAAAGCGACTTAATTTGACCACATTTTAAAATTATGAGTTTTTAAACTCTTTTGCTCTTTTTCATTAAATATACTGACGGAGACCAGGTCTGTACTTTCGTACAACAAAGGAAACAACACCCAGTATATCCCCAAATGATTATTAATTAAATTCCCAAAAATATGGCATATCACACATTACTAATATGAAAATTAAGACATACGTCATACATAGCTAAAATTCATCTAAAAGAAATATTTACTCCTTAATTATCATTTCTTAACAGCTCAAACATTCTCATATAAATCGCCTATCAATACATCATATAATGAAGCTAAATAATATCTTTAATAATTTTAGTATTTAATTAACAGTGTAGAAAATTTTAAATTTAACCTACAAAGTTACAAAATAATTATCCCTAGAAAACAAGAAATTTAAATGCAAAAATTTGGTTGAAGAATGGGCAACTCATAACCTCCTAGTTACTCACCTTAATAAGATAACTATTAACCAAATTACAAAATCATATACTTATTAACAGAATAATAATGTGGAAATTTCACTTCTTTTCTCTCCCATCCCCCACTTAAAGATGTACAATGCCCTCATTGTACAAATAATGACAATCTTAAAAGAAAACGGGAAAAAGAGAAAAGAATTTAGAACAGAAAAACTCCCCTGGAATAGTGTGCAGTTTAATGACAAGGATGATACGAATTTCCCACATCCTCTTGATTCAATTATTCGTTGCGCTGAACTTACTGCCAGCATGACACGTACTCACAACACAATTCTGAGGGAACAATCAACAAACATAATTAAACAATACCAAATAAAAAACAACCGAATTAAAAACAACCAAACCTAAAACTACCAATCCAACATAATTAATAAAACCTACAAAATAAAAAACAGTCATAATAATAATAATAATAAAACAATAATAATAATAGTGTCTGGAATCATAAACCAAATAGGATGAACATCATCCTAATCACTGTCGTCATCCTGGCGATACCGGTACTGATGAGAAGGCGCTCCATACTCTGACTGCGATGGTGGTGGTGGTCGTGGCATGAACTCTGGTGGCATCTGGTACTGGAATGGCTGATATGAGGGTCCAGAAGGAAACTGACCAAACAACTGCTCAAACAAGCCATCCTGGTAGTCCAAGTGTGCACTGGTCTGATGGAAATGCTGTCTCTGCATCAGATCTATCTGATCAAACCTCTGAGTCTGATGTAACTGCATCTGGTGCATCTGCTGAGACAACTGATCAAACTCTGTAGCATACCCTCTGTTACGGCCTCGTGCCGTACCTCGACCTCTATCACTGCCACTCGTATCTCCTCTGGCTCTAGCTTGCCTCGACTGCAAAGTCTGTCCCACCGGAGTAATCGGAACCCAGTAATACATCTCTGCAGGACCTCCATACGTGGTACATGGCTCAATGAGAGCAAACGCCTCCAATCGGCGTGCAGTCAGCCAACCCATACTAGGCTGAACAATCGTGCATGAGCCCATCTCATCCTGAGTAGCCAAACCAAGATATCTCGCCAATCGAGTAACAAAGTGACCTCCACACAAACTACTACCATCTCTAGTACCAGTAGCTCTCTTCGACATCCACTTAGCCAACCTCCAAGGTACATTCACTAACCTCTTCCTGATAATCGAGCTCAAATAAAACAAGTCAGGCCTCGAAACTTTCTCAGGCCCCTCCTTGCGACCCACAATGGTGTAAGTCAACAATCTGTGAATGAGTCGATGACGAGGATCTCGAATACGCGTGTAAGAAGGCGTCGAACTACTATAAGCACCCTGGGCAATAAACTGCCACTCCTGCTCAACTTCCAAGTCAGTGAGCTTCTTCACAGCACCTGCAGAAATGTGGTCTAGAAAGTGAGGATTATCCAGCTCATTGGGCTCATAAAGCCCCAGTCCCAAAGTAAACTGAACCAAAGTCATCTGTCTAGGTTGTCCCCCTAGCTGGAAGAAAATGGAGTTCTCAGTCCATTGAGTTGACCTGGCATCAAACCTAAAAGTGCTGTAAAACTCTACAACCAACTCTCTGTAGATATCCTCCCTGATACTGAATAACCGGGACCAAGCATAGGAAACAAATCCAATGTTTCCATCCTCTAATACGTATGGAATAGCCAGTAAATTCCTAATGGCTTCAGCACCATTAGTAAACCCTTCTCTAGCAATCACATGCTCCAAAACATTCTAGTTAACAACATCAAACACCTCAATAGACTGGCCAATATTGGAAGCCAGACGATCTCCAAACTGCATCCTAGCAGTCTCAGTATATGACCCATGAAATGTGAGGTATCTATGTGATCTAATCAATGGGTTTCCCAAAGTCTCACCTCCTCGTGCTCTCCTGCTAGACATGATAACTGCTAAACAAAACAATTGTTAATAATACTAAATAAGCAGTCAAAAAGATCACTAAAATTTTCGGCAGCATTTCGGCTTAAAATTGAATAATCCACCATAAAGGTTTAGCCTAAAACTGCCGCAACAATCAATTTCATTAACCTGAATTGCAATTTAAACAAAACTACTCAATATGCATACATGTATATACTTAAATAAATATTCCTGACAATTGCATAATCAAATGTATTATAATAACTTGGTACCATTCTGAATATACGAAATTGCACAATCACTAAACTCGAGTATTAGCAACTAGCAAACATTCATACAAACTCAAAATGAATTATTGAAACACAATTAATCAATATAACAATTTATCACATGACCGTAATCACAAACACGTGTGTACCAAACAAATATTTGCATTAATCATCATGTGGTCAGAAAATTAATAAGCACTGAATTAAAATATAGCATAATTGAGCACAACTCATATTCTCAATTACTCCTCACTAACGAATAATCCAAATAATCTCGAATATGCAATACAATTGAAAAACGAATATGACATTGCAATGCATATAGCAATTAGAACATAACTCAATCAAAACATGCCAATAATCATACGCGTATCCAAAATACCCAAAATTCTATCATAAACCCTAACTTCCAAACGAGCGAATTAAACAACGAAAATGAAAACGGGAAGTTATACCTTGAAGAGGAAAGTGCGTGTAACACGAATATGCAAAAATGGCGATGAATGCATTGCCGGAATTTCCGTTTGGGGGTTGTGGAAGTGAAAACCGTAGGTGGTTTTTGAGAAAAAGGTTTTGGAATGAAAAATGAGAAAGAAGGAGGCTGCTGGCTGTTTTCTGCATTTTTGATCCATACGGCGTATGGATTCCATACGGCGTATGGATTAAATAGGCCCAAGTCAACTCATTAAACCCAGTCAACGGCCCAGTCCAGCGGCCCAATCAATCCATACGGCGTATGGATTCCATACGGCGTATGGATTGAAAAATCAGAATTTTTCAACAAACGATTTTCAACCCAAATTTTAACCCAAATTCACCACTAACTTTATATAATTAAATCTCAAACCTGGATGATAATCACGACTTCAAAATCTTCACAATTCCACACTATAAAATAAATAACAAAAATTAACAAACATTGAAAAGAAAAATATTCAAAATAATACTAATATTCAAATCACACATTCAAAAACAAAAATCCAAACAAACAAAAGTCTAACATAATCCAAAACAAACCAAAATGTTAGAAACAATCCAATAGCATAAGGAATAGAAAAGGGAATGAAATCACTGATTCGGATAAATAGCAAGGAAATGCTCAGTGACAATGGGAAGGATGTTAATGATCCCATGACCAAAAGTTGGAAAATTTGCCAAATGTCCATTGGTAACATGTTGAAGATAAACCAAATCCCAGCTGATTCCTTTTATCACCTTATTAATTACTCCCTCAGGTGTCAATACTAACTTATCACCTACCAGCTTGTACTCACGATCGGGATGATTCTTCTCAAACTCACTCATAAACTCCAAACAATCTGCCACTATCCCAGCATGCTTACTCAGAAACGGTTCTTTCCTTAAACTTCTTATTCTAGTTTCAATCCTTGCAATTACCTCATTCTGATCACAAGTTAGTTCTAATCCCGAATCCTTGAAGATTTCAACCAATTTAGTGTATATCTCCACCATCCCATAGTGGAAATGCTCCCTCATAGTTAGAACCTTATTGTTATCAACTAAAACATCCAAGTTCAGTACCACATAAGTAGCCAAATCAATATCACAATGAGGATTAATGAATTCCGGGTGTGGCCTTTCTTCCTCTTCCTTAGCAAAGCGATCCATTTTTGTCACCATTCCATGAAGATAGTAATGAATAGTACTCATAACAATGAACCGATGAGGTGTAATATCCGTCAAATGATCATCTGAATGTAGCAATCTAACCAACTCTCTCAAACCAAACCTAAACTCCTTGTCTGCTTCTGCCTTTGGATGACCAGTAGCCTCATACAGAGCCCTAAGCATACGACCAAGACACGCGGTCTGATTTGCCGAATAAGGAAATGCAGAATGCCTCAAAATCTCATATATCTCCGTATATCTTTTCTTCTGAGCTGTGTAGAATTTCTCTTCCTCTTTAATCCTAGTTTCCAGAGATTCCCCAAAAGTAATAAGGGCAATATAGAATTGCCTATCAATCCCATACTGACTCTCAATCACAGCTGCCTCTAACACATCATTTACCAAAACTCGCTGACTATCAGTAAAATCCACAGTGGACCTGCTAATAATCTCAGAACTGAAAGGTATATCCCCTCTAAACTCCTCAAGTGCTGATAGCAACCCCTGACAAGATGAAGTAATAGGCACGGGAATACACCCTAATAGGGTATAAGGAGGCAACCTCTCGGCGGAACTAGCATCCGAAGTTACAGACTGATCCCTCTTAACCATGTTATTATCATTAGCATCACTTTCAAAACTCCTCGCCATTGGACAAACCTAAATAAAAATAAATCTGAAAATACAAAACACCACTAACGAAAAACAAGTTAGTTCACACAAAATAAACAAAAATTAAATAACATGTACAATTTTAAATAAATGTAACTCCAACCGGCGGACGGATTTCCATCAACCGGTTGAAACTAAAACCCCAAAAGTTTAACCAATTAAAAGATAATTAGTTTCAACCAGTGAATGAATGAAAACAGCTTACAAACTTAATTAAACTTATTAAAACAACTTTACTGAAATTAATTAACAAAAGTAACTGTTAAAAAGAAAGAATTAAAAATTATTAATTTCTATTCAAATAAACACAACCGCTTTCCCCGGCAGCGGCGCCAAAAACTTGATGTCGCTTAGGAAAGCGCGTCTTGTTTTACAATTTATAAATAGAAATACCTAAATAATACTTTCAAGCAACCAGGCAAGAATACCCGATCATTTGTAAATATAGATTGGTAAGTCAAGTTCGAACACAGGGAAAATGTGGAATATTTAATAATAGAAAATTAACAATTAACTAGAAAACAGTAAATATGGGGGGCGTTTTAGTTCCGTACGAACATTTTAGAAAACAATTAATTAAAATAAACAAACTTGAATAAAACTTAAATTAAAATATCCAACAATTAATAATAATAAATCCTAATTGGAAGGAACAAGTAATTGTATAGTTAATGTCACTTAGATTCATATTTCCCGATTGATTACGTATTGATTATCTAATTGTGATTCCTTTAGATCAACTTAATACCAAATTCTTCAATGAATACTAAGTCGAATATGAACTAGCCAACGTTTCGGGTCCAACTAATTCCTATAATCTAAGGTCCAACATGAAACACTGGTTCCAATGTCACAAGATGATCAGTCAATTGTGTGCCTTTCCCTAAATTATGCATTAAACATTCACAACGCCTTATAATTAACTCTATTGGTATGACTCAACAATACCCAATAATTAAATTATTGTCTCGCTCATTTTAAAGTAAATTATTATTGTATACTCGACCTATCAGACTCAACGTATTTAGTGATAAATCAAAACCCTAAAGTTATGACCATCAATAGTTAATAACATTAAAGGAACTCAATCTCATCAACATTATTAACCACGTGAAGTAACAATAATAACTAGTTACCAATAAACAAGTGTCCACGAGTAATATAACCGTTTTCAATCAAATAATTTATTCAATACGCAATAACAATCGTTCCATAATCATAATCTAAGTTAAATAAACTACACAATCACTTTGGATATTCAATTCATCATCAAAACAGAAATATTCAGATTCATTATATCAAATTCTTCAATGAAATTAAAGAAACGAAATATACCGAATCGATTAACGATGAACTACGAAAGATTAGAGCGAATTATCCTCGTTCCTTAGCTTCCGTACCTCCAAACTAACCCTAAAATACGAAATTAAAACCCTAAAATACGTCTGAAACCGAAAGAAAACGAAAAACCCTTCAAAACTGTCGAAATAAGGTTTTTACGCGTTTTTATACTTCTGTGATTTTTGATCCATACGGCGTATGGATTTCCATACGGCGTATGGATTGATTTCAAGCCCAGCCCAGACTCGCGTAACCTGGGCCTCCACTACTGCAATCCATACGGCGTATGGATTCCATACGGCGTATGGATGCTTTTTCCAGCCGATTTCTTGACTTTTCTTATTTCATTCTTTTCTTCGACTTCGGCTCTCATTATTCTTCAAATATGCATCATTTAGCTCGATTATTGACTGTTTTCCGTTCCTTTTCCATAAACGCTCCATTTCCACATCTAATTGCAAATATGAACGAAATCAATATCTATTCTAAACAAAATGCAATAAAAACATTCAAGATTAGGGGTAAAATACTACTAAAATATAGTACTTTTGAGCGTTTATCATTAGGTAATTAGTAATATTCACTCAATAACTAAGGTTCAACGAATAAACACATAAACTAGAATAAAATCCAATACGATTCGCAATTTCAATAATCAATCCATCATTTAAGTATTGTCATCTAAGCAAATGCAATAAAAACTTAGCCACACATATTATAACAGAAAATCATATTCGAAATCAACATCATAATCATAATCGAATGAAAGAAAGTAATGAATTCGAACCGAAATAATGAAATAACGATTGAACGAACAAAAGTCTTTGATTCTTTAAGCTTCAATCCCTTCAAAAGCCTCTGGAATTAGGGTTTTTTATCAGAGAAAACGTCTAGAGAAAAGTGGTGTGAGTTTTTTTCAAAATGAGAGCAAAATGAAGTTTTTAGGGTTTCTGCCGAGGCAATCCATACGCCGTATGGAATTCCATACGCCGTATGGATTGAAAAGCCCATGGGTTTCAACCCGCGTATTCTGGCGGCCCGGCTCACAACATCCATACGACGTATGGATTCCATACGCCGTATGGATTCTTTTTTCCAACTTTTTCTGCCTTCGACCACCTATTCTTCACACTTCTCATTTTAACTTCTTTTCTTCAATTCTCGCCCGTTTTCAGCTTCTATTCCGATTCAAACTCCAGATAATTCCTAAGTGCAAATATAAACGAAATGAGTATCAAATTCAAATAAAATGCATAAGAAATTAATCAAACTAAGGGGTAATTAGCACTATAAAATAGCACATTTTGGCGTTCATCATAACTCTACCATGTACTTATCATCTAAAGCAATAGGAGTGATGTCAAGCAACAGACTAAACTCATCAGATATAAAACTCCTATCAGCACCAGTACCAAATAGAACAGAGGCAGTAAGATTGTTGAGAAGGAACGTACCCGAGACCACATTCGGGTCCTGACGGGCTTCCTAGGAGTTCAGCACGAAGGCTCATCCCTTAGCAGTGTTGTTGCTCTTGTTTTTCAGCTTTGGGCACTCATTCCTAAAGTGCTCTGTGTCTCCACACTCATAGCAGGACTTAGATTTGCCAGATGCCCATACCATCGACATTTTCCACAAGGAGTACCACAAAGACCTTCATGATGTCGGCGGCACTTTGAACAGAAGGGTTTATTCCCAGTGTAACCCTTGTTGGACTCAGAACCAGTGTTGGAGACCTTATCAAAATCAGCCCTCTTGGATGATAGTTGGTTATGATTGGGGTTTCCAGCCAGCGCAATAATCCAAGAGCACCTTCAGTGCCTTTGAAGTTCGGAGGCTTGTAGCTAAGGAAGTCCTTGTATGTGCAAGGTTTTACCAGAGTGGTATTTGGTGATGTTTCAGCACTTTCGGATCCCTGTTGCCCAGCAATTAGTGCATCAGCAACCAGTTGATCAACTTCAGCTTGAGTGTACGTTCGTCGCGGTGGCATGATTAAAAGATGCCAAAAAATAGTGCATCAAGATTCGGAATTCGTCCGGATGATAGTGATGCTATCGACAGTGTGAGTGGGGTAACGCTTAGCTTATGGAGACCTAGAAGTTCCACTAGCAATAGGTTTAAATCGTGATTTCGAAGGATGGAAATGGTGGAAGGAATACGAAATGATAATCTTCCTCGTGAGCACATGAAGGTACAGCGGAATGTGTTGTAAAATGTTATACGCGTATAAATAGGTAGACGGTATTAGATGAGAACAAAATCCCGTTCTTTATATCGAGTGACGTTGTAGTAACTATAATTGTCGTCTTCGGTGGTGTGAGCGTTAGTGAGTATATTATCGTGTGAGGCCAATTCATATATTTTCAATATATAATAGCCTAGAGAATAGTACGTAAGTGAGGCCTATGTATGTATATACACCTATATCACATAATAGCCTAGGGTGTGTCTAGCACAAAGCAAGTATAAGTCCCGGTTTCTCTCATGGTCAGAGTCAACTAGTGTATTCTTGTTCAACATAACCCCTTTCAGATCTCACATCATCTTTCCTTA
Organism: Helichrysum umbraculigerum; assembly: GCA_949592205.1. NCBI lineage: Eukaryota > Viridiplantae > Streptophyta > Magnoliopsida > Asterales > Asteraceae > Helichrysum > Helichrysum umbraculigerum. The sequence continues at coordinate 76,277,046 of CATIUR010000003.1, forward strand.
ATTATACATAGTTGATCAGGCTATGTTAAATTAAAGTCGTATGATGTAATCCCTGAACCAGTTATATCTAATAAGGAATACTGCCTAACGGTCATAGTCTAGGCCCACTAAATGTAACCTAGTTCACTATAACCTTAGGCTCTGATACCAATCTATCGCACCACCAAATTATGATGCGGAAGCGGGTCGGATCGGGGCGCGACTAATCAATAATCAAGCACACAAGGTATACAATGAACGACTCTATATGCTTCGTTTTACAAATACATTGATATTATAAAAGTTTTACACTGTTATAATATAGTTTACAAAAGCTCTTGAGCCAAATGGTAGAGATTCTATGGCATAACTAAATTATACAAAATATAGTAATGCATGACAATCTCTTGATGTCTGAATGCGACTCGAGCTAATGGGCATTCTGAGTGGCAGTCCTACTACTTCTGAGTACCTGAGAATACACGCTAAAAGGTCAGCTAAAAGCTGGTGAGCTCACAGGTTTAATGATAAAGTATAATGTATGAACCGGAAGATTTAAGTATGAATATTTGTAATTAAACAAATAAGTAATTGATGAATGATGTATATAACTGCCATGAGCACATAGTCTGAGCTTAACTGAGGTGTCAGGATCACAATTAAGTGCCTGAGCGAGGATGCCTCTATGCGTGTGCCTAATCAACACACGTATGAACAAATGATAATGCGTCTGTTTGACCAGTCAGTGCTTGCTGACCTGGACGGGGATTGTCAGTCCCATATGGTACCATACACTAACATTCACGCTACAAAGTATTACCAAACTATGCTTGGAGGACTTAAATGATTAGATGAATAAACTCATGCAAAATATAACGATATTTGATACTTGCGTTCACATGTAAAATAAAACAGGCATGTATCCTCACCCCGAGGTTAAAAATAGTAAAAGCGGGGCTATGAGACTCACCTGAGTCTGATGAGATGCTATCAAGCAATAATGATAGCATACAAGGAAAGATGTCGTCTCCAATGACTGAAACCTGCTAGGCGTCATAGACGCACAAGGTTATAATAATGATTAGATGTCTTAACAGACCATCTATGCTAGTTGTCCATATAACTAGTTATGTCCAAATATTTGATTGTTGATTGTAGTTTTGAAAACATGTACGGTCCGTTGGTGACGGCTTGTAATAATAATTCCCAAGGTATTATTATTATGTTTGACTCGTTGTATACTCCTAAGGTATATGTATTTCATGTACAAGTTGTATCGTTAAAGATTTAGTTGTTACACGAGTCCAATAATTGGTGGTTAAGTGTTTTCATGTATTATGTGATAAGCTACACTAGTTAAGAGTGCTAGTGTAAGTTGTGACACTCGTTATGACTGCTAGTTATAAGTTATGGCTGCTAGTTATAAGTGGCGACACTCGTTATGACTGCTAGTTATAAGTTATGGCTGCTAGTTATAAGTGGCGACACTCGTTATGACTGCTAGTTATAAGTTATGGCTGCTAGTTATAAGTTGCGACACTCGTTATGACTGCTAGTTATAAGTTGTGGCTGCTAGTTATAAGTGGCGACACTCGTTATGACTTCTAGTTATAAGTTATGGTTGTTAGTTATAAGTGGGGACACTCGTTATTGCTGCCCTTGGTAACTCGTTATTGCTGCCCTTGTAACTCGTTATTGCTGCCCTTGTAATTCGTTATTGCTGCCCTTGTAACTCGTTATTGCTGCTTTTGTAAGTCGTTTTAACTTATTGATTTCGACCACTTTTTTCCGCAATAACTCATGACAAAAATCACATATGTTCATATATATCTCTAGTACCTTACATAATTTTCCCAAGAATTATAGTGTCCATTTAGTTAGCTAAATAAAAATCGAGAGGCGTCGGGTCTGAAATCCGGCCAAAATAGTGATAGTCACACAAATCAGGTTTTCTAGGAGAATTGGTGTATTTCTAAGATTCGAGCAAAACACGAAAGTTGTAGATAACGAAAATATGAAGATTTTGGCGTTGGTTTCATGCATTTATCTTATGTGTACGATTTTATATGATTATTTTTGTGAGACTAATTTTCTTGGACATAATCTGCCATTTTACATATAGGTTTGGGAAACGAGTTTTAAACTTTGATTCGGACATTTCTAGGTTAGATGAACATACTAACATGTAAATAAACTTAATCCAAGTATTTTACAAATGTGATGAAATCTTACAATGTCGTATGGAGAAACGAGAAAGATTGAAATGAAGCTCGCGTTCTCGTGATCGTTTTATCTTGAAGCAACCAAGTGCGATTGTGAGTTTTGAGTGGCGTTTTGTGGTGGTTTTGGGGCTGGTTTAGAGAGGGAAAGAGGGAGAGAATAGAGATGTAGAGAGAGAGAAATGTGGGTGAGAGTGATGGATGGATGATGGTTTGCTAGTAGTCAACAAGGAAGAAACAAGATCCACATTTTGTGGATCTTGTTTGGGGCTGGTCATAACCGGTCCATGTGGCCCACACATGAGGGTGTGTGTCTCAATTTTTGGTTCCTCAAATTTGCGCTCCGTGCGGTGTTCGTTTCTCCGGTCGTTTGAACGTTTATTAGTCGTGTATTGTTATATTAATACGTTTTCGTTTTTGATTTAGATCTCCATATTTTTAATGGAAGTATTTTATCAAAATAGTTTGTTTCGAGTTATATAAATATAACTTGAGGTTATTTGAATTGCCGGGCACGTCTCGCATGTTTAATTTGTGTCGGCTACGTTTTAAATAAAACGTACATTGTTTCGTATATTATTAATACATAATAATATAAGGTAAATAACTATTATTTAATTGTCAAATAGATTTATGTTATTTATTAGAAGTTGCACCAACGTCCGTATTGATAATGTATCGAAATCCATCCGATAGTAAATTGCACGATTTCAATAAATCGCGTACGTGTGTGTATATATATATATATATATATATATATGTATATATATTAATACACATAATGATACACATAATCAGCCTTAAACATAAGTAATTACATGTATTGGCACAATGATTAGGAACTAATTATTAGTCCTAATTTGTTGGGTGTCACATTCTCCCCTTGTTAAGAAAATTTCGTCCCGAAACTTACCTCTGAGTCGGCGTGTGAGTGGAGTCTGAAAATAGATGTGGATATTTGAGTCGCATCTGGTCTTCCCGTTCCCAGGTGAATTCTGGACCGCGCTGCGAATTCCACCGAACTTTGACGATAGGGATACGACTTTGCTTAAGCTTTTTGACCTCACGGTCCATGACCTCCACTGGTGTCTCGACAAAATGAAGTTTGTCGTCGATTTGAATTTCCTCGAACGGGATAATGAGTGTCTCATCAGACAGGCATTTCTTAAGATTAGAAATATGAAAAGTGGGATGCACGCTACTGAGCTCGGGGGTAGCTGCAATCGATATGCGACTGGACCAATGCTTTCAAGGATTTCAAAAGGTCCGACGTATCTGGGATTTAATTTCCCACGCTTGCCGAATCGGATGACACCTTTCCAAGGTGATACTTTGAGCAATACTCGATCCCCAACTTGGAACTCGAGATGCTTGCGTCTCACGTCAGCATAACTCTTCTAACGATCACGTGCGGCTTTCAGCAGTTGCTGGATACCAACGATCTTCTCGGTGGTTTCATGAATGATTTCAGGGTCAGTGAGTTAGTTGTCTCCCACTTCGGTCCAACATATAGGCGACTGTCACTTACGACCGTACAGTGCCTCGAATGGTGCAGCTCCAATGCTGGTATGATAGCTATTGTTGTACGAGAATTCGCATAATGGCAAGTGATGTTCCCAATTTGCACCGAAGTCAATTACGCAGGCGCGTAACATATCTTCCAGTGTTTGAATAGTCCTTTCACTTTGGCCGTCGGTTTGTGGATGATAGGCTGTACTCATATCCAAACGAGTACCCAAAGATTTTTGTAATGATCTCCAAAACTGAGAAGTGAAACGTCTATCTCTGTTGGAGATAATCGAGATAGGAACGCCGTGTCTTGATACGATCTCCCTCAAATAGATTCGCGTGAGACGTTTCATTTTGTCGGTTTCCCTGATGGCAAGGAAATGAGCTGATTTGGTAAGCCGATCCACGATCACCCAAATGGTATTGCAACCACTTAATGTTCTTGGGAGTTTAGTGATAATATCCATAGCGATTTGCTCTCATTTCCAATGGGGAATATCCGGTTGTTGTAACAGGCCGGAAGGTTTCTGATATTCAGCTTTGACTTTAGAGCAGGTGAGGCACTTGCTGACGTAGGTCGTGATTTCAGCTTTCATATTTAGCCACCAGTATAACTCCCTGATACCATGATATATCTTATCAGCTCCAGGATGTATAGAGTATTTGGACTTGTGAGCTTCATCCATCACCAAGTCTTGAAGGTTTCCGAAATAAGGCAACTAGATCCGGTTCGCGAAGTACTTGACCCCATTGGGTTTGGTTTCAAACTGTTTCTCCATGTTGCGCAAGGCCTCATTTTTCAGGTTTTCAGATCTCAATGCTTCGAGTTGAGCGGCGAGAATTTGAATGATAAGATCATTATGAATGGTAATACTGAGTGCTTGGACTCGAAGTGGTTTGGTACGCTCTTTTCGACTTAGGGCATCGGCAACAACATTTGCTTTGCCCGGATGGTATTTGATTTCGCAGTCATAATCGGTGAGCAACTCGACCCAGCGACGTTGCCTCTTGTTGAGATCCTTCTGATCAAATATATGCTGGAGGCTTTTATGATCGGTGAAGATGGTACATCTTGTGTCATACAGATAGTGTCTCCAGATTTTGAGTGCAAACACTACGGCTCCTAGCTCGAGATCATGAGTCGTGTAGTTCTTCTCGTGAACCTTGAGTTGTCGGGAGGCGTAGGCAATAACCTTGTCTCGTTGCATCAGCACGCAACCAAGACCTTGGTGTGAAGCATCACAGTATACCACGAAGCCATCGTTACCTTCGGGTAATGATAGAATAGGCGCACTGCAAAGCTTTTGTTTCAGTAGCTGAAATGCTGACTCTTGTTTATCAGTCCAATCAAACTTCTTCTCTTTCTGAGTCAGTATCGTGAGTGGTTGGGCTATTATTGAGAAATTCTCAATGAAGCATCTATAGTAACCAGTCAATCCTAAGAATTGGCGTACTTTAGTCGGCGTTGTAAGTGCTTGCCAGCACTCGATAGCCTCAATTTTTGTTGGATCTACGTGAATTCCCTGACTGTCAATCACATGACCAAGGAATTGAACGGTTTGCATCCAGAACTCACACTTGGAGAACTTAGCATATAACTCTTCGTGTCTAAGAAGTTCTAGAATGGCTTTGAGATGTTGCGCGTGTTCCTGTTCATTGCGCGAGTAAATGAGAATGTCATCGATGAAAACAATGACAAACTTGTCGAGATATGGTTTGCACACTCGGTTCATAAGATCCATGAATACAGCCGGTGCGTTTGTCAAACCAAAAGGCATCACTTGGAACTCGTAATACCCATAGCGAGTTTGGAAGGCAGTCTTTGGGATGTCAATGTCAAAAACTCGTAACTGATGATATCCTGACCTCAGATCAATCTTTGAATAAAAGCTTGACCCCTGAAGTTGATCGAATAGATCATCGATACGGGGTAGTGGATAGCGGTTCTTGACGGTTAATTTTTTCAACTCTCTGTAGTCGATACACATCCTGAATGAACCGTCCTTCTTTTTTCACAAACAGGACCGGAGCTCCCCAAGGTGAAGAAACTGGGTCTAATAAATCTTTTGTCTAGAAGTTCCTACAATTGAGTGGACAAAAACTGCAATTCGGATGGGGCTAAGCAATAAGGTGCTCGTGCCACAGGTGCTGCTCCGGGCACAAGGTCGATTGAGAACTCAACTTGTCTCGGTGGTGGAAGACCAGGCAAGTCTTCGAGAAAGATTTCTGGAAAGTCTCGAACAATGGGAACATCCTCAAGTCGCTTCTCCTCCGACTTTTTCTCCATGATGTGGGCGAGGATTGCCTGATAACCCTTTCTCAAATACTTTCGGGTTTTCATGCAGGAAATGATATTCAATCTCGTCCCACCGATCTCCCCTTGTATGATTAAAGTATTACCGGTGGCGAGAGGAATGTGAACAATTTTATCGTAGCAGACGATTTCAGCGCGGTGCTTGGACAGCCAGTCCATGCCAACAATGACGTCGAAACTTCCGATCTCGACAGATATAAGGTTGATAGAAAAGAGCTCGTCTGATGGGTTTAAAGTGCAATTAGGTATTACACTGTCGGTCTCTATTAGTTTACCATTAGCTAACTCTACCATGTACTTATCATCTAAAGCAATAGGAGTGATGTCAAGCAACGGACTAAACTCATCAGATATAAAACTCCTATCAGCACCAGTACCAAATAGAACAGAGGCAGTAAGATTGTTGAGAAGGAACGTACCCGAGACCACATTCGGGTCCTGACGGGCTTCCTAGGAGTTCAGCACGAAGGCTCGTCCCTTAGCAGTGTTGTTGCTCTTGTTTTTCAGCTTTTGGCACTCATTCCTAAAGTGCTCTGTGTCTCCACACTCATAGCAGGACTTAGGTTTGCCAGATGCCCATACCATCGACATTTTCCACAAGGAGTACCACAAAGACCTTCATGATGTCGGCGGCACTTTGAACAGAAGGGTTTATTCCCAGTGTAACCCTTGTTGGACTCAGAACCAGTGTTGGAGACCTTATCAAAATCAGCCCTCTTGGATGATAGTTGGTTATGATTGGGGTTTCCAGCCAGCGCAATAATCCAATAGCACCTTCAGTGCCTTTGAAGTTCGGAGGCTTGTAGCTAAGGAAGTCCTTGTATGTGCAAAGTTTTACCAGAGTGGTATTTGGTGGTGTTTCAGCACTTTCGGATCCCCGTTGCCCAGCAATTAGTTCATCAGCAACCAGTTGATCAACTTCAGCTTGAGTGTACGTTCGCTGCGGTGGCATGATTAAAAGATGCCGAAAAATAGTGCATCAAGATTCGGAATTCGTCCGGATGATAGTGATGCTATCGATAGTGTGAGTGGGGTAATGCTTAGCTTATGAAGACCTAGAAGTTCCACTAGCAATAGGTTTAAATCGTGATTTCGAAGGATAGAAATGGTGGAAGGAATACGAAATGATAATCTTCCTCATGAGCACATGAAGGTACAGCGGAATGTGTTGTAAAATGTTATACGCGTATAAATAGGTAGACGGTATTAGATGAGAACAAAATCCCGTTCTTTATATCGAGTGACGTTGTAGTAACTATACTTGTCGTCTTCGGTGGTGTGAGCGTTAGTGAGTATATTATCGTGTGAGGCCTATTCATATATTTTCAATATATAATAGCCTAGAGAATAGTACGTAAGTGAGGCCTATGTATGTATATACACCTATATCACATAATAGCCTAGGGTGTGTCTAGCACAAAGCAAGTATAAGTCCCGGTTTCTCTCGTGGTCAGAGTCAACTAGTGTATTCTTGTTCAACATAACCCCTTTCAGATCTCACATCATCTTTCCTTAATTATACATAGTTGATCAGTGATGTGCCTTGAAAGCTCGTCTTGTTTTATAATTTATAAATAGAAATACCTAATAAATACTTTCAAGCAACCAGGCAAGAATACCCGATCAAATGTAAATATAGATTTGGTAAGTCAGATTCGAACACAGGGAATGGCGGATTTATTAAAAATGGAAATTAACAATTAACTAGAAAGCAGTAAATAAGGGGGCGTTTTAGTTCCGTACGAACATTTGTTTAGAAAACATTAAATTGAAATAATTTAACTTAAATAAAAACTCAATTTAAAATAATAAATAAATAATAATAAATACTGAATGGAAGGAATAAGTAATTGTATAATTAATGTCACTCAGATTCATATTTCCCGATTCATTACGTATTGATTATCTAATTGTGATTCTTTTAGATCAACTTAACACCAAATTCTTCAATGATATTAAATTGAATGTGAACTAGCCAACGGTTCGGGTCCAACAAATTCCTACAATCTAGGGTCCAACATAAAACACTGGTTCCAATGTCACAAGATGATCAGTCAATTGTGTGCCTTTCCCTAAATCATGCATTAAACATTCACAACTAATTATAATTAACTCTATTGGTATGACTCAACAATACCCAATAATTAACTTATTGTCTTGTTCATTTTAAAGTGAATAATTATTACTTTCTCAACCTATCAAACTCAATCTATTTAGCAATGATCAAAACCCTAAGATTATAACCATCAATAATTAATAAAATCAAAGGAAATCAATCTCATCAATCTTATTAACCACGTTGAGAACTAATAACTACCAGTTACCAATAAACAAGGATTCACGAGTAATATAACCGTTTTCAATTAAATAACTTAGCCAATACGCAATAATAATCGTTCAACAATCATAATCCGAGTTCAATCAATTACACAATCACTTTGGATATTCAATTCATTATAAAACAGTAAAACTCAGTTTATTCAACATCAAATTCTTCAATGAAATCGAAATAAAAGAAGTTATACCGAATTATAAAGACGAATCACGAAGAATCAACACGAACTACCCTCAATCTTGACTCCACGTGCCTCCAAAAAGCTAAACTAATTCGTAACTAAACCTAAATATTCGTATTTTATCTACTGAAAATGAAAACCAAACGAAAAACTATGATTTTAGGGTTTTTTACGCGTTTTTATACTTCTGTGATTTTGATCCATACGGCGTTTGGATTTCCATACGGCGTATGGATTGATTTCAAGCCCAACCAAGTGCGCGTAACCTGGGCCTCCACCGCTGCAATCCATACGGCGTATGGATTTCCATATGGCGTATGGATGCATTTTCCAGCCGGTTTCTTCATTTTTCTTCTTCTATTCTTTTCTTCAACTTCGGCTTTGCTTTATTCTTCAGATATGCATCATTTAGCTCGTTTATTGACTGTTTTCTCTTTCTTTCTTCATAAACGCTCCATTTCCACATCTAATTACAAATATGAACGAAATCAATATCTATTCTTAAATAAATGCAATAGAAACATCCAAGAATCGGGGTAAAATACTACTAAATTATAGTACTTTTGAGCGTTTATCAAACATCCCCCACTTGAATCCTACTTGTCCTCAAATAGACTATCGATTCAAAAATCAAATTCTTAAGAAAACAGTCATCTCCATTAATCTAAATAACTAACAAGGAATTACACAACATCACCCATCTTCAACTTAAACGTTTAAATTTAAAAATCTATTAATTCTAAAAACAAATATTAAGAAACTACGAGATTACAAAAATGGTCTACATATGAAGTTATTATTCTTTAAACATTAATTAGTTCACGATGATTATTGATATTATTGTCCACTTAAACAATCTATATTCAAATAACTGAGCTCAACTTATTATTATTCACGTAGATATTCCCTTAAACTCCCAAAAGCTATATACTTTCATACTCATAACATGCCAATATTACATATCTTGAAATTCTAATCAAAACAATCATTTTTCAAATCAAAACAGAGGTGACAGGTCTGTGCCTCAACACAACAAAGCAACATAACTTGATTTTAGTTTAGCAATATAAAACTTTTAGTCAAACCATTGGTGGCAGGTCTGTACCTTAGTACAACAAAGCGACTTAATTCGACTACATTTTAAGATCATGAGTTACTAAACTCTTTTGCTCTTTTTCATTAGATATACTGATGGAGACCAGGTCTGTACTTTCGTACAACAAAGGAAACAACACCCAGTATATCCCCAAATGATATCAATTAAATTTCCAAAATTATGGCATATCACACATTACTTATATGAAAATTAAGACATACGTCATACACAACTAAAGTTCATCTAAAAGGTAATATCCACTCCTTAATTTCATTTCTTAAAAGCTCAAAAATTCTCATATAAATCGCCTATCAATACATCATATAATGAAGCTAAATAACATTTTTCACAATTTAATATTTAATTAAAAGTGTAGAAAATTTTTCAAAATAACCTACATTGTTAGGGGTGTTCACAATTCGGATATAAACGGATTATCCGAATGGTCTATTCGGATTGGACCGTTCGGATTGGACAATTTGAATTTTTGGATCGGATCGGGCAAAAACCAAATTATTATTTCGGTTTTTGGATTGGTTTTGGTTACTACTATTAGAACCGGATTATCCAAATAAACCGAATAGTAATAGTTGTATATGTAATGCTTTTATGTAATACTTTTGTTTATCTATCAAAATATATCTTAAATATTTATTTAATTATTTATATACATAAAGTCTTCTTATATTATTGGAATTGTTAATATATATCATTGAATAGGACTTAAAATTTCAAGTTTGGATATAAAAACTAAATCCAAATAATATATAACCCTTAATGCAACATGACAATACGTAACCGTTAATATCACTCATTACATTACCCTCATTAGTGAAAATGTATAACACCCCATTCTTTAAATGCAAACATATTATATTATATACATTAGAAGCGTGTCCCAAAACATATATATATTCGATATTTACAAAACGTGCCAAAAGAAACTTCTACTAACTTATATAATTACAAAAACTTAAACCAACGACCGGGTGTTATGAAAAGTATTCAAAACATAATCTTAACAAAAGCCAGAGCGCGCGATGATCTAATCAAACATCCAGTTAACCATTATATCCCGATCTACTTCAACTAACCAAAATCTGCAAAACATTTAACAACGAGGGATTAGCTCACGCTAAGTGAATGAAACCGTAACCGACGGTTCAATCCATTCATAACAAGTCTTACAACAAAGTAAACACATAACATCTAAGCACATAAGTACAGAAGGACCGGCGGTTCCTGGTATACTATCACAGTCACCACGACCACTGTATGCTATTCTCAGTGATCTACCGATAGCTTAACTACTACCTTCACTGAATAGGTTAGTTCTCAACTATGTGTATCCAAGTAACCTAGACAGCTACACAATAGTAATCAAGCCCAACCATTGTTGACCTTCCTCCGAATCAATTCAACAACTTGTCACATAAAGGCATATCATATGCAGTTATGGAATATCAACTGAACAACTTTTACAACTGGATCAATCAAACTCAATCAATATAATCAATAACTAAATAACTGTAATTAACATGGCAATAACTACAACTGAAACTATCCTGGTTTACCCGTTGTAACCGAACCCGTTACAACTGGGTTGAACCGAGGACTACGGTAACCACTCACCGATATTATCTGATCTTTAACTCAGTGGTCTAATCTTACTGAGTTGCTGCCCGCTTATCTGGAATTACAAACAACAACAAGTCAGTAATTTATCACACAACTAAGAACTCATATACTATTTCATAATATATTCCAATATATAACATAAAGATACAATATTAACCATACTAGCTAAACCAAACCATAGTTCCAAAACTCCTTTATTAATTTCTTTTCTATTTAGACTCCGAGGATGTAACCATCATAAAGTAGACTCTTTTACCTTTCCAACGATATAAAGAACATAAAAATTGGAGTTACGGTTCATCTTTTATGACTATTTTAAAATGCTGAAATCGGTTTGTTCTATTTAAGCCGATAGGCTAAACATAGCCGATAGGCTAAACATAGCCGATATGCTAAACATAGCCGATCGGCTATCCTTCCCAGACCCAGAAATCTGCAACCTGTTACGAACTCAGCTCCGAAAACAAACCACAAAACCCAAATAATAAAATCTAAAACTCGAATTTTATGCATTCTTTTAACACAAAACAACTACTAACATCACAAATACAATCAATCACTTTACTATATTATATATTACCCATTTCCATGCCAAATTCCCAATTTAACATGAACTCTAACTTAAATCTATTAACAACTAATTATCACAAGAGATTCATCATGTTAGCATCCCATATAATCAGTATATATCATCATACAAACATGCTATAATCAATTCTAACATCAATTTCATATACAAACTAATAACCCTAACATTTCTATTTAAAGAATTTCATAAAATTTAGATGAACACTTACAAAATTGATGAAGATGACAAACAAGATAATATGATGATGAGCAAGATGATTATAATCTTCTTTCAAGTAATAAGAATTCAAATCACAATTTAAATGGTTTATTTCCTTTGATTTCAAGTTAGAGATATTGAGATAGAGAGTTTAGGTGAAATGGAGAAAAAAAGGAATTAGGTGGAAATGAGCCAGATGATTCCCACCGCCCCATCATTTAATTAGAGTAAATTATACCCGCTTCTAAGCCTATTGTCTGGAACCAGAAAATACCCGTAAGTCAAATACTTTTATTTTACCGTCAGGTTCAACTATTTAAAACAAGTACAATTTTATTAGTCACAATAAAACCTGAGACTCTTTTACTTGTTTATTTTCAAATAAAACATTTAAAACTTAATAAAATACAATTTATTTTCAGGCCCAGAAACAGGGTGTTACAAAACGATACACTCATGAAATCCACGAGAAAACCAAACGGTTAAAACCGATCCATCCAAATAGTAATTTGGTTCGGTTTTGTTTGGATTCGATATTTGTTTGGATAGATCGGATTCACATTTTGAGAACCAAAATCCAAATGGATTTATATAAATGGATCGGATTTGATCCAATCCATCCAAACGAACACCCCTATACATTGTTACAAAATAATTATCTCTAGAAAACAAAAATTTAAAAATAAAAATTTGGTTGAAAAGCGGGCAACTTATAACCTCTTAGTTACTTATCTTAATAAGATAACAGTTAACCAAATTACAAAATCATCTACTTATTTACAGGACAATTATGTGGAAACTTAACTCTTTTCTCTCCCATCCCCCACTTAAAGATGCACAATGCCCTCATTGTATATAAACAAGTTAAAAATAAAGTGAGAAAAGGAAGAAAAGAAATTAGAACGAAAAACTCCCCTGACAATTGCTTGAAAGACTTCGTTCAGAAATAAAAATACAATAGCACACTTCCGTAGGCAACACGATTGCATTTAGCGCATGCAACAAGCCTTTAAACCTCTCAGTATCCTGAGCAGACGAGTTGTAGTCTCGTGAGGGTTTCCAGGGAACACACCCACAAAGTTCAAACCTGCAAACAAAAACAATAAAACAAAATAACAGGTTGTCTCCCGAAAGCGCTTGTTTTTGTTCGAGTCACTAGCTTGACTCCAACCTTATTTACCTAAAAATCTATTGACTTTCCCCACACTTAAAAGTAAGCATGGATGGTAATATCTAAAAATTATCAAAAAATGTAAATTTATTAAAATGAAAGTGAAAAGATACTTATCGTTTATAACAGGTAGATGTCCTTTATTAGATACTCCATGAACTTCCAAATATTGCGAGAAACTTTCCTTCCGATCGAATTGCCAAAAAGGATCTTCATATTGGTAAAACAACGAACTTGTGCTTACAGACACTTCAACTATTGGTTGCATCGACTCAACCACCATTTGAATTTCAACTGGTTCGGCTGCTATCTCATTACCGCAAGTTTTGTTTTCGATTTCTCCTCCAATTTTTACCATTGTTTGATCATCATTTTCCTGGTGATTCACCTCCTCATTACAATCAAGTAGCGAGAGTATTTCCTCATCAGAATCATAATGATCAAATCTTGGCAAAGGCAACCAATCTACCTCCCTATCTTCTTCCTGTTCAATTTTACTAAAAATTTCGTTAGAAAATAAAGAGTCAGAGGATTGAGAATACTTATCTGTTTGATTTATCTCCTCAAGTTGTTGAATGGAATCTCCTTGACTGTGGCCAATAGTCTTAGTTGCTTCCATTGTTTTGCTTGAAGTCTCCAGAGATTGCGTAGCTTTCACAATCACTGGACGAGATAAACTTTTAACAGTATCTTTCTTAAGCTTTGGAAAAATTGATCCTTCATTGTAATTTCTATTCAAAGTAGAAGCAGCTGGATAAGGAGGCGGAGGTGTGTACTTTTTGACAATCTCATCCGTTAAAGCTTTTGGGTAAGAAGACGAAGGCGTACGATTTTTGAAATTTGGTTTTGCCTTATATCCTCCATCTTTTGGTTTGTCAAAATTTTCCACCTTGTCGCTTTCCATATCCTTCACAATTAGATCTTTATTCCAATATGCTATCATCTCATCTAAAGATCGTTTCATATCCTCTTTACTCATAATGGAAATGTTTCTTGACTTTTGAAAATTCTCAGGGACATTATTCATGTTTTGATAAATACCTGTCAAAATAAAATAAAAAGAAAAAGAGTAGAAAAGAAAATAAAATAAAATAAAAAAACTAACTAAAAAAATTTCCAATTTTTTTTTTATTTTTAACTAAAATAAATTCCCAATTTAAATAATAAACAACACCGTTCTCCGGTAGAACAAAAGTCCAACCGGTTAAGTGTTCCCCGGCAGCGGCGCCAAAAAACTTGATGTGCCTTGAAAGCGCGTCTTGTTTTATAATTTTTAAATAGAAATACCTAATAAATACTTTCAAGCAACCAGGCAAGAATACCCGATCAAATGTAAATATAGATTTGGTAAGTCAGATTCGAACACAGGGAACGGCGGATTTATTAAAAATAGAAATTAACAATTAACTAGAAAGCAGTAAATAAGGGGGCGTTTTAGTTCCGTACGAACATTTGTTTAGAAAACATTAAATTGAAATAATTTAACTTAAATAAAAACTCAATTTAAAATAATAAATAAATAATAATAAATACTGAATGGAAAGAATAAGTAATTGTATAATTAATGTCACTCAGATTCATGTTTCCCGATTCATTACTTATTGATTATCTAATTGTGATTCTTTTAGATCAACTTAACACCAAATTCTTCAATGATATTAATTTGAATGTGAACTAGCCAACGGTTCGGGTCCAACTAACTCCTACAATCTAGGGTCCAACATAAAACACTGGTTCCAATGTCACAAGATGACCAGTCAATTGTGTGCCTTTCCCTAAATCATGCATTAAACATTCACAACTAATTATAATTAACTCTATTGGTATGACTCAACAATACCCAATAATTAACTTATTGTCTTGTTCATTTTAAAGTGAATAATTATTACTTTCTCAACCTATCAAACTCAATCTATTTAGCAATGATCAAAACCCTAAGATTATAACCATCAATAATTAATAAAATCAAAGGAAATCAATCTCATCAATCTTATTAACCACGTTGAGAACTAATAACTACCATTTACCAATAAACAAGGATTCAAGAGTAATATAACCGTTTTCAATTAAATAACTTAGCCAATACGCAATAATAATCGTTCAACAATCATAATCCGAGTTCAATCAATTACACAATCACTTTGGATATTCAATTCATCATAAAACAGTAAAATCCAGTTTATTCAACATCAAATTCTTCAATGAAATCAAAATAAAAGAAGTTATACCGAATTATAAAGACGAATCACGAAGAATCAACACGAACTACCCTCAATCTTGACTCCACGTGCCTCCAAAAAGCTAAACTAATTCGTAACTAAACCTAAATATTCGTATTTTATAGACTGAAAATGAAAACCAAACGAAAAACTATGATTTTAGGGTTTTTTACGCGTTTTTATACTTCTGTGATTTTGATCCATACGGCGTATGGATTTCCATACGGCGTATGGATTGATTTCAAGCCCATCCCAAGTGCACGTAGTCTGGGCCTCTACCGCTGCAATCCATACGGCGTATGGATGCATTTTCCAGCCGGTTTCTTCATTTTTCTTCTTTTATTCTTTTCTTCGACTTCGGCTTTGCTTTATTCTTCAGACATGCATCATTTAGCTCGTTTATTGACTGTTTTCCATTTCTTTCTTCATAAACGCTCCATTTCCACATCTAATTATGAAATCAATATCTATTCTTAAATAAATGCAATAGAAACATCCAAGAATCGGGGTAAAATACTACTAAATTATAGTACTTTTAAGCGTTTATCAATCAGGCTATGTTAAATTAAAGTCGTATGATGTAATCCCTGAACCAGTTATATCTAATAAGGAATACTGCCTAACGATCATAGTCTAGGCCCACTAAATGCAACCTAGTTCACTATAACCTTAGGCTCTGATACCAATCTATCGCACCCCCAAATTATGATGCGGAAGCGGGTCGGATCGAGGCGCGACTAATCAATAATCAAGCACACAAGGTATACAATGAACGACTCTATATGCGTCGTTTTACAAATACATTGATATTATAAAAGTTTTACACTGTTATAATATAGTTTACAAAAGATCTTGAGCCAAATGGTAGAGATTCTATGGCATAACTAAATTATACAAAATATAGTAATGCATGACAATCTCTTGATGTCTGAATGCGACTCGAGCTAATGGGCATTCTGAGTGGCAGTCTTACTACTGCTGAGTACCTGAGAATACACGCTAAAAGGTCAGCTGAAAGCTGGTGAGCTCACAGGTTTAATGATAAAGTATAATGTATGAACCGCAAGATTTAAGTATGAATATTTGTAATTAAACAAATAAGTAATTGATGAATGATGTATATAATATTGGAATAGTGTCCAATATCATAACTAATTGGTGAGACTATCATTAATGGTAAAGTCCTTTTTGGGTTGCCCTCAATACACAGTCAAGAGAAAGATGAAGCATAATAATAATAGTATTAATATTATATTTAATTGTTTAATTAATTAATAATAGTTTATTAATTAGAAATTAAAAGTAATTAAATTTGGCGAAAGATTCCAGAATTTGATCCAACCGCCGGTTGGAAGGTCCAACCGATGGTTGGGATTAGGGTTTCAAGGCGGTGGAAGTCGCAGACTTGGAGTCCAAGACTAATAGCTCCAACCGACGGTTGGAATGTAACAACCCCAAAATTAGGGCCAATTTAAAATTTTCCTAATTACGTGTTTACTACTTGTATTTAATATGAAATAGGATTAAATACGTTACTTACTTAATATATATATATGGATGGAATATATATACGCGTATACGATTCGTTAAAATCGTATAAAACTACAATTGTACAAACATACGGAAGTTGGTAAAACAATTATTAAATAATGTGAAATTATTTAATTACTTCAACTACTACTTTATATTATGTTCATAATATAACGAAAACGTACGTTTAAATTAAAACGTCACCGAACTCTCCGAAAACTCGACCAACCGACAAAACAAAACAAAGTTATGTTTTATAACTTGAAAACTAGTATTTTGATAAAATACTTCAACTTAATTATTGAGTAATATTTCGTATTTTAAAACGTATACTTAAACGCGTATAAAATTATTTTAACGTTTAAACGACCGGGGAAACGAACACCACACGGAGCGCAAACACGGAGGAGCAAAAAGTGGTGAGACCACATCATGTGGCCCCACCAAAACCGGCCCAAGGTGAGGGGATGTCAAACCCTCACCTCCTTTCCCACTTCAACACACAAACATCAAACACATTCACCAACTTTCCCTCTCATCTCTCTCTCTATCGGCTCATCTCTCTCTCTGTAAAACCGTCACCCAAATCACCATAAAAACACCAATAAAACACCTCGGAGGCTAGGCTCGTTTTGGAGAAAAGTGATCACGAGAACGAGGGCTACAACTTCATCTTTTCGGATTCTCGATTCGACAACTTTGTAAGTTTTCCGGCGACCTTCCGAACTTTCCGATTACATTTATTTTTCTAGAATGTTGTTCCCCTAGCTTAATAATGTCCAAATGATATGTTAAAACTCGTTTTTAAAACTCGAAAGTATAAACCGAACATATTAACTAAAAACAGTCCCCTTTCGCAATTTTTATAAAATCGTACGATCGAAACTAGCAAATATACTCTAAACATGAAATCTTCGTTTTTCCGTTGCCTACAACTTTCGTGAAGAAGGTTTACCTCCAAAATGCCCCCATTTTCCTAGAAAAATATATTAGTGAACGTATGTTTAGTTTTAGTGGCGTTAAATGAAAACCGACATCTCGAGACCGCCCAAAACGAAACGATAATTTTTCTAACGTTATTTAGCCATTTTAGAACTTGTGTAAAAGTTTCGGGTCAAACCGAGGTCGTTTGACCCAAAACCGAGCTTAAAAACGAAGTCAGCCGCTGTGTTGCATAGGACCAAACTTTCATGTGACACAAGGCTTGTGTCACATGTTGTGTCGCATGACAACCATGTGACACAAGGGTTGTGTCGCATATTGTGTCGCATTAAGTTGTATCCATGTGACACAAGGGTTGTGTCGCATATTGTGTCGCATTAAGTTGCATCCATGTGACACAAGGGTTGTGTCGCATAAATCATGTGACACAAGGGTTGTGTCGCATATTGTGTCGCATTAAGTTGCATCCATGTGACACAAGGGTTGTGTCGCATAAATCATGTGACACAAGGGTTGTGTCGCATATTGTGTCGCATTAAGTTGCATCCATGTGACACAAGAGTTGTGTCGCATAAATCATGTGACACAAGGGTTGTGTCGCATAAATCATGTGACACAAGGGCTGTGTCGCATTTAGTGTCGCAAAAACCTAAAAACAGAGGCCAAAAACATTCTAAATGTTTAAAAATCACTTTTCAACAACCAAATCAAATACGATACGACTTATACATGAAAATACTATACTTTTGGAAGTATACACAAATACTCGAATACGTACAAGATTATACTTAACCGAACGTGAGATTTCACTCACGCACACACACAAGATTGCACTCGAAAATACTTAGGAGATTACACTCCAACGAACTTAAACTTGTACAACTACACGGGATTGCACCCGATGCGAACTTATGAGTTCACTCCAAATACTTACGTGTGGGATTACACGCTAACTAATACGAGCTTACACTCAATCACATACGAGATTTCACTCGTACACTTTAGGGTTACACCCACTCGGATTTACATTACTTGAACGTTACACAATGCAATACCAAAGTACATTATAACTTTTCTACAAACTACAACTTACAAACAAATACAAACGTACAAACAACAAATGGACATTAACTAGTTTGGGAACAACTAGCATGGATACTTTACAAGTATTCCATTTTCTTACTAAACCTTATGCGTATTAGGACGCTAAGGGTTGCTAGTTCGGGATACTACTTTGCTTGCTTACTGCATTATCTACTAGACTCAGGTGAGTCTTACAGCCCCTAATTTACTG
Source organism: Helichrysum umbraculigerum (assembly GCA_949592205.1). NCBI lineage: Eukaryota > Viridiplantae > Streptophyta > Magnoliopsida > Asterales > Asteraceae > Helichrysum > Helichrysum umbraculigerum. The sequence continues at coordinate 76,296,260 of CATIUR010000003.1, forward strand.
TTTTATACTCAGGGGTGAGATGCATTACTCGTTTTCATAAAACTAATAAGGGCCGAGTTAACGCATGATTAGCATGACCTGCAATCATGGTGGCTCAGGTCGTCTTCTTACTCGTTCAACATAAATGCTTTGAATTATATTCACGGGAGTACTAATAATTACTGTATGTTAAGCTTCTACTCTGGTGTCTCATGACAACGCATGATTAGCATGACCTGCAATCATTTCTGAGTGAACGATTAGCATGGCCTGCGATCGTTACTCATTGGCTAGTTAAACAAACGGTTAGCATGACCTGCAACCACTCACTTACAAACGGTTAGCATAACCTGCAACCACCCACTTACAAAGGATTAGCATGACCTGCAATCGATACCTAAGTGAACGATTTGCATGACCTGCGATCGTTACTTACTGGCTGATCAATGATTTACAAATATTACTTGTGTGTTCAAACTAATTACTTACTTACAAACCTGTGAGATTCACCAACCTTTTGGTTGACCGTTTTAGTAATGCTTCTCAGGTACACAGCATCAGTAGGGATGCCCAGCAGGATAAGCTTACATAGCTCGAGTCGCATGCATTTACAAGCTTGGAGATTTTATTACATTACTTTTGTACTTACTGTTATGTATTAGAATCTCTAGGAAATTTTACTCGAACTTGAGCTTGTATTTTGAACTACTTATGTATTAATGTAATAACTTTTCGAACGTCTCATTTAGAGTCGTTCACTGTATCCTTTGTGCTTGTGATTATTGATTAGTAACACCCAAAACATCGCTTCCGCAAACCATCAAATTTGGGGGTGTTACAGATTGGTATCAGAGCCTAAGGTTATAGTGAACTAGGTTGCATTTAGTGGGCCTAGACTATGACCGTTAGGCAGTATTCCTCATTAGGTATAACTGGTTCAGGAATTACATCATACAAGTTTAATTTAACATAGCCTGATCAACTATGTACAATTAAATGAAGATGATGTGAGTTCTGAAAGGGGTTATGTTGAACAGGAATGCAATAGCTGACTCTGACCTCGAGAGAACCGGGACTTTTACTTGATTGTGCTAGACACTTACTAGGCGGTTATGTGATATATTTATATATATACATAGGCCTCTTTCCCCCATATGATACTCTCTCTCGACTACTGCGAAATTTATATTTTTCAACTTACATCAAACGAACAACAACTCGACTCTCGTCATTCTGTCCTTATTCAACTTTTATGAATTCACGAATACCGACATACTTCCGAAGGCCTCGATTTCACACTGCTCTCTAGGCTATTATATACTGAAGGTATAGGGATAGGCCTTGTCCGATGATATTTTGTTTACCACCCACACCATTATAACTGACAAACATAGCTACTCCAACATCTTTCGATATGAAGATCGGGACTTTGTTTTCATTCGCTACTCCTACCTAATTCTACGTTTATAACATTCTACAACATACACCACTGTACTGTTAGGTGTATCCTAGGAAAAACATTTCCAACAAATTTCAACATACTTTTACCCTGGAACTTTTCATAACTTCTGTTTTTGAACAGTTTTTGTTAAACAAAAATTCCAAAAAAAAAAAAAAACTTTGTCGCTGACCATAATTTCAACCGAACCATTTTCAACTCAAGTTTTCATCAGACTTCAAATTTTGCAACCGACTTTCATCGTCAAAATTTTATAACAAGCGTATTTCTATCAAACATGTTACAAAATTTCTTACAAAATGTTTTATAAAATTTTCAGAATTTCCAAAACCGTATAAACTTACTTATAGTACACAACTTTAAACAATTTTCAAACTCGGGATAGTCAACAAAATTACATAGTATACAATGACCTCCATGCTTTATGAGAACAAAACCTATCGAGACCTGAATGCGAACTAGGGTACATTCATTCTTAGACAAACTGATTTACTTCGATTTATCTCTTAAAATTTCTCGTCAAATAACTTTTATCTGATTGTCTCATATTTCATGTATACTCTCTTAGATCCTAAGTACCCAATAGGATTAGAGAACGACTGACTACTTGAAATTCCGAAAGCGTAACTTACAATATACTTTAAATACAGCAACCAAATTTCCTTCCCAATTATCTCACACTGGTTGAGACCGGGAACTCACCTACTATTCGTTATTTTAAACAAGTCATCCGATAGAATTTCACTTACTTGAGACAATTCTTAAATAGAACACTTATTTCGTAGGAAATGACAACTCACTCCGTCAACAACCCTACATTGAATGATGAGCTGCTCAGTGAGGAACCAACGATGTTTCCTTACCTCCTCGAACTCGAGAGTGATACAGAACATTCCGCTGAATCAGCAACAGCACTTACTTCTCCTACTGCTCAAACTGTTACCACAACACCCGTCACTGTGGACCGGAGTACAGAACTGGTCAATCGCCTCAATGATACTCTCAACTCGGTACGACAACAACTAAACGAAGCACGGGAAGACATCAAGGACCTGCGGCGAATTGTCTTCCAGAATGACATGCGTATACGTGAGTACGAACTACGTTTGATAGCCTTAGAAAACCCTACTTCACCACCAACTTCACATAGTACTCCTGCTGAAGAGGATAACGACACTGACTGTACCCCGCCTCCAGCAAAAAGGGCAAAAATCTCTCCGACCAACTCTTCAGGAAAATACTTGGGAAAGAAACCTTTCTGTTCCCGATGCACTCGGCATCATGAAGGACCGTGTACCATACCCACCGGTCGATGCAAATCCTACCCTAAATGTACGAACCCTCCCAAGGTGAAACTGTGCTTCAACTGCGGGAGTGCTGGCCATCTCAAGGCCAAATGCCCACTACCTCCAGGCCACAAAATTTAGGGTACGTTACCACTTGACAACTACTTGATTTCAAACACTGTAGGACCTACCCTACTACTATAGGCTACTAGTACGCATTGTAGCTACCTGACGAATATCGAACTACCGATTACTACTTCGAAAAAATTTCGGGACGAAATTCTCCTAACAAGGGGAGAATGTAACAACCCCAAAATTAGGGCCAATTTAAAATTTTCCTAATTACGTGTTTACTACTTGTATTTAATATGAAATAGGATTAAATACGTTACTTACTTATTATATATATATATATGGATGGAATATATATACGCGTATACGATTCGTTCAAATCGTATAAAACTACAATTGTACAAACATACGGAAGTTGGTAAAACAATTATTAAATAATGTGAAATTATTTAATTACTTCAACTACTACTTTATATTATGTTCATAATATAACGAAAACGTACGTTTAAATTAAAACGTCACCGAACTCTCCGAAAACTCGACCAACCGACAAAACAAAACAAAGTTATGTTTTATAACTTGAAAACTAGTATTTTGATAAAATACTTCAACTTAATTATTGAGTAATATTTCGTATTTTAAAACGTATACTTAAACGCGTATAAAATTATTTTAACGTTTAAACGACCGGGGAAACGAACACCGCACGGAGCGCAAACACGGAGGAGCAAAAAGTGGTGAGACCACATCATGTGGCCCCACCAAAACCGGCCCAAGGTGAGGGGATGTCAAACCCTCACCTCCTTTCCCACTTCAACACACAAACATCAAACACATTCACCAACTTTCCCTCTCATCTCTCTCTCTATCGGCTCATCTCTCTCTCTCTCTAAAACCGTCACCCAAATCACCATAAAAACACCATTAAAACACCTCGAAGGCTAGGCTCGTTTTGGAGAAAAGTGATCACGAGAACGAGGGCTACAACTTCATCTTTTCGGATTCTCGATTCGACAACTTTGTAAGTTTTCCGGCGACCTTCCGAACTTTCCGATTACATTTATTTTTCTAGAATGTTGTTCCCCTAGCTTAATAATGTCCAAATGATATGTTAAAACTCGTTTTAAAAACTCAAAAGTATAAACCGAACATATTAACTAAAAACAGTCCCCTTTCGCAATTTTTATAAAATCGTACGATCGAAACTAGCAAATATACTCTAAACATGAAATCTTCGTTTTTCCGTTGCCTACAACTTTCGTGAAGAAGGTTTACCTCCAAAACGCCCCCATTTTCCTAGAAAAATAGATTAGTGAACGTATGTTTAGTTTTAGTGGCGTTAAATGAAAACCGACATCTCGAGACCGCCCAAAACGAAACGATAATTTTTCTAACGTTATTTAGCCATTTTAGAACTTGTGTAAAAGTTTCGGGTCAAACCGAGGTCGTTTGTCCCAAAACCGAGCTTAAAAACGAAGTCAGCCGCTGTGTTGCATAGGACCAAACTTTCATGTGACACAAGGCTTGTGTCACATGTTGTGTCGCGTGACAACCATGTGACACAAGGGTTGTGTCGCATTAAGTTGCATCCATGTGACACAAGGGTTGTGTCGCATAAATCATGTGACACAAGGGTTGTGTCGCATATTGTGTCGCATTAAGTTGCATCCATGTGACACAAGGGTTGTGTCGCATAAATCATGTGACACAAGGGTTGTGTCGCATATTGTGTCGCATTAAGTTGCATCCATGTGACACAAGAGTTGTGTCGCATAAATCATGTGACACAAGGGTTGTGTCGCATAAATCATGTGACACAAGGGCTGTGTCGCATTTAGTGTCGCAAAAACCTAAAAACAGAGGCCAAAAACATTCTAAATGTTTAAAAATCACTTTTCAACAACCAAATCAAATACGATACGACTTATACATGAAAATACTATACTTTTGGAACTATACACAAATACTCGAATACGTACAAGATTATACTTAACCGAACGTGAGATTTCACTCACGCACACACACAAGATTGCACTCGAAAATACTTAGGAGATTACACTCCAACGAACTTAAACTTGTACAACTACACGGGATTGCACCTGATGCGAACTTATGAGTTCACTCCAAATACTTACGTGTGGGATTACACGCTAACTAATACGAGCTTACACTCGATCACATACGAGATTTCACTCGTACACTTTAGGGTTACACCCACTCGGATTTACATTACTTGAACGTTACACAATGCAATACCAAAGTACATTACAACTTTTCTACAAACTACAACTTACAAACAAATACAAACGTACAAACAACAAATGGACATTAACTAGTTTGGGAACAACTAGCATGGATACTTTACAAGTATTCCATTTTCTTACTAAACCTTATGCGTATTAGGACGCTAAGGGTTGCTAGTTCGGGATACTACTTTGCTTGCTTACTGCATTATCTGCTAGACTCAGGTGAGTCTTACAGCCCCTAATTTACTGTTTTATACTCAGGGGTGAGATGCATTACTCGTTTTCATAAAACTAATAAGGGCCGAGTTAACGCATGATTAGCATGACCTGCAATCATGGTGGCTCAGGTCGTCTTCTTACTCGTTCAACATAAATGCTTTGAATTATATTCACGGGAGTACTAATAATTACTGTATGTTAAGCTTCTACTCTGGTGTCTCATGACAACGCATGATTAGCATGACCTGCAATCATTTCTGAGTGAACGATTAGCATGGCCTGCGATCGTTACTCATTGGCTAGTTAAACAAACGGTTAGCATGACCTGCAACCACTCACTTACAAACGGTTAGCATAACCTGCAACCACCCACTTACAAAGGATTAGCATGACCTGCAATCGATACCTAAGTGAACGATTTGCATGACCTGCGATCGTTACTTACTGGCTGATCAATGATTTACAAATATTACTTGTGTGTTCAAACTAATTACTTACTTACAAACCTGTGAGATTCACCAACCTTTTGGTTGACCGTTTTAGTAATGCTTCTCAGGTACACAGCATCAGTAGGGATGCCCAGCAGGATAAGCTTACATAGCTCGAGTCGCATGCATTTACAAGCTTGGAGATTTTATTACATTACTTTTGTACTTACTGTTATGTATTAGAATCTCTAGGAAATTTTACTCGAACTTGAGCTTGTATTTTGAACTACTTATGTATTAATGTAATAACTTTTCGAACGTCTCATTTAGAGTCGTTCACTGTATCCTTTGTGCTTGTGATTATTGATTAGTAACACCCAAAACATCGCTTCCGCAAACCATCAAATTTGGGGGTGTTACAGATTGGTATCAGAGCCTAAGGTTATAGTGAACTAGGTTGCATTTAGTGGGCCTAGACTATGACCGTTAGGCAGTATTCCTCATTAGGTATAACTGGTTCAGGAATTACATCATACAAGTTTAATTTAACATAGCCTGATCAACTATGTACAATTAAATGAAGATGATGTGAGTTCTGAAAGGGGTTATGTTGAACAGGAATGCAATAGCTGACTCTGACCTCGAGAGAACCGGGACTTTTACTTGATTGTGCTAGACACTTACTAGGCGGTTATGTGATATATTTATATATATACATAGGCCTCTTTCCCCCATACGATACTCTCTCTCGACTGCTGCGAAATTTATATTTTTCAACTTACATCAAACGAACAACAACTCGACTCTCGTCATTCTGTCCTTATTCAACTTTTATGAATTCACGAATATCGACATACTTCCGAAGGCCTCGATTTCACACTGCTCTCTAGGCTATTATATACTGAAGGTATAGGGATAGGCCTTGTCCGATGATATTTTGTTTACCACCCACACCATTATAACTGACAAACATAGCTACTCCAACATCTTTCGATATGAAGATCGGGACTTTGTTTTCATTCGCTACTCCTACCTAATTCTACGTTTATAACATTCTACAACATACACCACTGTACTGTTAGGTGTATCCTAGGAAAAACATTTCCAACAAATTTCAACATACTTTTACCCTGGAACTTTTCATAACTTCTGTTTTTGAACAGTTTTTGTTAAACAAAAATTCCAAAAAAAAAAAAAAACTTTGTCGCTGACCATAATTTCAACCGAACCATTTTCAACTCAAGTTTTCATCAGACTTCAAATTTTGCAACCGACTTTCATCGTCAAAATTTTATAACAAGCGTATTTCTATCAAACATGTTACAAAATTTCTTACAAAATGTTTTATAAAATTTTCAGAATTTCCAAAACCGTATAAACTTACTTATAGTACACAACTTTAAACAATTTTCAAACTCGGGATAGTCAACAAAATTACATAGTATACAATGACCTCCATGCTTTATGAGAACAAAACCTATCGAGACCTGAATGCGAACTAGGGTACATTCATTCTTAGACAAACTGATTTACTTCGATTTATCTCTTAAAATTTCTCGTCAAATAACTTTTATCTGATTGTCTCATATTTCATGTATACTCTCTTAGATCCTAAGTACCCAATAGGATTAGAGAACGACTGACTACTTGAAATTCCGAAAGCGTAACTTACAATGTACTTTAAATACAGCAACCAAATTTCCTTCCCAATTATCTCACACTGGTTGAGACCGGGAACTCACCTACTATTCGTTATTTTAAACAAGTCATCCGATAGAATTTCACTTACTTGAGACAATTCTTAAATAGAACACTTATTTCGTAGGAAATGACAACTCACTCCGTCAACAACCCTACATTGAATGATGAGCTGCTCAGTGAGGAACCAACGATGTTTCCTTACCTCCTCGAACTCGAGAGTGATACAGAACATTCCGCTGAATCAGCAACAGCACTTACTTCTCCTACTGCTCAAACTGTTACCACAACACCCGTCACTGTGGACTGGAGTACAGAACTGGTCAATCGCCTCAATGATACTCTCAACTCGGTACGACAGCAACTAAACGAAGCACGGGAAGACATCAAGGACCTGCGGCGAATTGTCTTCCAGAATGACGCGCGTATACGTGAGTACGAACTACGTTTGATAGCCTTAGAAAACCCTACTTCACCACCAACTTCACATAGTACTCCTGCTGAAGAGGATAACGACACTGACTGTACCCCGCCTCCAGCAAAAAGGGCAAAAATCTCTCCGACCAACTCTTCAGGAAAATACTTGGGAAAGAAACCTTTCTGTTCCCGATGCACTCGGCATCATGAAGGACCGTGTACCATACCCACCGGTCGATGCAAATCCTACCCTAAATGTACGAACCCTCCCAAGGCGAAGCTGTGCTTCAACTGCGGGAGTGCTGGCCATCTCAAGGCCAAATGCCCACTACCTCCAGGCCACAAAATTTAGGGTACGTTACCACTTGACAACTACTTGATTTCATACACTGTAGGACCTACCCTACTACTATAGGCTACTAGTACGCATTGTAGCTACCTGACGAATATCGAACTACCGATTACTACTTCGAAAAAATTTCGGGACGAAATTCTCCTAACAAGGGGAGAATGTAACAACCCCAAAATTAGGGCCAATTTAAAATTTTCCTAATTACGTGTTTACTACTTGTATTTAATATGAAATAGGATTAAATACGTTACTTACTTATTATATATATATATATGGATGGAATATATATACGCGTATACGATTCGTTCAAATCGTATAAAACTACAATTGTACAAACATACGGAAGTTGGTAAAACAATTATTAAATAATGTGAAATTATTTAATTACTTCAACTACTACTTTATATTATGTTCATAATATAACGAAAACGTACGTTTAAATTAAAACGTCACCGAACTCTCCGAAAACTCGACCAACCGACAAAACAAAACAAAGTTATGTTTTATAACTTGAAAACTAGTATTTTGATAAAATACTTCAACTTAATTATTGAGTAATATTTCGTATTTTAAAACGTATACTTAAACGCGTATAAAATTATTTTAACGTTTAAACGACCGGGGAAACGAACACCGCACGGAGCGCAAACACGGAGGAGCAAAAAGTGGTGAGACCACATCATGTGGCCCCACCAAAACCGGCCCAAGGTGAGGGGATGTCAAACCCTCACCTCCTTTCCTACTTCAACACACAAACATCAAACACATTCACCAACTTTCCCTCTCATCTCTCTCTCTATCGGCTCATCTCTCTCTCTCTAAAACCGTCACCCAAATCACCATAAAAACACCATTAAAACACCTCGAAGGCTAGGCTCATTTTGGAGAAAAGTGATCACGAGAACGAGGGCTACAACTTCATCTTTTCTGATTCTCGATTCGACAACTTTGTAAGTTTTCCGGCGACCTTCCGAACTTTCCGATTACATTTATTTTTCTAGAATGTTGTTCCCCTAGCTTAATAATGTCCAAATGATATGTTAAAACTCGTTTTAAAAACTCGAAAGTATAAACCGAACATATTAACTAAAAACAGTCCCCTTTCGCAATTTTTATAAAATCGTACGATCGAAACTAGCAAATATACTCTAAACATGAAATCTTCGTTTTTCCGTTGCCTACAACTTTCGTGAAGAAGGTTTACCTCCAAAACGCCCCCATTTTCCTAGAAAAATAGATTAGTGAACGTATGTTTAGTTTTAGTGGCGTTAAATGAAAACCGACATCTCGAGACCGCCCAAAACGAAACGATAATTTTTCTAACGTTATTTAGCCATTTTAGAACTTGTGTAAAAGTTTCGGGTCAAACCGAGGTCGTTTGTCCCAAAACCGAGCTTAAAAACGAAGTCAGCCGCTGTGTTGCATAGGACCAAACTTTCATGTGACACAAGGCTTGTGTCACATGTTGTGTCGCGTGACAACCATGTGACACAAGGGTTGTGTCGCATTAAGTTGCATCCATGTGACACAAGGGTTGTGTCGCATAAATCATGTGACACAAGGGTTGTGTCGCATATTGTGTCGCATTAAGTTGCATCCATGTGACACAAGGGTTGTGTCGCATAAATCATGTGACACAAGGGTTGTGTCGCATATTGTGTCGCATTAAGTTGCATCCATGTGACACAAGAGTTGTGTCGCATAAATCATGTGACACAAGGGTTGTGTCGCATAAATCATGTGACACAAGGGCTGTGTCGCATTTAGTGTCGCAAAAACCTAAAAACAGAGGCCAAAAACATTCTAAATGTTTAAAAATCACTTTTCAACAACCAAATCAAATACGATACGACTTATACATGAAAATACTATACTTTTGGAACTATACACAAATACTCGAATACGTACAAGATTATACTTAACCGAACGTGAGATTTCACTCACGCACACACACAAGATTGCACTCGAAAATACTTAGGAGATTACACTCCAACGAATTTAAACTTGTACAACTACACGGGATTGCACCCGATGCGAACTTATGAGTTCACTCCAAATACTTACGTGTGGGATTACACGCTAACTAATACGAGCTTACACTCGATCACATACGAGATTTCACTCGTACACTTTAGGGTTACACCCACTCGGATTTACATTACTTGAACGTTACACAATGCAATACCAAAGTACATTACAAATTTTCTGCAAACTACAACTTACAAACAAATACAAACGTACAAACAACAAATGGACATTAACTAGTTTGGGAACAACTAGCATGGATACTTTACAAGTATTCCATTTTCTTACTAAACCTTATGCGTATTAGGACGCTAAGGGTTGCTAGTTCGGGATACTACTTTGCTTGCTTACTGCATTATCTGCTAGACTCAGGTGAGTCTTACAGCCCCTAATTTACTGTTTTATACTCAGGGGTGAGATGCATTACTCGTTTTCATAAAACTAATAAGGGCCGAGTTAACGCATGATTAGCATGACCTGCAATCATGGTGGCTCAGGTCGTCTTCTTACTCGTTCAACATAAATGCTTTGAATTATATTCACGGGAGTACTAATAATTACTGTATGTTAAGCTTATACTCTGGTGTCTCATGACAACGCATGATTAGCATGACCTGCAATCATTTCTGAGTGAACGATTAGCATGGCCTGCGATCGTTACTCATTGGCTAGTTAAACAAACGGTTAGCATGACCTGCAACCACTCACTTACAAACGGTTAGCATAACCTGCAACCACCTACTTACAAAGGATAAGCATGACCTGCAATCGATACCTAAGTGAACGATTTGCATGACCTGCGATCGTTACTTACTGGCTGATCAATGATTTACAAATATTACTTGTGTGTTCAAACTAATTACTTACTTACAAACCTGTGAGATTCACCAACCTTTTGGTTGACCGTTTTAGTAATGCTTCTCAGGTACACAGCATCAGTAGGGATGCCCAGCAGGATAAGCTTACATAGCTCGAGTCGCATGCATTTACAAGCTTGGAGATTTTATTAAATTACTTTTGCACTTACTGTTATGTATTAGAATCTCTAGGAAATTTTACTCGAACTTGAGCTTGTATTTTGAACTACTTATGTATTAATGTAATAACTTTTCGAACGTCTCATTTAGAGTCGTTCACTATATCCTTTGTGCTTGTGATTATTGATTAGTAACACACAAAACATCGCTTCCGCAAACCATCAAATTTGGGGGTGTTACATGGAAGGTCCAACCGTCGGTTGGATGTCGAATTCAGCAAACTTTAGGGTTTCTTCCATAACTATAAATAGGGACATCCTATACCTTCATAAATACACGAAAGAGATACGAATTTTCTGAGAATTTCGAAATTCGACTTTCTCTTGGGTTTTTGGGTGTGAAGCATTAGAGGTATTCTACTTTGGGTACTTGCCTCCAAGTAACGAAGCTCTGCTCGTTGGTCTACGCGTGAGAAATAGGTTTTCTCTTAAGGTTAGTGTTTTCATTATATTCTCTTTATCCAATTTATTCATTGTACTATGTTGTTAAAGTTAAAGATCCCTTAGGGTTTTAGTTTCCTAATTGCCTTAGATTATTTAAAGTTTTGTTATTCCACTGTTCATATAATAATAGAGTTAGGGAATAGAAAACCCAACAGTGGTATCAGAGCCATAGCTTAACAAATAGTAGCATGTAATTATCTGCAATAGTATGTAGGTAAAGACAAATTGGAAAGAGAATTATCTAAATAGGTAATATGTATTTACAGTTTAGATATTGATAATTTTAAATTGTTTAAAAATAGACCACTAATTTTAAAAGGTTTAAAATAGAACTCTAAACTTCAAGAGAGATTATATGTATAATATGATTTATATATATGTATAATTAAAGTCTAGATACATCGTCAGTCAATTGATAAATCGGCTCACCCATAAGGAACAAACTATAAGAGAGGTATAAGGCGGGTCGCTTTGCTTCCCTAAAGAAGTCAGGTTTTTAATAAGCTTCGCGCTGACCTACTTCTCCGCTTCTTTGTGCGTTCGATGGAGCTACCGAGGACTTTTGATAGGATGATGTCAAGATTAAAAGTAGACTTAAAATAGTAAAACAAAATCCCGTTTTAGCTATATGAAATGATGAATAGTATGCTAACCCATGAAATCCGCACATCTCTCATATGAACTGTTAATGGAGCGTGTGTGGTTTACCGGCACATTAATATGAGGACATAATGAGAGGTGATTGAGACTCGCGATTCTCAAGCGTACTCGAGCCGGGGATCACGCGGGGTTTGCATGGTTAATTCACCATCTTGTTCATGATCCTCGGCATACCAGTCATGAATAGTAGATGTGCATAACCGAGATTAACATGCCATTGATAGAAATCAATGAATCTCAAAGATCTAGGAGTTTCATAGAAATGAAATAGATAATGGTATTTTAGTTATATGATTACGGCGACCCTTTTCATAAAACTGAAAATATGGATCCTAGCCTTAATTTAGAAAATAGGGTAAATAATTAAGGAATATTCAAACTAACTAAAACTGTTTTATCTCATAGATGGCTAATTTAAATGGTGAAAATCCTCCCATCCCCAATCCCGCACACAACTCGAACTTCTCACTACTCTCAGTTCTTGGGAGGGAAAGACTAACCGGTCCAAATTATATGGACTGGATGCGTAACCTAAGGTTTACCTTGAGGTACGAGAATAAGGAGTATGTTCTCGATGAGTAGATTCCCGTAATTGATGAAGAATCGACCCAAGAGGAGATTGAGGCACACCGGAAACATTATGATGATGCGAATAAAGTGTCTTGTATCATGGCATCTTCCATGAGCCCTGAACTGCAAAAGACTTTTGAAAACACTTGGGCTTATGCAATGAACCAACAGCTGAAGGAAATGTTTCAGGCTAAGGCAAGCAAAGAACGCCTTGATGTGGTAAAATCCCTCATGGAATGCAAGCCCAAACCTGGAGTTTCTATCCGTGCTTTCGTCTTAGAGATGAAAGGGTACTTTGACAGGTTGGAGTCATTGAACATGGTATTTGACACAGAGTTTTCCATCGCCATAATTCTGTCCAGTTTGCCAGCTGTCTACAATCAGTTTGTAATGTCATATCAGATGAATATGAATGAAAGAGAAGGCTCAATAATGGAACTCCACAATTTACTACAAACTGCTGAGCAAGGAATCAAGAAAGATGATGTGTCCTCTGGTTCAGCAGCTCATGTGTTGACTGTTGGTCAAAGTGCAAAGAAAAGAAAAAGGTCAAATTCTAATTGGAAAAGGAAGACTGTTGATGGAAAGTCCGTTCGCAAGTCTAAGAAAGGGACCGATTCTGAGATTGCACCTGTAAGTGACCCAAAGGAAGCAGTGTGCTTCTACTGCAACACAAAGGGGCATTGGAAGCGTAACTGCCCAAAATACCTGAAGGACCTTGAAGATGGAAAGGTTGAGAAGAGTACTCACTCAGGTATGTTTATGATCGAACTCCATAATACCACAACTTCTAATTCGTGGGTTCTGGATACAGGGTGTGGTAATCACATTTGCACTGTATTGCAGGGGCTAAAGGAAAGTAGAAATGTGAAGCATGGAGAGCTCAACTTAGTTATGGGAAACAAGGGAATTGTGCCTGTGACGAAGATTGGAAGATTTGAGCTCATGCTGAATTCTGGAGTTAGGATAGATTTAAATAATTGCTATTATTCGTCAGAAATGACTAGAAACATTATTTCATTTTATGCTTTGTATAAAGATGGTTATCATTTTTCTTTTGATAATGGAAATGGAGATATTTTGGTTCATTTAAATGATTGTTTTATTTTTAAAGCTTCTCCTTTCAAAGACATATATGAAAATGTTGAATGTGTTAGTAATGTTATTTTAAATGTTGATTCGTCTAATGAAATTGATAAATCCAAGTTGTGGCATTATCGTCTAGGGCACATAAACAAGAAACGCATCGCCCAACTCCAAAAGGATGGAGTGTTGGAATCATTCGACCTCAAATTGGATGATGTATGCGAAATCTTGTTTATTAGGCAAGATGACTAAATCACCATTCACTGGATCATGTGAAAGAGGTGAAGGACTATTGGATTTGGTACATACAGATGTATGTGGACCATTCCGATGTGCTACAAAAGATGGAAATAGATACTATGTTACATTTACTGATGACTTCAGCAGATTTGGACATGTTTATCTGATCAAACATAAGTCGGATACTTTTGAGGTAATCAAAAGATATCAAAACGAAGTAGAGAATCAACTGGGCAGAAAGATAAAGGTTCTCCGATCCGATAGGGTAGGAGAGTACATTAGTATCGAGTTTCTCGATCATCTTAGAAACTGTGGAATAGTTTCGCAATTGACTCCTCCTAGAACACCGCAGCTTAATGGTGTTGCTGATAGGAGAAACAGAACTTTGTTAAACATGGTTCGATCTATGATGAATCGAGCAACACTTCCAATCAGTTTCTGGGGTTATGCATTAGAAACAGCCGCCCATATCTTAAATCAGATACCCACTAAGAAAGTTTCAAAGACACCTTATGAGATGTGGAAGGGAAAGAAACCTTCTCTTGGTCACATCAAAATCTGGGGTTGTGAAGTTTACGTTAGACGGGAAACTCAGGACAAACTAGACTCCAGATCTGAAAAGTGTCTTTTCATCGGTTATCAACAAGAGTCATTTGGATATTTATTCTACAGACCCAAGGAAAATGTGGTCTTTGTAGCTCGAAGAGGAGTGTTCCTTGAGAGAGAAATGATATCTAAAGAGGACAGTGGGAGTAAAATTGATCTTGAAGAAATTCAAGAATCTACCGATGAAGAACCTATAATAAACACTGACGTTCAACAAGAGGTGGAAACACCTGTTGAACCTGAAGACACATCCTTACCCGTTTGCAGATCTAGTAGAGTTAGCAATCCTCCTGAGTTCTATTATGGTTACCAAATAGAAGAAGAGGATAAGATAAGTGATAGTACACTTGGTGAATTAGATGAGCCTGCTAACTACAAGGAAGCGATGGCAGGCCCTGAGGCTGCTAAATGGAAGGAAGCTATGAAAAGCGAAATTCAGTCCATGTATGACAATCAAGTTTGGAATTTGATTGACACTACACCCGGTCTTAAGACGATGGGTTGTAAGTGGATCTTCAAGAAGAAGACAGACATGGATGGGAAAGTACACACTTATAAAGCTAGGTTGGTAGCAAAGGGCTATACTCAAACCTATGGGATTGATTATGAGGAAACCTTTTCACCAGTAGCTAAGATTAAGTCAATTAGGATTATGCTAGTCATAGCTGCATTTCATGACTATGAAATTTGGCAAATGGATGTCAAAACTGCTTTCCTTAACGAGAAACTGACAGAGGATGTGTTCATGACACAACCGGAAGGTTTTGAAAATGCAAAGTATCCTAATAGAGTATGCAAGCTTGAAAAGGCCATTTATGGACTTAAACAAGCCTCTCGTAGCTGGAATCTCTGCTTCCACGAAAAGGTCACAGAGTTTGGATTTTCTAGAAGTGAAGATGAGTCCTGTATATATGTCAAGTTCAGTGGGAGCATTGTAGTATTCTTAGTATTGTATGTGGATGATATACTGCTCATAGGAAATGATATCCCAACTTTACAAGGTGTAAAGGAATGGTTGGGAAAGTGTTTCGCTATGAAAGATCTTGGAGATGCAGCATATATACTTGGTATAAAAATTTATAGAGATAGGTCAAAACGTCTCATTGGACTCAGCCAGGATACGTACATAGATAAAATATTGAAAAGATTCAATATGGAAAATTCTAAGAAAGGGAACTTACCCTTGAATCATGGCATTAAGATCAGTAAGGATCTATGTCCAAAGTCTGAACAAGAATTGGACAGAATGAGTCGAATCCTATATGCTTCGGCTATAGGATCGATCATGTATGCCATAACGTGTACAAGGCCTGATGTCTCATTTGCTTTGAGCTTAGTGAGTCGACATCAGCAGAATCCTGGAGAAGGTCATTGGACAGCTGTAAAGAATATTCTTAAGTATTTAAGAAATACTAAAGACAGGTTCTTGGTTTATGGTGGAGAAGAAGAACTTAGAGTAACGGGTTATAGTGATGCTAGTTTCCAAACAGACAGAGATGATTGTCGATCACAGTCTGGTTGGGTATTCCTACTGAATGGGGGAGCGGTGACATGGAAAAGTTCTAAGCAAGATACAGTAGCAGACTCTACATGTGAGTCTGAGTACATTGCGGCTAGTGAAGCAGCAAAGGAAGCTATCTGGATAAGGAATTTCATTAGAGATCTTGGAGTTGTTCCAATGGTACAAGATCCTATTGCTATATTCTGTGATAACGAAAGTGCGGTTGCCTTGAGTAGAGAACCCCAGGATCACGGAAAGCCAAAGCACATTGAAAGGAAATACCATTTTGTTCGAAAGAAAGTCGAAGAAGAACATGTAATTGTGAAGAGCATAAGTTCAGAGGATAATCCAGCTGATCCTTTCACAAAGCCTCTAGGAAAGTCCAAGCACGATGAACATACTAGGAGCATAGGTTTAAGAGATAATGTAAAGTTTTAGTTGATTAGTTTGAATTTGAAATGTTATAAACAATGATAGAAACTGTAATAGACTTGGTGATTAATAATGGAGATTTTAATGGGAAGGAGTTCTACCATTTACTATTGTTTGTCGTTGTGTTTCAGTTTTGCATGTTTAGACACTACTTCCAGAGTAATAAGTTCTTACTCAAACCTCCTCAGTCGATCACACTATAGGAAGTATGTGGTGAATTAAGACTGTCATGGAGTGTTAGTAGATGTCTATGGAGATAGACATGGCATGGAGATTGCTGCAACACTCATGGGTACTTAATGGGGATTTAAGTATAGGAGAAACCCGCACTTAAAGAGATCACTTCATGGATTAAATCACGAGTGATTTTAAGATGATAATATCTTCTATTCTTAAAATGGAGATACATGAGTATCTAGTTCTTCGAGTCTGTTATACTTTAGTCTATTCAAACGCTGTGCGTAAATGCCAGTTATAAAGGGTATACTAGGTATGATATGATGAGTTGACTAGTGCTATGTAGTCGATATTTATTTGTTCCTTTTGCCTAAAATGGAAAAGAGATATCATGGGCCCTCTGATGATTAAAGTTTGACTTAAAAAGTGCTAGGCCTGGCCGAGACTAAAGTGATAGTTCAGTAGTCTCATATAGTCAATATAATCGGAAATCGGAAAACATATATGAATCTTGAGATTGATTATAATCCATGTCTCGGTTCATAAGATATCGTGAAACAAAGGAATGGTTGATCACTTATCTAAAGGACTAACTCTAAAGATGAGATCAGAGTTTGGCAGTTGCTTGGATGCACACTTTACATAGTTAATGAGATATAGGCTTAAGACCAATAGTAGTTGATGATTTGTCCAAGTGGGAGACTGTTGGAATAGTGTCCAATATCATAACTAATTGGTGAGACTATCATTAATGGTAAAGTCCTTTTTGGGTTGCCCTCAATAAACAGTCAAGAGAAAGATGAAGGATAATAATAATAGTATTAATATTATATTTAATTGTTTAATTAATTAATAATAGTTTATTAATTAGAAATTAAAAGTAATTAAATTTGGCGGAAGATTCCAGAATCTGATCCAACCGCCGGTTGGAAGGTCCAACCGCCGGTTGGGATTAGGGTTTCAAGGCGGTGGAAGTCAAAGACTTGGAGTCCAAGACTAATAGCTCCAACCGCCGGTTGGAAGGTCCAACCGCAGGTTGGATGTCGAATTCAGCAAACCTTAGGGTTTCTTCCATAACTATAAATAGGGACATCCTATACCTTCATAAATACACGAATCAGATACGAATTTTCTGAGAATTTCAAAATTCGACTTTCTCTTGGGTTTTTGGGTGTGAAGCATTAAATGTATTCTACTTTGGGTACTTGCCTCCAAGTAACGAAGCTCTGCTCGTTGGTCTACGCGTGATAAATAGGTTTTCTCTTAAGGTTAGTGTTTTCATTATATTCTCTTTATCCAATTTATTCATTGTACTATGTTGTTAAAGTTAAAGATCCCTTAGGGTTTTAGTTTCCTAATTGCCTTAGATTATTTAAAGTTTTGTTATTCCGTTGTGCATATAATAATAGAGTTAGGGAATAGAAAACCCAACATATAACTGCCATGATTACATATTCTGAGCTTAACTGAGGTGTCAGGATCACAATTAAGTGCCTGAGCGAGGGTGCCTCTATGCGTGTGCCTAATCAACACACGTATGAACAAATGATAATGCGTCCGTTTGACCAGTCAGTGCTTGCTGACCCAGGCGGGGATTGTCAGTCCCATATGGTACCATACACTAACATTCACGCTACAAAGTATTACCAAACTATGCTTGGAGGACTTAAATGATTAGATGAATAAACTCATGCAGAATATAGCGATATTTGATACTTGCGTTCACATGTAAAATAAAACAGGTATGTATCCTCACCCCGAGGTTAAAAACAGTAAAAGCGGGGCTATGAGACTTACCTGAGTCTGATGAGATGCTATCAAGCAATAATGATAGCATACACGGAAAGATGTCGTCTCCAACGACTGAACCCTGCTAGGCGTCATAGACGCACAAGGTTATAATAATGATTAGATGTCTTAACAGACCATCTATGCTAGTTGTCCATATAACTAGTTATGTCTAAATATTTGATTGTTGATTGTAGCTATGAAAACATATACGGTCCGTTGGTGACGGCTTGTAATAATAATTCCCAAGGTATTATTATTATGTTTGACTCGTTGTATACTCCTAAGGTATATGTATTTCATGTACAAGTTGTATCGTTAAAGATTTAGTTGTTACACGAGTCCAATAATTGGTGGTTAAGTGTTTTCATGTATTATGTGATGAGCTACACTAGTTAAGACTGCTAGTGTAAGTTGTGACACTCGTTATGACTGCTAGTTATAAGTTATGGCTGCTAGTTATAAGTGGCGACACTCGTTATGACTGCTAGTTATAAGTTATGGCTGCTAGTTATAAGTGGCGACACTCGTTATGACTGCTAGTTATAAGTTATGGCTGCTAGTTATAAGTGGCGACACTCGTTATGACTACTAGTTATAAGTTATGGCTGTTAGTTATAAGTGGCGACACTCGTTATTGCTGCCCTTGGTAACTCGTTATTGCTGCCCTTGGTAACTCATTATTACTGCATTTGTAAGTCGTTTTAACTTATTGATTTCGACCACTTTTGGTCCACAATAACTCATGACAAAAATCACATATGTTCATCTATATCTCTAGTACCTTACATAATTTTTCCAAGAATTATAGTGTCCATTTAGTTAGCTAAATAAAAATCGAGAGGCGTCGGGTCTGAAATCCGGCCAAAACAGTGATAGTCACACAAATCAGGTTTTCTAGGAGAATTGGTGTATTTCTAAGCTTCGAGCAAAACACGAAAGTTATAGATAACGAAAATATGAAGATTTTGGTGTTGGTTTCATGCATTTATCTTATGTGTACGATTTTATATGATTATTTCCATGAGACTGATTTTCTTGGACATAATCTGCCATTTTACATATTGGTTTGGAAAATGAGTTTTAAACTTTGATTCGGACATTTCTAGGTTAGATGAACATACTAACATGTAAATAAACTTAATCCAAGTATTTTACAAAGGTGATGAAATCTTACAATGTCGTATGGAGAAACGAGAAAGATTGAAATGAAGCTCGCATTCTTGTGATCGTTTTATCTTGAAGCAACCAAGTACGATTGTGAGTTTTGAGTGGCGTTTTGTGGTGGTTTTGGGGCTGGTTTTAGAGAGGGAAAGAGGGAGAGAATAGAGATGTAGAGAGAGAGAAATGTGGGTGAGAGTGATGGATGGATGATGGTTTGCTAGTAGTCAACAAGGAAGAAACAAGATCTACATTTTGTGGATCTTGTTTGAGGCTGGTCATAACCGGTCCATGGGGCCCACACATGAGGGTGTGTGTCTCAATTTTTGGTTCCTCAAATTTGCGCTCTGTGCGGTGTTCGTTTCCCCGGTCGTTTGAACGTTTATTAGTCGCGTATTGTTATATTAATACGTTTTCGTTTTTAATTTAAATCTCGATATTTTTAATGGAAGTATTTTATCAAAATAGTTTGTTTCGAGTTATATAAATATAACTTGAGGCTATTTGAATTGTCGGGCGCGTCTCGCATGTTTAATTTGTGTCGGCTACGTTTTAAATAAAACGTACATTGTTTCGTATATTATTAATACATAATAATATAAGGTAAATAACTACTATTTAATTGTCAAATAGATTTATGTTATTTATTAGAAGTTGCACCAACGTCCGTATTGATAATGTATCGAAATCCATCCGATAGTATATTGCACGATTTCAATAAATCGCGTACGTGTGTGTATATATATATTAATACACATAATGATACACATGATCAGCCTTAAACATAACTCATTACATGTATTGGCACAATGATTAGGAACTAATTATTAGTCCTAATTTGTCGGGTGTCACAATCACCAACGTACTTAGGGTTTAAGCCGTAGATCGCCAACGTACTTACCATTTTATTATCGTGATCACCAACGTGATCAACAATAAATTTGACATTTTGAAAGTATATTGGCGATCTTGGTAATAAAATGGGTACGTTGGTGATCATGGAACAAAATGGTAAGTATGTTGGTGATCTGCAGCTTAAACCCTTGTATTGAAGATGATGTATAGATATAGAAATTGTATATGTAAAGGTCAATGTATAATTCAAAGTGCCACGTAAGATGCCAACTTGTTAAACGCCACATAAGCGGTAATATGCCAACTTGTTAAGGATAGACGGTTTAGCCGGTCATCGGTTAAGAGAGGGTGATCGACATTGAGACAGTTTTTAAAAGTTCGTTGTTGATCGTGCTAATAAAATGGATACATTAGTGACTTTGGAACAAAAACGTAACTATGTTGGTAATCAGCGACTTTAATCCTTTTGGTTATACGTATTATTACTTATAAATAAATTTGATAAGTGTTTCTTCATTAGTGGTGACCGAACAAGTTCTATTACTTAATTATTGACTAACAATGTCGAATAAAATTAAGAACAATGAAAATATGATTTTAACTTATAAATCATTGGTAATTAATACTACGATTTTAACTTAAAATTTATGGTATCTAATAATTAATGATTGATTTGAAAAATATGATATTAAAGTTTAAATCACGTCATATATAAACAAAACTTGAAAATAAGATGCACACATTAAAACAAGGGAACGGTTCAGAGGAGAACAAAAAAGGGAGGGGGAAGAAAGGGCAGAGACTATTTTGCAATTATAATAAAGTTTTGGACCTGATCAAAAAAACTGCCCGAAAAATTATTCAAAAAATGTCAAAAAAAAAATTTCAATAAAAAAACTTCTAATATTAAAGATTCTGTCAAAAATGCTTAAAAAGATAAGATGCGGTAAAAATATACAAGATGCAGTAAAAATAAATATAACTAGTTTTTTTTATTTCAACACATAAAAAGTTAAAAACGATGCAGTAACAAAATATACAAGATGCAGTAAAACATGTAATATTAATTTTTTAGATTCAACAATAAAATCAAGATTTACATAAGATGCAGTACATAAGTATAAGTTGTTTTTTTTATTTCAACACATAAAAAGCTCAAAAACAACATAAGATGCAGTAACAATATACAAAGATGCAGTAAAAAACTATTTATATATATTAAATAAGTACTACTACAAATATACACTAATTGAACGTAAGATGCAGTAGCGCAAGATGCAGTAGAAAAATGCAAGACGCAGTCGATTTTTTCAGATCTAAAAACAACATAAAATGAAGTAACAATATACAAGATGCAGTAAAAAAAATATTAGCAATTTCACAAGAGCCAGTAAATAAGTACTACTACAAATATACATTAACTGAACGTAAGATGCAGTTCGCAAGATGCAGCAGAAAAAATGAAGGATGAAGTCGATTTTTTTACAGATCTAAAAAGTAGATCTGGATCTAAATAACTACTACTACAAATATACATAAATTGAACGGAATATGTAGTTTCGCAAGATGCATCAGAAAAGTGCAGGATGCAGTCGCTTTTTTGTCCAAATCTGAAAAGTAGATCTAGATCTAAAAAGTAGATCTACTTTTCTGATCTACTTTTCAGATTTACTTTTTACATCTTAGATCTACGAATTTCAAGGTCTATTTCATCTTAGATCGAAATTTTTTTACAAAGTAGTGGTGTTGTCAAGATGATGACGAAAGTGGTGGTGGCGGTGGAGAAGCGGTGGTGGCGTGGAGCGGCGGAGGAGATGGAGAAACGTCACGGTTAGTTACGTCCGGTGGAGGCCGGTTCACTAACAATGGTAATTTGCATCTCAAACTCTCCGGCAACAAAATACGCCATCGTTTCTCCGCATATTTTCTCCGATCATGAAGACGATGGTGGTGGCGGCGGAGCGCGGTGGAGCAGCGACGGATCGCGGTGGAGCAGCGACGGATCGCGGCGGAGCACGGTGGAGCAGCGACGGAGCGTGATGGTGGTGGATCGGCGTTGGAACGATTAAGGAGGTGGTGGTGTGGTTTGTTTGTGTGTATGTTTTATAGAGAGGAAAATAGAAGAAGTTACAGAGCATATGTGTGTGTGTGTGTTAGTGTTTTTTAGAAAAGTGAGAGAGAGAGAAGGTGACCAAAAATCTACCCCTTTCATCTAATTTAATGAAATTTTCATTTTAGTCCCTCTGCCCAATAACAATTGCAAAATAGACCCCAAATGACATGGCTTGATCTGGACCATTGATGTAGGGAATGGATGGTCCAGATTTTCTTGCCTTCCTTTCCCTCTCTAACATGTGTTCTCCTCTGATCTCAAATCTTAAAACAAATATTGAAAATTCGTTATGTACATTGAGTGTTAAAATATTACATTTTATAAAATAATTTGTGTTTTCATTATTTATTGTTTTAAGAGTAAATTACATTGCCAAGTCAGTGTTTATCTTTATATATTGATTACCAGTCTTCGGGCTAGGTATTATGCAGATATAGTTCTTTTACCCAGGTTTCTGTTACATTGCAAGTCTCTTGACCTAACGAGTATTAACTTTTTAATAGCCGACTAAATTAACACTTATTAGGCCCACGAACTTGTGACAAAATATAGATTTGGATCAGGGAGTGTATATGTGTAAAACCCGACTTAGAACCGGGTATGTAGTACAATGACATTGATATGAACCGGCTGTGTAATTTAGTCTTATTTTTTAGGGCAAATGATTCGAAAAGGTAAGCAACTTGTCAAAATTTGACGATAAAGGGAATATCATTTAGTGATGCCCAAAAAGGATTTATCTTTTAAAATTGTGTCATAAAAGGATTTAAGTTGTAAAAAAAGTTCAATTAAATGTGTAATTACTGTTTAATTTTTTTTCTTTCAATTTTTGATCGTTTTTAACTGATGTATGTGTTACATTTGTGACCTACAAAACATACGATATAAACACTAATTTTACTTTTCGAGTGTTTAAACCTGAATTTTATTTTGAGTGTTTAATCATCTTATGACACGATTTCAACATGTTTAATCATTTTATGGAACAATTTTATAATACTAAATCCTTTTATGACACGTTTTTAGAAATAAAACGATAATTTTACCCTTAATTGAATTTTTTCAGATAACTTAAATTCTTTTATGACACGATTTTAAAATATGAGTTCTTTTTGGGCATCGACATAACTCATATTCCATTTTTTTGTCAAATTTTGATAAGTTAATTACTTTTTAAGCCATTTGTCGTATTTTTTAACCCGATAGTTAACTCTCATTTTATTTTGTTAGAAGTTAACAAGGCAAGGATATTTCGGGTATTTCCTGTGTATGGCCCCATATAAATCAACCAAAAACGGGGTATGAATTTTACTTTCACTATATTCGAGCTCGGAAAAAGGAAACCAAAACTAGGGTTTACGGTAACCTTTGCCTTTTTTTTCAGGTATTTATCTATTCGCTATCGTTTATAATTGTAATTGTAAAATTGTAATTGTAATAGTGTTACCTGCTTCAATTACTTTGTAAGTTTTTCGATTTGATCGCAAAAATATTTTCACCTCTGTTTCTAATTCAAGAACATATTCATCACTTATCTTGATATTCAATAAATTGCGATATGTAGTTTTAGTGTCTTGATTACAAATACTGAGTTTGCTCGATTGCTTAGAACTATTTATAAAGGTACAAAATTGAATTTTGATAGCACTGGATTTGTTAAGGAAGGCTACAATCATTAGTGTATACAGTATAATTAGGGTTTAGCATGTAAATCACTATTATTACAAGTTTTACTTCTGATTTTGGTAATTAGAGTGTGAAGTAACAAGCATAGTACACGAAGAATATAGAGGTGTTTGATATGATGATATCGACTCATGTGTATGATTAGAATCAGCGGCGGATTCAGGATCCTGGGTATGCGCTAAGTAGCAGGTCCATGAACAAAGTAAAATTAAAAACATTGTCTCTGAGTTTATCCCATAAAGCAATAATATTTGGTTTTTGGGGTTTTGTTTTGCTTGTTCCATAAAGCAATAATATTTGGTTTTTGGGGTTTTGTTTTGCTTGTTCAAGTGGTTTATGTAGTTTGGTTTGGGTTTATAAGTTAAGTTATAATATTTAAATCCATTTAATGGTTGAGATTTGTTACGAAATATTACAGATTCTTCATACATTTTTAGTTCTATAATTCTATAATCTGTACTTGATAAATTCCTAACATCAAATTTATAATATAAAACAATTTGGGACCTTAAAACAGTTGTTCAGAGGATAGGGAAAATAAGAACAAATTTTATATTAATTAAAATTTATTTAGAGCAAAAAGATAAAACTAATTTTAGATTAAATATCAGTAGTATAAAAATTATTAAGAAAGGTAAAAATTTATGCTAATGGATAGAAGCTGGTATGCACTTTCAACAAAGTTCACTAAATAAACCATAAAAAATATCTTTTTACACTTCAGTTAGGAGTCATAAGGTATGCAAGTGCATACCGTTAGTTGTTTACAGGTCCGCCTCTGATTTGGATTGATCATATTATATTATGGCCACTTGATCTTGTCAAATCTGGGTGAGATTGTTGAACTTGATTTGAATGCGTATGTTATATTGTGTATGTATTCTTTAATGTAAAAAACGGCATTGTTAGGTGTTATTTATAGCTTGTTTCATATCAGGGAATATGCCTCGTTATGATGATCGTTATGGTACTACACGCCTCTATGTTGGTCACTTGGCTTCACGGACCAGATCACGTGACTTGGAGGACATATTTAGCAGATATGGAAGGTAATCATTTCTTACAGGAGCTATTTTGGTACACGTTATATGGATATTGAGTTGAATACTTTATATATCTGCCAATTTTTGCATATCATGTTCCTTAGGTAAATATTCTTTTTTGCTTTGTTTTACCCGTCTTGTTTTTGCAATCCTGTGATCTCATATGCTTAGACATAGATATTCTGATCGTTTACACGATCACGACACACTAGATGGAAATATCACCTCCAGGCAGTTGTATTAGCTAATTTTGTTTAGAATTGAGACAAAAACCAAGGTGCAGTATTGCCTTGAGTTCTTGTAAACTTTGATATTGGAAAAGTGCCCCTTGCCAAGTGTCAAGTAAATTTAACCTGATGATCTTTCTGAAGGTTTATGGGTTTATTCCAACCTGGAGGTAATTGGTGAGAGGTAGCCCTTGGTAGAATGAGTCTATTCATGCAGCGTTTATAAGAGACTTTGGCGCCTCTTTCAAAATTGTTTTTGCGTAACTTTTGATGGAATTGGGAACAATCTCGTGGTGTTTAGTTCATCTTTGAGGGGCGAGTTTCAACCCTTTTGGTACTTAATCTCATGATGGCCTTACTGTTTCTGGCGCCATTTACGCAGAATACGCGATGTGGATATGAAGCGTGACTTTGCATTCGTGGTATGCACTGACTGACTTTATTGTTGTACTTTTAGATCATTGTTGATGCAGTAACTATTGTTCTTTTCCTATTAATGGGTATGACCTTTGCATTTCTGCTTCTTTTTTTAATGTTTGACTCTAGGAATTCAAGGACCCGAGAGACGCTGATGATGCACGATACAGCTTAAATGGTCGTGACGTGGATGGAAGCCGCATTGTGGTGGAGTTTGCCAAAGGGGTATGACAGTCATCCTATTCACACGGGCCCATGGGCCAAGTCTTCATGAAATCTGCTCTAATATATTTTTCTTTGCTTTCATGACTACCTTTGAATTCATTAGGTATATTATTACCTGTTGACATAATACAAAATTTGCGGTTTGCCTTGTACTAGGTGCCACGTGGTCGTGGTGGTGGTGGTGGGTACGCAGGTGGGTCTCGCGAATTTCTTGGCAGAGGTCCTCCTCCTGGTTCAGGTCGCTGCTTTAATTGTGGACTTGATGGCCACTGGGCTCGAGATTGTGAAGCTGGTGACTGGAAGAACAAATGTTATCGTTGTGGTGAGCGAGGCCATATAGAGAGACATTGCCAGAACAGCCCGAAGAAAGTGTGAGTTTATTACCAGTCATTCACTCATTCTGCCAATCAGGAAGCCTGTTTCTGTAATTAAGTTTTTTTTTTTTTTCTTTCTCCTTTTATTAAGTGCTGAAAGCAGGCGTGGACGAAGTTACTCGAGGACCCCTTCTCCACCTCGACGTGGTAGAAGCCGCAGTCGTAGTTATAGCAGGAGCCGCAGCTACAGGTTACATACTTTTACATTGCCGGTCCCTCAACTATCATTGTTTGAAAAAATTCTTGATGCAACTTTTTCTGATACCTTGTACACAAAACACTTCTATTATCCAATATCTTAGAAGCATGTGATTACAATAATAGTCTATAATTTATTATTTGAAAATGGAAATGAATTAGTTTAGGAGGTTTTATGCATTTGAATACACTGCAGATGGCTTCTAACTCGCTTCCCTCCTTATTTATTAGTTAAATTATCGTAACAATGACATGCACATAGTTCAATAGGTATTACGCAAGTAATAATTCAGAATGTAGTATCTCTGGGCTATCCTGAATAGGTCTTTAGCCACTTAAAAAGTTAATAGGGCCCAACACATTTGTTTATATGCATGCCCTGCTTTTGTGTTGCAATTCAATATTCGTCGTACGTCTTTCTGCTAAAATCTTTTTTCTAATATTTTCTTTTATGTTGTCCCTTTTCACGTTTCCAGCCGATCTAGGTCGCCTACTAGGCGCGAAAAGAATAGTGAAGGGAGGAAACGCAGTCCCAGGAGACACAAGGCTTCACCACCACCATCCAAAGGAAGGAAACATAGGCCGTCGCCTGCTGACAGGAGCCCAGAAGCCAATGACAGCCCGTCGCCAAGAGACCAGGTGGAGAAGACGACTCCAAGGAGTAGGAGCCCGATCGAAGACAATGGTGGCAGCCCCAATGATAAGAGTCTTGCTGAAGAGGATGGGCTCAGCCGAACCCCAAGCCCTGGCCCTCAGGAAAATGGGAGTCCTATTGATGACGATGATGGGAACCATGGTTCTCCAAGGGGTAGTGAATCTGAATGAGTGTTATTTCGTGTTGGACTTAATTAGTGTGGGTTGTAGTAAGAATCTATATACCTGTTACCTATAACGAATTGTTTAGTTGGAGTTGGATGTTAAAGATGTTTGTAATAATTGTTGCAAGGTGGACTTTTCCTTTCTCCCATTCCTCCTTTTTGGTGCTCATATCTTGTTGCATCGTTTAACCAGTCGAGACATATTGTGTTAAAGCCTAGATATGGTCAAACTCCATTAAGACAAGACCGGTTTTGATTTCAAGCAATCAAAACAACCGATACATGGGTGTTGGATAGTGCGTAAAACAAGTTGTGATAAGGCGATGTGATGACTTTATGTGAGCGTTGAACATGATTTGTCTATATACAGTACCTCCTTGTATTTTAATCTTCAGTAATTAAAATGAGAGATACCACGAACTATATGAGACGCTGAATGTATATATATTTTAAATTAAAGACAACTAATGTGCATGTTTTATACCAAAGGAAATGATTCGAAAATCATTATGATCACTAAATATCGAGATAAATATGTTTTACGGTTCAGATCCACTCCACTTGATAGAAGAAAACATCATATTGGGTTATAATTGGTTTATTCTTATGAAGGGTAGTCATAACTTTCTAAAAAATGGTCAAAAGCGCTTTCACCCAAAATTTATAATGTCACGCTTTCACCTTCATATATTCATGTTTTGGAAACAAATTTCTTTTTAATCATAATGAACTTGATGATCATTCGAACAATATATAAATACGGTAGATTACTTGTCACTTACACATCCACCATCAACGACAAACTTTTCGAACTCTTTTCGATGACATCAAATATCACCAAGTTATGTCATGTTGCTGAAACCGTTCATCGGTTCATGACCCGGAGTTGACATCTATATATCTTTCTTTATGTTAGACCGACTATTTTCAACATATTCACTTACAAAAAACTTATTACGACTCTAGCTTCTTCCTTTCTTTTAAAAAAATAAAATTCTAACCTTCATATATACATGATTGTGCAGGTTTAAACCGCTTACAATGATTTGAAACATTCAGGTTTTGTTTGCGGGTTGAAATTTTTATTTGGTTATCATCTTTTGGAATAGTCTCTTCAGATTTTCTCATCATATCTATTTGATCTTCCATTTTAGTTGATGTTATTGGCGGAAATACTCACTTAGTACAATGGTATTTTATTCATTATTGAATTGATTTCTTGTTTTTATAGTTCATAAATTTGGCAACAAAGTTCGTTATTTATAATTGACATATACATTATATGTACAACAATAAATTATGATGTTAAAATTTAGATGATTTTTGATATAATTATATCGATAGATAACACACTTCTACAATCCAATCACTTCTTGCTACTATCATCATCCACTCCGTTGTCTCATTCTTAACATAAATTATAATGTCAAAAATTAATTGATTCTTACAAAAATTAGTGTATTTGCGAGAAGTCAAATAGTGTATGTTGATTTTGATTCAATTTTCTAATGGGTGTTCGAGATGAACACATTCACAACCAATAGCTCCTTGCTCTCATTTCTCAATTACTACTTAATATTGTTGATACAACATGTTGCCGGGCGCTAAACACCATCTCACCACAATCCATTACATTTTCTCCTTTCATATATGTTAGTTTCAAGATTAAATATTGCTCAATGAACACGTCTTCAAAAAAGTTATATTTATCCCGTCGTATTGTGTGGGTACTTTACTAGTATTAAATCAAATATCGTCAAATAAATGATAAACAATATAATTTAGGGAAACAATTTAAATTAGAGTTAATTAGTATAGAGGATTAAATAGAAAAACATCCTTAATAAGAGTTTCCATATTTTATCAGCAATTGTGAGTTGACTTATTGTTTGAGACGATATTTTCCATCACTTTAATGCAAGGGGTATGTTGGGGATTTCAAAATTTTCACTTTACTAAGTTTAAGGTAAAAAGGTGTAAATGCTTAATAAGGGGTTAGATGTGTGTGCGTGTGTGTGTATATATTGTAAAATAGTGACTCTTACGGGTCGAGTTGGGTCACGAATCACGAGTTAAAAATTGAGATTCTAAGTCACAAGTTAACAACTATGATTTACACCACTAACATTGGTTGTCATTTAAACGGCATTTCATGTATATGTCCTTAGCCTTTCATGTTTAGCATTAGATTGAGGCTTTTGTAGTTTTCTTCGCAACACAATAATTAGATTAGTATTAGCCGTATGTCCCGGAATGGAATGGGACAATACCCTTTACCCGTACACCAATAGCATTATTTAATGTAGTAACTAATAAAATCTCCTATCTCCTTCTCCTATATCTCTCTCTTGTATATTATAATAAATTGCAAATTAGGTTGTTATTATTAAATAAGCCCATTATTAATTAATCTTAACCATTCAATTAATTAGACTTTTTAATATAGACCATTGATCAGTTTTAGATTTAATGACAACCTAAATAGTGGATTATGGTTGAATAAAAGACTAAAATGCCCCCCAACTATTAATTTTAAAACAATTAATAAATGTCGTTTGAAATTAAATTAAATAATTAAGAATATTAATTACAAAGTGAACAGATTGATACGATAGAATAAATCCTAAAATAAATGAGTTACTTATCTTTAGAAAGTCTAATTGTTAAATGGATATAGTATTGTGTTATAAATCATCCCGAACAAGAAATCAAATTTTCTAAAACTTCTCGAAGCAATACACGGCTCATTACACCTCCAAAAAAAAATTAAATGACTTCCTTAATTTTAGCTAAATAAATAATTATTTGAAGATATATACTCCGTATTATTTATGAAAGCAAAGGAAACAATATCTTTATATATCTATCACCACTTTTATTCATAAGACACGAGGGAAATAAACAAATTAATTAACTTTCTAACCGCTCCAAAATAATAGGGAAATTAAACAAAATGCCCCTTTTTTCGCCGAAATATATGGATTTGCCCTTCCTGAAAAAAAAAGTGACGATATGCCCCTAGAAATCGCAAAAGCAAATTTGCTTTTGCGATCCCGTATTTGCCATTTGCGAGCTCGTTCACGTGGCCGAGGAAAAATGACCGATGCGCGTGATGGCAAATCGCAAAAAATATTTTGCGATTTGCGATTTGCTTATGGGGCTAGTTTTTTGCGATGGCTCGTGTCCGTGGCTCGTGAACGGGATCGCAAATCTTGGTCCTGATTTGCGATTTGCCATCGCCTAAGAGAAAAAATTGCAAGTCGTATTTTTGACATTTTTGTATATATAAACATATATTTATGCATATGTTTTGTATATATGTGCAACATTTTTTTATATATGACGTTCACACATCTATCATATATATGTATAAATTTGCTTTTGCAAAATTTGGTTTTGCGATTTGCCATTTACCCGTGCACATACTCGTTTTAATATATATACACATTGTTTTATTGTTTATATATGATAATCACAAACATTTTTTATCATATATATATATAAAAATTTATATTATTTTTTAATATATATCCACATTATTTATTTATGTATATATTTTATTCCGGTTAAATGGATGTGTGGCTAAGGTTTTCCGTGATTTTCGTGATGTAAGATTTTTGGATAAGATTTTCCGTGATTTGCGGGATTCAAGATTTTTGGATAAGATTTCTGGATAAAATATTTGGATAAGAATTTTCGTGATTTTCGTGATCTTTTGCCATCTATAAATACTCTAACTGTAAGCAGGAACACATCTAAAAATATTGAAAAATGGTCCAATCAGGTCATTTTTGGCAATTCCGTTCTCCAAATGAAGAATCATTTACTGAAGAATTATACGCCGAAGTACCCGAATTGTTTTCAATCGCTTTTCATCACGGTGGACACTTTCAGGGCTCAAAAAGAATGTACACGCAAGGTTTGTTGACCTACATTGACGATGTCGATGAATTTTCCACCAAATTTTTGGATTACGCTTTGGAAGAGCTAGGTTATTGGGCTCCAAAGAAGTGGTTCTGTTACTATAAAGAGCCTGATAAAGACCTAGATACTGGTTTACAACTGATAACTGATGATGTCGAGCAACTGAAGCAGATTACTGACTACGCAAAAATACATAAAGAAATTGAGGTGTATGTTACGGGTAACGATCTAGCACATTTCTCAAATTCTGATCAAACAATGCCAGTACGAATTTCTAAAATTAGTATTGGTTCTTCAAGTGCAAGACGTTTATTCGATTAGTGAGTAGTCAAATCTTGTAACTCGTATCTATGTTTCAATCAATTGGATGTTTGCCAAATTATGTTAATCTTTATATAAGTTGTTTAACTAGTGTCCATTTAATTGTTATGTAACGTTAATCATTATGTAATGAAGATGTTTTAGTATTGTTCAAACATGTCAAAATGAACGTCACACAATTTCATTGATTCAAATTAACCATGATAATAAAAACATAAATAACATTGTTAAGTAATACATAACATAGGTTTTCCATTATATATAATTTAAGGGTCACTCAAATGAACACTTGGATAACTCTGAGCCGGCTGAGACGTGGTTGCAGCTTCCTCCTCGATATGGCTTTTCGTTGATTTTGTGGACGTTTTCTGCAATTAAAAATTTTTGGATGACATTAATAATACTATTCCGTATGTTAGTTTTTATATGAATATTTTTGAGAACTCACCTTTTTCGTTCTTGATTTGGATCTTGATTTTGACCTTGACTTGGATCTTGTTGTGGTTCTTGATCTGCTTGGCTCGTCTGTTCTATCGTATAGAGCCATACAATTACAAACCAATACCTCATTCGTCTCATTCGTCTCACTCATCCCAACCTGCTTCAACAACCTTTGTATAATGATATGTTGCGCATCAGCCCGCTTGTCTTGCGCATCAGCCCGGCTAACAAGGGATTCAATCGTCTTAGCCTGAGCGTCCACCATTTCTCGTAAGGAGCGCAACTCCCCCTCTGATGTCGACTGATAGGTCTGACGAACATCTGGACCAGGACCATCACCAAACGGCTGATCATCATGCCGCGATGAAAACGTGTCTACATCATGAGATGGGTTGGGATAGGAGGGCTTGGCATCCACATTTTGACTGTTCCGTGCCTTCTTCGATGGCCTTTCAGCAACTACCTGCTCGTCAAAGTATTTCCAACTATCAATCCACCACTGGCACTTCTTCTCATACTTATTCGGCTTCAAGGTAATCTTCGGAAGATACTCGGCTGTGGTATCCCTCTGCATAAAACGAGTCGATTAGTGAGTTCACATTTAATTTTATAATAACTTTATTAATCGCCATATATGTACACACACATACATATATACATATGTATATGCCTTTAAATATACATACATATATATATATACATACATATATATATATATATATACATACATATATATATATACATACATATATATATATATATATATATTTATATACATATATATATATATACATACATATGTGTACATATATATATATATATATATATATATATATATATATATATGTATATATATATATATATACATGAGTATAGTCAAATAGATGTACCTTTATATATACATATATATATATATATATATATATATATATATATATATATATATATATATATATATATATATATACAGATAGATATAATAGATACAGATAGATATACAGATACATACAGATAGATCAATCAAGTTAATATATAATTGCACAGGAAAAAATATTTTTTTAAAAAAATTGGAAATATCCTTTTCGTAAAACGGATAAACCAGCTAATATTTTAGCTTATCAAATGACCAAAATTTCATCAGCATCACCCAATGATCAACAATATATACTTATGTCCACATACACATACACACACATATACATATACAACACATACACACATATATAAAATAACTTACCGCAATCCGCAAAGCCTGACCGAATTCTTTAAATTCAATAACCTTCCTTTTGCGCTCCCAGTAGATCCCACGTGGTATTTGATCTCGCTTAGGTCTTGTAGCAATTGTCTCTACCTGACGATGAAAAGCTTCCCAAATCCAAGCCTTGTAAGCAATAAGCAAACGACAAACAACCATATTATTGTTTTAGTATATTATAAATTAACTAAACAAAAAGTATGAAATAATTCGAACATTAATAATTAAGACGATGCTACCTTACACGCCCAGCCGAAACCACTCAACGTGTACTGCATCCCTTCTTGACTCATCCGAGTCTCCAAACCCTTATCCAGCTGCTCATAACTTCTGGCCCAAATAATATTACCCCAAGGGTTCCGGTTAAAAACATCAAAATGCTCAACCAGATGCATATGATCATCCTCAATATTATGCGAACCCTGCTTTCCCCAAAACCCTTTATATAGCAACAAAAGCATACACACGCGCACACAATCCTCATCACTCAACTTCCTCGGCCCACTAAACAAACCTTTATCGTGAAACTTATTAGAAAGGTCGGATACACGTACGCTACGTTTAACAATTTCCGGGAACAAACGCGCTCTAAATGCCGGGATCGTCCGTCGAACCTCCTTGGGAATATGATCCGCTATATTTTCATTGGGACCGAACCGAAAACCTGTCACCAGACAAAACTCCCTGCGACCAAAACCTATAAAATGGTCATCCGTATCCGCCGCCCTAAAACACAAATCACCCGGCTCCGCGCGAGGGTGCTTTAACCCGGGATGCTCCTTTCGTCGAAACTGGAGTATATGATGCACAAAACCCGGGTCATTGTCCGCAGCCTTCACATCCAACCAATGGCCAAAGCAGTGGTCTCTAAATATCTTTTGTTGATCGTTTGATAAGTGCAACTTGATATGGCCAGTAACTGTGAGTTGACTTTTCAAAGTCAGCCTTTCATTAAAAATGTCCTGCAGAGTGATCAATCAATCGAAACATGTTTCGTTAATAAAAGTGATAAATAACAACTAATCGAAACATGTTTCGGGTTTAAACCTACTAAATTCAAAAACACGCGCTAACTTTAACAAATATTATTCAAAAACATCGTAATACCTGAGAATCATCCATATTCCGGTCAATCGCGTCGCTGGTAAGCCGTGGCAGTGGCGAAACCCTCCGCCGAACCCGGAATCACGATCGTCGGTGGTGAAACCAAGTTAGGGTGGTACGGTTGTGGTACGGTGTTGGTGCGGTGGTCGGGACGGAGGGTAGTACGGTGGTGGTGGTGCGCCGGAGGCTGTGGTGGTGTGATTCGTCGGTTATCCGGCTACAAAGGGGAGGTGGAGGTGGGGTTTGGGTCGGGGTGATGGTGGTGGCCCAACCTACGATGGGGGACACGGATCGTAAATCGCAAATCTTGCGATTTACGATAGTGATTTGATGGATCGCGGTGTGTACGGAGGGCGGGTGAAGGTTTGGAGGGTTAGGGATGAAATGGCCGTGTATATCGTGATATATGGGCCAATATTTGGGCGGTGGCAAATCGCAAAAAACGACCTAGGTTATTTTGCGATCCCGTTCACGATCCGTTCACGAGCCACGGACACGAGCCATCGCAAAAAACTAGCCCCATAAGCAAATCGCAAATCGCAAAATATTTTTTGCGATTTGCCATCGCGCGCATCGGTCATTTTTCCTCGGCCACGTGAACGAGCTCGCAAATGGCAAATACGGGATCGCAAAAGCAAATTTGCTTTTGCGATTTCTAGGGGCATATCGTCACTTTTTTTTTTCAGGAAGGGCAAATCCATATATTTCGGCGAATATAGGGGCATTTTGTTTAATTTCCCAAAATAATATCACATTTTCTTATATTTTAAAGTACAAACTAAATAAAGACTAATGGTTGAAAGAATGTTTTCATGAAATTTACGTTAGAGGCATGACTGTTGTTCGATCTCAAAATTTAAAAATTACGTATGTTGTTCAAGTATATATGATATATATGATATATGATAGCGGATATATTAGCTTAATATAATATAGGTTAAATTTAATTCTAATAATATAAGAACTAAGTTACGGTTAATGTGCCATAAGCAAAATGATAGTTTGAAATCCTACAAGTCATTTTATATATTTATACCTAATACTTAATAGGAAACGGATCAGAGAAGAACGGAATCCCGTGAGAGAGAAAGAAGGCATACGGACTAACCACTTACATCGCGACATCTGTCAAAGTACCAAGGGCATTTTCGTCAAACATCACATAAAGTAAAATCTGACCTAGCTGCCCGAATTTTACGAGTACGTACGGCAAAATCAAATCACAACCTTATTCATTCTCCTTAAAAAATCAAATCAACAATCATAATTCTCTCAAAAGTTGCTTACGAAAATCGATTTTTACTCTACATCGTTAACGAATCTTACAATCGTATATACGATTTTTTTCTGATTGCAAAATACGGAATGTCGAACGAAACAGCCTCACATCTGCTGTAAACATCAACAATCAATCAACAAGTTGTAGAAAACGCGACTCATGTATCAACTCAATCGGAAGAAATCGCCACTACATCAAAACAGCAAAACGATTGTAAGAACTTCTAATTTTAAAATATCTGTATACGTACATCATTGCGTTTATATATATCTGAATATCTATCTGTATATATACACATACATAACGAGATTTATTATATGTTAAAATAATGATTATAATCGCATATCTCAACATGTATAGCTATCTGTATCATGCTTATGATAATATGTATAAAATGTGTTAGATAAAAATAAACATATATGATGCATAAAAAAAAGTGTTTGATGCAGTGCACATATTCATTGTGAAAAAAGTGTTGACAACTACAACGTGTCTTTGATGCAGTAAAAAATATATGATGCAGTGTAACACCCCAATATTCGAGGTATTATTTTAGTGTATCCAGAAATATACAATTTATGAAATAGTATCAATGAAATAATAAGATATAATATAAAACGCAATTAGGTTTCTCAGTTCCAGACTGTAAATAATTAAAAGAATTGGGTTTAATATATAAAACCCGTATCTATCTTATACCCTTTCTAAAACATTCCAGAAAAATACATACGAGGTATCAAAATCGTGGATCAACATCACCATCATCAATCCTTCAATCTCAATTTCAATCCAAGCTAGAAATCTTCAAGATTATCATTCTCATCATCATCTCTAAACTATTGTAAGTGTTTTCTTATGAATTATAACCTAGGGTTTTAAGGGATTAGTGGGTTTTGATGATTTCATTCAATTGGCTCAAATCAGGGCATGAAATTGAATTAGTTAATGTGTATGAGTATGATTAACATCATTAGTAATCATTTTACCCCATGAAAATAGTAAATTCATCAAGAGTGTTCTTGATGAAGTTATGGGGTTTTGGCTAAAACTCTTTTGAATTGAGTTCATTAACATAAAGAGTAGTTAGTTATGTTGATAGAAGTATAAATAGATTATGTTAACAAGAATTCAACAAGAACTCTAGGTATTCAAGGATTTTGAATGATTATGAAATTAAAAGTTAAATTGATTAGTGGAATAATGAATGATTTAGGCTAATCAAAGTGAGGGAGTATAAAATATGAGTATTAGTTAGTTATCATGAGTCTTGGATTCTAATAATTGTGTATCATTATATGTTAATTGAAATAGGTGGTTAAAAGCTCGGAATAGGTTGTATCGTTGTGGCTAGAATCTTCAATCACACAATAAGGTGAGTATATAGCGAATCAATTAAGTGAAGGTTATGTATATCCGGATTGCTTAAGAGCAAGAGGTTTTACATAATCATGATATTGTTGTTATACTTGTTTATTGTTGTTATTGGTATTATTGTATGCAATTGTTACGAAATATATATTACGAAATATGTGCTAAGCACAATCTGTATCTTAAGGACCGCGGATCCAATTGGTATCTATCTCTACTTAAGTTCATTATTTGATAGACTAAGAATTATATGTGTGATTGTATTGCTTAATTGGTTACCTATGTATTCACTAGGCATTTTATGCTTACTCCGTATCATTCAAATGTATTGTAGGTAATACTTCGAAAGGAAAGGATAAGGAAATCAAGAAAGAGTAGCGTGGATTGGTTTGCAAGTTGTAAGTGCAAGCCTTCTCTTTTGGATTATCGTTTTGATGAAACTTGTGAAATACGCCCAAGATGTTTTGAAATACATTAGAAATATGTAATATGTGGTTTTGGATTTAGTTGACATTAAAAGTCAACAACTGGTGTAAATTATGTATTGAAAGTGAAATAGAAGTCTTAGCATGCTACTTAATGGTAAATGGGTCGTAAGTGTCAAAATGGGTCAATAGTGACCCATGTGTGTATAATGAACTTTACCAAGGTTATAGAATCCTGGTTAGTTGCTTTAAGTTTGTTTGGGTATTTTGGAAAAGTGGTGAAAAGTGCAATAGCTGATAATGTGTGAGTTGTATTTTGAGTTGTCAACCAAAAGTGTCAAAAATGGGCGAAAATAAATCATACGCTCAAATGTTGCGTTTTTGTGAAAATTGAAAAAGTACAAAAAGGGAAACCTTCGTTTTGACCATTTGAATGTATCTGCAAAGTTTTAGAATCTAATTCCTTACGGTTTATGAATTATGCACGTTTGAATTTTGACAAAATTTGAATTATGGTCTGATCTGGAATTTAACTAGTGAACGCGATCCGGCTAGGTATTCCCAGGATCGCGTTCCTCTTTGAAAAATCACCACAATCGGATTTTTAACTAGCAAACGTGATCCAGCTAAGGTTTCAGGATCGCGTTCGTCAGTGTATTTTCGTCACAGAATGTTTTGAACACAGGAACGCGATCCCAAGACTTGTTTCTGGATCGCGTTAGTGTGTAAAGTTTGTGTAAAATCCAAAAATGCATAAGTGTTTAAGTGAACTTTAGAGACCTCTTTATTTCACATTTTAACACTTTAGAGACCTCTTTTTATGGTATGACTTTAGGAACCTCTTTTTAACAAATAGTGATTGAATTTATATGGGACCAAATGTAATCGAATTTTAAGTATCATTTTTCCGCTGGGATAAAAAAAAAAAAAAAAAAAAAATTTATGGGCGTTTCAAGTTGGTATCAGAGCGATAGTTTAAGAGAATTACGTAATCCACATTAGGATTGCATAATCTTAAACTATTTCGAATCTATGATTATGTTGATAATTGTATTGTGATAGAATCTTGTTTTGTGAATTGATGTGGAACCTTAAGAATGATTGTTGCTTTGCTTAAATACGTTCAAGAGGAATGAATAGAAGTGTGTAATTAGTATAATATATCTACGTCTGGCCAACGCAGTTGTATTATACTAGTGCACATGGGTGATTCAATACCTTTGAATGTAATATGGGTTTGGTGAATGATTGTTCTTGATGGTTTATATAGGATATCTTTAACTTGTATTACTATATAGAATTTGGAATATATTAATTAAATTGTTAATTCTTGTAGTAAATGAAATCAATAAATCAAGGTGATCAGAATCCTCAGGGAAATTCTCCTCAACATGAAGAGAATGCAAGTGATAGAAGTTTAAACCCTGAGGATGAAGCAGGGATTAGGCAAATTATCGGGCAAGCCCTTAAAGAATTCGGCCCAACTGTAATCTCTGAAGTAGATAATATTGTGACTTCTAAAGTCAATCAAGTATTAACTGATAAGTTAAAAGAATTTGAACAACAACACCCTATTCTAATGAATCCTTTAGTAGCCACGGGACTCTTGACTGCTCAAGGGTCGGCAGAAAGCTATGATTTCAAAAAGTTTTCCGGTTGTAAACCGCCTGAATTTGAAGGTGAATTGAATCCTGTTGCTAGTCTTAGGTGGTTAAGTAGAATGGAGGAAACGTTTCTGTTATCTAAATGTCCTGATAATTTGAGAGTGCTGTTTGCTGCTCACCAACTCAAAGGTGATGCTCACGAATGGTGGAATTCAAAGATTGACACCTATGGATTTGAAACAGCATCTCAGTTTTCTTGGGACAAGTTTAAAGAATTATTCAAAAGTGAATTTTCACCACCAGCTGAACTAGAAAAGTTAAAGGGTGAATTTCTTGCGATTAATCAAGGAAGGATGTCTGTAGCTGAATATTCCAAATCCTTCCATGAAAAATCTCGTTTCTGTCCTGAGTACACTTCTAATGAGAAGTTGTTGACTGATCATTTCTATCGTCATTTGAATCTTGAAATCCGTGAATCTATTGATCAGTCATTTTATAAGGATATTCCAACGATATTGAATCGAGCCTTAGTAAGAGAAAAAGATTTATTAGCTAAGCGTGCTGAATATGCTAGTAAAAGAAAAGCTGAGCAATCTACTCCATCTCAATCATCATCGTTTAAGAAAACCAGAACTGATTCGAAATCACCATCACAACAATCCTCACAAAAATCTCAATCACAACAACAGTTTTCTCAACCCCGTACTCGTGAATGGCCATTATGCGATAAATGTGGAAAAAGACATCTTGGGGATTGTAAATGTTTCAAGTGTGGGAGGCCTGGACACATGGCACCGGATTGCCCTAGTCCTTTCCGTTTATGTTACACCTGTTTCAAAAGTGATCATATTCAGGCGGATTGTCCCGTTAAGAAAGAAGAGCAGAGAAAGCAACAACAAAGGAAAGATACTGAGAAGAAAGGGACAACTGCTGGATCGGGAGTCAAACCCCGTGCTTTTCAAATCACAGCGGAGGAGGCTAAGGAATCACATGATGTGGTGACAGGTATCTTTATTATAAATTCTATACCTGCCCATGTTCTGTTTGATTCCGGAGCTTCCAGATCTTTTGTATCACTTTCGTTTTGTAAATGTTTAAATATTTCTGTATCTAAACTTGATCATCCCTTAGAAGTTGAAATAGCTGATAATAAGCCAGTAATAGTTTCTGATGTGTATAAGGGGTGTATCATCGAAATAGGAAGTGAGAAGTTTAATGTTGATCTAATCCCAATGCAAATGGGGGAGTTCAACATAGTAATAGGAATGGATTGGTTAGGACGAAATAAATGTGTAATCAATTGTCATGAAAAAGTTATTTTCCTGAAAGCACCTAGCGGACAGGATATAACTGTTTATGGCGAACGTATCAATCGAACTATTCCTGTATGCACGTATGCACGAGCTAAAAGATTGTTATCACATGGGTGTCGAGCCTTTTTGGCACACGTGATTGATAACTCTAAATCTGTTGCTGTGCTTTCTGATATCCCTGTTGTCAATGAATTCCCGGATGTATTTCCTGATGAACTTCCTGGTCTTCCACCTGATCGACAAGTTGAATTCAAAATTGATTTAATTCCTGGAGCTATTCCAATTGCTAAGACTCCTTATCGTTTAGCCCCAACTAAAATGCAAGAAATGATGAATCAGTTGCAAGAACTCCTTGATAAGGGCTTTATTCGTCCTAGCAGTTCGCCATGGGGAGCTCCAGTGTTATTCGTTAAAAAGAAAGATGGATCTTTAAGAATGTGTATCGATTATCGGGAATTGAACAAAGTGACCATTAAGAATCGTTACCCTTTGCCTCGAATCGATGATTTATTTGATCAACTTCAAGGTGCCAGTTTCTTCTCAAAAATCGATCTTCGGTCTGGTTACCATCAGTTAAAGGTAAAGGAAGATGACATCTCTAAAACTGCTTTTCGAACCCGTTATGGTCACTATGAATTCGTTGTCATGCCATTTGGTTTAACCAATGCTCCAGCTGCATTTATGGATTTGATGAATCGTGTATGTCGTCCTATGCTGGATAAATTTGTGATTGTTTTTATTGATGACATTCTCATTTACTCTAAAAGTGAGAGTGATCATTCAATTCATTTTGAGACAAGTTCTGGAAATGCTTCGATGTGAAAAGCTTTATGCTAAATTCTCCAAGTGTGAATTCTGGTTGCGTGAAGTTCAGTTTCTTGGACATGTGATTAATGTCCATGGTATTCAAGTTGATCCTTCTAAAGTCGCTGCAGTTCTTAAGTGGGATCCTCCTTCGAGCCCCACTGAGGTCAGAAGTTTTCTTGGTCTTGCGGGTTACTATCGTCGTTTCATTCAAGATTTTTCTAAGATTGCTACCCCGTTGACTCAATTGACTCGAAAGAGTGTATCTTGGAAATGGGGTGAAGAACAATCTAAAGCATTTCAAGTGTTGAAAGAAAAGCTCAGTCAGGCTCCTATCCTTGTTTTACCGGAAGGTAATGGGGACATGGTGGTTTATTGTGATGCTTCTAAGCTTGGCTTGGGCTGTGTATTAATGCAATGTGGGAAGGTTATAGCTTATGCTTCGCGTCAACTTAAATCTCATGAACAAAACTATCCTACTCACGATCTTGAATTAGCAGCTGTGGTCTTTGCATTGAAGATTTGGCGACATTATCTATATGGAGTCAAGTCTACCATTTATACTGACCACAAAAGCTTGAAATATTTCTTTGATCAGCGGGATTTGAA
This sequence comes from Helichrysum umbraculigerum, assembly GCA_949592205.1. Classification (NCBI taxonomy): domain Eukaryota; kingdom Viridiplantae; phylum Streptophyta; class Magnoliopsida; order Asterales; family Asteraceae; genus Helichrysum; species Helichrysum umbraculigerum. The sequence goes on from CATIUR010000003.1 coordinate 76,338,545, forward strand.
TAACCGATAGAGAAGATGGCTTGATCTTGTCAAAGATTACGATTGTGACATTCTTTACCACCCTGGTAAGGCAAATGTCGTTGCGGATGCTCTTAGCCGAAAGGCTATTCATTATATTCTTTCAGTGAAATCTCTTAGCATGATTGTGTTTCCTCAATTGCTTGATTCTATAAAAACTGCTCAAATTGATGCGTTATCTTCTAATGACCTGAGTAAGCAACGCTTAAAGGGTCAACTTTCTGAATTAATTGAAGATTCTCGAGGGCTGAGAACTCGTTATGGTAGAATCTGGATACCAGTAACGAGTGATGTGAAGAAATTGTTATTGGATGAATCTCATAAATCGAAATATTCTGTTCATCCAGGTGCCACCAAAATGTATCGTGATCTGAAATGTGATTATTGGTGGCCTGGTATGAAACGTGATATCATTAAATACATCCAAAATTGTCTCACTTGTCTTCAAGTAAAAGCTGAGCATCAACAACCATATGGAAAACTCCAACCTTTGGATATTCCAGTTTGGAAATGGGAACACATCACCATGGATTTTGTTACAAAGCTGCCGAGAACTCCTCGCCAGCATGATGCCATTTGGGTGATTATGGACCGATTAACAAAAAGTGCTCTTTTCATACCTATCAAGGAAGCATCATCCTCTGAAGTATTAGCAGAAATCTATATCCGTGAAGTTGTTGCTCGCCATGGAGTACCAGTTTCTATTGTTTCTGATAGGGATACTCGTTTTACCTCTCGATTCTGGAAGAAATTTCAAGAAGATTTGGATACTCAACTACATATTAGTACGGCTTTTCATCCTCAAACGGATGGACAAAGTGAACGTACTATTCAAACTCTAGAAGATATGCTGCGAGCATGTGTCATTGACTTTGGTGGTAGCTGGGATTCTCATCTCCCATTGGTGGAATTTTCATATAACAATAGTTATCATTCTTCCATAAAGATGCCACCATATCAAATGCTTTATGGTCGAAAGTGTCGTACTCCCATTTGTTGGGGAGAAGTCGGTCAACGTGAGCTAGGCAGTACTGATATAGTTCAAATGACTATTGAAAAGATTGATCAAATCCGTGAAAGGCTAAAAATGGCTCAAGACCGACAGAAATCTTATGCTGATAAACGCAGACGACCAATTGAATTCCAAGTTGGCGATAAAGTAATGTTAAAGGTTTCTCCTTGGAAGGGTATCATTCGTTTTCGGAAAAGAGGAAAACTAAGTCCAAGATATATTGGACCTTTCGAAATACTCGATCGTGTCGGTCGTGTAGCTTATCGGTTACAATTACCGGATGAGCTTAGTGGTATTCATGATACATTCCACGTGTCACAGCTTCGAAAATGCCTTGTTGACGAAGCTTCATATGTACCTCTTCCTGAAATCCAAATAAATGAGAAGTTGAATTATATAGAAGAACCCGTCAAGATTCTTGATCAAAAAGTTAAACAATTAAGGAATAAAACGGTTTCCATCGTCAAGGTGCAATGGCAACATCGAAAGGGTTCTGAATTTACTTGGGAACCTGAAGAGTGGATGATGGTGTACTACCCTGCAGTGCATCAAGAATGGTTCGTGAGGACACGAACAGAATAAGTGGGGGAGACTTGTAACACCCCAATATTCGAGGTATTATTTTAGTGTATCCAGAAATATACAATTTATGAAATAGTATCATTGAAATAATAAGATATAATATAAAACGCAATTAGGTTTCTCAGTTCCAGACTGTAAATAATTAAAAGAATTGGGTTTAATATATAAAACCCGTATCTATCTTATACCCTTTCTAAAACATTCCAGAAAAATACATACAAGGTATCAAAATCGTGGATCAACATCACCATCATCAATCCTTCAATCTCAATTTCAATCCAAGCTAGAAATCTTCAAGATTATCATTCTCATCATCATCTCTAAACTATTGTAAGTGTTTTCTTATGAATTATAACCTAGGGTTTTAAGGGATTAGTGGGTTTTGATGATTGATGTAGCGTAAAAAGTCACGTTTTTACCTACATTATTGACCCCATATTTAGGCCTTTTATAACAAAATCATTCTTAAAACATCATTATTTATCATATTTTGTTATAAAGGTGAAAACTTGACGGACTTTCCAAAACTATACGAAAAGGGCTGAAAATACACTGAAATAGGCACCAAATTGAGCCAATCCCTAAATCTACTGTAAACTCCATACCAAGACCTCACATTTATCTTATTTTGTAGCTATGGAGATTACGAGAACGTGGATATAAGGATTGCTCAAAACGGATCAAGGACGAAAAAGTTATGCAAGTTACAGCGCAGCCGAAAGCTACAAAACGTATTCTGGACACGCATGGGCCCCACACATCCAATTTCTACCAAATTGGCATCATTAGAAGCGTAACGGAATTACGAAGCCGTAGGCAAAAGAATCAAGTCAAACGGACACAAAACGGAGAAGATACGGCCTTCCGAAGATGCGAGAAAAGTCAGAAAAATCACACGGCCTAGCACACGGCCACCCTAGGTCCGTACACGGCCTATACAGGGCCGTACACGGCCTGTACAGAGCCGTACACGGCCTGTATAGGGCCGTACACGGCCTCTTTTGGTCACACACGGCCTCCGTCTTGCTTCGTTTGCTTGTACGTGTGCTTGTGTGCTTGTACTCTTGGATCCATGGCTTGCCTATAAATAGTGACCTCTCCATCCTCATTTCACACACCAATTCTTTCATAGAATTTTCACTTTCTCTCTCACACACTCTCTCTCTCTCTCTACTTTCTCTCTCTAGCACTACTCTTAGGAGTTAGAGGAGAAATAGAAAGAGCAGCTAGTTAGCGTAGCGGTAGTTGTAGCGTCTGTACGGAGTCACTCCGAGACTTTGGTCACGAAGATTTGTCTGTAATAAATATTCAGGTTATATTTATATCTCTTTTCTTTATTTCGTAAATATGATTTGCTTATATTATGTTTGCGTTGTATTGATTGCTAGAGATGCCATGCTAGGCTAGACAAATCTGTGTTTGCTATGTTAATGGTTATGTTTAAGTAGTTATGATTTAATATGCAATTGGGATGTCACCATTATGAAACAACGGAGGTAACGTTATACGGCTTTCATTTGTATAGCGCCGGAACCATCACGAATGTGTGTAGTACGGAACGTGGAAGCTATGAAAGTCGTGGGCACAATCCGTTGTGGAAATAATGATTCCCAATTGTAACATGATGTTGCTCTGTCTGTGTGAATATTAAACTGTATCTGAATTTATGAATTGAATCTCAATTGTTTACCTATCCAACTTATGCTGTGGTTAGAAACTTCCTGCTAAAACCTGGCCAGTTATTAGTGGTACGTACTCTACCTATTCTATGTATGATGAAGCATTTGAACTCGACATGGCTGTATTCTCTAGATTGAAACTACATCATAAGAGATACGGAGCATAGGATTAGAGATAGGTTAGATTCAAGTTCTTATATTGAATATCTTTGAGAGACCTTTCGGGATATTTATGATCCAATTATCTGGTTATGTGATACAGTATGAAATAGGAATAGTTATCTGTGTGCCTTTCTATTGCATGTTCTTGTTTGATTGTTGCCTTAGGAATGTTGCATGCTAGAACTGTACCTCTGATTACTATATGTAACTGCATGATTAGGGTTTTCAGATATAAGTTGATGTTTATACAGTAGAGTGATGTGCATGTAATAGTTAAGGTGATTTATATGATTGATGATGAACAATTCAATAAACCGTTAGACAAGTTAATCCAACCTATTCCGTAGGGTAACTCCTGTTCACTTTATTGTTTATTCAACAATTCGTGCCATGATACCGACACACATTTGTCAGAGATTGGGGAATAGGATTAGAGAATAACTGTTGATTGAATTGATCAGTACATTTGGGAGAACTTCCGGTGTATCTGACACTATATAATTGCTATCCATGTGACATATTATTTATCTGATTGTAGAGACCTTTACGTTAGATATTTAATAGGATCGTAATTATACATCATTAATAATATAGGGTATCCAATGAGCAAACTGGTAATTTGAATCAATGCTAAGGAAAAACCATAAAACGGCACAGTACTTCGTATAACGTTTAAATACGCGGGATAAGCTAAGGAACTGCCGTAGGTATAATACTTCGTGTTAATTTAAGTTCCGGTTACTCAACGGATTAATCATCATAACTAGTGGCTTTAACACCCATAACTACTATCCAAAGCATATACCAGCATCATAGTAAACACTCTCGTATCCACTGTTCTCTGAGCCTCCGTACAAACATCTTTTCCTTTTCTGCATTTATTTTTCCGTAGATTAGTCATAAAACCAAATCAAACCAACTCTTATTTTAAACCCTAGCTAGATTACAAAAGATAATTAGAACGCCTAAGATCCCATGCCCGTTGTAGTGTAAGAACGACACCTGAGTCAACATACCACTTACTACCCTAGTAACCTAATTAGGGCTGAAAGTAGTATTAGCTTAGGATATCCCCAGCTCTATAAATTTAAAACACCCCACTGGTGTGTCCCGTTGTGACAACGACCGCTTCGGGGCGCATCAGGTTTTTGGTGCCGCTTCCGGGGATCACAACGGCCGATTTTAGGTATTTTAGTTATCTTAGTTATTTAGCGATCCTTTCAGAAGATCAATATCATCCGTAAGTTACTTTTCCTGTCTTTAGGTTAGATTTCCCTTTCCGTTCTTAGAATAGTTTAAACCCATCCTTTCCAAAACTCTACTTTCTACCAACAAGTTATGACGAATCGTATCACTCTCGCCTCATCAATCAAGCCACTGCTAGAGGAACGAGGAGGACCAATCGTATCATCTGCTGACGAAAACCTTGAAATTAAGCCACATTTCATCAAAATGATTAAATCTCAGTGCCAATTTAATGGTCTTCCGGTTGAAAATCCAAACTCTCATCTTAACAAGTTCATCAACCTTTCTGACTCCTTCGAACAAACGGGATCCAGTAATGAAGTTACCCGACTTCACCTGTTTCCCTATTCTTTAGCTTCTCGAGCACAAGCATGGTTTTATGAACTCGAACCTAATTCGATTCATACATGGGAGGATATGGCTACCAAATTCATGGCTAAATATTTCCCTCCGTCCCTACAAACCAAGCTTAAGAATGAAATCACTAACTTTCTCCAAAAGGATAATGAATCATTAAGCTCTGCTTGGGAACGCTTTAAGAATTTGCTCGGAAGATGTCCGAATCATCAGTTTGCTGAAACGAATTTGGTCTGCACATTCTACAATAGTTTGAATCCTCATCATCAACAAACCCTCGATGCTGCTTCATCCGGAAACTTCATGCTACATACTTCAGACGAAGCGTGGAGGTTGATCGAGACGATGACGATGCATCAACATGACTTGGAGCAAGATGAATCAACTTCGGAGGAAAGGAGTACTTCTAATGCCTTGGACACTTTGAAAGCTCAAATTGAATCAATCTCTAAAGTTGTCAAGGACATGCAAGAACCTTCTAAACCCAAACACGAGAAGAAACCTCAAAAGCTATTCTCACGCCAAAGGTTCAAAGAAGACATTCTTGCCACTACTGGAGAAACCTCTGATCAAGCACATCATTCAAAATCTTTCATTCAGAGGCCAACCAGTAGACCTTCTTCTCAATCGTTAGTTCTTTCTTCACCCTCTACTTCATCTCATTTGACTTCTTGTCTAAACACCGAAATTTTCAATAACTTCATGGTTAATCAATATAATATTAATAAACAAATTGTTGATTTTCAAAACCAAATTGATAGTTTGCTTAGAATTTCAAACGATTTAGTTAAAAACATGGAGGATAATGTAAAAAGGTTGTTTTTAAAAGTTGATGAGAAGCAAAGGGAAGAAGCGATCAGCAAAGCTATTCATCATTCATCTTATGATTATGATGATATCCTTGTGGTCACTAGAGGAGGAAAAGAGACTAAGAATGAGAAATCGATAGATATTCCGACAAACGAACCTTCTATTTCTTCACCTATCACTGACTCAGTACCAGTTAAGACACCTGTCACTTCTCCTGAGCCAGCACCTTCTAAAGCCCCAGAAGTCATTGTTCCTACACGTATACCTTTCCCTGGTAGGCTTAAGAAAGAGAAACAAGAAGCTCAGTTTGGAAAATATCTAGAGATGTTTAAAAGCTTACACTTAAATGTCAAACTTTTAGATGCTTTAGTTGAGATGCCTAGTTGTGCCAAATTCTTTAAAGAACTCTTATCAAATAAAGAAAAACTTAAACAAATAGTTAACTTGCCTTTAGATGCAGAGTGCTCTTTGATCATGCAACAAGGACTACCCCCAAAGCTAGGAGATACTGGCCGTTTCACTATACCTTGTTATCTACAGGATGTTCAAATAAGTAACGCCTTAGCCGACTTAGGAGCTAGTGTAAACCTTATGCCGTATTCCCTCTATAGGAAATTAGGATTAAGCGAACTTTTACCAACTCGTATGACCATCCAATTAGCCGATAGATCAGTTAAACTCCCTCGTGGAATTGCTGAAGATATTATGGTACGTGTTGATAAATTCGTCTTTCCTGTGGATTTTGTTGTCATGGACATTGAGGAAGATACCGAAGTTCCACTCATCCTTGGCAGACCTTTCCTAAACACTGCCAAGGCCGTCATTGACGTAAATGAAAAATCTTTAAAACTTCGAGTCGGAACTGAGGAGGTCACCTTCAATGTTGACAAGCTAATGAAACAACCTATGGGAGAAGACCTTGGTCTTGTAGATTTTATGCAGGAAATAATTGAAGAACACCTGGAAGAGATCCTCGCAGTAAGCAGCAATAACTATCTTCCAAACACAGTCATCACTACCAGAAGACTTTGCCAAGAAGATGAAGGTCTATGCTCAGCTATCTCGGATCCACCAACTGCATCTAAGGAAGTGCTATTTCCTTTAAAGAAATCCAGCAATCAGCTTAACAGTTTTATCACAGCTGCTCCGCTTGGATCTGGCACACCTGTCACTCTCTTAAGAAGGAACCCTACTCCTGAAGTACCCGATTCATCTCTCACAAAAGACCAAATTCTGAAGACTCTCGAAAAGATGGAGTCAATGCTTAAACCACCTTATCTACAATCTGAAAAATCAAATCCAGAGATCACATTCAGCACATCTTCTTCTGCTCAATTCCAGAGATTTGCATTCACGGAAAACAACGATACCATAATCACTGAAGACAATGCAATCTCTCACTCTTCAAAAGCAAAATACGAGCTAAGAAAAGATGAGCTATCCGATAAATCAGAAGGGGTTGAAATAGCATCAGCCGACAATCCAGAGATCCCTGCAGAAGATTCAGAATTTCAAACGAAGTTCGACGAGCTTAAAAGAGACGAAATTGCAAGGATGAAACCTTCCATAGAAGAACCACCAGAATTGGAGCTGAAGGAACTACCCTCACACCTTGAATATGCTTTTCTCGAAGGAACTTCACACTTACCAGTTATCATATCAAAAGACCTGAAGCCGGAAGAGAAAGCAAAACTTATTGAAGTTTTGAAGTCACATAAGAAAGCGATTGCTTGGAAGATTTCTGACATACAAGGGATCAGTCCGAACTATTGCACTCACAAGATCTTAATGGAAAACGACTTCAGACCATCAGTACAAAGGCAGAGGAGAGTCAACCCGAAGATTCAAGAAGTGGTTAAGAAGGAAGTTATCAAACTCTTGGACGCTGGCCTGATTTACCCTATTTCAGATTCCCCTTGGGTCAGCCCAGTTCAAGTTGTCCCAAAGAAAGGAGGAATGACGGTTATCGCTAACGAAAACAATGAATTAATTCCAACACGAGCAGTCACCGGTTGGAGGGTGTGTATTGACTACCGAAAACTAAATGAAGCCACTCGCAAAGATCACTTCCCTCTACCGTTCATTGATCAGATGCTGGAGAGATTATCAGGAAATGAATTCTACTGTTTTCTTGATGGATTCTCCGGTTATTTTCAGATTCCTCTCGATCCAAAGGACCAAGAAAAGACAACATTCACATGTCCATATGGAACTTTCGCTTACCGACGTATGCCGTTTGGCTTATGTAATGCACCTGCTACATTTCAGCGATGCATGGTGGCAATTTTCCATGACATGATCGAACAATGCATGGAGGTATTCATGGACGACTTCTCAGTCTTTGGAGATTCCTTCTCTACTTGTCTTTCCAACTTGGATAGGATGCTTGCCCGATGTGAAGAATCAAACCTCGTTCTGAATTGGGAAAAATGCCATTTCATGGTAAAAGAAGGAATAGTTTTAGGGCACCTCATATCAAAAGCCGGAATTGAAGTTGATAAAGCTAAGGTTGAAACTATCTCAAAACTTCCTCCACCTACTTCTGTTAAAGCCATCCGAAGTTTTCTAGGTCACGCCGGATTCTACCGTCGCTTCATCAAGGATTTCTCCAAGATCTCTCGACCTATGACTCATCTTCTTGAAAAAGATACTCCGTTTGCCTTTACAGATGAATGTCTCCAAGCTTTCAACCATTTGAAAGATCAGCTTGTACATGCACCGATAATGATTGCCCCAGATTGGAGCCTTCCATTTGAGATCATGTGCGATGCTAGTGATTTCGCGGTTGGAGCTGTATTGGGACAGAGGAAGGATAAGCACTTTCAACCAATATACTATGCCAGCAAAACGCTCACAGACGCTCAAGAAAATTACACAACCACAGAAAAGGAGCTGCTTGCGGTAGTATTTGCTTTTGATAAATTTCGTTCCTATCTTATGTTGTCCAAAACTATTGTCTACACAGATCATTCAGCCTTGAAGTATCTTTTCAAAAAGCAAGATGCAAAGCCTAGACTGCTAAGATGGATTCTACTCCTACAAGAATTCGATATCGAGATCAGAGATAAGAAAGGAGCAGAAAACGTTGCAGCAGATCATCTAAGCCGATTAGAAAATCCTACACTAGAGCAGCTTAATGAAAAGGATATTCAAGACCAGTTTCCTGAAGAACAACTCATGCACATCGGCAAATACCATCAAGGATCCACATCCAAAGATCCTTGGTATGCTGATCATGCTAATTTCCTGGTAGGAAATATAATACCCAAAGGAATGCCGACATCTCAGAGACGAAGATTCTTCCGCGACATAAAGAATTACTATTGGGACGATCCTTTTCTCTTTAAGGTTTGCCCTGATCAGATCATTAGAAGATGCGTCGATGGGAAGGAAGCAGAACAAATCCTTCGACAAAGCCACCATGGACCTACTGGAGGACATCACGCAGTTAACTTAACAGCACGAAAGGTGTATGATTCTGGCTTTTACTGGCCAACCATCTATCGAGATACTTATGACCTGGTGAAACGCTACGACATTTGCCAAAGACAAGGCAATGTATCAGCAAGGAACGAAATGCCACTCACTAATATCCAGGCTTGTGAAATCTTTGATATATGGGGGTTAGATTTTATGGGACCTTTCCCTAAGTCTAATGGAAAATAGTACATCCTAGTTGCTGTCGATTATGTCTCCAGGTGGGCCGAAGCACAAGCTTTCCCGACAAATGATGCCAGAGTAGTGACAAAGTTTCTCAAACAACTATTCTGTCGATTCGGAACTCCAAGAGCTATCATAAGTGATCGTGGCACTCACTTCTGCAACACTCAATTCATGAAGGTTATGCAGCAGTATGGCGTCACTCACAAGATGTCCACTGCCTATCATCCACAAACAAATGGACAAGCTGAGATCACGAACAGAGCTTTAAAGAGAATCTTGGAGCGAACAGGCGGAGATCATGGGGATAAGTGGGCTGACAAATTAGACGATGCGCTGTGGGCATTCAGAACTGCTTACAAAACACCTTTAGGTACCACACCATATCGTCTAGTTTATGGCAAGGCATGTCACCTACCAGTGGAGTTGGAATACAAGGCAGACTGGGCACTGAAGAACTGCAATCTGGACACTTCTATCATAGGTTCCCATCGGAGAATGCAACTAAATGAATTGGCCGAATTAAGAAATCAAGCATATGAAAGCTCCCTGAACTACAAAGATAGAACCAAGAGGATTCATGATTCCAAGCTTAAACTCTCAAGGTTCAAACCAGGAGATAAAGTGCTTCTCTTCAATTCGCGCTTCAAAAAGTTCTCTGGAAAATTCAAGATCAGGTGGACCGGACCATTCATAATCTCAAAGGTATTCCCTTATGGTGCAGTCGAACTCGAATCACCAGAAGGTAATTTTAAGGTAAATGGTCATCGGTTAAAGCATTACATCGAAGACTTCCCCATTCGTGAGGATGTCTTTATCTTCGAACCACCTTGAGTCAGCCAGAAAGGTACAAGAGTCGAGCTAAAAGACTCTTTAAACAAAGCGCTCTTGGGAGGCACCCCAAGCTTATCTTACTTTTCCTGTCCTTTTTATTTCTTAGTTTATTTTTAATCTAGTATAGTTATCACTGATCTAATATATGCAGGCTTGCGACTTATCAGACAATCAAATAGCTTTATATGGGATAAGTTTCATTTACACAAGTGCAAAAAGATCAGATAACATTCCATCTGTCTTTTCTGCACTTGTTCACTTTCTATTAGCATTACCTGTTTTATGTTTATTTCAGGATGGACGCTCGGATCGAGACTGAGGATCATGTTGCTGAGAGGCAACCTAGACAGAGGAGACGACACAGACCTAGGCAGAGGAGACACAGGAGAGCTTTACCTGCTATCCCTGAGGAGGGACTTGTAGATATTCAGCTAGAGCATGAGGAGGAGGCCACATCACCTGCAGCCCAGCCTGTGCCACCACAGACTACTCCATCGATCAGACAGCCACCTACTCTTGAGTATGGCATTACCCTGTATGATCTCGCTGCTACTTGGGCCTTGTTCCAGACCTTCACTGCACATCATCAGATCCTTTCAGCACTATGTGAGGTAGCCGGATTGCCGAGACCTGCGGGACCACCTTTCAGGTTGGGACCAGACCCAGGACCATCTCGACCACCTTGGTCTTTCTTCCCTGCTGCTGGAACTTTTGTTGGACCTGCTGCTGGACGATCTACTAGACACCCTATTGCTCCTGGTGCTGAGCCTGCTGCCTCTGGGACCTCTGCATCTATGGATCCAGTTCTTCGTGAGCAGCTTTATGCCATGCTTGATGTTTCGAGCCCAGCTCTTGCACCAGTCTATGACAGGACTGCAGAGGATGAGTTTGATCCAGATAGCGATGACTTACTAGATGACTATTATTAGTTTACTTTATCTTTACTTTATTATTTCGTGTTATTACTCCGTACTTATGTTTTGACTACTGAGACGTGATACTCTGATGAGGTTGTGATTACTGCAGAACTAGCTTCGTATGGAATGGCTGAGCCTAAACTTCTGAAATCATTTGCACCACTTCTGCACGAACCTGGTCCAACTCCAGTAACCACTATTTATAGGGAAGTTCCTTTTCAGTATTTTCATTATAAATATTTTGCCATGACCCCCATTTCAAACTCTAAGTGTGGGATTAGCAACCCCATTCTTAGAGAATACTTGAAACTAAAAATTGTTCAATAAAATCATTAAAACCCTAAGTGCGGGATTCTCCCTACTTAGTGGCACAAACATTGAGGACAATGTTTATTTTTAAGTGTGGGATAGCAATATACCCTACTTCGTATAATAAGCTTAAATTTTTCAAAAACGTCCTAAAATTTTTCAACTTGTTCTCGCATGAAGCCAATATGTAGTCACTTTACCCTAAACTTTCAAAACCATTTTGAGTCAACAATATATGTAAGGCTACAAAATTTTCAAATAAACTCAAAGGTTAAGCAGAAAGAGGTAGAATCAGGTCAGATTCCAACTTTTTCTTAATGAAAGTCTAAGAGGGGCATCACATGGCTGGGCACATACAACCCAATAAACTTGCGGTGAGGTATCTTGAGCCTAATAGCATTCATTTTTAATGCTTCACTTTTCGTTTCTTGTGTGTGACCGGTGCATGCGTTCTGAATTAGAACTTGCTCCTGACATGCGTTTCGAGACCATATTGACAGGTGCCATACGTGGCATAGGTGCAATTAGATGACCTGGACATTTTTAGGAATAAACCCTTTTCTCATATCTTTTCAAGCCAACCCTTTTCCGACACTTTTAGTGTTGAAGATCCCCTAGAAAACCCTGTTGAGCCTAAGCCTTTTCGTTTCTTTCAAAACCCTAAAAAACCCACATTTCCACTCACCACCAAAACGTCTTGATAAAAGAAATTTCTGAGGAAGTGAGAAACAGCTATTTGGATGTCCTTACCCACTCGAGCAATTGCCCCCTCAAGTCATAAATTCCTGGTGACGAACTTCAAAAGAAGAATATCAAAAGAAATCACCTGAAGCTCCCAAAAGAATCATCCATGGAGCCGTGAAAATTATCTTGAAGAAATTGCAAAAGCGAAAAGAGGATGAGGCATCTAAAAAAGCAAAAGAAAAAGAAAAAGAAAAAAAAAATAGAAAAGAAAATGCCTCAAGAAAATACAAAAAGAAAGAATAAAAGATCCAAGGAAGTTCAAGAATCATCCAAAAAGAAGAAATTCTCGGTGGATTCCCCTTTCTATAGGATTCAGTCAAATAAAGGTTTCTCACGACCTTAAGAGTTTCTGGAGTCAAGATCAGTCCTTCCTTCCATACCCTACCAACCTTTCCTTTTTCAAAAATATTTCCCTTTTCACCCCCAAAATACAACCCAATCAAATGTCCTGGGATAATTAGTGCCGTCCCTGTCTAAGTGGTGGAGATTCGATTCTCGATCAAGCCTATGACGATGAATGCTGCATGACTGGTATTATGAGCGATTTCATTTGATCTAGATTATTAGGAAACCCGATACACTTGTGTGAATTGAGTGACCACCTAGTGAGGAATCGCCCAGTCATGTATATTCCAAAATCACGAGAATTGAAAGCATGCCTAAGATGATCATTCTGAAAAGTTAGATACGTCGTGTGCATATCTCCAATGTTACACCTAAGGGATTGTTTGATTATCTTCGTATTTTTACTTATATTTACGACTCCCTTAAAAACATTTTTTTCAGAAAAAGTTTCTGGGTATAGTTGACAGGCGGAATTGCTTGAGGACAAGCAAAACTCTAAGTGTGGGATATTTGATGTAGCGTAAAAAGTCACGTTTTTACCTACATTATTGACCCCATATTTAGGCCTTTTATAACAAAATCATTCTTAAAACATCATTATTTATCATATTTTGTTATAAAGGTGAAAACTTGACGGACTTTCCAAAACTATACGAAAAGGGCTGAAAATACACTGAAATAGGCACCAAATTGAGCCAATCCCTAAATCTACTGTAAACTCCATACCAAGACCTCACATTTATCTTATTTTGTAGCTATGGAGATTACGAGAACGTGGATATAAGGATTGCTCAAAACGGATCAAGGACGAAAAAGTTATGCAAGTTACAGCGCAGCCGAAAGCTACAAAACGTATTCTGGACACGCATGGGCCCCACACATCCAATTTCTACCAAATTGGCATCATTAGAAGCGTAACGGAATTACGAAGCCGTAGGCGAAAGAATCAAGTCAAACGGACACAAAACGGAGAAGATACGGCCTTCCGAAGATGCGAGAAAAGTCAGAAAAATCACACGGCCTAGCACACGGCCACCCTAGGGCCGTACACGGCCTATACAGGGCCATACACGGCCTGTACAGAGCCGTACACGGCATGTATAGGGCCGTACACAGCCTCTTTTGGTCACACACGGCCTCCGTCTTGCTTCGTTTGCTTGTACGTGTGCTTGTGTGCTTGTACTCTTGGATCCATGGCTTGCCTATAAATAGTGACCTCTCCATCCTCATTTCACACACCAATTCTTTCATAGAATTTTCACTTTCTCTCTCACACACTCTCTCTCTCTACTTTCTCTCTCTAGCACTACTCTTAGGAGTTAGAGGAGAAATAGAAAGAGCAGCTAGTTAACGTAGCGGTAGTTGTAGCGTCTGTACGGAGTCACTCCGAGACTTTGGTCACGAAGATTTGTCTGTAATAAATATTCAGGTTATATTTATATCTCTTTTCTTTATTTCGTAAATATGATTTGCTTATATTATGTTTGCGTTGTATTGATTGCTAGAGATGCCATGCTAGGCTAGACAAATCTGTGTTTGCTATGATAATGGTTATGTTTAAGTAGTTATGATTTAATATGCAATTGGGATGTCACCATTATGAAACAACGGAGGTAACGTTATACGGCTTTCATTTGTATAGCGCCGGAACCATCACGAATGTGTGTAGTACGGAACGTGGAAGCTATGAAAGTCGTGGGCACAATCCGTTGTGGAAATAATGATTCCCAATTGTAACATGCTGTTGCTCTGTCTGTGTGAATATTAAACTGTATCTGAATTTATGAATTGAATCTCAATTGTTTACCTATCCAACTTATGCTGTGGTTAGAAACTTCCTGCTAAAACCTGGCCAGTTATTAGTGGTACGTACTCTACCTATTCTATGTATGATGAAGCATTTGAACTCGACATGGCTGTATTCTCTAGATTGAAACTACATCATAAGAGATACGGAGCATAGGATTAGAGATAGGTTAGATTCAAGTTCTTATATTGAATATCTTTGAGAGACCTTTCGGGATATTTATGATCTAATTATCTGGTTATGTGATACAGTATGAAATAGGAATAGTTATCTGTGTGCCTTTCTATTGCATGTTCTTGTTTGATTGTTGCCTTAGGAATGCTGCATGCTAGAACTGTACCTCTGATTACTATATGTAACTGCATGATTAGGGTTTTCAGATATAAGTTGATGTTTATACAGTAGAGTGATGTGCATGTAATAGTTAAGGTGATTTATATGATTGATGATGAACAATTCAATAAACCGTTAGACAAGTTAATCCAACCTATTCCGTAGGGTAACTCCTGTTCACTTTATTGTTTATTCAACAATTCGTGCCATGATACCGACACACATTTGTCAGAGATTGGGGAATAGGATTAGAGAATAACTGTTGATTGAATTGATCAGTACATTTGGGAGAACTTCCGGTGTATCTGACACTATATAATTGCTATCCATGTGACATATTATTTATCTGATTGTAGAGACCTTTACGTTAGATATTTAATAGGATCGTAATTATACATCATTAATAATATAGGGTATCCAATGAGCAAACTGGTAATTTGAATCAATGCTAAGGATAAACCATAAAACGGCACAGTACTTCGTATAACGTTTAAATACGCGGGATAAGCTAAGGAACTGCCGTAGGTATAATACTTCATGTTAATTTAAGTTCCGGTTACTCAACGGATTAATCATCATAACTAGTGGCTTTAACACCCATAACTACTATCCAAAGCATATACCAGCATCATAGTAAACACTCTCGTATCCACTGTTCTCTGAGCCTCCGTACAAACATCTTTTCCTTTTCTGCATTTATTTTTCCGTAGATTAGTCATAAAACCAAATCAAACCAACTCTTATTTTAAACCCTAGCTAGATTACAAAAGATAATTAGAACGCCTAAGATCCCATGCCCGTTGTAGTGTAAGAACGACACCTGAGTCAACATACCACTTACTACCCTAGTAACCTAATTAGGGCTGAAAGTAGTATTAGCTTAGGATATCCCCAGCTCTATAAATTTAAAACACCCCACTGGTGTGTCCCGTTGTGACAACGACCGCTTCGGGGCGCATCAATGATTTCATTCAATTGGCTCAAATCAGGGCATGAAATTGAATTAGTTAATGTGTATGAGTATGATTAACATCATTAGTAATCATTTTACCCCATGAAAATAGTAAATTCATCAAGAGTGTTCTTGATGAAGTTATGGGGTTTTGGCTAAAACTCTTTTGAATTGAGTTCATTAACATAAAGAGTAGTTAGTTATGTTGATAGAAGTATAAATAGATTATGTTAACAAGAATTCAACAAGAACTCTAGGTATTCAAGGATTTGGAATGATTATGAAATTAAAAGTTAAATTGATTAGTGGAATAATGAATGATTTAGGCTAATCAAAGTGAGGGAGTATAAAATATGAGTATTAGTTAGTTATCATGAGTCTTGGATTCTAATAATTGTGTATCATTATATGTTAATTGAAATAGGTGGTTAAAAGCTCGGAATAGGTTGTATCGTTGTGGCTAGAATCTTCAATCACACAATAAGGTGAGTATATAGCGAATCAATTAAGTGAAGGTTATGTATATCCGGATTGCTTAAGAGCAAGAGGTTTTATAAATCATGATATTGTTGTTATACTTGTTTATTGTTGTTATTGGTATTATTGTATGCAATTGTTACGAAATATATATTACGAAATATGTGCTAAGCACAATCTGTATCTTAAGGACCGCGGATCCAATTGGTATCTATCTCTACTTAAGTTCATTATTTGATAGACTAAGAATTATATGTGTGATTGTATTGCTTAATTGGTTACCTATGTATTCACTAGGCATTTTATGCTTACTCCGTATCATTCAAATGTATTGTAGGTAATACTTCGAAAGGAAAGGATAAGGAAATCAAGAAAGAGTAGCGTGGATTGGTTTGCAAGTTGTAAGTGCAAGCCTTCTCTTTTGGATTATCGTTTTGATGAAACTTGTGAAATACGCCCAAGATGTTTTGAAATACATTAGAAATATGTAATATGTGGTTTTGGATTTAGTTGACATTAAAAGTCAACAACTGGTGTAAATTATGTATTGAAAGTGAAATAGAAGTCTTAGCATGCTACTTAATGGTAAATGGGTCGTAAGTGTCAAAATGGGTCAATAGTGACCCATGTGTTTATAATGAACTTTACCAAGGTTATAGAATCCTGGTTAGTTGCTTTAAGTTTGTTTGGGTATTTTGGAAAAGTGGTGAAAAGTGCAATAGCTGATAATGTGTGAGTTGTATTTTGAGTTGTCAACCAAAAGTGTCAAAAATGGGCGAAAATAAATCATACGCTCAAATGTTGCGTTTTTGTGAAAATTGAAAAAGTACAAAAAGGGAAACCTTCGTTTTGACCATTTGAATGTATCTGCAAAGTTTTAGAATCTAATTCCTTACGGTTTATGAATTATGCACGTTTGAATTTCGACAAAATTTGAATTATGGTCTGATCTGGAATTTAACTAGTGAACGCGATCCGGCTAGGTATTCCCAGGATCGCGTTCCTCTTTGAAAAATCACCACAATCGGATTTTTAACTAGCAAACGCGATCCAGCTAAGGTTTCAGGATCGCGTTCGTCAGTGTATTTTCGTCACAGAATGTTTTGAACACAGGAACGCGATCCCAAGACTTGTTTCTGGATCGCGTTAGTGTGTAAAGTTTGTGTAAAATCCAAAAATGCATAAGTGTTTAAGTGAACTTTAGAGACCTCTTTATTTCACATTTTAACACTTTAGAGACCTCTTTTTATGGTATGACTTTAGGAACCTCTTTTTAACAAATAGTGATTGAATTTATATGGGACCAAATGTAATCGAATTTTAAGTATCATTTTTCCGCTGGGATAAAAAAAAAAAAAATTATGGGCGTTTCATGCAGTGTCGTTATGATAATGATAATACACAGTAAAATAAGTGTTTGATGCAGTACGTAAAATATATGATGCAGTACGTAAAAATAAAGTGTTTGATGCATTAACATATTAAAATAAGTGTTAAATATAGTACATATATATCATGGAAAAAAGTGTTCATCACAGCAAGTTGTTTCTTATGCAGTATAACATATATGATGTAGTGTACGAATAATAATGATTATATAATACTAAATATTTTTTTGATGCAATAGACATTTTTAATATAAAAAATTTCAAAGCTACAATTTTTTTTTGGATACATTAAATCTGTATTTTTAATGAATTACATATGTTTGTGATGCAGCTACACAGCTTGAAGTTGTTAGCAACAAAACATTCGTGCCCTTATACAGTCCACAAGGTACTAGAGTATGGTATCCAGATGTCCAAGAAAAACCAGTTCTCGGGACTATAGACAAAACTTTAGATGAAGCTTACATGTTTTATATGGAATACTCAAGAAAATCCGGTTTTGTATGTAAGAAAAGTTCATCATGTAATCCTGGAAGAATAAAAAATCCTACCCATAAGTACTTCAAGTGTAATAAAGAAGGGAAAAAGTATGTGAAGCCAAGTGATAAAACAATTGAAATTGCAAAAGCAAATGCAACATCAATAGTCAACGCAGCAGCAAAGAAAAAAGCACTTGAAAGTAGAGATGCAACTGGGATTAGTAGAAAAATAAAGAAAAAGGTGAAAGCAAGAAGGACTAGTACTTTCAGAACCGGTTGTAATGCAAAAATAGGTCTAAAAAAGCTTGCAAATGGTACATACAAGCTAATTACATTTGAAGAAGCGCACAATCATTATTTGGTTGATAAATCAGATATGAAATTTGTTAGAGCCACTGCTAATCTGGGATTCATGAAAGAGCACTTTTTATTTCAAGTGTCAAGTGTAAACATCGGCCCCGTAAGAGGTTTTAAGTTACTAAAAGAACTATACGGTGGGTTTGAAGAAACATGTGTAACGAAAGTAGACTGCAAAAACTTTCGAAGGGATGTGAATGTTTTTATTGGATCATCTGATGCACAAATGGCGGTTGAAAAACTTCTAGGGAGAATGCAGTTTATTAAAGATTTTTACGTCAACTACTTTAATGCACCAGATGGAACACTGGGTGGAGTTTTTTGGGCTGATCCAGATGCATATAGAAATTACAGTTTCTATGGTGATGTTGTTTCTTTTGACTCTACTTTCAAGTCAAACAGGTATTAAATAATGCTTTGTAAAAAATATGGTTCTTATAACTCTGATGCAGCTGTATCTGCTTTCAGTTAACAATACTGATACAGTTCTAGTGTATGTTGAAAGCACAATTAATCGTTAATAAAATATTGGTGCCTTTTACAGGTATGGAATGGTCTTTGTGCCTTTTACAGGCATTGACAACCACAATAGGTGTGTAACATTTGCTTCAGCATTGTTAACAAGAGAAACAGAAGATTATTATACCTAGTTACTTGAAACATTCCAGACAACTTTCAAAAAAGATCCTTTGGTTGTCATAACAGATCATGATCAGTCAATGTTTGCAGCTATTAAGAAGACTTTCAAGAAAACACGACATAGATTGTGTATGTGGCACATTATGCGAAAGATTACAACCAAGGTAAGCATTACCAATTTGAATATAAACTTAGCCAATTTGCATGTTGGGCAAATGAAATCTTAACTAAACTGCATCAGCTGCATTTGTTATTCCTACATGTTGTTTGTATTTTAATTAATCCATTTTCACAATACAGGTGGGCGTAGCGTTGTGTAACAACACAGATTTTAAAAAGAAAATTTGTGGAATTGTGTGGACTGATAAAATAACTCCAGAGACTTTTGAAAGAAGATGGAATAGAATAATCGTTGAATATGGGCTTAACGATAATGAATAGCTGAATGAGATTTATAGCATCAGAGAAAGATGGATACCAGCGTACCTGTTAGATGAACCATTAGCAGGCCTGATGCGAACATCATCTAGATCAGAAAGTGAGAATCACTTTTTCTCAAAGTTTACTCATCAATACTTGACTCTGGTGGAGTTTATGCAACACCATGACACCGCTATGGAACATCAGCGCTATGTCCACCAGAAAAATGACCACAACACAAGGTACACAATTCCAGACTTGAAAACAGATTTAAAGTTGGAAAAAACTGCATCTATATTGTACACACGTTCAATATTCTATGATGTACAAGATGACATTGTTGCTAGCTACACTGAATGTATATCTGTGACTCAAGACAACAGTGAAAATACACATACATATATGGTGAAAGATCGAGAATGTGGTGGAAGAATCTATAAGGTATGTAAATTTATAAAAATTTACTGCATCAAAATTTGTTAATAAAAAGTAATTCAATTACTGCATCTTATTAAAAATGAAATATTCCCTGCTGTTTGTTAATGCAAAATAGGTTGAGTACATCCCATCAGAAACAAGTGCTGTTTGTTCTTGCAAGAAGTTTGAGTTATATGGGTTATTATGTCGGCACATATTTTATGTGTTTCGTGCAGAAGACGTGGAAGAATTTCTGACAAAATATGTGCTAAAACGGTGGTCCACAGAAGCAATACTAGAAAAAGAAGATAAAGATCACAAAGACGGTGATACCACTACAAATCCAATGGATGCAGTAAGAGAAATGTTGAATATCGTTGAAGAAACTGCAAACAGACTAGTACATAACCCTGAAAAGTTTGCAAAATATAGAGAAAAATTGACTGAACTTCTTGAGGAAACAAAAGTTGAGTTCCCAATTGCAAAACCGATAGATAGAGCAGAAACTATTTGTTCATTTTATGGTGTAAAACAACCAGGTGAGCTCTACATTAAAAATCCAAAGGACGTTAGAACTAAAGGTCGTAAAAGGAAACAATCAAAAGGAGATGAAGCTTATGACAAAGCTAAGAAGGCTGGAAAACAATGCAAGAAATGCAAAGAGTATGGACATAACATCAGAACTTGTAACAATCCACCTGCAGGTTCAGCAGTAGAAGACACACCACCAACAGCAACAGCAGACGTCAATATTACACCTACTGCATCTTAATCCATATGATATTTCGTAGACAAAAAGAATATTCTTTCTTTAGTTCTTTAATTTTGGATTCATATTGACAAATTACTATTGGATTTGTGAATTTTTTTCATTTTTAAATATTGTAAGACTTCATTTATTTATTATTTTTTTTTTTTTACATGATTGTGTTATTTTGATAAAAAAGCACACAGACTAATATGTCAATTTTGTCCATCACGTACTGCATCTAAAAAAAAAAATACTTATCAGTAAGTATATATCTTTGTATATTTACTGTATCTTACAACCATTACATTTAAATTTTGCTGCATCTTACGAAAGTAAATATTAAATGCATCTTGTGATAATTGTAGCTTGAAGTTGCTGAATCTAAAAAAAAAAACTAATTTAATTCCTTTTAAAAAACTAACTTTATAAAGTATATATGTTGAACTTATTGAATCTTAACTGCAAAAAAATTCTATTATGAAAATTTAAGAAACTGTAATAACTAATTTTATAAGTACTTGATAAAAAGTAGCAAACATCAACCAACAAAAACCCACAACAAAAGCCAACCACATAGTTTATAAAAGATAAAAAGCAAACCACATAGTTTACCACCTAAAACAACCAACAACAAAAGAGAACCACATAGTTTACCACCTAAAAACAACCAACAACAAAAGAGAACCACATAGTTTACCACCTAAAAAGGTCTGTCCAAAAGAAAATACAAACCACAAAAAGCTAACCACCTTCATTTACCCATACGAACCAAACCAGTGTTCATTTACCCATACGAACCCAATCACCTTCATTTACCCAAAGTAACCTGTAAACGCTTCTTAATATTTACCTTTGCAGACTTAGCATACCTTGCCCTGACATTTTCATTTAAACGATCATAATGCTTGACATCAGCACGAACAGAATCAGCTAGTTCGTTCAGACTAGACAAAACAATCTTCGACACATACTTCCTTCTCAAATCGTCAAGCTGCTTCTTCTGGTGATTACCCTCAACATCCAAATGACAATTGAAATCCTTAAGACCATTTCCTTTATAACATTCCATATGCCTCATCACAAAAATGCCACAATCAACGTTATTTGTTTTTGTCTTCCAATCAACATCAATGATATTTATCTCTTGCCCCATCAAACTGAAAGTGTTTGGATGCCTATCAACCCTACCCAGAAATTCAACAAAATTCTTTTTCTGCAGAAAAAAACTCATATATCAAAAATATGTAAAAAATAAGGTATGATAACAAACCAACTTTGATGCAGTAGCAAAACCTATGATGCAACATATAAAAAAAATATGTAAAAAAAGATAACAATTCAGCAAAAACACCAACAGCAAAGGAAAAAAAAAATGCAGTAGTAACGTACCAAAGCATGTGGCAGATTACCATATCTATTAAAAACCCTCTTAGCAATAGCTGCATCTTGATAATCCATGTTGTCAATTATATCAATCCTTGGTTCTTTCAGATTAAAACAAATCAAATAATAGTGGTTCTCAGTTGATTTTTGTAACATTGAAGGCTTCAATATCGGGAAAACAACCTAAAGAAACAAAAAAAAAAAAACAAAAAAAAAAAAAAAAAAAAAAAAAAAACAAAACAAAATAAATACATAAAATATATAAAAGAAAACAATAAAAAATTAATAATTACAACGTACCAAGTTCACATTATTAAAGTCACCATAAGGTGTTTGCATAATTGTCAACTTCACACTTGTCTCAAAATTTGAGTAGACACTTGATTCATCTCTACTTGGATCCAAAGCATAATAAGCCTGAAAAATGCGATTTTAAAAAAATTATTGTTAACCCTCCTTAGCAAATAATTGACAAAATATAATAAAACACTGCAAACAAACAAAATACTTACAAAAGTTTGCGTATCACAACAAACACGTTTAAAATCTTTGACAGGGTCTCGTTTAGCCTCTTCAAAATTCAAGATCTGTGCCCAAATGTCAACTACTCCAGACGCTATCGGTATACCCGGATATAAACTTTCAAGCACATAAAGCTCAACATCACAACCATGAGTCTTGAAATAAATTGACCTGTAATATAAAATACATGCAATACAATTATTTAAGATGTAGTTAGTAAATGAAACATATAAAAAACATTCTATCAACTACAAAAAAAGAAAAAAAGAATATAATAAACTACAAATGAAACTTACTCCATTGGTTGATAAGCACTGAAAAAAAACCTTGAAACTCTTTCCTCCTCACTAGTTCTTCTCGAGCGCAAACAAACAACTCTTGCAGCATACGGTGAACATAGGTATTCAGATACCTTTACATGCCTCTTATCATCACCAATTTCAACAACAGTCATGTCACCATCAACATCAACATCTAATTTTGGATCAACGACAGCCCCATCATCTTTGCTAACTTGATCTTTCAATGTCTCTTTAACTCTCGACAAAACATCAGGCATTTCTTGCTGCAGCGGCTTAACAAAGGAAACATGTTTTTTATCTTTTGCAGGACAGAACTTATTGGTGAGTTTGTTTAGATGCTCATTTAAGCTCATAGGTACAACTTTCTTTATTGGCAGCTTTGGTGTAATAAAACCATCACCCTCATCAACCTTCAAGGTCTTCACCACAAGTTTGATAACTTTCTTACCTTTAATATCTCTTTCTTTATCCTCCTCTATACCGTCTCTTTTCCATCATTCACAGACTTATCAGATTCATCAACACTTGTAACTTGTGATTTCATTCTTTTAACATCTATCGCACCAACAGCCAAAGTAGTAACAGCTTTTTCTTCATCTGTAACATTAACCAACTGCATCAAACCAGCATCTTTTGACTCTTGTGCAGTAGACAAAACACTAATAGCAACATTCTCTTTCTGTGATAGAACCTTGTCATATGCAAGAATGCAAGCATCTTCTTCGGAATCTGTAGGTGGTCTAACAAATCCTCGAACACTTTCAACAGGAATAATTGCCAAAGATGAACTTTCATTGTTCCTTGAAGAATATCCAATAACATCTGGTTTGCCACCAACGTTCAGAAATGCATTATCATTTAACAAACTGTCAACAAAAGTGTCATCCACGGTTTCTTGATCAACACCATCAATTTTGCCTTCAATACCAGTTGCAACACCTTCCTGTCTCACACTAACATCCACTTGCGTCAACGGAAGTCCATCTACTACATCTGGAGAGATTCCCAAATCATAAGAAGGAAAATCAGCATCATCCTTACCAACAGTTGTTCCACCTTCTTTTGAAGTGTGATCTATATTTTTCACACTAACATCCAATTTTTCAAGCGAAACATCATCAACTATTGGCTCATCAAAACGACCTTTATCCACCTCACACTCACGATTAAAATCCATAGAATCAACCAAACCATTCCCAACATCTAC
Organism: Helichrysum umbraculigerum; assembly: GCA_949592205.1. NCBI lineage: Eukaryota > Viridiplantae > Streptophyta > Magnoliopsida > Asterales > Asteraceae > Helichrysum > Helichrysum umbraculigerum. The sequence goes on from CATIUR010000003.1 coordinate 76,362,653, forward strand.
ATCCACAGATTTTGGATCTTCCAAAACAATTCCTTTTGAAACATCAATCTGTACCAATTCACCACAAGTAGCAGCAACTAATTTTGTACCTTTTGGAAGTTTTTCAGCATCCTTACTAACAACTTCGGCAGACACATCTTTATTTAAATCCAAAACAGTCTGTTCAGAAGAAACAGATTGTTGAACAAAAGGCAACTTCTTAATATCACCAACATTATTGATATCACCAATATTAACAACGTAATTAGAATGATCATCAGAAAAATTCCGATTATCAACCACAAATGAAGTAGAACCAACTCCAAACACCTTGTTCCTGAACTCTTTTAACATGAATATTTCAAAATCCATAGGACTGAATGCAGAAACGTTATGTAAATCACGATCAATCACCTCCTTCAGCTTCTCCGCATTTCTAAGATTCACTTTTATCTTTTTCTTCTCATTCTATCATATAAAATATTTAAATATCACTAAAACAAACATAAATAAAACATAAAAAAATAAAGAAAAATGAAAACAAAACATACCCTGAGAGCTTCATCACCAACCAAAAACACATCATCAGGATTATCATCATCTTCAACAACAGATGCATTACCTCTATCAACAGAACGTTTTCTCTTATTTTTCGGTACACCAGGCTTTTTCTCAACAACTTCTTCATAACCCTCTACAATAGTGACAATATCAAGACCAAATCCCCCCGCTCCTAACTCAGCATCCTCTCTAGCACCTAGCTTTTCAGAATCCCAAGAACTAAACGCCGGATTGACCCTTACAACAGCTTCATTATCAAAGATTGTACAATTCACATACAGAAGCTTCATATAAAAAACATTAAATAAAATTAATTCACTGACAAAAAAAGAGACAAAAAACACTAATAATTAATTCATTAAAATAATAGAACAGATACAGAAAAAGAAACTTACAGCCATGATCAACGTAGGACCACTGAAATATGACTTATCAGTGTAAGATGCAGTGTTCCTAATCATCGACTGTAAAATGAAATCACACCAGTCCATCCCTCTAATTTCCTCGTCTGTTTCAGGATTACAATTCAATATAGTCTGATTTACACAACCCATCCTCGTACATTCCATTAAACCTGTTGTAACGAGCACCAAAAAATTCATTCTAAACTGACGATCCGCTTCAGGTGACCTTGAAATAATATCCTGAAGAGGATTAGGATAAAACCTATCAGCACCTGGATTATCATACTGTGATCTAAAATTCATAACAACTTCATCGGTTCCTTTTGACTTATAGTTGGGCCTGATAGGTGTACCACCAACTGGAAAGCCAGTAACTTCATGAATAAGCTCTTTTGAAATTTTAATCGTCCTCCCATTAGGAAATTTAAACCTACAACTCTTTGGATCAAACAACCTCACAACAAAGTATCCCAACTTAACAGGCACAGACTTATATTTAAAAGCTCCATCAAGTATAGACCCAAATCCAATATCTCTAACTACTTGCCTTTGTTCACCATTCAACGAATTAACAGCACGCGACACCCACTGTGGCGAAGCCCTAGAATCAATAGACTGAAGAACACTACGAACTGATACGGTTTTCCTCTTTTTACCAGCTAACTTAGCACCTTTCTCCAACTTCACAGCCACAATTTTTTTCAAATTCTGATCCTCACATGCATCTACAAATATAAAGTAAAAAATACATAAAAATATGACCCTTGAAAAAAACTGCTATGACCCTTGAAAAACTGCTATGACCCTTGAAAAACATAAAAAATGTACAAAAACAAAACATACAAACTATGAATGATCCAGTTAACTAGAAATAAACAAATAAAAATAAATAAAGTAAAAAGATGCAGTAAACAAAACAAAACCATATAAAAAAAACCATACAAAACCAGACAAACAAAACCATATAAAACAAAAAACCATGATGGAGTTTTTTATCACATAACAAAAATATACAAAACATGCAGTAGAGAACATAAAAACAAAATACGACATGATACATTTAGCTAATAATGTACAATAGATACATACAAAAGATGCAGTAAACAAAAGATAAATCAATGATGAATAAGATACAGTAAGGTCATGATGAAATTCTATACTAACATACATTATGATGCACTAAAAAAAATGACAAAACCATTATGCACTTACTGTAACCTCATGATACAGTTAACAAAATAAAAACATAAAACATATCTACAAAAAGATAAAACAAATAACAATAATGATGCAGTACTAAAAAATCATGATGCAGGTAGCTACTGCTATACATCATGATGCAGTAAACAAAGATAAAATCAAACTTGAGAAAGTTAACATAATTTCATGATGAAGTTAACTACTCTTATGATGCAGTTAAAACTAAACATCGTAAAGATGCAGTTACTACACTCATGATGCAATTAACTATTTGTAAACAAAAAGATGCAGTTAAGTCTCAATCAAAAAATCATGATGCAGTTACTACACTCATGATGCAATTAACTGTTTGTAAACAAAAGATGCAGTTACGACTCATCACTGTTAAAAAAAACCATGATGCAGTTACTACACTCATGATGTAATTAACTATTTGTAAACTAAAGATGCAGTTAACACACAACACTGTTAACAAAAAATCATGATGCAGTTACTACACTCAGGATGCAATTAACTATTTGTAAACTAACGATACAGTTAAGACACAACACTGTTAACAAAAAATCATGATGCAGTTACTACACTCATGATGCAACTAACTATTTGTAAACTAAAGATGCAGTTAAAACTAAACACTGTAATGATCAAGCTAGATATTAGCATACAACAAAACACATACACAATGAACAAACATGATGCAGTAACTACTAAAAACATACAGTTTAATCAATTAACAGCTGAATCATACAAACAACTACATACAAATATAATGAAAAAATAACAGACTAACAAGCTACTGCATCATACATATAGAAAACACAAAAATATGCTACTGTATCATATCATACATATTTACACAAACGAATATCATACTCACAATGAACAAAACTGCATCATACATACAAAATACAAAACCACATACAAACCAAACATGCAGTATACTATGTACAAACTCAACAAAAACAATCATATCATTATTCACACTGTGAACTTCGTCGTTTTCATCATCGGAATCATTAATGGAGATCGCTTTACTATTAAATTCCGTTTGTGCATCATATCTATACCGAGTTGACCTCTCACTTCTCCTAGTCGCTACACAACAATTTATACGATCAAAAAACCAAAAAAATGCAAAAATAATAAAAGATTACGAAGCAAAAAAACCGAACAAATCTACAGCAAAACACTTACGCGGAGTAACAATCGCTTTCCGTTTCTTTTTCGACACAGCTTTTGACGAAATTCCAAACAGAGACGCTTCTTTCACCATTTTCGACATCGAAAAACGCAAAAAATGACGAACAAACACCGAACGACGAACGACAAATTACTAAACGAAAATGAGAGATATAGATTTATCGATGATTTTTGAAACAGAAAATGAGAGAGAAATGATACGGTGAAGAACGAGTTGAAGAGAGTGATTTTGAAAATTGTGAGAAAAAAGGGCAAGTGATGATCATATTCTGCCCGGATGTGATTGATGCATGTAACAAGTAAATTGACGATAATACCCCCTAGCGTTTTATTGTATCTAACCAAAACTATTTATTTATTAAAATAAACAAAAAAAAAACATGGACCGTAGATTGATATAAATGGACGGTGATAGATACATGCCCCTCCATGCCCTCGATAATTACCATTCCCCTATGATCCGGATACTACTTAATAATACTTAATATTTTATTCAATAAGTGTACATTAAAAGACCGATTTCTTTCTTCTAATAACTTATCACATATTAAATGATCAAATAATCATAAAAGTTTAAAACGATATATATGGGACTTAACTAACCATGTTATTGACCGACTATAAATGCACTAAAATATATTTAGACAATATCAACTGCTAATTTTATACAAGTAAATTTAACTAAAATATTTCATTTTAGTGTCATGCATACGGATCCGGGGTTAAAGGTTCCCTCCAATAACCTTAATTGCAAGAAAATTTACCATTCTTAGTACGATTTCAAAGGATGTATACTGTTTATTTATTAACAATATCACCAATATTCATATTCAATATCAATCACAAGAAGAAAAAAAAACAATTAATATTATAGTTGTTATTGATCAAACGTGTTCATCTTCTACGCGATATGATATTTATCCATCTAATCCTTGTAATGATCTGCTTTTGCTGATATAGAGTAAAACAACGTTCGAAAATAAAAGGTAATTTTGAAGTTACTTCCTCATTTGTGAATATATTTATATATTTTGCAACTCATTTTTTTTTTTAATTTTCCTTCGTGCTTCTTTCAAAATCAATTTAGAAACTACAACAACTTGCTCAAAATCGTGAAGCCCCCAGAAACTGTCGGATGAGAAGAAAGGTAACAATGTTGTGAAATAATCTTGTATCAATGACTATATGTACTTTTAAATTTCAATTGGTTACATCAATGGTGTTTACTTATAGTGAAATTTATGTCCCGTATTTCGTCGAATCAGTGATGGACGGGGGTATTAATTTATTTTACCATAACTATTTTGCTAGGCATATGTCTAACAATTGGAAGATAGTCCATGAAAGCTTACCCAACTACAGAAGGAAGTGCATCTAGAGCGACAACATGTGTAGTTTTAGAGTATATAATATTGTTTGCTTTAATTAATATAATCGTATTTCTATATGAAATCACATCTCTTGATCTTACTTAATTTTATATTTCCAGGTTGTAAGGGTGTTGCAATTCCAAACGCATTTTTACCAGGCTCAAACAAATAAAGTTAATGGTATATATGCTTACATACGTAGCATATGCCGTTCTTAATTGTAAATTAATAGTATTTTCATACTGAACAAACGCGCAATTCATTCGTACTCTATATTTAAAGTTTAATAACAGACTTTCTTCTTACCTATATTGTTAATGGGATAAAATCTATCACAAAAACGAAACGTATTCAAATATTATCTTTATGTTTTCCATAATCTCATGGTGATGTGCAAAATAGTTTTCCTTTGACTGTAGGCATGAAGCTTCATGCACTGGGCTTCTATTGGCTCGCAAAGTGCTGAAAAAGCTTGACAAAAAGTTCCATGGCAGCCCAAATGCGACCTCAACAAAACTATCTGTTTGACCTGCCCACTCTGTCACCTATACGACGTCTGCAGTAGCATTTTTTATCGACTTATGATCATTCTAGCTTTAGTTTAATATATATGCATCATATTTGTAAAAGTTGATGTTTTTGTGTCATATTGCAGGTGAAATTGTTGGAGTTATCCTTTTCAATGGATCAGGAAATAAAGAATCTGTGACAATGTTGATCGTGAACGTCGTTTCATGGCCATCTTCTCGATGGTTGGAGGAGGCCGAGGGTATGCCTCTGTAACACCCCCAAATTTAACGAGTTGCGGAAGCATACTTTGGGTGTTACTAATCAATATACAAAGCACAAGATATATAGCAAACGACCTCTAAATGAGACGTTTGTAAAATAGTTACATTTCATAATTTGAATCGTTTGAAAACCGTAGGTTTTCGTACACAAAAATGTAGTTTCCTAGAGTCCGCGCGTATAGCGGAAGATTCTATTACATAATCGTAGTTACAAAAGATAATGCCAAAGAATCTTCGTTAAATGCAGTTGGTAAATCATGCGACTCTAGCTAGCAATCCTGGAGTGAACCTACTCCGTAAGTGTACCTGAGATACAAAGCTAGAAAGTGTCAACCAAAAAGGTTGGTGAATCTCACAGGTTTAGTAATAAGTAAATGTTATGAACCACAAGTATGTACCCGTATTGCTATCAAGCAAAGTAAGTTAATCAGTATATCAGTACAGTGCCATGAGCTCATAAGTTGAAGCTTAACCGTGTAGTGTGAAATAAATCACGTACCCCCTTGAGTGCTATCCGCACACTCATATGTAACAAATACTAATATGTCTGTTTCTACGTGTAAATCAGTACGTGGTGGCGCTACCACCCCAGACAGGGATTGTCAGTCCCAAATGGATCCATCTATTAGTAATCGCGCTTAAGTCCATAATTAACAACTTACGATAAGGAGGCTTTCAGTGGATAAAAGTAACTCATGCGTTTGTTTGTAATCAGTAATGTTTTCAGTTCAGTACATTGTGTTCATACGTAAAACAGTTGCTAAGTATCTCACCCCAAGTAAAACAGTAAAAGTGGGGCTGTAAGACTCACCTGAGTCGAGCAGTAGTAATTAGCAAGTAGTAGTAAAGCAAGTAGGTTCTCCGAACCCGTAACCTTCTAGTGCCTAAACACATAAGGTTAAGTAAGTAGATGTCTCGCAAGACCATCTAGGCTAGTTGTTCATACCCCGTTGTGTTAAATGTTGGTTCGTTCTCATTTATATCAAAGTATACGGCCCGTTGGTGATTTGTTATAATTAAAGTTTATCATTTATAACGCAATTTAGTGTAATTGTAATAGAAAGTATGTTCTATGACGTTTGTTAAGTCGTATGACATAAGTATTTGAAGTTGTGTAAGTTCGACACTTAGTAAAATCTGACCTTTCAAGGGTCTGTTATGTGCGACGTAGCGTGCGACGTCGGGTGCGACGTCAGGTGCGACGTCAGGTGCGACGTCGGGTGCGACGTCGGGTGCGACGTGGGCATGTACGTCGCATGATGCGACCTTCGCAAATCAATGCGACGTAGGAGGCAGCGTCGCTAGTGCGAGGTTGAGGTTCTTATGCGACGTAGGCCGCGACGTCGCAGAGGCCCCTGGCCAAATGCGACGTAGCGGTCTGATGGCCGGAATTTTTGTCGAAAACGAGTTTTCCGGTTTCCGTTGGGTCCAAATCTTTTACCCAACCCTTATATGAACATATTAAGCCTATTAAAACCGCAAACTAGTAAAAATGATCAAAAACGAGAGATGTCGGGATTTGTCGGAAACTTACGCGGCGTCGGATTGAAAATCCGAAAAGATAGGAATGTAGATCGGGATGCGGTGAACGTTTTCTTCCAAAGAGAGGCTATGATCCAAGCTTGTTTTGACGTAGTAATTAGCGATTTTGCGAGTATTTTGGTTGGTGGTTTGGTTGGTGATTAGAGAGGAAGAAAAGAAAGGAGAGAGAAAGAAAATGGGAAGTGGAAAGAAAAGAAAAAGAGTGGGGGTTTTAACCTCCACTTTTCAGCCCCCGTTCACCTTGCGGTGTTCGTTTTCTCCGTAGTTTATGCGTTAAATATTTATTTTACGCGTTTAATTATATTTATAAATTCACCACTCTTGTTAAATAATTTATTTAGATTATTTCCTTAAATCTTTAATAGATTAAGTTAAATTTAATTACTTTTGTTTTTAGATTGTGTAAGTTTTATTCGAGTAGTACAAAGCAGTTATTAACTATTATAAAATATCATTTCGGTCATAATTGCGTTATTTCAGTTTATAAACATTTGTTCACCAACGTCCGTGTTGACAGAATAGAATCTCATTCTATTTAAGTTGCGTACGATTTAATCAAATCGCAAAGTTGTATATATTAACCAACATATAATCCGATACATAAATTAGCCTAACACAGAACTAATTACATGCATTAACAAAGAATTAGGCGCTAATACTAGCCCTAATTTGGCGGTTGTTACATTCTCCCCTTGTTAAAAGAATTTCGTCCCGAAATTAGCTCGTTTGCACTGTCGGTGCGTTGTCGGGGAAGAGATGTGGGTATTTCAGTCGCATTTGGTCCTCCCGTTCCCAAGTGAATTCAGGACCACGTCTAGAATTCCACCTGACTTTTTCTCCATAACGTGCGCGAGGATTGCCTGGTACCCTTTTCTCAAGTACTTTCGGGTTTTCATGCAAGAAATGATGTTTATTCTCGTCCCACCGGTCTCCCCTTGTATGCTCAAAGTTCCACCGGCGCCGAGAGGAATGCGTACGATTTTCTCAAAACAAACGATTTCGGCTCGGTACTTGGACAACCAATCCATACCGACGATGATGTCAAAGCTGCCGATTTCGACAGGTATCAGGTCAATGGAAAAGAGCTCGTTAGCTAAGTTCAGAGTGCAATTAGGTACCACACTGTCGGCCTCAATAAGTTTTCCGTTTGCCAATTCTATTGTGTACTTAGAATCTAAGGCAATAGGTGTAGTGTCAAGTAGTGGGTAAAATTCGTCGGAAATAAAGCTCTTATCAGCACCGGTATCAAATAATACAGATGCAGTCAAGTTGTTGAGAAGAAACGTACCCGTGACCACATTCGGGTCTTGACGGGCTTCCCCAGATTTCAGTACAAAGGCTCTTCCTCGAGCATTGTTGTTGTTCCTGTTGTTGTTGTTGTTCAGCTTCGGGCAGTCTTTCTTGAAATGCCCCGTACCGTTGCACCCATAACAAGTCTTTGGTGCCGAGGTGTTGATGTCAGTGGTGTTTGATCTACAGTCCCTAGCCAAGTGTCCAAATCTTTTACACTTGCTGCAGGGACACGAACCATGGTGGTGTCGTTGGCACTTTGGGCAATAGGGCTTGGTTCCCTTGTACGCCCCCTTGTCATCAGAACTGGAGATGTAGGCTTTAATGGTTTCAGGTTTCTTGTTTTGGTGGTTGTTGTGATTGTCAGACCACTTTCTTTTGTTGCTGTTGGAAGATGGAGTGGGTGGTTCGGGGTCCTCGTTCATGGCTAGAAGTTCATGGGCCAACCGAATGGCACCATGAAGTGTGGTTTGTTTTGATGAGGCGACATTTCCCCGGACAGGTTCCGGGAGGCCGCGGATATACTTCTTGATCTTTTCGGGTTCAGTACCCGCCATGGTTGGGCGAAGGACGGTGAGTTGTTGGAATCGGGTGGTGTATCCAACGATATCAGTTCCTTGCACTTTCAAGTTCCAGAACTCTTCGTCCAGCTTGTATAGTTGTTCGGCCGGGCAATACTCATCAGTGAGCATTTTCTTCAGATCCTCCCAAGGGAGTAGATAAGCTGTATCAATACCCACAGACTGGGTATAGGAATTCCACCACGAGAGGGCACCATCCTCGAGGGTGCAGGTGGAGAATTTGACTTTGTCGTCCTCCGCACATTTGCTGATGCGGAAAACGGATTCCATCTTTTCAAACCATCTAATAAGTCCGATGGCTCCTTCGATCCCCTTGAAGCTCAAGGGTTTGCAGTTTTGAAAATCCTTGTATGAACAAGGTTTAGCAGCAGAAGTTTCAGCGGCATCGCTGTTTCTTGTGGAACCAGGTGGAGTGTTCCGAGCTAAGGCTTCAGTAACCGCCTGGGTTATGAGTGAAGTGATCTGAGCATCCGTGTAAGGTCTTGTCTTTGGCGGCATGACTCTTCAATAAAAGAAATGGAGATACGTGAGATTTTGCAAGAAAGTTGTATGTATTTCAGATGTACATGTATAAAGATGGTAATACATCACATCAATATGAAAAAGAATTATGGCAATTAATATGAGTTGACCAACAAGAAATATTTGATAGATGATACGAGTTCAAAGGTTACATCCTACAGATGTATTACAAAAGATGTCGGGAATTGTTACATCCGACTGAAACGTAGAGTAGTGCTTAGATAGTTACTAGATTACAAGACAAAGGCTACACTAGTCTTAACGTAGGTTAATCTGCTCCATCATCGTGACAAGACGGTCCACAGTGTTTGCAAGCCTGCTAGCTTGTCGGGCGTTGTCTTCTGCTAGTGCTAGTCGTTGGGTTAGTCCACGCGCATACTCTTCTGCCTCAAGTGAGCGTTGCACATATTCATCCATCCTTTGTTGCAGAAGGGCATTTTCCACCCTTATTTCTATTATTTGGTTGCGAAGGACGTCCATGTTGTTGTTAGTGGTTTCCAGATCGTCGGAGACTTGTTCTATGCGTTCGAGAGATGTAAGTCTCCAGTTTTCGTTGGTTTCTTGCAACACGACATCCATGGTGCGAAGTCGTTGCTCGTGTTGGTTCACCCTAGCGGCTAAGGCCGGCAAGGTGAAGTGAGTGGGGTATGGGCCAGCTCGAGGCAACCTAGCGTTCCTCCTTGCTACCCTTGGGTTCTGCGACCCGGTTTGAGAACGAGACGAGTTGGATGGGATGTTTGCCATTTCTGAGACAAAGCGTTAGTAAGTTTGAGGCCAATATATATACATATATCATATCCAGCCTAGTGTCTAGCACGTATCAAGTAATGGTCCGGTTCTCTCGTAGTCAGAGTCAACTAACGTATCCCTGTTCAACATAATCATTTCAGATCTTACATCATCTTTCCTTAATTGTACATAGTTGATCAGGCTATGTTAAATTAAAGTTGTATGCTGTAATTCCTGAACTAGTCATGTCTAATAAGAGAATACTGCCTAATGGTCATAGTCTAGGCCCACTAAATGCAACCTAGTTCACTATAACCTTAGGCTCTGATACCAATCTGTAACACCCCCAAATTTAACGAGTTGCGGAAGCATACTTTGGGTGTTACTAATCAATATACAAAGCACAAGATATATAGCAAACGACCTCTAAATGAGACGTTTGTAAAATAGTTACATTTCATAATTTGAATCGTTTGAAAACCGTAGGTTTTCGTACACAAAAATGTAGTTTCCTAGAGTCCGCGCGTATAGCGGAAGATTCTATTACATAATCGTAGTTACAAAAGATAATGCCAAAGAATCTTCGTTAAATGCAGTTGGTAAATCATGCGACTCTAGCTAGCAATCCTGGAGTGAACCTACTCCGTAAGTGTACCTGAGATACAAAGCTAGAAAGTGTCAACCAAAAAGGTTGGTGAATCTCACAGGTTTAGTAATAAGTAAATGTTATGAACCACAAGTATGTACCCGTATTGCTATCAAGCAAAGTAAGTTAATCAGTATATCAGTACAGTGCCATGAGCTCATAAGTTGAAGCTTAACCGTGTAGTGTGAAATAAATCACGTACCCCCGTGAGTGCTATCCGCACACTCATATGTAACAAATACTAATATGTCTGTTTCTACGTGTAAATCAGTACGTGGTGGCGCTACCACCCCAGACAGGGATTGTCAGTCCCAAATGGATCCATCTATTAGTAATCGCGCTTAAGTCCATAACTAACAACTTACGATAAGGAGGCTTTCAGTGGATAAAAGTAACTCATGCGTTTGTTTGTAATCAGTAATGTTTTCAGTTCAGTACATTGTGTTCATACGTAAAACAGTTGCTAAGTATCTCACCCCAAGTAAAACAGTAAAAGTGGGGCTGTAAGACTCACCTGAGTCGAGCAGTAGTAATTAGCAAGTAGTAGTAAAGCAAGTAGGTTCTCCGAACCCGTAACCTTCTAGTGCCTAAACACATAAGGTTAAGTAAGTAGATGTCTCGCAAGACCATCTAGGCTAGTTGTTCATACCCCGTTGTGTTAAATGTTGGTTCGTTCTCATTTATATCAAAGTATACGGCCCGTTGGTGATTTGTTATAATTAAAGTTTATCATTTATAACGCAATTTAGTGTAATTGTAATAGAAAGTATGTTCTATGACGTTTGTTAAGTCGTATGACATAAGTATTTGAAGTTGTGTAAGTTCGACACTTAGTAAAATCTGACCTTTCAAGGGTCTGTTATGTGCGACGTAGCGTGCGACGTCGGGTGCGACGTCAGGTGCGACGTCAGGTGCGACGTCGGGTGCGACGTCGGGTGCGACGTCGGGTGCGACGTGGGCATGTACGTCGCATGATGCGACCTTCGCAAATCAATGCGACGTAGGAGGCAGCGTCGCTAGTGCGACGTTGAGGTTCTTATGCGACGTAGGCCGCGACGTCGCAGAGGCCCCTGGCCAAATGCGACGTAGCGGTCTGATGGCCGGAATTTTTGTCGAAAACGAGTTTTCCGGTTTCCGTTGGGTCCAAATCTTTTACCCAACCCTTATATGAACATATTAAGCCTATTAAAACCGCAAACTAGTAAAAATGATCAAAAACGAGAGATGTCGGGATTTGTCGGAAACTTACGCGGCGTCGGATTGAAAATCCGAAAAGATAGGAATGTAGATCGGGATGCGGTGAACGTTTTCTTCCAAAGAGAGGCTATGATCCAAGCTTGTTTTGACGTAGTAATTAGCGATTTTGCGAGTATTTTGGTTGGTGGTTTGGTTGGTGATTAGAGAGGAAGAAAAGAAAGGAGAGAGAAAAAAAATGGGAAGTGGAAAGAAAAGAAAAAGAGTGGGGGTTTTAACCTCCACTTTTCAGCCCCCGTTCACCTTGCGGTGTTCGTTTTCTCCGTAGTTTATGCGTTAAATATTTATTTTACGCGTTTAATTATATTTATAAATTCACCACTCTTGTTAAATAATTTATTTAGATTATTTCCTTAAATCTTTAATAGATTAAGTTAAATTTAATTACTTTTGTTTTTAGATTGTGTAAGTTTTATTCGAGTAGTACAAAGCAGTTATTAACTATTATAAAATATCATTTCGGTCATAATTGCGTTATTTCAGTTTATAAACATTTGTTCACCAACGTCCGTGTTGACAGAATAGAATCTCATTCTATTTAAGTTGCGTACGATTTAATCAAATCGCAAAGTTGTATATATTAACCAACATATAATCCGATACATAAATTAGCCTAACACAGAACTAATTACATGCATTAACAAAGAATTAGGCGCTAATACTAGCCCTAATTTGGCGGTTGTTACAGCCTCACTCAATCAAGACTGTAGAAGTGCTTTGACTCATACTGTAGTCGGAGTATTGAAAGTTTTTTTTATTTCCTTTATACTCTTTTAATGCCTTATATGGGTGTTAATTTGAACATACCAAATGATGTTGGATTTTTGCCGGAAGAAATTAATTGATCAATTGATGAATAGTTGAAGAAGGTCGATCCTATAGGAGACTAAGTCTTGACTGTAATGATAAATGATGATTTATTACATTTTGGATCTCAAAATAACACCTATCTGTTTTGCTAAAAGTAGATTTAAAATTGTAAAAATAAATTGAAAATTTTAGTTTTTAGTTGAGGCAAATGATATTATGATACATATTGTAAATTATTGTCTTTAGTCTTAATGAGTGAAGCTTTATGTAGATTTTACGGGCCATATTTTGGGAAATTGTAGGAACATTATGGAGATCATAGTGGCTGAAGAAACAAGATTTGGTGAAACATTCATCCTTATAAGCTTTGATTTTTAAGTCATATTTCAATTGAAAGTCATGAAGTTATTATTTATTTTTATTTTAGTTTCTTCTCTCTATTGAAAATAAGCTTTCATCCACATTTTGTATTATATTCATGCGTGCAATCTAAGGTCTGCATATTAAGTTTTCGTTTTGATACATACAAATTAAAGATGTACGGAGTAGTATTTTGTTTGGTCCCTTTAAGGAAGATCGTGCATTTATCTTTATCTTTATAAATATACTTACCAAATGGTTAAATTGTATGAAGAATAGAGAAGCTCATGATAGGTGAAATTTTATATTCTCAATTTCGTATTTATAGATATCGAAATTTAAGATACTCTTTAAAAGTATTGAAATTCTTATACGATGTGGTCTTTGAAGGACCAAACACATAACATAATCAATGAAATGATTGAATCCATACTACGTATATATAATAATTTAATAACTAGAACATATTCTCTTACATTGAAATTTTACGTTTATCCATGAAAACCATGGGTCGATCTAAACTTATATATACAATAATTATTAACTTTTTGTTTCAAAAATATCAATAAAAAGTTTAAAACTATTCATTTATATATTTCAAATTCTTTCATAAACTTGTGTAGACACTAGACTAATAACTGAGAAAGTCAGCATGGACAACAAGGTAATTAGGTCTATTCTCAGGCTTGCCAAGATGATCGATTATTGATTCATTCAATATTACTATTTTGTTCTTAGTCTTGCCGTAGAAAATTATTGAACTGGTTATTATATTACTACCATTTCACTACTTTTCTTTTGTTGTGTATATATTTGGTATTTTGGTCTATGAAATCAATTGAAATGCTTGCCTTCATTATATAGAAAGAACTGTTAAAACTTTTTGAATGCTAAATATATCGTTAATACAGTTTTGTAAAACGTTTTCTCACCTTTAAGAGAAAGTACAACCAACTCATTCTTCTTCTTTATTGTAGACTTTGACGGTAGTATACGAGGACTCTCCCTTGGAGCTATATCTGGGATTTTTATTGGCCCATGTGCATTTCTCGGGCTAATTTAGGTTTAATTTGGTGGAGAGGTAAATAATGAGGGCACATATAAGATAAAATTGACATAAGCTGATGTATTAAGCTATGGTGTATTAAGTTGACTTTGATTAGAAGTAGTAAAATAGGTGGGTTGAGTAACAGACAAAATAAGCTTGAGTCAAAATTCGTTATTTATTAGTCTGGGTTAAGTCAGGTTCATATTTATAAAATAACGTGTAAATACTTCAGCATGGCAAAAATAAAAATTATAATTCAAAAAACAATTTGGTGGGTTGTCTTTCAAAGAATTTGGGGCGACTGTTAACATGTTTGACCTGTCTTCTCTTCAGCTGATTTTTTCTTAATTCATATAAACATAACTCAACTTGATAGTTCGTAATAAACGGGTTTAAAGTGCCATCTCAAGCTCTTCTACGTTTTCATTTACAACGATATATTCGGATTCAAGCTGATTCAAATCACCAACCTTATGATAGAGATGATTGCACTTGAATTACAGACAAGTAATTTTCACAAATCAAATCAGATGCTCAGACCTTTGATCCTGCTTATAAGATTGGTGAAAGATGATTTGGACTTGTTTACAATTATTATTATAGCTATAGACATGTGATAGTCCCGTAATCACTATTAGTTAGTGATTTGGAATCACAAAGTGTAAAGTTTAATTGTAAAAGGGGGGGTTGAATACAATTTAAAACAATTTCATATTTTACCAAGTGTTTCAGTTTGTTTTAAATTGATTATCTATAACAGAGTATGACGGTATTGAAATAACAGATTAAAGATATAACAGTATCAAAGAACGACAAGTAATAGTAGCTGAAAGTGAATTGTATTGATTAAATTCACAAAGTGTTGAATGCGGAATGGATTAACCAAAGTTAATCCAATTCAAACACTTAGCTAAATTATTACAATGAAGAGTATTAACTACAGTGGACATACACGCTGATAGTTAACCTCGCTGAGTCTTAATACACACCTAGACAAACTAGTTCTCTGACAAACAGAAGAACGGTGCATATGACGACTAGCCTAAATAGTACAAAACACTGAACTATTTATACTACAAGAGTTCCTAAAATATCGCCTACAAAATAGGATCTTGGAAGGACACGTGTCGCTGCTTGATTGAACCTGATCTCTGATAAACCGACATTCTGCGGGTCCCAATTCTGTTACCGCAAATATCTCGTTACCTTAAAACCAATCATTTGCTGCCACGTAATCTTTCGGACATACTTCGAACTGGAACACTCTTGCTGATGTATAGATAAGTACAGTACTTGATGATAGAGAGGCTTTATTGAATAGTCACTGAAGATGCAGCAATCCTCCTCACTCACTTCGAGCTAACATGCTCTTGTAGAATGAATTGAACAAAAGATCTTCAGTGACTAGCTGTTATTCTGGCAGTGACTTTTGCCTTTATTGTTTTGAAGAAGTAATGCTCTCGCTGACGTTGATCAGCGACACACAAAGTTGAGCTTTAAATCTTCCTCAGAATATCGAACAGAATGAATGACAATCAGCGAAACCTATCTTTAGCAACAGCAGCTTCGATACAATCCATTTCTTCATCGAGTAGTGTATAGTTGAGTTGATCAGCGACCAGTGACTTCATCATGGTCAGCGACCAGTGACTCAACAATCTCCCCCTAAATGATTGTGATTGAAGCTCCCTAGACAAACTTGTTGCTGTGAAAGTTTATAGTCAGTGTTTAAGAATTTAAACATTCAGTGACTTTATACTTGTGATCCATTCATTTTTCTTTTTGGATTCTTTTGATATGATCTGAGTTTTGCACTAAAGTTTTCTCAAAAACAAAATTAGGTTTCATTGAACTGTATATCATAAAGTAAATTTAGTTACAATAAACCTAATCTATTACAAGCTTCAGTTTAAACATCCCCAAACTTCTTCTTCTTTTACGATGCCCAACTCACTCTGTAATTCATATTTGTCACTGGATGGCAGGAACCTGTACTGTCTAGCAAGCCCTTCTTCCATGATTGCTTTTCTCATTGATGAGTCATTGGGAAGCACACTGACTATTCTGATGAGATGTACAAGCTGCTCATGATCTATCTTTTCAAGTTCCGATTCTCTTTGGAAACACAGCTTTCCATTGAAGTCCCTGTAAACAATCCCTTTCTCTCCTTCAGTAACTTCAGCGCCCTCAACCCTTGGCACTCCATCAGGAATTGACAGATTTAGTTTGCTGGTGTTTGGGATTCTGATAATTCTGTTGGTACCTGCCCTATACCTTGGACTTGGTGGCTGCACTATCTCTTCACTAAATATGACAGTGTCTTCTGGTCTAAGTAGCTGTAGATCCACCATTTTCTTGAACAATCTGTCAATCTCAGCCAAAACTTCTTCCTTTGCAGCACTTGAGGAGTGATTGATAGCAAGTCTAATTTCATTCCATTCTTCTCTATGTAGTTTACAGACTTGATTAAGATTGATTGCTTGAGAATCCAATCCTCTGTGGATAAGTAGCTGAGCTTGAGACTTGTTCTTAGGCTTCTTCAGGTAGACTTTTGTGATAGGAGCAGGGTTTGATCTTCCAACCATTCTGACAGCATACTTCTTTCTGTCAATCTCATCCAACATTTTATCAGCAGAGGTCTTTGCTCCCCCTTTCTTTTTCAACTTGCTGCCCTTTTTATTTGCACAAATCTCTTGTTGAAGATCAGATTCTTCAACATCTTGAAGGAGTTTAGACAGCCTAAAGTCTTCATCTTCTTGCTTTCTTTTTAAGAAGATTTCTCTTTCTTTTTGAATGGCTTCATCTCCACTCAGCTTCAATAGATAAGCTCGATCAGAATCAGCTTGTTCTTTCAGCTTTCTCTTTCTTTCTTCTTCTTCTTCTTCTTCATTTAGCTCAGCTTGAAATTTTAAAAGCATCTCCCTCTCATGCTTCTGTCTCTCTTTAATTTTTCTTACTATTCGCTGCTGTTTAGTTTCTTCATGATGAGAACTTTCTGAAGTTACAACTGATGACAAAAGATGAGCAGGAACAGAAGAATCTGACTCTGTGATCTCAGATTGAGAGTGATGATGAGTTGTAGTAGTTGTTGCTTCTGTTGGAGTGGTGATAGTGGGAATTGAGATGGTGATCTGTGTAGTTGCTATTGTGGTTGCGGTAATTGGTGCAGTTGTTGTTGCTAGAAGTGGGGTTGATGATTGTGTTGTTGCTGTTGTCTGGATTGTTGCTGATGTTTGGATTGTTGCTGATGTAATGATTGCTGTTGCTGGGGATGCCTCAGATATGACAGTGTCTGTATGAGGTTGCTGAATGATAGTTTTGAGATTGTGCATGGCGGCTGCTATTTCTTCTTCAGAGAAGTTTATCTTTTTAGAAGAAATGAACTCTGATGTGGGAGACTCGCTGGTCCTTTTTCTTTTTATTAAAATAGAAGAGATTGGTAGCAGATCTTCCATTTGATCATCAGAGACTACTGATTACTGATCTTCCATCTGATTAGCAATATCTTCTTCTTTCTTATCATTAGCACCAGTATCAGTACCTTTTTCACTTGTCCCATCATTCTTGACTTCTTTATCAGCACTATCTTGTATATCAGCAACATTATCTTTCTTTTCATCACTTCCATTATTACCATCATTGTCATCATCATCATTATCATCATCATCTCCTTCATCCATATTGACAACATCATCTTGTTGTTGTCTATTCATCCATTCCCACCTCATCAGCTCAAAGCTTGCTGACTCCCCCATAACTCGTGCATTCTCATCAGCAGCCCACTCTTTGACTAGATAGTCATACCTTCTTTGTTCATCAGGATGAAACTCAGGGAAAACACCCATCTCTCTTTCCTCAGCGACATCCATATTTGATGAGTCATTATCAAAGGGAGTGTAATCCTTAGCATCATCATCTTCATTCTCCCCCTCAGCCTCAGAAACGAATTGAATGATCTCCTCAAGTCTAATGCAGATTTTCTGATGATCTTCATGCATAGTTTCTAGACCAGTGATGGTTTCATGATGGTTGGAGATAATTTGTGGAAGCTCGCTGATAATTTTATCAGCATGAGTGATATAATCCACAACAGAAGATGCCATTGTTTTTTGTTTTTCATTGAGAGAGATTATTGCATCTTCATGAGTTTTGAGGCTGATTCTGGTGAATGAGGCGAGATCAGTAAGAGACTTAGCATGAGTTTCCAGAAGTCGATAGTGATCTATTTCAGCATTTGCAATAAGTGAGACCTTTTCGTTGATAGAATCACTCCAATCTGGAATGGTTTCATAAGCTGCTGCAAGAGAGTGAACTTTATTAGTGAGATCAGTGAGTTGGCCAGTCAAGGTCTCTCTATCTTCAGTGAGCATTCGAATTTGTTGCTGTGAAGCAGCAATGTACTCAAGCAGCAATTTGTCTGTTGATGATGTGGTGGAAGTTGATGCTTTGTTGGTTGGTGATTTTTGAGTTGTATGGGAGATTGGTGGAATTGTTTGTGATTCAGATTGAATTTCAACATCTGGTTGAGATGGTTGATCATCAGCATGTTGAGCAATGTTATCACTGGAAATAGACATTTCATCTAATTCCTGAATGGGTGAGGTTATGAAATCAGCATGTGGTATAGTGGAGAAGGGTAGAGATGAAATATCAGTATCATCTGGTTGCTGATTCATCTTTGGAAGTGTAAGATCATAAGATCCATGTTGCTGATCTTTTTCAGAAGAAGATGAAGAAGTATCCATTGGTTGGACTTCCTCAACATCATCAACTTGTGTTTTAGCTGATGGATCATTGGAAACAGAAAGGTCAACCTGTATCTCTCCTTGTGACTGAAGAGGGACATTGATGTGACTCAAATAGTCATGTTTTTAAGGGCAATATTCCGCACTTTTTGGACGTAACTTTAGTGAAAACATTCCAAAATGATCATTATTTACTAAATTTCACTAAAGTGGTCTAAATATAGGCGTTGCTGCAAAAATCACCTAAAACGTCCAAATAACAAGCAAATCAGGACGAATAAACGTGCACAAAATCACCCAGCCTCATTTACCTTATATAGATCACATTCTAACTACATCATATGATAAAACAGGTAAAATCGAGACGGGAAAATCAAGAATCATGCAAATCGGATAAAGAACGGAGAAGACTGAGCAGTATCAGACCCTATAAAGTCATTTCGGCTATGCTTGAGCTATACACATCCAATGTCAGTGAAGTTGGCATCATTAGAAGCGTAACGGAATTACGAAACCACAGGCGAAAGAATCAGGTCAAACGGACGCATAACGAAGGAGATACGCGCGTTTTAAGCAACGAACGAAATCAGACGAACACTGTATACGGCCCTGGGAACCGTATACGGCCCCACAGAGACCGTATACGGCCTACCTAACACCGTATACGGCCCTACCAAGGCCGTATACGGCCCCCTGTACCCTGTATCGTGCATCGTTTGCTTGTACGTGCTGTTTCGCGAGTTGTACGGCTGATTTTTGAGCTTTGCCTATAAATAGGGGATCACTCCTCCTCATTTACACACCTCAACACATTCACACATTTCTCATTCTCTCACTTTTCTTATTTCTCTCTTTTCTTTCACTTTCTCTCTCTAACTTTCTCTCTCTAGCACTACTCTTAGGAGTTAGAGGAGAAAGGTTAGGGTTGAGCTTACGGTTCGAGTCTAGAGGAAGTTTTAGCTTGGTAATCTTGTTGTAACGAGTTTTTCAAGTTCAGACTATTTGTAATCCTCAGTATTACGCTGCTGTATTCCCGGTGATATCTAAACTTTACTTACTGTTATAATGCTTGTGCTTTATGTTATTTCAGTTTGTATTCTGCATATTGCCATGTTTATAGAGTAGTTTAATATTGTGATTGTTGAAATGTAGATATTAGGAGTAGGGATGATGTTAAATTAATGTTTCATCTATACGATTGGAAATTGTTATGCTGTGTATCTGGTTAAGCTTATCCTGAATATAGATCTAGTCTCTCATCACCCTTTCCAGACTTTCACGTGACTGTTGCCCTAGGATAGGATCTGATCAACCCTAATACTATGAATATACAGTTATCTCCAATTACA
Source organism: Helichrysum umbraculigerum (assembly GCA_949592205.1). Lineage (NCBI taxonomy): Eukaryota > Viridiplantae > Streptophyta > Magnoliopsida > Asterales > Asteraceae > Helichrysum > Helichrysum umbraculigerum. The sequence goes on from CATIUR010000003.1 coordinate 76,383,034, forward strand.
GTATGAAACTATGAACTTTCCTTTAAAAAGGCACGGTACTTCGTATAGCGTTGGAAACACCTCGTGTGGAGTACAAATACGTGGAAGCTAAGGAAATGCCATGGATTGTTTCATCGTGAATTACCTAGAAGTGATCCTTCTAGAACTGTGGTCTAGGAATCAAAGCTGTGGAAATGCTTGTTGCACTGTACACCGTTAGTACACCTAAGATCTGGAACACTGTGGAAATGCTTAAATGCCCAGTACACCGTCAGTACATCTAGGGTTTGGAACACTGTGGAAATGCCTAATTGCCCTGTACACCGTGATTATTCCTAGGGATGAACGCCTGACTGTAAAGGAGGGTCTATATTTATGATGGTTAAGTATGTGCTTCAATAGAAACAATACAGGGTAAAGTCAATCATATACCTAGACATGCAAAACCCTAATCACACCAATAGTTTAACATACACAGGATACAATCAGTATTTGATATAATGAAAGTAAATAGACGATTAGGTGTTAAGAAAGGTCAGTAAATACAATTGCGGTCTGTTGCCTTATGCCTGATCCCTAGAACATTTAGGGTGACTTTGTCTTAGTTAAGCAAAGGCTCAGGAGGGTTTGAAAACAGCCTGATCTGATCAGAATCATGATAACCTAGGATTCCAGTGACATATGTTTCTAGGGTTTCACCTGAACGTAGGGTCCTAGTGTTTACACCGAAAGTATGTCTACTCTTTATTTGGTGAATCTCCAATCAATTTTATAATGAACATCATCCCGAAACCCTAGTATCCAAGTTTCAGCAATCACATCTCTACCTGTCTGCTTAAACCCTAATTTCATTTCTCGTTATTTACTTTTCTGCATTTAGGATAATTAGAAAACCAAATCAATCCAAGATCTATCTACCTACCCCCATCCTAATTGCGACCATAATCTTTGGTGACCCGCTTTATTTCAATTCGCTCCGATTTAAGAACGACCTCAAGTTATACTTACTGCTTGCTCCCAAGGTAGGTAGTACTTATAGTTTGAGCCCCAGCTCATATAAATTTAAAACTCACTGTCCGTCGCTTCTGTTGCTGTTGGAACAACGACCGGAGTCAAATCCGACCGACCGATAGGGGTGACGACAAGTTTTTGGCGCAGCTGCCGGGGATCGTAGAGCGTTACGATTTGAAGCCGCCTTAGATATTCTAGCTTTTAGGAGACCCTTTCCAATTAGGTTTTCCCAAACTTAGTTGGTAGTTATTTGCTTTCCTTAGAATAATTTAGATAGTTTAATTAAAAATGAAAAATACAAAAACATCTTTCTATGATTCATTTCCGTCTAGCCCCATTTCTCCACTCGCCCTCAAGACGTCCGAAGAAATGATGGCCATGGATGACGCTGAGTTCTTCGCCTGCTTAGAACAAGAGTTGGAATCTGACGTCTACTCTTCATCTTTATCATCTTCCGAAGTTATCTCCGCTAATTCAGACGATGAATCTAGAACCATAGGGCAATTCTTAGATCTTGACTTAGGAACCCATGATTCTCATCAGAAGATCTCAACTTCTGCATCTAGCATTCTAAGCTACCAGGTTATACCTGCCCCTGAGATTTCATATTCCTTAGAAAACTTCTTTCAATTCCCTACCTCATCTGGTTTTGTCGAGAGTAACTCTGAACATCTTCAACCCTTTCATTTTCCACCCATTGAAGAACGTCTTCCACCAAGGGACAAAGAAGTTTACGAATACCCTCCAAAATCACCTATCTTTTTGAACCTCGTACCCGAACCCGAGTACACCATCTATCGTGTTGTTGATAGGACTTTACCAATCAAACCTGAAGAAAATATCCGCTACGTAGGTAACTCTTTTGATCCTGATAGGAGATTGGATGTTTGTCGGGCATTTGCCAGACAACTCAAAACGTCTGACTTTCCTTTTTCAGTTGAACAAAGAGAAGTCACTCGTAGGATAAAGAAACAGGTTGGTATTCTCCACCATCTTCCAAATCAAAAGGAGGAAGGTATCTTCACACATTATCGAGAGCAAGAACTAAAGCTTAAATCAGAAATAGACCTACTAATGGACCTATTCGCCTGCACCGATTATCAACCGGTTTCCCAAACCCTAATTAATCGTCATGTTGCGGCTATAATTTATGAGCTTGAGTTCTGGATCAGCAAAGATCCCGCTATATCTCTCATCATTTCTGATAAAATTCCATTTTTCGTTGACCCCGCTACTTATATGATCGACAAGTTGTTAGAGATATTCCCTGGAGCCACTGACGATAACATGGAAGCTACTTTCTTTGCTGGAAGGAAGGATATTAACGTCTCACTCACTTTGTTATTTGCTCAGTCAAAATTTCCTTTCACCGTTTCACAAACATCTTTAATCGAAGAAATCACGGAGTCAGTTCACACTACCACCGGAGATCCCGATTCAAGAGAAGAATGGAAATTTCAACAAACCCTAGGAATGCTTCTTCATGACTTAAACCATATAGATGACGGATCACGAAACGGAATTTCAAACCCTAAGAAAGTTAGAAAGGAATTTAACAAGTTTATTGACAATCTTCTAGATTTAGGCAAAAAGGAACGTATGTTTCTCACTGAACACGAACGATTCTCGTTACATCCCGCAGACCTAGTTGATTCTGTCATTAAGATTCTCACTTGTGACTTTATTCCTCGCTACACTTTCCCTCAACCAAGAGCACCAAATTCACTTAAACAATTGCTCTTGGGCAATATTCAATAAATTTGTCCAAAAGTCGAGCTACCGACTTTAACCAAGCGCTTTTTGGGAGGCAACCCAAACTTTAGTTAATTTAGTTTTATTTTAAGTATTTAGGATAAGTAATATTAGTAGTTTATTTTTAAATTTAAAAGCTTGCATTTAAAAATACAAGAAAACGTTCTTTTAAAATTCAAATTCGCACAACACAGTAACGAATTTCAGACATTTTCAGAAAGTTCGAAAAAGTTTATTTTTAAATTTTGAAAAAATTAATTTTGAATTTGTCTTGGATTTTAAAGAACACAAAAAGATTGTCTTGTTTTAAATAAAAACATATACGATTTCGCATACGATTCGCAATATCTTTTCAGACTGCGCGTAAAGATTCAGAAAATTACGAACATACTTTTTAAAATTGTTTTATTAAAAAATTTTAAACTTTGAAATTTTACTTGTATGTTTCGTATCTTTCGCAAATTTTAAATCACGTACGTTTAAAAGGGTATAAAAAGGGATTTTAGCCACACACAAAAGACAAAATCATTAAAAACTTCATCTTCTTCCTCCTCCCCTACCCCAAACCGTCGGCCTACACCCCATCACCACCAAATCTCCATTACTCAACCATTTTGCATGATTCCAAGCTCAAAATTCATCATTTTATGATCTTTCTTGCATCCACAACATCATTACATCAAGTTTAAGGTAATTCTTGACCTACTTTTGTGATTTTCATGAAACTTTAAAAATTAGGGCTTGTAACTCATTTTCATAGATTTCATGGTTAAAAGTTGCGTTGCATCTTTAGTGTTATTTCATGCTTATCTTGATGCTTAACATGATTACAAGCTTAATCTAGTGATTTGTTGGCTTGATTGCAAGATTGGGAATTAAAGTGTTGACTTTTTGATGAACTATGGCTAGTTTGACTTTTTGGTTGATTAATTGTTTATGTTGACTTTTGTTGATTGAGTTATGCTTAAATATGATAGGTTAACATGTTTTGATTGATCATTTGCGATTAGAAAAGGGTTAAGCTAGTTTTTGGTAATTAAAGTAAGCTCATTTTTAATAAAATCATCATAAACATTATTTTTACTTAAAACTTTTATTTTTAAACCATGTTTATGACTTTTTTAAACTTAAAAAGCTTACAAGATTATCAAAACAAGCTTCGGTTCATTTAATCATTTTTTAAGTTTATCACTTTAATTAATAAAGTGTATGACTTTGAAATGAAACCCACAAAAACGCCATTTTCTAAAAACTACCATCTTGTCAAATAAGTTTACTTCCGTCATTTGCTTGAAATCATGTAAATAAAGCTTTATGTCTTTTGGAAATTACGGAATATTGGATTGCATATTTAATTGGTAATATGCTCTTTTATGATTAATTGATTTACTTGAGGTAACTATATGACCTTGGACTTAATCTCATTTAGATTGATTAACCATGAACATGAAGTATTTAAGTTTCTAGTGCTTGGGATAATTAAGTTAGGTACCTTGTTGACTTGCTTTAATTATGCTAGGAACTTGAAGCTTTGTGCCACTTACCCTTATTTAGACATAAGTTGATAAAAGTTTTTGGATTTGTGATTGGTTGCGGTTAGGTTTAGCAATTTTAAAATTTCTGGATATGCCCATTTCTAAAGCCTACATTTCCAATTTTTTCTGAAAATTTGGAAGAACTTTAGCATATCCATTAATATATCACTATTATGGCCTAATCTTTTCTTGTCTTTTATCACAGATGGAAAATTGCCCACCTTCACTCAGCTACTTGGCCAAATCTTCAAAGAATAGGTCACTCATTCGCCAGTGGTTGCAGCGACCGATAGGCAGTAATCGATATGTGGTATGGAAAGACATGATTAAGCTAGGGATCAGGGATGAGTTGAAGAGTTTGTTGATGTATGAGACCGATGGTCAAGTGAACAATGCCTTTCTCCGTCTCTTCGATATAGATGAGTATGCATACCGAGAAGTAGTGACAGAGTTCATGATGACTTACCAGCTGAACCCAAAAATGAGCGTATCCGACAAAAGAAAGATTTCATTCAGGTTTCAGGAACAGATTCATCATATCTCAGTTGCCGACTTGGGAGTGTATCTTGGTTTATATACAGAGTCTCAGGTCAACTCTGCATGGTTCAGAAACAGTGTTCAAGACATCTCCAGCCTACCAAACAGGAACCATAAGGATATTTGGATGGATTTAGCAGGATCAAACTTTAGGAGCTGTGTTAAGTCATCCACTTTCATCAAGCCGGTTCATCACATCCTTCACAAGTTGTTAGCATGTTCTATATTTGGAAAGAAGGAAGGTGGTGCTGTGAGTGCCGAAGAATTGAAGTTCATGGAAGCAATCATAGGAGGAAAGAATCTGAATGTTGCTTTCTTGATCGCTGAGAGACTTGGAGCTGAGACAGACATGGATAGGCACATGTTCATGGGGTCGATCATTACTAGATTGATGTATAGTATGGGATTGTTGACTGAGGCCCACACTGAGGAGTTTACTGTTTGTTCTCGTTATTTGCCATTCAACTTGGACTACTGCAAGTTGATCCATCTTGTTGAGGTAGATGAGCAGAGACAGTGCCTATGGAAGAACACCAAACAGATCATTCCAGGATGTCGTCTCCATGGGAAGCGTGTTAGAGGATCCTCACCTGTTGCAGATACTGAGGATGGCCCATCTGATAGAGCCCGAGCACCTACTACTCATGCTAGTGTCCCGCATAGAGGAGCTGAGACAGCCGAGCCACCAGCTCAGGCTACTGTTCACTACACAGATCCAGTGACCTCGCTGACACAGTATTATCTTTTGCATGCTCTTCAGGTTAGCCATTCCCATCAGCTGTTGATTTCCAGGAAACTTGGTATTCCTGACCCAGAGCCTTACTTGTACCGATGCGGTCCACCACCACCAGCCATAACACCACCACATACATCCATCCCATCACATACCACCCATACACCATCACCCGCTATCCGGACCACACCCGTACCAGAGCAGGTCCAATCAGTTGAGACCGAGATACCAGTAGTTCAGCCAGTGATTTCTGCACCTGTGATTTCTCATCCTGCCCAGCCAGTCGCCAGTGGATCTTACCGTGCTGACACAGTCTACTTGGGCACTGATGTTGTATCTTTTGACACTTCCGGGATGCTATTAAACTTGGGACCGATCTCTTCCTCAGCTGTACCGACAGAGACTATGCTACGCCAGGCTTACATGACCTTACTAGAGCAAGCAGGGGTTACTTCGGCTATTTTGTTAGAGTGGGGCTACACTGATCCGATGAGACTGCCAGCAGCTACCCTCAGAGACATATTGATTCAGCTCAAACTGATCAATGCTGAAGAACAGGGACAGAGAGTATCTAGTGGCCAGCAGTCAGTCGTAGGACCATCCACAGCACCAGCTCCTACTCAGCATATTGATGCACCTGACCCGGGATCCCCAGCCTCATAGTTCTACCCCATTTGCATCATCTGACTTTGGTTTCAGACATTATCATTATTATTATCTTGTGTTTGTTGGCTACTGTTAAACCTTACTTTTGGAACTTATTTGTATCAGCCACTAGTTGGTTGATCACTCTATCCGTATTTACATTATGCTATTACTTATTATGTTTTATTTTCTTTCTGTTTAATAAGTAGAAATGTTGTGATGTATGAACGTGGAAAAAGGCGAGATGACGCACTTTCAAGAAGAAAATCCGTGAAGTCAAAAGGCAACCCGAACCAGTTTTCAATATTTGCAGACTGCGGAACATTCAAACATCTCATGGAGGGGCCTCGTTCTTCTCAAAACTTCCTTTTATCCAAGCACTTCAAAAGAACTAAGTGTGGGATCACTCCCCACACCGCAAACACTTATCAAAATCACTCCAACTTCTTCAAAACCTAAAGTATGGGATTCTACACCATATGGATCCCCACTTAAAAGAATTGAAGTTGATTTCTGATAATGTTGGATACATGACACCGGATAACCCCGTATGAAGCTTGATGTCCTTCAAGAAGAATGCAGAAGAAAGCTCACTTCGACTCTCTCTCCTGCAAAAATTTCACATGCTTCAAAACGTTATCTGGGGAGTTTCTTAACCTTCTATCCATTTCATGATCACATATATTCTGTCTCGTTAGCTTGTTATATTCTATACCCTATCCTGAGCTTATCACTAAGTGTGGGATTCAAACCCAAATTTAACACTTAAGAAACATTTTCTTACATGTTCAAACTCTAAGTGTGGGATTTTACCTCCAGTAAAAACTCAACTCAAGAGAACATTACGGACAATGTTCCTCTAAGTGTGGGATAGCAAGGTATAGAATACCTTGGATAATTTTAGGCAATTTTTATGTCCAAAATAGCATTACTCAGAAAATGTTTTCCCAAATAACGAATTTTTCAAACAAATTTTTTCAAAAAATTTAAAATTATGAGTTAAATTATGAAACTAAACTCTAAGTTTTTGAGTTAAATACTTTCGAAAAGAATCATTCTCGAAATATGAGTAAGGTATTTTGGAATATAGGGAAAACAAGGTAGAAATTTCTCGAGCAAGAAACAATAATCTGAAAGGAGCATGGCTAGGCACATACAACCCTATTTTGTAGTGAGGTATCTTGAGCCTAAAAGCATTCATCTTTAATGCTTCACTTTCATTTCTTGTGTGTGCCGATGCTTGCATCTCTGAATTAGAACTTACTCCAGACATACGTTTCAAGACCACATTGGTGTGTACCGTACGCGGTATAGGTGCAGCTAGATGACCTTGACATTCCTTAGGATTTAAACCCAATTCTTACATATCTCTTCAAGCCCAAAACCCTTCCGATACTTACTTTCAGTATCGATGATCCGCCTAGTAAACCCTGTTGAGCCTAAACCTTTCATTTCTTAAAAACCCTCGTACAAAACCCCTACTCACCCAAAATTCCCAAAACCTTATCTTAGAATTTCTAAGGTCGTGAAAAACATCTTTTGGAACATCCTCTTCAATTATGCTCTAAAGTCTTCCTCTTCTGTGTACTCTAAAAAGTGAAAGTGCGAAAAATTGGCACGACAAAAGAAATTGAGGTTCAAGATCAAAGATCATAGTTCCGAAAAGGATTTCTGAAAGGATCAACATAAAATATCCTTAGAAATTTTCTGGCAAAGAAGTTCTGAAGAAGAAAAGAAAAATAAAAAGTAGAAAAATCAAGAAAAGAAAAAGAAACAGTTCCATCAAATAAAGCTGAGTGCTTCAAGTATCACCTTCTCAAGAAAAATTCAATAGAAGACGAGCTGCTACAAAATCCTCCGTTCCGTTCTGAAATAAAGTTTTTCACTATCTTTGAGTTTTAAGATAAGTCAAACCCTTACAACCAAACATATACCACTACCCATACCCTTAAACCTCACCAAACACTACCACCCGTTGAATGTCTTGGGATAGTTAGCACCGTCCTCACCTAAGTGGTGGAGATCCGATTCTCGACCAAGCTTATGATGATGAGTGCTGCATGACTGGCTTATTTGAGCGATTTCAATTGTTCTAGATTGTTAGGGAACCCGATACACTTTGAGTGAATTGAGTGACCACCTATAGTGAGATCGCCTAGTCATGTGTACTCCAAGATCATGAGAATTGGTAGTATGCTTGATGATAATTGCTTCTTGCTTCTGAAAGGATCATCTTATCCTTTCCCTTATTCTTAAACAGTCTTAGTCATATTAGAAGTGGTATCATTTTGAAATTATTTTGACTCACCCCTTAAAAACCTCATTTTAAATGTTTTTCTAACTGAGTGTTGCTTGAGGACAAGCAACGCCTAAGTGTGGGATAACTTGATGTGACTCAAATAGTCATGTTTTTAAGGGCAATATTCCGCACTTTTTGGACGTAACTTTAGTGAAAACATTCCAAAATGATCATTATTTACTAAATTTCACTAAAGTGGTCTAAATATAGGCGTTGCTGCAAAAATCACCTAAAAGGTCCAAATAACAAGCAAATCAGGACGAATAAACGTGCACAAAATCACCCGGCCTCATTTACCTTATATAGATCACATTCTAACTTCATCATATGATAAAAAAGGTAAAATCGAGACGGGAAAATCAAGAATCATGCAAATTGGATAAAGAAGGGAGAAGACTGAGCAGTATCAGACCCTATAAAGTCATTTCGGCTATGCTTGATCTATACACATCCAATTTCAGTGAATTTGGCATCATTAGAAGCGTAACGGAATTACGAAACCACAGGCGAAAGAATCAGGTCAAACGGACGCATAACGAAGGAGATACGCGCGTTTTAAGCAACGAACGAAATCAGACGAACACCGTATACGGCCCTGGGAACCGTATACGGCCCCACAAAGACCGTATACGGCCTACCTAACACCGTATACGGCCCTACCAAGGCCGTATACGGCCCCCTGTACCCTGTATCGTGCATCGTTTGCTTGTACGTGCTGTTTCGCGAGTTGTACGGCTGATTTTTGAGCTTTGCCTATAAATAGGGGATCACTCCTCCTCATTTTACACACCTCAACACATTCACACATTTCTCATTCTCTCACTTTTCTTATTTCTCTCTTTTCTTTCACTTTCTCTCTCTAACTTTCTCTCTCTAGCACTACTCTTAGGAGTTAGAGGAGAAAGGTTAGGGTTGAGCTTACGGTTCGAGTCTAGAGGAAGTTTTAGCTTGGTAATCTTGTTGTAACGAGTTTTTCAAGTTCAGACTATTTGTAATCCTCAGTATTACGCTGCTGTATTCCCGGTGATATCTAAACTTTACTTACTGTTATAATGCTTGTGCTTTATGTTATTTCAGTTTGTATTCTGCATATTGCCATGTTTATAGAGTAGTTTAATATTGTGATTGTTGAAATGTAGATATTAGGAGTATGGATGATGTTAAATTAATGTTTCATTTATACGATTGGAAATTGTTATGCTGTGTATCTGGTTAAGCTTATCCTGAATATAGATCTAGTCTCTCATCACCCTTTCCAGACTTTCACGTGACTGTTGCCCTAGGATAGGATCTGATCAAATACTATGAATATACAGTTATCTCCAGTTACAATATGAAACTATGAACTTTCCTTTAAAAAGGCACGGTACTTCGTATAGCGTTGGAAACACCTCGTGTGGAGTACAAATACGTGGAAGCTAAGGAAATGCCATGGATTGTTTCATCGTGAATTACCTAGAAGTGATCCTTCTAGAACTGTGGTCTAGGAATCAAAGCTGTGGAAATGCTTGTTGCACTGTACACCGTTAGTACACCTAAGATCTGGAACACTGTGGAAATGCTTAAATGCCCAGTACACCGTCAGTACATCTAGGGTTTGGAACACTGTGGAAATGCCTAATTGCCCTGTACACCGTGATTATTCCTAGGGATGAACGCCTGACTGTAAAGGAGGGTCTATATTTATGATGGTTAAGTATGTGCTTCAATAGAAACAATACAGGGTAGTGTCAATCATATACCTAGACATGCAAAACCCTAATCACACCAATAGTTTAACATACACAGGATACAATCAGTATTTTCTATAATGAAAGTAAATAGACGATTAGGTGTTAAGAAAGGTCAGTAAATACAATTGCGGTCTGTTGCCTTATGCCTGATCCCTAGAACATTTAGGGTGACTTTGTCTTAGTTAAGCAAAGGCTCAGGAGGGTTTGAAAACAGCCTGATCTGATCAGAATCATGATAACCTAGGATTCCAGTGACATATGTTTCTAGGGTTTCACCTGAACGTAGGGTCCTAGTGTTTACACCGAAAGTATGTCTACTCTTTATTTGGTGAATCTCCAATCAATTTTATAATGAACATCATCCCGAAACCCTAGTATCCAAGTTTCAGCAATCACATCTCTACCTGTCTGCTTAAACCCTAATTTCATTTCTCGTTATTTACTTTTCTGCATTTAGGATAATTAGAAAACCAAATCAATCCAAGATCTATCTACCTACCCCCATCCTAATTGCGACCATAATCTTTGGTGACCCGCTTTATTTCAATTCGCTCCGATCTAAGAACGACCTCGAGTTATACTTACTGCTTGCTCCCAAGTTAGGTAGTACTTATAGTTTGAGCCCCAGCTCATATAAATTTAAAACTCACTGTCCGCCGCTTCTGTTGCTGTTGGAACAACGACCAGAGTCAAATCCGACCGACCGATAGGGGTGACGACAGACATTGTCGATCGGTGCAGTGAAAGATGAGAGTTAGCCCGGGTCTGTAGCCAGTGATGTGTCATCAGTAATGAGTGTGTTAGCACCCGCTGATGACACTAGCCCTTTGACTGAAACATCATCCTTTTGTGAGAATGATGAGTGGCTGATGGGTTGACTCGATGGATGGGTGTGGGTTGCACCCGAATCATTGCTAACAATGGGTTGAGCCATTGTAGCTGTCTGTAGGCTTCCCTTTATAGAGTCACTGGACTTTTGTGAGTCCAGTGAAGCAGTTTTAGGCATAGGTTGATCAAGAGTGCCCGCAGGGACTGAACGTTCAGTTGCTGCTTCACTCTTGGCGTCCTTAGACGTCTTTTTCTGACTCTGTCCCTGATCCTTTGATGTCAGGGACTTTAACTTGATTTTCTTAGGAGCAGTTGGTGGTTTTTGCTTTGGTGGTTGATCAGCAATGGTCACTGGAGGTGTGATCAGTGACGTGATCGATGGGGGGCAGAATCAGACGGATGTATAGCATGTAAAGGCTGGGGTGCAAGTATCCCCTTTGGTTTCATAAAATCAGGGAGAAGCACAGTTGCAGTTTTACTAAAAATTTGACTTCCTATCAGAGTGGGTTCAAAACCTCTAAATGAAATCCTATCATAGGATTTAAATTGATCTTTAAAAATAAGTGAAAGGAACCTAGGATAGGAAACTAATTTTGCTCTGGTAGATTCACAGATTCTGGAAACAATATCATCAAAAATCACACTTGCATAGTCAACTTTTAAGGAGTTGACCAGTGACCAGTTTAACTGTGCTTCTAGGGAGTTGAATTGATCATAACTCCCTGTTTTTGTGCCCAAAGATTGAATAAAGTTTGAAAATAGGGCATTCCACACACCATCCATTTTAGATTTATGAACAGTAGAGTACTTACGATTTCCATTGCTATCCATAGTGTATTTGCAGTGAATCCCAGTGAGATTCACTATGCCTCCTTTGGCATCTTCTTTGTCAGGCAGTGGGTCGTAAGTATCGTGCTCAGGGAGTTGTAAAACAGTACGGATGGTGTGTGCAGAAATAATTATTTCTTGACCTCCGTTATCGATAAAACCTTTAAGTTGAGAGGTACTATTAACTATTGAGTGAGTACAGGTATACCAAAACTCACTCAACCATTCTGGATTCATCTTTTCAGGGGATAATGTGAGAGCAGGGAGAATAAAATGATTTTTCAGAAAAGTGATAATCTCCGCGTACTCTGTTTTAGGGCATGAAAGATTACCCAAATAATTTGCTTTTGGAACTGTAATGATATCATCTTCACCAACTGCAGGAGCTCGAAGAGCTTTGATATCTTCAGTGGCAGTGTAAGAGTTGAGAAAATATTTTGATTTAGCCATTACAGAACCTTGGAAAATCTTTGATTAAACACTTATTTTAGGGTTTTGAAAATGCCAAAGGGTTTTCGAAAATTAGTAAAGTGTAAAAGATGACAAGTTGCTGATTTGTAAGTTTAAATAGTACACTTTACTAATGATCGTGTGGCTGAGATGAAAACAACGTGGGCAGTCGTGGTGGAAGATGTAGAGGTGGAGATGGTTATGATGGTGGTGCGTGGTGGCATTAATGGTGATGGGAGTGGTGTGCCGGAAAAAGTACGCTGACGTAGGAAAGAGAGTGTCAGAAGCGCGCGATTTTTTCGATATACCATAAAACATTTAATTTTGAAATCCGTTAAGTTAAATACACAATGTACTAAACATAACGAATGTTTTGTCGATTGAAAATCACCATTAAATGATATCTTCAGTGAGTTTGAAAGTTACTGAAGATACATAACCAATTTCTTGATTTACCACAAAAATGGTCAAGAATAATAACATTGTTTCTGTATTTAGGCAAGGATGTAGTCTCGCTGGTTAAAACACAACTTAGAATACTGAATAAACCATAGAGATGTGATCATTTTATAAATAGAGAAAAAGGATTATTATTCTTGAATAAACCATAAATATATATATATTATATATATATATATATATATATATATATATATATATATATATATATATATATATATATATATTTTATCAATAAAAAATCATGAGTAGAGATTATATTGTATATAAGTTATATATCATATCATTAGATTGCTTCGTCACTGATTAAGTTACAACTTAGAATACTAACAAAATCAGCTTAGAAGAAATTAAGTCACTGATATAAAACAAGTATGACAACATAATAAATACTCTTGAGATAAAATGAACTATATGATTAGTCCAGTTGATGAACCCATCCAGAGATAGGTTCATAGTGATCAAGCGCTGGTTTTGGCGTCCACTGATTTGAATAAACCGTATTTGAATGTTCACTGGCGATGTTTTGTTTTTCAAAAGGTGTAACCGAACTTTCAGATGACACATGTTGCTTGTTGCCGCATTTGTAACACTTTTTGTTCAAATAGCCGATCTTTTTGGCTTTCTTCTTTTTAAGTTGCTGATCTGACACAATCACACAACTTTTATTGCTGATTGTTACTTCTTGCATCTTTGACTTTAGGTCACTGATGGAGGTTGTCTCAGTGACAGATACAGTGTCAGTGAAGTTGCTGATGATTGTTTGATTATCAGCGATGGTTTTGATGAGATGTGAAGTTACTGATGATTTGACAGTTTCTAAAACATTTATCTCATTGTTACCTTTTAAGACCTCAGTGTCTTCAGTGACCAACTTGCTTTTAGTAAAATAGTTTGGTCGTGGCTCACTGAAGATGGAGATGGGTTCAAATATAGCTTCTGAAAAATTACCCTTGGGATTAAAAACAGGGTCAACCATTGTTGAATCAGCGAGGGATGCAGCATATTCATAATCTCCTCCCAAAATAGCTTTGACTTGTTTTGGAATTTGATTATTTACACAGTGATTGACTTTATCATTTGACTTACACCAAAATTCCATGACCTTTTTAAGCTGTTGAAATTGTGTTTCAAACTTAACTTTTTCTTGAACACACACTTGATTAGCATGAATTTGTGCATCAAGATCAAGTTTTAATTTCTTCAACTTTGACTCATTTTCATTTTGATCATTAAGTTTGGATTGTAAGTCACAAATTTTACGTTTCTGCCCTCTTTGAATATCATGAGCATTTGATAAGTCAACTATCAAAGACTCAAAGACTTTATCTTTTTCAGCAGCTGTATATGTTTTAAAACAGTGTACCTTGTAAAGAGTTTCAGGATCCCATTTAGATGCTGAACATTTAGGAGTGACTTCTTTGATGTCTCCAAGAAGTTCAGTGTCATTAGCCATCAGACAGTACACCTTGTCTAAACAAATCATTGCTTCTTCTTCATCAGATGATGAGGAATCAGAATTACTGAATGAACCTTCTTCAGCAACGAAACCTTTTCCTTTCTTCTTCCCAGATTTAGCCAATGCCTTCAATTTCTTGTATTTTGCCTTGTACTTGTTGTACTTGTCATTTCTGACATCTGGCATGGGTTCAGGGACTTGATTCACTGACTTTGATCTGCATTCAGCTGCAAAATGACCAATTCTGCCACACTTGTAGCATTCACCCTTTGATTGAAATTTATCAGATGATGGAGCACCAGCAAATCGTTTTGATCTGGTGTTCCTTCTGAAATTAGCAACCATCATGGCCATATCCTTCTCAAGCTTCTCCAATCCTTCATCATACTCATATTCTGACTCTTCTTCATTCTGACCACCTTCTTCTTCGGCTATCAGTGACTTCGAGCTTTTCTTAGACACTTTTGACTTCTGTCTCTGATCGATTTCATCAAGCTCTGCGACAAGGGCATTGGATATCTTCTGACTTCCAAGAGTAGCACGAATATGCTCACTCTGATAAGCTTGCTTTTCATACTGCTCCCAATTGAGCAAAATACCATAGACCTGAGTTAAATTCAGAATTGAATAATCATTTCTCTGTCTGGTACACGTTGCAATGGTTCCCCAGATTTTCCTTGGCAGCAACTCAAGAAACTTTTCAACAACAAATCTCTGTTCCTTGCCTATACCAGCCTTCTCCATTTTGTTCATCAGTGACTGGTATCTTGTGTAAGTGGAAGACAGAGATTCATTTGGTTCCATTGCGAACAGCTCATACTGGCGAGTGAGATTGACTTCCCTGTAGCGAATAATATCAGGAGTTCCAATATATATATTCCTAAGGGTATCCCACATATCTTTAGCAGTTCTACAAAGCCTAATTGATTCGAACACTTCATCAGGAAGTGCCATGCCTATGTAGATTTTAGCTTGTTTATCAAGTCTAACCAATCGCCTATCCTCATCAGTCCATTGTTCCTCTCTTTTAGGTAAAACCATTTCTGGTATAGCTGGAGTAGTAGCTGTTGCAATTACAGCAGGAACAATAGTAGTTGGGATATGTGGACCATTGGTTATGATATTACAAAGACGGTCATCAACTAAGTCCAAAAACATCATCATCCGGGACATCCAAGTTTCAATCCTTGAAGGATCAAAAGCTGGAGGTTTGGTTGTAGAACCATTTCCCTTTTGATAATCAGAGTCAACACAGCTGTACTTTACTGATTCCATAGCAGACCTGGTTAATTGAATTTAAACCAACTCTGCTCTGATACCAATTGATAGTCCCGTAATCACTATTAGTTAGTGATTTGGAATCACAAAGTGTAAAGTTTAATTGTAAAAGGGGGGGGGGGGGTTGAATACAATTTAAAACAATTTCATATTTTACCAAGTGTTTCAGTTTGAAATAACAGATTAAAGATATAACAGTATCAAAGAACGACAAGTAATAGTAGCTGAAAGTGAATTGTATTGATTAAATTCACAAAGTGTTGAATGCGGAATGGATTAACCAAAGTTAATCCAATTCAAACACTTAGCTAAATTATTACAATGAAGAGTATTAACTACAGTGGACATATACGCTGATAGTTAACCTCGCTGAGTCTTAATACACACCTAGACAAACTAGTTCTCTGACAAACAGAAGAACGGTGCATATGACGACTAGCCTCAATAGTACAAAACACTGAACTATTTATACTACAAGAGTTCCTAAAATATCGCCTACAAAATAGGATCTTGGAAGGACACGTGTCGCTGCTTGATTGGTCCTGATCTCTGATAAACCGACATTCTGCGGGTCCCAATTCTGTTACCGCAAATATCTCGTTACCTTAAAACCAATCATTTGCTGCCACGTAATCTTTCGGACATACTTCGAACTGGAACACTCTTGCTGATGTATAGATAAGTACAGTACTTGATGATAGAGAGGCTTTATTGAATAGTCACTGAAGATGCAGCAATCCTCCTCACTCACTTCGAGCTAACATGCTCTTGTAGAATGAATTGAACAAAAGATCTTCAGTGACTAGCTGTTATTCTGGCAGTGACTTTTGCCTTTATTGTTTTGAAGAAGTAATGCTCTCGCTGACGTTGATCAGCGACACACCAAGTTGAGCTTTAAATCTTCCTCAGAATATCGAACAGAATGAATGACGATCAGCGAAACCTATCTTTAGCAACAGCAGCTTCGATACAATCCATTTCTTCATCGAGTAGTGTATAGTTGAGTTGATCAGCGACCAGTGACTCAACAACATGTTATTTTTTTTTATTTCTATTTATGAGGTGTAATTATATAACAATTTTAGTTTTTTAAACTATTCACATGGTACTCGTAGATAATTGTCATAGTCGTCAACAACTCTCTGCGAAATAAAAATGGGGGAACCGTGAATTTATCCCTAAAATAGGCATGATATATGTATTACAATATCCAAAACATCTTAAGCTTGATAGTTTTTGTATATAAGGAAAAGAGTTGTTACTGGTGTATGAGTACTTGGAAGACTTGCAATTTGTATTCAAAGATCATAAAATTCAAAATCACTTTATTAAATAAAACCTGTATAGTATACAAATAATGTACTGATATGAAATATGTCTACTACTTGAATTATATATTTTTAATAATTATTATAAAATGGTTTTTTAAGCATTTAGTCAATTACTAATATCAAAATTATTCAGTCTCTAGTTGTTTAGCAAATCCCTTTACATCATAAGAAAATCTAAACACAATTACAACTATCAAGAGAAACTATTTAATCTATCATTTTTCATTGCTTTATAAACTAAAGAGGGTAAATCGAGCAGGTAAGTTATTGGGTCAAAAGAAGTCAATTAGCATTGACCCCTGATATTCCTTTTAGGTGGAACAGACATGTACTATTGAAATATGGTATGAGGTTAGGTGTACCCTTCAAATTACCATTTTTTTATAAATTATAATGTATTAGTAATTAGTAATTGTAAGTTTTGTTTTCAAGTTGTAATGATCATACACGTATCTTTGGTTGTGCTCCTTCTTGGAGCCTTCTTTTTTGGTTTCCTAATGAAAGTTTGCTTCTAAAAAAAAAAGTGTGTCCCTAAAAATACTATCAATGGATAATCATATATTATTAGATTCAAAACATGTATACAATGTCATCAACAAAAATATGTATATCTAACGTTATCCAATAAAATTAAATAATAAGATAATACTTGTCTCAAAATTATGTACTAGCCCGCAAATTTTGCGGGTTATAATTTAATTCTTATTATAAGAAATACTAAATTATGTATACAATCCTAAATTAATCCTACTCCTTCATTTCATTAACATTTCTACTTTGGGTTAATGTACAAATTCGTTACTGTACTTTGTCAAAATGTTCATTTGGGTTACTGTACTTTTAAAATATGTAATTGGATTACTGTACTTTGTAAAAATGTTCAATTAGGTTACCAAATTTTCACCATAGTTCAATTAAGTTACTGTACTTGTAAAAATGTACATAACAATGTGCAATTGGGTCACTAAACTTTTAACCAAAATTAAGCAAAAATAGGCGTGGTGACAGTTTTTGAAAGTACAGTAATCCAATTGCATATTTTAAAAGTACAGTAACCCATATGAACATTTTGGCAAAGTACAGTAATGAATTTGTACATTAACCCTTCTACTTTTTAATATCTAATCTCCCTAATTTGTCCATATAGTAAGTATTATTGGTCTTTGTAATATTACACAATTACCCCTAATTACTCCTAATTATAATCTACCCACTATCCATTCAATTTCCTAAAATATTGGTTGACTTTTTCATAAAAAAAAAAAAATATTAACATAATTCATATCTTAAAGCACAAATAATTTAATTCAAGAACTCAACCCCGATTTTATACAAAATATTTCCATACTAAAGTTACCATTTTTTTTTGGGATTTTCAGTACTAATTTACTTTTTACGGTGATATAACTTAACTATATATATATATATATATATATATATATATATATATATATATATATATATATATATGTATATGTATATGTATATATATATAATCAACTCGGTGTTGAGTTGATTATATATATATACATATACATATACATATATATATATAATCAACTCAACACCGAGTTGTATATACATATATATATATATGTATATGTATATGTATATATATATAATCAACTCAACACCGAGTTGATTATATATATATATATATATATATATATATACATATATATATATATATATATATATATATATATATAATCAACTCAACCCCGATTATATATATATATATATATATATATATACAATCGGGGTTGAGTTGATTATATATATATATATATATATATATATATATATATACATACATACAAATATACATATACATAGACTTTATCTTTTTTAAATCTAGAAATCGAAATCCATTTTAAGTTGATGGGGAATGCATTTGGGAATGGCATAACTATTTTTATAGTGTGCAAATAAAGACAGGTTTATGTGATATACCTTCATCTCTTTAAGTATCTTTGCTCATACTTTGCTTGCTTGTACTCGGTTTGATGAGATTTATGACCAATAATATTTGTAACTTTGTTTAAGCTAATTGATTTAAATGCTCATATTTTTTAACGTACTTAGCTATAGGTCTCCATGTTTGGGCCTTATAAGGAAACCTTCTATTAATTGGTTCCAAATGATAAATGATTTTCCAATTCTTTGTGAGGTTGTGTCAAGAGAGCATATAAAAATTGTAAGGATGATGTTGAAAGCGTGAAATCCTACAAAACATGGCCATAAAAGCAAGACAGATGACAAGTCTATGATTAACATTTCGACATCACTATTTGATAGAGTGTTGGTTTTGTTTAAGGATCGATAATGAATCGTGCCTTAACGATATTAAGTTTTTGTTATTATATTTTGGTTGTTGAATTAGCACTTTGTGTAAGAGAGCAAGGCAAATGTTTCATCGAACAAACATATAATTTATATTCATATTTTTCTCTTTTTATATTTTATCCAGCATATTTACGGGTTATAAGCTAGTAATAATAATAATAAAGCTTATGGAAATCTTAGCCTTTCATGTTTAGCGTTAGATTAAGGCTTTTGTAGTTTTTTCCACAATACTGTTTTGTAACACTTATTGTTTGTTTATAAAATTATCGGGGGACAATACCCCTTTTTTTTTGTGAAAAACAAAAAATAAATAAAGCGTATTCTTCATCAATATGTTGAAGAAGACTTTAAAAGATGCATAGACATGAAATCAATGGAGTGCCTTCTTTACCCGTACACCACTAGCGTTATTTAATGGAGTAACTAATAAATAAAATATAATTATAATAATAATAATAAAATTTTATGGAAATTTTAGCAATTAACCTAAGTAGAAGGGGCTGTTTAGAAACTAATATAATATTTAATGAAAAATGATTGGTAAGCCTAATTATACAAAGACTAAATATAACTTATGGGTTCCTAAAATTGAACGGATGAAATTAAAAGAAAGAAAAAACTAACCAATCAAAAAATTAGACGTACAAATTACACGAGGCCAATTTAGCCTTACTCATCTTCAATCTTTTGGGACTGGCCGATTTCCCCTGGTTACATAATCACGAAATTACATAGCCTTGCATTCTCTCGATCTCAATATCACCGATTTTTTGTTTTCCGGCCTCCGGTAATCAATCATATATTCCCGTCGTTCATCCATCCGCCCGCCCCCCCGCCGGTAAGTTCGAAACCATAACCCTAAACCTAAACCTAACGTAGTTGTTAGTTATCAATTCAATTAAGTTCGTTACTATTTTATGCGAACAGAAGTTATTGCTGTAGTTGTAATACAAGAAAGAATGTACGAGTTCTGTATGTAGGAATAATGAAATTAGGGTTTAGAAGTGTGAGCATAAGCTGCAGAACAATGTTTAATTTTTGGGGTTTGTTTCAATTTATCTGATTTTAGGGTTTTGTAATTTCTTCTTATGGCTCAGCTATAAGCCAGAATCTTGCTTTTTAGTTTTGGTTTCAATTTTGTGATATGAGTTTTTGTTGATTTAAATTTTATTTTGTTTTAGTGACAGGGACATTGAATAAATAATGGAGCGACAAAGGGAAAGAAATGGGGATAGGAGTGATGATGAAGATAGATATAGAAGGAGAAGAGATGGTGATAGATTTAGGAGTGAACGTGATAGTCGAGATATGAGGATCAATGATAAGAGCGATGACGAAGATAGAGATAGTAGGAGGGGACGAGATAGGAACAGGGATCGAAGAACTGATGATGAAACTGTTAAAGATAGGAGAGATCGGAACAGGAATAGGAGTGATGAAGATGCTAATGATAGGAGGAGGCGAGATATGAATAGGGATGATAGTAGATGGAAGAGAGATGGAAGGAGTGATGATGAAGATGCTAATGATAGGAGGAGAGATAAAAACAAGGAGAAAAAGGATAGTGATGAAGATGATGGTGATTTGAGAAAAGGTAGGGGTAGGGATTTAAGGGGTGACAGTGAGGATGGTAATGGTACGAGGAACAAGGAAAGGAATGAAGATAGGAGGAGAAGAGGTGGGAGTGATGACGATGATGGTAATGATAGGGGTAACAGGAAAAAGAGTGAAGACATGAAAAGAAGTAATGGGTATGATCAGAGTGATGAAGAAGGTGAAATTAGGAAAGCAGGGGGAAAGCATGGAGATAAGAGTGATGAGGAAGATGGTGAAATTAGGAAGACTGTAAGAAAAGGGAGGCATATAGACAAGAGTGATGAGGAAGATGGTGAAATCAGGAAGACTGTGAGAAATGGGAAGCATGAAGACGGGAGTGATGAAGACGATGGTGAAATTAAGAAGAGAGGGAGAAAAGGTAAGGATAGAAGAAGTGATGATGAAGATGACCGTAAAGACAAAAGGAGAAGGGATAGGAAGAAGGATGTGAGTGACGATGAAGATGATAAATATAGGAAGAGAAGGGAGAGGAACAGGGATGGAAGGAAAGATGATGATGAAAGTAGAAGAGATGGTAAGAGGGATAGGAGAAGCAATGGTGACCATAAAGATAGGAGAAGTGATGACGTGTCAAAGCATAGGAGTGATCAAAATGGGGACAAGGAGAATCTGGATGAAGGTCCAAGGTTCCAAAAGTTGGCTGAAATGCAAGAAGGGATGACTAATTTAGGGAAGAGTGGAGGGGTTTATATTCCACCATTTAAGCTAGCTCGTATGATGAGCGAGGTTCAAGATAAAAGCAGCATGGAATATCAAAGGATGACATGGGATGCATTACGGAAGAGTATAAATGGGTTAGTCAACAAAGTCAATGCTACAAATATCAAGAACATTATCCCAGAGTTGTTTGCTGAAAATTTGATCAGGGGAAGAGGACTATTTTGTCGATCTTGTATGAAGTCCCAAATGGCCTCTCCTGGTTTTACGGATGTCTTTGCGGCGCTGGTTGCTGTAGTGAACACAAAGTTCCCCGAAGTGGGAGACCTTCTGCTGAGAAGGATTATTCTACAACTACAAAGGGCTTATAAGCGAAATGACAAGGTGCATATTTGTAACATCTCTGTTCTTTAATTGACATATTGTGGAATTTGGAATTAGTGGTTGTTTTTGTTTGTGATTACATTACTTTGTGTTTTACAGCATCAATTGCTAGCTGCCGTTAAGTTTATTGCCCATTTGGTGAACCAGCAGGTAGTTCATGAATTAATAGCTCTTGAACTACTGACAACTCTTTTAGAGAATCCAACTGATGATAGTGTGGAGGTTGCGGTTGGTTTTGTTACAGAATGTGGGTCGATACTTCAGGATCTATCTCCCAAAGGCTTGCATGGTGAGTAACTTATTGAATTCTACTTTTCCAGTCCTATAAGAGTTTAAGCCCATGGTTCATTTGTTCATTCTTTTTATTTGACTATAACATGGTCTAGCAGCGTATGTGAATATAACCAATCACAACAGAGTAGAAATAATTTTTGTAAATACTGTTTTCTGTTCTCATCATTAATCACACCAGAGTACAAGGTCTCGAAACCTAGGACTGCTATTTTATTTTCATTTTCAAAGACCATTCCCCATCTAGTTAAAGCAAACATATATGCATAATCTGTACATACGGAGTAGTTCAGTTGCATTTTAATTGATATAACAATTTCATTTGAGATGTGATTAACATCCATTAAGGACCATATGACATTAATGTAGTGATATGTGTAGTGAAACATGCACAGTTAACAAATTAGTGTACTGAAATATGCATTTAAATAAGTTTAAATATGTCAGAGGGGGTTTTGTATCCAAAATGTTGCCTACCTTATCTAGCATTAAAGTTTTTTGGCTTCACTTGTATGCTTGCACAGTTAACATCTTCTATTGGATACTCGGATTAAACTCGTTCGTGATTGCCTCAACTTCTGTAATTTAGGTTCTTAACTTGTTCTGCAGTATCATGCCTACTACCGTACTTAGTATAATTCTCCCATCGATGTTATCTGAAGAATTTTGTCCTAACCTTATCCAGGTATTTTTGAGCGTTTTCGTGGAATTCTTCATGAGGGAGAAATCGACAAAAGGGTGCAGTTTTTGATTGAAGGTCTCTTTGCACTAAGAAAGGCTAAGTTCCAGGTTAGAATCATATTATTGAGTTAGTCATCCAAATATTTATATTTCTATCATCCTCTTGCTTAATCACTGTCTTTACTTATACAGGGACATCCAGCCGTTCGTCCGGAGCTGGATCTTGTTGAGCTGGAAGATCAGTTAACCCATGAAGTTTCGCTTGGTGATACGATTGATCCAGAGATTACCTTAGGTAGATACAAATTACTATAATGCTTCAAATGCTTTTTATGTTTTTAAGACGCGAGTGTAACTCTTCTTAATTTCTCTCAGATATTTTCAAGCTGGATCCTAATTTCATCGAGAACGAAAAGCGCTATGAAGATGTGAAGAAAACCATTCTTGGTGATGAATCTTCAGAAGAAGAAGAAGAGGGTGGTGAGGATTCTGATGACGAGGAGGATGAGTCTTCGGAAGAAGAAGACGAGGAGCAAATGAGGATCCGGGATGAAACAGAAACAAATCTAGTTAATCTCAGGAGGACCATATATTTGACGATTATGTCTAGTGTTGATTTTGAAGAAGCTGGTCATAAGCTTCTGAAAATCAAACTGGAACCTGGACAAGAGGTAATAAGAATTGTTTCAATAATTTCTATACAACCTGCTGTTTATCTATAGTATTACCGTTATATCTGATTTAAGTATTTTAAATAATTAACAAATATATGAAAATTTAAGGATTTGGCTTATGCAGATGGAATTGTGCATTATGTTACTGGAGTGCTGCAGTCAGGAGAGAACTTACCTTCGCTACTATGGGCTTTTGGGTCAGCGCTTTTGTATGATCAATAAAGTCCACCAAGAAAATTTCGAGAAGTGCTTTGTTCAGCAGTACTCTATGATCCATCGGCTTGAGACAAATAAGCTCAGGAATGTTGCCAAGTTTTTTGCCCATCTTCTTGGGACTGATGCGTTGCCTTGGCATGTTTTGGCTTACATTCGGCTGACTGAAGAAGATACAACGTCCTCTTCGCGAATCTTTATCAAGATTCTTTTTCAGGTTAGCTATCGTGACCTTTAAATAATTTCTCTTTTTACCTTCAGTTGTTTATCAAAACCTTCTTATTGGTCTAAAGTTAAGGATGTTTGTCAGTGATGGATTTACTGGAGTGGAATCTTAATCATGTAAAAATAAGTTGCAAATGGGTTGGTCTGGTGATTTGAGTAATGGGTCAAAACGGGTAATTTACGACCGCCTCAGGATGACCAGAAACCTTTTTTGTTAAATACTTTTATATGAAGATTTAGTGTCTAATATTATCGGTAAAGTATATATTTCAGTTGTAACAGTATTTCTCGAGTTAAAGGATTTAGGAAGCTGTACGGAATGAGAAATACAGTTTGGCAACTTTTGACCTGTTTGACTTGTTTTTGTAGTGGCTAATTCGTATATACTTGTTTGGCCCAAATTTAAAACACAACCTGAATCAACTTAATCACAAGTAAATGTGCCAAAATTGTCACTTTAAGTTAAAACCTACTCTACGTACAGAAAGATTTTGATCAACTGTTATAGTGAAATTGATTTATATCTCCCAATCACCACCTCAACAAACATGTTGAGCACCGTCGCCACTCCCTCTACTCACCACTGCTACACTGCATGGATTTCTTTTGTTTGGTTCATCTTTTTGACTGATGCGTGCTTACTAGTATTGCTAATCTTAGGGTACTACTATTATATTTTCTAACTGCATATCACTAGAAATATCTAATTTGATCTATAAAGAGGGTGAGTTTACTTTTGATGTGAGGTGAAAGTCATCCTTCTATGGGCTGTATAATTAGTTTTGATGTTATATGCTACAGGAACTGTCCGAACATCTTGGCATTCGTCTCTTGAACGAACGCCTCAGTGATCCCGCAATGCAGGCAGATTTTGAATCTATTTTCCCACGAGACAATCCTAAAAACACTCGGTTTTCAATCAACTTCTTCACATCGATTGGGCTCGGTGGGATCACAGAGAACTTGAGAGAGTATCTGAAGAACATGCCTCGTCTTATCATGCAACAAAAACCTGCCTCTGAATCAGACGATACTGATTCTTCTAGTTCAGGATCTGACTCATCAAGCTCTGATGATAGCGACAGTGAGAGCGAAAGCAGTGATAGTGAAAGTGATCACAAGAGCAGCAAACGCAGGAGGCGTCGATAGCTTTTCAAAAGTCCTCCATGAAGGTGTTCATTGTACTGTTTGATTACGGTGTTATGTTCTTGTCAAGTGTAATGGTCATGTTATGAGATGGTAGAAATTTTTGTAAGCGTGATGTCCTGTTTTTTTTCCCCCTTGAATGTGATGATATATGACAGTTTTAATTAGCTACAAGATATCAAAAAATATAACTACTTTTGATATTTGACTTCCCCTTTAGACTCTATCCTTTTGTGGAAATAAAAAAACTACTAGTGACTCTGAACTCCTCTCTTTTGTGTTTTTCTTGTTTTGCTTATTGTGACTTGGTAAAACTAAACAGGTTCATGAAATTATACTAGCATTGGGGGTGCTAAACCTTGCCTACGAGGTTTTAAATACTGTTTTATTTAGTGTGCATGTTAAATGCTAGTTGATGAAACTTTTTTTTTTTTTTTTTAAATCAGAGCTTGTTGATAAACTGAGGTGAGGTTATTTAAAGCATGGGCAGAGACAGGGCGGTGTGGGGTAGTGTAGGACTGTAGGCGGTAGCCTCCTCTTCAAAATTGATTTAAGGTAAAAATAAATTATTATTTTTAATAGCCCCTCAAACAAAAATCATATTTAAGTTTGTCCTTTTAAATATATATTTTCTGTCTCCGCCACCAATTTAAAGTGGTACAAATGATGCTTACAAAAGTTGCGTCTGTGAATTATCTTTTTTTGTGCTTACAAAAGTTGCGTCTGTGAATTGTCTTCTTTTGTGCATTTACCTTGGAGCCTTATTAGAAATTATATTTCTTGTACAAATGATGCTTACAAAAGTTGTAGCAACATGTATGTGACAGTCACTCTCCTAAACACAAGTTTAGTATAGCAGGTAATTGGTTACAGTTCCGTTAATGATGCAAGTAATTCTATATCTGAAAGTTCTTTTGGTAATATGGTTTCAACCAATTTGTTAATGGGAAATGGGCAATTTTCTAAGAATCGGCCAGATTTGATTGACCTTTTTCGTGTTCAGTAACATTCATGATTTGTGCAGTTGCTATTCTCACAAAAGGAAACATTGCTGATTCTCTTTATTCCGCAATCTGCCATATCCCTCATTCATATCATACTTTTGCGGGTTGGTCTGGGTATGCTAATAGTTACATTATGTGCCGATTACAAAGAGTTCAAGTTGCTGATTTGGCAGGTGGGTCTGCAAGTGCTAATAATTATCTGAGCACATGGGTCGGTCTGGGAATGATTTGTTACACTTGTGGGTGGGTATGCTAGTAGGACCACCAGGAGTGCGCGCGTGCATGAGCTCGTGGAGGGCGACGACGAGCAGGACGTGCATGTATTAATCACCGCCTAAGTTGTTACTCTCTTGGGTCGGTTTGGAAATACTAGTAATACTTTTACTTGGTTAGTCTATAGTGTGTGAGTTGCTGATCTCACGAGTCAAGTATTAGAACAGGCAAACCGACCGACCCGCATGTGCAGTGAAGAAGAAATAGTGGATTCTGATCCAACCTTTATAGCTTTTAAAGAGTAGATATTGGTATAGGTCTCTCAAAATTATTTGAGTTGTTACTCTTGTGTGTTGGTCTGGGTATTGGAAATTTGGAATAGTTGTTTGAGTTCTCAGTCTCATGGGTCGGTCTGGGGATGCTAATAGCGTCAAACTTACGATGGCATATAAAAAGTCAAACAGTTGACTCAGTTTTGGGACAGATTAGTGTCTAAGTTGCGACAATTTGTAAACAGTCAAACAATTCGACTTTTTTGGGACGGATTCGTGTCATATTGGTGGTGGTTAATTAAAAATCCTAATTCTAATTTTAATATCAATAAAAATAAACTGTTACTAATAAAATGTTTTGATCTATTAAACTATTTAATCTTGCTTCATTTGTTATATCTTTCCTTTTAATAATACCTGTAGTATTAATACTGATCACAATGTATAAATAATGTTATTATTATTATTATTAAAATAGAACATATCATATATTTATATCTTTGAGGAATAAGTTATTTCAAATATATATATATATATATATATATATATATATGAGAATGATGGTGGTGAATTTGGGTAGTGGAATATACAATTTGATGTTTTAGAGGAGAATATGACCAAATTTGATGATGAATAAAATGAGAGAAATGAAAATAATGTTATGTGCACCTAATAATGTATCTACACATATGTTAGATTTTATAATATATACTTTACTCAAAAAATGTAAATGAATAATTTTTTTTTACATTTATAGTTCTTTTTAACGGAAAGTTAACAATCGTTAGTGTAAAAGACTATTGACGTAACAAGTTTCAAAAGAAATGATCATCTGTGTAATTAAATTAATTAAAGGACTGCGAGTGAAATTTGGAGTAAACCATGAAGATGATTTATGTAATTTTCTCTAAATATATATAAGAGTAAATTCCATAAATGGTCCCTGTGGTTTACATTGATTTACGAAAATAGTCCATGTACTTTTTTTTTCAACGTTTTCGGTCCAATAACTTTGAATTTGCTCGTAAATGGTCCCTTAACTTTGGATTTTTGGACCGAAAACGTTGAAAAAAAATACAGGGACTGTTTTCGTAAATCAATGTAAACTACAGGGACCATTTATGGATTTTACTCTATATATAAACACGCAAAGGAAAAATGAGACCAATACACATGTAACTAGAGAAAAATGAAAAGCGAAAGAAAATGAGTTTTCTTTACATAGAGAAGAAGAAGAAGATTATATAAGTCGTATGATAATTAACCTAAATTAACTTATCTGTTTTTATATTTCTTTAACTCATGGACAAAAATTAAATTACTTTTTCTATTTTCGACTTGGAGCACAAAACATTTATAAAGTATTTTGCACACTCTTTTGCTTCTTAAAAATTCTCTAGCTAATGGGTGATTTGAGGGTAAACCTAATAAAGTTAGGGCTTTGGGAGTTTAAGCCTCCGATTTCGTATGACCTCAAAATTTTTTATATTATGTATTAGACATAGGACAATGACAAAGATCTTCAATATTTTTTAGCCTTTTAAGTATCAAGAATATAGACTTTAAGAGATTATGTTTACTATATGTGAGAAAACAACATTATAAGACTTTAAAGAGTTGAATTAGACTAGGCATGTATTTTGTCATTTAGTTATAATTTGAATTCCATAAATGAATTTCAACGTTGTGTCTTTAATTTCTTTTCTTTTTTCTATCGGATATCATCAAAGTTTTTTCACATAATCTATATGTTTTCTGTAACACCCTCAAATTTCGGGTTGCGGAAGCGGTCGGGTCGGGTGTTACCAAATCAAATATCACAAGCACAAAGGTAAATAATGAACGACCCTAAATGAGACGTCTGAAAATAGTTATACATTTCCAAAATAAAAGTGTATACAAGTTGCGAGTTCGCAAAATAATTTCAATACATCGTTTGTAATACAAAAGTTATGCAGAGAAATCCCGTTGTTTGAAAATATGCGACTCGAGCTAGCATAATCTTGTAGCAATCCTAATCCTGCTGGGCACCTGATAACACATGCTAAAACGAGTCAGCTATAAAGCTGGTGAGTTAATAGGATTTGTTAGTTGAAACATAAAGTATAAACCTTTAATGTTTTGAAAATGATTTCAAAATACATGATTCGAATTGTATTGTCATGTTTTTGTAATACCAATATGTATACTCCTAACGAGGTATCTAATACCTAAGTAATAGTGGTATGTATCTAAATACATAAAGCTTGTGGCATTCCATGCCTGGATACCTATCTGGTATTAATTAGATCTAACAATGTGAGGCAATACATGCCTAAGTTGTAAACCGAGTAATTGTATGACCACGTCATAAGATGTTGAGTAATAATTGTTGTGCCACCTGGCATAGCGTGCTACATCCAGGAACAGTTAATTGTAGACCCGCAGATCTATGATTTGGTGTTATGATGTGTCCGTTTGACCAGTTAGTGTAAGCTAACCCGTACATAATTGAAAATGATTGTAGTTCCGCAGAACTATGATTGAAAATGTTTTAGTTTGTCCGTTTGACCAGTTAGCGTAAGCTAACCCGGACATAATTGAAAATGTTTAGTGTGTCCATTTACCCAGTTAGTGTAAGCTAACCCGGACATGTTTGAAAATGTTTTGTGTGCCCGTTTACCCAGTTAGTGTAAGCTAACCCGGACATGATTGAGCTAACGGCCTCGCGTGATAACCTCACCGATCCGTTAACTTAT
Organism: Helichrysum umbraculigerum; assembly: GCA_949592205.1. NCBI lineage: Eukaryota > Viridiplantae > Streptophyta > Magnoliopsida > Asterales > Asteraceae > Helichrysum > Helichrysum umbraculigerum. The sequence continues at coordinate 76,412,352 of CATIUR010000003.1, forward strand.
TGCGGATCACGAGCATAAGCTCGCCCATCCGTGAATGTGTGTGGATCACGAGCATAAGCCCGCCCATCCATCGATTGTATCGCTTTACCGCGATATCGAACTTGTGCCCACTGCAATACCGTGGCATCGTTTTGTGTCACTGCAATACCGTGACATCGTTTTGGTGCCTATCTGGCATCCGTCCGCATTGCTCGCAAGCAACGTATGTAATTGAGCCGGCAGTACTACGACATGCCCGACTAGATTGTTTGTATTTATAAGAGTGCATGTATATCTATATACGTAACTAAATTGTAGTTGGCACCAAGTACTCGATGTAACAACCGCCAAATTAGGGCTAGTATTAGCGCCTAATTCTTTGTTAATGCATGTAATTAGTTCTGTGTTAGGCTAATTTATGTATCGGATTATATGTTGGTTAATATATACAACTTTGCGATTTGATTAAATCGTACGCAACTTAAATAGAATGAGATTCTATTCTGTCAACACGGACGTTGGTGAACAAATGTTTATAAACTGAAATAACGCAATTATGACCGAAATGATATTTTATAATAGTTAATAACTGCTTTGTACTACTCGAATAAAACTTACACAATCTAAAAACAAAAGTAATTAAATTTAACTTAATCTATTAAAGATTTAAGGAAATAATCTAAATAAATTATTTAACAAGAGTTGTGAATTTATAAATATAATTAAACGCGTAAAATAAATATTTAACGCATAAACTACGGAGAAAACGAACACCGCAAGGTGAACGGGGGCTGAAAAGTGGAGGTTAAAACCCCCACTCTTTTTCTTTTCTTTCCACTTCCCATTTTCTTTCTCTCTCCTTTCTTTTCTTCCTCTCTAATCACCAACCAAACCACCAACCAAAATACTCGCAAAATCGCTAATTACTACGTCAAAACAAGCTTGGATCATAGCCTCTCTTTGGAAGAAAACGTTCACCGCATCCCGATCTACATTCCTATCTTTTCGGATTTTCAATCCGACGCCGCGTAAGTTTCCGACAAATCCCGACATCTCTCGTTTTTGATCATTTTTACTAGTTTGCGGTTTTAATAGGCTTAATATGTTCATATAAGGGTTGGGTAAAAGATTTGGACCCAACGGAAACCGGAAAACTCGTTTTCGACAAAAATTCCGGCCATCAGACCGCTACGTCGCATTTGGCCAGGGGCCTCTGCGACGTCGCGGCCTACGTCGCATAAGAACCTCAACGTCGCACTAGCGACGCTGCCTCCTACGTCGCATTGATTTGCGAAGGTCGCATCATGCGACGTACATGCCCACGTCGCACCCGACGTCGCACCCGACGTCGCACCTGACGTCGCACCTGACGTCGCACCTGACGTCGCACCCGACGTCGCACGCTACGTCGCACATAACAGACCCTTGAAAGGTCAGATTTTACTAAGTGTCGAACTTACACAACTTCAAATACTTATGTCATACGACTTAACAAACGTCATAGAACATACTTTCTATTACAATTACACTAAATTGCGTTATAAATGATAAACTTTAATTATAACAAATCACCAACGGGCCGTATACTTTGATATAAATGAGAACGAACCAACATTTAACACAACGGGGTATGAACAACTAGCCTAGATGGTCTTGCGAGACATCTACTTACTTAACCTTATGTGTTTAGGCACTAGAAGGTTACGGGTTCGGAGAACCTACTTGCTTTACTACTACTTGCTAATTACTACTGCTCGACTCAGGTGAGTCTTACAGCCCCACTTTTACTGTTTTATACTTTGGGGTGAGATACTTAGCAACTGTTTTACGTATGAACACAATGTACTGAACTGAAAACATTACTGATTACAAACAAACGCATGAGTTACTTTTATCCACTGAAAGCCTCCTTATCGTAAGTTGTTAGTTATGGTCTTAAGCGCGAGTACTAGTAAATGGATCCATTTGGGACTGACAATCCCTGTCTGGGGTGGTAGCGCCACCACGTACTGATTTACACGTAGAAACAGACATATTAGTATTTGTTACATATGAGTGTGCGGATAGCACTCACGGGGGTACGTGATTTATTTCACACTACACGGTTAAGCTTCAACTTATGAGCTCATGGCACTGTACTGATATACTGATTAACTTACTTTGCTTGATAGCAATACGGGTACATACTTGTGGTTCATAACATTTACTTATTACTAAACCTGTGAGATTCACCAACCTTTTTGGTTGACACTTTCTAGCTTTGTATCTCAGGTACACTTACGGAGTAGGTTCACTCCGGGATTGCTAGCTAGAGTCGCATGATTTACAAACTGCATTTAACGAAGATTCTTTGGCATTATCTTTTGTAACTATGATTATGTAATAGAATCTTCCGCTATACGCGCGGACTCTAGGAAACTACATTTTTGTGTACGAAAACCTACGGTTTTCAAACGATTCAAATTATGAAGTGTAACTATTTTACAAACGTCTCATTTAGAGGTCGTTTGCTATATATCTTGTGCTTTGTATATTGATTAGTAACACTCAAAGTATGCTTCCGCAAACCGTTAAATTTGGGGGTGTTACAGATTGGTATCAGAGCCTAAGGTTATAGTGAACTAGGTTGCATTTAGTGGGCCTAGACTATGACCATTAGGCAGTATTCTCTTATTAGACATGACTAGTTCAGGAATTACAGCATACAACTTTAATTTAACATAGCCTGATCAACTATGTACAATTAAGGAAAGATGATGTAAGATCTGAAATGATTATGTTGAACAGGGATACGTTAGTTGACTCTGACTACGAGAGAACCGGACCATTACTTGATACGTGCTAGACACTAGGCTGGATATGATATATGTATATATATTGGCCTCAAACTTACTAACGCTTTGTCTCAGAAATGGCAAACATCCCATCCAACTCGTCTCGTTCTCAAACCGGGTCGCAGAACCCAAGGGTAGCAAGGAGGAACGCTAGGTTGCCTCGAGCTGGCCCATACCCCACTCACTTCACCTTGCCGGCCTTAGCCGCTAGGGTGAACCAACACGAGCAACGACTTCGCACCATGGATGTCGTGTTGCAAGAAACCAACGAAAACTGGAGACTTACATCTCTCGAACGCATAGAACAAGTCTCCGACGATCTGGAAACCACTAACAACAACATGGACGTCCTTCGCAACCAAATAATAGAAATAAGGGTGGAAAATGCCCTTCTGCAACAAAGGATGGATGAATATGTGCAACGCTCACTTGAGGCAGAAGAGTATGCGCGTGGACTAACCCAACGACTAGCACTAGCAGAAGACAACGCCCGACAAGCTAGCAGGCTTGCAAACACTGTGGACCGTCTTGTCACGATGATGGAGCAGATTAACCTACGTTAAGACTAGTGTAGCCTTTGTCTTGTAATCTAGTAACTATCTAAGCACTACTCTACGTTTCAGTCGGATGTAACAATTCCCGACATCTTTTGTAATACATCTGTAGGATGTAACCTTTGAACTCGTATCATCTATCAAATATTTCTTGTTGTTCAACTCATATTAATTGCCATAATTCTTTTTCATATTGATGTGATGTATTACCATCTTTATACATGTACATCTGAAATACATACAACTTTCTTGCAAAATCTCACGTATCTCCATTTCTTTTATTGAAGAGTCATGCCGCCAAAGACAAGACCTTACACGGATGCTCAGATCACTTCACTCATAACCCAGGCGGTTACTGAAGCCTTAGCTCGGAACACTCCACCTGGTTCCACAAGAAACAGCGATGCCGCTGAAACTTCTGCTGCTAAACCTTGTTCATACAAGGATTTTCAAAACTGCAAACCCTTGAGCTTCAAGGGGATCGAAGGAGCCATCGGACTTATTAGATGGTTTGAAAAGATGGAATCCGTTTTCCGCATCAGCAAATGTGCGGAGGACGACAAAGTCAAATTCTCCACCTGCACCCTCGAGGATGGTGCCCTCTCGTGGTGGAATTCCTATACCCAGTCTGTGGGTATTGATACAGCTTATCTACTCCCTTGGGAGGATCTGAAGAAAATGCTCACTGATGAGTATTGCCCGGCCGAACAACTCTACAAACTGGACGAAGAGTTCTGGAACTTGAAAGTACAAGGAACTGACATCGTTGGATACACCACCAGATTCCAACAACTCACCGTCCTTCGCCCAACTATGGCGGGTACTGAACCCGAAAAGATCAAGAAGTATATCCGCGGCCTCCCGGAACCTGTCCGGGGAAATGTCGCCTCATCAAAACAAACCACACTTCATGGTGCCATTCGGTTGGCCCATGAACTTCTAGCCATGAACGAGGACCCCGAACCACCCACTCCATCTTCCAACAGCAACAAAAGAAAGTGGTCTGACAATCACAACAACCACCAAAACAAGAAACCTGAAACCATTAAAGCCTACATCTCCAGTTCTGATGACAAGGGGGTGTACAAGGGAACCAAGCCCTATTGCCCAAAGTGCCAACGACACCACCATGGTTCGTGTCCCTGCAGCAAGTGTAAAAGATTTGGACACTTGGCTAGGGACTGTAGATCAAACACCACTGACATCAACACCTCGGCACCAAAGACTTGTTATGGGTGCAACGGTACGGGGCATTTCAAGAAAGACTGCCCGAAGCTGAACAACAACAACAACAGGAACAACAACAATGCTCGAGGAAGAGCCTTTGTACTGAAATCTGGGGAAGCCCGTCAAGACCCGAATGTGGTCACGGGTACGTTTCTTCTCAACAACTTGACTGCATCTGTATTATTTGATACCGGTGCTGATAAGAGCTTTATTTCCGACGAATTTTACCCACTACTTGACACTACACCTATTGCCTTAGATTCTAAGTACACAATAGAATTGGCAAACGGAAAACTTATTGAGGCTGACAGTGTGGTACCTAATTGCACTCTGAACTTAGCTAACGAGCTCTTTCCCATTGACTTGATACCTGTCGAAATCGGCAGCTTTGACATCATCGTCGGTATGGATTGGTTGTCCAAGCACCGAGCCGAAATCGTTTGTTTCGAGAAAATTGTACGCATTCCTCTCGTCACCGGTGGGACTTTGAGCATACAAGGGGAGACTGGTGGGACGAGAATAAACATCATTTCTTACATGAAAACCCGAAAGTACTTGAGAAAAGGGTACCAGGCAATCCTCGCACACGTTATGGAGAAAAAGTCGGTGGAAAAGCGACTTGAGGATGTGCCTATCGTTCAAGACTTCCCAGAAGTCTTTCCTGAAGACTTGCCTGGCCTTCCGCCAACTAGACAAGTCGAATTCTCTATTGACCTTGTGCCCGGCGCAGCACCCGTGGCACGAGCCCCTTACCGACTAGCCCCATCAGAACTTCAGGAGTTGTCTACTCAGTTACAGGAACTCCTGGACAAGGGATTTATTCGACCAAGTTCCTCACCTTGGGGAGCTCCGGTCCTGTTTGTGAAAAAGAAAGACGGTTCTTTCCGCATGTGCATCGACTACCGTGAACTCAACAAATTAACTGTCAAGAACCGTTACCCACTTCCTCGCATTGATGACCTGTTTGACCAACTTCAGGGATCGAGTTTTTACTCAAAGATCGATCTACGGTCTGGTTACCACCAACTCCGAGTTCGTGATGAAGATATTCCTAAAACTGCTTTCCGAACTCGCTACGGGCATTATGAATTCCAAGTGATGCCATTCGGCTTAACCAACGCACCGGCAGTATTCATGGATCTTATGAATCGGGTGTGCAAACCTTACCTTGACAAGTTTGTTATCGTATTTATCGATGATATCTTGATTTACTCGCGCACTGAACATGAACACGCGCAACACCTGACAACCATCCTAGAGCTGCTCAAACACGAAGAGTTGTACGCCAAATTCTCTAAGTGTGAGTTCTGGATGAAAACCGTTCAATTCCTCGGACACGTCATTGACAATCAAGGGATTCATGTTGATCCTTCAAAAATCGAGGCTATCAAGGGTTGGCAAGCTCCTACTACTCCGACCGAGGTACGCCAATTCTTAGGGCTCGCCGGGTACTACAGGCGATTCATTGAGAACTTTTCGAAAATAGCCCTACCTCTCACTGCACTGACTCAAAAAGAAAAGAAGTTCGATTGGACTGACAAACAGGAGTCAGCTTTCCAGCTACTAAAACAGAAACTCTGCAGTGCACCTATCTTATCTTTACCCGAAGGTAACGATGACTTCGTGGTATACTGTGATGCTTCACACCAAGGTCTTGGTTGCGTGTTGATGCAACGAGACAAGGTCATCGCTTACGCCTCTCGACAACTCAAGGTCCACGAAAAGAATTACACAACTCATGACCTGGAGTTGGGGGCTGTTGTATTCGCTCTAAAAATCTGGAGACACTACTTATACGGTACCAAGTGTACAATCTTTACTGACCATAAAAGTCTCCAACATATCTTCGATCAAAAGGATCTCAACATGAGGCAACGTCGATGGGTCGAGTTGCTTACTGATTATGACTGCGAAATCCGTTATCATCCGGGCAAGGCGAATGTTGTCGCCGATGCCTTAAGCCGAAAAGAACGAGTGAAACCACTTCGAGTTCGAGCTCTTGGTATGACCATTCACAACGATCTCATCAATCAAACCCTCACCGCTCAACTCGAAGCACTCAAACCAGGAAACGTGATAAACGAGGCCTTGCGGGGCATGGACAAACAATTTGAAACCAAACCTAACGGGGCCAAATACTTCTCGAATCGAATCTGGTTACCAAGCTTTGGAAACCTTCGAGACTTGGTGATGAATGAAGCTCACAAGTCTAAATACTCTATACACCCCGGTGCCGACAAAATGTACCACGGCATCAAGGAACTGTACTGGTGGCCCAACATGAAATCTGACATTGCAAATTATGTTGGCAAGTGTCTTACTTGTTCCAAGGTTAAAGCTGAACACCAGAAACCTTCAGGTTTGCTGCAACAACCCGAAATACCACAATGGAAATGGGAGCAGATCACCATGGATTTCATTACTAAACTCCCGAAAACTTCTAGCGGTTGCGATACCATTTGGGTGATCGTCGACCGACTCACTAAATCTGCTCATTTCCTAGCCATCAAGGAAACTGATAAGATGGAACGGTTGACACGGATCTACCTGAAAGAGATCGTGTCAAGACACGGTGTGCCCATCTCAATCATCTCCGACCGAGATGCTCGGTTTACTTCTCGCTTCTGGCAATCACTACAGAAATCTCTTGGTACTCGTCTGGATATGAGTACGGCTTACCATCCTCAAACCGATGGCCAGAGCGAACGAACCATACAAACACTGGAGGACATGCTACGAGCCTGCGTAGTTGACTTCAGTAAAAACTGGGAAAATCACTTGCCGTTGTGCGAGTTCTCGTACAACAACAGTTATCACACCAGCATAAAGGCAGCACCCTTCGAGGCACTGTACGGTCGTAAGTGCCGGTCACCTATCTGTTGGACTGAGGTGGGAGATACACAACTCACCGGTCCAGAAATCATACATGAAACAACTGAAAAGATCGTCGGCATACAAAACCGACTAAAAGCCGCGCGTGATCGTCAGAAAAGCTATGCTGACGTGAGACGCAAACACCTTGAGTTCCAAGTAGGGGACAAGGTACTTCTCAAAGTGGCACCGTGGAAAGGTGTCATTCGATTCGGAAAACGAGGCAAACTAAATCCTAGATACATCGGGCCATTCGAAATCCTTGAAAAGATTGGTTCGGTGGCATACCGCCTACAACTCCCTGCTGAGCTTAACAGCGTTCACAACACATTCCACATCTCTAATCTGAAGAAATGTCTGTCTGACGAGACACTGATTATACCGCTCGACGAAATACAACTCGATGATAAACTTCATTTTGTCGAGGAACCTATGGAAATAATGGACCGCGAGGTCAAACAACTAAAACAGAGTCGTATTCCCATCGTAAAAGTCAGGTGGAATTCTAGACGTGGTCCTGAATTCACTTGGGAACGGGAGGACCAAATGCGACTGAAATACCCACATCTCTTCCCCGACAACGCACCGACAGTGCAAACGAGCTAATTTCGGGACGAAATTCTTTTAACAAGGGGAGAATGTAACAACCGCCAAATTAGGGCTAGTATTAGCGCCTAATTCTTTGTTAATGCATGTAATTAGTTCTGTGTTAGGCTAATTTATGTATCAGATTATATGTTGGTTAATATATACAACTTTGCGATTTGATTAAATCGTACGCAACTTAAATAGAATGAGATTCTATTCTGTCAACACGGACGTTGGTGAACAAATGTTTATAAACTGAAATAACGCAATTATGACCGAAATGATATTTTATAATAGTTAATAACTGCTTTGTACTACTCGAATAAAACTTACACAATCTAAAAACAAAAGTAATTAAATTTAACTTAATCTATTAAAGATTTAAGGAAATAATCTAAATAAATTATTTAACAAGAGTTGTGAATTTATAAATATAATTAAACGCGTAAAATAAATATTTAACGCATAAACTACGGAGAAAACGAACACCGCAAGGTGAACGGGGGCTGAAAAGTGGAGGTTAAAACCCCCACTCTTTTTCTTTTCTTTCCACTTCCCATTTTCTTTCTCTCTCCTTTCTTTTCTTCCTCTCTAATCACCAACCAAACCACCAACCAAAATACTCGCAAAATCGCTAATTACTACGTCAAAACAAGCTTGGATCATAGCCTCTCTTTGGAAGAAAACGTTCACCGCATCCCGATCTACATTCCTATCTTTTCGGATTTTCAATCCGACGCCGCGTAAGTTTCCGACAAATCCCGACATCTCTCGTTTTTGATCATTTTTACTAGTTTGCGGTTTTAATAGGCTTAATATGTTCATATAAGGGTTGGGTAAAAGATTTGGACCCAACGGAAACCGGAAAACTCGTTTTCGACAAAAATTCCGGCCATCAGACCGCTACGTCGCATTTGGCCAGGGGCCTCTGCGACGTCGCGGCCTACGTCGCATAAGAACCTCAACGTCGCACTAGCGACGCTGCCTCCTACGTCGCATTGATTTGCGAAGGTCGCATCATGCGACGTACATGCCCACGTCGCACCCGACGTCGCACCCGACGTCGCACCTGACGTCGCACCTGACGTCGCACCTGACGTCGCACCCGACGTCGCACGCTACGTCGCACATAACAGACCCTTGAAAGGTCAGATTTTACTAAGTGTCGAACTTACACAACTTCAAATACTTATGTCATACGACTTAACAAACGTCATAGAACATACTTTCTATTACAATTACACTAAATTGCGTTATAAATGATAAACTTTAATTATAACAAATCACCAACGGGCCGTATACTTTGATATAAATGAGAACGAACCAACATTTAACACAACGGGGTATGAACAACTAGCCTAGATGGTCTTGCGAGACATCTACTTACTTAACCTTATGTGTTTAGGCACTAGAAGGTTACGGGTTCGGAGAACCTACTTGCTTTACTACTACTTGCTAATTACTACTGCTCGACTCAGGTGAGTCTTACAGCCCCACTTTTACTGTTTTATACTTTGGGGTGAGATACTTAGCAACTGTTTTACGTATGAACACAATGTACTGAACTGAAAACATTACTGATTACAAACAAACGCATGAGTTACTTTTATCCACTGAAAGCCTCCTTATCGTAAGTTGTTAGTTATGGTCTTAAGCGCGAGTACTAGTAAATGGATCCATTTGGGACTGACAATCCCTGTCTGGGGTGGTAGCGCCACCACGTACTGATTTACACGTAGAAACAGACATATTAGTATTTGTTACATATGAGTGTGCGGATAGCACTCACGGGGGTACGTGATTTATTTCACACTACACGGTTAAGCTTCAACTTATGAGCTCATGGCACTGTACTGATATACTGATTAACTTACTTTGCTTGATAGCAATACGGGTACATACTTGTGGTTCATAACATTTACTTATTACTAAACCTGTGAGATTCACCAACCTTTTTGGTTGACACTTTCTAGCTTTGTATCTCAGGTACACTTACGGAGTAGGTTCACTCCGGGATTGCTAGCTAGAGTCGCATGATTTACAAACTGCATTTAACGAAGATTCTTTGGCATTATCTTTTGTAACTATGATTATGTAATAGAATCTTCCGCTATACGCGCGGACTCTAGGAAACTACATTTTTGTGTACGAAAACCTACGGTTTTCAAACGATTCAAATTATGAAGTGTAACTATTTTACAAACGTCTCATTTAGAGGTCGTTTGCTATATATCTTGTGCTTTGTATATTGATTAGTAACACTCAAAGTATGCTTCCGCAAACCGTTAAATTTGGGGGTGTTACACTCGAGATGGAATACAAGTATGTGCATATATATATATATATATCTATACATATATATATATATAAGTCGAATTAGTAAGCACCTTTAATTGTATATCATGTAGAACATGAAATTGATTTATTGTAGCTAAGTATGTATACACAATACTTAACCATTTGTTGTATCACAATGAGCCTAGGTATGACTAATCATCACCTACTTGTTTATATTAGTATAAGGATTCTATACTCACGTATATCACAATTGTACACTCCTAACATCAGCCTAGAAATTACATAGGGATCCTGGTTTGTACGGGCAGTATTAGTTCCTAAAGGGAAAACTAATCCTGTGAAAGTCTAATTGTTGTACAGTGTAAGTAGAACTAACCAGTTCAAATGTAGTTGATAGTATTGTCCCGCGACAATAGGATCAATGTATAATTGTAACTTAAGCAAGTTATATAACGGTAACTGTTTTCCAACTAGCAGTGTATGTTTGTAACCTATCTAGGTTAAGTATTGATGTTGTTCCAAAACAATATAATGGGTGTAATTCCTAAGTATTACACATTTGTATTACATACAGTATTATAAATAATTGTGAATTATAAAAGTTTATTTATATAATTCGAAAACAGTTATTGAGCATGTGTTTCACCCCGAAAACAGTAAAACAGTTGAAATAGTGGGGCTATGAAACTCACCTGTGAGTTGGCGATCCTAAGATGCGCGTGTCGTCCGAATGGTAACCTCCCAGTGTCCTAAACACGTGAGGTTATATAAGTAAGAGACAAATCAGTTTGTCTAAGCGAGTTGTGTAAATATTCGTTCGTTGTTCGGGTTTGGAAATTGTGTACGGGGGTCCGGGGGCAGCGCCCCTGGTAGCGGGGTCCAAGGGGCAGAGCCCCTGGTTGGGGTCGAGCTGCCAAGTCAGCTTGGAAAATTTTTATTTCTACTATATTGCTTTAATGGAAACGCATCCGAAATCTAAATTTGGAGTAAAATCGAGTGGTAAAATTTGTGGTCAATACTTAGTGAAAAACATAGGTTTTTAAGGTTCTGTGACCTGCGACGTTAGGTGCGACGTCAGATGCGACGTAGGGTCTTGCGTCGCTTCGTGCGACGTTCGCAATTTAATGCGACATTGGGGCTTACGTCGCAGCATGCGACATTGGAATGGTTTGCGACGTTGGCTGCGACGTCGCATCACTGTTTTTGGTCCCTGCGACATCAGGGTCTGTTCGACGGGTATTTACCCAAAAACACGATCTAACCCATTTTTAGGCCGAATCTTGTTGATGTAAGGTTAATACGTGATATATTAAGTGTTTTTAACAAGAAATGTCAAAGGAAACGAGAAATTTGCTTACGATTTGTAGATCCAAAGTTTGAAGATGATGATGATGTTCTTGAAGATGAAGAAGATGATGATGTTTGTTGTTGTTGCTCCTGATGATGATGATGATTACGGTGGTGATGATGATGGCGGCGGTGGCGGCCGGCGGTGACGGCGACGGCTGACGATGGTGATGAAGAGAGGAGAGGGAGAAATTTAGAGAGAGAGGTGTGGGTGTGTGTGTGAAAACGAAATGGAAATGAAAGAGTGAAAAGGGGTGGATGTGGGTTTTGTTAAACTCAGCTCCCTCCTTTGTGGACTGTGGTCTCTAACCACAGTACAAAATGCCAGCGTTTTTGTATCCGATTAAAATATAAATTTAATATTTTAAATCTATAATTTTGTCTATATTATTTTGTAAATATTTTTAATAAAAATATTTCTCTTGAACTTTAAAATATAATTATTTGAAGTTTAAAATTTGGCGCGAAAATTGACCCTTTTTGACCGGGTGTTACATTTTCACCATTGAATTCCCTAATCATTTTTTTAAGCATTATCATTTCTCATATTGTTCAAATAACCAAGTCAATCATTTTCAAACATGACTCGTGATGAAGTGAATGTTTTATTTTAAATTGCATAATGAGTCCAGTCTACCGTTTTACTTAGTATATGGTTATAAAAGACCACATAAAGAATGACAATTATATATGATGTAACGATGTTGAATTTTGAAGAAGAAAACACGACATAGATGATATCAATATAATTAAATTAGTAAACTATTTGTATGTTATGTGAATAGCGCCAAAGTATTGTTGTATTACCCATTCATATATAAAAACTCCGATAAAACCTTTTAATAAATTAAAAGCGAAAAATTGTAGATCTTGAAGTCTGAATTAGTCGATAACTCGATCATCTTTTATAACTATTACATGCGTAAGGTGAGGATAATTTTCTTTGAAATAAGAGTTGCTTTCGTAGATTTTTTTTTTCATCTTTTCTGATCAAAACATACTAAATCATAATAAGCTATCAAAGTCGACGTAGTAAATCATATTGACGGATTAATTATTTTTACTCTAAAAAATATACACCAAACAAATATTATGGAACTAGATCATAACCCGCGAATTCGCGGAGCAACACCAAATTTTAATACTAAAGTTATATTATAATCAAATGCATTAAAGTCTATTGTTCATGTCTAAGATATGTAAGCAAGACTATATCAGAAAAAGTCTCGCTGGACACGGGGTTCAAGACAACAAAACCAAGTTTAATAATAAGTAAAATTATTGAATATGATGTGATCCAGTTATGCCCATGAAGGTTTTCTATTTGTAATACTTTTTTGAAAACTTCACTATTCCATAATAATCATGGAACAACTTGTGACACCGTCAAATTAGGACTAGTTTTTAATTCCTAATCATTTAGAAATACATGTAATTAGTACTATGTATTGGGCTAATTGTATATATCATTATATATATTGTTGAATATATATCAGTACGCGATTATATTTAATCGTGCATTATCAAAATCGGCCAAATTCCGATTCATTTATACGGGGGTTGGTGAACCTACTTTATTAAATAATATGAATTTATTTAATAAACATAACTGTTTCTAAATATTATCTTGATAATATTTCAAAAGTATTTCGTATCGTATAATACACTTATACGCGACCAAAAATACATGAAACGCGTTCAACAATCGAAATAAACTAAAGTTATATTTTTATAACTGGGTTAATGGTGCAGATCGGGTATGAACTTATCACTTTTTACCGAGTTAGGGTATGAACCCAATTTATTACACAGGTCGGTAACAAACTTTCAAATTATGTTTCGAGTTAAGGAACGAACTTTTTTTTTCACCTAACTCGAAAAGTTCGTTACCTAACTCGAAACATAATTTAAAAGTTCGTTACCTAACTCGAAACATAATTTGAAAGTTCATTACCGACCTCGAAACAAAATTTGAAAGTTCTTTACCAACCTCGAAACATAATTTGAAATGAAAAAAAAGTTTGTTACCTAACTCGAAACATAATTTGAAAGTTTGTTACCGACCTGTGTAATAAATTGGGTCCATACCCTAACTCGGCAAAAAGAAAAAAGTTTGTTCCCCAACTCGAAACATAATTTGAAAGTTTGTTACCGACCTGTGTGATAAATTGGGTTCATACTCTAACTCGGCAAAAAGTGATAAGTTCATACCCGATCTGCGCCATTAACCCTTTATAACTCATTAATAAGTATTTTGATAAAATACTACAACTAAAAATGTCTAAAGATTATTCGTTATTTAAAAACGTACGTATAATATATAACGTCTAATTATACGTTTACACAACCGGGGAAACGAACACCGCACGGAGCGCAAACTCGGGGAAACAAAATTTGGAGACAACCACACCTCTGTGGGGCCCTCCCCAACCAGTTTTCAAACTTGGAAAACAAGATCCACAAAATATGGATCTTGTTTGTTAAATAATGCAAGACCAAACCACCACCACCTCAATCATTCACCATCCTTCATCTCTCTCCTTTCTCTCTCTAATCTCTGCCCTCTCTCTCCCTAAAACCATCCCACACCATCACCAAAAGCCACCATCAAATCTCCTAGAATCCCGAAGTCGATTGAAGCAAAGACGATCACGAGAACGAGAGCTATGTTTCCATCTTTTCGGATTCTTCATACGATCATTGTAAGACTCCGACACTTTCGTAAAGTACTTGTATTATGTTTATATAGATGATATGTTGTTCATACAACTTGATGATGTCTAATAATTATAACGAAAAACGTTTTTCATGTGTATATATATAAAGACAGATTCTGTCCCAGAAAATACGTCCCACCAAATCGTTAATATCTCGAATTCTAGGAAGAATCAACTTACGAAATCTAAACGAAAAATGACCACTAAGATGTTGTCTACAACTTTCATGTTGGGCTCGTGACAGAAATACACAGGTTTTAGTGTAGAAGTCGATATGTAGGCTGAGTTCGTTTTTAGACCAAATCCGACCACCTTCCATTCTCATTTTTGTTTAAAATAGTAAATGGACTTATAAAATTATCATAAAGTTCATATTTACACTAGACCCATAGGGGAACATCTGTGATTTTTGGTGGGTCTTGGTTTGGACTAAAAAGTGTAGAAAACGAGAGGGTTGTTGAATCAAAAATATGGCGAATATATAACTAACAGTGGGAACAAGATTATAACTAACAGAGGCAACTAAGTTATAACTAACAGTGGGAACAAGATTATAACTAACAGAGGCAACTAAGTTATAACTAAAAGTGGGAATAAGATTATAACTAATAGAGGCAACTAAGTTATAACTAACAATGGGAACAAGATTATAACTAACAGAGGCAACTAAGTTATAACTAACAGTGGGAATAAGATTATAACTAACAGAGGCAACTAAGTTATAACTACTAGTGGGAACAAGATTATAACTAACAGAGGCAACTAAGTTATAGCTAGCAGTGGGAACAAGATTATAACTAGAAGTGGTAACAACTAGTAATCACTTAAGACAACAACACAACAATACATGACCTATACGAATACTAAACACATCAAGTATACTTTTCGAGTATAACACATCACCATAATAATAATAATAATACTAGGAACTATTATTACCAAAAACTCATCAACGGGCCGTACACATCTTTCAAAAACTCAAATCTAATCAATCAAACCAAATCATTTGGACATTACTAGTTGGATGAACAACTAGCATATATGGTCTGTTGAGACATCTAATCATTATAACCTTGCGCGTCTAGGACGCCCGGCAGGTTTCAGTCGTTGGAAACGACATCATTCCTTGTAGACCATCATTATTGCTTGATAGCATCTCATCAGACTCAGGTGAGTCTCATAGCCCCTATTTTACTGTTTTCACTCTAGGGGTGAGAATACATGTTTGTTTTGTTTTACATGTGAACGCAAGTATCAAATATCGCTATATTCTGCATGAGTTTATCATCTAATCATTTAAGTCCTCCAAGCATAGTTTGGTAATACTTTGTAGCGTGAATGTTAGTGTATGGTACCATATGGGACTGACAATCCCCGTCCGGGTCTGCAAGCACTGACTGGTCAAAACGGACGCATTATCATTTGTGAATACGTGTGTTGATTAGGCATACGCATAGAGGCACCCTCGCTCAGGCACTGATTGTGATCCTGACCCCTCGGTTAAGCTCAGACTATGTGCTCATGGCAGTTATATACATCATTTATCAATTACTTATTTGTTTAATTACAAATATTCATACTTAAATCTTGCGGTTCATACATTACACTTTATCATCTCAGGTACTCAGCAGTAGGTTGGACTGCCCATCAGGATACTGTAGCTCGATTCGCATGCAAATATTAACATCAAGAGATTTCACTGCATTTCTATATTTTGTATAAATTAGATATGTTTTATGATCTCTCAAGTAAACTATGCGAACTCATATTTTGAAAACAGTATGTAAACTCTTACATTATATCAATGTATTTGGTAAACGACGCATATAGAGTCGTTCATTGTATACCTTGTGTGCTTGATTATTGATTAGTCGCGCCCCGACCCGAATCGCTTCCGCATCATAATTTGGGGGTGCGACACAACTAATTGCCAAATATTAGTATCTATAGCTCTAAGATCTTTAGCCACTCGAAACTCAGTAGTTGTTACCATCCTTGGACCTAGAACGTGCTATAAGTACAGTCATGGTTAAATTGAATTAATTCACAAATGTCATCTTAATTGCGATAGAATTAACATTACACTTTATTAAAAATGTTAGATAGTAACACCACTAAAATATAAAGATGTTGTATGATCGAGAAATTGTCCTTGCAATTAAGTGAAAACATCAAGGATTACTAATTCAGTAATTCCTTACACTCTTCTTGAACAACGGTATATAACAGTTTAATGAATTACAGTTGCACCCATAATCCACGACTCCCGAGTGGCCAAATTATAGTTTGACTTTCAACCTTTATACTCATTTTTAGAAGAATTCACGGGAGACATAATTAGTAAATTACTTGTCCAATGAAATTGTTTCTAACAAATCAAGGAAATCACTCCAAATTAAATCAACATTACAATATTGTTTATTAATTGATTGCAAAAGGTAAACAACATACAAACAAATTATATTATTTATCATAGGATAGGTCAGAGGCATGGAAATCACAAATGTGCGCTAATGAGTCACTTCCCTACTATAAACGGACTTTACAGACTTTAAGTATGATGCATGAATTTTACTCAATAATACAAACGTTCCACCAAATGATGAAGAAACTAACCTTGAGTCCGCTGGTAATTCCACAAGTTGCATGAAAGAATGCCCCACAATATTCTTCTGTGTTCACGTAATTGTGGTTATGGTGCCTCTCCTGACCTTCCATCGTGATCCTAACCTATTACATTAAAGTATAAGCAAATTAAACCCAATCTGAACCCACCATAATTTCCCGTACAACTTGTTTCACCCCTACCTTTTTTCAGCCACTATTTATTACTTGCAAGAAAATAATGAATACATGCCTAATACCTTCAAAGATTATATTGTACCATGTGCATGTATCAAATATATCAGTCAATTACTTTGACTTAACGTCAAAACTTCAAGTACTTAATCATACTTATTAACAATTCCGTTAGATAGAGTTCATTAGAGCAAGTTATCAAATAGCTAACATACAAAAAGACAACCATTAGACTCAAGTTTTACGGAGTACCTTTCTTCATGAACTAATGCCATGTAGTAAATATCGTAGTAATCATCATCAGTGGTGAATTTATGTTCCCTCTCTTTATTTTCATCATGTTTTCTTGCACATTTAAAATCAATCTCAGCCCTTAATCGTCATAGTTTTTATCAGATGCTTCTCATAGAGGGTCAAGTTACGTTTCAATAACCAAATCCTCATGTTCACAAAGAGTATTAGTAATAAGCATTTTAAGAAAGTTCATCACTTGAACCGCCTACATCAATACAGTCAAAGGATCTACCATCTACACAAAGAAAGTCAAACCGTTTAGTACTTCTTTTGTTTTCATCACTGAATTATTGAACAATACAAGCCTGCATCATATTTGGGGCGAAACCCATTGCATTATTGTGTGAATTCATCTTGTTGAGATGTTCAAGTTGGACAACATCAGCAATCAAGTTGATGGACCAATCAAGCAGAGCAGTTTCTGTTGGCAACAACGAGCAGCAAAGGGTGGTGCAGTCCTCCTCTGATTGACACTGGATTACCTATTCAGGTGAAAGCGGATCCAAGACACCAGTTGGTAGTTTTCATATCCAAGCCTGTATATGAACCAAGAATTAAGATCCCAGTTGGTAATTTTACATTTATTTTCATAGAAGACAAATGCAATGACATCCATTCAGGTAACAACCTAAAATAAACGCAGCAGGAGGTTATATATATATATATATATATATACATATGTATATATATACATATATATATACATATGTATATATATACATATATATATACATATGTATATATATACATATATATATACATATGTATATATATACATATATATATACATATGTATATATATACATATATATATACATATGTATATATATACATATACATATATACATATATATATATATATATATATATATACATATACATATGTATATGTATATATATACATATACATATGTATATGTATATATATATATATATATATATATATATATATATATATGTAGATATGTATATATATACATATATATATACATATATACATACATACATATATACATATATACATACATACATATATATATATACATATATATGTATGTATATATATATATATATACATATATACATATATATATACATACATACATATATATACACATACATACATATATATATACACATATACACATACATATATGTATATATGTATGTATGTATATATATATATATATATATGTATGTATGTGTATATATATGTATATATGTATATATATATGTATATATGTATATATGTATATATATATATATATATATATATATATATATATATATATATATATATATATATGTATATATACATATATATGTAGTATATATATATATATATATATATATATATGTATATATATATATATCTATATGTATATATATATATATATGTATATATATACACACTATGTACACTTAAAAACCATACTTCTAAAGAGGTCAATAGAAACTACCTTTCATGTGTATCCAGCTTTCGCGTTTTCTCGAGACCTTCGTTTTGCCTATAAAAAAAGTTCCACACAACGTTTATGTAAATAACAAAATGTACATCAAGTTGTAGTAGCACCCAAAAATAACTTCAATGTAATTTTCAACAGTAATAATTGTTCTGAATTCTTTTAACGCAGTACCCGATGAAACTCAATCTCGTTTAAGAATTCTGGCTACTGCTTGATGCTTTATTGAGTGCTTCATTCAAAAATAGTGGCACCAACTCGTCTGGATTAAATTTATTTTTGGGTGGTCTACCCCTTGGACAACCAGTCACTGATTTTTCGTTGAGTAGTAGCGCGTCTATAGACAAAGATGGTTGTTTACTTATGGATTCAATGTTAAGAAAGCATTGTTAAACAACATGATTCAATGTTAAGAAAGTATTGTTAAACAACATGTACGGTTAGTAATACGAATAATAGACAGCGGCATAAATACATCATTATATAAATCGCATGTTTATTACTTAACCTATATGATTTAGAATCGATGTAGTTCAAGAGGATTGATGGTTAGTATAACGACTTCTGGTGAGAAGTTCTACTTCGACTTCTTGATATTAGGACGCGAACCATTAGGTTCTTGGCTATTTTTAATGGATTTCTTTGAACATGTGGCATTTTCCTGCAAAATACAACAAAAACATAATCTGCATAAGCATATAGATCAATATACATTTGTCAAGAGCCAACATACACGTGATAACCCAATTATAAACTTTAGCAAACATGAAGGTTAAATACCTGGTACTAAGTAACCATGGGTACCTACAAAAACTTTAAGGCCATTCAAATATAAGAGTGTAGCACTGATTTCAATTACATCGTGTGGAGTAATTTTATTTTTGGGTGGTCTACCTCTTGGACGAGCAGTCACTGATTTTTGTTTGGGTTGTAGCGCATCTGTTGACAAACATGGATGATTACCTGTGGATTCAATGTTAACAAAGCATTGTTAAACAAAAAAAATGTACGATTAGTAATACGAATAATGGACAGCGGCATCAATACATCATTATATAAATCGCATATTGTATTAATTTTAACCTGTATGGTTTTGAATCGATGTAGTTGGAGAAGACGATGTAGTTGGAGAAGACGTATCAACAGGTATAACGACTTCTGGTGAAAATCTGTACTTCGACTTCCTGATCTTGGAATGTGAAAGATTAGGTTCTTGGCCATATTTAATGGATTTCTTTGAACTTGTGGCATTTTTTTCCTACAGAATACGACAAGCTAAACAAAAGGACCAGATTCGTTAACAACTCCATTACTCCGTTCAAACAACTTGCATCAGCAACAACAGGCAATGAAATACCAACCCCTTTCCCTTTCGGTAATAAGTACTCAATGAACTCAGAGAACAGAGTTAATTTCTGTACATGTACAAAGAAAACAGAGGTCATCTCTTACATAAAACACATACATAGTACTAACCTTTTTCCAAATATGGGGGAAAATAAAAAGATAAAAGATTTATTTATAAATACATCACTTTATTTTCCTTAATTAACAGTCTCGCAATATCCAGAGAATAATGAACACCCAACATCCAGCAGACATAGATGCGAACAGTCCTCGAAACTTCCCATAATGTACAATAAGCTATTACTGTTCTTATTCAATGCATTTCCTCATAGTTTAGTAGTTCCCTTCATGAATGTCATTAGCAATTTATATCTTTCTTGTATCAAGTTAAAAAACAAAAAGATAAAATAAAATATTGGCTACTATTCTACAACTCTCTCATTTAGCAATCTATAATGTTCTATTTCCTTACATGGCTGCCTACTTGGCCAAGTACAAAATATTTATATTTGCTAAATAAAATGGCTTTACAGTATGAAGCATGAATTTTACTCAATAATACAAACGTTCCACCAAAGGATGAAGAAACTAACCTTGAGTCCGCTGGTAATTCCACAAGTTGCATGAAAGAATGTCCCACAATATTCTTCTATGTTCACGTAAATGTGGTTATGATGCCTCTCCTGACCTTCCATCGTGATCCTACCCTATTACATTAAAGGATAAGCAAATTAAACCCAATCTGAACCCACCACAACTTCCTGTACAACTTGTTTCACCCCTACCTTTTTTCAGCCACTGATCACACTTTAATTCCTTATGTTTCAGTCTGACCTTGATCCATTCAAAGATTCTGAGCTGAACTTCTTGAAATAACCCATCCCCTCTTAACGTCTTCTTATCAAAAACTTTAGCATTTATGTTGTTTCAATCCAAGTATGCCGTGAAAAATCAAATGCCTTCCATTAAACTAGATATCTTGACAACATCTTTAAAGAATTCAAATCCGTAAGCTTAAGAGCAATTCACATAAGTGAGAATCCAAAAATGAATCAGCCATCAAATGATATTCAGGTTCTTCCATATTACACTTTAGAAACCTTCATTACACTTAAGCATTTTATCGAACACCTTCAACGCACTATATGAATTGCTTTAGTGTAACTTTGTATAACGTTTCTATATGAATTCACTGATAATAGATGTCAATAAAATAATTAACAATTGAAACGTATCTTCAACAATTCAACGAAATGTCAAAAATCAAAGAAGCACAACTAATCGTAAGAAATCACAACATATATATATATATATATATATATATATATATATATATCATACGTCTCTTTCATTATGTGACTATGAAATATTTATCTTGAGGTCAGCCTGAAACATTGTAACAACAAAATTGTAAGAAAGAATTAGGGGAAAAGGGAACATTTACTTATCGAAATGTAATACAGCTACTGATTTTCATTGAACTTCTACTTGTTGATAGTCATCGCCAATTTCAATCTTCAACATTAAAATAAAACTTAAAAATTCACCTCTCTGTACCAAGATTAAAATTGAATTGTAGAAGACAAAGGAATCATTTAAACCATTGAGGAAATTGAAGGAATACATTGGTTCAAAGTGAAAAAAACTTTAGATGATTTGATTTGAATAGACTGGATTTTGAGATGACGATGATGAAGGGTTTTGAAAAATTGATTTTGAGATGATGATTGTGTCTGTGGAGTTTAAGATGACGATGATGAAAGGAAACCAATTATAAGACCCCTCCCATCGAGGCCCGTCGGCTCTCGTCGGTTCACAACCGACGAACCGACACCGATGGCACGAGCCAATCGGTTTGTGTCGTCGGTTTGCTTCTTCGGAAAACCGAAGTTCCATCGGTGTGTGTCTGTGGGCCCCATTTCCTTTTTTTTTGTTTACCATTGAAAAAGGACAAAAAAAATTTTAATTTTGAAAAAATGCCGTTGAGGGGAGCGTATCATATATATTATTATTATTATTATTATTTTTTATAAAAAAAACTATCCACTTTTACCTATAAAATACACCCTATACTACACTCATTTTCACACCACATTTTACATCAAATTCTCTCTATTCCACCAACTCTCTCACACAACAATCTCCACCACCATTTCTTTAACTCAAAAACCACACTTTAAAAAACCACTCTCTCACAAAAATGTCAAAAAACAAGAAATCAACTTCTAAAAAAAAAAAAAAAAAGATCAACAAAGTCTTGCCCAAGATATGTGGCAAAGTTTGTTAAATAACCCGTTACCAAACCCGTCTTCACCAAACACTCAAGCTTCCGGAGCGTCGTCTCAACCTACCAGGTTTGCCAACTTACCACCTATTGCAAACCCGTTCAACCTTGATCCGCACGACTCGAGGAATAATTATGCATTCCAAGGGTGGTACACAAACAACCAATGGTCACCACCACAATCACAATTCCCCCACCACACACAATGGTCACAACCGCAACCACATTTTTACCAAAATACACAATGGTCTCCAAGCTCATCGAACCCCAATCACCAACAAATGAACTTCACCGTACCACAAAGTTTGGAAGAAAGTTCCGACGAGGCAAACCCGGATCCGGAACCCGAACCCGAAGCCCCAAACGACAAGAAAAGAGGTAAAAAGGTTCAAAGGTCTAAACGGGCTCAAACACGTTGGACGGACGAGGAGGCTAGGATTTTAGCGGAGCGGTGGATACATTGTTCCGAAAACGGTGTCCAAGGGAAAAATCAATCAAACGCGTGCTTTTGGGCTAAGGTGATGCAAGGTTACAATTCTTGTGTCTCAACAAACCGTAACCTTAATCAACTTTCTGGCAAATGGAACAAGATTTCTCACAACTCAAAAGCATGCCAAGGTCTCTACAAACACTATAAAGAAATTTGCACACAAAGCGGTGCCGACAAAAACGACGTTATGAATGCTACCCGAAATGCATTCCGGCAACAAGTTGGGCGTGCGTTCATTTACGAGTCATCTTGGAATGTTCTTAAACATTTTCCAAAATTCTTTACCGATCCGGGCTTAATGGCCAACGAAGATTCTTTCCAACCATTTGTCACCGATTTGGATGCGGATGAACAACCGACTCAAACGGCTCTTGATGCGAATATGAAACGGTTGTTCCAACACGACTACATCCGCCGTCCTCCTGGCCGAAAGGCGGCAAAAAGTACGGCCTCAAGCTCCGCCGGTTCATCTTCACGAAGTGTTCAGTCTGAAAAATTGGATACACTTGAAGCCGTCAAGCAAACCGCTCTAGCGTAACAAGAAGCAATTAAAATGATTAAGGAAAACGCGATGAAAAAAGCCGCCTACAAAGCTTTGAGTTTTTTGTGTAAAAAACTTCCGAAAAAGGCGTCTAAAAAAGAAATTAAAATGCTAAAAAACACGAGGAAAGAAGTCGTGACACTTTACCAAGACAAATATGGCAACGAGGAATCGGACGAAGACGAGCAAGAAAACGCGAACGAAACCGACGAGTCGAGCTCCGATTAGATTACTTTATAATTCTAGTATTTTTTAAATTATCGTACCTTTTAATTTTTAGGATTTCTCGTAATTTTTGTTTTTTAGGAAATGTAGTTTTTTATTTTTAAGTTTATTCTTGTAATTTTTATTTTTAGGAATTGTTGTAATTTTTATTTTTAGGAATTGTTGTAATTTTTATTTTTAATGAAATGCGTTTAATTTAAATTATTGTGTTTTAGTTGATTAAATAATTGGTCAGTGGGTCCCAAAAAATGAAGTGATGGATAAGGGATGGGAGGGGTCTGTCAGTTTCAGTCAGTTTTTTGAAAAAGCTGACGTGGCGCTGACGTGGCTCTGTCAGTTTCTGTCACTTTGATTTACCATTGGGAGAGGTCTAAGACCTGTCCCAACCCATTTCGTCGGTTGTCGTCGGCTTCAAACCGACGAACCGACAGGGATGGCACGAGCCTGTCGGTTTTGTCGGTCGGTTGGGATCTTCAGATAACCGACGTGTGTTCGGTTTGTGAGTGGGGCCCATTTGTTTGGTTTTTTTTTTGTGGTAGCCGTTGAATACTAAAAAAAATAAAAATTCCCCAACGGTCAAAAGAGCCATTTGGGTTTTTTTCAAAATTTTTTTTTTTTTTTAAAAATCAATTTTTCAACTATAAATATATACCACCTATTTCATACAATTCACACAATCTTTCCAACATCTCATACAATTCACACAATCATTTCAAGATTTTTATACACTTTCAACATTTAAAATGTCTTCCGATTTCGATCTTGAAGATTTGCAGGCGCTCAACGACATTTTTGATCCGGAATGGGCGATTAATGTTATCAATGCCATATCTTCCGAATCGGAAGACGAAGAAGTAATTCCGATCCCGAGAGCTCCCCGTCGATACTTTCCAAGAGATTGCCAAGCAACGGGCCAACGTTTATTTCAAGATTACTTTGCCGAAAACCCAACATTTCCGGCGGATGTATTTCGACGTCGTTTTCGGATGAGTAAGCCATTATGTCAAAATATTATATCTTATTCTCAAAATCCGTTACCGGAATACTTTGCATATTTTCATCAACGTATTGACGCACTCGGCAGACCCGGTTTTAATGTTTTCCAAAAATGCACATCCGCCGTACGCCAACTAGCGTATAGTTGTGCCGCGGATGCGTTTGATGAATATTTGCATATGGGTGAACAAACATCATACGAGTCTTTGGATAATTTTTGTAAGTGTGTATTTCATTTGTACTCTACGGAGTATTTAATAAAACCAACACTTCAAGATATGCAACGTTTACATCAACGTCATTCCGAGTTGCATGGTTTTCTGGGTATGCTCGGAAGCATCGATTGTATGCATTGGCCTTGGAGAAATTGTCCAGTAGCATGGCAAGGTCAATACACAAGAGGAGATCAAGTTCATCCAACAATCATGCTCGAAGCAGTTGCGTCTTATGATTTGTGGATTTGGCACGCTTTCTTTGGTCCAGCGGGCTCGAGCAACGACATTAACGTTCTTAATCAATCAGATTTGTTCTCCGATTTGCTACAAGATAGAGCTCCCCAAGTTAACTTTACGATTGCCGAACAACATTTCACAAAGGAGTATTATCTGGGGGATGAAATTTATCCGGAATTGGCGACAATTGTTAAGTCATTCAGGCATCCACTAACTGAAGCCGAGGCTCGCTTCAAGAGATACCAAGAATCTGCAAGGAAAGATGTGGAACGAGCATTTGGTGTACTTCAAGGCCGTTGGCAAATCATCAAGAACCCGGCTAGACCATACAGCACTAACAAAATAAAAAGAATCATGTATGCTTGTGTGATTCTACACAACATGATAACGGAGGACAACGGATGAAATATGTGTCCACTGGAAGAAGATTATCCCTCTGAGCCGTCAAATAAACCAAATCGTTCGTGGGAAGAAAGAGTTGCAACTTCATTGCGTATGGACAAGGAATTACGGGATCGGGCTGTTCATCATCGACTTTGCAATGCTCTAATCCAGCACATTTCGCAACTTCCACCAAATTACCGTGTTCGTTAGTTACGTAATTGTGTAATTTTTATTTTTAGGAATTGTTGTAATTTTTTTTTAGGAATTGTTGTAATTTCTATTTTTAATGGAATGTGTTTAATTTAAATTATTGTGTTTTATTTAAATAATTGTGTTTTAGTTGATTAAATAATGGTCAGTGGGTCCCAGAAAATGAAGTGATGGAATGGGGATAGGAGGGGTCTGTCAGTTTCAGTCAGTTTTCTGAAAAAGCTGACGTGGCGCTGACGTGGCTCTGTCAGTTTCTGTCACTTTGATTTTGGGTTGGGAATAGTCTAAGTAACTAGCCTTCAAACCAGTGTACACACACGGCCTGTCGAATGCATATTTTATTTTTATAGTTATGCTGATAAAGTATGAACTATATGTAATACCAACGGCTATCACACGTGATACTATACAGTATCACATGCGATAGTAAATTCTACAACTTATAAAACTCACCCAATAATTTAAAAACTAAAATTCTTGACAATATATATAATGTAAGATGTTTAATCGAAAATATTGATGATTTTTATGGTGTAGTTTTTTTAGATTTTTACTTAGCCGTTTATAAGAATTTTAATTTTTATAAATGTGATGGAAAGTGTGGGTTGATGAAAATGAATGGTTGAGATTGATTCTTCCATTTACACTAAATTTTTTTATTTTCATTAGAACTCAACTCTACGATTTAGTATCTATTAAAGTAATCATATATTTTAATTGTTTCTAAGTATATGCTATTATGTTTTGTTATTTACATTGGCATCGAAAATAAATAGATTGGGGAATAACAATAATAATTTAATAGTATAGTAATATTTGTATTGTATTTGGATAATATCTCCGATCGGAGGTGACCCAAACTTTATTTTAATATAAGATATAATCGATTAAATAAAAGTTGTTTTTATTAAATTAAAATTGATGATGTCATTGTTTCCTTAGTTTTAGTAAATTTAATAAAATTAAGCAATTCTATTGGCCAATTAAATTTGTAATGACATCGTTGGGTGTTTCTTATATATAATTTAAGATAATTCTCACCATGAATATGCAATATCTTCCAATTTTAGATTTAGAATTTTGAGTTTGAAATTCAAAGTGCAGAGCAAAAAATGGAAAGAATGGCGCCCTAATTTTGATTTGGGGATTGCGTCAGTTTACATCAAGGAGGGGTAAAAGTGTAATTTAATAATAAGGCTATGGATTTATTTGATAATCATAATCTGAGGTGGGTAAATACTTAAAAGCTAATTAAAAACGATTAGGTAATCTAACCCTCTTTTAATATATAAGAGGGAAGAGGGATTTGTATTAGAATAAGTAAAAGATACAATTATATCAAATCAATAATCGATTCGGCCTAATATTATATGGGCGGTGATATTTTTACTATTTTGGTCAAATAAAATTTTATCAAAAAAGTAATGTTATATATGTCTAATTAGAATTAGATATGATGAGTGAGATTCAAATAAGAATGAGATTTTTTTGTGAGAATGGAGGAACCAATCAGAACGCGTCATGTGTCACAAAACCCACTTTCCCCACGTTTTTTAAACTTAAATATCTCATATACGGTAAGTCGAAAAATCATAAAAACTGCACCATAAAAGTCAACATTTTTTTCTCTTCTATTTGTCATCTCATAAGGTATACTTTTGTCGCACCCCCAAATTATGAAGCGGAAGCGATTTGGGTTGGGGCGCGACTAATCAAATATCAACAGCACATAAGCTATAATGAACGACTCTATATGCGTCGTTTACAATACATTGATATTATAAAAGTCTTACACTGTTATAATAGTTTACAAAAGCTCGAGATTTAATGAAAGAGATTCTATGGCATAACTAATTATACAAAATATAGTAATGCATGACAATCTCCTGATGTTTGCATGAGACTCGAGCTAATGGGCATCCTGAGTGAGCAGACCTACTGCTGCTGCGAACCTGAGAATACACGCTAAATGGTCAGCTAAAAGCTGTTGAGCTCACAGGTTTAATGATAAAGTATAATGTATGAACCTCAAGATTTAATTTTGATGATTTGCAATTAAGCAAATAAGTAAATGATAAATGATGTATATAGCTGCCATGAGCACATAGTCTGAGCTTAACTGAGGTGTCAGGATCACAAATAAGTGCCTGAGCGAGGGTGCTGATATCACTCATTTTGTACATACTTATCTTGCGCGATATCATTGTATTTTGGTTGTATTTTAGTTTATTTTTAGAACTTTCGGTACTTAGTGTGTGTAAATCTGATGTTCAGGTTAACATGTTGAAGTTTGAAGATTGGTGATAAATTGGTTAAGTTTTGGAGCTAAAAGGTGAAAATGCAGCTGGAAGTCTGAGTTGAACTGAAGAACGCGATCCCAGCCATTGACCAGGACCGCGTTTCCAAGAATTCACCTCAGTCGGATTTCTACACAAGAACGCGATCCGGACCCTCTAGCAGGATCGCGTTCCAACGCCAATTCGGTTACAGAACACTTCACCAATAAGGAACGCGATCCCAGCATCACAAAGCTGGATCGCGTTTGCCTTTGTATTTCTGGAAGTTCTGGATCGCGTTGCTCAGTGCTGGATCGCGTTTGTGGGCGGTTACAACTTATTTTGAAAGTTACAAATACGTTTTTATTCCATTTTGAACATAACTTTTGATATCAGAAAACCCTAGAACGAATTTTCTCTCAACTTTGGAAGTCTTATTTCAACTTTGAAGATCTTTCTCATCATTTTAATCATTAGGTTACGGAGATTAATCATCAAATCATTGTAATCATTCGTAAACTCTCTTTATTTTATATAATCATGTTTACTTTGATCTCAATTATATCTTTTGATTGTTCTTGTGTAATTATGAGTGGCTAAATTTATTAAACACTTGTTTGGATGAAATAACTAATGATTAGGGGTATTAACTTTTGATATTCATGTTTAATCAAGTTACTTTTAATCGAATTTCTTACGAGTTAGGGTTTCATTATTCATTCTAAATTGTTTGATGAACAAATGAATGTTTGTAGCAGATGTTTATCATTTATATGTTTATTATCAATTATTTGTCTTTGAATGATTGAGTTTTGATTGCGAACGCAGAGAAATCATAATTTAGAAAATTAAACCTAAACGTGTAAGTTGTTGAATGTGGCGAATGTCTTTCATAGATTAAATTGTAATTTGATAAATTGAGATTAGAGTTTAGGTGATGGCGAATGTTAAACCTAATCTAATTGAGATGAACGTGAATTGTTATTAATTCGTTCTAATTGAATACCCCTAAGTCATTAGTAAAATAGACCAAGCAAGTGTCATTTTCTAGTATCGAAAAAGTTAACAAATCAATTTGACTCTTCCTGAGTCCACTTAGTTTGATCTAATTAGTTTGTTAGGCAAAGTGATAATTCGGTCACACAAAACCCCAAGTCTTTTCTGTATATAGTTGATTGCATTTAATTATAATTCTCGAATACATAGTCCCTGTGGAACGAACCAGGACTTACTGTAGCTATACTATACACGATAGGGTATACTTACCTCAGTTGTGTAATAGTTAAGTGTCAGTATTTCTTAGTTTATTTTATAACTTGTTTTTACACATCAAATTTTTGGCGCCGCTGCCGGGGAACTTGTGTTTAATTTGAGAATTTAATTATAGTGTGATTAGTTGATCCTTTCTGGGAATTTATTTTCTTAGAAAGTTACTTTTAAAGTCTAATTGTATTGCGCCGGTGTGTTTGACGGTTTTATCTTCTTTGTTTTTGCAGGTTTGCTTAGGTAGTAGATGAACACGACGAATTCTGGTAACGAACTCCTCAGTCCTTTATCCGATCCAGAGAAAACCACAAAGAAGAAAAGGAAGAAGAAATCAAAGAATAAACCGATGGAAACAACTAGCAGTCAAACGGAAAGTGGTTCTACTTCAACGAACTTAATCATTGAGGAAGAAGTTTTTGAAGAAGAACTTGAATCTAGGTTTGAAGAGGAAGTCAGATCAGAAGCCGAAGAAGAACCAATGGCTGACGAGAATGACACACCCATGTTCAATAGGTTTAGGACCGTTGCTCCTACTCCGGGTTCAGCAATTCGGAGGCCACAAATCGATAATAATTTTTCACTAAAGGGAAACCATTTGCAAATGCTTCGGGATACTCAGTTTCATGGAAGAGTGTGGTCCGATCCGCATAAGCATATTGCTGACTTCTTAGAGATTGGTGAGAATTTCAAGTATGGTCCGAACACGGAAGAGGCAATCAGGTTAAGGACTTTTCCAATGTCCTTGTGTGGGGAAGCAAAAATTTGGTACCAAGAACTCGAGCCGAATTCTATTCAAACTTGGAACCAAATGAGGGAAGCTTTTGTTGGGCATTATTTTCTACCAACTTTAGCAGAAAGGTTGTTGAATAAGATTCGAGGTTTTAGGCAAGCCGAAAATGAAACTTTGGTGGAGGCATGGTTGAGGATCAAAGAGTTGCTTAGGAATGTCATGGCCATGGTTTATCAAAGGCTGAAATCATCGAGCTCTTTTATAATGGTCTTGATATTTCGTCGCCTGCTGTTCTTGACGCTGCTGGTGGCGGAGTGTTTATGTACAAAACTCCAAATGAGGCGTGGAAGATAATGGAGGATAAGGTTCTACAAAGTCTCAATTGGGCAAAAGATAGTATGAAACCAGCCCGAAAGTCCGTTGCTTTTGCTGAAGGAAGTGGTAGTGGTAGTACTTCTGATAATTCTGAGATGATGAAGGAGCTTAAAGCTATGTCTACCAAGTTTGATAATCAGTTCAAGACTCTCAAAGGAGAGATCAAGGAGCTTCGAGAGGGCTGTGATAATTGTGGCGGAAATCATGCCACTAAGATTGTGATAGCGATGATCAGCCGATGATGATGGCAGATGAGGATGCAAATTACCTGCAACAAAGTAATTATCAAAGTGGAAATAATTATCAGAGAGGCTGTTATCAGAACCGAAATCAGGGTAATTACCAATGGAACAGGTATCCTCGACATAATCAGAATTACAACAATCAATACCAGTCGAGAGATAATGTTCAACCACAAGTTCCGAAACAGGAAGCTACTGAGTCTCCTTTGGAAAAGATGATGAAGGAATTTATTTCCAAACGTGATGCTTGTACTGAGAGGTTGAAGACACAAATGACTAATTTGAGGCTAAGTGTGGATCAGGGTCAGAAAAATCAACAGGCTTCAATTCTTGATTTGGAGAGGAAAATGGATCAGTTATCTGAGGGGCAAAGTAGTAGGCCAACCGGTGGTCTACCGAGTAACACCCAACCAAACCCAAGGCAGACATCTTCTAGCGGTGGACCAAAGCCATATCAGCCACCACCTGCCCGCAATGAGCATGCCAATGCCATTATCACTCCTAGCGGGAAAGAGCTACCACCTCCGGTCAAAAAGACCAAAATTTCTAACTCTGTTTTGCAGGATATTGATGAGCTGGAGGTTGATGATGAAGAAGAGGAAACTGAGCAACCCACATCAATTCCGGTTTCACCAACACCTCCGGTAACACAACCGGTGGTGAAGGCCTATAAACCAAAGATTCCCTATCCTCAACGTTTGAGAAAAGAGAAGATTGCAGCTCAGTATGGAAAGTTTGTGGATATGATCAAGAGCATAAGGATAAATGTGCCTTTGGTGGATGTACTAGCCAGAATGCCAAATTATGCCAAGTTTATCAAAGACTTGGTGAGCAACAAAGATAAGCTTTCGGAGGCATCGGCTACTTTCCTGAATGATGAGTGTTTTGCTATTGTTCAGAATCAGATTCCACCCAAATTGGGTGATCCGGGGAGTTTCATTGTTTCATGTACTTTAGGGAAGTTTATGACTTGTGATGCCCTAGCGGACTTAGGTGCTAGTATAAACTTAATGCCCTACTCCCTTTATGCGAAATTGTCTCTAGGATCCCTTAAGCCCACACGTATGAGTATCCGACTGGCCGATAGATCATTCCAATATCCCGTTGGGATTGCGGAAAATATGTTGACAGATGTTGGACCTTTTACTTTCCCTATTGATTTTGTGATCCTCGAAATGGAGGAAGATAGTAAAGTCCCACTCATTCTAGGACGTCCTTTCTTACACACTGCTGATGCAATAATTCATGTGAAAAATAAGTAGTTAACCTTAGGAGTGGGCCAGGAAAGGATTGCATTCACGGTCGATAAGGCCATGAATCATCCTTATTCTACTGACGATACTTGTTTTAGTATTGATGTTGTAGATGAGGCTTTGGATGAGGAATTACAGGGATTGATGGGATTGGATGCTGAATTAGCTGAGCTTATGGAATCTGTAGATGAGAAAATGACTGAGGAAGAGTTGCTAGAAGCTGTGGAAGTTAATGAAGATAATGAAGAGCAACTAGCTAAGGAAAGCTTTGAGGAGCTGAAAAGTGAGGATCGGTTGAGGATCAAGACTTCACTGGAGGATCCACCAAAAGACTTGGAGTTGAAACCGCTCCCAAGTCATTTGGAGTATGCATTTCTAGAAGAGGAAAATTTGTTACCGGTTGTAATTTCCTCTAATCTTATTAATTCTGAAAAATGCATGTTAATTGATGTGTTGAAAGCTCACAAGGGCGCCTTTGCTTGGCGTACCTCTGACATACCTGGGATAAGCCCCTCTTTTTGTAAACACAAAATAAATCTTTTAGATGAGGCAAAACCCGTTGTTCAAAGACAACGGAGGCTTAACCCAAATATGAAGGATGTAGTCAAGAAGGAGGTTGTTAAATTGCTTGATGCGGGTATCATTTACCCTATTTCTGATAGCCCTTGGGTGAGCCTGGTTCATTGTGTGCCCAAAAAGGGGGGTATGACGGTGGTAACGAATGACAGGAACGAATTGGTTCCAACTAGGACAGTCACGGGGTGGCGTGTTTGTATTGATTATGGGAGACTTAATGATGCCACCCGGAAAGACCATTTCCCTTTACCTTTCATTGACCAAATGTTAGAGAGACTAGCTGGTAATGAGTTTTTCTGTTTTCTTGACGGGTTTTTGAGATATTTTCAAATCCCCATAGACCCTAAAGATCAAGAGAAAACTACATTTACATGTCCCTTTGGTACTTATGCAAATAGGAGAATGCCTTTCGGGCTTTGTAACGCCCCAGCCACCTTTCAAAGGTGTATGATTGCTATCTTTCAGGACATGATTGAGACTTCCATGGAAGTATTCATGGATGATTTTTCTGTTTTTGGGAATTCATTTGAATCATGCATGTCTAACTTAGACAAGATGCTTGAAAGATGCGAGAAGGCACATTTAGTCTTAAATTGGGAAAAGTGCCATTTCATAGTTAAGGAGGGTATTGTTTTGGGGCACAAGGTGTCAAGTGTGGGGATCGAGGTTGACAAGGCGAAGATTGATGTCATTGCCAAGTTACCTCCAGCCGCCAATGTTAAGGGCGTTAGGAGTTTTTTGGGTCATGCGGGTTTCTACCATAGGTTTATTAAGGACTTTTTAAAGATTACTAGACCCATGACCAAATTGCTCGAAAAAGATGGCCTTTTTTTTGATGATGAATGTGTGAAAGCTTTTGAGACTTTAAAGGATAGGTTGACCAATGCACGCATTATGGTTTCACCCGATTGGTCTAAACCATTCGAGTTGATGTGCGATGCGAGTGACTATGCCTTAGGTGCAGTTTTAGGACAGCGAGAGGGAAACCATTTTAGACCTATATACTTTGCTAGCAAAACACTCAATGGAGCCCAACAGAACTATACGACCACTAAAAAAGAGCTTCTTGCTGTTTTGTTTGCTTTCGATAAGTTTAGGCCTTATTTAGTATTGTCCAAGATTGTTGTGTTCACCGATCATTCAGTCCTGAAGTATTTGTTTGCAAAACAAGATGCTAAACCTATACTCATTCGTTGGATTCTTCTCTTACAAGAGTTTGACATTGAGATCAAGGACAAAAAGGGGGCTGAAAACCTTGCCGCCGACCACTTGTCAAGGTTGGACAATCCAAACCTTGACAAGTTAGGCGATACTGACATTGATGATTCCTTTCCTGAGGAATTTCTTTTGCAGGTAGGTGATGGAGCTGAAATTGAGGAGGAAGCACCTTGGTATGCTGATTTCGCAAATTATTTAGTTGGTGGTGTTTTGAGGAAAGGCATGACCCATCAACAAAAAGGGAAGTTCTTTGCGGATTTGAAGTATTATTTTTGGGAAGACCTGTATTTGTTTAAGGTGTGTGCTGATGGAATGATGAGAAGATGTGTATCCGGGGTTGAAACTAGAAGGATATTAGATGAGTGTCACCATGGTCCAACCGGTGGGCACTATGGACCATCTGTTACTCCTAAGAAAGTGTTTGATGTAGGAATTTTATTGGCCCACGATCTTTAAGGAGGCACAAACTCCGTGTCAAACTTGTGACGCATGCCAATGTGTAGGCAACATCTCAAAAAGGGATGAAATGCCTCAACAGAGTATACAAGTTTGCGAGGTATTTGATATATGGGGCATCGATTTTATGGGTCCGTTTCCACCATCTCACAAATGTTTGGTTGATGTGGATTATGTGTCCAAATGGGCTGAGGCGAAGGCCGTGTCAAAGAATGATGCCCGAGTTGTGATTGAGTTTTTGAAGAGTTTGTTTTGCCGATTCGGTATTCCTAAAGCTTTGATAAGTGATCGTGGAAGCCACTTTACGAATCAGCAACTCGAGAAAGTTTTGAAAAAGTATGGAGTAAATCATTGGTTTTCTACCACTTACCACCCACAAACGAGTGGTCAAGTGGAGAAAACAAATAGAGCCTTGAAGAGAATTCTTGAGAAAACGATCAAAGACAACCGGGCTGTTTGGGCAAAGAAATTGGATGATGCTTTGTGGGCATTTTGCACCGCCTACAAGACACCGATTGAAACCACACCATATAGGTTGCTTTATGGAAAAACTTTCCATTTGCCGGTAGAGGTGGAACACAAAGCTTATTGGGCACTAAATAATTGCAACACTGATTTGATTGAAGCTGGAGAGAAACAATTCTTGCAATTACATGAGTTAGACGAGTTAAGGTTGCAAGCATATGAGAACTCAAGGTTGTACAAGGAAAGAACAAAAGTTTGGCATGATAGAAAGCTGAAAATGAGGAAAGAGTTCAAGGCTGGAGATAAAGTGTTGTTGTTCCAATCACGGTTCAAGTTGAAACAACCGAAGCTTAAACCGAGGTGGAGTGGTCCATATAATGTGAAACAAGGATACCCGTCAGGTTATGTGGAATTCTTTAAATCAGATGGAGGATCGTTCATTGTAAATGGTCACAGGTTGAAATTGTATCACGAGGAGGATGTTGGTTGCGAGTGGGAGGCACTTGCTATTTACCCCACGGACAAATGAATTCGGGGTCGAGTCTAGCTTTGGACTCGTTAATAAATTAAGAATGTCACGGGAAATCACCTGTGTTTGTATCCTTTTCGTTTTATTTTTCATTTCATTTTTATATATTTTTATAATATATATTTACTTTAAAAAAAATGATGAAAATCGGGTTTAAACGTATGAACGCGATCAGGTGTGGGTTCGGGATCGCATTTCGATGTTGATTTTGGTTACAGAACGCTTAGAACGTATAAACGCGATCCGTGTTGAGTTTCGGGATCGCGTTCACTAGTGCAAATCGGTTACATAATGTTTTTCAATTGATTAACGCGATCCGGATCGTTTTTCGGGATCGCGTTCCTAAGCGAAAATCGGTCAAGATTAAAAAAATGCACTGAGTAACGCGATCCGAACAACTCTTCAGGATCGCGTTTCTAAGCGGGGGTCCGGATTCCAGGTTAAACATTTAATCGGGCAAAACCAACATAAACCACAAAACACTTGTTCCTGCCGACTCCAAACCCACAAAACCCAAATACCAAAAATCGATTTTCATCATCAAATCTTGCAAGATTCTTATATTTATACATCTAATCTTTCATGGCTAACTTGCTTAAGGTATTATCAATACCCATTTTGTGTTTAAATGCAAATTTTTTGGGGATTTCTTCACCAATTCGGGTGTGGCATAAAATAAGTGTGGGGATGTTGCAATTAATTGTCTTTCTTCGTGATTCATGCTTATTTGATGTTTCTAACTTGTATATTCCATGATTTGATGTTTTAATTGCTTAAATGTGAGATTAAAAATTAGGGTTTATGCTAGTTAATGGGTAACCCGAATTGGGGGGAAGTGTTGATGGTATTTGGTGTATTTTGCATGAAACTTAAGTTTGCTATGTGTTTTAGTGCTCATTTGTTGATTAATTTCACTTTGTGAGTAGATTTCAAATTAGGGTTCATGAGATTTTTGTGAGGAAGATGAAGTTGACTTTCTGAGTCAAACTTTGACTTTGTTTTCATGACTTTTAATTGTAATGTATTACTTGATTATAATTGTGTGATTATTATGCAATCTTCAAGTAAATGTTTAATATTAGAGTTATGAAACATGATTAAAGTGGTCAGCTTGATTAAAGATGATGAAATTTTTGGGTGAACTAACATGCTTATTTGATTGTAAGACTTGTTTGACCAGAATTATGTCATGCATTTTTGTGTACAAACATGGTTTGATATTAAATTGCATGTTATGTATGAGAGGTTTGCGTTTGTTTTGAAATGATAAGGGTGTATTGTAGGAGACTTGTTTGCTTGACGTGAGTTAAATATACCATGATTAATCGTGTTCCATGCTCAAGTTTTGGATCGTGCTATCTTATGATATGCTTAGATGTTCTTGTTTGTTGTGGGATGTTTAGTTGTAGATATTATCGCTCATTTTGTGAAGTGATGGTTAATGGGATTTATGCTAACGTTAACATCATTGGCAACCATATGTTTTGTTGTGTTTTTGATGTTTCGGAGAGCTCGAGGCAAGGGAAAGGAACAAGAGTCAAGTTCTAGGGGAAGATCCGGAAAAGCACCAACTTTATCCATCGCTTCTCTGTTTATTCCAGATCAATGCACCCTAATCTTAAATTCACTAAACAAAATTGTTCAGGGAAGTTCGCTGGCTACAATGAGAATTTGCTGGCTTTAAGAGATAAGGATATTGTTCATCCCCGAGTTATCAATTGGCATCCATTAGAAGAGGCAGGGATAGCAAGGTCATTGAGGCACACTTTAACTCAATCGATTACAAGTAGATGGGATGGTAACACTTATGATGTAGAGGATTGGGAGAGATTGTTTGCCATCCAAGAACCAATCTACGCAGAGCTGTGTCTGGAGTTCTTTTCAACGGTCGAGATGTATCATATAAGAACAGTGAATGAACCTTTGTCGGGGTTCCGTTTAGGGGGGAAAGATCGGGTGATGAGTTTAATGGATATGGCGATTTGTTTGGACATTTATGATTGTTGGGACATAGAGTGTGACAACAGATCTAGCTTGAAATAGGACTAGTGTAATTATTATTATATTTGTATATTGGTTTGGATTTGTAAAAGAATATTTGTTTTGTTAGTGATATTCGTTAAACATATTGTTTTGTTAAGTTAGACGAATAATTAAATACAAAATAAATAATAGACGTTTGATGCGTAGCGAGTCGAGATCTCAGGTCGCAGCGAGTCGAGCTGTGAGGTGAGATCTGAACTCGCGTAGATTGAGTTTGGCGAGCCGAGTCACTGGGCTGACTTGGGCTGCGAGTTGGACCGAACTCTCAGGCCCATGCGAGCCGAGCCGAGACAAAATATAAAAGGTTTTTCAATCGTGAAAAACCTTAACACTTTTGATACTTTTACATTCTGCGATTCCAGAAAACCAGAGAAAACATAACATACGACTAGGTTTTGACGATTTATCGTTTAAAGCTAAGTCTTACAAAACGCAATACGAACATATTCGTTGTTAGTAAGATAACACCGTATTGAGGAATTCCGCACCTTAATACTACAGATAACGAAGTTATCGATCCTAAAACTAGGGGACTTACATCTGGTATCAGAGCTTTCGGGCTAAATACGAGTGTGTTCATAAGTTTTAGTGTTATTGCGTTTTTGATTCGGGTCGTTTTTACGTGCATTCTAGCAATACTAACGATCA
This sequence comes from Helichrysum umbraculigerum, assembly GCA_949592205.1. NCBI lineage: Eukaryota > Viridiplantae > Streptophyta > Magnoliopsida > Asterales > Asteraceae > Helichrysum > Helichrysum umbraculigerum. Next base: position 76,450,329 of record CATIUR010000003.1, read on the forward strand.
AAATCATTCTCTGGACATTTTAGGGTTTGTTTACAGCCGAAATTTTAAGTTTCAGTCCTAAAAATACCTTAAAAATTCGTTTTCGGGTTTAACAGCCGTTTCGCGAGTCGAGATTAGGGTTCCAGCGTCGCCTGCGAACCGAGTTGAACTAGCGAGTCGAACTGAGGCTTGCGAGTCGAACCGAGATCCCTCGCGAATCGACATCACTTGCGAATCGACATCTTTTAGCAATCCGAACTAAGGCTTGCGAATCGACGAAATTCTGCGAGTCGAGCTGAGATTGCGAGTTGAGCTGAGTCTTGCGAGTCAAGTTTTCTGAATTCGCTGAAACAGTTTAATTTTTACGTTTTAAGATGTCTGACTTAAGTAGAATGATCGAAATGGACCACGAGGTGGGAAAGTCAAACGTTCCACCTAAGTTGTTAAGAATCGAGGATTACTACAATTGGAAGGACAGATTTGAATCTTACTGTAGATTCCATGACCTGTCAATCTGGATGTGTATCAAGAGTGGATACACCCCACCTACTCAAACTGTTCAAAATGCTACTGTGGTTCTTACCTATGCGAACATGAGTGATCAAGAGAAGGAAGCTTACAGAAATGAAAATAAATCACATTCTTGCATAAAGATGTGTCTTCCTAAAGAGATTGCTCATCAACTGAAATCTTTTCATACTGCTAGAACGCTCTGGGAAGCTCTAGAGAAAAGAGGTGAGGGAAGTCCACAAGTAAGAGCTGGCAAGAGGAGTCTTCTTAAAAAGCAGTTTACTATGTTTAAAGCTTTAAAAGGAGAAGATCTTGATGCCTATGTCACGCGTTTCTACCATCTACTAAGTGAATTAGAATACCATGAGATTGTTGAAGAAGAATTATCTAAAACCGACAAGTTTCTTGAGGGTTTGCCTTCTAAATGGGAAATGTATGGTGTTATGATTAAGGATAATGAAACTAGGTATTCTACTATGACCTTAGAGCAAGTCATTGACAAGCTGAAAGGTTATGATTTCTCCAAGAAGTCAAGAGATAGTGATTCTGATCAGGTTCAGAACCCTGGGTTGTATCATGGAAAGTCAAGTCTTTCGACTGCGTCATCTAGTTCGACCATTGCACTGTTAGTTGGTGATACTAGTGAAAATGGAGAAATGATTACTGAAGATCTGTGTTTTATTTCCTCCTCTGGTGATGAGACAAAGGGAAAGAATTCTGAGAAGTCACCTCAAGAGCATCAGAAGATGCCGATGAGTGTGAAATCTGCTGAACAGCAACTGTCTGTTCTTGCTTCCTTTGTGGCATCATATGAGAACTACATAGAGGGAAAGATCAATGATCCTATTCTGTTTGATGAGGATTATGAGCAGATAGATTCTGATTATCTTGAGGAATTGGAGCTTCAAGATCAACTTGCGTTGATTTCTAGAAAGGTGAAGAATTTTCTCAAGAGCACTGGTAGAAAGGTGTTGGGCAATAGATCAGGGTTTGACAAAACCAAGGTCAGATGCTTTAACTGTCAGGGTATTGGTCATTTTGCTAGAGAATGCCAAAGACCTAAAGTAGAAGCACAAGGAAAACAAGGTTCGGGAAGTACTCTCGCTTCCAAAGCCTTAGTGGTGAAGCAGTTGGATGGCTCTTATGATTGGCAAGCTCATTCTGATGAAGCCTTGATGGCCGAGATCGAAGAAACAACTGCTGGATCAGTGTCCTACATGCCCACTGATATGGAACAGAGAGTAGAGGTGCCTGAGTCTGAAGTGAAGGCAAGTGATGATGATGTGCTATATATGGATTCAGTTCCAGATATGAGTCCTGAGGAATTCGTGGCACGCATGGCTGAATTACAAACTGACAAGAAGAAGGTATGTTTAGATATTCTTAATCTTGCTGATGTTTGTTACTTAGTTACTGATTTACAATCTCAGAATAGTGTCTTAACTGTGTCAAATAGCAATTTGTCATCACAATTAAATATGGATAAGGAATCTTATAAGACTGTTAGATCTGAACTCGATCAAGCCATTATGGATATTCGTAGATTAAGTGATGATAAACATGTCTTAAAAGATAAAATTAAGTCTGATGCTTCGGATAGAACAAAACTTAGAGATACCATAAGTGAAAAATCTGTGATCATAGATGGTCTCTATATGAATATTAAAGACTTAAATGAGACAATTGCTAGTAAGGATCAGGAAATAGTGAACCTTAACTTAAGGTTAATTGAGCAAAACCGTAAACTTGAGAACTATAGGACATCTCAAATGGATAAAATGTTAGATGCTCAACGTAGTGTAAAGGACAAGACTGGGTTAGGTTACAATGATGTATCCCCGCCTTTTAATGCCAATTACACTCCTATTCCTGAAGATTCTGAGATGACTGAAGTTAATCCTGAGATTTCAGTAGCTGATAAACCTGAACAGTCAGAGGCACAGAAAGATGTTATTAAGAACCTATCATTAGGTAATAGCAAGGCTTCTCAGTTTACCAAAATACAGTTTGTATCGGGTGGAGTGATTAACGATGCTAAGACTGATGATAAAGTTGATAACGAACAGCTTAAACCTTTAGTGCCTAAGACTCCGGATGAGAAAGCAAAAGTGAATAAATCACGCAAGCAGATGTCATGTTTCAAGTGTCATCAAAAGGGACACGTGGCTTCGTGTTGTCCTAACAAAAAGCCTGAAACACCACATAAGCTTGTGATGGATGAAAAGACACAGACCAACTCTAGTATGACTGTAGATGGGTTAGATACCAAACCTAACTTAGGTAATAAACCTGTTAACATTCTTAAAAGAGATGGTAAGCATAGTGTCTCCCCACCTGAACCTAAACGGCCATATACTCAAGGTGATAATTCTGTCCATAAGTATAGGGATGTGACTCCGTCGAGGTTTAGAACTCCAAGTAGAGGCCATAGTCATTATGAGAGTGGTACTACTTCACGATCACATGAGTTTAATTATAATTATCATAATAGAGCTCATAATTATGTGCCTAAGAGGTTCTCCTCAAACTCACCTCTTAAGGCTGATCGTCCACAAACTCAAGCTACTTCGAAAGTAACCAAAGCTCCTGATGGGAAGGATGGTTATTTTAAAGAGCTTAAGTTTGTTGATGATAAGGGACAAACCAAGACCGTAATGGCTTGGGTCCCTCTTGATAACTGATCGTATCTTGTGTTATGTGCAGGAGCATGCTGTAAACAAGGACAGCTGGTGGTATGTAGACAGTGGATGCTCGAGGCACATGACCGGAGAAAGAAGTCTGTTGAAGGACTTCAATGATAGTCTCAAGCAAAAAGTAAACTTTGCAGGAGATAAAGGAGGAATAATTTCGGGAAAAGGAAAAGTTTCAAATGGAACTTTGACTCTTGAGGATGTGAACTACGTTGAAGAACTAACTCACAATCTAGTGAGTGTTTCCCAAGTCTGTGATAAAGGTCATCCAGTTTATTTTAATGAAAAGGAGGCCTTAGTCCTGAAGCCAGGTTTTAAAATTCCTGATGAATGGATATTGATGAGGGCGCCAAGGAAGAAGGACATCTATGCTATCAACATGGGTGTTCCTAACTCTTCAATGGTGTCTACATGTTTATTATCCAAGGCTTCGGAAACAGACGCATTATTATGGCATAGGAGAATGGCACACCTGAACTGGAGAAAGATGAATTATATAACCAAAAATGGTTTGGTTCTAGGTGTACCACAAAAACGTTTCGAGTCTGAGGATAAGTGTGTTCCTTGCATGAAAGGAAAGCAGCACAAGAAACCACACAGACCTAAGACTGAAAACTCTATCTCCTCGCCATTTGAATTGCTACATATGGATCTCTTCGGCCCTATAAGCAAGAGAAGTATAGGTGGCAAATGGTACTGTTTGGTTGTCACAGATGATTATTCTAGATTCTCATGGGTATTCTTTTTGGGATCAAAGGATGAGACTCCTGGAATTCTAATTGAATTCTTTGATCTAGTAGAGAATGTCTATAAAAAGAGAGTAAAGCGTATTCGTAGTGACAATGGAACAGAGTTCAAGAATTCAACGTTGAATATCTATTGCTTAAGCAAAGGGATATTACATCAATTCAGTGCACCTTATGAACCTCAACAGAATGGTGTTGCTGAAAGGAAAAATAGGACGTTGATTGAAGCTGCTAGAACAATGCTTGCTGATTCAAAGCTTCCGGTCATCTTTTGGGCAGAAGCAGTGAATACAGCATGTTATGTTCTTAATAGAGTTCTTACGGTTAAGAGACATAACAAGACTTGTTATGAGCTTTTGAACAATAAGAAACCTAACTTAAAAGGGTTTGAACCCTTTGGAGTTTCATGCACCATATTAAAGACTGGACATCAAGCTAAATTTGGTGAGAAGGCTGACGAAGGATTTTTCCTAGGTTATATGCCCAATTCGCCAAACAAGAGAGTCTTTAATAAAGTCACAGGACGTTTGGAGGTAGTTTATAATATTGAGGTTACAAGCTACTCACCTGATGTTCATAAGGGCGTAGATTGGCAATTTGATTATTCTGATCTTTTTGCATCATTTAAAGTTCCTATTAGTGACTATGTCAGTGATTCAGAGATAGCTAAACATTTATTGTTTGAAGATGAGAATATTGGTCCCACTTCAACATCAAGTGTTAAGCAGTCTGGAATCAAGACTAATGTTGACTCAGATAAAGCTTCCACAAGTGAGTCACAACAACCTTCAGAGGATAAGTCTCAAGAAACAGAAGATCCTGATGATCTTCCTACAAAGTTTGATGATATACTTACTCCTTTGAAACATTTAAGGATATCTTCAGCATGTACGGAAGATGTACCTGAATTGGAAGAGATTTGTACTAATTTAGAAGATGAGATACCGGTTGAACCAGTTACTACAACTAGAATGAGTAAGAATCATCCCGTTGAAAACATCATCGGTGATATTAATACTCCGGTTCAAACTAGGCATCAATCCAGAGCTAGTACGTCTGAGAATTCGGAATACCAAAGCTTGTATACTGCATTGAAAGAGACAGGGATTCCTAATCAATGTCTATATTAATGCTTTATCTCACAAGTCGAGCCTAAAAATGTTCAAATGGCTTTAAAAGAAAGTTCGTGGGTAGAAGCAATGCAAGAAGAACTATCTCAGTTCTCTAAATTACAAGTATGGGAGTTGGTTGACCTACCAAAGGGAGAATATCCAATTGGAACTAGATGGGTATTTAAGTGCAAGAGAGATGATAAAGGAATCGTTACTCGCAATAAAGCTCGTCTGGTAGTTCAAGGTTTTAATCAACAAGAAGGTATAGATTACAATGAAGTGTTTGCACCAGTTGCTAGGCTAGAAGCAATTAGAGTATTCTTAGCATTTGCATCTTATTTTGGTATAAAAGTGTATCAGTTGGATGTTAAGAGTGCCTTTTTGTATGGCAAAGTAGAAGAATTGGTGTATGTTTCACAACCGCCAGGGTTTGTTGATCCTGAGTATCCAGATAGAGTATATCGTTTGAATAAGGCTCTATATGGATTACATCAAGCACCTAGGGCATGGTATGGAACACTATCAACGTATCTACTTGAGAATGGATTTACAAGAGGATCGATTGATAGTACACTATTTGTGAAATGGAAAAAGAAAGACTTTCTTCTCGTGCAAGTTTATGTTGATGACATTATCTTTGGATCATCTGATGAAAAGATGTGTCAAGAATTTGAGAAAGTCATGAGAAAAAGGTTTGAAATGTCTGCAATGGGAGAGTTGAATTTCTTCTTAGGATTACAAGTTGATCAAAAGAAGGATGGATTCTTTATTCATCAATCTAAATATACATATGAGCTATTAGAACGCTTCAAGATGGATGAAAGTAAGGTCTACAATACTCCAATTCCAGTCAATCATGGACTAGGTCCAGATACATCGAGTGATAGCGATGTGGATCCAACTCTTTATAGAGCCATGATCGGATCACTAATGTATCTTACAGCCTCTAGGCCTGATGTAACACCCCCAAATTTCGGGTTGCGGAAGCGGTCGGGCCGGGGTGTTACCAATCAATGATCACAAGCACAAAGATATAGCAAACGACTCTAAATGAGACGTTTTGAAAATAGTAATTTCATTACCAAAATAAGTTTTACAAAGCTGCGAAATGATAAGTAAATTTCAAATACATAATTTGAAAATACAAAGTATATACAAAATGATCCCAAATGTTTGAAAGCATGCGACTCAAGCTAGGATCCTGACGGGCCGATCCTACCTAAGCAAAGTCACCTGAAAATGCACACTAAAATGGTCAGCTTACGCTGGTGAGTTCACAGGTTTAGTTAAACAAATTGTAATGTTGAAAAACATTATAAGATACGAAAATAGTTTGTAAATCGAGTGATGATGTTAAGCCATGATTGCTCCCATGAGCAATATTGCGGACCATTAAGTATACCTACCGATCTAAGTCAATAGGATACTAATGATGATAACCTATGGACAAGCATATACTAGTGTGAATACTATTACAACGAGTACAACTCGTAGCAATACCAATGAGAACAAGTATTAACCTATATCAATACTAATGATGGTGAGTAACAACTCATAATGAATTACTAAGGACGAGCAACTACTCGCAATGATTTACTAATGATGAGTAATAACTCATAGCTGTGATGACGAGTAACAACTCGTATTGGTTTAAAATAATGACGAGTAACAACTCGTATTGGTTTAAAATGAAGATGAGTAACAACTCGTATTGGTTTAAAATGATGACGAGTAACAACTCGTATTGATTTAAAATGATGACGAGTAACAACTCGTATTGATTTGAAATGATGACGAGTAACAACTCGTATTGATTTGAAATGATGACGAGTAACAACTCGTATTGATTTTAAATGATGACGAGTAACAACTCGTATTGATTTTAAAATGATGACGAGTAACAACTCGTATTTATTTAAAATGATGACGAGAATTAACTCGTATTAATTTATGATGACGAGTCCCCGCTCGTTAAGATTTAATGATGACGAGAATTTACTCGTATTAATTTATGATGACGAGTCCCCGCTCGTTAAGATTTAATGATGACTAGCAGCAGCTAGCATGGCTTTACTGATCTCTAGCAGCAGCTAGAATTGCTTTACCCCCTAGCAGCAGCTAGAATTGCTTTATCCCCTAGCAGCAGCTAGAATTGCTTTATCCCCTAGCAGCAGCTAGAATTGCTTTATCCCCTAGCAGCAGCTAGAATTGCTTTATCCTCTAGCAGCAGCTAGAATTGCTTTATTGAATGACGAGAATTAACTCGTCATGATTTATGATTTGTATTTATATGAAGGTATGTATTTTAATACACACCAGTGGATTTTATATAGCACCGAGTGCTTGAAATAACAAATATGTAAGTATATAATATGTATATATATATATATATATATATATATATATATATATATATATATATATATATATATATACTTAGTTAACAAATAGAACACACAGGATGTTATCGATTATGATTTAACACAATGCAGATACTCAGGTGGTCCTACGATTGTCATATAATATATGAAAATGACTTAATGTATCTAGGTACGTATAAACATTACTTAGATATCGTGTGTAGCATAAAGAGTCTAGGTATAGACAATCATCACCTAGTCACTTAGGAACAGTATAACAAACTATACTGACATATGCTACTATCGTATACTCCTAGTCTCCAACCTAGCAAGTATATTGAGGTCTACGGGTGATGTCCACTCAAGCACTAGCCTAAGCCTAGTAGCTATGGAACATAAGAATAGGAAATAGCTATGGTCCCTAAAGCAATCACATGAATACTTAACACAATTAAGTATATTTGAGAAAAGCATTTGATGTGGAAACATAATATTTATGTCAAATGGATTGAATTCATTAAGCAATGAAAAGATTTAACTGAGTATGCATTCTCCCCCAAAACGTATAAAACAATTAAAAGGAGGGGCCATGAACTCACCTTTGGTTGCTAGCGTTCCTAAGATACGCGTGATCCAATGGAAATCCCCTAGTGTCCTAAACACGTGAGATTATGTAAGTAATAGACTAATAAGTCAGACTAGTCGAATTGTGCAATTATTCACTTGTTATTTAAGTTTAGGGATTTTCTACGGCCCGTTGGTGTGTTTTGTAATAATTATTCCAAAGTATAATTATCATAATGTTGTCACGATGTACTTATAAAAGTATATTTGTTTCGAGTATAAATCTTAACATTTCTCAAATCGGTTCAAGTTTATGTTTTATGGCTCGTTTATGTTGACTTGGTCAAACGTGTTCGGTTTGACCCGAAACTTTTACACAAATCCTAATATGTCAAAATAAGTTTATAAAAGTTGTCGTTATGTTTCATGGGTCTCTCGAAGTGCCACTTTCACAAAATGACTAAAACAGTCCCTAGAGTTTCTGTTTTTCAGATTTTTCCCTTTATTCGACTTCCGATTTCTCCCCTTTTTAGTCCGATTCAAGTCCTACGAAAAATCACACATGTTCTTATATATGTGATGTTCATTTCTGCACTTTATGGTATTTTTATATGTTTGTTTACTATTTTTAACACAAATAAACATGAGACGTGGTCAGATTGTGTCCAAAAACGAGTTCAGTCCAAAGATCCACCTATTTCACCATGATCCGTGAGGATCTGGCCCGAGGGCCAAAAATAAAAGTTGTAATCGAAATCTTAAGGAACATTTTTCGTTTAGAAGTCGAGAGTTGGTTCTTCCTAGTTTTCGAGATATGGCTCAGAGAAGTAGACGGAAATTTCTGTCCGCCGGAACAGTAATTCTATGTCACCGGAGAAAATTATTTTAAAATAGCAAACGAAGTCGAAATGTTACGAAATAAATTTTTTTAGAAATATTACTTCTTGAACTTCATTTTAAGCTTAAGAAACATTCATTTTAGTGTTATAATGATTTTTATAAAATTCGTTAAAGTGAACTTATAAATCTGGACAGAAGCTGATTTCAATATTTTGAGTTTTAAAAACGCGTTACGGTTAATTATTTGGACATATTATGGTTGAGTGAGCACTATAACATGTTAATATACATATTACAATTAATTATTAAAGAGTTTTGTAGTTCTTACAAAGCTAGTACAACCGAGAAGTAGAAGAAGAGGTTGATGTGCTCGTTTCCTCGCGTTTTTCTTGAATTCTAATGTGGCGGTCGATGATGGTTGTATGGTGGCTCTATGGTGGTCTTGGGTGGTTGTTGGGTGGCTGGAAATTCTCCAGAAATTTCGTGGAGAGAGAGAGGGGATCAAGAGAGAGAGAGAGTATGGGAGCAATGGGAGTAAAATGAGGGAAAGGAGTGGCTTATGGTCAAAGAAAGAGACATAGATCCACAAAATATGGGGAATGGTTTGGGGCTGATAATTTCATTCTATGGGGCCCACAAGGGTGTGCTTTGGTTAATTTTTGTTCTCCCAAAGTTACGTAGTGCGCGGTGTTCGTTTGCCCGATCGTTGCGTCGTTCGATTAAACTTAAAACGTATTATATGTGAGTTTTCGTAAACGATTTAAACTCGATATTTTGAAGGATAGTTTAACTTGAAATATTACTTAATAATACTTGGTAACATTTACAAAAATGTTAGTGTGACGTGTCGGTAGTGGTTCGAGGAGTCGTGTTATGATTAATGAATCGCATGGCGTTTAAAACTAACATTTTTGTTATCGGTTTAATATATAATACTTCAAACCAATAATTTCTATCAAAGTAATATATTTTTAAATTTGTAAAATATATTTTGATATTTGTTTGATTGCCGGGCGCCTCTCGCGCGTTTTTGTCGCGTATAATCTATTTGATACGATACGAGATACTTATGAAATATTATCGAAATAATATTTAGAAATCGATATGTTTAATTAATAATTTCATATTATTAATTATTTGTTTCACCAACGTCCGTATTTGTACTTTTTGATATTGAGCGTATATAATACGCGGAATAAAAAGTTTAAATTGGGCTCGAATTTTGGGTCATTTTTGACCGGGTGTTACATTCTCCCCCTGTTAAAAAATTTCGTCCCGAAATTTCAAGTGTAGTTATGATTGCGTGAGGTCTGGGGAGAAGTGTGCGTATATGTGAATAGTTTGATACGAGTACTTCTCGCTGTATAGATTAGCTATAATTCATGTATTGAGTTTAGGGCGTTAATTAAATGATTGCTCCTACGAGCAGGGTTATGGCCAATATGAAACCTAAATTCTATTTCAATAGAATTATGAAGGTTTAATACTGAAACCCTAGTAAGATCCTTACTAGTTAAGGTATTATTTCATTTTCACAAAATAATATTTTATATGTGGTAATTGAAGCCTAACACTTTCCTGCCCTACTAATAGGGGATTCTAACGTGTCACCTGACATAGGTTATGTCTCTACACAAATAATGATACTACTCTACAGGTAGTGCAACAAAGTTGCTAAACTAAGAGTGGCAGACATAATGATGTCTAAAGGATTTGGAAGCCAGTCAATCCATGACTACTTGGTAGCTTATCTTAATAGTCAAATTCTGACTATCTCATTATTCGAATCTTAGCTAAATTGTGGCTACAAGGTAATCGTTAACAATGTAGTCCTATGGACAATGATTCAGTATTATAATACTGTAGGTGTAGCTTTAATGGGTCAAAATGCAGTACTCAAAGTACTGAAATGCGGTAACATCGTACCGTAATATAGTGCTAAAAGCACAATAATGTAATACTAATGTATTATGAAGGTAGTACTGAAGTACCATGAAATGTAGCACAAAGATAAGGATTACCTATATATATCTACCATACATATAATAGCCTAGAGTGTCTAGCACAGAACAATCAGAGTCAACTATTGCATTCCTGTTTAAATATAACCCCTTTCAGATCTCACACCATTCTCATTTAATTGTACATAACTGGCCAGGCTATGTTAAATTAAACTTGTATGATGTAATCACTGAACCGGTCATACCTAATAGGGAATACAGCCTAACGGTCATAGTCTAGGCTCACTAAATGCAACCTAGTTCACTATAACCTTAGGCTCTGATACCAATCTGTAACACCCCCAAATTTCGGGTTGCGGAAGCGGTCGGGCCGGGGTGTTACCAATCAATGATCACAAGCACAAAGATATAGCAAACGACTCTAAATGAGACGTTTTGAAAATAGTAATTTCATTACCAAAATAAGTTTTACAAAGCTGCGAAATGATAAGTAAATTTCAAATACATAATTTGAAAATACAAAGTATATACAAAATGATCCCAAATGTTTGAAAGCATGCGACTCAAGCTAGGATCCTGACGGGCCGATCCTACCTAAGCAAAGTCACCTGAAAATGCACACTAAAATGGTCAGCTTACGCTGGTGAGTTCACAGGTTTAGTTAAACAAATTGTAATGTTGAAAAACATTATAAGATACGAAAATAGTTTGTAAATCGAGTGATGATGTTAAGCCATGATTGCTCCCATGAGCAATATTGCGGACCATTAAGTATACCTACCGATCTAAGTCAATAGGATACTAATGATGATAACCTATGGACAAGCATATACTAGTGTGAATACTATTACAACGAGTACAACTCGTAGCAATACCAATGAGAACAAGTATTAACCTATATCAATACTAATGATGGTGAGTAACAACTCATAATGAATTACTAAGGACGAGAAACTACTCGCAATGATTTACTAATGATGAGTAATAACTCATAGCTGTGATGACGAGTAACAACTCGTATTGGTTTAAAATAATGACGAGTAACAACTCGTATTGGTTTAAAATGAAGATGAGTAACAACTCGTATTGGTTTAAAATGATGACGAGTAACAACTCGTATTGATTTAAAATGATGACGAGTAACAACTCGTATTGATTTGAAATGATGACGAGTAACAACTCGTATTGATTTGAAATGATGACGAGTAACAACTCGTATTGATTTTAAATGATGACGAGTAACAACTCGTATTGATTTTAAAATGATGACGAGTAACAACTCGTATTTATTTAAAATGATGATGAGAATTAACTCGTATTAATTTATGATGACGAGTCCCCGCTCGTTAAGATTTAATGATGACGAGAATTTACTCGTATTAATTTATGATGACGAGTCCCCGCTCGTTAAGATTTAATGATGACTAGCAGCAGCTAGCATGGCTTTACTGATCTCTAGCAGCAGCTAGAATTGCTTTACCCCCTAGCAGCAGCTAGAATTGCTTTATCCCCTAGCAGCAGCTAGAATTGCTTTATCCCCTAGCAGCAGCTAGAATTGCTTTATCCCCTAGCAGCAGCTAGAATTGCTTTATCCTCTAGCAGCAGCTAGAATTGCTTTATTGAATGACGAGAATTAACTCGTCATGATTTATGATTTGTATTTATATGAAGGTATGTATTTTAATACACACCAGTGGATTTTATATAGCACCGAGTGCTTGAAATAACAAATATGTAAGTATATAATATGTATATATATATATATATATATATATATATATATATATATATATATATATATACTTAGTTAACAAATAGAACACACAGGATGTTATCGATTATGATTTAACACAATGCAGATACTCAGGTGGTCCTACGATTGTCATATAATATATGAAAATGACTTAATGTATCTAGGTACGTATAAACATTACTTAGATATCGTGTGTAGCATAAAGAGTCTAGGTATAGACAATCATCACCTAGTCACTTAGGAACAGTATAACAAACTATACTGACATATGCTACTATCGTATACTCCTAGTCTCCAACCTAGCAAGTATATTGAGGTCTACGGGTGATGTCCACTCAAGCACTAGCCTAAGCCTAGTAGCTATGGAACATAAGAATAGGAAATAGCTATGGTCCCTAAAGCAATCACATGAATACTTAACACAATTAAGTATATTTGAGAAAAGCATTTGATGTGGAAACATAATATTTATGTCAAATGGATTGAATTCATTAAGCAATGAAAAGATTTAACTGAGTATGCATTCTCCCCCAAAACGTATAAAACAATTAAAAGGAGGGGCCATGAACTCACCTTTGGTTGCTAGCGTTCCTAAGATACGCGTGATCCAATGGAAATCCCCTAGTGTCCTAAACACGTGAGATTATGTAAGTAATAGACTAATAAGTCAGACTAGTCGAATTGTGCAATTATTCACTTGTTATTTAAGTTTAGGGATTTTCTACGGCCCGTTGGTGTGTTTTGTAATAATTATTCCAAAGTATAATTATCATAATGTTGTCACGATGTACTTATAAAAGTATATTTGTTTCGAGTATAAATCTTAACATTTCTCAAATCGGTTCAAGTTTATGTTTTATGGCTCGTTTATGTTGACTTGGTCAAACGTGTTCGGTTTGACCCGAAACTTTTACACAAATCCTAATATGTCAAAATAAGTTTATAAAAGTTGTCGTTATGTTTCATGGGTCTCTCGAAGTGCCACTTTCACAAAATGACTAAAACAGTCCCTAGAGTTTCTGTTTTTCAGATTTTTCCCTTTATTCGACTTCCGATTTCTCCCCTTTTTAGTCCGATTCAAGTCCTACGAAAAATCACACATGTTCTTATATATGTGATGTTCATTTCTGCACTTTATGGTATTTTTATATGTTTGTTTACTATTTTTAACACAAATAAACATGAGACGTGGTCAGATTGTGTCCAAAAACGAGTTCAGTCCAAAGATCCACCTATTTCACCATGATCCGTGAGGATCTGGCCCGAGGGCCAAAAATAAAAGTTGTAACCGAAATCTTAAGGAACATTTTTCGTTTAGAAGTCGAGAGTTGGTTCTTCCTAGTTTTCGAGATATGGCTCAGAGAAGTAGACGGAAATTTCTGTCCGCCGGAACAGTAATTCTATGTCACCGGAGAAAATTATTTTAAAATAGCAAACGAAGTCGAAATGTTACGAAATAAATTTTTTTAGAAATATTACTTCTTGAACTTCATTTTAAGCTTAAGAAACATTCATTTTAGTGTTATAATGATTTTTATAAAATTCGTTAAAGTGAACTTATAAATCTGGACAGAAGCTGATTTCAATATTTTGAGTTTTAAAAACGCGTTACGGTTAATTATTTGGACATATTATGGTTGAGTGAGCACTATAACATGTTAATATACATATTACAATTAATTATTAAAGATTTTTGTAGTTCTTACAAAGCTAGTACAACCGAGAAGTAGAAGAAGAGGTTGATGTGCTCGTTTCCTCGCGTTTTTCTTGAATTCTAATGTGGCGGTCGATGATGGTTGTATGGTGGCTCTATGGTGGTCTTGGGTGGTTGTTGGGTGGCTGGAAATTCTCCAGAAATTTCGTGGAGAGAGAGAGGGGATCAAGAGAGAGAGAGAGTATGGGAGCAATGGGAGTAAAATGAGGGAAAGGAGTGGCTTATGGTCAAAGAAAGAGACATAGATCCACAAAATATGGGGAATGGTTTGGGGCTGATAATTTCATTCTATGGGGCCCACAAGGGTGTGCTTTGGTTAATTTTTGTTCTCCCAAAGTTACGTAGTGCGCGGTGTTCGTTTGCCCGATCGTTGCGTCGTTCGATTAAACTTAAAACGTATTATATGTGAGTTTTCGTAAACGATTTAAACTCGATATTTTGAAGGATAGTTTAACTTGAAATATTACTTAATAATACTTGGTAACATTTACAAAAATGTTAGTATGACGTGTCGGTAGTGGTTCGAGGAGTCGTGTTATGATTAATGAATCGCATGGCGTTTAAAACTAACATTTTTGTTATCGGTTTAATATATAATACTTCAAACCAATAATTTCTATCAAAGTAATATATTTTTAAATTTGTAAAATATATTTTGATATTTGTTTGATTGCCGGGCGCCTCTCGCGCGTTTTTGTCGCGTATAATCTATTTGATACGATACGAGATACTTATGAAATATTATCGAAATAATATTTAGAAATCGATATGTTTAATTAATAATTTCATATTATTAATTATTTGTTTCACCAACGTCCGTATTTGTACTTTTTGATATTGAGCGTATATAATACGCGGAATAAAAAGTTTAAATTGGGCTCGAATTTTGGGTCATTTTTGACCGGGTGTTACACCTGACATAATGTTTGCTGTTTGTTTATGCGCAAGATATCAGGCTAATCCGAAAGAGTCACACATGCAAGCTGTTAAACGAATCTTTCGTTACCTCAAAGGGAAACCTAAGCTGGGTCTTTGGTATCCGATTGATGGAGACTTAGATCTCGTAGCTTATACTGATTCTGTAACACCTCGCAAATTTAAACACGATTAATTAAGTTAATCACTTGCATTATTAGGTTAATTCCCTACTTGAGCGAATTCACAACACATTTTAGAGGTAAGTCTAGCGAAGCCCAACTAGATAATACGCGTAGTATTTAGTATTCGTAAATAATTGTAATTACGTACTGAACAATCTGAAAACGAACGCGACAAAAATATACGACTGTTGGTGAACAAAATCTTTTAATAAAACGAAATTATTAAATAACGTCGTGAACAGTAAAATATTATGTTGATAATATTTACATATCATTTTATAACGCAAAACGACAACTCGTATAATTAAAATAAAACAAGATTTGAAATTTATAAAACTTATTAATTTGGTTTCATAAAAATATCATAATTAAAAAGTATAATGAAAAATGAAATTAAAAACATATTAATTAAAATAAAGTAACATTTAACGATCGGGTAAACAAACACGGAGTGCAACCACGGAGGCAGAAAAGTGGAACTAAAACCACCTCTCCACCTCCACTATTCTCATTCTCTACCTTTCTCTTCTCTCTCATCTCTCTCTTTTCTCTCTTTCACCACCACCTACCAAAAACCACCCCACAAATCATACAAATACTACATCAAAAACGCGCCGAATCAACTAACCATTTAGAGAAAAGTGATCACGACAACGAGCTCTACACATCTATCTTTTCGGATTTCAAATCCGACACTCGTAAGTTTCCGACAAATCCCGCAAATCTTTAGATTTCGAAGTTATAATTAATATTTCATGTTTAATACACTTAGATTACCATGCCTTAGTGTTCTAACAACTGAAAATGTCCAAAAATCGACCCAAAACTCGTTTTTCCCTAATTGTTCGTCGAACAGTCCGCTACGTCGCATCTGGCTTGGGCTAAATGCGACGTCAGCCCCTACATCGCAGAACATCTCACAACGTCGCATACTGCGACGTCACCGTTAACGTCGCATTAAATTGCGAAATCACACATAGCGACGTCAGTCCCTACGTCGCACTAGACCCTGACGTCGCATATAGCGACATAAGCGCCTACGTCGCACGCGACGTCGCACCCTACGTCGCATCACAACCCAGCGTCGCACCTTGCGTCGCTAAAAACAGGAAGTTTAAAAACTAGTTCTCACTAAGTGTCGAACTAACCGGAAACGCATATCTTTATAAGATACGATTCACGAGCTTTACAAACAATACAAACACACTTATTTTACCGAAATTAGGATTTCAAACTATCACCAACGAATCGTATACATTTTCACAAACAACGAAATACAACGTAAACGTTTAACAAATACTTTGGACACAACTTGGTTGTACGAACACTAGCATGGATGATTAGCCTAGACATCCACATACTTATTGATCTCATACGTCTAGGACGTTAGGAGATCTCGGACTGTACTTAGGCTTAGGTTTGCTAGCACTCGCACTACTTAACTCAACAGGTGAGTTCACAGCCCCTACTTTTACTGTTTTAACTGCTTTGAACATGGGTGGAAAACATAGTCAAACACTTTGATACAAACATGGTTGTATACTATTTTACTCAAACAAGTGGAGTACATGGAACTAGTAAACTGATAAACAAACTGACGATTTCAACTTAATATGTAATACTGCCCGCACGTGGTCCATATACGGGTCTTAGGGGAAGTGTTACATATTACTTTCATACTGCCAACGCTGTAAACGCATGAACACGTTTTCGAGAACGCTGGAGGATAACCAGCAACACTTTATATAACGGACTGGGTAACTAAAAGTCCCTACTTGACATGGGCAACACTATCGGAAAGTCCCTACTTGACATGGGCAACACTATCGAAAAGTCCCTACTTGACATGGGCAACACTATTGAAAAGTCCCTACTTGACATGGGCAACACTATTGAAAAGTCCCTACTTGACATGGGCAACACTATCGAAAAGTCCCTACCTGACATGGGCAATACTATACAAAAGTCCCTACTTGACATGGGCACCACTACTGAAAACAATGGGTTTCCTACTAACATGGACCCACCAAACGACTAGGATCGTAACACTGCCGTACGTGGTCCAGATACGGGTCTTAGGGGAGTGTTACACCTACGAACAACTAATAGGATACTTACATTCCTACTATAACTTGAACTATATTTTTGGGCAATATCCCAACGAAACATATCTACGATTAGGATACGTATAATCCTACAAAACATACTTGAACACAGGATACTGTTTTCCTACAACTAATAGGATACGAACATTCCTACAAACAACTATTTAGTAACATATTCGATTTCATGAACTATACTTTTGGGTGACATCCCAACGATACGATATAAACAACAGTGGTTTATCACAACTAAACTTGTAAACATAAAACCTGTGAATTCACTCAACCTAGTTGTTGACTTTTACTATGTTTTTCAGGGAATTAGCTGCGCATGTAAGAATCGCCACCACATGGAGAATTAGGCGACCCGTGAAGCTTTAGGATGCCAACTTTTGGAAAAACATATGGATTTCTTTAGTATAACTGAATTGTTTTAGTCATATTTCAGAAATCTACTTTTGTAAACTTACTACTTTTAACTTATACGATTTGATGAATCGTAAACATGTAATTAATACTTTTGGCATCTTAATATATATTGTTCTGTTGTAATCATAAGCTCTGATACGTATGCATGCTTTGTTATTGTGACACCCCAGTACTTAAACTAAACGCTTCCGCTAAACAAATTTGGGGGTGTTACAGATTGGTATCAGAGCCATTGGTTATAGCGAACTAGGAAACTTTAGGTGACTTAGCGACCTAGAGACCTAGACTATAGCCTTGGCTAGAACGTACATGCATACATACATTTGCATACATCTAAACTATCGTTACGATAACTCGATACGCGTGAACTATTCACCACATTTGACTCGTTCATTGTACTCAGATCTCATATGAACCTGATTGTGTTAGACGGTTGATGAAAAGAAGTATGTATTTAGCATCATATAATGACGCCTGGCCAACGTGATTATATTATACTAAGTACATATGGGTGTTTCATAGTCGTAAGATACGTGATGGGGATTCAACAATTTTTCTTGATATTCGAAAACTTGAAATATGTGAAACTTTACTCCTCACATATTTTTCATCGGCATTGACTTCTGCATCTTTTCATCGCAGAACGTCAGCATGCCGCCTAAACAAAGAAATACTCGAAACAGTCGACGAAATGTTCCTCCTCCACCACCGCCTCCAGAAACAACCGAACAGATTATCGAACGCCGCGTGGCTGAGGCCATCGCACAATACGAGGCTAGCCGCAATCGTGAAAACCTGACCAACAATAGCGGAGCCACTCCAGTCAACAGCGAAACCCCAAACAATACCCAGCAGGGGTGCTCCTACAAAACATTCCAAGCCTGCAAACCGAGTACCTTTACCGGGACTGAAGGGGCCGTTGGCCTAGTCCACTGGATTGAGAAAACAGAGTCAGTCATCGACATCAGCGACTGCGCCACCGACAAAATTGTGAAATACGCCACCTGCACTCTAGCCGACAAAGCTTTAACATGGTGGAACGCTCAGGTACAAATCATGGGACGCCCAGCTGCTTACTCCATCTCATGGGAGACACTGAAACGAATGCTGATGGAGGAATTTTGCCCTCCCAACGAGATGCAAAAACTTGAAACCGAATTCTGGAACATCCAAATGATCGGAGCTGATATTTCCGGTTATACAACTAGATTCCAGGAGCTTGCACGTCTTGTGCCTCACATGGTAACCCCCGAGAGCAAACGCATTGAGCGTTACAACAGGGGTTTGGCACCACAAATCCGAGGCATGGTTATGTCCTCCAAACCCGCCACTTTTAGGAGCGCAGTGGATCTGGCTCACAGCCTAACCGACGACGCGGTCGAGATTGGAACCCTGAAAGCTATCACAGGGAAAACTGAACCTACCCGTACTGATGCGGGCGACTCTGGAAACAACAAGCGAAAATGGAACAACAATGGTAACTACCGTCAGGGTCAACAAAATGTAAATCCGGGGATCACCCGAGCTTATGCTGCAATCACCAACACTGAACCGAAAGCATACCAAGGCAAAAGGCCTAAATGCGGAAAATGTGAAAAACACCACGAAGGGGATTGTTTCTTCTGTAATAACTGCAACCGGTTTGGACACCGAACCGAAGCTTGTAGAACTCATCCCACGAACAACGAACAACGAAACAATGGTTGTTTCCGATGTGGCGACCCGGGACACTACCGAAATCAGTGCCCCCAACTCTATAACGCCAACAACAACCAGAATAACAACAACCAGAACAACCCCGGGAACAACAATCAAAACAACAACCGCATCGCAACCATACCACCGGGGCGTAGCCGTGCATATATCCTCCGTGCACCAGAAACGGTTGCGGATCTCAACTAGCACGGTATGTCCTAACAGCTGTTGCTACGATCTAACATACGTTTTTATTCGAATGTCGATTTAAACACAACACTTGGTGAACTCTGAACACGAAACGAAACACACAACATATTGAACTATGCCGCGAGCATACTTAAACTGATTGAACTTCTATGGCAACAATTGAACGCCACGCAAACTATTGTTAACAACATGATTTATCGGAGAACATACACCGCGGGCGATCCGACTTGATTTTAAATCTCGGGACGAGATTTCTCTAACATGGGGAGAATGTAACACCTCGCAAATTTAAACACGATTAATTAAGTTAATCACTTGCATTATTAGGTTAATTCCCTACTTGAGCGAATTCACAACACATTTTAGAGGTAAGTCTAGCGAAGCCCAACTAGATAATACGCGTAGTATTTAGTATTCGTAAATAATTGTAATTACGTACTGAACAATCTGAAAACGAACGCGACAAAAATATACGACTGTTGGTGAACAAAATCTTTTAATAAAACGAAATTATTAAATAACGTCGTGAACAGTAAAATATTATGTTGATAATATTTACATATCATTTTATAACGCAAAACGACAACTCGTATAATTAAAATAAAACAAGATTTGAAATTTATAAAACTTATTAATTTGGTTTCATAAAAATATCATAATTAAAAAGTATAATGAAAAATGAAATTAAAAACATATTAATTAAAATAAAGTAACATTTAACGATCGGGTAAACAAACACGGAGTGCAACCACGGAGGCAGAAAAGTGGAACTAAAACCACCTCTCCACCTCCACTATTCTCATTCTCTACCTTTCTCTTCTCTCTCATCTCTCTCTTTTCTCTCTTTCACCACCACCTACCAAAAACCACCCCACAAATCATACAAATACTACATCAAAAACGCGCCGAATCAACTAACCATTTAGAGAAAAGTGATCACGACAACGAGCTCTACACATCTATCTTTTCGGATTTCAAATCCGACACTCGTAAGTTTCCGACAAATCCCGCAAATCTTTAGATTTCGAAGTTATAATTAATATTTCATGTTTAATACACTTAGATTACCATGCCTTAGTGTTCTAACAACTGAAAATGTCCAAAAATCGACCCAAAACTCGTTTTTCCCGAATTGTTCGTCGAACAGTCCGCTACGTCGCATCTAGCTTGGGCTAAATGCGACGTCAGCCCCTACGTCGCAGAACATCTCACAACCTCGCATACTGCGACGTCACCGTTAACGTCGCATTAAATTGCGAAATCACACATAGCGACGTCAGTCCCTACGTCGCACTAGACCCTGACGTCGCATATAGCGACATAAGCGCCTACGTCGCACGCGACGTCGCACCCTACGTCGCATCACAACCCAGCGTCGCACCTTGCGTCGCTAAAAACAGGAAGTTTAAAAA
Source organism: Helichrysum umbraculigerum (assembly GCA_949592205.1). Lineage (NCBI taxonomy): Eukaryota > Viridiplantae > Streptophyta > Magnoliopsida > Asterales > Asteraceae > Helichrysum > Helichrysum umbraculigerum. Next base: position 76,471,506 of record CATIUR010000003.1, read on the forward strand.
CTAGTTCTCACTAAGTGTCGAACTAACCGGAAACGCATATCTTTATAAGATACGATTCACGAGCTTTACAAACAATACAAACACACTTATTTTACCGAAATTAGGATTTCAAACTATCACCAACGAATCGTATACATTTTCACAAACAACGAAATACAACGTAAACGTTTAACAAATACTTTGGACACAACTTGGTTGTACGAACACTAGCATGGATGATTAGCCTAGACATCCACATACTTATTAATCTCATACGTCTAGGACGTTAGGAGATCTCGGACTGTACTTGGGCTTAGGTTTGCTAGCACTCGCACTACTTAACTCAACAGGTGAGTTCACAGCCCCTACTTTTACTGTTTTAACTGCTTTGAACAGGGGTGGAAAACATAGTCAAACACTTTGATACAAACATGGTTGTATACTATTTTACTCAAACAAGTGGAGTACATGGAACTAGTAAACTGATAAACAAACTGACGATTTCAACTTAATATGTAATACTGTCCGCACGTGGTCCATATACGGGTCTTAAGGGAAGTGTTACATATTACTTTCATACTGCCAACGCTGTAAACGCATGAACACGTTTTCGAGAACGCTGGAGGATAACCAGCAACACTTTATATAACGGACTGGGTAACTAAAAGTCCCTACTTGACATGGGCAACACTATCGAAAAGTCCCTACTTGACATGGGCAACACTATCGAAAAGTCCCTACTTGACATGGGCAACACTATTGAAAAGTCCCTACTTGACATGGGCAACACTATTGAAAAGTCCCTACTTGACATGGGCAACACTATCGAAAAGTCCCTACCTGACATGGGCAATACTATACAAAAGTCCCTACTTGACATGGGCACCACTACTGAAAACAATGGGTTTCCTACTAACATGGACCCACCAAACGACTAGGATCGTAACACTGCCGTACGTGGTCCAGATACGGGTCTTAGGGGAGTGTTACACCTACGAACAACTAATAGGATACTTACATTCCTACTATAACTTGAACTATATTTTTGGGCAATATCCCAACGAAACGTATCTACGATTAGGATACGTATAATCCTACAAAACATACTTGAACACAGGATACTGTTTTCCTACAACTAATAGGATACGAACATTCCTACAAACAACTATTTAGTAACATATTCGATTTCATGAACTATACTTTTGGGTGACATCCCAACGATACGATATAAACAACAGTGGTTTATCACAACTAAACTTGTAAACATAAAACCTGTGAATTCACTCAACCTAGTTGTTGACTTTTACTATGTTTTTCAGGGAATTAGCTGCGCATGTAAGAATCGCCACCACATGGAGAATTAGGCGACCCGTGAAGCTTTAGGATGCCAACTTTTGGAAAAACATATGGATTTCTTTAGTATAACTGAATTGTTTTAGTCATATTTCAGAAATCTACTTTTGTAAACTTACTACTTTTAACTTATACGATTTGATGAATCGTAAACATGTAATTAATACTTTTGGCATCTTAATATATATTGTTCTGTTGTAATCATAAGCTCTGATACGTATGCATGCTTTGTTATTGTGACACCCCAGTACTTAAACTAAACGCTTCCGCTAAACAAATTTGGGGGTGTTACAGATTCGGATTATGGAGGATGCAATCAGAATAGGAAATCTACGACCGGAGGATGTCAATTCCTAGGAGGTAGATTAGTATCCTGGCAGTGCAAGAAGCAAACCTCGGTAGCCATTTCTACATGTGAAGCTGAGTATGTTGCAGCTGGCAGCTGTTACTCACAAGTTCTTTGGATTCAACAGCAACTGCGGGATTACGGGTTAAATATAACCAATACTCCTATGATGATTGATAACGAATCTACTATGTCGATCACCAATAATCCTGTGAAGCACAGTAAAACTAAGCATATTGATATTCGACATCATTTTATTAGAGATTGTGCTGAAAAGAAATTGATAAAGTTAGTTAAGGTTCCATCATTGGATAACTTAGCAGATTTATACACAAAGGCGTTCGACAGAGCAAGATTTGAGACGTTGGTTCAACTAAACGGAATGAGAAATCCAGAGTGATTAGTCTTCCAAGGGCATTTTTGTAATAGTTAGTATTTCTGTGTTCATTAAAAAAAAAAAAAAAAAAAAAAAAAAAAAAAAAAGGGCGTATGGCATTCATTTGCTTGTTACCTAAGGGGAATCGCCTTCATTTAAGTTTTTATTTGCAAAAACTAAGGGAAATGATAGTACATTAGGAGAATAAGCTTCACAATAATAAGCTTAAGTCCTAAGTATGATATGGTAGTAGGTTCAAATAAAGTTGCTTTAGAACTACAGCGGTTCTATCAGGTATGTGTTTATATTTATTTGATTATACACCTATATCCACAAGTTATAATTTGTTTATTTCTATTAAAACTTTAGATGGCTTCATCATATGATATACTGGTAGGCAAATTATATGAAATTTTCTAAGCCTTAAGAAATTAATTAACTACTTGTTTATTATTTTGTGTTACTATTCTATGATGTATGACTTTAAGTCTTAATTGTTGAATGATGGTATTGCCATACACTGTTATCATACATATTAATTTGAATTGACAAATAGTAGCAATATGGGTATTAACTTAATTACTGGTAACTTTGTTGTACTAAGTACAGAACTGAAACCTTTAATTAAATTAATATTCTCAAATATATTTTGAATTATGCTAGAAGGGATCTTCTGTTGTACTAAGTACAGACTTAGATAACATGGCATATTCAAAGTATGTTTGATATTTGTCTAACCTTAAAAAAAAAAAAAAAAAAATTCAAGTGTATGTTATATGTTTTGAAAAGATATATCATTTAGTAACCGCTACCTTGAAAATTTAATGATGCAGTGTTATGTGTTTTACTTGAATTTTTCAGTATATCATATAATAGGGAGCACTTGATAATGCTCATACTAACAATAAAGAGTTTGCTTAGAAAATTGAGTCTAATTTGTTTATGTGGATCATAATACCGGTAATCGTCTTGAACTATCTATAATTAAAATATTCACTTTATGTGAGTAATGCATTTATTAATTATGCTATGTGGATAAAGGTACCTAAGATATAGTTTTAAAAATATAAATGTATAAATGATAAATTTAGTTGTAATTTTACAGTGATTTACTTGAATTTCATAAGGTATGTATACTACCAATCTGCTTAGACTTTTTAATATATAATTAATTGCTTATTCTTACTAATATGATCTCTAAGCAGATAAAATCTTATTTACTTTGTATATTTACTTTGTTTCAAATAATTAATAAAATGGTACTTGATACCAAAGTTTATATAGTTGTATTTTTATCTTATTTTTCTTTGTTTTTAAGTTTTTATGTTTATCTGAATTTACCCTTCGAAATTAAATTATACTGTATATTTTTGAGTTGAACAACGTGACAAATACAAGTGAAAATTAATCATAATTTAGACTTGTAAAATATCGGGTTTTTATTTATACTTAGCATTAAATTCGCGTTTTTAATTGTTTCTGCGAGTTGGCATCACCTTGCGAGTCCACTTAAATCTCGCGAATCGGATATGTAGTATAAAGGGGGTCAAACGAGTCAAACCAGCCCACCGAGCCCACACAAATCTCGCGAGTTCACTAAACTTTGCGAATCCGTCAAAATGACAAAACGAGGCGATTTATAGTTTTCGTTTGATTTCGATTTTACGAGTACGGGAACGAGTTTTTGAATCCGTAGATTATATTCAAGACTTCTTTGCGACATTTTGAGGTATAATACAATGGATTTCACCGTTTAAATTGCACGAAATCGAAGTTTTAATAAACTTAGGGTTTCGGTTTATAATTCGAACGATTCACGTATATTAAAGGACTATTAGAACACGAATCCTTGTGGTTTATGTTAAATGGATGTTAATAAACGTAAATTAATCGATAGATCATGTTAAAATCAACAGATGAATCGATTTTAATTGAAAATTCGCGACGGCAGTTCATCAAACGAGTTGACATTGTGGATCAACTCGCAGCGAGTTGACTAGCGAATCCATGAGATTAGCGAGTTCACTTCAATAGCTGCTTGATAAATGTAGCGAGTTGATGAGTATAGCGAGTTGATAAGCAAAACGAGTTGAACTCAACTCGTTAGGCCAGTTTATGCGAGTCCAGTACTTAGAAAATTTTCTATTTTAAAGTAGAGATATAAATGTTAAGACTTTTTAAGTAATAACTTTTATATAATTAATTTAAATTAGACTTAAGACTTTTAGTTATAAGTTAAATTTTTATATACGACTTGAGACTATTTATGTAACAAGTTATATATAATTTCAATTTTAAACTAAGATGTTTGATGAATCTCGATTCATAATACGTAATAGTTTAAATATTTTTAATCGTGCATTAAATTATATCTGTTGTTTGTGTTTACTTTACAGATATGGCTAGAGCATTTGATAAGGGTCACAACGTTTTGGTTTATCTGAACCTTGAGGCCAAGCGGGCTGATAGGGTTGCTGATATTCTACGTTTTCTAGCACGATCACGGATTAGATACGCCATTACGGCCAATCCTCCTATTTCTCAGGCTATACTGAATGATTTCTGGACGGATATAGTATATGATGAATCTGTCAACCCGCCAGAGATTAGAGCTACAGTTAGTGGTCAGCCTGTTACATTTTCAGCTGGAAATCTTCGTGAGATTTTGCAGCTTGGTACAGTAGAACAGGAGAATGGGGATATTGAGTATCCTATGGATTTTATTGAGGGTGCTATCGGTCGTATGGGTTATAGCGGAGACAGACGCGGACGTCAGTTCCAGAAGCCTCTGGTTATTGGTCAGTGGAGGTTTCTCTAGCACGTGATGAATATTGTATTTGCAGCGAAGAAGGGTGGTTTTGATGAATTGAGCCCTGCTATTCTATCGGCTGCACTGTCACTGGTTTATAATAAACCATACAGTTTTTGTGATTATATTTTTGGTGAGATTGCGAAACAGATATTGGGGTCTGTTAGATCAAGATTTTTGGTTTATCCGCGATTTTGCATGCTGATTATCCGTGCACGTCTACCGGATTTGGCTATACCTGAACCACATCTAGTGGTTAATACGATTGACCATCGTGGGTATAATGCCATGTTTATGCAGACAGTTAGGAAGGAAGGAGTGGTGAAACCGGAAGTTAAACCACTTTTCGGGTATATTGTTGATCCGAACTACGTCGCACCGCCAAATCATGGGTGGTTAGATGTAGCTCCTGCTGCTGCTGTTGCTCCTGCTGAGGCTGATGTTGTACCAGAACCTGTAGCTGAGGAAGCTCAACCTGAAGATCCACAAGGGCTCCTTGAGGATGTTTTTATTCAGGCTGGTCAGGTTGATCAGCAAGTGAACCAAGAGGTTGCTGCACAGGTTGTGCAAGAGGTTTTGGAGCAGAATGACGATGCGACCAATCCTTTGCTTCAAGACATTGAGAGTTATTTGGCACCACCTGAGGTAAAATCTTATTTTATTTATGTAATAATATATATGCTTAGTTGATAGATTGTTTTATTAATCATAGATGCATATTATTATTATATAATGATTCTGATATTAGATATTTAGTAAATTGGATATTATTTCTGATTTTAAAAATATAAATATCATTACCCGAATAGGATGCTGAAGCTGAGGCTGCAAATCCCGAAGTTATATTACTTGAGGATGAGCAGATACAGCTTGATAGATCAGTTGCTGTACCGACTGAGGTATTATATCTGATTAATCTTAAATATATAGAACTTGTATGATAGAGCTTACGCTAATCATAAATGTTGAATATATTTAAATTTTAGGAGACTGTTAGATCATCTAGAGGTCGTGATGGTGAGACGGCTTCAGATGAAGATTCAGACAATACACCTTCTCCTCCTCCATCTGTTTCTGAAAGAAAGAGAAAAGGTAAGAGTGTTATGGAGGAAGGTACTGAGGAAGTTGAGATTCCTTTGATGAAGCGTCCGAGAACGCTAACTATTCGAGAAGGTTAGTATTGATTATAAAAGTTAAATAATCTTAACTTGTTGTTTATCAGGAGTTAAACTGAGACAGTTAATTCTGTATACAGTTGCTCAGGATACACCACGGGTGGAGATGGATGCACCGGTGGTTACTGAATCGATATCTTTACCGCTTCAGGTATGAGATATAAGTTCTATAACTATGAGTGTTATGCAATTAATTAGAGTTTGAGACAGAGTAATCTGTAACAATAACTGATTTTAATTGTGTTTAACTTTACATCATGAGGTTGCTGATCTAGTTCGTGGAGCTAATTTTCCGACGAACAAAGCAGCTAGATTTGCGACAAGTTTGCTTACGCAAGCTTTGTCTCAACCTCATACACCGCTTACCAGAGACTGGCATATTGAGTCTCTTACACCGCCTGGACCAAGAACGATATCTGTTACTCCAACGACTGATGCAGAAAGGATTACATACTTAGAGTCTAGGGTAAAGGATTTAGAGAAGCTTACTTCTCAGATTCCAGAGCTGGTATCGAGCAATCTTCTTCTTTCTCAGCAGATTCTCAAGCAGAGTGAATCGTACAATCTGTTGATGAAGACTCATGAGACTTTGCTTGCGGACTTCAATGTACAGAGACTGAAGTTATCTTCTTTGGAGAGTCTGGTCTTGAGATCACATTCAGGACAGTCTACTCAGGGGGAGATATTGGTATATCTGGAGTCTTGCAAGGAAAATGAGCTGAAGAGGAAGAGAGATCAAGACAAGGACGATGATCCCAATGCACCGAGTGGTGAGCAGACTGGTCCTTCAAAGACTGGTGAGCAAGCTACTATTCAGGGGGAGTCTGGTGCTGGTGCTAGTGGTTCTGGAGTGGATACAAGTGCAGATAAGACTGTACCGGGTGATACTGAAGCTGGTAAGATAGCTTAGTATTATCATAGTACTGTAATATTTGTAATAGTTTGTAGTGAACAAATGTAAACTTAATTATTGTGTAAATATATTTGGCTTAGGGTTATTATTATCTTAAGTAAAATATGTTTGGTAATTTAAGTTTATATAATTATGTTAAGATAAAATAGTGATCGAAAGACTTCCGACTCTTTGAATAGTCGAGCGGCGTGTTCCGATTAATATTGGCGGTCAAAATTTTATGATAACATATGCATTTTAGATTTGATTATGGACTTAAGACCGTAAGGTATATAAGTAATTAACAAGTTAAAAATGTATTCGTATTAACTAGACAAATGATATATAATTTAAAGGTTAAATTGATAATGAATGAGATCAATTAACACTTGGAAATTATATAAGGTAATTAATAGTAAATTTAAATGTTTGGTGATTATTCACAATGCATTAGAATTTAAAATTAATTAATATTTGTTAAGTAGACTTAAGAAATTTTGGATTGATTCAGGGTAATCAATAAAAGATTTTATAAGTTGTATGTAAATTGCGTTTATATGTTAGGTTAAAATATACAAAAGAATTAATAAAGAAATTCTTATATTGGTTCAGGGAAATCAATGAAGAATTTGAATTATTAATATATTTGTATTTATGTTTTTCTCTAGGAATGGAAATGCTTGATCTATCTGATTCGGAAGATGATATTTTGGATGAGATAGATGAAGATATTGATTTTGATCTTGAGGATGGAGAATTCCAACCACCTACAGATTGGACTGCTGTACCTGAGAATGTGCAAGACATGGGTGTAGATCTAGATGCAAACATTGATGAACACCATGTGAGCCCATCTAGGACAGAAGTTGTTATTGAAAATGAACAAGGTCCAACAATTGTCGATATAGATGAAGATATTGATGATTCAACCTCTGATGAAGAAGAAGAAGTTCTTGTTCAAACCAAAAATCCTGTTGTTGTACTTAGGAAACTTCCAAAGAAAAAGAAGAAGATTGGAATTTCTGAAGTTGATGTTACGAAAAAGTGTGTACCACGTAAAGGGATTATTGGTTGGTACTTTGACTCAGAACTAAAGCTTTTTGCGATCAAAAGGTTTGACGGAGTTCAATATTTTGAGCGAAAGCTTGCAGTTTTTAGTTCTCTACCACGTTATGAAATACGTGATTTGGCTAGATTAGAGATTAACAACCCAAGTCGTGATGATTATGCTGATCGTGTTGAAAGAATCATTAGACATGAGGTTGGTACGAATAAGTTTGTTCAGATTAAGCCAAGAAAGGAAAAAACTGTGAAACTACAAGAGAGAAGTCAAAGAACAGGAAGAAGAAGAAGGAAGAAGATATATCCAGCTGTTAGATGCATACAGCAGATTCCACTGAAGACAATGCCACAAGACATTCTGGGTAATATGAAGAGATGGCATGTAGATTCAGGAACAGGAGAAGCTGTTATGGTTGAAGCTGATGATGAGGTTGACGGTGGTGAAAGAGAAATCTTCAGAGTCTATGACCATCGACACCTAATGAACATGTCAAAGAAAGATTTGATTAAGTTGAATGAAAATAGAATCTTGACGACAGACGCATGGGGTGATTTAGGACGAGATTATCAGATGATGGTTAAGACGTGTATCAAGATGAAGATTTACGCAGGCAGTAAGATTTACAAATGAAGACCAAAGACAAGCGTGAAGATAAAGACGCTAGAGCTATTGTCAAGGGGGAGTCTGTTGGGACATAGAGTGTGACAACAGATCTAGCTTGAAATAGGACTAGTGTAATTATTATTATATTTGTATATTGGTTTGGATTTGTAAAAGAATATTTGTTTTGTTAGTGATATTCGTTAAACATATTGTTTTGTTAAGTTAGACGAATAATTAAATACAAAATAAATAATAAACGTTTGATGCGTAGCGAGTCGAGATCTCAGGTCGCAGCGAGTCGAGCTGTGAGGTGAGATCTGAACTCGCGTAGATTGAGTTTGGCGAGCCGAGTCACTGGGCTGACTTGGGCTGCGAGTTGGACCGAACTCTCAGGCCCATGCGAGCCGAGCCGAGACAAAATATAAAAGGTTTTTCAATCGTGAAAAACCTTAACACTTTTGATACTTTTACATTCTGCGATTCCAGAAAACCAGAGAAAACATAACATACGACTAGGTTTTGACGATTTATCGTTTAAAGCTAAGTCTTACAAAACGCAATACGAACATATTCGTTGTTAGTAAGATAACACCGTATTGAGGAATTCCGCACCTTAATACTACAGATAACGAAGTTATCGATCCTAAAACTAGGGGACTTACAATGATGATGATGTTCTCAATGCCAATTATTTTGAGGATTACATTATGCAAGGTGAATGGTTGGATGAAAATGAAGAACCATTGGATTCTATGTGGCGACAGCTGAGTGACAAACCATATAACTCAGGGGGTAACTTTTCTAGCAATCTTAGGGATATGGAGCACCGTTTAATCCAGAAATTCATTGCTCATTCGATTGCTTGTCGAGGAAAGAACACGGAAAAATTAACCGCTCAAGATATGTGGTATTTAACCAGAATAAAAAATAGAAGGAGGGTTTCTATTCCGTATTGTGTGGCAGAATTCTTGAGGGTTCATGGGAAGGGAAGAAAGGATGCCTCTAAGATTGCTAGAGGACATTATGTTACTTTGATTGCTAAACACTTGGATGTGAGGTTGAAGGCCAAGAAGAACCCTTATACTCTGGTGGAAGATAACTCACTACCTTTGTCCATTGAAATGTATTCAGCTGCTCGAGCCATTTCGTAGGAGAAGAAAAAGTTCATTCCTTGGACACCGACAAAGAAAAGTCTACGAGAGGGTACATCACAACAACCACAACCACAACAAGAAAGGCAAGAAGCTGGTTTTGATCAAGAAATGGAAGATGTTCAGCATGGGAATGCGGGTTCACAGTACCAGGATGCGCCTGGTTGGTTTCAAGGTTTTGTGACTAACTTTGAAAATATGCGGGTACAACAACAGAATTTTCAGGAAGAGTCGAGATATGAGTGGGGAGTGCAGCGTTATTTTAATGATTGGCAGAGGCATAACACTCAGCATATATTTTCTAGTGATGATGACGTTAACCCCACCCCCTATCAGCAATTCCCAAGGTGGGGTGAACCTGGAGCTGTTAATCATGTTCCAGATTATGATCGCCAAGCTGCAATTGAAGCACTTGAGAGGCACCGACAAGGAGAGGTGCGGGAGTATTCTCAGCAAGGAGGGACCGGTCATTGGCTATTTGGGGATTAATTCCCGTTTGATATTATGTTAGTTGTGTTTCAACAATCTATTCCTGTTTGTACTATTTTTCATTTTGTGTGTGTTTTGAACTTTGTATTTTGGTAGCTAGGATTATGGCATAAACTTCTTCATGAGTGGCATTTGGGTACACTTTGTGCAATGCCAACTCATTCTATCCAGTTGTATTATAAGTTATGCCAGGTTTTATGGTTGTTTTGATAGAATGCCTTGGGGAATTGGAATCACTTGCATATGCTGGCAGTAAGTTCAGCGACATCACACGCATGGCATTTTCATCATTTTTCTGCAACTATCCCCGGGGAAGTACTCGTTCCTTTATTCTTCCAGCATTTGTGTTTAGTGCATATTTTGGTTTTATTGCATTGAGGACAATGCACATGTTAAGTGTGGGGAGGTCAATTACTTGAACTTCATTTCTAGTGAATTGTTATTTCTTACCTTTTATTGGGTTTGTTAAAGTCTGTTGGGGTTCCTAATTGAACTTTACGAATTCTATTAACGGACTATTTATCACTTAATGGGTCTGTTATTGATCTTGGGTCCAATAGATTTCGGAAAATTCTGATAAAGGGTTGGGAAATTATAGTTTACTAGGAATGTGCTTGTCCTCATAAGATTAATTACTTCGAAAATTGTTTATGAAAAATCTATTGAGAGTAATTTAATCTTCCCTCTTGCATCTAAATTTTTAGAGATGTGTCATATGAGCAACCTCATTGGGTGAATTGCATGACTAGCACACTTGTAGCCCCACAATTAAATTGTGAGATATTTAGAGCCGTATGTAGAGATGAACACTTATTTTTAGTGTTTACATAGTTTGTTGCTATGTGTGTGCCGGTGATTGTAGTTTGTTCTAGAACTTGCCCTAGTGATGCATTTCGAGGCCGCTGTGAGATCACAGAAATGTGATATAGGTGAAGTCGTATGATGAGGAGGTATTTTTAGGATTTGGAGCTTAATCCTAGCAATTTTGACTTTCAAACCAATTATCGGGACCGTATGGATCATTTAGTTGATTATTACTAATCTCAATAATCGGTCAAGGAATCTTAATTGTTTTGGATCTTATTTTGTTTTAAAACCCATTTATATCCAGTCTACCCAGGTCGTTAGCACTCACTTTTAGTGCTAAGAAACCCGTAGACACTTCCACATACATTCATGATCACTACATCATATAGCCTATTTTTGTGTAGTCAATTCCCGAACTATTTATTTTCCAAAATGTTGTCTAATCAAAATTTTTAATGGTTCCAACTTAAAATGTGACTTAAATCGTTTTAATGAGGATTCTAATGTTAAATTCTATAATCTGAAGTTGTAATCAATGGAAAGTTGCTAAATTGTGAAAGTTAAGTAATTGAAAGTTGAAAGCAATGAAATTTATGGAAGATAACTATTAGACATTAAATGTTTATGATTGGTTAATTGTAGTCAACTAAATGGCCTTTGAATTCCTGAACAAGTAGTTCCCGAGGGGTGTTTTACACCTAGCCACTGAAGGTCTTTATCCGGTCGAGGACGGCTGGTCCGAAAGTTCGCAACACAGGGTTCATAGAAAGTCATAGAATGCAGTTAGTCCAATAAAAAAAAATGTAAATCAATGTGAATTATAAGTTAACAATTGTTGTATTGAGTTGTTGAGTGAAAGTGAGATGTAATTCTATTTGATTTAGCATAAGAATCCTGAGTTTTATCACTGTCACATTATGAAACGATTAGGCAACAATTTTACCATCTTTTCGCGGGTTTTGGCTTCTACTTTACACAAATTGTTTGTGTCTAACCTACCCATTCCATCTTCACCCATACTTTATACACCACATGATTAGAATACCTCTTCTGAGATTTCGCTTGGTGCTCACGCCAAGACGGTGGAGATTTGATCCTTTTGCAAGCCTATGGTAACAGTGCATCACGACTTGGCTTGATTGAGTGTTATATCATCTATTCCCTTACCTTGTAGTTATAGGTTGAGAGTGAGTGATTGATACACTAATCCTATTGTGAGGTGCTAGGTCGTGCATTCGGGCTTGACAAATTATCATCTCAAGTTTTGGTAATTGTATACATGTTGCTAGCATAATTACTTAGGTGATTAGTTGTGACACCCGTCAAATTAGGACTAGTAATTAGTGCCTAATTATCTGTAATACATGTAATTAGTTCTGTATTAGGCTAATTAATGTATCAATTAATATATATTGTTGAATATATACAATTATGCGATTTGATTAAATCGTACACATCTCAAATCGAATGTAATTCGGTTCTGTAACACCTGCATAATTAGGGTAATTAATTATGCCTAATTGTTTGTAACTAGTTGTAATTAGTATCTAATAGGACTAATTACAGGCTCTATTTGTATGTATATATAAGGTGAATTATATATATATATATGTGTGTGTACTTACGCGATTTGGATAAATCGTGCGAATTAACCGGACGGAGTCCGACACAGTTTACTTGGACGTTGGTGACAAAAATTTACTTAAATAATGAAAACGTATTTTGTTATATAAAATACGCAACCGAACGAGCATTGTTTATATATTATTGTGACGACATTTTAACTAGCGCAACAAAACGTAATAAACGCGACTTAATAATTTAAATATTGCGACAAATGTTTTTATTATTAATTTCAGAGTATTTCTATTTAAATATTCCAGTTACATTTTTAAAATATAACGGTTTGGTTAAATACTATAAACAAAGGATTAAACGATTAGGACACGGAGTAAATACTGAGTTTTAGGGAGCGTTTGCCCCTCCTTCCTTCTTTGGATCAGCCAAACCCCACCCCCATTCTCACTTGTCTCTTTCATTTTTTTCATTATCACAAAACACACACAAACCAAACTCTCTCAACTCCAATCTACACCAAATTTTCGGAATCAAATCCCGACCACGAAAATTACATATTCGGAATCACCATCACGAGTGGAGCAAGAATATCAAGATCGTTTTCACCATTTCATCCTCCATTTAGCTCGATTTGCAAAAGTAAGAAATTTCTAAAATCTTAGATCTATTCAATTTGGTGTAATGTTTTAATGTTTTGATGTGTACACAACTTAGATATAACCTAATACATGAATAATACACGATTTTATAGCTCAAAAATGGGTTAGATTTGCGTTTTTGGTCGAAAATTCTCGAAACCCGTAAGTTTCTGGGCTGGTGTTCATACGTGCGACACAAGCCTTGTGTCGCACACTGTGTCGCATAAACCCATTAGTGTCGCACCTTGTGTCGTACCGATCCTTTAGTGTCGTACCGATCCTTTAGTGTCGTAATCTTTGCGACACAATATTGTGTCGCACTCTATGTCGCATACTATGTCGTATTTTATACGACACAACCGTTATGTCGCTATTGAATTAGCATCGCAAGCTTTTTGCGACACAACCACTGTGTCGCAGGGCTCTTGTGTCGCATCCTTCATGCGACACAACCTTTGTGTCGCATTACAACCTTAGTGTCGCATTTTGTGTCGCAAAACACAGCAGATTCACAAATAAATTCCAAGTTAAGTGTTATACATTTCGGACTTCAAACGACTATACGATATAACATCTAAGGTACATTGAAACATGTTTTTCAAAGATAACAATTCAAACAAGTATAGATAAATGTCGAGATTAACGTTTCAACTAAGTCACCAAGGGGCCCAAACATGTTTTCAACAAACGAACAATTACAAACATACGAACAAACATTGGCTATACTAGTTGTGTACAACTAAACGAAACATCTCGTGAGACGCATACTTACATAACTTCATATGATTAGGCATTTGAAGGTTACGGGTTCAGAGAACCTACTTTCTTTACTTACTACTTGCTAATTGCAACTGATTACTACAAGACTCAGGTGAGTCTTACGGCCCCACTTTTACTGCTTTATCGTATTGGGGGAGATACATGCTACTGATTTTTTCCTGAACACAAGTACTAAACTGATTTCTATACCAAACGGAATTGCATGAGTTAATTACTATTTACAGAAGTCTCTCCATCATATATCGTTAGTTATGGACTTAAGCGCGAACAGTAGTTAATGGATCCATTAGGGAAATGACCCTCCCCACCCGGGGCAGTAGCGCTGCCACGTACCGATTTACACGTATAAACGGGTGACAACTTATTCGTTACTGATGCTTGCTCACTTACGAGCATGTCACGGGAGCAAACATATTATTTACGGGTTAAGCTTCGATTATGAGCCTCATGGCAACGGTATAAACTTATTTATTTACATTTGCTGGATTGCAAATACTGATTTTACGATTGCTGGATTGCAATGGCTGATTTTACGCCTACGGGCACTACTAATGAAATCTCGTGTTCAAAGCCGATATTACTTACAAACCTGTGAGATTCACCAACCTTTTGGTTGACACTTTTTAGCATGTTTTCTCAGGTACCCGGATGGAGTAGGATTACTCCAGGATTTTAGCTAGAGTCGCATGATTTCATCACCACTGCATTAACGGAGATTCTTAGCATTATCTTTTGTATATTTTGATTATGTAATAGAATCTCCCGCTACACGCGCGGACTCTAGGGAAACTACATCTTGTATACGAAAACACTAAGTTTTCAAACAATATATCTATGGAATGTAACTAATTTACAAACGTTGCATATAGATGTCGTTTACTTTACCTTTGTGCTGTAATATTTGATTAGTAACACCCCAAACTATGCTTCCGCAAAACAGTGAATTTCGGGGGTGTTACAGGTTCAAATAATACGGACGTTGGTGAACAATTTTATTAAATAATATAACATTATTTAATAACACTATTTACAATATTATTTTAATAATATTTCGTTTACATTTGTATCTTACAAATGACGTCTACACGATTTAAAATATTAAATGCGCAAATAATCAAAACAAATCTAAGTTATACTTTATAACTCAAATATAAAGTATTTGATGAAATACTTCAACAAAAATATTAAATAAATATTCGTATTTTAAAAATCTACATTTAAACGCGTCTAAAATTATTTAAACGTTTAAACCATCGGGGAAACGAACACCGCACGGAGCGCAAACGCAGGGGATAAAATTGGGACACACCCACTTGGGGTGGGCCCCACAAAACCAGCCCAAGGGGTGAGGGGGTCAAACCCCACACCATTCCTTTCCCCACTCTCATTTCATCACTCTTTCACTCTCTCTCTCTCTTTCTCACTTTCTTCTCTCTAAAAACCACCACACCACCACCACCTTCAACCACCGATTTCCACCATCAAACGACCTCAAAATTCAAGACTAGTTTGGAGAAAAAGAACCACGACATCACGATCTACATTCCTATCTTTTCGGTTTCGTCTCGCGTTAACTTGTAAGATTCCCGACACTTTCGAAAACTTTTAGATTTTCGATTTATTTTAGTTGTATGTTGTTAATCTAAGCTTGTAATGTCCAAATATATGTTTAAATCTTGTTTTCGGAACTTTGTCGAAAAATGTCGGTTTTGGTCATTTTAAAGAAAACGACTCTAAAAACGCAACCAACTCAAAGTAATGGTTTTAATAAGCTTAATGAACCAAAATAAGGGTTGGGTAAAAGAATCAGACCTTGTGGTGGTTGTTAAACACGTTTTCGACAACTTTGGAAATTGAACAGACTTAAGTGTCGCACGGCTAGATCCAGTATAGTGTCACTTCCTTAAGTGACGCATTAAGTGTCGCCAAAAGCCCAAATCTTGCCTCACTTGCCTAAGTGCCTCCAAAAACCCTCTATTCCCGTCACTTCCTAAGTGTCGCAAATACTATACCCGTCACTTATATCCGACACTTGCTTAAGTGTCGCCCCGAAATCGATTTGTAATTTACCCGACACTTGTACCCGACACTTGCTTAAGTGTCGCCTCTTATGCGTCACTTCCTTAAGTGACGTCAATAGTACATAATATACCATTTTATGCGACACTTCTTGAGTGCCGCCTAAACCCCTAGTGTCGCTATAAGTGACGCTAAAAACAGAAAGTTCACAAACTACTTTTATACTAAGTGTCGAACTTATATAACCTCAAACCTTTATACGATACGACTTCTAAAACACATTGGGACATGCTTTTAAGTATAACACTTCGAAATCATAATGATAATGTTGAGATTATTTTTACAAACAATCACCAACGGGCCGTACACGTTTTCAAATACTCAATCAAATCAACCAAATCGTAGTCATTTGGACAAGTTAACCAACCAAATCGTAGTAATTTGGACATTCTAGTTGGACGAACAACTACAAATGTAGTCTTTATAGATACATACTCACGTTTATAACCATCGCGTGTCGTGGACACCCTCGGGTTACAAGTCTTCGGGCATCACTACTCGGCTAATCAAATCAAGTTTATTAAGTTAAACGCATCAAGACTCAGGTGAGTCTCATAGCCCCTATTTTACTGTTTTCATCAAGGGTGTGATACATTGCTCGATTTATTTACATGTGAACGCAAGTACAATTCAAATCAATTACTGCATGAGTTGTTTTCAACTAATCAATTTAAAGCCCTCCACAAGCATAGTTTGGTAATACATCTGTAGCGTGAATGTTAGTATATGATATCATATAGGATTGACAATCCTTGTCCGGGTTAGCAAGCACTAACTGGTCAAACGGACGTATTAGCATTTGGGTAGACGAGTGTAGATTAGGCACTCGTAGGAGGCACCTCGATCGGAATTCCTTCATTGGACCCGACCCTCAAGTTAAGCTCAGACTATGTGCTCATGGCTGTATATTTACTTTTATTTTGCTTAATTGCAATATAAATTCAATTAAATCTTGCGGTTCATACAATATGTTTTGACATACAAACCTGTGAGCTCACCAGCGTTTCGCTGACCCATTTTAGCATGTATCACAGGTACTCAGCAGTAGGTTGGACTGCCCGATCAGGATACTTTAGCTCGTGTCAGCATACAAACATTCAGAGATTTAGATGCATTATTATATTTTGTATAAATTAATTATGTATGTAAATCTCTCAATTTCAAACCGAACTAATGTAATTATTGTAACACCCCAAATTCATTGTTTAGCGGAAGCACAATTTGGGTGTTACGAATCAATAATCACAGCACAAAGATATATAATGAACGACTACTATATGCGTCGTTTTGAACTTGTATTGGTAAAACAAAAGTTTACAACAAAAGTAATGTTTACATTAGCTCGGTTTCGGAAATTGAGAGATTTACATCACATAATTACTTGTACAAAATATAATAATGCAATTAAATCTCTAGTTGTATGAATGCTGACTCGAGCTAAAGATCCCTGCTTGTGCAATCCAACCTACTGCTGTGTACCTGTGATACATGCTAAAATGGGTCAGCGAAAACGCTGGTGAGCTCACAGGTTTGTATGTCAACATGTATTGTATGAACCGCAAGATTTATAATTGAATTTAAAGTGCAATTAAACAAAATAAAAGTTATACAGCCATGAGCACATAGTCTGAGCTTAACTTGAGTTGTCAGGCCCACTTAAGGAAACCTAACTTGAAATGCCTCCTACGAGTGCCTAATCCACACTCGTCTTCCCAAATGCTAATACGTCCGTTTGACCAGTTAGTGCGTGCTAACCCGAACGAGGATTGTCAATCCTATATGATATCATATACTAACATTCACGCTACTACGTATTACCAGACTATGCTATGGAGGACTTTAAATTGATTAGCTTGAAACTCATGTAGTATTTGATTTGATTTGTACTTGCGTTCAACTTGTAAAACAAAACGAGCAATAATATCACACCCCTGATTGAAAAGCAGTAAAATAGGGGCCATGAGACTCACCTGAGTCTTGAAAGTTTGAATTAATAACTTGGATTGATTTGCCTTGAAGTGTTGTCCGAAGACTCGTAACCTGAAGGTGTCCATGACACGCGATGGTTATTAATTGTTTAGGCATCTCGAAAGACTACCTTTGTAATTGTTTTGTCCAAATTACCCTGATTTGGTTGATTGACTTGTCCAAATTACTACGATTTTGTTGATTGAGTTGAATATTTAAAAACGAGTACGGCCCTTTGGTGATTGTTTTGTAATAATAATCTCAACATTATTATCTTGTTTTTCGAAGTCTTATGTTTGTATCATACATACCAATGTATTTCCGAAGTCGTGTAGTTTAAAAGTTTAAGGTTTTACTAGTCCAACACTTAGTGAAAATCTGAGTTTTTAAACATTCTGTTTTATGCGACCCAAGATGCGACATAAAAATTTGTCATGCGACACAATGGTTGTGTCGCATAGAAGTGCGACACAATGAGCTTAGCGACACAAGGGTTGTGTCGCATAAGCGAACGATGCTGATTTAACAGCGACATAATGAGTGTGTCGTATGATAATTGCGACATAAGGTACGACATAATATTGTGTCGCAAAAGGTCCGACATAACTGGGTTTTTACGACACAAAATACGACATAAGTAATTTTATACGACACAATATGCGACACAAGGCTTGTGTCGCAAAGATGAACATCAACCCAGAACCCAGCGACTGTCGACATTTTCCCACCAAAAGCTCAAATCTAACTCATTTTTAAGCTATAAAATCGTGTTTTCCCCTTTGTAATAGACATATATACACTTAAATAAACCATCAATACGTAAAAATAAGCTAAGACGAGCGTTTGCGGGATTTTGTCGGAAACTTACAAAGTGTCGAATCGAAAATCCGAAAAGATGAGGTTGTAGATCGTTGCGTGGTGGTTCCTGTTCTCTAAAAATCTTCGGGATTGGAGGTCGTTTAGTGTTGTTATTTGTCGATTTTGTGTGATGTTGGTGTAGTTTGGTTTTGAGAGAAAAAGGGGAGAGAGAGAGAGAAAAGGGAAAGATGAGAATGGTGGTGAGATGGGTTTCTCCACCCATTTTGGCAGATTTTCATGGGGCCCACCCCTTGTGGGTGTGTCCCAAATTTATCCCCCGCGTTTGCGCTCCATGCGGTGTTCGTTTTCCCGATCGTTTAAACGTTAAACCATTATTTTATGTGTTTAAATATGTGTTTTAAAATGTGAATGTTTACCCAAATATTTTGTTGAAGTATTTTATCACATACTTACTAATTGCGTTATAAAATATAACGTTAGCTTGTTTTTGTTTGTTTGCGCGTTTAATATTTTAATCGCGTAATCATCGATTGTAGGTTATGAATTGTGTACGAAATATTATAAATTAATATTTTTGGATCTAAGTGTATCTTTAAATAACATTGTATTATTTAAATTAAATTGTTCACCAACGTCCGTATTTAATTGATCGAAACACGTTCGGTTTGAAACTTGTACGATTTAATTAAATCGTATTCTTGTATATATTCAACAACATACATATTGATACATTAATTAGCCTAACACAGAACTAATTACTGTATTAAAACTTGATTAGGTACTAATCACTAGTCCTAATTTTGTCGGGTGTCACATTCTCCCCCTGTTAGAAGAATTTCGTCCCGAAATTTTAGCTTGAAGTCGTGTTTGAAGTAGCATCAGCGAATAACTGAGGATACTTGAGTTTCATTTGATCTTCCCGTTCCCAGGTGAATTCCGATCCGCGCCGCGAATTCCACCTAACTTTGTCGATGGGAATGCGACTTTGTTTGAGTTGTTTGACCTCACGGTCCATGATTTCGGCGGGTTCTTCAACAAAGTGAAGCTTGTCGTCAACTCGAATCTCATCGAGTGGAATGATAAGTGTCTCATCAGACAGACACTTCTTCAAATTTGAGATATGAAAAGTGGGGTGCACGCTGCTGAGCTCAGATGGCAGCTGCAATCGATAAGCCACTGGACCAATCCTCTCGAGGATCTCGAAAGGTCCAATGTATCTTGGGTTCAGTTTACCGCATTTTCCGAATCGGATGACACCTTTCCAAGGTGAAACTTTGAGAAGTACTCGATCTCCAACCTGGAACTCGAGTGGTTTGCGTCTCACATCAGCATAGCTTTTCTGACGATCATGTGCGGCTTTGAGTTTGTTTTTAATCTCGAAGATTTTCTCAGTTGTTTCGTGAATGATTTCTAGACCCGTGAGTTGGCTGTCCCCAACTTCGGTCCAACAGATAGGTGATCGGCACTTACGACCGTATAGTGCCTCGAAAGGTGCAGCATTGATGTTGGTATGATAGCTATAGTTGTACGAAAACTCGCACAATGATAGATGTCGTTCCCAGTTTACACCGAAGTCAACTACGCAGGCCCGTAGCATGTCCTCCAGTGTTTGAATTGTTCGTTCACTTTGGCCGTCGGTTTGAGGATGGTACGCGGTACTCATATCGAGACGGGTACCCAATGATTTTTGAAGTGACTGCCAAAATTGAGATGTGAAACGACTATCCCTGTCGGAGATAATCGAGATTGGAACACCGTGTCGGGCTACAATTTCTTTCAGATAAATTCGGGTAAGGCGTTCCATTTTGTCGGTTTCTTTGATCGCCAGGAAGTGAGCAGATTTGGTGAGACGGTCGACGATCACCCAAATGGTATCGCAACCGCTCGATGACTTTGGTAGCTTGGTTATGAAATCCATGGCGATTTGTTCCCATTTCCATTCCGGAATGTCGGGTTGTTGAAGTAAGCCAGAAGGCTTTTGATATTCAGCTTTGACTTTTGAGCAAGTAAGGCACTTGCTAACATAGGTGGCAATTTCAGCTTTCATGTTCGGCCACCAAAAAAATCCTTGATGCCGTGATACATTTTATCGGATCTCGGGTGAATAGAGTATTTGGACTTGTGAGCTTCATCCATCACCAAGTCTCGCAGGTTCCCAAAACTAGGCAACCAGATTCGGTTTGAGAAACACCTAACTCCGTTAGGTTTGATTTCAAATTGTTTGTCCATGCCTCACAAGGATTCATTTTTGATGTTATCGGTTTTCAAGGCTTCGAGTTGAGCAGCGTGAATCTGAATGTTTAGATCATTGTGAATAGTCATACTGAGGGCTCGGACTCGAAGTGGTTTCGATCGTTCCTTTTGACTGAGGGCATCGGCAACAACATTTGCCTTCCCTGGATGGTATTTAATTTCGCAGTCGTAATCGGTAAGTAACTCGACCCAATGACGTTGCCTCATGTTGAGGTCCTTTTGATCGAATATGTGTTGGAGACTTTTGTGGTTGGTGAAGATTGTGCACTTAGTGCCGTAAAGATAATGTCTACAGATTTTGAGAGCAAAAATGACTGCTCCAAGTTCGAGGTCATGAGTGGTGTAGTTCTTTTCGTGAATTTTGAGTTGTCGCGAAGCGTAAGCAATGACCTTGTCTCGTTGCATCAACACACAACCGAGACCTTGATGTGAAGCATCGCAGTATATCACGAAGTCATCGGTGCCTTCGGGTAATGATAGGATTGGAGCACTGCAAAGCTTTTGTTTAAGTAGTTGAAATGCTGACTCTTGTTTATCAGTCCAATCGAACTTCTTGTCTTTCTGAGTCAGTGTCGTAAGTGGTTAAGCTATTTTTGAGAAATTTTCAATGAATCGACGATAATAGCCCGCCAATCCCAAGAATTGGCGTACTTCGGTTGGAGTGGTTGGCGATTACCAGTCTTTGATAGCTTTGATTTTTGATGGGTCAACGTGAATTCCCTGACTGTCAATCACGTGACCAAGGAATTGGACTGTTTGCATCCAGAACTCGCACTTAGAGAACTTGGCGTATAACTCCTCATGCTTAAGTAGTTCGAGGATGGTTCTAAGGTGTTGCGCATGTTCTTGTTCGTTTCGTGAGTATATGAGAATGTCGTCAATGAAAACGATGACGAACTTGTCAAGGTAAGGCTTGCACACCCGATTCATAAGATCCATGAATACAACCGGTGCGTTGGTTAGACCGAATGGCATCACCTGAAACTCGTAATGCCCATAACGGGTTCTGAAAGCAGTTTTCGGGATATCAATGTCGCGAACACGTAATTGATGATAACCTGATCGAAGATCGATCTTGGAATAGAAACTTGACCCTTGAAGTTGGTCAAACAGGTCATCGATTCGAGGAAGTGGATAACGGTTCTTGACGGTCAACTTGTTCAACTCTCGATAGTCGATACACATTCGGAAAGAACCATCTTTCTTTTTGACAAATAGGACCGGAGCTCCCCAAGGTGAAGAACTCGGCCTAATAAATCTTCTTTCCAGGAGCTCCTGTAACTGGGTGGACAACTCCTGAAGTTCGGATGGAGCTAAACGAATTGGTGCTCGAGCCACAGGTGCAGCACCTGGCACGAGATCGATTGAGAACTCAACCTGTCTTGGTGGTGGTAGACCAGGTAGTTCTTTGGGAAAGACTTCTGGAAAGTCTCGAACGATTGGCACATCCTCAAGTCGCTTCTCCTCCTACTTTTTCTCCAAGATGTGCGCGAGGATTGCTGGATAACCCTTTCTCAGAAATTTTCGGGTTTTCAAACAAGATATGATATTGAGTCTCATCCCACCGGTCTCCCCCTGTATGACCAAAGTTCTACCGGCGGCGAGAGGGATTCGAACGACCTTGCCATAGCAGACGATTTCAGCGCGGTGTTTGGACAACCAATCCATACCAATAATGATGTCGAAACTTCCTATTTCAACAGGTATAAGATCGATTGAGAAGGTTTCGTCGGCTAGGTTTAAAGTGCAATTAGGTATCACACTATCGGTTTCTATGAGTTTACCATTTGCAAGTTCTACGGTGTACTTAACATCTAGGGCAACAGGGGTGATGTCAAGTAGTGGATAAAACTCATCAAAAATAAAGCTTCTATCAGCACCAGTATCAAATAGAACAGAAGCAGTTAAGTTGTTGAGAAGGAACATACCCGTGACCACATTCGGGTCCTGACGGGCATCCCCAGCATTGAGAACAAAAGCCCTTCCTTTTGCGTTGTTGTTGTTCTTCCATTTAGGACACGCATCTCTGAAGTGTCCAGTCTCTCCACATCCATAACAGGATTTGGGTTGTTGGGTGTTGTCGTTGGGTTTGGGAGCTCTGCAATCCTTGGAGGAATGCCCGTACTTCCTGCAGTTGTTGCAGGGAGACTTGCATGGACCATGGTGGTGGTAGTTGCATTTGGAACAGTATGGCCTGTCCCCAGTGTAGGCGCGTTTGAATTCAGAATTGGTGTTGTACACTTGGATGGTATTGGGCTTTTTGTTTTGGTTGTTGTGGGGTTCAGATGATTTGCGTTTGTTGTTATTGGAGGAGGAAGTGTTGGATGTCTCACGGCTGACAACCAGTGCCATGAGTTCGTGTGCTAGCCGGATAGCACTTTCGGTAGTGGTTGGTTTGGCCGAAGCGACATTCCCCTGAATGCTCTCAGGAAGGCCGCGGATGTATCTCTTGATTCCTTTTGTCTCTGGTTCCACCAGACTCGGGCGTAGCAACTCGAATTGCTGGAACTTGGTGGTATAACCCTCAATATCGGTACCCTGCACCGCCAAGTGCCAAAACTCTTCCTCCAGACGGTGTAGGGCTTCTTCGGGACAGTACTTCTCCGTTAGCTTCTTCTTCAATTCAGCCCAAGGGAGCTGGTTTGCTAATTCGATACCCACAGAGTTGGCATGGGTGTTCCACCACGTAAGAGCACCTTCCTGAAAGGTGTAGGCAGCGAATTTAACTTTGTTATCCTCCGCACAGTTGCAGAGGTTGAAAACAGACTCCATCCGTTCTATCCAACGGATCAGTCCAATGGCACCTTCCGTGCCCTTGAAGTATAGTGGTTTGCAGCTGAGAAAGTCCTTGTAAGAACAAGGCTTGATGACAGGGGTATTACTAGGAGCTTCACCAGTATTTCGGGAGTTTCGAGGCGAGTCCCGAGCAGCCAAGGCATCGGCCACAACTCGAGAAACGATAGCATTGATTTCCGCATCACTGTAACTTTTCTTCTTGGGCGGCATGATTCTTCAAGAAAGAAAGAAACAAAAGGTACATAAGAAATTGTACCAGGATGAAAAATTACAATAGATGCATGTATGTAAAAGCGGTAACATACGACATCACAATGTAAAATCAATAATATAGCATAATCGAGGGGAATTGTCAATTGATATTACGATTTCAAAAGATGATAGATAATTCCAAATTACGAGTTCCAAAAGTTACAGGATTAGATGTTTTACAAAAATACCAGGAATTGTTACATCCGGTCGAATTACATAGGTCCTACGAAAGCATATTAGGGTACAGAATCAGCCTAAGCTAATTCTTACGTAAGTTGAGTTGTGGCAGCAGTGCGTTGAGATGGGCCACAGATTCTGCGAGAGTGTTGGCCGTTCGGAGGGCGTCCTCGGTTTCCCTTAGACGTGTCTCGCACTGATGCAGCCTTGATTGTAGGATAGAGATTTCATTTCGGTTGCCAATCACTTGGTTGTGGACAACCTCCATGGTTTCGACTGTTTCTCCCACTTGATTTTGAAGAGTGTTCATGGTGCTAGCAGTGTGCTCGTGATCTTCGGAGACTTGCTCGATTCGTTCCATTGCTGTGAGTCTCCAGTTTTCGCGAGTTTCTTGTAGTTCGATATCCATTTCGTGGAGTTGTGGATCGTGATGGTGTACTCTAGCGGCTAAGTCCGTTAGAGTGTGATGAGTGAGATATGGGCTAGCTCGAGGCAACCTGGTGTCCCTCCTAGCTACCCTTGAGTTTCGTGATCCATGTGGATAAGAGCGTGATGAACTTGGTGGTGTGTTTGCCATTCTGAGACAAGGCGTTAGAAAAATGAGGCCTATATCCATATAATAACTTATATAATATAGCCTAAGATTGTAACGAGGCCTATCTATGCATACTTAGTATCACATAATAGCCTATTGGGTGTCTAGCAAAGACTTGTTTGAGTCTCGGTTCTCTCGAGGTCAGAGTCAACTAGTGTATTCCTGTTCAACATAATCGTTTCAGACCTTACATCATCTTTCCTTAATTGTACATAGTTGATCAGGCTATGTTAAATTAAAGTCGTATGCTGTAATTTCTGAACCAGTCATGCCTAATAAGGGAATACTGCCTAACGATCATAGTCTAGGCCCACTACATGCAACCTAGTTCACTATAACCTTAGGCTCTGATACCAATCTGTAACACCCCCAAATTCATTGTTTAGCGGAAGCACGATTTGGGTGTTACGAATCAATAATCACAGCACAAAGATATATAATGAACGACTGCTATATGCGTCGTTTTGAACTTGTATTGGTAAAACAAAAGTTTACAACAAAAGTAATGTTTACATTAGCTCGGTTTCGGAAATTGAGAGATTTACATCACATAATTACTTATACAAAATATAATAATGCAATTAAATCTCTAGTTGTATGAATGCTTACTCGAGCTAAAGATCCCTGCTTGTGCAGTCCAACCTACTGCTGTGTACCTGTGATACATGCTAAAATGGGTCAGCGAAAACGCTGGTGAGCTCATAGGTTTGTATGTCAACATATATTGTATGAACCGCAAGATTTATAATTGAATTTAAAGTGCAATTAAACAAAATAAAAGTTATACAGCCATGAGCACATAGTCTGAGCTTAACTTGAGTTGTCAGGCCCACTTAAGGAAACCTAACTTGAAATGCCTCCTACGAGTGCCTAATCCACACTCGTCTTCCCAAATGCTAATACGTCTGTTTCACCAGTTAGTGCGTGCTAACCCGAACGAGGATTGTCAATCCTATATGATATCATATACTAACATTCACGCTACTACGTATTACCAGACTATGCTATGGAGGACTTTAAATTGATTAGCTTGAAACTCATGTAGTATTTGATTTGATTTGTACTTGCGTTCAACTTGTAAAACAAAACGAGCAATAATATCACACCCCTGATTGAAAAGCAGTAAAATAGGGGTCATGAGACTCACCTGAGTCTTGAAAGTTTGAATTAATAACTTGGATTGATTTGCCTTGAAGTGTTGTCCGAAGACTCGTAACCTGAAGGTGTCCATGACACGCGATGGTTATTAATTGTTTAGGCATCTCGAAAGACTACCTTTATAATTATTTTGTCCAAATTACCCTGATTTGGTTGATTGACTTGTCCAAATTACTACGATTTTGTTGATTGACTTGAATATTTGAAAACGAGTACGGCCCGTTGGTGATTGTTTTGTAATAATAATCTAAACATTATTATCTTGTTTTTCGAAGTCTTATGTTTGTATCATACATACCAATGTATTTCCGAAGTCGTGTAGTTTAAAAGTTTAAGGTTTTACTAGTCCAACACTTAGTGAAAATCTGAGTTTTTAAACATTCTGTTTTATGCGACCCAAGATGCGACATAAAAATTTATCATGCGACACAATGGTTGTGTCGCATAGAAGTGCGACACAATGAGCTTAGCGACACAAGGGTTGTGTCGCATAAGCGAACGATGCTGATTTAACAGCGACATAATGAGTGTGTCGTATGATAATTGCGACATAAGGTACGACATAATATTGTGTCGCAAAAGGTCCGACATAACTGGGTTTTTACGACACAAAATACGACATAAGTAATTTTATACGACACAATATGCGACACAAGGCTTGTGTCGCAAAGATGAACATCAACCCAGAACCCAGCGACTGTCGACATTTTCCCACCAAAAGCTCAAATCTAACTCATTTTTAAGCTATAAAATCGTGTTTTCCCCTTTGTAATAGACATATATACACTTAAATAAACCATCAATACGTAAAAATAAGCTAAGACGAGCGTTTGCGGGATTTTGTCGGAAACTTACAAAGTGTCGAATCGAAAATCCGAAAAGATGAGGTTGTAGATCGTTGCGTGGTGGTTCCTGTTCTCTAAAAATCTTCGGGATTGGAGGTCGTTTAGTGTTGTTATTTGTCGATTTTGTGTGATGTTGGTGTAGTTTGGTTTTGAGAGAAAAAGGGGAGAGAGAGAGAGAAAAGGGAAAGATGAGAATGGTGGTGAGATGGGTTTCTCCACCCATTTTGGCAGATTTTCGTGGGGCCCACCCCTTGTGGGTGTGTCCCAAATTTATCCCCCGCGTTTGCGCTCCATGCGGTGTTCGTTTTCCCGATCGTTTAAACGTTAAACCATTATTTTATGTGTTTAAATATGTGTTTTAAAATGTGAATGTTTACCCAAATATTTTGTTGAAGTATTTTATCACATACTTACTAATTGCGTTATAAAATATAACGTTAGCTTGTTTTTGTTTGTTTGCGCGTTTAATATTTTAATCGCGTAATCATCGATTGTAGGTTATGAATTGTGTACGAAATATTATAAATTAATATTTTTGGATCTAAGTGTATCTTTAAATAACATTGTATTATTTAAATTAAATTGTTCACCAACGTCCGTATTTAATTGATCGAAACACGTTCGGTTTGAAACTTGTACGATTTAATTAAATCGTATTCTTGTATATATTCAACAACATACATATTGATACATTAATTAGCCTAACACAGAACTAATTACATGTATTAAAACTTGATTAGGTACTAATCACTAGTCCTAATTTTGTCGGGTGTCACAATTATAAATGTTGATGTAAACTTTTTTTTAATCAATACAAGTTGTTAAACGACGCATATAGAGTCGTTTATTGTATACCTTGTGTGCTTGATTACATGATTAGTCGCGCCCTGACCCGAACCGCTTCCGCATCATAATTTGGGGGTGCGACATTAGTGTTAGCATTATTTTGCAAAACCTGTTCTCCATTTCTGAAAATGTAAGAGGGATTTGTGGTTTAAATCTGGTAAAAGATGATTTGCTTAAGGACAAGCAAAAGTCCAAGTGTGGGGATGTTTGATATCGCTCATTTTGTACATACTTATCTTGCGCGATATCATTGTATTTTGGTTGTCTTTTAGTTTATTTTTAGAACTTTCGGTACTTAGTTTGTGTAAATCTGATGTTCAGGTTAACATGTTGAAGTTTTGAAGATTGGTGATAAATTGGTTAAGTTTTGCAGCTAAAAGGTGAAAATGCAGCTAGAAGTCTGAGTTGAACTGAAGAACGCGATCCCAGCCATTGACCAGGATCGCGTTTCCAAGAGTAAATTCACCTCAGTCGGATTTCTACACAAGAACGCGATCCGGACCCTCTAGTAGGATCACGTTCCAACGGCCAATAAGGAACGCGATCCCAGCATCACAAAGCTGGATCGCATTTGCCTTTGTATTTCTGGAAGTTCTGGATCGCGTTGCTCAGTGCTGGATCGCGTTTGTGGGCGGTTACAACTTTTTTTGAAAGTTACAAATACGTTTTTATTCCATTTTGAACATAACTTTTGATATCAGAAAACCCTAGAACGAATTTTCTCTCAACTTTGGAAGTCTTATTTCAACTTTGAAGATCTTTCTCATCATTTTAATCATTAGGTTACGGAGATTAATCATCAAATCATTGTAATCATTCGTAAACTCTCTTTATTTTATATAACCATGTTTACTTTGGTCTCAATTATATCTTTTGATTGTTCTTGTGTAATTATGAGTGGCTAAATTTATTAAACACTTGTTTGGATGAAATAACTAATGATTAGGGGTATTAACTTTTGATATTCATGTTTAATCAAGTTACGTTTAATCGAATTTCTTACGAGTTAGGGTTTCATTATTCATTTTAAATTGTTTGATGAACAAATGAATGATTGTAGCGGATGTTTATCATTTATATGTTTATTATCAATTGTTTGTCTATGAATGATTGAGTTTTGATTGCGAACGCAGAGAAATCATAATTTAGAAAATTAAACCTAAACGTGTAAGTTGTTGAATGTGGAGAATGTCTTTCATAGATTAAATTGTAATTTGATAAATTGAGATTAGAGTTTAGGTGATGGCGAATGTTAAACCTAATCTAATTGAGATGAACGTGAATTGTTATTGATTCGTTCTAATTGAATACCCCGAAGTCATTAGTAAAATAGATCAAGCAAGTGTCGTTTTCTAGTATCGAAAAAGTTATTAAATCAATTTGACTCTTCCTGAGTCCACTTAGTTTGATCTAATTAGTTTGTTAGGCAAAGTGACAATTCGGTCACACAAAACCCCAAGTCTTTTCTGTATTTAAGTTGATTGCATTTAATTATAATTCTCGAATACATAGTCCCTGTGGAACGAACCAGGACTTACTGTAGCTATACTATACATGATAGGGTATACTTACCTCAGTTGTGTAATAGTTAAGTGTCGGTATATCTTAGTTTATTTTATAACTTTTTTTTACACATCAGGTGCCTCTATGCGTGTGTCTAATCAACACACGTATGAACAAATGATAATGCGTCCGTTTGACCAGTCAGTGCTTGCTGACCTGGACGGGGAGTGTCAATCCCATATAGTACCATACACTAATCGAGTTTTGTAGAATAATCGGTATATTATGCGTGAATGTTATGTATGATACCATATGGGATTGACACTCCCCGATTATTCTACAAATCTTCATATTCTGCGTGAATGTTAGTGTTGAACACTTTTTCTAGAAATACACCGATTATTCTACAAAACTCGATTTGTGTGACTGTTACTGTATGGTACCATATTCTGCATGAGTTTATCATCTAATCATTTAAGTCCTCCAAATCGAGTTTTGTAGAATAATCGGTGTATTTCTGGAAAATAAGTAGAATAATCGGTGTATTTCTGGAAAAAGTGTTCAACACGAAAGTTGTAGATAACGAAAATATGAAGATTTTGGCATAGGTTTCATGCATTTATCTTATGTGTACGCTTTTATACGAATTCTTTCGTGAGGCTGTTTTCTGGGACAGAATCTGTCATTATACGTATGTGTTCGAAAACGTTTTTCGTTATAATTTTTGGACATCATCAAGTTGTATGAGCAATGTAACATCTATATAAACATAATACAAGTACTTTTCAAAAGTGTCAAAAATCTTACAATGATCGTATGAGGAATCCGAAAAGATGGAAATGTAGCTCTCGTTAACGCGATCGTTATTGCTTCTATCGACTTGATGATCCAAATTGGTTTTGATGGTGGATTATGGTGGTGAAAGTGGTTGATTTTAGAGAGGGAAAGAGCAGAGATTAGAGAGAGAATAAGAGAGATTGAGTTGGTGATTGAATCAGATATTTGTGGGATTTGGTGTGGCTTATGGTCAAAGAGAAGCAAGATCCATATTTCATGGATCTTGTTGGCCGATTTTCTTGGCAATATGGGGAGGCAAGATTTGTTTAAATCTTGTCTCCAAACTTTGGTATTATATCCGTGTTCATTTACCCGATCGTTTAAATGTATATTTAGACGTTATGTATTATATATACGTTTTTAAATAACGAATAAACTTTCGATATTTTTGAGTTGAAGTATTCTATCAAAATATTTGTTAATGAGTTATAAAAATATAACTTTGGTTTGTTTCATTTATCGAGCGCGTTTTATGTATTTTTGGTCGCGTAGACGTTATTTATACGATACGAAATACTTATGAAATATTATCAAAATAATATTTAGAAACAAATATGTTTATTAAATAAATTCATATTATTTAATAAAATAGGTTCACCAACGTCCATATAAATGAATCGGAATTTGGCCGATATAAAGTGACACGATTCATTAATCATGTTAATGCGTATATATAACAATCCACGTAATGATACACAAAATTAGCCTAACATAGAACTAATTACATCTGTTAACAAAATGATTAGGACCTAATAACTAGTCCTAATTTGACAGGTGTCACAACTTTCGACGACTTTTTTTTTTGGGTTTTACAAATTGTACAAAATTAGTAACATATGTGTTACTCGCTGGTATCATATGTGTTACTAGCCGGTATCACATGTGTTACTTATTTTCAAAACCCACCAAAAAAACGAAAAAAAAGGTTCGTCGAAAGTATATCTTGTCACATCTATAATCGAAGAAACTAAGACGCTGATTTTTATGGTGCAATTTTTGTGATTTTTCGACTTACCGTTTGGGAGATATTTAAATTTTAAAAACGTGTGGAAAGTGGGTTTAGTGACACGTGACGTATTTCTATTGATTAGATCATTCTCATATTGATGTACTCATTTGAACCTTACCCTACATATGATCTAAAACTAGACATACTAATCTTATCGGTTAAATATTTTTTCTTTCTTATTCGCATCTTATCAATTCTTTAAATTTACTAATCATATATTGTAGTAATTTAGACTAGGGCTAAAAGTTTACGTATACATATTATTTTCCTTACCAAATTATAATTTAAAACAATTTTGAATAAAAAAAAAAGTGTAGTACCCAAATATTTTTAAAAAAAGTGTCATTTTTACCCAAGTTTCATAATAAAATTATCAAGGTTCCTTTCGGGTTAAAATTCTTAACGTTTCTCAAATCGTTTCACGTTTATCGTTTTGGGGCTCGTTTTTGTTGACTTGGTCAAACGGGCTCGGTTTGACCCGAAACTTTTAGGGTAGTCTTAAATATGTTTCTAAGGCTCGGAAAAATATTCGTTAAGTTTCGTGTTTGGCCCGAAGTGTCGGTTTCATAAATGGTACAAAAATAGTCCTTAACTTGTAATTGACAGATTTTGGACTCGTTTCGGGTCTCGTTTTCACTAAGTCCGAATTAATTCTTGAGAAAAATCACATTTGTTCATCTATGTCCTAAGTATTTTATGTAATTTTTCCATGAATTTTAGACACCTAGAAGCCAGCCAAATAAAATGGTAAAGCCCATAAGGTCCAGTTTTGACCAATCCGGCTACAACGTCAAACATCTAATTTTCTGGACAAATCGGTGTATTTTTAGAGGTCGAGCTCTAAATGAAAGTTGTAGACAACATCCATACAAAGATTTTGGTTCAAGTTTCATACATTTATTCGGCCCAAAGCTCAAGATATGAGCTCGAGAAGGAAGGGCAGTTTTCTACCATCCGGAACAGTTTCGACCACTCGCCAGAGAAAATTATTTTCGTGTACTAAACGGACTCGAAACGTTACGAAACAAATTTTGTTAGAAACCTTACTTCTTGTATTTCATTTTAAGCTTAAGAAACGTCCATTTTCATGTTGAAATGATTTTTCTAAAAATCGTTGAAGTAGATGAAGTTTCTGGACAGAAAACATAAATATGTATTTCGAGTTTTAAAACGCGTTTCGGTTAATTATTTGGACATTTTATAGTTGAGTGAGCATATAAACATATAAACAAAGTAAATCCAACTAAATCTAGTAAAATAAGAGGGTTCTTTACAAAGAAGTGGAGATCTAAGACCAGAAATGAGATGAGGAGGTGATGGGCTTCGTTTTCTTACGTTTATCTTCTATTTTCTTCAAGACTTGAGTGGTGGAGCTATGGTGGTGAGTGGTGGCTGTTGTGACAGCCCTTGGAGGCTGTAAAAAACGTTTTAGAGAGAGTGGATAGAGAGAGAGAGAGGTGGTGATGGATGAGCAAATTGTGGAACATGTTTGGTGATTTATTCAAAAGCAAGATCCACAAACGGTGGAAGGTGTTTGTGGGCTGGAAAAATCAGCCCTTGTGGGCCCCACTAGATGGTGGGTGTCTCACTTTTTGGTTCCTCAAATTTACGCTCCGAGCGGTGTTCGTTTACCCGGTCGTTTCATCGTTCGTTTAATCGTATAACGTTATATGTAATATGTTTCGGTAACGTTTTAAAACACAATTTTTTTCGATGATAGATTCACTCAAATGGTATGTTTTAAGTTACCAAAATGATATTCAAGTTTTCATTTGGTTGTCGGTTGTGAATTGTATAATTGTTCGAGTCGTGTAATGTTTTTAAACGTTATTTTCGTACGCGTGTAATCGCGTTATTTTTACTTGAAGTATTTTATCAAAATACTTTGTTTTGAGTTATAAAAATATTACTTGAATGTGTTTCGTTTGTCGGGCGCGTTTCGCGCATTTTCGTCGCGTTCGGTTACATTTTCAGCAAAACGTGTATGTTCGTTATATTATAAACATAATATAAAGTATTTATCAATGTTACTAAATAATTTCATATTATTTAATAAGTGTTTCACTAACGTCCCTATTGTGTTGTCAGATATATATCTGGCACGAATTTGTACGATTTGGACGAATCGTATACGTGTATATATATATATATATATAATCATTATTATTATTATATATATATATAAGTAGTTACTGTACTTAGTCCTATTTTATACTAAATACATGTAATAAGCACATAATTAGGCACAGTAATGACGTCCTAATTTAGCGGGTGTCACAATATTTTTTCACCCCAATTTAAAAGCAGTTAAAGAGTAAAATAATGGCTGTGAACTCACCTCGTGAATTCGTGAGAGCTAGCGTTTCAAAAGCAAGTATATGTGTATTTCCGAGTGTAACCTTCTAGCGCCCTAAAAGCATAAAGTTATTCATGTAAGTAGTGTCTTAAAAGCCCATCTATGCCAGTTGTTCACTCAACTAGTATGTTTGTGTGTTTATTGTTTTTCAAAATCTGTACGACCTGTTGGTGGTGTTTTTGAATAATATTTCTCAAAATATTATTATTCTCGTTTCGTTTCGTAATTACACTTAATATTTCTCTCAAAATATTAGTATAGTTGTTTCGTTTTAATGTACGCATTTGAATGTTTATGAGTTGTTGTATTTATATTTTATTCATCATGTAAATATATTTTATTCGTCGTGTGTGTGTATATATATATATGTGTGTGTGTGTGTGTATGTGTGTGTGTGTGTGTATGTATGTATGTATGTATGTATACTCTTTGTTTCGTTATATATATATATATATATATATATATATATATATATATATATATATATATATATATATATATATATTACATTTGAGTAAATATGTATATATATATATATATGAGTGTCGTCTTCGTTAATCTTATATATATGTAGTTTTCGTTTTCGTTTAAGTGTAAATGTAAAAGTGTCGTATTTCGTTTGTGTTATATTTATATATTTTCGTTCGAGTTTTGAAACTAAATACTAAGAACTCTTTATAGACTAAAATCTTAGTATTAAAAAAATTCGGTCCAACTTTTTATCGTATCGAGTCGCGTTTTGTTGACTTAGTCAAACCTACTCGTTTTGTCACGAAACTTTTACACGATATTTACAATGTTTTAGTACTCGTAAAAGGTAAGTTTTATGATTTTTGGCAAACTCGAAAGTGTCGTTATTTAAAGGTGTCCAAAACAGTCCCTCAAACATATTTACCTCTAAATACTCTCTTTTGTGACCTTGTTTTGACTAGTCAAACATTCGAGATGAATTACGAAATTTTTACCAAATAATCCCACGTGTGTTAGCTTTCCGAAAAGGTAAATTACATAATTTTTGGTTAAGTTTAAGTGGTCCAAAAATATTAATATGTCCCCTGGTGTCCAACAGCTCAAATTTCCTCTATGTGTCCAAAGATCTAATTATTAACTAAGCTACACATAACTTCATAAGGTGAGATCATACAATTTTTAAAGCTAACAAAATTTGTGAATTTTAGGAAAAAGTCTCACGTCATTTAGATCTATGTACAAGAAGTTGTGGCCTTCCAAAGTTGGGCCAAAAATCTGTCTTCAGTAGCAGATTTGTTATCTCGTCTTTAAAAATAGTTTTGAGGTAACAAACGTTGCTCAAAAATTACGAAACCAGTTGAATTTGAAAGATAACTTCTTGAACTTATTCTTAGGCACAAGAAACGTCCATTTTGGATTTGTTTTGAGCAAGATCTCGTGTCTTGATTTCAGAAAAGTTTTCTGTCCAGAAATTTGTTTGTACTTTTGAGTATATTTGGTTGTTTCAAGTGTTTCAAAACGTATTTTTAAAATGTTTTTGGACAAGATCTAGGAGAGTGAACCTACTAGCATGTTTGTTAATAAAAACATATAAAAGAAGGTCAAGAAAAGTTTTCTTACAAATGAGTTGAATGAGAACAAGTAGAAGAAGGTAGTGAACTTTTCCCTAGCTTGTTTCCTTTGAACAAATGATGAAGATGAAGGTGGTGGTTTATGGTGGGTTTGTGGTGGTGGAGGCTGCTGGAAATCGTGAAGAGAAGGAGAGAAAAAGGAGAGGGGAAAGATTGCTTGAGTGTGGAATGTGATTTGGTGATGGTGTGTACAAGTAATCAAAGACAAATGAGGGGTATGAGTGTGGTAGTGGGTGTGGGCAGATTTTTAGGGTCAAAGGGGAGGTATGTGTTTGCTAAAGATTTGTCTCCCCATTTAATTGTAAATCACAAGATATTTAGGTCGTCAATCGTTAATCGTGTTTAGTGTTTATTCGGTTAATCGTTAGTTAGTTAACGATTGTTAAATGTTGATTATAATTAAAGTATTACCCCAAATACTTAGTTTGTATTTTCACAATGTTTGTTTCGTTTCGTTTAGTAGTCGAGTTCGATTTGTGAACTTTTGATGTGTTCGTTACGTTTAATATAAAACGTATAATCGTTAACATAGGAACGTTATGCGTAAATGTTTATAGCATAATTAATAGTCGTAAATAACTACTATTTAGTTATAAAATAGTTTTATGTTATTTATAAAATTCGAATCACCAACGTTCGTATGTTTTTGTCGGACTCAACCCGATTGTTTTCGCGTAATTAAAATAATTACGTATTTTGTAATACCTCAAGTATTAAATTTTTGTGGGCTTGTGCTAGACTTATCTCATTAAAATAGTTTAGTTTTCGTTAAGTAGGGAATTAGCGTAAGAATGCACGTGATTAGTGTACGGAAGTATACCGTAATTTGAGGAGTGTCACGGACTTTCTTTTTTGGGGGTTTTACAAATTGTACAAAATTAGTAACATATGTGTTACTCGCTGGTATCACATGTGTTATTAGCCGGTATCACATGTGTTACCCGCTTGTAATACATGTGTTACTCGCCGGTAACACATGTGTTGTTACCAGCTAGTAACACATGTGTTACTTATTTTCAAAACCCACCAAAAAAACGGAAAAAAAAATTCGTCGAAAGTATACCTTGTCACATCTCTAATCGAAGAGAATAAAACGCTGATTTTTATGGTGCAATTTTTCGACTTACCGTTTAGGACATATTTAATTTTTAAAAACGTGTGGGAAAGTGAATTTAGTGACACGTGACGTATTTTTATTTGTTCCCTCATTCTCATATAAAGTTGATGTACTCATTTGAACCTTACTCTGATCTAAAACTACACATACTAATCTTATCGGTTATATATTTTTTCTTTCTTATTCGCATCTTATCAATTCTTTAAATTTAAACTAATCATATTTTGTAATTTAGACTAGGGCTAAAAGTTTATGCATACATATTATTTTCCTTACCAAATTACCTTAATTTAAAACAATTTTTGAATAATAAAAAAAAAAGTGTAGTGCCCAATATTTTAAGGTCGGGTAAGAGGTTGAGCTTGCAGCTGGCCTTAAATTCACATTACCCTTCTAGAATCGAGCTTTGAATTGCAACGGTACTCTGAATTTTAGAGCGACTGAAATAGCTCCAACATTTCAAGCCCTTTACTTCTCTGTAAGTCTAATCTCTATAAACCCTAATTTTATCCCCCTTTTCCAGTTTCTTAATTGTTAAAATGTTCTTTTTTTTTCTTCCTAATTTCATACTCCATAAGTTTTTTTCTGGTAGTTTTTAACAATGAAATAGAGGGCATTAGGTTTATTTTTACTCAAATAGTACCCAGCTGTAATTTAATATATGCATGACTTTTTAAATTTTTTTTTTTTTTTCCTAAATTTTATTTATTGAGGAGGGATGTGATTAATTGTCAATTAGATGACTGCATGTTAGTGGGGTTTGATTTAATGGTTTGAATTTTGTTTTCGTATTTCAAAGTTTGATGCTTTTTTGTGTAATTAGGGTTTATTTATGGGTTTTTGAGGCCTGCAGTTTCTGTCTTTTATTTTTCAGTCCATTTGCATAACAAGCCCTTTGCCCCTTTCATGTTGTTTACTTACTTGGTCATGATTTGAGATCTGCTCATGCATATACTTGTTTAAATGCTATGAAAAGACAAAATCGGAGATTTCGATTTCATCATAGTGTTCTCCCAAACAAAGTAAACAAGGATCTCATGTTTGTCTTGCATTTTTAGGATCTAAACTAGAGATGTGTGATGCAAATTGTTCACCTTTTATAAAGCACGCTATCGTTCTCCGATTGCATTATATAGTGGCCTATTGATGTTCAAAATTTGCTTGGTTTGTGGCATACAAGATATTGATTAGTACTTTTCTTTTATAACCATACAAGTCGCTAACTGAAGACAACCCACTACCTCAAAGGGTGGATCTTTTCTCCAAATTGGAAACTAGTTTTGGGCAGATGTGACTCGAAAGATACCCTCTTATGCTAGTTATTGACCTCCAGTTTTACTCGTCTCTAAAAGACTACTCATATTGGCCTCCCCTTTAGACTCTATCCTGTTGTGGAATTTAAATAGCATTTTTAATGCGTGTGAACTCTCATATGCGTTTCTCCTCGTGGGGTTTTGCTTTTTTTAACTGGTCGGTTAAAGGATATATGTGCATGGAACTTTAAATAAGTTGAATGTTAAATCCCGCTGATGAGGTCTAAAATAGTGGTTCATTTAATGCATGTGTTGAATGCTTTTTGATAAAACAGAGGTGTCAATTCTCTTCTTTTATGTATTTGATCGTACCTTTTTTGGTGTACATATGGAGATAGTAGCATTTGTGTCAAGATCACTCAGTTCCCTAACATAAGTTTAATTTTGACATGTAATTAATAATTATTGATAATGATATACTTGCTACTTTGCTAGCAACTTTAGGTTTAAGAAATGTGTGGCAAAATGGACAGGTTCAACAAGTTTGGAAATTGGAAACAGACAATTTTGTAATGGAAAATTTCTTAAAGTTGGCCAGATTGGGTTGACTTGATCCACACTAACAGTTTTTACCTGCTTAATAACTTTCACGATTTGTGCAATTGCTTATCCCTACAAAAGGAAACATTGCTGATTTTTGTCACTCTAAAGGTTTGTCATATCACTTTCAAGAGTAATAAGTTATAATTATCATTGATTTTCTCACCAGGTTGCATGTGAATGGCTACGAAGAGAACTCCGCCTGTTCCTTTGGATATATCTTCGGATGATGACGATGGTGAACCTTCTCCATCCAATGGAACCAAAGACCTTGCTGCTGCCAAGCGACCAAAAATTGAGACTGCAGTTATCATGCCTGTCAAAAAAGTAGTAACTGAAGGTAATTAGTTTAATTTTTTGGTAGTAATAGACTTCTGATTTTTATGTTTGCTACTTGCTCTCTTAAACTTGTATTTAGAGGTGGCATATCATTTGGCAGTTTTAGCCCATAATTTAATATCTAGATTCAATTAGGTGTAAATGTTGTCTTGAGGAGATGCATTTAGCAGCTGTCCATTGTAATACTAAAATCTTGTAGATTATGTAGACATAGAAAGTTCATATTTTAACATTTCTATTGTAATAATACAAATACTGCAAGTAATGGGGTTACTGAACGCAGTAACTTATTTAATCTGACTAAATTTTCTTTTTTAAGGGGTACCCTAAATCGTTTCTTGATGCAGAATTATTATTAAGAAGTGCAAAAATGTATCAAGATTACATGAAGCACATCCCTCTTCCAGCTCAGCGTGCCTCAGTCATATCATTCACCTCATGGAGTGGTTTAGCGAAATCAATGAAACAAATGTACCAGCAGCCCCTCCATTACCTGACCAACATTCGTGTAAAAGAGTGGGATCAAATGAGAAGTGATGCTGACATCAAAAGTGAACCATTAGACACCATAATTCATCCATGTAAAGCCGAAACTAGCATTTGGCTTATGGAAGAAGTTCACAGGCTCACAACCTCTCATCAGTTTCTTGCTAAACTTTGGTTAGCCAATCCCATGTACAATGCGTCTATTGATACCGTTTTCCCCCAATTATGAAGTTTGTTTATGTATTTTCGTACTAACTGAATTGGTAGTTTTTTTTTCTTCTTTTTGGATGACGAAGAATTGATGTTGGTAGCTTAGTTTGCAGAATTAGAATTTGTGACACTAGATTTTCCTTAAACGAAATCTGTTACTGTTTGTATGACCAATGTTCATGACGGATTTTGGAATCATTTCGTTTTTTTTCTCCTTATTTTCTGGGAAAATAATGTGTTACCCTTTACCCTCATCAAGGGCTTAAGCATTAATACAATTTTTTTTTGTCAATGTGACTAGATGATGATTAGAACATAAAATATAATCTGAGTCCTGAACTTTATTTTACTCTACATTGCAAGGTACAGGTTGCTAACTGAGTTTGTTGATTGTTCTAAGGTCTTGCGAATGTTCAAAACATGATTGTTTAGTTGTCTCAGAAATATCTTTTAAAAATTACGTTCACAATCCAAGATATGATTCTTTCACTCATCACAATAAACCGAGTGAGACTACCCATGAACAGATTTTATACAAGGGCACAGCACATATTTTACACATGTTCCATGCTTTGAACATTAAGGATGCTTTTTGTTCGTGATATATTTTTGAAGAAATTGAAATTCATCAAAAGGAATTTCAATTCATTTGACCCAAAAGAATTGAATGAATTACAGTTTCATCAGTTACTCAATTCCAATTCCAATTCTATCAAATTTTTTCAAATTATGTAAAACCAAACATAGCCTAAGTTTCTTTCTTTTCCACTTGCTCTCTATATAGATCTGAAGAATCTGACGGTCAAAACTAAATAAAATATCAATCTACAAGTAACAATACATATAAATGTGCCTTGTAAATCATAGCAAATAATAAACATATGTTGTATTTATGGTAAATCTCCAAGACGACAAAAAATTATTTGTTTCATATAATGTTGTTTTCCTCGGTAGAACAAAAATATCAACGTGAGGACAACAAATCGACATCTGAACTACCAAAGGAAATCTATAGCATATAGTATGGCAAATATAAGAAAACTTGGGTAAAAAGAGAGCAGCTTCAGGTGGAAAGCAACGGGTCGAAGCAGCTGTGAATGTTTTTTGTCTTTCTAATTCTTACATCAGCAATACTTTGGATATCTTCTTCGTATACACAAACAATGACCATACAGCTAGCCAAGCCGATACGTAAAGTAAAGCAACACCAGATGCTCCCAGTAACCCTACCTCTGTAAAACTGCATATTTGTTGTCAAAGGTGTCAACATAAATGCTTGTAATCGTCTGTTACTCTGTTGACATTATATAGGCTAGAGGTGGCAAATGGGCAGATCAATTCGGTAACAGGCCAAAAGAGAATTTTTTTATGGGTCATGTCATGTTAAGTTACTTCATATAACATTTTGTCCTATAATAGTTGGGTGCTGAAAACATGGTTAAAAAGATATAATAATTAGGAGATTTTATGCACATATGGGTGACTTTCAACCTATTTGACCCGTTTGCTTTTAAGCTACTTATTTGTTACTCATTTTAACTTCTGGGAATAAAACATAAACCGAATCGACCAATTTTCCACTTCTATTTAGACGCTTTATTAAACTGTTCTGTTTAGAGTCCACTCTTGATTTTGACTTGGATGGTTGCATATGTTGCAATATTTATCAGGAAGTCAAAATGTGGACTTGTTTAGGATGGAAAGAATACTTCAATATCTTGAACTGGGAATAACATATAATTACATACGAACCTTCGGTCCCTAATAGCAAGAAGAACGGTTAAAGACGTCATTTGTGTGGCTGTTTTCCACTTCCCCAAATTATTTACAGCAACAGCCTAAATACCATGCATTGTATTCAAGACATTACAGAGTTTTCCATAATAATATAATAATAATAATAATAATAATAACAAAACAATAACTAAAATATGATGTGACAGAGATTACCCCTGAAAGTTTACTACCCTGTGAAGCAGCCCATTCTCTCACTGCAGACATCGTTATCTGGAATAGAGTGTAAGCTGTTGTCAGATACTTAAAGAACACCAAGTTTTGTTTAGCATTATCAA
Source organism: Helichrysum umbraculigerum (assembly GCA_949592205.1). Taxonomy (NCBI): domain Eukaryota; kingdom Viridiplantae; phylum Streptophyta; class Magnoliopsida; order Asterales; family Asteraceae; genus Helichrysum; species Helichrysum umbraculigerum. The sequence goes on from CATIUR010000003.1 coordinate 76,512,716, forward strand.
AAATAACAAAATAAATGTTGCAGGGATTACAGCCATGAAAAATATAGAAATGGTATACTGCAGAGAGAAGATTCGTCAACGCATGGAAGTACTAAACTGATTTTTATGCTTCATGGAAGAATTAACGTCTACATAAAACGAAGGCAAGACCATTTCAGACCAGAGTCCTGGGACGGAGGAAAGGGACGGAGGAAAGATGGGAATCGACAAAATGGTCAATGATCATAGACATAAGACATAGCCACTAATGTGTGGTGCAAGCATGTTACATTAATAGCACAGGGTACCGACTCACAGAAGCTTTATCTCATATACAGATCAAATGTTGCAACTTATATTCCCTGTCTAAATAAGAATGCAACACTTTCATTTTACGATGAGTTCATTATACAATTTTACTTTCTGCCCATCGCTAATCACTACTTAAAATTAGTTATTCTAACTTTGGTCCACAAGTTTCCTTTATTTTTCTCCTTACAAAGGGGCATTTCTACGCATTTAATTCATGGCGAAACATTTGTAATAAACTATGCGTCAAGGAAAACATTGTATACAATTAACCAAAACATTGTGTACAATTAACCATAGAAACTTGAAAGCATCATCTAATACAAAGCAAAGTGCATTTCCTTCACAAATCAATCTTTTCCAAATATATATTTAGCTTGTCAACACTAGTTTAATTTTCACATGTACAGCGGTTTTTCATCTAATTAAGCTGTGTAAACTTTTAGGGGTGCATAAACTGAGACTGACCTAACCAAGTTCAAGCTGCTCAAATGACAAGTGGACAACTCAACAGGGTATCATGTGCTAGCCCATCTGATGGGTCTTGGCATGTCACATGATTGCCCTAAAGCTCATTTAAACAGGAAATCAAAGTCCTATTATCTAGAAACAAATTCCTACAGCACGTGTTGGCCAACCTAACAAAGGTAACCAATATGAATAGAATATATCCCAGCTCCTACAAGGAAAAACACGTGCAGCTATAGGCCACTAGAAGCAAGAGTACAAGACCTTCACTTAATTACTTTTTATACATAGTGTTCTAAACTCTAATTTTGGCACCATTCAGGGAGTATCATCCTGCTATACATCATTTACTTGCGCTGGGTAGAGGTAAAATGAAGATGATAGGTTCATCCATCAACAAATGGATTCGATGAATAACTAAAAGAATATGATTCGAAATGTATAGAACAAGGTATACCAGAATATTTGACTTATTCCTTAAATTATATGATTTGAGAGGGAACATGTTTGAAGTATTATACAGTCAAACAGGATAAAACACAAAGTCTAAAAAGTGTCTCGGTGCAAAACTCCAGACTTCATAGTCACAACGAAGTTCTAGATTGCAGCAAATGCAGAACTGCTAGAAAAGTACAGGACCTACAAGGCTACAACAGTTTATTCATCATGCCATTGAAGTAGTTATACTGACCAGAACCTCTCCCGTAAATTCAACAAGACTCGCACACTTTTGGCAAACATAAACAAGAAAAAGAGGCAACAAGATTGTGGAACAATCCAAATGTATTCAAGAGTCCAGATTGAATTTACAATTTACAATGATGCATACATAAAAAAAGAACACATTTCGAACACATCATCTTAAAATCATACACGAGGGAGGGGATTTATTCATGCCTAATGATGTGTATTGTGGAGAGAAGACAAAAGGTTGGCAACATATTTATACCATGTGCCATGTGCAAAAGACAACATATAATAGCCTAACCCGCAATCCCCTTTATAAGCTTCAGTTCCATCATATTACTTCATGGAGAAAGAAAGAATAAATATCAATGTGTCATATCCCAGTTAGAGGGAAGAAGGGTCATCAGATCGTGTTTGGCAACTTTGCTATCTAATGTTTGGCAGAATTATGCTAACGTCAAAATATCTCATTCCTGTGATGTGTACAGCACACCTTCTAGCCAACATCTTAATCAGTATAATTGGTTGCAAAGGGTAATAGAGAGTCAATCCCATGTTAGCTGTCAAGAAAACTTTTCTTAATAATTAGCATTAATTGGTCAATGATCCGCAGCAAGTTAATGTAAAGGCTCTTGAAGAAAAGGGATCAATATGATGAAAATATATGACCAAATAAAGCATCTAAAAAGCTCTGATTACATCATCAACAATTCTGCATATCCAAGAACAAAGCATTAAGCTCAGGCATTACCTCTCTACCAATTACTGCAATTGATGGTACAGTCAATAACCAAGGCCATTGTCCAAGCATAGCAGCTTCCGGAGGTTTTGTACATAACAATACCAAGGTAGTAGCAACCATAAGCTGCACCCAGCAAGAATGAATAATTAGACAAAGATAGAAAGTGTTAAAATAATCAAAATATATTCTTCCTGAGAAGGATGCCAAACAATGCAAAATATCATACCCAAGGATCCAACAGTACCACTGTACTAATGAAAAGCAATACCAAAGAAAACAATATGTTTTGACGTCCAAATAAGCACCCAATTAGAGATATACCTTGTCAGCCACCGGATCTAAAAATGCACCAAAGGCGGTTCCTAGGTTCATCTAGAAGAAAAAAACGATTTAAAATAATTTAGATAGAACAAAAAATAATTTTTAGTATCTTTCTTCAAAGTTCAGAGCATCTAAATGCATACTTTTCGTGCAAGATACCCATCAAGCCAATCGGTGATAGCTGCAGCAATGAAGATGCTTGTTGTAGCAGTTGTCCCTAGCCGACTATTCATATAAAAAGCTACAAAAATCAGGAGAAAAACCCTGTCAGTATCATCAAGACGACAATGCATGCAACAGAAAACATACAATCACCCAATATAAACAACAAACAGTAATATCAGGTATAGGTCATGCTAAACCAAATGCCATTTGTAGAATAGATCATGCTACTTTTGACTATAAGAACAGACAAGCAACTAAAACGATGAAATAATATGCATCATAAACAACAGCACAGAGGAACCATTAACAGAATGCAACTTAGACCTTTCCTCCCTACATTAATAAGTTGCAGGATTCCATGTGGCGTAGAAAACAGGGAGAAACATTATACATAACTCTGCTAAGCACCTAAGGTATTCTAATTTGCTGTTTCATATCACAAATTCCAAATTGCATAAACTAATGTAACAAATTTTCATAAACAGACTACATTATCTGCAGCAAGTGTATATAACCTAAATTCTATATCGAGACGAATAATTGAACATAATCCAACCTCGTGCTATAATCATACCTAAGAAAACCTAAAAATAATTTTACAAAAATACATCAATCATGAAAGCCCAAGATCTCCACAGTTTTGCCTCAGTTCCACAGCATCCATAACATTTACTGTAAGAATTCATCTAATAGCCTATCTATCAAACAGCATTCAGAATTTATGCACAATAATACAAAATTATCACAAAAACATTCCTATAATTCAAAAACGCTAAAATATTCAAAAATGAATGACGAATAACGTACTGCTAACGAGCACCGGAATTGCAGCAACGCGACCGATCGTTAAAATCGTAGGCAACGTCAGCAATCTATCCGCCGGGTTTTGTTTCGACGACGGCGATTTTAGGTTGCGGTGGTTCTCCGACGACAATGTAGACATAACACGATCATTGTCCGTTATCAATTTATCATCTCCGTTATCATTGTTTACGGATCCCATACTCACTGTACTTCCACCGTTCAATGCTGAATATTTTAATTTTTTTGAACCACGAAACCCTAGCTTGTTGTTATTATTATTATTTTCAATATTATTATTATTAATACTGTTAATATTATCGTTGCTATTATTATCGTGCGCTGAGTTCGCACAATTTGTTGTCCTCCACCAGCTCGAGCACATCGCCGGTGACGTCGTCGTAGATCTTCCGGTGGCGATTGCGCGGCTGAGCCACCGTTGTTGATGGTGGAGGTGAATTGGAGATACGGTGGTTAGTTTGAGGAGGTTGAAGGGCATGGTTTGGAAACGTGTGTGGGTGAGATATTTATATAGGATGCGTAGATGCGCACCCGTCGTGTATGTTAGCACCTAAAGTATGCACGGGGCTTATGTTAGCAAGTTTGGTGTGGTGTTAAATATCTTTGAGTTGCGATTGAACTCGTTTACCGGTAAAGTATTATGTCTGTTTCATAAAGATTTTAAAATGACACAAAAAAAAAAAGTTTTAAACGTACTATAAAGAATGCATAAAGTACAACTCTCACATGCATTGGAGTATATTTTTTTCGACTATACGTTTTACTTTTAGATCGCTTGCAACGCATCCCTTCTGGGTGACGTGCAAGGCCTAAAACGTCCGTAATGGACTTCATGGTGTGGGGCGTTATGTGGGGAAAATGAGTAAAAAATGACGTGTTGTGGGTTCAAACCGTTTTTTTTTTTCATTTTCTTTCCTTCCATTAATTATAAACAAAATATAATTGAGTGAGACACACCCTCGACAACACTCCACAATACCATATTACAATTGATAGTGCTTATTAACACCAAGTTAAAGCTAACGTGACGTCCAAAACGACCACAACATCATATTACTATCGCGAATAATATAGATTTGTAGTTGAATATCTTCATTATTATTATTATTATTATTATTATATTATTATTATTATTATATTAAAAATAGTAAAATTAATAATTGCATTTATTAATTAATTAATACTCTGTAACTACACTGTTCGTATGACTTTTATAATATTTCAATCAAGAAGACAAAATATGACTTTTATAATAAAAGTTTCTTAATCAAAATATCTCCATTAACTAGCTATCCTAGATATCTTCATTAAAATATCTATACTTAACACCTTTTGTTTTGGGGTTTTGCTAACGTGTGCCATGTGACACACGTTAAGTAGCATTTAATAAATCCGTAATTTTCTTAAATATCATAATTTGTATTTAATACTCATTAATTCAATCTAATAATTACCCTTTTTATGCTTATATTAATTACAAATTCGGATATATAAGGAAATTACAAGTTCATTAATTGCACCTTAACGTGTGTCATGGGGCACAGATTAGCAAAAACCTTTTTTTGACTAAATGATAAAACTTGTATAGTTATTTATTTACGGCAGGGTTTATTGTTTTGTTATGTATTAAATTTTACACTTTTTACTATTATATAAGTCGAATTTTAAAAACTTCTATTGTATGTATTGAACTTGTAAATATGGTCCATTGTATGTAATAATTCCTTTCGGGTAAGACCCAAATAGGAAAGTTTCCTTTTTTGACCTTGTCCAAAATAATAATAATACATACAATAGAACATATTTATAAGTTCACTACATACAACAGGACAAATGAAAGTGTAAAGTTTAATACATAATGAAACATAAACCCTTTACGGTATTAATCATTAACGAACAAATAGATGAATTTGGTTTGTTATCGTTAGGGTTAAAAGCTACATATCGGTAACAAACTTTAACTTTTATATTGAGTTAGGTAACGAGCTCATTTTATTTCTAATGTTAGCTAATATTCAAATTATGTGTTGACTTGGGTAATCTTTTATCTTTTCTTTTATCTATAATTAAAACAGAATACCATGGAGGATTTTGAGCCCTTAGATGGATATTTCTAATTCAATCCAACGATCTAAATTTGATTTTGATAATTACACTTATGAGAGTCCCGTGATCACTATTGATTAGTGATTTGGAATCGCAAAGTGTAAAGTTTAATTGTAGAAGGGGGGGTTGAATACAATTAAAAACTTTTTCTGATTTTAACTAAGTCAATTGAAAGTTTTTAATCGTTTTAACAGAAACAGAGTATATCAGATAACAGATATGACAATATCAAAGAACAATGTAATAGTAGCTGAAATGGTGAATTGTATTGAACATAAAATTCACAAGTGTTGAATGCGGAATGGATTAACCAAAGTTAATCCAATTCAAACACTTAGCTAAACTATTACAATCGAGATGAACAGCAGTGGACAAACACGGTGACTGTTCACTCTATGAATCGCTAAGTCGTGCTTAGACAAACTACTCACTGACACACAAGTGATTAACACGAATTGAACGACTAGCCTCAACAGTACAAAACACTGAACTATTTATACTACAAGAGTTCCTAAAATATCGCCTACAAAATAGGATCTTGGAAGGACACGTGTCGCTGCTTGATTGGTTTGAACTCTGATGAACCGACATTCTGCGGGTCCCAATTCTGTTACCGCAAATATCTCGTTACCTTAAAACCAATCACTTGCTGCCACGTAATCTTTCGGACATACTTCGAACTGGAACACTCTTGCTGATGTATAGATAAGTACAGTACTTTTTAGTACATGATGATTGAGAGGCTTTATTGAATAGTCCCTGAAGATGCAGTAATCCTCCTCACTCACTGCGAGCTAACATGCTCTTGTAGAATGAATTGAACTAAAGATCTTCAGTGACTAGCTGTTATTCTGGCAGTGACTTTTACCTTTATTGATTTGAAGAAGTAAGGCTCTCGCTGACGTTTATCAGCGACACACCAAGTTTGAGCTTTAAATCTTCATCAGTATATCAAGCAGAATGAATGACGATCAGCGAAACCTATCATCAGCAACAGCAGCTTCGATACAATCCATTTCTTCATCGAGTAGTGAACAGTTGAGTTGGTCAGCGACCAGTGACTTCATCATGGTCAGTGACCAGTGACTCAACAATCTTTTCCTAAATGATTGTGATTGAAGCTCCCTAGACAAACTTGTTGCTGTGAAAGTTTATAGTCAGTGTTTAAGATTTTAAACATTCAGTGACTTATACTTGTGATCCATTTATTTATCTTTTTGGATTCTTTTTTTATATGATCTGAGTTTTGCACTTTGGTTTTCTCAAAAGATCATATATTATTGAACTGCAAAATATAAAGTACAGATAGTTTTTCAGTTACAATATTTCTAATCTATCACAAACTTTAAATCTACTATCTTCAGTGGAGATTTCTACTATCTTCAGCGATCGGAGATTCCTACTATCTTCAGCGATCAGATAAATAGCAGAGATTCCTATGACAACTTTTACGAAGCTTTAACCGACTGAAAATCAATGAACCTTCAGATACTTAAGTTGTAACTGATCCGGATAGAGAAGGATTCATTGCTGAGCTGAAGTGACACAAATATTAAATAAAATCACCAAGAAAATTGTAAGTCAAATACAGGAAACACATGATCTTGTGATATGATTTCCAAGTATCAGCTACTTTGTCAGCATCAGCGATGTTAAGGATGATATGATTTCCAAGTATTAGCGATTTGGCACATGAGCAACATTGGTTTTTGCATTCATTTGCACGTTTTCTCCCCCTTGATAATACCATGAAGTAGATCAGTATTTCTCTGGTAGCATCAGTAACACTTGAATATTTCTCCCCCTTGATGATAGCATGAAATACTGTGTGTAATAGGTGATTGGTTTTCTCATCATCATCAGCTAGTGTTTTAGCTAATGGATCATTGAAAACAGAGAGATCAGCTTGTATCTCTCCCTGTGACTGGAGAGAGACATTGACAGCTGCTGCAGTGAGAGAAGATAGATAGCTCGGGTCTGTAGCCAGTGATGTGACACCAGCGAAGAGTGTGTTAACACCCACTGATATCACTTGCCCTTTGTTTAAAACATCATTCTTTTGTGAGAATAATGAGTGGCTCATGGGTTAACTCGATAAAATTTTGTGATTTGAAAGCATGATTTTAGCAAGAATGCCCACAGTGACTGAACGTTCAGACCCTGTTTCATCCTTGGCGTCCGAAAACGTCTTCTTTTTGAGATTTCTTACAGGGGTTGGTAAAGTATTCTGGGATGGTGGTTGACCAGTTTTGATCACTGTGGGTGTTGACAGTGATATGGTCGATTGTGGGGCAGAATCAGACATATCTACAAAAGTTACATGCTGGGACACAAAGATTCCAAAAAAAATGAGAGTAAATGGTAAAAACTTTGTAGTGCCCTGTTTTTCGTTAAGAGGTTTTATTCAAAAGAATTGTTTTTGAAAATTGTTGTAGCAAGATCTGTGTTTCTACGTAGGCTTAAAAAGCTTTGAACTTGTAGAAATGATGTGAGTAAAACTTGATTTTGATCTTACTATCTCTCTTTAAAAAAAAAAATGTTATAACAGAGGAACAAAGAAATGATCAGACAATGGGCGATTTGTGAAATGAGGTGAAGGGTTGGTTTTATAATGAAGTTATGTGAGAAGTATGTGGTGAAAAATGAATCGTCGTGGTTGATGATGGTGGTAAGTAGGGGTGACATAAGGGTGATTATTGATGATGTTAAATGGGATAGGGGTGATGATTGTGGAGCTTGGTGGTATTAATGGTGATTTGAGAGGTGCGCCGGAAAAGTATATGTGACGTAAGGAAGAAATAGTGTCAGAGGTGCAATTTTGTGACACATCCCTTCAAATAATGATGAAAGAATCAGGGGATAAAAAAAATAACACTCATGTGTAAGAATACTAATCATAATTTACAATTTGCCTGAGATGTTATCTCACTGATTTAGTCACAACTTAGAATACTAACTAAGTCAGAGAGATTTGATCACTGTCAAATATGAATCATAACTTTTATTCTTTGAGTATGAGTGTTGATTAAAAAAAATTTATTTTATAGAGACTTATCTTTCGCTGAAAGAGTTACAGCTTAGAATACTAACAAGATCAGCTAAGGAAGGAATAGGTCTCTGACAAAAAAATATATATATATATATATATATATATATATATATATATATATATATATATATATATATATATATATATATATATATATATATATTTAAAAGAATGAGTATAGATTATGTCTGATATAAACTATGTAATATTTTACTATATTATCTTTCACTGATTTAGTTACAACTTAGAATACTAACTAAATCAGCTTTAAAAATATATAGGACAATAAAAGATACTCCCTCCGTCCCAAATCTATTGTCCCCTTGTTGACTTTGGAGTCTTTCTCTTCAAACTTGGACCTTCAATATTTTTGTTTGTGTTATATAATATTTGATGCAAAATATATGAATTGATTGGATTTTTAATGTATTTTCATTGGTATAATTTGCATCAAGTATTATATAACACAAACAAAAATATTGAGGGTCAAAATTGGAAGAGAAAGACTCCAAAGTCAACAAGGGGACAATAGATTTGGGACGGAGGGAGTAGATCATATGAAGATATAATAGATATTCAGTTTATTAAAACACATGAAGCTGTTTTTTTTTTTTTTTTTTTTTTTTTTTTTTTTTTTTTTTTACGAATCTAGAACGAGGGTAATGTCGCAGAAAAAATTAGCAACGTCGCAGCGGTACGTCGCAGAAGTCTGATGACTCAATTAAGAATCGAAAATGAGAAGTAGTGTATAACGTCGCAATCCAACGTCGCTAGTAACGTCGCAGAAACAAGCGACGTCGCAACCTACGTCGCAGTAACCACTTAAGGTCAAAATCAATAACGTCGCAAGCGACGTCGCAGGTGATGTCGCAAAATCAAGCGACGTCGCACCTGACGTCGCGGCTAAGGTCGCAGTGACCAATTAAGGTCAAAAGTGAGACGTCGCACACAACGTCGCAATTAACGTCGCTAGTAACGTCGCAGAACTTAGCGACGTCGCAGCTAACGTCGCAAAACGTGACTGCAGCAGCCAAAACCCCAAAAATCGAAAATTTTCGAAACCCTAACGAAATTTCGAAATCCAAACGTCGAACTAACCCAAAAACACTTCCAGAAATCGATATAATCAACCAAATCAACTCAGAAACGATTAATAACAATTAATACCTTCGCGAATCAAACGAAAACATCTAAAATAACGATCCGAAACCAACGAATCCTTGATTATATGGCTCTGATACCAGTTGATAGTCCCGAACACGTGGGATCTGATCGGATCGCTTAATCAATTGCAAGTGCGGAATCCAAACAATTGAATAATAAACGTTAAGCGAATCAATTGCAAGTGCGGAATCCAAACAAGTGCGGAATCCAAACAAAACGTTTGTTGGATCCGAAACCAAAACGTTTGTTGGATTCTAACGTTTGTTGATTCGCTTAACGTTTATTATTCAATTGTTTGGATTCCGCACTTGCAATTGATTAAGCGATCCGATCAGATCCCACGTGTTCGGGACTATCAACTGGTATCAGAGCCATAGAATCAAGGATTCGTTGGTTTCGGATCGTTATTTTAGATGTTTTCGTTTGATTCGCGAAGGTATTAATTGTTATTAATCGTTTCTGAGTTGATTTGGTTGATTATATCGATTTCTGGAAGTGTTTTTGGGTTAGTTAGACGTTTGGATTTCGAAATTTCGTTAGGGTTTCGAAAATTTTCGATTTTTGGGGTTTTGGCTGCTGCAGTCACGTTTTGCGACGTTAGCTGCGACGTCGCTAAGTTCTGCGACGTTACTAGCGACGTTAATTGCGACGTTGTGTGCGACGTCTCACTTTTGACCTTAATTGGTCACTGCGACCTTAGCCGTGACGTCAGGTGCGACGTCGCTTGATTTTGCGACATCACATGCGACGTCGCTTGCGACGTTATTGATTTTGACCTTAAGTGGTTACTGCGACGTAGGTTGCGACGTCGCTTGTTTCTGCGACGTTACTAGCGACGTTGGATTGCGACGTTATACACTACGTCTCATTTTCGATTCTTAATTGAGTCATCAGACTTCTGCGACGTACCGCTGCGACGTTGCTAATTTTTTCTGCGACATTACCCTCGTTCTAGATTCGTAAAACAAAAAAAAAAAAAAAAAAAAAAAAAAAAAAAGAGTTTTTTGGTGGGAAAGTCCAAAAAATTTTTGCGTTTTCAAATTTTTTCCATAGGCTTAAAAGTGTTCAATTTTAGCCTGGAAAAAGTTTCATTTTACCCGGCCATTTTTTTGACGTTTTCGGACGAAATTTTGGCGGGAAAAACGCGAAAATTTTTGTAATTCCAAATTTTGTATTTGAGCTTAAAATAGCTTAATTTTAGTGTCGAATAAGTTTCGCTATACTCGGGTAGTCTTCGAAATTTTTAATTTTGGAGGGAAAGTCGCAAGAGGCCAAATATCTTTCTGGTTTGAAGATGTCTTCTAAAGCTCTTATGCGTTACTATAGTGGAGCTGTTAATGAGATTGAACCCCCCATGCTTACATATGATACTGATTATGCTACATGGAGATTTGAGTTCGAAGCTTTCATATTTGAAAACGATCCAGATATGTGGAACTCATTGGTTGAAAGATATGAAAGACCAGTATTTGGAACAAAGAATTTAAGAGTATCACCACAAAAGTCTTACAATGGCATGACACTTGAGGAGAGAAGAGCTTGGGATATTGAAAAGAAAACCCATGCCACAATATTAAAATGTATGTCAAATGAAGTTAAACAATTGTTCAACCATTATGATATTGCATACGACCTCTGGCATGCAATTGAAACACGATGTGGTGGATATGAAAAATATAGGAGAAATAGAGTGGAACTTGTCAAGAAACAGTTTGACACATTTGATTTACTATCAAATGAATCTTTAGAAGCACTCTTCAAAAGATATTCCCAACTCGTAGATGAAGTGGCTGATGGAGGAATAGTACTTAATAATGGAGAGGTAAATAAGAAGCTATTACGGGCATTACCTAAGGACTGGGCTACCAATGTGGAGATTTTGGAACAAGATCCAGAAATTGAAATCATGGATTTGGAAGAACTCATCAGAAAGTTACAGGCTGATGCTCTTGACATGAAGAAGAAAGAAAAGATGTCAGCGGCTTCCACTCAAAATCCTAGTCTCAATGAAACTTCCAGATCTAATTCCAAGTCAGCTACATCTCCTTCTGGTAGCACTTCATATGCTTCATATACTTCTCAAACAGCTCCTTCAAAGGCTACTGAGGATCATGCTACAATCTTTGCAGCTTTCCTCAATTCGTATGAGAATTTTCTTTCCAAGAAGGCTAGTACTCTACAGCTTACTGAAGAAGACTTTGAACAGATCGATTCTGATGATCTCGAGCAAATGGACATCAAATGGAGTATGGCCATGATAACCCAAAGGACAAAGAAATTTCTTCAGAGAACGGGCAAAAAGGACCTGGATGATGATGGTGATACAGGTTTTGGTTTTAATAAAAGCAAAGTGAAATGCAAAAGCTGTCAGAGTTATGGACACTTTGCTAAGGAGTGTGAAAAAGAAAGATATCCATCATCTGGTTTCACTACACCTTCAGCTCCCAAGACTCCAAAGAAAGATTCAACATCACAGGCGTTGGTGGTGTTTAATCAAGGAATGTTTGATTTTAGTGCACTTCAAGGAAAGGTTCAACATGGTGCACTCTTGGCAAAGATACATAAGGTACATAATGAACCTGAGGAACCCGTTAATTGTATATCGTGTATTATGCTTGATGCTTCTTTAAAATGTGCTCAAATAGACAATGAGGATTTGAGAGAAAAAGTTGTTAAACTCACCGAGTCAAACAAGTTTTTGAAAGCTAATGAATTTCTTTATGAAAAACAAATTGAGGCTTATAAGTTAGACACTGAAAAATACAAGTCTAAAGTTTTTAGCCAACAAGATGCTATTAATAGCTATCTTAAAGAAATGGAACTTTTGAATAAAGAACTTTCTGAGCTAAAGTCTGAGTCTAACAATTTTAAAAAGGGTATCACAAATTTCTCAAATTCTCATAAACTCTTCGATGAAATGGTTGACAAGATGAGGACAGATAAAAGTAAAGCGGGACTTGGGTATCCACCTCCCACTAACTATTATCCTAAGCCTGTTAAGGAAGGCACCGAAGAACTTGTGGCTGACTACTCATCATGGCCAGCTACAAAGTCTAAAGAAGCTACATTCAATCCCAAAAGGCAGGCAAAGGAGAAAACTAAACGGACAGAGTATCCCTTGCCTACTTTTGTTAAGTCTGATAGTACACCTCCAGTTAGTGTAGAGGAGGGTGTTGAGATAGAGGATCTACCGGAAGAGGCTGAAATCAAAGTTGAAAAAGTTAATGTAAAGCCAGAAAATCATATACTTACCAATGAAACTGTAAAGGTTTCAAATACAAAGGGTAAAAACAAGGTTGAAAATGAATCCAAAAGGGTTCAACATCAAATGAAGGATTCAAATGTAAAATCTAAAAGTGAACAACCTTCAACATCAACTTGTTCAACTTCTGAGGCTTCTACATCAACGTGTACACATAAGTGTTCACGTCCTGTAAATGCCTCCTCTTCTAAGCCTCCAACAGTTCATTCTCCACCTCAAGCTTTTGTGGGTAATCATTGGAATAGGTCGTACATTGAACGACGTTCTTGTTTCCATTGTGGACAACAAGGACATATAATTACGGATTGTCGGTTATTATCCCTAGATAGGTTTGGTAGAGGGATGCCAAGAACTTCCTCCTTTAGGAATTCTTATTCAAAATCGTTTTCTAGGCGTGCTTCGTATTCGCCTATATCAAGATATGCATCCTCTTCTCCAAAACTTGTGGCTAAAGTAAACAAAGTTGTGCCTAGTAAACCTCAAGTTCAACAGCACAACATTGTTGAAAACAACTCATCTGAACCTACACATGTTTGGAAACCCAAATCCACAAACAACACATCAATGAAATCTTCTGAGTTTTTAAAATATCATAAACTCATTGATGTGATGATTATGGATGATCATGGACAACCCAAGTCTATCAAGGCTTGGGTGTCCCATAAGTACTAACGTTTAATTGTTTGTGGTGGTGCAGTCAGGTTTTAATAGCTAATATTTTTAGTGACTGCAAGGATGTGGACATTTTTGAAAGATTTTGTCATGGTGGTTATGTGTGATGAGTTGTGATTTGGATGAGTATATTGAAGTTTCGAGGTGGTAAAAGCGTTAAAAGGATTTGATTTGGCTTGATATGTGATTTTGAATTTTTTTTTTAAATTAAATTATTAATGCAACAGCCATTCTTTATACTTTTTAGTATTAAAGAAATGCAATGTTGCGAAATTTATTCAATTAAAAAAAATACAAAAATATGTTTAATGTTTAAGGGGAGTATTTTTGGATTGGATATACGAATTTGCTGTTCAGAGGGAGTAATTCTGAATATTAAAAATTTCTGATTATTTGGATCAGAAATGTGAACAGCAAGATTCTTAATTCTTGAAAAGATGTTGGATTGTGTGTCTGTAAACAACTTGGGATATGATAGTACATCGGGGAACATGCACAAAATGAAAATTTTAAGGTTTATCCTTGATGTATCAGTAGGTTTATCTAGCATACTTAATACAGTTTTTATGAAAATTATCTTCATCATATGATGTATTGGTAGGAATGATACATACCGGTCTATGGGTTATTGAGAAGTAATTCAAATACGTGTCTATGATCTTGTGGTAAACATCTTGTGATGTACGACACTAAGTCTTAATTCCTTAGCATAGCTTGACATACTTCTAATTTTTGGATCGTATATCTGAGATCTCTTGGGGGAGTTTGCTGATTGTTTCCTCTGTTGTACGTAAGTGCAGACCTGGTCTCAATTCAGCTTACTCTCAAAACTAAGCAAACGTGAGTCAATGTACTTGCAAAGTCTTATATTTAAGGTACTGGTCAAGGTCGCCAATTGAATAAATCAAGTTTGGTTTGACTGCAATCGGTTTTGCTTAAACCTGAATCAAGTGTATGTCGCTCTGTTGTACACAAGTACAGACCTGTCACCGCTGGCTTGATTCTTAAAATTGATTCTCTTATATTCTTTCTAAATTTGGAAACTATGTTCTTGTCTGGGCTAAAGGGGTATGTCTATGGTGGGGACCACGGTGAAATATTCATACTAACAATAATAGGTTTAACCAAAGACACGGATGTAACATGTTTAGGTGGACAAACAATACCAATAATCGTCTTGAAATACTTTTTATAAAAGGTGTTTTAAATATGCTAAGTAAATTTAAAGTGGACAAATACACTGATAATCGAGATAACACTTACTATTCCCTAATAATTGCATGTTGGCCTGATATGATCCCTAAGCAGACTTAAAACAATCATATCCCCAATGTTATTTTAATCTTCGTTCTTTACTTTTCATTTATAAAGAAAAATTCAAAAAGATTTTATTTCTATGTTATTTTCTTCAAATATCACATATCTTGTTAAAGTCAAATATTGAAGATGCAAAGGATGTCAGTTATTCTCCAAAGATTGTGAAGATAATTCTATCGGAGAAGCTGCTGATGATTGAGAGATGGTCACTGAGTTTGAAGATCTTATTGTATGATAAATTTGTGTCAGTCACATGAATTTGGACACCAAGATTTCTTTGAAGACCATGCTATCTCAAAGGGGGAGTTTCTGATTGTCAAAGACATGAAAGAGTTTGTTGATGAAGACTAATTGAAGACTTATTTGACCAAGCTGCTGACAAGGGGGAGTTTGTTGGTGCATTTTGTGTGTCAGTCAGTTGGTCAAACTATTGTAATTGTCAAAGTCAATTAGTCTGCGTATGTAAGTGTTTAGTGTGTATATTCGAGTCTGTAAACGAAATGTAATTATATAGAATATTCATGGCGACGACATGGGCTATGTCGCATTGGGTCGGGCCTGCGACGTTGGGCCTAACGTCGCAGGGCCCAATAGGCTGATATAAATAGAGTGTTATAGCTCATTTCTAGGGTTGGACGAATTAGGGTGAGGTGAGCCGTTTTTGTGAGAGTAGAGAGAAGTGAGAACGAGATTGTAAACGGGTTCGTGTTTGTGTTTGTAAAGCTTTATACGTTCAATTGTGAATATATACAAAAGCTTATAGAAAACGTTTGTTGATTCGCTTAACGTTTATTATTCAATTGTTTGGATTCCGCACTTGCAATTGATTAAGCGATCCGATCAGATCCCACGTGTTCGGGACTATCATTGTGTTTATTATGTTCATGCATTTATTTTGATAAAAATTGGGTAAAACATGAAATTGATGCTTGAATAGATGATATATGATGTTTGTGTTGTTGCTTATTGTTATTTGATGATTATGTGATATTACTAAGTCAAGTTAGTTGTTGTTCTTTAAGTTTTAATTGGGTTAAAATGATTAGGGTTCTTGAGATATTTGAGTTAATGATTATATATGATATTGAAAGTTGAAGCTTATTGTTGATGTATATGATGATTATAGAGGATGTTTGATGTATTAGATATAGTAAAAATTGAGTTTGATGATGTTTTGTTTGCAAAAATAGTGTTAGGGTTCGTGTATAAGGTTGCAGGTCTTATGTTTAGCTATAAAACACCCTAACGCGATCCCAGCCTTGAGTCCGGATCGCGTTCCTTAGCTTTATTTCATCACAGTCGATTTTGTTCTTGTGAACGCGATCCCAGTCCATCACCCGGATCGCGTTGCCTAGTGTAATTCGGTTACAGAATGTTTTCTAATGGCGAACACGATCCCACCACTATTTCTCGGATCGCGTTGCTTAGTGTTTTTGGCAAATTTTGAAAATGCGCGAAGTGTTTTCAGGGTAGCGAATAAGTGACAAATTTCATTAACTTGGATTGGGTTGAAATTCGCATGGTCACTCAAAAACGGCTCAATGATCAAAGCTCTTAAAGAGCCTAGGCAGTTTTTGGCCTTTCTGGGTCATCTAGGGGTCGAAAATGGCATTTTTCAGTTTTTAAATATCGTTTCGGGACTTTTTGATTATAATTCAGAATTGGACTTTTTTTTTCTTAGACCTCAGGGACTATCTGCTTGGGTAAATATGTTTCTAGACTAATTATGATTGTTATTATAACATGATTATTATTTGTTAGTTTGATGCTAAATATGGCAGATATTTATGTGTACGCTTTATATGTGTATCTTAAGATCATACAATTATATGAGTATGTTATGATGATAACTTGGCACTAGATAATTGAGTATTGAATTATAATTGGAATGAATAGTTATAATTGATATTATAACTTAGTAACTGTTGTTAGCTTAATACTATATGTTGTAATGAGTGGTATATTTATGAAATGTATTAATAACTAAAGCTATTACTTATATAAGTTAACTTGGTTATAAATGACGATATTATTATTAAAATGAAATATACTATTATGATAAATGAGTCGGTTATCATATCTAATATATAAATTGAATGAGTAGTATGATTGATGCTAATAATTCAATTATTGTTCTTATGTTAATGATGCTTATTGAGACGTTTATAAAGGCGATTTAGTAATTATAAGTTCGAGATAATTAAGATATAAACTAAATATGGAATAATAAGTTGTTTACAATTATTAATCTATGAGTTGACCCGAGTTGTTATAACTGGTTTCTAATTAGTATTTTGATACTAAGCATTGAAATATAATTTGATTTAGAAGTAATGATTTATCTTATAACTTGGTGATTATGATGATTTGAAATTAGAATGAGTTATATGTTTTGAACATGATACTAACTCATTATTTATTTGTATTCTCAGATTTTTAGAAGACTCAGTAACATTAGACTTCTGAGTGGGCGACTGAGGTATCGGTGAGTGGATCTGTACCCTCAGTGTGATTTAGTTGTAACAAGTTTGGTTACAACGAGTAAACGTATTATTACTGTTTTAGTTTGCCATGATGATTATGGATTATGTGATTATTTGGTACATAGTCGTTGGGCATTAAGTGTTATTGAGGTCAACTGCGGTTGGGCTTATTGCTATTGTTGATCGATGTTCCTTGTACATATCGTTAATAGGAACCTTAGTCGTGTGAGATTAGCATTAAGCTATCGGTCTATTCTGTATAGGCCAAATACAGATTGCGATAAGTGTTCTTGGGGGCCGCCGCGGCAGTAGGGTTCCTCAAGAGCCACCGATCCTCATTGAGATTATGTGTTTACGATTAATTGTTGTCAGATTTGTTATTGCTAAGTTAGACTGTCGGTTACAGGTCTATTCACTTAGCTTTGAGCTAACCCCCCACATTAATACTTCTTGCAGGTTATGATTAGATAATGGGATGGGCAAGAAGCTGTCGATTGTATGGAATGTTTGACGACCAGGCGTTTACTCTGATATCTGATTGGATAAATCAGTGTTGTCTTTTGAATTATATAACACCCAAGTTGATAAACTATGTTTTGAATAGTTTGACTTTATATGTATATTATACAATGTAAATTATTAATGTTTATTTGGACTTACGCTTTCGGTGTATAAAAAAATGGTTCTAAAATAAGGGGTGTTATACAGTACTCCGAGTATTCTCCACGAATATTACAATATTGCCCCTAGCTCTAGTATTCCAGTTAAATAATAGTTGAAAACTAACTACAAACAAACTAACTAATTAAGGATTAAAAATGAAAAGAAAATATTTCTAGAGTTAGAAAGTAGAGAGTGAGAGAGTGTGTGAGTTGAATAGTGTGTTTGTGTGTGTTGAAATGGTGAATTGGTATGTCTATTTATGGGCAAACAACGCCTGGAACTCTGGAAGCACCCAGGTATCAAATTTGGCACCAAAGGTATCAATTCGGCACCAAGGGTACCGAATACGGCACCAATTAGGGTCGTATACCGGTGACTAGGGCCGTATACGGGTGTCTAGGGGCCGTATACGGCTCCTTGTCATGTCGTGTGCCGTCTCCGATCTTCTTTGTGTGCAGAATCGTAACTTGGCATCTTCGTTCGCTTATATCTTCTTCTTTTTTGATCTGTTTTGGGCGTTCTTTATGTTCACGATCACGTAATTACCTAACTGTGACACCCGACGATTTAGGGTTATTGATTTACCTGCTAGAAACCCCATTTATGTGTGTTTAGTTTAGTATTAGGCTAAATATTTACAATTACTTGTAACTACTTGTTTATTTATGAGAATATGCACTCCCGAAATTGACTTATATTACGCTTACGTAATTAGTTGTAATTACGAGAAATAACCGGACGGAGTCCGACAAACTATACGGCGTTGGTGAAAATCTTTCTATAAATAACTTAAAACTATTTTTAGAAGTTATTTATCATATATTATTATTTTGTTTAAAAAATACTTGAAAAACCTAGACGTTTTGTTTAAAATGTAACAAACCCGGTGAAAACGCGCAAACTGAACCCGACAACCAAATGAAACCCTAAATAATATTTCTATAACTTAAAATAAAGTATTTTAACAATACTTCAATGAAAATAATCCCAAACATATCGTGAATTAAAACGACCGAAGAAAACGTTACGCGATATAACGGTTTAACGAAATAACGAATAAACGAACATCGTACGCAACACAGACTGGAATTAAATTTGAAAAAAAAATCAGCCATCAAGTGGGGGCCCACAAGGGGACCAGCCACCCCCCTTCCCCAATAGATCAACATGCAATATACTCATTACTTACTCTTTTCAATACCCATTAGGCATACATGCATTTGTATCATTTCACACACTTTCTCTCAAAAAATTTCCATCTTTCTCTCTCAATTTTATGGAGGTTTTCCAGCCCTTACACCATCATCAAACCACCACCATCTTCCACCACAATCATCACTCAAATCCACCATAGCTCCACCACATTAAAAGTCGACTTTTTGCAAGAAAATCAACCTACAAGACTTCCTCATCATCATCTCAGCCCATCCTCATCAAAATTAACTTGATGTTAGAAGGTTGCACGTTGGATACACTCATTGCTTGCTTATTTGATTATTTGCTAGCTGCTTGCTAAACTCATGTGAGTTTCATAGCCCCTTTTTACTTGTTTGAACTGTTTTGGGGTGAGAATACATGCACTGTTTTTATGAACTGTTATGTGAACTGTTTTATGAACTGTTTTTAGGAAAACACTTATACGTATTTCATGAGTTACTTTTTATTCCACTAAGGCCAATACAACCATTTAAATCTGCTGATTTACGCTTGCGATATTGCGGTAAAGCAATACAAAACGATATTGCGGTAAAGCAATACAAAACGATATTGCGGTAAAGCAATACAAAACGATATTGCGGTAAAGCAATACAAAACGATATTGCGGTAAAGAAATACAAAACGATATTGCGGTAAAGCAATACAAGACGATATTGTGGTAAAGCAATACAAACATTTCGATATTGTGGTAAAGCAATACAAACTATTAAATCTTGTGATTTACAAATACGATATTGGCAATAGTATACAGAACTTGATTTATACAGAAACTCTGTTTTACAGAACTTTATTTTACAACAAGAAAATCATGTGTTTACATTATTACTTTACAGATTAAACCTATGAACTCACCAACATTATGTTGACCCATTTTAGCGTGTATTCTCAGGTTCACAGATGCAGTAGGACTACCCACAGGAAACAACATACTAGAGGTCGTTCGATGTAACTTTATGTGATGATACTTGATTTGGTCGGCGCCCCCGTGACACCTCCAACTTCCGCTGCCACGTGTTTTGGGGGTGCGACAGATTGGTATCATAGCCTGAGGTTATAGCGAACTAGGATTGCATTAGTGACCTAGACTATAACCATTAGGTTTGTATTCCTTGTTTGGTTTGACTGGTTCAACGATTGCATCAATTGAATTTAATTTAACATAGCCTGATCAACCATGTACAATTAAAGGAGATTCGATGCAAGACCTGAAATGGTTATAGTGAACGAGAATACAGTAGCAGACATAGACCGAGGATAGAACGGGACCAACCTTTATACGTGCTTATCTGCTAGGCTTTTATGTGTGTGTGTATATATATATATATATATATATATATATATATATATATATATATATATATATATATATATATATATAACCTTACGTACACTAAACTTATTTGCCACCCTTCACGGCAACCACTCCCACAGCTACGTCACTCAACTCTGAAAACGAGACTCAACCCTTATTTACCACTGAGGAGACTTCCGCGGTACCACTTGCCCAACCGCATAGGGTAACTACATAATCGAATAGGACTCACTTGAGAAGAATCTACCGGAGGATTCGCCAACCAGACAAGTCACATCTACTTCAACCTCTTCTTTCCGCTTGCAACCAAATAACTCGGGAACACGTATAGAACTTAAACTTTACAATACTTCGTCACTTAGACGGACTATACCGACTTCCGCCACTTCACTTTCTCCACCCGCTCTCGACCTAGACATATGAATCGCGTGTGTTTTACACCACTAGAAGGACTGACTAATAGACCTCCTCGGACTAGACCTTATCCTATTCATACTATTTCTACTTGATCATGTTTGGTCACTATTTTGACACGTTCGTCAAACGATTTACCCATAACTTGATTCGCGACTTTGACTGCTCCGAACACCTTTATCAAACGTTCGCTCATTTCGAAACAATAACATAGTCATGATTGACTACTTCACGAACACTACTCGGTCATTGTCATGACTACTTTTTGAAACTACGATTTGGCTATTTACAACTCTTTAGACGCGGAGAATCTTCCGACATGAATACCCCTCCATACGCATAGGAATCCGCTCATCATACCGTTCTGGTACTAGCTGCTAGGCTACGCCGCCACGAGAATAGAATAGACGATATGAATTTTTTTTTTTTTTTTTACAGACGTAAACTTTCAACCGATTTTTGACAAAACAGAATTTTCAACACTTTTCAATAACCAGAGCTTTCAACGAATTTTTGTTAAACAGAGTCATTCAACGTGCTGACAAGAGTTTCCAACGTATTTTGGTTGACATTAAGTTTTCAACAGATATTATGATGACATTTTTTAACAAATAAAAACCGTACCTATAAACAAACACTTGATTTTCACTTAATTTTTCTCAAAGATCTATGTTTTCTAATGAACGATACGACTTATACTTTGAAACACCTGCGGGTCTTCTAACGATTTACATATTGGAAATACGTTTACAACGATTTATATTGGATGTGATCCAACGAATTACTCATAACTTACGAATTGTTTACAAACTGGTTTATTGACAGTTTTAACAAACTATTTATTGAAACCCAATTTCTACTTTCATTTTTCTTTTATCAAGATTTGATGACTATTTTGACTTGTACGTCAACGAATTACCCAATACCCGAGACATAATACACGCTTCCAACTACAATTACTACAATAAACCGCATAGGATTGTTTTCCTACTACGAACCCTATAGTAAACAACCTTACTACGACCGACTATTTAGGAATATTTTTCCTACTTATAGCACACGGGGATAATTTTCCAAACGTATACGAACGGATGTGTTTACATCACGAAATAACAACCGAAACAACAATGCTGAACAGAACCCATAACATTGTAACAGGTACGTTACCTCTCAATAACTTGACTGTTTTCAATCTTATTCGGTGCTAAATTACGCGATCACGCCCCACAGACTTAGAAGCTAAGAATAACGTAGAAATAACAAATTGATTTTTGTCGTGTAATCATAATTCAGAACCTCACTTCGACATAAGCAGCCGAAATTTTTCTCCCTAGACTTATTAAACTATCGAGATCGAAACTTTCTTTCTCTTCTCCTTTCTCAATGCCAACTAAGAATCTCATCCGAATCGTTGCCATAAGAAACCTATCGTGTTCTTACTGTTACCTGTGGAACATTGATCTAACAAGCGGAGAAAAGGTAAAACAAGAATCATTTCGTTAAGAAACCTACAGAAACCTTAACCAGAAAACCAAGAACTTAGACCATGATGGCTTACCCATCATCGAGGCCCGGTGAATCTCAAGATGACATCCGGATGTAATAAACTCAGATACACTAGAAACACATACTTACTAAAACACCCCTCGTTTCAACATAAACAATAATATAATAATTGCGACTCGGAAGCGTATATTTAAAACATACTACCAATGTACTCAAAATGTCAATAAACTTTTTCAAACTTATTACATGACATTTCAACAAACTCGGTGTTATATAATTCAAAACATCTCTTTAGTTATCAAAATAACATCAGAGTAAAAGCCTGTCAAACATTCCTTCAATTCCAAACACTTCCTGCCCTGCCCAATATGTCCCATCTATTTTAACCTGCAGGAAGAACTGTGGTGGGGTTAGCATAAAGCTAAGTGAATGAAACTATAAGCAACAGTACAACCTAGCATAACAATCTGTTTACATCAAATAACAATAAACAGAAAATCAATCATTCACTCGACATCCAATCAATGTCAAGCTACACCAATCAATCATTATCAATCGTCATGAGGATCGGTGGCTCCTGAGATACCCTAATACCGGTTTGGTAATCAAGGAACTCTTATCAATCATCTGTATTGGCCTATACAGAATTACCGATAACCAGTTGTTAATCACACACGACCTAGATCTCCAAACCAACATTTCAAGTTTCAAGATCTCCTGTCGTCTACAATAACAACCAAGTCCAACTGTCAAGTCAAGTTGACCTCAGAATCTTACATACTAGCTCAAACAGCCAAGTAAGCAACTAGTCAAACTATCATGGCAAGATATCTCAACAATTACATTCTATCAAAGTAATACT
The DNA here is from genome assembly GCA_949592205.1 of Helichrysum umbraculigerum. Taxonomy (NCBI): domain Eukaryota; kingdom Viridiplantae; phylum Streptophyta; class Magnoliopsida; order Asterales; family Asteraceae; genus Helichrysum; species Helichrysum umbraculigerum. The sequence goes on from CATIUR010000003.1 coordinate 76,536,237, forward strand.
ATAATTACTTGTTGTAAATCAAATCATTACAACTAAATCACACTGAGGTTACAGATCCACTCACCGACTACCTCAGGCCTCCACTCAGTAGTCTAATATCACTGAGCCTTCTCCACATCTGAGAATCAACAAATCAAATATAAGTTAGTAATCATGATCATCAATACTAAACTTATATCAATCTTTAACATTTAGGAACTTAACATAATTTACTTTTCAATTACTAGTTCCTAATCACATTTTATGGATTTCAATATAACTCTTATCATATATTAATTATCAATCACAGTACCATTTTACAACAAGTACCAGTCGCATAACAATCAACAAGATAATAAAAAGCTATATCAGCCCTCCAAGCCGCCGGCTTCCTCCTAGAAGCCGCCGGCTTCTTATCACCATCCACTGTTTTCCTAAAATGCAACACAAGCCGCCGGCTTGCCAAAGAAGCCGCCGGCTTCAACCAACTGGGCACAAGCCGCCGGCTTCATCATGAAGCCGCCGGTTTCAACAAACAAGACCAAGCCGCCGGCTTCCATATGAAGCCGCCGGCTTCCATATGAAGCCGCCGGCTTCCATCGTCGTCCAGGCCCTGTACGAACAGCAAAACCCTAACCCACGGGTTTTTAACAAAAATCACCCCAAACTCATTTTCTAACTGTTATATGTCACAAATACTTTCATATAAACACTATATAACAGTTATTACATGTTTCTAACATCTAATTCTTCCAAATCATCAATTCACCCAAATTTCAATCGAAATCAAATTCTTAAATACTCAAGAACACTTACTGATTGAAGAATATACTGATGATAATCTGTCCATGGTGAAGTTTCACGAGAATCACAACTTCCTGATTTAATTTCTAGTTTGATTCGGAGGTTTTCTGAGAGTTTCTGTGAGTTTTAAAGTTTCTAAATGAACTTTCCTAAAATGGAAAGTTAAATATATAGTCGGTTCACAAACCGCCTTCAATATACGGGTATAATTTAATACCCCATCTCAATCTATTGTCTGGAACCCGAAAACCATTTGCGAGTCCAAACATTTTATTGCACCGTCAACTATATTAATTTACAACAATTAATAATTTACTTATCACATTGGAATATTCGACTCCTATTCCAATTATTTCAACTATTTCAAACAATATTATTTCCAAACACATTTAAATACATATTTAAATCAAGAAATAATATATAAACAACTAGGTCCATTTCGAGGATGTTACAACTCTCCCCCCCTTAAAGAGATTTCGTCCCCGAAATCTAACCTCAATCAATCTAACTATTGTGATATAATCACATATATCTTAATATACATTTGTCCTCAATAGCAACTTACAACTATACTTAGACTGTTTGAATTCTTTCCACATGCACATATCCAAATGTACATGCTTCTATCTTTTTCTATGCACACATACAGTGCATCCATCCAACATCTCATAGGAACCAATCATCTATCTAATTCCTTTATCACCAATCAGATAAAAGTTTAAAGCACCCTATCACTTTAACCAACAACAATAAGTGAAACCTAACATCACTTACTAGGTCTACACAACCAGAAATTAGCAACATGCTAAAATCTTTAACCTACTCTCACTGTTCATCACTGGTAACAATAAAACAGCAGTAACAATATCACAACAACAGTGTTTATTAAACCACAATATACCTAGCGACACTAAAATATAATTCAGTTCACGATCAACAATCAATCTAATATACAGATCACAATCTTAAATCTCTACCATCAAAGATCTGAAATTCAAATCTAAGTCAACTTTTCATCCAAAAGTTTTATACCTATACTCTTTTGAACAACCTATCATATTCACATATCATTATCACTATCATATGAAATCCTTTACTTAGAAGTAATCCAGATTCATATCACCTTAATAAGCACAGCAGAGGTCACACTCAGTAGGTAAAACTACAATCAACAAGTACTTTGCTCAATCAACAATAGTACCACAATCAAATATTACCTACATTCAACCAACCTCTACATTGACTTATTTCTGCTTGTAACTCCTTTCATTATAATCTATCAATTGTCAACAACAACAATTTACACAACCAATAATCACAACACTAATGATTATACACTACAGTATACCCATCAATACTTACTATGTATCTCCAAAGTCTAACTAACCATCAAGTTAAAACTTATTTATTACTTAAACTGGTAAGACATCAATAATATTCTCTTAGCAACCAGTTATTTCAATTCAACTTTACAATCTTAAACTACTAATCACAAGCAATTAGAATTTATACAACTTTAACCACCCAATCATTCAACACTAGATCCCGTCAATCTAGCAACTAAGTCAGTCTTAATCCACATATTATGATACTACAGGTCAAGCATCACAATATCACATTATCAAAATGTGCTACCTTTCAACACATTTCCAACAAAATCTATATCAAGTTAATCACAATTAACTTACCTCCACATATTATATGGCACATTTTAATTCAATCTATTAAAACTTATCATGCCATTTATTATCATGTATACCACACATACATACCTACACAATTTCAGGTATTTTCTAAAATGGACACATACACATCAATTCCATTTCATCTTACCCCCTAGGCCATTCAGACTGTTAAAGTCTTTATCAAGCCTTCTCAGTACTACTAGTCATCACATATCCATACTACAGAACATGGAACAATCACCAACTCTATGTTTCACTTATATACATAATACATCGTATATAACTTAAACAATTTAATCTACACTTTACAATAAAAGTTTGGTGAATACAATCATCATCTCTCAATTTCAAGGTTTCCCTTACTCCCTAATACATACAATTTCTTAAAATATGAACAACCTTCCAATTCATATTCCTCGATTTATCGAACAAGAATCAACTAAACCTTTAATATAATTCATTTCCAGATATACCTTCATATCTTTTCTTACTTGGATCTAATCCCAATTTATCACTTTATCACTTATTTCATTTGTATACTATCAACAAATAACAAAAGAATCCATTCAATTCTTTCCATACCTAAGTAATTCACCATGAGGTACCAGTCAATCTAGGCAACCATTAATAATAACTTTCAATTATTTCTTATCTCACATTCTTATCCAATCAAAGCTATCATCACAAGCTTCATACACTGGTAAGATTTTCTTATCACAATTCTAATCAATGTGACTTAATTTGCACCTTTCAACAATTTACAACTGTCATATCATTCAATGACTTCATATCTGTAAAATTTTCTAACACATATTCAGTTCAAATATCATATATTTCCTAACTGAATACTCAATTATACTTAACACTATTTCAATTACTTAATACTAGCTTTAAGTAATTACTCAAGTTTTCACAACTTAATACAATTTAGGAATTCAATCATATTCCACACAATCATAACATTACAATCTATGTTATACTATTTCACACACACAGTTGACTACATGTCAACTCTGGTTTCAACCAACCAATCAATAAAATTCTCTAATTGCTTTTCTCAAGTTTGACCCAAACTCAAATCAATCACAAGCAATTAATTTTATACACCATTTTCTATTCATGGTTTGACTTTCAAAGTTAACATACTATCAAGTTAACTCACAACAAACCATTTCATCTTATATGTTCACTTTCAAACATATATTTCAAATTATTACTTTCAATAATCTTATCAATCCTTCACAAGGACAAAGTCAACCTACATCAATTTTGGCTCCATACAAGCCATTTCATATTGTATGTTTACTTTCAAACATTGACTTCTAATTATTACATTCAATAATTACTAGGAATTCCTTAAGCCAAACAATATTAACATGTATCAACCTTGGCTTCATACAAGCCAGATACAAAATAGTGATTCATTTAAACACTATCAAATTCACCTAAGGTCAATGTAACACAATCAGTTACAATTACATATTCAACAAAATCAAATTGGTCAATTAGGTGTATCATCAAAACCTCTATCAATGACCATTATTATTTACACTCTCACCTTTACAGTCTAAAGGTCACAGTTCTATCAACTGATTTTTTTCTTATCAAAACAACTATTAAACAACTTAGCATACTATCATGCTCCATTTCCAAAATCACATTACATTTATTTTATACCAAGTAGCCTCAACAAGTTCAAGTGACACGACATAATATAACAACGGTGATCAGGCGTTGCAAGATTATGTTCTTCACAATCCATTCTCAGGCTACTCTACATTATAGTTATCAATGTGATCTACTCTTATCTCATATATATATTAAATACTTCATAATTTCAAATCAATCATAATCTATTTAATAGTTTCTATCAGCTGATACAAAATCAAAATCAGCTTACTACTTACATATTCAATCTTACATATGCAAGCCATTTTACACATACATTGTTCTAATTTTCAACAACTGAATTACTCAGTATATCACTTATCTGAAACCTCAAACATATGATAACCTATCATCATAGTTTCAACACTTAACACTAATCAATGTCCCTATTTACCTCAAAATTCAGGACACATCTTACTTAATTATCATCACTTTGACATATGCTATCATATCAAGCATCACTGTCACAACAAACCTACTCAATCATGTTACTATAAAAACATTTCATTTATTAGTTCACAATTGACCAGAAAGATCTATCACTTCTCAAATCAATTTAGCTTTATCATAAGCCCTATTTCTTATAAACCTATCAGTCATGGTTTTGATCAAGTGTTTAACTATAGTCAACACATATCATATAGTCACATAAACACATATTTTCTCAAATAGCAGTCATTCTCAATTCAAATGACACAATATTCCTTAACTAGGATTTAAATCACACCCTGTAACCAATCTACTATCATAATACTATCAATTATCTCGTCTCACCAATAAAGACATTCCTTAGGTTCTAACATCACTCCAGTTAAAACCTTAACCCACTCTTTTCTATTTACTTAATCACATTTCTGCATTTACAATTTAATCAGAAATATTCACAACGATGAACTTTTCATTTAGTACCTCTATCCTCATGTCAACCTATAACAATCATTAGTTGACTCAAAACTGGGGAATCATATCAGTCTGACTCAATTAACTTCACAATAATGTTTACTCATCATAACAAAGTAAACAGTTCAAGTTAATTTAAATTAACACAGGCTTATCAAAGATTACCTGTCAATCTTCAGCCAACGAGTGTTGAGGAAACATGAAATATGCTAATCAGATACTCATGTTCCTCCGTCTCTGCAATCAAACAACACTTCACAACTTGTTAAGGGTTAGTACATATTCAACTAACTACTTTCTCACACATCACTAATCAACTAAACCCACACCCACTGGAATGTTTGACTCAACTCAATCAAAGTTTAGGATTGAACATTCTATCATGCTCAATTCACCCAAACTATTGCTCTGATACCAACTTAAAACACCCCTCGTTTCAACATAAACAATAATATAATAATTGCGACTCGGAAGCGTATATTTAAAACATACTACCAATGTACTCAAAATGTCAATAAACTTTTTCAAACTTATTACATGACATTTCAACAAACTCGGTGTTATATAATTCAAAACATCTCTTTAGTTATCAAAATAACATCAGAGTAAAAGCCTGTCAAACATTCCTTCAATTCCAAACACTTCCTGCCCTGCCCAATATGCCCCATCTATTTTAACCTGCAGGAAGAACTGTGGTGGGGTTAGCATAAAGCTAAGTGAATGAAACTATAAGCAACAGTACAACCTAGCATAACAATCTGTTTACATCAAATAACAATAAACAGAAAATCAATCATTCACTCGACATCCAATCAATGTCAAGCTACACCAATCAATCATTATCAATCGTCATGAGGATCGGTGGCTCCTGAGATACCCTAATACCGGTTTGGTAATCAAGGAACTCTTATCAATCATCTGTATTGGCCTATACAGAATTACCGATAACCAGTTGTTAATCACACACGACCTAGATCTCCAAACCAACATTTCAAGTTTCAAGATCTCCTGTCGTCTACAATAACAACCAAGTCCAACTGTCAAGTCAAGTTGACCTCAGAATCTTACATACTAGCTCAAACAGCCAAGTAAGCAACTAGTCAAACTATCATGGCAAGATATCTCAACAATTACATTCTATCAAAGTAATACTATAATTACTTGTTGTAAATCAAATCATTACAACTAAATCACACTGAGGTTACAGATCCACTCACCGACTACCTCAGGCCTCCACTCAGTAGTCTAATATCACTGAGCCTTCTCCACATCTGAGAATCAACAAATCAAATATAAGTTAGTAATCATGATCATCAATACTAAACTTATATCAATCTTTAACATTTAGGAACTTAACATAATTTACTTTTCAATTACTAGTTCCTAATCACATTTTATGGATTTCAATATAACTCTTATCATATATTAATTATCAATCACAGTACCATTTTACAACAAGTACCAGTCGCATAACAATCAACAAGATAATAAAAAGCTATATCAGCCCTCCAAGCCGCCGGCTTCCTCCTAGAAGCCACCGGCTTCTTATCACCATCCACTGGTTTCCTAAAATGCAACACAAGCCGCCGGCTTGCCAAAGAAGCCGCCGGCTTCAACCAACTGGGCACAAGCCGCCGGCTTCATCATGAAGCCGCCGGTTTCAACAAACAAGACCAAGCCGCCGGCTTCCATATGAAGCCGCCGGCTTCCATCGTCGTCCAGGCCCTGTACGAACAGCAAAACCCTAACCCACGGGTTTTTAACAAAAATCACCCCAAACTCATTTTCTAACTGTTATATGTCACAAATACTTTCATATAAACACTATATAACAGTTATTACATGTTTCTAACATCTAATTCTTCCAAATCATCAATTCACCCAAATTTCAATCGAAATCAAATTCTTAAATACTCAAGAACACTTACTGATTGAAGAATATACTGATGATAATCTGTCCATGGTGAAGTTTCACGAGAATCACAACTTCCTGATTTGATTTCTAGTTTGATTCGGAGGTTTTCTGAGAGTTTCTGTGAGTTTTAAAGTTTCTAAATGAACTTTCCTAAAATGGAAAGTTAAATATATAGTCGGTTCACAAACCGCCTTCAATATACGGGTATAATTTAATACCCCATCTCAATCTATTGTCTGGAACCCGAAAACCATTTGCGAGTCCAAACATTTTATTGCACCGTCAACTATATTAATTTACAACAATTAATAATTTACTTATCACATTGGAATATTCGACTCCTATTCCAATTATTTCAACTATTTCAAACAATATTATTTCCAAACACATTTAAATACATATTTAAATCAAGAAATAATATATAAACAACTAGGTCCGTTTCGAGGATGTTACACTTACTCTCTCACAGATCCCACAGACTGCGGCAACAGACTAATTTCAGGACGAAATTCTCCTAACAGGGGGAGAATGTGACACCCAACGATTTAGGGTTATTGATTTACCTGCTAGAAACCCCATTTATGTGTGTTTAGTTTAGTATTAGGCTAAATACTTACAATTACTTGTAACTACTTGTTTATTTATGAGAATATGCACTCCCGAAATTGACTTATATTACGCTTACGTAATTAGTTGTAATTACGAGAAATAACCGGACGGAGTCCGACAAACTATACGGCGTTGGTGAAAATCTTTCTATAAATAACTTAAAACTATTTTTAGAAGTTATTTATCATATATTATTATTTTGTTTAAAAAATACTTGAAAAACCTAGACGTTTTGTTTAAAATGTAACAAACCCGGTGAAAACGTGCAAACTGAACCCGACAACCAAATGAAACCCTAAATAATATTTCTATAACTTAAAATAAAGTATTTTAACAATACTTCAATGAAAATAATCCCAAACATATCGTGAATTAAAACGACCGAAGAAAACGTTACGCGATATAACGGTTTAACGAAATAACGAATAAACGAACATCGTACGCAACACAGACTGGAATTAAATTTGAAAAAAAAATCAGCCATCAAGTGGGGGCCCACAAGGGGACCAGCCACCCCCCTTCCCCAATAGATCAACATGCAATATACTCATTACTTACTCTTTTCAATACCCATTAGGCATACATGCATTTGTATCATTTCACACACTTTCTCTCAAAAAATTTCCATCTTTCTCTCTCAATTTTATGGAGGTTTTCCAGCCCTTACACCATCATCAAACCACCACCATCTTCCACCACAATCATCACTCAAATCCACCATAGCTCCACCACATTAAAAGTCGACTTTTTGCAAGAAAATCAACCTACAAGACTTCCTCATCATCATCTCAGCCCATCCTCATCAAAATTAACTTGATGTTAGAAGGTTGCACGTTGGATACACTCATTGCTTGCTTATTTGATTATTTGCTAGCTGCTTGCTAAACTCATGTGAGTTTCATAGCCCCTTTTTACTTGTTTGAACTGTTTTGGGGTGAGAATACATGCACTGTTTTTATGAACTGTTATGTGAACTGTTTTATGAACTGTTTTTAGGAAAACACTTATACGTATTTCATGAGTTACTTTTTATTCCACTAAGGCCAATACAACCATTTAAATCTGCTGATTTGCGCTTGCGATATTGCGGTAAAGCAATACAAAACGATATTGCGGTAAAGCAATACAAAACGATATTGCGGTAAAGCAATACAAAACGATATTGCGGTAAAGCAATACAAAACGATATTGCGGTAAAGCAATACAAAGCGATATTGCGGTAAAGCAATACAAAGCGATATTGCGGTAAAGCAATACAAAACGATATTGTGGTAATGCAATACAAACATTTCGATATTGTGGTAAAGCAATACAAACTATTAAATCTTGTGATTTACAAATACGATATTGGCAATAGTATACAGAACTTGATTTATACAGAAACTCTGTTTTACAGAACTTTATTTTATAGAACTTTATTTTACAACAAGAAAATCATGTGTTTACATTATTACTTTACAGATTAAACCTATGAACTCACCAACATTATGTTGACCCATTTTAGCGTGTATTCTCAGGTTCACAGATGCAGTAGGACTACCCACAGGAAACAGCATACTAGAGGTCGTTCGATGTAACTTTATGTGATGATACTTGATTTGGTCGGCGCCCCCGTGACACCTCCAACTTCCTCTGCCACGTGTTTTGGGGGTGCGATACTAACGAACCAAATGATACCTATTAGGGGCAATATTTTAGAGTATAGCTCACAGGTCATTAAAAAGAACGAACAAGAATGTTGTAGATCATTTTTGTTGTATTTTACATGTTTTTCGATCATTTTTGTTAATTTTTGAAGCATCGTCTATATTTTAGCCCTCTTGATAAAATAAGATAGATAAACATTGAATATAAATGTTTTTATTAACGACTGAGCCAGAAAGATGGAAATAATGTGCGTAAAAACATTACTTTTTACGTCACATCACCTACCAGTCTAGTCCAGATCTAAATTGGTATGTCACTAGTAACTAGGTTATCATGATTAAGCTGCCTAACTCCCAACAGTGTCCGATGAGAACTAGTGACCCTTCATGGAATATTAAGATTCTTGGTTGCATGAATAAAGTGGCAGACTTGTATAATAGTATTTTTTTTTTAATTAATACCCAAGTCTAGACATTTGTTTTTTATGCACGTAATAGGTTATTAACTTTGTATGTTTAGACTATCAGTTGTGTAGAGTCTATGGGTTTAAGCGTCTTAAATCACTTGCTGGATCTTTGCTTTCATTTCTAGACTCATCATATATGTTTAAGCTTAGATGCTTCTATCATGACCTAAACCCTCATTTACATCCAGTTATTCATCCCTGAACAATCTTCCATGGTTTACCATGGCTCCGAGTTCATACCACGCTCACCATGATTATTTGGTTGTACACTATGTATCTCATTTTTTTGTGTTTGCGTACGCTCACTATGTATTCCATTATAATAATATTTCCATAGCTTATAACGTATTTCACACTTTAGTACTTTTATAGCTTCACTCTTTATTCCATTCATTATAATGTTTCACAACTTACTATGTACTCCATTCTTTATAGTGTTTCCATAGCTTCCTAATTCGACACATATAACTACTTAGCCTAATTAGATTTGATTACCATCTAATTTAAAGGTTAAAGTCACGTGAATGGCAGAAAAAGATGATCCATAAATTAAATCTAGTGTCATGTAGAGTTTAAACGATAACAAAGTTTTATAACTCCCATTCAAAATGTAACACCCCCGAAATTCACTGTTTTGCGGAAGCATAGTTTGGGGTGTTACTAATCAATTATCACAGCACAAAGATAAAGCAAACGACATCTATATGCAACGTTTGTAAATTAGTTACATTCCATAGATATAATGTTTGAAAACTTAGTGTTTTCGTATACAAAATTTAGTTTCCCCTAGAATCCACGCGTATAGCGGGAGATTCTATTACATAATCGTAATATACAAAAGATAATGCTAAGAATCTCCGTTAATGCAGTTGTGTTGAAATCATGCGACTCTAGCTAAAATCCTGGAGTAATCCTACTCCATCCGGGTACCTGAGAAAACATGCTAAAAGTGTCAACCAAAAGGTTGGTGAATCTCACAGGTTTGTAAGTAATATCAGCTTTGAACACGAGATTTCATCAGTAATGCCCGCAGGCGTAAAATCAGCCATTGCAATCCAGCAATCGTAAAATCAGTATTTGCAATCCAGCAAATGTAAATAAATAAGTTTATACCGTTGCCATGAGGCTCATAATCGAAGCTTAACCCGTAAATAATATGTTTGCTCCCGTGACATGCTCGTAAGTGAGCAAGCATCAGTAACGAATAAGTAGTCACCCGTTTCTACGTGTAAATCAGTACGTGGCAGCGCTACTGCCCCGGGTGGGGAGGGTCATTTCCCTAATGGATCCATTAACTAGTGTTCGCGCTTAAGTCCATAACTAACGATATATGATGGAGAGACTTCTGTTTGTAAGTAAACTCATGCAATTCCGTTTGGTATAGTAAACAGTTTAGTACTTGTGTTCAAGGAAAAGTAGTAGCATGTTTCTCCCCCAATAAGATAAAACAGTAAAAGTGGGGCCGTAAGACTCACCTGAGTCTTGTAGTAATCAGTTGCAATTAGCAAGTAGTAAGTAAAGCAAGTAGGTTCTCTGAACCCGTAACCTTCAAATGCCTATTCATATGAAGTTATGTAAGTATGCGTCTCACGAGACGTTTCGTTTAGTTGTACACAACTAGTATAGCCAATGTTCGTCCGTATGTTTGTAATTGTTCGTTTGTTGAAAAACATGTTTGGGCCCGTTGGTGACGGTTTGTAGCAAAATTTCTAAAATGTTGACTTTGCTACAGTAACTTGCTACAGTACTGCTACAGTAAAATTTGACTTTTTTTGTACGGTAACTTTGACTTTAAAATTTTGGTTTTCTGTGTTTTCTGCGACATAATATGCGACACAAGGATTTGTATGCGACACAAGGGTTGTGTCGCAGATGGCATGCGACATAATGATACGACACAAGGACTGTGTCGCATCAGATGCGATATGCTAATTTAATAGCGACATAGTGGTTGTGTCGTATAAAAATACGACATATTATGCGACATAGAGTGCGACACAAAATACGACACTAAACGGTTTATGCGACATAGCATGCGACACAAACGTTGTGTCGCAAAGATGAACATCAGCCCAGAAACTTTCGGGTTTCGTGATTTTCCGACCAAAAACACAAATCTAATCCATTTTTGAGCTATAAAATCGTGTTTTCTTCTTGTATTAGGTTATAACTAAGTTGTGTACATGTCAAAACATCAAAACATTACACCAATTTGAATAGATCTAAGATTTTAGAATTTTCTTACTTTTGCAAATCGAGCTAAATGGAGGAGGAGATGATGAAAACGATCTTGATATTCTTGTTCCACTCGCGATGGTGATTCCGAAAATGTAAATTTCGGGTGTCGGTTTATATTCCGAAAATTTGGTGTAGATTGGAGGTTGAGAGAGTTTTTTGTGATGGGTGTGTTTTTGTGATAATGAAAAATGAAAGAGAAAAGTGGGTGTGGGGTGGGGTTTGGCTGATCCACCAAGGAAGGAGGGGAAAATACTCCCCAAAACACAGTGTTGACTCCGTGTCCTAATCGTTTAATCACTAGTTTTTAATATTTAATCAAATGTTTATATTTTTAAAATGTAACTAGAGTATTTAAATAAAAATACTTTGGAATTAATAGTAAAACATTTGTCGCAATATTTTAATTATTAAGCCGCGTTTATTACGTTTTGTTGCGTTAGTTAAAATGTCGTCGCGATAATAAATAATGCTCGTTCGGCTGCGTATTCTATATAACAAAATACGTTCTCATTATTTAAGTAACTTTCTGTCACCAACGTCCAAGTAATTGTGTCGGACTCCGTCCTGTTAATTCGCACGATTTATCCAAATCGCGTAAGTACACACACATATATATAAATCACCTTATATATATACAAATAGAGCCTTTAATTAGTCCTATTACATACTAATTACAACTAGTTACAAACAATTAGGCATAATTAATTACCCTAATTATGCAGGTGTTACATTCTCCCCTTGTTAAAGAAATTTCGTCCCGAAATTAGCTTGAGTGCACGGACGGTGCGTTATCTGGGAAGAGATGTGGGTATTTCTGTCGTATTTGGTCTTCCCGTTCCCAGGTGAACTCAGGGCCGCGCCTAGAATTCCACCTGACCTTTACGATGGGAATACGACTCTGTTTCAATCGTTTGACCTCACGGTCCATGATTTCCATAGGTTCCTCGACAAAATGAAGTTTATCATCGATTTGAATTTCGTCGAGCGGTATAATCAGTGTCTCGTCAGACAGACATTTCTTCAAGTTAGAAATGTGGAATGTGTTGTGTACGTTGCTAAGTTCAGCAGGAAGTTGCAGGCGGTATGCCACTGGACCAATCCTTTCCAGGATTTCGAATGGTCCGATGTATCTAGGATTTAGTTTGCCTCGCTTTCCGAATCGAATGACACCCTTCCACGGTGCCACTTTGAGAAGTACCTTGTCCCCTACCTGGAACTCAAGGTGTTTGCGTCTCACGTCAGCATAGCTTTTCTGACGATCACGTGCGGCTTTCAGCCGGTTTTGGATACCGATGATTTTCTCAGTAGTTTCCTGAATAATATCTGGACCCGTGAGTTGGGAATCTCCTAACTCAGTCCAACAGATAGGTGATCGGCACTTACGCCCGTAAAGTGCCTCGAAGGGTGCAGCCTTTATGCTGGTATGGTAACTGTTATTGTACGAGAACTCGCACAACGGTAAGTGATTTTCCCAAGAAGTACCGAAGTCAACTACGCAGGCTCGTAGCATATCCTCCAGTGTTTGAATAGTTCGCTCGCTTTGGCCATCGGTTTGCGGGTGATAAGCAGTACTCATATCCAGACGAGTACCAAGAGATTTCTGTAGTGATTGCCAAAAGTTAGAAGTAAAACGGCTATCCCTATCCGAGATGATCGAGATAGGTACACCGTGTCGCGAGATGATTTCTTTGACATAGATGCGAGTCAGACGCTCCATCTTGTCGGTTTCCTTGATGGCCAGAAAATGAGCAGATTTCGTGAGACGGTCCACGATCACCCAAATGGTATCGCAACCACTCGAAGTTTTCGGTAGTTTGGTAATGAAGTCCATGGAAATCTGTTCCCATTTCCATTGAGGAATTTCAGGTTGTTGGAGCAACCCCGAGGGTCTTTGGTGTTCGGCCTTGACTTTGGAACAGGTTAGGCATTTACTGACGTACAAGGCAATGTCAGCTTTCATGTTAGGCCACCAATACAACCCTTTGACGTCGTGATACATCTTGTCAGAACCAGGATGTATAGAGTATCGAGATTTGTGAGCTTCAGCCATCACTAAATCTCGCAAGTTTCCGAATTTGGGTAACCACACCCGGTTAGAGAAGTATCGAGTTCCATTGGGTTTGATTTCGAACTGTTTATCCAAGCCTCGCAAGGCTTCATTTTTCAAGTTTTCATCGTTGAGTGCTTCAAGTTGAGCGGTGAGGATTTGAGCAGGAAGCTCGTTATGAATTGTCATAGAAAGTGCTCGGACTCGAAGGGGTTTCACTCGTTCTTTTCGGCTTAAGGCATCGGCAACTACGTTAGCCTTGCCCGGATGGTATTTGATCTCGCAGTCGTAGTCACTAAGTAACTCAACCCAGCGACGTTGTCTCATGTTTAGATCTTTCTGATCGAATATGTGTTGGAGACTTTTGTGATCGGTGAAGATGGTGCTTTTCGTACCGTAGAGATAATGTCTCCAGATTTTCAATGCGAAAACCACGGCACCTAACTCGAGGTCGTGGGTCGTATAGTTTTTCTCGTGGATTTTCAGTTGTCGTGAGGCATAGGCAATGACTTTTTCCCGTTGCATCAACACACAACCAAGTCCTTGGTGTGAGGCGTCGCAGTAAACTACGAAATCGTCGGTGCCCTCGGGTAAGGACAAGATTGGTGCACTGCAAAGTTTGTTTTTCAATAGCTGGAAGGCTGACTCTTGCTTATCCGTCCAATCGAACTTCTTATCTTTCTGAGTCAGTGTGGTTAGAGGAACAGCTATTCTTGAAAAGTTTTCGATGAATCGGCGGTAATAACCAGCAAGACCTAAGAATTGTCTCACTTCGGTTGGAGTGGTCGGTGACTCCCAGCCCTTGATTGCTTCAATCTTGGCGGGATCAACATGAATTCCTTGGCTGTCAATCACGTGCCCGAGGAATTGAACGGTTCGAATCCAGAACTCACACTTAGAGAATTTGGCATATAACTCTTCGTGTTTCAGGAGTCTTAGAATGGTTTTCAGATGTTGAGCATGTTCCTGCTCGTTGCGCGAGTAAATCAGAATATCGTCGATGAACACAATGACGAATTTGTCAAGATATGGTTTGCACACCCGATTCATAAGGTCCATGAATACGGCCGGTGCGTTGGTCAACCCGAATGGCATCACTTGAAATTCGTAATGCCCATAACGAGTTCGGAAAGCTGTCTTTGGAATGTCATTGTCACGGACTCGGAGTTGATGATAACCCGACCGTAGATCAATCTTTGAGTAAACACTCGATCCCTGGAGTTGGTCAAACAGATCATCAATTCTAGGAAGTGGGTACCGATTCTTTATGGTTAGCTTATTAAGCTCTCGGTAGTCGATACACATGCGGAAAGATCCATCTTTCTTTTTCACGAATAAGACCGGAGATCCCCAAGGTGAGGAACTTGGTCGAATGAATCCTCTGTCCAGGAGTTCCTGTAGTTGGTTAGACAACTCCTGCATTTCGGATGGTGCTAAACGGTAAGGGGCTCGTGCCACGGGTGCAGCTCCGGGCACAAGTTCGATTTGGAATTCAACTTGTCTAGGTGGCGGAAGTCCGGGCAAGTCTTCAGGAAAGACTTCCGGGAAATCCCGCACGATCGGAACATCCTCAAGTCGCTTCTCCTCCGACTTCTTCTCCGTTACATGTGCGAGGATGGCTTGATACCCTTTTCGTAGATATTTTCTCGTTTTCAGACAGGATACAATATTCAGATTCCGTCTACCGGTCTCCCCTTGTAGGACTAAGGTTCCACCGGAGACAAGAGGTATGCGAATGAGTTTGTCATGACAGATGATTTCAGCTCGGTGCCTGGATAACCAATCCATACCGACAATAATATCGAAGCTGCCGATCTCGACAGGGATTAAATCAATGGAAAACGTTTCGTTCGTGAGGTTAAGTGTACAGTTGTGTATGATGCTATCAGTCTCAATCAGTTTGCCGTTAGCTAATTCTACAATGTATTTAGCATCTAAGGCAGTGGGAGTAATATCAAGTAAAGGGCTAAATTTCTCAGATATGAAGCTTCTATCGGCACCGGTATCAAATAACACAGAAGCAGTAAGGTCGTTGAGTAGGAACGTACCCGTCACGACGTTCGGGTCTTGTCTGGCTTCTCCAGCCTTGATAACGAAAGCTCTACCGCGAGCAGGGTTGTTGTTGTTTTTCAGCTTTGGGCAATCTTTCTTGAAGTGCCCTGAATTTCCGCACCCAAAGCAGGCCTTTGGTGCATTAGTGTTGGGGGTAGAAATGTTGGTTCGGCAATCCTTGGCTAGATGCCCGAACCGTTTGCAGTTGGAGCAAGGGCAAGAACCGTCATGATGGCGGCTGCATTTGGAACAGTAAGGCTTGTTCCCGCTGTACCCTTTCTTTTCCGAAGTCCCCGATGAATAAGCCTTAATGTACTCAGGCTTTTTGTTGGAGGTTTGGTTGGATGAGTTGGGGTTACCTTCCCACTTGCGTTTGTTGTTTGCAGATGGGGTTGAGGTGGTGCCACGGCGGACAGAATTTGCCGTTAGTTCATGGGCCATACGGATGGCGCTCTGAATAGTACCCGGTTTGGATGAAGTCACCAGGTCTTGTAGTCTCTCAGGAAGACCATCAACAAATTTCTCGATCCTCTTGTACTCAGGATCGACCATGGTTGGGCACAGAAGTGCCAGTTGGTGGAAACGGTTTGTGTATCCGGTGATGTCATCACCCTGCATCTTGTGGTTCCAAAATTCCATTTCCAGCTGTTTCAATTCATCCCTGGGGCAGTACTCGCCCCTCAACATCTCCTTCAACTCCTCCCACGGGAGTTTGTAAGCATTAGCAACACCCACAGTCTGGGCATAAGTGTTCCACCAGGTGAGTGCGGTGTCAGTAAAAGTACTAACGGAGAACTTAACCTTATCTCCCTCCGCACAGTTGCAGATAAGAAATACAGACTCAACTTTCTCAATCCAGCGTACTAGACCGATAGCTCCCTCAGTACCTGCAAAGTTTAGAGGTTTGCAGTTCTGAAAGTCTTTATATGAACAGGGTTTAGCAGTAGTGGTTTCAGCGGCATCGCTGTTCCTCGAGGAATTTGGTGGAGTATTCCGAGCCAAGGCTTCAGTAACAGCCTGGGTTATAAGGGAGGTAATCTGGGCATCGGTATATGGTCTTGTCTTTGGCGGCATGATTCTTCAATAAAAGAAATGAAGATACATGAGATTTTGTAGGAGCTTGTAATTGTCACAGATGTACATGTATAAAAGCAGTAATACATAACATCATATGGTAAATGACAATTTATATGAGTTGAAATAACAAGGAATATTTGATGGATAACGCGAGTTCAAAGGTTACATCCTACAGAGATATTACAAAAGGTGTCGGGAATTGTTACATCCGACTAGTTTATAGAGTAGCGCTAGATAGTCATTAGATTACGAGACAAAGACTACACTAGTCTTAATGTAGATTAATCTGTTCCATCAGCGCGACAAGGCGGTCCACGGTTTCTGCCAGCCTGTTGGTTTGCCTGGCGTTGTCTTCAACTAAGGCCAGTCGTTGTGCTAGTACACGAGAGTGATCCTCAGTCTCCTGTGAACGCTGTTCACATTCCTCTAGTCGGTTTCTTACAAGTTCATCCGCACCTAATTCGGCGGTCATTGAATCCTGGATTATGCTTACAGAGAGGTTGGTATCCTCTTGTTCTCGCTGGAGTTGGGATATGTGATCAAGTGCTTGGCGAAGCAGGTAGGTCATTCGGTGTTGTTCCCGTTCAAGACTTTCGAGTTTTTGCTCCTGACGGCGGAGTTGGGTAGCCAATACTGGCAACGTGAGATGTGCCGAGTTCTGAGAGTTATGTACAGGATAAGGGCTGTTTCGAGGCGACCTTGTGTTCCTCCTGGCTACTCGTGGGTTCCGTGACCCATGTGAGTGAGAGTGTGACGGATTAGGTGGTGTGTTTGCCATTCCTGTGGCAGAATGTAAGTAAGACGAGGCTAATATATATACATATATCATATCCAGCCTATTGTCTAGCACGTATCAAGTAATGGTCCGGTTCTCTCGTGGTCAGATTTAACTAACGTATCCCCGTTCAACATAATCATTTCAGACCTTACATCATCTTTCCTTAATTGTACATAGTTGATCAGGCTATGTTAAATTAAAGTCGTATGCTGTAATTTCTGAACCAGTCGTATCTAATAAGAGAATACTGCCTAACGGTCATAGTCTAGGCCCACTAAATGCAACCTAGTTCACTATAACCTTAGGCTCTGATACCAATCTGTAACACCCCCGAAATTCACTGTTTTGCGGAAGCATAGTTTGGGGTGTTACTAATCAATTATCACAGCACAAAGATAAAGCAAACGACATCTATATGCAACGTTTGTAAATTAGTTACATTCCATAGATATAATGTTTGAAAACTTAGTGTTTTCGTATACAAAATTTAGTTTCCC
Organism: Helichrysum umbraculigerum; assembly: GCA_949592205.1. NCBI lineage: Eukaryota > Viridiplantae > Streptophyta > Magnoliopsida > Asterales > Asteraceae > Helichrysum > Helichrysum umbraculigerum. The sequence goes on from CATIUR010000003.1 coordinate 76,554,599, forward strand.
CTAGAATCCACGCGTATAGCGGGAGATTCTATTACATAATCGTAATATACAAAAGATAATGCTAAGAATCTCCGTTAATGCAGTTGTGTTGAAATCATGCGACTCTAGCTAAAATCCTGGAGTAATCCTACTCCATCCGGGTACCTGAGAAAACATGCTAAAAGTGTCAACCAAAAGGTTGGTGAATCTCACAGGTTTGTAAGTAATATCAGCTTTGAACACGAGATTTCATCAGTAATGCCCGCAGGCGTAAAATCAGCCATTGCAATCCAGCAATCGTAAAATCAGTATTTGCAATCCAGCAAATGTAAATAAATAAGTTTATACCGTTGCCATGAGGCTCATAATCGAAGCTTAACCCGTAAATAATATGTTTGCTCCCGTGACATGCTCGTAAGTGAGCAAGCATCAGTAACGAATAAGTAGTCACCCGTTTCTACGTGTAAATCAGTACGTGGCAGCGCTACTGCCCCGGGTGGGGAGGGTCATTTCCCTAATGGATCCATTAACTAGTGTTCGCGCTTAAGTCCATAACTAACGATATATGATGGAGAGACTTCTGTTTGTAAGTAAACTCATGCAATTCCGTTTGGTATAGTAAACAGTTTAGTACTTGTGTTCAAGGAAAAGTAGTAGCATGTTTCTCCCCCAATAAGATAAAACAGTAAAAGTGGGGCCGTAAGACTCACCTGAGTCTTGTAGTAATCAGTTGCAATTAGCAAGTAGTAAGTAAAGCAAGTAGGTTCTCTGAACCCGTAACCTTCAAATGCCTATTCATATGAAGTTATGTAAGTATGCGTCTCACGAGACGTTTCGTTTAGTTGTACACAACTAGTATAGCCAATGTTCGTCCGTATGTTTGTAATTGTTCGTTTGTTGAAAAACATGTTTGGGCCCGTTGGTGACGGTTTGTAGCAAAATTTCTAAAATGTTGACTTTGCTACAGTAACTTGCTACAGTACTGCTACAGTAAAATTTGACTTTTTTTGTACGGTAACTTTGACTTTAAAATTTTGGTTTTCTGTGTTTTCTGCGACATAATATGCGACACAAGGATTTGTATGCGACACAAGGGTTGTGTCGCAGATGGCATGCGACATAATGATACGACACAAGGACTGTGTCGCATCAGATGCGATATGCTAATTTAATAGCGACATAGTGGTTGTGTCGTATAAAAATACGACATATTATGCGACATAGAGTGCGACACAAAATACGACACTAAACTGTTTATGCGACATAGCATGCGACACAAACGTTGTGTCGCAAAGATGAACATCAGCCCAGAAACTTTCGGGTTTCGTGATTTTCCGACCAAAAACACAAATCTAATCCATTTTTGAGCTATAAAATCGTGTTTTCTTCTTGTATTAGGTTATAACTAAGTTGTGTACATGTCAAAACATCAAAACATTACACCAATTTGAATAGATCTAAGATTTTAGAATTTTCTTACTTTTGCAAATCGAGCTAAATGGAGGAGGAGATGATGAAAACGATCTTGATATTCTTGTTCCACTCGCGATGGTGATTCCGAAAATGTAAATTTCGGGTGTCGGTTTATATTCCGAAAATTTGGTGTAGATTGGAGGTTGAGAGAGTTTTTTGTGATGGGTGTGTTTTTGTGATAATGAAAAATGAAAGAGAAAAGTGGGTGTGGGGTGGGGTTTGGCTGATCCACCAAGGAAGGAGGGGAAAATACTCCCCAAAACACAGTGTTGACTCCGTGTCCTAATCGTTTAATCACTAGTTTTTAATATTTAATCAAATGTTTATATTTTTAAAATGTAACTAGAGTATTTAAATAAAAATACTTTGGAATTAATAGTAAAACATTTGTCGCAATATTTTAATTATTAAGCCGCGTTTATTACGTTTTGTTGCGTTAGTTAAAATGTCGTCGCGATAATAAATAATGCTCGTTCGGCTGCGTATTCTATATAACAAAATACGTTCTCATTATTTAAGTAACTTTCTGTCACCAACGTCCAAGTAATTGTGTCGGACTCCGTCCTGTTAATTCGCACGATTTATCCAAATCGCGTAAGTACACACACATATATATAAATCACCTTATATATATACAAATAGAGCCTGTAATTAGTCCTATTACATACTAATTACAACTAGTTACAAACAATTAGGCATAATTAATTACCCTAATTATGCAGGTGTTACACAAAATTTTGTAAGATTAATATAACATCACCTTGAACTACACTTATATAATTAATCATGAACATGCAGGTGCTACTCACAAAAAATTATAAACATCAAACAAGTACATTATAAAGAATTAATATAAGAAAATGAAATATATTACCTGTATAAATTGCAATCAGAATAACTCTTTCATTTCTACCGAATAACGAGAGTTCTACAATGCTAGCACGCTAATATTTAACTACTATATTAACTAACTAATCTAAAAAGAAATAAAAGAAAAATAAAGAGAGAATCTAGAGAGAGAAAGTTATATTGGATTGATGGATGATTTAAAATGGTGAAAGGAGGTTAGCATTTATATGAAATTTGACCTGTGGATCAAACCCGGATCCAACACCGAAATCGGATATCGATTGGTCGCATAGTCGAGTAATTTTGCATCGTTCCCGGAACGAATGGTCATCGCTTGGCCGGCCATGGGTGTTGGGTGACCGAGAAATTTTAGGCCACGATCTAGAGCACTTGGTCATGAGCTCGGACATCGCCTGGTTGCTTTCATCATGTTGCTTGGCCATGGTCTCGGTTCAACACTCGGACATCGCCTAATCGTTTTAATCTCGTTTTTGGACCTTGTTACTATGTCAAACACTTGGGCATGCCTTGGCCATGACCCGAGTTTCTCGGCCAGGATACTTGGTGATGGATCGGCCATGAGCTTGAGTGTTCTTGGAATCTTGGCTATGGAACTCAGTCATGGTTTGGGGCATGACTTGGTGTTTCTCGATCATGGTTCAAGTCGTGATCGAGTCATGATCCATTTGTTGTGTTTCAGCTTGTGCACTGCTCGTAAATCTTCATGTTTAGGCTCGTAAAATGCATTTCATTGTTTCTATCATATTTCTATGTTTTTCAACATTTATTTACCCATTAATTTGAGATCACCATCGTATTATCCTAGTTAACAAAATACGAGAGATAAATGCTATATTCGCGCGTTAATGTTAAACATTAATCTAAATGGTACCAATAATGCACATAAAATCATGATATTTTACGTGTTATTAGCCCAGAAGTGCAGCAACAAGAAATACCAAAATTGATTTCCTCTTTTGATTTCACATATTCGTACCCCAAATCCCCCATTGTACAAACCCATATATAAGAAACATGAAATTGAATTTAAACTCGCCACTACTTTTCCAGTAGAATAAAAAAACTCATCTTTGTGTTATTGATGATGGCGAAGATGGCAACAGAGTTCAAGAAGGTGGTGGAGATTCACGATGGCTACGACAACAAAGGTTAACTACAACATCGGCGAAGATTGACGTCGGCAATAACAGAGGTTATCTCATAAGATAAAATCGAATAGATGAGAAATTCAACATAAGTGTATCAGTGTATAATATGAGCTTAGGCAGCAGTCCTGAAGGAAATTCAAGGTGTGTATATTTGGAGGATTGAATAAGTGTTTGTATGATTTAGGATGAAGCTTGAATTGCTGTGTTGATAATGAAGTTAATTAATGAAGGGTTTATTGTTTCGTTATGTACTAAATTTTATATTACCCTCCGTCCCAAAATTATTGTCACCAGACAAAAAACACACACTTTAAGAAAAGTGCATTTATTACTGTCGACTACCAATAGAATTTAATCTTTACCATTTTCAAATATTTTGATTGGTTGATTTTGGAAAAGGACAATTATTTTGGGACATACCAAAATAGAAAGATGGACATCCAAATTGGGATGGAGGGAGTATTTTTTACTATTGTATGAGACATACTTTGAAAACTACTATTGTATTGAACTTGTAAATCTATTGTACGTACACTTTCCTTTTTTGACATTGACAAAAACGGAAACTTTTCTATTTTGGCCTTACTCAAAAAGGAAAGTTTACGTACAATAGACGATATTTACAAGTTCAATACATACAATAAAAGTTTTCAAAGTTCGACTCATAGAATAGTAAAAGGTGCAAAGTTTAATAAATAACGAAACAATAAACCCATTAATGAAGTTAATTAACGTAAAAGTGAGGATGATGAGCAGAGAGATTTCAATTTGCAATACGAGTTATGTAAAGTGACAAAGATACCTCTAGTCCTTATCTATCTATCTATCTTATATATTAAAAGAAAAATCTAAAGAGAATAATGACCATTAGATGGGGATCAACAATTAAGATCTAACCCTTAATTTATTTCATGACATCATTAATTCCATTATTATGTAACTAAAAGACTAATTTACCCTTCAATATTTACAATATAAATCCTCTGTTTTCATTTATTTGTAGATAATCCTTCAAATATTTTATAATTTATTATTTTTTCCATAATTCAAACTCTTCCTACAATCTTAATTATTTTATTTGTTCAAAATAAACCCCCAATAAGTTACTTTCAATTCCAAAAAATTCGTAACTTCATTCCATCGCCCAGTGATTTAAATTCTTATACGACCTACTATTTTGAATCCTTTTATCAATTTCTAATTTACAATTCTTAGATCATGGATGCCAACGGGTCGGGTTCCGGTGAATTTCAGTGTATTTGTACTCATATTACCGCCTTTTTTGAATTCTTTTAACAATTTCTAATCTACAATGCTTGGATTATGGATGTCAACGGGTAGGTTTCCGACGGATTTTAGTGTATCTATGCATATACCGGTTTAGAATATTCGTATTGATACCCGGTCCAATACCCATTGGGTACCCAATTAGTATTACCCATCGGTTTTTTCATATTATTTGTGGGTTTAGGTTATCCTCATGTATGTAACTTTGGTGAAACAAAAAAGGGTAAATGACAAAAGTCGGCAACGAACTGCCACAAAATACTCAAAGTATGCAATCTACCAATTTATTTGCTCAGGTATGCAACAAACTGGCTAAACCTTTACTTAGGTGAGTAATATGGTAACCTGTTACCGGTTTGACCGGTCAACGTCCATTTTTTACAATTTTTATTTTCATAATAAATGTGATGTGGACCATAAAAGCTGACGTGGATATATGATTTATTATGTAATAAAAAACCATCAGACTGGACTAGTGTACCGCCTGAATGTGTCACCGACTCAACCAAAAATGGCAGTAGCAGATTTCCGGCGAACGAAAAAAATGAGCATCTCCGAAAAATGCAAAAGCGAGCAGATCCGGTGAGTGGTTGGGTTCTTGACTATCAACCCATGATTCCAAAATCTCCATACAATCCTTGATTACTCAAACACAATTAACTATAATTTCATCAAGTTCACCATCACAAAGACAACAAACTCTAATTTGATTATTTCATCATCATCATGGTATATCAAAATTGTAAATTTATGAATCAATATCCAAAAAATATACATATTTGCAAAACATATATATATAATTCAATATATACACGTAATCACATCAAATAGAACCACCATCGCCGGAATCAATGTCGTCTGCAACAACTTTTTTATTGTAGGCATATCCCGAATCGGGTGGTGATTTTTGTTGATAGTGGTCACAGAAGCACCATCGTCGCCATCATTATCGCTACCATCGGTTTGACCAACCAACCAAGACCGCAAACCACCGCCATTGGATCTCATCACCGGCCGAATATCAAGATCCTACCAAAAAATGAATTCATAAACATCGATATGGTGACGAGCAAAAGAAAACCACCACTAGATCCGTGACTGACATGATTGTTTTCTTCGAGTTTTGAACTCACCGACGAAGAGGATTCATGAGAATATCAAAAAGAATATTACCCAAATAAAGTGCCTGAAAACCGTTTCCTATTTCTCATCATCGTTGTCGTCGTCACCGAAATATTTGTTCAAGAACAGATCCAGGCGTAATCAACTTCATCACTGAAACCTACCCGTAGCTAATCGGTCAGCCAAATCACTGCTGACTATTCAGCGAAACCACCACCGTTAGTGGCTGTCATCGTCGCATCAGGCTACCAGATCTGATCGATTTTTAATTTAGGATATTTATGTTAGTGGCCGTCATCGTCACATAATTGATGTTAATGCCGTTTCAAATCTGATCGTTTTCGAATGTTGCCCTAATTTCTTTTCTTTTCTTTTCCGACGATTACCAAATCAGAAGTTCCATCTCACCGTTTCAAATAATATCGTACCTCTTTTCTTCCTCTACGGTTTGTAGAAAACAATTCTTCAAATTTCACATACGCCGGTGATTTATCCATTTGTAAACAAAACATAATTGATGGTAATATTCATACCGGTATGTGGACAAGTACAACAACGAAAAATTCCTATATATTTTGGTTTGTAATAATAAAGCAAAATATAAAAGTTGAAACATTTTATATCTGATGTGGATGCCACGCTTACATACGACATGGCAAAAATATCGATGTGGCAGCGGATGTGTACGTCCAGTCAGCTTATCCAAACTCTAAAAGGTAAAAATGAAGTTTGCAAATATCCTAGCACGAAATCTTCCGGTTTGTTGCGTACCTGAGCAAATAAATTGGTATGTTGCATACTTGAAGTATTTTGTGGCAGTTCATTGCCGATTTTTATCATTTATCCACCAAAAAATAGTTATTGAAAATACGACGCAAATTTGAAACACAAAAAAAATGATACCGAATTACAAGATTCGAAACTTTAAAGCTAACAATATAACTTTTTAATTAACTAATTCAAAGTTTCGGTACATATTATAGTATTATTAATAAAGAACAATACAAATACAAAAAAGGAAGTAGTATCATGCACAATATTATCAATAATTGATTAATTAATTTACTCTTTTACCACTAATTTCTTTATATCTCGATTTACATCCCTAAAAATAATTTACCATTTAATCTTCTAAGGCTACGCTAACGTCATAGTTCAGTAGAGCCTGCATTTGAGTTCTCATGTTTTGTCATCTTTCGCCAAAGTTAAAAAGACAAAGTAATGCATTATAGGTTGCTGATTTAAATTACAGAGAGTAACTTAGATGGACGAAAAACACTAATGTACTGCAAATAGCGTTATTTTTTAAGTACAAAATAGTACTGTATTTACCTGCTGAACCGAAAAATTTGCTTATTTGGAAAAATATATCCTTACAATTATAAATAATATAGTATTATCAAATATCAATATAAATAACAAATTGATATCATACACAATATTATCCTTATTAATTAATTTATTTATTTGGACTCATTAATCTAAAATCTATCACAATTCAAATCCTTAATACATTTTTCATTTAAAAATAAAACAATACAAACCGATGTACCGTACACCAACACCAAAGAACTTATTAAATCATATAACACATCCATATAAGACATATCATAAAGTTAACCCGTAAATTTTGCGGGTCATAAACTAGTTATTAACATAACGGTTTCAATTATTTACAACAACCTTGTCGCAATAAAGATATGGACCATTGATTAACTTTATCTAAGGATGAAGCTTTGTTCCCCATTCTTACAATAATTTAACATTATGAATTGAACTTTATTCTTTCTACATATGCTTAAATTTTTATTTTTGTTACCATTTCATGTATCACACAACCTAATAATCGGAAGTCAAACAAACGGAAATTTTAACCGATAAATTACAAGAACAACAATAATATCCAATCCTTCAAAATAAGGGTACTAGGAGGTAATATGTAAATTAAACTGACATGTCCCGTTTGTTTTCGACTTAATGACCGAATACTAAAAAGTTTTATATATTAAGTTGCTTGTGGTTGTTTGTTTTTTGACCATTCAGATGTTCAACACATAAAACAAACAACAATTAATTACATATGACTTATTTAAGACACACTAATGGTCTGTTTCCAGACACTTCTTAATCCAGACAGATAAATCGCTGTTTCTTTTTTACTTAATCTGAAAGGAATGTCTGTTTCTTCTGAAATAGGAGGAAAAATGAAGCCCTTACCAAAAAGAGGCACTTAATGATAAATATATATTTTTCAACATTTTTTCTCCAATAGAATTTGAACACGTCATTTTTTATTCAAACTTTATATCATTTAAGTTCATCAATTTGGTCAAAACAAAACTTTCATTTACATAAACAGCACAACACTTGTTATAAACAGACATATTTATTTAGACAAACATCACATGTAAACACACTTAATAGGAAAAAAAATAAACAACCCCTAAATACATAGAGAGACAGATGTACTTATTCGGAATTTAATAATGTACTTATTCGGAATTTAATAAATAAATAAAAAATGAACGGGGCTAAATTGTGTTTGTATTTGTATGTTCTTAATAATTGAGGGGGGAAATTTATAAATATTTGCAGAATCACGCTAGAGAAGCATAATCACTATTTCCAAACCCTAATTGAAACCCTTTACGACGCAACTATCGTCGGAGAAATGGACCGGCAGGCGACTTTGCTTGACGAAGCTTTGAATCTCGCCAACGGCGGACGTTTAGTTGTAGTGGAAGATTGCGTCGAAACTAGCGGCTCGTTCGTGTTACACCACCTACTCAAACGGTTTCTATCTCCTAATTTATCGTCATCCGATAATATCGTCATTTTTCTGGCCTTCGCTCAACCTTTTTCGCATTATGACCGTATTCTTCGTAAGACGGTACTCACTTTAATTTATAGCACCTCTTTTTGTTGTGTATTTGCTACTTATAGATACAGTAACTGTGAATGTATGTATATATTTTGTGATTAATTGGTAGTGCTTATGAGTTTATGTTTGAGTTGCGTTTTCGGCGTAAAAGGGGGATACAGTAACTGTTAGGTCAAACAGAGAACATTGTAAATTTGTGATTTATATGAATGAGTTGCGTTTTCGGCGTAAAAGCGGATACAGTTGTGTAATTTGATACTAAGTGAACACATAGAGTATCGGAATCAAAGTGATCAATCTGACTTCAGTATTAGAAAGTTTAGTACTTCGATGCGGAGATGACTTAACGGAGTGTATCTAAAATTGCCTCAGTTCTTGCCTTTAGAACAAGAAAAATGCAGTATCTGAAATGATGTTAGAGGGCTGCCTTCATGTGTTTAGTGTTATTGGAACACATTATGTGAAAATTTATTGATTGTATCGAGTTATTGGTGTGACAGGGTTACAATTTAGTTGTGCAAAGGGAGAATAAAAGATTGATATTTTTTGACATGCTTATGCTCGAGTGTCCAGGTGAGAATATCAGGTAAACATTGTGCTGCTACCTGATTTCTTTCTTTTTTCCTTTTATGTTTTTCAGATAATACTTCAACAAAGGCAGTTATGTGGATATTGTTTTCTAAATAATATGGCTGTGAAGTACCATTTTGTAAGCATTTTCACATAGATGTAACTAACTTGAAGTAATTGACCAGATGATGGGGTTGAAGGTGGATTAATTGCATTGTTCGGGAATATTCAGAAAGCTGTGGAAGTCAATTCGCTAAACAAGAATGTTACTATTATGATTGATGATATATCCCTTCTGGAGGTGGCTGCTAATGGTTCTACTAAAGATGTCCTTAATTTTATGCATTACTGCCATACGTTAACAACCCAGTTTGTAAGGACACTATTTGTACTTCAATGCACTTAGTAACACAGCACCATGTATATATGAATGTTTTAAATTTTGTTAATGTTTTTGTTTTCACAGGGTTGTACGATAGTTATTGTGGTTCATGAGGACATTTATTCAAGTGGAGATGGATCTACTCTTCCTTTACAAATGGCGTACCTTGCAGATATCAAGATAAAGACGGCACCTTTGATGACTGGTTTGGCAGCGGATGTTCATGGACAGGTATTTATTATATTTCTTGCTTAATTCACCAGTAGTGGTTCGTCAGTCCATATGGGAATTAGTTATATCCTCCCCTGAGTTTATAAACCTGGGCTATATCTGGTTCGATAATACACTTTTGTCCTAAATTTTTACTTCCAGCGTGTGGTTGACATACTATACTTTCATCTTAAGTTACTACCATTCAACTATTCACAATGAGTGTCATTATATAATTTGCAAAATGTTTAGGGTTTTGTGCATTAAAAGTACGGTTTTACCTGTTAGACATGAAACATCTCCGAAATCAACCCATTTGCTAAAAATGGGTCGAAATGGTCACCTCTATTGACTATTGATTAGTGTCCATTATACCATTTACTCAATATGCAGCTGACGGTATTAAACAAGGGAGGCACTGGCGAATTAGGGAGGTCAAAGAGCAAGACACGTAATTTCCATTACAGGATCAAGGATAACGGTGTTGATTATTTCTATCCAGGGAGCCGATCATGAAAAGATGCAGCATTTTCGTCTAAGCTGTTTTCACTAGCATAGTATTATTACTTATTACTTGTATACTTGTATGTAGCTCCAATGAAGTCTGAATCACTGTGTTCAAGTTGCTGGTATTAGTTTCTTTGTTCCATGAAGGGATTGTATTTTGCTTTGTGTCCGAAGCTCATTTTTGCTACCAAATTGTTGTCAATATGTGTTCTATGTGGGATGACCAATGTTAATAGCAAACCCGTTGTTTGTGTCGATGTTATTCGATGACCAATAATTGCAGGCTCAGTTTTATTTTCCCTAGTTTTATAAGCGTCATCATAATCACGTGTAGGTATTTGGGTCGTCGATTGATAATTACTTGCATTTTCTATTGTTAACTGTAGAAAGATTAGAAACAATATAATTTCAAATTGATAAATTAGTCAACATCAATTGGTTAACGAAACAATATCCCTATGTTTGAGGTTGACCATAATGAATTATTTAACACGTGAAAAATAAGCACTTATTTCTTCATCGCCATTCCTTATAACCATGCATCGTGTGAAAACCCTTTTCTTTCTCAAACTCCACTGAAAATCACAATCTTAATGCGTAAAGTGATCTTGTTCAACTTTTAGAGCTCCAAAATCATCTGGAATTTAAGTTATCATTGTCTCTTTATGAACATATATATGTTTATGATCCCCTTTATGTAATGAGATAACGATTTTGATAACGTTAACATTTACGACAATGATGATTTCCGTAGATCAAACTATTTCGTCAGATAAATTTCACTTGACCATTTATGTAAGATTTTAACATCAGGTCATTCTATATGTTTGCAATTTTTTCAGGATCTTGCATGTGGTATTATATCCGATATGACCATTTCATCAGCTTCTTGATATTGAGTGGTACAAGTCTATACATTCTTGAATCTTGATCGACTAAAGTAAGGTAAATAGCATATCAATTTATAACCAATTTATGGGTTACATGTTAACACTACAAGTATAACAGTCGATTCTGGACATATATTTCTTTTTCGTGATTTTTGTTGATGTATAAAAATCATATTATCTTTTTTGATTACATCTACACAAGAATGTAAAAAGGTCCATAGTTGCAAACTTATGACAAAAAGTTTGTCATACCTTACTAACACCACTCAGGATCAATAAGCCAATTCTGCCACGTACACAGTCCGTTACTTCAATCCGTGACTAATCCATTTGAAGCTGCAGAGTTGAATCTCTTGAGATGACACTGGCATAGACAAAAACTTTGATCCGAAAACCTCATCATTCCAATCTTTCCAGATATCATACCCATGACTAGTGCGATTGTGTTCCAAATTAAACTCTAATAACTTATCATTTCTGCAGTTGTATAAATTTTGGTCAAGTCTTGCTTCCACCATTTGAACCACCATTTCCACATTACTCGAGCTTCTTTGCACAACATCAAACAATGATCTACCGATTCGATTCCATCGTCACAACGGCAGTATAATACCGTGTGAAGATCGATTTCCGCTCTTGTCAAGTTCCTCTCTCACTGGTAGCCTTTTTCTCTCGGACCGTCACACAAAGATTCCAACTTTTAGCAGAAATAATATTCTGTTCTGTTTCTTGACTCGCACCCTCGTTAACCAGAATTTTCTCGTCAATCGGTGATGACAAGGACTTTAACCGAGAAGCATCCTCCATTGCCTGCACTCCACCACCATTTATCCCTGCAACTTGAATCGGGAACACAAGACGATACTAGAGATAAAAGATCATCAACTTACCCCAAAGAGCTTCCCCTTGGCTCTCTTTAAGTAATTCAGCTAACCTGAGTGGGTATAATTGATAATAAAAAGCATTTGAAAGTTCAATCAGATTTTGTTCTTCTAGTGTAGAGACGTAGTCATTTCCCTCGTAATTCAATCAATTCTAGGTGTATAAACTCGATTGCTAAACAATTTAACGAATCTTGATGTGTAAAAGCTTAACCTTGAGCATTAAAGGTTAAATCTCGAAATATTTGTATTTCTTGTACTTCTACCTGATTCTTGCTAGCTATAGACAAATTTAATCACTTTACTCTTGACAAAAATATACGTTACATGAAATTCGTCGAGCCAAGTGGTTCAAAAGAATCTTAAGTATACATTGCACGCAAACACCAATAGAGTTACGAAAAGCACATAAGCAGATGATCAAGAGGACTTGTTCATATAAAAAGATAATCTTGGACAATAGTTCAAGAACATCAAACAACAAATTACATAGAAAGCTCTCCAAGATCAAACAACACCAAACAATAATAAGAACCGGAAGGCGGAAACTAGACTGTAAAAAACATTATTAGATTGAGCATAAACGAAAGTCCTGGAGAAAAAAACTAACTGCTTGAAACGGGGGGACTATGTTTTAATTTAAGATTCGGTTGAATTCCATCCTTCTTAATTCTTTCATTGCGTCCCCACATATCTTGAAATATACCCTTCATATCTACAACACTGCTAACCTTGATTTACTTATTTAATATCAGAAATGAAATCAAAGTCAACCGTTACGAATCTGCATCCTCATTGTTGACCCCATTTGCCCCATGTCGAACAAATTGCCCACGAACACGTGGTCTCTGTTCTGCTAGCTTCTTCCTGCTTTGGTACCGGACCTACAGAATACACCAAATAGCAGATGAATACTTTCAGAGTTGAAGTGCGCTAGATTTGCATTATGGAACTAATTTCTGATTATTGCAACTTGAAATCATGAAATCTAAGTTTTCGTACAATATCTGCTTGTGATTCTTTAATTAGTCATGTGTCAAACATTTAGTTACCCTTTGGTAATCTATATCATACCCTACAATAAACTTTATTATACAAAGTAAACTAACATTAGTACATTACCCATTTACCCCTTTAACTTAATTTGAGAAATTTGCACTCTTCTTACAGAATCTTATATTTGGTCACTTTATCAAGGATGATTGTGCAAGATAACAACATGCTTTCATGTTTTTACCAAGAACAGCAATTAAATTTATAAAAATATTAGAAAGAGCAATGTCACTTCATTCTTATATCAAAAATAGCCCGTGAGGTGAATTGTGTTGCTAATATTTGGAAAATAACATGAAAGTATGTTTCTACGACGATTACTTTATTATTAGTGAAACTGAGAAAATGTGTTTCTATTTAGTGAAATAACCCTTTTATTAGTATTCAGAGTTTGTAAAACATCTGATCACTCATTATTTGAAGTAGAACATCTAAACTATATTGTTTACGCGTATGATTTGTTACAACTGATTATTTGATTCTGAAAGAATATATATACCTTTTTCTGAAAGCATCTTTCTTTCCTCTTCTGACGGAATTTATGAAGGGCAGCCTCTCTCTGAGTTAAGCGTTCTTGATCCACACCGCTCCCGCTTCCACTACCATCTCCACCATTACACTTATTTGCTACACTATTATCTTGCTTAGGGACAACATTATCTTTTTTTATGAAAGCATGATCTTTTTTAGCGATAGCATGATCTTGTTTAGCAACAGCATTATCACTTTCAATCTTACCACCTTCAACAACTGGATCAGAGCTGCTTGCCTTTTGCCAGCTGCTTCCATTTTCACCATTACTCTTGTTATTACTTCCTGATGCACTACCATAGTTGGCAGCATTTCCTTCAGCAGAAGCTGTCAAGATGTTAGACACCATGTTTCTTAAAGATCCATCGTCAGGATCCACCATTTTCTGTTGCTGAAGTTTATGGACATGGTGGTGGTGGTGGTGGTAGTGGTGGTGATGGTGGCGAACTTGCACCTGCTGCTGGACACCCTTCGGTTGTCCCGTGGTGGTCTTAACCGCGTCACCATCCTCATTGGCAGAAGGGATGAGAGGTTCAAGGGTGGAAGTATGGTTGTGGTGAACAACAACGGTGGAATTATTGGGAAGTGGTTTGTCATCTGGTTTGGTGGCGAACGCATTGTTGGTGGTGGACCCCATATCATCACTACCATTGGAACGTTGATTAGGGGTTCCATTTAAATTAGATTGCAAGTTATCGGGCTTAACTGCTTCTGAGCTGATATCAAGTGGCGAGCAGCTACCTACATTCCCAGTTGGAGCTTGGTTGATGTTCGATGCAGTGTTATACCTGTATAATGATCATCATAACACAAAAATTAATTGGGTTCACTCGTAAGTTATCTGACTTGTTACATTATATAACATAGCTTGGAGTGTCAATTATGACTCATTTAGTAGATAATGGGTCAATCTGGGTTATGTTTTATCTACAAAGTATAACACTCAAATACTAGCAAAATAATGAACGAGTAAAATGGGAGAAACGGGTTGAAGGTCACCGAACATGTATTATTAATGCATAAAATATCCTACATCATATTATTTGATAAGTTATGTTACTTTTCAGGAACATTAAACAAAACTGTTTTGGGGTCAACACAATCTCAGCCAACCAGTTTTGAGTCTTGACAGTACAAAATATACACACCTTGCGACCAAAACCCATTTTGACACACCTAAACTGCAAATCTCTCCAAATAACATACCTTGAGAAGGCCGAAAGGCCAGATTGGCGTAAAACATTTCGCTCCTGGGCACTTGCATCAGCATCTTCCACATCTCTTGGCCTTTTCAAACTGAGCTCAAGGGCAGGAGATTCCTTGGAATAATAGATAGATTTATCTTCAATGTTAATTTTCTTGAGCAAGTGGTTTGCTTTTAGAGCTTCCATGTGAGCATTACTTATCTTGGTGGCACCAAGAGCTTCAGTCATCGGTGCACCATTTTGGCTACCAAGTTGCATACTAATATCCAGATTATTTCCCACATTCTTCAAATTTGCATTATCCATCCCCTTTTTGTTTGCGTCTTCAACCTCACAACTTGAACTTTTAGGGACTCCGATCTCCAAGTCTTTTCCCATTTCAATAATTTCTGTAACAGCAAATGATAAAGATTAACACAATTATAATGCATTTATTGGACGATACAAAAATAGGGTTCCTTGTGAAATAGATCACAATACAATCAGTGTTGTTTCACAATAAAGGTGACAGTTAACCAATATGACATTCATTTTTTCCACAATCAACCATTAGTATTAACGGTGGCAAAATGGGTGGGTTGGGTAAGGAGCCAAAACGGGCAATTTTATGTAATGGGATAACCCGCAAACTCTTCTTTTTATTAGTTTTTGTCGTTTTTATGAGTAATTTGTGTTCTGAAATTGATTACATAAACTAATTTATATATAAATAATTTCTTAAATATAAAAATGAAAAACAAACAGTGGCTTTATGCATTTGAATATAGTTCAAATGACATTCAACAGCCCATCCCTTTTTAGTTAAAGCTTTTAGCTTAATCTATTTGACCCTAGAAATAAACATAACCCAAATGAACCCATTTATATGTGAATGGGTTAAAATTGGCAGGTCTAATAATAACATGATGGTGCTAATGTTTGGAACGAAGTATACTAGGATAGGTAGTTGGAATATATTTTGAAGTAACTCAAGTTACGATAATTGAACATATAATGAAGCACTGCCAGTGTATTACCTAGCTTATCATCCTCTGTGAGATCCACTCTATTGGCAACTGCTGAATGCCAATGGTTCTTAGATGTTTCAGGCCTTGCCCCTGGACCGTCGGTGGTTTTATGAGAATTTGGTAAGTTATCCCACAGAGACTTTGCTTGAGAGCTATCGACTTCTACAACCCTCTTTGGCCAAGAACTCTAAATAACACAAAGATAACAATGAGAGAAAAGTTAGTCTTGGATTATTGCTATATATACATATTATATAATAAAAAACCAGCATAATTCTCAATAGTGCTTAAGAAAATAGATGTGGGTAATTTCGATCCATGAACTTATAACTCGGAGGTGAGTTGTACACCACACTAATTACTTCGCACACCACAAGCAGTTTGTCATCTGTGGTAAGCGAAGTAACTGTAGCGTACAAGTCATCTGAATCGGTCCATTTGGGTTACGTCGTGGTGAAGGGGACAATCAAATATTAGCTGAAAGGGGAATGGATTGAATGGGTGAGGTGGGTTGAAGTTTCCCAAACACAATTTATAATGGGTCATGTCATGGTCGATGATCGATTAATTATACTAGTATAATACCCGCGCTATGAAGCGGAATACGATATGATTTTTCTATTGTAAATAGTGACTCGACAATAGTCTTGTCGTATATTATGTCCGTTCTTCACGGATTATCCATAATGGTAACTCAATAACGGTAGTTTGCTCGTATGTAGAGTTGATGATGTGAGATACGGTAATGAAAACGATAAAAAAATAATTAATGAAAAGTTACATAAGTTGATTTTAGAAATGTTGAGTCTTAATTTTAAGAGTTTCTATATATAAAACACCAACATTCTTTATATATTAAGTATAGATTAGCTGCAAGCGGAATGGGTTAAATGGGTCAGGTGGGCTGAAGTCGCCAAATTCAATTTTTAAGGCATACAACCTCCGCATCTTTTTATTCCAAGATATACACCGGTATTGTAATAACATCATTTTTGTAATAATAAATCACATATTCGTTATGTACAAACAATTAATTAAAATGGAAAAAAGGACCTATTCAACAATAGATGTGTGGACCTATTTGTGGAGTTGTGGCAGGACATCTACCCTTCAAGTATAAAAGGTACAGAAAGTGCAAAAAAGTGAAAAAGTAATGAAAAGTTGGTACTTATTTTAATTAAAACAATGAAAAAATTACCTGTGTTCCACTTCCATTATCGCTCCCACCTTTAGCATTCAACTCTATGCTGACATCATCATCGCTGTTGTCGCTGTCATCATCCGACTCTTGACTCATTCTTGATTTTGCAGATTTATTATCCCGTATACCACTCTCACTCCCACTCCCACTTCCGCTAGACTGCTGAAAATATGAGAAATTAAAGCAAAACAACAAAAAGATCTTTTAGTTTCTTGGTGATTTTTGTTTAAAATTTTCACATGGACAGATGAGCATATTGGAGAAGTAGTCACACAAATCCAGTACACTCCACCCCACAATAAGTAACATACGAAATCAGAACACACCTGAAGCCGAAGTCCAAAACTTGTCCGTTTTTAATGACACATAAACAACAATAACTAAATTAACTCACACTGTGACATTTCCTCCACACATGCTGCCAGAGGTTTTTTAGCTCATTCTTTCGAATAGGCTTGACTAAAAAGTCAACTGCACCTTTGGATAAACAATTAAAGACTATACCCATTGAGTCATCGGATGACATCACTGCATGTGAAACTCGTTAAGTACAAAATTTGAACATATATAAACAAATTTATGAAATTAAAAATCATGAACTCATAAGAATTTTACAGAGAACAGGAATTATACTCACTTATAACAGGGGTATTCTTGCGAGTGACATCGTTCATGATCTTGGACAAGAGACCAATACCAGATAAATATGGCATGACTACCTCAGTTAAAACAAGATCGATTTGTTTGTTTAGATCAATCAACACTTTCCATGCTTCTAGACCATTCGCCACAGCAGTAACTGGCATAGAATAATTTTATATTTGGTCAATAGATATGAAGAAAGAATAAAATATTTAGAAACTGATTAAGAACGTGAGATACATGTTTATATAGTATTTAAAGTAGGTTTCCTTTATTAAATAAGGTCTTCCAAGGAAATATATGTATAAGGGGTGATTTTGGTTCTCTTTTTTAGGTAGAGAGTTGAAAATTACAAATGATCAAATCAAAAAGTGCACCCCATAGAAACAAAATCGGGGTGAGCAGACATGAAAAATTATTTTTCCTCAATAGTTAGGCTAATATGAAACAAATACATAGGTAAAGGGAAGATAAGACTGTATTTAAGGTATATTTTTTAGTAATATTAGAAGATGAATTTTCTCTATTATTGTATCCTTTTAGACTTGTACAAAAATTCAATTACAAACAAACACATATATTGACATCCCCATATCCTCGAAGTTTATGAATCGAGGAAGTTTCTTAAAATTTAGTAACCAGTAAGAACTGCTTGTTACACATAACAAATATGAGTTCTAAAGATAGAATGATAGCATAGGATGGCTAGGATCGCGTTCTTTTTGGGTGGTGAAGGCTGAAATCTAAAAGCCAGTTCTGGATGTTAGAAGGCAGTGTCTAAGGTCTAAACTAAGACTGTTGGATAAGTTAACATATATAAATTGTCTAAATATGTGTAGTTATTCATTTTACCACCTGAAATGAAACTAAATAAAGACTTGTGCAGCCCACCTCATAGTAACTGCGGGCACAAATATTAATAATTATTTGGATGAGTTTATCTTGATAAACCGAGGATGCAAGACAATCTCCTTGATGCAACAAAACTACAGAAGGAAATCATCTAGTTTGTTCTTTTGTTTACACTTTACTTACACCATAAGAGTATCAATAGTAAGCTAAGACCAGCAATATATGTACCAGAAGCATTTATTGGCGATATAAATAGTTTATAAACCTTCATAGCTGCAATTTCGAAGAAGAGCACTGACAACATGACGAGTCGAATCATCGTTTTCAACCAGAAGGACCTTTAGAGACCTAATTGGCAAAAACCGTTCCCATTGAACCAAGGATCCTTGAGCTTGGTGGTGCGGTCTATGGAGACCATCATGGGCCTGAACCGACCCTATGTGCCTACAACTATTCACATCGTCATTAATCCTTGACTCATCTTCTTCAGAGAGCCCTTGACCATCAAACCCGGCTCCATTTCTCACTTCCTTGAGCTCGACCCGGTTATGATGGTTAAGTTCCGCCAACCCTTTAGTTGTCGGAACATTCGTGTTCACACCAACACTCCTCATCAACAATATTCAAATAGACTTTGGGATATTAAAACAAGTTCTTTCTTTGTTGGAAAGTGGCACATAATGTTTGTCACCAAGTAACGAAATTTTTCAGACACTCTTGCAATAATCCTACATGAAAGAGATGATAGAATTAAGATTAATTATTATAAGAACTTGCAAAGGCATAATTACATCCTAGAACAGGAGTCAGATTAAATTATAGAGAGAACTACTTTACACAAAGAGTTTCGTCTACAATAAAACATGCGATTCCTCCGATCATGTATCCAATATATTCTCAAAACAAAATAAAATTCTCATAAGAGAGCTATAACAAATTAAAGATATTTTTATAAAATTTCAATATTAGTTGTAGCAACTAAAAACTACAGCAATTAAAAGCTCAACAGCACCAGATTTACTCATATACAACACACACCCACACCTCAATCTACAAACAACAAAAAAACAAGTTTTACATCAAAATTAGATGATATCTAACCATAAAAAATCAAATTTGATACAAATTCATCGTAAATCAAATCATTCATTCACCAATTTCGGAAAAATTAATCAAATTCCCGGTAACAGAAACTTAAATAAATGATTTCAAGACTTCAATTTAACTAAATTGCAATACATAATCAAATTACCGTGAAAACCGGAGAAACAGAGGACAAAGCTTTGACTCAAAATTAGGTAAAATTATCCAGACAAAATCACCAAATCCAGAAATGATTTTGATTTAATTTAATCAATTTTGAAGTTATAGAGATCTATATGCAGATGAAGATTTATATATAGGGTTTGTTAGGTTATATTATCGTGAAAATAAAAGGGGGTTTCGTATCTACTGTTTGTAGGCAGAAGATATTATTATTCGATTATGCTGACGTGGATATAATCAAGGGTGGAGAAGGAGCCATGATGGATGACAGGTGGATGACACGTAGGATAAAACGAGAGGAGATCAATATACGGGCTTAGAGTTGGTTTGGGGCGGATTGCGGATCATTTTAGATCCGATTTATGTGGACACGTGGTGCGTTGTGGGTTTAGTTAAAGGTTCTATTGTATTGAGCTTCTTTTGCTTTTGTGTGGTCAGTTGACTTAACGGAAGAATAACGGAGGTGGTCTTTTTCCGTTTTGTTCTGTTTGGGAAGTGGCATGTTAAAAATACGGAAGTACCCTTTTGTTGGAGAGGTAAATAACTAAATATACATTAAAAATATTAATAATATGTGAAAAAACCACATAACATTGATATGAAAATAAGTTAAAAATAATTATAAATGCATAATTCTATGTTATGTATTTAATATTTTTTAATTTTTATTTTTTTCAAGTTTATGCATTTGTGTTCATTTTTCTAGGTATATATAAGATGTTTAAGCATTAAAAAATGTGATTTACGTGATTTTTTTTCAACTATAACATGTTTGTGATTGCGTTTTCAATATAGCGTTATGAGAAAAGCACATCTTAACTTGCGTTTTCAAAACCGCATGATCTCTCCAATAAAATACAAATAGTCATTTTTTTGCCAAACACTATGAAATCTTTTTTTGCCAAATTATTTACGTTTAGCGAAATCAATAATCACAAAATCTTTTTATAACGGGATCTCAAACACCGTGAAATTGTGTAGGTAGTATGTTTTCACCATTTCTTATATTAATATATACAATATAATTTCAATCAAACATAACACTTTTTTAGTACATGATACCTTTGATAAACCTTTTATCATGATATACTCTTTATACAACAAAAAATCATAACCACAAAATGACATGTACCAATCATGTGAGGAGATAGAAACATGAAAGAGAAAACATAATCGATTTAGATTGCTGTCTAACTCTACATCATCTTGTGGAAAAATGATTAGTATACCTAAATTTGTCGAACTAACATTGACCTAAAGATGTGATCGGTTGGTTTGAAAATTGATTGGATAGAATTTAGAGAGAAAAAAAATTCAACCAATCACAAAATTATGCATACCATTAGGTTTATGTAAGTAGGTTTATTTAACATTACTCCATTTTATGAGTTGTTTATTGTAAAAAGAATAAGGGTGGACCTAAAATAGTAAGACTAAATATAGACCTAACAATATGATTGGTGGACGTAAAGAATTGATTGACAGAGATTCAGAAAGAGAAAAAAAATCAACCAATCATATTCTTATATCTAAAGTTAGGTCTATATAATTAGGCCTATATAGCATTAATCAATTAAAAATTTAGTGAATATGGAATTGCTCTCGTACGTGTTCGATATGAGACTGTGATTCACATATACATGGCTCGGAGTTACACAAAAAACTACTAATACATTTTCTTATAAGCGTGAAAGATTATATTTATTTTGAAGTTCTTAAACATGTTATAAACTTGTAGTACGATAGTCTGTAATGAATTCTTCCAATAAAATAAAATAAAAAATGGTATGTGAAGAAATCAAATTAAAAGGGCAATAATTGGTGAAAGTGGTGTAATTTACTTAAGTGAGATATACTTTTTAATATAGATCGAGTAAGTTACGACAATAACATAGTATAAATGGCTACATTTTTTCTTGTACGTTATGATTATATGGCTAAAACCACATGAATCCTCTAAATGATCATGCACGTTGCTTCATTATATGAAATTGTTTCAGTTACATGCATTTTTTCTTGTACGTTATGATTATATTAAATAAAGGGAAAAGGTTGAAGTTGGAGCCAATTTCGCAACCCGTACGTTTCATGTTGTGCTATTTCGTATGCCGGAAAAAGGAACGATCTATCGGGTTTATTATACTATTGATTCTTAAATAACAAAAGAGAAAGAAAAAAAGAAAAATCAAAGCTCGGAACCTTTTTTTTTTCTTAAAAATAAAGGAAAGAAAATTCAGCTTATTTTATTTAATTGTACGTACTTATCGTAGTTACATAATTTTCATAAAACAAAGGAAAATGATTTGTATGACTAAACATAAACCTAAAAATTTGATTGGTAGATGTGAAAATTTGATTGGGTGAGATTAAGAGAGAGAAAAAATTCAACCAATCGGAAAATTAGGTCCAGTTTTAGACTTACGTAATTAGTTCTGTTTAGCATTACTCACAAACAAATAGCTAACTCTTAGAAAATGCTAAGCATTACAGGTTACAACACAACAGAAACAAAAGAGGTTCGACATCCTGACATAGCAACTAACCCAACTAAACTTGATCCCTTTTAAACCAATTAACCATTTGATTCTTTGTAAAAATGTTAAATCAATTAAACTGTTAATCACTTTAATTAAACACGTCTATTTTAATATGACATTAGTTCAAATGAATGTATTCAACTATAACATGATGTTTAGTTAGCGTGTATAATCAATTTTATTTTGTCTATTATTTATATTCTATTGAATTTTCAATAATAGTTATTAATTATATGTATCCGACCTTCTATTACTTGTAATCGATGATGTGACACCCATTTTTCATGGCGTGGCGATAATGTGTAAGGTAACATAACGACTTATACTGTTACCACGATATTATAAAATACTAATTAATTAACTACCGTAGTATGAATAAGTTATCAGATACAATTAATATACATTCATTCATATTATTGAAAGTTCAATACACTCAATAGACCAATGTACGTAATTGAGTACACATACACAATAGACATCATGTTATATTTTGTTATAGTTGAATACATTTTTCAAAACTAATATCTTTTTATAGGGTTAGAGCTACAGATCGTCAAAGTACGTTTTTTTCCGATGCCACCAACAAACTCTTTCTATTCACCAAGGTCAACAACGTACTCACTTGTTTTGTGTTTAGGTCACAACTAACCTTTTTTAATACACATGTGACGTGTCGTTGCCATGTCATTTCCTTATAATGACATAACTTCCAAGTAAGTCATTTCAATATACATGGATCGTCAACATATTCTTCTTTATGTTCCGATCTCACCAACGAACCTAGTACACGTGTTTTGACATTTTCCATGTTGGCAAGAAAATAGAGTAAGCAGTTGTTCCGGTCATTGGTTAAGATATAGTGATATTTAGATAGTTTCAAAAGTTGTTGACCTTGATACTAAAAAGAGTTTGTTAAGGACATTGTAACAATAACGAGAGTATATTGACAATCCGTAGCTTTACCCGTTTTAATATTTGTGACAAATAATAATATTACTCCCTATATCTTTGTTCCGACATAATAAATATTTGCAGGCACAAAAGGTATTTTGGAGAGGTGCAAGTGATGATGGCATTAAAAGTTTGGAGATGGTCCAATAAAAGTGATGTCAAATTACGAAATTGGAGTTGATAGATGCCAAATTACATCTAAATGTGGTATTAACATATTTTTGTCATTCTTATTACATTTTGTTTGGCCTCTCAATTGCGACATAAATCCATTTTTGCGTGTTTGAGTTTATGTAGCTCACAATTCACATGCTTTGGTTTATATATGTGGTGAATTTTATTATATATTCCCTTCAAAATTAAATTAGAGTTATTTCTTTTATGAAATTTATGGATCTAATACAAATGGGTGTTGATATATACAACAAATTATTTGTTTCGTACAACAAAAGTATGTATTATATGGTTGTACAGTACTGCATCAAAAATCACAAAAATTGGTGTATGAATCAAAACATGTGTTGCCCTTATCAGCAGCCAATATAAATATCGTAGAGGAGAATGAATCATTTGCTTCTTTTGGTATTTGAATACTTCAAAGTAGCTTGATCTTCAAAGAAAGTTGACTTCAACATTATTTGACTTGCATAGTATCGATCGCCAACCTCTTGAATTTTGATTGCGGGCCGCTTTAGTAACGATAGGGCAAAAACCTCTTGAATCCCTTGATCACAACTAAACAGGATGAGCGCTACCAATACGCGTATAACTAGCTATTTGTTAATAAGTTTGTGCATTGTTATTATTTTCTATACTTTACGATGGTTGTTCATGACTCATCTTCGATAACGAGGATAATCATGAAGTTAAATGCTCAAATTCCAGTATAATACAAGTAAGAGATCCACATTCAATCCTCGTTCATGTGCCTAACTTAGTTGGTTCTCGAGGAAAAAACCAAAAAAAATACTGACTTTTGAATTGTCAAACATAAATGGTGCATGGTTCGACACATATCATTCCTACTAAAATTGATTTTAAAAATAAATAAAAGCTTTAGTTGGGTAAGGGGAGCTAGCATAGTGTTATCCTAAGGTTGCATTATGTGCAACTTGAAGAAGTATTTTTTAAGCATATATCCACAACCGAACTTGAACCCCCAACCTTTAGGTTGAAGGGTTCCCACGATACGAGTAGGCCAATGACAATTATCATATAACTACATTATTATCAACTTTCAAAATGACTATTGTGTTTAAAAGTGTCATTTACGAACCCAAATGTGTAATTGAAAAGGGCAATTAAACAACAACATAAACATGGCTTGAATGATATGATATATATTATTTGAAGACATTATATGTACGTAATATGTTACGTTATATATAGCAAAGCAATACATAACAAATGGGATTATGGTGTGAAATCACCTCTCTACTAAAGAAACAATATATATTTCCCAATTACAAATATAATGTTAAAAATGATGCATGCGCATCACAAAAGGTCAAACTTTGATGTCAAATAAGAAGTCTATTTCTTTTAATTACTAGAATTTTATATGGCTTGTAAGATTTAAATTTACGAAATTGGTAATGCTTTGGGGATTTATAGAAGAGCAAAGGGTGTGAAATTATGTTGTGACTATACATGGAACCCTCACCACGTCGTTGGACCATACTAGTCTCAGATTAGTTTTCGGTGTGATCCATTCGATCAATGTAGTCTGTACCATGCTTTTTTTCTGAATGGTTTTAAAGTAAAACCAAAATATAGCGGATCTCAATCTTCAATATAATCATAAAGGATTAATGTGATTTCGGTGTGATTTTCAAAATGATACTGATGTGATCGAGTTTTTTAAAAGTGACTACGTACTATCTTTTGTTTGTGAAATATGAAATATGATATGCTATTGAATAGAGGGTCCCAATCGTATAATACGTTACACTTGAAGGAATGATATGTGTCGAACCATGCCGTGAATAGAATGATTGATGAGCTAGCCATGAATTGGGGCTCTATTGAATAGATTTGGACTTAAGAGTTGAACTTATTAGTATATATCTTCATTAGACCTGAAATTGATCACTTCCCTCCCTATCAAAAGATCAACTATAACTAAAACTCGACCCATTAAAACTGTCAAGTGTTCATCCAAATGCTCCTCTTGAAATCTTTCGGAGGAATACTACTTCGATCACCTAGCTTAGGGTAAATCAAGAAATCTTTTAGCGACAACCTAGATGAAAAAACGCCGATAATTAAGAACACTTGACTCAAAACTTGAAAACCGTATCTTAAAATCGTAGCCAAGAGAACAAGAAGTGAAAACCTAAATTGATCGAACAACTCCCATGACCCCTTCCTTTGGTTCTTTCAATAACTTGCTATATATGACCACCAATAAAAGCACAAAGATTCAAAGACACCATCTGCAAAATAGTGAAAAGTCAAGAATCATTACTTTCAGAAGAAATAGATATCATGGGGCCAAGATTAAGCCGTTAAACTCAAAGATGAACATGTAGTTTGTATCAATAACAACAAGATTTTATTGCTCTCTTTTTCACCTCTTATAAATTCCTTTTTTTTTTTCATTCATAATAAAAACACATGAAAACTTCAATTATGTTCATACATGCAAGCTCAAATTAAGCCACTATGTTAATGTTTTAGTTCGAATAATCTTAGATATACGTCATTAGTCGCGCCAATAATAATAAAACATCATATTTTTTAATGTGTGTTGATATTTTCACCTTTAATTTTGATAAATTCACCAATATTATGTATTAAGTGTTAATGTACATACATTAATTTTTAATACCTACATGTACCAATCCCTTAAATTAGTGTTGTCTTCTTGTTGAACTTAATTTCTGTACAGTTTGCTAAACCAATTATTTATGTTATAACATTCGTATAGTTTGATTAGTTTCTTTTGTGTACAAAAACTTTCTAACTTTTTTGTTGGGTATTGTGTGCATAAAATGATTGTACTTTAATAGTTTAATTGATATTTATGGGAGGTCAACTTAAATTCAAGGGGTCAGAGAGTTTATTATGGTATAAGTACAAATATGAATGCGTGTTTTAAATCCTTATTGACAACCCTTAGGGTTGTCGTTATCATTTTCCTAAATTTATTAATCGATAATAATAATAACGGTTAATTCCATATATACCCGATCTCTCATACATAACACGTTTTATTAAGAAATAATCGATCTTAACATAATCTATATAACAAAAATTGGATTACCGATCTCAATAAGTCATTCTAAACACATGCAAATTAATCTTAGTCTTATTATTATGTTAAGAAAACGTGATTAAATCTCGACCTCAAATATCAATATATCAATTAAAGCATATTTGGGTTATGTGGATGTGGATAACATAAAGGAATACAAATTGCATTTAAAGGAATATTTTCACATGGCGTTTGATCACTAGAATTCGTTGGGGTTCACACGCAAAAGATTTTAGCATCATTTGTGTGGCCAATACACCATTTACTAGGATTGGTGAAACATAGAATGCACAAGTGTCTTCCAATTTATTTCCTTGCATATCCTACTTGTTGCTTGCTCTATTGATCTCCCGGCATGTATTTAAATTTTTTTAAAAATTTTACTCCTTCAGTCTAACTTTTGAAAAGTTACACCTGACTGCTGACTCTATGCATCTACACCGTCCGCAAGGAGCATCAACGCCAGCCAAATCACCCACATGTGCTGAGATACGGATTCGAACCTCTGACCTGTCAGTCACATATATAGGGTCTGGGCATTGGCGATGACGTTACTACTTGAACGATGCTCAATTGGTAAAATAAAAGTAGGAAAAAAAAATTGTTGTTCTTCTAGAATGAAAAAAGTGTGATTTTTGATATGTTGATAGAATGACACTTTTACCCATATATTCAAAGTAAGTTAACTTGATATATTTAACAAATGAGTTATTGAGAGTAATAGATAAGATTATATTTAATGATTTTTTATAGTTATTTTGTGCAACTGAAAACGTTATTTCAAGACCAAAAAAAAATAGTGATATGCATAATCGAACATATGGAGTAAATTTGAATTAAATATAGATATTTTATTGGACACACTCTTTTACCCTTCTTCTAATACGAAAAATCATCAAATCTTTATTTTTTTAAAGTCAAGCACTCACATAAGTCATAACCATCACGAATATATACATTATACACAAATATCACATTTGTCACAACCTCACTACTTGTATTAACTCGATTTTCGTTATAAAATCTGCAAACTCAACTAATAAGATAGTTTATATGTATTTTCTTTCACGCATAATATATAATAGAACTTTATATATGTGGATACTTCATTTTATATTTTTCAATTAATATAAATGATCGATTTGAATAAATTAACAAATAACATTAATATTTTCAATTTTTCATTTTATACTTCGTTTTATATTTTTCAGTTAATATAAATTATTGATTTTAACAAATTAACAAATAACATTAATTTTTCAATTTTTGTATTATGCAGTAGAATTTCACCTTAATAACTTATGAAATATACATATAACCATTCAATTAAAATTACAACTGAAACTATTATTAATAACCGTACAACATTATACAATTTCTTCGTAGATATTAGATACTAAATTATACATTTTTGCAGTCAATTAATGGTTTAATTCATGATATCAAGGTAGTTGTCAAGATCGGGATTTTACCCAAGATCGTTTTCGTCTTGGCAAGATCGAGATCGTAAAGTAGGATCGAGATCGTAAGATCCTACTTTAATATATAATTTATATAAAAAATAATTTATATATACATTTTTTATTAAATTATAGCGATCCTACGATCTTGATTACTGTAACAACCCCAAAATTAGGACCAATTTAAAATTTTCCTAATTACTTGTTTATTACTTGTATATAATATGAAATAGGATTGTATACATTATCTACTTACTTATTATATATATGGATGGAATATATATACGCGTATACGATTCGTTCAAATCGTATAAAACTACAATCGTACACACATACAGACGTTGGTAAAACAATTATTAAATAATGTGAGATTATGTAATTACTTTGACTACTACTTTATATTATGTTTATAATATAACGAAAACGTACGTTTTAACTAAAACGTTACCGAACTCTCCGAAAACTCGACCAACCGACAAAACAAAACAAAGTTATGTTTTATTACTTAAAAAGCTAGTATTTTGATAAATACTTCAACTTAATTATCGAGTATTATTTCATATTTTTAAAACGTATATTTAATCGCGTATAAAATGATTTTTACGTTTAAACGACCGGGAAAACGAACACCGCACGGAGCGCAAACACGAGGAAGCAAAAATTGGTGAGATCCACACATGGTGGACCCCACCCCAACCGGCCCAAGCAAGGGGGACATCACCCCCCCTCACTTTCTTTCTCCACACACAATCACACAAACACACTCAACATTCTCTCTCTCTCTCTCAATCGGCATTCTCTCTCTCTCTCTAAAATCAACACTAAACCACCATAAAAACACCACAAAACCACCTCGGAAGCTAGGCTCGTTTTGAAGAAAAGTGATCACGAGAACGAGAGCTACAATCCTATCTTTTCGGATTTTCGTTTCGACAACTTTGTAAGTATTCCGGCGACCCGAAACTTTTCCGATTACATTTATTTTGCTAGATTATTGTTCCCCTAGCTAAATGATGTCCAAATATGTAATTTAAACTCGTTTTTGAACACTTTTACGGAAATGTCGGTTTTGGTCATTTTAAATAAAACGACACTACAAACATTAAAAACGATATCCAACAATTTTTATGAACTCTACATAACATAATATAACTTGGGTAAAAGTTTCAACTTGAACGGAACTCGCTAAATACGTTTTCGACACGAACCAAAATCTGACCAGACGCTAGTGTCGCATGGCTCACGCCAGTTATGCGACACTACGTCTGAGTGACGCATAGGTAACAAACCGTCTATACGCGACACTTCTTGAGTGCCGCTAAAATACTAATAACGTCACTTCATTAGTGACGCTACCATATAATCTTCGGCAGAAACAATACGACACTTCATAAGTGTCGCTATCATATAACTATCAGTAGTAACTTACGACACTTCCATAGTGACGCTAGAATACATATACCGACACTTGTCTAGTGTCGCACCGAGATCGATTTACTCACTTATACCGTCACTTCGTTAGTGACGCACTGTTTGAACCCGACACTTAATACCGTCACTACTATAGTGGCGCACTGATGAAAAACTATACTTGATAACGTCACTTACATAGTGACGCACCATCTTAATACCGACACTACTTAAGTGTCGCATACATCATTAAACAGATAACATATTACGACACTACCTGAGTGTCGCATGATATCCAGAAGTGACGCATACAAGTGACGCTAAAACAGGTTGTTTGACACTTACATTTTATACAAGTATGGAATATACTTAAAACGTAAACGTACTTTACTCGGCGTTACTTATACATGAAAATGCTATACTTTTGAAAGTATACAACGATACTTGAATACGTACAAGACCATACTAAACTAAACGTGAGATTTCACTCACACACGCGTACGAGATTACACTTGAAAATACTTAGGAGATTACACTCCAACGAACTTACACTTGTGCATTACACGGGATTACATCCGATATGAACTTACAAGTTCACT
The DNA here is from genome assembly GCA_949592205.1 of Helichrysum umbraculigerum. Classification (NCBI taxonomy): domain Eukaryota; kingdom Viridiplantae; phylum Streptophyta; class Magnoliopsida; order Asterales; family Asteraceae; genus Helichrysum; species Helichrysum umbraculigerum. The sequence continues at coordinate 76,584,769 of CATIUR010000003.1, forward strand.
CACTAGTTACGTGCTGGATTACACGTTAACTGATACGAACATACACTCGAATACTAATACGAGGTTTCACTCGTACCCTTTGGGGTTAAGCCCATTGGAATTTACGCAACACTACACGTTGTAATACAAACAAACGATTATACGAGTATACTTTACAACTGTACAACTACTATGAATATATAATAATAATGGATGGAATTATTATTATTACACAACGACACCAACGGACCGTACAACTTTTATACAAACTACGATTTACAAACGAATACAAACGTACAAACAAACTAATGGACATTAACTAGTTTGGGAACAACTAGCATGGATACTTTACAAGTATTCCATTTACTTACTGAACCTTATGCGTATTAGGACGCTAAGGGCTGCTAGTTCGGATACTACTTTGCTTGCTTACTACATTATCTGCTAGACTCAGGTACACAGCGTCAGTAGGGATGCCTAGCAGGATAAGCTTTCTTAGCTCGAGTCGCATGCATTTACAAGCTTGGAGATTTTATTACATTACTTTTGTACTTACTGTTATGTATTAGAATCTCTAGGAATTTACTTGAACTCGAGCTTGTATTTTGAAACTACTTATGTATTAATGTAATAACTTTTCGAACGTCTCATTTAGAGTCGTTCACTGTATCCTTTGTGCTTGTGATTATTGATTAGTAACACCCAAAATATCGCTTCCGCAAACTGTTAAATTTGGGGTTGTTACAGATTGGTATCAGAGCCTAAGGTTATAGTGAACTAGGTTGCATTTAGTGAGCCTAGACTATGACCGTTAGGCAGTATTCCTCATTAGGTATAACTGGTTCAGGAATTACAGCATACAAGTTTAATTTAACATAGCCTGATCAACTATGTACAATTAAATGAAGATGATGTGAGTTCTGAAAGGGGTTATGTTGAACCGGAATGCATTAGCTGACTCTGACCTCGAGAGAACCGGGACTTTTACGTGATTGTGCTAGACACGAACTAGGCGGGTATGTGATATATATATATATATATATATATATATATACATAGGCCTCTTTCCCCGATACGATACTCTCTCTCGACTACTACGAAATCAATATTCTTTAAAATTTCATCGAACAAACGACAACTCGATTCTCGTCATTCTGTCCTTATTTAACTTTTATGAATTCACGAATACCGACATACGTCCGAAGATCTCCACACCATTATAACCGACAACCATAGTTACTCGAACATCCTTCGATATGAAGATCGGGAATTTGTTTTATTCGCTAACTTTACCTAATTCGACGTACCCCACTGTACCGTTAGGTGTAACCTAATAAAATCTTTTTCAACTCAAGTCTCCATCAGACTTCAAAACTTTTCAACCAACTCTTGCTATCAAAATTTTATAACAAACGTATATTTTTATCAAACATGTTACAAAATTTCTTACAAAATATTTTATAAAATTCTCAAAAATTTCAAAACCGTATAAACTTATTTATAGTACACAACTTTAAACAACAATCAAACTTTGGCGTAGTTTCTCTAAACTTACTAAATCATCACAATCATAATTCTTGTTCAAACCTTCACATGTTCTTTATTTGTTGTTTCAAGGAACATGCCTCCTCGATGACAAATCACACTTACTGAAGCCGAAGTCGCGGGTATTATTGCCCGTAGTGTGGCCCAAGCCCTAGCTGTCCGAGCAACCACTCCTGGTAGCGAAGACACCGCTAACAATACACCACCACCCAAAACCTGCACCTACAAGGACTTCCAAAACTGCAAACCCTTGAGCTTTGCAGGTACTGAAGGAGCGATCGGTCTGATTCGTTGGACCGAGAAAATCGAATCAGTATTCCTCATCTGCAACTGCAAGGAAGAGGATAAAGTCAAGTTCGCCACCAGTACCTTTTCTGACACCGCCCTTACCTGGTGGAACACCTATGCGCTGACTGTGAGCGTTGCCGATGCTTACAAACTACAGTGGGATGAACTGAAGAATATGCTGAGGGGCGAGTACTGCCCAATAGACGAATTGAAACAACTAGAGATAGAATTCTGGAATCACAAGATGCAGGGTGACGACATCACCGGTTACACCAACCGCTTTCACCAGTTGGCACTTTTGTGCCCATCTATGGTTGATCCCGAGTACAAGAGGATCGAGAAATACGTCGATGGACTTCCTGAGCGACTTCAAGATCTGGTGACTTCATCTAAACCAGGAACTATCCAGAGCGCCATTCGTATGGCTCATGAACTGACGGCCAATTCTGTCCGTCGTGGCTCGACTTCAACCCCGTCTGCGAATAACAAACGTAAATGGGAAGTAAGTCCCCACTCATCCAACCCGACTTCTGACAAAAAGCTTGCAACTGTCAATGCCAATGACTCAAAGGCTTACAAGGGAAGCAAGCCTTACTGCTCCAAATGTAGTCGTCATCATAACGGCTCATGTCCCTGCACTAAATGCAAGAAATTCGGGCACCTGGCCCAAGACTGTCGAACCAATCCCACTGGTACTGATACTCCTGCACCCAAGACCTGCTATGAGTGCAATGGTACCGGGCATTTCAGGAAGGATTGCCCAAAGCTGAAACTCCGAACCAACCACACAAGGAGTAGAGCTTATGTAATTAACGCCAGGGAGGATGACCCAAATCCGAGACTCTGTGATTTACTCAACCCGGGTACGCTCTTTCCTTGATTTCCCGAGACTGTTTTCCATAAATCTCTCGCTTAATGATTATGTGTAACTGTCTATTATTCTGTGTGTTTTCTTTGATCCTAAGTACCCAATAGGATTAGGAAACGACCGACTATACGAATTCCGAATATATAACTTGTATTACTCTTGGACTACCAATAACAAACACTTTTCCCAAATATCTCACACTGGTTGAGACCGGGAACTTGTATATTATTCGTTACTTTAAACAAGTTATCCAATAGAACTTCACTTACTAGTAACAATTCTTAAATAGAATAATTATTTCGTAGGAAATGACAACTCACTCCGTCAACAACCCTACCTTGGATGATGAACTGCTCAGTGAGGAACCAATAATGTTTCCTTACCTCCTCGAACTCGAGTGTGATACCGAACCTTCTGTTGAACCAGCAACCGCACCTGCTTCTCCTGTTGCTCTAACTACTGCAAAAGCACCAGTTGATGTAACCTTGACTGCTGAATCAGTCAGCCACCTCAACCAAACTATTGATTCGCTGCGAAAACAACTGACTGAAGCACGGGAAGACATTGATGACCTACGACGAATTGCTTTCCAAAATGACCTGCGCATGCGTGAATACGAGCTACGTTTGATAGCTTTAGAAAACCCTACTTCACCACCAACTTCCCAAAGTACTCCTGCTGAAGAGGATAACGACCCTGACTGTACCCCGCCTCCAGCAAAAAGGGTGAAGATTTACCTAGGAAATAAACCTTACTGCTCCCGATGCACTCGGCATCATGACGAACCGTGTACCACACCCACCGGTCGATGCAAATCCTACCCTAAAAGTACGAACCCTCCTAAAGCGAAACTCTGCTTCAACTGCGGGAGTGCTGGCCATCTCAAGGCCAAATGCCCACTACCTCCAGGCAACAAAATTTAGGGTACGTTACCACCTAACGATTACTTGATTTCAAACACTGTAGGATCTACCCTACTACTGTAGGCTACTAGGACGCATTGTAGCCACCTGATGAATAACTACCGATTACTACTTCGAACAAATTTCGGGACGAAATTTTATTAACAATGGGAGAATGTAACAACCCCAAAATTAGGACCAATTTAAAATTTTCCTAATTACTTGTTTATTACTTGTATATAATATGAAATAGGATTGTATACATTATCTACTTACTTATTATATATATGGATGGAATATATATACGCGTATACGATTCGTTCAAATCGTATAAAACTACAATCGTACACACATACAGACGTTGGTAAAACAATTATTAAATAATGTGAGATTATGTAATTACTTTGACTACTACTTTATATTATGTTTATAACATAACGAAAACGTACGTTTTAACTAAAACGTTACCGAACTCTCCGAAAACTCGACCAACCGACAAAACAAAACAAAGTTATGTTTTATTACTTAAAAAGCTAGTATTTTGATAAATACTTCAACTTAATTATCGAGTATTATTTCATATTTTTAAAACGTATATTTAATCGCGTATAAAATGATTTTTACGTTTAAACGACCGGGAAAACGAACACCGCACGGAGCGCAAACACGAGGAAGCAAAAATTGGTGAGATCCACACATGGTGGACCCCACCCCAACCGGCCCAAGCAAGGGGGACATCACCCCCCCCCCCCCCCCTCACTTTCTTTCTCCACACACAATCACACAAACACACTCAACATTCTCTCTCTCTCTCTCAATCGGCATTCTCTCTCTCTCTCTAAAATCAACACTAAACCACCATAAAAACACCACAAAACCACCTCGGAAGCTAGGCTCGTTTTGAAGAAAAGTGATCACGAGAACGAGAGCTACAATCCTATCTTTTCGGATTTTCGTTTCGACAACTTTGTAAGTTTTCCGGCGACCCGAAACTTTTCCGATTACATTTATTTTGCTAGATTATTGTTCCCCTAGCTAAATGATGTCCAAATATATAATTTAAACTCGTTTTTGAACACTTTTACGGAAATGTCGGTTTTGGTCATTTTAAATAAAACGACACTACAAACATTAAAAACGATATCCAACAATTTTTATGAACTCTACATAACATAATATAACTTGGGTAAAAGTTTCAACTTGAACGGAACTCGCTAAATACGTTTTCGACACTAACCAAAATCTGACCAGACGCTAGTGTCGCATGGCTCACGCCAGTTATGCGACACTACGTCTGAGTGACGCATAGGTAACAAACCGTCTATATGCGACACTTCTTGAGTGCCGCTAAAATACTAATAACGTCACTTCATTAGTGACGCTACCATATAATCTTCGGCAGAAACAATACGACACTTCATAAGTGTCGCTATCATATAACTATCAGTAGTAACTTACGACACTTCCATAGTGACGCTAGAATACATATACCGACACTTGTCTAGTGTCGCACCGAGATCGATTTACTCACTTATACCGTCACTTCGTTAGTGACGCACTGTTTGAACCCGACACTTAATACCGTCACTACTATAGTGGCGCACTGATGAAAAACTATACTTGATAACGTCACTTACATAGTGACGCACCATCTTAATACCGACACTACTTAAGTGTCGCATACATCATTAAACAGATAACATATTACGACACTACCTGAGTGTCGCATGATATCCAGAAGTGACGCATACAAGTGACGCTAAAACAGGTTGTTTGACACTTACATTTTATACAAGTATGGAATATACTTAAAACGTAAACGTACTTTACTCGGCGTTACTTATACATGAAAATGCTATACTTTTGAAAGTATACAACGATACTTGAATACGTACAAGACCATACTAAACTAAACGTGAGATTTCACTCACACACGCGTACGAGATTACACTTGAAAATACTTAGGAGATTACACTCCAACGAACTTACACTTGTGCATTACACGGGATTACATCCGATATGAACTTACAAGTTCACTCACTAGTTACGTGCTGGATTACACGTTAACTGATACGAACATACACTCGAATACTAATACGAGGTTTCACTCGTACCCTTTGGGGTTAAGCCCATTGGAATTTACGCAACACTACACGTTGTAATACAAACAAACGATTATACGAGTATACTTTACAACTGTACAACTACTATGAATATATAATAATAATGGATGGAATTATTATTATTACACAACGACACCAACGGACCGTACAACTTTTATACAAACTACGATTTACAAACGAATACAAACGTACAAACAAACTAATGGACATTAACTAGTTTGGGAACAACTAGCATGGATACTTTACAAGTATTCCATTTACTTACTGAACCTTATGCGTATTAGGACGCTAAGGGCTGCTAGTTCGGATACTACTTTGCTTGCTTACTACATTATCTGCTAGACTCAGGTACACAGCGTCAGTAGGGATGCCTAGCAGGATAAGCTTTCTTAGCTCGAGTCGCATGCATTTACAAGCTTGGAGATTTTATTACATTACTTTTGTACTTACTGTTATGTATTAGAATCTCTAGGAATTTACTTGAACTCGAGCTTGTATTTTGAAACTACTTATGTATTAATGTAATAACTTTTCGAACGTCTCATTTAGAGTCGTTCACTGTATCCTTTGTGCTTGTGATTATTGATTAGTAACACCCAAAACATCGCTTCCGCAAACTGTTAAATTTGGGGGTGTTACAATTACGATCTTGGTTACGATCTTATGACCGATCTTACGATCTTGTTAGCGACCCTACGATCTATATTTACGATCTTACGATCTTAGTTACGATCCTATGAAAATTACGATCCTACAACGATCCAGCACGTTTTTGTGAAGTAGGATCGTAAGATCGTACGATCTTACGATTAAGATCGCGATTTTGATAACCTTGCATGATATATATTAATCGATATTGCGACGTAAAACTAGTATTCTATTGAATACCTTATTGCAGTCATTTATAAGTTTTACCTACATTGAATACCTTAATTATATTTTTATTTGGGTAATGTTTCAACCGAACACTGCATTTTGAAATGAAGGAGGGTATGTGATTTCAGCTGTTAATTTTTGTGATCAACAATCCAAATTATCTGCATCCTACAATTAACGTAAAATGAACTGTTGCGAATCTGGATTGTTAATCACATTAATCAATAAAATTTCTTGACTCTCATTCCCCTTAAAATGCATGTGTCACTCTCATCCACACCTAATTATTTATTTACATAAAAGTTATTGTTATTAGTTACTACTAGTATAAGATCTTTTATAGACTAAAAATTAGAGGATCGTATAATAAAAAGTAATACAGTAAACTGTGTTTGATATACATATAAGAATTTGGATATTTGAATTTTTAAGTATTCGAAAATCAGATAATTAATTTTTAAATTTACCAAAATAGCAAATTACATATGTAACTAAAACTTAACGTAAAATTTAATAACCATAATCTATTTATCTATTGTAATTCTAATAGTAAAATTAAGATTTTTTTCTTCCAGAGATCCGATTAATCTGGGGAAAAAATTCTGAATCCAAATCCGAAAAATTGAACATCTAAAATTCGGATATCTGAATTTAAGATAATTTAGAATCGGATTTTTTGATTGGGGTAACAAATTTGAAACGGATATCTTTATAACAGACCTATGTTTAACACATCTATTTCCACTTATTCCTCTTTTATATTTTTATTTCTAATTTTTACGTTTGATTCTTATAAGTGTATATATAGAATAAAACTGTTTTAGACCTTTATTTTTCTGATAAAAAAAAACTAATTTTCATAAATAAATAGGATTACCATAGATGAGTAAGTTATAAGTGTCATGAGATTTGTTTGATTGTTTATACCAAATTTATATTATGTTTTATCTTTTACTAGCATAATAACCCGCGCAATGCAGCGGTGAAAGTGGTAACGGTGGATGGAAGTGCGAGTGAATGTTTTAAAATAAAAACATATTGTACTCCGTTCGTTCCATTTAAAATGTCCATATTACTATTTTGGGATGTCCCATTATAAGTGTCTACTTTGATATTCATTAGTAGGTAGATTTAATATTTGATGGATGAAAAGTGTAGTTAGTGGAGAATCAGTAGTAATTAAAAATAATAGATAATGTGATAGGGGTATTAATGGAAGTGTAGTTAGTGGAGAATAAGTAGTAATAGATAATAGATAATGGGATAGGTGTATAAGTGTATTAATGGAAATGTTATAAATAAGTCAAGGGTAATATTGTCTTTTCTATATGTTGAGTAACAAATTAAGATATTGTGGAAATACATTATATGTAATGAAGATGAAGATGAAGATGTAGAGACTTAGCAATATTATACATAAATTGAAATATGATAATATGTACGATAAAAATTCATTAATTTGCAAAATAATAATTGAAAGCTACAAATTTTAAGTTCAGTGTCATGTATATTATCTCTAGCTATCAAATCTAGTATAAACGTTACTTCCAACTACACAGATGCTAAAATTTAAACCAAAATTTAGTATACCTACGATTGTGCTTTTTGTTTTTACTCCGTATTGCATTAGAATTGTTGATACATATGATTTTCGCTAACCTACATGTGCATCCGCGTCACATGATAAGAAGTATTTTTTGTTTCTCCTTTTCTATAAGTTATTCTCGTAAATCAAATACTTCAAATAATCCGATATCATATGGGTTGCAAGATTATTCAATATAGTATATTAACCGTGGTGTCCTATGTTTTAATAGAATAATCATCTTGATCGAATTTTAATCAACATCTACTTTTACAAATAGAGATGCTCTTACAAAAGTTGTAACGTCATATATCAGCTATTTAATGAAAAATAAAATTAAAAGTGGTACTAATTTTCAAGAAAAAGATCATTTTTTTTTATTCATTTACCTTAATAAGTTGAATCACTGTCCTATGTATCTAGAACATTTTAATTTAATGTGAACATGTTAAGTTTGAGTTGTTAAACTTTAAACTGTTTTCGACGTTAATCACTAACCATAAAAAAGTAGTAATAAAATATATGAAAAATGTAACAATAACACGTTTAAATCAACTAATTGAATTATTAGGCGTTGTCGTTACGCACGGGCACACCAGCAATTCATAAAATATGTTATTCTTCTAATGTTATAAGTTTAATTTTTATTTACTATAATATACTTATTTAGAAAATAAATAAATAATACAAAATATAATTTTAATGGCCAATGAATCCATTTAATAACTTGTATCAAAGATTTTATGTCGCATTATCCAATTAGTATCACCTCTAACATTATGCCACCTTAAATCAACCTAAAAAAAGGTTGAGAATTGAAGGACCAAAAGAATGAAATTGTGGTTGAGGAACTTTCCCTGTCTTTTATTTCTCATTGGTTATTCAACAAGTAACTTTGAATCTTATTTCATTCTTTTTTTTATTACAATTTCACTTTGCATCTTATGCCTTTTGTGAAGCTGGATTTTACTTGTGGCATAGGGTTCATCACTTATAATATCCCTTTTTTTATGAGCCAAGCCTTTTTCCACAAACAAAAAGGAACATATATTCATGGTCCTTACCAAATCACTTGTGAAACTAACCAAATATATTTATCTTTATGTTTATCTCTATTAATTAATTAAACTAAATGGATGGTGAAATAATAATAATAATAATAATAATAATAATAATAATAGATGTTAGTAGTAAAATGGATTAGAAGATTTGAATTCACCAAAAGTGAGTACTTAATCCTAAACTTTTTTTTTTTTTTTGGCAAAAGATTGATAACCGGCAACTCAAACCGACCCACAATCGACTGTCCATCCATAATGTGGGGAATCCTAAACCATTTTAGGAACTCTGTATATTTATGAAATCGGAAGCTCTTATGCCTTCACTAATAAAGTTGTACATACATATGTTATTTGTATTTTGAATCAAAATTCATGGGACAACATAAATTCATAAATTCAGAGGGAGAGAGAAAGTTTGCTGTGGTTTTCGTACAATTATTGATGTATGTCTGAAAGACTTAATGACAGCCTTAAAAGCTTTCCTAATAAAACCATAAAAGATATACATAATTTAACAAATATGATTGACAGTTAATTAAGTTTGAAACGCGTTTTGCACATGTACTAAAAAGGTACACATTAAATTGTTGAATTAATTTGAGTAATTAATCAACCCATTCTACTTGCTCAATTTGCCGACCATAAGAATAGAATCGGGACTGTTCTTTATATTTGATCCACATATGGAAAGTACATGCATGGAATATTGTAATAACTTTTGTAACTGTATATGCAGAGTATCTTCTTGTATGAGAATTAAAATTCAGGCAAAGTAACAAATTATTCATGGAGTTATACATTTTATAATAGAACGCAACTATATGTAAATTTTAATTAACTTGTAGGTGACCCTAAAAAAAGGTATATGAAAAATTGAAATGCGTTAAACAAATACGCATAATACGTTTATTAAAAATTAGCATACTTTACTTATACTCTGTATGTTTGATGAGTTATCTCGATACCGCTAGGCGAATGACCCTTTGATATTGAAGACTCATACATTTACCATTGGTAAATGGTAAATGTGAGTACTATTAAATGAATAGTTATTTTTATCTTTCTTTCTAATAAAATATGTAATTTTAATATAATATTTATATTAGATAATTATATAAATCAATATACATATTCATAAAAAAAATATTTGAGTTATTATGTGAGAATTTTTTACCATCCAAAATTTTAAACTATATGTTACTATGCTTTAACTATAATTTACGAGTATAATTTTAAAAACTGTAAGTTACTATTAATAAATATATTTTGTAAAAGGTGTTGTCTCATAATTAACCGCATAACTTTAACCGCATAACTTAATGTAACAAAAAATATTGTTTAGCTGTGTTTAATTTAATGTTAAGTGTCATTTTTGTTTAATCGTTATTTACAAATTTTCAATAGAACCCGACAAACATATAGATTGCAAGTTAATTAAATCAAATAAGTATAGTTTTGTCTTGGTACTCGATCAAAATATAAAATTTATGGTTTATGAAAAGAAGATGTGGGTTAACATATGATTTTCTGCCATTAATCAAAAATATATTATCATTCACCTTAACAAGTCAACATAATAGGTGACTATGTATAAGTTATATTAATAAAAATAAATTTAAATTTCTAAACTAATATGTTGGCGTTTATATTTTAATGTTTGTGCATTGAGTTTATCAATTCTAATATAAGATTAATGTTATCGTAATCAAGTGTGAGATCAACGTATAATAATTGGTATTTAGGCATATATAGTTTGATAGGTTATTTTTTATATCCAACACGCGCGTATAATATATTCAAATGCGATTAACTTAAATTTAGATTAGCGGATAGTCGAGCACTTCAAATAGTTAAACATATACGTATTATACGTTCATTAAAAAGTAGTGTACTTTGTTTATACTCCGTATGATTGATGAGTTATCTCGATACCGCTAGGCGAATAACCCTTCAATATTACTAAATATTATTTGATGAATACCAATAAATGAAGAGCTATTGTACTTCAAAGAAATGGACTTCATACATGTATAAAATTTTGATGAATATCAGTAAATCGACAAAATTTTACATTGTGTTTTTACATAATTAACAATAAAAAATTCAAATTTGAAGCACTAGACTCTCTAGTCGTGATAAAAGAAAGAAATTTTGATTTGACGAGCTAGTAGCCACTTCACCAACCAACCATGGTTATTCGACAATATAATGTTTCACAGTAAAAAGTGACCAATGAATGAAAACCAAAATTTGTTACGTTTGTATATATCCAACTATCAATATCTGTATATTGTTTCTCACATTTGAATAAAGTATACCATAATTATATATGCGGGTCACTTTCAAATTGAACATGATAATACTAAATTTTTAAAATTATTAATAATTAATTTTTATTGTTAATTTATTTTAGTGACTCATTTATACTAAGGTAATAGTGTAACTTGGGTTCAATCGGTTTGTTATTCATGTACATATTTTTTTCCCTAAATCATACAGTAAAGTTAGAAGTATTATCATTTTACCTTTTTAGCAAATGAATCTAAATCGAGTAGTTGGTGTTTTTGGGGCAAGCCACGGTCAGTGAATGTTGATCAGATAAATTACCTTTCACTGTAAATACCACAAATGAACAAGCCGATTAGAGATCTAGGAAATAAATCCCCTATTAACAGCTCTTCCAATAATAACGGAAAAATCAGTTATAGGTCCATTAGGTAGTTGCACCGTCCAAAACAATCCGACAGTTTGATATTTCATAATGCAATAACGAATATTTTTGGGTTGATTTGGGTTTTATTTAAAACTGAACCGTTCATAATCTAACCGATATAATTATTAATTAATTAATTAAATATTTTCATTTTATATATACTGTACAAATATATTGATTATATAAAGTTTTTTAACGACGTTCTTAACCCACGATCTTTAGAAATACATACATAATTAATTATTTCTACCACAAAACTGTGTATCATACTTTTTTGGGTAAAACTTCCATTTGTTGCTGCATTATATATTCGAGAAAGTGTGTTATTACATCTTTATTAAAATCATTAATTGTCGTACTCTAGTTTATATGGTATACTTATACTTATACTTACTTTAGCGTGTTTATATCTTTGCAAGATACTTCGTAATACATATTTGTTCGCTATTGTAGCTCAAATGTTTAAATCAACTTATCGGTTATAAAGCGAATTAACCGATAAAAAATTGAAAAACCGAATCATAGAGAAATCGAAACCAAACGACTTTGATCTTTAAAAGAATGTTCAAACTATGATCACCCCTGGTTTTCATCATGATTGTTTCAAATTTTTGATATACCCCTAGCAAAATAACAACTTGTTTATATACATTTTATTGACTTGCTTTTTTATGTTCATGTAATTCTATTATTATTATTTTTTGCATGATTAAACAAGTAAAATGGTAACTGCATATGATTTTTATAGAGATGTGAGTGGTAACACGGGCCCGTATTCGCCCATAGGTGAGTACAGTGAATGTTAGAAATAAACTATAGATACGAACATGTTACACATGTAGCAAAATAATTATTGACTTGCTGTATTGCCAATTGAGATACACTGGTGTTTTATGTGTCATTTCAGAATTTATTCTAATTGTAAAGTTGTAGATTCCAGTATTTTAACTGTTTGAAAAAGTTTTGAAAAAAAAAAGTGATAATGAATGCTACTTTGACAATGAAGCGCATGACCCACAACGTTAAGGCTTAGTCGTTGCGAGTTTCGGCTCGGACGTTGTGGTATATGTGATGGAGGTGATTTACCCGGCGATGTTGGACCTTGTGGGGGATTCGGTCGTGCTCCATTGAAATATAGAGTGGCTCCAGTGGGTGGCCTAAATACCCATTTTTTTATATGTTTAAGTGAACTCTTATAAAAAAAATACTGCAACAAAATTTATGCATCAAAAGATCATACAATATGACAAAAATAATTCGTTTTGGGCAAATATACTTGCTTAGGGGCAGTTTGGTGCGAAACCAGCAACAAGGGGAAAAGGTTTGGCCCAAAATGGTCAATTTCACAGCAAAACAGTATACTGCGAAACTCAGAATAGGAGAAAAACTTTGGGCACACTAATAGCATACGGAGTGGCCTTGAAATACAACGTTGTCAAAAAAGTTTTTGCTCCAGAACACTGTATAATAGTGTTCTCCCACTCCCCCTACAATATTCTCAGCGGCGTTCTGGTGAACAGCGTCATATTAGACGTTGCTTTCATTTTTTCTTTTTTTCTTTTTTTTGTTTTCTCACACACACACAATAACTCAATAATTTTAAAAAATCAAAAATACATCTTAAGAACACTGTAAACTCAATATCCTTCACTTTTTGAGATATAAATACAGTGTCACCACTCTCTGTGCTCTTCGCAGCAAAAGCAGCAAGCTTTGCTGTGAAACTAATGGTTATCTCCTTATTCATTTATTAACTATAATAATAATACCCGTGCAATACGGCGCTAGAAGTAATGGAGTGGTGGCGGTGGTGATAACGGTGATATTAAAAAAAAATGATAATTATGTGTTTTGCGTAGAGTACGTTTTTGTTTTATTTATATTTTTATAGCAGTTAATTTAATAAAATAAGGGGGAATTTTATTAATGAATATTTATTATAGATAGTTGTAGTAATTAGTGATATATACTCCTTCCGTGATAGAAAAATTGTTCCCCGATAAGTTTGACCGATATTATTTAAGAAATAAATGATTGAGAGTAATATATGAGGGTTAAATTGGGAGTTTAGTGATTTTTTATAGTTATTTTTTACAAGTGAACAATTATTTTGGGGACAGATATAAATAGTAATGTAGACATTTATTTTGGGACGGACGAAGTCTAATAGTACTCCGTCCGTCCCAAATTGTTTGTCACCAAGTTGAAAACATACATATTAAGAAAATCACATTAATTGCAGCTTTGACCTTAGTATAATGACAACTTTAACCCTCAATCATTAATTAAATTGTTTTCTTTGAAGTATGTGTAGTTTTAAAGTTAAGGGTAATATGGTAAATCTAATCATTAATGCATATTTAATTTTAGAAGTGGACAATAATTTTAGGACAAATATAAATAGTAAGGTGGACAAACAATTTGGGACGGAGGGAGTAATAAATATATAATACTCTCTCCGTCCCAATTTATTTGTCCACCTTTCTATTTTGATATGTTTCAAAATAACCGTCCTCTTCTAAAATCAACAAATCAAAATACTTGAAAATGGTAAAGATGAAATTCTATTGATAGTCAACAGTAATAAATGTGCTTTTGTTAAACTATGTTATTTTTATCTTGTGGCAATCATTTTGGGACATAGTAAGTAATAGATAGTTAGTATGGAATAGTATTTATTAATGAAAATGTTATAAATGGGTTTAAGAGCAATATAGTTAGAGATTAGAGATTAGAGATAGAGATTATCATTACTATTCTAAGCAATATTTACTTATTTAGATCCCGATTCAAAATCATCAACCTGATAAGCTGTGGTATATTATCTTTTCTATTTGGTTTTTAATCTTTCATGATGTTACTTATGTTTGAAAACATTAATTAATATGATATAAAAAAAGTAAACTTATTATTTATATATTTTGTGTTAATTATATTTATCATTTACTATATTATTAATTTATTATTATTGTCATTTTATTGTCATTTTAGAATATTCAGTTACAGCTATAACTATTTTGTCAAACACACTTATATAAAAAAATATTACGGCTTTCAGCTTCAATTGAAGAGTGACAACTTAAAGCTAATAGCTTACAGCTAACACCAATTTTTGCCAAACAGACCATTAGATGGTAATCATCGGGACTTCAAAGTCAGTATGGTTTGGGAGTCTGGTAGACCTCGGGGAAATAAGGTGGACTGAGCTCGTGTTGTGTGGTTTTCTCGGTATAATCCGTAGACATGCATCTCATATGTGGCTAATTATGGGGCAGAAGTTAAAGACACGGGGTAAACTGATAAAGCGAAGGAATGGGATGTTAGATCTTCTACTAACTTGTACCTTATTCGCACGTAACAAGAGATATATGATCATATCGTCTTTGAATGTTCGTTCTCTTCACAGGTTTAGATGCAGACTAGTTCGTACGCAGGGATGCAGGTAGTCCCTAGCCGATGGGAAGATGTGATTAATTGAATTAAACAAATTGCTCAGTGGTGCTAATGTTGTGGCTCGATTGGTTATTGCAACAAGTTGTACTTTATATTATAGGCAAAAAAGGAACTAGACGTCCCTTTTTGACAGGGTAGTTGTTTCAACTCAAAGTCAACCTAACTTGTTATACAACTTACACCGCTGGTCCAATAATCAAATAACGGATGAGATTTCCCTAGGTTATATGACGAGAGCAAATCTCTTTTTTCTACCTCAGATGTACACAGTTAATGAGGTTCGAACTTAATACCTCTTGTGAGGACATTAGACCATACTATCACTAGGCCACCTTAGTAATGGTTTAATCCAGTAATTTGAAATATGATGATTACACACTACCTACCTCGATGAATTAGATTCGGATTGTCATTTTTCACCTTCTTGAATGGATTGCCAAATTAGAAAGTTCTCGGAGACTAGGCAAGGTTTTTAGACCACAACTGTATATTCTATTGTCTTGTATTATTAGATGTCTGATTCCGTACGTACATTTTGTAGCATATACAAATCTAAAAGAAAATCAAGGATTCCACTAACAATAGAGATTATTAACCAGCTTTATAATAGGTATTTAACCCATGGAAAGAGTTAAAAATGATATAATCAAAAACACTAACCACACTGACCGATCAACATTTGAACCAACTAGAGTGCCTGCACATATTCGCGAAGTCCCAAAGTGCAGGGATTGAACTTGCATCTCCATTGCAGATTCTCAAACCTACCACCACTAAACTTGGAGCAGCACTCAAAGTCACGAGCATCATAGAGTTGCCTTTAGGTACCAAATAGCGACCATTTTACCAAAACTCGAAAATAATTCCACACCAAACCATAAGATAATCTACTTACACATAACACTAAAGAAGATTGCAGCTAATCTACGATCATTGTATTGAAAATACACAACATAAGTTCATGCTACACGAATAAGACCCACCCTCCAAAACAAATGGGGAAAAGGTCATCCCAAATTTTTTAATAATGGCACAAAGTTAACTACAAACTACACAAACTTTGAGTCAAAGCCAATAGGTTACATATGGTCTACCCTGCCATCTTCTTCACTGCTACCTTCCCCTCCATGCCTGAAAAACAATTCAGCAGTCAAGATTCCAAAAGTGAAGCATAAGTATTTGTATTTTACGATGATTTAGAAAGGGTGCTTGGTTATTATTTGTTCATAACCTAGTCTGTGTGTTTCGCATGTTAGAATTTGTTTTGTGTTTTAATGTATATTCTAAAGAGTCTTTTCAATTTAATACATTTTTTGCTGATAAAAAATAAAAAATTTAACCCTGCACTCTCAAGGGGCCGATTTTTAATTTACTAACCGCCAAGAGCTTGTTAAATTTCGAGTCTTTCTATCCAACTGAAGATTTTCCATGGCAGCTGAGGCCAGCATAATGTCCTCCGGGATATCATCATTATCGTATCTTCGATGATACTCATCTTTCCTGTAGCCCCAATTTGAGGAGCCTCCCCTTCTATCTGAGTAATTAATAAAGAAAAAATAACATTAGGACTAAAAACCAAAAATAACATTAGGACTAAATAACATATCCTAAAGTATAGAGATTTAAGTACTTACCAGATGCCTGGGAAGAAGGAAGTTGCCTGGAACATTAGACAAAAATAAGCATCATTACTCATTTACTTTAACAAAACTAAAGAAGGGTCAAATTACACATTTATTCATTGTGGTTTGGGTACACAAGATTTTCTTATTTTGCTCAATGATTATCCCGCATATTTAACAAATAGCCAGACAATTCCCAAAATTTATGTCTAAAGTTAAGAGTTGCATATTTCAAGGGTCGGGAGTAGGGTTGGCTAATGGGTCAAAATTAGGCTGAGATTGAAATGGGTAGTTTTTAGTACGGGTCAAAATAATTGAATCACCGCCCAAACACTTTTTGTAAATTTTTTATAATGTTTTAATAAATCTTTAATCCATCATATACGATTATGAAAACCATATTATCACAATAATGGTATAAACTATAAGATTTTGAATAAAGCAATTTGGCAGGCTCAAGGTTGTATGCATTCAAACTACACTTTAGCCAATTTTTGACCTGTTTCTCTTTACCTATTTTTCATTAATTTTTCTTACTTAACCCTTTCAACCTGTTTGAGATAAAGAATAATGACTCATTTATAAATAAACTGGTCGCAATTGCTATTAATATGTATAAATGCAGATGTACAAATCACCTTCCGAGAGGCGGCAAGCCCCCGACAACAGACGAGGAAGACGACCGTCGATTTCGAGAGTCAAAACTGTTCAAAGAATCCTGCTCAGATGTTAATCTCCTTCCACCACTTCTCTCTTGAGATTGATTCTACAAGAATAGATCTTTATTAGCACTAACAAAGCCGGAAAGACCATCTAAAAGAAGACCAGTAGTGACATGATCGACTAATAACACCAATAATACTCAAAAACCGTACACGTGTGACGTCCCCACCTATCTACACAAGTGTTTAGCCCAATATTTTGGTATCATGTGGCACCATTTTGATATTAGGTTTCTTGTTTATATAAAGAACCCAAAAGGAAAACAAGGTACTTGACAGTCATTTCACATTCTCGGAGAAAAAAAACACCTCATGAAATGAACAATGGGAATATTAAGTTATTAACCAAACAGAGACTAAAGATAGTGCATTATTTTTTCAAATCAGAAATTAAGAATTATATAATGTGAATCACTTCAATAGAAATGGATAAGGAAAAGAAAAATACATATATTGCTACATTCTGAAGATAAAGTAACAAACCTCTCCAGATTCCTGGAAGCCTTCAAGTATATTCAACAGCATTGGACCATTATCTCCATTTCGGTTTACATCATATCCATACTTATTACTTAGCTCTTTTAACTCGGGTTTCCAGGCATCCTTTTGCTGCAATCCAAATATTGAATAATGTTAGAGAATATGCTCAAAATCTAGTGTTTCACTCTCTGAACCATCATACTTGAACTTTTGTTGCAAACTATCATTCTTGTAGAAGTACTAGAGGTATCATGCAGTCAATACAGGGTCCTGGAGGGTTGACCCATCCACACTTCTTTGAATGTTATACATAACTGAGTCAATATGATTACAATATTTTTAATTATTCAGATTAATATAACTTTCTTACAAACATTTTGAAGATTATAACATGTTTGAAGGCAATTTAGGTACTCATTCGACTTGTTTCGAACCATTTCTTTATAGCTAACTTTTTTCTATTTTGACCCGTTATATATGACATACAACTTATACTGGCCCGTTTTCACATATGTGGGTTAAAAACGAATGTTCAATCAGCAAGAACATGTACACAATAATGCTTGTATCTTAATATGTGATTACCAAATTACACTCCGGTAAATAAACTTTCATTGTGTGGCTAAGTTGTGCCCAGTCCAAGTATTCACATACTAGAGCTGTTAGAAGCCGACCTGAAAACATGTCAAATGAAACTATCATAAGAAACCATGAGTAGCATGTAACCATGCTCAAAACTGATATGCGACTGGCTACACCGGACAAAAGAGCCTTGCTACAGATACAACAATCAAATAGAAATGAAGTAACGATATACAGTATTCAGAAAACGGATTCATCAAAACATGTGGACCTTGAGATTCAAAACTTACAAGGGGGTGCCAGGATTTGTGTTTGAAACTGATTATTGAATGCTTTTAGAATACTCGGATAAACTGTTTCTCGATATACTACAAACTATCAGATATGGATATTTAATATTATACAAACTGCAACAAAACTAATTATGTATCTATCCGTTCCTCATACTATATTGACAGGCTCATCTGTTAACTTCTTGAATAATCAAAATTTTCCAAACACTCAAATATCAGATAATCTAATTATTACAACTTTAAAAATCAGAATGACATTTTTATACTAATGCCCACAGCCCGTTTTATTTAAACTGATTATCCAATTCACTTTTTTTTTTACATCACATAATCACTTCCAAAACACGCACTGAAATATCCCTTAGCTTGCATCAGGATGGTTGTTAACAATTACTCCATAGCTTTTATCATTTATCGTTATTATTATTAGCATAACCAGTGGATGATTACTGTTAGTTTTAAACACGCACTTTATTGCTCAATATTTGGAAATGTACCTGAAGGAGAAGCATGAAGTTTCCTTGCACGTTCATTGCAACTACCCAATAGTGCAGGAGGCAAGCCTTCATCTTTTTCGATTACCTTGTCCTCCTCCTCTATCGCCTCAAACACACTTGCTCTAAGTTCAGCCTTGCATCATAAAATTTGTTATAAACAAAGATACATAAGCTATAGATCAAAACGTGAAAATTTAGTATAACCCGACAAGAAACAACATTTATATATAACAAAATCAAATTAACTTTGAACAACAAAAATACGAACTTTTCACAAGGAAATTCCAATTGTGCAAGCCACCCAAACGAGAAAACATTATACACCTAAATCTATGATCTTTCCTTAAAATTTCTAAACCTCAACCCTTGAGTTATAAAAACCTGTATGTAATAAACACTCCCATCAACTTTCCCAATATAATTGAAGTCCTAAGTAATAACTTCCAACAGATAAACAACCACAAGTCAACAATAGAGCCTCATTAACAATTAAACCAGACCCATCAACATCCTTCGAAATCATTAAAAACACACACACACACACACACACACACACACACACACACACACATAATGCAAAATAGTGAAATACAGATACATAATGCATATACCCATCTGACCCAACACTCTTGTACTCCTCATTATCAATAAAGTTAAAACCTTTATGAAAACACATACGACGTACCCCACATGACATTGGGCATTTCAAGCAAATTTAGTAAAACCCCATATGATTTTAAAAAAAAATAAAATAAATAATAGAACAAAATCTAAACCTTAATATCAACAATTACACCAAAGCTACTGATCCAACAATCTTATACACCTCGTTATCAATAAAGTAAGCATCTTTAGGAAGAGGAACACAAACCCCACTTGCTTTTGGGTATTTTAAGCAAATGTAATGAAGCATCAGATGAAATAAAAAAGGTATAAAAGGGAAATGGGTTTTACTCGGATCTTGGCGAGAACCCCTTTTTTTTCTAGGGTTCGAGTGACAAGGGTTTTGAGGTCCATCATTTCTCTATCGTAATCATCCATCTTTTCTTTCTTGGTTTGTATTCAGATGTGTTTGTTCTTCTTGTTTTTCAGGTGAATATTTTGTAAGAAGAACCAAACCCCCACCTGTAATTTGGGGGAGAATGTTCTTTCCCCGACACTGTTAAACATTTGGGTATCTATATGTCATCCGAGAGGAAAAAGGGTCGGATCCGATTCCACTTGCGGGTCGAGTCCATTAGCCCATGGTCCATCCAATATACCGGGTTGTTTATGTTATGGGGTCTAAATTTCACTCGCACTATTTAATTAATTTAAATTACCATCTTTTCTTTTGAAACTTGTTACGTCGATAGTTTTTTAAAATAACAATTGTTAACTCTATGTTGAAAATGACCATGTGTGTAGTTTTTTTTATTCTTTTAATTTTTTGAGTAAATATAGTATGTAAAATCTAAGATATGTATAGATATAGTGCACAAATATCATTTACATCTTTCACATTTCATTTAACAAATTCATCATTAAATTGTTTATCTTCTGCATTGAAACATTAAATTTTATAGTTCACAACCGTCTTTCACCACTCAAGGACCCTCCATCACCCATTCATCTAATCTCATAATAACTTTGGTGGCCACTATATCTTCTCTTTTGCATCCATTCCGATGACCATTCATTCAAAGTAAAACGACGTTGAAAAATGTAAACTAATTAAGCCACAAATGTATATTTAGATGGGAAAAAATGGTGGTGAATTTGGTGGTGGAATATAAAATTTGATGTTTTAGAGGAGAATAATTTTTGACGATGAATAAAATGAGGAAAATGAAATAATGTTATGTGCACTTAATAATATATCTATACATATGTCAGATTTTATAAAAATTTATATTTTACTCAAAAAATTTAAAAGAATGAAAATTTACAAACATGGTCATTTTTAACGGAGAGTCAAAAATCGATAGTGTAAAGGACTATTGACGTAACAAGTTTCAAAAGAAATGATCATCGGTGTAATTAAATAGATTAAAAGACTGCGTGTGAAATTTGGAGTAAACCATAAGGATGATTTATGTAATTTTCTCTATATATTGATTAAGAAGTTGATCCCTTAAAAAAAACATCGTTCGAAAAATCTGAAAACTCGATATGAAATTATTTGAAAATTCAGATATTTCGGATATTCGAATTCGGATATCATTATTCAGATAGGTTAGATAATTTTTGCTTATGATATACGAAAAATATAAAAAAGTTTCAATTTTCCTAGTATTATAAAATAATACAAAAGATAAATAGATCATTGTTATTGAATATTGATTAATGATGATATTACGTGGTTTAGTCTTGTATACATTTAATACATTAACTCAATAACGTAAGTGAAGTTATATAATATTACATTTTGCCAAATATAGAAACTGATTTTTGATTTTTTGAATATCCGATATTTAGATAACTGAATTTCGGATATCCGACTATGAACACCCCTAATCAATAGCATCGGGAGTCATCAAGTTATTGTCGGCGTTTTTGGTCAATAGAGCGGGAGATTGGGGTTTTCTCGACGAACGTTTTTCTCCGAAGTTAAGAGTTAAACGTTTTTTTGTTCTTATGAAACACCACAATATTTTTCGTATATTTAATTTTTAAAGTAAATTGGTGTAAAATGTGATCAAATCGCGTCGCTATGTCAACCAGTCACGGCGCAATTAAAGATTTTAATCGCGTCGCAATAACTAACAATCGCGGCGCTATTTGAACTAGATCGCGTCGCAACCTATAAAGATCGCGCCGCGACCCTTGCACAAACAGACCCTGTGCAGACAGATTCTCAATTTGACCAAAAATTTTGTACCACAACTCAATTCTGCAGCAACTTTAAACCACAATCTGTACTAAATTATTTACAACAATATCAACAACGTTTTCCAACTACAATTACTTTAACAAAAACATATTAGCCATAGAATTCACCAAAAGCTTTAACAAGCCATTTCAATACTTTGAATCCAAAACAAAATAAGTATTATAACCATGTCAACTATTAATCCAAAATATTGACATGGTATTAACATTTACATACCATTATAATAAGTTTAGATGCAACTTCAAGGTCAAAACAACTTATATCATGGTTTTTTTTACAAAAGATGGGGTAATAAGCATCACGAGCATGATTTAATGGAAAATGAGCTAATTACCCAATTTGCACAATCCACCTCTAGCTTCCAACGAGCTTTTTACCCGAATCCCCTCTTGAACCGCTAGCTTCACCTAAAACATTTGAATTATTCAACGGTAAGCAAAACGCTTAGTAAGTAATGAAATACAATCACATGTCATTAATGATATATTTAGCTAAGGATCCCTTGCTATCATGCTAGTTGTATACTACTAGCAATCACACGAGCCTATGGCCGCAACCATTACCCGCATAAAACCGTTAGCAAATGGCCTAAGTCATTCCTAACCCATGATCATGTAACTCAAAACTTACCTTGCGATTGCACAATATGATCACTTGTAATCTTTCCAAACTCTTTAACACCTAATCACATAAACATATAACACACAATTACACTTTGCACATATACTAGTACACTTATACAATTAATCCAAAATTCTCACTTTATCTTAACCTCATTTGTTCATATTTATCCAATTTGATTATTTCATATACACATCAATGATGGTTCTTTTTAACCAATACATATCAATTCTTTCTCCACAATATAATACATTATTTTAGAACCAACATTCAAATGTGTACATATCCAATTCTTTCACCTTGCTACATTTCTTACTTTCATAATCAAATCAGAATCATAACATGATTATTAACATGTAACAATTACTTATTTACCACTAACTCAATCATATATTAATTTCTATAATTTTAGGGTTTACTAATTCCAAACCCTAACTCAATTCATCATACAAGTTTCATAACATGAATTATTAGCATATATATATATATAATATCTATATACCAATAATCTAATAACATAACAAAATAATTACTTAGGGTTTCATAATTAATCAAACCCTAATATGATTTTGCAAGTAAATACACTAACCATACCTTAATATGTGATTAGGGATGTAATTTGGATCTGATTATGATGCTAATAAGCTCTAGTATGATGGTTATCACTCCCAAACTCAAGAAATCGCCATCCTTAAAGCTCTGATTGAAATTTTCGTATTTTGAAGGTAAATGACGAAGCTGGAAACTACTAGAACTAAAAACTCGTTTCTGTATCTGGGTTAATTGCGTCGCGACCATCATTTGATCGCGCCGCGATCTCAGTTACGTCAGACCCAACGATTTTCTTTCATTACACTTCTAGCCCAAATTTTACATTATTTCTAATACACACATACTATATATGATATATATATATATATTTTTAAATATATATATAAACCAAGTAATATAACATATATACATATAATTACACATATTCAAATAATAAACACATATTTATATGAACGTTTTAATAAACTAATAATATTTAGAACTTACGAAAATAGGATGTTACATCTTAGTAGTGTAAATGGCTATAATAGTTGTTAACTCGTGACTCGACTCCTAAGGGTCACTATTTACAACATATATATATATATATATATATATATATATATATATATATATAGATATATGTGTGTGTGTGTGTGTGTATATGTATATATATATTTATGTGTATATGTATATTATTGTTAAAAAAAATTTCTTAAAAGAATTAACACATGATTATAGTCGATAGTGAAGTTGGTGACCGACAATCAACACAAAGGCTTAATCTAAAATATATGATAGTCATTTATTTTTCTACCATGTGCTTTTATATTTTATTACGTTACACTAGAAGTTTGTCTGGTTTTCTGACTCGTAAGAATCACACAACTGATAACGCGTAAAAAGTCACGTTTTTACACACGTTATCTATTCCATTATAATTAAAAATTTGATATTTTACTTCAAATATTACATTTATTTGAATTATTTTGTTAATTAGGAAAATACAAAGACGATGCAAAAAGAATCAACAAAAACATAGCTATAGCGAAGATTTTAGAGCTAAAACAAGAACCAAGAAGTTACAATCCCGTCCATTAAGGCCACCGACTCGCACACCTGACCAAGACAACCGGTGATGTTATCTTTGATCCTAAAACTTCGGGAAATTACAAACATGATGCCACGAGAATAAGCTAAAACGGATAAGTAACAAAGAAGTCAGAGCAAAAACAAGCATCAAGGGATTACGATCCCGCACAAAAAAGCCACGAACCCTCGCATACAGTCAACACCCCACGTATACGGCCGGATTACCCAACCGTATACGGTGGCCATGAACCGATACGGTCATGGACCAACCGTATAAAGTCTGGTCATGGTCGTATACAGTCAACGTTTGGTTTTGCCCGTATTTGTAACACCTCAAATTTTGTAAGTATTATTTTATTAGTTGTTTTTTATTATTAAAATTTGTATTTAGAGATTTAATACAAATATTTAGTTTGGAGCAAAATTATAAATAAAGAGTAAACTTGGTGGTTGGTATGTGTATAATTGAACTTGAGGGGCTAGAAAATAAAATTATCAAATATTTTGATTTAATCTTTATTTGAAGTTATTGTTCTTCTTTTTAACGTGCGTATCTATATTTGATGTTATTACTCTTCTTTTTAACGTGCGGGTTGTTGGTTGAACATTAATATTTCGATTTAATCTTTACTTGATGTTATTGCTCTTCTTTTTAACGTGTGTATATTTATTTGATGTTATTACTCTTCTTTTTAACGTGCGTGTTGTTGGTTGAACATGAATCAATTCATTATATATTTAATGTATTATTTTAATTATTCTGTTATTTTATTAGATATCAAAATATGGGTATTACCAACATAATGAAGATAAATTCAAGATTACAAAATCAATCTATCAAAGTTAGAATTTTACATAATTGACGTCAACCACATTGAGGTAAAACTGAAAAGACAATTATATATATATTCTATTGGAAGAATAGTATGTAATAAATTTGAATGTAAAAGCTTTTTAAAATTAAATGTAAACTTTTTATTTTAATATGACACGACTTATTTATCTATTGATTATTTGATTCTATTAAATTCTTTCGTTTTTAATTTTGTTGAATGACTGTATTCAAGCATCAATTAAGTGAGATTGTGTCGAATGTTCAAAATATTTATCACTTTACCCAATGGCTTGTATGTATATTAATTCATTGTTGTCATGATCATCTTCAAAATAGCTTATTTTCAAAAACCCCTTTTCCCATATATACAAGAGCTGTCAAGATGTCGAATGAATTTAGTGCACAACATCAATTTCAAAATCCATAAGCAATTAACCTTTACAAAATTTTAAACGTACAACCTTTACATTTGATCATCGTAAATGTATAAAATCATTACCATTGAAACATTAAACATTATAAACATTGTACTCAAATCTATTATTACCTCGGTTTCTTTTATGTCATTGTGTGTACGCTACTTTGAATTTCAATCGTAAGTGTTTTATTATAGTGGTATCTTTTATGACTACAATATACTTGAACAATATGTTTGTAAATTGCATTATATATGTTCTCTTGGTTTCACATGCGGACTACTATTATCGCCGTCATAAAATAGCATCATTTTATAAGTAGTATCGCCGCATTATGCGGGTACCCTATTAGTACCAATTAGACCATCCGCAGTTGTAACACCAGAACGCCCATTATTCAGTCGCCACATCAGCATAACACCACAACACCATTTCATCACACACAATGGTAACACCAGAACGTCAATTTTCCCCTTGGCCCCACTTTTTTCCACATAATATTCACTTATTTAACAATACAATTTAATTAAAAACAATAAATAAAATTCAATTATTAAAATACATAACACTATACCTAACACAATATTATTCCACTTGTTGGGGTCAACGGTAAAAAAAACATTGAATTTTTTTTTTTTTTTTTATGTTTTCATTCATACGGGGCAACTCTGGAGAGAGAAGATATATATATTAATATGATAATATAGATATAGATATTATATCTATCATTATTTTTCTTGAGAACCCCATGCAACACAATGCTATATTATCGTTGGTTTGCAAAAAAAAATAAAATAAAAAAATTTCTTTTTTTGAATTCGTGTCGAAGAGAAACAAGGAAACCAATTAAAAATGGAAGAGGTCCCATGGTTGCATCGTTCTCGTCCCGTTCTCGGATAACGAACGCCGCCAGAACGCCTACCCAGAACGCCCCACTCCGACGTTCTGGGCGTTGTGAAGCTCGAAAACGCCCGTTTACAAGTGCGTTGCGGGTGATCTTATGTATATATTGATAAAGTTAGTTTATTACTTTTAAGAGTAAACACTCATCTTGTCACAAATAATAATTGAAAGGTGACGTTCATTTTGGTACGAAGATACTAATATTTTTATCATAATATTTAGAGAAAATTGCATTGGTAATCCCTGTGGTTTACACAAAATAGCACTGGTAGTCCCTCGCAGTTTTTTTTTGCACTGGTCGTCCATGTGGTTGCTAGTTGTTGCACTGGTAGTCCCTGTGGTTACTCTCCTTTAGTTTTCTCCGTTAAAAGGACCAGCTATGTAATTTTTTTTCCTTATCGCTAACGACCGTTAGTTTTCTCGTTAAAAGGACTAGCCGTGTAATTTTTTTTTTCAAATTTCAAGTTTATTTAAATTTAATATTATTTTTAATTGTATTTAGTTAATTTGTTTTTAAAATAATCTAATCAATTTAGTTTAATTTTTTTAATCAACCTTTTTAGTGATAGTTATTTTACTTTTTACAATTAAAATGGTTAATTTAAATATTTCTTTATTCTAGTTTTTTTTTTGTCCCGATCTATATAAACCCACTAAAAATGTTACATGTTGATAATGTGCAATTTGAATACGTTCATAGTATACAAAACTGTTAATAATATATATGTGGCATGTAGAATTGTTTATGCGGAGTCATGAAATCGACGATGATATGCAAAATTAAGAGTATATACTATTATATTTTTGTAATATTATATTTTTAGTGGGTTTATATAGATCGAGATACTTAAAAAAAATTTGAATAAAGAAATATTTAAAGTGATCATTTTAATTGTAAAAAATAAAATAATTAGCACTGAAAAAGGTTGATTAAAATAATTAAATTAAACTGATTAAATTATCTGAAATTAAATTAACTAAATACAATTAAAAATAATATTTAATTTAAATAAACTTGAAATTTGGAAAAAATTTTTACACTGTTAGTCCTTTTAACGAGATCACTAACCATCGTTAGCAATAAGGATAAAAAATTACATAGCTGGTCCTTTTAACGGATAAAACTAACGGAGAGTAACCACAGGGACTACCAGTGCAACAACCAGCAACCACAGGGACGACCAATGCAAAAAAAAACTGCGAGGGACTACCAGTGCTATTTTGTGTAAACCACATCGACGACCAATACAATTTTCTCTAATATTTACTTACGTAGTACTATTTAAACGTTTTTAGGCTTAAACAATCGAGTTATCGAATCAAATCATATCAAATATCATCAAATCAAACTAACGAATATATAACAAATACGAATTAATAAAATAATAACCAGATTCTTCGCTCATTCGTTACTTTTTAAAAATAACACTCTCGAATCGAATAATCAACCAATTCCCAAAATACAAAAACAACCCCTCTTTCTCACCATCATCATCAATCACACCCCAAAACCCTAGATTTTTCATTTTCATCAGCAACTATGGCACCAATTGATCCACATTCATTCACCGATTCAACTCACCCATTAACAACTCACATCTCCCTCAATCTCTATTTCGATTTCACAACTTCCACCATCGCATCATCGGCCCTACTCACTCTCTCAGCTCCTTACACCGGCGATCTTGTTCTCGATACTCGATCACTCACCATAACTTCAGTAATCGACCCAGTTACTAACACCCAGATCCCATTTTCACTTTCGTCCGACGTTGACACCATAAAAGGCCAACCTTTAACCGTTTCCGTTTCAAATATTTCAAAAATTTTAATAGTTTTTGTTACTTCTGTTACTAGCTCAGCGCTTCAATGGCTAACCCCACCTCAAACGTTTAATAAAAAGTTTCCGTTTGTGTATACACAATGTCAATCTATTCATGCTAGGTCTATTTTTCCTTGTCAAGATACACCCACAACACGTGTTCGATATAATGCCAAGCTGAACATTCCGCATCAGTTATCGGCTGTTATGAGTGCGAAACATCTCGAAAGGAGGGACCCGTTAGTCGGGTGTGGTGATTCGGGTTTGTGTTGTGATGAGTCTTTGTGGTGTGGTGAAGGAAGAGTGGTTGAGGAGTTTGTGATGGAACAACCGATACCGACTTACTTGTTTGCGTTTGCAGTTGGGGAATTGGGGTGTAGGGAAGTGGGTCCTCGGACTAGGGTGTTTGCTGAGGCTGTGCCATTGGTTCTTGATGCTGCAGCGAAGGAGTTTGCAGGGACGGAGGATATGATTAGAGTTGGTGAGAAGTTGTTTGGGGAGTATGATTGGGAGAAGTTTGATTTGTTGGTTTTGCCACCTAGTTTTCCTTATGGTGGGATGGAGAATCCGAGGATGGTGTTTTTGACTCCAACGGTGATTAAGGGCGATGCTAGCGGTGGGCAGATCGTGGCACACGAACTTGCTCATAGCTGGACTGGGAATTTGATTACTAACAAAACTAATGATCACTTTTGGTTGAATGAGGTAAATTTGATAATAAATTTAGTTGATACTTTACTTACTGATAAAAATATTTTGATTTCTTACTTGTTAAACATGTAATGTCAGTGTTGACTATTTAGTTTAAAATATGTTTTGTGTGGATGGATGTTTAAATTTTGAAGATAATAGAAATCTTTGAATGTTGCAAAGAAAATGGCCTAATGATACAGGTGACAAGTTCTAGAAATCGCTGATAAGTTGATGAAGGAAACAAACTCACTATGATCTTAAGTAAGAATTTAAAGGATAGCATGGTTATGGAATCAAAGATTTTGTATGTATGTAGAAAAAAGGTTGTGGTTACCACATGACATTGTAATTTATATTTGGTCCATACGTCTTCCTATCTTGTCAATCTTTTTGAATAAGATATTTAACTGATTCAATATTTTTTGTGTAGATTTGCGTTTGATTTCTTTGAATTTTCCCTTTTTTTCCTTCTTTCTTGTAGGGATTTACAACTTATGCAGAAAGGAGAATAGTCGAGGCTGTGCAAGGGGAGGACATAGCTGCATTAAATATTGGAATTGGTTGGAAAGGTTTGGTTGATGAAATGGAAAGGTTCAAAGATAGCATGGAGTTCACAAAACTCCTAACTAACCAAGAAGGTGTGGATCCAGATGATGTTTATTCTCAAGTTCCATATGAAAAAGGTTTTCAGTTTCTATGGCGTATCGAGCGACAGGTACTCATATTATTGCATATCCTCTCTCTCTCTCTCTCTCTCTCTCTCTCTCTCTTCATGTTCATGAGTTTTATATATCCTTGATTCCTTTCTATGTGATCCTCAGATTGGGAGGGCAGCATTCGATGAATTTCTCAAGAAATACATTGCTGCGTTTAAGTTCCAATCCATTGATACAAGCATGTTTCTTGATTTCTTGAAAGCAAATGTTCCTGGAATAGAAAATGACATTGATTTGAAAACATGGACCGAGGGTACTGGCATCCCTGCTGATGCCATGGAGCCAGTTTCTAATATTTATACGAAGATCGTGTCACTAGCACGCGAGTTTAAACAAGGTAGGATGCCAAGTGAGGAAGAAGTGGCTTGCTGGCATGGACAAGAATGGGAGCTTTATTTGGAGAATCTCCCTGATTCTGTTGAAGCTTCACAGGTACGAATGATTCTTTCCATACACACGCGCACATCACATTTTGAAAGTGATCTTCTGATTACTGCATTTTGAAGTAGCAGATTATTGTTTCTAGTGTTTGAGTACAGTGGAACTGATTCTGATCATCTGGTTGTTTAGGGGTCAGAATGTTAGTTTAGGAGTAGCTGGAACAAAACTGATTCTAGTTATTCGATTATTCAGGGGTCATTTTACATGTATGTCCTTACATAAACTGAAGGTGCTAAACACTTGATCAAATGATTATCGCTCCTTCAAACACACACAAACACTATCTCTTGCAGCCTGTTTTGTTACACTAATAAAATCATTTTGATTATTTCATATCTCAATTAATAACAGAACGCAATGCGAAACACCCTCATAGTAATCTATGACGGCTGTGGCGATAGGTAGTTTTTTGTGTGATGTGTTCCCTTGTGTCAGTGGTGTATTCAATCTATTATCACCAAATGTGAGACTAGATGTCATTATTACATGGACATGACAACTTAATTGTTCATTTGGTGTGCTAGTAATTCACTGTGTTTTCTAGTCCTATATGTCTAAAATATTCGTGTATTTTTTTTTTAAATATCTAATTTGTGTATAATTTCCTTACGATTGTTATGCTGACACGTGTACTGTGTCCTTTCCTATTTCTGGCAAAGTGAATTTTTTATAAAGTATATATTGTTTATCTATTCTAAAGTTGATGTTCCCTTTACCCCCCCAAAAAAAGAAGTCTGAAGTTGATGTCCCTATTGAATAGTTGGCTGATAATGGGTAACCGTTGTAACCTGTTGTTTTCTTTTGGTGAATTGATATTGTTATATATAAAAACTTGAGGATCTGGGTGTTTACTTTTGGTGAAAGGACATCGTTCAATGTAATATTTGTTTTTTATGTCATTACTGAAAAGTCAACTTTACTGGTCACTATCATTAGAGCTCTTAACAATGAGTCAAGTGAAGAATCTTATATATATATATATATATATATATATATATATATATGATTCTAATAACCTTAAATCAAAATGTAGCTAAATAAGATAGGTTGAATTAACTCAAGAAAATCAGACGGAAACTTCTTGCATTTATTTGTTTTGGGACTGGGGGAACACTTAAAAAAGGTTCAGCATAGATTAGTTAAATTGTATAAATTCTATATTTGTAATCCAGTTCATTTGATTCTATTTTACCTCTGTATTATGTTTTCGTAAAGCAATAACGAGATAATGTGTAATAATTCCATAAGAATGTGATCCTTTGATCATAAATTTGATGGTGCAGGTTACAGCTCTGGATTGTAGATACAGACTATCAGAATCAAAAGACTATGAGGTGAAAGTAGCATTCCTCCAACTAGCCATTGTTTCAAGATGCCGTGAATACTATAATGTTGTGGAGAAAACCTTAAAGGAAGTAGGGCGAATGAAGTACCTTCGTCCATTGTTCACTGCACTCGTGAAGGGCAACACAAGGACAGAAGAAGATAAGATATTTGCTCAAAGGGTTTTTGCAGAAGCTCGTGAAACTTACCATCCGATAGCTCAAGGTGTTGTGGAGTCGATTCTTTCCAAGCATCTTTAAGCGTGTATGCAAACATCTGACTGGAAAGACTTATTAATTAGTTTAGTGGTTTGAATTTATGTGGATCGTCTCTTAACTTTAGACTCAAGCTTTTATGAATATGTTTCTTATCGTTCTGGGTAATAATATTGCATATCGAATTTGGTTCGCTGTACATATTTGGGAAGCTTAAAATCTGTGTTCAAGGTTTGGTGTTTGAAGTTGTAATGAATTGTGGGCCGACAGGTTTGATTTAGATAAAACCAAAATGTGGATGGGTTTTTACTTTTGCATGGTGCAGCCAGCGAACCTGAATTAAGTCTGTTAATTTAAACAACTAAACAAGGGGATATATCACTATAAGCAGTTGGAAACCATTGGCAGTTTTTGGGCCATCTTCAGAATCCGGAGATCTGATGATGTTTCTTCATGGTGATTCTTAGAGGTTTGAAAGTTCTGTACAACAAACATCCATCAAACCATGTGCTAACTCATGGAGCTGGCATTCAATTACACTAGATGATGTGGATGTCCATCGCTTTGATCGCTAATTTAATTTCTTCTCGTCAAAAACAGAAATATATATATAACTGAACAAAACTGCTTAATATGCCTTACAAAGATGTTTGAAAAGATCTTTTTTTCTCACCCAACATATGACACGTCTGTTGAAGTTAGTGTTTTAAGCTTGCATATTTGTTTTGTTTTTTTGATAAAGTAGATTAATGATAACATGATGGGGTATTATTTGTAAGTTTACATGTCTTTTTTTTTTTTTTCTTTTTCTTTCATCTGGGGTTATATTCAATTTGTTGCTACAGAAATGGGCAACACGTTATATGTAGTTGAGCTCCTTTGTGCCTATCCTGATCTAATGCTGAAACAAAATGATGATGGGCACACCATATTTCATGTGTTTGTAATGCATCATCGTCATATGAGATGAGTAGTCATTCTCAAGGAAGGACCTAATAATTTAGCTCAAAAGTTTCTTCTAAAGTATAGCAATTTGTGACTTTGTAGACACCCCTGTTCTAAAAGATGAGTAGTCACTCTCTAAGTATTGGACCAATGGACTTTAGGGTCTCTCTTTAACCCCAATATAAGCGTATTATGTACAATGCAAACCCGACTTATAGCTGCTCTACTTTTGGCCTGTTCTGAGATAAAATCCTCGTTACACGAACATTTGTTGGCAAGACATTGATGTACACTAGACTGTATTTTTATATAACTTTGGCATGTATCGATGATCTTTATGTTGGTCATGAAATCCTCATTTTCAACCTACCTGAAGTTAATTGCCAATCCTTTTATGATCATACAATTATTGGAAATCCAGTGTAACTTGTAACATTTAAATGTTTGCCGAATATCTTGACTAAAAGCACCCCTTTTTCATATTTCATGATAAATGATTGATGGTATTGGTTTTGACCATGTGACCCCTTTATTCTGTCTGGCATATTCGCCATCAAGCATAACAATGCAGGGAAAACTTTCAAACAACCTATTCTGGAGGAACAAAATCGTAACTCACTAGCTGATCAAGGGTTGATTTGTCAAAACTACAATCTTCTCCTTTTTGTTCATCCTCCCCAAGACTAGGGCTGCAAACGAGTCGAGCTTTTATCGAGCAACTCGAGCTCGGCTCGAGCTTGAGCTCGTTCGAGTCGAGCTTTTATCGAGTTCGAGCCAGATCTCGAGCTTAAGGGTAGAGCTCGAAGTATATATCGAGCCGAGTTCGAGCCTTCGAGAGCTCGGCTCGAGCTATTATCGAGCTTTTCGAG
Organism: Helichrysum umbraculigerum; assembly: GCA_949592205.1. NCBI lineage: Eukaryota > Viridiplantae > Streptophyta > Magnoliopsida > Asterales > Asteraceae > Helichrysum > Helichrysum umbraculigerum. The sequence continues at coordinate 76,618,652 of CATIUR010000003.1, forward strand.
CTTTAAGTAATATTATATTTTCATATAAATATTTATGTAATTTTGAATCTATAAATGCTATTATTATTATACTTTAAGTATTATTATACTACTTTACATATGTTATAACTAATTTCCACACTTTAATATTATTTTCAATATATTTGAAATGATTTTTGGTATTTATTATTTATAAATTAACATAAAGTAAGTTTGGATATTAAAAAAATTATTTTTCATAAGAATATTCGAGCTTTTCGAGCCGAGCTCGAGCCATCCTAAAACACTTTCGAGTCGAGCTCGAGCATGCACCTTCAAAGCTCGTCAAGCTATCAAGCCGAGCTCATCCTAAATTATTCGAGCCGAGCTCGGCTCGGCTCGACTCAATTACAGCCCTACCCAAGACCTTTTGATAACATCGAACATTGTCAATGTGTTCTGCCATCACTAGAACCCTTGTTAAAAAGTGGTTCAACTTCACATCATACAAATTGGGAAAAAGAAAACAAAAACATATGACCAGGTGAAGTGATACAGATAAGCCTAAGCTGACGAACATTCCAGTGCAGTAACCAGCAAGGACAAAGGCTACTTGGGTCAACGAAAAGGCCTGCATCCCTACATAATGTATATATCCAGTTCCTTTGAAGTACCATATCAAATTATCAACAACAAAACTGCATCCCTACGTGACCCACAAAAATGCATAAAATACCTTTTTGGCACCACAACACTTTAAAATGAGCAACTATATAACGTTGCACTTGCTTGAAGTTTAGATTTCTGTTTGATTGATTACTCAAAAGAATCATGCAGTTGTCATCAACTGAATGTGACGTTTGATGTTTACTCTGTTAGTTCCAAAAATACTTCTAAAAGAGACTATAGAATAACAAGAATAATGCAAAAATATTTCTGGAAGGATGTGTTTTGGCTACGCAACACCCTCCCTTTCCAGAATATATTCCACAGCCTCTTCTACAGTATCAACAACCTGAAAAAGACAAGTGATTATATTAGTTAATAGTTTAAAGCATTAACTTTCTCAAACGGGCAAATTCCACGAAAATGTATTGAACTTTCCCAAAATTGCTATTGTATGTACTCAACTTTCAAATTTGCTATTGTATGTATCCAATTGCCTAATCACACCCTATTGTATGTATTCATTTAGAGTAAACGCTTTAGTGGTCTACGTGGAGTTGGTTAATTACTTATGATCCATGTCAGCATACACGCAGATGCCACGTAATACTCCACGTCACTTCTAAATGTATCGAACTTTTATTTATATCCCTAATTCATTTCATTTTAAAACACTCAATTTTTTCCCCCAATTGCAAAACCCGTCACCATGCCATCTTCTTCTTCTTCTTCTTCGAGACCCTCCATGAACAATTGGCCACGCTATTGTGATTGTGGACATCGCCTGTACGTTCGTACCTCATGGACGAGTCTGAATCCGGCAAGAAGGTTCATTAGCTGTCCCGTTTATGTAAGGCTCAATTTTGCCCTAATTTGCAATTTTATGTGTGTTATTCAAAATTGGGAGTTATGATTGAAATTGATTGTTATATATGGACCGTATAACATATGTAACAACTGTGATTGTCTTTAATTGTTAGGACAAACGGCTAAAATGTAAAGTTTACCATTTTCTCGATGACGAGCTTCCAAGTGACTATTACCGGGACATGTTGTACGGAATGCGGTTGCAACTGATGAAATTGAAGTCTGATGCAGATCATTATGAAGATGTTGAAGGTATTCAAGTGTTGAAGGTGGAGAAGCAGAAATTAATTGACGAGTTGACTTTTACAAAGTCAAAATTGAAACTAGTTGAAAAGGCTTTACCAGTGGTTGTTGTAGTCATTGTGTTATTATGTTTGGGTGTAAGTATCCTTGCAATGAAACTTTGATCAAGTCTCGCAAGTTGATTTTGGTTGTAATGCATTTAGCAGAACCCGAATGTATTTGCTGCAACTTTAATGAAATGTAATGAACTTTTGGTAGAAGTATGATGTTAACAAACATGCAAGCTTTACCCATATAACGTGCTGCTTATACATACATATCAACAACATTTCAAGTATGTTCCTGAATATAATCAACAAGGCTATAATTTGACGGACATCGTTATAATAAACTGCAAACTTTCATAACATCCAAAGATTACATTCATAGGTCCTAATATTGCATACTAAGATATGCCATAACCTGCTGCTAGCTATACAAAAAGGCATACATGCCAAAACCCGCAGTATAAGTTATGGCATAGTACCATTGCCATGCATAAGTTTTTTTCAGTGGTACAAACCTACCATTACTAAGTTTTTATCTATTGCCTAAATACGTTATAAATACATACCAAAAGCACACATATTTGGATCGGTTTCTAACACAACTTAATGATCAACATAATATGGTGCACCCAAAAGCAGGAATGGCCAAACCAACTACACATCATCCATTTCTTCAAGGTTCAATGCCGTCTCATACTTTGCTCCTGGTCCATCATATTTTGTGCTCAACTTCATCTTCACAATCCTTTGACTCGGGGACCTCTTTTGTAATGAAGCGTACTTCAAACTCCTCTTGGGAGTGGATTTAGTCGGAGTAACGGATCGTACCTCAGTTTCAGCAGTTTCTTTGATTTTCTTCCCCTTGCGGCTAGCTGGATCATTTTCATCAACAGGCTCAGTAGCAACCACATCTTTAGAATTGGGCATCGGTACTTCTTTTGGCCAGATTGGTAGTGGGATACCATCCTTGCTCCCAATGAATTGCTCACCTGTAAGTGGATCAGTGCACAAACCAACACCCCACCAAGTTGGCATATAATTTGGTGGACCTATTATAATCACAAATACAAAACTTTTATAAACACCAAGCAACAGAAACAGCAATAAAACAGTAACAGCATCCACTTAACACCATTTATTAAAATTTGCTATAATGTTAAAAAATTCCATTTTTACCTTTTAGTTTCCTTCCGGGTGCTGAACTAGAAACACCAACAGCCACACCACCTCTTGATGAAGGATTAGTCCCTCCTAGAAAAACTTTGCTTGAATCAACATTTGGTTTAATGGTCCAATCAACTGGTTCAGTAGCAGTGCTATCAGTTGACCCACCTTCAAAGACCACTGTTTTTTCATGTGCATTAAAACAAACATCATTCACAAGCTTTCTTTTTCTGCTACCAACTAAGCCTAAGCTACCTTCATTACCAGCTTTGGTTTGATCAGCAACATTACCACCATTTATCCCATGTTTCTTACCACCTGCTGTTTGACCTTTTTTGTTTCCACCCTTAGATTGACCACCTTTGTTACCACCCTTGTTACCACCAGCTCCAACTCCACCCTTTTTACCACCTGCTTTACCTCCACCAGTGTTACCACCTGCTCCACCTCCACCAGTGTTACCACCTGGTCCACCTCCACCATTCGGTTCACAATTGTTACCACCTGCTCCACTGTCTTTCTTTGGCCTCCCAAGCTTTTTAGCAACTTTCTTAGGTGGTGGCCTTCTATCAAATGTGCATCCACTCTTGTTATGACCCTGTTGGAAGCAGTTTTGACATGTAATGATTGTTCCTTGTCTTGATATCCTTTTAGTTTTAGGCCTCCCAGGCATCTTCTTAGGCATTGGAGGTAAAGGTTTATTTCCATTGTTTGGCACCCAAGTTGACATGCCACCAACAGGTTTAAGATAACATGTGTAAGCTTTCAGATATGTCTCTCTTCTGAACCAATTAGGAAGATAATGTTCAGCTGTCTTCCTAATTTTGAAGATGACTGCCACTGCATGTGGGCATGGAATGCCAGAAATTTGCCACATTCTACAACTACAGGTCTTCTTCACCTCATCCACTTTGAATGCTTCATTGCCTTGTCTACACTCATACTCACTACCACCTGAAAAGACTACATGCCAAAACCTGCAAATTGTATATTATGTACTGAAGTTAGAAAATGACTGAAGTAAATGTATTTAACTTGTCAACAGCTATACTAAATGTATTAAAGTAAGTATATGAAGTACCTTTGTTGATCTTTTGACCACTCAAGTCTTTTCTGTATTGAGGGACATATGTGAGTTGGCCACTTGTCAGAAAGTCTTCTCATAGTGTCCATCCTTTCCATTACAATGACTCTAATGGCTTCTAGCATAGTTATTATAGGCTTATTTCTAATCCTAACAATAACTGAGTTGAAACATTCACTGAAGCCATTCTCCACAGACTCACAAGCTCTATCTACTTCAAAGAAGGCTCTTGACCATGACTTTTGGTTCCTATCCTTTAAATACTTCCATGCATTTGGATTTGCAGCTTTGATATCTTCCATAACTCTGTCAAATAACACTGGATATGAGGCTTTTGCGGCTGCCCAAAACATACTCCTAAATTCAAGTCCACTCCATTGTTTTCTAAAGTTTTGATAAATGTGCCTTGCACATTGTCTGTGCTCAGCATGAGGCATTACGTCCTTAACAGCTTCTATCAGTCCCTATACATCAATTACAAGTAAAATGTCATAATATATAAAACTTTCAAGTATAAGTTACATTTATGGAAATTGAAAACTAAAACAACTTTGTATTAGAAGTGTACCTTGTGTTGATCTGACATTAGTGTAACACCTACACCACATTCTACTTCCAAATCTCCAGCAACCAAGTCTAAAAACCAGCTCCAGTTTTCTTTGTTTTCCACACATACCACTGCCCAAGCAACTGGGAAAACATGATTGTTCCCATCTCTTCCAATAGCTGTTAATAACTCTCCTGTGTTTGGACTCTTTAAGAAACACCCATCCAAGGCTATAATTTTTCTACAACCTTTTCTCCATCCCTCTGCCAACCCTTTCAAGCACACATAAAACCTATCAAAATAGGTTTTACCATCAGGGTTGTTAGTCACTCCTAACTTCACAGTGGATCCTGGATTGGTAGCTACAAGTTCATCAGCATATGCTCTCAACAACCCATAATGTTCCACAATAGATTTATGGTACTCAGTTAAAGCCCATGCCTTTGCATTTGTGCACTGACCTGGACTAACTTCACAATTATACTTCTTCTTTACCATTTCTGCAATCTCCACCATTTTAATATCTGGGTTAGCTCTAATCTTGGCACCAAACTGTCTTCCTATCCACTTGTAGTTTATCAATGAGCCAAATCTGTAATTTCTTACACAAGTATGGTGATTCACCAAAGATATGACTTGAAAGGATCCCTCATGTGTCATCCTTCTTCCAAAACATCTCCATGGACATTTGGGTTCATCACCCTTAACTACACTTGGATACCTTATGTGCTTTCTCTGCTTACCCTTTTCTTCTGATTGAAGTTTTGGTGGTCTCTGTCCACACCTAGCAATAACCTTATCCTGACCACTCCTTTCATACCATATCGAAAACCCGTTTGCTAAGGCATAGTGGGTTAAACACTCCTTAAAATTGGTACTATTTTCATATAATTCCCCTACAATAGGTTCCTTGAGTTTCCAGTGCGTTGCTTGGTCATGTATTGGCCATCTATCAAGTGTTTGTACACGTTGAAACGGGTCCTCATCTTTATCAACACCCATATTCAGCTTTCTCAGCAGCTCATCCATGAACTCCTCATGCTCACCAACGACATCAATCATGTCAGGCTCTTCTACCATATTATTTAGACCTCCTAACTTTGGTTGTTGAGTTGGTTTTGGTAACTTCTTGGCAGCAGCCTTTCTAGTCCTAAGCTCAAACAACTCATCTTCACCTTCTGAGAGATGATCCAAAGAGGCTGTCTCACTCTCACTGTCACTATCAACATAATTCCCACTCAGAAAATCAAAGTCCTGCTCACCACCCTCATCTTTCGGTATGTCATTCTCTGCAACTGCTTCTGCAGTAGGGCCCTCTGCATTACTAATATCTGGGTTACCATGATTCTCCTCTTCATCATTATTCTCCTTAGAATTGTGTGGGGCTTCTTGATCATTATGTTCTGCATCATTGTGTTGCTCTTATGTCACGTGGTCTTCGTTTATATCATCATCTCTTCTTAAAATGTACTTACGCATAGCGTCCCCGTAATCCCCAAAGTGGTCCAAATAGATATGGACCTTGCCATAACAGTGAGCAAGATCATACAAAACATCCATATCATCGTCGTTAAACAGCTCATATAAACCATCTTTAATGGACTTGTCCGGCACGGCAAAGTACACTGCGTGAATTGCATTCCCAGATTCATGTTCGAGAAATTCATACAATTCTTGGTACACCATTCTAGCAGCAATGATAGGAAACACCACATCATTTTCATACCTGAATGGTATAAACATAAACGCACCATCATGATGCACTTCAAACTCGTACCCACGAAAAGCTAGAGGTGTGTCAGCCATACTGCAAAATAACGAAAGGTACTGTGGTAAAACAATAATAACAATACTTACGGTTGATTTAGACTAAATAAAACTGTAATCAGCTCAATATACCATGCAATCGAAGTTCTAGCAAGAAATTATAAAAAAGCCCTAATTTTTAAACAAAGGGTTTCGGCTCTGCAAATATAAAGTACTACAACCAAATAAAACATGATTATAATACATTTTAACACATCTATTGACCTATGAATACGTTTCAGACTTCATCAACTTTTTTGAAATTTTTTTTAGCGAAACCATAAAAACCGTAGAATTTGTTTCACAAACTAAATGATCAGACAATACGAAATTAAGAGCTGAAATAGCTTCGTTTTTACATATGTAAACACATACATATTATGTCATTTGATAGTTGATGAAGTTTACCACCGTCCATTACATACGATAATAAACGCAAAACATAACAACAGACTTTTACAAAATTCACCGTAGATAGTAACTAACATACCTTGCCAAGCATTAAGGTGAAGACGAAAGTGAAAACGAACGACAATCGGTGAAGATATCAGCGTATACTTTATGATATTATGGAGAGGTTTTGGCGGGTGGGTGGTGGGAGCAAAAACGAGGACATATATTGAATGAGAACAAAAAGCCCTAATTTGTCTTTATAAATGACACAGCAAAAATAAAATGTATCAAACTTTTAAGTGACGTGGATGTTTGTTGTGACGTGGATGTTTGGTGTCAACGCCACATCAGCAGATAAGTCCAGCGAGGCAAGCTTAGGGGGTAATCCGTGTTTACTCTAAATGAATACATACAATAGGGTGTGATTAGGCAATTGGATACATACAATAGCAAATTTGAAAGTTGAGTACATACAATAGCAATTTTGGGAAAGTTCAATACATTTTCGTGGAATTTGCCCTTCTCAAACTTGATCAAGGTAATCAACTAATACTCCACCATGCATTTTAGTGAGATTCTTCGTGTTTTCTCTTCTTCTTCCTTTTTTTTCAAATTATAATCAAGACATTAGACCACACACACAAAAACCAGATTGCTGAATTGAGAAGCTAAAAAACACAAGTCAAGCTTTTCTTTTCCGTCTGAGAAACAACTTGTGCTAATAAGGCATTGCAAGAGATGTTATTGTTTTTCTAACGATCCTACTTAACAGAAAATTGTATACCAACAATCGCAACCAATAAATTGAAAAGAAAAAACGAAGTTAAAGCATGAAACGACAAGCGCTTAAAGGAAATTTTCATCGGTTATGTTGCAACAAAATTAACACTATGTTAGTATGCGTAGTCGGGAAAATACAAGTGCATTTTCATTGAGATAGGGTGCATATAGTGGCAATTAAATTTCTCTAATTTTTCATCTATACTTTTCCAGAAAATGATAGACGACTTTTTTTTATCTCTAATATACTACTCAAAATTAGAAAATGTGTTCATTTGTTTTCCATTTCCAGTTTAAAAATGAGTCTCATATCTTTGTAAAGGAAATTAGTTGAAAACTACAAAAGTGGGTTTTCAAATGTGTGTAGTCTAATTTAGAAAAGTGGTTTTTCTCTTTTCTAAGAGAGGTTTGCCTTAAAAGTCCAATTTGAGCACGTTTTTCCCTGTTTAGAGTTCTCCTTAAAAAAATTTTCTCAAAAAAGTCCAATTTCGGGCAACTAAAAGCACCCTAAGCCTCTATTTTATAAATTACACAACACTAGGAAAGCAATCAAGATAATTAGGAAGCCATTGAACCTAGACTAGGAACTACTCGTATATCATTATCTCTAGCAGTTAGGATCATCAACTCATGCATACATTATAATGTTTCGTACATTCTAGCAAGTGCGATGGTTAGTTTGCAATGGAACAAATAGATTGATTAAAAGACCATTTAGTCTATTAATAGATGTTATGGTGTACCGGTGTTGTATTGCAAATTAAACTACCGCAGTGCTGTCTTGCAAATAAATCATCAAATGTAGGCATTGTGAAATACGGAATCTCTTTACCAACCCACCATAAGGTACCTTTCACAGTTGAATATTGGTTACATGTGGTGTATGCATACAAGTGATAAGACTGGCAAATATTGGCACTGTTCTAGGTATACGTTAAGAATCAAGGGAGCCAAATCTCAGTATGTTTATAATTAGTATACATCTAGGTACAAGGTGGCTTATTTTAATAATTTGTATTCTAATTATTAATATGAAATGATTGAGTCAGGATACTAGCTTTTCTTACTTCGAGATAAATAACCAAAAATCAATTCAACTCTGACTTACATGATCGGCAGGATATTCTTTGTGGTTCTCCTTTCCTCGGAAAACGCCTGTCCTTGTCAATATAGAATGCCATGGATGTCCAGCCTGAGATATAAAAATGGGAAATGAAGTTTTATATAGTATAATGCACACGCTTCACTCATCTAATTCAACCTTGTTCAATTTGATAATATTCGTAAGTAAAAGAAACAAACCTGTCTTGCCCCCCTAATATCAACTGAAGGATTGTCCCCGATCATGTACAGGGTTTCAAAATTGTGTGATCTGTAATCTTCATTGAGATCATCAGCACTACTTGCCAATGATTGGAGTTGCTTCAGTATGGATTCAGCATTCTTGAACACAAAAGGATTTGGTTTTCCAAACGATGTATACTCCAATGGCTTGGGGTGAATCCTACATGAGCAGAGCAAAAGTTAACGTCATAAAATATGAAATTAACTTTGAGCAATGTGGTATTTGTCAGAAAAAGTCTAAAAAATACGTGGAATGTATATAGTAACCATGATGCAAGCATCTTTATTAACTGGATTTAACATTGTTAGTTCACTCAAACCCACATAGTAAACAAAAAAAGCACAAAGTATTATCCATTTAGAGGTGGCAAAATGGGTGGGTTGGCTAATTGGTAACGGGAAAAAACGTGCATCTTTATGCATGAGTCAAGTCAAGTAAGGTCAGGTTGGGCTGGCCTCAAACACTGAAGACAATGTTTATAATAAACAATTAGTGTTTCAAATATGTTTAAGAAATATTATTTCTTAAACATATTTGAAACACTAATTTGCTATCTATCACATATGCCAAATAAGAATCATATCCCTTTAATAGGGATTTCCTAGCTTTCAACAAAAAAATCAACGGAAGACTACCCTTTTCACGTTCTCCTCGAGCCATGACATATGACCCATCAGAAATCGGAAGTCTTATAATCTTTTTATGACAATCAATATTGGCTTTATTCAAACTTAACCAATCCATACCGATAACCACATCGAAACTAGGAATTGGCATTAACAAAAAGGAGACTAGAAAATTATGACCCTCAATAAGTATACTAGCTCCAGCTACCGATGTGGTAACCGGAACTAATTTACCGTCAGCAATCTCAACTTCTAAAGGTTTAACAATCAAAGAGGGAGTCAATTTCAGTCTATCACAAAATTTCACAGATATAAACGAACAGTTGGCACCAGAATCAAACAATACACGAGCTGGTACAGAATTTATGAGAAAAGTACCACTAATAACATCTTCAGTGGTGACAGCTTCATCAACTGTCATTTGGAAAGCTCGGCTAGCAGCTACTGGTGGATTCTTCCTCTTTTGACCAGAGGATGACTGATAAGCATCAAATAGATAGTATATTTTATATTAATTTATCCTTATATTTTTATACATTTTATTGCATTTATATGATTTTAGTTACTTATTTTGTTGATAATTGCAGAAATGTATTTTAATTGAAGAATTAAGAAAAAGGAAAAAGAACGAGACCAGAACTGAAGAATTAAAGCACTTAAAGAAATAAAGATTAAAGACCTTGAAGAAATGAAGACTAAAAGAGTTAAAATGAAGAATTGGGCCAAGAAGACAAAGAAGTCCGGTTATGAAGATTGAGAGTCCAAATATTAAGCCCAAGCCCGTAATTGGAATATTCTGGAATTAACATTCAACCGGCGGTTGGATTAACCAACCGGCGGTTGAGCTTTAGGGTTTAAGGCGGTGGAGACACGTGGAGTTGGACCCGGATTCGAATTACTCCAACCGGCGGTTGGAGTATCCAACCGGCGGTTGAAAGGTCGGCCTGAAAAAGTATAAATAGAGGCTTAAGCTAGGTCATTTGATATACGATTCAAGAATACTAAAATCGAAAGTTAGGGTTTTAGGGCAACTTTAAGGTGCGATTTTGGAGGCAAATGAGCTAGGGTTTGGAGGTTTTTAACCTTAGGAAAAGCTGGTTTGCTAATTGGTTCGGTTTCTTTATCCTTGTAACTTTATTAATCTTTTGGGTTATTTTGGATATTGTTTATTTGAATTAATTACTTATTAGGTTTTCATTATGAATGTTTAAATGTATGTTTATTAGAATTATTATATGAATTATATGTTTATGTTGGAACTATATTATTGAATGTTTATTATACAAGAATTGTCTGTGTTATATTAATATTGATAAAAGTTAACTGATTTATATAGATAACTTTACGAAGCTAGTGAGTTTTATAAGTTAATTAATGATTATCAATTATTAATGTTAAGTAACATTGTAATTCAACATAATCTTGGAATTGTATTAATAAACTGCTGATAGATCTTAATAAATAGTAGTATTGTACTTAATCTTTGGCAATGCTACTATATGAAAATTATCTTAATCTTTGTGATTTTCTACATTAGCAATTCACCAATAATAATAGCCAACAAAGCAAATAGACATAAGTTGATATAATACGTTTAATAAATAATTGTTTAAATAGATATAATCTTCTATCCAATTGAGTATACTTAAGTTGTTTCCTAGAACTTATCTATTAGAATCTGTATCAAAAATATAAATATAAATATAAATATGTTCGTTCGGAACTAAAACGTCCCCCTTATCTTGTAGATTATTGTAAATTGGATCCTTGTATTAAATTGTACTATAATTGTAAATATTTGTAATTAGAATAAATAGATAATTAGTTATAAATAAGAATAACGTTTTCTTGTGTTCCTTGTGTTCGAATTTGGACTTACTTATTAAGCTATATTACATGAACGGGTTAATCTTGCATGAATTGTGTGATAGTATTATTTAGTATTTCCTTAATTAAACTTGTTATTATAATTGCATATACTTTAGCACACATCAATGACGAACCTTTACCCGTACCCATACTCCGTCTTTTCGCCTCCGGACAATCCCCTGCACGATGCCCTTCTTTATGACAATTCCAACACACGCTATTAGGGTAGGTACAATCTTTTGCAGCATGACCAAAAATTCCACACTTAACACACCTAGATGTCTAGGGAGTAAAAGGACCATTATGCCTAGCTCGACATCTATTACAATAGTTACTATCCGTTGGAATTCCCGAATTCGATTTCCTGTTTTGTTGACTACTTTACCCTTTCTGCTTACCAGAAGAATCTCCTTTATTTTTCTGTGAATACCTTTCTTTATTCAACACTCTTTTAGCCATAATATCACCATCAACCGAACGAGCTAAATCATAAGCTTGTGGAAGTGAACCTGCTAATCTCACAGTGGTACGGTAATCAGGAGGTAAAGTTTTCACAAAATGATCAATTTTGGTCCGGTCAGTCGGAACCCACTGTTGTACAAACCGTAATTTATCAGAAAACTGCTTAATTAACTCATCAATTGTCATCTGATCAGTCTTCTGTAAGTCAAGGAATTCTTGTCTAATACGTGAAAGATTAAACTCCGAACAAAATTGCTTACAAACCTCGGCATGAAAATCTGGCCATCTAATAGCACTCAACTGTTGTGGGGTCAATGGAGCAGTAATCGAATCCCACCAAGACATGGCTTGCCCTTTTAACAACTGAATCGCATAAAGCACTTTATCCTCCTCCTCACAATGGCATACTTCCAGTTTTCTCTCAACATCACGTAGCCAGTCCAGAGTAACCGTAGGATCAGTACTTCCAGAATATAATAAAGGTTTTAAGAGAACAACCTTTCTTCAACTGCTGAAATGGAGGAATAACAGGTATCTGATAATTAGAGAAGCCAGACGTAAGAAATGGCGTTGAAGTCTGATAAGTATAACCTTGCTGCTGTTGCCGTGAAACAAAAGGTATAGATACCGGAATCCGTGTAGAAGATACAATAGGTGGAACATTAGTCACAATATGCGGTTGAGTAGAAATAGGCTGTTGAGAAGACCCAGCTTGTTCTCTTTGTAGTTCCAATACCCGATTCTCTAATCTCATAATATACTCCTGATCTGTTTCGATTTCCCCCCCCCCCCGATTAAATTAGATGTACCATTATGACCCTGATTCTCTGGTGGTGCATCTGTCCGAGAGGTATCATTAAGAGTATGGAAAGGTGGCTCATTATCCGCCATATTTGAAATCACATCACATCTTAAAATTCGTTAATTGTTAGTACTAGCAAACTAACCGAATCTCCTATCGTAACTAATCCCCACCACAAGAAATGTTTGACCAACATGACTAAGTTTAGGATTGAACACTTTAAAATGCTCAATTCACCTAAACTTATGCTCTGATACCAACTTATAACACCCCACAATTTAGACCATTTTTTTTTATAATTCGGAAGCGCAATTCCCATATATAATATATATATAGATGACACGATATCACCAACCAAAACATTACATATGTTCTAAAATTTACATATAGTTACAAACGATAATTATCAACTTGGTGTTATTTAAACGAAACATAGTTTTATCAAAACGATCAGAGTTCCAGCTATCAAACATTCCCTTGGATCAACTTCACAACAAAATAACCATCAAAATTCAACCTGCAAAAAGTAATGTGGGGGATTAGCACTAAGCTAAGTGAGTAAACTAAGTCTAACAATCTAACTTAGTATAACAATCAACTCACAACAATCATCTAAAATAAACAATCAAAACAGAGGATCGGTGGTTCTTGAGATACCCTTAGTTCGCGGTGGCACTCCAAGAACACTTAATAATCAACTGCAGGCCAATACAGAGATTTTACCGATAGTTTATTGCTATCTTTAATCAATATGGATTAATTCACAACGAATGTTCATCCAACCCATAAAGATTAACCTATAGCAACTAAACCCAATTAAATGACCTCTATCATTCCAACCTATCATGGAATTAATCACTAGCAATCAATAAATCTATCAATCAACAAAATCAATCAATTGTTCTATCATCAACTTATCCATAATTCAATCAAAAATTTCAACTTAAAATTAATGTAACCAAACTGTTAACACCAAAATTAAACTGTGAGAACCAGTCCACTCACCTGTCTCGTTTCAAACTCAAAACTCAAAGATCTAACTTTATTGAGTCTTCGTTGGATCTGAAACACAGAAGAAATTTCAAGTCAATCATCATATCATATGGTTCATTACTTAATATTAACAATCAAACATATATTAAGTCATATAACCACAATGTACAAGTTATATCACATAATGAAGTTTAAATAAAAAATATTCAATTACACAGTATGAATCCGCCGGATTCTAAATGAATCCGCCCGAATTCAATTGAATCCGCCGGATTCAGATAGAATCCACCGGATTCCAGTCATTTCTCCATCTCATAACTGGGACAGAACTTTAATAAGGAATCCGGTTGAGGGATCCGCCCGGATTTACCCTGAATCCGCCGGATTCCACTGTTATTCCAGACCTGCACTTAACCATTTCCTGCACATATCACTTACGAACCTCAATTCACAAAATCGACCAAACTGAGATATAGACTCGAATTTTTACCAATATTTAGCTACCATAACACCTATTAACATCTTATAACATATTTTCAATCATCAAATCATCACAAATCATTCAATCACATATAACCTAACTTAATCATACTCAAACCCCAAGAACTCATGAACTAGCAAGATTTCTTTTATGAAATCAGTTTATTTCATGCTTACAAAGGTCATACAATCATCATCTAACAAGCAATTCAATCATTCAAGCTCAATTTCAATTAATAAGTAACTTAACCTAATTTCATCATTTTAGGATGAACAAGGAATTTACTTACAAATAAATGGTAAGAAGATGATTAAGATGATGATATGCCCAAGGATTCAACTCCAATTTTTCAATTAACTTGTAAGCTCTTAAGAATTTGAGGGTTTTAGGTTAGTTCTTGATTTAATGTTTAGGAAACTAGCAAAGGAATGAAAAATAAGAAAATAGGTCGGCCTCCCTAACTTTTATTACACCGCCTCTTTTATCTCACAGTATAATATAATACCTCTTTTTGACATATTGTCTGGAACCTCATTTTCAGACGCGAGAAAATTATTGTATTTTACCGTCACCTAAATTTATTTAAAACAATTAACATTTCACTAGTCACAATATTTCCTGAGGCTATTTATCTATTAACTTTTAAATCAAACGCATATCACAATTTAAATTGCATATAAAAATTAAGGAAAATACCTGTTTCTCCTAGGTCCGATTTGGGGATGTTACAGATCATCGGTGTAATTAAATTGATTACAAGACTGCGTGTGAAATTTGGAGTAAACCATAAGGATGATTTATGTAATTTTCTCTTTATATTGTTTAAGAAGTTGATCCCTTAAAAAAAATCGTTCGAAAAATCTAAAAACTCGATATGAAATTATTTGAAAATTCAGATATTTCGGATATTCGAATTCGGATATCATTATTCAAATAGGTTAGATAATTTTTGCTTCTGATATACGGAAAAAAAGTTTCAATTTTCCTAGTATTATAAAAAAAAATACAAAAGATAAATAAATCATTGTTATTAAATATTGATTAATAATAATATTACATGGTTTAGTCTTGTATACTTTTAATACATTAACTAAATAACGTAAGTGTAGTTATATAATATTACATTTTGACAAATATAAAAACTGATTTTTGGTTTTTCGGATATCCGATATTTAGATAACTGAATTCCGGATATCCGACTATGAACACCCCTAATCAATAGCATCGGGAGTCATCAAGTTATTGTCGGCGTTTTTGGTCAATAGAGCGGGAGATTGGGGTTTTCTCGACGAACGTTTTTCTCCAAAGTTAAGAGTTAAACGTTTATTTTTCTTAGTAGTGTAAATGGCTATAATAGTTGTTAACTCGTGACTCGACTCCTAAGGGTCACTATTTACAACACACACACACACACACACACATATTTATGTGTATATGTATATTATTGTTTAAATTTTTTTTCTTAAAAGAATTAAAACATGATTATAGTTGATAGTGAACTTGGTGACCGACAATCAACACAAAGGCTTAATCTAAAATATATGATAGTCATTTATTTTTCTATCATGTCCTTTTATATTTTATTACGTTACACTAGAAGTTTGTCTGGTTTTCTGACTCGTAAGAATCACACAACTGATAACGCGTAAAAAGTCACGTTTTTACACACGTTTTCTATTCCATTATTGTAACACCCCAAAATCCAAAAGTATTAATATGATAAAAGCGAAATAAGTTGTTCTAAATTTTATTATTTTAAGTGGTATAAATTAATAATAACTGTAGTCGGTTTTTAACTAGCACATTCACACGTATTTTTCAGTTTTTGGGCCTTGTTTTGGACTTGTTGATTAGATTACGGTTTGACCTTTTGTTTCCTTAGGCCATAGGGATTACCTATTTGGGTAAATACGTTTCTAGAGTTTGTTTTCACTATGTTTTAGAGGCTTTGAATATTGATTATATAAGTGAAAACATGAAATCAGTAATACGAATATGGTGTATTATTTGCAAGGTGTGATTAAAATTCCTTGCTAATAATTATGTGATATTATGATTAGAGAATATGTTATGACTGCGGTCAAACAAGTAGACGAATAAAATGTGATCATGCTTATATGTTCTCTTGGTTTCACATGATGACTACTATTATCGCCGTCATGAAATAGCATCATTTTATAAGTGTAGTACTGCTGTGTTACGCGGTTACCCTACTAATACCAATTATGTATATATTGATAAAAGTTAGTATATTACTTTTAGGAGTAAACACTCATCTTGTCACAAATTATCTCTACTCCTTTATTAATCATTTTGATGTTTTGGCTTAATTGACTTAGTAGATAGATATGCAAAATCCCAATAATACCCATCAAGTGTACCTGTCACTGACTCATATTAATTTAAATTACTTTTCCTAATTTAAATCACTTCAATCTCATAATTTTAGACGTACTTAAATTTTTAAATACTCACTTTAAATTACTTTTCTACTTACCACCATGTGTACCTGTCATTGACTCATGCAACTATTATTTTTGAAAAGTAAACTATATAAATACAACAAGTACTATTACAGTGGGTGCACAATATCAATTCACGATTACAATATCAATTCACGATTAGATCAAATTCAATACAATATCAATTACATACTCAAAAATGGAAATTTCACCATTAATACAAAATCCCTTGATAAAAATAAAATAAAATACTGACACTATAAAAACACAGTTTTGTTTCATGAAAAAATAAGACAGCAAATCAACACACCAATATACCACAGTAATATCAACACACCAACTATGGATTCCGAAATTAACATGATTGATGCTCACCTTGATGCTGAAAATTATCTTGAACTTACTCTTGAAACTGCTTCACAATCTGCTCCCGTTATTGATCCGGTTTCTGCACAGGTCTCAACTTCCATTGTTGCTTCAGCTATGTTTAACCTGATACAAAATCAATTTTACAACTGGTTTTTCATTATGTTTTATCATAAATTTCAAATATGTTCCCGTCGCATTACGCGGGTTAGTTGCTAGTAATTGAAAGGTGACATTCATTTTGGTACGAAGATACTAATATTTCTATGATAATATTTACTTACTATTTAAACGTTTTTAGGCTAACAATCGAGTTATCGAATCAAATCATATCAAATCAATCATCAAATCAAACTAACAAATACTCCGTATATAACAAAATACGAATTAATAAAACAATAACCAGATTCTTCGCTCATTCGTTACTTTTTAAAAATAACACTCTCGAATCGAATAATCATTCGATTCCCAAAATATAAAAACAACCCCTCTTTCTCACCATCATCATCAATCACACCCCAAAACCCTAGATTTTTCATTTTCATCAGCAACTATGGCACCAATTGATCCACATTCATTCACCGATTCAACTCACCCATTAACAACTCACATCTCCCTTAATCTCTACTTCGATTTCACAACTTCCACCATCGCATCATCCGCCCTACTCACTCTCTCCGCTCCTTACACCGGCGATCTTGTTCTCGATACTCGATCACTCACCATAACTTCAGTAATCGACCCAGTTACTAACACCCAGATCCCATTTTCACTTTCGTCCGACGTTGACTCCATAAAAGGCCAACCTTTAACCGTTTCCGTTTCAAATATTTCAAAAATTTTAATAATTTTTGTTACTTCTGTTACTAGCTCAGCGCTTCAATGGCTGACCCCACCTCAAACGTTTAATAAAAAGTTTCCATTTGTGTATACACAATGTCATTCTATTCATGCTAGGTCTATTTTTCCTTGTCAAGATACACCGACAACACGTGTTCGATATAATGCCAAGCTGAACATTCTGCATCAGTTATCGGCTGTTATGAGTGCGAAACATCTCGAAAGGAGGGACCCGTTAGTCGGGTGTGGTGATTCGGGTTTGTGTTGTGATGAGTCTTTGTGGTGTGGTGAAGGAAGAGTGGTTGAGGAGTTTGTGATGGAACAACCGATTCCGACTTACTTGTTTGCGTTTGCAGTTGGGGAATTGGGGTGTAGGGAAGTGGGTCCTAGGACTAGGGTGTTTGCTGAGGCTGTGCCATTGGTTCTTGATGCTGCAGCGAAGGAGTTTGCGGGGACGGAGGATATGATTAGAGTTGGTGAGAAGTTGTTTGGGGAGTATGATTGGGAGAGGTTTGATTTGTTGGTTTTGCCACCTAGTTTTCCTTATGGTGGGATGGAGAATCCGAGGATGGTGTTTTTGACTCCTACGGTGATTAAGGGCGATGCTAGCGGTGGGCAGATGGTGGCACACGAACTTGCTCATAGCTGGACTGGGAATTTGATTACTAACAAAACTAATGATCACTTTTGGTTGAATGAGGTAAATTTGATAAAAAAATTAGTTGATACTTTACTTACTGATATAAATATTTTGATTTCTTACACTTGTTAAACATGTAATGTCAGTGTTGACTATTTAGTTTAAAATATGTTTTGTGTGGATGGATGTTTAAATTTTGAAGATAATAGAAATCTTTGAATGTTGCAAAGAAAATGGCCTAATGATACAGTTGACAAGTTCTAGAAATTGCTGATAAGTTGATGAAGGAAACAAACTCACTATGATCTCAAGTAAGAATTTAAAGGAAAACATGGTTATGGACTTAAAGAATATGTATGTATGTAGAAAAAAGGTTGTGATTACCACATGACATTGTAATTTATATTTGGTCCATATGTCTTCCTATCTTGTCAATCTTTTTGAATAAGATATTTAACTGATTCAATATTTTTTGTGTAGATTTGCTTTTGATTTCTTTGAATTTTCCCTTTTTTTCCTTCTTTCTTGTAGGGATTTACAACTTATGCAGAAAGGAGAATAGTCGAGGCTGTGCAAGGGGAGGACATAGCTGCATTAAATATTGGAATTGGTTGGAAAGGTTTGGTTGATGAGATGGAAAGGTTCAAAGATAACATGGAGTTCACAAAACTCCTAACTAACCAAGAAGGTGTGGATCCAGATGATGTTTATTCTCAAGTTCCATATGAAAAAGGTTTTCAGTTTCTATGGCGTATCGAGCGACAGGTACTCATATTATTGCATATCCTCTCTCTCTCTCTCTCTCTCTCTCTCTCTCTCTCTCTCTTCATGTTCATGAGTTTTATATATCCTCGATTCCTTTCTATGTGATGCTCAGATTGGGAGGGCAGCATTCGATGAATTCCTTAAGAAATACATTGCTGCATTTAAGTTCCAATCCATTGATACAAGCATGTTTCTTGATTTCTTGAAAGCAAATGTTCCTGGAATAGAGAATGACATTGATTTGAAAACATGGACCGAGGGTACTGGCATCCCTGCTGATGCCATGGAGCCAGTTTCTAATATCTATACGAAGATCGTGTCACTAGCACGCGAGTTTAAACAAGGTAGGATGCCAAGTGAGGAAGAAGTGGCTTGCTGGCATGGACAAGAATGGGAGCTTTATTTGGAGAATCTCCCTGATTCTGTTGAAGCTTCACAGGTACGAATGATTCTTTTCATACAGACACACAAATCGCATTTTGAAAGTGATCTTCTGATTACTGCATTTTGAAGTAGCAGATTATTGTTTCTAGAGTTTGAGTACAGTGGAACTGATTCTGATCATCTGGTTGTTTAGGGGTCAAAATGTTAGTTTAGGAGTAGCTGGAACAAAACTGATTCTAGTTATTCGATTATTCAGGGGTCATTTTACATGTATGTCCTTACATAAACTGAAGGTGCTAAACACTTGATCAAGTGATTATCGCTCCTTCAAACACATACAAACACTATCTCTTGCAGCCCGTTTTGTTACACTAATAAAATCATTTTGATTATTTCATATCACAATTAATAACAGAACGCAATGCGAAACACCCTCATAGTAATCTATGTATGACGGCTGTGGCGATAGGTAGTTTTTTGTGTGATGTGGTCCCTTGTGTCAGTGATGTATTCAATCTATTATCATCGAATGTGAGACTAGATGTCATTATTACATGGACATGACAACTTAATTGTTCATTTGATGTCCCTATTGAATAGTTGGCTGATAATGGTTAACCGTTGTAACCTGTTGTTTTCTTTTGGTGAATTGATATTGTTATATATAAAACTTGAGGATCCGGGTGTTTACTTTTGGTGAAAGGACATCGTTCAATGTAATATTTGTTTGTTATTTCATTACTGAAAAGTCAACTTTACTGGTAAATTCTATATTTGAAATCCAGTTCATTTGATTCAATTTTACCTCTGTATTATGTTTTCGTAAAGCAATAACGAGATAATGTGTAATAATTCCATAATAATGTGATTCTTTGATCATAAATTTTTGATGGTGCAGGTTACAGCTCTAGATTGTAGATACAGACTATCAGAATCAAAAGACTATGAGGTGAAAGTAGCATTCCTCCAACTAGCCATTGTTTCAAGATGCCGTGAATACTATAATGTTGTGGAGAAAACCTTAAAGGAAGTAGGGCGAATGAAGTACCTTCGTCCATTGTTCACTGCACTCGTGAAGGGCAACACAAGGACAGAAGAAGATAAGATATTTGCTCAAAGGGTTTTTGCAGAAGCTCGTGAAACTTACCATCCGATAGCTCAAGGTGTTGTGGAGTCGATTCTTTCCAAGCATCTGTAAGCATGTATGCAAACATCTGACTGGAAAGACTTATCATAGTTTAGTGGTTTGAATTTATGTGGATCGTCTCTTAACTTTAGACTCAAGCTTTTATGAATATGTTTCTCATTGTTCTGGGTATTAATATTGCATATCAAATTTGGTTCGCTATACATATTTGGGAAGCTTAAAATCTGTTTTCAAGGTTTGGTGTTTGAAGTTGTGTCAAAATTCAAGGTTAACTTATGCTTATATTGAAAAGGTGGGTCATTGACTAAATGGGTGGAACCGTGGAATCAATACCATGCTGGACCCAAATGAATTATGGGCCGACAGGTTTGATTTAGATAAAACCAAAATGTGGATGGGTTTTTTACTTTTGCATGGTGCAGCCAGCGAACCTGAATTAAGTCTGTTGATTGAAACAACTAAACAAGGTGATATTTCACTATAAGCAGTTGGAAACCATTGGCAGTTTTTGGGCCATCTTCAGAATCCGGAGATCTGATGATGTTTCTTCATGGTGATTCTTAGAGGTTTGAAAGTTCTGTACAACAAACATCATCCATCAAACCATGTGCTAACTCATGGAGCTGGCATTCAATTACACTAGATGGAGTGGATGTCTATCGCTTTGATCGCTAATTTAATTTCTTCTCGTCAAAAACAGAAATATATATATAACTGAACAAAATTGCTTAATATGCCTTACACAAATGTTTAAAAAGATCTTTTTTTCTTACCCAACAAATGACTTGTCTGTTGAAGTTAGTGTTTTAAGCTTGCATATCTGTTTTGTTTTTTGATAATGTAAATTAATGAAAACATGATGGGGTATTATTTGAAAGTTTACATGTCTTTTTTTTTTTCTTTTTCTTTCATCTGGGGTTTATATTCAATTTGTTGCTACAGAAATGGGCAACTCCTTTGTGCCTATCCTGATCTAATGCCGAGACAAAATGATGATGGGCACACCATATTTCATGTGTTTGTAATGCATCATCGTCATATGAGATGAGTAGTCATTCTCAAGGAAGGACCTAATAATTTAGCTCAAAAGTTTCTTCTAAAGTATAGCAATTTGTGACTTCGTAGACACCCCTGTTCTAAAAGACAAGTAGTCACTCTCTAAGTATTGGACTAATGGACTTTAGGGTATCTCTTTAACGCAAATATAAGTTATGTACAATGCAAACCCGACTTATAGCTGCTCTACTTTTGGCCTGTTCCTGAGATAAAATCTTCGTTACACGAACATATGTTGGCAAGACATTGATGTACACTAGACTGTATATTTATATAACTTTGGCATGTATCGATGATCTTTATGTTGGTCATGAAATCCTCATTTTCAACCTACCTGAAGTTAATTGCCAATCCTTTTATGATCATACAATTATTGGAAATCCAGTGTAACTTGTAACATTTAAATGTTTGCCGAATATCTTGACTAAAAGCACCCCTTTTTCATATTTCAAGATAAATGATTGATGGTATTGGTTTTGACCATGTGACCCCCCTTTATTCTGTCTGGCATATTCGCCATCAAACATAGCCATGCAGGGAAAACTTTCAAACAACCTATTCTGGACAAACAAAATCGTAACTCACTAGCTGATCAAGGTTTGATTTGTCAAAACTACAATCTTCTCCTTTTTGTTCATCATCCCCAAGACCTTTTGATAACATCGAACATTGTCAATATGTTCTGCCATCACTAGAACCCTTGTTAAAAAGTGGTTCAACTTCACATCATACAAATTGGGAAAAAGAAAACAAAAACATATGACCAGGTGAAGTGATACAGATAAGCCTAAGCTGACGAACATTCCAGTGCAGTAACCAGCAAGGACAAAGGCTACTTGGGTCAACGAAAAGGCCTGCATCCCTACATAATGTATATATCCAGTTCCTTTGAAGTACCATATCAAATTATCAACAACAAAACTGCATCCCTACGTGACCCACAAAAATGCATAAAATACCTTTTTGGCACCACAACACTTTAAAATGAGCAACTATATAACGTTGCACTTGCTTGAAGTTTAGATTTCTGTTTGATTGATTACTCAAAAGAATCATGCAGTTGTCATCAACTGAATGTGACGTTTGATGTTTACTCTGTTAGTTCCAAAAATACTTCTAAAAGAGACTATAGAATAACAAGAATAATGCAAAAATATTTCTGGAAGGATGTGTTTTGGCTACGCAACACCCTCCCTTTCCAGAATATATTCCACAGCCTCTTCTACAGTATCAACAACCTGAAAAAGACAAGTGATTATATTAGTTAATAGTTTAAAGCATTAACTTTCTCAAACTTGATCAAGGTAATCAACTAATACTCCACCATGCATTTTAGTGAGATTCTTCGTGTTTTCTCTTCTTCTTCCTTTTTTTTCAAATTATAATCAAGACATCAGACCACACACACAAAAACCAGATTGCTGAATTGAGAAGCTAAAAAACACAAGTCAAGCTTTTCTTTTCTGTCTGAGAAACAACTTGTGCTAATAAGGCATTGCAAGAGATGTTATTGTTTTTCTAACGATCCTACTTAACAGAAAATTGTATACCAACAATCGCAACCAATAAATTGAAAAGAAAAAACGAAGTTAAAGCATGAAACGACAAGCGCTTAAAGGAAATTTTCACCGGTTATGTTGCAACAAAATTAACACTATGTTAGTATGCGTAGTCGGGAAAATACAAGTGCATTTTCATTGAGATAGGGTGCATATAGTGGCAATTAAATTTCTCTAATTTTTCATCTATACTTTTCCAGAAAATGATAGACGGCTTTTTTTTATCTCTAATATACTACTCAAAATTAGAAAATGTGTTCATTTGTTTTCCATTTCCAGTTTAAAAATGAGTCTCATATCTTTGTAAAGGAAATTAGTTGAAAACTACAAAAGTGGGTTTTCAAATGTGTGTAGTCTAATTTAGAAAAGTGGTTTTTCTCTTTTCTAAGAGAGGTTTGCCTTAAAAGTCCAATTTGAGCACGTTTTTCCCTGTTTAGAGTTCTCCTTAAAAAATTTTTCTCAAAAAAGTCCAATTTCGGGCAACTAAAAGCACCCTAAGCCTCTATTTTATAAATTACACAACACTAGGAAAGCAATCAAGATAATTAGGAAGCCATTGAACCTAGACTAGGAACTACTCGTATATCATTATCTCTAGCAGTTAGGATCATCAACTCATGCATACATTATAATGTTTCGTACATTCTAGCAAGTGCGATGGTTAGTTTGCAATGGAACAAATAGATTGATTAAAAGACCATTTAGTCTATTAATAGATGTTATGGTGTACCGGTGTTGTATTGCAAATTAAACTACCGCAGTGCTGTCTTGCAAATAAATCATCAAATGTAGGCATTGTGAAATACGGTATCTCTTTACCAACCCACCATAAGGTACCTTTCACAGTTGAATATTGGTTACATGTGGTGTATGCATACAAGTGATAAGACTGGCAAATATTGGCACTGTTCTAGGTATACGTTAAGAATCAAGGGAGCCAAATCTCAGTATGTTCATAATTAGTATACATATAGGTACAAGGTGGCTTATTTTAATAATTTGTATTCTAATTATTAATATGAAATGATTGAGTCAGGATACTAGCTTTTCTTACTTCGAGATAAATAACCAAAAATCAATTCAACTCTGACTTACATGATCGGCAGGATATTCTTTGTGGTTCTCCTTTCCTCGGAAAACGCCTGTCCTTGTCAATATAGAATGCCATGGATGTCCAGCCTGAGATATAAAAATGGGAAATGAAGTTTTATATAGTATAATGCACACGCTTCACTCATCTAATTCAACCTTGTTCAATTTGATAATATTCGTAAGTAAAAGAAACAAACCTGTCTTGCCCCCCTAATATCAACTGAAGGATTGTCCCCGATCATGTACAGGGTTTCAAAATTGTGTGATCTGTAATCTTCATTGAGATCATCAGCACTACTTGCCAATGATTGGAGTTGCTTCAGTATGGATTCAGCATTCTTGAACACAAAAGGATTTGGTTTTCCAAACGATGTATACTCCAATGGCTTGGGGTGAATCCTACATGAGCAGAGCAAAAGTTAACGTCATAAAATATGAAATTAACTTTGAGCAATGTGGTATTTGTCAGAAAAAGTCTAAAAAATACGTGGAATGTATATAGTAACCATGATGCAAGCATCTTTATTAACTGGATTTAACATTGTTAGTTCACTCGAACCCACATAGTAAACAAAAAAAGCACAAAGTATTATCCATTTAGAGGTGGCAAAATGGGTGGGTTGGCTAATTGGTAACGGGAAAAAACGTGCATCTTTATGCATGAGTCAAGTCAAGTAAGGTCAGGTTGGGCTGGCCTCAAACACTGAAGACAATGTTTATAATAAACAATTAGTGTTTCAAATATGTTTAAGAAATATTATTTCTTCGATTATGATGTCTTATGCATTATAAATACACGAGACATTCAACACGTTCGACCCATTTGACACATCTCCTTTTCGGCTATAATTGTAATTTTACCTGTTTAGCCCATCAAATAGAACACATCCCGAATTGATCCAAACATAAGTAAATGGGTCAAAATTGGAACCGGTAGACAGTGTACAAGAATATTCGTGACATTACCTGTTAAAGATGCTTTCCAGAGCGATCCTGAAAGCCCCCATGCCAAGACGTTCAGAAGGAAACACAGCCTGCCCTGACCTTTAACATCATCAGTCCATTCCAGTAAACAACAAAAACCATAATGTATGATCCAAAAGTTCAAGATAATGAAGTGACCAATTTTTTCTTAAAGCTTCAACCGTTCAACAGGTTATTTGAGAAAGTTCGAATATGAATAGCATGTTTGACTACATTATTACGAAAAGATGATGAAATGGGTCGATTGAGTAATGGGTCAAAAGGGTAAATCCACTGTCATGAATCGGAATGGTTGGCTTGACCGAAACCAGTTTATCCAAATTGTCAAGTATGATAAGAAAAGGTATATCACCCCAGTCTCAATAATCATCCGACTGACTAAAAAATATATTGAACATAGCGTAGCAGGTTTTATTTATTAAAATACATTATAGACGACTTTCAACTCATTTGGCATGTTTCTAGTTAATCTAATCAAATCATTTTTACCCATTTGACTTGTTAGAGGAATAACAACCCCCAAATTGACACATTCACAAGTAAATCAGTCAAACTTACTACCAATATTGGTAATGAAGTAATGAACATCCAAATTCCAACATAATCTATTTACACTTTGAAAAACACCTATTAACAAAAAATGAATGCAATTAATGACCTGATATTCAAGATCATCAGCTGCAAAATACATATCTGGTTGATGCTCCTCGGATTTCTCTCCCGGAAGACCACCCGACCTCAAAATGTCACAAAGAACCTAGAAAACTAAGTCCATCATTCTCATCTACTATACACATAAGATGGACGAGAGAAACAAAGAAATGCTCTATTTTTCTAAAAATATAAAACAAGGAAAAGCTACCTGAATATCTCTACTCCAATCAACAGGATCACTAACAACAAAAGCTGCTTTAACTCTTTCAGATGTAACATCAAAACTTGGGACTGACTTGCTGGAGTTTCTTTGCTCATTGAATGGCTTATTTGTGCTCCAAGTTTTGTATGGTGAAAGAGGATCAATGCTATTGAAGTGAGATGCATACTCATCTAATGAGACAGCTTTTCTGTACATAATTGAAACTAACCACTAAGATAATTTGTATAATACAGAACATGTTACATTCCATGGAGATTGATAGTACTCACTTGAATCCGTATTCGGACATCACCACCGCAGGCTCCCCTTTTCCAGTGGCAACAATCAATTCATTTTCAAACCTATAGTCAAGAAACGATCGATGTGTTCAATATAAATTATATATAATGTTACACCATTTTACTAACAACATAAAATCAAAATATAAATCATAGAAGTACCTCTTCAGCAAGTTTTTGAAAGGCGAGTGACCTTGCACTACCTGCATAAGGTGGATATTCAAGAAAGGTGTATTAATAATATAATTAGCAAAATGGATGATGTCGATCATAATAGTAAACATATAGGAATTACCTGAACAGGGTCAATATTTACACTAAGGAGCTGACTCAATTCAGATGCTCGTCTTGATTCAGGGATACCTCCTCCTGTTACATTGGAATATTCAAGGTGTGATTTTAATTCTCTGAGAATACTATTAGTAGACATGATTATTCAACTAAAAAATAGGGTCACGTCCTCCAATGTACTTACCGTTAGTCAGAAATAGATACGGGATCTTCAGACTACCTGCAATAGAGAGGGAAGACAGATGAAAATCAAACTTTAGGTCGAACCTAATATTGATAGGTAAGTCATAGTATACTCTGTCAGTACACAAGTAGCTTTTAGATAGGTTCAGATCTTTGTATAGAGCCTGACTCAGGTCAGGATGCGGTATTGCAAATTTTAAGAACTTTGTTGAGTTCAAACATACATGATACTAAATTGAAGTTCATTTTAAAGTTGAAATTCAAAGGAACCTATAGTCTCAATCTTGTTATCATTTGATGACATGATACAAATCTCATATCTTGTCAATGGTACAATTAACCTATATAAATGAGCTATAGTGACAAGATAAGCGTATTTGCGATTAAGATTTTTACCACAATCATCATTGTATAATCTCCTCAAAGCATTAGGGGAATTTCCAATTGGAGTATGTCCGCGAAGTATAACACCATCAATGTCAAATGCAATTCCAAATGTAGGTCTGTTACAATATCAAATCAAAACTCAAATTTTGGCAAGAGTGTAGCGAGTTCAAGTTTAAAAAACATAGAAATTTTTCGGCAATAACTGAAATGCAAATCAACTAGAAAGATAACATAAGATGCATAATCTGTCAATGTGCTACTTTCTATCCATCAAAAGGAGTGTAAAAATTCTAATTTTGCCCGGAGACGGATGAAAGTTAATTATTTGCCAAAACATAAGAGTGCAAGTTTAGTTTTACAGATTAAGGACTCAAACATAGTTTAACTTCCAACAAAATTCCTCTATAATTTTATAAGGTGAACTTAGATTTCTTTCTTGCAATAATTTGTCGAATTTTGTATTAATTATTAAATTTATTTGATTAAATTCCCAAAGAGTAAACTATATACTTGAGTTTTTACATTTATCAAAAACTAAACTCTCACACCTTTATTTATTTTATATAAAAACTGAATTTTACACTCGTTTTGATGATACACATTGTCTAATTTTGTATGTTATGTTATCTTTCTGGAGAAGAAAGATAACATAGTAACAATCAAAAACTGCAAACTACAATACATGGTAACAATCACAAACACGAATTGATGTAGATTGAATAAAGAAGGGAACCTTTTAGGTACTGAATGAAGCTGCTGAGCTGTTAAAAGACGATAACTTGGATGAACAGATGACCATCTGTTTCTGCTATGTAAAACCCTAGAAATAGTACGGAATTTCATCTTTGTATTCCAAGAAAGTTCATGTGGGGTGTATAGAATATATATATAGATATAGATTTACAGGCATTTTGTTGCTAAACCTGTAATAAATGGACCACTGTACTTTTCAATATTTGGAGTTCGGCCACTCAAAGTTGTCCATACAAAAAACGATTCAAGTGTTTGAACCAAGGTGGTTAAGATAATAAAATACCGATCTTGACGTTAACCTCTTACAATTTTACGATCTCCATGAATGAAAATGATCCCGATCTTATATCCATTATGACATAGGATCTTACGATCTCGATCCGATCCGATCTTACTCAACATGAATCAACGAGTGAACAAAATATAAATTAAGTTATCATTTAATCAATACTACACGTAGATCTAATCAATTCTTCAACTAAAATAATTTAACATATAAAAATTTGTATCTTTAATAACAAATATAGTAATCTAAATTGGTAGGAGAAGAATTGCATTCGATATTATAGTGTTTAAACTATAAAAATTAAATTTATTTGTCATGCATTTTGTATTTTAGAGGTATTATAACACACATGTATGAGATTATAGTGTATGAGTAGAATCTTGTGATCCCGATTTGATTTTACGTAAACAAAAACGATCGTTATTTAATACTCCGTCCCACAAAAATTGACATAGGAAAATTGTCCCCCAAATATTTTTGTAGGAATTAAGATATATTGGGTAAATGTCAGTTTTGCCATATTTAAGGCAAGTTTGACTGATGTATAGCAGTGTAGCTGTATTTTAGGTCTATTTATTTACAGATACTTCTCCTACTTTTATACTTATACAGGGTTTATTGTTTCGTTATGTATTATATTTTACACTTTTTACTATTGTATGCGACATACTTTCATTTGTTCTATTGTATGTAATGAACTTGTAAGTATGGTCTATTGTATGTATTATTTCCTTTTTGGGTAAGGCCAAAAAAAGAAACTTTCCTATTTGAGCCTTACCCAAAAAGAAAAATTTACATACAATAGACCATATTTACAAGTTCAATACATACAGCAGAAGTTTTCAAAGTTCGACTCATACAATAGTAAAAAGTATAAAGTTTAATACATAACAAAACAATAATCCTTTTATTTTATACTATTTCATATTCATATACTATTTGTATTTCTATACTATAGTCATACATCCTATATATTTAATTATTTACAATTTCATATTGCATTCTAAGTATTTAATTATACTTATTTACTTATGTTACATGTTTTAATGTATATTTATATATAATATATCCTACCTTCCTATATATATATATATACTAGTCAGGTAGAAGGGTTGTGCAATGCACAGCTCACACCTAATTACGTTGATGATCCTTTTTTAGATGATGTAATGTATTATCCCTTTAAATGATGTATAACTTGTAACAGTATATAACATTTATATGTTGATAACTATTTTCAGTATGAATGAAAAAAAGAGTTCCAATATAGTGAAGTTACATGAATAAAGTTATGTTATTTAGTCATATTTTGCTTTGCACAATAAAATGTTGTCATAAGTTAAAATACGAAAAATTACATTGTTTAGTCATTTTTCCTTTGCTAAAAAAATGTTGAGATTGGTTGACATTACGTTGTTTGTTTTGTCATGCTCAGGGGCGGACCCATGTTATAACCAACGGTGGTACGCGACACCAGTCAATTAAGATGGCTTAGTTTAAAATTAGCTGAAAAATTGTTGATTTTCTAGGAGTGCTACCACTCATATTTAAGCGGTGCACCTCGGTGTGTGAATAAACTTAGTAAACTAACAAGTGGAGTGAA
Organism: Helichrysum umbraculigerum; assembly: GCA_949592205.1. Classification (NCBI taxonomy): domain Eukaryota; kingdom Viridiplantae; phylum Streptophyta; class Magnoliopsida; order Asterales; family Asteraceae; genus Helichrysum; species Helichrysum umbraculigerum. Next base: position 76,648,738 of record CATIUR010000003.1, read on the forward strand.
TTTAAATTATTTTATGACGTCGACAATTAAATTTTCTGGATCCGCCACTGGTTATGCCTATCATTGATTCTCATATATACCCATGAATTTCAATGACCCATATATGCTTAGTAATACTTTCCAATTTATACATAGTAACAATCTAAATTATAAAGTTAACAGGGAGTATGTGTTAAATTGTAAAGCTTATATGATGTTATCAATCTTATAAACATAATCTCACGAATTTGTAACGCTTATACTCCCCCTGTCCCATCACAGGTGTCCTCGTTACTATTTTGGGTTGTCTCAAATAAGTGTCAACTTTCATGTTTCAATCAATCGAAAGAAACTTTAGTGGGTAAATATGTTATTTGATTGGTGGAAAGTGTAGTTAGTAGATAATCCTTAAAGTGTGTGCAAAGTCAAAGTTCACACTTTGACCGGAACAGAGGGAGTATATTATTGAAAATTCAGTGATGTGATTTTTCAATATTTGATGAAGTTTATTCCTCAAGAAATAAAGTTTATGTTCTCTTTATATAATTAAACCTTTGTTTATATATGTAGAATGAAAATTTGAAGTGTCCAAGATAAGATACAAAATGAAAGTATTTACTTAGTTAATGTGCTACCATTAGAGATGCTATTTACTTACTCCCTCCATCCAAATTTAATTGTCCATTTCAAATATGCACACGGTTTAAGAATACTACAATATGCACACTAATAAGATTTCATTTTTCTCCACTTGAAAAGTTTTTAATTGGATGATATTGAAAGTGGACAATTATTTTGGAACATCTTAAAAAAACATGGACAATTAAATTGGGACGAAGGAGTATTAAATTACAAAAGAAGAAATTAAAATTGTAAACATTTGAAATTAATACAAGGGATATGTATTTGTAAATGTATTAAATCTTAGTAAAAAATCTATAGTATGTATCCAACTTACAACACTTTTATAGTATGTATCCAACTTACAACACTTTTATAGTACGTATTCAACTTACAACACTTTTATAGTATGTATCCAACTTACAACACTTCTATACATACAATAGAGGTTTTTAAAAGTTAGATACATACAATAGAAATGTTATAAGTTGAATACACACTATAGATTTTTTAATAAAGTTGAATACCTTTAGAAATACCTATCCTTTAATACTACGTACCAATTAAAGTTATAAAATGTGAACTAAAGATAGTAACACACTTTTTATAAATGTAATTATAAATTGTGTACAAATAATAATAATTAATGAAAAGATTATTAGTCAATGTGGTATGATACAATATGTTAGATGTTAATTAGTTGTCAAATTATAAGCGATAGATATTAAGTTTGTAAACATTAAAAGATTAGCATAAATGAATGATTATAAAACAAAATAGTTAGATATTAACTAGTTAATAGTTTTTGTAAGAATTTTAAGAAAGAATAATAAAGAAATTAGTGGGTTGAGGTGTCAAATTGCCATGATCCTATGTGTCAAAATTTGAGGATATGTGATTGTTTTTGTATATAATAACTACTAGTTTCTAACTACAACGAACTACTCTATATATACTACAAATATCCCGTAAATATCTCCTACAAAATAGGATCTGGAATGACACGTGTCGATGCTTGATTGGCTTGATCTCTGATGAACCGATATTCTGTGGGTCCCAATACTGTTACCGCAAATATCTCTTCTTCCAATCACTTGCTGCCACATAATTCTTTTAGATATTTTAAGTACGAGGAACACTTGCTGTCGTACATATGAAGAGCGACTTGTACTCGAAAAGAAACTTTATTGATGAAGTCACTGAAGATGAAATAATCCTCCTCACTCACTGCGAGCTAATATGCTCTTGTAGAATAATATTTCACTTCAGTGACTAGCTGTTATTCGGGCAGTGACTTTTGCCCTATTCAATATGAAGATATAAAACTCTCGTTGCTTGTATCAGCGACACACAAAGTTGAGTTTTAATCTCCCTCAGCATGTTAAATCCAGGAGTAAAATGAATAGCGATCATCAATTGTTAACTTCAGCAACAGCAGCTTTGACATAAATCATTTCTTCATCGAGTTGTATATTATTTGAGTTGGTCAGCGATCAATGACTTATCATGGTCAGCGACCAGTGACTCAACAAGTTGTTTATCAATATTAACTAATGATTTGACGGAGTTGTTATAATCGGTTAATGTGTATTATTTTGATACTGTGTATCGAAATAGGTTATATGATTATGATATGAGTTACAGTTATGGGACGAGTTACTAACTCATTTGTTTAATTGTATTCTCAGATACGGAGAAGGCTCAGTAATATTAGACTTATGAGCTAGCGGCTGAGGTAACGGTGAGTGAATCTGTAATCCTCAGTATGATTTAGTTGTAACAGGTTTGGTTACAACGGGTAAACGTAGCACTACTGCTTTGATAGACTGTTTAGTCTGCTATAATGTTATTATTGTTGATATACAGTTTAGTCTGACATAATGCCATGACGATTATGGATTATGTGATTATGTGATACATGGCCATTGGGCATATGTGATTTATTCAGAGGTCAACACTAGTTGGGCTTGGTTACTATTGTTTGGCCGGCGGGGGTTTCCTTGTACACATAGTTAATAGGAACATGTGTCGTGTGAAGATAGTAACAAGCTATCGGTTAACCTCTGTATTAACCTGCAGTTGATTTTAATGGTTCTTTGGAGGATACCTCAAGAACCACCGATCCTCTTTGACGCTATGTGTTTACGATGCTTTTGCTGCAAACAGGGTTGCTATGTGTTTATGATGCTTTTGATGTAAACAGGGTTGCTACGTGTTTACGATGCTTTGTTGTAAACAAATTTGTTATGCTAAGTTGGGCTGTTGGTTATTTATTTACTCACTTAGCTATATGCTAATCCCACCACCCCACTTCTTGCAGGTTATGATTTGAGATAACGGACGGGCAAGAAGCTTTTGATTCAGATGGAATGTTTGACCTAGTGTTTACTCTGATATTTATTTTATAATGAATTCACGTTATGTTTTGAATTATATAATACCCAAATCAGATATACTATAGTTTTGAAATAGTATGACTTTGTAATGTAAATTATTAATGTATGTTGCCCTGCGCTTCCGAGGTACTGTATATTATATATATATATATATAAAGTTCTAGAATAAGGGGTGTTATAAAAAAATGCTAGAATTTTTTGTCTTAGAAGATGTATTTTTAACAGTTGTTGTTTAGGAAAACCTAATGTGTCAAACAAAGAGGTTATGAGATATGACAATTTTAGAATGATGATAAATTCTTAATGAGATGTGAGTGTATCAAATTCATGATGATCAACACATACATATCTCCATTTAATAAGAACCTTATTTAATTAACATTATTTTCTTTTAACACTTTAGTTTATTTAACCATTAATTAAGATGATGTGTTATTATTCAAATTTTATTTTAATTTAAATTAGGAACACATGGCATCAATTGAGATGCTTATGTGTCTTCATTCTAAGATATATGGTCCTTTTTATTATATAAGTAATGAAATGATAATGATAATGATAATGATAACGATAATGCTATACTAGTACCGGTATAGGCCGTGCAATGCACGACCCAGTCCAGAATAGTTAATGCTTGTGATGTATATTATATTTAAGGTTGATCGTCGATTTGAACTGAAAAAATAATTTTTATTTCTTATCCTCAACTATTACCAAAACCAACCTTCAATTAGTGCATCGTCTAATGTACATATTGTAGATTTTGAAGACGAAAAGTAGTTGTAAGACCCAATGAAAAATCTAGAATACGTAAAAATCAAATGATCAATTTAGGTGTTAATTATGCCTTCATAATATATTCATCGACTATGAATCTTCCACAAATTAAAGAATATAAAAATTTCCTTTTTGACTTACATAGTTGGATATGTATGTAGAAATCACGTTTCAAGACTATAATATGGAAAGACAAATTTATGGAATTTTTTTTTAAAAGAATCAAGTAATACGGAAAAATATGACACTTGATAATGTGTAACTAATGAATAAGTTATTTTAATGCTAAGTTATGTATTAGATGATCTAACAATTGTTGAAATTGAATATCTCTAAAGAAAACACAAACATAAATTATGGTATAATATTATCTATGCATATGAAGAAAGTATAGTGGATTATTTTATATAAGAAGCATGAAGAGTTTTTGTAAAATAAAAAGAGTTTTCATGCATTGGTTATATGTAGTAACAAATCGTTTTTGTTTTCTTTTATTTTTCTCTTATATGAAAAATAAGTATTAAGCTAGCTAGGTAATCTGTAACACCCCCAAATTTAATGATTTGCGGAAGCATACTTGGGTGTTACTAATCAATATACAAAGCACAAGATATACAGTAAACGACCTCTGAATGAGACGTCGTAAAACGATTTCATAGAAATATATGTTTGAAAACTTAATGTTTTCGTATATAAAAATAGTTCCCTAGAGTCCACGCGTATGGCGGGAGATTCTATTACATAATCAACATGTACAAAAGATAATGCTGAGAATCTCCGTTAAATGCAGTTTAGTTGAATTCATGCGACTCTGGCTATGTCCTGAGGGAATCCTACTCCATATGAGTACCTGAGAATACATGTTAAAAGGTCAACACGAATGTTGGTGAATCTCACAGGTTTGTAAGTAATATCAGTTTTGAACACAAGGTTTCATCAATAGTGCCCGCAGGCGTAAATCAAGTATTTGCAAATCCAGCAAATGTAAAGTAAATAAGTTATACCGTTGCCATGAGGCTCATAATCGAAGCTTAACCCGTAAGTAATAAGTTGCTCCAGTGACATGCTCGTAACTGAGCAAGCATAAGTAACGAATAATAGTCGCCCGTTTATACATAACGGTTCGTGGTAGCGCTACTACCCCGGGCGGGGAGGGTCATTTCCCTAATGGATCCATTAACTAGTGTTCGCGCTTAAGTCCATAACTAACGATATATGATGGAGAGACTTCTGTAAGTAGTAAACAACTCATGCAATTCCGTTTGGTATAGTAAACAGTTTTAGTACTTGTGTTCAAGAAAAGTAAGCAATGTATCTCACCCCGTATGTAAAATAGTAAAAGTGGGGCTGTAAAACTCACCTGAGTCGAGTAGTAAGCGGTGGAAATCAGTAAGTAGTGAGTAGGTTCTCCGAACCCGTAACCTTTAAATGCCTAAACATATAAAGTCAAGTAAGTAGATGTCTCGCAAGACCATCTAGTCTAGTTGTCTACACAACTCGTTATGTCCAATGTTGTTTCGTTATTGTTTGTTCTTAGAAAACATGGTTGGCCCGTTGGTGACGGTTTGTATTAATAGTCTTGATGTTATCACATTGATTTTGAAGTGTTATACTTGAAAAGTATATTCCATTATGTTTGAAAAGTTGTATCATATAAGCGTTTCGAAGTCGTACAAGTTTGACACTTGGTGAGAAATGTGCTTACGGAATCTAAGTACGGGGGTCCGGGGGCAGCGCCCCTGGCGGGGTCCAAGGGGCTGGCCCCTGGCTGGGGTCGAGATGCCAGGTCAGCTCGAAAATTTTTTATTTCTACTATATTGCTTTGGTGAAAAACGCATCTGGGATCTGAATTTGGGTAAAATCGAGTGATAAATTTCGAGTCTCGACACTTAGTAAAAATCTGTGTTTTTGAGGTTCTGGTTTGTGCGACGTTGGGTGCGACGTCGCAGATCCTGACTGCGACGTTGAGCATGACGTCGCTATGTGCGACTCTCGCAATTTAATGCGACGTTGTACGTGGCGTCGCTATATGCGACGCTGTTGATTTCTGCAATGTAAGGGTTTGCGTCGCTAAGTGCGACGTCCGCCAGTTAGGGCGACGTTGAGGATGATGTCGCTTTATGCGACGTGGAGATTTTTGTGCGACGTAGGTCGCGACGTCGCAGAGGCCCCTGGCCAGGTGCGACGTTGCGGTCTGATGGCCGGAAATTTAGTCGAAAACGAGTTTCCCGGTTTCCGTTGGGTCCAAATCTTTTACCCAACCCAAAAATGGACATAACAAGCCATTATAAACCATAAACAAGTAAAAATGATCAAAAACGAGAGATGTCGGGATTTGTCGGAAACTTACAAAGTGTCGGATTGAAAATCCGAAAAGATAGGATGATAGATCGTGAAGTGGTGGTGCTTTTCTTCCAAATGACCGAGTAAAACCGAGTGCGTTTTGAGGTAGTATTTTGTGAATTTAATGAGGTGGTGGTGGTGTTTAATTTGAGAGAGAAAAGGAGAAAGAAAGAGAAAGAGTAGAGAAAGTGAGGAGAAAGAGAGTGAGAGTGGGAGGTTAACCTCCCATTTTCAGTCCGCGCCTCCGCGCTCCGTGCGGTGTTCGTTTCCTCCGTCGTTTAAATGTACAGTATTTATTTTGCGCGTTAATTATTCATTTAATAATACAAATTTTGTTAAGTTATTTAATTGAATTATTTTTCTAAAACTTTAAATAAATTTTTGGGTAGTTTGTTTTTAAGTCGCGAAATTTCAATTGTACGAAATAGGACAATTTGCGAGTATTATTAAAATGTTATTCCGGATGTCATATTGTTTTTAAATAATGTTTTATGCTTAAATTAAAATGTTTCACCAACGTCCGTATTTACCGAATCGAATTGCACTCAATTCTTAAAACTGTGTTCTATCAAATCCAACCGCGTAATCGTATATATTCACCAATGTATATTTTGATACATTAATTAGCCTAACACAGAACTAATTACATGTATTTACAGAGAATTAGGCACTAATTAGTAGTCCTAATTTGGCGGTTGTTACATTCTCCCCCTGTTAAAAGAATTTCGTCCTGAAATTTAAGTCGAAGTCGCGTTCGGGGTTGAATCAGTGAATAAGTGAGGATACTTGAGTCGCATTTGGTCTTCCCGTTCCCAAGTGAATTCCGGACCACGCCGCGAATTCCACCTGACTTTGACGATGGGAATACGACTTTGTTTCAGTTGTTTGACCTCACGGTCCATAATTTCGGCGGGTTCCTCAACGAAATGAAGTTTGTCATCGATGCGGATCTCGTCAAGGGGTATGATAAGTGTCTCGTCGGACAGACATTTCTTCAAGTTAGAAATGTGAAACGTAGGGTGCACGCTGCTGAGTTCAGAGGGCAGCTGTAGTCGATATGCCACTGGACCTATCCTCTCGAGGATCTCAAAAGGTCCAATGTACCTGGGATTTAATTTCCCGCGTTTGCCGAATCGGATTACACCTTTCCATGGCGATACTTTCAAAAGTACTCGGTCCCCAACCTGGAACTCGAGGGGTTTGCGTCTCACGTCAGCATAACTTTTCTGACGATCACGCGCGGCTTTGAGTCGGTTCTGGATTTCGAAAATTTTCTCGGTGGTTTCTTGTATGAGTCCAGGACCAGTGAGTTGACTATCTCCCACTTCAGTCCAACAGATCGGTGATCGGCACTTACGACCGTATAGTGCCTCAAAAGGTGCAGCCTTAATGCTGGCGTGATAGCTGTTGTTGTACGAGAATTCACACAGCGGTAGGTGTCTTTCCCAATTTGTACCGGAATCAACTACACAGGCTCGTAGCATATCTTCCAGTGTCTGAATGGTTCGTTCGCTCTGGCCATCGGTCTGAGGGTGGTACGCGGTATTCATATCGAGACGGGTACCCAATGCTTTTTGGAGTGATTGCCAGAAACGAGATGTGAAACGAGCATACCTGTCAGAGATAATCGAGATAGGGACACCATGTTGGCAAACGATTTCTTTGACATATATTTGTGTGAGGCGTTCCATTTTATCGGTTTCTCTGATTGCCAAGAAACAAGCTGATTTGGTGAGACGATCGACGATCACCCAAATGGTATCGCAACCGCTTGATGACTTAGGAAGTTTGGTTATGAAATCCATGGCAATCTGTTCCCATTTCCATTCAGGAATGTCAGGTTGTTGGAGTAAGCAGGAAGGTTTCTAGTATTTGGCTTTGACTTTCGAACAAGTAAGACACTTGCTGACGTACGTGGCGATTTCAGCTTTCATGTTCGGCCACCAATAAAACTCTTTGATCCCGTGATACATTTTATCAGACCCTTGGTGGATAGAATATTTGGACTTGTGAGCTTCATCCATCACCAAGTCCCAAAGGTTCCCGAAACTAGGAAACCAGATTCGGTTAGAGAAGTACCTAACTCCATTAGGTCTGATTTCGAACTGTTTATCCATGCCTCGTAAGGCCTCATTTTTGACATTATCGGGTTTGAGAGCTTCGAGTTGAGCGGTGTGAATCTGAATATTTAAATCGTTGTGAATGGTCATACTGAGGGCTCGGACTCGAAGTGGTTTTGTTCGTTCCTTACGACTGAGAGCATCGGCAACCACGTTTGCCTTACCCGGATGATATTTGATCTCACAGTCGTAATCGGTGAGCAACTCGATCCATCGACGTTGCCTCATGTTAAGATCTTTTTGGTCGAAGATGTGTTGGAGACTTTTGTGGTCGGTAAATACAGTACTTCGGGTACCATAAAGGTAGTGTCTCCAGATTTTGAGAGCGAATACCACGGCCCCTAACTCGAGGTCGTGAGTTGTGTAGTTCTTCTCGTGAACTTTAAGTTGTCGGGAGGCGTAAGCAATGACCTTTTCTCGTTGCATCAACACGCAACCGAGACCTTGGTGAGAAGCATCGCAGTATACCACGAAGTCATCGGTGCCTTCGGGTAAGGATAGAATGGGTGCACTGCAAAGCTTTAGTTTCAACAGCTGAAATGCTGACTGTTGTTTATCAGTCCAATCGAACTTTTTGTCTTTCTGAGTCAGTGTCGTGAGTGGTATGGCTATTTTTGAGAAGTTTTCAATGAATCGGCGATAATACCCCGCCAATCCCAAGAATTGGCGTACTTCGGTAGGAGTGGTTGGCGCCTGCCAGTTCTTGATGGCCTCGATTTTTGATGGGTCTACATGAATTCCCTGACTATCAATCACATGCCCAAGGAATTGAACGGTTTTTATCCAGAACTCACACTTAGAGAATTTGGCGTAAAGCTCCTCGTGTCTAAGTAGTTCTAGGGTGGTTCTGAGGTGTTGTGCGTGTTCTTGTTCGTTTCGTGAGTATATGAGGATGTCATCGATGAAGACAATGACAAACTTGTCAAGATAAGGTTTACACACCCGATTCATAAGGTCCATGAATACAGCCGGTGCGTTGGTTAGACCGAATGGCATCACTTGAAATTCGTAATGCCCATAACGGGTCCTGAATGCATTTTTTGGGATGTCGGCATCGCGAACACGCAATTGATGATAACCTGATCGAAGATCAATCTTTGAATAACAGCTTGATCCTTGAAGTTGATCGAACAGATCATCGATTCGAGGGAGTGGGTATCGGTTCTTGACGGTTAGTTTGTTCAACTCTCGGTAGTCAATACACATTCGAAATGAACCGTCTTTCTTTTTGACAAACAAGACCGGAGCTCCCCAAGGTGAAGAACTCGGTCTGATGAATCCTCTATCCAGGAGTTCCTGTAACTGAGTAGACAACTCCTGAAGTTCGGATGGGGCTAGGCGGTACGGTGCTCGGGCCACTGGTGCGGCACCCGGCACGAGATCAATCGAGAACTCAACCTGTCTAGATGGAGGTAAACCAGGTAGTTCTTCTGGAAAGACTTCGACAAAGTCTCTAACGATTGGCACATCTTCAAGTCGCTTCTCCTCCGACTTTTTCTCTGTGATCTGTGCGAGAATTGCTGGGTAACCTTTTCTCAGAAATTTTCGGGTTTTTAAACAGGAGATTATGTTTAGTCTCGATCCACCGGTCTCCCCTTGTATGATCAGGGTTCTACCGACGGCGAGAGGGATGCGGACGATCTTATCATGACAAACAATTTCGGCCCGATGCTTAGACAACCAGTCCATACCCACGATGACGTCGAAACTTCCTAGTTCAACAGGCATAAGATCGATTGAGAAGATTTCGTCGGCTAGGTTTAAAGTGCAATTAGGTATCACACTATCGGTTTCTATGAGTTTACCATTTGCAAGTTCTACTGTGTACTTAACATCTAAGGCCACGGGGGTGATGTCAAGTAGTGGGCAAAACTCATCAGAAATATAGCTCTTATCGGCACCAGTATTAAATAGAATAGAAGCAAATAAGTTGTTGAGGAAGAACATACCCGAGACCACATTCGGGTCTTGACGGGCGTCCCCTGAGTTGATCACGAAGGCTCTGCTCCGAGTGTTGTTGCGGTTGTTGTTGTTGTTCTGCTTGGGGCAGTTGTTCTTGAAATGCCCAGAATTTCCGCACCCAAAGCAGGTCTATGGTGCATTGGTGTTGGGGGTAGGAATGATGGCTCGGCAATCCTTGGCTAGGTGCCCGAACCTTTTGCAGTTGGTGCAAGGGCAGGAACCATCATGATGACGATTGCATTTGGAACAGTAGGGTTTGTTCCCGCCGTACCCTTTCTTTTCTGTAGTTCCCGATGAGTAAGCCTTAACAGACTCAGGCTTCTTGTTGGTGAGTTGGTTGGATGAGTTGGGGTTTCCTTCCCATTTGCGTTTGTTGTTTGCAGATGGGGTAGAAGTTGTGCCACGGCGGACAGAATTTGCCGTTAGCTCATGGGCCATACAGATGGCGCTCTGAATCGTACCCGGTTTGGATGACGTTACCAGGTCTTGAAGTCTGTCGGGCAGTCCATCAACATATTTCTCGATCCTCTTGTATTCAGGATCGACCATGGATGGGCACAGAAGGTCCAGTTGGTAGAAACGGTTGGTGTACCCGGTGATATCATCACCTTGCATCTTGTGGTTCCAGAATTTCAACTCCAGTTGTTTCAATTCATCCCTGGGGCAGTACTCACCCCTCAACATCTCCTTCAGCTCCTCCCACGGGAGCTTGTAAGCATTCGTAATACCCACAGTCTGGGCATAGGTGTTCCACCAGGTAAGGGCGGTGTCAGAGAAAGTGCTAACGGAGAACTTGACCCTGTCCCCCTCCGCACAGTTGCAGATAAGAAATACAGATTCGACTTTCTCGATCCAGCGTACCAGACCGATCGCTCCTTCCGTACCATGGAAGTTCAGAGGTTTGCAGTTCTGGAAGTCTTTATATGATCAGGGTTTGGGTTGTGGTGCATTGTTAGCTGTATCTTCGCTATCAGGGTTTGATGTTCGGGTAGCTAAGGCTTGGGCTACACTACGGGCAATTAGACCCGCAATTTCGGCTTCACTGAGGGTGACTTGTCGGCGAGGAGGCATGATGCTGACAAGAAAAGGACAAGGAAAGAAGGATAAGATAATTGTGGGTTTCGAGATCCTTGTGGATGAGAGCATGACAAATTGGGTGGTGTGTTTGCCATTCCTGTGGCAGAGTGTAAGTAAGACGAGGCTAATATATATATAAGTATATAATATCCAGCCTAGTGTCGAGCACGTATCAAGTAATGGTCCGGTTCTCGCGTGGTCAAAGTCAACTAACGTATTCCTGTTCAACATAACCATTTCAGACCTCACATCATCTTTCCTTAATTGTACATAGTTGATCAGGCTATGTTAAATTAAAGTCGTATGCTGTAATTCCTGAACCAATCATGCCTAGTAAGGGAATACTGCCTAATGGTCATAGTTTAGGCCCACTAAATGCAACCTAGTTCACTATAACCTTAGGCTCTGATACCAATCTGTAACACCCCCAAATTTAATGATTTGCGGAAGCATACTTGGGTGTTACTAATCAATATACAAAGCACAAGATATACAGTAAACGACCTCTAAATGAGACGTCGTAAAACGATTTCATAGAAATATATGTTTGAAAACTTAATGTTTTCGTATACAAAAATAGTTCCCTAGAGTCCACGCGTATGGCGGGAGATTCTATTACATAATCAACATGTACAAAAGATAATGCTGAGAATCTCCGTTAAATGCAGTTTAGTTGAATTCATGCGACTCTGGCTATGTCCTGGGGGAATCCTACTCCATATGAGTACCTGAGAATACATGCTAAAAGGTCAACACGAATGTTGGTGAATCTCACAGGTTTGTAAGTAATATAAGTTTTGAACACAAGGTTTCATCAATAGTGCCCGCAGGCGTAAATCAAGTATTTGCAAATCCAGCAAATGTAAAGTAAATAAGTTATACCGTTGCCATGAGGCTCATAATCGAAGCTTAACCCGTAAGTAATAAGTTGCTCCCGTGACATGCTCGTAACTGAGCAAGCATAAGTAACGAATAATAGTCGCCCGTTTATACATAACGGTTCGTGGTAGCGCTACTACCCCGGGCGGGGAGGGTCATTTCCCTAATGGATCCATTAACTAGTGTTCGCGCTTAAGTCCATAACTAACGATATATGATGGAGAGACTTCTGTAAGTAGTAAACAACTCATGCAATTCCGTTTGGTATAGTAAACAGTTTTAGTACTTGTGTTCAAGAAAAGTAAGCAATGTATCTCACCCCGTATGTAAAACAGTAAAAGTGGGGCTGTAAAACTCACCTGAGTCGAGTAGTAAGCGGTGGAAATCAGTAAGTAGTGAGTAGGTTCTCCGAACCCGTAACCTTTAAATGCCTAAACATATAAAGTCAAGTAAGTAGATGTCTCGCAAGACCATCTAGTCTAGTTGTCTACACAACTCGTTATGTCCAATGTTGTTTCGTTATTGTTTGTTCTTAGAAAACATGGTTGGCCCGTTGGTGACGGTTTGTATTAATAGTCTTGATGTTATCACATTGATTTTGAAGTGTTATACTTGAAAAGTATATTCCATTATGTTTGAAAAGTTGTATCATATAAGCGTTTCGAAGTCGTACAAGTTTGACACTTGGTGAGAAATGTGCTTACGGAATCTAAGTACGGGGGTCCGGGGGCAGCGCCCCTGGCGGGGTCCAAGGGGCTGGCCCCTGGCTGGGGTCGAGATGCCAGGTCAGCTCGAAAATTTTTTATTTCTACTATATTGCTTTGGTGAAAAACGCATCTGGGATCTGAATTTGGGTAAAATCGAGTGATAAATTTCGAGTCTCGACACTTAGTAAAAATATGTGTTTTTGAGGTTCTGGTTTGTGCGACGTTGGGTGCGACGTCGCAGATCCTGACTGCGACGTTGAGCATGACGTCGCTATGTGCGACTTTCGCAATTTAATGCGACGTTGTACGTGGCGTCGCTATATGCGACGCTGTTGATTTCTGCAACGTAAGGGTTTGCGTCGCTAAGTGCGACGTCCGCCAGTTAGGGCGACGTTGAGGATGATGTCGCTTTATGCGACGTGGAGATTTTTGTGCGACGTAGGTCGCGACGTCGCAGAGGCCCCTGGCCAGGTGCGACGTTGCGGTCTGATGGCCGGAAATTTAGTCGAAAACGAGTTTCCCGGTTTCCGTTGGGTCCAAATCTTTTACCCAACCCAAAAATGGACATAACAAGCCATTATAAACCATAAACAAGTAAAAATGATCAAAAACGAGAGATGTCGGGATTTGTCGGAAACTTACAAAGTGTCGGATTGAAAATCCGAAAAGATAGGATGATAGATCGTGAAGTGGTGGTGCTTTTCTTCCAAATGACCGAGTAAAACCGAGTGCGTTTTGAGGTAGTATTTTGTGAATTTAATGAGGTGGTGGTGGTGTTTAATTTGAGAGAGAAAAGGAGAAAGAAAGAGAGAGTAGAGAAAGTGAGGAGAAAGAGAGTGAGAGTGGGAGGTTAACCTCCCATTTTCAGTCCGCGCCTCCGCGCTCCGTGCGGTGTTCGTTTCCTCCGTCGTTTAAATGTACAGTATTTATTTTGCGCGTTAATTATTCATTTAATAATACAAATTTTGTTAAGTTATTTAATTGAATTATTTTTCTAAAACTTTAAATAAATTTTTGGGTAGTTTGTTTTTAAGTCGCGAAATTTCAATTGTACGAAATAGGACAATTTGCGAGTATTATTAAAATGTTATTCCGGATGTCATATTGTTTTTAAATAATCTTTTATGCTTAAATTAAAATGTTTCACCAACGTCCGTATTTACCGAATCGAATTGCACTCAATTCTTAAAACTGTGTTCTATCAAATCCAACCGCGTAATCGTATATATTCACCAATGTATATTTTGATACATTAATTAGCCTAACACAGAACTAATTACATGTATTTACAGAGAATTAGGCACTAATTAGTAGTCTTAATTTGGCGGTTGTTACATAATCTATTACCGATTTTGTCTTTTTATATAATAAGAATGAAATGATAATGAAAGTTTTTTTTTAATAGGTTGGTTGTTTATGTACTAAGAAATTCTTTTTTCCTTCCTTCTAAATACGAATGAGTAGGGGTGTACGTGGTTCAAAAACCGCATCGAACCGGACCAGAACCGTACCGGATCGCGAACCATTAAATGAAAAATCAAGAACTATGAACCGCACCATGTAATTTGGTCCTGATCCGGTATGGTTCCGGTTCGGTTCTTGCGATTTTGGTTCAAAACCGCGAACCAAATAATATACGCGCGTATGTTATAAAGAAGAAGATGTGTAAAAGCATATATTTATCAAATTAAACAAAATAATTAAGGAATCAGAAAAAACTTAAAATCGTTTAATAATCGATACTAAAACGTTGTTGTAATTCTAACATAATATGGATACATCTAGTGGCGGATCCGGGATATACAGTGACCCGTAACATTGGTATCTTACTTTTTGTGAACCCGTAGCACAAACAAAGAATGTAACAAAAAGTGCAATTGTTTTTATAAGAAATTTACACTATATGTAGCGAATGGACCCGTAGCAACTATTACCCCTACCATCTACATGGCTCCGCCCCTGGATACATCTATGATTTTTTCAAACAAAATATGCATGTCGAATACAAAAGAATAGGGTTGATCAAGTTCCCAAAAAGATTTATTAAATGGATTAGTCATTAATAATCTGTCAAAAAAACATGATCGGAGAAATATGCAGACGACGAATAAGAAAAAGAAAATGTAAGTTGAATTAATAATTAATATAAAATTTTTTTAAAATCTAATTATATAACTCATTTTTTTGATATTAAAAGATACATATATCAAGTATATATTTCTGTTTTTCTAGAAAACCGATTTTGACGGTTCGAACCGTTTTTACCGGTTCTAGAACCGAACCGCACTGTGAACCATTAAGGCTAAAATATAGAACCAAGAACCGGACCATTGTGCAACGATCCGGTTCGGTTCTGGTCTGGTCCTGATTCGGTTTACCGGTTCTAGCGGTTCTGGACCATTTATGTACACCCCTATGAATGAGCAAGTATTAAGTTATGTAATGGATTAAAATTCACATTTATTTGTTAATTACACATGAAAACTTTTAGAAGAGATTAACTATTTTTTGCAAAAATGAATTAAAAAAAGAGTAATTTGTTTTTTCTAAGAAACATTAAAAACTATTATTTTTTTAGAAGGATACAATTATATTAAGTTATACATATACATATACATATACATATACATATACATATACATATACATATACATATATATACATATATATTACATAAAAAAAATTAAAAGTAAAAGGACACTTGTCAAATAAAGAAGTTGTGAGGTGTAAAAAATCTAAGCACTTAGGTGTTTTTTTATATAATAAGAATGACTAGTACGTTATAAGGCCGTACGATGCACGACCAACACTTAAAAAGGTTAATTTTACTTTTTGCGATGTTACATGTATATGACATCTATGTATGATCGTTGATTGCAATTGAAAAATAAACTTTTGATTCTTATCCTAAGCTATTACCAAGCACCAACACTTCGATTAATGCATCGTCTAATACACTTTGAATCGTAAATAGTGTAAAGATGAAATTAGTTACACACTATATTCCAATTCAAACAATTCAATTACATATTTTCAATTTGCAAATTCATATTATCAATATTTTGTTCTATCAAACTTCAATGAACGTAACAATTCAGTAAAATCTTCATTCTTTTTCATAATTTGATTTAGAAAAAATGAAGAAGTACAAGAAAAAATATCAACAAAGATGTAAGACTTATGTGTATTGCTAGCTTAATGTTGTTGTGTAAAATCTTAATTTTTAAAAGCTTGAGGTACCATGCTATGTAGTATGTACACATTTGATTGATTACCATACATATATAAGGTTTACTAGGTAGTTTTTTTTTTCTTTCCTTTTTTTACTTAATTGTTAATGATGTATAAATATATTTTTATAATTACAAGTTTTTGACACGTGTCGGCTTTTAAAGCAACGACGTGTCATGCTTTGAAGGTATTGTTGATCTAATACTTGATTATATATATATTGAAGAAGTATATATGCTAAAATGAAAGAGAAAAAAGTAAAGAAATATTAAAGGAAAAAATTATTTTTGTTTAGAAAAACAATTATGTTTTTAATACTAAACTTTTATTTTTTTTCAATTGAAAATTTGAAATGATGTGGCATCATTTTAGGAGCTTAGGTGTCAACATATGGTTGACATGGTTCTTTTTATTATATAGTTAATGATAATGATAATGATAATGATAATGATAATGATAATGATAATGATTAATGATAATGATAATGATATATATATATACTAGTAAATATATAGGGCCGTGCAAAGCAAGGTCCAGTCTAGAAAAGTTTTATCGATTTTTATAACGTAAATATATATATATATATTATTTTCAAAATACATGTAACTTTGTATCAAATTGTTTGATCATAACGTTAACTATGACTTTTGTTGATTTTTAAAGTTCAAATATAGAAAAATGAAAAAAGATGTCATTATTCCTAAGGTTAAAGATGAAATAAATATATTAAAAAGATCGTGTTATTTGCCTAAAGTTTACATATAATTAAATAACAAAAAATATAATTAGAATTACTATGATGATGGATGAGTTTTAGAGCTATGTATTAGGTGTCACATTTTATTTAGCATGCTACTATATAATCTATTATTGATAATTAGTTTAATATTTTAGTTATAGGCAAATTAAGCTAAGATGGTTAGTTAAAAGTAATACAAATTATATATTTATTTAGTTGGCTATTCAAATTAAGATAAGATTTATGAATATAAGATGAGTAATATAAATAAACAAATTATTACTAAAAGGTTAATGGTATTGATTCTCACAACATGATTAGCCTATTAATGTTATGGTCTATATGAGTAATTGACTATGTATTTAAATTAAATTAAGATTATGAATTTAAGATAAGTTAGTAGTATGATTAAAAAAATTTGTTATTGAAAGATTTAGTGGTGATGATGTGTCAATACAAGAAAGCATATGAAGGTTATGGTTTTCTTTATATATATACTAAGATAAGATATATATATACATATATATATATATATATATATATATATATATAGGGGAAGGATCAAGAGGGTAGCTCAAAAATTGGAGGAAGGAGCTGAGGGAAGCAAACCTCAACCACTCATTTTCTCACATCTTCTACAATACACATTTTCTCAATTTTTGTCTAAAATCCAAAATTAAAGCATGTAATTCAATGATTCATCAATCAAAAACATGGTAAATCTTCAAATTCATCAAACACATCTTCAATTCGGATTCATCAAAAATTATGAATTTGGTGTAACTTTTGAGTTTTTGAGAAAATTTTGATTCGGCAATGAAAACAATAGAATTAAACGAATTTCTTTGTAAAAAACATATAAACGACTAATTAATCGAATTATAGTCGTCATTACAATCGAATTTCACAAACTTAAAAAATTCCCAGAACGTTAACATTAATCTGAAAAGCTTGTTCATCAAAATTAGAACTTTATGGTTCTAAACATTCATTTATGATGAATATTAACGTATATATGTCATTACACACTATTGAATGTGATAACATAACATTCATTAGTGTATAATAATGTATATGAGTTAAAATTCATCGTGAATGAATGTTATAATGTTCATTGTGTATAATACCATGTAGTTTTTTAATATGCATTATAAATGAATGTTATAATGTTCATCATTGTTAATAACATTCAATAATGTATAATAATATATGAGTTAACATTCATATCATAAATGAATGTTCTAACATATATATTAGTTAATATGCATTTTAAATGAATGTTATCTTGTTCTTCAGCATGATACAAGTTAATATCCATCGTAAATGAATGTTTACGAATATTAAGTTAATATTCATTATAAATTAATGTTTACGAATATTAAGTTGTAACTTTGATTAATATGCATTCCAAAAGAATGTTAACGTTTTGAAAATTTTGATTTCCAGAATTTTTTTGTTGAAAAAGTAAAATCACTATAAATTTGTTTGATTAGTGATGTATATGATCGATTTATTTGTATTATACATTATATTTTTATATCTCAATTTTATACTCAATTGACTGAATTTTTGATTTTTTTGGTGGGTTTATTTATTTCTCTTCATGAAATCTAATTTCACCCATTTTTTTAGATTGAAACCGTCAACTGTTCATCAATCTTGCTAAACGAGTTATGTATATGGGGCTATTCACAGTTCGGATAAAATCGGATTATCCAATTGGTAACTTGGATCGGACCATATGGTTTGGATAATTGGATTGGCTCAGATCAAAACCAAACTTATTATTTTGGATCATGGATTGGTTTTGGTTAGTAAATTACAAACCGGATTATCCAAAAAAAATAAATAACAAATAAATATTTATTTTCAAACATTATATGTATAAATGCACATACAAAATAGTTTGCTAACTTATTAATATTATATAAATATCCAAATATAATAGGTAGTTCATAGTTAAAAAAAAATTATTTACTTATATATGTAGGTAATTTATAGTTTCGTTTTGCATTTTACTATTATATTACACACACATGTATATGTACTGGGAGGTTCAAATTAGAACCATCCATCCTGTGTAAGTTTATTATAATATCTAACATTTTTTTAGTAGATATTGTAAATATTTATGTATGTGTTTGGATATCCAAAAACCAAACCAATCCATCCAAATAGTAATTCAGATGGATTGGTTCGGTTTTTGAATTTGTTTGGACGGATCGGATTAATATTTTCGAAACCATAATCCATTTGGATTTATATATACGGATCGGTTTTGAACCGATCCATCCATTTGAACACCCCTATATGTATAAGTGTTTTTCAATTGATTTCTCAAAGTTTCTAGCTTTAATTTGAAGAATCTCACTTGAAAATCACGTTTTGTAGTTGGGTATTTGTCCTTAATTTGTAATTGATTTCAAGTTAATTACGAAATTGCCAACATGTTGACTTGGTTTTAACCAGAATATGTGGATGAGAATGGCTTCCCTCCTTCCCCCATTTTCTTACTTCCCTCTTGATCTCCCCGTATATATATATATATATATATATATATATATATATATATATATATATATATATATATATATAGTTTGGATCAAATGAGAACACCTTAAAAATAAGAACGACTAAGAACGCTTCAAATGCATAATTACTCTTGATAAACTAGTTAGATTAACATTCGTACATCTCAAACATGCAAAGAAAAATAAATGCACACTTCTATAAATGCACAAACATCGAAAAAACGAGTGATGCACGATTATCTCTATAATTGTGCATCAACTGTTTTTTCGATTTTTGTGCACTTTCGAAAGATCACATCTATTTTTCCACACATATTTGAGATGTATGAGCGTAAATTTAATGAATTTGTTTGCTAGTTGTGTATTTATATGGTGTTCTTATCCGTTCTTATTTTTAAAGTGTTTTCATTTGAACTCTACCCTATATATATAGGGGAGGGTTCGAGAGAGAAGCACTAATTTTGGGGGAAGGGGGAAGTGTAATATTCATCACGGAGCATCTTAACTTTGTCAATACAAATTTTAAAAAGAGAATTAATTTTATTAGTAAATAATAATCAAAATCGATGCTATAAAGAATATATTAACTGACGAAATTCATTTTTAAGTCATAATATTAGATCATGAATATTTATTTAATAAATTGTTAACGTTCATCATATTGAATTTTAACTTAACAGTCTTCACGATGAATGTTAAAAAATTAACATTTTCACAAATTTAACATTTATCGTGATGACTTTTAACCAACATTCATCTCGGTGTATATATACGATTTTGGATATAAAATTTATTAATTGATGTTATAAACTACAAAAAGAATTTATCAAGTAAACTTAACAATCATATCATCGATTCTGATCAACATTTATTAATTTTTACTTTTTATTTTTGACATTTGTATTGGCGAAAATTAAAATGCATCGTGATAAATATTATACTTCCCCCTTCCCCCCAAAAAAGTGCTTCCTCCTG
Source organism: Helichrysum umbraculigerum (assembly GCA_949592205.1). NCBI lineage: Eukaryota > Viridiplantae > Streptophyta > Magnoliopsida > Asterales > Asteraceae > Helichrysum > Helichrysum umbraculigerum. The sequence continues at coordinate 76,669,075 of CATIUR010000003.1, forward strand.
AATCCTACTATATATATATATATATATATATATATATATATATATATATATATATATATATATTCATACAATAATTGCATGTATTTGTTGTACTTTATTATTATTATTATTATTATCATCATTATTATTATATACGGGTGTATATATTTTATGTTATACCTGTATCTATATTATAGATATGCATCCTATATATCTATTTACACCATATATATCTATAGTGTAGTACAATGATTTTATGTATGTACCGATTTTTATTTGCTTAATTATATGTTTATTTGCACTCTCGGTTTCTTACGTGCTAATCGGAGGTCTTTCTGGAAGCAGTCTATTTACCTCTGGTAGTGGGATGAATTTCTTTACCTCGGGTATACGAAAGACTCTCTTTATTTTTGGGTATAGGAAAGATTATCTACATCTTACCTCCCCATACCCCGCATATACGGGATTGGGTAAAGTTGTTGTTGTAAGGCAAGTTTGACTGAATTTATTAAAGAAATAAATGATTTACAGTAATATATTAGGGTAATATTGAGAGTTTAATGATATTCAGTAACTATTATTTGCAAGTGAACAATTATTGTGGGAAAATTGTAATGTGGATATTTATTTTGAGACAGAGGGAGTACATTAATTTGTAAATTAAAAAAGGTTTTAGTATGTATATATCAAAATAAGACTGATTGCTATCGTACTAGTTTTAAACATGTGTATGCACTCACACATCACCTTGTAAGAGTTTGATAAACTTTTGACAAAAGAGTTAAGTAATGTATTTGTTTGTATGTCTGATTGCACAAACTTTATAATCCATACCTCTTGCTGAAAACTTTCTGACACGTAACTCTGCAACACCAATGAAAGTTCTACGTTAAGTGACAGACAAGGATGATCCCCGTAATTCACTTTCGGCATGAGAATCAATTCACTTGATTGAAAAGTATGTTGAATATATAGAAATTAGGGTTTTAGTGATAATGAGGAGTAAGGGCTCTATTTATAGATGCTATAATTTTCTAGAAGGTGTCAAACACTAAGTAGAGATTCCTCTTAACCAATTAAATTCTTTCGTTTTACTCTTAACCAATCACAATGAAGCTAGGGTGTCATGTGGGAGACAAGATTATTCAGCCATGTAATGGTCCCCACACACATATTACACCTATGCAGATCTTGTCGGGTTACGTCATCACGTTCCTCGCAAAGTCATAACAAAAGTTACTCCATACAGAGATATTTTAAAAGATGATTTGGTGGCGAATTCCCCCAGGTAACATGTACCATGTAGTACATGTTTTATGCCACAAGACTTGAACAAAGTCTTCCTCTAGGTCGAGGCAAATAATTATTAATGAAGACTAAACAAGGTCTTTCTCCGTACGGAGATATAATAAGTTCTAGGGTGGAACATGGTTACCCTTGAATCGTTAATTTTACCTATTTATGTTTTGATGTTTTATTACTACGGCTATGTATTATCTTATTTATTTATATATGCTATGTTATAGTGTTTTTTCAGTTATGTTTTATCTTGCAATCACTTAAATTCATCTATATCCTTGGAAACCTTCAAAATTACACCAATATCCTAACAAATTTTAAAATTACATCAATATCCTTTCAAACTTTAAAATTTCACATATACATCCAAATAAACAATTAATTCATTATTAAATGATTTTTACTCTTAACAATTTATCTAAATAAAAACTAATAAGTCAATTTACTTGTTTACCCTTTCTCCGAAATAGGACTCTTTCTCCTCTCTATTACCTTTATCCTTTGCAAATGGTTAATATCAAATACGAAGTACCACCATAACCAAATGAATCTAATAATTATCTCAATTTTTATACCCTGTATTAGAAAGTGCATGACGATTACAAAAGTGAAGAGCTAGAAGATTCGTTAATTTGTTTGTAAATAGAAAAAGGTGTTAACGTTTCAATTTACAAAGTTCTCTTTCTTTCACAAGGTTAATGCATGTTCTACAGAGTATTAAATTAAACTGCTCAGAAAAATAAGAGAAAACAATAATCTATCTATAACATATTGATGTAACGTAAAAAGTCATGTTTTTACGTACATATTTTCGCACTATTTGAACTAAACTTTGGTGAAAACATTTCAAAACATTCATTTATTACCAAATATCACCAAGGTAGTTCATTTATAGGTGTTGCGATAAAAATCAATAAAAACGTCCAATTATCGAGCAAAACAAAGCAAATAAAGCCACTCCGGTTTTTCTCATTATTACTCACCCTATGAAAACAGATCTTAATACATATCTTATGATTTCATAGGAAAATACGAGATCGGTGGTTCAAGAATCATGGAAAACGGGTGAAGAACGAAGAAGATAGAACGTTTGAAGTACAACCGATCGTCATCCGGAACACGCAAAAGTTATACATCTCCAAATTTGGTAAACTTAGTGTCATTTGAAGCGTAACGGAAAAACGAATCCAACGGTGTAAGAATCAAGCAAATCGGACTTAGAACGAAGAAGATACGGGCGAAATAAGCAACGCACGGAGCAAGTGGAAGCCGAAACAAACACCACCCTCAGGTTCCGTATACGGCACCATAAGGGCCGTATACGGCCCCCTAGGGCCGTTTGGCTTTGTTTTGAGCATCATAATTGGTACCCAAGGGCCATTTACCCCCTAGTGCTTGCTACCCCCCGTTTGCGCTTTATAGCTTGTTTCTTGTGCTTAAATGGTGGTACCTCAACCTCAAGCCTTCATCTATAAATAGATGCTTCATTTCATTCATTCAACACACCTCATTCTTTCACATTTCTCTCTCTCTAGTTTTGTAGCTACTTTTAGGTAGTTTATCTCTCTAGTTTCTCTCTCTAGAGAACTAGAGAGAAATAAGTAGTGGTTCGAGCTAGAGGAAAGTTTTTAGCTTGGTAATATCATCGTAATCAAGTTCAGAATGTTCTAATCCTCTGTATTACTCTACTAATCTGGTATTACTATCTTTCTCTCTCTTACTGTTATAATGTTTGCTATGCATATTATTGCGGTACGATTTGTGATTGTTGCCATGATTATTACGTAGATTAATATGTGATTGTTGGAATGTAAATGTTAGGATTAGGGATGATGTTTGATTAATATTATATTTGATTGGAAGTTGTTATGTTGTGTACGTGTTTTAAGCTTATCCTGAATATAGACTTAATTAATCACCCTTTCCGGTCTCTCACGTGACTATTGACTTAGTATAGGATCTGATCAACCCTAACTACGAATATATAGTTATCTCCTATATTGTATGAAGCTATAAGATCGCCGTAAAACGTCAGAATACTTGGTATAGCGTTGGAAATACCACTGGTATAGTATAGATACGTGGAAGCCAAGGAAATGCCGACAGTCTATCTCACCGTGGATTACCTGGAAGTTCCCTTCCAGACACGGGTCTAGGTCTTGTCAAACTGTGAAAATGCTGTAGTACACCGTTAAACTACCTCTAGTTATAAAGCTATGTAAAGACTTATACGATCTTTAAAACACCGTAGATATACCTAGGGTTAGAGTACTGTGGTACATAAAAGCACTATACACTGCACACATACCTAGGGATGAATGACCGATGGCAAAGGAGGGTCTAATTCACGACGGAAGTATTAGCACTTAATTAGATCTAACATGAGTTTTGAAATGTAAGCAAGGATGCCGGCTGTGTTCCCAGATGCTTAAACCCCTTAACTCTGCTTAACCGATAGTAAAACTTACATAGCATACAACCAGTATTAACCTGTTAAAATCAGATAGACATAGGTGTAAAGAAAGGTCAGCAAATATGGACCGTCGCCTTATTCCTGCACCCCATTCAGAGGGTCACTTGGACTCTGAAAGAAACGGTGAGGGGGGTTTTAAGGCAGTCTTAACTGATCAGAATCACGATAGCCTAAGATTCAGTGACATATGCTTTTAGGGTTACACCTAGAACGTAGGGTCCTAGTGTTTACACCGACCGTTTGGATGATTCTTAATTAGGATAATCTCCAATCAATCATATAATATCATCCCGAAACCCTGATATTGAAATTCTGGCAATCACTCTCTACCTGCTACTTATTATCTCATTTACTTTCCTGTCATTTACTTTATGTCAGTAGTTTAGATAAAATCAAAACCTACCTACCTTGTTTTAAAACCCATCCTATTTGCGAACTTATCTTTGGTAAATCAAATTCAATTCAATTCGTTCCGATTTTAGACGACACTCGAGTTATACTTGCCACCTTACCCACAAGGTAGGTAGCACGGGTAATTTGAGCCCCGCAAAAATAAATTTTAAAACTTGACACTGTTCGTTCCCCTTGTTGCAGCCGGAGCGACGACTCGGGATGAAACCCGACCGACGGATAGGGGGGCGACACATATACCTAAAGCAAAATAGCTTGGGGCAATCCCGACCCTTCATTGGTTTTTACAAAATTGATCCAACGATGTAGATATATTTTTGGTAGTTACACTTTCCCCCCTCCCTAATCTTTATAATATTTAAATTTTTAAAAAAATATCGAATATATAAATATAAAGTAGGAAATAAATAAAATAATAAAATAAATAACTGAATAGCACAAAAGATTAACCCCCTCTAATTTGACGGCCAAACTTATGTACATATATTTATTATATTATATTATATTTGATCTATAATAAAAATAAATAATCTTATTGATAACACGCAAAAAGTCAACTTTTTACGTACGTTATCTCCCTCATTTTAGGCACAAAGTTAGCAAAAACGCGCTCTAAATAACATTATTCATGAAATTTTGTTAACTAAGTCAAAACGGAAGCAATGTTTATGAAATCACTAAAAACGTGAAAAAGAGAGCAAAAGCGTTCTACGGCTCTCTCGTTAACTCTTTTTAATGAACCACGACCTATACTTCAAGTTACGACCTCTAATTGGTCATTTTGTTTGTTAGGAAATTACGAAACCGTAGACGCAAGAATCGCTCGAAACGGATAAACGAGGAAGAAGTTACGCTTTAACGAAGAAACGAGGAACCGAAGAACCGGAATACGGCATGACACAGGCCGTATACGGCCTGCACAGACCGTATATGGTTGTATTCATCCGTATACGGTTGAAAACCAGCCGTATACGGTTGGTGTTCACCCGTATTTGCCCCAGCTCAGCCGTATACGGCCAAAACCACCCGTATCGTGCGTTCAGGCATACAAAATGTGATTTTTATACGGATGAGCAATACGGTTGAGCATTTGAAGGTCCAGATACGGCTGAAGAATACAGTTGAGCATTTCCTATGTATATGAGGCTTCATCCTTCATTTCCAACACAATTCATTCCACCTACACTTCACATCACATTCTACATTCACGTTTTCATTTCTTTTTACGTTTTCGCATTTTATTTAGCTTGTAGTTTTGGTTTCTCTCTCTAGAGCTTTCTTTTTCTAGAGTGATAGATAGTTAGTTAGTTAGTTAGAGGTAGAGATAGGAGTTAGCTTTTGTAATCACGGTGTAAAAGCATTCTTGGTGCAAGACTACGCGTTTCTCAATATTACTCTGCTTAAATTCCTGGTGATATCTATTCTCTCATACTTATACTATGTCCGAATTATTTCTGCCTGCTTGTATGATGTATGTCGTATTTATTGCCATGATTATTGAGTAGTGTACTATTGTGGTTGTTGAAATGTAGATAATTAGACGTAGGGATGATGTTAAATTTATCTTTAAATCAATATATAATTGGGAATTATTAAACTCTGCTATGTTTGAACTTATCATGCATATAGACTTAGTTTACGGATCACCCTTTCCAGTCCTTCGCGTGCCTGCTACTTAGGTTTAGAAACTGATCACCTCTAAATACGGTAGGTTGTTATCTGTGTTATAGTACGAAGCAATGTCCATTACTGTAATTCGGCTAAAGTACTGGGTATAGCGGTGGAAACATCACTGGTGTAGTACAACGTGGATGCCCCGGAAAAGGCCGTCTGTACCGACATTGTGAACTACCTAGAAAACCTAGAATATGGTCTAGGAACCGTAAAGCTGTGGAAATGCTACAGTACACCGTATGTCTACCTCTGGTTACAAAACTGTGGAAATACCTTTACCCAAGTACACCGTAATTGTACCTAGGGTTAGTAAACTGTGAAAAAGCTATAGTACATCGTGATCCTACCTTTGGTTATAAAAGCTATGGAAATGCTTATAGCACTGTACATCGCACTTATACCTAGGGTTAGTGAGCTATGGAACGACTATAGTACACTGTGAACCTACCTCTGGTTATGAAAGACTGTGGAAGCGGTTAGAGTACTGTACACCATAACGTACCTAGGGTTAGCAAGTTGTGGAAGTATGTAAATGCATTGTACACCGCTAGTGTACCTAGGGGCGAATGACTGATCGCAAATGAGAGCTCTAGATCATGACAGAAGTATTTGAGCTATAAAAATGTAAGGTAATGAGTCTAGAGATGAAAGTCAAGCCCAACATTGGTTCAGAATTCTTAAAACCCCTAGACTCTACAAAACTGATAGTTCAGAATAACAAGTTAATAATTTATACACGATTAGATATTAACAGTTGCATGTAGGTTTTAAGAAAGGTCAGAATAACCCGAGGGCAGTCTGTTACCTTATTCCCTCACCCTGCATGGGTCACTGGTCTTCACAAGACAGTGTGGGGGGTCGAGCAGCCTGTTCTGACCAGAATCACGATAGCCTAGGTAATTAGTGACATACTTATTTAGGTTTTAACTAAACAAGTAGGGTCCTAGTGTTTACATCTATAATTCATCTGTCAATTAACTAATTATGTCCCCGATTATCTTTATAATAAACATCATCCCAACAACTGATTATTGAAGTTTCAACAGCCACATTCTCTATCTATCTACCTAATTACCGATTCTTCTCTATTTTACTTTTCTGTACTCAGATAATTAGAAAATTAGAAAACCAAACCAACAAAACCTGCCTATCTACACAAACTCATCCTAATAGTGAACCATATCTTTGGCCTAAGCTTTGTTTCAATTCGCTCCGATTGAAGATCGACCTCGATTCATACTTGCTGCTTACTCACCCACTGTAATAGGTAGTACCTATAAGTTGAGCCCAGCATATTACAAATTTTAAAACTTCCTGACTATTGCCCTGACTTGTCCGGTCAAGTCCTCCGACGACAAGGACGGTTCTCCCTTCAAAAGGTGAGCTTTCTGACCTGACGATTCGGAGCGCATCCAATTTTTGGCACCGCTGCCAAGGATCGTAGAGCGCTACGATTCTGAAGCCGTGTTGGCGCCCGATCAGGTCGGTGTCGTTAACGATTACTAACCGGGCACCAGCAGTGGGTGTTTTAAATTTGTAATTGCGGGGCCTAAGTTTTCCCTAACAATGCTAATCCTAAGGGTGAGCAAGTGGTAGGTATGACCTAGAGTCGTTCTTCAAACCGACTGAATTGAAACTAAGGCGAGGCAGATGAGGGCTTTCAAACTAGTGAATGGTTTATAAAATAGTGGGGGTTTTGATTTTTATATTAACTAACTTAGGCAAGTAAATAAATAAAAGCGAAATAAAAGTAAAACGTAAAGAAAATAAAATAAAGATAGTGTTTGCTGAGATTTCGTTAATTAAGTTATGGGATGATATTTGGAGAAACTATTTTGAAAGATATTAGTTAATTATCATTCTTGAATACTTGCATGTAAATACTAGATTCCCTACTAATTAAAATCCCATTAGCATGTCACACCGGGAGCTAGGTTATGGTAACATTACAAAGTATTTTGAATAATAAGCAAAATCTTAACTAAGGTCTAATGATACTTTCATATGAACGGGAACAAAATCTTAAGGTACTAGACATTACTGAATCATATAACGATTCCTCGTCATCCTAACAGATTCATGTATTTAAAACAGTTCATTTATGACTTTAAACCAGCCCTTGCTTAAGACTACCCAATAAATCCCCTAATTATCCACAACGTTCCTCACTTAAGTGGTTCCGCTGCTTCAAACCTTGGCCATGTCTTGTCCTATGATAATCCCCCATGTAGCCTTGCGGTTCCATAGTTTCATACCTTTGACAAATTATATTGACACAGATAATTGACTACCTTTTAATTGGACGTCGTAAAAAGGTGTTGTAATCACGTTTATTGGTGGAAAGGCGATAGATTAATTTGAAGTTTAAAAGTCTATTTAGAAAGGTTAATTAAACTAGGTTTCTCATTTTATATATATTAGTCCGTAATATAACTACCTTCGGTCGTTACGCAGCTTCCACGTATTTGTAGTACACCTAAAGTGTTTCCAACGCTATACTGAGTAACAGTCGAATAGGGGCCATCATATTACTTCATAATATTGTATCGTTTCGTAATATGACTACATTCGGTCGTTCCTCGACTTCCATACATTTGTACTCCACCTTGAAGTGTTTCCAGTACTATATCGAGTAACAGTCGAATAGGGGCCATCATATTATTTGACGATAATTAAGACCGTTTATATTTTACTAGTATTATGATCCTAAGGTAACAATCAAACAAGAAAATGCAATAAGACGATCAAAGCAATATTACCGATCTTTAATATTTAATTATAAATCATCCCATAATTAACTAACTACATCACAAACAAACACAATAGTAATCTACTCGCTAATCATGGCATAAACGATCTCTAGCATGATTAAAGCATACATATTTAATTAAGATAGATAAGGATAGAAATAACCGAGATTAATATGCGAGAAGGAATAGACTTGAATTAATAAGAGTTGCTCCAAGCATACACCAAAGATTACAAACACGTTCCTCACCAAAGAATACAAGCTCGTTCCTTGCTTCTATTTTAACTAGCCTACTACTATTCTAAAGCAAGAAAATAAACAAAGAAATAAAAGCTAGAAGCTATTAGAAAGAAAGTGTATTTTTCCAAGGATGGAAGGTGTATGGGAGGTGTGTCTTGCAAATGAACCAAAGCCCCATATTTATAGGTGAGCTTTGGCTCACATTAGCATCAAGAGGTGCATGTTAGAAAAAGGTAGCCAAAAGGGTGCACCGGTATTGATGTGACGTAAAAAGTCATGTTTTTAGAAGCATTATTCCTCACATTTTGAACCTTTCTTTAGTAAAAACATTCCAAAACATTGATTATTTACTAAAATACACTAAAGTGGTTCAAAAGTAGACGTTGTGATAAAAATCACTGAAAACACTCTAAAAATGCACAAAGCACATCATTTTAATACAGGCCGATTCCTCCGATCTCATTTTCCTGTCAAGGCACACCTCCTAACTTCTACCATCTGTTGTACAGGTAAAATCGAGACGGAAAAATCTGGAATCAAGTGAAACGGCCAAAGGACGGAGAAACCACTACGCTTTCAGAGCCATTAAAAGTCATTTCGGCTACGCCTAAGCTCTACACATCCAATTTCTGTGATATTGGCATCATTAGAAGCGTAACGGAATTACGAAACCACAGGCGAAAGAATCAAGTCAAACGGAAGCATAACGAAGGAGATATGGACGTTTTAAGCAACGAACGAAATCAGACAGAGCCCGTATACGGCCCCACACACCGTATACGGCCCTTGTGAGACCGTATACGGCCCTCACTACACCGTATACGGACCCTACAAGGCTGTATACGGCCCCTGCACCCCCATATCGTACTTCGTTTGCTTGTACGTGCTGCTTCGTGAGTTGTACGTGCGATTTAATGCTTTGCCTAAAAATAGTGGACACCCCTCACTTCACCAACATACCAACTTTCTCATTTCATTCTCTCCCTACACTTTCTCTCTCACACACATCACTCTCTCTCTAGTTTCTCTCTCTAGGGGATTTTCTCTCTCTAGAATTGAGCTAGTTAGAGAGATAGTTAGGTAGAGGTAGCTTTTAGCTTTTGTACGGAGGCACTCCAAGACATTGTATTTGCGAAGATCTGTCTGTAATAAATTCGTATCAGGTTCTATTTATATATCTCTTACTTTCCAGTTTTAAACATGTGTTGCTTTGTTTATGCTTGTTTAGGATTGTATGCTAGATATATAATGTTAGGCTAGACATTTCTTTGTCTTTACTATGATGTAGTTATGTTAGAATAGTCAAAATGTTTATACCATGCTGTTACTCTGGCCGTGTTACTTTAAACTGTGTATGAACTCGTAAACTGAATCTCGAATGTTTATCTATCCAACCTATGCTGTGGTTAGAAGCTTCCTGCTAGAACTTGGCCAATTACTAGTGGTACATTCTCTACCTATTCTATACTTGATGATCAATGAACTTGGTATGGCCGTGTTCTCTAGGTTGAAACAAATCATAAGAGACACGGAGCGTAGGATTAGAGATAGGTTAGATTCATGTTTATCTGTTATATATCTTTGAGAGAACTTTCGGGATATTTATGATTTAATTATTGGTTATCTGCTATGCTAGGATTACGGTGTTATGTTATGTGTTACCCTATCGCATGTTCTTGTTTGATTGTTGCCTTAGGAATGATGCATGCTAGAGTTATCCCCTTGGTTCATATCAGTAACTGTATAATTAGGTTTTCAGACACAGAATATTGGTTTACACAGTGGATTAACATGCATGGAATAGTTGTAATGATTTATATCTGTAATGCTGAACAATTTAACTGATCGTTAGCCCGATTATCTCAACTTGGTCCGCGGGATTATCCCCGTTCGTGTTCTTGTTCAATCAACAATTCACGCTACGATACAGACATCTCTGATGACTGTGACTGGGGACCAGGATTCGAGGATAGTCGTCGGTTAAATTGGTCTGTACATTTGGGAGAACTTCCGGTGTATCTGACTTCTATAACTGCTATCCACGTGACATGTTATTTATCTGATTGCGGACAACTCTACGTTAGATATTTAATAGGATCGTAGTTGTAGCTCATTAGGATATAGGAAATCTGCGGGAGTAATGTGGAACCCTAATTAATGTAACGGAAAAACCGTAAAACGCCCTATTACTCGGTATAGTGCTGGAAACACCAATTGGTGGAGTACAAACGTATGGAAGCCGCGGAACGGTCGTAGGTACAATACTTTGCATTAGTTATGTTTCTATCCTCTCCGGGTTAGTCATCACATCTAGTAGCCTTACCCTTGACTATTCATCAATAACATTTAACGAAATCATAGTAAACACTCGCTTATCCTCTGTTGACCGAGTCTCCGTACAAACCTCTTTAGTTCTGTTTTCTTTATTTAATTAGTATTTAGTTATAAAAACAAAACCTATCCAAAAGCTTTTAAAAAAAACCTAGCTGAATCTCCAAAGATAATAAAACTTCCTAGACTCGGATGCCCGTTGTAGTTTGAAGAACGACACCTGAGTCATACATACCACTTGCTGCCCTTTTAGGTCTGTCAGTAGTATACATCTTAGGATTCCCCTGCTCTACAAATTTAAAACCCACTGTTCGCCGCCTCTATTGCTGTTGGATCAACGACCGGAATCAAATCCGTCCGACCAATAGGGGCCACGACAAGTTTTTGGCGCCGCTGCCGGGGACTACAACGACCGATTTTAGGAATTTTGTTATCTTAGTTATTTAGCGATCCTTACGGAAGATCAATATCATCCGGAAGTTACAGTTTTTATCCCTAGGTTAGTAAATTTTTAATTTCCCATCATTAGTTAAACCTATCCTTTCCAAAACCCTATTTTCTTCTTAAAACAAGTTATGGCGAATCGTATCACTCTCGCCTCATCAACCCAACCACTGCTAGAGGGACGAGGAGGACCAATCGTATCACTAACCGACGAAACCATTGAAATCAAGCCACACTTCATTAAATTACTTAAATCTCAGTGTCAATTTCATGGTCTTTCGGTTGAAAATCCAAACGCCCATCTTAACAAATTCATCAACCTTTCCGACTCTTTCGAACAAACCGGATCCAGTGTCAAAGTCACCCGACTTCACCTGTTTCCTTATTCTTTAGCTTTCCGAGCTCAGACATGGTTTTATGAACTCGAGCCCAATTCGATTCATACATGGGAGGAGATGGCTACTAAGTTCTTGGCTAAGTTTTTCCCTCCGTCCCTACAAACCAAGCTCAAAAATGAGATCATTAACTTTCGTCAAGGAACTACTGAATCATTAAGCTCAGCTTGGGAACGCTTTAAGAACCTGCTTGGAAGATGTCCGAATCATCAGTTGGCTGAAACAAATCCGGTCTGCACATTCTACAACAGTCTGAATCCTCATCACCAACAAACCCTCGATGCTGCTTCATCCGGAAATTTCATGCTACATACTTCAGAAGAAGCCTGGAAGTTGATTGAGACGATAACGATGCACCAACATGACTTGGAGTTTGATGAATCAACCTCGGAAGACAAAGACACTTCTACTCAAGCATTCGACACTTTAAAAGCTCAACTCGAATCCATCTCTAAAGTTGTTAAGGATATGCAAGACTCTTCCAAATCTAAGAAGCAGCCTCAACGGCTCTTCTCACACTCGAAGCCCAAGGAAGACGTTCTTGCCACATCTGAAGCCACTGATCAGATCATTCATTCAAAATCTTTCACTCAGCGGTTATCCAAACAACCTATCCCTCATTTGTTAGTTCCCTCTACACCCTCTACTTCCCCTCAATTGTCTTCTCGTCTAAACAATATGATTTTCAATAACTTCATGGTTGAGCAAAATAATAAAAACAAACAAATTGTTGATTTTCAAAACCAAATTGATTATTTGCTCAGAATTTCAAACGATTTAATTAAAAACATGGAGGATAATGTTAAAAGATTGTTTTTAAAAGTTGAGGAGAAGCAAAGAGAAGAAGCGATTAGCAAAGCTATTCATCATTCATCTTATGATTATGATGATATCCTTGTTGTCACTAGAGGCGGAAAAGAGACTAAGAATGAGAAATCAAAAGATATTCCTCCAGACGAGCCTTCTAGTTCTTCTCTACCCACTGATTCAGTACCTGTTGACACTCCTGTCACCTCTCCTGAACCAAAATCTTCCAAAGCCCCAGAAGTAGTTAAACCAACACGTATACCTTTCCCTGGTAGGCTTAAGAAAGAAAAACAAGAAGCCCAGTTTGGAAAATATCTAGAGATGTTCAAAAGTTTGCACTTAAACGTTCGATTATTAGATGCTTTAGTTGAAATGCCTAGTTGTGCCAAATTCTTTAAAGAACTCATATCCAACAAAGAAAAACTCAGACAAATAGTTAACTTGCCCTTAGACGCAGAATGCTCTTTAATTATGCAACAAGGATTGCCCCCAAAGCTAGGAGACACTGGCCGTTTCACTATTCCTTGTTACCTTCAGGATGTTCAAATAAGTAACGCCTTAGCTGACTTAGGAGCTAGTGTAAACCTTATGCCATACTCGCTTTATAGGAAACTAGGATTAAGCGAACTTTTACCAACCCGTATGACCATCCAATTAGCTGATAGATCAGTTAAACTCCCTCGAGGAATTGCTGAAGATATTATGGTACGTGTTGATAAATTCGTCTTTCCTGTTGATTTTGTTGTTATGGATATTGAGGAAGACGCTCATGTACCACTCATCCTTGGTAGACCTTTCCTAAATACTGCCAAGGCTGTCATTGACGTAAATGAAAAATCTTTAAAACTTAGAGTGGGAACTGAGGAAGTCACCTTCAATGTCGATAAACTAATGAAACTTCCTATGGGAGAAGACCTTGGTCTTGTAGATTCTATACAGGAAATAATTGAAGAACACTTGGAAGAAATCCTCGCAGTAAGCAGCATTAATCCCCTTCCAAACACTGCCATCACAACAAGAAAAATCTGTGAAGAAGGTGCGGGTCTATGCTCAGCTATCTCGGATCCATCCATTGCATCAAAGGAAGTACTATTACCTTTAAAGAATTCCAATTTACAGCCCAACAGATTTATCACTGCTGTACCACTTGGACAAGGCACTCCGATCACTCTTTTGAGAAGAAGCCCTACTTCTGAAGTTCCTGATTCATCTCTCTCAAAAGAAGAAATTCTGAAGACTCTCAAGGAAATGGAGTCAATGCTTAAACCATCCGATCCGCAACTTTCTGAAAGTTGTGAAAACTTGAAACCAGAGATTACTTTTACCACATCTTCTTCAGCTCAGTTTCAGAGATTTGCACTCACAAAGGGTAACAAAGAAATAATCACTGAAGATAATGCAATCTCTCAATCTTTCCAAGTAAAATATAAGCTGAGAAAAGATGAGCTTTACAACAATGCAGAATGGGTTGAAATAGCATCAGCCGACATTCCAGAGGCACCTGCAGTTGAGTCAGATTATCAGACAACATACGATGAGCTTAAGAGAGACGAGATTGCCAGGATGAAGCCTTCCACTGAAGAACCACCCGAATTGGAGCTAAAGGAACTCCCCTCACACCTTGAATATGCTTTTCTCGAAGGAACTTCGCACTTACCAGTTATCATATCCAAAGATCTGAAGCCTGAAGAGAAAGCACTACTCATTAAGGTTCTAAAGTCACATAAGAAAGCGATTGCATGGAAAATCTCTGACATACAAGGGATCAGCCCAAATTACTGCACTCACAAGATCTTAATGGAAAATGACTTCAGGCCTTCCATTCAAAGGCAAAGGAGAGTTAACCCAAAGATTCAAGACGTGGTGAAAAAGGAGGTTATCAAACTCTTGGATGCTGGTCTAATTTACCCTATTTCGGATTCCCCATGGGTCAGTCCAGTTCAAGTCGTCCCAAAGAAAGGAGGCATGACGGTCATCACTAACGAAGACAACGAGTTGATTCCAACACGAACCGTCACCGGTTGGAGGGTATGTATCGACTATCGGAAACTAAATGAAGCTACACGCAAAGATCACTTCCCCCTACCGTTCATTGATCAGATGCTTGAAAGATTGTCAGGAAACGAATTCTATTGCTTCCTCGACGGTTTCTCTGGCTATTTTCAGATACCTCTCGATCCAAAGGACCAAGAAAAGACAACGTTCACCTGTCCATACGGAACCTTTGCCTACCGACGTATGCCATTTGGCTTATGTAATGCATCGGCGACATTTCAAAGATGCATGGTGGCAATCTTCCACGACATGATTGAACAATGCATGGAAGTGTTCATGGATGATTTTTCGGTTTTCGGAGATTCGTTCACCACTTGTCTTTCTAACTTGAACAAGATGCTCACCCGATGTGAAGAATCGAACCTAGTTCTGAATTGGGAAAAATGCCATTTCATGGTAAAAGAAGGCATAGTTTTAGGACACCGTATATCCAAAGCTGGAATTGAAGTGACAAAGCAAAAGTCGAGACCATCTCAAAACTTCCACCACCTACCTCTGTTAAAGCCATCCGCAGTTTTCTAGGACACGCCGGGTTCTACCGTCGCTTTATCAAAGATTTCTCTAAGATATCCCGACCTATGACTCATCTCCTCGAAAAAGATACGCCGTTTGTCTTTACAGACGAATGTCTCAAGACCTTCGATCATCTGAAAGATCTGCTTGTCCATGCACCGATCATGGTTGCTCCAGACTGGAGTCTCCCATTTGAAATCATGTGCGACGCCAGTGATTTCGCAGTCGGAGCAGTTCTGGGACAGCGGAAGGAGAAACAGTTTCAACCAATATACTACGCCAGCAAAACGCTCACTGACGCCCAAGAAAATTATACAACTACAGAAAAAGAGCTGCTAGCGGTAGTATTTGCTTTTGATAAATTTCGTTCTTATCTAATCTTGTCCAAAACTATTGTCTATACAGATCACTCAGCTCTGAAATATCTTTTTAAGAAGCAAGATGCTAAACCTCGCCTTCTACGATGGATTTTACTCCTTCAAGAATTCGACATCGAGATCAAAGACAAAAAAGGAGCAGAAAACGTCGCGGCGGACCATCTCAGCCGATTAGAGAATCCTTCAATGGATAAGTTGCACGAAAAAGACATTCAAGACCAGTTTCCAGAAGAACACCTCATGCATATTGGTAGATACCATCAAGGGTCACGATCTACCAATGATCCCTGGTATGCTGACTATGCCAATTATTTGGTGGGAAAAATTGTACCTAAAGGGATGCCAACCTCTCGAAGACAAAAATTCTTCCGCGATATAAAGTATTACTATTGGGACAACCCTTTCCTCTTTAAGGTTTGCCCTGATCAGATCATTAGAAGATGCGTTGATGGGAAAGAGGCAGAACACATCTTACACCAAAGCCACCATGGACCTACTGGAGGACATCACGGTACCAACATGACCGCAAGAAAAGTGTACGATGCCGGCTTTTTCTGGCCAACCATATTTCGAGATGCATACGATCTGGTGAGACGCTGCAATATCTGCCAAAGACAAGGCAATATAACAGCTCGGAATGAAATGCCACTCACAAACATCCAGGCCGTGGAAATCTTCGATATCTGGGGATTAGATTTCATGGGACCATTCCCTAAATCTAACGGTAAAGAATACATCTTGGTTGCAGTCGACTACGTCTCCAGGTGGGCCGAAGCCCAAGCTCTCCCAACAAATGACGCTAAAGTGGTAACCAAATTTCTTAAAAAGCTATTTAGTCGATTTGGAACTCCAAAAGCAATAATTAGTGATCGTGGTACACACTTTTGCAACGTTCAATTCATGAAAGTTCTGCAACAGTATGGTGTCACTCACAAAACATCAACATCTTATCACCCCCAGACAAATGGGCAAGCTGAGGCAACAAATCGAGCTTTGAAGAGAATCTTGGAAAGAACCGTTGGTAATCATGGGTACAAATGGGCTGAAAAATTAGATGATGCATTGTGGGCATTCAGAACCGCCTATAAAACACCATTAGGAACCACACCATATCGTCTAGTTTATGGCAAGGCATGTCACTTACCAATTGAGCTGGAATATAAAGCATACTAGGCTTTGAAGAACTGCAACTTAGATATTTCTACAGCTGGAGCAAATAGACGAATGCAGTTGAATGAGTTAGCCGAACTAAGGGATCAGGCATATGACAGTTCGTTAAACTTCAAAGAACGAACTAAGAAAATTCACGATGCTAAGCTGAGGCCCTCACGATTCAAAACAGGAGATAAAGTGCTGCTTTTCAATTCGCGATTCAAGAAATTCTCTGGCAAGTTCAAAATCAGGTGGAGCTGACCATTCATAGTATCAAAGGTATTTCCTTACGGTGCAGTCGAACTCGAGGCACCAGAAGGTAATTTTAAGGTTAATGGTCATCGCTTAAAGCATTACTTCGAAGACTTTCCCATCAGGGAAGATGTCTTTATCTTTGAACCACCGTGAGTCGACAGAAAGGTACAAAGAGTCAAGCTAGAGACTCGTAAAACAAGCGCTCTTAGGAGGCACCCCAAGCCTATCTTTATTTATGTCATTTTATTTCTTAGTTTATTTTTATTAAGTATGGTTATCTCTAAACTAATAAAATTGCAGGCTTGCCACTTATCTGACTTCGAATTGCAAAATCCGAGATAAGTGTTGTTCATTAACTATCACTGTTAGCATTACCTGTTTATTTTATCTTGTTTCAGGATGGACGCTGTTGACGCTGATCATGTAGCTGTGAGGCCACGCAGACGACACAGACCCCGTAGACGCAGAGTACAGAGAGCGGCTATGCTGACCATCACTGAGGAGGACCTGACTGATGTCCCGATCACTCACGAGGAGTTGCCCGATGAGGGGCCCTCATCACCTTTGCCTGCCCCCGTACCCACTTTCGAGTACGGTATCACTACGGCTGACCCAGCTGCTTCGTGGGCCCTCTTTCGGACACCCTCCATCCAGCACGACATCATGTCCTCTATCTGTGAGCGGCTCGAGATTCCGAGACCTGATGCCATCCCCTTCAGGCTTGGCCCAGATCCAGGACCATCTCGACTTCCATGGTTCTTCTGTCCTCCTGCTGATCCACCTGTTCTCTCTACTGCTGGACCTTCCACTGGCCCCACTGCTGCAGCTGCTGATCTTGCTCCAGCATTACCCACAGGATTTGCATCACCAGATCACGGCCTCACAGAGCAGCTTCTGGCTAGCTTTGATGCTCATACTTCTGTCACTTCCTCTGACGAGATCGTGAGTCAGGCTATGGCTGCTATGGATTTCTCCATTCCATCCCCGACTTCTATTTTCGACAGGGATGTTGAGGCAGAGTTTGATCCTGACACTGATGACCTACTTGATGATTACTAGATTTTATCTTTATTATTTACTTTTTGTATTATGACTCTGTACTTACGCTTTAGACTTGTTACCTAGATGAGATACTATGATATGTGTGTCGTGGTTTATTGCAGAATTCAGCTTTGTGTGGAATGGATGATCTTAAACGAGCCTGGTCCTTAAAAATCCAGCAATTCACTAGCACCACTCCTGCACAAACCTGGTCTATTCCAGTAAACACAAATGGGGAGTCTCTTTGTTCCTTTCTCCCCGTTTCAATTATGTTTATTATGCCTACGTTAGTACATTTAATTTTTGTACCTCATCCTAAACTTATCACTAAGTGTGGGATTCAAGCCCAAATTAAACACTTGAGAAACATCTACTTACATGTTCAAACTCTAAGTGTGAGATTTTAATAAATAAAATCTCTACTCAAGAGAACATTAGGGACAATGTTCCTCTAAGTGTGGGATTGTAGGTATAGAATACCTTAATAGGTGATTTTTATGCCCAATAAGTAATCTTTCTCTCAAAATTTTTCAAAAAATAAGGTCAAATTTTTTCAAAATTAATGAGTCTAACTCAGTTTTTGAGTCTCAGATACTACTGAGAGAAACCATTTTCAAAATATAAGTATGATATTTCTAAAAGCCTAAAGGAAATAAGGTAGGAATTGCTTAAACAAGAAGTAATAATCAAAGGAACATGACTAGACACATACAACCCTTTGCAGTGAGGTATCTTGAGCCCAAAAGCATTCATCTTTAATGCTTCACTTTCAATTCTTGTGTGTATGCCGATGTCTGTATCTCTGAATTAGAACTTGCTCTTGACATACGCTTCGAGACCATATTGGTGTGTACCGTGTGCGGTATAGGTGCAATTAAATGACCTTGACATTCCTTAGGACTTAACCCATTTCTTACATATCTTTTCAAGCCCAAAACCCTTTCCGATGCTCATTTTTAGTATCGAAGATCCGCCTAGTATACCCTGTTGAGCCTAAACCTTTCGTTTCTTCAAAACCCTAATTTTCACCCACTTCCCAAAAATTACCTCCAAACTTATCTTGGAATTTCTGAGGTTATGAAGAACAACCTTTTAGAATATCTGTTTCAAATATCCTACTCATTAGCATTCTCCAAAATCAAGCTTCTCAACAAATGGTGCGGGAAATTAGCACACAAGAGAACTGGAAGGACGATGGTGCGGGAAAAATTAGCACCTGGAAAAGAATCAAAATGATCAAGATAAGAGGAAAAGATTTCTAAAGGATTCAAAATATAAATTCCTTGGAAATTCTCTAAAAGAAATTCTGAAGAAAAGAAAAGAAAAGAGAAAAGAAGAAAAAGAAAAGAAAAGAAAAGAAAATAACTCCGCAAATAAAGCTGAAAGTTTCAAAGCATTGCTCTTCATGAAAAATCCGGCAAAAGCTAAAACAGCTACCAACTCTCCGCTCCCCTCCGTTCTAAATAAAGTTGTTCATAATCTCAGTGATTTTAGGATAAGCTAAACACCCTCACAAACCACTATCCATACCCTTCACCCTCACCAAACATTACAACCCTCTGAATGTCTTGAGATAATTAGCACCGTCCTCACCTAAGTGGTGGAGATCCGATTCTCGATCAAGCCTATGACGATGAGTGCAGCATGACTGGCTACTTTGAGCGATTTCGTTTGAGCTAGATTGATAGGAAACCCGATACACTTTGAGTGAATTGAGTGACCACCTATAGTGAGATCGCCTAGTCATGTGTACCCCAAGATCATGAGATTTGGATGTACACCTAAGAGAATCTCTTCTTGTTTATGGAAGGATCATCTTATCCTCCTCCACACTTTGAGAAGTAACTGACTTATATGAGGAAATGCTAATCTCAGAACATATTCTCTGACTCGCCCCTAAAAACATGACCTAAAAATATTTTTCAGAGAGTTGTTGCTTGAGGACAAGCAACGTCTAAGTGTGGGATAACTTGATGTGACGTAAAAAGTCATGTTTTTAGAAGCATTATTCCTCACATTTTGAACCTTTCTTTAGTGAAAACATTCCAAAACATTGATTATTTACTAAAATACACTAAAGTGGTTCAAAAGTAGACGTTGTGATAAAAATCACTGAAAACACTCTAAAAATGCACAAAGCACAGCATTTTAATACAGGCCGATTCCTCCGATCTCATTTTCCTGTCAAGGCACACCTCCTAACTTCTACCATCTGTTGTACAGGTAAAATCGAGATGGAAAAATCTGGAATCAAGTGAAACGGCCAAAGGACGGAGAAACCACTACGCTTTCAGAGCCATTAAAAGTCATTTCGGCTACGCCTAAGCTCTACACATCCAATTTCTGTGAGATTGGCATCATTAGAAGCGTAACGGAATTACGAAACCACATGCGAAAGAATCAAGTCAAACGGACGCATAATGAAGGAGATACAGACGTTTTAAGCAACGAACGAAATCAGACAGAGCCCGTATACGGCCCCACACACCGTATACGGCCCTTGTGAGACCGTATACGTCCCTCACTACACCGTATACGGCCCCTACAAGGCCGTATACGGCCCCTGCACCCCCATATCGTGCTTCGTTTGCTTGTACGTGCTACTTCGTGAGTTGTATGTGCGATTTAATGCTTTGCCTATAAATAGTGGACACCCCTCACTTCACCAACATACCAACTTTCTCATTTCATTCTCTCCCTACACTTTCTCTCTCACACACATCACTCTCTCTCTAGTTTCTCTCTCTAGAATTGAGCTAGTTAGAGAGATAGTTAGGTAGAGGTAGCTTTTAGCTTTTGTACGGAGGCACTCCAAGACATTGTATTTGCGAAGATCTGTCTGTAATAAATTCGTATCAGGTTCTATTTATATATCTCTTACTTTCCAGTTTTAAACATGTGTTGCTTTGTTTATGCTTGTTTAGGATTGTATGCTAGATATATAATGTTAGGCTAGACATTTCTTTGTGTTTACTATGATGTAGTTATGTTAGAATAGTCAAAATGTTTATACCATGCTGTTACTCTGCCCGTGTTACTTTAAACTGTGTATGAACTCGTAAACTGAATCTCGAATGTTTATCTATCCAACCTATGCTGTGGTTAGAAGCTTCCTGCTAGAACTTGGCCAATTACTAGTGGTACGTTCTCTACCTATTCTATACTTGATGATCAATGAACTTGGTATGGCCGTGTTCTCTAGGTTGAAACAAATCATAAGAGACACGGAGCGTAGGATTAGAGATAGGTTAGATTCATGTTTATCTGTTATATATCTTTGAGAGAACTTTCGGGATATTTATGATTTAATTATAGGTTATCTGCTATGCTAGGATTACGGTGTTATGTTATGTGTTACCCTATCGCATGTTCTTGTTTGATTGTTGCCTTAGGAATGATGCATGCTAGAGTTATCCCCTTGGTTCATATCAGTAACTGTATAATTAGGTTTTCAGACACAGAATATTGGTTTACACAGTGGATTAACATGCATGGAATAGTTGTAATGATTTATATCTGTAATGCTGAACAATTTAACTGATCGTTAGCCCGATTATCTCAACTTGGTCCGCGGGATTATCCCCGTTCGTGTTCTTGCTCAATCAACAATTCATGCTACGATACAGACATCTCTGATGACTGTGACTGGGGACCAGGATTCGAGGATAGTCGTCGGTTAAATTGGTCTGTACATTTGGGAGAACTTCCGGTGTATCTGACTTCTATAACTGCTATCCACGTGACATGTTATTTATCTGATTGCGGACAACTCTACGTTAGATATTTAATAGGATCGTAGTTGTAGCTCATTAGGATATAGGAAATCTGCGGGAGTAATGTGGAACCCTAATTAATGTAACGGAAAAACCGTCAAACGCCCTATTACTCGGTATAGTGCTGGAAACACCAATTGGTGGAGTACAAACGTATGGAAGCCGCGGAACGGTCGTAGGTACAATACTTTGCATTAGTTATGTTTCTATCCTCTCCGGGTTAGTCATCACATCTAGTAGCCTAACCCTTGACTATTCATCAATAACATTTAACGAAATCATAGTAAACACTCGCTTATCCTCTGTTGACCGAGTCTCCGTACAAACCTCTTTAGTTCTGTTTTCTTTATTTAATTAGTATTTAGTTATAAAAACAAAACCTATCCAAAAGCTTTTAAAAAAAACCTAGCTGAATCTCCAAAGATAATAAAACTTCCTAGACTCCCATGCCCGTTGTAGTTTGAAGAACGACACCTGAGTCATACATACCACTTGCTGCCCTTTTAGGTCTGTCAGTAGTATACAGCTTAGGATTCCCCTGCTCTACAAATTTAAAACCCACTGTTCGCCGCCTCTATTGCTGTTGGATCAACGACCGGAATCAAATCCGTCCGACCAATAGGGGCCACGACAGGTATCGCACCCCCTGTTTTCATGATTAGCAGAAGCATACTTTGGGTGCGACTAATCAAGGTAATCACAGCACATAAGATAATAATGAACGACATCTACATGCGTCGTTTTGATAGATACATTAAAATAATAATAATACATAAGTTTTACAAAAGCATTGAGTTCACATGATTGATTTGAGAGATTTTAACACATATCTAATTATACAAAATGTAGAAATGAAATGAAATCTCTTGACAACCGCGTTTGCATGTGACTCGAGCTAAGGTCATGAGTGGGCAGTCCTACTACTGCTGATCACCTGAGAATACATGTAAAACGGGTCAGCTAAAAGCTGGTGAGCTCACAGGTTTAATTGATACAAATTAATGTATATTATGCAAGATTTAGTAAATTGATTTGCAACCAAGCAAATAAATAATGTATATATCACTGCCATGAGCACATAGTCTGAGCTTAACTGTGGTGTCAGGATCCGCATTCAAGGACCTGATCGAGGGTGCCTCCCTGAGAGTGCCTAATCTACACTCTAATGAACAAATGCTAATGCGTCTGTTTGACCAGTTGGGGCTTCCAACCCGGACGATGATTGTCAATCCTATATGGTACGATACACTAACATTCACGCTACAACCGTATTACCAAACTATGTTGTGGAGGGCTTTGAGTGATTAGATAAACAAACTCATGCAGTACAAAGTAATGATTTGATACTTGCGTATTATGAAAATAAATTGAGCATGTATTCTCACCCCAAAATAGTTCAAATAAGTAAAAGTGGGGATATGAGACTCACCTGAGTCTGATGTGTGGCTGCGATGTGAGAGCTAGCAGTTAATAGAAAGACGTCGCCCAAAAGGAGTCCTTTTACCGTCCTAAACGCAAATGATGTTAACATAATTACTTGACTACTAGTCAAACAATGTTAATGATTTAATTGTTTCGAGAGATCGTTGAATTTTGAAAATGTGTACGATTCGTTGGTGATGATGTTCTAAAAATAATTCGTATTTCTTGAATTGAAATTGTTTGTCGTTACCCATTCACAATTGTTTACAGTTGTATACAAATATTTTATAGATATTTGTTGCGCGTAAGTAGGTATATATATATAGTTATATATATATAGTTATCGTTTTGTTTCATGGTATATATATATATATATATATATATATATATATATATATATATATATATATATATATATATATATATATGGATTTAATACATTGTACACGTTTGAATACTTAAGTTTTCGATCGTTGAGAATATCCATTTGTGAAATATGGTATATATGTATACAATTTATCATCATGTGTATATATATATATATATATATATATAAAATCATTATTTATACAAAGTAACATTGACGAATATGTTTTTCTCGTTCGTGTTTATTCCGTTTGTAAAACTAATAAACGTTATCTTTCCAAAAGTTGTATACACTTAATCGTAACATTGTGACCATTTTGAACCAAAATACACGGATATAATATCATTACCTGGTTGAGTAAAGTTTTTATATTAAAAGTTACGCTAACCGGACCGAATATATGTTTTGATTTAAGCTTGATATGCGACTCAAAGTTACTCCATGAATCGTGTTTTTATGCAAGTAAATTCGTACTACGCATTTGGTTATATAATACGTGATCCCAACACTTAAATGTATATATATTTTTACGTCAATACATATGAGGTCTTGCAAAGTTTTAATCTAAGTTGTAGCATAACATAGAAAAGAAATTAATTACTCATATTAGATAAAGTACACGTTATAATGCGTCATTTACAAGTGTTTATATCGGTGTATCAATGATGTTTGTAAAATCATACATATTCATATTCATTGCCCCTAAAATTATACTGTGATCGAAATCATTGTTACACCTATTTTAGCAAGACCCGTACGGGTCTATACCCATACCCATTCGGGTATTCCCAACCTACCTATAATCCATTATCTCATCATCTTTAAGGTCGTTATTGCAAACAACAAATCATTATTTAACATTTCTTGAATGAACTTTCACATTCATATACACGAGTTTAGTTTCATTTTAAAGTTCAATATATTCCTGATCATCAATTATAGGCATAATATATCAAGTTTTATAAAAGAGTTTGAAGTAGAGAGAGTTTCCTCACAATGAAGAAATTATGGTGATGATGTTGAGATGATGAATAGAAGGTGGTGATGTTGATCCCGAGCTTGTTCTCTCTTTTTCCCTTTGTAAGCTTATATAAGATGATGATGATGATTTATATGGTGATAATAGTGTTGTTTGATGTTGGTTCTTCTGATTGTTTCAACGAGAGAGAGAGAGAGAGACTTGAAGGAGTTGATGAAAATAATTGAAATGGTGAAGTGTTGCAGTAGTAAAGGAGTAGTATGGTGTACAGTCACAAAAGTCAAACTGGGAGTATTAGTTCTCACGTTTTTTTTGTCCCAGATATTTTCGGAGTAGTATTAGTTTGGGTATTTAACCCGTTAGTTTTGAATACGGGTCCAATTGTGTGCCAAATTTTATTTAAATTTCGTAATTATATTTTGAGGTAATTCCCCAAATACTTTAACAGTAATAATAAAAATAAATTTTTTATTATTTTTGATCATCGTGTATGTTTTTGTATTGTTTCTGTTCGTACAATACGTTTTATATAAAACGTATAATAGTTTTCGTTTCATTTTTGTTTCAACTAGTTCTTATAATATTTTCGAATAAAAATTATTTAAAATATTTTCGAGTTCATTTCAGAAGTTTGTATCACCAACGATCGCATTTATTTTTGTCGGATCCGTTCCGATAATTTTGTATGTAATTATAAGTAATTACAAAATTTGTAATACTTTTTGTATCAATGTGTTGGGCATGCTAGACTTATCTCACATCAGGGTTTTAGTCTAAATTCGTAGGGGATTATCGTAATTAACACGTGAAATTAAGTATAAATATATACCTAATTTGGAGAAGTGTCACATTCTCCCCCCGTTAGAGAAATCTCGTCCCGAGATTTAAGTTGAGTCGTGGGTCACAGCCGCGTGCTCGAAAAGATGAGGATATTTCTTTTGCATTTCATCCTCGCGCTCCCATGTAGACTCTGGGCCGCGTTTTGAATTCCATCGAACTTTAACAAGTTTGATCCGACTACGTCGTAGTTTATGTGTTTTCCGATCAATTATTTCAATGGGTTCCTCCACAAAATTGAGTTTCGAGTCGATGAGAATTTCATTAGGAGGAATAATGAGTGTTTCGTTCGAAAGACACTTTTTGAGATTACTAACGTGAAAAGTGTCGTGAATACTGCTGAGCTCACGTGGCAGTTTGAGCTTGTAAGCGACAGGACCAATCCTCGCAAGGATTTCGAAAGGTCCAATGTAACGTGGATTTAGCTTTCCACGTTTGCCAAATCGTGCTATCCCCTTCCAGGGCGATACTTTGAGTAGCACTTTGTCTCCTACTTGAAATTCGAGCGGTTTTCGGCGGTTATCAGCATAACTCTTTTGTCTATCTCGTGCCGCTTTCAATCGTTGAAGTACTTGAGTTATCTTATCAGTGGTTTCCTGGACAATCTCCGGTCCAGATAGTTGTCTGTCACCTAACTCTGCCCAACAGAGTGGTGATCGGCACTTGCGTCCATACAACGCTTCGAACGGTGCCATGTGTATACTAGTGTGATAACTATTGTTGTATGAAAATTCTGCTAAAGGGAGGTGAGTATCCCAATTACCTCCAAAGTCCATCACACATGCTCGCAGCAAATCTTCAAGCGTTTGTATCGTTCGCTCACTTTGGCCGTCGGTTTGAGGATGGTAGGCAGTACTCATATCTAATCGAGTACCAAGTGCCTTTTGAAGTGATTGCCAAAAGTGAGAAGTGAATCGAGTATCTCTATCAGAGATAATAGATAATGGCACACCATGTCTGGAAACAATTTCCTTCAGATAAATTCTAGTCAACTTATCCATCTTATCAGTTTCCTTAATAGCAAGAAAATGGGCTGATTTCGTCAGTCGATCGACAATCACCCATATGGTATCTGCTCCAGATGTTGTCTTAGGTAACTTCGTGATGAAGTCCATCGTTATTTGTTCCCATTTCCATGTGGGCATCTCGGGTTGTTGCAATTGCCCAGACGGCTTTTGGTACTCAGCCTTGACCTTTGAACAAGTTAGACATTTGCTAACATAGGTTGCGATATCTCGTTTCATGCCAGGCCACCAATAGAAATCTTTCAGACCGTGGTACATTTTGTCTGCACCAGGGTGTATCGAGTAGTTGGACTTATGAGCTTCGTCCAATATCAGCTTGCGTAATTCATCTACGCACGGAATCCAAATTCGGTTCATAAAGTACAACACTCCGTTGTATTTTGCTTCCAGTTGTTTTTCCATCCCCTTCAGGGATTCGTCCTTCATATGTTCTGGAGTGAAGGCAATTTGTTGCGCGTCACAAATTTGAGTAATGAGGTTCGAATGGATAGTTAATCCCAAAGCTCGAACTCTACGAGGTTTGACGACTCTCTCCTTACGACTCAGGGCATCTGCTACAACGTTTGCCTTGCCCTGGTGATACTTGATTTCACAGTCGTAATCGTTTAGTAGTTCGACGCAACGTCGTTGTCTCATATTAAGTTCCTTTTGGTCGAATATATGTTGGAGACTTTTGTGATCAGTGAAGATCGTACACTTTGTACCGTAGAGGTAGTGTCTCCAAATCTTGAGTGCAAAGACGACTGCTCCCAATTCAAAATCATGAGTCGTATAGTTTTTCTCGTGCACCTTCAGTTGGCGTGATGCATAAGCAATGCCTTTTTCGTTTTGCATTAGAACGCAACCCAATCCTTGATGCGAAGCGTCGCAATAAACTATGAAGTTTTCTACCCCTTCGGGTAATGACAGGATGGGTGCGGTGCTCAGTTTCTGCTTTAACAGCTGGAAAGCGTTCTCTTGTTTCTCGCCCCATTCGAATTTCTTGTCTTTTTGAGTTAGAGTGGTAAGGGGTTGGGCTATTTTTGAAAAGTTTGCGATGAATCGCCTGTAATAGCCAGCTAGACCAAGAAATTGTCGGATCTCGGATGGGGTTTTCGGTGCTTCCCAGTTTTTGATTGCCTCAATTTTAGATGGGTCCACGTGAATTCCTTTATCGTTTATCACGTGACCAAGGAAATGAACCTCTCGTATCCAAAATTCACACTTAGAGAACTTTGCATACAACTTCTCTTTCTCAAGCAATTCGAGGATTGTTTTCAGGTGTTGTTCGTGGTCCTCTTTCGTTTGCGAGTAAATCAGGATATCGTCAATGAACACAATGACAAACTTATCCAGGTACGGTTTGCATACTCTGTTCATGAGATCCATGAACACTGCTGGTGCGTTTGTCAGTCCAAAGGGCATGACTAGAAACTCGTAATGACCATAACGAGTCCTAAACGCAGTTTTCGATACATCCTCTTCTCGTACTTTCAGTTGGTGGTAACCAGATCGTAGATCGATTTTCGAATAATAGCTTGACCCTTGGAGTTGGTCAAACAAATCGTCGATGCGTGGTAACGGGTATCGATTCTTGATGGTTACTTTGTTCAGTTCTCGGTAATCTATGCACATTCGCATGGATCCATCCTTCTTCTTGACAAACAAAACTGGAGCTCTCCAAGGCGAAAAGCTCGGCCGGATGAATCCTAGGTCTAGGAGTTCTTGCAACTGCGAAGACAACTCCTGCATCTCTGATGGAGCGAGACGATAAGGTGCGCGTGCGATTGGTGCGGCTCCGGGCACCAAATCAATATGAAATTCAACTTGCCGTGAAGGTGGTAATCCTGGTAATTCCTCGGGAAACACTCCCGGGTAGTTACACACGATAGGTACATCGTCTATATGTCTCTCTTCGGGTTTCTTCTCCACAATGTGTGCCAAAAACGCTTGGTATCCCTTTCTGAGATACTTACTAGCTTTCAAGCAAGTAATCATCTTAGTGGCACTCTTTCGTTTCTCGCCTTGTATCACCAAAGTTTCTCCTATCGGTAGTGGTATGCGTACCATCTTTTCAAAACAGATAATTTCAGCGCGGTTCTTTGACAACCAATCCATACCGACTACAATGTCAAAACTTCCCAACTTAACCGGTAGCAAGTCTATTTCGAAGAGATGACCTTCTAACTCTAAGGTGCATCCCGGTACTATTTCTCCTGATTCGATCAACTTACCATCGGCTAATTCTACAATGTATTTGTTATCTAGCTTACGGGATTCAAGTTCTAATAGTGGTCTAAACTCAGTAGACACAAAACTTAAATCAGCACCCGAATCTATTAACACAGAGGCATAATGGTTGTTTACTAGAAACGTACCAGTGACGGTGTTAGGGTCCTGGCGTGCCTCCTGTGCTCCGATCACGAATGTCCTTCCACGAGCTGGTTGGTTGTTGCCCTTGTTTCTCAGCTTCGGGCACTCATTCCTGAAATGCCCTGTGTTTCCGCACTCAAAGCAGGCTCGTGGTTGGTGGGTGTTGTTGTTGGTATTGGTTTTGGGTGATCTGAAGTCCTTGGTAAGATGTCCGTACCGCTTGCAGTTGTTGCAAGGAGTACTGTAAGGACCATCATAATGACGGTTACACTTGGAACAGTAAGGCTTGTTCCCAATGTAGCCTTTCTTCTCCCCAAACCCAGTAGTGTAAGCCTTAATAGTCTCAGGCTTCTTGGCGGTTTGTTGGTTTTGGTTTGAGTTTCCAGACCATTTTCTTTTGTTACTCCCAGAGTTGTTTCCAGTAGATGGTGCAGGTGTTCCACGACGAACAGCCTGAGCCATGAGTTCATGAGCCATACGAATGGCACTCTGAATTGTTCCAGGTTTTGACGAAGTGACGTTCCCCTGAATGTTCTCAGGAAGTCCGCGGATGTATCTCTCGATACGTTTGCGTTCAGGGTCAACCATGGATGGGCAAAGTAGAGCAAGTTGCTGGAAGCGAGTGGTATAACCAGTGATATCGGTTCCTTGCACACTCAGATGCCAGAATTCATCTTCTAATTTCTGGAGTTCTTCATTGGGACAATACTCGTCCCTCAACATCTTTTTCAATTCTTCCCATGGAAGTTGATATGCAGCATCAATTCCCACAGATTGCACATAAGAATTCCACCATGTCAGAGCATCTTCCAGGAAAGTACAGGTGGAATATTTCACTTGGCAGTCTTCTGTGCAATTGCTGATTCTAAAAACTGACTCCATTCTTTCAAACCACCGGATTAGTCCAATGGCACCTTCCGTGCCCTTAAAGTTCAGAGGTTTGCACTTGAGAAAGTCATTGTAGGTGCAAGGTTTGACGACAGGAGCATCGTTAATAGTGTCATCACTTCTTCCGTTATTTCTCCGTGATGATTGAGCAGCCAGAGCTTCGGCTACTCCTTGAGAAACGAATCGTGCGAGTTCAGCAGCGCTGAAGGTTTGTCTCTTTGGTGGCATGTTCCTTCAAGAAAAAAAAATGAAAGGAACGTGAGATTATGTACAAGTGGAATGATCATCAAAGATGTATGTATATATGTGATAATACACAACAGCATGAAGTGATAATCATAATTTCATTAGATAATAAGGTTTAGATTACAAGGTACGAGTTCTCAAAAGATTGCAGAATATAGAGTTACAAAAGATGTCGAAAATTAGTACATCGAGATTCGGAATTCGTCCGGATAAAAGTGATGCTATCAACAGTGTGCGCGGAATAAGGCTTAGCTTATGGAGACCTGGAAGTTCTTCTAGTAGAAATTTTTAGTCGTGATTTCGAAGGATAAGAATGGTGGGAAGAAAGCGAAGGGATATCTTCCTCGTGAGTACATGACGGTACAGCGGAATGTGTTGTTATTCGTCGCACGTGTATAAATAAATAGACGGTAGTAGGTGAGGACAAGTCTCGTTCTTTACATCGAGTGATATTGTAGTAGCTATACTTGTCTTCTTAGGTGGTGTGAGCGATAGCGAGTGTGTTATCGTGTGAGGCCTATTCATATATATTCAATATATAATAGCCTAAGAAGTAGTACGTGAGTGAGGCCTATGTATGTATATAAACGTATATCACATAATAACCTAGTGTGTGTATAGCACAAATCACGTATAAGTCCCGGTTCTCTCGTGGTCAGAGTCAACTAGTGTATTCCTGTTCGACATAACCCCTTTCAGATCTCACATCATCTTCGTTTAATTGTACATAGTTGATCAGGCTATGTTAAATTGAACTTGTATGACGAAATCCCTGAACCAGTTATACCTAATGAGGAATACGGCCTACCGGTCATAGTCTAGGCCCACTAAATACAACCTAGTTCACTATAACCTTAGGCTCTGATACCAATCTATCGCACCCCCTGTTTTCATGATTAGCGGAAGCATACTTTGGGTGCGACTAATCAAGGTAATCACAACACATAAGATAATAATGAACGACATCTACATGCGTCGTTTTGATAGATACATTAAAATAATAATAATACATAAGTTTTACAAAAGCATTGAGTTCACATGATTGATTTGAGAGATTTTAACACATATCTAATTATACAAAATGTAGAAATGAAATGAAATCTCTTGACAACAGTGTTTGCATGTGACTCGAGCTAAGGTCATGAGTGGGCAGTCCTACTACTGCTGATCACCTGAGAATACATGTAAATCGGGTCAGCTAAAAGCTGGTGAGCTCACAGGTTTAATTGATACAAATTAATGTATATTACGCAAGATTTAGTAAATTGATTTGCAACCAAGCAAATAAATAATGTATATATCACTGCCATGAGCACATAGTCTGAGCTTAACTGTGGTGTCAGGATCCGCATTCAAGGACCTGATCGAGGGTGCCTCCCTGAGAGTGCCTAATCTACACTCTAATGAACAAATGCTAATGCGTCCGTTTGACCAGTTGGGGCTTCCAACCCGGACGAGTATTGTCAATCCTATATGGTACCATACACTAACATTCACGCTACAACCGTATTACCAAACTATGTTGTGGAGGGCTTTGAGTGATTAGATAAACAAAACTCATGCAGTACAAAGTAATGATTTGATACTTGCGTATTATGAAAATAAATTGAGCATGTATTCTCACCCCAAAATAGTTCAAATAAGTAAAAGTGGGGCTATGAGACTCACCTGAGTCTGATGTGTGGCTGCGATGTGAGAGCTAGCAGTTAATAGAAAGACGTCGCCCAAAAGGAGTCCTTTTACCGTCCTAAACGCAAATGATGTTAACATAATTACTTGACTACTAGTCAAACAATGTTAATGATTTAATGGTTTCGAGAGATCGTTGAATTTTGAAAATGTGTACGATTCGTTGGTGATGATGTTCTAAAAATAATTCGTATTTCTTGAATTGAAATTGTTTGTCGTTACCCATTCACAATTGTTTACAGTTGTATACAAATATTTTATAGATATTTGTTGCGCGTAAGTAGGTATATATATATAGTTATATATATATAGTTATCGTTTTGTTTCATGGTATATATATATATATATATATATATATATATATATATATATATATATATATATATATATATGGATTTAATACATTGTACACGTTTGAATACTTAAGTTTTCGATTGTTGAGAATATCCATTTGTGAAATATGGTATATATGTATACAATTTATCATCATGTGTATATATATATATAATCATTATTTATACAAAGTAACATTGACGAATATGTTTTTCTCGTTCGTGTTTATTCCGTTTGTAAAACTAATAAACGTTATCTTTCCAAAAGTTGTATACACTTAATCGTAACATTGTGACCATTTTGAACCAAAATACACGGATATAATATCATTACCTGGTTGAGTAAAGTTTTTATATTAAAAGTTACGCTAACCGGACCGAATATATGTTTTGATTTAAGCTTGATATGCGACTCAAAGTTACTCCATGAATCGTGTTTTTATGCAAGTAAATTCGTACTACGCATTTGGTTATATAATACGTGATCCCAGCACTTAAATGTATATATATTTTTACGTCAATACATATGAGGTCTTGCAAAGTTTTAATCTAAGTTGTAGCATAACATAGAAAAGAAATTAATTAC
Organism: Helichrysum umbraculigerum; assembly: GCA_949592205.1. NCBI lineage: Eukaryota > Viridiplantae > Streptophyta > Magnoliopsida > Asterales > Asteraceae > Helichrysum > Helichrysum umbraculigerum. The sequence continues at coordinate 76,701,766 of CATIUR010000003.1, forward strand.
TCATATTAGATAAATTACACGTTATAATGCGTCATTTACAAGTGTTTATATCGGTGTATCAATGATGTTTGTAAAATCATACATATTCATATTCATTGCCCCTAAAATTATACTGTGATCGAAATCATTGTTACACCTTTTTTAGCAAGACCCGTACGGGTCTATACCCATACCCATTCGGGTATTCCCAACCTATCTATAATCCATTATCTCATCGTCTTTAAGGTCGTTATTGCAAACAACAAATCATTATTTAACATTTCTTGAATGAACTTTCACATTCATATACATGAGTTTAGTTTCATTTTAAAGTTCAAAATATTCCTGATCATCAATTATAGGCATAATATATCAAGTTTTATAAAAGAGTTTGAAGTAGAGAGAGTTTCCTCACAATGAAGAAATTACGGTGATGATGTTGAGATGATGAATAGAAGGTTGTGATGTTGATCCCGAGCTTGTTCTCTCTTTTTCCCTTTGTAAGCTTATATAAGATGATGATGATTTATATGGTGATGATAGTGTTGTTTGATGTTGGTTCTTCTGATTGTTTCAACGAGAGAGAGAGAGAGAGAGACTTGAAGGAGTTGATGAAAATAATTGAAATGGTGAAGTGTTGCAGTAGTAAAGGAGTAGTATGGTGTACAGTCACAAAAGTCAAACTGGGAGTATTAGTTCTCACGTTTTTTTTTGTCCCAGATATTTTCGGAGTAGTATTAGTTTGGGTATTTAACCCGTTAGTTTTGAATACGGGTCCAATTGTGTGCCAAATTTTATTTAAATTTCGTAATTATATTTTGAGGTAATTCCCCAAATACTTTAACAGTAATAATAAAAATAAAATTTTTATTATTTTTGATCATCGAGTATGTTTTTGTATTGTTTCTGTTCGTACAATACGTTTTATATAAAATGTATAATAGTTTTCGTTTCATTTTTGTTTCAACTAGTTCTTATAATATTTTCGAATAAAAATTATTTAAAATATTTTTGAGTTCATTTCAGAAGTTTGTATCACCAACGATCACATTTATTTTTGTCGGATCCGTTCCGATAATTTTGTATGTAATTATTAGTAATTACAAAATTTGTAATACTTTTTGTATCAATGTGTTGGGCATGCTAGACTTATCTCACATCAGGGTTTTAGTCTAAATTCGTAGGGGATTATCGTAATTAACACGTGAAATTAAGTATAAATATATACCTAATTTGGAGAAGTGTCACAACCGGGTACTGTACAACACGAAAAGTAAGCGCACCGGGTACTGTACAACACGAAAAGTAGGCGCACCGGGTACTGTACAACACGAAAAGTAGGCGCACCAGGTACCAAAACTTGCCAAAAACGGAAACCGAGGCGGAGCACTGTAGCCGGCGGCGGTACTGTAGCAACCGGCGGCGGCCGGCGGCTACCCGCCCCGTTTCGCTTCGTTTCTTGATTCGTGCGTATTTTCTTCGTTATGCGTCCGTTTGCGTCGATTCTTTTTGTGTTGGATTCGTAATTCAAAAACGAAGATTTTGACATAAGATAGGCCCTGAGATGAGGTCCCTAGATCCAGATATTGCGTACGAATCATTTGGATCTTCCGGCGGGCGTAGAATCTTCGTTCTTTGTCCGTTTAATTGATTCTTCTTCTGTTGGATTCGTATTTTAAAAACGAATATCTTGGATAGAATGGATGTTGGTGAAGGGCACTTTGGTCTTGAAATCTCGTTTTGATGCCTTGAATCTTCAAACGTGTGTGGAATCTTCGTTTTTCATCCGTTTTGCTTGATTTTTATCGTGCAACCTTGTTTTGACCATCTTGGCATAATATCATTGATTTGTACTGTTTTTGAACTAATATGCCAAGAATCGTTCCAGAATGAGAGAGATATCGGAAGTAAAAACGTGACTTTTTACGCGATATCAAGTATCCCACACTTAGAACTTTGCTTGTCCCCAAGCAAACTAGTATTCAACGTGGTTAAAGATAAGAAGATAATGAAATATTTTAAGGCGGAACTTTTTACTAAGGGGGTTTTGGAAAAAAATAAAGTACTTGTTCTTTGAAAAGGAAGGATTGTAATCTTTAGGAGCATGCTTGTGATCTTTGACCTTGGATACATGACTAGGCGATCCTCTCAAGGTGGTCACTCAAATCACTCAAAGTGTTTAGGGTTTCCTATTCTATTATATCAATCGCTCAGAACGCCAGTCATGTATCGTTTATCGTCATAGGCTTGATCGAGTATCAAATCGTTACCTTTTAGGTGAGCGCGAAGTCGATCTAGCCACAATCATTCTAAGGGAGGTGATGTAGGGTTTGTGGAGTGGAGTGTTGGTGGTATGAGAGGGGGTTGTGTTGGTTTTTCATAGGTTTTCTTTTTGGTGAAGCGGAAAGCTGAAATTTTTGTATTTTCAGGAGATTTGACGCCTTTTTCTTTTGGGAGGAGTCTTTTTCTCCATTTGACTTTCTTTTCTTCGAATTTTCTAAGATATTTTTTTTCGACGTCATATCCTTAATACTTCTCTTTTTTCATCTTTGGAACTTTCTATGAAGTTTGAGGGATGCTTTTGAGTAGGTAAAAAGGGATAACGTACTTATTTTTGGGTGTATAGATGGGTTCAAGAATGATGTGATTCGATCTCCTTTTTGATTCACCAGTTCGGATTCGAAATGCATAGCAAGAGCAAGTTCTGATTCTAAACGCATACATCGGCACACTCAAGAATCGAAAAAGTGAAGCATTAAAAGTGGATGCTTTTCATATGGCTCAAGATACCTCACGAATAAAAAGTTGGGTTGTTGTGTGCTTAGTCATGCGATGCTCTTTATGGGATTACTAAACTTGTTTTTCAAAAGAATTTATATTTTATTTTTCCTTCTTCCCCAAAGTAAATCATTCTTTGTTTAAATTTTTTTTCATTTTCAACATATTTTTAACTCAATTTTGAAAATTTTGTTTACTTTTATGGAGAAACATGGTCTTATAAAGAGCAACGAGTTTAGAATCAAGCATATACCATTATCCATTTAACAGTAGTGCAACTACTGCTATCCCACACTTAAAGGAACATCGTCCTCGATGTTAAGCTAAGCTCATAATGGGGTAAAATCCCACACTTAGGATTTGAAACATCTTAGACGTATTCTTTTAGCGGTGTGTTTTGGGTTTGAATCCCACACTTAGTGATAAGCATAGTGGATATAGTATATTTAAAACGAATGAAAGAGACGGTATAGAAGTACTCCCCAGTATTTGATGTGTTCCTTAGTATGCGTCTGTCGAACTTCGTCTTCTTGGGTTCACTCTTGATCAAGTCTTCTTGTGATTGGTCTCGTAGGTGTGAACACGTTGGATATACTTTTATTTAATGCGCGGCATCAAAAACTTGATGCGTCGGGCTGAAACTTGGTCGTATATCCAAGTGTGAAAGATAGTCGGAGACTTTATGACTTCTTGGAATGTAAAATTGCGGAAATGTAAAACACGGGTTGCCTCCCGAGAGGCGCTCTTTTAAAGTCGATAGCTCGACTTCTTTTCTCCTAGCTAGATGGAGATGGATGCATCCATGGGATCCACTGTGTTGATGTTGTGGGCCCTAGGTTACCGAAAATTATATCGAGGTGGATAGATTCTTATGAAATGATTGACTATTGTCGTAATCAATTCAAGTGGACTATCTCTCGATGTTTCCTTGTAGTTCAGAAGATGCTCTGAAGTTGTCCTTGCAAGTCCGTGAAGTCCGAAGGTGATATAGTCAACTGCTTTAGTGACAGGTCCACTAGGGTCAGTCATGGTGGCTGTGTCTGTCTTAACAACCTCTCTTGGCGGTGGGTTTTGCTAGAGAGAGCAAACAAACGCCAAGAATTGCATTTTTATGCCTTCATAATTCTCGATCTTGGGGTCTCCGTTGAATCTTCTGGTGGACGTGCACAGGTCCTCTATTTGTCGGTGCTGATGGTTGTTGAATGGAAAGTCGGATTCTGAGAAAACTAGAATAAGCTGACGAAGTATCTCCTTGCATCCTGAGTAGAATATGAACTTCGTTCTGGATTTACTTTTCCGTTGTTGAATCTCCCTTAGATGGATCGAACAGAAGTAGCGATATCAAGTGGTGATTCATATGTAATCCTAAAGGGTCGTTCGCGCCTTGATTCCTCCCAAACGAGATCACTAAGTTCTTCAATCATTGACTCAATTTGTTTTTCCATAGTGGAGTTGATAACCATAGATCCACTTTCCTTGGAGCTGAGGTGATCTTTTCTACTTAGCAAGTTAAGCAATGATGTGAGGTCATTCATCATTGAAATGTCAGCACGACTGCTCGGATGTCCAGTAGTCTCTTTCATATGCGCTCTAACGGATCCTAACATCTCCCATTGTGTTGAGGTGAATGGGATGTTAGATCTTTTAAAGGCATTGTAGATTCTAGCGTAAGTCCGTTTCTGTTGTAGACAGAATTGCAGTTCAGCAGGGGAAAGAGCAAGCATGTTGACTACGCCGCTTATTCCTCCTACTACTTTGTCAAATCTTTGGATGAATTCTTCGAGCAATTTGTGTTCTATGATGGTTTGCGGTTGGTATCTTGTGCGTTTGGAATATTCCTCCAGTGTTTCTCTTCTCGTGGGATGATTGTGGTTACTTCCCGCCATTTCTTCCGTGGTAAATGGATTAGTTGGCGGTGTGCTTCTTTTGTTTTCTTTTTCAATCTTTCTCGTTCTGATCAATTCTTCCATCGTTGGGTTGTTTGCTGATGGAGATGCGTTTTTCATCTCTTGTCCTATTCGTCGGAGGACAATCGGGAAATATGGCGTGATTACCATTTCCTTGCTAGATTTACTTTCACTTGTTGACTTTGCAGTTTCTTCGTCTCTGGCGGTCTTCATGGAGATCATGTACATAGCGGCTTGCTCTCCAGCATTTGGATTGTCGATATGGAAAGTGATGGTTTCTTCCTGAGACTGCAAGCTGATGGTTTGTGCGAAGACGTTGATGATTGCCTTGGCCATATTCATGAAAGGTCTTCCTAGTATGATTGGGATGTGTACGTCTTCCTGCATATCCATTATTACAAAATCTGCTGGGTAAAGAAATTTGTCAATCCTAACTAAAACATTTTCAGCTATTCCCCTAGGGTATTTGACCGAGTGGTCAGCAAGCTGTATGGTCATTTTGGTAGGTCGAAGATTTTCTAACTCAAGCCTCTTGAAAAGCGAGTATGGCATAAGATTAACACTAGCTCCTAAATCGGCGAGAGAACAGATAATGCCTGAATTGTAGATGGACATAGGGAGAGTAAAACGTCCGGTGTCTCCGAGTTTTTCATGAATGGTATTGTTAAGAATAGCCGAACATTCCTCGTTCAGCGGGACATTGGGTACTTCGGGTACCTTATCCTTGGTTGTAAGAAGTTTTATGAAGTACTTTTTGGAGTGAACTTCAGAGGCGGTATCTAGGAATTTCCTATCAAGCTTAAAAGACTTAAGCTTGTCGGGTCGTTGTTTAAGACGAGCCGGAAATGGGATTTTCCTATTTGGTGTAGACTCTAAATCCATTATCGATGGGACAATAGGTGGTTCCTTCACCGGAGAAGAAACCGTAGGTGGGCTATGTGCTACCTGAGAGTCTTGAATATGGGAAGCCTCCTTATGGCAACTAGTTGGACTATCCTGAGATTTAGCGTTAATACACTGTGCTAATTGTCCTAGGATGAGATCAGCTTGGTCTTGTCTAGCCGAGATTCCTTGAATGACTTGTATCTGGGTGTCGTCAAAACTAGAGGTCTGTGAAGGAGAGGGTTCGGAAGGTTGGAATTGGTAAGCTGGTAGACTATTCCTAGGTAGGTTAAGAGAAGGGTTAGTATTGGGTGAAGTTAGATGAGACTGAGGAATTTGGGCTGAGTGGTTCAGATTAGCACAATTAAGGCAGGTTTGAACTTGACAGACTTGTTGTGGTTGACTTTTCAATTCCTTAATCTCTTTGGTTAGGTCTGCCACTTGCTGAGTGAGGGTTTTGATAGCTTCATTCCCGATTGTAGTAGGTGAATTCACTAGCGAGGGGTGATTTTCACTGTTCCAGTCATGGTTGTGTATTGTCATTTTCTCAATAAGGCTCCAAGCTTCATTTGCCGTACAGTCTATGAAACTACCTTGAGAGGCGGTATCAAGTAAAGGACGGTGATGTGGGAAGAGACCATTGTAGAAAATGCGCAACTGGTCTGAGCGCTCAAATCGATGATTTGGACATTTCTTAAGCAATCCCTTAAAGCGTTCCCATGCATCGTAGATTGATTCATCATGCACTTGACGGAAGTTTATGATGTTGGTCCTAAACGTGGCTTGTTTTGATGGGGGGAAATATTTGGCCAAAAATTTGGTTGCTAATTCTACCCAAGAGGTTATAGAATTAATTTCTTGTCCCTCAAACCAGGTTTTTGCATTGAGAGTGAGTGAATAGGGAAATAGGTATAGATAGACTATGTCTTGGTTAACCCCAATCGGCTTAAAAGAGTTGGAAAAGGAAATGAACTTGTCAAGGTGTGAGTTGGGATCATCATTTGGTAGGCCATGGAATTGACAGAGGTTTTGGACTAACTGAACAATGTGTGGTTTTAATTCAAATGATCCTCTACCAATTTTCGGATAGATAATTGGTCCTCCTCGACCTTCAATCAAAGGTTTAGAGTCTTTAGCGAGAGTTATACGTGTAGCTGTCATAGTCTCATTAGCAGGTGGTTGACTGGTTGAGTGGATAGGGATAACGTAATTTATAAAAGTACTAAAAGTAAGGAAAAACAAAGAAATTCGTAGGGGTCTAAGGAGAAGAGTTAATCCTAAAGGTTCACTATCGAGTAAGTTCATCTTGACGCCTAAGGATCGTACAGTTGGTTCCCCGGCAGCGGCGCCAAAAACTTGTTGGTTCCCGATCAGGTCGGTGTCGTTAACGATTACTAACCGGGCACCAGCAGTGGGTGTTTTAAATTTGTAATTGCGGGGCCTAAGTTTTCCCTAACAATGCTAATCCTAAGGGTGAGCAAGTGGTAGGTATGACCTAGAGTCGTTCTTCAAACCGACTGAATTGAAACTAAGGCGAGGCAGATGAGGGCTTTCAAACTAGTGAATGGTTTATAAAATAGTGGGGGTTTTGGTTTTTATATTAACTAACTTAGGCAAGTAAATAAATAAAAGCGAAATAAAAGTAAAACGTAAAACAAATAAAATAAAGATAGTGTTTGCTGAGATTTCGTTAATTAAGTTATGGGATGATATTTGGAGAAACTATTTTGAAAGATATTAGTTAATTATCATTCTTGAATGCTTGCATGTAAACACTAGATTCCCTACTAATTAAAATCCCATTAGCATGTCACACCGGGAGCTAGGTTATGGTAACATTACAAAGTATTTTGAATAATAAGCAAAATCTTAACTAAGGTCTAATGATACTTTCATATGAACGGGAACAAAATCTTAAGGTACTAGACATTACTGAATCATATAACGATTTTTCGTCATCCTAACATATTCATGTATTTAAAACAGTTCATTTATGACTTTAAACCAGCCCTTGCTTAAGACTACCCAATAAATCCCCTAATTATCCACAGCGTTCTTCACTTTAAGTGGTTCCGCCGCTTCAAACCTTGGCCATGTCTTGTCCTATGATAATCCCCCATGTAGCCTTGCGGTTCCATAGTTTCATACCTTTGACAAATTATATTGACACAGATAATTGACTGCCTTTTAATTGGACGTCGTAAAAAGGTGTTGTAATCACGTTTATTGGTGGAAAGGCGATAGATTAATTTGAAGTTTAAAAGTCTATTTAGAAAGGTTAATTAAACTAGGTTTCTCATTTTATATATATTAGTCCGTAATATAACTACCTTCGGTCGTTACGCAGCTTCCACGTATTTGTAGTACACCTAAAGTGTTTCCAACGCTATACTGAGTAACAGTCGAATAGGGGCCATCATATTACTTCATAATATTGTATCGTTTCGTAATATGACTACCTTCGGTCGTTCCTCGACTTCCATACATTTGTACTCCACCTTGAAGTGTTTCCAGTACTATATCGAGTAACAGTTGAATAGGGGCCGTCATATTATTTGACGATAATTAAGACCATTTATATTTTACTACTATGATGATCCTAAGGCAACAATCAAACAAGAACATGCAATAAGACGATCAAAGCAATATTACCGATCTTTAATATTTAATTATAAATCATCCCATAATTAACTAACTACATCGCAAACAAACACAATAGTAATCTACTCGCTAATCATGGCATAAACGATCTCTAGCATAATTAAAGCATACATATTTAATTAAGATAGATAAGGATAGAAATAACCGAGATTAATATGCGAGAAGGAATAGACTTGAATTAATAAGAGTTGCTCCAAGCGTACACCAAAGATTACAAACACGTTCCTCACCAAAGAATACAAGCTCGTTCCTTGCTTCTATTTTAACTAGCCTAATACTACTCTAAAGCAAGAAAATAAACAAAGAAATAAAAGCTAGAAGCTATAGAAAGAAAGTGTGTTTTTCCAAGGATAGAAGGTGTATGGGAGGTGTGTCTTGCAAATGAACCAAAGCCCCATATTTATAGGTGAGCTTTGGCTCACATTAGCATCAAGAGGTGCATGTTAGAAAAAGGTAGCCAAAAGGGTGCACCGGGTACTGTACAACACGAAAAGTAGGCGCACCGGGTACTGTACAACACGAAAAGTAGGCGCACCAGGTACCAAAACTTGCCAAAAACGGAAACCGAGGCGGAGCACTGTAGCCGGCGGCGGCACTGTAGCAGCCGGCGGCGGTACTGTAGCAACCGGCGGCGGCCGGCGGCTACCCGCCCCGTTTCGCTTCGTTTCTTGATTCGTGCGTATTTTCTTCGTTTTGCATCCGTTTGCGTCGATTATTTTTTTGTTGGATTTGTAATTCAAAAATGAAGATTTTGACATAAGATAGGCCCTGAGATGAGGTCCCTAGCTCCAGATATTGTGTACGAATCATTTGGATCTTCCGGCGGGCGTAGAATCTTCGTTCTTTGTCCGTTTTAGTTGATTCTTCTTCTGTTGGATTCGTATTTTAAAAACGAATATCTTGGATAGAATGGATGTTGGTGAAGGGCACTTTGGTCCTGAAATCTCGTTTTGATGCCTTGAATCTTCAAACGTGTGTGGAATTTTCATTTTTCATCTGTTTTGCTTGATTTTTATCGTGAAACCTTGTTTTGACCATCTTGGCATAATATCATTGATTTGTACTGTTTTTGAACTAATATGCCAAGAATCGTTCCCGAATGAGAGAGATATCGGTAGTAAAAACGTGACTTTTTACGCGATATCAAGCCGCCTTAGATAAATTAGCTGTTAGGAGATTCTTTCCGATTAGGTTTACCCAAACTTACCCGAAAGTTATCGCTAACCTTAGAATAGTATAATTTAGTTAAATAATTAAAAATGAAAAATACAAAAATATCTTTCTACGATTCGCCGCCCTCTAGCCCCGTTTCTCCATTCGCACACAAGACGACCGAATAAATGATGGCCATGGACGACGCTGAGTTCTTCGACTGTCTAGAACGAGAGTTAGAATCCGACTTCTACTCTACATCTACAACTTCATCCGAAGAAATCTCCGCTAGCCCAGACGACGATTCTAGAACCTTAGGGAAATTCTTAGATCTTGACTTTGGATCCAATGAATCTCAGCAGAAGATTTCAACTTCTGTCTGTAGCATTCTAAGCTATCAGGTTATACCTGCATCTGAGATCTCATTCCCCTTAGAAAATTTCTCAAAATTCTCTGATTTTGATGGTACCTCTGAAAATCTTCAAACCTTTCGTTTTCCACCCCTTGAAGAACGCATCCCCATAAGGAATGAAGACGTTTACGAATACCCTCCAAAATCACAATTTTTTATAAATATCGTACCAGAGCATGCGTACACCATATACCGTGTCGTTGTTAGGGATATACCTGAAAATGAAGAAGTCCGCTATGTTGGCAACTCTTTTGATCCTGATAGGAGGTTAGATGTTTGTAGGACATTTTCCAGACAACTAAATTCATCAGACTTTCCTTTTTCGGTTGAACAGAGAGAAGTCAGTAGTATGATTGACAATAAAATAGGTATTCTCCACTATCTTCCAAACCAAAAGGAAAATGGCATCTTCATACAGTATCGAGAGAAAGAACTAAAGCTTATATCAGAAATAGACCTACTAATGGACCTATTTGCCAGCACCGATTATCAACCGGTTTCACAAACCCTGATTAATTGCTATGTTGCGGCTATGATATATGAGCTTGAGTTCTGGATTTCAAAAGATCCCATCATACCTCTCATCATTTCTGGAAAAATTCCATTCTTCGTAGATCCCGCCACCTATTTAATCAACAAGTTGTTAGAGATATTTGATTGAACGTAAAAAGTCACGTTTTTGTGTACATAATTCCCACCTTTTTAGCACCAAACTTGATGAAAACACTTAATATTAATACTTTTTCATCCTAAATCATCATCATGGCTAAAAATGAGGAGTTGCTTTAAAAATCAATTAAAATGGTTAAATAACGTACAAAATAAAGCATAAACGATACAGTCACGTTCTATGAGCACATTTAAGCATATTACCTTGAAATTATTCTTAGATTATCTCATTGTGATCTTCAGGTAATTACGAGAACGTGGACATAAAGAACGCTGGAAACGGACCAAGAATGAAGAAGTTATGACCAAACGAACTACGACTAGGCGACCAAGACTTACGATCCAGTGCACAAGACAACAAACCATGGCACACCACCCCCTAAGGGGCGTATACTGTGACACCCGACAATTTAGGTTAACTTTTAAACTTAATTGAAACCCTAATTACATGTATTTAGATGTGATTTAGGCTAAATACTTGTAATTACTTGTAACTATTTGTATATTATTGTGAATATACACCTACGTAATTGTTTTATATTACGCTTACGTAATTAGTTGTAATTACGCGAAACAACCGGACGGAGTCCGACTTAATATACGACGTTGGTGAAAACATTTCTATAAATAACTTAAATCTATTTTTAGAAGTTATTTATCATATATTATTATTTTGTTTAAATAATGCACGAAAAACCTAGACGTTTTGACTAAAACATCTCAAACACGATAAAAACGCGCGAATCGCATTCGACAACGAAACGAAAATCGATAAATATTTCGGTAACACAAAATAAAGTATTTTAATAATATTTCAATGAAAATTTATCCCAAATATATCGTTAATTAAAACAACAAAAGAAAATGTTATGCGATTTAACAAATTAACGAATTAACGAACGAACGAACACTGTACGCAACACAGCTTGGAAACAGAAATTTAATCACAAACCCCCACCCCATGGGCCCCCAAAACCGGCCCCCTTACTACCACCCTCCCTCCCCACTAACCATTCATGCAAATGACAATGATTAGATTCTTTCCCTCTCACCATTTAGCTTCCATGCACTCCTCTTTCATTTTCTTTCACACTCCACCAATTCTCTCAAATTTGCTCTCATTATTTTCTCTCAAACTCAGAGAAAAACTCAGCCCTTAACCACCAAGAACAACCACAATAAACCACCAAAGGGCCACCATCAACCACCAACAAATTTCTTAACTATTTGTAATAATAATAAGCTCAAGAGCACTAACACCATCATCTCATCTCATCTCCATCAAATCCTTGTAAGGAAACTCATCGCTACTCTCATCTATGTTTAATTACATGTTTTATAGTCCATCTAACTTGATTATGTCCAAAATCCTTGCTAAAAATCGTTTTTATAAATTATACATAAACATACATAATCTGTCTCAGAAAACTCAGTCCACAAAATCGACCATAACTTGAGTTCTAAGAGGAGTTAGACAACAAATCTTATATCAAAATTTTCGTATGAAAGAGAGATACAACTTTCGTGTTTTACACTTTTACCAGAACTGTACAGATTATTAGTGATAAACCAATCTTTGAGGCTGGTCTGGAAATTATCGAAAAATATGTTCGGTTGTTACGCGGAATTAATTGACTATCGAAATGGACACTATAAATCTCAGAAAATTTATGTTAGATACTAGATTAGTAGGTGATCAATTGATAAAAATTGTGGACCTTATTTTGGAGCAGAAGTTATAGAAATCTAGTGGCGAACCAAACCGACAAAAACCGAAAATATGAAACTTTGAAGTTTCAGTATTCGTATTAAAAACCGACACCTCGAAATGACTCCGACACGAACCGAAAAATTATTTGAACTCTATTAACTGAAATATGGGTTGGGTAAAAGTTTCGGGTCAAACCGAGTAGGTTTGACCAAGTCAACAAAAACGGCTCGGTTTCTAAAAATGACAAAACTTACTATTTTTGAAAAATGTTAACAAAAATGGGTTTGGGTGACTTAGTTAGTAACTTGGACCTAAAACTAAACTTGGAAAGTTTCCCGAATTAGAAACCGACACTTAGAACACTTGGACCAAATACTCTAACCCATAAATTGGTAAGTGTCTCATAAATTGGTAAGTGTCTCATAAATTGGGAAGTGTCTCATAGACTGGTAAGTGTCTCATAAATTGGGAAGTGTCTCATAAATTGGCAAGTGTCACATACATTGGCAAGTGTTACTAAGGTTTGACCAACTTTGACCAGGTTTGACCAGTTTGACTAAGTTTGACCAACTTTAACCTACGGTTTGAGGTCTTTACGAACTAAATAATCTATTAACAACACACAATATGTACTAATGTATAGTATGCAACGAAACAAAACTAATAATAAAATCTTAATGAATTATTATTACAAACTTTCACCAACGGGTCGTACGCGTTTTTGACAAACGAACTTGAACAAGTATTTGACATAACTAGTTGAACGGATAACTAACTTTAGGTGGACATTAACCCTCTACTTACATAGATGGTCTTTTGAGACATCTACTTACTTACAACCTTATACGTTTAGGACTTTATATGGTTGCACTTTGGGACACTCATTGCTTGCTTATTTGATTATTTGCTAGCTGTTGCTAAACTCAGGTGAGTTTCATAGCCCCACTTTTTACTGCTTTTTACTTTGGGGTGAGAATACATGCTCTGTTTTATAAACTGTTTTACATATGAACGCAAGTAATGAAAACTCTTATACTAATTGCATGAGTAACTAAACCAAACTACGATGGCCCCTAACAAATATCATAGTACGTTAATTAATACTAAGCGCGAAGATTATGGATAGATCTATCGGGACCTAACAATCCGCCATCCGGGTTAGTCGCTCTAACCACTATACGGATGCATAATATTTCGTACAGCCGAGTGTACTGGTTATACACTCACTGGGGGTAAACAACTACGGTTAAGCTTCAGACTATGAGCTCATGGCAATAGTATACTAAGATTCACTTTGGCATTCGTGCTACTTTGATAACTATGAAATCTTACGGTTCATACTATGATTTTAACTGCGTAAACCTATGAACTCACCAACTTTATTCATGTATTTCTCAGGTTCACAGACGCAGTAGGACTACCCACAGGAAACAAGGCAGTAGGATGCTTTTGGAAAGCATTAGCTCGAGTCTCATGTTTTCACAAACAACAAGAGATTAGATTGTATTACGATATTTTGTATCAACATTTATGTATTAGAAATCTCTACATTTTTAATGCGAAATCCAATGTTTTGATATAACATTTGTAACCGTTTTATTTATGAAATGTAACTTTTTATTAAAACGTCTCATATAGAGGTCGTTTGTTGTAATCTTTATGTGATGATATTTGATTGGTCGTAGCCCCGTGACACCTCATACTTCTGCTACCACGTGTTTCGGGGGTGCGACATATACCACCCCTACAGGGGGCGTATATGACCCCTATAGGGCCGTATACCACCCTTATGGGGGCGTATACTACCCCTAGAGGGTGGTATACCACCCCTTTTGGTGTCTAATACCCCCTCGTGGGTGCTGTATACCCCCTTTTTGGTATCCGATACTACCCTTGTGGTGCCGAATTTCTGAGCTAGGGGTGGTAATTCAGTGCAAATCGAAAGAATCAGGTGTCAAGTTGTGGAAGCTAGTATTGGAAGCCTTTGCCTATAAATACAAGACCAAACCTCCTCATTTCACACCACCTCCAACGCACACAATTCACACACACTTAGTTTCTCTCACTAGTTTCTTACTCTAGGTTAGTTAGTTAGTTAGTAGTTAGTTTCTCGTTAATACTTAACGGGACAAACAGAGGGGCTCTTGTGTAATATTTGTTGAAAATACTTGGAGGGTGCTTTTGTAATATTCGAGGCTCTGCTCGTAATTTTCAGCTTATATTCAGACTATGCATTTATTACGGTTATCTCTTTCCTTATTTATTATAATGAATGCTATTATTATTATGCTAGATTTAGGATTCATTACCATGATTAGTGAGTAGTTAGCTTGTGTGTTTGTTGTGATGTAGTTAGCCGTTATAATGGGGGATGATGTTAATTTAACATATAATTGAAAACTATGTTCTGTTTAACTTTTCATCTATGATTATAAACTGTTTTCGAAACTATCGCATTTCCTCTAATAAACATGGTTAAAACTCTGAAAGGCAAGGAGTCGCGAACCTTGTTCTGAGAGTAATTAATTATCGGTGCTATTTATGCATGGTCTGATTTTGAAGCTTTGGAAATACTGTTAAACTAAATATATAGTACAACGTGAATTAATCATGGATTTATTGGGTAATATTAAGTGAGGGCTGGTTTATATCATAGATGGGTAAACTTTAATACAAACTTAGTTAAACGGGTTCAGAGTGACCTGAATGTGCAATACGTGTGGAACACCGTAAAACGTCCTAGTACCTAGTATAGTGCTGGAACCACCTCTGGTGTAGTACAAACACATGGAAGCTATGGAACGGCCATCGGTGTATACACTCTGATGCGTGTGAAAGCGTCTAGTTTTATTATTTATAAAGTACATGATATACCAATCACTACTATCACACAACCAGGCAAGAATACCCGATCGGAATAGTATAGCTATGGTAAGTCCAGGTCGAACACAGAAACACATGAACGATGTTATTCAATTAAATTGGAATTATTCAGAAAGTAGTAAAATAGGGGAACGTTTTAGTTCCGTACGAACGTTCAAGATGAACTAAATACCCAAACCAACAACATAAAACAAGATAAGAGGAACATATAAACAGTCGGAGATAGACATGTAATTGCTTAGGTTCTTCCACTCAGATTCATATTATCCGGTTCATGTGTTTTGATTGTCTGATTGTGATTTCTTTTACATTAACTTAGTTACTAATCAAAGAATCCAAGTTAAATGTATATTAGTCTCCGGTTCTGGTTAACTAATATCTACAATCTAGAGTCCCACATTAAACATCGATCCGATGTCGCAAGAATGTTGCTCTATTGCGTGCTTTTCCCTAGATTATGCATTAAGTATTCACGACTTGTTATGATTATCCTCGTGGTATGACTCAACAGTACCTACTAATAATCTCTTACTAGCTTGCTCATTTTAGATTGATTAGTTACTAGTCTCTTAACCTATCAGACTCAACACATTTAGCAATGACTATAAACCTAGATTCATAATCATCAATAATCAATAACATCAAAGGAACTCAATCTCAATGACACTATCAACCACGTTAAGTAGTAACTAACAATCACCAATAAACAAGGATTCACGGATAACATAACAATCTTCAATCAGGCGAAACACAATTATAACCATCAAATAATCATAATCAAAGGTTATTAATCTAGACAATAAACAATAACTCTAATCCATGATTCAATCATACGAAATCAGATTCAATATCCAAAACAAAACACATAGACATGTTTAGAATTGAAATCGGAAGATGATACGCAAACCGAATCGATGAACCACGCGAAATAGGATCAATTGGCATCAATCCTAACCTTCTTGCACCTCCAAATCGTCATTGAAAACCCTCTGGAAACTGTTTTTGTTGAATTAGGGTTTTGGGTTAAAAATTATCGTTAAAATGAGGCAAAATAGGGTTTTATGGGTTTTCTGCCGAATTGATCCATACGGCGTATGGAAATTCCATACGGCGTATGGATTGAAAACAAGCCCGGCCCAGCTCCGCGAATATTGGGCCTCCACCGCTTTAATCCATACGGTGTATGGATATTCCATACGGCGTATGGATTGAATTTCCAGACTTCTTCACCATTCGATCATCTTTTACTCCGACCCAATCTTCTCTTGTCCATTTTTATTCTTTTAGCAACTTTTCTTCATAATTAGCTCGTTTTCTGTTTCTTTTCGATCCAAACTCCATTTAAACTCCTAAATGCAAATATGAACGAAATAAGTATCTTATTCATACAAAATGCATTAGAAATCTATTGAACGAAGGGGTAATTAGTACTATAATTTAGTACATTTTGGCGTTTATCAAACATCCCCCACTTGAATCCTACTTGCCCTCAAGTAGGCTATCGATTTAAAACTTATAAACGACAAAATTTAGTAGGCAGACAATGACATATAGGGACTTACATACTAGCTAGCATTTTGCAAACCAAATTTTTAGCTTAAAAACAATTCAACTTTAAGATTTAGCTATCAAGAAACTCTTCTAGGAAACCGAATTTCCTCATGCATTATTATTATGTATACAAGATGGCTCACAATGTTTACCGATATTGTTGTCCACCTAAACAATCTATATTTCAGAAATTGAGCTTGACTTATCATTATTCTAGCAGCTTTACCCTTGATTCTCAAATGCAAAATACCCTTATACATATAACGTGCTAATATTACACATATCATGGATATCCAATTAAAATAATCATTTTTCAGGTCAAGACATTGGTGATAGGTCTGTGCCTTAACACAACAGAGCGACATAACTTGACCTTGGTTTAGCATAATAACTTTTTAGTCAAACCATTGGTGGCAGGTCTGTACCTTAGTACAACAAAGCGATATAATTTGACTACATTTTAAAATCTTGAGTTCGTTTAAACTCTTTTTGCTCTTTTTCATTAAATATACTGGCGGAGACCAGGTCTGTACTTTCGTACAACAGAGAAAACAACACCAGTATATCCCCAAATGATATTAATTAAATACCAAAATTATGGCATATCGCACGCTATCATATATAAGAATTAAGACTAAAGTCATACATTGCTAAAGTTCCTCTCGGAATATCGCATACTTCTTACATTAATTTTATTTAATATCTCAACAACTTACACATAGATTGCCTATCGATACATCACATGATGTACTATCTAATATTTTAAAATTTAATTTCAAATTATCCTTTGAATTTCCCAGATTTGTTACAAGATTTTTTAATCTTAAAGAGAATACATTTTTAAAACAAAAATTTGGGTTGAAAAATGACATAACATAGAATGCCTTCTAGCTATGTTCCCTAAAAATGCCTTAAAAACAAAGTTTTAAAGTCTACCAATATTTATCGATTTATAACTCAGGACAATTACATTTCTTTTCCCCCATCCCCCATTTAAAATAAAGAAATGTCCTCATTGCAAAACAAGAAATCGTAAAATAGGGAATAGAAAAGAAGTGAACAGAAAACTCCCCTGATCTTGAAGAAAAATGCTTTCTTGATCTGATTATGAAAATATACAACAGCACACTTCCGTAGGCATCACGGTTGCATTTAGCATATGCAACAAGCATTTAAACCCCTCGGTATCCCGAGTGGACGAGTTATAGTCTCGTGAGGGTTTCTAGGGAACACACCCACAAAGTTCGAAACTGCAAAACAACTAACAAGAAGACAAAAAGTAGAACAAGAAAATGAAATATAAAATAATTAAAAGTTAAAACTACTTATTAACAAACAGAGCAGACAACATAATCTTGTCGCAAAAACAGCCCTTCCAACCGCCGTGTAACACCCCTAAATTTGTAAGTTTAAATAATATAATATGTGTTTATTTGTTTAAGTTATAAATATGTGTTTAAATTTTGTTATAAGTTAAAGACAAGTTAAAAAGGACTAAATGTGTTAAGTTATTTGTGGGAATAGGATTTAGAATGTAAAGAAGAAGGGGTTAGAGGGACTAAACTTGTTAAGTGCTGTAAGTAGAAGGGTTTAAATGCAAAGTGTAGTATTAAAATCAAGTTCCAGCTCTTTCTTGTTCCTCCTGTATGTGAAATAAACAGAAAACAGAGAGAGAGATAGAGAAAGATACGATTGAGAGAGAGAGGAGAAGAAGAAAGCATCAAAGTGAAGCTAGGGTTTATGTGTTTAAGGTTCTTGTTATCTATTTAATCTTTACTAAGGTATAAATCTTCTAATTCTTTGTTTAATTTCATAGTTTAAAGTATTTATCATAAACCCTAGTTATGGGTTTAAGAGAAGTTCTAAATTAATGATAGATATGTGATGTTAAAGTGATTATTGAATTAGTATTGTTAAAAGTTATGTCTAATTAAACATATGTTCATAAGTATGGTTAATTAGTAGACTATAAAGAGAATTAATATGAAAATGATGAAGTTAGTGATATGTAATCACTTATGATGTTGATAGTAATGAAGTTAATGATATAAAGTATTATAACTTGTAAGTTGAAAGAAGTTTATTAAGATACATGTGTAATTTGATAAACAAGTGTTAATGAATTAACACTTATGTTGAAAGTCAAGAAATTATATGTGATTAAGTGATTTATGTGAATTATGTGCCTATGTGTTTAGGTGATCAAAGTGCTCAAGTTGGACCAAGTGTTTCTTTTAATCTAAAGCAAGGTAAGTATTGGGATTTTGTTGAAGTAGTGATTTCTATGTCATTTGTTTGATGTTAATCAAGGAATGACATTAGGGTCACTTGTGGAAGTAGTTAATCCTTGTGATTAACTTTGTGGAAGTGATTAAGGATCCTTAATTGTTTAAGTGTTTAAGTTATGTTGAAGTATCCCTTACTTACTAAGCGTTGTGCTTATTGTTTTAAGTTTATCATTTTTAGGTGAATCAAGTGGTAAGCGTGAAGGTTTGGGCAAGGGACCGGCTTAAAGACTAATGGTGGCTTGTTGCTAGTCGGTAACAAGTTTTACATCCTTTTGAATCATGCTCGTGATATGTAAAAGACCACCCCTTTTTGTTAAGAAATCATGACTTTGTAATCACTAAGTCAAAGGTTTAAGTTTTGGTTTGTAAAAAGGTTAAAGTACATAAGTGTTGAAAGTTGAAGTTGTATGATAACAATACTTTGGTTTGACTTAGAATAGTCAATGTGATGATATTTTGATATTAAACCAGTGGTTATTTGGGTAAATATCCAAACGGGTCAAGAAAGTGTCTAATTGGGCATTCGTTGAATTAAAGAGTTAAATTGAGTTATGATGCAAGTATATAGCTTGTAGTCATTGCTTTAAGTCTTATTTTTATAGTTAAAGAATGTGTCAAAGTTTGAGAACTTGGTTTGGAATGGTTTGTAATTTGGTATGTCACTAAAATGAGTTAAAATGGTCGTTTTGGTGTCATTAGTTCAAATCTCGTATAAATGTGAAATTTTGAAAAGTGAAAATTAGGAAACGTTTGAAGGGTCATATTATAAGTGTCTGCAAAGTTTTAAATTCCCAGGTTTTGTCGTTTGAAAGATATGCGTGTTTAAAGTTCGGGGTTTGGTCATAATGAAAAAGCCAAATTCTGACCTGCTGTGCAGGTGGTAGAAGCCGGCGGCTTTGATAAGGAAGCCGGCGGCTTAAGATGGGAAGCCGGCGGCTCCAAAGGCCTAACCGGCGGCTTGTAAAGTCTTTAAAACTCAATTGACTTCTGTTAAGATCTGTTAGCTCAAAACCTATATCACCCGGCGGTTGATAAGGGGAAACCGGCGGGTTGTGTTGTCAAGCCGGCGGCTAGTAAGGTCAAGCCGGTGGCTTCCTTCAGTGCAGATTTCTTTTAAACTTTGTTGTTAAATAAAATTGATAATTGACAGTAGATATAAAAAAAAAAAAAAAAAAAAAAAAAATTTACGGGGTGTTTCACGCCGGCTGGTGCGCACAACCACCGGTTGAGAGTCTGTGCAAACCAAATTCAAAATATCCGCTCTATTAAATATTAAACTATATAACAAGCATATATATATAATTAACATATAAACAATTTTATACAAAATATATATATTTTAAATTTTTTAATTTTAAAAAAAAATAATTTTTTTCTAATTTTTTTTTTAACTTTTGTTTTCTATAGTTTCCAACTTAATCGAATAAACACCCGTTCCCTGATAGAAAATCAGTCCAACCGGTTAAGTGTTCCCCGACAGAACAAAAGTCCAACCGGTTAAGCGTTCCCCGGCAGCGACGCCAAAAACTTGATGCGTGTGAAAGCGTCTAGTTTTATTATTTATAAAGTACATGATATACCAATCACCACTATCACACAACCAGGCAAGAATACCCGATCGGAATAGTATAGCTATGGTAAGTCCAGGTCGAACACAGGAATACATGAACGATGTTATTCAATTAAATTGGAATTATTCAGAAAGCAGTAAAATAGGGGTACATTTTAGTTCCATACGAACGTTCAAGATGAACTAAATACCCAAACCAACAACATAAAACAAGATAAGAGGAACAGATAAACAATCGGAGATAGACATGTAATTGCTTAGGTTCTTCCACTCAGATTCATATTATCTGGTTCATGTGTTTTGATTGTCTGATTGTGATTTCTTTTACATTAACTTAGTTACTAATCAAATAATCTAAGTTAAATGTATATTAGTCTCCGGTTCTGGTTAACTAATATCTACAATCTAGAGTCTCACATTAAATATCGATCTGATGTCGCAAGAATGTTGCTCTATTGCGTGCTTTTCCCTAGATTGTGCATTAAGTATTCACGACTTGTTATGATTATCCTCGTGGTATGACTCAACAATACCTACTAATAATCTCTTATTAGCTTGCTCATTTTAGATTGATTAGTTACTAGTCTCTTAACCTATCAGACTTAACATATTCAGCAATGACTATAAACCTAGATTCATAATCATCAATAATCAATAACATCAAAGGAACTCAATCTCAATGACACTATCAACCACATTAAGTAGTAACTAACAATCACCAATAAACAAGGATTCACGGATAACATAACAATCTTCAATCAGGCGAAACACAATTATAACCATCAAATAATCATAATCAAAGTTTATTAATCTAGACAATAAACAATAACTCTAATCCATGATTCAATCATACGAAATCAGATTCAATATCCAAAACAAAACACATAGACATGTTTAGAATTGAAATTGGAAGATGATACGCAAACCGAATCGATGAACCACGCGAAATAGGATCAATTGGCATCAATCCTAACCTTCTTGCACCTCCAAATCGTCATTGAAAACCCTCTGGAAACTGTTTTTGTCGAATTAGGGTTTTGGATAAAAAATTATCGTTAAAATGAGGCAAAATAGGGTTTTATGGGTTTTCTGCCTAATTGATCCATACGGCGTATGGAAATTCCATACGGCGTATGGATTGAAAACAAGCCTGGCCCAGCTCCGCGAATATTGAGCCTCCACCGCTTTAATCCATACGGCGTATGGATATTCCATACGGCGTATGAATTGAATTTCCAGACTTCTTCACCATTCGATCATCTTTTACTCCGACCCAATCTTCTCTTGTCCATTTTTATTCTTTTAGCAACTTTTCTTCATAATTAGCTCGTTTTCTGTTTCTTTTCGATCCAAACTCCATTTAAACTCCTAAATGCAAATATGAACGAAATAAGTATCTTATTCATACAAAATGCATTAGAAATCTATTGAACTAAGGGGTAATTAGTACTATAATTTAGTACATTTTGGCGTTTATCACACTCTAACTTGCATTAGTGCGCAAGGCATGGAATGCCGTAAAACGTCCTAGTACCTCGTTTAAGTGTCGGAACCATCCTTCTGGAACGGTTCCCATATACCAAAGCTATGGAACGGCCGTCGGTGTACACATTCAGAGTAGCACTGGGTCAATCACCAGCTCTGAACTCTAACAAACCATCGATGAAAAGTTAACAGACACTTTCCGAATTAGGTCTTACATGCTCCACTTAGATTAGGTTACTTTATGTTGTTAAGAACGGTGAGATTTTAAATATTGGTCTGTTGCCTTATTCATGCGCCCAGGGGTTAACCCCAAGAAGGGTCACTTGTCCTCACCAAACAGTGTTGGGGGCTGAGCAGCCTGATCTGATCAGAATCATGATAGCCTAGTACTCAGTGACATATTGTCTGAGAAATCAGACAGTAGGGTACTAGTGTTTACACCATAAGTATCTAAAACAAGTAGAACACAAATACTTAGAAAGAACGCTTTCAAAACATCATCTCCCCTTAAGGCTAACGAAACCACAACAAACGCTCCTCTCCATACTGATTATCTCTTATATTTTATTTCGCTGCTTATTTAGTTTAAAATAGGACCTAAGTAAACAAAACTAAATCAAAACCTTTTAAAAAAAACAAACCCTACTAAATCGAATCGAACATACGGACGACTGTGTTTCACAATACGGTTAATCTTAAGAACGACCCTGAGTCATTACTTACCACTATTCATAGTTATAAGTTAAACTTAGGTCCCCAGCTCTATAAATTTAAAATCACCCACACATTGATCCACGGTCTCGACGGTTGGTCCGACGACAACCGACTTCTCTGGACCCGATCAAAGGTTTTTGGCGCCGCTGTCGGGGAATCAATCGTAGTGTCCAGACAAACTTTTCTATTTAGTACCACCTATAAGTATCCATAGTTTTCTTTTTCTTGTTCCAACCAACAATTCCTTCCCACAACACACGACGACATTTGACCAGATCATCTAGGACTGAACCACTCATTTTCACACCCGATCCTGAGTCGATTATCTGAACAGTCCGCAAAGAAAGACGCTCTCGCTTCCAACAGATGGCCGTACGGATTACTCTTGCCGACCACACCAAGCTGTCGTGGCCCCTATTGGTCGGACGGATTTGATTCCGGTCGTTGATCCAACAGCAATAGAGGCGGCGAACAGTGGGTTTTAAATTTGTAGAGCAGGGGAATCCTAAGCTGTATACTACTGACAGACCTAAAAGGGCAGCAAGTGGTATGTATGACTCAGGTGTCATTCTTCAAACTACAACGGGCATGGGAGTCTAGGAAGTTTTATTATCTTTGGAGATTCAGCTAGGTTTTTTTTAAAAGCTTTTGGATAGGTTTTGTTTTTATAACTAAATACTAATTAAATAAAGAAAACAGAACTAAAGAGGTTTGTACGGAGACTCGGTCAACAGAGGATAAGCGAGTGTTTACTATGATTTCGTTAAATGTTATTGATGAATAGTCAAGGGTAAGGCTACTAGATGTGATGACTAACCCGGAGAGGATAGAAACATAACTAATGCAAAGTATTGTACCTACGACCGTTCCGAGGCTTCCATACGTTTGTACTCCACCAATTGGTGTTTCCAGCACTATACCGAGTAATAGGGCGTTTTACGGTTTTTCCGTTACATTAATTAGGGTTCCACATTACTCCCGCAGATTTCCTATATCCTAATGAGCTACAACTACAATCCTATTAAATATCTAACGTAGAGTTGTCCGCAATCAGATAAATAACATGTCACGTGGATAGCAGTTATAGAAGTCAGATACACCGGAAGTTCTCCCAAATGTACAGACCAATTTAACCGACGACTATCCTCGAATCCTGGTC
The DNA here is from genome assembly GCA_949592205.1 of Helichrysum umbraculigerum. Lineage (NCBI taxonomy): Eukaryota > Viridiplantae > Streptophyta > Magnoliopsida > Asterales > Asteraceae > Helichrysum > Helichrysum umbraculigerum. The sequence goes on from CATIUR010000003.1 coordinate 76,725,567, forward strand.
CCCAGTCACAGTCATCAGAGATGTCTGTATCGTAGCGTGAATTGTTGATTGAACAAGAACACGAACGGGGATAATCCCGCGGACCAAGTTGGGATAATCGGGCTAACGATCAGTTAAATTGTTCAGCATTACAGATATAAATCATTACAACTATTCCATGCATGTTAATCCACTGTGTAAACCAATATTCTGTGTCTGAAAACCTAATTATACAGTTACTGATATGAACCAAGGGGATAACTCTAGCATGCATCATTCCTAAGGCAACAATCAAACAAGAACATGCGATAGGGTAACACATAACAGAGCACCGTAATCCTAGCATAGCAGATAACCAATAATTAAATCATAAATATCCCGAAAGTTCTCTCAAAGATATATAACAGATAAACATGAATCTAACCTATCTCTAATCCTACGCTCCGTGTCTCTTATGATTTGTTTCAACCTAGAGAACACGGCCATACCAAGTTCATTGATCATCAAGTATAGAATAGGTAGAGAACGTACCACTAGTAATTGGCCAAGTTCTAGCAGGAAGCTTCTAACCACAGCATAGGTTGGATAGATAAACATTCGAGATTCAGTTTACGAGTTTATACACAGTTTAAAGTAACACGGGCAGAGTAACAGCATGGCATAAACATTTTGACTATTCTAACATAACTACATCATAGTAAACACAAAAAAATGTCTAGCCTAACATTATATATCTAGCATACAATCCTAAACAAGCATAAACAAAGCAACACATGTTTAAAACTGGAAAGTAAGAGATATATAAATAGAACCTGATACGAATTTATTACAGACAGATCTTCGCAAATACAATGTCTTGGAGTGCCTCCGTACAAAAGCTAAAAGCTACCTCTACCTAACTATCTCTCTAACTAGCTCAATTCTAGAGAGAGAAAATCCCCTAGAGAGAGAAACTAGAGAGAGAGTGATGTGTGTGAGAGAGAAAGTGTAGGGAGAGAATGAAATGAGAAAGTTGGTATGTTGGTGAAGTGAGGGGTGTCCACTATTTATAGGCAAAGCATTAAATCGCACGTACAACTCACGAAGCAGCACGTACAAGCAAATGAAGCACGATATGGGGGTGCAGAGGCCGTATACGGCCTTGTAAGGGCCGTATACGGTGTAGTGAGGGCCGTATACGGTCTCACAAGGGCCGTATACGGTGTGTGGGGCCGTATACGGGCTCTGTCTGATTTCGTTCGTTGCTTAAAACGTCCGTATCTCCTTCGTTATGCGTCCGTTTGACTTGATTCTTTCGCCTGTGGTTTCGTAATTCCGTTACGCTTCTAATGATGCCAATCTCACAGAAATTGGATGTGTAGAGCTTAGGCGTAGCCGAAATGACTTTTAATGGCTCTGAAAGCGTAGTGGTTTCTCCGTCCTTTGGCCGTTTCACTTGATTCCAGATTTTTCCGTCTCGATTTTACCTGTACAACAGATGGTAGAAGTTAGGAGGTGTGCCTTGACAGGAAAATGAGATCGAAGGAATCGACCTGTATTAAAATGCCGTGCTTTGTGCATTTTTAGAGTGTTTTCAGTGAATTTTATCACAACGTCTACTTTTGAACCATTTTAGTGTATTTTAGTAAATAATCAATGTTTTGGAATGTTTTCACTAAAGAAAGGTTCAAAATGTGAGGAATAATGCTTCTAAAAACATGACTTTTTACGTCACATCAAGTTATCCCACACTTAGACGTTGCTTGTCCTCAAGCAACAACTCTTTGAAAAATATTTTTAGGTCATGTTTTTAGGGACGAGTCAGAGAATATGTTCCGAGATTAGCATTTCCTCATATAAGTCAGTTACTTCTCAAAGTGTGGAGGAGGATAAGATGATCCTTCCATAAACAAAAAGAGATTCTCTTAGGCGTACATCCAAATCTCATGATCTTGGAGTACACATGACTAGGCGATCTCACTATAGGTGGTCACTCAATTCACTCAAAGTGTATCGGGTTTCCTATCAATCTAGCTCAAACGAAATCGCTCAAAGTAGCCAGTCATGCTGCACTAATCGTCATAGGCTTGATCGAGAATCGGATCTCCACCACTTAGGTGAGGACGGTGCTAATTATCTCAAGACATTCAGAGGGTTGTAATGTTTGGTGAGGGTGAAGGGTATGGATAGTGGTTTGTGAGGGTGTTTAGCTTATCCTAAAATTACTGAGATTATGAACAACTTTATTTAGAACGGAGGGGAGCGGAGAGTTGGTAGCTGTTTCAGCTTTTTGCCGGTTTTTTCATGAAAAGCAATGCTTTGAAACTTTCAGCTTTATTTGCGGAGTTATTTTCTTTTCTTTTTCTTCTTTTCTCTTTTCTTTTCTTTTCTTCAGAATTTCTTTTTAGAGAATTTCCAAGGAATTTATATTTTGAATCCTTTAGAAATCTTTTCCTCTTATCTTGATCATTTTGATTCTTTTCCAGGTGCTAATTTTTCCCGCACCATCGTCCTTCCAGTTCTCTTGTGTGCTAATTTTCCCGCACCATTTGTTGAGAAGCTTGATTTTGGAGAATGCTAATGAGTAGGATATTTGAAACAGATATTCTAAAAGGTTGTTCTTCATAACCTCAGAAATTCCAAGAAAAGTTTGGAGATAATTTTTTTGGGAAGTGGGTGAAAATTAGGGTTTTGAAGAAACGAAAGGTTTAGGCTCAACAGGGTATACTAGGCGGATCTTCGATACTAAAAATGAGCATCGGAAAGGGTTTTGGGCTTGAAAAGATATGTAAGAAATGGGTTAAGTCCTAAGGAATGTCAAGGTCATTTAATTGCACCTATACCGCGTACGGTACACACCAATATGGTCTCGAAGTGTATGTCAAGAGCAAGTTCTAATTCAGAGATACAGACATCGGCATACACACAAGAATTGAAAGTGAAGCATTAAAGATGAATGCTTTTGGGCTCAAGATACCTCACTGCAAAGGGTTGTATGTGTCTAGTCATGTTCCTTTGATTATTACTTCTTGTTTAAGCAATTCCTACCTTATTTCCTTTAGGCTTTTAGAAATATCATACTTATATTTTGAAAATGGTTTCTCTCAGTAGTATCTGAGACTCAAAAACTGAGTTAGACTCATTAATTTTGAAAAAAATTGACCTTATTTTTTGAAAAATTTTGAGAGAAAGATTACTTATTGGGCATAAAAATCACCTATTAAGGTATTCTATACCTACCATCCCACACTTAGAGGAACATTGTCCCTAATGTTCTCTTGAGTAGAGATTTTATTTATTAAAATCTCACACTTAGAGTTTGAACATGTAAGTAGATGTTTCTCAAGTGTTTAATTTGGGCTGAAATCCCACACTTAGTGATAAGTTTAGGATGAGGTACAAAAATTAAATGTACTAACATAGGCATAATAAACATAATTGAAACGGGGAGAAAGGAACAGAGAGACTCCCCATTTGTGTTTACTGGAATAGACCAGGTTTGTGCAGGAGTGGTGCTAGTGAATTGCTGGATTTTTAAGGACCAGGCTCGTTTAAGATCATCCATTTCACACAAAGCTGAATTCTGCAATAAACCACGACACACATATCATAGTATCTCATCTAGGTAACAAGTCTAAAGCGTAAGTACAGAGTCATAATACAGAAAGTAAATAATAAAGATAAAATCTAGTAATCATCAAGTAGATCATCAGTGTCAGGATCAAACTCTGCCTCAACATCCCTGTCGAAAACCGAAGTCGGGGATGGAATGGAGAAATCCATAGCAGCCATAGCCTGACTCACGATCTCGTCAGAGGAAGTGACAGAAGTATGAGCATCAAAGCTAGCCAGAAGCTGCTCTGTGAGGCCGTGATCTGGTGATGCAAATCCTGTGGGTAATGCTGGAGCAAGATCAGCAGCTGCAGTAGTGGGGCCAGTGGAAGGTCCAGCAGTAGAGAGAACAGGTGGATCAGTAGGAGGACAGAAGAAACATGGAATTCGAGATGGTCCTGGATCTGGGCCAAGCCTGAAGGGGATGGCATCAGGTCTCGGAATCTCGAGCCGCTCACAGATAGAGGACATGATGTCGTGCTGGATGGAGAGTGTCCGAAAGAGGGCCCACGAAGCAGCTGGGTCAGCCGTAGTGATACCGTACTCGAAAGTGGGTACGGGGGCTGGCAAAGGTGATGAGGGCCCCTCATCGGGCAACTCCTCGTGAGTGATCGGGACATCAGTCAGGTCCTCCTCAGTGATGGTCAGCATAGCCGCTCTCTGTACTCTGCGTCTACGGGGTCTGTGTCGTCTGCGTGGTCTCACAGCTACATGATCAGCGTCAACAGCGTCCATCCTGAAACAAGATAAAATAAACAGGTAATGCTAACAGTGATAGTTAATGAACAACACTTATCTCGGATTTTGCAATTCGAAGTCAGATAAGTGGCAAGCCTGCAATTTTATTAGTTTAGAGATAACCATACTTAATAAAAATAAACTAAGAAATAAAATGGCATAAATAAAGATAGGCTTGGGGTGCCTCCCAAGAGTGCTTGTTTTACGAGTCTCTAGCTTGACTCTTTGTACCTTTCTGTCGACTCACGGTGGTTCAAAGATAAAGACATCTTCCCTGATGGGAAAGTCTTCGAAGTAATGCTTTAAGCGATGACCATTAACCTTAAAATTACCTTCTGGTGCCTCGAGTTCGACTGCACCGTAAGGAAATACCTTTGATACTATGAATGGTCCGCTCCACCTGATTTTGAACTTGCCAGAGAATTTCTTGAATCGCGAATTGAAAAGCAGCACTTTATCTCCTGTTTTGAATCGTGAGGGCCTCAGCTTAGCATCGTGAATTTTCTTAGTTCGTTCTTTGAAGTTTAACGAACTGTCATATGCCTGATCCCTTAGTTCGGCTAACTCATTCAACTGCATTCGTCTATTTGCTCCAGCTGTAGAAATATCTAAGTTGAAGTTCTTCAAAGCCCAGTATGCTTTATATTCCAGCTCAATTGGTAAGTGACATGCCTTGCCATAAACTAGACGATATGGTGTGGTTCCTAATGGTGTTTTATAGGCGGTTCTGAATGCCCACAATGCATCATCTAATTTTTCAGCCCATTTGTACCCATGATTACCAACGGTTCTTTCCAAGATTCTCTTCAAAGCTCGATTTGTTGCCTCAGCTTGCCCATTTGTCTGGGGGTGATAAGCTGTTGATGTTTTGTGAGTGACACCATAGTGTTGCAGAACTTTCATGAATTGAACGTTGCAAAAGTGTGTACCACGATCACTAATTATTACTTTTGGAGTTCCAAATCGACTAAATAGCTTTTTGAGAAATTTGGTTACCACTTTGGCGTCATTTGTTGGGAGAGCTTGGGCTTCGGCCCACCTGGAGACGTAGTCGACTGCAACCAAGATGTATTCTTTACCGTTAGATTTAGGGAATGGTCCCATGAAATCTAATCCCCAGATATCGAAGATTTCCACGGCCTGGATGTTTGTGAGTGGCATTTCATTCCGAGCTGTTATATTGCCTTGTCTTTGGCAGATATCGCAGCGTCTCACCAGATCGTATGCATCTCGAAATATGGTTGGCCAGAAAAAGCCGGCATCGTACACTTTTCTTGCGGTCATGTTGGTACCGTGATGTCCTCCAGTAGGTCCATGGTGGCTTTGGTGTAAGATGTGTTCTGCCTCTTTCCCATCAACGCATCTTCTAATGATCTGATCAGGGCAAACCTTAAAGAGGAAAGGGTTGTCCCAATAGTAATACTTTATATCGCGGAAGAATTTTTGTCTTCGAGAGGTTGGCATCCCTTTAGGTACAATTTTTCCCACCAAATAATTGGCATAGTCAGCATACTAGGGATCATTGGTAGATCGTGACCCTTGATGGTATCTACCAATATGCATGAGTTGTTCTTCTGGAAACTGGTCTTGAATGTCTTTTTCGTGCAACTTATCCATTGAAGGATTCTCTAATCGGCTGAGATGGTCCGCCGCGACGTTTTCTGCTCCTTTTTTGTCTTTGATCTCGATGTCGAATTCTTGAAGGAGTAAAATCCATCGTAGAAGGCGAGGTTTAGCATCTTGCTTCTTAAAAAGATATTTCAGAGCTGAGTGATCTGTATAGACAATAGTTTTGGACAAGATTAGATAAGAACGAAATTTATCAAAAGCAAATACTACCGCCAGCAGCTCTTTTTCTGTAGTTGTATAATTTTCTTGGGCGTCAGTGAGCGTTTTGCTGGCGTAGTATATTGGTTGAAACTGTTTCTCCTTCCGCTGTCCCAGAACTGCTCCGACTGCGAAATCACTGGTGTCGCACATGATTTCAAATGGGAGACTCCAGTCTGGAGCAACCATGATCGGTGCATGGAAAAGCAGATCTTTCAGATGATCGAAGGCCTTGAGACATTCGTCTGTAAAGACAAACGGCGTATCTTTTTCGAGGAGATGAGTCATAGGTCGGGATATCTTAGAGAAATCTTTGATAAAGCAACGGTAGAACCCGGCGTGTCCTAGAAAACTGCGGATGGCTTTAACAGAGGTGGGTGGTGGAAGTTTTGAGATGGTCTCGACTTTTGCTTTGTCAACTTCAATTCCAGCTTTGGATATACGGTGTCCTAAAACTATGCCTTCTTTTACCATGAAATGGCATTTTTCCCAATTCAGAACTAGGTTCGATTCTTCACATCGGGTGAGCATCTTGTTCAAGTTAGAAAGACAAGTGGTTAACGAATCTCCGAAAACCGAAAAATCATCCATGAACACTTCCATGCATTGTTCAATCATGTCGTGGAAGATTGCTACCATGCATCTTTGAAATGTCGCCGGTGCATTACATAAGCCAAATGGCATACGTCGGTAGGCAAAGGTTCCGTATGGACAGGTGAACGTTGTCTTTTCTTGGTCCTTTGGATCGAGAGGTATCTGAAAATAGCCAGAGAAACCGTCGAGGAAGCAATAGAATTCGTTTCCTGACAATCTTTCAAGCATCTGATCAATGAACGGTAGGGGGAAGTGATCTTTGCGTGTAGCTTCATTTAGTTTCCGATAGTCGATACATACCCTCCAACCGGTGACGGTTCGTGTTGGAATCAACTCGTTGTCTTCGTTAGCGATGACCGTCATGCCTCCTTTCTTTGGGACGACTTGAACTGGACTGACCCATGGGGAATCCGAAATAGGGTAAATTAGACCAGTATCCAAGAGTTTGATAACCTCCTTTTTCACCACGTCTTGAATCTTTGGGTTAACTCTCCTTTGCCTTTGAATGGAAGGCCTGAAGTCATTTTCCATTAAGATCTTGTGAGTGCAGTAATTTGGGCTGATCCCTTGTATGTCAGAGATTTTCCATGCAATCTCTTTCTTATGTGACTTTAGAACCTTAATGAGTAGTGCTTTCTCTTCAGGCTTCAGATCTTTGGATATGATAACTGGTAAGTGCGAAGTTCCTTCGAGAAAAGCATATTCAAGGTGTGAGGGGAGTTCCTTTAGCTCCAATTCGGGTGGTTCTTCAGTGGAAGGCTTCATCCTGGCAATCTCGTCTCTCTTAAGCTCATCGTATGTTGTCTGATAATCTGACTCAACTGCAGGTGCCTCTGGAATGTCGGCTGATGCTATTTCAACCCATTCTGCATTGTTGTAAAGCTCATCTTTTCTCAGCTTATATTTTACTTGGGATTAATGCTGCTTACTGCGAGGATTTCTTCCAAGTGTTCTTCAATTATTTCCTGTATAGAATCTACAAGACCAAGGTCTTCTCCCATAGGAAGTTTCATTAGTTTATCGACATTGAAGGTGACTTCCTCAGTTCCCACTCTAAGTTTTAAAGATTTTTCATTTACGTCAATGACAGCCTTGGCAGTATTTAGGAAAGGTCTACCAAGGATGAGTGGTACCTGAGCGTCTTCCTCAATATCCATAACAACAAAATCAACAGGAAAGACGAATTTATCAACACGTACCATAATATCTTCAGCAATTCCTCGAGGGAGTTTAACTGATCTATCAGCTAATTGGATGGTCATACGGGTTGGTAAAAGTTCGCTTAATCCTAGTTTCCTATAAAGCGAGTATGGCATAAGGTTTAAACTAGCTCCTAAGTCAGCTTAGGCGTTACTTATTTGAACATCCTGAAGGTAACAAGGAATAGTGAAACGGCCAGTGTCTCCTAGCTTTGGGGGCAGTCCTTGTTGCATAATTAAAGAGCATTCTGCGTCTAAGGGCAAGTTAACTATTTGTCTGAGTTTTTCTTTGTTGGATATGAGTTCTTTAAAGAATTTGGCACAACTAGGCATTTCAACTAAAGCATCTAATAATCGAACGTTTAAGTGCAAACTTTTGAACATCTCTAGATATTTTCCAAACTGGGCTTCTTGTTTTTCTTTCTTAAGCCTACCAGGGAAAGGTATACGTGTTGGTTTAACTACTTCTGGGGCTTTGGAAGATTTTGGTTCAGGAGAGGTGACAGGAGTGTCAACATGTACTGAATCAGTGGGTAGAGAAGAACTAGAAGGCTCGTCTGGAGGAATATCTTTTGATTTCTCATTCTTAGTCTCTTTTCCGCCTCTAGTGACAACAAGGATATCATCATAATCATAAGATGAATGATGAATAGCTTTGCTAATCGCTTCTTCTCTTTGCTTCTCCTCAACTTTTAAAAACAATCTTTTAACATTATCCTCCATGTTTTTAATTAAATCGTTTGAAATTCTGAGCAAATAATCAATTTGGTTTTGAAAATCAACAATTTGTTTGTTTTTATTATTTTGCTCAACCATGAAGTTATTGAAAATCATATTGTTTAGACGAGAAGACAATTGAGGGGAAGTAGAGGGTGTAGAGGGAACTAACAAATGAGGGATATGTTGTTTGGATAACCGCTGAGTGAAAGATTTTGAATGAATGATCTGATCAGTGGCTTCAGATGTGGCAAGAACGTCTTCCTTGGGCTTCGAGTGTGAGAAGAGCCGTTGAGGCTGCTTCTCAGATTTGGAAGAGTCTTGCATATCCTTAACAACTTTAGAGATGGATTCGAGTTGAGCTTTTAAAGTGTCGAATGCTTGAGTAGAAGTGTCTTTGTCTTCCGAGGTTGATTCATCAAACTCCAAGTCATGTTGGTGCATCGTTATCGTCTCAATCAACTTCCAGGCTTCTTCTGAAGTATGTAGCATGAAATTTCCGGATGAAGCAGCATCGAGGGTTTGTTGGTGATGAGGATTCAGACTGTTGTAGAATGTGCAGACCAGATTTGTTTCAGCCAACTGATGATTCGGACATCTTCCAAGCAGATTCTTAAAGCGTTCCCAAGCTGAGCTTAATGATTCAGTAGTTCCTTGACGAAAGTTAATGATCTCATTTTTGAGCTTGGTTTGTAGGGACGGAGGGAAAAACTTAGCCAAGAACTTAGTAGCCATCTCCTCCCATGTATGAATCGAATTGGGCTCGAGTTCATAAAACCATGTCTGAGCTCGGAAAGCTAAAGAATAAGGAAACAGGTGAAGTCGGGTGACTTTGACACTGGATCCGGTTTGTTCGAAAGAGTCGGAAAGGTTGATGAATTTGTTAAGATGGGCGTTTGGATTTTCAACCGAAAGACCATGAAATTGACACTGAGATTTAAGTAATTTAATGAAGTGTGGCTTGATTTCAATGGTTTCGTCGGTTGGTGATACGATTGGTCCTCCTCGTCCCTCTAGCAGTGGTTGGGTTGATGAGGCGAGAGTGATACGATTCGCCATAACTTGTTTTAAGAAGAAAATAGGGTTTTGGAAAGGATAGGTTTAACTAATGACGGGAAATTAAAAATTTACTAACCTAGGGATAAAAACTGTAACTTCCGGATGATATTGATCTTCCGTAAGGATCGCTAAATAACAAAGATAACAAAATTCCTAAAATCGGTCGTTGTAGTCCCCGGCAGCGGCGCCAAAAACTTGTCGTGGCCCCTATTGGTCGGACGGATTTGATTCCGGTCGTTGATCCAACAGCAATAGAGGCGGCGAACAGTGGGTTTTAAATTTGTAGAGCAGGGGAATCCTAAGCTGTATACTACTGACAGACCTAAAAGGGCAGCAAGTGGTATGTATGACTCAGGTGTCGTTCTTCAAACTACAACGGGCATGGGAGTCTAGGAAGTTTTATTATCTTTGGAGATTCAGCTAGGTTTTTTTTAAAAGCTTTTGGATATGTTTTGTTTTTATAACTAAATACTAATTAAATAAAGAAAACAGAACTAAAGAGGTTTGTACGGAGACTCGGTCAACAGAGGATAAGCGAGTGTTTACTATGATTTCGTTAAATGTTATTGATGAATAGTCAAGGGTAAGGCTACTAGATGTGATGACTAACCCGGAGAGGATAGAAACATAACTAATGCAAAGTATTGTACCTACGACCGTTCCGCGGCTTCCATACGTTTGTACTCCACCAATTGGTGTTTCCAGCACTATACCGAGTAATAGGGCGTTTTACGGTTTTTCCGTTACATTAATTAGGGTTCCACATTACTCCCGCAGATTTCCTATATCCTAATGAGCTACAACTACGATCCTATTAAATATCTAACGTAGAGTTGTCCGCAATCAGATAAATAACATGTCACGTGGATAGCAGTTATAGAAGTCAGATACACCGGAAGTTCTCCCAAATGTACAGACCAATTTAACCGACGACTATCCTCGAATCCTGGTCCCCAGTCACAGTCATCAGAGATGTCTGTATTGTAGCGTGAATTGTTGATTGAACAAGAACACGAACGGGGATAATCCCGCGGACCAAGTTGGGATAATCGGGCTAACGATCAGTTAAATTGTTCAGCATTACAGATATAAATCATTACAACTATTCCATGCATGTTAATCCACTGTGTAAACCAATATTCTGTGTCTGAAAACCTAATTATATAGTTACTGATATGAACCAAGGTGATAACTCTAGCATGCATCATTCCTAAGGCAACAATCAAACAAGAACATGCGATAGGGTAACACATAACAGAACACCGTAATCCTAGCATAGCAGATAACCAATAATTAAATCATAAATATCCCGAAAGTTCTCTCAAAGATATATAACAGATAAACATGAATCTAACCTATCTCTAATCCTACGCTCCGTGTCTCTTATGATTTGTTTCAACCTAGAGAACACGGCCATACCAAGTTCATTGATCATCAAGTATAGAATAGGTAGAGAACGTACCACTATTAATTGGCCAAGTTCTAGCAGGAAGCTTCTAACCACAGCATAGGTTGGATAGATAAACATTCGAGATTCAGTTTACGAGTTCATACACAGTTTAAAGTAACACGGGCAGAGTAACAGCATGTCATAAACATTTTGACTATTCTAACATAACTACATCATAGTAAACACAAAGAAATATCTAGCCTAACATTATATATCTAGCATACAATCCTAAACAAGCATAAACAAAGCAACACATGTTTAAAACTGGAAAGTAAGAGATATATAAATAGAACCTGATACGAATTTATTACAGACAGATCTTCGCAAATACAATGTCTTGGAGTGCCTCCGTACAAAAGCTAAAAGCTACCTCTACCTAACTATCTCTCTAACTAGCTCAATTCTAGAGAGAGAAAATCCCCTAGAGAGAGAAACTAGAGAGAGAGTGATGTGTGTGAGAGAGAAAGTGTAGGGAGAGAATGAAATGAGAAAGTTGGTATGTTGGTGAAGTGAGGGGTGTCCACTATTTATAGGCAAAGCATTAAATCGCACGTACAACTCACGAAGCATCACGTACAAGCAAACGAAGCACGATATGGGGGTGCAGGGGCCGTATACGGCCTTGTAAGGGCCGTATACGGTGTAGTGAGGGCCGTATACGGTCTCACAAGGGCCGTATACGGTGTGTGGGGCCGTATACGGGCTCTGTCTGATTTCGTTCGTTGCTTAAAACGTCCGTATCTCCTTCGTTATGTGTCCGTTTGACTTGATTCTTTCGCCTGTGGTTTCGTAATTCCGTTACGCTTCTAATGATGCCAATCTCACAGAAATTGGATGTGTAGAGCTTAGGCGTAGCCGAAATGACTTTTAATGGCTCTGAAAGCGTAGTGGTTTCTCCGTCCTTTGGCCGTTTCACTTGATTCCAGATTTTTCCGTCTCGATTTTACCTGTACAACAGATGGTAGAAGTTAGGAGGTGTGCCTTGACAGGAAAATGAGATCGAAGGAATCGGCCTGTATTAAAATGCTGTGCTTTGTGCATTTTTAGAGTGTTTTCAGTGATTTTTATCACAACGTCTACTTTTGAACCATTTTAGTGTATTTTAGTAAATAATCAATGTTTTGGAATGTTTTCACTAAAGAAAGGTTCAAAATGTGAGGAATAATGCTTCTAAAAACATGACTTTTTACGTCACATCACAAGCCGTCTATCGAATGACGAGGAGGGCCCATCAGCTATCCGGTAATCGAAGGCGCTTCTTTCGAACTAAAACACCACATCGTTCAACTCATCAAAGACAACTGTCAATTCCATGGTTTACCCTGTGATGACCCTAACACCCATATCGACAAATTCATTCTGATTTCCAACTCTTACAAGTAGAACGGGGTTGAGCACGATATAGTTCGCCTATACTTGTTTCCCTATTCACTCGCTCTTCATGCCCAGACATGGTTTGAGGGACTTGAGACCGGCTCAGTCACCTCATGGACGGATATGGCTACCAAATTCCTAGCCAAATACTTTCCTCCGTCTAAACAAACCAAGTCCAAGAATGACATCACAAACTTCCACCAAGCTTATGATGAATCTATCTACATGGCATGGGAACGATTCAAGAGCCTTTTGAAGAAATGTCCAAACCACCAACTCGAAAAGATTGCCCAGTTATGCACGTTTTACAACGGTCTTGTTCAAACCACTGCTTTACCCTTGACGCCGCTGCTCAAGGCAACTTCATGCAACTCATGGACGAAGAAGCTTGGAACCTGATTGAGAATATGACGATGCACCATCACGACTGGAAGACAGATGAGCAATCCTCATCACTACCTCTATCCTCCTACAACCATATCCAGCTCGAAACCATCAAATCCTTGAGTGAACAGATTGAGTCGTTGACGAAACAGTTGGGAGAGCTAAAGAAACAACCGCAACAGATCCACCAAGTTCAGGCTTGCCAGAACTGTGCTCACCTTCCCACGGAAGAATATCAAGTTGAGTATGAAGATCCAGCTGACGGCATGGTCTACTACGCACAATTCCCAGCTCGACCAAAAAATCCACTTGGTTTCGCTCGAACATCTCTACTTAGGAATCGAGGCACTCAATACCCTCCACGGAACACCCAACCAACCTTTCAACCCAGATACCAAACCAAATACCCAACCTACCCACAACAACCACAGCTTACCTACAACCAACCCTTATCTTTAACTGCACCAGATGTCAACCAACCTAGTGATACCACAAAGACCATTGTGACTATTACTAGTCAGGATGACAATCTCACCAAATTTATCGAGGGTCAGACACTATTCAACCAGAAAACCACTGCAAGGCAAGACCAAAATGACCTATTCATCCGAAATCAACTCTCGGTTCTTAAGAGCCTTGAGAACCAGATTGGTCAATTGGCTCAACGTCTTGACACTAGACCCCAAGGAACCCTTCCGAGTAACACTATTCATAACCCACACGTGGAAGATGCCAAATAAGTAACCTCTAAGGACCCAAAGGTGGCACCGAGCCAGCATAATATCACTCCTTCTCCGGTGAAGGAAGAATCTCCTATCCCGAAGACAGTTGAGACCCCATCCATACCCACTCCGAAAAGGGAAGTAAAAATCCCATTCCCTAATCGTCTAAAGCAAAAGTACAAGGTCAACTCCTTTAAACTTGATGCAAAATTCTTAGACACCGTGTCTAGAATTCCTACCAGCACCAAGTACATCAGACGAATGCTTTCCACCAAAGATAAGATACCTAACGTATCTACTATTCCTCTGAACGCGGAATGTTCAGCTGTCATAAGCAACCTGCCTAAAAAATTAGGAGACAATGGTCGTTTTACTTTGCCCTGTTCTATCTATCAGTCCGGCACGATTCGCTCCTTGGCTGATCTTGGAGCCAGCATCAATCTCATGCCTTACTCTCTATATGTCAAATTAGAATTAGGAGACCTTAAGCCTACAAAGATGAGCGTGCAACTTGCCTATCAATCCATTCGATATCCACAAGGGATAGCCGAAAATATAATGGTTAAGGTTGATAAATTCTTCTTTCCCACTGACTTCGTTGTGATGGATATACAAGAAGACATCAATATACCAATCATCCTAGGCAGGCCTTTCATGAACACTGCTCGCGCTATCATTGATTTATACTCACAAACTATAAGCCTTTGAGCACACGGAGAGACTGTATCCTTCCAAGTTGACCAGGCTGATAGTTCTCATCTAGAGCATGCTGAGATATACACAATATCTACTGGAAGAATCACATCCGACGATGATACATCCGAATCAGAAGCTTCAGACACATACGTACCCGATGATCATACTTGTCTCATCTCTGCAACACAAGAATCCAAATCAGAAGAGATGGACGACTCAGAGTCAGAAGCCAATACGAAAGAGGAAATGGAGGAATCTGAAGAAGAGCAGGAAGAGGATGAGCACGAAACAGAAGAAGAAGAGGATGAATATCAATCTACACCACCACAAGAGTACTTCCCTGATTCTCATTTTCCAACAGAGGAAATTATGCAACTCGAGTACACTGAAAACCCAATCACTCTGTCAGATAATGATTCAGAAGAAGATCCGCTGATTTACTCTTCCCACGATGCTGAGTTTGAAAAACTCGTAGCATCTATGATTGATCCTACTAAACCTCTCATCTCATCTCGGCTCGACTCTCTACTGAATATCGAAAGCACCATTGCTATGTTAAGGCAACCTACAGAGCTAAGAGATAAACTCCTGAAGAAAATTGCAGCTTATAAAGAATCCAGATTACTCGGCCACCAACCACGGAAGACTCTGTCTCGTACTCAGTACGAAATAGGAGGAACGTCTGGATCCTGCCACGATTCTGACTCTCAGGAGGAAAGAGACATTGAGATGGACTCTTCTCAGCCGATATCACAAATCACTGACGAAACCCAGCCACCATCAGACGCCGTAGAGTTCCCTGATTCTCAGGATATTGATACTCCAGCAGCAGACAGTGACGAGGACGACGTCATTTTTATGGACATTCCGATAGATATCCGCTCCATCCACTTTCATCCATCTCTTGTCATTCCTGACCCTCCTCTCGAGATCATCCAAGTTCAGGTCGTCTCTACTCATGAAGGGATGATCAGTGCCCTCGAAAGATTTGAGGATGATTTTCGTATGATAATGGCTGTTATCAGAGACTCAACTAATGAGTATACCCTACGACAGAGAGAATTAATCGAAGAAAATAATGCTGAGTATACGGTCTATCGTGCTAATAACTCTCGGAGTCCTCAATTTCTACAAAACCGCATTCATGCCTTTGCCGAAGATCTTGCAACTCAACTCATGCAAGAGCATCATGACAATGACGAACCCACTTCAGACGAGCTAGAGTTCTTCCAGGAACAGAAAGTTATATATGGCAAGGTTTATGAAGCATTGATCAGGTCCGCATTTCCATTTTCTAACCATCAAATCGAATTTCTACATTCTTACAGGTATAATTTGGACTATGATACTGAGAACCCTGATGAGGAAGTAGACATTCATATGATGAATGATCTTAGGGGATTGATGGATTCCATAGCCGATAACGACCACATTGATGACACCTTACCACAAAGGTTTTACATCGACTGCACCATTAAACAACACGCCCACAATATTATCGAGAAGCTCGAGTACGTGAGTTTCGACGAAAGAACGCGTGCCATCCCTTCTTCCATACCAAATGGAACGATGATAAACACTGCAAACTTTGTCACGGAACGACTCTTAGAAATCATTGGTACTGTTCCCTCAGAAGAGCCCAGACAGTTATTCCATGATGGTCTATATGAAGTTCACTACAGAATTATGAACATCTTCCAAAATTCAAACCTCACGTATTCCGATCATCAAAGACAACTTCTCCAGGGTACTCAAGGATCCATCCATGCACTAGGAAGAAACCCCAGCACAGCCAATCATGAAGATGTACATCTGCGCTTCTTTGGTTTCATGGATTCCTTAAGAGGAGAACATCCCGAGCGTGAGGTTATCAGATCCAATGGGATCCTCATCTTTGATCCCAACGGAGTCATCTCAAAATCAGTCGATGATATCACCTGGGATCTCCTTCACTTACAAAGGGTTGCTGAAAAACACTTTGAAAGCTTCCCTCTTCATGTGGAAAGGATCCCAAACATCACTCAGGTCATCACCCACCATTTCCTAAGGTTCTATTCCAGGGTCCCACCTTCCAGCATCATTGGCCCTGGAAGTTCCACCACCCACTAATTCTGAAAGAAGGAAAGTCGAGCTCTCGACTCTAAAAGCAACGCTTCTCAGGAGGCAACTCGTGTGATAAGATGTGGTGATTGTGTGTTAATAAGTGAAGAAAGTCTCTGAATATCCTTAACACTTGGATATACCTAAAAATATTTACAAAATATTTCAAAGTTACAAACTCAATTTTTGCAAAGCATATGTTTCGAGCATTTGAGGTACTTGCATACTACTTTCATAGGAAATGCTTTCAAAAGATTAGTTCATATGTTTCGAGCATTTGAGGTACTTGCATACTACTTTTATGCATTATGCTCGAACTCGTTTAAAAACATATGTTTTACAAAATGATTTGTAATAGAAAACATCTTTTCATTCTGAGACAGTGATTCCTTTTCATTGCAAAAATATGGAGTTGAATTAAAAAGGTATATCCAATGTGTTCACACTTAAGAGATCGATTCGCAAATGTTGGTTGAAATAGAAGGCAAGGTTCGTATTTAAAAGCAAAGCCTCTTAAAGCTGAATAATCCTCATAGGCTGCCACAAAAATCAGATACATCTTCAGATTTAGAGACAGACTCACCATAGTCAGGGTATGGGCATGACATGTAGTTAGACCAGGATCAGGATCGGGAGCAGACAGATTATGTGCCAAACATGACTACAGTAGCGTTGCCCACATTCTCAGGACTCACTGGGGTACTTGGCACCAACCCAGTGCCCTCTTCTGAGCTTCCACCGTATCCGATGCATGGTACTTCTCTTGGATCGTATGAGATTGCAGACATAGGACTCGACACCGACTTCCACCTATTTCCGATCCAGCCACCAGCATCTGGGTGACAACATAGTACATCATTAGCATCGGTATCCCGTAGAGCATCAAGTGGACAGCACTCCGCTACACGAGCTACTGCCTACAGCTCTATGCCACCTCCAGCTCATGGACCACCGTCACACCAGGATCCTCCTATTCCTTGATCTTATCAGTTTCTCATTATTACTATTTATGTCGGATTACTGTATGGATTATTATTACTAGATATTTGGGATTACTGTCATGTTATTGTGGCGCTGCAGATATATTTTGGACCAACCAGTGATCTGGTTGGGTCTATATGTTTTTATCTATCGTTTATTATCTATCATTTATTGTTTACTTATGTTATGTTTGCTTTATTTTACTTTTTAATGTGCTTTCGAATAAGGAAGTTTGTGAATAATGATGGGAGTCCCCAAGAAAATCTGAGATGACGCGCAAATCACACAAAGATCCTGAACAAAGCATGCTGAATCCTCCAGCTGCTGCCGGCCAGCTCAGAATCTTCAAACAAACATCTCATTCTTTCTCTATAGGGGAGTTTTTCGTTCTTTTTCCTAGTGATTTCTATTCATAAATATATATCATTTCTGTTATCCCATTGTGCTTAAAATTTAAGTGTGAGATCCATTCCCATAAATTCAAATCAACTTAGAAACAAAGTTCCGAAATATAATCAAACTTTAAGTGTGGGATTCTTCTCCGCAAGAAGAATCTTTAGACTTAGTTTGAGAACATTAGGGACAATGTTCCTCTAAGTGTGGGATACACGGTATGATATACAGTAGACCTTGACTTTGATTGCTTGTCCAAAGTAAACACATCTTAAAATAAGCTTAACTTCGACGGTGAATTTGTCATCCATTCAGTTAGCTTAAATTTTCTGAAAACCTCATTTTTGCTAAAATTTTTCAAATGTTTGACTTAAAATAACTTTAAGAAAGATCGATTTTCAGAAATTAACTAAATTGCTTTGGAAAGTAAGATAAGTTAGGATACGAATCTCTTAGAAATGAAATGTTAATCCATGAGCATTGCACGGCTAGGCACATACAAACCCTGTTGCAGTGAGGTATTTGAGCTAAAAAAATGCATTCATCTTTAATTCTTCACTTTTCGTTTAATGTGTGTGCCGATGCATGTGCTTTGAATCAGAACTTGCTCTTGGTATACGTTTCGAGACCACACCGATGAGCACCGTATACGGTGAAGGTGCAATCAGAGGACCTTGACATTTCATAGGATTAAAACCCATTTTTCACAAACCTTTTCAAAGCCTAACTTGACCAACTCTCATTTATGAGTGTTGAAGATCCATTAGTAAAACCCTTAGAGCCTTAACCATTCATTTCTTTCTTGAAAACCCACCCTGTTAACCCAACTCACCTTCCCTTGACTTTCCAAAAAACTTTAGCTTAGAACTTTTAAGGTTATGAAAAGCGTCGTTTAGACATCCTCGTTACTCTTGTCTGAAAACTTTCAGCTACTCTGCGTATCTTTCAAAAAATCTTGCGTGTGTTCAAAGTCAAAAATCTCTAGAAGCAAAATTCAGGTGCAACAAAAAAAAAATTGACACCTCTCTGAAAACTCAGGCAAAATGAAATGTCAAAGGACAATCTAGGATTTCTAAAAAAAAAAGAAAAAAAACAAAGAGAGAAATATCCACAAAAGTCCCACAAAAATAGAATAAAGCTTAGTGTCTCAAAATCTCGTAAAGAATGCCTGATCAGAAAGTCATAGTAATTCACGTGTGTTCCCGAGAAAGATGTCATCAAAGCTATCCTTTAGAAATAAATTCCTCTTCATATGTTTTCCGTTCCGTTTAAAGTGTGTCTGAATAATTCTTTTCATAACTTTAGGATTTCTAAGCTTAAGTCAAAACCCTTGAAACCCTAAACCACCATTCTCCGTACCCCTTAGCCCTCACCAACCATCACAACCCATTAAAAAGTCTTGGGATGATTAGCACCGTTCTCATTGAAGTGGTGGAGATCCGATTCTCGATCAAGCCTATGACAAGAAGCAATGCATGACTGGCTTTATGAACGATTTCTTTTGATTAGAACGATAGGAAACCCGATACACTATGAGTGAATTGAGTGACCACCTAGTGAGATCGCCTAGTCATGTACAATATCCATCGAGAATTATGAAAGTATGCCAGGACTAACATTTCAAATCTAAGGGCCGACTATCCTAACGATGCTTACTTTCTAAAAAGGTTTATTTAGTGTCTGAAATATTGATTGATCTCAAATTATTTTATGTCAAAACCCAAAACCATTTTTTCAAAAAACCTTTATGGCAAAATTTTAAAGTTTGCTTGAGGACAAGCAAATGCTTAAGTGTAGGATATTTGATAACACGTAAAAAGTCAAGTTTTTACGTACGTTGTCTCCCTCATTTTAGGCACAAAGTTAGCAAAAATGCGCTCTAAATAACATTATTCATAAAATTTTGTTAACTAAGTCAAAACGGAAGCAATGTTTCTGAAATCACTAAAAACGGCACTAAAACGTGAAAAACAGAGCAAAAGCGTTCTACGGCTCTCTCGTTAACTTTTTTTAATAAACCATGACCTATACTTCAAGTTGCGACCTCTAATTGGTGTCATTTTGTTCGTTAGGAAATTACGAAACCGTGGACGCAAGAATCGCTCGAAACGGATAAACGAGGAAGAAGTTACACTTAAACGAAGAAATGAGGAACCGAAGAACCGGAATACGGCTGGACACAGGCCGTATATGGTTGAAAACCAGCCGTATACGGTTGGTGTTCATCCGTATTTTCCCCAGCTCAGCTGTATACGGCCAAAACCACCCGTATGGTGCGTTCAGGCATACAAAATGTAATTTTTATACGGGTGAGCAATACGGTTGAGCATTTGAAGGTCCAGATACGACTGAAGAATACGGTTGAGCATTTCCTATATATATGAGGCTTCATCCTTCATTTCCAACACAATTCATTCCACCTACACTTCACAACACATTCTACATTCACATTTTCATTTCTTTTTACGTTTTCACATTTTATTTAGCTTGTAGTTTTGGTTTCTCTCTCTAGAGCTTTCTCTCTCTATAGAGATAGATATTTAGTTAGTTAGAGGTAGAGAGAGGAGATAGCTTTTGTAATCACGGTGTAAAAGCATTCTTGGTGAAAGACTACACGTTTTTCAATATTACTTTGCTTAAATTCTTGGTGATATCTATTATCTCATACTTATACTATGTCCGAATTATTTCTGCCTACTTGTATGATGTACGTCGTATTTATTGCCATGATGGCATGATTATTGAGTAGTGTACTATTGCGGTTGTTGAAATGTAGATAATTAGACGTAGGGATGATGTTAAATTTATCTTTAAATCAGTATATAAATGGGAATTATTAAACTCTGCTATGTCTGAACTTATCATGAATCTAGACTTAGTTTACGGATCACCCTTTCCAGTCCTTCGCGTGACTGCTACATAGGTTTAGAAACTGATCACCTCTAAATACGGCAGGTTGTTATCTGTGTTATAGTACAAAGCAATGTCCATTACTGTAATTCGGCTAAAGTACTGGGTATAGCGGTGGAAACACCACTGGTGTAGTACAACGTGGAAGTCCCGGAAAAGGCGTCTGTACCGAAATTGTGAACTACCTAGAAAACCTAGAATATGGTCTAGGAACCGTAAAGCTGTGGAAATGCTACAATACACCGTATGTCTACCTCTGGTTACAAAACTGTGGAAATACCTTTACCCAAGTACACCGTAATTGTACCTAGGGTTAGTAAACTGTGGAAAAGCTATAGTACATCATGATCCTACCTCTGGTTATAAAAGCTGTGGAAATGCTTATAGCACTGTACACCGCACTTATACTTAGGGTTAGTGAGCTATGGAACAGCTATAATACACTGTGAACCTACCTCTGGTTATGAAAGACTGTGGAAGCGGTTAGAGTATTGTACACCGTAACGTACCTAGGGTTGGCAAGCTGTGGAAGTATGTAAATGCATTGTACATCGCTAGTGTACCTAGGGACAAATGACTGATCGCAAATAAGAGCTCTAGATCATGACATAAGTATTTGTGCTATAAAAACGTAAGGTAATGAGTCTAGAGATGAAAGTCAAGCCCATCATTGGTTCAGGATTCTTAAAACCCCTAGACTCTACAAAACTGATAGTTCAGAATAACAAGTTAATAATTTATACACGATTAGATATTAACAGTTGCATGTAGGTGTTAAGAAAGGTCAGAATAACCCGAGGGCAGTCTGTTACCTTATTCCTGCACCCTTCATGGGTCACTGGTCTTCACAAGACAGTGTGGGTGGTCGAGCAACCTGTTGAATCACGATAGCCTAGGTACTTAGTGACATACTTATTTAGGTTTTAACTAAATATGTAGGGTCCTAGTGTTTACATCTATAATTCATCTGTCAATTAACTAATTATGTCCCGATTATCTTTATAATAAACATCATCCCAACAACTGATTATTGAAGTTTCAACAGCCACATTCTCTATCTATCTACCTAATTATCGATTCTTCTCTATTTTACTTTTCTGCACTTAGATAATTAGAAAATTAGAAAACCAAACCAACAAAACCTGCCTATCTACACAAACCCATCCTAATAGTGAACCTTATCTTTGACCTAAGCTTTGTTTCAATTCGCTCCGATTGAAGAACGACCTCGAGTTATACTTGCTTCTTACTCACCCAGTGTAGTAGGTAGTACTTATAAGTTCAGCCCAACATATTACAAATTTTAAAACTTCCTGACTGTTGCCCTGACTTGTCCGGTCAAGTCCTCCGACGACAAGGACGGTTCTCCCTTTAAAAGGTGAGCTTTCTGACCTGACGATTTGGGGCGCATCACTTATCTTAATCTTTTGATAACGTAGTGTATACAAATCAAACCGCTCTTTAATTCATCATCGTCCCAATATCTATGGCACCCTCAACCCTACCTTCGTTTTACAATAACTCCTGCCACAACCATCAATCGAACTCCATCTTCCTTAACGATAGCCTCTGGTCGCAATCATCGATCGAATTAGTCTCATATCTCGATCGATTTTAGTTTAATCTAATACTTTGATTCAATCAGTTTTCTCATCAATTCATTAATGTTACGTTCTTATTTCTTTAAACTTGATTAGATTGTAATCAATTTGATTATTTCTTTTGACGTTGATTATTATATCATATTAGTTGGTTAAATACTATTCGTGTCTTTAAGTTTTTTTTCTTTTCTTTTTTCTTTTCTTTTGTGTTTTATTTAATTGTTAATGCATTCAGTGAAATTTGTTGAAATTGAGAGAACACAGTTAATTGGTTATTTATGGAGTTATTAGGGCTAATTTTATGTGTGTATATTTATGGGTTACTTCCTGAGGATCTTCAGGAGTGTGTTAGATGTTATGATCAGTGATCTTGGAAGGGATATAAAACGTCATCTTTGTATTGCTTTAGTCAAAAGGGTAAGTTTGCAATTTTCTCTCCCTAGATGCATTATATATATTTTTAATTCATCAATTATTTGGTTTCCGGGTATTTATTAAATGTTACAACTAATTTTCTTAATTAATATAGTTTTGTCATTATACCATCCTCATGGTGTTAGAACTAAGAATACCCTTCGTTTTCTTCAACTTTTGTGGGTTATTTAAAGTTCTGAATTACTACTTAATTTCATGTTATGAGCAAGAAGTCCTTAAAGAGATTTCTTTGGATCATAATTGATTGTGAACTGCTTTTATGTGTATTCTTTTGGACAGAGATGCTTATGATTTTGTAGTTAGACCTCATCAACAATCAACAAATATATAAATACTGTGAATTTTCAACCATCTACCAAGTATTACACTCTATATCTCCTATGTTACATGAATATCACTTTCAGATGGAAGCTTTACTTATGTGCTCAGTTATTCCAATTGTTTTGTTTTGTTCCACTTATGATATGCAAAGTAGAGGTTTTTTCCCTCACTAAGTCAATTTGAATTTCATTTACATTCTACTAAAAAAGGAGAGAAAATGGTATTTGGAGTAGCGGTAGAAGTATCGAATGGAATCTCTCAGATCATACGTGAGATTGTGAAAAGTGTGTATGAAAACATCCAAAGGCTTTAGTCGGTGCCTAATGATGTAAAATTTATGCATTAGTTAGTACCGAAGTGATATTAGTTCAAAATTTATTTATTTATAACTTTGAAGGTTATGTATTTATAAAACTCGGATGCCACATTCCTCACGATGTCTAATATTTTTAATAAAAAACCCTAAACCCCGATAATAACATACACCCTAGAAGAAGAAAAGAAAAAAGAATACGGCAGCCATGCTTCAAAGGTACGATTTCTTCCTTAGTTTTGTTACCTCTTTATCTTTATTTATGTCTTATTAATATTGTCTTTGAGTTACTTTTAGACTATACTTCTCGGGGTTTAAATTATCTCCCTTCTTTATATGTGAATATAAACTTAAATATCAGATCAATAGCAAAAAAATTGTTGCGGAATAATGATTGTAGATTCTTTAACATAGTTTCTTTAAGAAAAGGTGTGTATATCATCTCCATCTTCAGCTAAAGTTTATGATTCTATTTTTTATTTGTTTTTATTTATTTAGATTGACAAAGTAGTGGCTGCAATGACATCTTGAAATAATAATTAGCCTACAATTTACCGTTAATATCGTTTTATTTATGGTTAAAGATAGTACTTAATTACTCATTATGGATTGTTGCTAGGAGTGTGATTGATTTTTGTGGGTTTTAAAAGTTAAGGCTGTACTTCAAATTGAGTTTTCTAAAAAGGTGTTTTATTATCTCCATGGTAATTTTGCTTAATCTTGAAAGTCTTTTATATGCTGGTTATTCAATGTTGTAGCTGCCAAGAGGCATTTAAAGTAATGGTAACCATGGTGAATGAATTTGGGGGTGAAGGTTATGTTTGTATATTTAACACCTTCTGATGATTTATTCAATCCTTAGAGCTTTCATTCGGCTCTCAATTATTGATTTTGTTCTTGAATTTATTTTCAACCAAAAGAATGGGTGGTGGATCATTCTTGCTTATCTCTTCATGGTAATAATTTATTCTGTTCAATCGTATGTTTATTTTTGATTTGTCTCTTAGGCATGAAGATGAGGAATAATACAAGTATTCTGGATGGACTTGAATAAGCCTAACGGTTATGGGCTGCAGATTTCTTCATTACACGAAGGCCATGGCTTGGTATATTTCTATTCTATTGTAATAATGATTAATTTGATGAGTTTTAATTTATAGTTATCATCAATTAGATCTTGATGTTTACGGTAGTTTTATTATGTAACCTTATAATGTGGAAGATAGACACTTGTTATAAACTTTTGAAAGATAAATATATGTGAAGAATACATATCTAAAGTTTCACGTGCTAAACGTTTTATATTAGTTGATGAATATAATTTTTTCCCTTTTATGTGCTGAACTATGACGAAAGTTTGTTGTATATTTTTGGTATTTGTAAATATAGTATCAATTGATCTGTAGTCGTTTCGTAAAAGGACTAAAGGTGTCATCTCCATTTTTCTGTTTATGTGTCGAACATGAGCTCTGAATTGGATAAGAAGTGTATGTGTATACCAAAAGTTGCATTTATTTTGTTCACGTCTTTTGTTGCTTTAGGATCATTTGGTGTATGTTTAAATTATTAGGTGTTTTTTATTTAAATGGATTGAAGTCATATGGCCTTCTAAAGTTTATATGGTGGCTGATAGATGATGCTCCATATGATTTTTTCGTGATATCATCTACTATAAACAACCCGCTTATTGCTTTGGGTTTGTCTTCGGCAGTGGCGGATCTTGAACAAAAAATATGGGGGGCCAAAATCATTTGATGTGTAAAACATATTAATAGACAAGAGTGTCCTATAGCTTACGATGGCGATTGCCGTAACAAAGAAGTAAGCGCTTAAACATAAAAAATCTAATTACACACTAATTTGATTTGATTAAGTCATCGAAGTTCATACATAGAATAAACAAGAACTTAGAGTTTTATTTCCTTTTATTTTGCTAAAAAGTTAACAAATATAATGACATTGTTACTCTTTTGGAACACCTTGTAGTTTGAAACTTTTATATAAAAGGTTTTAACTATATACTCCGTATTTATTAATCGAAAGGGATCTTTAAACAGAACTATAATGTTTCTTTTATTGTTTATTAAAAGTTTACAATGTTAACATTTTTGTTGTATAAAAAGAAGAAAAAAAGCTTTTATAGTGTATGTAAGTTTGTATTTTGAAATGAATGTTAGAAGGGTTAAACTAGACTTTCATACAACAAGGGGTTTAAAGTGAAAAAATGAAAAGGTAAAGCTGACACAAGACTTCATCTTCCCTATCTCCCCATCTCTTTACTATATCTCCATTGAAATTTCAAGCTTGAACTTTCTGCTTTATACATAAACGATCGAATATATTAGAGTAATTGCTTAGAATTTTGGGGGGGCCAAGACCCCTCTCCGCCCCCATAAAAATCCGCCATTGGTCTTCGGGTACGTAATCTCATAGTTTAATTAATTTCGCTCTTGGGTGAATGACTACAGTTTAAGTAAAAATCCAATGCACATGTTGATTTTTTATAATAATTATCAAGGTTGTAGGACCCTAACAGTTATGGAGTGCAAGATCTTCATAACACAATTGCCATGACTTGGTATATCCCAATTATCTATTACTAATATATAATACATTTAGGTTTTTTTTTTTAAGATAGAAATTACCCTTTTACCCTTACTTCTATTAAAGGATTTCCAAAGATCCTATTAAATTTACTGAAATACCCCTTAATTAATATTTTGATTAAATACCACTTTAATGCCAGTCGGTTACAATGAGTAAAAATCTACAATTATCTCTTATCCTTGCTGTATCCAATCCACCTACTTTAATCTACATCTACGATATCTATAATATTTCAGTCGGTTACAGTAACTCAGAATCCACATCTACAATATCTATAATATTTGCATATAGTCTCCTTTACAATCAAGAAACCCCAGTAATTATCTCTTATGCTTGCTGTATCCAATCCACCTACTTTAATCTACATCTACGATATCTACAATATTTCAGTCGGTTACAGTAACTCAGAATCCACATCTACAATATCTATAATATTTGCATATAGTCTCCTTTACAATCAAGAAACCCCAGTAAATATAAGATTAAAATTTTTTTGCACAAGTCTAATCTAGCAATATCGTGGCGTCTTCTAATTAACTTAGAAGATCCATTTTCATCTCAATTCTAAAGCCCCTGCATCCAAAAACTCAAGCTAATGAAATTTCCTTGATCAAACACATACAAGCATCTTTTGATTAACCTAAAAGATCCAGTTTCATCTCAATTACAAAGCTCCTGCATCCAAAAACTCAAGTTAATGATTTTTCTTATCAAAAAAATAAAGCAAGGATAAGAGACAATTTTTAAATTAATGAAACAGCAATCACATTCTTTTGCCAAAGACATAATTATTGTATCCAAATAAAATATATCTATTTTTGTTAGACCTAAAAAAATAGTGAAGACGATATTCTTACAAATATGTGGATTATAACTCTTAAAATTCATCCTAAAAATATAACATCAGTTTCTTATCAAACTTAATACTATTTACATGATTATAGCCTAATTATCATAGTTACACAGATTTTTAGGAGTATATAAGCGTTTCATCACAATGAAAAATGCAACTTACACCAAATTCTTCACCACGTAAATCCAAAACAAAAGAAAAACAAAACTAAGTTTCTTACACCATGGGGCCTCAAAACAATGCCAGCAACACCCCAACCCCTGCTGTTACCCCTACTATTACCGCTACCCATATTACCACTATCCCTCCCCTAGCTATTACCAGTACCCAAGTTACCACTACCACTCTCCTTGTTGTCACTACTCCTTCCTCTGCTGTAACATCGATCACATCGTTCTAATTCCAAGTCAGTAAGTTAGTTTCTATCCCTCCCCTAGCTATTACCAGTACCCAAGTTACCACTACCACTCTCCTTGTTGTTACTACTCCTTCCCCTGCTGTAACATCGATCACATCGTTCTAATTCCAAGTCATTAAGTTAGTTTCCCTAATAATCTGCATTTTCCTTCTTTTGGACTTAATAATTTTGTTTATTATTTCGAAACACCATTTTTTTAGCATAAAGATTGCCGCCGCAACGCGCGGGTACTAGGCTAGTATTTTAATATTTATTACATAATTTAATGTGTTTTAATTTATAATTATTGTCGATTAGGTCTCAATCTTTAGTTCTTTATTGTATAACTTAATATGTGGGAGATATAAACTATATTTCTTCAATTTTTTGGTTGAATTTTAATGTTATAGCGTCAAAGTAACATGTTTGTCCTTTATAATCTTTAACTAAGCATGATTAAAGAATTCCTAATTTTAGGAAGAATGGCAAAAAGAAAATATCTAGCTCAATAAAAGTCGGAATCAGGGATTGTAAAAGAAACTTGAGAGTGTAAAATCTACAAGTGTTTTGCCGGTGTGGTAACTGGTAGTTGAACAGCAGACCACTACGACAACCTCTTAAACATCAAAAATGTAACACCCGCCAAATTAGGACTAGTAATTAGTGCCTAATCATACGTTAATACATGTAATTAGTTCTGTGTTAGGCTAATTAATGTATCGAATTATATATATTGTTGAATATACACGAAAATGCGATTTGGTTAAATCGTACGCAACTTAAATCGAATGTATTTCGATTCAATTTAATACGGACGTTGGTGACCAATTTTATTAAATAACGCTTTTATGTCAAAAATATTATTATGATAATATTTCGTATTCATTCGTATCGTACAAACAGAACTTACACAATATAAAATATTAAAACGCGCAAACTAAATAAACAAACTTACATTATATAACTCAAATATAAATTGATTTGTAAACTATTTAAACAAAATATCGCGTAATAAATTGTAATTTAAAACTTATAAATAATATGTAAAATAATTATTTAACGTTTAAACAACGGAGCAAACGAACACCGCACGAAGAAACGGAGACTGAAAAGTTGGAGGATAACCTCCAACTCTCCTCCTCCTCCTCTCATTTCTCACTCACCTCTCTCTTTCTCTTTTCTCTCTCTTTCTTTTCTCTCTAAACACCACCACCTCCACCTTCCATCAAAAATCGACAAATAAACATATCAAACGACTTCGGATCTTCAAGATTTTTAGAGATTCACGACCACCACGCAACGATCTATCTTTCTATCTTTCCGAAATTTCATTTCGGCGATTTGTAAGTTTCCGACACAACTCCGAAAACTCTCGTTTCTAAGTATTATCACTTGCTAGTTGTTTGTATAACCTTGTAATGTCCTAAAATGGGTTGGGTAAAAATATTAGGCTGATCGATGGCCGGAAAATGCGTTTTTGAAGTTGAAACTCCGATCAGATCCCGTACGTCGCATTTGGCCTGGAGCAAATGCGACGCAGCGACTTACGTCGCACGAATCCTCGACGTCGCATATAGCGACACAGCCTATTACGTCGCATTGACTTGCGAATGTCGCACATAGCGACGCAGACCTTAACGTCGCCAACTTAACCAACGTCGCATTAGCGACGCAGCACCCTACGTCGCATTGAATTGCGAACGTCGCAAAATGCGACGCAAACACTCACGTCGCACCCAACGTCGCACCCAACGTCGCACAAACCAGAAAACACAGATTTTCACCAAGTGTCGAGACCCTAAATTTTATCACTCGATTTCACCCAATTTCAAGTCCAGATGCGTTTTTCCTTAAAGCAATATAGTAGAAATAAAAATTTTCCAAGCTGACCTGGCAGCTCGACCCCAGCCAGGGGCTCTGCCCCTTGGACCCCGCCAGGGGCTGCCGCCCCTTGGACCCCGCTACCAGGGGCGCTGCCCCCGGACCCCCGTACTTAGATTCCGTAACGGCTTCTAAAACACAATCAAAACACATTTTTCAAGTAAAACGCCACGATATCAAAATAATAATAGTTGAGATTATTATTAAAAATCCGTCACCAACGAGCCGTACATATTTTCAAACATTCGAATCAATCAACCAAATGTAATTTGGACATTATAGTTGAATGAACAACTACAAGGGTGATCTTTTGAGATACCCAATCATGATTATAACCATCGCGTGTCGTGGACACCCTCAGGTTACAAGTCTTTGGACTTCATACTCGGCTAATCAACTTACGTTTGTTTAAACGCTTTCAGACTCAGGTGAGTCTCATAGCCCCTCTTTTACTGTTTTACTCAGGGGTGTGATATATTGCTCAACTTTTACATGTGAACGCAAGTACAAACATTTCATATACTACATGAGTTTTTCGAAACTAATCATTTAAAGTCCTCCGTCAGCATAGTTGTTAATACGTTGTAGCGTAAATATTAGTATATGGTACCATATAGGATTGACCCACCTCGTCCGGGTTAGCAAGCACTAACCGGGTAAACGGACGTACTAATATTTGGGAAGACGAATGTTGATTAGGCATTCGTGGAGGCACCTCGCCCGGAATTCTCTATAGGGGACCCGGCCCTCGAGTTAAGCTCAACTATGTGCTCATGGCTGTATACACGATGACTATCATTTAATTGCTGGATGCAATTCATTATTTAATTGCTGGATGCAATTCATTATTTAAATCTTGCGGTTCATACTATATTAACTGATTTCAAACCTGTGAGCTCACCAGCTTTTAGCTGACCTTTTAGCATATATCGCAGGTACCAAGCAGTAGGATGTTTCTGCTTCAGGACTTTAGCTCGAGTCAGCATACAGACGATTGAGATTTTCTTGCATTAGTATATTTTTGTACAAGTACTTATGTACTGAAATCTCATTTTATTTAAACTCGAGCTATGTAAAGCTTTAAATGTTGTAAACATTTCTATTATCAATATATTTTGTTAAAACGACGCATATAGAGTCGTTTACTATATATCTTTGTGCTTTGTTATTGATTAGTAACACCCAAATCAAGCTTCCGCAAATCATCAAATTTAGGGGTGTTACAAAAAATCATCAAACCTATCATCAAACCTGTAACTCAGACCGAAAGTGCAGGTACTTTACTCATAAATCTCTTTGATATATTCAACTCCAAACTTTCTATCTAGAACTTTAGCGATATATCGATTCTTCACTTAATCATGACTAGTACAATACCTGCACAACGTAGCGGTCAAATACAGTTTGATTGTGATTCAATTAGATAGCATTGCTCTCCTTTCGTGGGGTTATCGAAAACAATTTAGTGAAAAACCAATGACAATGCCATGGATTGTGATTTATTTCCACTAAATTATTCCATTGGTTTGAATTCTATATTATTAAGGTACATGGATTTAATATATATAAATCATTCCAACTATTTTATCAATATAAGTTAATGATCGTATATATATTCTAGTGTTTTGTTTCCATCTAGTTTAGTTTATATATATATATATATATATATATATATATATATATGGAATCTTTGACTTTCATAGTATTATATTATTGCTATATTAGTAAGTAGGGGTAAAATGGAGATTTTGCATCTAACTTGTAAAGGAAATCTGTAAACTCTTTACAAGGTGTATTGATTGATATTGATTTTTAGCTTAGATCTTCAAATGTGTGGCAATTGTACCATTAAATACTAACATATTCTCTCATTTGATCTTACAATCATTATTTGGATAACTATAATTAATATACGCGCCATATTGATGTGAAACAATATTTATCCATATCCTTTTAAAGAAAGTGCCAGCTTTGATTTTATAAGTTATAATAGTACATGAACGAAGTTGATTGTGCTTTTTTTATCTACTATGGATCTCATAGAAGTTACAAAAATTATTTTAGCACAATTCTGCTTTTAATAAAGGTGACAATTTAGACCCAAAATTATTATAGTGATTTGGTTCGTATCAAGAAACATCCTGTAGGCTTTATTACAGGTGGTCAACATTATGATTATGGATGGCCTTAGTTTGTATCATGAGTTCTTTGGGTAGATTGTTAGTAATTTGAAAATCATGACACAAGTAGTTTCACGTTTTACAAATATCAAACGGGTGTGTATTGAAACTTCATTTCTAATGTTATAAGCAAATATAGGTGTGATATATATTTTTTTGTCACTTATATTTTATAAAGATGTTTGATTAATTGGTTTGACGGTTATGGGTTTGAGTGGCTATTGCGAAGACCTTAGTCAAGTTTCAGGTCTGCCTTTGGAACTTGGAAGTTGTTTCTGGGTTGTCAATGGGTCGGGATTCTATTGATGATGCTTTGGTAACATTTTTTGATTTAAAATTATTTACTTATGTGATGTATAGTATCTTAGCAGTATTTTATGGTTATGGTGATGTATGCTTCTAAACAGAAAATATAAGTGAATTTGTTAAGTCTTAATTATTAATGCGTTTTTTTAAATTAGCATGGGTTGTAATTTTTTCCCTTGACTGGAGATTTGTGGATGTGAGTCTTAGAATACTTTCATCAGAGTTGGAGGTATTCATTTTTGTATGGGTGCTCGTGCATTTACATTGAGTTGTTCAAATTTGATCACTTTCGAGTTCTATGTTAGATTGTAGTTTTAGTTATGGGTGATGATTCGTACACCACCTCTTTTTAGCCGTACATCACCAAATGTGCTTTAGGATGTTGTACTGTACAAAACTGTAAAGCGCGTTAGTGGTGTACGGCTAAAAAAAGGCGGTGTACGAATCACGTCGGTTTGTATGGAGTTTGCTTTGGTTTTACTTAGTTATAAAATAGATTAAGTATCTTATTTTTTTATGGCAAAAAAAATAAATTCATTAAAACTTCAACAAAAGTTGAAGAAGATACAAGAATAGGAAAGATCTCCTATCAAATAGGGGTGCTGATAAATACAACACCAAACTTGATTTATACACCAAAGTTATGCTTCTGCATATTTGTACAGTAAACTTTAACTGTTGTACTGTGTGTTGTATGAAACAATATTCTTGTTGTATTTATCAATTCATATCAAATAGATTAGGGGCTGTTTACTTTTTTTTTCCTATTAAGTGCTGTTTACATATGATGTCTGTCTTGATAAATATGTCTGTTTATGACAAGTTGTAACATCCGTTTTTCATAAGTTCTAATTTATATTATACAAAATATATAAATGTGTTATATTAAATGATTATGTGTATATATAGATGTGTTGTGTGTAAATATATATATGAAGTATAGATAATAATTGAGCTGGACATGAAAAACAGGAAATCGCTAAGCGATTCAGGGTAAATCGCGGTATAAAATCGCGACGCGATTCAGGGTGAATCGCGACGCGATGTATTATTTCACAGGTACGGGTTTTTAAGCTAGTAATTTCCAGAAAACGAGTTAAAAGCTAAAAATAAAAATAGAAACGAAGTTCTGGCGAAAATGACGATTCTTTGAGTCTGGAAGTGATATCTTTTATATTAGAGCTTACTAGCTTCATAATCAACTCCTAATCACTTCTATAGTGATTATAAGGTATAACTACACTTCTTTGTTGTGTGATTCTTGAGTTAGGGTTTGATATATATAAACCCTAAAATTTTATGATAATTGTTACTTAAGTAGGTGATTGGTGTATAGAAGTTATACTTGTGTTAATTAGACATATTATGATATTGTTATGATGAAATTTGTGACAATCCTCCAATTAGGGTATTTACTTAACCTAATTTCATGCATTACCTAGAGTAATTCCCTGACTAGCAATTTCAAAACAAATTATGTGTTAAGTTTTGTGAAACTTACTATGTGATACGTGATATATTTGATTTTAGTTATATGTGTATATATATAATTACGTACGAAATAAATATATCAAACTCTACGAATAGAACGTAATAACGTTAGTGATACAAAATAATTAATAATTCGAAAATTTTTAATTACAACTATTAGATAATTATATTATTGATATAATATAACAAATTATACGTTTTATAATAAACGTATTAATCGCGAATAATAAAGTTCCAAAATGAACTTCGAAAATACTTTTGAATAATTTTTTAGTTTGAAATTATTATATAAAAGTATTATAACGAAAAGAAAACGAAACATTTAGACGACTTTTTAGTACACGTTATACGAACAGAAACAATTTTAAAACGCGCTTAGAGGTTCCAAATAATGAAAGTATTATTTCGTAAATTACTGTTTTAATGTATAGAACATTACCTCAGAATATGATTTCCAAATTTAACTGAAATCTGGCATGCGTTTTTGACTATACAGTACGTTTACTGTAATTAATTTTAATTATACTTCTAACAAAGTATTTCACATTTCGATTTCAAATTTCTAAATATGAGATATAGAGAAACATAACGCAAAATTTTATTATAAATAAAGTACCATAAATTATACCCGTACACCAAAATTAACGGGCTAAAAACTACCAATATTACACAAACCAAAATATCTGGGCGACAGATTGATTCACCCTCCATACGCTCGTTTGAAAATCTCGACCAAAACCTTTCCTTATACATTTCTCTCCATCTCCAATAATTCATTTCACCCAACACCTAAAACTTCATCTGTGTTTGTGTGGGTGTACGTACTGAAACAAGAGACAGAGCAGAGGAACAAGAACAGGAGCTTCATCATCTCCATCTCTTCACTCTCATCATCTTAAATCCTTCATTTCCCAAACAATCAAACACAAACAAAAATGGTTTCTTGATCATCTTCATCATCTTCGTTCGTAATCATCATCATCATCATCATCATCACAGAATCATCATCATCTTCATCTAAATCATTGTGAGGAAACATTTTCTATATTTTTCTCATTTATATAATTTCTTTAAATTATGAAATTTGTTGATGATTGTTGTTATAAGTTGTTAAAAACATGATATATTGGGTTTATATAACATATATTGTTGATGGATCATGTTAAAAAAGAGTATAAATCAAAACCAATATGTAAAAATAAGAGCAGAGGACGAACAGGCCTGTAATGGCCATGATCCGGTGATGATCCGGCGGATCATGCCCATGATCCGGCCATGATCCGGTGATGATCCGGCGGATCATGCCCATGA
This sequence comes from Helichrysum umbraculigerum, assembly GCA_949592205.1. Lineage (NCBI taxonomy): Eukaryota > Viridiplantae > Streptophyta > Magnoliopsida > Asterales > Asteraceae > Helichrysum > Helichrysum umbraculigerum. Next base: position 76,759,977 of record CATIUR010000003.1, read on the forward strand.
TCCGGCCATGATCCGGCGGATCATATATATAAAATGTGTGTATTAAGCTTATTTTCAACGTTCTGACCAAGGGAAAACCATAACGATCCGGCGGATCAAGGGGTGATCCGGCGGATCCTAACCAAACAAGACCGATGAACTAGCAGTGGGAACGGGTACAAATGACTAAGATCCGGCGGATCATGTCCTGATCCAGCGGATCCACCAAATTATAACCAGATCCGACGGATCCCCTTTAGATCCGGCGGATCCTCAAGCCGAAAACCAAATGATCCGGTGGATCCTTATTAGATCCGGTGGATCCACTTATATTACACCCGATCCGGCGGATCCTTACTTGATCCGGTGGATCCCCGATAAATATTTGGTCACTGACTTGTATTTTCATAAAATGTGCAAACTAATAAACATTTTACAAAATGTATGGATTGTACGAATGATGAAATAAATTACTGCGACAAGGGACTTAGTAATTAGACGGACATATTATTGAGACATTTTATATTTCGGACATTTTTGACACGACAAAACTTTGGAACAATTACAAAATATATATATACAAACTAACGGACAATGTATATATAATGAGACGTATAAAATGGAACGATTTAAATTATCTAGTACAAACTATACACGATAAACAAAAACGAGATATATTTTACAACAAACAAAGTTACGTTTTTGAAAATATAAACGATGACTAAGTTTTTATTCGCTACAATTAACAAACGACATATGTAAACAATATAACAAAGTTATTTTGATAACTATTATAATTATGTTTTGAAAACATAATCGACAACAACGACAACTACATTTATATCTATATATATATGGATATTAACAATGACGGCAACTAATATATATATTAGAATATATATATGCAACTAATATGTATATAAATATACATACTTGAATTCAACGACTAATTGAAACGCAAACCTCACCAGCAACTGAAATATTATAAACTTTACAACTTAACAAATAATCCATATACTTATACAAGTATTATTATTTGCGTCTAGGTATTTGAGCGACGCTTTTGGATTGTTTGCTAGCTATTTGTGCTGAAGACTTGCAAAACCGTGAGTTCACAGCCCCTATCTTTTGTTTGTTTTAAATGCTTTTAAAACCAGGGGTGGAAAACATAGAACAATGTGATATAACATGCTATATGCCTTATGTATTGCGCTACATGCTATTATGTGAAATTGAATAACATGATTTCTTTCACGCTATCAAACTTGAACTGTTTCTATAAAATGTTTTCATATTGAATTAACTTGAATTAATTATATGAAACATTTTCACAACATTTTGGGAATAAGACAGCAGATCTTGGTACGATCCTAGGTTTACGCGAGGTAGTTGTAGTGCACATAAGTCCCAGTGCTTACAACCTATAACCATTAGCTATGTGACTCTAGCCACTGAGTATACAGATAGTACTATCGATTTGACAACCCTCCCAGGATATTACTCGTTGGTCATTCCAACCCCATCGACGATAGTCGTAACGAGGAGTGTATACTTAAGATGTTACTGAGGCAACAACAAAACAACTAGTCGTGGTTTGGTTATAGTACTAGTGTCGTTACTTTAACTCTAAAGGTTTAGCTCACCTTGGAGGGATTATAGTCTATATTTCCCACACAACTAAAACAACTAAACAACAACTTGGTTTGGGGATGGGTATTCCCTGTGATGACTACTAGAACAGGTGTTCCTCTGAGAGACTATATTTTAGGAAACGTTTACCTTAATTGGTTGAACTTGGTTTCCCACAAAAACAACTATTCATAGGAAATGTTTACTTAAATGTTAAACCTGTGTTTCCTGCTATGACTATTATGGTAATGTTTACCTTATTGTTAAACTTGAGTTCCTGTTAACTATCTGTTGGAAAATGTTTGCTTGACTGCTAAACCTGATTTTCCTTAACTATTGAAATGGATATGTTTACTTAAATGATAAACCTGTATATCCTACGACTATTTATTAGGAAATGTTTATGATTAAACTTGTGTTTCCTACACTATTACTACTAGTCGTAAGAATGACATTCTTACTAATGTTAGGAAATGTTTTCTTTAATTAGAATACTTGTGTTTCCTACTTTACATATAAATATTATGTTTGTGTACATAAATGATTTATACAAGACTTAAACCTGTGAATTCACTCAACATTCAATGTTGACAGTTTACTATGTTTTTCAGGGAATTAGGACTCAGGTACATCTGCATGCATAAAGGACGTAGGCTACCTGACTATTTATGATGCCACTTTTGGGACACTTGGATTTCCTTTGTATTATCAATTCCATTGGTTATACTTATGAAATCCCTCTTTTAGAAATATGTATTTTCAAATACTTAAGTTGTCTTTGACAACCCTACTTATGTACGACTTTATAAGTCGTATCTTTTGTAATAACTTTAAACTTATGGCATCTTAAATATATATGTATGTTCTGTATGATCATATACTCTGATACAGTGAATGCACTATCGAATCTGTCCGCCCTCAATGCTTAACTATTATTAAAATGCTTCCGCTAATTAACTAAAAGCTTCCGCTAAACTATTAATAAACACGATTACCGATTTGGGGGTGTGACAGAACTTGGTATCAGAGCTATTGGTTATAGAGAACTAGAAGTCTTTAAGCGACTGAAAACCTTAGAGACCTAGACTATAGCCTTGGCTAACACATTTCTGCATTCATACTATTGCATACGTCTTACACGTCACACACGATTCTTTGACTAGGTATGTCGAGACACGCACCTATTCACATCACTGATTCTGATACTGAGGAGGATCCCATGGAGGGATCATACGACGGGATACCTATAGCCGTGTCTGAGGAGGTTTACCCGCCTACATTCCCAAGAGATACTTCAGATGGTTCGATAGCCACTCCACCATTGCCATCCACTGATCCTGCTACCCATATGTTAGGATCTATTTCTATGTCTAGACGCCACCTGATTGGAGAGCCTGATTTTAGGCCTACACCTAGGAGGACACCGCTGTCGTGTGTCAGGGATTTTCCCATAGGACCCTCATCATCTCGCGGCAAGGAACCGATGACTGAGGAGAGCGAGATCCGCTGTGATCAGCAGACACCGAGAGCTAGAGTTCAGCATCTAGAATGGATGCCACGTATTCTACGCCACTGGAGGATCATTGAGAGGATTCCTTCCACCTATGAGACTGGGGAGTCATCTCACACACCGACATCTCTACATTTGACTGAGGAGCCTCTGGAGCTTACGGTCCCTACTGTGGTCGCTGTTATTCGTACCTTGCTGGGATTTCATTTTGGTACGCAGTCTGCCCTCCGAGTTATGCGCAGTGACGCCTCTCGTCTTGATGATGATGTGCTGGCGATATATGGACGCCTTGCGACTTCTGAGTTGCACATCGAGGTAGACAGGGAGTCTGCCGATGCTACTAGAGCACGTCTGATCCGACTAGAGCGTCGTTTGGAGACTATAGGTGCTGCAGTTGGTTTATGTGTGTTGATGGTTGCTGTTAGGATGCTTGTGGGATGGAGTCTACCGTATTTCTTTTAGACCGTATGTATGATGTATTAGGACTATAGTTATGATGTATTTGGGTTGACTTTTGACTAGATGGATGTATAGGTTAAATCCGTCACATTTTGTAGATCATGTTTGATCCGATGGGTATATTTGGTAGTAAATCCCATCTTTGTACAAAACTTATGTAACAACAATTAACCCATGATCATGATATATATAACTTATGTTTGATTTACATCGCTGTGTCCATTATGAATGATATCAATTGATGATTGATTTCATACTATATTTATATTTATCACTTACTTTATGAGTGATGACTTGATTAGATATCTTACGAGTGTTTCTTGTGTGTGATTAGGACTGAATCATGCCGCCTAAACGTAGAATTACCAGGAACAGCCAACGAAACCCCACACCACCTCCTGCTGTTGAGGAGACTACTGAACAAATGGTTAACCGAAGGATTTCTGAAGCCCTTGCTCAGTATGATACTGACCGAAACCGTAGCGGTAGTAGAGAAACCGAACCAAACGCTTCAGGTAGTAATCCTGAGAGCACTCATAAGGGATGTTCATATAAAACATTCCTAGCTTGTAAACCGAGTCATTTCCGTGGTACTGAAGGTGCCATTGGAATCATCCATTGGATAGAGAAAATGGAGTCTGTGCTAGAGATTAGCAAGTGTGCTCATGAAGACATGGTAATGTATGCTACATGCACATTTAGTGATAAGGCTTTGACTTGGTGGAACGCCCAAAAGCAAGCAATGGGTCGTCCAGCCGCTCATTCAATGTCTTGGGAAACTCTGAAAACTATGGTCATGGAAGAGTTTTGTCCCCGCAGTGAGCTGCAGAAGATTGAGTCTGAGCTTTGGAACATTGCTATGGTTGGTGCTGATATCACAGGATATACCACCAGATTTCAAGAACTGACACGCCTTGTACCTCACATGGTCACCCCTGAGTACAAGCGCACTGAAAGGTATATCTGGGGTCTAGTGCCACAAATTCGAAGTTTGGTAACATCAGCGAATCCTGTTACTTTTAAGATTGCTGTGGAACTAGCACAGCGTTTGACTGATGAAGCAGTAAGAATGGGGAATCTTACTAAGAAAGCTGCTACTGAAAAGGTTGAATCCAGCAATGCTGATGCTGGGAAGGGAAAACGCAAGTGGAATGACCGTCAGGGTCACAAGAATAAGAAGCAAGCTAGTACCACGAAAGCCTACATTGCCACTACTGCTGAACAAAAGACTTACATGGGGAGTAAGCCCAAGTGTGGTAAGTGTGAACGTCACCATGATGGTGACTGTACTTTCTGTGGAAATTGCAAACGCTGGGGGCATCTGGCCCAATACTGTAGAGTGAACCCTACCACTCAAACAAATAGGGATCGACCAGCAAATGGATGTTTCGAATGTGGCGAACAAGGTCATTTCCGAAACAAGTGCCCTAAACTGAACCGTGGTAATCAAAACAATCCGAATCGCCCTGCAAACCCGAAACAACAACAATAATCGTGGAAACGTCAACAACCAGCCAGCTAGGGGTCGTGCATTTGTCGTTGGAGCGCAAGAGGCACACCAGGACCCTAACACTGTCACTGGTACGTTTCTAGTTAACGATCATTATGCATCCGTATTATTTGATTCTGGCGCCGATTTGAGTTTTGTGTCTAAGGACTTTAGACCACTATTAGACGTTAGATCTCGTAAGTTAGACAACAAGTACACATTAGAACTAGCCGATGGTAGGTTGATTGAATCAGGAGAAATAGTACCAGGATGTACTCTAGCATTGGAGGGTCATCTTTTCAAAATAGACTTACTACCGGTTGAGTTGGGAAGTTTTGACATCGTAGTCGGTATGGACTGGTTGTCGACAAACCATGCAGAGATTGTTTGCTTTGATAAAATGGTACGTTTACCATTGTCAACTGGAGAAACTTTGGTGATACAATGAGATAAGAGAACGAGCACCTTCAAAACTATTAATTGCTTGAAAGCTAGTAAATATCTCCGAAAGGGATATCCGGCATTTTTGGCGCATGTTGTAGAAAAGAAATCTGTAGAGAGACGCTTAGACGATATACCTGTAGTACGAGACTATCCGGGAGTGTTTCCTGATGATCTTCCAGGATTACCACCTCCGCGACAAGTCGAGTTTCGCATCGATCTGGTGCCGGGAGCCGCACCAATCGCTCGCTCACCTTATCGTCTAGCTCCATCAGAGATGCAAGAACTGTCTACACAGTTGCAAGAGCTCTTAGACTTAGGATTCATCCGACCGAGCTTTTCACCTTGGGGAGCTCCGGTTTTATTTGTCAAGAAGAAGGATGGATCTATGAGGATGTGTATTGACTACAGAGAATTGAATAAAGTAACTATTAAGAACCGATATCCATTACCACGCATTGACGATCTATTTGATCAGCTACAAGGATCAAGTTACTATTCGAAGATCACCTTCGTTCTGGTTACCATCAACTGAAGGTTCGAGAAGAGGATGTGCCGAAGACAGCGTTTAGGACTCGTTATGGTCATTATGAGTTCCTAGTCGTGCCATTTGGATTGACTAACGCGCCGGCAGTATTTATGGATCTCATGAACCGAGTGTGCAAACCTTACTTAGATAAGTTTGTCATTGTGTTCATTGACGATATTTTGATCTACTCAAAGACGAAAGAGGATCACGAACAACATTTGAAACTTATCCTCCAACTACTTGAGAATGAGAAGCTGTATGCTAAGTTCTGCAAATGCGAATTTTGGATTAGAGAGGTTCAATTCCTAGGTCACGTGATCAATGATAAAGGAATTCATGTGGACCCATCCAAAATAGAGGCGATTAAGAACTGGAAAGCACCGGAAACTCCCACAGAAATTCGACAATTTCTTGGTTTGGCTGGCTATTATCGACGATTTATAGAGAACTTTTCCAAGATAGCCCAGTCACTCACCACCTTAACTCAGAAGGATAAGAAATTCGAATGGGGAGAGAAACAAGAGAACGCCTTCCAACTGTTGAAGCAAAAGTTGAGCACCGCACCGATTCTATCCTTACCTGAGGGAACCGAGAACTTCATTGTTTATTGTGACGCCTCACATCAAGGATTAGGTTGTGTTCTCATGCAAAACGAAAAAGTTATTGCTTATGCATCTCGTCAATTGAAGATTCACGAGAAGAACTATACAACTCATGACTTAGAGTTAGGAGCAGTCGTTTTTGCATTGAAGATCTGGAGACACTACCTATATGGCACAAAGTGTACGATTTTCACTGACCACAAGAGTCTACAACACATATTCGACCAGAAAGAGCTCAACATGAGACAGAGACGTTGGGTCGAATTGCTGAATGATTACGACTGTGTGATTAAATACCATCCGGGAAAGGCTAATGTAGTAGCAGATGCCTTAAGTCGTAAAGAGAACGTTAAGCCTCGCAGGGTTCGAGCCTTAGTGTTAACAATCCACTCAAATCTCATTACTCAAATTCGCGACGCGCAACAATTAGCTTTCATCGACGAGCGCATGAAAGACGAATCCCTGAGGGGAATGGAGAAACAGCTTGAAACAAAAGAGAATGGAGTTTTATACTTCATGAATAGAATTTGGGTACCGTGCGACGATGAACTCCGTAAGCTGATTTTGGACGAAGCTCACAAGTCCAACTACTCGATTCATCCTGGTGCAGATAAGATGTACCAAGACGTGAAAGGTTTCTATTGGTGGCCTAATATGAAGAGAGACATCGCTACTTATGTCAGCAAATGTCTAACTTGTTCAAAGGTCAAGGTTGAGTACCAAAAACCTTCCGGACTTTTGCAACAACCAGTGATGCCACAATGGAAATGGGAGCACATAACGATGGATTTCATCACGAAACTACCAAAGACATCAACTGGTGTTGATTCAATATGGGTGATTGTCGATAGACTGACGAAATCAGCCCACTTCATTGCTTTCAAAGAGACTGACAAGCTTGAGAAACTGGCAAAGATCTATATCAAAGAAGTCGTTTCTCAGCACGGTGTGCCACTATCGATTATATCTGATAGAGATAGCAGATTCACATCTCGTTTCTGGCAAACGCTACAACAGGCTTTAGGTACTCGGCTCGACATGTGTACGACCTATCATCCGCAAACAGATGGCAGTGAATGAACGATTCAAACGCTCGAAGATTTGCTACGAGCATGTGTGATTGACTTTGGAGGAAATTGGGATACTCATCTTCCACTAGCAGAATTCTCCTACAACAATAGTTATCACACCAGTATACAGATGGCACCGTTTGAAGCGTTGTATGGACGCAAGTGCCGATCCCCACTCTGTTGGGCAGAGTTGGATGACAGACAACTATCCGGACCCGAACTTGTCCAAGAGACAACAGACAAAATATCTCAAGTGCTTAACCGATTGAAAGCGGCAAGAGATAGACAAAAGAGTTACGCCGATAACCGCCGTAAACCTCTTGAGTTCCAAGTAGGAGACAAGGTTCTACTCAAAGTATCGCCTTGGAATGGGATAGCACGTTTTGGAAAACGAGGAAAACTGAACCCACGATACGTTGGACCTTTTGAGATCCTTGCTAGGATTGGTCCAGTTGCTTATAAACTCAAACTACCACAAGAGCTTAGTAGTATTCACGACACTTTTCATGTGTGTAATTTGAAGAAGTGTCTGTCCGACGAAACACTTATCCTACCTCATGACGAAGTCTTCATTAACTCAAAGCTTAACTTTGTGGAGGAACCAATCGAAGTAACCGACACAAAAACACAGAAACTCCGAAATAAGCGAATCAAACTTGTCAAAGTTCGATGGAATTCGAAGCATGGCCCAGAGTTTACTTGGGAACGTGAGGATGAGATAAGAAAGAAGTACCCTCACCTGTTTGAACAAGCGACCGACACGAATAATACAAATTAAATCTCGGGACGAGATTTCGCTAACAGGGGGAGAATGTGACAATCCTCCAATTAGGGTATTTACTTAACCTAATTTCATGCATTACCTAGAGTAATTCCCTGACTAGCAATTTCAAAACAAATTATGTGTTAAGTTTTGTGAAACTTACTATGTGATACGTGATATATTTGATTTTAGTTATATGTGTATATATATAATTACGTACGAAATAAATATATCAAACTCTACGAATAGAACGTAATAACGTTAGTGATACAAAATAATTAATAATTCGAAAATTTTTAATTACAACTATTAGATAATTATATTATTGATATAATATAACAAATTATACGTTTTATAATAAACGTATTAATCGCGAATAATAAAGTTCCAAAATGAACTTCGAAAATACTTTTGAATAATTTTTTAGTTTGAAATTATTATATAAAAGTATTATAACGAAAAGAAAACGAAACATTTAGACGACTTTTTAGTACACGTTATACGAACAGAAACAATTTTTAAAACGCGCTTAGAGGTTCCAAATAATGAAAGTATTATTTCGTAAATTACTGTTTTAATGTATAGAACATTACCTCAGAATATGATTTCCAAATTTAACTGAAATCTGGCATGCGTTTTTGACTATACAGTACGTTTACTGTAATTAATTTTAATTATACTTGTAACAAAGTATTTCACATTTCGATTTCAAATTTCTAAATCTGAGATATAGAGAAACATAACGCAAAATTTTATTATAAATAAAGTACCATAAATTATACCCGTACACCAAAATTAACGGGCTAAAAACTACCAATATTACACAAACCAAAATATCTGGGCGACAGATTGATTCACCCTCCATACGCTCGTTTGAAAATCTCGACCAAAACCTTTCCTTATACATTTCTCTCCATCTCCAATAATTCATTTCACCCAACACCTAAAACTTCATCTGTGTTTGTGTGGGTGTACGTACTGAAACAAGAGACAGAGCAGAGGAACAAGAACAGGAGCTTCATCATCTCCATCTCTTCACTCTCATCATCTTAAATCCTTCATTTCCCAAACAATCAAACACAAACAAAAATGGTTTCTTGATCATCTTCATCATCTTCGTTCGTAATCATCATCATCATCACAGAATCATCATCATCACAGAATCATCATCATCTTCATCTAAATCATTGTGAGGAAACATTTTCTATATTTTTCTCATTTATATAATTTCTTTAAATTATGAAATTTGTTGATGATTGTTGTTATAAGTTGTTAAAAACATGATATATTGGGTTTATATAACATATATTATTGATGGATCATGTTAAAAAAGAGTATAAATCAAAACCAATATGTAAAAATAAGAGCAGAGGACGAACAAGCCTGTAATGGCCATGATCCGGTGATGATCCGGCGGATCATGCCCATGATCCGGCCATGATCCGGCGGATCACATATATAAAATGTGTGTATTAAGCTTATTTTCAACGTTCTGACCAAGGGAAAACCATAACGATCCGGCGGATCAAGGGGTGATCCGACGGATCCTAACCAAACAAGACCGATGAACTAGCAGTGGGAACGGATACAAATGACTAAGATCCGGCGGATCCACCAAATTATAACCAGATCCGGCGGATCCCCTTTAGATCCGGCGGATCCTCAAGCCGAAAACCAAATGATCCGGTGGATCCTTATTAGATCCGGTGGATCCACTTATATTACACCCGATCTGGCGGATCCTTACTTGATCCGGCGGATCCCCGATAAATATTTGGTCACTGACTTGTATTTTCATAAAATGTGCAAACTAATAAACATTTTACAAAATGTATGGATTGTACGAATGATGAAATAAATTACTGCGACAAGGGACTTAGTAAGTAGATGGACATATTATTGAGACATTTTATATTTCGGACATTTTTGACACGACAAAACTTTGGAACAATTACAAAATATATATATACAAACTAACGGACAATGTATATATAATGAGACGTATAAAATGGAATGATTTAAATTATCTAGTACAAACTATACACGATAAACAAAAACGAGATATATTTTACAACAAACAAAGTTACGTTTTTGAAAATATAAACGATGACTAAGTTTTTATTCGCGACAATTAACAAACGACATATGTAAACAATATAACAAAGTTATTTTGATAACTATTATAATTATGTTTTGAAAACATAATCGACAACAACGACAACTACATTTATATCTATATATATATGGATATTAACAATGACGACAACTAATATATATATATTAGAATATATATATATTCAACTAATATGTATATAAAAATACATACTTGAATTCAACGACTAATTGAAACGCAAACCTCACCAGCAACTGAAATATTATAAACTTTACAACTTAACAAATAATCCATATACTTATACAAGTATTATTATTTGCGTCTAGGTATTTGAGCGACGCTTTTGGATTGTTTGCTAGCTATTTGTGCTGAAGACTTGCAAAACCGTGAGTTCACAGCCCCTATCTTTTGTTTGTTTTAAATGCTTTTAAAACCAGGGGTGGAAAACATAGAACAATGTGATATAACATGCTATATGCCTTATGTATTGCGCTGCATGCTATTATGTGAAATTGAATAACATGATTTCTTTCACGCTATCAAACTTGAACTGTTTCTATAAAATGTTTTCATATTGAATTAACTTGAATTAATTATATGAAACGTTTTCACAACATTTTGGGAATAAGACAGCAGATCTTGGTACGATCCTAGGTTTACGCGAGGTAGTTGTAGTGCACATAAGTCCCAGTGCTTACAACCTATAACCATTAGCTAGGTGACTCTAGCCACTGAGTATACAGATAGTACTATCGATTTGACAACCCTCCCAGGATATTACTCGTTGGTCATTCCAACCCCATCGACGATAGTCGTAACGAGGAGTGTATACTTAAGATGTTACTGAGGCAACAACAAAACAACTAGTCGTGGTTTGGTTATAGTACTAGTGTCGTTACTTTAACTCTAAAGGTTTAGCTCACCTTGGAGGGATTATAGTCTATATTTCCCACACAACTAAAACAACTAAACAACAACTTGGTTTGGGGATGGGTATTCCCTGTGATGACTACTAGAACAGGTGTTCCTCTGAGAGACTATATTTTAGGAAACGTTTACCTTAATTGGTTGAACTTGGTTTCCCACAAAAACAACTATTCATAGGAAATGTTTACTTAAATGTTAAACCTGTGTTTCCTGCTATGACTATTATGGTAATGTTTACCTTATTGTTAAACTTGAGTTCCTGTTAACTATCTGTTGGAAAATGTTTGCTTGACTGCTAAACCTGATTTTCCTTAACTATTGAAATGGATATGTTTACTTAAATGATAAACCTGTATATCCTACGACTATTTATTAGGAAATGTTTATGATTAAACTTGTGTTTCCTACACTATTACTACTAGTCGTAAGAATGACATTCTTACTAATGTTAGGAAATGTTTTCTTTAATTAGAATACTTGTGTTTCCTACTTTACATATAAATATTATGTTTGTGTACATAAATGATTTATACAAGACTTAAACCTGTGAATTCACTCAACATTCAATGTTGACAGTTTACTATGTTTTTCAGGGAATTAGGACTCAGGTACATCTGCATGCATAAAGGACGTAGGCTACCTGACTATTTATGATGCCACTTTTGGGACACTTGGATTTCCTTTGTATTATCAATTCCATTGGTTATACTTATGAAATCCCTCTTTTATAAATATGTATTTTCAAATACTTAAGTTGTCTTTGACAACCCTACTTATGTACGACTTTATAAGTCGTATCTTTTGTAATAACTTTAAACTTATGGCATCTTAAATATATATGTATGTTCTGTATGATCATATACTCTGATACAGTGAATGCACTATCGAATCTGTCCGCCCTCAATGCTTAACTATTATTAAAATGCTTCCGCTAATTAACTAAAAGCTTCCGCTAAACTATTAATAAACACGATTACCGATTTGGGGGTGTGACAAAATTCAAGTTAGGGTTTGAAATTAGTGAAACCCTAAGTTAGTAAAAAGTGATTATACTAGGTATAATTGATGAATTAGTAAACTAAACATGTTAGTGATCATGATATGATTATGAAATGTTTAGTAAAAGAAGAAAGTGGTGATGATGGAAAATTATACATATATATATATATATATATATATATATATATATATATATATATATATATATATATATATATATACTTGTGAATTTTGGTTCTAAAAAGATGATGCATAATATTGAGAAAGAGTGTGGTGATTGGATTAATAGAACCATTATTCAAGTATATATAAAATTTGATATGGATAAATTGGATAAGTGTACTAATATGTGAAAAGTGTATTATTATGTGCAAATTGTAATTATGTGTTATGTGCCTATGTGATTAGGTGTTAAAGAAGTGGGAAAGAGTACAAGTGATTTAATTGTGCAATCGCAAGGTAAGTTTCGATTTACATGATCATGGGTTAGGAATGGCTTCGGTCATTTGCTAACGGTATGGTGCGAGTAATGGTTGCGGCCATAGGCTCGTGTGATTGCTAGTAGTATACAACTAGCATGGGTGGTTGAGGATCCTTAGCTAAAATTATCATTAATGACATGAGATTGTACTTCGTTTCTTACTAAGCGTTTTGCTTACCGTTGTTTATTTTCATGTTTTTAGGTGAAGCAAGTGGGCAAAGGGGTGACTTGGGTAAGAAGCCCGTTGGTAGCTAGCGGTGGATGTTGCTAATTTGGGGTAATGACTCGTTTCCTTGAAATCATGCTCATGAAACCGAAGCCCCTTTTTACTTTTGTTAAAGCTATGGTTTATGTTGTTAAAAGTATATAAACTTGTTTTGTAAATTTGAAGGATGTATTAGTATTTGGAAGTATGTAAATGGCGCAAGTTCCTATGGTGTAACTAAACTATTAGTTCATGTCAACATTTTTGGTTTTAAACGTTGATGTGGAAAGAATGTATGTGATTTTGATCTAAGGTGTTAATTTGGAGTCAAGTGGTGGTATAAGAGAGTTGGATGAAAATTCTCTTGTTAAATGATGTACTTGTGTAGTGGAAATTAATCTGGTACATTTGGCAGTTCAAAATAGTTGCGGATTGTAAAATTTGTGCATGTTGAATCAGAGTATTGAAACTGTCTGTACAGGTCTTTAAACGTAAGGAATCGCGACGCGATTCACTTAGAATCGCCACACGATTTACACTGAAACGCGACGCGATCATATGGTGATTGCGACGCGATTTTAAATGTCAGAAATGTATAACTTTCGTTTAAAATACTGTTTTTATACAAACAAATGTGGGGTGTTTCAAGTTGGTATCAGAGCATCGGTTTAAGGTATTCGAGTATCCACCATTAGGAGGGTACTTGAACTTAGACCAATGTAGTTATAATTGAGCATGATAGGTGTTTTTGTTATTATTTAATATTGTGATCCGGTTAATATATTGTTATGGTTTCTGAATCAAGATGTTATGTGGAGACTTAGGCAACATAAGAATGTGGTATGGTAATTAATGCGCCTGGCCAACGCAGTAATTATCATATGACATTCTATGGAACTTTTGAACCCACGTGATGTTAAGATGATGAAATTATAGTGATTGTTAGCCGTTACTTGTTGCGAATTGTAATTAAGGTAAATTTGTAAAGATATAAACTGTTATATTAAATATTGATTTTTATTTAAGTATAATAATGACTGAGGAACGTGAAGCTGACCAAATGGGAGAACGACATGAAAGAGTTGATTCTCCTGCTCGGGAAGCTAAAATATCTCTAGCTGATCTACGAACCATCGTTTATGAAGAAGTAGGCCGTGTTCAAGAAGCGACCCTTTCTTCAATGTTAAATCAAATCTCTGAAACCGTTCAAGAAGTTGTAATGTCTGAATTCCAAAGAAGAGATTTAGCCAGAGAAGAGGAGGAACCTCCTCGTGTTATTCCTCCTGATGAAAACCGTCGATTCAGTTACAAAGAATTCTCTGTTTGTAATCCCCCTGAATATCATGGCGAGATGGATCCGATAAAGTGTTACCGTTGGATTTCTGAAGTGGAGGGAGCTTTCGCCACCACAGAATGTCCTGAAAGATTGAAGGTTCGGTTTGCTGCTAATCTTTTACGATCAGGTGCTAAGGGTTGGTGGGAAGTACAGTGTAGTACTCTGGTTGACGATGCCATTAAACAATTGTCTTGGAGTGATTTTAGACGAATGTTCCAAACTGCTTATTCACAAGAATCTGAACTGAACAGGATTCGTAGGGAGTTCCTTTCTATGGAACAAACTACCGAATCTGTAAATGAGTTGGTTGGTGTTTTTCTGGATCGAGCTCGTTTCTGCCCTGAGTATATGTCTAATCCAAAAATGCTCATGGGTCATTTCCATAATGTTCTGAAAAAGGATATTCGACAGTTCATAACTCCCAAAAGATGTGCTAGCTTTGAAGAAATGGTTGACGAGGCTAGATTTCATGAATTGGAATTGCTTCGTGATGTTTCCAAAAGAAAAGCTGCTGAAACCACTTCTACTCCTTCCAAGAAATCGAGAACTGGTGATAGTTCTAAATCTGATGAAAAACGAGGACCACCGCCTGCTGAATGTAAAATCTGTCATAAAAGGCATTTTGGAGTTTGTCGCTTCAACCACCTACGTGTTATAAATGCAAAAAGGAAGGTCATCTTAGTACCAATTGTCCCAATCCACTACGAGTTTGTTATAACTGTTATAAACCTGGTCATATTAGAGCTGAGTGTCCTGATCTGAAGACTCAGTCTGCTCCTTTTGTTCCTCGAGCTAATGTGGAAAGAAAACCAAATGAACCTCAAAGATCCAGACCCCGTTCTTTTCAGATTACTGCTGATGAAGCTCAAAAAGCTTCAGATGTATTGACAGGTACTTTCCTTGTGAATCAGAAACCAGCTTATATCTTGTTTGATTCTGGTGCTTCAAGATCATTTATATCTGAACGATTTAGTCAAAACTTATCGATTCCTCTCACAAAGTTAGATACCCCTTTGGATGTTGAGGTGGCAGATAATAGATTTATATATGTGGTAAATGTCTTCCGTGGGTGTCAACTTGAAATTGATGATGAAATATTTGTTATAAATCTTATTCCTATGAATATGGGTGAGTTTGACGTTGTAATAGGCATGGATTGGTTAGGCCAGTATAAGGCTATTATCCAGTGCGAGAAAAAGATTATTCGAGTCAGCTCGCCTAGTGGTAAGATAGTTGATATATATGGTGAAAAGCGGAAATCTTCTTTATCTATCTGTACTTATGCTCGTGCTAAACGTCATCTGCTACATGGGTGTCACGCCTTTTTGGCACAGGTGGTAGATACTCAGAAATCAGCCCCTAAATTGGATGATATTCCTGTAGTAAATGAGTTTCCAGATGTATTTCCTGACGAACTACCGGGTGTTCCACCCGATAGGCAAGTCGAGTTCAGTATTGATTTGACACCTGGAGCTACTCCTATCGCTAAATCTCCCTATAGACTTGCTCCTTCAGAAATGCAGGAATTGATGAAACAACTGCAGGAATTACTTGATAAGGGTTTCATTCGTCCAAGTAGTTCCCCATGGGGAGCTCCTGTACTCTTCGTTAAAAAGAAGGATGGCACCATGAGAATGTGTATCGATTATAGAGAATTGAACAAGGTAACCATTAAGAATAGGTATCCTTTACCAAGGATTGATGACTTGTTTGATCAGTTACAGGGTGCTAGTTATTTCTCCAAAATTGACTTACGTTCAGGCTATCACCAATTAAAAGTTCGTGATAAAGATGTGTCTAAAACTGCCTTCCGAACTCGATATGGGCACTATGAATTTGTGGTGATGCCTTTTGGTCTAACTAATGCTCCAGCCGCTTTTATGGACCTTATGAATCGGGTATGTCGACCTTTACTCGATAAGTCTATAATTGTATTTATTGACGATATTCTTATCTATTCTAAGTCAGCTGGCGAGCATGAATTACATCTAAGACAAATGTTGCAAATCTTGAGAACTGAAAAGCTTTATGCAAAACTCTCAAAGTGTGAATTCTGGTTGCGAGAAGTTCATTTTTTGGGGCACGTGATAAATGATCGGGGAATTAAAGTTGATCCTGCTAAGATTGAAGCAGTCATGAAATGGGAACCTCCAACTACTCCTACTGAAGTTAGAAGTTTCTTGGGATTAGCTGGGTACTACAGACGCTTTATCCAGGATTTCTCAAAGATTGCTACTCCTCTCACTAAACTCACCAGAAAGAATGTTAAGTTTGATTGGAATGAGCAAGCTGATCAAGCTTTCCATATTCTTAAACAACAGCTTAGTCAAGCGCCTATCTTAGTACTTCCTGATGGTACTGAAGATATGGATGTATTCTGTGATGCCTCTTATAATGGCTTAGGCTATGTTTTGATGCAACGTGGCAAGGTAATTGCCTATGCATCTAGGCAGCTTAAGGATCATGAAAAGAATTATCCAACTCATGATCTTGAGTTGGCGGCGGTTGTCTTTGCTTTAAAGCTTTGGAGGCATTATCTTTATGGCGTGAAGTGTACTATTTACACTGATCATAAAAGTCTCAAATACTTTTTCGATCAGCGGGATTTAAATATGAGGCAGCGGCGTTGGCTTGATCTAGTGAAAGACTACGATTCTGAAATTCTTTATCATCCTGGAAAAGCTAATGTTGTTGCTGATGCACTTAGCCGGAAAGCTATTCAGTCGCCTTTAGTGGTCAAATCTCTCAGAATCACCGTTGCTCCGGATTTACTTGATCAAATTAAAAGTGCACAATTAGAAGCTTGGCAAAAAGGCGATTTCAATTTTGAACGCATTAAAGGTCAAGTTCAAAATTTTGTTGATGATTCTCGCGGGTTAAAGACACGATATGGTAGAATCTGGATTCCTAACTCACTCGAGTTAAAGAAGATATTGCTTGATGAATCTCATAAGTCTCGATATTCTATTCACCCTGGTGCTACAAAGATGTATCATAATTTAAAATCCAACTTCTGGTGGCCAGGTATGAAAAGAGAAATTGTAAAATATGTTGAAAAATGCTTAACTTGCCTACAGGTAAAAGCGGAACATCAGAAACCTTATGGTAAATTACAACCGTTAGAAATACCTGTTTGGAAGTGGGAGCATATTACAATGGATTTCATCACCAAATTGCCTAAAACGCAACGCCAGCATGACGCAATTTGGGTGATTGTTGATCGTTTAACCAAAAGTGCTTTATTTTTACCGATCAAAGAAACTTTCTCTTCTGAAGCACTTGCAGACTTATTCATACGTGAAGTTGTTGCTCGTCATGGAACCCCTGTATCTATTGTATCCGATAGAGATACTAGATTCACTTCACGTTTCTAGACGAAATTTCAGGAATCTATGGGTACTCGTGTCAATTTTAGCACCGCCTATCACCCTCAAACAGACGGCCAGAGTGAAAGAACAATTCAAACTCTGGAAGACAAGTTAAGGGCGTGTGTTATTGATTTTGGAGGTAGCTGGGATACACATTTGCCATTGGTAGAATTTTCTTATAATAACAGCTATCATTCGAGTATTAAAATGTCACCTTACGAGATGCTCTATGGAAGAGAATGTAGAACTCCTATTTGTTGGGGAGAAATCAGGCAAAAAGAATTGGGAAGCACTGACATCGTTCAGTTGACCACTGAAAAGATTAACCAAGTTAGAGAACGGATAAAAGCTGCCCAAGATCGACAAAAGTCATATGCTGATAATAGAAGGCGTCCGATTGAGTTTCAGGTTGGTGATAAAGTTATGTTGAAAGTGTCTCCATGGAAGGGAATAATTCGATTCAGAAAGCGCGGCAAATTGGGTCCGCGATTCATTGGTCCTTTTAAAATCCTTGCTAGAGTTGGAAGTGTAGCTTACCGCCTTGAGTTACCCGACAAACTGGCAGGAATTCATAATACCTTCCACGTATCTTTTCTCCGAAAATGCTTGGTTGATGAATCAGCTTATATACCTTTGGAAGAAATTGAAGTGAACGATCAACTGAATTATGTTGAGCAACCTGTCTCCATTCTTGATGAAAAAGTTACTAAGTTAAGGAATAAAGATTTAAGAATGTTTAAAGTCCAATGGAAGCATCGCAAAGGCTCTGAAATCACGTGGGAACCGGAAGAAGAAGTTATTCATTTCTATCCTTCGCTGTATCAGGACTGGATTGTGAGGAAACAATCCTAAATTGGTGGAGGATAGTTGTAACATCCGTTTTTCGTAAGTTCTAATTTATATTATACAAAATATATAAATGTGTTATATTAAATGATTATGTGTGTGTATATATATATATATATATATATATATATATATATATATATATATATATATATATATGAAGTATAGATAATAATTGAGCTGGACATGAAAAACAGGAAATCGCTAAGCGATTCAGGGTAAATCGCGGTATAAAATCGCGACGCGATTCAGGGTGAATCGCGACGCGATGTATTATTTCACAGGTATGGGTTTTTAAGCTAGCAATTTCCAGAAAACGAGTTAAAAGCTAAAAATAAAAACAGAAACGAAGTTCTGGCGAAAATGACGATTCTTTGAGTCTGGAAGTGATATCTTTTATATTAGAGCTTACTAGCTTCATAATCAACTCCTAATCACTTCTATAGTGATTATAAGGTATAACTACACTTCTTTGTTGTGTGATTCATGAGTTAGGGTTTGATATATATAAACCCTAAAATTTTATGATAATTGTTACTTAAGTAGGTGATTGGTGTATAGATGTTATACATGTGTTAATTAGACATATTATGATATTGTTATGATGAAATTCAAGTTAGGGTTTGAAATTAGTGAAACCCTAAGTTACTAAAAAGTGATTATACTAGGTATAATTGATGAATTAGTAAACTAAACATGTTACTGATCATGATATGATTATGAAATGGTTAGTAAAAGAAGAAAGTGGTGATGATGGAAAATTATACATATATATATATATATATATATATATATATATATATATATACTTGTGAATTTTGGTTCTAAAAAGATGATGCATAATATTGTATGAGAAAGAGTGTGGTGATTGGATTAATGGAACCATTATTCAAGTATATATAAAATTTGATATGGATAAATTGGATAAGTGTACTAATATGTGAAAAGTGTATTATTATGTGCAAATTGTAATTATGTGTTATGTGCCTATGTGATTAGGTGTTAAAGAAGTGGGAAAGAGTACAAGTGATTTAATTGTGCAATCGCAAGGTAAGTTTCGATTTACATGATCATGGGTTAGGAATGGCTTCGGTCATTTGCTAACGGTATGGTGCGAGTAATGGTTGCGGCCATAGGCTCGTGTGATTGCTAGTAGTATACAACTAGCATGGGTGGTTGAGGATCCTTAGCTAAAATTATCATTAATGACATGAGATTGTACTTCGTTTCTTACTAAGCGTTTTGCTTACCGTTGTTTATTTTCATGTTTTTAGGTGAAGCAAGTGGGCAAAGGGGTGACTTGGGTAAGAAGCCCGTTGGTAGCTAGCGGTGGATGTTGCTAATTTGGGGTAATGACTCGTTTCCTTGAAATCATGCTCATGAAACCGAAGCCCCTTTTTACTTTTGTTAAAGCTATGGTTTATGTTGTTAAAAGTATATAAACTTGTTTTGTAAATTTGAAGGATGTATTAGTATTTGGAAGTATGTAAATGGCGCAAGTTCCTATGGTGTAACTAAACTATTAGTTCATGTCAACATTTTTGGTTTTAAACGTTGATGTGGAAAGAATGTATGTGATTTTGATCTAAGGTGTTAATTTGGAGTCAAGTGGTGGTATAAGAGAGTTGGATGAAAATTCTCTTGTTAAATGATGTACTTGTGTAGTGGAAATTAATCTGGTACATTTGGCAGTTCAAAATAGTTGCGGATTGTAAAATTTGTGCATGTTGAATCAGAGTATTGAAACTGTCTGTACAGGTCTTTAAACGTAAGGAATCGCGACGCGATTCACTTAGAATCGCCACACGATTTACACTGAAACGCGACGCGATCATATGGTGATTGCGACGCGATTTTAAATGTCAGAAATGTATAACTTTCGTTTAAAATACTGTTTTTATACAAACAAATGTGGGGTGTTTCACAAGTGTTGTTTATGTAAATGTAATTTTTGTTTTGACCAAAATGATGAACTTAAATGATATAAAGTTTAAAAAAAAATGACGTGTTCAAATTCTATTGGAGAAAAAATATTGAAAAAAATGTCTATTTATCATTAAGTGTCTCTTTTTGGTAAGGACTTCATTTTTCCTCCTATTTCAGATCCAGACATTTCTTTCAGATTAAGTGAAAAAGAAACAACAATTTATCTGTCTGGATTAAGAAGTGTCTGGAAACAGACCATTAAGTGGAAAGTAAACAGACCCTTAATTATCTTATTTTATAAATTATTTACCTTACATAGCTAAAGAACGTCATGTATGTAAATTATTCGTATAAAAAAAAACTATAATTTGATTTAGCAAAAAAAATACTTGATAAATCATTTTTGTAACTTACAACAATTGCCTTGGATAAAACATGACCTGCGATGATTTTTTTCTACTATTAAGACCTCAACTCAACATAACACTAACTAAGCTTAATATATATATAGCTTGTCGTCATGTCAACAGTTACAGCAACACTTGAAACCCCTTTTTTCATTTTTTGTTATATATATATATATATATATAGGATTGGGATCTAGGGAGAAGGTTTTTTAAATGGAGAAGGGGGAGAAGCATCTCTGACCATCAGATGTGTGATTCAATGGATGAGATCAAAAATGTAATTTTGTTAACAAATTTCAATGAGTCAAGGGCAGGATGGTACATTCGTTTTATTCACAAAAAAAGGAAAAATATATATTTTTTAATTAAGGAATTAATACCTCTGCATAAAAATAGGAAACCGTCGGTCTTGCATGCAATTTTGTAGACAATTAAAACTAATTCTCCTATTTTGATTGACATTCTTCAAATGAAGGAACATAAAACCATATACCGTAATTGTAAATTCGCAGGTAACGATTATCCAATTTCGATTCACATTCTATAAAACAAACAAACGATACCACGATTCTGAGACCGGCACGGTACGCTACTGAATCAAGCGTTGATGAAGAGAATCACGACATTTTTAATTGTTGTGGTAGTGATATTCAATATGGTGAAAACAAGAAAACTGAATAAATCAAATGTGAAAGGTAACGACTATCTTTTGGTTGTTGTACGTGTATTGAATTTAGTTTGAGTTGGTGACAAATGTGCAAGTGTTTTGTTGAATCGATTGTTAGTTAAAAACGATGGCCTGTGACTTTTGGGGTTTTTTTTGTAGTATATGATAGAGCACATTTAATCAAAACCCAAGTGAGAAAACGTTCTGCCGAATCAACGGGGTAACGTAGTGAATCATTGGTTGTTAGTCGGATTTCATGAAGTATATCGATGGCCTGTGTTTAGTGTAAACGACTATTGTAAACATGTCTGCTGAATCAAGGCTTTAATGCAGTGAATAAGTATCTGTTTGCCATGATATCTTGAAGGCCTACTAGTCAAAGGATAAAATTTTCTATTACGTTATTGAAATTAGTTTCCTGAATCTATTTGTCTACTTTTGAATCATGGTTTACTATTGTAAACATAGCTGTAATTCGCAGACACAACTTTGAAAAAAATAGAAGCCCGACTCCTGAAATCGGCAAGCTTTATTGAATCCGTTTTGTGATACTTAATCAAGGGTTGCTAGCATCCTACTGCCACTCTCAATTCTTCTTGATATTGAATATGGTGAAAACAAGAAAAGTATATAAATCAACCGTGAAAGGTAAAAAAATATGTATTAATCTTTGGGTATATATTGACATAATTGAGTTGTTGACAAATGTTTATTCATATTGTTGAATCTATTGTTCCCTAATAATGGTGATCCACGATTCTATAATTAGGATTTATGGATGTCCTGTGATTTTTAACTTTCTGAATCAATTGTGCATCGACAATACAAAATATGTGAATCATTGCCATGAGAATTCTCAATCGGATAAATAAGTTTATGAATCAATATTACATAATTGTGAATCTTTATTATGATCGTGAATCAATGTTGACTATTTTTTTTAACATGTAAGTTTCATACGTATAATTGCTAACTCATTTGATAATAAGTTTTTTTATATGGTACTACAAAAAAATGGGTCAATCTCATGTAATTGTGAATCAATGATATTCTTTTATTTTACCTTTTTTAAATCATCACATTATCATCGTTTTTGAAAAATCACCAATCTGTATAAAAAAAATGAAAAACCAAACTAATAATAATAATAATAATAATAATAATAATAATATAAACAGTGGTAGTAGAAAACAGTTAAATAGATAGTGAATCACGTACTATCATAAAGTATTTAAATTATGTGGATTGTAGATAATTACTACTGAATCATCATTAAAATAACAAAGTGACAATCGATGGCCATCATTAAAACATGCGTACATATATGGCAGTAGTTTGATATAGTATATATTAATTGTTTTTCGCAATAGAACAACCCACACAAAAATTTTCTCTGGAAAAAATGATTTTGTTATTCAAACCTAAAACTGAGTGTCTAGTGTCTATGCTTTAACTGATGCAAGCGATGTTTAATTTCAGTATGTAAAATTCGATTTTTGATCGTGATATGATCAGTTTCTTTTTATTTTTTTAAGAATGCTTATCCGCATTTTATTAGGAAAAGTATAACTGCAATATATATTTGTATTTAAGGATAATCATTTAAATATAATAATTAATTATAGCAAATTACCCATCATACCCTTCCACATAAATTTGAATTGATTGGCCCATATTGTTTCTCCATCTTCTCCACTTAAAATTTCTTCTTTTTTGATCCTCTTACTATATATATATATATATATATATATATATATATATATATATATATATATATATATATATATATATATATATATATATATATATATATGAAGTTTTTTTGTCAACAGTTACATAACATATGAAGTTTTTTTGTGAACCCTTATATATTTTTTTTAACATAAAATTTTCGTCATGAATCTTTTTTTTTTTTTTTTTGCTTTACACAAAGTTTTTAACTTTTTTAATTGTGAACTTTATTTTTTTCACATAATTTTTTTAAAAAATTTTCACGAAATTTTCTTAAGTTTTTTTATTGTGAACTTTATTTTTTTTTTGGTTCACGAAAAGTTTTTAACTTTTTCAACTGTGAACCTTAATATATATATATATATATATATATATATATATATATATATATATATATATATATATATATAAGTTAGATTAATGGAGGGTGGGGATGTGTTTTCACTGTTTTTTTTTTTATCTCATTGTTTTCACAGGATCTCATTCCTATATATATCTTTCCAGTCGAATATGATCGTTATTCGAATTAGAGTTACTAATAAAAAATATGATACACTTTTTACTCTTAGAAAGTTCAAATTATTAATTGAAACTGTTACAAGTTAATATGTAGTAGTCCGCGTTACCGCGGATCTTAGCAACAAATCTAAATTAATTCATAAATAAATATACAGACAACATTCAAAAATCTTTAAAAAAATTAATATTAGAGTCGTCCGCGTTGTCGCGGGTCTTAAATCTAGTATTCTTGAAAGGAGAAACATTAATTAAATAGATTATGGAGTTAAATGTTCTTGACGACGGTGGGTTAACAACACATACTTTGCAATTGTTAGATTTAAGAAGAATATGTTTAAGACAGAAAAAGGGTATATAGGTCAATTGACATGTTAGTTTATGTTTAGATAGAATTGTTAAGAGTTAAAATCATTTAATAATTATTTAATTGTTTAATTGGATATATATGTGAGTTTTTAAAGTTTGAGAGGATATTGATGTAATTTTAAAGTTTGTAAGGATATTGGTGTAATTTTGAAGGTTTACAAAGATATAAATGACATTATCCCAATAATTTATTGGTACTACGAATATTATCATAGTTAATGTAACAAATTAAAAATACATTTATATCAAACTTGTAAATTGAAACAATATATTAATCGTTTTTTTGTTTTGAAGATACAGAAAATGACAAAAAAAAAAAAAAAAAAATACATCGGTTAGTCAAACACTGCCTAAAAAATACTTACTTATGGCTGGCTTATTTCTGTGACGCCTTAAAATTTTATTTTTGTAATAGTGGTGAACGGCATACGTCCTTTCTAATTAATTTTGGTGTCCGTACATTGTTGTCTATGTACGGTTCACCTGGTTTTTTTTCAGTTTGGGATGAGTTTCTTCGTCGTCTCTCATAGTGTATTTCGATTCAGAAAGTCACTATGAATAAAAAGAATCTAGCGGAGATGATCAATTTTTCTTATTATTATTCATGCTTTCTTGTCAAACATCATCACCTTGCGGATTAGCAAATCCAGGATCTGAGGTGACCTGTAGCGCGCTGGGGTAATTAAATCTTTGTAAACCCTTAGCACAAACAAAAAGTACAACAAAATATACACATTTTATAAAAAAATTACATTGCGTATAGATAATAGACCCGTAGCGACTGCTACCCTTACCATTAACATGCTGATCATGCCTAATTCAATATGAAGAATCAAGAGTTTAATTTTGTAACTTAAACGTATTCGCGGTCCCGTAAAAAACTAACAGAGAATAAAGTGAGGCCATATATGCAAAGTTGTTACTATAAAAGAATAGCGTGAGAATCTAATTAATATAAATAATTATTCTTGGATAAAAGACTTACTGCTGGCATCTTTTCTATTGTTATACCTATCTTGGATGCTTTTAAACAACAGATACTGTGACTGGAACATGGGCTAACAGTAAATTTACCTCTGTATAAATTCAAGCTCTTGAAGCACATTTGGATGCCCATACCAACATACTGCGCGCTTAATTTATTAGAGGTACTAACTAGTTATTTATCAAATGCAAGAGCAATTATTCTCATGCATATATTGTGTTATTGTTGCTTCCGGTATCAATAAAGGGTGAAGTATTAGAACATGTATTAAGCTTCATTTCACAATTAATTGCAAGTATCGAACTTGATTAGAGTGTTTCCATTGTGTGTATCATACTTTTATATATTGTTATTGTATGTATTTGATAGTACTTTTGTTGGCGTGTCATCTACGTAAGGTGTCACGTGACATTCATACAAGTTGTCCATTCATACAAGTTGTCACATAACAAAAGTATTACGCTATATATACAATAGTAATAGTAATAACTGAATGCTCAATAAATACAATAGAAGGGTTCTACGTTGGATAAATACAACCAATAGACTTTACACTAAAGTTGAATATATTTTCAAACACTTGTACCTAAATGTTAATCTTATCTTGTTATTGTGCAGGTCAGTAATTATTAAGTCGAAGATTAGCAGCAAAGATGAATCCATCGATAAGTGGAGATATAGCTAAAGAGACTCGAACCACGGAAGTGGGCGAGGGAACCGTTGACAATAGTTCAATGGGAAATAAAATGATTCAGATACAGCAAACACATGATTATAATTCGTGTCCTGTTTGCAAACCTCAGAATTCACCCTCTCCAAATGAATTTGGTAACGTCTACTACTACCATATCTTAATAAATTATATATAGGTTACACCTTTATGATGTTATCATTCTAATTATGTTTCAATTTGTCAATTAAGTCCTTTAACTTTGGTAAATTTTAAATTAAAATAAGATCCTAACTTATTAAAAAAGATTTTTCTTTTTATCAAGTACTAAGTTACATATAAAATGAAATTTCATTCATTAATTAAAACATTATCCAAATCGATTTGTGATGTTTCTATTTTCAATTCATCGAGTACGAATAAATTTACTTGAAAGGTTTAATATAGACTTAAAATAAATTTTTTTTTTCACTAACTTGGTTTCAATAACTTTCAATTTTTTAATCTCTACTCATATAAATTCATTTACATATATTAAAGTAACATTATCATGAATCCAATTAAATGTTTAATAAATATATTAACTTACACACTTTACTATTAGAAACTAGATATATATACGAAATTTCATACTAAAAATCAACGGCCCTTGTGTATACACGGATTTAGAGTCTAGTATGGTTAATATATTAAGTAGCTAATTCAATTAAATCCCATTGTGTAAACTTTTCTAGTGTTCGAGCTATAAAACAAACTTATCTTACGAGTAAAGTCAAGCTTACAAACATTTTACAAAAAAGAAACTTAAAAACACGCCTGACAATTGATGAGTTTAATTTAATAAAGAAGCGGCTCAAGTCCTTTCGATGTCTAAAGCGAACTTTAATAATGGAGTCTTGTTTAGTATAACTTATTAACTTACTGTATTTCGATTTTAATATATTAATTAAAATCAGCTTCGTTTACTAACTCTTTTTGAATTAATAAAGTAGTTGATCTATTTAACATTTCATGTCACATTGTCGATCTTACATAGTTATTTTACAATTTTTTAGCTTCAAAGAATTTTTTCAGCTGACGCAACTGTTAGAAATGGTTAACATAACTTTATTTGCAATATAGCTTTGGAAAAGTATCAAGTTTTTAATATAATTAGGTATATCAATTGGTTTATCATTTTTTACATGTATAATTTCTCTCATAATACTTAATTCTGAAAACAAATATCTTTAAATTATATATAAGAAACAGTTGATGATGTCATCAAAAATCTAATCAATTAATATAATTACTCAATTTTGTCCAATTAGCTAAATTATAGGATTTAGTGACATCATAAATCATTAATAATTTATTATATAAAGAATAATATTTATGATAACTTTATCCAAATAGGTATTCGTAATACATTAGGAATATTATCATATCACAATTTGATTTGATGATGCGTTGATGAGATTTAATTCTTCATATCAAAAACTTAAAAAATGTATTTGTTTCGTTCAACCCATTGTAATACACGGGTATAGAGTCTAGTATATATATATAGCTAACATGTGTCCCCGTGGCACATGTTAATATTTATTTAATTAAGTCGAAATTTTTTAAAATATTAACATTTGTATTTATAATATACATTAAATTATTTTAATAATTACGTTTTTATGCATATATTATTACAAATCTAATATATAAAGAAATTACGGATTTATTAAATGCACCTTTATGTATGCCACGGGACATACGTTAGCAAAACCCTATATACATTGCCTTATTTTGTTTAAAGAATTTTTAAGGTTGGACAGCTGTCTTTAATATATTTTTAATAAAGAGACTTTAATATTCCTCTTTCTTTGTATCTTTTGTTTGTTGTTGTTTATTATATATTTTCTTTTAGCATTTAAACCAAAAACAATTTCTACTTTTAACTAAAGAATTCCGTTAACTTATTATCAATATTTGTTCATTGACTTGGATGAAAATATTTTTAGGATTAAGTTTGATCATTTGAAGGATATTTATCAATATTATGCGATTTGTTTTTTTGTGTGGCTATTTTTACAAATATACAAAGGCCCCTTTTGATAATTCATTTATTATTAGTATGGTACCCGTGTAATACGGCGATATTATAAACATGATGGATGGAGAAGGTAGTGACGTAGGAAGCTTATACATTTCAATATGTAATTAATGTTTCCTCTACAATTATCCGTAGCAAGCTCGTAGGATTCGATATATTTAATGTTCTTGTAAGCACAACCAATAATATACAATACAAGTGATATGCCTGGCATAGGAATATTAGATGATAGATTAGATTATACGGCCAAGCCCAATTGTGAGCTTAGAGTCCGTTAGAGTTTAATTAGGTTTACATTCTACTCTCTGTAAATAGTTGCATATGTAATACATAATATTTACGGGGTTCATTATTCAACATGGTGGTATCAGAGCGGGTTCGTTTACCCTCTACCCTACCGCTTCTGTTTTCACTCTCTCGCTTCCCGTCCGCGAATGTAAACTATCATATATTCTCTGTCGTATTCTATTTTGTCAGGGATCAACGATCAACGGTAACTTTTGCTTATCGTTCGCTAATAATAATAATAATATTTTTTTATTGTTCTCGTAAAGCGCCGCTAGCCCGATAGTGCTTCTTAATTTTCTTCGCCTCTTTTACAAAATAACAGGAGTCACCTTCGTTAACTTTTCTATGTATTTTTTTTAACGACATAATATATTAGATATAAAATTAGCAAGATGTTAGGTAGTACAAACACCAATAAAAAAACAAATACACCCTTTCAAAACCCAAAAGAAATCACCTAAATATCACCTCTAAGGCTCCAATGAAACACTTCTAAGAACGCCTAATATTAGACTAAGCCTAGATAATTTAACACCTACGTAATCATACTAGGGGAAGGACACAAACGACGCCGCAATTCCAAGCATACAAATTACACCGCCATTTGACGAAGCAATTTGAGCGCTTTGGAAGATCTAAGTTTGGGAGAAGTGCGCTTCCACTCGTCAAGAGACCTTTTTCAAATTTTCGGAGTTAATGATCTGAACCAGCTTGAAAAGGTTCATGGTCCTGAGCTTTTTCTTTTTCCTCCTTGATCGAGTAGGGTTTTTTTATTGATGCCTACGACCTCTAATACAAGCAGAGTCTCCTTGTCTAGTTTCATCTATAAGAGGCCCACTACAACTCTCATTATTCGATAGATTTAAATCCAGCCGATGCACATTAGTCGGGCTACTTTTCTATATTTATCTTTCTTTTCTTATATGATCCAAACATGTCATCTCACTCTTTCTGTTTATATTTTAATTCTCTCTTCAAAACAATCAATCTACTTGTTTTCTTTATTAAATAATAAAAAAAAAAAAAATACAAGATGTTGCCGCTGCTTTTGTTACCGCTTTGCTTTGCTTTTGCTGCTTGAAGATTGGATTACACTTGATGTCGGATATCTTTATTACTCCCTCCGTCTCAAAATTATTGTCCACCAACAAAAAACACACAGTTTAATAAAAGTGGGACCACAACACTTTTCAACCACTCAAATAGAATCTGTACTCACTATAGTCTCTTCCTATTGGTTGAAATGAGAAGTGGACAATTATTTTGGGACGTCCCAAAAAGGAAAGATGGACTATTATTTTGAGACGGAGGTAGTATTAACATAGTTATAAGCTTTTGGCGCTGCTGCTTGAAGATTCGCATTCGCTTGCTGTCGGATATCTTCATTATTAAAATAGTTATATAAGACCGCTCCCAATCGTGACGCTAACTGACGCATCAGTTTTTGCCCAATCAGCGTCACGTCAGCAATTTTCAAAATTGACACTACATTACCTATAGCTAACATCACTTCAGTTTTTTCTGGACCCATATTTACCAATATACCTTTAGTTTTATACACTAAACAAATTAAAAAAAGAAAAAAGAAAAAAATGGCGGGCGTCGGATAAGCGACGGACTCCAAACCGATGCCAAACTGATGTTACGGTGCCAACCACGTCAGTAAACTGACGTTGAAACCGACGTTCTAAGAAGTCACCATTGGCACAAGTCTAAAGCTGATGTTTTTGCTACCGCTTTGCTTTTGCTGCTCCTGTTTGAAAATTCGCATTCGTTTGCTGTCGGATACTTTAATCAACAAAATATTTATAGATTTAATATTTTATGCTTCTACTTTAGTATAGCTTTAATATGTAAGGTTCTTTGCTCCAATACGAGCTTTCGCGATTTCAACGCTCGGATTGCGGGAGAGTATTAGATGATAGATTAAATTGTAGGGCCCAAGCTCGATTGTGGGCTTAGAGTCCGTTAGGGTTTAATTAGGTTTACATTGTATACTATATATAGTTGCTCAATAACACATGATACTTTACGGGGAATTCATTATTCAACAAGGAACACCTTTATCAGCTCATACAGTAACACCAATGTAATCCGAGACCGATAACAATCATTGGAGCAAAAATGAATTACGTTGTTCTTTGTTTCATTCAGATATAAAATTGGTACATGTAATAAAAGTGTAAAAATGAATCGGTATGTTGACTCTCTAGATATAGTTTTTAATTTGACCTAAGGGCGTTAATGTTTATGTTTATTGATTCACTCAAGTTTATGAAGTATGAAGAAGCTTTATTTCTATACTTCAAAATTTAATTTCTTTTATAGCTAAAACAGTAACGTAAATCACAAAAAGATACATCAATATAAACAAGTGAATGTAACATAAAGAAGAGTAGCAGCTAACTCACGTGATTTCATTGTCTCCCTCGTGTATATGTATATATATAGGGATGAGTTCTGGTAAAACAAGGGGATAAAAACAGTGAAAACAGATCTTAGCTTGATATATATATATGTAAAAGGGGTGGAGATAAATAAAAATGGTGAAAACACTTATTGCTTCACAATTTATTTTAAGTTGTGAACTTTTTTTACTTCACATACGTTTTTAATTGTGAACCTTTATATTTTTTTTGTTTCACATAAAACTTTCATCATGAACCTTAATTTTTTCTTTTTTTGCTGTACACAAAGTTTTTAACTTTTTTAATCATGAACATTAATTTTTTTTTTTTGATTCACAGAAAGTTTACAACTTTTTTAATTGTGAACCTTAATTTTTTTTTTTGGGTTCACATAAAATTTTTTACTTTTCTAGTTGTGAACCTTAATTTTTTTTGGGTTTACAGAAAGTTATTAACTTTTTCATTTGCGAACCTTAATTTTTTTGTTTTGGGCTCACATAAAGTTTTTAACTTTTGCAATTGTGAACCTTAATTTTTTGTTTTGTTTTATTAATTTTTACGTTTTTTTTTTGTTCACAGAAAATATTTTTTTTGTGAACCATTTTTTACTTCACGTAAATTATTAAATATGATTTTTTTTTTGTGAACCGTTTTTGTGAACCATTTATATATATATGAATGAGATCCTGTGAAAACAAGGGAATAGAAAAACGGTGGAAATAGATCTCAGCCATTTATCTGATCTAACTTGATATATATATATATATATATATATATATATATATATATATATGTGGAAGTGGTGGTGATAAAAAAATGGTGAAAACGAAAAAAAATCATATTTAATAAATTACGTGAAGTAAAAAATGGTTCACAAAAAAAATATTTTCTGTGAACAAAAAAAAACGTAAAAATTCGTAAAACAAAACAAAAAATTAAGGTTCACAATCGAAAACAAAGGGTTTAAAAAAACAGTGAAAACAGATCTCAACTCTTGATTTGATCTAACTTGATATATATATATATATATGAAAGGGTTGGAGATAAAAAGAACGGTGAATACAAAAAAGAAAGGTTCATATTTGATAATTTATATGAAATAAAAAAAATAAAAGTTCACAAAAAAAAATTCTGAAAAAAAAAGAATAAAGTAAAAATTTGTAAACCAAGGTTCACAATTGAAAAAGTTAAAAATTTCCGTCAATTCAAAACAACACAAAATTAAGATTCACAATTGAAATGGTTAACAACTTTCCGTGAATCCAAAACAACAAAAAATTAAGGTTCACAATTGAAAAAGTTAAAAAGTTTCCGTCAATCCAAAACAACAAAAAATAAGGTTTACAATTGGAAAAGTAAAAAATTTTATGTGAAAAAAAAAAAAAAATTAAGATTCACAATTAAATAAGTTGTAAACTTTCTATGAAACCAAAAAAAAATAAAAAATTAAGCTTCAAAATTTAAAAAGTTAAAAAATTCAATGAAAAAAAGAAATTTAAGGTTCATAGCTAGAAAAAACAATTTTGCACAAACACCTTGACCCGATCAGGTTGTACGATTTTTTTAATTAATTTTTTCATAAGCTAAATGCTACTATGCATCTTTGTTAAGAAATTTTGATCACGCTTGAGTAGCCTAAAATCCAGTCACAGAAACAACTTTCATGGGCCAATAAAAAGCTTGCGAAAACGTAACCCAACCTTCATCCTTTTAGCAATTGTACTACAATATTTTTACTATACATGATCTTTAGAATCTGTAAATCTAAAGAATGAAGTTTTAAAATTTAGCGTCTGTAAATACAAAATTATTACGATGATAATTGATGGAGATTTGTTGTGTGGATGATGATGTAAGGTAGTGGACCATGAATGTAATATTAGAAGAGGGTAAGACGGTCAATTTAGAAGATTAAACAGACTTTGGTTAAGTTTAACGGAGTTAGGAACTGTGGGCGTGCAAAGTTTCAATAGTAAGAATGACCCGTGTAATTTCAAAAGTAAAAGAATGAACGGTGTAATTTTTGTGCAAACCACAAGAATGATCGGTATAATTCACTCACAAAATTAAAGTTCACATTAGAAAAGTTAAAAACTTTATGGGAACCAAAAAAAATTTAAGGGGCACAACTAAAAAGGTTAAAAACTTTGTGTGAATAAAAAATTTAAAGGTTCACAATAAAAACATATGTGAAGCAAAAAAAATAAAAGTTCACAACTTAAAATAAATTGTGAATCAAAAAGTGTTTTCACCGTTTTTTTATCTCTACCCTTATATATATATATATATATATATATATATATATATATATATATATATATATATATATATATCACATGTTGGGTTTGAGTGTCAACACAATATTTACGTAACGGTGGGAACACATCCTAGCCCTCCAATTGAAATCAAATGTCGAAAATGAAGGTGACATTTTTGTAATTATTGTGAACTTCAAAAAAGGGCCATGACAATTTGATAATTATTGTGAACTTTGATTATCCTTCACCATTTATTTGTACTCTGATTTTTATTGTTCTTCTTCTTCTTCTTCTTCTTCTTCACAACAATTTTACAGAAATTAATCATCATATTATTTATATTCACATTAGTTAAGCATGCTGATCTAAATTACAATTCAATATTCATACACATTCATTTACGATGAATATTATTTTATATACGTTATTATATATTGATGAATGTTCATTCATCACTGTATAATAATGCATGTGTATTAGTTAACACTCATCTTAAATGAATGTTAATATCTTATTTTTTTAGTCTTTAAGATTTATTTGAGAAGAATATTAAATGAACATTATAACATTCATTAACAAATTACATTAACTAATATATGGTATTATACGATAATGAACGTTATAACATTCATTTACGATGAGTGTTAACTCATATACATTATTAAGAAGAAAATTTAATATATGGTGTTCATACAAAGAATGTTAACTCATATATATATAGTAGGAGGATAAAAAAGAAGAAAATTTAAGGAGAGAAAAGAGAGAAGCAAAGTGATTCAGTATTTTATTACTACGATTCAAATTTTTATTACTATAATTCTACAGTTTATTGCTTTGGTTCAATATTTTGTTAAAAAGTTTTGTTCTTTTGTTTATTTGATTCAAAAGTTATACTCCCTCCGTCCCAATTTAATTGTCCCCAGACAAGAAACACGCAGTTTAAGAAAACATCAACTTCTCTCTTACTTTTTGATAAGATGACAATTCTACCCCTTACTTTTTACCTACTTTTTTGTCTTACATATATAAAGTAGGGGTATAAAAGGATTTTAGCTCATCATTTTTATCCATTTTTGGAAGTGGACAATTAATTTGGGACAGCCCAAAAAGGAATAGTGGACTATTAATATGGGACGGAGGGAGTATGTGATAAAAATTTGAATCATAGAAATAAAATACTGAATCAGTTTACTTCTCCCATGTTTGTCTCTAAATTTCATTCTCCCCGGAACCGACTCCTATATATATTTGAATCTCCTGATGGGTTTTAACGGTTACTTTTTATTATATATTAAAAGATTAATATGCGGAAAAATAATAAAACAATATTAAACCCATTACCGCAAATTCAAATACTTGTATTAAATCAACCAACTAATTAAACGAGATGAAAGAAACAACTTACATCGACTTGCTTGGTATGAACTATCTTTTGCTTCTTACTTAGAGGTGCCAACGTGTTCGTACCAAGACTAGTCATCTTGTAGATATAAACCGCTAGTTGTTTATCTCTTTGTTATGCGTTAACCTTTACTACAACTTAGTAACAAACGTGTGAACCGAATTAAGGATCAAACACACGTGTGTGTGTATAAATCGACAAACCCAAAACCGAATTCGGTTTTGGGGTTCGGTTGACGAAAACAAGGAGAGAGGGAGGAGAGAGTTTCGTGAGGGTTTAGGGTTATTGTGTGTTGATTAACCTAATCTTGAACCCTATAACCCATATATTTATATGTAGACCAAACTTATCCAACAAGTTATTCAAGACTTACAAAATAAACCATCAACTAACAATTACTTTAATATTAATTACTAAACTTCAACTAATTAAAGTTTAATCACTAATTGTAAATAACTCTTCATAATTAATCATTTATTAATTATCCTTAAACATATCCTCGATGATGCATTACTATGACTAATTGGTGTCTTAATCATCAGATTAAATAATTTAAACATAATTATCACACACATTATTCTTTCACCTCCCACTATATATATATATATATATATATATATATATATATATATATATATATATATATATGATATAATCACGAGCTAAAAGGACTCGTGGCATTTTAGTAATTATATTGAAAAATAGGGAGGTTAAAATAAAGTTGTTGAGGGTAATATAGATATTTTATCTCAGTCTCTTCGCTGAAACGTAACAACTCCCTATTATTTCTCTACCGATATTTAAAACCTCCATCATATCTATCATTTCTCCCTCTCAAAATGCTACACATTTCCTATTTCGTTTTCACAGATGATCGACGGAGAAAATAGAGACATCCATGGAGTCACTTTATTTTGCCTCCACTCTAACTCACACCACATATTTTCTCATCCTCCACTTCCGCTGCCCTTCATCGCAAAAGACGTCACCGGTTCCATCCTCTACCACCGTGTCGTTTCAAAAGAAGTTTCCGTTCTTCAATTTAAGTATAAACCATACAATATGCCTTCATTAAACCATTATAAGATCCGACGTTAGCGAGAAAACATGTTCACACGAATGGACTTTAAGTATGTTTCAAATAATTGGGTCGTAATGAGTTGGATCGCGGAGTCGTTCACATGTGTACACAAAAGAAATAAGATATAAATCTACTTGTTCACATGTGCACATAATCTAAACTCATAAGCTGATGGTTATTCTTCTAGCAATTGTAATCACAGGGCCGATTTTATTGTTTATAAAATATAAGTCAATCAATCAAGTCAACCAAATGAATGAAAAAAGAGATTGTTCACATGTTCACATCAAGAAAATACACAGCCTGTTCAATTGTGCACTTAAAAATGATGGAGAAAAGAATAAGTTGTTCACATATGTGCATGAGATTCTTTGCACGGTTTCTGTAGCAAAATTATGTGCATATGTGCACACAAAAATCTTAAATGATGTGGTAATATATAAAAATAATATTATTGTAGCATTGTAAAGTAAGATATCTTGTGCACACATAAAAGTATTCATGTAATTCCTTACTTATTTGGCTCACGGTAAATAGAATATTTTTAAATCTATCACGGAGTATAATTCTTTGGCCAGTTCAACAATACAGAAAATGAATGTGCTTGACAAGAGAGAGAAAGAGTTACAAGATACGAGTAGCAGTTAAGTTGGAAGGAGAAATGATTTTTATGTCCCCCGTTTTACCCTTTTGAATTAAATTTAAATAGTTAATGTGATTTAATGTGAATCATGAGATGTAGAAGGGTGAAGGGTTCAGATTGGTTCTCGCACTTCTTGATTTTTCGTTGGTTCTCGATTGAATTTACCCATACAAATATATGAGTTAATATTCATCATAAATGAATATTTAAACATATTAAGTTTTAATTTTGATTAACATGCTTTCGAAATGAATGTAATGTTCTGGAAATTTTTTAGGTTTGTGAAGTTTGATCGAATGGCAACCATAATTCGATTAATTACTTGTTTACAAGTTTGTACGATGAAATTCATTTAATTTATCATTTACATTACCGA
The DNA here is from genome assembly GCA_949592205.1 of Helichrysum umbraculigerum. Taxonomy (NCBI): domain Eukaryota; kingdom Viridiplantae; phylum Streptophyta; class Magnoliopsida; order Asterales; family Asteraceae; genus Helichrysum; species Helichrysum umbraculigerum. Next base: position 76,796,533 of record CATIUR010000003.1, read on the forward strand.
ATCAACATTTTCACAAAAACTCAAAAATTACACTAATATTCATAATTTTGGATGAATTCGAATTATGACGAATTGAAGATATGTATGAATGCGTTTGATGGATTTGAAGATTTATGATTTTTTTGATTGATGAATCGTTGAATTACGTGCTTTGATTTTGATTTTGGATAAAAAAAAAATGAAATGGGTATTGTAGATGAATTGTAGAATATATGAGTAAATGAGTGGATAAGGTTTGCTTCCCTCTTTTCTCCAAATTTAGAGTTTCACTTTTGATCCTTTCCAAATATATGTGTATGCATACACACATTTTCTCCGACCAGATTTGAATTATGACATTTTGATTGATGAGCTGCCCACATAAGGTTAGGTATAATTAACGTCATAATTGTGTAATCGTTTTGTAGAAAGTAGAGATGACTACTTCAAATTTGGTCTTCCATTGTATGAAGCATCTTTATCTGGTGATTGGGAAGCTGCAACGGTCATCCTTCACAAACGCCCAGAGTTTGTACAGTTTGGGCTCGATTTAAATAACAACACAGCACTTCACATTGCAGCATTATCAGAAGAAACTGATCTGACGGTACATTTCGTGAAGAATCTGGTGAATATTATGAAAAGGGAAGACTTGGAATTTCGAAATTCTGTTTGCAGCACTGCCCTATTTATAGCATCTGGCGTTGGAAATTTGAGAATGGTTAAGATTATGGTGGAAAAGAACCGCCGCCTGCTGGACATCCGTGGTACTGAGGGGCAATGGCCATTGTCTCGCAGTGCTTTAATGGGGAAATGCAGCTTAGTGAAGTATTTATACAATAAATCACAGAAGATGACAGGTGATCATTGGACAGATTTAGATCGGGGTGCTGTACTAATTCACTGCGTGGAGAATGATTTATTTGGTATATGTTGTTTAGTGATTCAATGAACTTTTTTATTTTATTTGCGTTATAACGTTAATTGATTCTGAATTATATTTACCTTCTACTATACAGGTGTTGCGCTGCAGATATTGAAAGAGCGTCCAGAGCTCGTTCGGAATGTGGGTTTACTCGGAATTTTGGCTCGAAAGCCTAATGCACTTAATAGAGTAGAAAATAATCTATTCATGAGGATAATGATTCCATGTAAGCTGTATATTTATAGATAAATAGACATGCATCCATCTCGCGCTAATATATAGTACACTTTATTTAGTTAATCTTTCTTTTTTACAGTTTCTAGATTTATATGTATGAAAGTACAATCTGCCCCTGAAGAGGATACTGATGTACTGAACTTACTAAATATCATGTGGACATCGGCTAGTAGAACAATGCCCTTCCATGATATTTTTACTATACTCGTAGGCCCTCCAAGTTACCTGAATGATGGAAATGAACGATATGATTCCAGAATATTATTTGTCGCTGCGGAAACAGGAAACACCAGACTTGTAGTTGATTTAATTCGAGCCTTTCCGGATATAATGCACAATCAAAATGATGATGGGCGCACTATATTTCATTTGGCTGTTATGCATCGCCATCAACACATCTACAACCTGTTGTATGAGGTCGGAGCACGGAAGGATGATGTAGCCCGACTTAGAGACAATATGGGAAATAATATGCTTCATTTAGTAGGAAAGAGTTCAAGGGAGATGGCAGCTAGGACATCTGGCGCATCTCTGCTAATGCAACGAGAATTATTGTGGTTCAAGGTATACTTTTTGTCCCTTAATTGATCTCTCATTAAGTTAATAACTATTCATAATGTTTCTACTATTAATTAAGCACATATGCATCCTGAATGGAAATTTATCAATCAAATGCTGAAATTTTTGTGTTGTAGGAAGTAGAGATGATGCTGCCACATTATTTAAGGGAAACAAAAAATAGAGCTGGTCAAACACCATATGAGTTATTCTCGAACGAAAATGAACATCTAGTTTCTAGCGGATTGAAATGGATGAAAGACTGTATGGTCGTTGCAACGCTTATTGTCACTGTCGCTTTTGCAGTGGCTTTCACAGTTCCCGGTGGTTACAACCAAGAAACTGGTATTCCAATTTTCATTCATGGAGCTAGTTTCTTAGTGTTTGTTATAGCTGATTCCATTTCATTATTCACTTCTACAATGTCACTCCTAGTGTTCCTGTCTGTCCTCACATCCCGCCACAATCAACGTGATTTCATGTATTCCTTACCCAAAAAGTTGATGATAGGTCTAGTGACACTTTTCATTTCAGTAGCCGCCATGATGGTAACTTTCGGTGCGAGCTTTTTTGTGTTATACCACAACGGGTTAAAATGGCTACCAATCCTTCTTGTCACATTCGCTGCAATACCGGCAATTGTATTTGGTATATTGCAATTTCCCATTTTGGTTGATATGTTCCGCTCTACTTATGATCCTCACTATCTCTTTAATCCAAAGAAACGTATGCTGTACAACAGAAACCCGCGGTAACATTAAGCACTCTCCTTTATGATGCTTCCTGTATAAAACTTTCATTCCAAGGATATTGCTGGGAAAATGTTGACTTAGCTTGGATAGTTATATTATGTATTTACTTTTACATCTTCCCATGTAATTGATAAGGTATTACTGTGTTAGTCATCTATATGGAATCCACCTAAAGCAGCTACTTCAAGTCTATTGTCAATGACATTATTTATGAATGCGAAACTGATTTTTGTTGATATTTCATTGCAAAATAGTTGTGACCGGGTGGCACACATTAATTACAAATCCAAATGTAGCAAGGATATGACCATTATAAATGCAAAATACGGAGTAGGTAACTATGCATGCCTTCTCGAGCTCACCATGAGCTGCACCATAGGCACCCTCATGTGGTGGCCAACCTGTGGTGGGGGGCGGGTTGGGATGATGAGCCGTTCAATTTTTTATTTTTTTTCTTTTGTTTCAGAAACAACGGAAATTAATGTAAGGAATTTAGTGGTCCAAACATATGAACAATACACGTGTGATATTTATTACACCCACAATAATAAACAAAACAAATAAAGCAACATATAATATAAGTAATAAAAACACACAATCAAGAATAGTGTATCAAATATTCACAAAATGTTTAATTCATCTATTTTTTATAACAGAAAAATAAATTGACTTTTAAAATTTGACTTTTAGTGTAAAAAACCCCGATTAGCAACAAAAAAGATTCATCATCTTGAACAGTTTTATAAGATTTAGTTTATCTTTAAACACATTCTATAAAGTTCTGTTATCCTTAACACACATACAGGGGCGGATGCAGTTAAGAAGTAGGGGGGTCTCGGGCCCCCAATCATCTTGGCCCAACAAGTGTTAATCTATGTAGCCCAAATGCTTGGCCCCCAACCTCTAAACCCAATGGACACCATTATCTGTTAATTTTTAGGCCTAATTGAAAAGAAAAACTTAAAAGGGAAATATAATAAGTAGTAATAATACTTCTGCAATGCTATCAATACCCGTAGCCCATTGAGTCCAAGCCCACGGCTTACTTTTAATTTTCTTTACTGATCATATATAAGCATTATATACTTGAGTCAATATTTTGTAAGTCTCTAGTTCTTTGGATCGATAACGATGTTATCTATAGTATCAAAGTGCGGAATCCCTCAATACGTGTTATATGATTATATAATGTTTAATCACCACTAATATGCTTTGTTTTGATATTAACTATTGTTAAACACTCAAAACCTAGCCTTTAGAATATGTTAAATGTCTCTGGATCGATAACTCAGTTCACGGAAATTAAAATGCAAAAGTTATGTTTTCTAAAACCGAAAACATATATATACTACATTTCAACTCGCAGCCTGTGGGCTTGCGAGTTGACTCATCTCGCAGTCCAGCCCAAGCTCATCTCGACTCGGTTCGCAGTCACCCTTGCGAGCCCAGATCTCATTTTGAACGACCAAGTCTTGCAACTTGAGATCTCATCTCGTATCGGCTTGACTTTAGTTCGTATTCGTTATTTGTCTAACACTTTAACGTACTAAATTATTAACAAATATTAATAACAAACTAATATCATTTATTTATGAATCTAAACTAATATACAACTTTGATTACAATAACACTAGTCCTATTACAAGCTAGATCTGTTGTCACAAAACATGTCTCAACAGACTCCCCATTGACAATAGCTCTAGCGTCTTTATCATCAAGTCGTCTTCAGTCTTCATTTGTAAATTTTGCTTCCAGCGTAGATCTTCATCTTTATGCAAGTCTTTACCATCAGCTGATAATCTCGTGCAAGATCACCCCATGCTTCAGTCGTTAAGATTATGTTCTCATGTAACTTTAACAGATATTTCCTCGACAAATTCATCAGGTGTCGATGGTCATAGACTCTAAGGATCTCACGCTCACCTCCTTCAACCTCATCATCAGCTTCAACCATGACAGCTTCTCCAGTCTCTAATCCACGTGCCAACTCTTCAAATTTTCAAGAATATCCTGTGGCATTGTCTTCAGTGGTATTTGCTGTACCCATTTGACAGCTGAATATACTTTCTTCCTCAGACGACTTTCTGTTCTTTGACTTCTTTCTTTCAGTTTGATCGTCTTTCCAACTCTTGGCTTTATTCTTTCAAACTTCATCGACCAACCCTCAGTCTTGATAATTTTCTCAACATACTTTGCAAAATCATCATTACTTGGGTTCTTCAATGTCAATCGAGCCAAGTCTTGGATCTCAAATCTTGGTAAAGAACCGAAGATCGCAAGCTTCTTCTCAAAATATTGAACCCCGTCAAATCTTTGATTGTAAAGAGCTTTAAGTCTGAATCAAAGTACCATCCAATGATGCCTCTACGAGGTACACGTTTACCTTTAACATCAACCTCAGAAATTCCAATCTTTTTCTTTTCTCTCTTCAGAGGTTTAAACATCGGATTGTCCTTTAGCTTGTCAGGAAGTGGAATTTCTTCTTCAGAATCAGTCGTATCATCGATATCTTCATCTACATCAACAACTGTTTCTCCTTGATCATCCTGAATAACCAATTCTGTCCTAGAAGGGATCACGATGTGTTCAACAACATCCACATCACGATCTACACCTTCATCTATCCCAATCTCAGGAACATAAGTCCAATCCTCAGGTGGTACAAACTCACCTTCTTCTAAATCATAATCGATCTCCTCATCGATTTCATCTAGCATGTCGCTTCCAGAGTTAGATAAATCAAGCATCTCTAAATCTACACAAATCAAATATAAATGATATAAATGCTTTCATTGATTTCCCTGAATCAATCTAAGAATCTCTTTATTATTTCTTTTGTATATATAAAGCATAATATAAAAAGATTTTACAAATTTAAACTTTCATTAAATATTACTAAGCACTTTTCTCACCAGCATCAGTAGCAACAACATTACTTCCACCAGCAACACCAGTACCAGTACCACTACCACTACCTCCAGCACCAACAGACTCCCCCTGAACAATAGTCTTCTTATCGGTCGTTGAAGGACCAGCCAGCTCACCATCTTTCGGTGCGTTGGGATCATCGTCTGTGTCATCACGTCTTTTTCTTCTTAGCTCATCTTCTTTACAGGACTCCTGATATATCAATATCTCCATCTGAGATGGCTTGTCTTTTATTAGCGAAGAAACTAGACGTGTAAGTCTATCTATCTGTCTCTGCTTATCAGCTACATCATCTACCAAGTTGTTGTTGATCTTGAGTAGAACATATTAAGCTTCATTCTGTGTCGTCATAGACTGAGACATAGACAGAACTTGTGATTCCAATTCGGTAACTCTGGACTCCAAAGATATAATCCGTGAAGTATCAGTCACAGGAGTAGATTGTGCAGTAGCTGGAGTAGTGATTGAAGGAGGCGGAGGAATGATGGTCTGAGCTGCCGCAGAAGCTACGTCCGTAAGTAGACGAGCTACAGCTCTACTAAGCTTTGTAGTCGGATATGTCTCCGAACGTACAATGGTAGCTATCATTTCTGCTTATCAAGTTAGACAAATAACATTAGTAATTGTTATAGATAAATCTGTCTCAATCTCTAATTTATCAAACATCACAAACATTAACTAAACTCGTATCTCATACCTTAGTAGGTCTAGATACTGGTTCAGTCGCCAGTTGTGACGTCGTCTCCACTTGCTGTCTATCTCGAGCAGCTGTTACATAAATATCTGTCTCAGTTTACTAACTCCTTATTAACAACAAGTTAAAACTGTCTAACGCTATAAAACTAACCTGTGCTCGAAACATGACCAATCGTCAATTGAGCACTAGCAGCTCTAGCTCTTTTCCGTCGACGGGTCTGAAACTGTTCATCTTCTTCATCAGTAGCCTCGTCAATCAAACGGAAATCAGGATCTTTATCCACAGCCTTACGCTTCTCTTTCAAAGCTGGATCCGCAATATATTGAGATCGGTATCGGATCATACCAGCAGGAGGATCTCTAGGACTCGGAGTGTCATCATCTGAGTCGGAAGAAGATGCAGTTTCGCCGTCCTTTCCTGCATCAGAAGGATCAAAACCACCAGAAGTCCCAACCTCTGGTCTCTTCCCTTGATCTTGCTCACCCTCAGGTCTGGCAACCTCTGGGTCGGCAACCTCAGTATCTAGTTCATAATTATATTTAAACTTTATGATTAGCAATAAGCTCTATCATCAAAGTTTCTATATCATAATTATTATTAAAGTATAGAAAATAACTGTTCAGGTGCATGCTCATGATATTCCTCGATCGCTTGTAAGAGCGGATCATTTGCATCATCATTCTGTCCAAGCACCTCTTGCACAACTTGTGCAGCAATATCAGGAACAACTTGTTGTCCCTGCTGTCCAGCCTGAATAAGAACATCCTCGATAAGCTCTTGTGATCCAGGAATTGGAACCACATCAGCAGCAGGCTCAGCAGCTTGAGCAACACCAGCAGCAGCAACATCCAGCCAACCATTGTTTGGTGGCGCAACATAATGCTCATATATAAGAAAACCAAATAAATTGGTCGCCTGTGGCTGCATCTCAAAACGTCTTGAGGTATGCTGAAATATAGCATTATACCCTCGAAGTCCAATAGTCTCAACGTGAAGATCTGGAGCAAAAGCTGCCAAATCGGGTATGCTGTGATGTATAATCAGCATACAGAATCTCGGGTAGATCATGAATTGTGATCTCACAGTCCCCGTGATCTATCGAACGAACTCCCCAAAAAGATAATCACAAAAACTGTATGGTTTATTGTAAACCAGTGACAGTACAGCTGAAAGTAGAGAAGGGCTCAACTCATCATAACCACCCTTCTTGGGACCAAAAATCGTGAGAATGACGTGCCATAGAAACCTCCATTGGCCATATACCAGTGCCTTGAGGAACTGACGTCCTCTCATAGGTCCTACATATCCCATACGGTCTAGTGCTCCCTCAATAAAATCCAAAGGAAATGCTATTAGGCCAGCTTCCTGTTCTACAGTGCCTAACCATAAGATATCGCACAAATCGGTGGCAGAAAAGACGACAGGCCTATTGTTGACCCTCGTACGAATCACCGGAGGGTTGACGACCGTATCATACTCTATGTGTTCCCAAAACTGGGATAATAGCGCCTGTGAGAGTGAAGGAGACTCTGTGATGGCATATCGGATACGTGATCGTGCCAAAAATGTGAGTATCTGTGCCACACGAGGTGCACCATGTGCAGTGACATCTAAGTCAACCAACACGTTGTGAGTCGGTGCAAACTATCTAGCCATATCTATAATTAAATAAAATCACACAAATCGCAAACAGTTAGTTTAACTTATCAAACAAGCATCAATTTTAAACTATTATGTTTTGTGAATCATAATGATCACCAAACATCTTAGTGTCGAATTTATATAACTTATATAATCTACGAATATCAATTGAACGATTAAGTATTATAACCTAACTATCAATTATAATCGTTAATTATATATATTTAGAAAATTGATAAGTCTTACTTATATTAACTTGTTACAAAATTATGTCGCAAGTCTAATAGTTGAATATATTTAACTTATTACATTGTAGTCATAAGTCAAATATATTTAACTTACTCCCTCCGTCCCATATTTATAGTCCATGTTTCCTTTTTTGGACGTCCAAAATTAATTGTCCACTTCTAAAAGGAGAATGATATAAATAACTAAACTTCCTATTACACCCATACTTTATATGTATGTCATAAAAAGGTAGGTAAAAAGTAAGGGTAAAACTGTCATAGTATAGAAAAGTACAGTGTGATAATTATGTTTTTTTAAACTGCATGTTTCTTGTCTGTGGACAATTATTTTGAGACGGAGGGAGTATTACATTTTAGTCGTAAGTCGACTATATATATTTATATATATATATATATATATATATATATATATATATATATATATATATATATATATATATAACGATAGAGTCGTAAGTCGTATATATATAATATATATATTTTTACGTGTTAAACCAAAAATTCTCACGTTGAAATATATAATGTATTAAATTATAACTCATAATTAACATGATAATCCAAAGTTCGTAAGTTTGAAAAACATGTTAGAAATTTTCAAGTCATAAAAAAATTGCTAAGTACTGAACTCGCAGCTCACTTAGCAAGGCAAGTCAACTCGCTAACCAAGTCAACACACAAGTCGACTCGCAAGTTGATCCGCAGAGCAACTCAGTCCGCAAGTTAACAAGTCAACATCTTGAGGTTCAACTCGCAATACAGGATCTACGAACTGAGTTTTAAACTCAACTCGCAAAAAGAACTGCCGTCGCGAGGTGAAATCAAAAACGACTAATGAACGAATTTTAAAGCGATCGATTAGTTAAGATACGTACTATACACAGTGATTAACCTAAACCCTAAGGATTTTTGTTATTTTAATCACTATATCTTAGTTAATCGATCATGTATCAACCCGGGACCCTCGAAATAGAAAACATGCGATTACACGTTAATTACTCGGTGAAATTCGTTGATTTATACCTCAATATGTTTGCAATACAAAGGTGTATAAAGTTCACGTAGCAGAAAATCATTCCTTGTTCTCTAAAAATCGAAAATCAAACGAAAACACAGTTTCGTCTCGCGTCGCAATATTTGCCTCGCAAAGGATTTCGACTCGGTTCACAGGGTAAGTCAGGGTTTGACTTGTCAATTCGCAACCTTTTATACCTTTGACTCAATTCGCAACTTTGACTGGTCAACTCGCAATTTTGACCAAAAACGCGAATTTAGCACTTAGTATAAATGGAAATGTATTTTGTACAAGTCTAAAAATAAAGTTATTTTTCACTTGTTTTTGTTACGATTGTTCAACACGGAAGAGAAAACACAGTATAACTTAATTCCAAAGGGTAATACTTATAAAAATAAAATGAAATAAAATAAAATAAAATATAACTAACTTTAGATAAACATAAAGGTTAAAAATGAAACAAAGAAAAAGAAATAAACGGTGGTATCAAGTACCATTTTATTAATGGGGTTAGTGTAGAGAAATGTATCTAACTTAGACCCGAAGTCTATTGTATACACCCAACAAAAATTAGTTCTATTGTATGTACCGAACCTGGAATAACAAAAAATGTGTGCACTTTACCTGATTTGCTTGGTCAATGCCGGTTACCCTTGACCAAATGCCACGTTGGATGGCCATGTGTACTGCCATGTGTACTGCCACGTCATGGATACATACAATAGACTTCGTTCCTAAGTTGGATACATACAATAGACTTCCATTTAAGTGGTTAGATATTAGCTTCACTAACTCCTTCTGATGATGATGATGATGATTTAAGTGGATAGATATTAGCTTCATCTAGGCAATAGGCACACAACTACATGGAACAAATGAACAAACATGATTCAAATGAAGTTTTTCTAGTCGAAGTTGAAGCTAATATGTATCCACTTATTCAAATTACAACAAATTTAATGTAATTTTCGGATCTCAGGTTGAAAAAAGCTTTACAAAAGAGTTATGAGCAAGATATTACAAGATGAAGTTGGACAAAGGTTTTGTCCAGCGGGTAAAAGCTTTACCCGTTGGTTTTTCGTGTTTCAAAAGAGTTTTCGGCTTGGTTTTTGGACAATAATTCGTATGAGTGGAGTTCTAACATGTTGTCGCACCCCCAAATTCAGGTTGCGGAAGCGAATCGGGTCGGGGCGCGACTAATCAATAATCAAAGCACAAAGATATAATGAACCACTCTATATGCATCGTTTTACACTTTCATTGATAAAATAAACGTTTTACAATGATATAATGTTTACAAAAGCTCGCAAGCTAAAAGTTAGAGATTCTAAGGCATATCTAATTGTACAAAATGTAGAAATGCATATGAATCTCCTGATGTCTGAATGCGACTCGAGCTAGATAATCCTAAGTAGTCCTACTACTGCTGTGTACCTAAGAATACATGCTAAAAGGGTCAGCTAACGCTGGTGAGTTCACAGGTGTAATGATGAAACAATAATGTATGAACCACAAGATTTAGTATAATGATTTGAAATCAATCAAATAAATATGTATATTACTGCCATGAGCTCATAGTTTGAGCTTAACTGAGGTGTCAGGATCACAATCAAGTGCCTGATCGAGTTTTCCTCCTGCATGTGCCTAATCATACACACGTGTGAACAAATGATAATGCGTCCGTTCGACCGCAGTTGTGGTAGAGCGACTACCCCGGACGGGGATTGTCAATCCCATATGGTACCATACACTAACACTCGCGCTAAATCCATACTAACAAACTATGATGTGGAGGGCTTCATGATTAGTAAAAACAACTCATGTAGTCAATATATCAAATTTTGTACTTGTGTTCACATGTAAATAAGACTGAGCATGTATTCCCACCCCTGGCTTTAAAACTGTAAAAATGAGGGGCTATGAGACTCACCTGAGTCTGATGATATGTAGTGAAGCAAATGTGATGTAGTAAAATGAGGTGTCCGAAGACTGTAACCTGCCGGGCGTTCAAAACGCGCAAGGTTATAAGTATATGTAGACGTCTCAAAAGACCGTCCATGCTAGTTGTTCATCCAACTAGTAATGTCCAAATGATTTGGTTTAATTTGTTTGTTTGTGTTTTGAAAACGTGTACGGCCCATTGGTGACAGTTTGTAATAATAATCTCAACTATTATTACTATACTCGTGTTGTTGTATACTTAATATAGTATATATGTCTTGTGTATAAGTCGTATCGTGTTTGATTTGTTTAGTATAACATATTCTTATACTTAGGAAAATAATTCAATTCTGTTTTTGGCGACACTGGGCTAGTGTCGCTATAGGCGACACTAGTTAGGCAACACTAGGTGAGTGTCGCTGGATTATGATTTTTAATTGATTAGCGACATTAGATTAGTGTCGCTATAGGCGACACTTCTTCAATTATGGCGACACTAGTGTAAGTGTCGCTATATGCGACGTCATATTGATTTTTGGCGACACTAGGCTTAGTGTCGCTATAGGCGACATTCGATAAGGTAGCGACATTCGGTCAGTGTCGCTATATGCGACATAATTGATTTTTAGCGACACTGGGTTGAGTGTCGCTAGGCGACACTTAATCAGATTAGGCGACATTGGGCTAGTGTCGCTATAGGATTTGGCCCTCTAGCAACACTAGCGGCTGATTATGTTTTCACTTTCGGTTCGATGGTCAAACGTGCTCGGTTTGACCCGAGACTTCTACAAAAGTCTTAAAATGGTCCAATAAGTTAAATAAAATTATTGGTTCGTGTCGGGGTTCATCCGAAGTGTCGGTTTTGTAAAATGACTAAAACAGCCCTTGGTCCTTGTATTTTCAGAGTTTTCACTCGATTCTGGTCTCGGTTTGGTCCATTTTAATCCGCAACAAGTCACACGAAAAATCACACACGCTCTCCTATATGTCTAGTTTATCTCTGCACTTTATGGTATTTTTATAAGTTCATTTACTATTTTTAGCAAAAATAAATATGAAGAGTGGTCGGTTTTGGTCTAAAACAGATCTTCGCTCAAAGATTAGCTTCTACACTAAAATTCGTGTATTTCTGGAAATGGTCAAAGAAGAACTTTTTGTAGAGGACATCCATACGGAGATTTCAGTATAAGATTCATGTATTGATTCATCCTAGAACTCGACTTATACACGATTTGGTAAGATGAAAATTCTGGACAGATTTATGTACTTTGTGTTTGTGTTCATAAAAACATTTTTAAAACTTTTCTTGGACATTAACAAGTTGTATGAGCATGTTTACATGAAGATCTACTAAAACCATGAAAATCTAGAGGGAGAGAGGTGGTGGATCATACCAAAAACTAGTTCTAGAGAGAGAGGAAGGTGAGATGATGCTTGTTGCTTCTTGTTCTTCCTTTTCCTTGCCTTCTTTCCAAGTAGATGATGGTGGATATTGGTGGATTTAGGTGGTGATGATGGAGGCCGTAGGTGGTGAGGAGGAAGGAGATGGGGAGTGTGTTTTAGTGAGAGAGTTTAGTGAGAGGAGGTGGAGAACATATGTAACACCCCGCAAATTTAAACACAATTATTAACGCTAAACATTTGCATTATTAGGCTAATTCCCTACTTGAGTGAATTCACAACACATTTTAGATGTAAGTCTAGCAAAGCCCAACTAGATAATACGCGTAGTATTACTTATTTGTAATTGGATATAATTACATACGAAACGATTTGAACAAACGCGACCAAAAATATACGACTGTTGGTGAACGAATTTATTTAATAAAACGAAAGTTATTAAATAACGTAAACGCATAATAGATATTATGTCGATAATATTTACAAATATTTCGTAACGAATAACGTATGACTTGAACAATTTAAAATAAAACAAAGTTAAAATTTTATAACTAAATTAATTTGGTTTCATAAAAAGATCCTAATTAAAAATATAATGAAATATGTAATTAAAAATGTATTAGTTAAAATAATGTAACATTTAACGATCGGGTAAAAGAACACGGGTAAAATACCACAACACGGGACAAAGTCCCCTCCCTTTTCCTTTTTGGAATCAGCCATCACCACCTACACCCTCCCCACCCTTTTCATTTTCACTTCATCCTCACCAAATACACACACAAACTCTCTCCACACCCACACACAAATTTTCGGATTTCACCTCAAATCGACCTCAAAATCACATTTTCGGAATCATCTCAAGCTAATGAACAAGAATATCAACATCAAATTCAACATCTCTAGCTCAATCTCTCTCGATTTGCATTTGTAAGAAAATATCAAACTTTTTAGATCTACTCGTTTTTATGTTATATATTGGTGTAATATTGAACATACAACTTAGTTTTAACTATATAATGGAAGAAATCAAGGTTTTATGGCCGGAAAACGTGTTAAAATCGGGTTTTTGTTCGGAAATTCACGACAGCCGCTGGGAACTGTCTGAGTGTTCATCTTTGCGACACAACGATTGTGTCGCATACTGTGTCGCAGAAACCATACGACACAACGATTGTGTCGTACCAAACCATTTTATGTCGTATCCATACGACACAACGATTATGTCGCACCTTATGTCGCAAAACCCATGCGACACAACGCTTTATGTCGCTATTGACTCAGCACCTCAAATCTCTGCGACACAACCCTTGTGTCGCAGAATTGTGTCGCACCATGCGACACAACCATTGTGTCGTATATTGTGTCGCAGAAAACAGAAACTTTACAAACTATTTTTACACTAAGTGTCGAACTTAACCGATAACGAATACTTACATACAATGCCATATGTGAACTTTACAATCATTACAGACACGCTATTTTATTGAAATTATGATTTCAAACTCTCACCAACGAGTCGTATACATTTTCACAAACAACGAAATACAAACGTGAACGTTTAACAAACACTTTGGACATAACTGATTGTACGAACACTAACATGGATGTTTAGCTTAGACATCCACAATATTTATTAAATCTCATACGTTTAGGACGTTAGGAGATTCTGGACTATACTTGGGCTTAGGTTTACTAGCACTCGCACAACTACTTAACTCAATAGGTGAGTTCACAGCCTCTACTTTTACTGTTTTAACTGCTTTGAACAGGGGTGGAAAACATAGTCAAACACTTTTATACAAACATGGTTGTATACTATTTTACTCAAACAAGTGGAGTACATCGAACTGGTAAACTGATAAACAAACTGACGATTACAACATAATATGTGACACTGCCCGCACGTGGTCCAGGTAGGGGTCTTAGGGGGGTGTTACATAATACTTTCATACTACCAACGCTGTAAACACATGAACATGTTTTGAGAACGCTGGAGGATAACCAGCAACACTTTAAATAACGGACTGGGTAACTAAAAGTCCCTACTAACATGGGCAACACTATTGAAAAGTCCCTACGAACATGGGCAACACTATTGAAAAGTCCCTACGAACATGGGCAACACTATTGAAAAGTCCCTACGAACATGGGCAACACTATTGAAAAGTCCCTACGAACATGGGCAACACTATTGAAAGTCCCTACGAACATGGGCAACACTACTGAAAAGTCCCTACGAACATGGGCAACACTACTGAAAAGTCCCTTCTGACATGGGCACTAGATCCTACGAACATGGGTCTACTATTGTTATTCGACTGATGAAAAGTCCCTTCTGACATGAGCACTGGGTTTCCTACTAACATGGACCCACCAAACGATTAGGATACTCAACTTAATAGTAACACTGCCCGCACGTGGTCCAAGTATGGGTCTTATGGGGGTGTTACACCTACGATCAACTAATAGGATACCTACATTTCTACTATAACTTGAACTATACTTTTGGGCAATATCCCAACGAAACATATCTACAATTAGGATACGTATAATCCTACAGAACATACTTGAAAATAGGATACTGCTTTCCTACAACTACTAGGAATCGAACATTCCTACAAACAACTATTTGGAAACATATTCGGTTTCACGAGCTACACTTTTGGGTGACATCCCAACAACACTGTACTTTTGGGTGACATCCCAACGATTCATTATGAACAACCGGGTTTATCAAAACTGAACTTGTAAACATAAAACCTGTGAATTCACTCAACCTCGTTGTTGACTTTTACTATGTTTTTCAGGGAATTAGCTGCGCATATAAGAATCGCCAACACACATGGAGAATTAGGCGACCCGTGAAGTTTAGGATGCCAACTTTTGGAAACACATGGATTTCTTTAGTATAACTGAAATGTTTTAGTCATATTTCAGAAATCTACTTTTGTAAACTTATTACTTTTAACTTGTACGATTTGATGAATCGTAAACTTTGTAATTAATACTTTTGGCATCTTAATATATTATGTTCTGTTGTAATCATAAGCTCTGATACGTATGCATGCTTTGTTATTGTGGCACCCCCGTACTCAAACTAAATGCTTCCGCTAAACAAATTTTGGGGTGTTACAACATAATGATAAAAAAGAGGGGATTTGGTTGTGGTATAATGGTCAAGAACAAGATCCACCAAATGTGAATCTTGTTGGCCGATTTTTGCATAAAAATGGGAGGTGAGGTTTGTTAAAATCTTGCCTCCCAATTGATGGTATTATATCCGTGTTTGTTTACCCTATTGTTTAAACGTTCGTTTATAATTTAAACGTTATACGTACGTGTTTTAAATGACATTCGAATTTCGATATTTTTAAATTGAAGTATTACTCATAATACTTGGAAAACATTCATAAAAATGTTTGGTTATGGTGTCGGTATTGATTTGCGGTTTCGAGTTTAGGTTGTTTAGTCACGTAACATTTAAATTATACTGTTATCGATTTGAAATACGATGTTTTAAATACATGATTTCTATCCAAAATAATATATTTTAATTTATAAAATATATTTTGATGTTTATTCGATTGTCGGGGTTTCGCGCTTTTTCGGTCACATTTGAGCATTTTATACGATACGAAATACTTATGGAATATTATCAAAATAATATTTGGAAATAAATATGTTTATCAAATAATTTCATATTATTTAATAAATTGTGTTCACCAACGTCCGTATTAATGGGTCGGAATCCATCCGATGAAATAATTGCACGATCAAATTTAATCGCGTACGTGTATATATATCCCAATATATATAATGGTACATACAATTAGCCTAATATAGCACTAATTACATGTATTACAAAATGATTAGGACCTAATAACTAGCCCTAATTTGTCGGGTGATCCATTCTCCCCTTGTTAAGAGAATTTCGTCCCGAAATTTAGCTCTGAGTCGTGTGAGGAGTGGAGTCTGTGAATAGCTGTGGGTACTTGAGTCGCATTTGGTCTTCCCATTCCCATGTGAATTCTGGACCACGCCGCGAATTCCACTGGACTTTAACGATGGGAATACGACTTTGTTTCAACTGTTTGACCTCACGGTCCATGATTTCCACTGGTGTCTCGATGAAATGTAGTTTATAATCGATGTGAATTTCGTCGAGATGAATGATAAGTGTCTCATCAGACAGACATTTCTTCAGGTTAGAAATGTGAAATGTGGGATGCACGCTGCTGAGTTCGGGTGGCAGCTGCAATCGATATGCTACTGGACCAATCCTTTCAAGGATCTTAAAAGGTCCAATGTACCTGGGGTTTAATTTCCCGCATTTACCAAAACGGATGACACCTTTCCAAGGTGATACTTTCAAGAGTACTCGATCCCCAACCTGGAACTCGAGATGTTTACCTCTCACGTTAGCATAGCTTTTCTGACGATCACGTGCGGCTTTCAGCTGGTTTTGAATACCAACGATCTTCTCGGTGGTCTCGTGTATGATTTCTGGACCAGTGAGTTGGCTGTCTCCCACTTCGGTCCAACAGACAGGTGATCGGCACTTACGATCGTACAGTGCCTCGAAAGGTGCAGCTCCAATACTGGTATGGTAGCTGTTGTTGTACGAGAACTCGCACAAGGGTAGATGATGTTCCCAGTTTGCACCGAAGTCAACTACGCAGGCTCGTAGCATGTCCTCCAGTGTTTGAATGGTTCGTTCGCTTTGGCTGTCGGTTTGCGGATGGTATGCTGTATTCATATCAATGCGAGTACCCAATGATTTCTGAAGTGATTGCCAAAAGCGAGAAGTGAAGCGACTATCTCTGTCAGAGATAATTGAGATGGGAACGCCGTGTCGGGATACGATTTCCTTGAGGTAGATTCGTGTGAGGCGTTCCATTTTATCGGTTTCTTTGATGGCTAGGAAATGAGCGGATTTTGTGAGACGATCGACGATCACCCAAATGGTATCGCAACCGCTCGATGTTTTTGGAAGTTTCATGATAAAATCCATAGAAATCCTGCTCCCATTTCCACTGTGGAATTTCCGGTTGTTGTAGTAGATCGGAGGGTTTCTGATATTCTACTTTGACTTTTGAGCACGTGAGGCACTTACTGACATAAGTGGCGATTTCAGCTTTCATATTTGGCCACCAATATATCTCTTTGATGCCATGATACATCTTGTCAGATCCAGGATGTATAGAGTATTTGGACTTGTGAGCTTCATCCATCACCAAGTCTCGTAAGTTCCCGAAATAAGGCAACCAGATTTGGTTTGAGAAGTATTTGACCCCGTTGGGTTTGGTTTCAAATTGTTTTTCCATGTTACGCAAGGCCTCGTTTTTGATGTTCTCAGGTTCGAGTGCTTCGAGTTGAGCGGTGAGAATCTGAATAATCTGATCATTGTGTATAGTCATACTGAGTGCTCGGACTCGAAGTGGTTTGGTGTGTTCTTTTCGACTGAGGGCATCGGCAACAACATTTGCTTTTCCAGGATGGTATCGGATCTGACAATCGTAATCGGTAAGCAACTCGACCTAGCGACGTTGCCTCATGTTGAGATTCTTTTGATCGAATATGTGCTAGAGACTTTTATGATCCGTGAAAATTGTACATTTAGTGCCGTACAGATAGTGTCTCCAGATTTTGAGTGCAAACACTACGGCTCCCAATTCGAGATCATGAGTGGTGTAATTCTTTTCATGGATTTTGAGCTGTCGGGAGGCGTAGGCAATGACCTTGTCTCGTTGCATCAACACGCAACCGAGACCCTGGTGAGAAGCATCGCAGTATACCACAAAGTCATCGGTGCCTTCGGGTAGCGATATGATAGGTGCGCTGCAAAGCTTTTGTTTGAGTAGTTGGAAAGCTGATTCTTGCTTATCTGTCCATTCAAACTTCTTCTCCTTCTGAGTTAGTGTGGTGAGTGGTTGGGCTATTCTCGAGAAGTTTTCAATAAAGCGCCGATAGTATCCTGCCAATCCTAAGAATTGACGTACTTCGGTCGGCGTCGTTGTTGCTTGCCAGCACTTGATAGCCTCGATTTTTGACGGATCAACATGAATTCCTTGACTGTCAATCACGTGTCCAAGGAATTGTACAATTTGCATCCAGAACTCACACTTAGAGAATTTTGCATATAATTCCTCGTGCTAGAGTAGTTCTAAAATGGTTTTGAGATGCTGCGCATGTTCTTATTCGTCGCGCGAGTAGATAAGAATGTCATCAATGAAGACAATGACAAACTTGTCGAGATATGGTTTACACACTCGGTTCATAAGGTCCATGAATACAGCCGGTGCGTTTGTTAAACCGAAGGGCATGACTTGAAACCCATAATGCCCATAACGAGTTCGGAAAGCAGTTTTCGGAATGTCAACATCGTGAACTCGTAATTGATGATATCCAGATCGCAGATCGATCTTGGAATAGAAGCTTGACCCTTGAAGTTGGTCGAATAGATCGTTGATGCGTGGGAGTGGATAACGGTTCTTGACAGTTAACTTGTTCAGTTCCCTGTAATCGATGCACATGCGGAAAGAACCGTCTTTCTTTTTGACAAATAGGACCGGAGCTCCCCCGGGTGAGGAACTTGGTCTAATGAATCCTTTGTCCAAGAGTTCCTGTAACTGAGTAGACAACTCCTGAAGTTCGGATGAGGCTAAACGATACGGAGCTCGCGCCACGGGTGCTACACCGGGCACAAGATCGATAGAGAACTCGACCTGTCTCGTTGGTGGAAGACCTGGCAGTTCTTCGGGAAAGACTTCCGGAAAGTCTCGAACAATTGGCACATCCTCAAGTCGCTTCTCCTCTGACTTTTTCTCTATGACATGTGCGAGGATTGCCTGATAACCCTTTCTCAAATACTTACGGGTTTTCATGCAGGATATGATGTTTAGTCTCGTCCCATCGGTCTCCCCTTGTATGACTAGAGTACTACCGGAGGCGAGAGGTATGCGGACAATCTTATCGAAACATATGATCTCGGCACGATGCTTAGACAGCCAATCCATGCCGATGATGATGTCGAAACTTTCGATCTCGACAGGTATAAGGTCGATGGTGAAAAGTTCGTCGGCTAGATTTAAAGTGCAATTGGGTATCACACTATCAGTTTCTATGATTTTTCCATTAGCTAATTCTACAATGTACTTAGCATCTAAGGCAACAGGCGTGATGTCAAGTAGTGGACATAATTCATCATAGATATAAAACTCCTATCCGCACCAGTATCAAATAAAATAGAGGTAGTTAAGTTGTTGAGAAGGAACGTACCTGAGACCACATTCGGGTCTTGGTGGGCTTCCCCTGAGTTCAAAACAAAAGGCTCTACCTTTTGTAGTGTTGTTGTTGTTGCCCTTGTTTTTCAGTTTCGGGCAGTCATTCCTGAAATGCCCAGTGTTGCCACACTCAAAGAAGGCTTTGGATTGACTGGTGTTGGTGCTGGTGTTTGTTTTGGTAGCCCTGCAGTCCTTGGCGAGATGCCCATAACGATGGCAATTGTTGCAAGGTGTACCGCAAGGACCATCGTGGTGGCGGTTGCACTTGGAACAGAAGGGTCTATTTCCCGTGTAACCCCGTTTGGTTTCTGAGCTGGAGTTGTAGGCTTTAACGGTCTCAGGCTTTTTGGCGGGTTGTTGGTTTTGGCTCTGGTTGGTATTGGAGTTCCCAGTCCATTTTCGTTTGTTTACTCCGGACTGGTTTGAGTTGGTGTTGGCAGCAGGTGTTCCTCGGCGAACCACTTGTGCCATGAGATTGTGTGCCATACGAACGGCACTTTGAATGGTTGTGGGGTTGGAAGTAGTAACTATACCCTGGATGCGTGAGGGAAGTCCCCAAATGTAGCGTTCGATCCGTTTGTATTCCAGATCAACAAGGGATGGGCACAGCAGTGCCAGTTGGTTGAATCGGGTGGTATAGCGGGCAATATCATTGCCTTGTGTGGTGAGGTGCCAGAACTCGTGTTCTAGTTGTTGAATCTCATCTCGTGGACAGTTGTTGTCCTTCATCATCTTTTTTACTTCTTCCCACGGTGTTAAGAAAGCAGTGCCAATGCCCACAGTCTGAGCATAAGTATTCCACCAAGTCAGAGCACCATCCATGAAGGTGCAGGTGGAGTACTTGACCTTGCAGTCTTCCTGAAAGTTACAGATTCGAAAGACCGGCTCCATTTTCTCCATCCAGCGTAATAAACCAATAGCACCCTCGGCGCCCTTGAAGTTCAGTGGTTTACAGTTCAGAAAGTCCTTGTATGAACAGGGCTTTGGTGGAGGTGTGTTGTTTGTGGTGTCTTCAGTGCCTGAACTTTGTTGCTGAGCAGCTAGAGCATCTGCTACCCCTTGGGCAACTAGTCGATTGACGTCAGCTTGGCTAAACGTACGTCTTGGAGGCATAATGCTTAAATCAACAAAGAGAAGGAGATAAGTGAGATGTCTTGTACAAAGGTTATGATATATCACATAGGTATATATAAGGAGGTAATATACAACAACACAAAGTGATAATCATATTTCATTAGATAACAGGATTTACTACAAGATACGAGTTTCCAAAAGGTACATGATCGCAAGGATTACAAAAGATGTCGGGAATTTATACATCTGTATGAATTACCAGAGTCCTACATAGCTAGCCAGATAGATTACAAGATAGATACTATTCTAATTTCGGCGCAAGTTCACTTGTGACATGAGGGTGACAAGGTGGTCCACGGTGGTTGCAAGTCTACTGGCTTGTCTGGCATTATCTTCTACCAAAACTAGCCGTTGTACTAATTCACGGGAGTACTCTTCAGCTTCTCGTGAGCGTTGCTCACATTCTTCTAGTCTTGTCTGCAGGAGATCAACTGTGCTCCTGTCATCAATCACTTGTTGATGAATCATTTCTATTGTCTGGGTCATGTTTTCACGTTCTTGGAAAAGTTATGCAATGCGGTCGTGTGATTGGCGTAACCAGTACATCTGTACTATGTGTTGTTCCTGTTCCAAGCTTTCCAGTCTTGCCTCATGACGGTGTAGTCGGGCAGTTAGCACTGGAACAGTATGGTGGATAGGTTCTTGCGTATACGGTGAGATGTCCATGGGGTCAGCAGGAATTTGTATCTCTTCCTCATACCGCCAGGTGTTTAGAGTTGTGGGTAGCCAATCCCACCTACGAGGGTAGGTTGGATGACGTGTTCTAGTTGAGGTATCACTAGTGTGATTGAGATAAGGGTTAGCACGGACAGATCCGGCTGTGATTTCGTGTGACTCGTGCCTCTCCAGTGATATAATAGAGAAGTTCAGGAGAACTTGGTGTCGGTGAGACAGGTAACACGGTTACCTCCTCAGTAGTTTGTAGAGTTTGAGTCTCGTCGTTTGTGTCAGCTGGTGCTAGATGAGGAATGTATGCCATGTCTGTGGCAAGAGCGTTTAGTGAATATCGTGAGGCCTATATATATATATATATATATATATATATATATATAACATATAATATAGCCTAATGTGTCTAGCACAAACAAGTATGAGTCCCGTTTCTCTCGTGGTCAGAGTCACTAGTGTATCCCTGTTCAAGATAACCGTTTCAGATCTCACATCATCTTTCTTAATTGTACATAGTTGATCAGGCTATGTTAAATTAAAGTCGTATGATGTAATTCCTGAACCAGTCATACCTAATAAGGAAATACTGCATAACCGTCATAGTCTAGGCCCACTAAATGCAACCTAGTTCACTATAACCTTAGGCTCTGATACCAATCTGTCGCACCCCCAAATTCGGGTTACAGAAGCAAATCGGGTCGGGGCGCGACTAATCAATAATCAAAGCACAAAGATATAATGAACGACTCTATATGCGTCGTTTTACACTTTCATTGATAAAATAAACGTTTTACAATGATATAATGTTTACAAAAGCTCGCAAGCTAAAAATTAGAGATTCTAAGGCATATCTAATTGTACAAAATGTAGAAATGCATATGAATCTCCTGATGTCTGAATGCGACTCGAGCTAGATAATCCTGAGCATTCCTACTACTGCTGTGTACCTGAGAATACATGCTAAAAGGGTCAGCTAACGCTGGTGAGCTCACAGGTGTAATGATGAAACAATGATGTATGAACCACAAGATTTAGTATAATGATTTGAAATCAATCAAATAAATATGTATATTACTGCCATGAGCTCATAGTTTAAGCTTAACTGAGGTGTTAGGATCACAATCAAGTGCCTGATCGATTTTGCCTCCTGCATGTGCCTAATCATACAAACGTGTGAACAAATGATAATGCGTCCGTTCGACCGCAGTCTTAGTAGCGCGACTACCCCGGACGGGGATTGTCAATCCCATATGGTACCATACACTAACACTCGCGTTAAATCCATACTAACAAACTATGATGTGGAGGGCCTCATGATTAGTAAAAACAACTCATGCAGTCAATATATCGAGTTTTGTACTTGTGTTCACATGTAAATAAGACTGAGCATGTATTCCCACCCTTGGCTTTAAAACAATATAAATGAAGGGCTATGAGACTCACCTCACTACTACAAAAAAGCATATGAAGACCGGTTAGAAAGTACATTGAGACCGGTTATTGAACCGCTCTAGATGGCGCAGGTCTAATTGTGAAACTCTCATTAAGCCCGGTTCAAAAACCGGTCTTAATATCCATATAGACCGGTTGGAACATTGTTTTTGGCGGGTCATTGAGATTACAAAGAGACCGGTTCTTAATGACAAAACCAGTCTATATGTGCTTGTAAAAGGAAATTGCTTATTTAATTCTTTCAGTTGATGTATGTGCTGTATGACCAAATCAAACCACAAGCATGCTATATAAAATGTACACAAACAATGAAACATAATTATAAATTTATAATATATGATCAATACTTCTGTTTTACATAAAGTATGTATTGTTTCCTCCAAATGAATAAAAATTCAAGAAACACCAAATACATTATTAGCTTGTTAGCCTTCATCATCGCCTCTTTCTTCTGAATAATTTTCCTTCAACTTGAACTTGGATTATTGCATGCTGGTTGGTCTGCCAATGCCTACATCATGAAAAAAACAGAGTTAATCGTAATCTGATAGAGTAGTATCTAACAAAAACTATTATTTCTATTGCAACCATAAAGGTTATGTGAGAATATTGTTATTATACTATTGGAAAAACACACCAATTGAACTGATCGATCCAACTTGTGATTATATTGTTATTATAGTATTGATAAAATGTTGGTATCAACTACAAGGAACCAACCCTTATAATATTTGTTTAATAAAAGGAGGAGATCAATTTGGATCTAGCAAATCTAGCAGACTACTTGTCTTGGACTATAAATAAGTGTCCAACGAATCAATAAGGCAGAGAGCAATTCACCTACAATTCTCTTTGTTACAATATCTCTATATATGTTAATACAAAACTAGAAATAATACTAGTATCCTAGCTCCAAAAGTGAGAGCCAAGTATACAATACACTCCAACAAATGAGTTGAGTGGTAACATATATATAACCTCCCCCATGGTTGAGAAACAATACCCTTTGTACAAACAAAGATGTAGCTCAGCTCCGTTTCGGATATGTGGCGTAAAACTGATTACACTTTAGTGTAATGCGAGTTATCAAAATAGGGAATCGCCACCCGAGGCAACAAACCCATTCCAACCTATATTTGTCCTAACAATATCTCTACTTTCATGAGTGGTAAGGGAATAAACACGTTTAGGTGTTTGGTGATCATGACCCGTAACCCGACATGTGAATCTGTGTATCATCATAATCCCATTTCGATATGATATGATTAATAATTAAAATTCATGGGAACGAACTTGATTTGTTGATAAGGGAAGATCATGAAACTAATTAATAATCCAATGTCTAACATGCTAGATCTACTTGTCAACGTATTTACGTAAACTAAAAAAATAAAGTGAAGGAAGTTAATAATGAAAGAGACAACAATACATATCAACTCTTTTACCTTATGAAGGCTATCGGACTCTGAACTCTGAAGCACGCTTCGATAGGTTCTAGCAGTCATCAATGGGAGTTTCCATATATATTTTTTTCATAGCTAATTGTGCTTTTAGTTTCAATACATGTAGAGAACCATCACCATTTATTTGAACACGACTCAAACCTACACAATAATCTGAAAGTGGCAAAAGAAAAGCATACCTCAACAATTAAGAATTTAACGTTTGTATTCGATGGAGTTAACAAAACTAAACTAAGTACAAGTTGCTAACAAATTTTAATACAATTCTAGTTAAATTTTCATAGTAACAAACTAATACGAGTAAATACTATCGCATCTTATTATATTAATAAAAAGCCACCAACACTTACCGCTCCTACTTTACTACCGCTGCTCCTTGTTGCAGACCATATTGCGTTACCTCCCATCTACTACCACAACATAAAACAAAAACAAAAAAAAAAGTTAAAATCATTAGAACACTTGCAAAATTTCATAATGACTACAATATATCACATTATACAAAATATGTAACAAATGGATCGATGTGTAGAGCCTCTTTAACTGTACAAGAAGGTTCACAAGGAGGTTCTCAAGGTGGTATTGTACTTAGATTACTTGACGGTGGAGTACAGATGTCCCTCCTCAGAAACTTCATCCTACCACACCCACAGTGTAATATCTTCAAAAACAACCTACACACAAAATATAAATATTATACCTATTCATAGAGAAGGCATTAACAATCAGTTGAACACAGTTTGCAATCATGTACTGATGTACATATGTACTTATTACTATGAATTACAAAAGCTTATAGTTCTGGATGTTGTTCTACAAATATTAATTATGTGTAATTGCATATTGTAGCATAATAAATAAAATTGTAGTCCACATAAAGAACAGGGATCGGTACTTGTGGCCCTCTAAATTTGAATGATACAGAAAATTTCTTTCAAACATTTTATCAAACACTTGATGTGAAATTATAATTACATAATAATTAAATAGTATGTAGTTGAATTGAAGCCTATATATATTTAGTAATAATTAGATACAGTAGTTACTGTATTTAATATCAACAAACTACACTTCGTAGCCCACATACTCCACTAACTAGAAAGTGAACATCATATTTATACCTTATCGGTGAATTAAATATATACAATAGCCTGAATCAAGAATTAACAACACGTCATACCTCAGAGAAAAAAGAAAGAGGGAACTTTGGTGTTAATACGCCACGGGAAAAAGGTAGCAGCGGTGGTAAGTGGACTGGCGTATGTTGATGGTGGTCGGCGAGATGAGGAGAAAGAGGAAATTGTGATAAGAAAAAGAGAGAACTATGATATTGAATTGATTGGAAGATTTCATCGATAGAGGTAACCAGAAAACTTCTGATGATAGGCGGGAATCAATTATTTGGAATTGGATTTGGATTTTGGAGTAGCGCCAAAAACAAAAAAGTCATGTAGACCGGTTTATATAGCTATAAACTAGTTTAATGACCCGTGATAACACGGGTTTGTTAAATACTCTTCTCAAGATTAATATAATATATTTTATATGTATAATGTATAATAATAATAATAATAATAATAATAATAATAATAATAATAATAATAATAATAATAATAATAATAATAATCATACAAATGATTTGCAACGTCTAGTGTTTTCAATTTGAATAATTAAGTATTGTACAATTATTAGTGATGGAATTAGCAATAATTGAAATATTAAGATGCGTCGATTTTAAAATATGATGTGTACACCAAAAAGGTTAGACATTCATTCCGAGCATAAATAGTAATCACGAGCATAAAAGTAAACAATGTGCATATCAATATGAAATGACAACAAAATCAAACTAATCATCTTAATCTTAAAGGATAACAAAATACATAATTAACTTTTTGAAAAACACATACTCCGTAACTCTATTAATAATAAAAAGTTACTACATATAAATTTCTCTCCTATGACATACAAACACAACTAGACTTATATACATAACAAATCATGAGTTCTATGGTTGAGGTTTTATGGTCTTAATTTTCTTCCAACTATATCGAGTTCTAGTTACATATCCATTGACCAATTAAATTATATCCACACTTTTCCTGTCAATCTCCCATTCTCCACATCCCTTGACCCATTTGTTGAACCCAAATTTCTACTGTACCAACAAAATCATTCAACCTCCTTATTTGCATCTCTTGGACAATAGCTGAGATGTTCATATAAGACTAACCAAACACTTTTCTGTTTCTGTGTTTCCAAATGAGTTCATATGTAACTCGTTATCGAAAGTACTGCTTCTCCTTTAATTCATCATCATCTCCAACGTTCTACAGATTAACCATCATCACTGCCGATCAAAATAGACGTGTCCACAAATCAATGCTACATTCATATAAAATTATATAGGCATGATAGAGAAAATTGAAGAACTATACTTCACTATGATAACTTCCAAACGTTAACCCATATTTTGTAGCATTAAAACAAAACTCAATGCAATAATTTGGACAGTTGCAATAATATGGACATGGCTAAAGATTGCAATATAATTTGATTCATGAAAGTACCGACTACCTGCAATAATATTACCTAGCATTCTGCCATTCACATCCTACATCCAAAACAAACAAAACTTGCTTTTAATTAAGGACATAAACATATACAGTAGATACTATTATATCAAAAGCATCTTCTTACTTGGGTGAATTAAAAGCTGGTCCCACTTGTTGACATCATTTGTTTCCAATTATCTGAAAGAAAGTGTCAAGAGTATTGCATATTAATACTTGCCATCATTTGATAATGGACCTCCATATCCTATCACAGAAGTACAACAATCAAACTTAGCCTATATGCAAAAATTAGATATAAAATGAATCTTTAGAAAAAAAAAATGGCAAAGTCAGAAACAATAAAGTATAAAAATCAAATTCAAAATATATGATTAATGTGTAGTTGTAGACTGCATATTTTCTAGCATTTAATTTATAAAGATATAGATAGCATCACTGAAATCATAACCTCAAGAATAAGGTTAAAGAGTTAAAGAGCATAGTATATGAAAGAAACATTGTCAAACCAGAAGACAACCTTTTCATATATAAACAAAAAAGCAAGAATAAGGTTAAAGAGTATAGTACACTTCTACTAAGACCTTTCGCATAGACTCGATTCCCATCCTCATAAGTCAACGCCACCTAAAATAGTAAATAAAAATAGCACATTTGACTACACATATATTTTACAGTAGATGAACTATATGAAATCGGTAAACCAAAACCCACATACATTAAACCAATTTGGAAGCACAAGATAACATAAGATTACACAACATAACATGAATAATAATTTTCAGTTATTCATTTAGGCATTTCATCAAACACTTGATATGCATATGAAACCATAAACTTGTTTACATGTATAAACATATGTTTTTTCATCAACACTTGATGCGCTGATAGAAATATGTACATACAAAAAAACAATCCAAACTTCCATCATTGTTAGAAAAACCCGTCTAACGCGAAAAAGAATCAGAAAAGACGTAAAGAGTTACTTACAATTTGACCTTGAAATCATCATCATCAATATTCGGAGATGAAGATCAAAACCCAGATGCTTTCAGATCAAATCATACACAAAAAGCCCCAAAATACCTAAATCAAACCTGAGACAAACATTAATGTATTTAATAAAAAAAATACCTAGATGCTTTCAGATCCATGTTTCAAATTTTCAATAGATTAAAAAACTGAGCTCGAAGTACAGCGTTACCTGAAAACTTTCGATGCAACAGGTATTGAAGAAGATGAAGAAAGATAAAGACGAAGATATAGTAATTAATCAGGAATTATTAATATCAGGAGTATAATTTGAATTGTTGAAGCAGAGACATTAGTATGAGAAAAAAAGAAGGCGTGTATATTGTGTATAGCGATTCCAAATCAGAGCGTGAAGAATTACCTAGAGAAAAGGAAAACTCTTCTTATTCCAAAGCATGTAAAAAGCATGCTTGAAGGGATATTAACTGCAGACAGTAATTATGCTAATTATTGCTAATCTTTTTCATGTCTGTAAACATACAAAAATAATTAAAAGCAAGTGTTATTTTCAAATTAATTAAAAAAATTAAAAATAGGAGAAAATTTCTTTCACCATATGAAGCCACGTCATCAAAGCTACTACCTTAGAATGTGACATGTCAGCTTCATGACATCATCATAAACTCCCTTTTATTAGATAAGGGAGATGGCGGACACACTTTTGAAGACCGGTTTTTCATATAACCGGTCTTGATGAAGGGGTCTTAATGTGTTATTGTGTAGTAGTGCCTGAGTCTGATGATATGCAGTGAAGCAAATGTGATGTAGTAAAATGAGGTGTCCGAAGACTGTAACCTGCCGGGTTTTCAAAACGAGCAAGGTTATAAGTATATGTAGA
This sequence comes from Helichrysum umbraculigerum, assembly GCA_949592205.1. Classification (NCBI taxonomy): domain Eukaryota; kingdom Viridiplantae; phylum Streptophyta; class Magnoliopsida; order Asterales; family Asteraceae; genus Helichrysum; species Helichrysum umbraculigerum. The sequence continues at coordinate 76,825,299 of CATIUR010000003.1, forward strand.
CGTCTCAAAAGACCGTCCATACTAGTTGTTCATCCAACTAGTAATGTCCAAATGATTTAGTTTAATTTGTCTGTTTGTATTTGAAAACGTGTACGTCCCGTTGGTGACGGTTTGTAATAATAATTTCAACTATTATTATTATACTCGTGTTGTTGTATACTTAATATAGTATATATGTCTTGTGTATTAGTCGTATCATGTTTGATTTGTTTAGTATAACATATTCTTATACTTAGGAAAATAATTCAATTCTGTTTTTGGCGACACTGGGCTAGTGTCGCTATAGGCGACACTAGTTAGGCGACACTAGGTGAGTGTCGCTGGAATATGATTTTTAATTGATTAGCGACATTACTCATTAGATTAGTGTCGCTATAGGCGACACTTCTTCAATTATGGCGACACTAGGGTAAGTGTCGCTATATGCGAGATCATATTGATTTTTGGCGACACTAGGCTTAGTGTCGCTATAGGCGACATTCGATAAGGTAGCGACATTCGGTCAGTGTCGCTATATGCGATATAATTAATTTTTAGCGACACTGGGTTGAGTGTCGCTAGGCGACACTTAATTAGATTAGGCGACATTGGGCTAGTGTCGCTATAGGATTTGGCCCTCTAGCGACACTAGCGGCTGATCATGTTTTCACTTTCGGTTCGATGGTCAAACGTGCTCGGTTTGACCAGAGACTTTTACACAAGTCTTAAAATGGTCCAATAAGTTAAATAAAATTATTGGTTCGTGTCGGGGTTCACCCGAAGTGTCGATTTTGTAAAATGACTAAAACAGCCCTTGGTCCTTGTATTTTCAGATTTTTCACTCGATTCGGGTCTCGGTTTGGCCCCTTTTTAGTCCGCAACAAGTTACACCAAAAATCACACACGCGCTCCTATATGTCTAGTTTATTTCTGCACTTTATGGAATTTTTATAAGTTCATTTATTATTTAAAAAAAAAATAAATATGAAGAGTGGTCGGTTTTGGTCTAAAACAGACCTTCGCTCAAAGATCAGCTTCTACACTAAAATCCGTGTATTTTTGGAATGGTCAAAGAATAACTTTTTGTAGAGGACATCCATACGGAGATTTCAGTATAAGATTCATGTGTTGATTCATCCTAGAACTCGAGTTATACACGATTTGGTAAGACGAAAATTCTGGGCAGATTTATGTACTTTGTGTTTGTGTTCATAAAAACGTTTTTAAAACTTTTCTTGGACATTAACAAGTTGTATGAGAATGTTTACATGAAGATCTACTAAAACCATGAAAATCTAGAGGGAGAGAGGTGGTGGATCATACCAAAAACTAGTTCTAGAGAGAGAGGAAGGTGAGATGATGCTTATTTCTTCTTGTTCTTCCTTTTCCTTGCCTTCTTTCCAAGTAGATGATGGTGGTTGATGGTGGATTTAGGTGGTGATGATGGAGGCCGTAGGTGGTGAGGAGGAAGGAGATGGGGAGTGTGTTTTAGTGAGAGAGTTTAGTGAGAGGAGGTGGAGAACATAATGATAAAAAAGAGGGGATTTGGTTGTGGTATAATGGTCAAGAACAAGATCCACCAAATGTGAATCTTGTTGGCCGATTTTTGCATAAAAATGGGAGGTGAGGTTTGTTAAAATCTTGCCTCCCAATTGATGGTATTATATCCATGTTTGTTTACCCGATCGTTTAAACGTTCGTTTATAATTTAAACGTTATACGTACGTGTTTTAAATGACATTCGAATTTCGATATTTTTAAATTGAAGTATTACTCATAATACTTGGAAAACATTCATAAAAATGTTTGGTTATGGTGTCGGTATTGATTTGCGGTTTCGAGTTTAGGTTGTTTAGTCGCGTAACATTTAAATTATACGTTTTTGTTATCGATTTGAAATACGATGTTTTAAATACATGATTTCTATCCAAAATAATATATTTTAATTTATAAAATATATTTTGATGTTTATTAGATTGTCGGGCGCGTTTCGCGCGTTTTCGGTCGCGTTTGAGAATTTTATACGATACGAAATTCTTATGGAATATTATCAAAATAATATTTGAAAATAAATATGTTTATTAAATAATTTCATATTATTTAATAAATTGTGTTCACCAACGTCCGTATTAATGAGTCGGAATCCATCCGATGAAATAATTGCACGATCAAATTTAATCGTGTACGTGTATATATATCCCAATATATATAATGGTACATACAATTAGCCTAATATATCACTAATTACATGTATTACAAAATGATTAGGACCTAATAACTAGCCCTAATTTGTCGGGTGTCACACATGTATATATGTGTTAACCAAGGAGATCTAACAAAGAAATGAGAGAATCTTACAAGCAAAAACGAGATCTAAAGCTGTGATGGAGAGGAGGTACCCTGTTGTTGCTGTCCTTGTTCTTTCACGCAAAAACCGATGGTAGAAGATGGTAGATGATGATGGTGCTTGTTGGTGGTGGTTATGGTGGTGTTTGGCTGCTGTTTATTGTTGTAGAGAGAGGGAGAGATCGATTTTTAGAGAGAGATGAGAGGATAAGGGTGTTGGTGAAGTGAGTTGAAGAAGGGAGAAATGAAAGAAAATGAAATAAAAGGGGGAAGGGTGGGCCGGTTTTGGGTTGGGCTTAGAGCTGGACTCGGGCCAACCCATTGGGGTCTCGCGCTCGTAAACTTTGTTTCCCAAATTGATGTTACGTCTCATGGTCGGTTACTCGCGATTCACGTTATTTATTTAAATAGTTACGCTTTTAATATTTACTTTATGTTTCCGACATATAAATGTTAATTTGAGTTGAATAACTATTTCCAAGCCACTTTATGTATGTTTTAAATTGTTTGTTGGTTTTTGTTTAGTTGTCGGGTTCGAGTCGGGCGTTTCGTTATGTCGGTTACGTTTTATATAAAACGTACAATGTTTCATATACTATTAATACATAATAATATGATGTAAATAACTACTATTTAATTCCAAAATAGATTTACGTTATTTATGAAAAGTTCCACCAACGTCCGTATATGTCGCAATCCATCCAATTGTTTGCGTAATTACGATTAATTACCTACGTGTGTGCGTGTATATATAGTTACAAGTAATTAGCCTAAAACAGAACTAAATACATGTAATCATGTTATGGTTAAGTACAAATAATGGCCTAAATTTTCGGGTGTCACATACAGCTACAACTCACAGCTTATAAATACAACCTACAGCTAATTTACCAAACAGACCCTAAAGTGGAATTTCAGAATTGAGCCTTGTTATATAACTTATTAGCTTATTGTATTTTAATTTTAATATGTGACACCCGGTCAAAATAACCCAAAATTGAGTCCCAATTTAAACTTTTAAAACACGTAATTACATACGTGTCAATACTCAAGTACACAAGTATTATATATATATGTATATATATAAACCGAAACGATAAATTAATAATCGCAAATACACGAACCAAACAAAACGTAGAAACCCAAAATAAGATTTGGTGAAAAACAGTTTTAAACAAAGTATTATTATTGAGAATAATAATTATGTACTCCCTTTGAAATTTAAATACATTTTAGATATAGAAAACTATCCGTACATTTTGAGTAAAACAAAGATATATTTTTATATCTCTTTAAAAGTATTTTTACAAAAGACTTTGATTGAATACGTATACGATTACATTTTTAGAAAATTATCATTTTAAAATATTATATTAATTAACGATCGGGTACGCAAACACGGGTCGAAAATTTCCAACTACCTCAATAATTGAGGCCGGTTATAATACCCGACCTCAATTATTCATCACACACACACGCTCACATATCACTCTCGGTCTCTTCTCTTTCTCTCCTCTCGGTTTCAATTTTAAACAACAACAACATAAACAAAATCATCATCAACTCCATCCTTGTTCATCATCATCATTATCGTGATCATCATCATCATCGGATCATCATCGTCATCCTCAAGATCCCAATTTTTCATTGTAAGAATCACTCACCATTTTCTTTAATTTCTTGTTTAAAATACGTATTATAGCATGTAGTAACATTATACTAAGTTGTTGGTATGCGAAAATGGGTTTAAAACTGGATTTATATGATGATCGGACGAACAAACTCGAACCAGACCTCGGAATACGGCGTATTCAAGGGAATACGGCGTATTCCCGCCCAGAAAACATTTTTTTTCCCGCGCCTCTTCGGAATACGGCGTATTCAAGGGAATACGGCGTATTCCCCTTCAAAACCACTGAATACGGCGTATTCGGGTGAATACGGCGTATTCCCCACATCTTGAACCCAATCAAACTGATTAGCCATCGAATACGGCGTATTCAAGGGAATACGGCGTATTCCCTTTTAAACCATTGAATACGGCGTATTCAAACCAATACGGCGGATTCCCCCGTCATATTTCATGATCCAGCGGATCAATAAACTAGCCCTGCGAATTCTAGCTAAAACAGAACAAATAAATTTTCGAAAACGTCGACGATTTTACAACATATTTCAGGGTAGCTTCTCGATGAAAATTTTATTATAACGGATTGGGCTCAAATTCGCTAGGTCATTCAAAAACAACCCAATGATCAAGGCTAAGTACCTTAGCCTTGTCAGTTTTAGGCCATCCGGGGTCGTTTAGGGGCCGAAAATGACAGATTACTGTTTTCATACTCGTACCAAATCTTGTGAACTCAAACATAAACATTAAATAATACATTGGACAATCCATTTACTCATTAGAATCTCGCGTGTTTAGGACTCTAAGGGATTTCAAAGATTGTCTATTCCACGTCGAATATATTCATTGCTCGGATTGACTCAGGTGAGTCTTACAGCCCCTATTTTACTGTTTTATATCAGGGGTGAGATGCATTACTCGTTTTCCTAAAACTAATAAGAGCTGAGTTAATGTATGATTTGCATGACCTGCAATCATTTCCGAGGGAACGATTTGCAAGTCCTGTAATCGTTACTCGTTGGCTAGTTAAATATACGGTTTGCATGACCTGCAATCATTTCTGAGTGAACGATCTACATGTCCTGAAATCGTTACTCGCTGGTTAGTTAAATGTATGATTTGCATGACCTGCAATCATTTCCGAGGGAACGATTTGCAAGTCCTGTAATCGTTACTCGTTGGCTAGTTAAATATACGGTTTGCATGACCTGCACCCATTTACTTATATACGGTTTGCATGACCTGCAACCATTTACTTATATATTGTTTGCATGACCTGCAACCTCTTACTTATATACGGTTTGCAAGACCTGCAACTACCCATTTACTAAGGATTAGCATGACCTGTAATCGATACTTAAGTGAACTATATGCATGACCTGCGGTTGTTACCCATTAGCTGGATTATGATTTTACAAATATTACTTGTATGATCAAACTGTTTACTTACTTACAAACCTGTGAGATTCACCAACCTTTTTGGTTGACCGTTTTAATAATGCTTCTCAGGTACACAGCATCAGTAGGGATGCCCAGCAGGATAAACTTTCTTAGCTCGAGTCGCATGCATTTACAAGCTTGGAGATTTTCATACATTACTTTTGTACTAATTGTTATGTATTAGAATCTCTAGGAATTTACTTGAACTCGAGCTTGTATTTTGAAACTACTTATGTATTAATGTAATAACTTTTCGAATGTCTCATTTAGAGTCGTTCACTGTATCCTTTGTGCTTGTGATTATTGATTAGTAACACCCAAAACTCGCTTCCGCAAACTGTTAAATTTGGGGGTGTTACATAATATATATTCATTAAAATCAGGTTCGTTTACGAATTCTTTTTGAATTAATAAAGTAGTTGATTTATTTAATATTTCTTGTGGCATTATCGATCTTACATAGTTTTCTTACAATTTATAGCTTCAAAGAATTTTTAAGCTGACACAACTGTTAGAAATGGTTAACATAATTTTATTTGCAATATAGCATTTAGAAAAGTTTCAAGTTTTTTAATATAATTAAGTATATTAATTGGTTTGTCATCTATAATTTCTCTCAGAATACTTAATTATGAAAACAAATAATATATATATATATATATATATATATATATATATATATATATATATATATATATATATGTGTGTGTGTGTGTGTGTGTGTGTGTGTGTGTGTGGGTTTTGCTAACGTGTGCTCCCGTGACACACATTAATATTTATTTAATTAAGTCAAAATTTTATTAAATATTAACACTGGTATTCAGTATACATTAATTCAATCTAATAATTACTTTTTATGCATATATTAATTACAAATTCCAATATTTTAAGAAATTACGGGTTTATTAAATGTTTAACGTGTGCCACGGGACATACATATAGACAATATACCCGTAGCGACTGCTACCCCTACCATCAATGTGGCTCCGCCCTAACCATGCCTAGTTCAATATGAAGAATCAAGAGTTTAATTTTGTAACTTAAACGTATTCGCGGTCACGTAAAAAACTAACAGAGAATAAAGTGAGGCAATGCAAAGTTGTAATTATACGAGAATAGCGTGAGAATCTAATTAATTAATATAAATAATTATTCTTGGATAAAAGACTTACTGCTGGTATCTTTTCTACTTTTATATATGCCTATCTTGATGCTTTTAAACAACAGATACTGTGATTGGAACATGGGCCCATAGTGAATTTACCTCTGTATAAATTCAAGCTCTTGAAGCACATTTGGATGCCCATATCAACATACTGTGCGCTTAATCTACTAGAGGTACTAACTAGTTATTTATCAAATGCAAGAGCAATTAGTCTCCATGCATACATTGTGTTATTGTTGCTTCCGCTATCAATAAAGGGTGTAGTATTAGAACACGTACTAATTTTTTTTACAAAATTATTTGCCAGTATGGAACTTAATTAGAATGTTTCTATTGTATGTATCATACTTTTAAATATTGTTATTGTATGTATTTGATGGTACTTTTGTTGGCGTGTCATCTATATAGGTGACACGCTACATTCATACAAGTTGTCACATAACAAAAGTACTACGTGATAAATACAATATAGAAGGGTTCTACATTGGATAAATACAATCAACAGGACTTTACACTCAAGTTGAATATATATATATATATATATATATATATATATATATATATATATATATATATATATTTCAAACACTTGTACCTAAATCTTAATCTTATGTTGTTATTGTACAGGTCAGTAATTATTAAGTCGTAAGATTAGCAGCAGAGATGAATCCGTCGAAAAGTGGAGATATAACTGAAGAGACTCAAACCACGGAAGTGGGCGAGGGAACCGTTGACAATAGTTCAATGGGAAATACAATGAGGGAGATGCAGCAAACACATGATTATAATTCGTGTCCCGTTTGCAAACCTCAGAATTCACCCCGTGCAAATGTATTTGGTAACGTTTCTACTACCATAATACATGGTTAATAAAATCCCATTGTGTAAACTTTTCTAGTGTTCGAGCTATAAAACCAACTTATCTTACGAGTAATAATGTCAAGCTTAATTACAAACATTTTACAAAAAGAAGTAAAAAAAACACATGTGACGTTGAGTTTAATAAAGAAGCTGCTCAAGTCCATTTGTAGTTTAAGGGTCTGTTTGGCATGGAGTTTTTATAAGCTTTTAGGAGCTTTAGGTTTTATTTTTGAAATGAAAAGCAATAATTTTAGCTTAGTTTGGTCGTGCAAGAGATAAGCTTTTGATTTAATTTTAAAAGCTCAAAAATGAAACACTCTTGTGAGTAGCGTTTGGATGCTGCTTTAGCTTTTTAAAGGCTTAATTACACAAGTGACCGTGTAGCTTAAACGGTTCATAACTTTTACCGGTGAACATTTCACCATATATACCTGTTTTTTGCATTGGATAATTTAATATTGATTATACACGTACTATGTTCGAAGTACTTAAATGTTTTTACTAAAATATAGAAAGTGAACATTGGCTATGTATATTAACGTCATGTGCAATATAACAATAAAATTACACTTAATTGAATAAAATATTTTTTGATACTAAATTTTTTAAGATCAACACAAAATCTTAAATATATTATAGAAAAGAGTCGTTGATGTCATTAAATATCTAATTAACCAATAAAAATATTTGTTAAACTAGCTAAATTTAACGACATATTAATATCATTATTTTAATCAACGATAAAATGTTAAATAATATTGTACCTTAAAAAATAAATTTTATATAACCTATAACATAAAATAAGATGTATCCTCATCTAAATCCTACAACAATTTAATATCATCTATATTTATCCAATTCATATTTTAACGCTTAAAGCAAACTTTAAAATTTGCAATTATCAGAATCATATCATCAAATCACATCACAATCTATCTATACATATAAAACAAAGATTTATCCTTAATTTCTAGACAAGCCATATCATAACATTTCCTTTTTTAGAGCCTCCTATTTTACCACATCATCATATATTATTTTTCCTTAAAAACCTTAATTAATAATTACTAAAACTATTATATATCAATTATACTTTATTATAATAGCCTTTAAAATTCCTATATTATATTTAATACATAACAATTTTTACCTACATAAAAAAAAAAGATTCATTTTCTAATCCATATCTTATATATTGCAATTAACAAATATTATCAGCATCAACTACCAAGTTTTAAGAAAATTAGTTTTAATAAAGATATATGAAATTAATTATTTTCTGTGCATTTTGGTATATATTACTATTGAATTTCAGTGATAAATTTAAACTTTCAACAATATTAAGATACAGTTCGCACGGGCTCAATGCTTAGGTTTTATATATAAGATAAAGTTTTTTAATTACCTATTAGAGCGTATAATTTTAGTTAACGATTACGTGTTATTAATTTACAAACTCTTGAACATTGTTTGCAAAGAAGTTTGGTTTATAACTTTATGCTGAAAAGTAAATGAATGATATATATGAAATTGATTGAAGTAAACGTAAAGTAATTGGTTAACACCACAAATTAATTGTGCCATCGATAACACTGATTATATGCCCTTTAATAAATTTAGCTATTTACAAATTACTATATAACTGCACTTTTCAAACGGCTGTGCATCGCACGGGCTCAATGGCTAGTGTATATATATATATATATATATATATATACACACTAATTACAAACCCGTGCAATGCACATCAATTGTAAATTTACAAATTTTGTAGTTTATTGCAATTAGAAGAGAGATAAATATTCAATACCACTATATACGGTGAACAAAATACAAATCGATATTCCCACCTCAAAATATTAGATACCGGAAACCATTGCCTCTTCAAATATCATTACCTATAAAAAAAGATTAAGAGGGTTGTTAAGGGAGAAATTCATAAAATTAATAGCAATTAAATTTATCAAGCCAAAACCAAAACATTAAATGTAATTATGCATCGTCGAATCATCAAGCAAATAAAAAAGCATGAATGAGATTTTTAAATATATATATATATATATATATATATATATATATATATTGTATAAAACTTCAACATTACCAAATTCTGCAAATTTCAAACGTCAATTAAACAAATTAAATACCGGGAATCACCTCTCGCTAACCAATCAATGTATCAATTGCACTATTAATCCATTAATCAAGAAGCAATCATAATATAAGTTTATATAGTTTTATACAAAGATAAAAAATAATAAAACACTAAATATACAAACTGTATATGTACAACCTCAAGATCGTCGTGACTCGTGAGAACTGAAATTTATCGCACATGCATGAAGGAGTTTCCTTGGCAAAAGCAAATCTTTGTTAACTTATATATAATAAATAATAAATAAAAATAAATAAAATAATAACAATTGTGGCAATATTTATCTTTCTTACGGAGTAGAATATATAAAAAAATTGTATGGCAACCTATTAACTGTAGGACACCTACTGATCGAAATTCTAATCTAAATCATGTATCATCTCAAAGCACATTTTTTGTGGATAAGTACATTGCAAGTAATATGTATACTTCACAAATTCTTTTGGCTATTCTACGGTATACATTTAATTTAATTTAATAATTTTAATACATATAATAATAATAAAATAATAATTAAAAACAAATTATGAGAGATTGACATGTGGTATCGCTTACGTGACAAATTCTGGAGCCATCTTTACTACTCGCGTATATACATAGATATATAATCAAAAAATAAAACATAATAATAAACATAGAAAACAATATTTAGAATAAATATCATAAAGGTTTTAATTTATGCAAATCTACATTAGTAAAAAAAAAAAGGGTAGGTGGAGGATACCCTCTGGATCCCGGATCCGTAAATCCGCAGTGTCCCACCCGCAAGAGACGATCTGCCCGGCTAAACACCTGTCCACAGTGACCCCACAACCGGGGCATGGGATTTTAATGCCTAGAGGCTCGAATCCGGGTGGGGCGTGTGAGTTAGCGGCGGCGGTACCTACCTTGATAAATGTTTACCCAGAGCAGGGTTCGAACCCCTGACCTCTAGGAGGCCAGGTGAACTCCCTACCACTGGGCCATTTATGCAAGTGGTAAAACTTATAATAATGTAACGAATTTTTTTCAAATCTTATAATAGGGTATCTACACATATATATAATAATTTAAATTAAAAACTAAAGTACTGTTAATTTATTAATCTAGATATATACATAATAACAATCTTAAATATGATATAGGAAGTGTAGTTATAATATTATCAATTAAAATCATATTCAATTCAAAATCAGATTAATCAATTTGGTTCAAATTTTTTAATTAAACTGGAAATTATAACCCTTATTTTAATTGAAAAAATAACACCTCGTGTGTACGTATACACGGGTTTTAGATCTAGTACATTATAAATGTATAAGAATAAACGATTCGACATGTTTATTTGTTAAGTTTGTTTTTAGCTATCTTTATCATAATGTCCTTTTACGTCATTTTACACTTCAAACTTACAACTACAGCTAGTTTGTCAAACAATTTCATAGAAAGAAACCTATAACTTACGGCTCCAACTTACAGCTGAACTAATAAAGATGGCTGCTATTCAGGAAGAGAGTCTGATCGATGTACCCGTTACTCCAGGGGAGCATTCGAGACCCTTGTTGAACGGCAGATAGAATATGTCTTATTGGAAAAGAACTACGTCCTAAATTAGGGTTTTATTTTGAATGAATTGATGATAATTAGTGTTTTCATGATAACTCTCCGGACTAAATTTTGTACTTGTGTAAATCAAATCCGTCAAGTAATTTCGCCGATGATTTTCTTGAAACTGTTGATTGAGCTTCATCGGATTCTCCTATGCCATAAAAGTGCTTCTGAAAGGCAGTCTAAATACAGACATTGCTAAAGGCTCAGAAGTAACTTTCTTATCATGCATTCTTTCAATTTTCTCTCAATCTCCATTCTCCTATCATCATCCCTCTAAACCATCTTACTAAACTCCTTTTCATACAAATTTTTCAGATTTTCAAATTTTATTGCAGCCAAACTCCTCACATTGGGACCAGCAGCCTTCAAAAATGTTGCATATCTTTTCCTTTCTTGACCCTGAGTCAATGGTTTTTCTTTCATCTTCTTGTATTGCTCAACTGCCGGCCTTCTTTTCCCTTCACTCAATAATTTTTCAAAATTTCTTTCCCTTTCTTCTTCAGTGAACTGAGCTCTCTCTTCCTCCATCAATTTTCTGGCAATTTCAACATCAATCTTAATTTGTTCTGCATCTATCTCAACTGGATCCCCTTGCAACTTTTTGGCAAGCTCCTCATCCATAGCAATCAGATGCTTTATTATAAGAGGCTTCTTAGGTTCCACCATTATACACTTGCCTTTATTTTTTTGCCTTGCTCTCATCAACCTTTTCCGTAGGTGCTTTTCTGATGGCTCATTAATGTTCACACCTTTCTCCTTTGGTCTCTCTTTTGATTTTTCTTTTGGGCTTTCAGAGACCCTCAACAACACCTCAGCTGCAGTTAGTTCATCCTTTTCAAGGGCAACAGTTCATCACCAGCAGTATTAACCTCAACATTTACTTCAGTAGTACTAACATCAATACTGGCAGCATTAATATCCTCATTTACCCCAGCATTATCAATAGAAGTATCAACATTTCCCCAAGCAGCAATCTCATCCAAGTTTTCCCTTATAACTCCTTTAATCACCTCACTAATATTCTTCATGGTCATCTCCTCACTCAGAGTCTCCTTCTCAATCTCCACTACTTCATCCTCAACATTCTCCATCACAGAATCAATCACAGGTTGATGAAGGCCCAAGTGTGGAAGATCGGGTCTTACTATCTATGGAGGCCCATGACTATGTAACTAAAAGGGTTGCACGAAAAAGACCGTAACTTGGGTTACAGGGCTCCGTTTCAAGCCCATGAGCTAGCGAATCGAAGCTTGAAACGAGGCCAACGTCTCAACTTCGAGGCCCAAAAATGGCTCCTAGAAGAAGTTATGGCCCATTTTATGTTTTTTATTCTATTTTGGACTTTTGTTTTGGGCATTATGTTCGGCCCGTTATGTTTTTAGGCCCGTTTCAAATTTCTGCTTCTTTTTTCTAGGGTTCCAGTTTGTAAGAAACATTCAATTTTGTTTTTCATGATTATCAAATTTTCTCTAAATTTTGATTGGCAATTGAGTTGAATTTACCCTATTTCGCAGCATTCTTTGTGAATCAATGTGAATTAAAATGAATTATTTCTGGTATTTCGGGAATCAACAGATTTAATTTATATTTCGTTTTATACACTACATCACAGGTTCATCAACTTCATTCATCACCCCCTTTTTGGTAGCATCCTCATCAGAAGGGCTAGGGAAAGAAAGAACCATTCTAGAAGAGCCAGGCTTCTGCACTCTCTTATAATCATCTAACCTGTTCTTGATCCTGTATTTCTTTTAATTTCTTTCCATTATCAATTTCACCACCATCCTTTTCATCTTCCTTATTTATCCATTTTGAGTTTCTATCATACTCCTCTCCGAGCCTTAACCTCGTCACCAAGTTTGGTACAAATAATCATCAATTCCTTAAAGTTAGAGCTATCTTCATCACCTCTAGGAATGTTAACCCCTGTTGGTGAATCATTGGAAAGTATAACTACATTCTCAAGCCTAGCCTGAGCAAAAGTAGCCCCCACGATTTCTTGGCACCTGGGACCTTCACCTATTTCAGTTTCAAGTTAAACTTCAATATTAGAAGTTGCTTTAGATTTGGTCTTATTTATGTTACCACTATCCTGTTGCACCAAAAGGTCAGAAGCAGTAGTGGCAGCCCTCACAAATGGTCATCCAACTCATCATTGACCACCTCCTCTGCAACAGTTGGCTGAGACACAGTAAGGGAAGGAGCCTTATGTATAACGCCCCTCATTTAATACAACAATATAATATTAAGTTTGGCGGAAGCGACTACTTGAAATACATATTCTATTAAAACCTGCTAGAAATTTTCGCAACCCTTTATACAATATGTTTAACTACTAAACAAACATAGTTAACACGTTTACAAACCCGGGGCATTATATACTATAAAACATTATTTATTACAAACTGGATCAGAGTTGCAAGTTTCAAACATTCCCAGCATCAAAACATCCTTCCTGACTACCCACATAATATACATCACCTGCAGGAAGTAAATTGAGGGATTAGCACGAAGCTAAGTGAATGAATAATCAACTACAATTCAATTTAGCTAGCAATCTGTTCACAATCAATAATGCAACAAATATCGTCAAGAGGAACGGTGGTTCCTAGAGACCCTGTTCCGGGTGGCCCCTTCAGAACACTTAAACCAACTGTCAGGCCAAAACAGTGATTAACCGCTAACTAAATGCTAATCTCCATCAACACATGTACGCAACCCTATGTTGACCAACATTAGCAATCAAGTCCAACCAACAATCTAGTTGACCTCTGGATTATACATTTCAATTCAATGTTCAACAAACAACCAATCAAATGGCATATCATTTCAAAGTTAACATGCTATCAATAGTAATCCTATAATTACTGATTGAAATCAAACTGACACAACCAAATCAAACTGTGAGTTTCAAATCCACTCACCTGATTATCTCGTTTCACTTACTCAGCTGTCTTATCTCGCTGAGCTCTTTGCTTATCTGAGAATTATCAATCAGGTTAAAAGTTAGTATTCTGGATCATAAATACATAATTTACCTTAGTTTAAATTATTAGGAACCAAGCACAATCAGCATTACAATTGCAAGCTCCTAATTATGAATTAGTACTACAATATGACAAATATCATGTACAACCTTCATATTATAGCATATTAATAATCACATATTAACATTTTAAGTTTGAAATTAATTAAAGTAAAAACCATAAAAACGGGTCACTACCCGCCGGGTAGCCCCATTACCCGCCGGGTACCCCATCACCGCCGCCGGGTCCCACTTTGTAGCAACCGGGTGAATTAAAAGTTGCGGTAACAGAACCTAAATACGTTTTAAAGGCTGTAGGAGCCGCCGGGTACGGTTTCTACCCGCCGGGTTCTCGGTTTAGGGACATTACCCGCCGGGTACGGGCTCTACCCGCCGGGTACCAACCCTGCACCAGCAACCTTCATCAGCTCAAAAACCCTGCTCGAACTTAGTTTACAAAATTCATCAAAACCAGTTCCAAGATCACTTCTAGCATAACCAATAGCACATATAACATGTATTATCAACTAATTACAATCCCAAACATCAAAATCCACTATTTTCCACTTTGATTCATATCTCAATTCAATATACACAAGTTATAAACATACTTAAATCAAACAACTTACCACTTGAATATGATGAAACAAAGGTGATGATGGTGATGTTTCAGAAACTAAACTTTCAAGATCACAATTCAATCTTTGATTTCTTGTTTTTGCAAGGTTTAAGGGTTTCAAAGTTTCCAAAAGAGGAAAGTGAAAACTTTCCTAAAAGGGAAGGTTATTTAAGTCGGTTAAGATTTTACACCGACCCGTATCCACTTAAAACTAGTCCCCTTTCAATCTATAGCCTGGAACCTAAAAACCATTTGCGAGAAACTTATTTTATTGCACCGTCAACTATAGTAAATTAAAACAAGCAATAATTTACTAAGCACAATAAGTCATGAGGCTTATTTAACTAAGTTTCTAAATTAAACAAATAATATCAAATAATTTCTAATACAATTAAATATATCAATTTAAAATTAGAAATTACCAGACCAAAAGAGAGGATGTTACAACTCTCCCCCCCTTAAGAAGATTTCGTCCCCGAAATCTCATCACGATCAAACAATCCAGGATATCTGGATCTCATACTATCCTCTGTTTCCCACGTTAGGTTTTCACCTAAACTATGTTTCCATTTTACTAACACCATGGGAATCTGTTTCTTCCTAAGTTTGGTCACTTTTCGATCAAGAAGTTCAACTGGTTCTTCTACTAACTTCTGACTTTGATCTACTTTCAAATCTTTCAAAGGAAGAATCTGAGACTGGTCTTCAACGTTACATTTCCTCAAATAACAAATGTTAAACGTATCATGAATACCAGCAAGCTCTGGAGGAAGATCCAATGTAACAGACTGATCATTAACAATCTGACGAATTCTAAACGGTCCAATATATCGAGGAGCCAATTTGCCACGTTTCCCAAACCGTATTACCCCTTTCCAAGGCGAAACTTTTAGATAAACAAGTTCACCTTCAGCAAAAATAACAGGTCGACGTTTAGGATCTGCATATTGTTTCTGTCTATCACGTGCAGCTTTCAACTTTTCACGAGCCACTGCTACTTTATCAGCTGTCATCTGAACAATGTCTGGACCTGCAAACTGCTTCTCACCTGCCTCTAGCCAACAAGTTGGAGTTCTACAACGGCGTCCATAAAGCATTTCATATGGAGGCATGCCAATACTAGAATGATAAGAGTTATTATAAGCAAACTCAACCAATGGCAAATGAGAATCCCAAGAACCACCATACTCTAGAATACAAGCTCTTAACATATCCTCAAGCGTCTGAATCGTGCGTTCGGACTGACCATCGGTTTGAGGATGATAAGCTGTACTAAGATTCACACGTGTACCCAATTCATGCTGCAAACTCTGCCAGAAATGAGATACAAACCTCGGATCTCTATCAGATACAATCGATAATGGAATACCATGCCGAGTAACAATTTCATTCATATACAACTGTGCAAGCTTACTCAGAGATGCAGTATCACTAGTAGCTAGAAAATGAGCACTCTTGGTCAACCGATCAACAATGACCCAAACCATGTCATTTCCTCGGACAGTTCTAGGCAACTTGGTAACAAAATCCATAGTCAAATGTTCCCACTTCCATTCAGGAATCTCAAGCTGTTTCAACGATCCATACGGTTTCTGGTGTTCAGCTTTAACTTGAGAACAAATATGACAAGAACTAACAAACCTTGCTACATCCATCTTCATTGTAGGCCACCAATACAAAGGTTTCAAGTCATTATACATTTTAGTGCTTCCAGGATGTACAGACAGTCTAGATTTATGGGCTTCATTCAGAATAATATTCCGAAGACCACCAAACAGAGGAATCCAAACACGAGACTGAAAGGTTTTTAATCCTCTCGAATCATCCAATAACAATTCTTTTCGATTCAGCATAATTTCAGACTTCAAATTATGATCTAACAAAGCTTCTAACTGTGCAGTTTTTATCTGAGCCACCAAATCAGAAGAAACTTCTAAACGCATAAAATAAACTCGATCAGAAGTTACCTTGCGGCTTAAAGCATCAGCAACCACATTGGCTTTCCCTGGATGGTATTTAATCTCACAATCATAGTCTTTGATTAACTCTAGCCATCGTCTCTGACGCATATTCAACTCTTGTTGCGAAAATATATACTGAAGACTCTTGTGATCTGTACAAATAACACATTTGGTACCATACAAGTAATGCCTCCAGATTTTCAAAGCAAACACAACCGCTGCAAGCTCTAAATCATGGGTAGGATAATTTCTTTCATGAGGTTTGAGCTGACGAGAAGCATAAGCAATCACACGATCTCGCTGCATCAAAACACAACCCAAACCAGCAATCGATGCATCACAATAAACAATAAAATCATCGGACCCATCTGGCAATGCTAACACAGGAGCCTGACATAACAACTGTTTCAGAGTCTGAAAAGCTGTTTCCTGTTGTTCAGTCCATATAAACTTTTCATCCTTACGGGTTAATTTAGTCAATGAACCGGCAATTTTAGAAAAGTCTTTAATAAATTTCCGGTAATAACCCGCCAAACCAAGGAAACTCTTTATTTCAGAAGCAGACTTTGGAGCTTTCCAATTCATTACAGCTTCAATCTTTGAAGGATCAACTTTAACACCCTCATTACAAATGATATGACCCAAAAACTGTACTTCCCGAATCCAAAATTCGCATTTCGAAAACTTTGCATACAAATGTTCTCTCTTTAAGGTTTCCAATACTAACCTCAAATGCATTCCATGCTCTGATTCGGATTTAGAATATACCAAAATGTCATCGATAAACACAATCACAAATTTATCAAGAAAAGGTCGACAAACACGGTTCATCAAATCCATAAAAACTGCTGGAGCATTCGTCAAACCAAAAGGCATAACCAGAAATTCAAAATGACCATATCTGGTTCTAAATGCAGTTTTAGGAATATCACAATCCCTAACACGAACTTGATGATAACCTGACCTCAAATCAATCTTTGAATAATACGAAGATCCCTGCAACTGATCAAACAAATCATCTATGCGAGGTAGAGGATATTTATTCTTTACTGTCCGTTTATTCAATTCCCTATAATCAATGCACATTCTAAAAGACCCATCTTTCTTTTTCACAAACAGAACAGGTGCACCCCAGGGAGAAGAACTAGGCCGAATAAACCCTTTATCCAACAACTCCTGTATCTGATTCATCATTTCACGTATCTCAGATGGAGCTAATCTATAAGGGGTTTTGGCAATAGGTGAAGAGCCAGGAACAAGATCAATCTGGTATTCAACTTCCCTAACCGGTGGTAAACCAGGCAAATCATCAGGGAACACTTCCGGATACTCAGAAACAACCGGCACATCATAAAGAGACTTCTTTTCTAACTTAGCATCAATTACATAAGCTAGATACGATTCACAACCTTTAGACAAAGATTTCCTAGCTTTCATCATGCTAATCAAAGGTATATAAACATTATCCCGTTCTCCTCGAGCCACAACATATGACTTTTCAGAGATTGGAATTCTAATCAGCTTATTGTGGCAATCTATGCTTGCTTTATACTGACTTAACCAATCCATACCAATAATCACATCAAAACTAGCAATTGGCATCAACAGAAAGGAAATTGGAAAAGTCTGGCTATCTATCATAATACTAGCTCCAATTACCGAGGTGGTAACAGGAACCGATTTGCCACTAGCTATTTCTACCTCAACTGGGTTTGTTATCACAGTAGGCATCATTTTCAACTTATCACAGAAGTACACAGATACAAACGAACAATTTGCACCAGAATCAAACAAAACACGAGCTGGTACAGAATTTACAAGAAAAGTACCCGTGATTACGTCATCTGTATGGACAGCTTCATCAACTGTCATTTGAAAAGCCCTACTAACTGCAGATGGCGGAGTCTTCCGCTTCTGACCAGAAGAAGCTGATGAACCAACAACTGTCCCCGAACCCTGTCTCTTAGCCTCAGAACACTGATTTGCACGATGACCTTCCTTATGGCAATTCCAGCACACATAAGTAGGAAAAACACAATCTTTGGCTTCATGCCCAATCACACCACATTTCACACATCTAGTGGTTTGCACAGTACACGGCCCAAAATGTCTAGCTCTACACTTAATACACCAATTGGGACGATCAGAAGTACCACCACGACTTTCTGGTTTCTTACCCTGCTGATTTCCTTGCCACCGTTGTTTACCTTTACCAGAAGGTTCACTTTTAGGTTTCTGAGAAGTCACCTCTTTCCTTGGCATCTCTTGAGGTCTCAAATCGCTATCAACAGATCGAGCTAACATGAAAGCATGAGGAAGTGAATTAGCTAACCTCACTGTAGTTCGATAATGATTTGGTAAAGTACCCACAAACTGATCTATTTGAGTTCTCTCATCGGGAACCCACTGCTGAACAAACCTGAGTTTCTCTGTGAACTGATTTATCAAATCATCCATTGACATGTTATCAATTAACTGCAAATCCATAAACTCTTTTCTAATCCGAGCCATATCAAAGTTGGAACAATACTGTTTACAAACTTCATTGCGAAAATCTGACCATCGGATAGATGCTTTCTGAAAAGGAGATAAAACAGAAGTAATCGAATCCCACCAATTCATAGCTGCTCCTTTCAAAAGTTGAGATGCATAAGGAACTTTCAATTCCTCTTCACATTGACAAACTTCAAATTTCTTCTCAACATCTCTTAGCCAATCCATAGTTACAGAAGGATTTGTACTACCCGAATACACAGACGGATTACTGCTCATAAAGGTTTTAAAAGAACACACCTTTTGCTTTGGCGGTGAAATCGTACCAAACACAGGATGAGATGATTCAGCCTCTTTTTGTTGTTTATACATTCTAAGCGCTTGGTTTTCCTCTTCCAAATGAAGCAAATACTGGTCCCTTTCTACCTCCTCTCTAGCATGGAAAGAAGTACCAGCATTTTCATTCCGGTCATCATGAGTCTCAGCAGCAACTTCAGGCCTTGAGGCATTATTAGGGTTAACAGGTAGTTGCTCGTTATCCGCCATATCTGTAAACACCACAACAGCTTACAAATCATTAGTCGTTAGCACCTATTCTACTAACCGATTCACATTCAGTACATAATCCCTTTCCCAAGAATGTTTGACACAACACAATCAAAGTTTAGGATTGAACATACAATCATATTCAATTGCCTCAAACTATTGCTCTGATACCAACTTATAACGCCCCTCATTTAATACAACAATATAATATTAAGTTTGGCGGAAGCGACTACTTGAAATACATATTCTATTAAAACCTGCTAGAAATTTTCGCAACCCTTTATACAATATGTTTAACTACTAAACAAACATAGTTAACACGTTTACAAACCCGGGGCATTATATACTATAAAACATTATTTATTACAAACTGGATCAGAGTTGCAAGTTTCAAACATTCCCAGCATCAAAACATCCTTCCTGACTACCCACATAATATACATCACCTGCAGGAAGTAAATTGAGGGATTAGCACGAAGCTAAGTGAATGAATAATCAACTACAATTCAATTTAGCTAGCAATCTGTTCACAATCAATAATGCAACAAATATCGTCAAGAGGAACGGTGGTTCCTAGAGACCCTGTTCCGGGTGGCCCCTTCAGAACACTTAAACCAACTGTCAGGCCAAAACAGTGATTAACCGCTAACTAAATGCTAATCTCCATCAACACATGTACGCAACCCTATGTTGACCAACATTAGCAATCAAGTCCAACCAACAATCTAGTTGACCTCTGGATTATACATTTCAATTCAATGTTCAACAAACAACCAATCAAATGGCATATCATTTCAAAGTTAACATGCTATCAATAGTAATCCTATAATTACTGATTGAAATCAAACTGACACAACCAAATCAAACTGTGAGTTTCAAATCCACTCACCTGATTATCTCGTTTCACTTACTCAGCTGTCTTATCTCGCTGAGCTCTTTGCTTATCTGAGAATTATCAATCAGGTTAAAAGTTAGTATTCTGGATCATAAATACATAATTTACCTTAGTTTAAATTATTAGGAACCAAGCACAATCAGCATTACAATTGCAAGCTCCTAATTATGAATTAGTACTACAATATGACAAATATCATGTACAACCTTCATATTATAGCATATTAATAATCACATATTAACATTTTAAGTTTGAAATTAATTAAAGTAAAAACCATAAAAACGGGTCACTACCCGCCGGGTAGCCCCATTACCCGCCGGGTACCCCATCACCGCCGCCGGGTCCCACTTTGTAGCAACCGGGTGAATTAAAAGTTGCGGTAACAGAACCTAAATACGTTTTAAAGGCTGTAGGAGCCGCCGGGTACGGTTTCTACCCGCCGGGTTCTCGGTTTAGGGACATTACCCGCCGGGTACGGGCTCTACCCGCCGGGTACCAACCCTGCACCAGCAACCTTCATCAGCTCAAAAACCCTGCTCGAACTTAGTTTACAAAATTCATCAAAACCAGTTCCAAGATCACTTCTAGCATAACCAATAGCACATATAACATGTATTATCAACTAATTACAATCCCAAACATCAAAATCCACTATTTTCCACTTTGATTCATATCTCAATTCAATATACACAAGTTATAAACATACTTAAATCAAACAACTTACCACTTGAATATGATGAAACAAAGGTGATGATGGTGATGTTTCAGAAACTAAACTTTCAAGATCACAATTCAATCTTTGATTTCTTGTTTTTGCAAGGTTTAAGGGTTTCAAAGTTTCCAAAAGAGGAAAGTGAAAACTTTCCTAAAAGGGAAGGTTATTTAAGTCGGTTAAGATTTTACACCGACCCGTATCCACTTAAAACTAGTCCCCTTTCAATCTATAGCCTGGAACCTAAAAACCATTTGCGAGAAACTTATTTTATTGCACCGTCAACTATAGTAAATTAAAACAAGCAATAATTTACTAAGCACAATAAGTCATGAGGCTTATTTAACTAAGTTTCTAAATTAAACAAATAATATCAAATAATTTCTAATACAATTAAATATATCAATTTAAAATTAGAAATTACCAGACCAAAAGAGAGGATGTTACATTATGTGTCTACTGTTTCTTTGTTTTTGGCTTGGAAGTCCATTCTTTTCGTGGTTTGGATGTGGATGGTGTACTCGTAGGTGTGGTTTGGGAAACCGTGGGTGTAGCCGTTCCCTCACCTTGAGTAGTGTCTATTCTCACCATTGTAGAAAATAATAGTGTATCTTTTCCATAAAAGCTTTTCGCTATTCTCTTCATACCTGCAAAAGCCTTTGTTTTATGAGAGAGGGAAACAAAAATCTCAGAAGGTTTAGATAAACCTTCTATTTCTATTTCAACCTTGTATTTCATTATCAAAAATTGTTTGAAGGAACCTTGGATACATTAAAAATTTCTTATCGGGATTTTCAAGGTTCCATAACAGACCATTAGAAGCTAATTTTGAAAAATTGAACCGCTGGTTTGTAGCCAGACATACAACCGCAGATGCAATTGTACTACTGAATTCATTCCAAGCAGTCATTTTCTGTGAAAGACTCTGTTGAATGGTATGGATTAAGAATTTCCAACGAGGGGAGAATAGGGCTTTGTAAAAAGTAAGTTTTTCAAGTTTCCCCTCATATCCCATCAACTTAAAATTTTCGAAAAGCTTAGATTCAGAAAGGCATTTAATACCATTGGCATCATGAAGATGTAGATGAGTTCGGATGGATGCCTCTGTAATGGTGATTGATTTCTGCTTGACCGTTGCCTTTATCTGCTTTACACCACCCTCATTATGCATCTTGGCAGTATCCCAAAAACTTTGAATTTGGGAGATGTAGATGGTAGGGTTTACAGTTAGGGAGTGGTATATGTGACTTTCTTTTAGAAAATTGATGATTTGATGGAACTCTTTTACTTTAGAAACCTTTCGTAAATATGCCACCATGTTATGCGTATCGCAGAACTGTAATTCCGCCATAGAATCGAATCAAAGTAGAGTGAATGACGGATTGAGGTTATGTATCAGTTGAAATCGGAAGTTGTTTATGGATTCTTTTTCATTTTTGAGAGCAAGAATGATAAGTGTTTCTGAAAAGTGAAGGTGTTTGGGTGCTGGTATTTAGCAGCATTAGAGCCCTTGAACAACATTAAAAGCACTAGCAGCATTAAAAAGCACTTGGCAGCACTAAAATAATGCAAGCAATACTAATATTGTTGAGCAACATTAAAAACTATCGGCAGTATCTCTCGAACAACACTAATACAATCTAGCAGCACTAATTAGTACATGCATTACTAATTGTGTACGAGCAGTATTAACAATACACCAGCACTAAAGAACAATCAGTAGAATGCGTATAAGCATCATTAATACATAATAGCAACATTAATGCAAAAGGCCGTACTGTGCAAGCAGTATTAATATACACTAGCAGTAGATAGAACATACATTATTTTTAACAAAAAGATAAACGCCTGCTGCATTAAGAGTCCTTGACAGTACTAATAATCTACACATCATAAACTAAAAGGGCAGCATAAACAATAAACAATAGTATACATAATGAACAACAATAATTAGTGAACACATTATTAAAGATGCATTAACAACACTATTTAAAATACCAGCACTAACTAGTGACCAGTACTAATTAGTAAGCACATCATTAAAATACTTTACACTAATTAGTGTATCAGCATTAACCCAAATAACGGGCACTTTGAAAATTTTACAAAAATAAATGTAATGAGAAAGGTTTCAGGTGGAATTAATCATTCCAATATTGGTAACCAAGTATGTAAATCTACTCACATCAAATGCCTTGGTTAATAGATCTTCAAATTGATTATCAGTATGAACATTAAAAACTTGAATGAGCCTTTTCTCAATACAATCTCTTAAAATGATATCTGGTTTCAATATGCTTGGTTTTAGAATGTTTAACAAGTTTATTAACAATGCTGATTGCACTATTGTTATCGATAAAAATGGGAGTGTTTAAGAAAGTTAAACCATAGTCCAACATCTGATTTTGAATCCACGGCACTTGAGCACAACAACTTGATGCTGCTACATATTCAGCTTCTGCTGTTGATGTTGAAATCGTGGTTTGCTTCTTGCATTGCCATGACACCAACCTCTTTCCCAAAAAAAGACAACCTCCAGATGTAGATTTCTTATCCAAATTAGCTCCTCCATAGTCACCATCTGTATATGCACAGAGGTTAAAAGAAGAATTCTATGGATACCAGCACTAAGTGTGACATTTTTGGATTTGTTTGAAATATAGCACAAACACACATATCAAACATAATATCTGGCCTTGATGAAGTCAGATACATGAGGGAAACAATCATAGATATGTACAAATAAACATCCACATTCTCCCCCTGAAGATTTGCTTGCAGTTGCTTGTGTGTCTCCATAGGTGTACTTGCAGCTTTTGCATCCTTGTATCCAAACCTTTCCAGAATATCAGAAACATATTTACTTTATCATATGAAGATCCCATCCTCCTGCTACTTCACTTGTAAACCCAGGAAGAAAGTTAATTCTCCCATAGAGCTCATCTTGAACTTTTGATGCATGTGTCACACCCCCAAATTCGTTTAGCGGAAGCATCGGTATAAGCTGGGGATGCCACATTTACATTGTACATTCATACGTATCAGAGCTTATGATTACAACCAACATATATTAAGATGCCAAAAGTATTAGTTACAAAGTTTACGATTCATCGAATCGTATAAGTAGTTAAGTTATACAAAAGTGGATTTCGTAAATATGACTAAAAACATATTAGTTATACAAAAGAAATCCATATGTTTCAAAAAGTTGGCATCCTAAATCTTCAAGGGTCGCCTAGATTTCCATTTGTGTAGGCGGTCCTTACGTGTGCAGCTAATTCCCTGAAAAACATAGTAAAAGTCAACAACGAGGTTGAGTGAATTCACAGGTTTTAAGTTTGCAAGTACAGTTCGTATTCTAAATATGTTTGTAAACAGTAGTTGCCATAATAGTCAAGTAATCGTTTTGTGGATTGCTATCCAAATGTAGTTCGGTTGGGATGTTGCCCAAATACAGTTTACGTGGGATGTTACCCAAATACAGTTAAAAATATGTTGCTGGTCGTTCTCCAGCGTTTCCAAAACAATACCGGTCGTTCTCCGGTCTAAAGACGCACGGGTCGTTCTCCCGTCCAAACAAAACAGTTTACCGGTCGTTCTCCGGTCTAGATACGCACAGGTCGTTCTCCCGTCCAAACACTGCTGGTCGTTCTCCAGCGAAACACAGTACGGGTCGTTCTCCGGTCAAAAGACGCATGGGTCGTTCTCCCATCCAAATACGCACGGGTCGAACTCCCGTCCACTTGGCCAGTCGTTCTCTGGCACTAAAATACGTTGCTGGTCGTTCTCCAGCGTTTACATAAAAAGTACCGGTCGTTCTCCGGTTTACCAAACAAAGTTTAACATGTTTATGAAAAGGTTGTTTCATAATTACCAGTTTCGTATAAGTTTTCAACAGTTCAAAGTACTCTAATCGTTCGAGTAAAACAAGTATACAATCGTGTATGTAGAAGCAGTTATGGCAATCAATAAACAGTTGACTATGTTTCTCACCCCAAGTTGTAAGCAGTAAAACAGTTAAAAGTGGGGCTGTGAACTCACCTGTTGAGTTAAGTACGTTCGAGTGCTAGCAAAGCCTAAAGCCCAAGTATAGTCCTGAATCTCCTAACGCCCTAAACGTATGAGATTTAATAAGTATGTAGATGTCGTAGTTGACCATCCATGCTAGTGTTCGTACAACCAAGTTATGTCCAAAGCGTTCGTTTAACGTTTACGTTTATATTTCGTAATTGTGAAAATGTATACGACTCGTTGGTGATGGTTTGAAAATCATAACTTCGTAAGCATAATTCTGTTTGTTTCGTTGTATTTTTATAAAGTATGAAATTGTGTACGGGGATCCGGAGGTAGCGCCCCTGGTAGCGGGGTCCAAGGGGTGGCAACCCCTAGAGGGGTCCAAGGGGCAGAGCCCCTGGTTGGGGTCGAGCTGCCAAGTCAGCTTGGAAAATTTTTATTTCTGCTATGTTGCTGTAGTAAAAACGCATTTGAAATTTCGTTTCGGGGTAAAATCAGGTGGTAAAATCTCAGTCTCAACACTTAGTGAAAAAGTTGTAAACTCTCTGTTTTTGGCGACACTGGGCTAGTGTCGCTATAGGCGACACTAGTTAGGCGACACTAGGTGAGTGTCGCTAAATTCCTGATTTTCCATTGAGTAGCAACACTTGGTTAGTGTCGCTATAGGCGACACTTGTTCAATTATGGCGTCACTAAGGTAGTGTCGCTGGGATGGATCTGGTTAAGTATTTCAGCGACACTTAAGTAGTGTCGCTATAAGGGCGACACTTGGCATAGCGACACTTAGCTAGTGTCGCTAGCACTGTTTTTGGCACATGGCGACACTTCTAACGGTTCGATGAACAGTTTGGTAAAAACGAGTTTTTGGTCGATTTTGAACATTTTCGGTTGTTAAGAACACTAAAACATGTTATATTAAGTATATTAAACACGAAATATCAAAGAAAACTTCGAAATCTAAGGATCTACGGGAAATGTCGGAAACTTACGCGTGTCGGTTTTGAAATCCGAAAAGGTAGAAGTGTAGATCGTGATCCCATGATCGTTTTTCTCTAAATGGCTAGATGATTCGGCGCGTTTTTGGTGTAGTATTTGGTGATTTTGTGTGATGTTTTTAGAGAGTGAAATGAGAGAAAAGTGAGAGGTAGAGAGAGAGAGATGAAATGAAATGAAAGAGTAGAAATGAGGTGGATGTGGGTTTTGTTCCACTTTTCATCTCCCGTGTTTGTGTTCCGTGTTTGTTTACCCGATCGTTCAATTATACAATATTTTTAAATAATAAATAATTAAATACGTTTTCGCTTATATATTTGGTTGGAATATTTTATGGAATATTTTAATTAAGTTTATGAATTTTTAACTTTGTTTTGTTTCAGTTTGCGAAATAAACGTTTATACGTTATAAAAATTCTTTGTAAATATTATCAACATAATATTTAATAATCGTTAATGTTATTTAATAATTTCGTTTTATTAAATAATTTTTGTTCACCAACAGTCGTGTATTTTTATCGCGTTTGTTCCAATTGTTTCGTATGTAATTATAACTAATTACAATATGTAATACTACGCGTATTAACTAGTTGGGCTTTGCTAGACTTATCTCTAAAATGTATTGTGAATTCACTCAAAGTAGGGAATTAGCCTAGAAATGCGTGCTAAATACGTTTATAATTACGTTGAAATCGCGGGGTGTCACAGCATGAGCTTCTCAAAATCTTTACATAGTGAATCCCTTATAGATCCAAAAATAATATCATCCACATAAATCTGAACCGGTAGGATATCATTCTTGATCTTCTTGGTGAACAATGTCTTGTCAATTGCTCCTCTTTTAAATCCATTTTCCAGCAGATAAACTGATAGAGTTTCATATGAAGCCCTTGGTGCCTAGTGTCGACCATACAATGCTTTATCAAGCCTGTACATTCTATCAGGATACTTTGGATCTTCAAATCCTGGTGGTTGGCATATATACACCTCTTCATCAATTGTGCCATAGAGAAAGGTACTCTTCACATCCATTTGATACACCCTTGGTGCCTAGTGTAGACCATCCTCCTGCTACTTCACTTGTAAACCTAGGAAGAAAGTTAATTCTCCCAGAGAGCTCATCTTGAACTTCTGATGCATGAGCTTCTCAAAATCTTTACATAGTGAATCCCTTGTAGATCCAAAAATAATATCATCCACATAAATCTGAACCAGTAGGATACCATTTTTGATCTTCTTGGTGAACAATGTCTTGTCAATTGCTCCTCTTTTAAATCCATTTTCCAGTAGATAAACTGATAGAGTTTCATATGAAGCCCTTGGAGCCTAGTGTAGACCATACAATGCTTTATCAAGCCTGTACATTCTATCAGGATACTTTGGATCTTCAAATCCTGATGGTTGGCATACATACACCTCTTCATCAATTGTGCCATAGAGAAAGGCACTTTTCACATCCATCTAATACACCTTAAATCCCTTGAATGATCTAATTTCTTCAATTCTTGCAACTGGAGCAAATACCTCATCATAATCAATACCTTCTTTCGGTGTATACCTCTGAGCTACCAATCTTACTTTATTCTTGATTACTATGCCTCTCTCATCCTTCTTATTCTTGGACGCCCATATAGTACCAATTGCTCTCTTATCATTTGGAAGATCCACTAATGTCAATACATCCTACTACTTGAATTGAAGTAGCTCTTCTTGCATTGCTTCAATCCATCGAGGATCTTTAAGAGCTTCATGTACCTTCTTTGGTTCCATTTTGAGAAAGAAAACTGATAAACAAACAAGTATTGATGTCTTCTTGAAGATCTCTTGTTTGTTGTCTTGTTTGAATAGCGAAACCAACATCTCCTATCACTTGTTCCAATGGGTGATCTCTGTGTGCTCTGTATGTTAGTTGAGGACTAACTGGAATTTCTTCATCCAAATTTGTTGCATTCAACTCTAGCAACACATTTGATTCATTCTCTTCTAAGTGACTTGTCTTCTCGTCTTCTACCTCAGTATCAGTTGACAATCCAGGCATGTCAGGATCAGTTTCATAACCTCTTGGTGATTTTCCACCATCATTATCACCACCTTGATCCCGTGTATCACCATCATCTTTTTCACCACTGTGATCACATGCATGATCCTCATCTTTATCCTGTGAATACACTTCTTATGAAGTTGGTTGAATGAATTCTGGTGGATCAATTGACCAGGTTGGAAACATAATATATTCTTGTGATTTTTCCTTCTTCTTCTTTGCTGTAATTGGTTCACCTGTACCTGCATGTTGTTGCTCATAGACATATCTAAAAGAATTTGTTAGAGCATCAATATCAAACAATCAATCTGGACCTTTTCCCACAACATTAACTATGTGTTCATTAAAGGTCACATTTACACTTTCTTCCAAAATCCTAGTTCTTTGATTGAATACCCTATATGCTTTACTTTGGGTAGAATATCCAACAAAGAAACATTCATCTACTTTGCTCTAAAATTTACCTAAGTGATCTTTGGTATTTAAGACAGTTCAAGGACACTCAAATGGTTTTAAGAAACTAACCAATGGTTTTCTGTTAAAGAACAACTCATAAGGGGTCTTGGAATGAGGCTTAACAACTAAGATCCTATTTTGCACATAACAAGCAGTACTAACAGCTTCTGCCCAAAATGTCATAGGTAACTTAGATGGTTCTAGCAGCCTCAATTAGTGTCTTATTTCTCCTCTCAGCTACTCCATTTTGTTGTGGAGATCTAGGGGCACTAAACTGTTTTTCTATACCTTTATCCTCATAGAATTTATTCATCTCATGATTTTTAAACTTTGTTCCATTATCACATCCAGTGATCTTTACTTTCTAATTAGTTTGATTATCTATCCTAGCTAAGAATGATTTAAGTATTTCACTAGTCTCATCCTTAGTCCTAAGAAATAATACCCAACTAAATCTGCTAATGTCATCAGTGATCACTAGGCAAGATGACTTCTTTCATATACTCATCACATTAGTATGACCAAACAGATCCATATGCAATAACTGTAAAGGTGAGCAAATTGAATTCACAGATTTGGTCTTAAAAGAAGTTTTGTGTTTTTTACCTTTTAGACATGCAACACAATAATCATCACATGAAATTCCTTTTGTGGTAAACCTCTTACAAGGTTACTTTTTACTAGTTTATTCATTGTTTTAAAATTCATGTGACACATCCTTCTATGCCAAAGAGCAGACTCATCCACAGAAGCTTTTGATAAAAGACGGTTTAAATTCTTTTTTTGGATTTATGTTTGCAAAGTCAAAGCAGTATATATTATCCTTTCTAGGAGGTCTTAGAAGTATTTGACTTTAATCAATTAATTTAAAATTTGAAGAAAGGATAATGCATTCTGTGTCAGTGAACAGAATAGGGTTCTTCCTGTCACAAATTTGAGACACACTTAGCAAATTAAATTTAAATTGTTCCACAAAATAAACATCTTGAAACCTGATATTGCCATTGCTGATCACTCCTTTTCCAGTTATATTCCTTCATCTAGGATTTCCTCCAAATGCCACGTATCCTCCATTAAATGGTTTAAAGTCATGCAAGTAGGATATGTCTCCTGTCATGTGCCTTGAGCAGCCACTGTCAATATGCCATATACTCATTTTTCCCATACCTGGCTCGCCCTGCACATATATATAAACAGAAAATTAGTCTATTTTGGGGAACCAAACCAAACTGGTCTTGGGTCTCCCTTGTGCATAAAATATTAATCAAATCTCTTGAAGATCATTGATGCACTCTTAGAATTGGAAACTTTAGAGTTATTAAAGACACTTTTAGGTTTCCAAATCCAACTGACTATGGACTTAACAGCAACTTTTGATGCAACGGTATTAATTGTTGTTGCAACATTAACTGGTGTAGCAGTATTAACTGAAGAAGCAATATTAACTGAAGATGCTGCTTTAGTCCTGTTTCTATTTGCAGTATAAGTTACTTCTGCGGTAGTTGTTAGTGCTGCTGCAACATTAACTTGTTTTGCCTTAACTTTTTCCCGTTTAACATGATTAACTTTTGATGAAAATTTTTCTTTATCCTGTTAATTATTGTTCAGACTGGTTTCACAATCCTTTGATTTTTACTTTGAAAAGTAATTTGATAATTTCTGGGATTGTGATAGTAGTCTTTTTGAAGATGGTTTGTTCTTCCACATATATAACAAGCCTTTTCTTTCACCAAATTGAATTTTTCTCCCAGTCTGTGTGAAACCATTTGATTCCAGTTTCTTTGATTACCTATGGGACTTTGACTTTTAAAGATTTTGGGTAATACACTTCTTGTTTTACAACAGTTACAATGAGCACAGAGTGAATAGTTTAAAGGTTTGTTTACTGGTCTCACATTTTCTTTAACAAAACCTAATCCATTCCTAGGTTTGCTAACTGTTGTACCTCTCTTAACCTCACTAATCTTTTCTACTTCTTTGAACATCTTTTTACCCTCTACTACTTAATCACTTTTTATCCCTAAAACTGGGTTAACTTTTACTCTCTTTACCTTCTCCTCTTCTTCCTCATCATCAGATTTCCATGAGGAAACCTCTACCTTATCTAAATCTTCTTCTAGCTTATCTACATGATCTACTTTAGTGACTTCTACTGGTATCTCCTCCTTCAACTTACTGGTATCTATGTCTTTGGTAGGAGGAATGTAGTTGTCATTGTAGGGTGGAGCCACACTATGATATCCTAGTCCCGTTTTAAGCTTATCATGAATTTGGACTTTACTAAGCATCTGAAGAGATTTTGAGGCATTTTCAAGTTCATCTACCTTAAGTTTAATGCCATCTCTTTCCCGTTTGACCTCCTCTAACTGCTTCTTAAGGTCTTCTATATCATCACCTAGGTAGTCTCTTTCCCATCTAGCATAGTCAAGGTCATACTCATATTGTTTCTCATTTTCTTTGTATGCCCTAATCCGTTCTTCCAGATTTCCTATAACTAAACTGGACTCCCTACTCCTAACATCTCATTTTTTCAATTCCTCACAAACTCTTTTATTATGATCCCTATATGTTTTAACAGTTTTCTTATAAATAGCATAACATAATTTAGTTTGTACCTCATATGGAACATCAGTAGCATCAAGAGACGTGTCTGCCATCAAAGCTTGATTATGGACCTCTTGCTCAGCTTGATAACTCCAGTCAAATCCCATGCCATCTTGAGATACTAGAGCAGATGATGTATTCTGGATAGGTATTTTTCTCCTTTTGCCACCATTGTAGTTTCCAGTCTGCATTGAATTATTGCTTTCTTGCTTTCCTGTAATTCTACATTCCCTTTTAAAGTGACCAAACTTATGACAATTATAGCATTCAACTTTGCTCTTGTCAAAACCATCACCATTATCCTTCTTATAAGCAAAGTTGCTCCTTCCAGTCCTCTGTATGAACCTCTTTGCTCTCATAGTAAGCATAGCCATCTGCCATTTAATATCCACCTCTTCCAAGTCATCATGATGGACTTGCTCCAATTCTTCATTAGTCACTGAAGAATTCATGTGACTAGCAAAAAATTCTTCCAATATTGTGTCAGAAGATCTATCATTTGATAATGATCCATGACTGGTTGTATACAAAGTAGATGTACTAAATGGCTTTACACTGCCATCTGATTGTGCATTCCCCATAGACAGAAAAGCAACATTCTGCCCATAGCTTGAAGGTTGTTTCTGTAACACCCGCCAATTTAGGACTTTAATTAGTGCCTAAACTACTTGTAATTACATGTATTTAGTTTTGTAATATTCTAAGTATATGTAACGTTTTGGTGTAATTACATACACGCTTACGCGATTTGATTTAAATCGTGCACTTATGAACCGGACGGGGTCCGACATTATATAATACGAACGTTGGTGACAAAACTTTTAAATAATGTGGAATTATACAAACAAACACTAATTGCATTAATATATCATGAAAATATATTACACATATTTCATATCGTTTAAAACACTCCGAACGTGGCGAAAACACGCGTGACGCACTCAACAAAGGAAAATAGTGCAAATTATATTTTTATAACTTATTACGAAGTATTTTGGTAAAATACCTCGGTTAAAATATTACAGATACACTTTATCATATAACGCGAAACAACATTTAAGTAACTACGGGACTTAACCGCCTACGACTCGTGATACAAAATTTGAAACACAGACCCGCGAGCCGAGAACCAAACGGGTCGACCCTGACCCGCGGACCCAACCCAATCGACCCACCTCCTTAAAACCCCATTTTTCTTTTGTTTTCACCTCATTTACCACCACCTCTTTCTCTCTCTACCATTTTTGTTCTCTCCTACCCTCTCTCTCACTCTAAAACGGCAGCAGCAGCTGCTGCTACCACCACCACCGTCATTCATCATCATCATTCGGGACAAACACAAGGATCATCATCACCATCACCATCTTCATCTTCTTCGATTTTCGGTTTTTGAGGTAATAGAACGTTAAAACTCTTTTAAATTACTTGTAAAGCTTGGATTTACATGCTAGAACGTTTCCCCAACGAGTTTATGTCCAAAAACCGACTTAAAAAGCCGATTTTTAGAGTTTTTATGCGAACAGCCCGTCTCGCGAGCCGAGATCTGTTCATCCAACGAGGCGAGTCGAGATTTGACTCGCGAAGCCATCCTGCGAATCGGAATCACCTACGAACCGAACTGACCCGCGAGTCGAGTTGACCTGCGAGTCGAGTCGACCTGCGAGTCGAGTCGACCTGCGAGTCGAGTCGACCTGCGAGTCGAGTTGACCTGCGAGTCGAGTTGGCCTGCGAGTCGAGTTCTCCCAGCTCGGTTCGCAGCCCACTTTGTCTTTCAAACCCAAATTCAGTAAATAAAGCACTAATATGGACTAAGAATTATCACTTGATTTTACACCAAAATTAGATTTCAAATGCGTTTTCGATAAAGCAATATAGTAGAAATAAAAATTTTCCAAGCTGACTTGGCAGCTCGACCCCAACCAGGGGCTCTGCCCCTTGGACCCCGCCAGGGGCTGCCGCCCCTTGGACCCCGCTACCAGGGGCGCTGCCCCCGGACCCCCGTCATTAGATGTTGTAAATACTTTTCGCACTAAGTGTCAAACACTTACAAATAATGAAACCTGATTCAACGATACATACAATAATAACACTTTTGGATTATTATTACAAACCGTCACCAACGGGCCATACTTGTTTTCAAACTACCAACGGATTACTAAACAAACACATGGACATTACCTAGTTGAGTGGACAACTAGCATGGGTGGTCTTTTAAGACACCAACTTATTTACTTGTTTACTTACAACCTTGCGCGTTTCGGACGCCAGAAGGTTGCAGGGTTCGGAGAACCACTTACGGACTTACATCCGCGTTACTTGTTTGACTTCCCATACGTACTTACTGGACTCAGGTGAGTCTTACAGCCCCACTTTTACTATTTTTATACTTTGGGGTGAGATACTTAGCAACTGTTTTACATATGAACACAATGTACTGAACTGATTACCTTACTGTTTATACACAACGCATGAGTTACTTTTATCCACTGAAAGCCTCCTATTCGTAAGTTGTTAGTTATGGACTTAAGCGCGATTACTAGTAGATGGATCCATTTGGGACTGACAATCCCTGCCTGGGGTGGTAGCGCCACCACGTACTGATTTACACGTAGAAACAGGCATATTAGTATTTGTTTCGTATGAGTGTACGGATAGCACTCACGGGGGTACGTGATATAATCACATTACACGGTTAAGCTTCAACTTATGAGCTCATGGCACTGTACTGAATTACTGATTTACTTACTCACTTTGCTTGATAGCAATACTGGTACATACTTGTGGTTCATAACAATTATTTACTGTTAAACCTGTAAGATTCACCAACCTTTTTGGTTGACACTTTTTAGCTTTGTATCTTAGGTACACCGACGGAGTAGGATCACCCCTGGACACTAGCTAGAGTCGCATGATTTCTACTTTGCATTTAACGGAGATTCTTAGCATTATCTTTTGTATATTATGATTATGTAATAGAATCTCCCCCTATACGCGTGGACTCGAGGGAACTATATTTTTGTAACTGAAAACTCTATGTTTTCAAACATTTACATATATTGGAAATGTAACTATTTTATAAACGTTGCATATAGATGTCGTTTGCTTTACTTTGTGCTGCGATATTTGATTAGTAGCACCCCAAAGCTTGCTTCCGCCAACAGTGAAATTTGGGGGTGTTACAGATTGGTATCAGAGCCTAAGGTTATAGCGAACTAGGTTGCATTTAGCGGGCCTAGACTATGACCGTTAGGCTGTATTTCCCCATTAGGTATGATTGGTTCAGGGATTACATCATACGAGTTTAATTTAACATAGCTTGATCAACTATGTACAATTAAATAAAGATGATGTAAGAACTGAAACAGTTATGTTGAACCGGAATACATTAGTTGACTCTGACCGTGAGAGAAACGGGACTTATAATTGCTTGTGTTAGACACTATAGGCTATATTATATTATGTGTGATTAATATGTATATAGGCCTCACTACTACTAACGTTTTGTCTCAGAAATGGCAAACACACCACCCAATTCATCACGCTCTCAATCCGGGTCGCAGAACCCGAGGGTAGCTAGGAGGAACGCCAGGTTGCCTCGAGCTGGCCCGTACCCAACCCACTTCACCTTGCCGACCTTAGCCGCTAGGGTGAACCAACACGAGCAACGACTTCGCACCATGGATGTCGTGTTGCAGGAAACAAACGAAAACTGGAGACTTACATCACTCGAGCGCATCGAACAAGTCTCTGAGGATCACGAAACCACCATTAACAACGTAGAGGTTCTTCGCAACAAGATAGTAGAGATAAGCATGGAAACCGCCCTCTTGCAGCAAAGGCTAGAAGAATGTGAGCAACGCTCACGGGAATCAGAGGAGTATGTTCGCAGTCTAGTGCAACGACTAGTCCTGGCAGAAGATAACGCCCGACAAGCCAGCAGACTTGCAAATACCGTGGATCGTCTCATTGAAATGATGGAGCAGATTAATCTACGTCGAGACTAGTGTAGTCCTTGTCTTGTAATCTATCCTGTAATCTACTAACTATCTAGGTGCTACTCTATAATTCAGTCGGATGTAACAATTCCCGATACCTTTTGTAATACATCCGTGGGATGTAACTTTTGAACTCATATTATCAATCAAATATTCTTACTGCTCCAACTTATATTAACTGCCATTCTCATGTTGACGTTGTGTATTACCGCTTTTATATATAAACATCTGTGATGAATACAACTTCTTACAAACTCTCATTTATCTTTATTTCTCTTATTGAAGAAACATGCCGCCAAAGACTAGACCATACACTGATGCTCAGCTTACGTCACTCATCACTCAAGCTGTGACTGAAGCCCTGGCTCGAAATTCTACACCGAACTCCGTGAGAAACAGCGATTCCGCTGAAACCACTGTCGCCAAACCTTGTTCCTACAAGGACTTTCAGAACTGCAAACCCTTGAGCTTCAAGGGTACCGAAGGAGCCATCGGACTTATCAGATGGTTCGAAAAGATGGAATCCGTTTTCCGCATCAACAAATGTGCGGAGGACGACAAGGTCAAATTCTCCACCTGCACCCTTGAAGATGGTGCCCTCTCGTGGTGGAATTCCTATACCCAGTCTGTGGGTATTGACACCGCTTATCTACTCCCTTGGGAGGATCTGAAGAAAATGCTCACTGATGAGTATTGCCCGGCCGAACAACTTCACAAGCTGGATGAAGAGTTCTGGAACTTAAAAGTGCAAGGAACTGATATCGTTGGATACACCACCAGATTCCAACAACTCACCATCCTTCGCCCAGCTATGGCAAGTACTAAACCTGAAAAGATCAAGAAATACATCCGCGGCCTCCCGGAACCCGTCCGGGGAAATGTCGCCTCATCAAACCAAACCACCCTTCACGGTGCCATCCGGTTGGCCCATGAACTTTTAGCTATGAACGAGGACCCAGAACCACCCACTCCATCCTCCAACAGCAACAAAAGAAAATGGTTCGACAACCACAACAACCACCAAAACAAGAAACCCGAAACCATTAAAGCCTACACCTCCGGTTCTGATGACAAGGGAGCATACAAGGGATCCAAGCCCTATTGCTCAAAGTGCCAACGACACCACCATGGTTCGTGTCCCTGTAGCAAGTGTAAGAGATTTGGACACTTAGCTAAAGATTGTAGATCAAACACCACTGGCACCAATACCTCCGCACCAAAGACCTGTTATGAGTGCAACGGTACGGGGCATTTCAGGAAAGACTGCCCGAAGCTGAAGAACAACAACAACAACAAGAACAACAACAATGCTCGAGGAAGATCTTTTGTGCTGAAATCTGGGAAAGCCCGTCAAGACCCGAATGTGGTCACGGGTACGTTCCTTCTCAACAACTTGACTGCTTCTGTGTTATTTGATACTGGTGCTGATAAGAGCTTCATATCAGATGAATTTTGTCCACTACTTGACACTACACCTATTGCCTTAGATTCTAAGTACACAGTAGAATTGGCAAACGGAAAACTTATTGAGGCCGACAGTGTGATACCTAATTGCAATTTAAACTTAGCTAATGAACTCTTTTCCATTGACTTGATACACGTTGAAATCGGCAGCTTTGACATCATCGTCGGTATGGATTGGTTATCCAAGCACCATGCCGAGATCGTTTGTTTTGAGAAAATCGTCCGCATCCCTCTCGTCACCGGTGGAACTTTAGTCATACAAGGGGAGACCGGTGGGACGAGCCTAAACATCATTTCTTGCATGAAAACCCAAAAATACTTGAGAAAAGGGTACCAGGCAATCCTCGCTCATGTTATGGAGAAAAAGTCAGAGGAGAAGCGACTTGAGGATGTGCCTATTGTTCGAGATTTCCCCGAAGTCTTTCCTGAAGACTTGCCTGGCCTTCCGCCACCCAGACAAGTTGAATTTTCTATTGATCTTGTGCCCGGTGCAGCACCCGTGGCACGAACACCTTACCGACTTGCCCCATCCGAACTTCAGGAGTTGTCTACTCAGTTACAGGAACTCCTGGACAAAGGATTTATTCGACCAAGTTCCTCGCCTTGGGGAGCTCCGGTCCTATTCGTGAAAAAGAAGGACGGTTCTTTCCGTATGTGCATCGACTATCGTGAACTCAACAAACTAACTGTCAAGAACCGTTACCCACTTCCTCGTATTGATGACCTGTTTGACCAACTTCAGGGGTCGAGTTTTTATTCCAAGATCGATCTACGGTCAGGTTATCACCAACTCCGAGTTCGTGACGATGATATTCCTAAAACTGCTTTCCGAACTCGATACGGACATTATGA
Source organism: Helichrysum umbraculigerum (assembly GCA_949592205.1). Classification (NCBI taxonomy): domain Eukaryota; kingdom Viridiplantae; phylum Streptophyta; class Magnoliopsida; order Asterales; family Asteraceae; genus Helichrysum; species Helichrysum umbraculigerum. The sequence continues at coordinate 76,863,132 of CATIUR010000003.1, forward strand.
ATTCCAAGTGATGCCATTCGGCTTAACCAACGCACCGGCGGTATGCATGGACCTTATGAATCGGGTGTGCAAACCTTACCTTGACAAGTTCGTTATCGTTTTCATCGATGATATTCTGATTTACTCGCGCAATGAACAAGAACACGCGCAACACCTGAAAACCATCCTAGAGCTGCTCAAACACGAAGAGTTATACGCCAAATTCTCTAAGTGTGAGTTCTGGATGCAAACCGTCCAATTCCTTGGACACGTCATTGACAATCAAGGGATACATGTCGATCCTTCAAAAATCGAGGCTATCAAGTGTTGGCAAGCACCTACTACACCGACCGAAGTACGCCAATTCTTAGGGCTCGCCGGATACTACAGGCGATTCATTGAGAATTTTTCGAAAATAGCCCTACCTCTCACTGCACTGACTCAAAAGGATAAGAAGTTCGATTGGACTGACAAACAGGAGTCAGCTTTTCAGCTACTAAAACAGAAACTCTGCAGTGCACCTATCTTATCTTTACCCGAAGGCAACGATGACTTCGTGGTATACTGTGATGCTTCACACCAAGGTCTTGGTTGTGTGTTGATGCAACGAGACAAAGTCATCGCTTACGCCTCTCGACAACTCAAGGTCCACGAAAAGAATTACACAACTCATGACCTAGAGTTGGGGGCTGTCGTATTCGCTCTAAAAATATGGAGACACTACTTATACGGTACCAAGTGTACAATCTTTACTGACCATAAAAGTCTCCAACATATCTTCGATCAAAAGGATCTCAACATGAGGCAACGTCGATGGGTCGAGTTGCTTACTGACTACGATTGCGAGATTCGCTATCATCCGGGCAAGGCAAATGTTGTTGCCGATGCCTTAAGCCGAAAAGAACGAGTGAAACCACTTCGAGTTCGAGCTCTCAGTATGACCATTCACAACGACCTCATCAATCAAACTCTCACTGCTCAACTCGAAGCACTCAAACCAGAAAACTTGATAAACGAGGCCTTGCGGGGCATGGACAAACAATTGGAAACCAAACCTAACGGGGCCAAATACTTCTCGAATCGAATCTGGTTACCAAGTTTTGGGAACCTGCGAGACTTGGTGATGGATGAAGCTCACAAATCCAAATACTCTATACACCCCGGTGCCGACAAAATGTATCATGGCATCAAGGAAATGTATTGGTGGCCCAACATGAAAGCTGACATTGCAACCTATGTTAGCAAGTGTCTTACTTGTTCCAAAGTTAAAGCTGAACACCAGAAACCTTCAGGCTTGCTACAACAACCCGAAATACCACAATGGAAATGGGAGCAGATTACCATAGATTTCATTACTAAACTCCCAAAAACATCTAACGGTTGCGATACCATTTGGGTGATCGTCGACAGACTCACTAAATCTGCTCATTTCCTTGCTATCAAGGAAACTGACAAGATGGAATGTTTGACACGAATCTACCTGAAAGAGATTGTGTCAAGACACGGCGTGCCCATCTCGATCATCTCTGATAGAGATGCTCGATTTACTTCTCACTTCTGCCAATCCTTACAAAAATCTCTCGGTACTCGTTTGGATATGAGTACCGCTTACCACCCACAAACTGACGGCCAGAGTGAAAGAACTATACAAACACTGGAGGATATGCTACGAGCCTGCGTAGTTGACTTCGGTAAAAACTGGGAAAATCACTTACCATTGTGCGAATTCTCGTACAACAACAACTACCACACCAGCATTAAGGCTGCACCCTTCGAGGCACTTTACGGTCGTAAGTGCCGGTCACCTATCTGTTGGACTGAGGTGGGAGATACACAACTCACCGGTCCAGAAATCATACACGAAACAACTGAAAAGATCTTTGGTATACAAAACCGGCTGAAAGCCGCACGTGATCGTCAGAAAAGCTATGCTGACGTGAGACGCAAACACCTCGAGTTCCAAGTAGGAGATCGAGTTCTTCTGAAAGTGTCGCCTTGGAAAGGCGTCATCCGTTTTGGCAAACGTGGGAAACTGAATCCCAGGTACATTGGACCATTCAAAATCCTTGAAAGGATTGGTCCAGTGGCTTACCGACTGCAGCTACCTACCGAACTCAGTAGCGTGCACCCTATCTTCCACATTTCTAACTTGAAGAAATGTCTGTCTGATGAGACACTGATTATACCCCTCGATGAAATACACATTGACGACAAACTACACTTTGTCGAGGAACCCGCGGAAATACTGGACCGTGAGGTCAAACGTTTAAAACAGAGTCGTATTCCCATTGTTAAAGTTCGGTGGAATTCGAGGCGTGGTCCTGAATTCACTTGGGAACGGGAAGACCAAATGCGACTGAAATACCCACATTTGTTCACAGACCCTACTCCTACCGACACCGCGACTACAAGCTAATTTCGGGATGAAATTCTCCTAACAAGGGGAGAATGTAACACCCGCCAATTTAGGACTTTAATTAGTGCCTAAACTACTTGTAATTACATGTATTTAGTTTTGTAATATTCAAAGTATATGTAACGTTTTGGTGTAATTACATACACGCTTACGCGATTTGATTTAAATCGTGCACTTATGAACCGGACGGGGTCCGACATTATATAATACGAACGTTGGTGACAAAACTTTTAAATAATGTGGAATTATACAAACAAACACTAATTGCATTAATATATCATGAAAATATATAACACATATTTCATATCGTTTAAAACACTCCGAACGTGGCGAAAACACGCGTGACGCACCCAACAAAGGAAAATAGTGGAAATTATATTTTTATAACTTATTACGAAGTATTTTGGTAAAATACCTCGGTTAAAATATTACAGATACACTTTATCATATAACGCGAAACAACATTTAAGTAACTACGGGACTTAACCGCCTACGACTCGTGATACAAAATTTGAAACACAAACCCGCGAGCCGAGAACCAAACGGGTCGACCCTGACCCGCGGACCCAACCCAATCGACCCACCTCCTTAAAACCCCATTTTTCTTTTGTTTTCACCTCATTTACCACCACCTCTTTCTCTCTCTACCATTTTTGTTCTCTCCCACCCTCTCTCTCACTCTAAAACGGCAGCAGCAGCTGCTGCTACCACCACCACCGTCATTCATCATCATCATTCGGGACAAACACAAGGATCATCATCACCATCACCATCTTCATCTTCTTCGATTTTCGGTTTTTGAGGTAATAGAACGTTAAAACTCTTTTAAATTACTTGTAAAGCTTGGATTTACATGCTAGAACGTTTCCCCAATGAGTTTATGTCCAAAAACCGACTTAAAAAGCCGATTTTTAGAGTTTTTATGCGAACAGCCCGTCTCGCGAGCCGAGATCTGTTCATCCAACGAGGCGAGTCGAGATTCGACTCGCGAAGCCATCCTGCGAATCGGAATCACCTACGAACCGAACTGACCCGCGAGTCGAGTTGACCTGCGAGTCGAGTCGACCTGCGAGTCGAGTCGACCTGCGAGTCGAGTTGACCTGCGAGTCGAGTTGGCCTGCGAGTCGAGTTCTCCCAGCTCGGTTCGCAGCCCACTTTGTCTTTCAAACCCAAATTCAGTAAATAAAGCACTAATATGGACTAAGAATTATCACTTGATTTTACACCAAAATTAGATTTCAAATGCGTTTTCGATAAAGCAATATAGTAGAAATAAAAATTTTCCAAGCTGACTTGGCAGCTCGACCCCAACCAGGGGCTCTGCCCCTTGGACCCCGCCAGGGGCTGCCGCCCCTTGGACCCCGCTACCAGGGGCGCTGCCCCCGGACCCCCGTCATTAGATGTTGTAAATACTTTTCGCACTAAGTGTCAAACACTTACAAATAATGAAACCTGATTCAACGATACATACAATAATAACACTTTTGGATTATTATTACAAACCGTCACCAACGGGCCATACTTGTTTTCAAACTACCAACGGATTACTAAACAAACACATGGACATTACCTAGTTGAGTGGACAACTAGCATGGGTGGTCTTTTAAGACACCAACTTATTTACTTGTTTACTTACAACCTTGCGCGTTTCGGACGCCAGAAGGTTGCAGGGTTCGGAGAACCACTTACGGACTTACATCCGCGTTACTTGTTTGACTTCCCATACGTACTTACTGGACTCAGGTGAGTCTTACAGCCCCACTTTTACTATTTTTATACTTTGGGGTGAGATACTTAGCAACTGTTTTACATATGAACACAATGTACTGAACTGATTACCTTACTGTTTATACACAACGCATGAGTTACTTTTATCCACTGAAAGCCTCCTATTCGTAAGTTGTTAGTTATGGACTTAAGCGCGATTACTAGTAGATGGATCCATTTGGGACTGACAATCCCTGCCTGGGGTGGTAGCGCCACCACGTACTGATTTACACGTAGAAACAGGCATATTAGTATTTGTTTCGTATGAGTGTACGGATAGCACTCACGGGGGTACGTGATATAATCACATTACACGGTTAAGCTTCAACTTATGAGCTCATGGCACTGTACTGAATTACTGATTTACTTACTCACTTTGCTTGATAGCAATACTGGTACATACTTGTGGTTCATAACAATTATTTACTGTTAAACCTGTAAGATTCACCAACCTTTTTGGTTGACACTTTTTAGCTTTGTATCTTAGGTACACCGACGGAGTAGGATCACCCCTGGACACTAGCTAGAGTCGCATGATTTCTACTTTGCATTTAACGGAGATTCTTAGCATTATCTTTTGTATATTATGATTATGTAATAGAATCTCCCGCTATACGCGTGGACTCGAGGGAACTATATTTTTGTAACTGAAAACTCTATGTTTTCAAACATTTACATATATTGGAAATGTAACTATTTTATAAATGTTGCATATAGATGTCGTTTGCTTTACTTTGTGCTGCGATATTTGATTAGTAGCACCCCAAAGCTTGCTTCCGCCAACAGTGAAATTTGGGGGTGTTACAGTTTCTTCCCTTCAACTTCAACCTCAAAAACTCTTAAATCATTGTAAAGATCATCTAACCCCTTCTTATCCAAATCTTTACCTTGTCCCAATGCAACAGTGTACATTGTCCATTCATCACTTAATGATCTCAAGAATTTTATGTTGAGATAATCCTTATCAATCTTCACATTGTGGTTCTCAAGTTCACTAACCAACTTTGTGAACCTGTCAAATGTTTGAGTAAGTGTCTCCGTCTTAACAGAGTTGAAGTTTTCAAATTGCTGCTTCAACATAGATCTATGGGACTTTTTAGTGCTTTCATTACCACCAAACCTCTTCTCTATTGCTTCCCAATGCTCCTTAGCATCTGCACACTTCTCAAACTTTTTCTGGTATTCATTGGGAATAGCCAGCAACAAAATACTTAAAGATTTCATCTCGGAAACTCTTTCTTTTCTTTCAGCATCTATTGTAGGTGCTGCTCTCTTCTTCTTTGTAATCCCATCAGTCTCAAAGCTGTATTTAGGATCATTCCCAATGACTTCCCACATAGTATAATAGGTGAGAAGCATGTATTGTTTGATCCTAAGCTTCCACATGTCAAACTCATTGGGTTTGAGCATTGGAACTTTGGTAACCTGTACTCCATCAACAACTTCAGATGCCATCTTGCTTGTTATGTATGTAGAAAACTAAAATCTTCAAATCAAAATCAACAGTCTTGATATAAGCCTAGATCCAACTTTTCCAAGCTCTGATACCACTTGTCAGGATCGATTCTCTAACAAGAATATGTTGAACCTAGATCTATTAAAGTAGTTGCGGTATAACACTTTAATAGTTTAATCAAGACTTGTATCATAAAGCAGTAAATAACAAAGAATAACAATTACGAATTCACAATCAAAAGCTTCAATGTTATTAATGATAATAATACGAATACAACTCTATGTATTAGGGTTTACACATTGAATCTCAAGCTAAAGTTATCGTCTATCTATCTAGGATCTCTATTTATATTATCTATAGAGTCCTGAACTAACTCTTCCTACAAATAAGGAATTACAAATCAATTCCTTTTACAAACAGATAACTATCAAAATTAAAAGACTTAGTTGATATTTACATGAACAATATTAATACTGATAAAACAGTATACAACACTAATCTTTAAAGTAGCATTAACTCCGATCTTCAATAGCAGCATACGGTACACAACACTAATCTTTAAAGCAGCATTAACTCTGATCTTCAATAACAGCACAAACTTCTTCTAACAGCATTAACCTTGATCTGGCAGTACTAACTACTCTAGCAGCACAAACTTTGTAGAGCAGCAGTAACTTTGTTTTCACAGCAATAATTGAACTTGGCAGTAGTAACTTTGTTGTAGTAGCACTAATCTTGAACAGCAGTAGAAACTTCAACCAGTAGCACTAACACATTTGACAACATTAACCACTTAGACCCAACAAACATTCATAGCATCGATTCTGATCAAAATTTATTAATTTTCACTTTTTATTTTTTTACATTTGTATTGTCGTAACTTAAAATGCATCGTGATGAATATTACACTTCTCCCTTCCCAAAAAAACCCTTGGATCATCTCTCTCTCTCTCTCTCTTATATATATATATATATATATATATATATATATATATATATATATATATATATATATATATTGTTTTATTTTCTTCAAAAAAAATTTATAAAGGTTATTAATGTACAAACTATCCACATATATGCACAATCCACACATAACCAACGAGACTAGAATTCACAACATTTTTGGTTGATATAAGGCCTCCTCACTTTACTGCTATGCATAACATCATAATTTCATATATACTTTGAAGGAAGTAGAGAAGACTACTTAAGATATGGTGTTCCATTGTACAAAGCATCAAGAATCGGTGATTGGGAATCAGCAAAGGTCATCCTTGACAAACGCCCAGAGTTTGTACGGTTTAGTCTCGATGTAAATTACAACACAGCACTTCACGTAGCAGTGTCAATAGGTGAGACCAAGCTGATCTTACATTTTGTGAATAATCTGGTAAATATTATGACAAGGGAAGACTTAGAACTTCGGAATGGGCTTTGCAACACTGCCCTGTATACGGCATCTGGATCTGGAAATATGAAAGTGGTTATGATTATGTTGAAAAAGAACCGCAGCCTGCTGGACATCCGTGGTGATCTGGGGTATTGGCCATTGACTAACAGTGCGGCATGGGGTAAGTACAGCTTAGTAAAGTATTTGTATGATAATTCTCAGAAGATGAGCGGCGATCATTGGACAGACACAGATCGGGATATTATACTACACAAATGTGTGATGAATGATTTATTTGGTAAGTGATTTGGTAATAATACTTCTTTACTTTCACATTGCTAGTTCAATTCTTTCTGCAATCTTTAATGAGCTATGCATTGCTTGCTCGTCATATTCGTTTGGAATTAAAATGCAAGGCTTGATGTAAATAACAATTCTTTCACAATTACAATTAAATACTAAGGGTGCGTTTGGTTCGAAATGAGAATGAGAAAGAGAAAGGGGAAGGGAAAGGGAATAGGGGTAAGCTTGGTACCATACCGGTACCGAACCGGACCGAACCGGTTGGTATCGGTTTGTTTTTGGCCCCAAATCAAATACCGAATACCGTACCACTTGTATCGGTTCGGTCCGGGACCGGTGCGGTTCCGGTTCGGTTTAGATATTTTGGTGTGCATGTACCATACCGGTACCGAACCGGACCGAACCGGTTGGTACCGGTTTTTTATTTGCCCCAAATCAAATACCGAATACCGTACCACTTGTATCGGTCGGTACCGGTTCGGTACGGGACCGGTTCGGTTTCGGTATTTCGGTGTGCATGCTCATCCCTAAAAGGGAATACTATGTAATGTAATGTAATGAGCATTCCTTAGTATTACCTTTGTCATAGATGTTGCTTGGTTCATACAACTACGAGTAGGATTTACAAATTGGACCGAGTTAAGTTGACGGGTCCAAAGTACTCGACATGATTTGATAAACGGGTTACTAGTCTAGAGTACCCAACCCTACATGATCTTTATTACCGTTTAGGTAAACTGGTCACACAGGTTAATAAGTTGGTGGGTTGGTTTCAGGTCAAGTGAGTCAAATATAACGGGTTACTTTTAGGTTGGTGGGTCGACCAGTTAAGTACTCGACATGATTTGATAAACGGGCTACGGTTCAAGAGTACCCAACATGTACACAATCTTTATTACCCGTTCAGGTAAATGGGTAATGAGTTGCTAGGTTGGTTTCGGGTCAAGTGAGTCAGATATAATGGGTTACTTTTTGTTTGGTTGGTCGACCCATTAATCCAAAATTTTCTCCTGATTCTGGCTTAAAAATACAATGGTTCAGCCGATTGACATGTCAAAATTACCCAACCCGGAGAAGATCTTTATACCACAACAAACACTTACTTGAGAAACAACCTATCAATACCACTAGACCAAAGCCCTATGTAACTTCGTTTACATACAATTAGATATGTTGTTTGGTATTTTCAATTAAAGTTTTCTAACATTTATAACTAGATCAAAACCCGCGAAATTCGCGGGCTATCACATGTTTGTAATAACAAAAGACATGGACAACAAAATTTGTATAGTTTTGATAATTCAAACAATATATTCGGGTTAAAAATCATATTACTTATCAAATTATAGTTATATTCTTAGTTGTATATAGTGACACACATATTATAGGATGTTGAAGTTTGTAAATTAAAAATAAAATAACCGAAAAAGGTCTATTGCAACCAAGACTTTTAGCAATGATTTAGCAACGATAATATGTCGTCTCTCAAAGTCACTAAACGACAAAAATTTCCCCTTTTGTTGATTTGAATAAATTGTTGACTTTACTTTCAGCAACAACGACACATTTCGTCCCTAAAGATATATATTTTATTTATTTTTTAATTTTTTGTTGGGTTCCAAAAATAAAATATTACCCGCGCCATCTTTTTGCGACGACAGTGTCGTTGCTACAAGTTTGACTTTTATTTTTGATTTTTTTTTGTTTTGGCTCCAAGATAAAAATATTTCCCGAGCTACTTTTTGCAACTACATTTGTCGTTGCAAAAGGTTTTTTGTTATTTTTGACTTTTTTGATTTTGGCTCCACGGCGAAAATTTTTCCCGCATCACATTTAGCAAATGCCGTTGCTAAAAGTAGCCAATTATTTTATTTTGATCAAAGTTATACTTATTTATATATAAATTATATTATATTAATTATAAAATTAAATATTATTTATATTTTGTAGTAAATAAGTTAAGTTTAATTACTGTACATTTTTTAATTAGATTGTAAAAGTTAACTTAATACATTACATGTTATAAAATTTGTGTTAGTTCCGAAACGATTTAGTTAACAACACGTTATCTTTATAAACTAATTACTTTAATTTGGTGAAAGTGTTTGCGAGTATATTGATGAGCTTCTACAAGATATAAAAGTTGAAGGGTTATTAGTCTGTAAATGTATCGAACTTGTCCAAAAATCCTATTGTATGCATCCAACTTTCAAAAGTCCTATTGTGTGTATCGAACTTACTAATTATTCCTATTGTATGTACTCATTAACACTAATGACGTTTGACTGGTACGTGTCATTTTCATCCTACGTGTCACTGCCACGTAAGCTCCACGTCATCAAAAGTTGGATACATTTTTCGGATCATCATCTTCAATTTTCCGACGACCCATTTTTTCCGGCGACCACCATTTTTTCCGGCGAATCACATGTCTTCGTATTGTCCGTACAAGAACAAAAGGTGGGTTCGAGGGTGTGGCCAGTGGTGTTGCTGGTGGAGTGGTGATGGATTAGAGGGGGTGGCCGGAGGTGAGGAGGGTGGCGACGGTGTGGAGGTGTGGAGGAGTGGTGATGGATTAGAGGCGGGTGGCCGGAGGTGTGGAGAGAGTTTTTATGGTTTTACTTGTAGTTGTATTCCATACCAATTACCAAACAAGAGAATTATTCTCATGTTCATTTCTCTCTTTTGATTATATGTTTTTTCAAGCTAGACGGTGGTGCGAGGTTTTTGATCTTGTACCGGTGGTGGTTTCGATGGTTTTTTGTTGCGGCGGTTTTCAGTGGTTGCAACGGTTTAGGTTGTTTCCGGCCAGTTGGATTCCGGTGACCATACTTTTGAAGAACTTGAAATATGTTTTCCATATTAATTGATTATTTTGAAACCCAGAACATGATTAGTTTGAAGAACAATGGTTGTTTCATTGTTTGTTGTAATCGGGTCAGGGACTCAGAGGAGGTAAAGTTTTATATATAATTCTTGTAAGCGGAGCGGGAAAAACTACATTGATGGATATTTTAGCAGGAAGAAAGACAGGTGGTTATATCGAAGGAGATATTAGAAAGACATGTGATTCGCCGGAAAAAATGGTGGTCGCCGGAAAAAATGGGTCGCCGGAAAATTGAAGATAATGATCCGAAAAATGTATCGAACTTTTGATGACGTGGAGCTTACGTGGCAGTGACACGTAGGATGAAAATGACACGTAGGATGCTTATGACCAGTCAAACGTCATTAGTGTTAATGAGTACATACAATAGGAATAATTAGTAAGTTCAATACACAATAGGACTTTTGAAAGTTGGATGCATACAATAGGATTTTTGGACAAGTTCGATACATTTACAGACTAATAACCCAAAGTTGAAATAGGGTATACTTGGTGATTTGCATTATCGTAAATTAAATCGGTTTCTCTAATGAACCTTCATTATGAGAATTTGATTTTTGATTACGAAATAAAACAAATATGTGAAACGCCCCAAATATCTAAAACAAATATCACCCACGTGAGTTTGTCTGGTGAGGAGCTTTTGAGAGCTTGTGTAGTAGCTACAAATGTACCTTCATAAATAAGTATGAGTTGGACCAAATAATTAAATGGGCTAAATAATACAATAATTATTATTAGTTATAAGTAAAAATGTTAGTAATCTCCTTTTATTATTATTGGATGAATCTTAAACTCTAGGTGAATGACCTACGACAACGCGGGCTACGACAATTGAATTTGTAAAAATTTTCAATCAAAAATTACAGCTATTTAAAGATAAACGTCTAGAATAATGCTACATTGCTACGTCTTTGTCAACTAAAGTGAAATTAGCTTATATTAAACAACAAAGTATACATAATACATAAGTCAAATTAAGCCATTCAAAAGAATATGCGCTAAATAACCACCTCTAGGTTTCAAATTAACAACTTACATAAAATTGATGAAACTAAATCGTTCACAGACTAAATTCTAGTTCTTTGTAGACACACCATGGTGCTTAGATGAAAGTTCAACCAAAAATTTGAAGAATAAAAATTTCCAATTTTTTTTGGAGTCCCAAACGACTTAGTTATTTGCCAATATACTAAACCCCGAATCTTGAATTAGATATATATAGTTTTTAGAATATCCGAATCTTCCTTTTCTCGCCGTCCTACTCAAATGACTAACACGAGAAACAGAAATCACACAAACCCATTTTTGCACAAGTCCACCTTCTGCTATGCTATAATTCGAATATTGCTCCAAGCTGGGTACCCATCTATTGCATCTCCTTCTCTTTACAAATTGGTATTGCTTCAATGTCATCAAAATCCACCACTCCAAATAACCAAAATGAAGTTTAGTACATAACTACCGAGATTCGGCTAAATTTACATGTATTCCCACACTGATTCCGTTTATGTACTACATAGTATGTTATATTAGTGTGTAATTTTTCTAAACAGTAAGATGTTAGTGTTGGAGTATCACTAAAGATGGTTACATACTATTAACACGAAACATACGCATAGTAAAAGTAAGGGATAACATAAATATGTAAGATTTTACAACACATAAGTCTCTCAAACCAGTTCTTCACAATCACATCTCTGCAAAATATAATATCATACAACTCACTCCAACGATTAGACCACCATAGAAATAAAAAAATATTAAACAATTTTCTTTTTATGTGCATGTAAACATTGAGCAATGTACAAAATCAACTTGTCAGTTAAGGCCGAAAAAAGAACACTCGTCATGGAGACTATATTATTTATGAACATTATTGGGATCTTCACTATAAATCTTGCACCAAAAGTATCTTCAGCTTTTTTGCAATTTCCAAACTGAAGATTATAAACTAAAATATGAACAAAATTGAAAAAGGTGAGAAAACACAAACCTTGATTGTACCAGTTAATCAACTTGCTATTTTTTCAATAAGCGACTTCTATTATACAAACTAAAAACTATAAATAAAATGAACAAGCAAGCTTCAGCATTAATGTAAGACTAATAATAGAAGTTGCACCTTTGTTGTAATAAGAAGTGAGCTTTTGCCACTTTTCTGGACCATATGAATTTGCTTAATAAATGCTTAGTTGCTGATCAAGAACCTGTATGAAAAGACCCAAATAATCATATACCTTCATAAGATCCAAAAAATGTTAAACAGTTCTGGGAAGTCATTGAACTTTAAGATCTAAATAATTATGCATTCAAATTCCACTTCCATGAACAATATAAAACAAACGAATAAGACCATAAGGTTTTCCCATCAACATGCTACAGAATCCATAAATGTGTCATCATATTAGCATGCAAAAGCTACAACTGTGAGTTTCACCTATATATTGGAAGCATGTGAATAATTGATAATACTTATATGCTTATGTTCCAGAAAGTATCATTAGAGAAAAATCATGGAGAAAAAAAATACAATAATTAAAAAAAATATAAACTATACAGGCTTAAAAAGGAGATATCATTGTGTAAATGAGAAAGATATAACTATATAAGATAATCTTAGATATTATAACACATTTACACGAAAAGCACACAATCAACATAAAGCAAATTTTATCTTGCTTCAGTTTAAGTTTTTATATTGCTGCAAGCAATTAATATGTTAAAGTTTCAAGGCTTTAATTTGTAGTTTATTTTTTTATAACTCCGGTCAATACTAACGGCCATGCTGTCAGATTATGTTACAAAAACACATTATGACACCTCGATATTTAGACAGCTGTCAGCATTCCTATAAGCGGGAACCAACATGGCAACTCTTTCATAGATAAAAGTGGATATGACTATTACCTTCGAAATATCGTCGAACTTTGCAGCAGGAGCTTGACAAGCAGTTCTTAATTCTTTCTCCATTTTTTGTATGGCATTTGAGCATTGCATGTACACCTTCATAAAGGTCTCTCTTTTATAGTCATGGATCAATAGTTCCATAAACTGTATCAACACAAACGAATGGCTACATAATAGTATGTCAGACGTACTCTTTTGACCAGGCAGTAAATACTCCCTCCATCTTATAAAGACGTGACTTTGACTAAGCGCATGGTATATAAAGCTCTAACCAAAACATGCTTTTCATAAATTTCCTTACAACCGCTTGGGAAATCCTAAAATTAGATTCTTAGAAAGAACCTTATAGATTCAACTTTAGATATTCAAAGCTTAATTCTATGAAATACTTTGGACTTAAGAGCTACTTATAACCAATTGTAACTGTCCACATTGTTATATTGACAAATTAAAGACCGATGTATAGGAGGTATTATCAATGGATAGCTACTATTTCTTAATACTAACTCATCTCCTGATACGTTCACAGCTTCTGAACTGTAGTTGGGTGTGCGTATCTAATAATTGTTGTGAATACACAATGACTATACTCTCCTAATAAGGCAATGAATATGCAGCCTGAAACATACCTCAAATGCGTTTCTCAATAAAGTATGAAGACACTTTTTACATTATTGCCTAACAGAACCAGCCCCTACGGCAGTTGCAATAAAAGCAGCCACTACCTTCTGAACAGCCTCTTCATGTGCTTCTCGTATTGTAGCCTGCAAGCATGTGAAGAGTGATTTGTTATACAATGTGACCACATGGAAAAGAGTTAACAATAATAGAGACAACGATGTACATACTTCCTCAGGGGGCTTTGTGTTGTCGAAAGAAGACTTGTAAACCTCAGTAGCATATTCCAATGCCTTTTGGCACTCCGTTTCTTCAACACTCTGAAAAATGAAAACATCTGAGAACTTGACCCAACCGTTATAGCAGAAAATACATAGATGCATGAAAAACAAACAGAAAACAATATATGCCTTAAAATTAATAGCAACAATTTGGACAAGAGATTAGAAGATCGCGTGAGGACACACAAACTGCTTAGAAAACTAACCTTCCATGAAGAAGTAATTGTAGGCACGACACCTTCATTCAGAGCATCTATAAAGGATTGAGTGATGCATCAAAAAATGGTCATGTAATAACTGTGGTGCTTACCTACTTGGATATTACTTACAGATATTTGGTCAAGCTACTGAAGCTCATTCTCATTGCTCAAAGGTTGCACAAGAGTAAAGCAGTCCATGTGTGGAAAAAGTGCTCCAATGGATTCTCGAATCGATTACCAATCATGAAATATTTAGGAATATTGAATAAAATCTGCAAGAAAGAACCGAATTTATAATTGAAAACCAGCAAATAATTTAACATAGTGACAGTAAAAGTAATGAGTTGGGTTGCATGAATTTCAAGCTTCTCTCAAGTTGCAGCTTGAGTACAGAAAATAGGCTTAAAAGGTATGTATAAGAACTTGAGTCAGAATTATCTCAGGCTTTTAATCCTTGTGTAGTATGTAAGTGCCATTATACACCTCAAAGATCAAATTGCAATCATGGTTTCAAACATGAAATGAGTCGAGGGAATAGAAACATATATGCTGCTTGTGAAAGGAAGTTGAATCCCACATCTGGAAAACCTTACAAGTATGTTTGTTGGCAAACCATACGCGATGTCAGTCACATAATACATACAATATAATGATCCTAAAACAATATTCAATTTTCCAAGTAGAGAACTTTAATCCAATTTAACAAAACCCCATAAAGAAAATATAAGTCTTTCCAACTAAAAAAAATACAAACAAAATAGTCAGAGATTATCTCATTTATATGATATACCGTTGCTACACCTTTAGCTTCATAGTTAAGTTTCCCAAACATTGGATAAAACATTGCAACTAATTAATTCTTCCTAAAAAACCTGTGATCTGATCATAGTGTCATTAAAATCAAAAGAAACAAACTTTATAATCAGATTACAATAATCATTTAATATATATAAGACAAAAGTCAGAGGTTGTTCTACATAATTGATACCTTAGGGTTTATAAATCGAGAGAAGGTTCTTTAATTTGTATATGGATCTTTGCGAAAACTAATGACTCATAATGATCTTATTTCAATTAATCAATCGCGTATGCTTGATTTAAGCGCTAGATTGAGCCGATCCACGTCGTAATCTTCGATCGGAGATTAGGCTAAATAGTTTAAGAATTCGGATCCTTGAGAAGAAAACTTGTGACGAGATTATAATCGGTAGGTCAAATTAAAATTGATTTTGGCGATGATGATGACAAAGACGGAGCAGGATTAGAGATTTGTCAGGGTTTGGAGAGGAGCCGTGATTTCTTATCCCTCTAAATCTCTTTGTTGATCTGAAGCGTGGGGTTTGTTTTTATGGTGCGAGATTTGTGCCTTCTGTTAAGTTAGGGGTATACGCATTTGTGCCTTCTGGTGCGAGATTTGCGAGATAGCCCGATATACTTCCAATTTATTTATTTATATTTTATTATAATAAATACTCCACGCAGCTTTTAATTTTGACAATTTGAAATATAATTTTTGGATTTGAAAATTAAACTTTTGAATTTAAAATTTAAATCATTTAGCTTCCATTAATTTCGCAACAATTTCTGTTAATTTAGGGGTATGATGGTAATTTATCCCTAATCAAATATGAGATATTACGTAAACATTGTTGTTAATCTAAATAAACGGTTGAGATCAATTGATGAACTTCATTTAAGGGGTAGGATTAACTCATTTGAAATTATTCTAAAAATGTATACACATTTAAACTCGTCCAATTAATATTATAAGAGATTATAAGCGATTATCAAATATTTCTTCCACAGATGTTGCGCTACAAATAAGGAAGGACCGTCCAGAACTCGCTCGGAATGTGGATATACTCAAAATTTTGGCTGAAAAGCCTGATGCTTTTGAAAAAGTGGAAACGAATCTAGTCAAGAGAATAATAAATCCATGTAAGTTTTATATTACAAATAAAATGTCATTTAGGGGCATACAAAAACTGCCACAAAAACCCGAATAAGTGCCACTAAAGGCATGTTTGGGAATGGGTGGCACATTAAAAATGTGCCACTAGAAGCGCTACCACTAAAGCCTTTTAATGGCACTTTTTAGTTGTGCTGCTGCAGCCTATTTGGGATTTAGTGGCACTTTTTTATTTGCCATAGTTGACGTATATACTTCTGTGGCACATATTTTATGCCAGTAAATAACCAATCCATTTAGTCAATAATGCTAATTTTGGGAAGCTTTCATTTTATTGATCTGGATGTACACAATTATATTTCATGCCAATGTGAAATGTTGATACAATACATACATGTTAAGACATGAAAAGATCAATACTATTAACTGAAATACATATTTTTACAACTATGTATACTCTAAGCACCAGTAGCACATATTCTTGTAGAGGTTACATAAGTTTTAATGTCCAAACCAGACACAAGACAAAAACTATGTATCAAAATAACTTTAAACTTCATTTAAGATGAACCTCCTCATCTCTTCCCGTATCTTCGTGCTAGATAAACGTCGTGGTAGCCCTTTCTACAAACTCAAAACTCCATTCAAGATGAATGAAAAAATTAAGGATAAGCATATGGACCTTCTTCTTGAGTACTTGAGTGGTGTCCTTGGATTTCAATAACTTGATGATCTTGGTTTTGAGTAACATGTCAACCAGGATATGGAGGGAGGTTCTAAATAATCTTCTTGACCTCCTATCATAAAATTTACAAAAAATCAATACAAATGAGTTTAGTTGTCTAGACACAAATGGTATGATGCACGAACTATAAAGAAATAAACAAAGTTTTATATATCAAAATAACAAATTTAAAAAAATAAAATTGAAAAGGGACCAAATCGACACTTAACATTATAAGCATCAAATCTTCATTACCTTTTTTATTATGTTGACTCCACCACTTATGGCTTAACTAAAGTGAAGGCTATCTTCAATTCTTCATGGTGCTTTAAAAATTCCAATTTTATACGAGGACATGTCAAGAACACAAAAATCATAAGTAACTATTATTATAGAAAGTATACTAAAAAATAATTTATTATAGTTCTATCTTCACATTTGACATACCTAGCTATTTCAAGCTCTACAATTAATTTGTTCCTGCACAAAAAAAAAAAAAATAATAAATCAAACAAAAGAACATAAATGACAGAATTAATTTACCAAAAAGAAAAGCTAATCAACGAGATGTTCACTAAGTTTGGACTATAAGTCAACAAAAGCATCACATTACCTCTTTCTGTTTGTTTAGCGATATTTATATTTCGGTAGACCTTTGATCTTCACTGCAACAACATTTTTAATTCCAAAATTAATACATAATACAAAGGATTTATTGCAATAGTAGTAACTTTGTAAGTAGAATAAAAAATACACAATATGAATATTGAGTAATAAAGCCGCTGACAAGTTGAGTATGTATATGACCGATAGATTTGCAAAAGGAGGCAGAGATACAAGGATGAATGGCAGGGGTTAGGGTTTCTTTTAAGTAAACAATAAAAATTAGGAGGGAGTGTAAAAAAAAGTTAAAATGAACTTTTGGGCTTTGGAGGGAAATAAGCCCGCCTAAACGTTTTTAGTTTAGGATCTTCAAAGTTGGAACATAGAAACAGTATCAAATTAAAAAATTATTAGAAAATACAATAAATAAAGCATGAATTTTATTTGACGACTAAAGTATTGTTTTATGAGTTTCTAAAATTTTTACAATAATTTGAAATCATATTTATTTGTACGATGACTAAAAGTCGAGTGAAATATCTCTTAATAATTGAGAGTCCAATGTGTAATAAGTTATCTAGACACCACTCGTTTACAAAATTTGCATGGTTAGTTGTATGTACTAACATTGTAAACATTGCCGGGCGGGGACTAATCGGCCGAGACTTTGTAGGGACTAATCAACTAAGTCCGGGATTAATTAGATTGGACTTTTTTTACATTTAAATAATAAATTTAATAATTATATGTGTAATTATAGATTTGAACCATAAACATAATTAATTGTCTATAAACATAATTATTCAATTGTTCAAATACTTCCAGTTCGACCATGTTTAAAATGTTAACCAAGTTTGACTTTGAGTGTTTTTTAACTAATTTTGACCGATTAACCACGACTTTGACCATTTGATTGACGTTGACCACCTTTTACCGACTTTTAAGTCGGATTCAGGCAAGTTGAGTTGTAATAGCCCTAAATTTGATTAATCGGTACTTTTACAACAATGATACATACATTATGTCATTTAAAATTTCATTTGTTATTTGTTATTAGATTGATAATATTGTAGTATGTTATATTATGGATTGTTATAATTATAATAGTGTTTAGATTAAAATCGAAGGATGTGATTTCATTTGTATATTGAATCTTATACAAACATATAGGTAATTGCATTATATATGTTCAATACATACAATAGATCAAAAATGAAAGTACGTCTCATACAATAGTAAACTAAACAAAGTATAGTACACTACGAAACAATAAACTCTCTATATAATAAATATAATAGATAGCAGATCTATTTCGCATATTTATCAATTTATAATAGCATATACAAATTTGCGCAACTGATATGTATCTACATTAATGACATACCTAAATTTTGTGCCACTAATATGTATGTATATTAATGGCATAACGGATTTGTGCCACTAATATATATGTACATTAATGGCATATCAAAATTTGTGCCACTAATATGTATGTACAATAATGGCACAATGTATAAAGTGACACAAAAGTCGTGTAGATTTAGTGGCATACGAAAAAAGTGCCATTAAAAACGTTATATGTTGGCATATAAATAAAGTGCCATTAAAAATGTATGCCACTAATTGTCAGTTTATTTGTAGTGTATAAAAAAGTTGAGCGCAACAAAATGTAACATATTATGACAAAACATATATTGTGTGTATCGAACTTCAAACATTCTTATAAATTGCCATGCCAAAAAACTTGCATACAAATAGTAGTAATTGTATATGGGTAGGGTTCAAATGAGAATAGGAATTTGTGTGAAAATGAGGGAACCAATGATATCAAGCCATGTGTACAAAGAGGATGTTCCACATGTACAAAACTCATTTACCCCCAACATCAATTATCTCACAAACGACAAATCGAAAAATTATGAAAATTGCACCATTAAATTCGTCGTTTTCTCCTCTTCGATTTGCCGTCCCTCAAGACATACTTTCAAAAAGTTTTTTTTTTTTTCATTTTTTTGGTGGGTTTCACATTTACTAACACATGTGTTAAAGTGTTGCGTTTAGGGTTTAGGGTTTAGGGTTTGAGGTTTGGGGTTTCTCCCCCGAAACCCCAAACCTCAAACCCTAAACCCTAAACCCTAACCCCTAAACCCCAAACCCCAAACCCTAAACCCTAAACGCTTTACAAAACGCTAAACCCTAAATCTTTCTAAACCCTAAACCTTGAACCCCTTCTAAACCCTAAACCCTTATAAACCCTAAACCATAAACCCTACTAAACCCTAAACCTAACCCTAAACCCTAACCTTAACCACAAATTAAATGTACAACTAATCACTAACACATGTGTTACTAATTTGTGAAACCCACCAAAAAATGAGAAAAAAAAAAGTTGTCAAAAGTATGTCTTGAGGGACGGCAAATCGAAGAGGAGAAAACGCTGAATTTTATGGTGCAATTTTCATGATTTTTCGACTTACCGTTTGTGAGTTATTTAATTTTTAAAAATGTGGAGGAGAGAGAATAAAGTGTGAAGGAGAGAGAATAAAGTGACACATGGCAGAAATCTGTTGGTTCTCTTATTCTCACTCAAAATTGGTGTACTCATTTGAACCTTACTCAATTGTTTATACATAAAATAGAAATCTTGAAGTTCCATAGACACAATAGATTTTTGGGTTAAGTGCACCTCATTGTATCATGATGTTTGACATTCAGTACTTGTGCACAATGGCAGTACCGAATAAATTGCACACGTTTGTGAAAAATTCGATTTTAAAATTTAAGTGACGGTATCTAATAAATTATTCGTATTTCTATAAATTTTGTAAGAACATTAATTATTGAAAATATATGTTAAACATTTTAAAAGAAGTTTAAAGTGAGAGGTTGTTAAAGATATAGATACTATATAAATCAATGATTGATTTGGAAAAATAAAAATCACATATGAATTTTGAAGGGTATTTATTCATTAAACATTGTTGAGTCTAATTTCAGGACATAGATGGAAATGCTTTATATGTAATTATAATAATACTCATGCAATGAGGCGGTAAAAGTAATTGTCGTAGGTGATGGTGGTGATAAAGGTGCTAGTCAAAAACTAATAATTGAAAAGGTAATAATTGATGTATCTGTTTTATAGGGAGTATTATGTTATTTATATATTGTAAATGTAATAAAATAAAGAGAATTTGTATTTACATGCAATAATAGAGATAGAGCCATTATTATCAATGAATGATGTTTATTAATGGAAATGCTATAAATAAGTTAAGGGTTAAGACTAATTTTAAGATATTGTTGGAGATGCATTATATGTAGTTAGACCATCCTCAATGCATTACACCCTTCAAGGGTGTGATGAAATGCCACATGTACATGATTATACACACTTACAATTAAATTATAAAAAAAAAACAATAAAGAATAGGAAATAGTACAAGAAGGTGAGAGAATCAGGAAGCAAGTTGTAAGGCAGAATATGAAGGGACCCACTTCCGTACGTATTAGGATGAGTGGTAGCAGAATCACACCCTATTTTCTGCGTTGCATGAGTTGGCGGGCCACAATGGGTTGGACCCATACCAGCATGTCGTTCTAATTTCTATTGAATGGAGCCACATAGGACCATTGTAGATGCTCTTAGAGATTAGAGATTAGGATATAATAAAATAAGGTGATACATGACATATTTACAAGTTGACAAGTCACCGAAATACACACAAAGGACAAAAATAAATAGTTTTGTACATACAATGGCGGTCAATTATGTTGCGCACATACTATATTTACATACACTTAACTCTAAATGGGTTATTTGGTTGCCTTCTGTTTTCAGTTCTTAGATCTATATGTATGAAAGAACAATCTGCTGCTGAGGAGGATACTGATGCACTAATGTTACTAAAATCAATTTGGACATTTGCTAGCAGAACAATTTACATGGATCAACTTTATGATATGCTCATAGGCCCTTCAAGATACCTAGTTGATGGAAGAGAGCAATATAATACCAGAATATTATTTCTCGCCGCAGAAATGGGGAACACCAGACTTATAGTAGAGCTAGTTGGAGTCATTCCCGATCTAATATATAGTCCAAATGATGATGGGCACACTATCTTACACATAGCTGTTATGAATCGTCATCAAAGTCTATACAACATGGTGCATGAGATCTGTTTATGGAATTCTGATATAGTCCGAATTACGGATAAGATGGGAAATAATATGCTTCATTTAGTAGGGAAGAGTTCGAAGGAAATGGCAGCCAAGACGACTGGCGTATCTTTGCTAATGCAACGGGAATTATTGTGGTTCAAGGTATATTTTGTGTCCCTTAAATTGATGTCTGTATAAGTTAATTACTGTTTCTAAAGTTTTCTACAAGTACAACCAAATTAAGCCCATATGCATCCTAAATGGAATTGATCGGTCCAATGCTAAAACTTTTGTGTTGTAGGAAGTAGAGAAGAAGCTGCCACCTTTTATGAGGAACATGAAAAATAAAGCTGGTCAAACACCTTACGAGTTATTCTCCGAAGAAAATAAAGATCTAGTTTCCATCGGATTGAAATGGATGAAAGACTGTATGGTCGTTGCCACACTTATTGTCACGGTCGCATTTGCAGTCGCTTTCACAGTTCTCGGGGGCTACAGCCAAGAAACTGGGATTCCAATTTACATTCATGGACCTAGTTTCTTAGTTTTTGTTATAGCTGATGCCATCTCGTTATTCACTTCCACAATGTCACTCCTAGTGTTCTTGTCGGTCCTCACATCACGCCATGGTCAACGTGAATTCATGTATTCCTTACCCAAAAAGCTGATGATAGGTCTAGTGACACTTTTCATTTCAGTAGCCGCCATGATGGTAACGTTCAGTGCGAGCTTCTTTGTGCTATACCACAACCGGTTATCATGGCTACCAATCCTTCTTGTTACATGTGCTGCAATACCAGTGATCTTGTTTGGTGTATTTCAATTTCCTCTTTTGATTGATATGTTCCGCTCTACTTACGATGCTCACTATCTCTTCCATCCAAAGAAACGTATGCTTTACAACACAAACCCGAGGTCACGTTCTATTTAAGTACTGTAGCTCCTTTCTGATGGCTCCTGTATAAACCTTTCATTACAAGAATATTGCCGGGAAAATGTTGATGTAGACTTGGATTATGCATTCCCTTTTACAGCTTATCATAGTAATTGATAATGTATTAGTCACCTTCTTACCTATATGCATGAAATCCACCTTAAGCAGCTACTTTCATTCTACTGCCAGTGGCATTTATGAACGCAATATATTATGATTTATAAATACTATCGTCTTACATATATAAATCATTTTGACTCCAAATACTTATTTTTCTTAGTATTTCATTGCAACATAATTGTGGATGGCAGTATGACACACATGTATTATGAATGCAATGTAAGCAAGCAGGCGACTGTTATAAATTCAAATTAGGTGTCTATATGCATGAGTTGTCAAGCTCATTGTGATGCCAACATTCAGGAAGGTGAGATAGTAATGAGGAAGTTGCCGTAATAATTCTTTAGGACTACCTCTAAGCAACTCCGAAGCATAGAATTTTGCCTTCCAAGCTTGAGAGTATGAAAAGCTGATCTTTTCACCGCAGTCATATCAAGACAAATTTCTCTGCCTCTATATATTCCTCATTTCAAAGTCTTCACCTCTTTCAAGATGTTACCCAACACTTTATTACATTGAACCTGAGTTCGAGAACATATGTGAATGTATTAAAGTTTCCACATTTTGTTATTGTATGTATCCATGTATTAGAAGTTCTATTGTGTGCACCGGTGTCGACAACAAGTAATATAGAGTCAAGTCTTGTGAGCGGTTAGTCAATGCTGCAAGAAGGTGAGCGGTATGATGGTACAGGTTAGTAAAGGAAAAGCGGGGTTTTTTTTCTGTAATTAGGTGAA
Organism: Helichrysum umbraculigerum; assembly: GCA_949592205.1. NCBI lineage: Eukaryota > Viridiplantae > Streptophyta > Magnoliopsida > Asterales > Asteraceae > Helichrysum > Helichrysum umbraculigerum. The sequence continues at coordinate 76,886,533 of CATIUR010000003.1, forward strand.
CTTTTTCTGTTGGAAGTAATGTCGACATGCCAAAGAAAGAAGGCTGCTAGTTGTTGGACCTGTTTAATGTCTTGGACGCCAAAGAAGACAGCAAACCATTATGTACATGTTTATTTATGTTTAGATGGGTCAAAATAAAAGTCCAGTATGTTAGAGTTTGGGCCCGAGGCCAACAAACTCAATATGGCAGTTAATTAGATAGAAAAAGAGTCAAAGGGTGTTGTCGTCCCTCGATCAGTCACGGTCGTCAACGCAACGGAAAGAGGACACGGCAGTGGAGTTTTAAATTTATAAGAGCTGGGGACCTAAGTTTTACTACGGCTGTATAGCAGCAGTATGACCTAGGGTCGTTCTTCAAGCTAATCGTATTGTGAAACGGGAGTATCAAGACAAGTCGTTTATTTTAGTGATGGGATTTTAAAACAGAGTTTGAGTGGGTTTTTGTTACTTAGGTCCGTATTTTAAAGCAATTAAATAAAAAGTAAATAAATGGAAAATAGAAATAGGGATGAAATCAGTATGGAGGATATGTGTCTGTTATGACTTCGTTAGCTTATGCGGGGGTGATGCTAGGGTTTTGATATGAAAACATCTTTTAAAGGTTTGTGTCTTATCTAAGCTTAATTGTTCGTAGTGTAAACACTAGTACCATACTGATTGGGGAAACCAATTAGTATGTCACTGAATACTAGGCCAAATTGAGTCTGATCGGAGGAGGATGCTCAACTCTTCAACGTTATCCAGTGATGGAGTAACGACCCTTCTTGGAATGTTAGTTTCTGGGTGCATGAGATAGAGTAACATACCCACTAAGGTTCCGACCTTTCTTAACACTACGGGGATAACAAAGTTAGACAAGGCATTTAAGATTAAGACTTGGTTTTGGTGACTATTAACTTTGTATTAATGGTTATATTTTAGTCTAGAGCTTTCATCACGGTGTACAGTGCGACTATGCATTTCCACAGTTTTCCAGACCCAAGATGTACTAACGGTGTACAGTGCATCTGAGCATTTCCACAGTGTTCCTGATCTTTAGGTGTACTAACGGTGTACAGTGCGATCAAACATTTCCACAGCTTTGAAGTCAAACCAGGATGTGACACAGTCTTCAACCACCGACATTTCCTTAGCTCTACGTATTTGTACTTCACCAAAGGTGTTTCCAACGTTACACGAAGTACAGTGCCGTTTATCGTGGTCTTTCCGGGGTCACATACTTTATGGTCACTCTAGACTAGTTTAAACTACGTTTGTATTAAAGTCCAACCATCTATGATATAAACCAGCCCTCACTATTTCCCAATAAATCCCTGATTGATTGACGGTGTACTATACGAAAGGTTTTAAACAGTATTTCCACAATTACGCAATTCAGACCATGTTTACAGTTTCAGAAAACATAGATAGGTAGTGACCGTTTGATCAAGGTTCGCGACTCCTTGTCATAAAGGTTCTAACCACGTTTAATTGGAGGAAAGGCGATTTGGTTTAGAAATTCATAAATACAAGATTAATAGATCACCGGTTTTCATTTATATAATATAACTGGAAACATTATTTCCAGAACAGATTGTGCCCACGACTTTCATAGCTTCCACGTTCCGTACTACACACATAAGTGATGATTCCGGCGCTATACAAATGAAAGCCGTATAACGTTACCTCCGTTATTTCATAATGTTATCCAATTATATGTTTAAAGCAGCATCACCCCACACATATATAAACTAACTACATCATAACAAACACACAAGGAAACTACTCACTACGCATAATAACAGATCCTAAATCTAGCATAATAACAATAGCAATTATCATTATAACAGATAAGGAAAGAAGTAACCGTTAATAAAGCGTAGATTGAATAAACGTTTAGAGAGAGAGTACAAGCAGAACTTCCGCAATATCCTTGATAATATTACAATAAAAGCCCCTGGACTATTCCCTATGCTATTACAAAAGTAGCCCCTCCGTTAGTTTCAGATAAATATTAACTGAGAACTAACTGGATCTAACCCTAATTTCTAGAGAGAGAAAGAAAGAAAGAGAGTTTAGAGAGAGAGAGTGTGTGAGAGAGAAAGTGGAAATGGAGAAATGAATGGAATGGTGAAGTGTGTAGAATGATGGAGGAGTGGCCTCCTATTTATAGGCAAAGCTTGAAATCAGCCGAACAACTCGCGAAGCACGCACGTACAAGCAAACAAAGCACAAACGAGCAGCATATGGGGGACATAGGGCCGTATATGGCCTTCATAAGGCCGTATACGGTGTATAAATGGTCGTATACTAGGGATGGCAAAAACATCCGAACCCGATGGGGAAAGCCGAACCCGACCCAATTAATACCCGTACCCGTATGGGTAGACGGGTTTGGATACGGGTTTGGGTACAAGTTTTTTTTTTCGCGGGTTTGGGTTTGGGTACGGGTTTTAGTAATACCCGACCCGATTACCCGTACCGGTACCCATATCCAATTACCCGTATCCGTACCCGCGTAATTATTATTCTTAATTATATGTAATCTATAAAATATATATATATAATATAATTAAAGCACAATTAATTTGTGGATGAAGATTGAAGAATGAAGATTAAGAATGATCATATTATCTATATATTTTGCATCTATTTCTTTGAATTTGAATGATCATGACATTTGAATTTTGTACTTTCAAAAACATGTAATTGTTTGTATTATGATCAGTTTGAACAACCATTCTATTATTTAGGGTATCTTGGTTTGCTTCTTTTTTTGTCACGTTTTCGTTTTAAGACATCATTTATAATCGTCATACTTACTATTTCATTTGTGGAATAGTCAAGCGGGGATAACCGATACCCGTGGGGAAACCCAAAAAACCGATGGACAATATTAAATGGGTACCCGCTAGCTATTGGGTTGGATTTGGGTACGCATATTCTAAATGGGTTTGGGTACGGGTTCACTAAAACCCGACCCGAACCCGACCCATTGCCATCCCTACCGTATACGGTCTATGAAGGGCCGTATACGGTGGCCAAGGCCGTATACGGCTTCCATCTGATTTCGTTCGTTGCTTAAAACGCCCGTATCTCCTTCGTTATGCGTCCGTTTGACCTGATTCTTTCGCCTGTGTCTTCGTAATTCCGTTATGCTTCTAATGGTGCCAATCTCACTGAAATTGGATGTGTACAACTTTAGCATAGCCGAAATCACTTTATAGGAGTTTGTAATCGTCCAGTCTTTTCCGTCCTTTGTCCGATTTGCATGATTCTTAATTTTCTCGTCTCGATTTTACCTATTACATCATATCATAAGGTTAGAATATGTTTATCATAGGATAAATGAGGGTGCGAGAGTTGGTTGCTGTTTATTTGCTCCGTTTTGTTCGTTATTCGGATGTTTTTACTAATTTTTGTAGCAACGTCTATTTTCTGAGCACTTTAGTGAATTTTGGTAAATAATGATTGTTTTGGAATGTTTTCACTAAAGATGTGCCCAAAAAGTGTGGAATAATGGCTTTGAAAACATGACTTTTTGCGTCACATCAAGTTATCCCACACTTAGACGTTGCTTGTCCTCAAGCAACACTCAGTTTCTGAAAACATTTTAAAACAATTTTTAGAGCGAGCTTCAACATTTTTAAGAGTTACCACTGTCAAATGCAAATAAGATAGTTTCAGGAATATAGGGAAAGATAAGATGATCCTTCCTTAAACAAGAAAAGGTTCTCTTAGGCATACATCCAAATCTCATGATCTTGGAGTACACATGACTAGGCGATCTCACTAAAGGTGGTCACTCAATTCACTCAAAGTGTATCGGGTTTCCTATCAGTCTAGAACAAAAGAAATCGCTCAAATAGCCAGTCATGCAGCACTCATCGTCATAGGCTTGGTCGAGAATCGGATCTCCACCACTTAGGTGAGGACGGTGCTAATTATCTCAAGACATTCATGAGGGTTGTAGTGAGGGGTAAAGGGTATGGATAGTGGTATTTTTTGGGTTGTAAGGGTTGCTTATCTTAAAACGACTGAGATTATGAACAACTTTATTTCAGAACGGAGAGAGAGGCAGCTTTTGGTCTTCTATCAGAATCTTGATGATACTTCAAAGGACTTTAAGCTTTATTCTTGCGGAACTATTTTTCTTTCTTTTCTTCTTTTTCTTCTTTTCATTTTCTTTTTCTGCTTTTGTATTTTTCTATTTTTCTTTTCGTCTTCAGAATTTCCTTGCCAGAGAATTTCCAAGGATATTTTTCTTCTTTGATTCTTTCAGAAATCCCTTATCTTGAACGTTTCGAGTCTTTTCGCGGTGTCAATTTTTCACACCAAGGATTCTTCAATCTTTTTGAGAGCACGAAAGGGGTAGGATAAGACATTCTAAAAGATGTTCTTCATAACCTCAGAAATTCTAAGATAAGTTTGGGAGTATTTTGGGAAGTAGGGTTTATTTGGGGTTTTTATGAAACGAAAGGTTTAGGCTCAACAGGGTTTACTAGGCGGATCATCGATACTATAAATGAGTATCGGAAGGGTTTTGGGCTTGAAGAGATATGTGAAAAAGGGGTTTAAATCCTAGGGAATGTCAAGGTCATTTAATTGCACCTATACCGCGTACGGTACACACCAATGTGGTCTTGAAGCGTATGTCAAGAGCAAGTTCTAATTCAGAGATGCATGCATCGGCACACACAAGAAATGATTAGTGAAGCATTAAAGATGAATGCTATTAGGCTCAAGATACCTCACTGCAAATAGGGTTGTATGTGCTTCGTCATGCTTCCATCAGATTATTATTTCTTGTTTAAGCAATTTCTACCTTATTTTCCCTAGACTCCGAAATATATTACTCACATCTGAAAATAGCTCCTTTCAAAAGATATTTCGGCTCAAAATTAGCAGAGTAAATCAATAGATTTAGCTCATACTTTTAATTTTTTTGAAAAATTTTTGAAAAATTTGAGGAACATTTTCTGAGTTTAGTTTACTATTTCGGACATTAAAAATCAAAGAAAACCAAGGTATTCTATACTTGCTATCCCACACTTAGAGGAACATTGTCCCTAATGTTCTCTTTAGTTGAGATTTACTGGAAGTAAAATCCCACACTTAGAGTTTGAACATGTAAGAAAATGTTTCTCAAGTGTTTGTTTTGGGCTGGAATCCCACACTTAGTGATAAGCTTAGGATAGAGTATAGACTATTTTCACAAATTATCAAAGCAAATAATATACAGAATCATAAACAAAAGAGAGTAAAGGTTAAGACACTCCCCAGATAGCGATCAACGAAGAAGCTGAGAATCTGAATTTGCTGAAAAGAGATGTTGCCAAGATCTTTTTCTGCATTCATGAAGAGCGGCACAGCTTCAAGTGTCTTGCTATTTGGTTTCTTTTCCATCCATTATTCCCTTTGTGAATCAATCTCGTAAGTGTGAACACGTTGGTCGTACCAGTTTACAAACTCATGGTATTTGCAAATGAAAAGATAAATCATCGTCTCAGAACTTTGAAAAGATATTTTCTACTACAAATCATTTTTATAAAACATGTGTTTTTAAACGAGTTCGAGCATAATGCATAAAAGTAGTATGCAAGTACCTCAAATGCTCGAAACACATGAATTATCATTTTTCAAATTGATTTCCTTATTTCTGAGACGAGTGGTTTATTTGCAAATGAGTTGTAATATCAGAAAAGTATTTTGGTGACGACCAAGTGTGAAGGATAGTCAGAGATATATCTTCACTTATTGACATTGTTCTCTCTACACGTCTTTATTGCACGGGTTGCCTCCCGAGAAGCGCTGCTTTTAGAGTCGAGAGCTCGACTTTGCCTTCCTTCAGATTTAGTTGGTGCTGGAACCACCAGGACCGGAAGTGCGCAGTAGTGGAATCCTGGGGTTACGTGGGTATATCCTCAGAAAATGGCGAGCGATGATGTCGACGATGTTTGGAATCTCAGATGAAAATATGGGAAAACTCTGCAGATGCTGCTCTGTAATCTTTTTTATGTGCAGCAGGTCCCAAGTAATCTCCTTTACTGTGCTGGAGATAATTCCGCGGGAATTTACAAAAGAGAATCCATCAGCTTCAATCATCTCTCGTTCGGGATGGTATTGTCTGAGTGAGTCCATAAATCCAAAGAACTGCAGGTGTAAGGTCTCGTGATCTGCAATACTGGAGTTTACTCCAAGTTCTCGGATAGATTCATGAATACCCTGGATGAGACTGGTCTGGTAGTGGGAGAACGTGAGGTCGGAGTTCTTAAAGGTATTGTTCATCATGTCGTAAACCTCACGTAATCCGTAGTTGAATATTTGACTATGTTCTTCATCTGGTACTTCAGCGAAGATTTCCTTGATTCGATCAGTGAGGAAGTTCGCGATGTTAACCATTGAACCTTCTGGAATAGAAGAAGGGATAACACGCGTCCTCTCGTCAGAACTCTCGTACTCGAGATCTTCGGCAATCTTGTGAGCGTGGTACTCGATGGTGCAATCAATGTAGAACCTATGAGGAGAGGTCTCATCGATATGATCATTCCTTGCCATAGAATCTAGGAGTCCCCTAAGATCATTCATCAACCGGATGTCTATGTCTGCGTCAGGATTCCCAGTAGTATTGTACATATTGCTGCGATAAGAATTTAAGAACTCGTGTTGCTCAGCAGAATATGGAAATGCGGATCTGAATAGTGTATCATAGATCTTCCTGTACATGCGTCTTTGGTCTTCAAAGAACTCAAGCTCCTCAGGTGTTGGTCCAGCAGCGTGGTGCTCTCGTAGCAACTGAGCAGCGAGGTCTTCGGCAAAGGCATTTAGGCGGTTGTGGAAGAATCTGTAATCTTGGGAATTCTCGGCTTGGTTGACCTCAGATTCGGCTATGATTTCCTCAATCAGGTTCCTTTGGTGTGGGGTGTAATCATTGGTGGAGTTAATGATAATGCTTGTCATTATAGGTATGTCGTTTTCGAATTCTTCAATAGCATTTATCATTTCCTCATGGTTGGAGATAGTCGGAATTTGAGGAGAAGTGGGAACAGTCGAAGATGCAAGAAGTTGGACAGACCGAATATCTATTGGAACATCAGTATAGATGATGTCATCGTCATCACTCTCCTCAGCTGGAGTATCCCTAGCCTGGAAATCAGGGAACTCAACACTATCGGATGGTGGAAGGGAGTCATCAGTAATCTGAGATATCGGCTGAGAGGAATCCATCTCGATGTCTTTTTCCTCCTGAGAATCAGAATCACGGCTAGATCCGGATGTACTTCCCTTCTCGAACTGACTTCGAGGTGCAGATGCGTCAAAGGTTTGAATCCTTTGGGGAAGTCGGGATGCTTTATATGCTGCAATCTTTCTCAAGAGTTTGTCTCGAAGCTCCGGGTGCTGTGCGGATAAAGCTATAGTCTTCTCAATATTCAGCAGAGCGTCAAGTCGAGGAGACACGAGAGGTTTGGCGGGATCAATAGCTGATGCAATTAGTTTCTCCATGGTGAGACCAAATTCTGCATCTTGAGAGTGATCAGTCGGTGGATCTTCATCTGATTCATCTTGTGACAGAGGGATGAAGTTCTCGAGGTTCTCGATCTGCATAATTTCTGCTGTCGGTAAATATGAGTCAGGAAGGTATTGATGGGGTGGTGTGGACTGATATACTTCCTCGGGCTCTGATTCTTCTTGTTCTTCCTCGGATTCTTCCATTTCTTCTGGTTCCGTTTCTTCCATCTCTTCTTCATCCTGCTCTGTTTCAGGTTGTTCCTCTTCTTCTTCATCCTGCTCTGAATCTTCCTCCTCCTCCAATTCTTCTTCTGGTTCTGATTCTTCCATTTCCTCGTCTTCTGATTCTGACTCTTCAGTAGCTGAAATAAGACAAGTATGCTCGTATGGCCTGTAGGGTTCTGGCTCTGAATCAGAAGTGTCATCATCCGAAGTGACTCTGCCCATGGATATTGCGTATATCTCTGCATGCTCCATTATTGAACAGTCGTTCTGATCAATCTTGTATGATATTGTTTGTCCATGTGCTCGTAGACTAATAACCTGAGAATATACGTCAATAACAGCACGTGCAGTATTCATGAATGGCCTACCTAGGATAATGGGTATGTTAATGTCTTCCTGTATATCCATCACTACAAAGTCAGTGGGGAAATAAAACCTGTCAACTTTTACCATGACGTTCTCAGCAATGCCTTTCGGGTATCGGACTGATTGATCGGCAAGCTGGACACTCATTTTAGTGGGCTGGAGAGGTCCTAATTCTAATCTGGAGTAGAGCGAGTAAGGCGTCAGATTGATACTGGCTCCAAGATCGACCAAGGAGCGTATTGTGCCTGAGTGATAGATGGAACAGGGTAAGGTGAATCGTCCCGTGTCTCCTAGCTTTTCCGGTAAGGCATTCTGGATGACGGCTGAACACTCGGCGTTCAGGGAGACTTTAGGAGTGGAAGGAATCTTGTCCTTAGTTGCCAGCATTCGTCGGATGTACTTCGTACTAGAAGGGATTCTAGACACGGTGTCTAAGAATTTTCCATCAAGTTTGAATGACTTGGTATTGTATTTCTTGTGCAGGCTGTTAGGGAAGGGAATTTCAACCTCACGATTCGGCGTGGGCATTGATTTGGTCTCAACTGTCGGCGGGACAGGAGAATGTTCCCTTGGAGAAGCAGTCATAGAAGGAGTTGGTTTATCAGAGTTTAAGGTCTTGGCTTCCTCGACGTGGGGGTTCTGAATAGTATTGCTTGGTAAGGTCCCTTGCGGTCGGGTATCGAGACGTTGGGCTAACTAACCGATCTGGTTCTCAAGGCTTTTCAGGACCGAGAGTTGATTTCGAAGGAATAGATCAGTTTGGTCTTGTCGAGCCGTAGTCTTTTGGTTGAAAGCGATCTGACCTTGGATGAATTTGTTGAGGTTGTCATCAGTACTCGTGACTGGAATGATGGTCTTTGCAGGTTCAGCAGGCTGGGTATCCTCAGTAGCGGTTAATGGAAGTGGTTGATTGTATGGAAGTTGTGGTTGTTGGGGGTACGTCGGATATCGTGGCTGAAACCTGGGCTGGAAAGGGGGTTGGTTGTTCCGTGGAGGATATTGGTTTCCTCGAGTTCGTGGTGGTGAAGTTCTAGCGAAACCGGGCGGATTTTGAGGTCTGACAGGAAACTGGGCATAGTAGACTGAACCGTCGGTAGGATCTTCGTACTCAACCTCGTATTCTTCAGCGGGATGGTTGGTACAGTTCTGGCAAGCCTGAACTTGGTGGATTTGCTGTGGTTGTTTCTTCAGATCTGCTATTTGTTTTGTCAGAGTCTCAATTTGATCGCTCAGAGACTTAATGGCTTCAGTTTGGCGGGTGTTGTTTGCGGAAAGGGGTAATGATGAGGATTTCTCATCAGACTTCCAATCGTGGTGATGCATCGTCATATCCTCAATCAAGCTCCATGCTTCATCATCAGTAAGTTTCATGAAGTTTCCTTGAGCTGCTGTGTCAAGATTGATGCGATGGTTAGGATCAAGACCTCGGTAGAAGGTGCACACCTTGTCAGTCTTCGTCATTTGGTGGTTTGGACATTTTCTCAGTAAACTCTTGAATCGCTCCCATGCTGAGTAGATAGATTCATCGTGGGCTTGTTGGAAGTTTGCGATGTCATTCTTTGCCTGAGTTTGTTTGGACGGGGGAAAGTATCTAGCGAGAAACTTATTACCCATGTCGGTCCATGAGGTGATTGAGCCGGTCTCAAGTCCCTCAAACCAGGTAGAAGCATGTAAAGCGAGAGAATAGGGGAACAAGTATAAGCGGATGATATCCTGCTCAACCTCATTCTGCTTATAGGAGTTTGAAACCTGAATGAATTTGTCGATATGAGCGATGGGATCATCACGGGGTAGACCGTGGAACTGGCAGTTATCTTTTATGAGTTGTACGATGTGGTGTTTAAGCTCAAAAGAAGCTCCGTCAATCACTGGATAGCTAATCGGTCCTCCTCGTCCTTCGATGGATGGTTTGGTGTTATCGGCGAGAGTAACACGAGCGGCCATTTGTGGAAAACGGGAACGTATTTCTTTGCGGATGGTACGGATAATCGACTCAGGATCGGGTATGAAAATGAGAGATTCAGATCCGGATGATCTGGTCGAATATCGTTGTGGGATATGGGAAGATATTGTCGGTTGGAACAAAGAAAAGAAAATAAGAATGGGAAAGAAGTATCACTAAATAAAAAACTCGTCTGGATGCTTCAGAGTCTTACGATTAACTCCCCGGCAGCGGCGCCAAAAACTTGTCGTCCCTCGATCAGTCACGGTCGTCAACGCAACGGAAAGAGGACACGGCAGTGGAGTTTTAAATTTATAAGAGCTGGGGACCTAAGTTTTACTACGGCTGTATAGCAGCAGTATGACCTAGGGTCGTTCTTCAAGCTAATCGTATTGTGAAACGGGAGTATCAAGACAAGTCGTTTATTTTAGTGATGGGATTTTAAAACAGAGTTTGAGTGGGTTTTTGTTACTTAGGTCCGTATTTTAAAGCAATTAAATAAAAAGTAAATAAATGGAAAATAAAAATAGGGATGAAATCAGTATGGAGGATATGTGTCTGTTATGACTTCGTTAGCTTATGCGGGGGTGATGCTAGGGTTTTAATATGAAAACGTCTTTTAAAGGTTTGTGTCTTATCTAAGCTTAATTGTTCGTAGTGTAAACACTAGTACCCTACTGATTGGGGAAACCAATTAGTATGTCACTGAATACTAGGCCAAATTGAGTCTGATCGGAGGAGGATGCTCAACTCTTCAACGTTATCCAGTGATGGAGTAACGACCCTTCTTGGAATGTTAGTTCCTGGGTGCATGAGATAGAGTAACATACCCACTAAGGTTCCGACCTTTCTTAACACTACGGGGATAACAAAGTTAGACAAGGCATTTAAGATTAAGACTTGGTTTTGGTGACTATTAACTTTGTATTAATGGTTATATTTTAGTCTAGAGCTTTCATCACGGTGTACAGTGCGACTATGCATTTCCACAGTTTTCCAGACCCAAGATGTACTAACGGTGTACAGTGCATCTGAGCATTTCTACAGTGTTCCTGATCTTTAGGTGTACTAACGGTGTACAGTGCGATCAAACATTTCCACAGCTTTGAAGTCAAACCAGGATGTGACACAGTCTTCAACCACCGACATTTCCTTAGCTCTACGTATTTGTACTTCACCAAAGGTGTTTCCAACGTTACACGAAGTACAGTGCCGTTTATTGTGGTCTTTCCGGGATCACATACTTTATGGTCACTCTAGACTAGTTTAAACTACGTTTGTATTAAAGTCCAACCATCTATGATATAAACCAGCCCTCACTATTTCCCAATAAATCCCTGATTGATTCACGGTGTACTATACGAAAGGTTTTAAACAGTATTTCCACAGTTACGCAATTCAGACCATGTTTACAGTTTCAGAAAACATAGATAGGTAGTGACCGTTTGATCAAGGTTCGCGACTCCTTGTCATAAAGGTTCTAACCACGTTTAATTGGAGGAAAGGCGATTTGGTTTAGAAATTCATAAATACAAGATTAATAGATCACCGGTTTTCATTTATATAATATAACTGGAAACATTATTTCCACAACGGATTGTGCCCACGACTTTCATAGCTTCCACGTTCCGTACTACACACATAAGTGATGATTCCGGCGCTATACAAATGAAAGCCGTATAACGTTACCTCCGTTATTTCATAATGTTATCCAATTATATGTTTAAAGCAGCATCACCCCACACATATATAAACTAACTACATCATAACAAACACACAAGAAAACTACTCACTACGCATAATAACAGATCCTAAATCTATCATAATAACAATAGCAATTATCATTATAACAGATAAGGAAAGAAGTAACCGTTAATAAAGCGTAGATTGAATAAGCGTTTAGAGAGAGAGTGCAAGCAGAACTTCCGCAATATCCTTGATAATATTACAATAAAAGCCCCTGGACTATTCCCTATGCTATTACAAAAGTAGCCCCTCCGTTAGTTTCAGTTAAATATTAACTGAGAACTAACTGGATCTAACCCTAATTTCTAGAGATAGAAAGAAAGAAAGAGAGTTTAGAGAGAGAGAGTGTGTGAGAGAGAAAGTGGAAATGGAGAAATGAATGGAATGGTGAAGTTTGTAGAATGATGGAGGAGTGGCCTCCTATTTATAGGCAAAGCTTGAAATCAGCCGAACAACTCCCGAAGCACGCACGTACAAGCAAACGAAACACAAACGAGCAGCATATGGGGGACATAGGGCCGTATACGGACTTCATAGGGCCGTATACGGTGTATAAAGGGCCGTATACAGTCTATGAAGGGCCGTATACGGTGGCCAAGGCCGTATACGGCTTCCGTCTGATTTCGTTCGTTGCTTAAAACGCCCGTATCTCCTTCGTTATGCGTCCGTTTGACCTGATTCTTTCGCCTGTGTCTTCGTAATTCCGTTACGCTTCTAATGGTGCCAATCTCACTGAAATTGGATGTGTACAACTTTAGCATAGCCGAAATCACTTTATAGGAGTTTGTAATCGTCCAGTCTTTTCCGTCCTTTGTCCGATTTGCATGATTCTTGATTTTCTCGTCTCGATTTTACCTATTACATCATATCATAAGGTTAGAATATGTTTATCATAGGATAAATGAGGGTGCGAGAGTTGGTTGCTGTTTATTTGCTCCGTTTTGTTCGTTATTCGGATGTTTTTACTGATTTTTGTAGCAACGTCTATTTTCTGAGCACTTTAGTGAATTTTGGTAAATAATGATTGTTTTGGAATGTTTTCACTAAAGATGTGCCCAAAAAGTGTGGAATAATGGCTTTGAAAACATGACTTTTTGCGTCACATCAGGTGTGTTGGTTCAAAGAAACCAATTCGTGAAACAGCACAACTCTTCATATTGTGTCTGTTAGCATATTATATTTATGTATTTGATTACTAGAAACATGTAACCAAGATTCAGAAAGATTAATTTATATAGAAAGGGTTCAAACCAATTTTCTTGTGTTCCTGATGATGATTCTCGAGTGATGATTAATTGATAACATGATGCATGACGTTTGATATGTTAACGATCTTGGAAGTGTATGTGGCCAACCTATATAAGAGTGGTATCAGAGCGAGGAATCAAACAACAAATAAATCACGTTGCAATTATCATTCAAAGAATCAACCTTGTACTGAATATCACAAACCTGAAGAGGGCAGCCATGGATGAGAAGATGCCGATCGAAGAGAAAGTGATAATAGAAACGGTTACACCACCAAGATGGCGGTTAACCAGAAGAAGATACACCAACGAGAGGAATGTTTTGTTTGTGATAAACAACAATCGGAAAACTTATTACAAAGATCGAGGCAAATATAATCACCTTAAAAATTCCCTTCTTGATAATTTTCTCATGGAAACAAATCTTAATTCATATTTTATAATTCCATAGGAAAATACAAGGCCGGAGGGGAAAGAATCAAGCAAAACGGATAAAAGACGGAGAAGATGTGCAGTTTGGAAGCTAACCAATCGTCATCCGGAACACGCAAAAGTTATACACATCCAAATTTGGCAAACTTAGTGTCATTTGAAGCGTAACGGAAAAACGAATCCAATGGTACAAGAATCAAGCGAATCGGGCTTAGAACGAAGAAGATACGGGTGAAACAAGCAACGAACGGAGCGAACGATGGCCGAAACAACCACCCCCCCCCCCCTAGAGGCCGTATACGGCCCTCTAAGTACCGTATATGGCCCTCTAGGGGCCATCTGCCTTGACTTTGTGCTTGGTAGATGGTACCCTAGGGCCATCTAACCCCCCCCCCCCCCCCCCCCAATTGCTCGCTACCCCCGATTGTGCTTTAATACTTGTATTTTGAGCTTTAAGACTTGAACACCACCTCCACCTCTTCTCCTATAAATACTAGCCTCATTTCCACCATTTCAACACCTCTCACACCTCATTTCTCTCATCTCTCTCTCTCTCTCTCTCTCTATAGATTTCTTTCTCTCTCTAGTTTATTTCTCTCTCTAGAAAATAAGCAAGTAGGGAATAGTTAGCGTAGGAGTTTTATTTAGATTTTGTACGGAGATACTCCGAGAGTTCAGATTTGTGAAGATTTGTCTGTATTACTCTTCTATTCAGGTTTAATACAATCTCTCGTATTTATTCTTATAATCATGTTATCTTATATAATATGCATGCTTAGGAATGAATGCTAGAATTATGCTAGGCTAGACAAATCTGTGTTTGCTGTGATGTACGCAATGTTAGAATAGTTATGATTTAATTACCATGCTGTTACTCTGCCTGTATGAATACAAACTGTTTGTGAACTTATAAGCTGAACCTCTGCCCGTTTATCTATCCAACTTATGATGTGGTTTGAATCCTCCTCCCTAGAACCTGGCCAATTACTAGAAGTAGGAATTCCAACTATTATGTGTATGATGATCAATGAACTCAACATGGCTGCTGTTCTCTTGATTGAAACATATCCGAGAGACACAGAGCATAAGAGTCGAGATAGATTAGGTTCATGCTTGTTTGTTGCATATCTTTAAGATAACTTCCGGGATATCCATGATTTAATCTTTAGGTCAACTGATATGATACTAGTATACCGTTCTATTGCATGTTCTTGTTTCATTGTTGCTTAGGTACTGTATGCTAGATATATCCACTATCGTTGATTGAATGATTAGGTTTTCATGAATGATTTATATTCAATACAGATAGATTAACATGCATGCAATAGCTATGATGATTTATATCATTAATGATGAACAATTCAACTGATCGTCAAACAGACTTTCCCAACTGGTTCCTCGGGTTAATCCCTGTTCAGGTTCTTGTTCACTGAACAATTCATGCCATGATACAGACGTCTCTATTGATGTTTGAGATTGTGGACCTGGACTCGAGGATAGTTGTCAGTTGAATTGGTCTGTACATTTGGGAGAACTTCCGGTGTACTGTACACTCTATAACTATTATCCATGTGACATATTTTGTATCTGATTGCGGACAACTCTACATTAGTTACTTAATAGGATTGTAGTTATAGCTCATTGAGAAATATAGGTAAACGTCTAGTAGAGTAATATGGAACCCTGATTGATATAACGGAAAAGCTGTAAAACGTCCAAGTATCCGGTATAGCGTTGGAACCACCTCTGGTGAAGTACAAATACGTGGAAGTCGAGGAAAGGCCGTAGGCACAATACTTTATATCAGTTCAGAATCCGAGAACTCGATCCCACTGGAATTAGTCATCACAACTAGTAGCCCTATCCCTCATAACTATTCGTTAAATAACATTGTCGTAGTCACAATAAACACATTCATCATTTTGTCTCTGCATTCTCCGTACAACCCCCTTTTAATTTAGTTTTTAATTTTAGTAGTAATTAGGAAAACCAAAACCCCTATCAAAAGTTTTTTAAAAAATCCCAGCTAAATTACAAAAGACGACTAATCCACCTAAGATCCCATGCCCGTTGTAGTTTGAAGAACGACACATGAGTCATACATACCGCTTACTGCTCTTTTAGGTCTATAACTAGTATAAAACTTAGGATCTCCGCATTATAAATATAAAACACCCACTGGTGCTCGCCCTAGTTGACCGGACCAATGACCGGAGTAAAATCCGACCGACCCCTGGGACGCCATCAAGTTTTTGGCGCCGCTGCCGGGGATTACAACGACCGATTTTAGGTATTTAGTTATCTTAGTTATTTAGCGATCCTTCCGGAAGATCAACATCATCCGAGAGTTACCTGCTTTATCCTTAGGTTAATTAGGTTAATTTAGTTTAGATTAGTATAACTTTCCTTCCCAAAACCCTAATTTCTTCCGAATAAGTTACGATGAACCATATCACTCTCGCCTCATCAATCAAGCCACTGCTAGAGGGACGAGGAGGACCGATCGTAACACCAACAGATGAAACCCTTGAAATTAAGCCTCACTACATTAAAATGATTAAACGAACTTTTGCCAACCCGTATGACCATCCAATTAGCAGATAGATCAGTTAAACTCCCCCGTGGAATTGCTGAAGATATTATGGTCCGTGTTGATAAATTCGTCTTTCCAGTTGATTTTGTTGTTATGGATATTGAAGAAGACACCCAAGTTCCACTCATCCTTGGCAGACCTTTTTTAAACACTGCCAAGGCCGTCATCGACGTTAATAAAAAATCTTAAAACTCCGAGTTGGAACTGAAGAGGTCACCTTCAATGTTGATAAACTAATGAAACAACATATGGGAGAAGATCTTGGTCTTGTAGATTCTATGCAGGAAATAATTGAAGAACACTTGGAAGAGATCCTCGCAGTAAGCAGCACTGACCCCCTTCCTAATACTATCATCACAACAAGGAAACTCTGTGAAGAAGGTGCAGGACTATGCTCGGCTATCTCGGATTCCTCCACCGCATCAGGAGAAGTGCTACTACCTTTAAAGAATTCCAGCCCGCATCTCAAGAAGTCCATCATGACTGCTCCGCTTGGACATGGCACTCCAGTGACTCTCTTAAGAAGGAACCCTACTCATGCAGTGCATAATTCATCTCTCTCACAAGAAGAAATTCTAAAGACTCTCAAAAACATGGAGTCAATGCTTAAACCAACTACTTCGCAACTATCTGAAAGTTGTGAAAACATGAATCCAGAAATCACCATCAGCACGTCTTCATCAGCTCAATTTCAGAGGTTTGCATTCACTGAAGACAATAATGTAATAATCACTGAAGACAAAGCAACCTCTCAATCCTCAAAAGTAAAATATGAGCTGAGAAAAGATGAGCTGTCTAACAATATAGAATGGGTTGAGATAGCATCAGCCGACATCCCAGAATCTCGTGCAGTTGAGTCAGAATACCAGATGAAGTATGATGATCTTAAAAGAGACGAGATTGTAAGGATGAAACCTTCCACTAAAGAACCACCCGAATTGGAACTTAAGGAACTTCCCCCGAACCTTGAATATGCTTTTCTTGAAGGAACCTCGCACTTACCATTTATCATATCCAAAGATTTGAAGCTTAAAGAGAAAGCACGACTCATACAGGTTCTGAAGTCACATAAGAAAGCTATTGCTTGGAAGATCTCTGACATACAAGGGATCAGCCCAAACTACGGTACGCACAAGATCTTAATGGAAAACGACTTCAGACCATCCGTTCAAAGGCAAAGGAGTGTCAACCTGAAGATTCATGATGTGGTCAAAAAGGAGGTTATCAAGCTTCTGTATGCTGGTCTAATTTACCCTATCTCATATTCCCCATGGGTTAGCCCAGTTCAAGTCGTCCCAAAGAAAGGAGGTATGATGGTCATCGCTAACGAAGACAATGAGTTGATTCCAACACGAACCGTCACCGGTTGGAGGGTGTGCATTGATTATCGAAAACTAAATGAAGCTACACGAAAAGATCACTTCCCTCTACCGTTCATTGATCAGATGCTCGAAAGATTATCTGGAAACGAATTCTACTGTTTCCTCGATGGTTTCTCTAGCTATTTTCAGATACCCCTCGATCCGAAGGACCAAGAAAATACAACGTTCACTTATCCCTATGGAACATTTGCTTACCGACGCATGCCTTTTGGTTTGTGTAATGCACCTGCGACCTTTCAAAGATGCATGGTAGCAATCTTCCACGACATGATTGAACAATACATGGAAGTGTTCATCGATGATTTTTCCGTCTTCGGAGATTCGTTCACCACTTGTCTTTCTAACTTGGATAAAATGCTTACTCGATGTGAAGAATCAAACCTCGTTCTGAATTGGGAGAAATGTCACTTCATGGTGAAAGAAGGCATAGTTCTTGGACACCGAATATCAAAGTATGGAATCGAAGTTGACAAAGCAAAAGTTGAAACTATCTCAAAGCTTCCACCCCCTACTTCTGTGAAAGCCATCCGAAGTTTTCTAGGTCACGCCGGATTCTACCGTCGCTTTATTAAGGATTTCTCTAAGATATCCCGACCTATGACTCATCTTCTCGAAAAAGATACTCCATTTGACTTTACAGATGAATGTCTCCAAGCTTTCAACTACCTAAAGGATCAGCTTGTACATGTACCGATCATGGTTGCTTCAGACTGGAGTCTTCCATTTGAAATCATGTGCGACGCCAGTGATTTTGCAGTTGGAGCTGTACTGGGATAGCGGAAGGAGAAACACTTTCAACCAATTTACTACGCCAGCAAAACGCTCACAGACGCTCAAGAAAACTACACAACTACAGAGAAGGATCTGCTTGCGGTAGTATTTGCTTTTGATAAATTCCGTTCTATCTAATCTTATCCAAAACTATTGTCTATACAGATCACTCCGCTTTGAAATACCTTTTCAAGAAGCAAGAAGCCAAGCCACGCTACTACGATGGATCCTACTCCTACAAGAATTTAATATCGAAATTAAAGACAAGAAATGAACAGAAAACGTCGCGGCTGATCATCTTAGCCGATTGGAAAATCCATCTATGGAGAAGTTGCACGAGAAAGACATTCAAGACCAGTTTCCCGAAGAACAACTCATGACTATCGGAGGATACCAACAAGGATCACAATTCTCACATAACCCTTGGTATGCTAACTACGCCAATTATCTGGTAGGAAACATAGTGCCAAAAGGGATGCCAACCTCTCAAAGACGAAAATTCTTCCGAGACGTAAAGAACTATTACTGGAACGATCCTTATCTGTTTAAGGTATGTCCAAATCAACTTATTAGAAGATGTGTCGATGGAAAGGAGGCAGACCAAATCTTACACCTAAGCAACCACGGACCTACTGGAGTACATCATGGTACCTACATGACTGCACAAAAGGTTTATGATGCCGGCTTTTACTGGCCAACCATATTTCGAGACGCTTACGACCTGGTGAAGCGCTGTGATATCTGTCAAAGGCAAGGCAATATCTCGGCACGAAACGAAATGCCACTCACCAGCATCCAGGCCGTGGAGATCTTTGATATTTGGGGATTAGATTTATGGGACCATTCCCTAAATCTAACGGCAAAGAGTACATCTTAGTTGCAGTTGACTACGTCTCCAGGTGGGCCGAAGCTCAATCTCTTCCGACCAATGACGCAAAAGTAACAACCCAGTTCCTCAAAAAGCTGTTCAGTCAATTTGGAACCCCGAAGGCTATAATCAGTGACCGTGGCACTCATTTCTGCAATACTCAATTCATGAGGGTGTTGCAGCAGTATGGTGTTACCCACAAGACTTCGACGGCTTATCACCCCCAAACAAACGGGCAAGCCGAAGCTATAAACTTAGCTTTGAAAAGGATTCTGGAAGGAACTGTCAGAAGTCATGGGCATAAGTGGATCGAAAAATTAGACGACGCGTTGTGGACATTCAGAACTGCTTACAAAACACCATTAGGAACCACACCGTATCGGCTAGTCTATGGCAAGGCATGTCACCTTCCGATAGAGTTGGTGTATAGGGCCTACTAGGCATTAAAACATTGCAACTTGGATATTTCAGCAGCTGGAGAGCAACGGAAAATGTAGTTGAACGAGTTAGCCAAATTACGGGATCAAGCGTACGATAGTTCGCTGAGCTTTAAAGAAAGAACCAAAAGGATCCATGACGCTAAACTGAAGCCTTCTAAGTTTAAACCAGGAGACAAGGTGTTTCTCTTCAATTCGCGATTCAAGAAATTCTCCGGTAAATTCAAAAGTAGGTGGAGCGGACCGTTCACAATTTCAAAGGTATTTCCTTATGGTGCAGTCGAACTCGAGGCACCAGAAGGTAATTTTAAGGTTAACGGTCACCTCTTAAAGCATTACATTGAAGACTTTCCCATCAAGGAAGATGTCTATATCTTTGAACCTTCATGAGTCTTCGGTAAAGGTACAAAGAGTCAAGCTAGAGACTCGTAAAACAAGCGCTCTTGGGAGGCACCCCAAGCTTATCTTTATTTTATTTCCTGTCATTTTTACTTTTTAGTTTATTTTTAATTTAGTATGTTTATCGCTAATAGAATATTACATATTTGCAACTTATCAGACTACAAACTACATTTTCACAAAATCAGAGATAAGTTTTGATTATGCAAAAGCCAGAACTCTAATGACACGAAATCTTTATAACCATATCTTAAAATATCATCTGTACTCTGCGCATTTGTACTTATCATTATTTTGCATTACCTGTTTATCTTTTTTGTTTCAGGATGGACAGCTCCGGTGACGCACGAGAGCACGTTGTTGAGAGACTACCCAGGCGTCGCAGACATCACAGACGTGGAGATCAGAGTAAGGGAGGCCACCTTCCTCGCCGACAGAGATGTAGAGCACGTAGATAGAGGAGAACCATGCTCACCATACCGGAGGAGGACTTAGTAGACATCCCGATCTTTCATGAGGAGCCACCCGTTGAGGGGCTCCCATCACCTGCTTGCCAATCAGCCCCTATACCCAATTTTGAGTACGGGATCACTCTTGGTGACCCTGCTGCAGTATAGGCCCTCTTTCGGACGCTCTCTATTCAGTATGATGTCATGACCGCCCTCTGTGAGCATGTGGGATTCCCGAGGCCTTCTGCCTGTCCGTTCCATCTTGGTCCGGACCCAAGACCGTCTCGCCCACCATGCTCATTCTTCCCTCCTGCTGGACCTTCTACTGCTCCACCTGTTGCTGCCACTGACCCCACCACATCTCCAGGGAGCTATTCCACTGGCCATTCACTAACTGAGCAGTTGATGGCTATATTGGATGTGCCTACCCCGCCTCCTGCCTCTGCCCCTGGCATTGCTGTTGAGCATTTTTGGGCTATGATGGAGGAGCCTACTCCATCACCCACATCTGTCCTAGATTCTACTGTAGCTACTTTCGATCCTGACAGCGATGACTTACTAGATGATTTTTAGTTTATTTAGTATTATAACTCTTTACTTTTGTTTGTTACTCTTGAGAGATATTATGATATGGTGTTGTTTATTGCAGAACTTAGCTTTGTGTGGAATGGACGATCTTAAACAAGCCTGGTCATCAAAAAGCCAGCAAATCATGCACACCACTTCTACACGAATCTGGTCCTGTGTAAGTCCCTAGTTCTTGGATCGATAACGAGGTTATCTATAGTATTAAGGTGCGGAATCCCTTATTGCGTGTTATATGATTATAACGAATACTAATAAGCTTTGTTTCAATTGTTAATAACGTTAACCAATCAAAACCAAGCCGTTAGTCAATAAAAATTCGCAGGGGTTTGAATACTGAAGCTAAATTCGTAGATTGTTGATTGTAAAATCGTTATTAGGTTTTCTAAACCTAAAATCTTATTTATTCTCGGTTCAGTTCGCAAGTCTGGGCTCTGCGGACTGACTTAGTTCGCAGCCCATTGGCCTAGCGAACTGACCTCGTTCATTTACCACCTTGCGAACTGACCATCTTAATTCGCATCGCATCATCAGTTCGCAGTCCATATAATTATCGAACACTTATACTTATATAACAATAATATTAACTACAAAACTAGTATCATTCATATATATCAAAATTAAGATCAATGTACAAAACTTAATTACAAACTAAACGATATAACAAGCTAGAACTGTTGTCACACACATATGTCCCAACATACTCCCCCTTGACAATAGCTCTAGTTGTCTTCAAGTTTGTCTTCAATCTTCACTTGTACATCTTGCTTCCAGCATATATCTTTAACTTGATGCATGTCTTTACCATCTTCTGATAATCTCTTGATGCATCACCACATCCATAAGTCAACATGATCTTGTTCTTATATAACATAATCAAATCACTCTTGGAGAGATTCATCAAGTGTCGTCGGTCATATATGCGCAAGATCTCCTTTTCACCAGTCGGATAGTCATCATCAGCCTCAACCATAACAGCTTCACCTATTGCAGAATCTACACCCCAACTCTTCAAATTTCTCAAAATATTCTGAGGCATAGACTTCATAGGAATCTGCTATATGCACTTGACAGCTGGATAGACTTTCTGTCTACGTCTCCTTCCTGTTCGATGACTCTTTTCCTTCAACTTTATAGTCTTTCCGACTCTTGGCTTAATCCTATCAAACTTCATTGATCTACCCTCAGTCTTAATAATTCTTTCAACATACTTAGCATAATCATCATTACTCGGGTTAATCAGATCTAATCTAGCCAAGTTTTGAACTTCATATCTAGGTAAGGAACTGAATACAGCCAGCTTCTTCTCAAAGTATTGGACTCCATCATATTGCTTAATAGCACGTGGCTTCTTCTCCTTTTTCTTTTTGAGCTCACGTTTGCCTGTAATGTCAACCTCTTTCATAAAACCATCCAATAATACCAGACTTCAGCTCACATTTGCCTGTAATGTCAACCTCTTTCATCACACGTGGCTTTTTCTCCTTTTTCTTTTTGAGCATATCTTGTATTATCATCGGATTTCCAACTAAATGCTTTAGCTTTTCATCAATCTCATCAGTATCTCCTGTCTCTGAATCTGTAGAATCATTCTCAAATGCTTCTAGATCAATCACTGTTTCTCCATCTTCATCTTGGAATACAAACTCAGTGGCTGATGGGTTCACGACATGCTCATCTATATTCACATCAGGATCAGCACCTTCGTCTACCTCAAAAACAGAAATACCAGGAATACTCGTCCAATCCTCAGGAGGAACAAATTCTCCTTCTTCGAGATCATAATCGATTTCAACTTCAGCTTCATCACCATAGTCACTTTCCGAATCACTCAAGTTGAGCATTTCTACAAAATAAACAACCATGAATTAAATAATATTATAAATTCTATTATCAATTACTTATAAATCGTTAATCCTAGAATTTCTTTATTATCTAAATCATTTAACTATAAAACAATTATTACTTAATCTTAATCTTTTATAGATTATACCAATCTATCTAAGATTATAATTAATATATCCCTGTATACTATAACTGTTTTAAATAATTTCTAAGTACATTTGTAATAATAATATCAACTCTTTAATTGATTACTCTGAATCAATCTAAGAATTTCTTTATCTTTACAATTTCAAACACATAATGATTTCATAAAATAAAACTTTCATTGAATAAAAAGTTATATTACAATCAATCTAAGTTTTCATTTATCTAATCATTCTAAACACCTTCTAACTAACTTCCTTACCAGCATCAGTCGGTGCAACACCACTCGGACCAGCATCACTTCCACTAGGACCCGCAGACTCCCCCTGAAGTGTAGATAGCTCACCAGTCATTGAAGGACCAGTCGGCTCTCTATCCTTTGATGCATCGGGATCATCTCGGTCATCTCGTCTTGCTGTCCTCAGCTCATCACCTCTACAAGTCTCATCTAATGTAATAGTCTCCTCCTGAGACAACTTGTCCTTTTGCAGATCAGCAACCAAACGATCTAGCCTACCTATCTGCCTCTTCTTGTCAGCAACATCATCGACCAATGTAGTATTGGTCTTGGGTAAGGCAGTATAGGATTCACCTTGCTTGATAAGTGATGTGACTCAAAAAGTCATGTTTTTAAGTACTTATTTCCGCACTTTTTAGACTATTCTCTGGTGAAAACATTTCAATATAATCATTTATCATCAAAAATCACCAAGGTAGTCTAAATACAGGCGTTGCTACAAAAATCAGTTAAATCATCGGTTTTGCACGCAAACCGAGGCAAAAACAATCACCTTAAATATTCCATTCTTGATTATCCTATCAAATTAGATCTTAATGCATATCTTATAATTCAATAGGAAAATCCAAGATCGGAGGTGAAAGAATCAAGAGAAACGAGTAAAGAACGAAGAAGATGTACATTCTAGAAGTCTGCCGATCGTCATCCGGAACACGCAAAAGTCAAACACCTCCAAATTTGGCAAACTTGGTGTCATTAGAAGCGTAATGGAAAAACGAATCCAACGGTGCAAGAATCAAGCAAAATGGACTCCAAACGAAGAAGATACGGACGAACCAAGCAACCGAGGAATCGACGGAGGCCAAATGGAGCACCAACCCCCCCCCCCTCGGGCACCTAGGTACCGTATACGGTACCCTAGGTGCCGTATACGGCCCTTAAGGTGCCGTATACGGGGTGTGTTGCCTTGTTGGGTGCCGTTTCCCCTTGGTCCGCTTGCACCGTATGCTGCTTTGATGCTTGTATCTTATGCTTCAAGACTTGTACAAAGGCTACCACCCTTCTCCTATAAATAGTGACTTCATTTTCACATTTCAAACACACCATTCTTCACATACTTCTCTTTCTCTCTCTAAAATTCTCTCTCTAGCACTACTCTTAGGAGTTAGAGGAGAATTGTTCTTGTAGTAGTTTCTCTCTCTAGCACTACTCTTAGGAGTTAGAGGAGAACTAGAGAGATATAAGTTAGCGGTTAGAGCTAGTGAAAAGTTGTAATTGAGTAATCAAGCTGTAGCAAGGTTATTCAAGTCAGACTGTTGTAATCCTTAATATTACTCTTCTAATCCGGTGATATTATCTTACTTTCTTACTGTTATAATGTTTACTTTGTATGTTATTTCAGTACGATCTATGATTATTGCCATGCTGATTAGCTAGATTAATATGTGATGGTTGAAATGTAGATGTTAGGATTAGGGATGATGTTTAATTAATATATCTTATATATGATCGGTAGTTGTTATGCTGCATACATGTTTAGACTTATCCTGGATGTAGACTTAATTAATCACCCTTTCTGGTCTCTCACGTGACTGTTGCCTTAGGATAGGATCTGATCAACCCTAACTACGAATACACAGTTATCTCTTGTTTGTATGAAACTGTGGGTTCACCGTAATACGGCAAAATACTTGGTATAGCGTTGGAAATACCACTGGTAGAGTACAAATACGTGGAAGCCAAGGAAATGTCGGTGGTCTATCTCACCGTGGATTACCTGGAAGCAACCCTTCCAGACACGGGTCTAGGTCTTGTTAAGCCGTGAAAATGTTATAGTACACCGTTAAACTACCTCTGGTTATAAAGCTGTGTAAAGATACATTAGGTCTTTAAAACACCGTAGATATACCTAGGGTTAGAGTACTGTGGAAAATAAGGACACTATACACTGTACACATACATAGGGATGAACGACCGATGGCAAAGGAGGGTCTAATCCATGACGGAAGTATTAGAACTTAAACAGATAAAATATGAGTTAGGAATGAAAGCAAGGATGCCGCCTGTGTTCCCAGATGCTTAAAACCCCTAAACTCTACTTAACCGATAGTTTAACTTATTCAGCATACAACCAGTATTACTCTGTTAAAATTGGATAGACATAGGTGTTAAGAAAAGTCAGTGTTGTGGATTGTTGCCTTATTCCTTAACCCCATTCAGAGGGTCGCCTGGTCTCCGAAAGAGACGGTGAGGTGGGTCTGAAGATAGTCCCATCTGACCAGAATCAGGATAGCCTAGGATTCAGTGACATATGCTTTTGGGTTACACCTAGACGTAGGGTCCTAGTGTTTACACCGACCGTTTAGAAGATTCTTAATTAGAGTAATCACCTATCATCAATATAATATCATCCCGAAACCGTAATCGTCGAAGTTTCAGCAATCACTCTCTACCTGCTACTTATATTCTCGTTTACTTTTCTGCATTTTAATTTCTATCTTTAGATTAGATTAGATAAAACCAAACCCATACCTACCTTGTTTCTAAACCCATCCTATTGTCAAGTTATCTTTAGTAGGTTCCAATTCAATTCAGTTCGTTCTGATTTTGGACGACACTCGAGTTATACTTGTCACCTTACCCACAAGGTAGGTAGCTTGCATAGTTTGAGCCCAACAAATATAAATTTTTAAAACTAAACCTCTCGCGCATCTCGGTGGCCGTCGGAGCAACGATTCGGGATAAACCCCGACCGACCGCTGGGATCGCGACAAGTTTTTGGCGCCGTTGCCGGGGATCGGTTTCGTCAAGAATTGAATTATGCCTTAGATAATTAACTTTAGGAGATCCTTCCTTAAGATTATCATTACTTAGGAAGTTAATTGCTTTATTAGTTAGATAACTTAGTTCTTAAACCCTAGAAAATACAAAAAATTAGAAAATAAAAAACCCTAATTCTCCTTCAAACCTCATCTCTCCTCTCAATCAAATGATGACGGATGAGATGACAGCTTTGGTAGATGCGGAATTCTTTGACTGTCCAGAGTATGAGTCAAACTCCTCTGACGTTAGAGAGGTCTGTGTTAACCATGAAATTGAGAACCCAAAAATATCGAGCTTAGACTTAGGTTTTGATGAATCTCAGCAGAAGATTCCAGCTTCTGTTACTGTTGCTTTAAGTGGTCAACCCACACTTGACCCTGAGATTCTATCAATCTTGTCTAGGTATCCACACTATATTAGACCTGCTACTTTACCTGATGATGAACCGTTTGGAATTGAAGTATTCTTCGATCCACCCATGCCCTGGATGGATTTGAATGAACGTCTTCACTGCCTAGATGAATATTTTGAATACGATCTCCCCGATATTTTGCGAGCCCACCCCACTACACTTTATTCAAGTGTTGTTGCGGAAGAGAATCTCCAATATCAGGTCGAGACTAAGCCTAGGACAGAAACACCAAGCCCTAATAGCATTGGATTTAGGAACAATCAACCGGAATCTGAGATAGGCCATCACCTAGGAATTTCTCAAAGCCCCGATAGGAGAATGGATATATGTGCTGACTTTCTTAGAAATCTTAAGATATCCGACTTCCCCTTTTCGTAAGAACAGAGAAAAACCTTTGTGGAAATTGATAGGATGTTAAGATCTCTCCGTAGTGATTATAACAGAACAAAAGAGTTGTCATTAAAATCAGAGATATATCTCTTAATGGATTTATTAGCCAGCACCGACTATTCTCCTGTTTCACAAACAAAGATAAATCGTAATGTTGCGGCCCTGATTGATGAACTCGAATATTGGATAGAGAGAAACCCTATTAAACCTGCCTCAATTTCTGTGGATATTCCATTCTTTGCTGATCTTGCTTCTTATTTAATTAACGAATTGAGAGTTATTTTTCCTGAATCGACTGAGGAAGCTATTGAGTCTGCTTTCTTTGCAAAGAGGAAGGAGATTCATATCCAGCTAATTCAGTTATTTCAAAAGACCAGATTTCCATTTACAGCGCAACAAAAGATTTATATCAGGGAACTTTCGCAAGTGGTGCACACTACTCACGGAAACCCTGATTCCAACGAAGAAACGGAATTTCTACAAGTCTTAGGAAAATTACTCTTTGATCTTTGTTATATAGACACAGGATTCAGGGATGGTATTTCGAACCCAAAGAAGGTAAAACGAGAGTTTAACCGTTTCGTTGATGCATTGCTACAACTTGGTCAGGTAGAAAGAGAATTCTTAACTGAATTTGAGCGATACTATATTAATCCTGCCGACTTAATTTACAATGTCATCCGAGCTCTTAGAGGTACGTTTATCTCTCGCCACACCTTATCTTTGTCTAAAGCTTCAACCGTATCCAAAAGTGTCGTCTCGGACACTATCCGGTAAAACAGTAAGTCTGGTATGGACGAGCTTTCGTCTTTAACAAAGCGCTCTTGGGAGGCACCCCAAGCCTATCTAGGTTAATTAATATTAGTTAGTATTAATTTTAGTTTAAATTAATTTTTCGTTTTAAAGCTTTCGTTTAAAAATCAAGAAAACGTCCTTTAAACTTTAAACTCGCGCGATCCGCGTAAGTTCGAACTCTTCAGAAAAATTTAACAAAGTTTTAATTTTAAAATTTTGGTAAATTAATTATGATTTGTTTTAAAGTTTAAAGTACACAAATTATTGTTTCGTTTTTAAATAAACTCGTTTCATTTAAACGCAAAGAACTTTTCGCACGCAATTTAAAACACAATTTTAATTCGCGAATTTTTTTTATAAAGATTCGTATTTACTTTTGGTTACTTTATTAAAAATCTTAAAACCTTTCGAAAACCAATTGTACGTATCGCATCTTTCGCGTTTTAAATCGAAACGTATTTAAACCAAGAAGAGGGGACTCACTACCAAACAAAAAGTCAATTTTGGTCAACTTTCTCTCCCCCCTCTTCCCCAAAACCTACGGCCTCCATCACCACCATTTCCAAAACCTCCATTTCTCCACCATTTTTGATGATTTAAAGCTTCAAGTTCTTCATTTTATCATCTCTCTTGCATACATAACATCATTTCATCACTTGCAAGGTAATTCCTAACTCAAATCTTTAAATTTTATTAACTTTTAAAAAGTTAGGGTTTCAACTTTTGATCTATGAAATTCATGGTGAAAACTTGTGTTTTATAGTTCAAAAGTGATCTTGTATAGTTGCTTAACATGATTACATGCTTGATTGAGTAGATTACTTGATAATTTGTTACTTTGATCTTCAAGTGTTGACTTTAAGTGGTCAAAGTTGCTTGATTTGTTGACTTTTGATAACTAGTGGCTCATTTTGACTTGTTTTGATTAATTCATGCTTAGTATGACTTGATAAACATGTTTATATGATTGCTAGTTTATTTTGAATGATCCTTAGAATTATTGAAAGATAAAGTAAGCATGTTATGATTAAAATTAACCAAGTATCATACTTTATTTTAAATCTTCAATTTTTAAATGGTGCTTGTGTTAATTAAATCATGGCAAGTTTTTTAGATTTTCAATAAATCATTAGTTAGCTTTTGGTCCTTTACTATTTTAATTATTCACCACCTTAATTAAATAAAGTGTTGAATATTTTTAATATGACCATCACACGTAAGCTACCGTCATTCATTTATCAAAATATTTAAATCTTGCAAAAATCGTTAAAAGTAACCGAATAAGTTAACACGTGTCTTTAACCATATGGTATTTGCATGAATAAATTAGTTTATGCTCTTTTTGGTTTACTTGATATATTTGAGGTAATTACATGGTTTTTTGCAAACCTCATGCTCACTTAGATTAAGTTGTCATGAATGAAAGTAAGAATATTTGCTAGTTGTTTGAAATGACGAGTTCACTTAGATTAAACGCTAGTATTATTATTACTTTAATACCCTTGGAATAGGTTAGACACTTATGGTTGCGAAAATTGCGGATTGAGGATTGGTTAGGCCTAGGTTTAGTTTAAAATAAATTGAGGATTTATTCATATTTTAAAGCCTACATTTCCAATTTTTGTTTAAAATTTGGAGATGTACTTAGCAATTTGTTATGACTTATGCATCTCATTTTCTTGTCAACAGATGGATCTATCAAACCCTTCGTTGAGGAAGCTTGCTTCATCCCCCGAGAATATGGACGATATTGAGAAATGGATGGGACGATACTTAGGGTCAAACAGAGTCATCATGTGGCCAGATATGAGACGCTTGGGTATTAGGGATGAGTTGGAAGAATTGATTAAGTATGATAAAGATGGCGAGGAACATGCTGCATTTTTCCATCTTTTCTCCATTGATGAGGCTATATACCGAGAGGTCGTCGCTAAGTTTATGATGACTTACGAGTTCCGAGAGAGATTGGAGATCACTGATAAGAAGATCGCTTTTCGGTATCGTGGGAAGAAGTATCGTATGACAGTGGGAGATTTCAGGGTATACCTTGGCTTTTACACACAATCACAGGCCAGTTCTGATTGGTTCACCAGCAGTTTCCAGTCTATCTCTAGTTTACCGTCACGGGATCACAAGGAGATATGGAGAGGATTGACAGGGACAAACTTCAGGAGTGGAGTGAAAGCTTCACTCATGACCCGACCAGTTCACCACATTCTTCACAAGCTCCTGTGCTGTACTATCTTTGGGAAAAGAGATGCTGGACCTGCTACATCAGAGGAGCTCAAGTTCATGGATGCGATCATAAGGAAGCAGAACCTGAATGTCGCATACATCATCGCGGATAGATTGTGGAAGGAGAAGAGAGAAGATAAACGCCACATATTCATGGGAGCCATTATCACGAGATTGTTAGTTGGCATGAGGATTCTCACTGACCGCCACCGTGAGGATTTCACCCATCACGCTAGTTCGCAGCCGTTTGACCTAGAGTACTGCAAGTTGATCAGGATGATTGATGAGGGACCTGAGAGACAGTGCTTATGGTATCATACTCGGCAGCCCATTCCTGGATGCTTCATGACCAGGAAGCGCATGACTATAGAGGATAGAGATGTTGGTCCCCAGCCACAGAGACCAGTAGCAGCAGAGATACCTGAGCCATCATGAGGAGCAGATACATCAGTACTGCCTACACAGGCCGTTGTGCATCACACAGATCCAGTCACTCCTCTTACTCAGTACTATCTATTACATGCTTTACAGGTTATCCGTGATCAGCAGGTTCTGACAGCTAGGACACATGGTACCCCTAAGCCTGATCACTTCCTATACAGATGTGGACCACCACCACCACCCACTATCCATACCGCCACTCACCCATATGCCACCACTCGCCCATACACTACATTCCCTCCACCACATCCACATACCTCCACTCAGCCACCACATCCATATAGACGCCCCCGCACACCTACCACCTACTCCGCACCATTACCTACTCACAGATCCACATCTGATATAGCCAGAGTCTACTCAATACACATACCATCACTATCCCATCAGCAGACATCATTGCCTCGTCCGACTGTACCCATTCCTACCCATGACCAGTATCCAGAGGCTAGCACATCATATAGACCAGATCTACTCTACATTGGCACCGATGCATTATTCACTGGTAGCGTCGGCCCTTACTTGGATTTGGGCCCCATCTTCTTAGATCAGGTTCCTACTAAGAGCACTCTCAGGAAGCTCTACCTTGATATGTTACGGACGGCAGGTGTTACTACTGAGGACATGCTCGCACAGGGTTATGATGATATGATGGCGCTTCCAGCGATGACCCTCAGGCAGATATTGATTCAGAGAGGATTACTACCTCCAGATGAGCAGAGAGTGTCCAGTGGACAATAGTCAGTCGCAGGACCCACAGCTTAGCCTGATGACATACCAGCAGAGGATCCTCCATTCTAGACTACTTATCTTTAGATTTGTATTTCATATCAATGACTTTTGTATTGTATTGATTACAGTGATCTCTATCTTGCACTTGGTTGAACTTTTGGGATATTTCTCGACCTATATGGTTGAGCTTTATTATGTTCATTGTAGTTACTTATTATGTTTGTTTCTTTATTTTAGAATAAGTGATTGAATGTGTGATGAATGAGAAATGAGCCCGCACGAGATGACGAGCTTTCAAGAAAAAGAACCGTGGTGTCAAAAAGGCAGACAACCAAAGAATTCACAACTGCGGACCACGGAACTTACACACATCTCGGGAGAGGAGCTTCGGTCTATCTTCTTCTGAAACTCGCACATGCACCGCAAACTCTTCAAAGATCTAAGTGTGGGATCTCAACCCACACTCCAAGACATCTTAGCAAGAATCGTCTCCAAATCTTAAATCACAAAAGTGTGAAATTCACTAATAAGAATTTCCACTTACATTATGGATCGACTCTTGGCTAAGCATGAATGAGAAGCGCTGTGCACCAGATAAAGACATGCAGAGCTGAATCACTCTTAATGAAGATCTTCGAATTCTCAGCTTTCGCCTCTAAACGTTAAATCGTCATCTGGGGAGTTTCTTACCTTTCACCTCGTTTTCATAACTTGATTCATTTTGTTATCTTAGGAATGCAAAGTAATCTATACTCTATCCTAAACTTATCACTAAGTGTGGGATTCCAATCCAAACCAAACACTTGAGAAATATTTTCTATATGTTCAAACTCTAAGTGTGGGATTATATTTTTCTAAATATAATCTCAACTCAAGAGAACATTAGGGACAATGTTCCTCTAAGTGTGGGATAGCAGGTATAGAATACCTTGAATTAGATGTTTTACAGATTTTAATGTCTGATTAGCTTTACTCAGAAAATGTTCCTCAAATTTTCAAAATTTTCAAACCTTTTTAAACAAAAATAATAAAGTATGAGCCAAATCATCCGATTAGCTCTACTATTTTTGAGTTACGATTTCTTTCGAAAAGGAACCATTTCTAATATGAGTTAGTTATTCAAAAATATTAGGGAAATTAAGGAAAAAATTTCTTAAATAAGTATTAACAATCTAAGGAGCATGGCTAGGCACATACAAACCCTAATTTGCAGTGATGTTTTGAGCCTTAAAAGCATTCATTTTAAATGCTACATTGTTCATTTCTTGTGTGTGCCGATGCTAGTTTCTCTAAATTAGAACTTGTTCCTGACATACGTTTCGAGACCACATTGGAGAGTACCATACGCGGTATAGGTGCAATTAGATGATCTCGACATTGCTTAGGATTTAACCCATTCTTACATACCTTTTCAAGCCCAAAACCCTTCCGATACTCATTTTTAGTATCGTTGATCCGCCTAGAAAACCCTGTTGAGTCTAAACCTTTCGTTTCTTCAAAACCCTATATCTTTAACCACTCTTCCCAAATTCCCAACAACTTATCTTGGAATTTCTAAGGTTATGAAAAACATCTTGAAGAATCTCTTTCTGAATTGATCTACTCCTCCGTGTTCACCAAAATTAGAAAATCAAGAGTGTGAAAAATTGGAACCAGAAGAAAAGACTCGAAGTAGTCCGTGATAAGAAAGAAGAGATTTCTGAAAGAAAATCAAAAAAATATCCTTGGAAGTTCTCTGGCAAAGAAGTTATGAAGAAAGAAAAGAAAAGAAAAAGCAGAAAAATAAAGAAAAGAAAAAAAAAAGAAAAAAGAAAATAAAGCTAAGTGCTTCAGAGTATCAATCTTTCAAAGAAAGATCCAATGAAATACGAGTAGCTATATTCTCCGTTCTACAATAAGTTTTTCATGATTCTTAGAATGCCTGGGATAAGCAACCCCTTACAACCAAAAATCACCACTATCCATACCCCTTAACCCTCACAACCATTACAACCCACTCGAATGTCTTGGGATAATTAGCACCGTTGTGACACCCGGTCAAAATAACCCAAAATTGGGTCCCAATTTAAACTTTTAAATCACGTATTATATACGTGTTAACACTTAAGCATTCAAGTATTATATATATATGTATATATATAAACCAAAACGATTATTCAAATAATCGCGAATACACGAATCTAACAAAACGCATAAACCCAAAATAGAATTTGGTGAAAAACATTTTTTTTCAAAGTATTATTATGGAGGATAATAACTAAGTAATCCGTTTGAAATTTAAATACATTTTAGATACAGAAAACTATCCGTACATTTTAAGTAAAACGAAGTTACAATTTTATACGTCCGTAAAAACATTTTTATAAAATATTTCAATTAAAAACTAATACGAATCTATTTTTAGGAAATTATCATCTCAAAACATTATACTACATAACGATCGGGTACACGAACACGGGTATAAAATACCCACCAATATCAATTATTGGAGCCGGTGTATATACCCGACTCCAATAATGCAAATACACACTCACGCATACTCCCTCTCATTTCTCACTCTCTGCTCTTTCTCTCTCGGATCAAAAACAACAACAATAACAACATCACAGCAACATCATCATCGTCATAATCATCTTCTTCACTATCATCATCATCATCGGATCATCATCATCATCCTCAAGGTTCCATTTTTAATTTTGTAAGAATCACTAACTTTTTCCTTTGATTTCGTGTTTAAAATACATAATATATCATGTAGTAATGTTCTATAGTTGCGGAAATTGGTAAAAACTAAGTTAGAACTCGTTTTGTTAAAAACCTGCACGAACAGACGTTGGAACCAGACTTTGATCTGGCGGATCAAGTCTTGCCGGATCCTCTTCAAATGTGCCCAATCCGGCGGATCCATCTAGTGATCCGGCGGATCCATCAAAATCATGCCCGATCCGGCGGATCCACTTAGTGATCCGGCGGATCCATCAAAATTATACTCAATCCGGCGGATCAACACATGATCCGGCGGATCCCCCGTTATATTTCATGATCCGACGGATCAACAAACGGATTCGGCGGATATTAGCTAAAACAGAACAAATATTTTTTTCGAAAACGTCGACAATTTCACAACCCAATTCAGGGTAGCTTCTCGATGAAAAATTTATTGTAATGGATTGGGCTCAAATTCGCACGGTCATTAGAAAACAACCCTGTGGTCAAGGCTAAGTACCTTAGCCTAGCCGGTTTTAGGCCATCCGGGGTCGTTTAGGGGTCGAAAATGGCATATTTCGGTTTTCGGACTTGTGCCAAATTTCGTAACTTATGAAATAAAGTGTAACGGATAAATAATAGACAATCAATTATACTCATTAGAATCTCGCGTGTTTAGGACACTAGGAGACTTCAGGGATTGTCTATTCCACGTCGGATATATTCACTGCTCGAGTTTACACAGGTGAGTCTCACGGCCCCATTTTCAATGTTTACATGTTTTAATAATTGGGGGAGATGCAACACAAATTGATTTCGTGATCACTGTTATTCGGTTAGTTAATTTAGTATTAACTCAAGTTATCTGCATTGTTATTTAATTCGGTTAATCGCGTTGGTTACATTGCTCGGTTATCATTGTTGTCTTGATTTTCATTGTACGGTATATGCACGAGTGTTTTAATTCGGTAAAGTCCTCATCAGTGTATGATTCATTAACTTAATAAGGCGCGATTGCTAAAGGATAGTACTATCATGGGAGTGACGTCCCCGTCCGGGTTGCTAGCTACAACCAAGTTAAAAACGGGCACTTTAGTAATTGTCATGGGTGTGTCACCAAATCGGGAGGCAAAGATCGGGTTAGGCTTTGAATCATAGCTCAGTGCAATACAAGTGTCGGTTATATCATGAGTCGGAAACCTTAATAGGTTTATCATTGTTCGGTTACATTGTTTATCATTATTCGGTTTACATTGTTTAATTATCGTCGGATAATCATGTTGATCACATCAATGTTTGTATTAAAACCTGTGAGATTCACCAGCTTTATAGCTGACCTTTTAGTGTTGTATTCTCAGGTGCTCATCAACAGTAGGAATGGTCTACAGGATAAGCTAGCTATCACGAGTCGCATGCATCCATTTAGACATGAAGATTTTCTTGCATTATATTTTGTATAATGGTTATGTATTAAAATCTTCTGAAATCATTTTGCGAACTCACTACTATGTTTCAAAATTATGACTTAAACTTTATAATACTTTTGTAATATATATAACGTCTCATGTAGAGTCGTTTGTTGTAATCTTGGTGTTTTGATATTTGATTAGTGGCACCCAAAACTCGCTTCCGCAAAGCTTAATTTTGGGGGTGTCACAGATTGGTATTAGAGCCTAAGGTTATAGCGAACTAGGTTGCATGTAGTGGGCCTAGACTATGACCGTTAGGCAGTATTCCTCATTAGATATAACTGGTTCAGGAATTTCGTCATACGAGTTTTATTTAACATAGCCTGATCAACTATGTACAATTAAATAAAGATGATGTAAGATCTGAAAGAGGTTATGTTGAACAGGAATGCATTAGTTGACTCTGATCACGAGAGAACCGGGACTCATAATTGTTTTATGCTAGACACGACTAGGTGGACGATATGTATATATGGTTTATACAATTAGACTATTATATAGTATGGATAATAATACGCCTCAGATACTTGTTAACATAATCAATGATTAGATACATTTTAGAATTTGCCAATGGTAAGTTGATCGAGTCAGGAAAATAGTACCGG
Source organism: Helichrysum umbraculigerum (assembly GCA_949592205.1). Taxonomy (NCBI): domain Eukaryota; kingdom Viridiplantae; phylum Streptophyta; class Magnoliopsida; order Asterales; family Asteraceae; genus Helichrysum; species Helichrysum umbraculigerum. The sequence continues at coordinate 76,922,298 of CATIUR010000003.1, forward strand.
GATGTGCCTACGCTTAGAGGGTCATCTCTTCGAAATAGGCATACCCTAGGTAGAATTGAACATTTCAATACCTTATTCTACACCAACTGGTCATCAGAGGACCATCATTCGTTCACCTATCAGTTTTAACTTTCGAATCCAATATTTCTCTAAGTACAAATCCTCTCCTACCCCTTATCACATTCCGCATAACTGCTGATACATGTACGGATGTAATATCCCTTTCACTTTTGTAAACCTTAATTCTCGTAATCATTTGAACTCGCATGTTAAATGATTACAATCTTCTTTATTCTACGCCGTTGATTGTCATTTGTGTTGTAATATATTACTATTATATATGCAACTAAGATGATCATATTCTTATACGAAACTCTGACATGTCCCTTATCTTCATTGAAGGAACATGCCTCCACGGCGCCAAAAGTTCACTCAAGCTCAGGTCGATCGACTGGTTGCTGACGCACTAAGTGCTGAGCGACAACGATCCAGCGGCGCTGAAACAACACCAAATGCCCCTGTAGTGAAACCCTGCACCTACAAAGACTTCCTTAACTGCAATCCTTTGAGCTTCAAAGGCACAGAAGGTGCCATTGGGTTGTTGCGATGGCTGGAGAAGACAGAGGCAGTCTTTCGCATCTGCAGCTGCCCTGAGAACCGTAAGGTCAAGTTCTCCACCTACACTTTCATGGATGATGCTCTGACATGGTGGAACACTTATGCTGACTCCATAGGCCAAGACATTGCTCTAGAAACTCCCTGGGATGAGCTGAAGAAAATGCTCAAGGATGAGTATTGTCCTAGGGATGAAATTCAACAGCTTGAGGCAGAATTCTGGAATCTCTCCTCTCAAGGGAACGACATTTCCAGCTACACCTCTCGATTTAATCAGTTGGCGCACCTGTGTCCATCTATGGTGGATACAGAATCCAAGCGAATTGAGCACTATGTCTGGGGACTTCCTCCACAAATTCAAGGGATGGTTACTTCATCCAACTCTCCTACATTTCATGGTACTGTGCGCATGGCACATAAGCTGATGACACAGATCGTTCGCCAAGGAACGTCTGTTGTCAAGGGTACTGTAAACCACCCTAGTGATAACAAGAGAAAACCTAAGGGAAATGCTGATAATCAAAGTCCGGCTACCAAAAAGTCTGCAACCATCAAGGCCAACACCTCTGGGTCTGAAAACAAGAAAGAGTACACTGGAACCAAACCCTACTGCTCAAAGTGTAAACGTCACCATGACGGGCCTTGTGGTACCCCGTGCGACAAGTGCCAGCGTTATGGTCATTCTGCTAAGGATTGCCGAGCGAAAACCTGTTTCGAATGTGGAATTGCAGGTCACTACAGAAGTGACTGTCCGAATCTAAAGGACAAGAACATCGGCCCTGCTCGAGGAAGAGCCTATGTACTCAGAACTAGGGAAACCAGAACCCTAGACTCATTGACTTGCTCAACACGGGTATGGTCACTCAATAATGACCTAATTACTTTACACTGTTTACATGGATAGATATTACTTGCTGCTTGATATCTTTTATGTTTTCCCTAAATCCTAAGTGCAAAATAGAGTTAGGGAAAGACGACAAGTTAGTTCTATAGTTTCTTTATGAGATGAAGTTTAGCTTACATAGGTATAGGAATAACATATCCTACAGTGTGTATACCGGAAAACATACCGGTTAACTTTTATACACTGAGTAACATTCCACGTAAAAACTAATGTATGCTAAATTTAGTTTCTGTAGGAGACTGATAGAGTCTAGTTTACGCAACAATCCTACTGACTATTACAAATTGTATGAACACATTACGACTCACTGAATTCGGAGGATTGTAAATACAAATCATAGTGATACTTATTAAGACGGACTGACCGTGTCACATGGGTAACGGTCGGGTAAAGAATTGGACTTCTCCATTATTCATTTGAGATCAGTAGGTTTAAGCCTAACAAGGGGAGAAGGATAAATCGGATGTCTTAGTATTAGACATATCACATAGTCGGTCTTAGAAACACGCGAATCTAGGTTTCACTGGAATTTCGGGACGAAATTCTCCTAACAAGGGGAGAATGTGACACCCGGTCAAAATAACCCAAAATTGGGTCCCAATTTAAACTTTTAAATCACGTATTATATACGTGTTAACACTTAAGCATTCAAGTATTATATATATATGTATATATATAAACCAAAACGATTATTCAAATAATCGCGAATACATGAATCTAACAAAACGCATAAACCCAAAATAGAATTTGGTGAAAAACATTTTTTTTCAAAGTATTATTATGGAGGATAATAACTAAGTAATCCGTTTGAAATTTAAATACATTTTAGATACAGAAAACTATCCGTACATTTTAAGTAAAACGAAGTTACAATTTTATACGTCCGTAAAAACATTTTTATAAAATATTTCAATTAAAAACTAATACGAATCTATTTTTAGAAAATTATCATCTCAAAACATTATACTACATAACGATCGGGTACACGAACACGGGTATAAAATACCCACCAATATCAATTATTGGAGCCGGTGTATATACCCGACTCCAATAATGCAAATACACACTCACACATACTCCCTCTCATTTCTCACTCTCTGCTCTTTCTCTCTCGGATCAAAAACAACAACAATAACAACATCACAGCAACATCATCATCGTCATAATCATCTTCTTCACTATCATCATCATCATCGGATCATCATCATCATCCTCAAGGTTCCATTTTTAATTTTGTAAGAATCACTAACTTTTTCCTTTGATTTCGTGTTTAAAATACGTAATATATCATGTAGTAATGTTCTATAGTTGCGGAAATTGGTAAAAACTAAGTTAGAACTCGTTTTGTTAAAAACCTGCACGAACAGATGTTGGAACCAGACTTTGATCCGGCGGATCAAGTCTTGGATCTGGCGGATCCTCTTCAAATGTGCCCAATCCGGCGGATCCATCTAGTGATCCGGCGGATCCATCAAAATCATGCCCGATCCGGCGGATCCACTTAGTGATCCGGCGGATCCATCAAAATTATACTCAATCCGGCGGATCAACACATGATCCGGCGGATCCCCCGTTATATTTCATGATCCGGCGGATCAACAAACGGATCCGGCGGATATTAGCTAAAACAGAACAAATATTTTTTTCGAAAACGTCGACAATTTCACAACCTAATTCAGGGTAGCTTCTCGATGAAAAATTTATTGTAATGGATTGGGCTCAAATTCGCACGGTCATTAGAAAACAACCCAGTGGTCAAGGCTAAGTTCCTTAGCCTAGCCGGTTTTAGGCCATCCGAGGTCGTCTAGGGGTCGAAAATGGCATATTTCGGTTTTCGGACTTGTGCCAAATTTCGTAACTTATGAAATAAAGTGTAACGGATAAATAATAGACAGTCAATTATACTCATTAGAATCTCGCGTGTTTAGGACACTAGGAGACTTCAGGGATTGTCTATTCCACGTCGGATATATTCACTGCTCGAGTTTACACAGGTGAGTCTCACGGCCCCATTTTCAATGTTTACATGTTTTAATAATTGGGGGAGATGCAACACAAATTGTTTTCATGATCACTGTTATTCGGTTAGTTAATTTAGTATTAACTCAAGTTATCTGCATTGTTATTTAATTCGGTTAATCGTGTTGGTTACATTGCTCGGTTATCATTGTTGTCTTGATTTTCATTGTACGGTATATGCACGAGTGTTTTAATTTGGTAAAGTCCTCATCAGTGTATGATTCATTAACTTAATAAGGCGCGATTGCTAAAGGATAGTACTATCATGGGAGTGACGTCCCCGTCCGAGTTGCTAGCTACAACCAAGTTAAAAACGGGCACTTTAGTAATTGTCATGGGTGTGTCACCAAATCGGGAGGCAAAGATCGGGTTAGGCTTTGAATCATAGCTCAGTGCAATACAAGTGTCGGTTATATCATGAGTCGGAAACCTTAATAGGTTTATCATTGTTCGGTTACATTGTTTATCATTGTTCGGTTTACATTGTTTAATTATCGTCGGATAATCATGTTGATCACATCAATGTTTGTATTAAAACCTGTGAGATTCACCAGCTTTATAGCTGACCTTTTAGTGTTGTATTCTCAGGTGCTCATCAACAGTAGGAATGGTCTACAGGATAAGCTAGCTATCACGAGTCGCATGCATCCATTTAGACATGAAGATTTTCTTGCATTATATTTTGTATAATGGTTATGTATTAAAATCTTCTGAAATCATTTTGCGAACTCACTACTATGTTTCAAAATTATGACTTAAACTTTATAATACTTTTGTAATATATATAACGTCTCATGTAGAGTCGTTTGTTGAAATCTTGGTGTTTTGATATTTGATTAGTGGCACCCAAAACTCGCTTCCGCAAAGCTTAATTTTGGGGGTGTCACAACCGTCCTCTTCCTAAGTGGTGGAGATCCGATTCTCGACCAAGCTTATGATGATGAGTGCTGCATGACTGGCTATTTGAGCGATTTCGATTGTGCTAGATTGATAGGAAACCCGATACACTATGAGTAAATTGAGTGACCACCTTTAGTGAGATCGCCTAGTCATGTGTACTCCAAGATCACGAGATTTGGAAAGTATGCCTGGGAAAGTCAATACTTATTTCTGAAAAGATCGTCTTAGCTTTCCCTATGTTCTTTAAATAAATTTCCCATATGACAAAATGGAAACTTTTTGGAAGTGCTCTAACTCACCTAAAATTTATAAAATGTTTTCACGGGACACAACTGAGTGTTGCTTGAGGACAAGCAACGCTTAAGTGTGGGATACTTGATGTGACTCAAAAAGTCATGTTTGTAGGTACTTATTTCCGCACTTTTTGGACTATTCTCTGGTGAAAACATTTCAATATAATCATTTATCATTAAAAATCACCAAGGTAATCTAAATACAGGCGTTGGTACAAAAATCAGTTAAATCATCAGTTTTGCACGCAAACCGAGGCAAAAACAATCACCTTAAATATTCCATTCTTGATTATTCTATCAAATTAGATCTTAATGCATATTTTATGATTCAATAGGAAATTCCAAGATCGGAGGTGAAAAAATCAAGAGAAACGGGTAAAGAACGAAGAAGATGTGCAGTCTAGAAGTCCGCCGATCGTCATCCGGAACATGCAAAAGTCAAACACCTCCAAATTTGGAAAACTTAGTGTCATTAGAAGCGTAACGGAAAAAAGAATCCAACGGCGCAAGAATCAAGCAAAACGGACTCCAAACGAAGAAGATACGGACGAACCAAGCAACCGAGGAATCGACGGAGGCCAAATGGAGCACCAACCCCCCCGGGCACCTAGGTACCATATACGGTACCCTAGGTGCCGTATACGGGGTGTGTTGCCTTGTTGGTTGCCGTTCCCCCCTTGGTCCGCTTGCCCCGTATGCTGCTTTGATGCTTGTATCTTATGCTTCAAGACTTGTACAAAGGCTACCACCCTTCTCCTATAAATAGTGACTTCATTTTCACATTTCAAACACACCATTCTTCACATACTTCTCTTTCTCTCTCTAAAATTCTCTCTCTAGCACTACTCTTAGGAGTTAGAGGAGAATTGTTCTTGTAGTAGTTTCTCTCTCTAGTTTCTCTCTCTAGCACTACTCTTAGGAGTTAGAGGAGAACTAGAGAGATATAAGTTAGCGGTTAGAGCTAGAGGAAAGTTGTAATTGAGTAATCAAGCTGTAGCAAGGTTATTCAAGTCAGACTGTTCTAATCCTCAGTATTACTCTTCTAATCCGGTGATATTATCTTACTTTCTTACTGTTATAATGTTTACTTTGTATGTTATTTCAGTACAATCTATGATTATTGCCATGCTGATTAGCTAGATTAATATGTGATTGTTGAAATGTAGATGTTAGGATTAGGGATGATGTTTAATTAATACTAGATCATAACCCGCAAATTTGCGGGCTACCATAAATATTAATACAATTGTATATTGTATTGCTATTTTATTTTATTATATCATCAAACACGCTCAATCTTAACAGTATGATTTCCCGAATTCAATCATATTTTCTTGATCATTTCATAAAACACATGAATCATGAAAGAATTTCAATTCAAATGTTATTGTACTTTCTTTATAAATATAAAAATATAGTATTCCCCAACTCAAATCCATTGATCAGTTGAACCATGTGTATATATGGTTAAGTCACTTTGCTCGTAGTTTTATAGCCATAGTTGTGGGATGAAATCGGTGACTCCATATTTCCATCATGCCAATAAGATATAAGACCATTGTAAAATATATATATTAACAACATTTATATTCTTTCATAGATTTTTAATAAATAATTACGTAATTTAAATTTGTCTTCATTCGCATTAACAACAATGATCCTCTTAGACCCACATAGACTTGCTCGTTCAGCAACCTGTAAAAACAGATCATGTGAGCTATCATATTTATATAGTAACTACTCTTTGTTATATCATGTTAGCAAATAAAGAAATTGGTTACAAAATACATCAAAACACTACTGACTCAAAGATTTTACTCATTTAGAATGTTTGGGTTATCAAATTTATATAGTAATTACTCTGTGTGTGTACGAATTACTATGCCGAATCACAACGTTTCTAGAACCCTTATGTCCATCGATCAAACGAAAACATCATTAACTTATTAAGGAAAACAAAGAAATGCTTAATTATATGTTAAAATGTGACTAATAGCCCATTATCTTGCAATTTTGATTCAGGATATTTTTTTAATTTAACATGACAAACATGTAAAATTACAAACGAAGTCCAAATTGGTTCCAACATCAAACGGGTAGAAAGGTAAATATTGTTAACTTTATAGTTCAACCTAAGTGATTTAAAAATGCTATAGTATTATTTTGAACCGTCGACTTATGGATTACTTATTTTTGATTGGGTTTATATCATAAACGGGTTAAAAATTGTCTATAGTCATCGCTTATACATACAACTTCATAAATCATTTTGAGCTATCAATTCACTGAACCATATAAGAAAAGGACATTGCTAAGTAGGTAAACTTCTTTATAACAAATTGATTTTTTATTTTAATAAAAGCCTATTAAACTTTATCTATATTAATAGATCCAAATTAAAACAAATGTGACCAATATGACATTATATTTCAACAAATTAAATTGGTTTCTTGCAAGTGTGATCTTCTCTAAAGGATAGACTATTATGCTTAGGGGTGTACATAAATGGTCCGGAACCGCTAGAACCGGTAAACCGAATCAGGACCGGACCAGAACCGAACCGGACCGTAGCACAACGGTCCGGTTCTCGGTTCTATATTTTAGCGTTAATGGTTCACGGTGCGGTTCGGTTCTAGAACCGGTAAAAACGGTTCGAACCGTCAGAACCGGTTTTATAGGAAAAGAGAAATATATACTTGATATATGTATCTTTTAATATTGATAGAAATTGAGTTATATAATTAGATTTCAAAAAATTGTTATATTAATTATAATTATATATGTTTTTTTTAGATTTTTATCTTCTATATTTGATGCACTAAAAAAATTACTTACATTTTTTTTCTCTCATTCGTCGTCTGCATACTTCCCCGATCATGTTTTTTTTGATAGATTGTTAACGACTGATCCATTTAATAAATCTTTTTGGGAACTTTATCAACTGTATTCTTTTGTATTCGACATACATGCATGTTTTGTTTGAAAAAAAACATAGATGTATCCAGGGGCGGAGCCATGTAGATGGTAGGGGTAATATTTACTACAGGTCCATTCGTTACATATAGTGTAAATTTTTTTATAAAAAATTGCACTTTTTTGTTACATTCTTTGTTTGTGCTACGCGTTCACAAAAAATAAGATACCAATGTTATGGGTCACTGTAAATCCTGGATCCGGCACTAGATGTATCCATATTGTGTTAGAATTACAACAATGTTTTAGTATCGATTATTAGACGATTTTAAGTTTTTTCTGATTCTTTACTTATTTCATTTAATTTGATAAATATATGCTTTTACACATCTTATTCTTTATAACATACGCGCGTATATTATTTGGTTTGCGGTTTTGAACCAAAACCGCAAGAACCGAACCAGAACCATACCGGACCAGAACCATACCGGACCAGAACCATACCGGACCAGAACCGAATTACATGGTGCGGTTCATGGTTCTTAATTTTTCATTTAATGGTTCGCGGTCCGGTGCGGTTCTGATCCGGTTCGGTGCGGTTTTTGGACCACGTACACCCCCAATTATGCTATTAGCAAAATCAATGTTACCTATTAATAGCCAAATATTCGAACTATCTGCTAACTACACTTTTGACTAATAGCCCACTGAAATATTGTTACCAAAGCTATCCAAAAACATCATTACGTGATAAGGAATTCAAAGGAATGCTTATATGTTGAATGTGACTTATCTTTCAATATTAATTCATGTTACATTTTATCTTTAAACGACATATAGGTAAAATTATTAACAAAGTCCAAAATGGTTCAATGTCAAACGGGTCGAAAGGTGCATATTGTTAAGTTATATGTAAAAGGGTTAAAAAGCTATATGGTTCAACGACATATAGGTAAAATTATTAACAAAGTCCAAAATGGTTCAACGACAAACGGGTCGAAAGGTGCATATTGTCAACCTAAGTCTTATTCAAAATATTATAGTATTATTTTGAACCATTTACTTATAAATTACTAAATATCGGCCGGGTTAATAACGTAAAAGGGTTAAAAAGTTACCCAAATTGTCGTATCTTCTATACATATAACTTCATAAATCATTTAAGGGATTAGTATTTGTAAATGTATTCAACTTTACTCAAAAATTTATAGTATGTCTTCAACTTAGAACTCTTCTATTGTATGTATTGAACTTTCAATAATCTCTTTAGTATGTATTGGATGTGCCTTTTGATGATGTGTCAAGTTATACGGATGACACGTGGCACATTATATGAATTTCACGTCATCAAAAGGCACATACGTTACATACAATTAATAGAGATTATTAAAAGATTTATGCATACAATAGAGGTGTTCTAAGTTGGATACATACTATAATTTTTTTAACTAAAGTTGAATACATTTACAAATACTTATCCCATCATTTAATTCAAAATTTTATATTATTTCTATAGTCATATTGCATTCGTGTTTAATTGAAAGAAAAAAACAACTAAATGTTTGCGGGCAAACTCAATCTGATTTGACTCATTTGGGAGGCTATAAAAAATTTCTCTTTTAACAAAAAACCATTATGATCCGTTACCTAGTCTACCCATTTTGCCAGCTGTAAATTATCAGTCAATTAAAGAGGGATAAATGATGAATTTGTATGTGTTTTTGTACCTTTAGCTTCATCCAATGTGCATTGTTGGCCTTTTGATGCTTCATATGATGAAAGAAACTTTCACAACACTCTTTAACTTCCACCACTGAGTCTCCAGTTTAGAGCTTAATTGATGTTGTTATCGGCTCTAGATCACGATCAACAATATGCACATGTTCAAGCCTTTTAATTCGACGCCTAGCCAGATAAGTTCCAAAAAATTATAAGAACGTTGAATAAAGATTAAGAAATATATAGATTGGTTTGTGAAATGACCATATTACCTCTAAAAGCTGACCAGTGACGACTTTGTCCGTCTTAAGAGTGTCATTCTAGTCAAAGGCAGACTGTGTGACAGTGGCCTCAAAAACCTTGATAAATCTCGAATCATCATCAATTCTTTATAAAAATTAACTACAAAGATAACAAAAATGAATAGAGAGCAAATGCTTATCGTTCCACCACTTGTGATGAATTTGTTACTCTTTCATTTAGTGATAACCAGTTGGTTAACTCACGACCAATCGTAAATCATCAATCTTGCAAGATAATCATAATTCAGGGTATCCTCAAGTTTTAAAAAGAAACCATACCTCTCCAAAATACATAATTGGTCAATTAATCTCCCATGATAGTCGTACGTAAGTAAACTTAAACTCAATAACGACATACGTATTGTCATTTGTTGTTGCAGAACAACATGCTGAAAACAATAAAAAATTGTCAGAGGATTGATCAAATATATAATTAAGAACTTACAAATTTTTATACTTGAAATAATTCATATATAAACAACCAGCTTACCACAAGAAAAAGAAAAAAAGAACTTCAAATAGCAGTGAAAATACCACTTAATGTTTCTCTGCTGAAATGGAACATTCTTTACTGCAATTCCTCGAGTTGATCTTCTGAAAAAAGAAGGCTAAAAGTTTCCTGTTTTAGCAAATGATGGCTGCTACTCATAATTAATCTGAACTCTCACACGAGCTCCCAAGATTGGTCGACAAATTATGAACTAAAAGCCTGATTATATTACACCCTGATGTGCATCACAAACTACCAAAACCCATTCATGATCCATCAACATACTTTATATCGAATGTACCCACATCCAACTTGAGCTCCTTTGCAATTTCTTCTTTCAAGGTGAATATACCCGAATTTGCAGCCACACGAACCTAATAATATCTTCTCTGTAACTGGCCTTTCTTTTTATTGTGACCATTTCTGTCCTGGCTGTAAAAGGTTGTAACTTTGGAGTAAGTTGTTGTACCTTTTTAAGAGGCTCGGTGCCAGGACAAAGATTTGTTAGATTATGTGAGCTTCAAGCATCCTCAAGTAACATTCCTCTAAAGGGTTCTTCAATTTTTGCAGCTGCAAGAGCATCAGTCATCAAATACAGAAAATTCAGCAGCAAGATTCGGTGTTTTGACTTCAAATGGTTGACTTTCTGCTATTCAGACACATTTATGATTATTAGAAAAGGTTTAATTGTAATTAAATAAAGATTAGATTTCTAATAAAAGGATTACCTTGGCAAGACCTGTAAGAATTAGGGCTGCCAGTGTAGGCTTCTCTACTTTCAGACGTTTGCGTAACTGGGCTTTAACCGTTCTTTGGGGTTGAATAGACATATGGTTTGGACCCAGGTATGAGTTAAGTAAATGATAAAGAAACTAAAGGTTTGGAATTGGACAACTTTTATTGTTGATTGAGTCTGAATCAGAGAATTAGTAATTGTCATTACAAACATTATTAGGCCTTCCACCCAATAGTATGTTGCTTTCCATAGGTTCCCAGTTCCAACAAAATCACCTAATGATAAACAGTAGTTCAAAAGTTTAGCAATTTTAGCATTATATAAGTTGTCATTTTTTTGTGTAAGCTACAACTTATCATTAGGACTTTTTTTGGACCACAACCACAATTTGAGTTCCTGCTGCAACAAAGGCAATAGTTAGAAAAGTCATTAAAAATTGATTTAATGCTAATGAGTTTGATCATGTCTGAGCCTTCTTTAACCTCAACCTATGTTTAAGAATTACCCAACCTGTCCAAACTTTACCACCTCTTATCACCTGTATGGGTTCAGATTGTGAGCATGTTTGAAAATGCGGAAGCTAAGATCAATAATATAAAAAGAAAATAGCATAATTTAAAAGGATTCATATCCCATTTTGTAGATCTTACTTTTACTTTTTTTTTCTAAATTTCATAGCAAGAACTACTACCAAGGAGATGGGGTACAAAGCACAAGTCATAGACAACCCAATCTAATCAATGGTATCTTTTAGCATGGTGCCTTTGGTTGATGGTAAAATCAATAACATATTGGACATTTCTGTACAACACTACTATAAGCCATGGTTGTGAGATTATGTTAGGAGTTAATATATGTAGTTATATGTAGATAAAAACCAGTCTTTCAAAATAACAGTTTTGTTGATCAAGAGTTGTTTCTTTACATATTCATATTCTTTTTTCTTTTTGTGTAAAGAAGCTACTGATACGTTCACAAAGAATTTGAAAATTCTTTAGCCCAGTAAAAATGTGAGGTATTGTATCAATGTGTTTAAAGATTAACCCAGATTAACATGTTCATATACATGGGTTAAAATCACCCCAATCTCATGTAGATATTTATTGGAAATAAAAGGTAAGGCGGGTCAACTGAACCCAACCCATTTAAATTGTTACTTATCCCACCCATTTTCCCACCGTATATACTATATTAAATATAGTTGACGATTAACCACACAATTACAACAATACTAAAAAGGCTACTTTGCTGAGTTAAACTTTAATTACTGAGATTTGAACCTTGTTCATAGCAACCATTTCTTCTGTTGCACCTTTAATTTTGTTCCGGCTGAAATCGATATGTTGGCATACAGAGTCAGCAAAAGTAAACATTCAAGACTGATTTAGCAAGCATATATATATATATATATATATATATATATATATATATATATATATGACCGGAGAAGTCATTTTGGAGGAGAAACTATGCGTTTTTGGGGTCGGCCCGGGCGCCCATGAGGTGTGGTCTGCTTTCAGAATGATAAAAATAGGCGGTCTACCCGCATATATATATATATATATATATATATATATATATATATATATATATATATATATATCTCTGTTTCCATAACTTTTAATTTAAAATAAAGCATAGGAATATAAAGAAAAAATATCATGATAGATTGAGATGAACGCATGATAATTATTTTCAAATGCAAATCCAAACAACTGATTATGCCCAAACCGGATGTATATATACCTGTGTGTGAGTTGCTACGCGCCAAATTTGTGCACGAATCCTCTGCAAATTCGTTATTTGTTGTCAAAGACGAACAAGCTGGCTAGCTAGTATCTTGGGGGAAACCTGTTTATCAAAACGAATTTATAATAATATGAATAAATTGTACGTAATTGTGATTAAAAAGCATATATTGTATTGCGAATATATGTGTAGGTACATGAAAATAAACACACATATTTTATATGTAAAAAATGCACTAACCTCATTCCCACTCTTATGCTATCTTAATCTCTCGCACTAATTGCCGCTCCTGAAAATCGAATTCATGTATAAAAGAGTTCAATGAATAAAGCACCTGTGAAAGAAATTGAAGTTATTTACATTTTTCATGCCAGCCCGACTCAAAGATGGAGCATCATATAGCTTAACGTCTGGTTTCAACATTTTTTGTCGTGAATACTCTGCGCAGACATTGTTATAGTACTGGCTGAAAGCAAATCCACAATTCCACCCAGAGTTTTGTGGATCATGTAACAAAGTGACATATAACTCGATAAATCAATATATATAAAATGCAATAAAATCATTTGCAAATTCATTTGCACAATCGAACCTATAAACATTAATTTTAGATCAGATCAAGATTAAATGAAAAAATTGAAATCCATGGTAGGCAATAAACTGAAAACGAATCAATGCGTTAGCAGTAAATCAAATGTAATAGAATCATTTGCAAAATCGCTCCAATAAATGTTAATATCAAATCGAATCCCGATTAACCAAACAATACCTGGTATGATGACTAAAACATAGAAATTCGAGGTAGACAACTAACGGAAATCGTCATGTATAATCTGCAGATTTAACTTGGTCCAGAGACAAATTCTCTAATTTACTGAATTCCGTATTCATCATTCATAAACTACATTGAAACCCCAAAGTTCCTACAGGTTCAAAGCCTTGCAATTTAAGCACTCAATCGACAAATTCAACCAGGCACATGAAGCAACATATGTAAGAAATAACAAAGTAAAACTAACAATAAAATAAAGTAGTAAAAAGGAAGTTGTGAATCAGAGAATTAGGTCATTATGAACCTTAGTAGGCCTTCCACCCAATAGTACATTGCTTTCCATAGGTTCCAAGTCTTAACACAATCACCTAATGATAAACAGAAGTTCACCAGATTAGCAATATGATGATATCAATGCCTACTAAAATAAAATTGTCATATACATTAGGGTATTTTTATAGTATCAATGCCCTAGATACAGTTTAATACTGATGTGGATTGTGAGTGTTATAAACTCATAAATCATGTTTTATTCAAACCCATTAATGCTTAGTTGCATACTGTATATCAAACATGAAATTTAGAATTTGAATATAATCAGCTTTGAACATCATTAGAATTTGCAGGGTCAAGCCTAGGAAAGGAGAGGGGACTTGTGACTTTAATGGTGTCGCTATGCTAACTACTACAGATCCAAGTAAGGCTCGAAATTAATTTGGATCTCTAATTTGTTTGGTTTTAGTCTCTTATTCAAATACTTGAATTTCGTGTTTCGTTTGTTTTGTATTCGGGTATTACGCCTATTTGTTGGAAGGTAAAACGGTGACATTTTAAGTCTTGGACATTTTAGCAGTGCACTTAATAAATAAAACATACAGACAGTGGTTTGGGTGAGGGGAAATAGTTGGGGAACTTGGCTCATTATTTCAGGTCACCTATGCAAACAGTGGCTCGTTATTGGATTGAGTACTTTTATTTGGCATCATTTAATCGGTAACGAACATTAAGCAAAATTTGATCAGAATGTAGAAAATCAAACACAAAAATTTGACCTGAATATATATAGTTCATAGAGTACCTTTGCAGTTGCTCACAGCTCAAAGTCGGAAAAGGAAAATTAATATAAATAGACAATAGCTTTGGCCGAAAGCTGTGGATCAAATAACCTGTCAGAAAGAAAATCGAATTAGCTATATGATGGATCTTAGAACATTTAAGAAAGCTTCCGCACAACTTAAATCAGCTTCAACCCACATGTAATCAGCTTTGAACATCATTATATATAATAATTAAAATCGGCTTTATAATAAGTCTATTAATTACCTTTTGAGAACATGGGGTACGAAACCACTATAGGTCTATAAATTCATAATCGCTGTGAAACATCAACAAATCCAAATCTTTCATATCTATGAATATAATCACCTGCAAAAAAACACCACAAAAACATCACAAAAAACAATAAGTTATTCAAAATGGAAAATTAACAACATTACAATAACATTTGGTATTCATACCTTCACAAATCTAAACTATGATAACATCTTACAAACATCACTAAATCAGTAATAAACACAAAATTTAAACCCTAAAAATTCAATCATAATAGTATCATTGAGATGATCAATGAAATCAGACCCTAAATTACAAACACTTCCTTACAATTCGAACTAATAATCTGCAAATATCAAAGTAAGTAAACAAAAGCAATAGAAATTGGAATATTTAAATCGAAACCCAACAAATTGGTAAGACATAGAATCAACACCGGTGACAGGCTGGAGAGGAAACGAAGATGGAAGATAGTGGCGGCTGTATGAGTAATTAACAGCAATCAAGCAAATGGAGACTCAAATAAGGATAGACTGTACCTTCAGATACCAGGAATCGTTGATTTGTTGCTGTATACACTCGCGGCAATATGATCCACACGAATCGTTGAAATCTCCGTACGATTGACTGAGGGCAATGATTTATTAAGAGTGGGAGTAGAATCCGCGGTAGATTTGTGAATTTCTACCGCTTTGGAGTTACTCCATGTATTGCTTGACGTAAAGCAGATAGTGGATTTGTTTCTGTTTCTTCCTCTTGAACCTCGAACAAAAAAAAAGATCTAGCCATCAGCTCGGGCCACCAAACCCTACAACTGATGAAAAGGCCCTATGGTATTTGTCGAGAAGTGCAAAATCGTATGAATACGACATTGAAAGAAATTAGAATTCTCAATTCTCTATGACGTCCTTCGCTTGCGGGGGCAGGAGTGGAAACGTCTGAGAGAGCGCTTCACGAAAGAATCGTGTGGCACGGCGAAGGGTTCCCGTTAGCCTGATCGGGATTTCTTTCTCTCTTGCTTGAATGCCAACCAATTTTTCTGATTGTACTAGCTTAAAATCAAGACCACAATGAGAGACATTCGATCCCCTTGTGTAGGTAGATGTTGTCCGGTAGGGCCGCCTCGAATAGGAGGGGGCTTAACTCTGGATCCTCCTTGCTTGCAGAGTGAATTGGGGACTCTGCCCTCATGTTTTGCATAGAATCGATTAGATGTTATGGCTTTCTGGTTCGTATTGTTTTCAAAGAAAGGGAAGGGATAATGAGGGCATAAAAGGGGTCTAAAAAGTTGAAGATTAATAAATCATTAGCTTAATGTGAATCAAAGGCTATAATTAAAAGGACTAATCCATTGAATGTGGAGATTAGTGTAAAGAGGCTGATTTAGGAGGAGATTAAGTAATTAACCTCCTCCTTTATTAGATAACAGAGATATCTTATATATGATCGGTAGTTGTTATGTTGCATACATGTTTAGACTTATCCTGGATGTAGACTTAATTAATCACCCTTTCTGGTCTCTCACGTGACTGTTGCCTTAGGATAGGATCTGATCAACCCTAACTACGAATACACAGTTATCTCCTATTTGTATGAAACCGTGGGATCGCCGTAATACGGCAGAATACTTGGTATAGCGTTGGAAATACCACTGGTAGAGTACAAATACGTGGAAGCCAAGGAAATGCCGGTGGTCTATCTCACCGTGGATTACCTGGAAGCAACCCTTCCAGACACGGGTCTAGGTCTTGTTAAGCCGTGAAAATGCTATAGTACACCGTTAAACTACCTCTGGTTATAAAGCTGTGTAAAGATACATTAGGTCTTTAAAACACCGTAGATATACCTAGGGTTAGAGTACTGTGGAAAATAGGGACACTATACACTGTACACATACCTAGGGATGAACGACTGATGGCAAAGGAGGGTCTAATCTATGACGGAAGTATTAGAACTTAAACAGATAAAATATGAGTTAGGAAATGAAAGCAAGGATGCCGGCTGTGTTCCCAGATGCTTAAAACCCCTAAACTCTACTTAACTGATAGTTTAACTTATTCAGCATACAACCAGTATTACTCTGTTAAAATTGGATAGACATAGGTGTTAAGAAAAGTCAGTGTTGTGGACTGTCGCCTTATTCCTTAACCCCATTCAGAGGGTCGCTTGGTCTCCGAAAGAGATGGTGAGGTGGGTCTGAAGACAGTCCCATCTGACCAGAATCAGGATAGCCTAGGATTACGTGACATATGCTTTAGGGTTACACCTAGACGTAGGGTCCTAGTGTTTACACCGACCGTTTAGAAGATTCTTAATTGGAGTAATCACCTATCATCAATATAATATCATCCCGAAACTCTAATCGTCGAAGTTTCAACAATCACTCTCTACCTGCTGCTTATATTCTCGTTTACTTTTCTGCGTTTTAATTTCTGTCTTTAGATTAGATTAGATAAAACCAAAGCCATACCTACCTTGTTTCTAAACCCATTCTATTGTCAAGTTATCTTTAGTAGGTTCCAATTCAATTCAATTCGTTCCAATTTTGGACGACACTCGAGTTATACTTGCCACCTTACCCACAAGGTAGGTAGCTTGCATAGTTTGAGCCCAGCAAATATAAATTTTTAAAAGTAAACCCCTCGCGCATCTCGGTGGCCGTCGGAGCAACAATCGGGGTAAAACCCGACCGACCGCTGGGATCGTGACAATAAGCTGCTGTGAAAGTGAGAGAACTTGTGAAGATAGAAGTGAGGTGGTGGCTTCAAGTTCCCGAACCCTGGACTCAAGTGTATCGGTCACAGGTGAGGTAACAGTAGTGGTAGAAGGAAGAGAAGAAGGTATTGGTGGTGTGAGATGCTGAGCTACCGCAGTGGCTATGCCAGAAATGCGCCTAGCTGCAGCTCTGCTTGACTTTGTTGTCCGATGAGATTCAGGACGAACAATCGCAGCAATCGTCTCCGCCTAAACAAATAGAATCAGTAATTATTACAGAATTATCTATCTAAATCTCCGATTTATTATACTGAATAACTAACTATATCTTATACCTCAGTAGGTCCAGATACAGGTACAGTCACCAGTTGTGACGTCGTCTCCACCTGTTAAATTAGACAACTTATATTAGTAATTGTTACAGATAAATCTGTCTCAATCTCTAATCTGTTGAGTGACAAACAGTTACTAAACGTATAACTGATACCTCAGAAAGCACATAGGCTAATTCAGTCGCAGCTTGTGTCATAACCACCGGTTGTCTAACCTGAGCAACTGTTACAGAAATATCTGTCTCAGTTTGTAACTCCTGATTAACAACAAGTGAAAGCAGTCTATCATTTATAAATACTAATCTGTGGTTAGAACATCACCAATCGTCAACTGAGCACTAGCAAGTCGTGCTCTTTTTCGACGGTGAGTGCAAAGAGATTCATCCTCATCATCATTAGGCTCATCCACTAGATTGAAATCTGGATCTACCTCTTTCGCCTTACCCTTCTGCTTCACAGCTGGATCCGGGATATGCTGAGATCTATATCGAATCATACCAGCAGGAAGAGGTTGAGGACTCGGAGTGTCATCATCCAAGTCAGAAGAAGATGCAGTTTCACCGTCTTTTCCTGCATCAGACGGATCAAAACCACCAGAGGTCCCAACCTCCGGTCTCTTCCCTTGATCTTGCACACCCTCAGGTCTTGCGTCCTCTGGGTCAGCAACCTCCGGAACCTGTGTATAATTATATTTAAACTTTATGATTAGCATTAAGCTCTATCATCGAAGTTTCGATATCATTATTATTAAACCATACAAAGTATACAAAATATACTTGAGCAGGTGCATCGTCATAATATTGCTCAATCGTTTGCAAAAACGGATCATGAACATTGTCATTTTGACCAAGCACCTCTTGTACTATCTGTGCCGCAATCTCAGGCACAACCTGCTGTCCTTGCTGACCAACCTGTATAAGAACATCTTCCAAAAGCTCCAGTGGTGCCTGAGGTGGAACCACATCAGCAGCAGGCTCGACAGCTGGACCAGCACCAGCATCCTCCCAACCATTGTTAGGTGGGGCAACATAGAGCGTATTTACCATAAATCCAAAAAGAGCTCGTGTCGGTGGTCGCAGGTGCTCAGGTTGGCGAGAATCAACAGTGAACGCCGCATTATATCCACGAAGCCCAATCGTATCAACAAAAATCGTGGGCTGAACTGCTGGAAGATCAGGTTGAAAATGACGTATCACCAGCATACAAAACCGAGGATATAACATGAAGGTCGATTTGACCTTCCAGTGAGTTGTCCTCGTAAGGACTCAAAAATATAAGAAGAGAAACTGTATGGTTTGTTACAAACCAGGGACAGTTAACCAGACATCAATGTCGGCGACAACTCATCAAAACCACCCTTCTTGGGTGCAAAACATGTGATAATCACATGCCATAAAAATCTCCACTGGCCAAAGACGAAGGCCTTGAGAAACTGGCGTCCTCTCGTAGGACCCACATAACCCATCCTGCCCAAAGCTCCCTCAATAAACACTGTAGGAAACTCTGTAGGGCCATTCTCCTGCTCCTCTGTACCAAGACGTAAAATCTCTCTAAGATCAGCAGCCGAGAATACCACTGGACGACCACCCACTATTGCTCAAATCACTGGTGAGTTGACAGAAACATCATATGCGATGTCTGTCCAAAAGTCAGTAAGAATATCCAGTGAAAATGGTGGAGATGCTGTAACACCCCCAAATTTACTGTTGAGCGGAAGCATACTTTGGGGTGCTACTAATCAATAAACAAAGCACATAAGATACATAATGAATGACTCTATATGCGTCGTTTACCAATACATTGATATGATAAAAGTTTACACTGTTATAATAGTTTAGAAAAGCTCGTAAGCCAAATGATAGAGATTCTAGGGCATATTTAATTATACAAAATATAGAAATGCAAGGGAATCTCCTGATGTCTGTATGCGACTCGAGCTAATGGGCATCCTGAGTGAGCAGACCTACTGCTGCTGCGAGCCTGAGAATACATGCTAAAATTGTCAGCTAAAAGCTGGTGAGCTCACAGGTTTAATGATAAAGTATAATGTATGAACCGCAAGATTTAAGTATGATGGTTTGCTATTAAACAAATAAGTAAATGATGTATATAACTGCCATGAGCACATAGTCTGGGCTTAACTGAGGTGTCGGGATCACAATCAAGTGCCTGAGCGAGGGTACCTCTCTGCGAGTGCCTAATCTACACTCGTATGAACAAATGATAATGCGTCCGTTTGACCAGTCAGTGCGTGCTGACCCGGATGGGGAGTGTCAATCCCATATGGTACCATACACTAACATTCACGCTACAAAGCATTACCAAACTATGCTTGGAGGACTTAAATGATTAGATTATAAACTCATGCAGAATATAGCTATATTTGATACTCGCGTTCACATGTAAAACAAAACAAACATGTATTCCCACCCCTAGGTTAAAAATAGTAAAATGAGGGGCTATGAGACTCACCTGAGTCTGATGAGATGCTATCAAGCACTAATGATGGTATACAAGGGAAATGATGTCGTCTCCAACGACTGAAACCTGCTGGGCATCTTAGACGCGCAAGGTTATAATAATGATTAGATATCCTAACAGATCATCTATGATAGTTGTTCATCAAACTAGTAATGTCCAATGATTTGATTTGATTAGGTATGATTGGAAAAATATGTACGGCCCGTTGGTGATTAATTGTACTAATAATCTCAAAACATTATTATTAGAATGTTGTAATGATATACTTACAAAGTATATTTGAAATGTTTAGTATTCGTATCGTATAAGTATTGAAGGTATTATGTCATTTGACACTTAGTGTAAGAATAAGTTATAAGTATTTCACATTTGGCGACACTTAATAGTTTTTGGTCAATGTCGAAAACGTGGTTAACGTTCTCGGTTTGACCCGCAACTTTTACCCATCCCTTAAAATGGTAAAATAAGTTCATAAAAATTGTTGTTATGTTTCGTGGGCCTCTCGAAGTGTCATTTTCACAAATTTACCAAAACAGCCCCTAATATTAATGTTTTCCAGATTTTTAACTCGATAGATCTCTCGTTTTTACCACTTTTTAATCCGAGTTTAGTCTCAACAAAAATCCAGCATGTTCCCCTATGGATCTATTTCATTTCTGCAATTTATCATGATTTTAGAAGGCCCTTAGCTATTTTAAACAAAAATGAAGGTGGGAGTTGGTCAGATTTGGTCCAAGAACAAGTAACACTCAAATATCAGCTTCTACACATAATTCCATGAGGTTCTGGTCAAAGTGGTCACACAAAAATTGTAACCAACACTCATACGCAAATTTTGACATGAAATTCGTGGTCTAACTCGTAATAACCGATTTTATATGATTTTTCTCGTGAGCTAGAAAATCTGGGCAGATTGTATTTATGTATGTATATGTTTGTAAAAACGTTTTTTTTAATGCTTTTATTTGGACATATACTTGTTAAATGATCAACATAACATGTTAATAAACTTAAAGTAAAGAAGTCTAGAGAAAAAGATTGCTCACAAAGGGTGTTAGAGGTCGATTTAGAGATGGAAACAAGATGATAATGCTCGGTTTGCTCCTAGCTTCCTTTTCCTTGCATTCCTTCTTCACAAATGAAGATTTTTGGTGATGTTTTAGAGAGAGAGAGAGGAGAGCCGAGATTAGAGAGAGAGTAGAGAGGAAAGAAAATGAGATGGTGGTAAATGAAGAAAATGAAAGGAAATGAGATGGAAATATGGTTTTGGTCTTGAATCTTCCACAACAAGATTCACTTTTTGGGGAGCTTGTTTAGGAAGCTTTGAAAATCGGTTGTGGGTGGGTCCCACAAGGTGGTGGTTGTCTCAAATTTGTTCCTCGAGTTTGCGCTCCGTGCGGTGTTCGTTTTCCCGGTCGTGTAAGCGTATAATTAGACCTTTAAATGTTATACGCACGAGTTATAAATAACGAATGATTTCGATATTTTTCATTGTAGTATTACTCAAATAATACTTGGAAACATTTATAAAATGTTTTGGCAAAGTGTCGTAATAGTTTGTGTGATCGTGTTACGATTATTAAACATTGTGACGTTTTAACTCAACGTCTTGTTATCGGTTTATAACACAATGTTTTAAATGAACCTTTTCATTTAAAATGATATATTTTAACAACTAAAATATATTTTGACTTTTGTTTAATGATCGGGCGCGTTCTGCGCATTTTTGTCGCGTATAACTTATTAGTATGATACGAAATACTTTTGAAATATTATCAAAATAATATTTAGAAACAAATATGTTTATTAAATAAATTCATATTATTTAATAAAATAGGTTCACCAACGTCCATATAAATGAATCGGAATTTGGCCGATATAAAATGACATGATTTAAATAAATCATGTAAATACGTATGTATAACAATACACAAAATGATACACACAATTAGCCTAACACAGAACTAATTACATGTATTAACAAAATGATTAGGACCTAATAACTAGTCCTAATTTGACGGGTGTCACAGATGCAGTAACTGCATATCGGATGCGAGAACGTGCAAGGAATGTAAGAATCTCTGCCACCCGAGGTGCTCCCTTGGCAGTAACATCTAAATCCACAAGTACATTGTGGGTACTCGCAAACGGTCTAGCTGCCATATTTGTAAAAATATAGACAAATGACAAGTAATTAACTTAACCGCAAATATATGAATATTAGAATTTACTGAACTTAATAGACCGATTAAATATATACGACTCAATTATCAATTATATTCTATAAATAAAACGATCATATAGTAATACGAATTTAACTTGTTAAATAAAGTAATCTTAAGTTCTAAATCGTATATATTGGAATTAACTTGTTAATTTTAACTCTCAAGTTCAATCCATAATAGTTATATTAGAGAATTTGACCGCCGATATTTCATCGGGACATGCCGCACGACTACTCAATGAATCGGAAGTCTTTCGACCAAATATCTCTACGTAACTTGTAAATATTTGTTTATTACTTAAAAATATTTCAAACGTATTTATTTATATAAACTTAAGTCGAATACGAAATAATTTTAAGTCATAAATAACTCATAAACAAAATGTTATAAGTCTAAAACGTGTATTAAATAACTAGTAAACTTGTCGCTAGTCGAAAATGATACACATTTAAAAAAAAAATAACTCAGATCGCAAGCTGCTGAGTTCGTAGCTCATCTCGCAAACCAATGGTCAACGAGTCAGCAAACTGAGTTCAGCTCGCAGACCTTTCATCTCGCAACAGTGAGAGTCAACAAAAGTCAACTTCACAAACATCTCAACTCGCAGAGTTGACTAGTCAAGGAAAGTCAACTTCGCAAAGACGTGTTGTGAACTGAGATGAAGCTCAGTTCGCAGACGCTCTCGCGAACTTCTTTCAAGTTAAAATCGAAAATCCGTTAAGTTTTATAACAATCCAT
The DNA here is from genome assembly GCA_949592205.1 of Helichrysum umbraculigerum. Lineage (NCBI taxonomy): Eukaryota > Viridiplantae > Streptophyta > Magnoliopsida > Asterales > Asteraceae > Helichrysum > Helichrysum umbraculigerum. The sequence continues at coordinate 76,945,533 of CATIUR010000003.1, forward strand.
TTATTTAGTCGTGATCTACATAGTTCGTTTAATATAATCTTAGAGTTTTATGAATTTTAATCCACTAAACCTAAGTTAATCGAACGATTATGTAAACCGAGGGTTTCGAAACATTCAAACTCCGATTACTCGCAAAATACTCGGTGAAATCTTGCACATTATACCTCAAAATGTGCGGAATACAAAGATGTATAATGTCTTCGGAGTAAAAAATCCTTTCTCGTTCTCGTAAAATCGAAAAATAGTGAAAAAGTCACTAGGCTCACTTCGCAATATCAGTTGAGTTCGCAACGTGTGTGGTAAAGTGAGTGAGTCCGCATCTCGTTGTTCCCTTTTATACCCTAGTCTCAATTCGCAATTTTGACCGGTCAACTTTGCAATTTTGACCGAAAAACACAAATTGTACACTTAGTATAGGGTTTTTTGCCGAAAAAGGAGTCGATAATTCTCATTTTTGTGTTTTAGGGTATCAAATATTCTTAACTTTTTAAAATGAACAACTTATTTGAAAAATTATGATTAAAGGGTATAAGGCTAAAAAGTTCGGAATATTTGATACCCAAAAACACGCTAATGTCGGTGAATCGGTTAATATATCATAGATCGGAGAATGGTTAAATGCTTCTTTGGGAAAAACGAGAATTATTGACTCATTTTTCAGCAAAGAACGGTCGATTAATTTGGTACCGATACCCTTTAATCATAATTTTCAAATAAGTTGTTCATTTTAAAAAGTTAGAAATATTTGATACTCCCAAACACAAAAATGAGAATTATTGACTCCTTTTTCGGCAAAAATCCCCTTAGTATAAATAGAAACAAAAATGATAATACAATATGATTTTCAGCCCATTATCGTACATTTATTCAATCCCGAATGATCAATAACAGTATAACTTAATTTCAAAGGGGGATACAAACTACAAAATAATTAAACGTACCATTTTATTAATCACAATAATACATACATAAAGAAACTTTAAAGTTCATATTTTTGGTGATTAAGATTTTAAAGTTCATATTTTTGGTAATTAAACGAATTTTTAAGGTATTTTTACGACTGAAACTTAAAATTTCGGCTGTAAACAAACCCTAAAATGTCCAGAGAATGATTTTGATCGTTAGTATTGCAAGAATGCACGTAAAAACGACCCGAATCAAAAACGCAATAACACTAAAACTCACGAACACACTCGTATTTAGCCCGAAAGCTCTGATACCAGATGTAAGTCCCCTAGTTTTAGGATCGATAACTTCGTTATCTGTAGTATTAAGGTGCGGAATCCCTCAATACGGTGTTATCTTACTAACAACGAATATGTTCGTATTGCGTTTAATAAGCTTAACTTTAAACGAATAATACGTCAAAGCCTAGCCGTAGGTTATATTTTTCTCTGGTTTGCTGGAATCGCAGATTAGCAAAAGTATCAAAAGTGTTTAGAAAATTGTTAACGATTTTACAAAGAAAATCGTTTAAATAGTCTATTCTGGCTCGGCTCGCATGGGCCGGCGAGTTCAGTCCAACTCGCAGCCCAAGCCCAGTATAGGACTCGGCTCGCCAGACTTATGCTTCGCGAGTTCAGGTCTCACCTCACAACTCAACTCGCTGCGACTTGAGATCTCGACTCGCTACGCATCAAACGTCTATTATTTATTTTGTATTTAATTATTCGTCTAACTTAACAAAACAATATGTTTAACGAATATTACTAACAAAACAAATATTCTTTTACAAATCCAAACCAATATACAAACACAATAATAATTACACTAGTCCTATTTCAAGCTAGATCTGTTGTCACACTCTATGTCCCAACAGACTCCCCCTTGACAATAGCTCTAGCGTCTTTATCTTCACGCTTGTCTTTGGTCTTCATTTGTAAATCTTACTGCCTGCGTAAATCTTCATCTTGATACACGTCTTAACCATCATCTGATAATCTCGTCCTAAATCACCCCATGCGTCTGTCGTCAAGATTCTATTTTCATTCAACTTAATCAAATCTTTCTTCGACATGTTCATTAGGTGTCGATGATCATAGACTCTGAAGATTTCTCTTTCACCACCTTCAACCTCATCATCAGCTTCAACCATAACAGCTTCTCCAGTTCCTGAATCTACATGCCATCTCTTCATATTACCTAGAATATCTTGTGGCATTATCTTCAGTGGAATCTGCTGTATGCATCTAACAGCTGGATATATCTTCTTCCTTCTTCTTCTTCCTGTTCTTTGACTTCTCTCTTGTAGTTTCACAGTTTTTCCCTTTCTTGGCTTAATCTGAACAAACTTATTCGTACCAACCTCATGTCTAATGATTCTTTCAACACGATCAGCATAATCATCACGACTTGGGTTATTAATCTCTAATCTAGCCAAATCACGTATTTCATAACGTGGTAGAGAACTAAAAACTGCAAGCTTTCTTTCAAAATATTGAACTCCGTCAAACCTTTTGATTGCGAAAAGCTTTAATTCTGAGTCAAAGTACCAACCAATAATCCCTTTACGTGGTACACGCTTTTTCGTAATATCAACTTAAGAAATTCCAATCTTCTTCTTCTTCTTTGGAAATTTCCTAAGTACAACAGCAGGATTTTTGGTTTGAACAAGAACTTCTTCTTCTTCATCAGAAGTTGAATCATCAATATCTTCATCTATATCGACAATTGTTGGACCTTGTTCATTTTCAATAACAACTTCTGTCCTAGATGGGCTCACATGGTGTTCATCAATATTTGCATCTAGATCTACACCCATGTCTTGCACATTCTCAGGTACAGCAGTCCAATCAGTAGGTGGTTGGAATTCTCCATCCTCAAGATCATAATCAATATCTTCATCTATCTCATCCAAAATATCATCTTCCGAATCAGATAGATCAAGCATTTCCATTCCTAGAGAAAAACATAAATACAAATATATTAATAATTCAAATTCTTCATTGATTTCCCTGAACCAATCTAAGAATTTCTTTATTAATTCTTTTGTATATTTTAACCTAACATATAAACGCAATTTACATACAACTTATAAAATCTTTTGTTGATTACCCTGAATCAATCCAAAATTTCTTAAGTCTACTTAACAAATATTAATTAATTTTAAATTCTAATGCATTGTGAATAATCACCAAACATTTAAATTTACTATTAATTACCTTATATAATTTCCAAGTGTTAATTGATCTCATTCATTATCAATTTAACCTTTAAATTATATATCATTTGTCTAGTTAACACGAATACATTTTTAACTTGTTAATTACTTATATACCTTACGGTCTTAAGTCCATAATCAAATCTAAAATGCATATGTTATCATAAAATTTTGACCGCCGAAATTAATCGGAACACGCCGCTCGACTACTCAATGAGTCGGAAGTCTTTCGATCACTATTTTATCTTAACATAATTATATCAAATCAAATAACTTAATAATATCTAATACATTTAAATTGTAATTACAATCTCAAGCCGAATATATTACCAAAATATTAAGTTACAATTATTCTGTACAAATTAATACCAATAATTACTACACTATGCTAATACTAAGCTATCTTACCAGCTTCTGTATCAACCTGTGCAGTCTTATCAGCACTTGTACCAGCACCCGAACCACTAGCACCAGCATCAGACTCCCCTGAATCGTAGCTTGCTCACCAGTCTTTGAAGGACCAGTCTGCTCACCACTCGGTGGCTCGGTGCATTGGGATCATCGTCTTTGTCTGAATCTCTCTTCCTCCTTAGCTCATCCTCTTTGCAAGACTCCAGATATACCAATATCTCCCCCTGAATAGACTGTCCTGAATGCGATCTCAAGACCAGACTCTCTAAAGAAGATAACTTCAGTCTCTGTACGTTGAAGTCCGCAAGCAAAGTCTCATGAGTCTTCATCAACAGATTGTATGATGCACTCTGCTTGAGTATCTGTTGTGAAAGAAGAAGATTGCTCGACACCAGCTCTGGAATCTGAGAAGTAAGCTTCTCTAAATCCTTTACCCTAGACTCTAAGGATGTAATCCTTTCAGCATCAGTCGTCGGAGTAACAGGTATCGTTCTTGGTCCAGGCGGTGTGAGAGACTCAATATGCCAGTCTCTGGTAAGCGGTGTATGAGGTTGAGACAAAGCTTGCGTAAGCAAACTTGTCGCAAATCTAGCTGTTTTGTTCGTCGGAAAATTAGCTCCACGAACTAAATCAGCAACCTCATGCTGTAAAGTTAAACACAATTAAAATCAGTTATTGTTACAGATTACTCCGTCCCAAACTCTAATTAATTGCATAACACTCATAGTTATAGAACTTATATCTCATACCTGAAGCGGTAAAGATATCGATTCAGTAACCACCTGTGCATCCATCTCCACCTGTGGTGTATCCTGAGCAACTGTATACAGAATTAACTGTCGCAGTTTAACTCCTGATAAACAACAAGTTAAGATTATTTAACTTTTTTAATCAATACTAACCTTCTCGAATAATAAGCGTTCTCGGACGCTTCATCAAAGGAATCTCAACTTCCTCAGTACCTTCCTCCATAACACTCTTACCTTTTCTCTTCCTTTCAGAAACAGATGGAGGAGGAGAAGGTGTATTATCAGAATTTTCATCTGAAGCCGTCTCACCATCACGACCTCTAGATGATCTAACAGTCTCCTAAAGTTTAAATATATTCAACATTTATGATTAGCGTAAGCTCTATCATACAAGTTCTATATATTTAAGATTAATCAGATATAATACCTCAGTCGGTACTTCAACTGATCTATCAAGCTGTATCTGCTCATCCTCTAGTAATATAACTTCGGGATTTGCAGCCTCAGCTTCAGCTTCCTGTTTATATCATGATATTTATATTTTATAATCAGAAACATTATCCAATTAACTAAATATCTAATATCAGTATAAATATATATATAATAATATTATGCATCTATGATTAATAAAACAATCTATCAACTAAGTGAAAATAATATTATATAATGAAAATAATACATGTTCCGGTGCAATCTCCAAGAACAGATCAATTTCCCTCATCTCGGAATCTTGTGCCTCATCATTTTGATCTAGCACTTCCTGCACTACCTGCACTACCTGTGCAGCAACCTCAGCATCAACTTGTTGACCTGATTGATCAGCTTGTATCAACACATCCTCAAGCAATGCATGTGGCTCAGGTTGTGGAAACACAGCAGCAGCAGTCTCTGGAACAGCATCAGCAGCAACATCTAGCCATCCATTGTTCGGTGGCGTAATGTAAGCGGGATCAATAAGATAGCCAAAAAGATCACGGATCTCCGGCTTGACATATTCTTCCCGTCGAATAGTCTGCTGAAACATCGCATTGTATCCTCTGAGTGCGATAGTATCAACACGTAAGTGCGGCTCAGGGATAACAATATCCGAAAGACGAGCACGAATAATCATCATACAGAACCTCGAGTAGATCATAAAACGTGATCTGACAGAACCCGAAATCTGCCTAGCTAACTCGCCAAAAATGTAATCACAAAAACTGTATGGTTTATTGTAAACCAGTGACAGTACCATCGAATACAAGAGCAGGGCTCAGTTCATCAAAACCGCCCTTCGTTGGTCCGAAAACAGTGACAATAACGTGCCACAAGAATCTCCACTGGCCGATTACTAGAGCCTTAAGGAACTGTCGTCCTCTACGCTCACCCGTATAGCCCATACGGCTTAGTGCACCCTCGATAAAATCACTTGAGTACTCAGTCGGACCATCTTCTTGGTCTACTGTACCCAAATGCAAAATCTGACGAAGGTCAGAAGCTGTAAACGCAATCGGTTGTTGGTTAACCGTTGCTCGGATGACCGGTGGATTGACCGACTCATCATACTGAATATCCCTCCAAAAATCGTTCAGTATTGACAGAGAGATTGGTGGGCACTCTGTAATTGCATATCTAATGCGCGAACGTGCGAAAAATGTAAGGACTTGAGCTACTTGTCTAGCTCCCTTGACTGTGAGATCTAGATCCACAAGAATATTGTGACCTTTATCAAACTGTCTAGCCATATCTACATAATAACACACATAACGAAAACAATTAATGCACGTTACTTACAATAAATAAATTTTAAACTATTATGTATATATGAATTAAAATTCATCAAACATCGTAGTTCTAAATTTAGAATATATAACTTGTTACATAATTGTCTCAAGTTGTATACATACGTATATAACATATATAACTTATAACAAATAAGTCGTAAGTCCAATACGTAATTTCCATTAATTACTTGTAAATTAAAATATTCTCAAGTCGTTAATGTTTTATTAAACAAATATATATATTATACCGCTAATATAAAATTAGGACACGCCACTCGATTACGTTTTGAATCGGTAGACTTTCGATATATATATATATATATATATATATATATATATATATATATATATATATATATATACATTGTTATAGGAATCCAAAATATACTAGTTATTACTTAAAAAGTCTTAACTCTTATAAAAATGTTTTTTAAAAAAAAAAATTTTAAGTTCTGAATTCGCATAAGACACCTATGCGAATCGAGTTCAACTCGTTTCGCATTTCAACTCGCAATTGTATTCGCAGTCAATTGAACTCGTTAATCAAATCGATCCGCAGGTCAACTCGTCAGTCGATCCGCTAATCAACTCGATCCGCTAGTCAACTCGCTGCGAGTTGAAGCGAAGGTTCAACTCGTTCGATGAACAGCCGTCGCGAGTTTAAACTTAAAATCGATGATTTTGTTAGTTTTAACATGATCAAACGATATATTTACGTTTATTAAGGTTTGTTTAACATTAATCCTAAGGATTCGTGTTCTAACAAACCGTTAATCTACGTGAATTGATCAAACTTTAAACCTAAACCCTAAGTTTATTAAAAACTTCGATTTCGTGCAATTTAAACGGTGAAATCCGTTGTATTATACCTCAAAATGTTCGCAAAGAAGTCTTGAATATAATCTACGGATTCAAAAACTCGTTTCCTTACTCGCTAAATCAAAATCAAACGAAAACTAAGTTTCGCCTCGTTTCGCCTGTAAGCGGATTCGCCAAGTTTAAGTGAACTCGCGAATGATGTGGGTTCGGTGGGTTGGCTTGACTCGTTTGACCCCCTTTATACCTTGTATCCGATTCGCGAGATGTCAAGTGAATCCGCAAGTTGAGTAAGTCGACTCCCAGGAATAAATAAAAACGCGAATTAAATACCTAGTATAAATTAAAACCCATCATTTGTACAAGTCTAAAATAAAATTATTTTTCACTTGTATTTGTTACGTTTGTTCAACTCAAAAATATTCAGCATAATTTAATTCCGAAGGGTAAACATAATTAATACAAAAATTAAAATAAGATAAAACAAAATTACATAACCATTGGTATCAAGTACCATTTTATTAAACACTTGATCAAAATAAAACACATAAACAAAAATGAATAAGAATTTATCTGCTTAGGGATCATATTAGAAAGAGTAAGCAATTAATTTTATATTTAAAAGTCTAAACAGATTGGTAGTATACATACCTCATGAAATTCAAGTAAATCACTGTAAAATTACAGCTAAATTTATCATTTATACATTTATATTTATGAAACTATATCTTAGGTACCTTTATCCACATAGCATAATTAATAAATACACTACTCACATAAAGTGAATATTTTAATTATAGATAGTTCAAGACGATTACTGGTATTATGATCCACATAAACAAATTAGACTCAATTTTCTAAGCAAACTCTTTATTGTTAGTATGAGTATTATCAAGTGCTTCCTTATTATATGATATACTGAAGAATTCAAGTAAAACACATATCACTGCATCATTAAATTTTCAAGGTAGCGGTTACTAAATGATGTATCTTTTCGAAACATATAACATACACTTGAATTTTTAAGGATAGACAAATATCAAACATACTTTGAATATGCTATGTTATCTAAGTCTGTACATAGTACAACAGAAGATCCCTTCTAGCATAATTCAAAATATATTTGAGAATATTAATTTAATTAAAGGTTTCAGTTCTGTACTTAGTACAACAAAGTTACCAGTAATTAAGTTAATACCCATATTACTACTATTTGTCAATTCAAATTAATATGTATAATAACAGTGTATGGCAATACCATCATTCAACAATTAAGACTTAATGTCATACATCATAGAATAGTAACACAAAATAATAAACAAGTTGTTAATTAACTTCTTAAGGCTTAGAAAATTTCATATAATTTGCCTACCAGTACATCATATGATGAAGCCATCTAAATATTTAATAAAAATAAACAAATTATAACTTGTGGATATAGGTGTATAATCAAATAAATATAAACACATACCTGATAGAACCGCTGTAGTTCTAAAGCAACTTTATTTGAACCTACTACCATATCATACTTAGGACTTAAGCTTATTATTGTGAAGCTTATTCTCCTAATGTACTATCATTTCCCTTAGTTTTTGCAAATAAAAACTTAAATGAAGGCGATTCCCCTTAGGTAACAAGCAAATGAATGCCATACGCCTTTTTTTTTTTTTTTTTTTTTTTTTTTTTTTTTAATAAACACATAAATACTAACTATTACAAAAATACCCTTGGAAGACTAATCACTCTGGATTTCTCATTCCGTTTAGTTGAACCAACGTCTCAAATCTTGCTCTGTCGAACGCCTTTGTGTATAAGTCTGCTAAGTTATCCAATGATGGAACCTTAACTAACTTTATCAATTTCTTCTCAGCACAATCTCTAATAAAATGATGTCGAATATCAATATGCTTAGTTTTACTGTGCTTCACTGGATTATTGGTGATCGACATAGTAGATTCGTTATCAATCATCATAGGAGTATTGGTTATATTTAACCCATAATCCCGCAGTTGCTGTTGAATCCAAAGAACTTGTGAACAACAGCTGCCAGCTGCAACATACTCAGCTTCACATGTAGAAATGGCTACCGAGGTTTGCTTCTTGCACTGCCAGGATACTAATCTACCTCCTAGGAATTGACATCCTCCGGTCGTAGATTTCCTATTCTGATTGCATCCTCCATAATCCGAATCAGTATAAGCTACGAGATCTAAGTCTCCATCAATCGGATACCAAAGACCCAGCTTAGGTTTCCCTTTGAGGTAACGAAAGATTCGTTTAACAGCTTGCATGTGTGACTCTTTCGGATTAGCCTGATATCTTGCGCATAAACAAACAGCAAACATTATGTCAGGCCTAGAGGCTGTAAGATACATTAGTGATCCGATCATGGCTCTATAAAGAGTTGGATCCACATCGCTATCACTCGATGTATCTGGACCTAGTCCATGATTGACTGGAATTGGAGTATTGTAGACCTTACTTTCATCCATCTTGAAGCGTTCTAATAGCTCATATGTATATTTATATTGATGAATAAAGAATCCATCCTTCTTTTGATCAACTTGTAATCCTAAGAAGAAACTCAACTCTCCCATTGCAGACATTTCGAACCTTTTTCTCATGATTTTCTCAAATTCTTGACACATCTTTTCATCAGATGATCCAAAGATAATGTCATCAACATAAACTTGCACGAGAAGAAAGTCTTTCTTTTTCCATTTCACAAACAGTGTACTATCAATCGATCCTCTTGTAAATCCATTCTCAAGTAGATACGTTGATAGTGTTCCATACCATGCCCTAGGTGCTTGATGTAATCCATATAGAGCCTTATTCAAACGATATACTCTATCTGGATACTCAGGATCAGCAAACCCTGGCGGTTGTGAAACATACACCAATTCTTCTACTTTGCCATACAAAAAGGCACTCTTAACATCCAACTGATACACTTTTATACCAAAATAAGATGCAAATGCTAAGAACACTCTAATTGCTTCTAGCCTAGCAACTGGTGCAAACACTTCATTGTAATCTATACCTTCTTGTTGATTAAAACCTTGAACTACCAGACGGGCTTTATTGCGAGTAACGATTCCTTTATCATCTCTCTTGCACTTAAATACCCATCTAGTTCCAATTGGATATTCTCCCTTTGGTAGGTCAACCAACTCCCATACTTGTAATTTAGAGAACTGAGATAGTTCTTCTTGCATTGCTTCTACCCACGAACTTTCTTTTAAAGCCATTTGAACATTTTTCGGCTCAATTTGTGAGATAAAGCATGAATGAAGACATTGATTAGGAATCTCTGTCTCTTTCAATGCAGTATACAAGCTTTGGTATTCAGAATTCTCAGACGTACTAGTTCTGGATTGATGCCTAGTTTGAACCGGAGTATTAATATCACCGATGATGTTTTCAACGGGATGATTCGTACTCGTTCTAGTTGTAGTAACTGGTTCAACCGGTATATCATCTTCTAAATTAGTACCAATTTCTTCCAAATCAGGTACATCTTCCGTACGTGCTGAAGATATCCTTAAATGTTTCAAAGGAGTAAGTATATCATCAAACTTTGTAGAAAGATCATCAGGATCTTCTGTTTCTTGAGACTTATCCTCTGAAGGTTGTTGTGACTCACTTGTGGAAGCTTTATCTGAGTCAACATTAGTCTTAATTCCAGACTGCTTAACACTTGATGTTGAAGCGGAACCAATATTCTCATCTTCAAACAATAAATGTTCAGCTATCTCTGAATCATTGACATAGTCACTAATAGGAACTTTAAATGATGCAAAAAGATCAGAATAATCAAATTGCCAATCTAAGCCCTTATGAACATCAGGTGAGTAGCTCGTAACCTCAATATTATAAACTACCTCCAAACGTCCTGTGACTTTATTAAAGACTCTCTTGTTTGGCGAATTGGGCATATAACCTAGGAAAAATCCTTCGTTAGCCTTCTCACCAAATTTAGCTTGATGTCCAGTCTTTAATATGGTGCATGAAACTCCAAAGGGTTCAAACCCTTTTAAGTTAGGTTTCTTATTGTTCAAAAGCTCATAACAAGTCTTGTTATGTCTCTTAACCGTAAGAACTCTATTAAGAACATAACATGCTGTATTCACTACTTCTGCCCAAAAGATGACCGGAAGCTTTGAATCAGCAAGCATTGTTCTAGCAGCTTCAATCAACGTTCTATTTTTCCTTTCAGCAACACCATTCTGTTGAGGTTCATAAGGTGCACTGAATTGATGTAATATCCCTTTGCTTAAGCAATAGATATTCAACGTTGAATTCTTGAACTCTGTTCCATTGTCACTACGAATACCATTTACTCTCTTTTTATAGACATTCTCTACTAGATCAAAGAACTCAATTAGAATTCCAAGAGTCTCATCCTTTGATCCCAAAAAGAATACCCATGAGAATCTAGAATAATCATCTGTGACAACCAAACAGTACCATTTGCCACCTAGACTTCTCTTGCTTATAGGGCCGAAGAGGTCCATATGTAGCAATTCAAATGGCGAGGAGATAGAGTTTTCAGTCTTAGGTCTGTGTGGTTTCTTGTGCTGCTTTCCTTTCATGCAAGGAACACACTTATCCTCAGACTCGAAACGTTTTTGTGGTACACCTAGAACCAAACCATTTTTGGTTATATAATTAATCTTTCTCCAGTTCAGATGTGCCATCCTCCTATGCCATAACAATGCGTCTGTTTCCGAAGCCTTGGATAATAAACATGTAGACACCATTGAAGAGTTAGGAACACCCATGTTGATAGCATTGATGTCCTTCTTCCTTGGCGCCCTCATCAATATCCATTCATCAGGAATTTTAAAACCTGGCTTCAGGACTAAGGCCTCCTTTTCATTAAAATAAACTGGGTGACCTTTATCACAGACTTGGGAAACACTCACTAGGTTGTGAGTAAGTTCTTCAACATAGTTCACATCCTCAAGAGTCAAAGTTCCATTTGAAACTTTTCCTTTTCCCGAAATTACTCCTCCTTTATCTCCTGCAAAATTTACTTTTTGCTTGAGACTATCCTTGAAGTCCTTCAATAGACTTCTTTCTCCAGTCATGTGCCTTGAGCATCCACTGTCTACATACCACCAGCTGTCCTTGTTCACAGCATGCTCCTGCACATAACACAAGATACGATCAGTTATCAAGAGGGACCCAAGCCATTACTGTGACACCCCCAAATTTAATGATTTGCGGAAGCTTGATTTGGGTGTCACTAATCAATATACAAAGCACAAGATATAATGAACGACCACTATATGCGTCGTTTTAAACTTGTATAGATAAAGTAAATGTTTACATCAAAATATAGTTACATTAGCTCGATTCCTGAAATTTGAGAGATTACATAGCATAATTGCTTTTACAAAATATAATAATGCAGTCCAATTCTCTAGTTGTATGTATGCTGACTCGAGCTAATAATTCCTGCTTGTGCAGCCAAACTACTGCTGGGTACCTGTGATAAATACTAAAATGGGTCAGCGAAAACGCTGGTGAGCTCACAGGTTTGTATGTCAATATATAGTTGTCAGAACCGCAAGATTTATATTGAATTTAAAATGCAATTAAGCAAAATAAAAGTTATACTGTCCATGAGCACATAGTCTGAGCTTAACTTGATTTGTCAGGCCCAATTAAGGAAACCTAACTTGAAATGCCTCCTACGAGTGCCTAATCAACACTCGTCTTCCCAAATGCTAATACATCCGTTTGACCGGTTAGTGCGTGCTAACCCGGATGAGGATTGTCAATCCCATATGATATCATATACTAACATTCACGCTATAAAATACTAGAGACTATGCTTATGGAGGACTTTAAATTGATTAGCTTGAAACTCATGTAGTATTTGAAGTTTGGCACTTGCGTTCTACTTGTAAAACAAAATCGAGTAGTAATATCACACCCCTAGTTGAAAAGCAGTGAAAATGGGGCTATGAAACTCACCTGGTTCTTGAAGTGTTTAACTTAATAAACTTGAAGTAATTAGCTGTGAGTTGGTGTCCAAAGGCTTGAAACCTGAATGTGTCCACGACACTTAAATTGTCATTAATTGTACCGGTATCTCGAAAGACTACCATTGAAATTGTTTGCTTAACTTGATGTCCAAATTACCCCGATTTGGTTGATTGTTTTGTTACAAGTTACTACGACTTGTTTGGAATAAGTTGATACAAGTTACAACGACTTGTTTGATTGAATTATCTAAGTTACTATGACTTAGTTGATTCAATTGTGTATTTGAAAATGTGTACGGCCCGTTGGTGATTTAGTTGAAATAATAAAAATTCTAAAATGTTGACTTTGCTACAGTACTGCTACAGTACTGCTACAGTAAATTTGACTTTTTTGAACAGTAACTTTGACTTCAAAATTTTGAGGTTTGAAGATTCTGTTTTATGCGACGTAGCCTGCGACGTAGGAGTTTTGCGACGAAAAGGGTTGCGTCGCTAAAGTCAACAGTGCTAAGTCAATAGCGACGTAGGGTGCTACGTCGCTTATGCGACGTAGGTTCGTGTTGCGACGTTAAGGTCTGCGTCGCTATGTGCGACGTTCGCAAGTCAATGCGACGTAATAGGCTACGTCGCTATATGCGACGTCGGGGATATAATGCGACGTAGGTCGCTGTGTCGCTATATGCGACGTTGAGGATATAGTGCGACGTAGGTCGCTGCGTCGCTATATGCGACGTTGAGGATATAGTGCGACGTAGGTCGCTGCGTCGCATTTGCTCCAGGCCAAATGCGACGTACGGAGTCTGATCGGAGTTTCAACTCCAAAAACGCGTTTTCCGGCCATCGATCGGCCTAATATTTTTACCCAACCCATTTTAGGACATTACAAGGTTATACAAACAACTAGCAAGTTATAAAACTTAAAAACGAGAGTTTTCGGAGTTGTGTCGGAAACTTACAAATCGCCGAAATGAAATTCCGGAAAGGTAGGATTGTAGATCGTCGCGAGGTGGTCGTTTATTTCCAAAGGGGCTTGAAGATCCGAAGTCGTTTAGGGCGTTTATTTTGTGATTTTTGTTGATTTTGGTTGGTGGTTTTTGAGATGAAAGAAAAGGAAGAGAGAGAGAAAGTAAATGAGAATGAAAGAAAGTGGGTGGAAGTGGGAGGTTAAATCCCCACTTTCGCCCCGCGTTCCCGCTCCGTGCGGTGTTCGTTTGCTCCGTCATTTAAACGTTAAATAATTATTTTAAATATTAATTGGTACATTTTAAAATACAAATTATCACGCTATATTTTATTTAAATATTTTTCTAATCACTTTATATTTGAATTATAAAAACGTAAGTTAATTTGTTTGCGCGTTTTACATTTTAAATTTGGTAACTTTCTGATTGTACGGTACGAATGAATACGAAGTATTATAATAAGAATACTTTTGACATAAAGCGTTATTAAATAAAAGTTGGTCACCAACGTCCGTATTTATTGTATCGAAATTCATTCGATTTAAAGCTCGTGCGATTTAAACAAACCGCATAATTGTAGATATATATTCAACAATATATATAATAGTTGATACATTAATTAGCCTAACACAGAACTAATTACATGTATTAAAACTTTATTAGGCACTAAAGTATAGTCCTAAATTGACGGTTGTCACATTCTCCCCCTGTTAGAAGAATTTCGTCCCGAAATTTAAGTTGGAGTTGTGTTTGACGTTGAATCAGTGAAGAGTTGAGGATAATTGAGTCGCATTTGATCTTCTCGTTCCCAGGTGAATTCCGGACCGCGCCGCGAATTCCACCTAACCTTGACAATAGGAATACGACTTTGTTTAAGTTGTTTGACCTCACGGTCCATGATTTCAGCGGGTTCCTCAACAAAGTGAAGTTTTTCGTCAACTCGAATTTCATCGAGTGGAATGATAAGTGTCTCATCAGACAGACACTTCTTCAGATTTGAAACATGAAAAGTGGGATGCACGCTGCTGAGTTCAGATGGCAGCTGCAATCGATATGCCACTGAACCAATCCTTTCGAGGATCTCGAATGGTCCAATGTATCTGGGATTTAACTTCCCTCGTTTGCCAAACCGGATTACGCCTTTCCAAGGCGATACTTTGAGTAGAACTCGATCCCCAACTTGGAACTCGAGTGGTTTGCGTCTCACGTCAGCATAACTTTTCTGACGATCACGCGCGGCCTTAAGCTTGTTTTGAATTTCAACGATTCTCTCGGTCGTCTCGTGAATGATTTCTGGACCTGTGAGTTGGCTATCCCCAACTTCTGTCCAACAGATAGGTGACCGGCACTTACGACCGTACAGTGCCTCGAAGGGTGCAGCTTTGATGCTGGTATGATAACTGTTGTTGTACGAGAATTCGCACAATGGTAGATGTTTTTCCCAGTTTACACCGAAATCTACTACGCAGGCCCGTAGCATGTCTTCCAGTGTTTGAATGGTTCGTTCACTTTGGCCGTCGGTTTGAGGATGGTAAGCGGTACTCATATCAAGTCGAGTACCCAGAGATTTTTGAAGTGATTGCCAAAATTGTGACGTAAAACGACTATCTCTATCGGAGATAATTGAGATTGGAACACCGTGTTTGATCACGATTTCCTTCAGATAAATGTTGGTGAGGCGTTCCATTTTGTCGGATTCCTTGATTGCCAGGAAGTGAGCAGATTTTGTGAGACGATCCACGATCACCCAAATGGAGTCGCAACCGTTCGAGGATTTGGGCAGTTTGGTTATGAAGTCCATGGCAATTTGTTCCCATTTCCATTCAGGAAGACTGGGTTGTTGAAGCAAACCAGAAGGTTTTTGATATTCGATTTTGACTTTGGAGCAAGTAAGGCACTTGCTGACATAGGTGGCAATTTCAGCTTTCATGTTCGGCCACCAGTAGAAGTCCTTGATACCGTGGTACATTTTATCTGATCCCGGATGGATAGAATATTTGGATTTGTGAGCTTCATCCATTACCAAGTCTCGTAGGTTCCCAAATTTAGGCAACCATATTCGGTTTGAGAAATACCTAATCCCGTTAGGTTTGACTTCGAATTGTTTATCCATGCCCCGCAAGGCTTCATCCTTGACGTTTTCGGGTTTTAAAGCTTCGAGTTGAGTAGTGAGGATTTGAATGTTTAAATTGTTGTGAATGGTCATACTGAGGGCTCGAACCCGAAGTGGTTTCACTCGCTCCTTTCGACTGAGAGCGTCAGCAACAACATTTGCTTTGCCTGGATGATATTTGAGTTCACAGTCGTAATCAGTAAGCAACTCGACCCATCGACGTTGCCTCATGTTGAGATCCTTCTGATCGAATATGTGTTGAAGGCTTTTATGGTCGGTAAAGATTGTACATCTGGTACCATAAAGGTAATGTCTCCAGATTTTGAGGGCAAAAATGACAGCTCCTAGCTCGAGGTCGTGGGTGGTGTAATTCTTTTCATGAATCTTGAGCTGCCGGGAAGCATAAGCTATGACCTTGTCTCGTTGCATGAGTACACAACCGAGACCTTGATGAGAAGCATCGCAGTATACCACGAAGTCATCGGTGCCTTCGGGTAATGATAGAATAGGAGCACTGCAAAGCTTTTGTTTTAAGAGTTGGAATGCCGACTCTTGTTTCTCAGTCCAGTCAAACTTTTTGTCTTTCTGGGTCAGAGTCGTGAGTGGTATGGCTATTTTGGAGAAATTTTCAATGAATCGTCGATAGTATCCGGCCAGTCCTAAAAACTGTCGTACTTCGGTCGGAGTGGTTGGCGATTGCCAGTCTTTGATAGCCTCGATTTTTGACGGGTCAACGTGAATCCCCTGACTGTCAATCACGTGACCAAGGAATTGAACGGTTTTGATCCAGAACTCACACTTAGAGAACTTGGCATAGAGCTCCTCGTGTTTAAGTAGTTCAAGGATGGTTTTGAGGTGTTGCGCGTGTTCTTCTTTGCTTCGTGAATATATGAGGATGTCATCGATGAAGACAATGACAAACTTGTCAAGGTAAGGTTTGCACACCCGATTCATAAGGTCCATGAATACAGCCGGTGCGTTGGTTAGGCCGAATGGCATCACTTGGAATTCGTAATGCCCGTAACGGGTTCTGAAAGCGGTTTTTGGAATATCAGCATCGCGGACACGCAATTGGTGGTAACCGGATCGGAGATCAATCTTTGAATAACAACTCGACCCTTGAAGTTGGTCGAACAAATCATCGATTCGGGGAAGTGGATACCGGTTCTTGACAGTTAACTTGTTCAACTCTCGATAGTCGATACACATTCGAAAAGAACCATCTTTCTTCTTAACAAATAGGACCGGAGCTCCCCAAGGTGAAGAACTCGGCCTGATAAACCCTCGTTCCAGGAGTTCCTGTAACTGGGTGGACAGCTCCTGAAGTTCAGATGGAGCTAAACGGTATGGTGCTCGGGCCACAGGCGCAGCACCTGGTACAAGATCGATTGAGAACTCAACCTGTCTTGGTGGTGGTAGACCAGGTAGTTCTTCAGGAAAGACTTCTGGAAAGTCTCGAACAATTGGAACATCCTCAAGTCGCTTCTCCTCCGACTTTTTCTCCATGATGTGCGCGAGGATTGATGGATAACCCTTTCTCAGAAATTTCCGGGTTTTAAGACAAGAGATGATGTTAAGCCTCGTCCCTCCGGTCTCCCCCTGTATGACTAGGGTTCTACCGACAGTGAGAGGTATGCGAACAATTTTGTCGTAGCAGATGATTTCGGCGCGATGTTTGGATAACCAGTCCATGCCTATGATGACATCGAAACTTCCTATCTCAACGGGCATAACATCTATGGAGAAGGTTTCGTCGGCTAGTTTTAAGGTGCAATTAGGTATCATACTATTGGTTTCTATCAATTTGCCGTTTGCTAGCTCTACTGTGTACTTAACGTCTAAAGCAACAGGTGTGATGTCAAGTAGAGGGCAAAATTCATCGGAAATAAAACTCCTATCGGCACCAGTATCAAACAGAATAGAAGCAGTTAAATTGTTGAGGAGGAACATACCCGTGACCACATTCGGGTCCTGACGGGCGTCTCCTGAGTTGATCACGAAGGCGCTACTTTTGGTGTTATTGTTGTTGCGGTGGTTGTTGTTGTTGCCCTTGTTCTTCAATTTTGGACAAGAATCCCTAAAGTGTCCAGGGTTTCCACATTCGTAGCAGGACTTAGGTTGTCGGGCATTTTTGTCAGAAGGGTTGTTGTTGGATTTGGGGGCTCGGCAATCCTTAGTCAAATGCCCGTACCTCCTGCAGTTGTTGCAAAGAGTACCGCACTGACCAAAGTGGTGATAGTTACACTTGGGACAATAAGGTCTGTCCCCGGTGTAGCTGCGGTTGGATTCAGAGTTGGTGCTGTAGACTTGGATGGCGTTGTTTTTCTTGTTTGAGTTGTGGTGGTGTTCAGTGGATTTGCGTTTGTTGTTGTTGGAGGATGAGGTGTTGGAGGTCTCACGGCTGACAACTAGAGCCATGAGTTCGTGGGCCAATCGAATGGCACTTTCAGTAGTAGTTGGTTTGGATGAGGCGACGTTTCCCTGAATATTCTCGGGGAGTCCACGAATGTATTTCTTAATGCCCTTACTTTCTGGTTCGACCAAACCCGGGCATAATAGAGCAAACTGCTGAAATTTGGTGGTATAATCAGCGACATCATTTCCCTGCACCTCCAGGTGCCAGAATTCTTCCTCCAGCCTGTGCAATTCTTCTTCAGGATAGTACTTTTCTGTCAGCTTCTTCTTCAATTCGGCCCAAGGAAGTCGATTTGCAACCTCAAGGCCTACAGAGTTTGCGTGGGTTTTCCACCACGTGAGTGCACCTTCTTGAAAGGTGTAAGCAGCGAATTTGACTTTGTTGTTCTCAGTGCAGTCGCAGAGGTTGAAAACAGATTCCATACGCTCAATCCAACGGATCAAGCCAATGGCACCTTCCGTGCCCTTGAAGTATAGCGGTTTACAGCTAAGAAAGTCCTTATAGGAGCAAGGTTTGGGTGGTGGAGTATTGGTTGCTGTGTCCTCGCTACCAGGTGGTGTTCGGGTAGCCAAGGCTTCGGTCACACTGCGGGCAATGATTCCCGCGATCTCAGCTTCGTTAAGGGTAATTTGACGACGAGGAGGCATGATGCTGAGTAAGAAAGAACAAGGAATGAAATAAGATACTAGTCCGAGTATGATGAACTAGTGGTGTGGTTGTCATTTCGAGACAAAGCGTTAGAGAGAAAGAGGCCTATATTCATATAATATAGCCTAAAGTTGTAATGAGGTCTACTTATGTAAATATGTATATATATCACATAATAACCTATTGAGTGTCTAGCACAGACGTATTTTGAGTCCCGTTTCTCTCGAGGTCAGAGTCAACTAATGTATCCTGTTCAGCCATAACTTCCTTCAGATCTTACATCATCTTTATTTAATTGTACATAGTTGATCAGGCTATGTTAAATTAAATTCGTATGCTGTAATCTCTGAACTGGTTATACCTAATAGGGAATACTGCCTAACAGTCATAGTCTAGGTCCACTAAATGCAACCTAGTTCACTATAACCTTAGGCTCTGATACCAATCTGTGACACCCCCAAATTTAATGATTTGCGGAAGCTTGATTTGGGTGTCACTAATCAATATACAAAGCACAAGATATAATGAACGACCACTATATGCGTCGTTTTAAACTTGTATAGATAAAGTAAATGTTTACATCAAAATATAGTTACATTAGCTCGATTCCTGAAATTTGAGAGATTACATAGCATAATTGCTTTTACAAAATATAATAATGCAGTCCAATTCTCTAGTTGTATGTATGCTGACTCGAGCTAATAATTCCTGCTTGTGCAGCCAAACTACTGCTGGGTACCTGTGATAAATACTAAAATGGGTCAGCGAAAACGCTGGTGAGCTCACAGGTTTGTATGTCAATATATAGTTGTCAGAACCGCAAGATTTATATTGAATTTAAAATGCAATTAAGCAAAATAAAAGTTATACTGTCCATGAGCACATAGTCTGAGCTTAACTTGATTTGTCAGGCCCAATTAAGGAAACCTAACTTGAAATGCCTCCTACGAGTGCCTAATCAACACTCGTCTTCCCAAATGCTAATACATCCGTTTGACCGGTTAGTGCGTGCTAACCCGGATGAGGATTGTCAATCCCATATGATATCATATACTAACATTCACGCTATAAAATACTAGAGACTATGCTTATGGAGGACTTTAAATTGATTAGCTTGAAACTCATGTAGTATTTGAAGTTTGGCACTTGCGTTCTACTTGTAAAACAAAATCGAGTAGTAATATCACACCCCTAGTTGAAAAGCAGTGAAAATGGGGCTATGAAACTCACCTGGTTCTTGAAGTGTTTAACTTAATAAACTTGAAGTAATTAGCTGTGAGTTGGTGTCCAAAGGCTTGAAACCTGAATGTGTCCACGACACTTAAATTGTCATTAATTGTACCGGTATCTCGAAAGACTACCATTGAAATTGTTTGCTTAACTTGATGTCCAAATTACCCCGATTTGGTTGATTGTTTTGTTACAAGTTACTACGACTTGTTTGGAATAAGTTGATACAAGTTACAACGACTTGTTTGATTGAATTATCTAAGTTACTATGACTTAGTTGATTCAATTGTGTATTTGAAAATGTGTACGGCCCGTTGGTGATTTAGTTGAAATAATAAAAATTCTAAAATGTTGACTTTGCTACAGTACTGCTACAGTACTGCTACAGTAAATTTGACTTTTTTGAACAGTAACTTTGACTTCAAAATTTTGAGGTTTGAAGATTCTGTTTTATGCGACGTAGCCTGCGACGTAGGAGTTTTGCGACGAAAAGGGTTGCGTCGCTAAAGTCAACAGTGCTAAGTCAATAGCGACGTAGGGTGCTACGTCGCTTATGCGACGTAGGTTCGTGTTGCGACGTTAAGGTCTGCGTCGCTATGTGCGACGTTCGCAAGTCAATGCGACGTAATAGGCTACGTCGCTATATGCGACGTCGGGGATATAATGCGACGTAGGTCGCTGTGTCGCTATATGCGACGTTGAGGATATAGTGCGACGTAGGTCGCTGCGTCGCTATATGCGACGTTGAGGATATAGTGCGACGTAGGTCGCTGCGTCGCATTTGCTCCAGGCCAAATGCGACGTACGGAGTCTGATCGGAGTTTCAACTCCAAAAACGCGTTTTCCGGCCATCGATCGGCCTAATATTTTTACCCAACCCATTTTAGGACATTACAAGGTTATACAAACAACTAGCAAGTTATAAAACTTAAAAACGAGAGTTTTCGGAGTTGTGTCGGAAACTTACAAATCGCCGAAATGAAATTCCGGAAAGGTAGGATTGTAGATCGTCGCGAGGTGGTCGTTTATTTCCAAAGGGGCTTGAAGATCCGAAGTCGTTTAGGGCGTTTATTTTGTGATTTTTGTTGATTTTGGTTGGTGGTTTTTGAGATGAAAGAAAAGGAAGAGAGAGAGAAAGTAAATGAGAATGAAAGAAAGTGGGTGGAAGTGGGAGGTTAAATCCCCACTTTCGCCCCGCGTTCCCGCTCCGTGCGGTGTTCGTTTGCTCCGTCATTTAAACGTTAAATAATTATTTTAAATATTAATTGGTACATTTTAAAATACAAATTATCACGCTATATTTTATTTAAATATTTTTCTAATCACTTTATATTTGAATTATAAAAACGTAAGTTAATTTGTTTGCGCGTTTTACATTTTAAATTTGGTAACTTTCTGATTGTACGGTACGAATGAATACGAAGTATTATAATAAGAATACTTTTGACATAAAGCGTTATTAAATAAAAGTTGGTCACCAACGTCCGTATTTATTGTATCGAAATTCATTCGATTTAAAGCTCGTGCGATTTAAACAAACCGCATAATTGTAGATATATATTCAACAATATATATAATAGTTGATACATTAATTAGCCTAACACAGAACTAATTAAATGTATTAAAACTTTATTAGGCACTAAAGTATAGTCCTAAATTGACGGTTGTCACAATTACGGTCTTGGTTTGTCCCTTATCATCAACAAACTTAAGCTCTTTAAAATAACTATCCTTCCCATCAGGAGCTTTGGTTACTTTCGAAGTAGCTTGAATTTGTGGACGATCAGCCTTAAGAGGTGAATTTGAGGAGAACCTCTTAGGCACATAATTATGAGCTCTATTATGATAATTATAATTAAACTCATGTGATCGTGAAGTAGTACCATTCTCATAATGACTATGGCCTCTACTTGGAGTTCTAAACCTCGACATAGTCACATCCCTATACTTATGGACAGAATTATCACTTTGAGTATATGGCCGTTTAGGTTTAGGTGGGGAGACACTATGCTTACCATCTCTTTTAAGAATGTTAACAGGTTTATTACCTAAGTTAGGTTTGGCATCTAATCCATCTACAATCATACTAGAGTTGGTATGTGTCTTTTCATCCATCACAAGCTTATGTGGTGTTTCAGGCTTTTTGTTAGGACAACACGAAGCCACGTGTCCCTTTTGATGACATTTGAAACAAGACATCTGCTTGCGTGATTTACTCACTTTTGCTTTCTCATCCGGAGTCTTAGGCACTAAAGGTTTAAGCTGTTCCTTATCAACTTTATCATCAGTCTTAGCATTGTTAATCACTCCACCCGATACAAACTGTATTTTGGTGAACTGAGAAGCCTTGCTATTATCTAATGATACGTTCTTAATAACATCTTTCTGTGCCTCTGACTGTTCAGGTTTATCAGCTACTGAAATCTCAGGATTAACTTCAGTCATCTCAGAATCTTCAGGAATAGGAGTGTAATTGGCATTAAAAGGTGGGGATACATCATTGTAACCTAACCCAGTCTTGTCCTTTACACTTCTTTGAGCATCTAACATTTTATCCATTTGAGATGTCCTATAGTTCTCAAGTTTACGGTTTTGCTCAATTAACCTTAAGTTAAGGTTCACTATTTCCTGATCCTTACTAGCAATCGTCTCATTTAAGTCTTTGATATTCATATAGAGACCATCTATGACAACAGATTTTTCACTTATGGTATCTCTAAGTTTTGTTCTATCCGAAGCATCAGACTTAATTTTATCTTTTAAGACCTGTTTATCATCACTTAATCTACAAATATCCATAATGGCTTGATCGAGTTCAGATCTAACAGTCTTATAAGATTCCTTATCCATATTCAATTGAGATGACAAATTGCTATTTGACATAGTTAAGACACTATTCTGAGATTGTAAATCAGTAACTAAGTAACAAAAATCAACAAGATTAAGAATATCTAAACATACCTTCTTCTTGTCAGTTTGTAATTCAGCCATGCGTGCCACGATTCCTCAGGACTCATATCTGGAGCTGAATCCATATATAGCACGTCATCATCACTTGCCTTCACTTCAGACTTAGGCACCTCTACTCTCTGTTCCATATCAGTGGGCATGTAGGAAACTGATCCAGCAGTTGTTTCTTCGATCTCGGCCATCAAGGCTTCCTCAGAATGAGCTTGCCAATCATAACAGCCATCCAACTGCTTCACCACTAAGGCTTTGGAAGCGAGAGTACTTCTCGAACCTTGTTTTCCTTGTGCTTCTACTTTAGGTCTTTGGCATTCTCTAGCAAAATGACCAATACCCTGACAGTTAAAGCATCTGACCTTGGTTTTGTCAAACCCTGATCTATTGCCCAACACCTTTCTACCAGTTCTCTTGACGAAATTCTTCACCTTTCTAGATATCAATGCTAGTTGATCTTGAAGCTCCAATTCCTCAAGATAATCAGAATCTATCTGCTCATAATCCTCATCAAACAGAATAGGATCATTGATCTTTCCCTCTATGTAGTTCTCATATGATGCCACAAAGGAAGCAAGAACAGACAGTTGCTGTTCAGCAGATTTCACACTCATCGGCATCTTCTGATGCTCTTGAGGTGACTTCTCAGAATTCTTTCCCTTTGTCTCATCACCAGAGGAGGAAATAAAACACAGATCTTCAGTAATCATTTCTCCATTTTCACTAGTATCACCAACTAGCAGTGCAGTGGTCGAACTAGATGACGCAGTCGAAAGACTTGACTTTCCATGATACAACCCAGGGTTCTGAACCTGATCAGAATCACTATCTCTTGACTTCTTGGAGAAATCATAACCTTTCAGCTTGTCAATGACTTGCTTTAAGGTCATAGTAGAATACCTAGTTTCGTTATCCTTAATCATAACGCCATACATTTCCCATTTAGAAGGCAAACCCTCAAGAAACTTGTCGGTTTTAGATACTTCTTCTTCAACAATCTCATGGTATTCTAATTCACTTAGCAGATGGTAGAAACGCGTGACATAGGCATCAAGATCTTCTCCTTTTAAAGCTTTAAACATAGTAAACTGCTTTTTAAGAAGACTCCTCTTGCCAGCTCTCACTTGTGGACTTCCCTCACCTCTTTTCTCTAGAGCTTCCCACAGTGTTCTAGCAGTATGAAAAGATTTCAGTTGATGAGCAATCTCTTTAGGAAGACACATTTTTATGCAAGAATGTGATTTATTTTCATTTCTGTAAGCTTCCTTCTCTTGATCACTCATGTTAGCATAAGTAAGAACCACAGTAGCATTTTGAACAGTTTGAGTAGGTGGGGTGTATCCACTCTTGATACACATCCAGATTGACAGGTCATGGAATCTACAGTAAGATTCAAATCTGTCCTTCCAATTGTAGTAATCCTCGATTCTTAACAACTTAGGTGGAACGTTTGACTTTCCCACCTCGTGGTCCATTTCGATCATTCTACTTAAGTCAGACATCTTAAAACGTAAAATTAAACTGTTTCAGCGAATTCAGAAAACTCGACTCGCAAGACTTAGCTCAACTCGCAATCTCAGCTCGACTCGTAGAATTCTTCGATTCGCAAGCCTCAGTTCGGATTGCTAAAAGATGTCGATTCTCAAGTGATGTTGATTCGCGAGGTATCTCGGTTCGACTCGCAAGCCTCAGTTCGACTCGCTAGTTCAACTTGGTTCGCAGGCGACGCTGGAACCCTAATCTCGACTCGCGAAACGGCTGTTAAACCCGAAAACGAATTTTTAAGGTATTTTTACGACTGAAACTTAAAATTTCGGCTGTAAACAAACCCTAAAATGTCCAGAGAATGATTTTGATCGTTAGTATTGCAAGAATGCACGTAAAAACGACCCGAATCAAAAACGCAATAACACTAAAACTCACGAACACACTCGTATTTAGCCCGAAAGCTCTGATACCAGATGTAAGTCCCCTAGTTTTAGGATCGATAACTTCGTTATCTGTAGTATTAAGGTGCGGAATCCCTCAATACGGTGTTATCTTACTAACAACGAATATGTTCGTATTGCGTTTAATAAGCTTAACTTTAAACGAATAATACGTCAAAGCCTAGCCGTAGGTTATATTTTTCTCTGGTTTGCTGGAATCGCAGATTAGCAAAAGTATCAAAAGTGTTTAGAAAATTGTTAACGATTTTACAAAGAAAATCGTTTAAATAGTCTATTCTGGCTCGGCTCGCATGGGCCGGCGAGTTCAGTCCAACTCGCAGCCCAAGCCCAGTATAGGACTCTGCTCGCCAGACTTATGCTTCGCGAGTTCAGGTCTCACCTCACAACTCAACTCGCTGCGACTTGAGATCTCGACTCGCTACGCATCAAACGTCTATTATTTATTTTGTATTTAATTATTCGTCTAACTTAACAAAACAATATGTTTAACGAATATTACTAACAAAACAAATATTCTTTTACAAATCCAAACCAATATACAAACACAATAATAATTACACTAGTCTTATTTCAAGCTAGATCTGTTGTCACACTCTATGTCCCAACAACTTTGCTGAGATACTCCAGCCCTCAAACCACCCTTACACCACCCTAATCCACCATTGAAACACCCACATCTTGAAGATAAAACAAGCAAAGGAAGCAAAGAAGCAAGAACATCATCATCATCTTCCTCTTTCTCCTTCATTTTCTTGGTATAAATCACCTAAACTCCTCATTTAAATACTTTCATACTACTGATTTATATGTTATTATGTTCATCTAACACTAATATGTCCAAAAATTGTGGTTGAAAATCGTTTTTATATATCATATGTTAACATGCACAAATCTGCCCTGAAAAGTCAGACTCAAAGAAAAATCCGTATAAAATAGAAAACTGTGAGTTAGAAGATGCTTTTCTTTTAAATTTTTCGTATTGAAAAGATCTACAACTTTCGTGTTTTACACTTTGACCAGAAACGAACCCATTTTTACGAATAACCTGATCTTTGAGACTGCCTGAGTAAAAGTCGTAATATGTGTTCGGAACTTTCTCGGAATTAATTAAATATGTTAATGGACATATTGGAAGCTGAAAATTTGATATGTTAGTCTAGACTCATAGTAGATCAGTTGGTAAAAATTTAGAAGTTTGATTTGGACTAGAGATAGGTGAAATCAGTTGGCGTAATAACCCGACAAAAAAACCGAAACATGAAATCTTGAAGTTGTAAAGTACATTTTAAAAACTGACACCTCAAAATATTCCCGACATGAACCGACATATTTTATAAGCTTATTTAACTGAAATGTGGGTTGGGTAAAAGTTTCGGGTCAAACCGAGTCGGTTTGACCAAGTCAACAAAAACGGCTCGGTTTCTAAAAACGACAAAACTTACTATTTTTGGAAAGTGGTAACAAAAATGGGTTTGGATGACTTAGTTAGTAACTTGGACCAACGACTAAACTTAGAAAGTTTCCCGAATTAGAAACCGACACTTAGAACAATTTCTGAAAATATCCTAAGTCTCAAGTAGAGACACTAACCTAGTGGTGCTACATTTTGCTAGTGATGCTACATTTTGCTAGTGATGCTACATTTTGCTAGTGATGCCACATTTTCTGAAAATGTCCTAAGTCTCAAGTAGAGACACTAACCTAGTGATGCTACATTTTGCTAGTGATGCTACATTTTGTTAGTGATGCCACAGTTTCTGAAAATATCCTAAGTCTCAAGTAGAGACACTAACCTAGTGATGCTACATTTTGCTAGTGATGCTACATTTTGCTAGTGATGCCACATTTTCTGAAAATATCCTAAGTCTCAAGTAGAGACACTAACCTAGTGATGCTACATTTTGCTAGTGATGCTACATTTTGCTAGTGATGCTACATTTTGCTAGTGATGCCACATTTTCTGAAAATATCCTAAGTCTCAAGTAGAGACACTAACCTAGTGATGCTACATTTTGCTAGTGATGCTAAGTTTGACCAACCTTGACCAGGTTTCACCAGGTTTGACCAGGTTTGACCAGTTTGACTAGGTTTGACCAGCTTTGACCAACGAGTTAACCAACTTTGACCTACGGTTTAAGACTTATACAAACTAAAATAATTGGTTTGCAACACACGATATGTACTAATGAATTATTATTACAAACTTTCACCAACGGGTCGTACACGTTTTTAAGAAACGAACTTGAACAATTTATTTGGACATACTAGTTGATGAACTAGCTCTAGTTGGACATTAACCCTCCACCTACACGATTGGATTAAGTGGACATTAACCCCCACCTATACAATCGCTATAGATGGTCTTATAAGACATCTACTTACACAACCTTATACGTTTAGGGCGTTAGAAGGTTGCGCTTTGGACTTTGCTTGCTTATTTGATATTTGCTTGCTACTTGCTAATCTAAGGTGAGTTTCATAGCCCCCTTTTTACTTGTTTGAACTGTTTTGGGGTGAGAATACAT
This sequence comes from Helichrysum umbraculigerum, assembly GCA_949592205.1. NCBI lineage: Eukaryota > Viridiplantae > Streptophyta > Magnoliopsida > Asterales > Asteraceae > Helichrysum > Helichrysum umbraculigerum. The sequence continues at coordinate 76,973,232 of CATIUR010000003.1, forward strand.
GCACTGTTTTATGAACTGTTATGTGAACTGTTTTATGAACTGTTTTTAGGAAAACACTTATACGTATTTCATGAGTTACTTTCTATTCCACTAAGGCCAATACAACCATTTAAATATGTTGATTTACGCTTGCGATATTGCGGTAAAGCAATACAAAACGATATTGCGGTAAAGCAATACAAAACGATATTGCGGTAAAGCAATACAAAACGATATTGCGGTAAAGCAATACAAAACGATATTGCGGTAAAGCAATACAAAACGATATTGCGGTAAAGCAATACAAAACGATATTGCGGTAAAGCAATACAAAACGATATTGCGGTAAAGCAATACAAACATTTCGATATTGCGGTGAAGCAATACAAACTATTAAATCTTGTGATTTACAAATACGATATTGGCAATAGTATACTACGATTTACTTTGGCATTCGTGCTACTTTGATAACTATGAAATCTTGTGGTTCATACTATGATTTTAACTGCGCAAACCTATGAACCCACCAACTTTATGTTGACCTTTTAGCATGTATTTCTCAGGTTCACATACGCAGTAGGACTTCCCACGGGAAACAAGGCAGTAGGATGCTTTTGGAAAGCATTAGCTCGAGTCGCATGTTTTCACAAACAACAAGAGATTAGATTGCATTACGATATTTTGTATCAACATTTATGTATTAGAAATCTCTAACGATTTATGCGAACTCCAGATATCTTGTAAACATTTGAATTATGGTAATGTAATATTTTTCAAACGTCTCATATAGAGGTCGTTTGCTTTAATCTTTGTGTTGTGATATTTGATTTGGTCGGCGCCCCCGTGACACCTCATACTTCCGCTGCCACGTGTTTTGGGGGTGCGACAGATTGGTATCAGAGCCATTGGTTATAGCGAACTAGGATTGCATTAGTGACCTAGACTATAACTGTTAGGTTAGTATTCTTTGTTTAGTATGACTGGTTCAGCGATTGCATCATTTGAATTTAATTTAACATAGCCTGATCAACTATGTACAATTAAAGGAGATTCGATGCAAGACCTGAAATGGTTATAGTGAACGAAAGTACAGTAGCGGACGTAGACCGAGGATAGAATGGGACCAACCTTTATATGTGCTTATGTGCTAGGCTTTTATATGTATATATATGTATAATCTTAGGTACACTAAACTTATTTGCCACCCTTCACGGCAACCACTCCCACAGCTACGTCACCCAACTCTGAAAACGAGGCTCTAGCCTTACTCACTACTATGGAGATTTCCATGGTACCTACTCGCCCAACCGAATCGGGCAACGATATAACCAAATAGGACTCACTTAAGGAGAATCCACCTAAGGATTCGCCACCCAAAATAAGTGACGTCTACTTCACCCGTTTCTTTCCGCTCGCAACCAAATCACTCGGGAACACGTATAGCACTTCAACCGTACGATACTTCGTCACTTCGTACTCTTCATACCCACTTTTATTGTAGACCTATGAATCACGTGCGTTACACACGACTAGAAGGACTGACTGATAGACCTCCTCGGACTAGACCTTATCCTATTCATACTATTTCTACTTGATCATGTTTGTTCACTATTTCGACACGTTCGTTAAATGATTTACTCATAACTGGATTCGCGACTTTGACTGCTCCGAAACCTTTATCAAACATTCGTTCATTTCGAAACAATACCATAGTCATGTTTGACTACTTCAAGAACACTACTCGGTCATTGTCATGACTACTTTGTGAAACTACGATTTGGCTATCTACAACTCTTGAGACGCGGAGGATCTTCCGACATGAATACCTCTCCATACGCATAGGAACCTGTTCATCATACCGTTCTGGTACTAGCTGCTAGGCTACACCGCCACGAGAATAGAATAGACGATATGGATTTTTTCACAGACGTAAACTTTCAACCGATTTTTGACAAAACAGAATTTTCAACACCTTTCAATAAACAGAGCTTTCAAAACGGAGTCTTTCAACGTGCTGACAGTTTCCAACGTATTTTGATTGATATTAAGTTTTCAACAGATATTATGATGACATTTTTAACAAATAAAAACCATACCTATAAACAAACACTTGTTTTTCACTCAATTTTTCTCAAAGATCTATGTTTTCTAACGAACGATAACGACTTATACTTTGAAACACTTGCGGGTCTTCTAACGATTTACATATTGGAAATATGTTTACAATTATTTATGTTGGACGTGATCCAACGAATTACTCATAACTTGCGAATTGTTTACAAACCGGTTTATTGACAGTTTTAACAAACTATTTATTGGAATCCAATTACTACTTTCATTTTTTCTTTTATCAAGATTTGATCACTACTTTGTCTCTGTTTTGTGAACTACTCCGTCTCTGTTTTGTGAACTACTATGAAGCTGTTTTAAGAACTATTTGAACTTCGATTTATGAACTATTTGAACTTTGATTTACCAACTTGAACTCCGCTTTATGAACGATTTTGTACTATACCGTGAACTATGTTTATGAAATTACTTTTACGTATTGTATAATACGACTATGAAATAACTATGATAACAACTATGAGCCCCACTATGATAACAATTAGGAGAACAACTACGATAACAACTATGGGGGAACTACGATAGCAACTACGAGCCCCACTACGATAATAACTACGATTCTAACTACGATTACATCTGTGATTAAACTTTGGAAACTTTGACAACTTTGAAAACTTGAGACTTGTACTCCGATTTTAGAACTATGCTTTGAACTATGATCTCAACTATGACCTTTTCTTTGATTTCAACAACGATTCCTACAACGAACCACATAGGAATGTTTTCCTACTACAAACCTTATAGTAAATGACCTTACTACGACTGCCTATCTAGGAATATTTGTCCTACTAATAGTACACGGAGATAATTCTCCAAACGTATACAGATGGATGCGCTGCATCACAACAACGAACATTCCTTTCGTGGACTTAGTTAAACGTCAGAATAACTCACACTTTCGCTAGATACCACACAGACTATGACTACGAGCAAATTTCGGGACGAAATTCTCCTAACGGGGGGAGAATGTGACACCCGACGATTTAGGGTTACTGATTAACCTACTAGAAATCCTAATTACGTGTGTTTAGTTTAGTATTAGGCTAAATACTTGTAATTACTTGTAAGTATTTGTGTATTTATATGAATATACACTCCCGTAATTGATTATATTACGCTTATGTAATTAGTTGAAATTACACTTACGCAATTTGGTGAAATTGTGCAAAACAACCGGACGGAGTCCAACACGGTATAAATATGACGTTGGTGAAAACATTTCTATAAATAACTTTAATATATTTTTAGAAGTTATTTATCATATATTATTATTTTGTTAAAATAATACACGAAAAACTAAGGCGTTTTGGCTAAAACGTCTCAAACGTAACAGAAACGCGCGGAACGCGCCTGACAATCGAACGAAAGTCAAAATATATATATTTATAAATTAAAATATATTATTTTGTATGAAATTATTATTGAAAACATCGTATTATGATTCGTCAATAAAAACGTCTATTTAAAACGTTACGCGATTAAAACTCCGTACGACTAGCGTGCGAATCGAGGCCGATGAATTAACGGAATATTTTTATTAATGTCTCAAGTATTTAGAATAAATATTTCAAGTGAAAATATCGAAATTAAAAGTAGTCACTTAAAAACGAGTATAAAATATTTATCGTACGAATAAACGTCTAAACAATCGAGTAAACGAACGGAGAACGTAACTAATTAAAAGGGAAATGAGAAATGACCAAAATACCCTTTGTGGGGCCCCCTATGGGCTGGCCACCACCTCCCATACCACCCTCTCTTATCTCATGCAAAACAATGATGAGATTCTTCTTTACTTCACCACACAAATCACATGCAAAACCTCATTCACTCTCTCCACTCAACTCTTTCATTTTCTCTCAATAATCTCTTCAACTCTCTCTCAACTTTGCTGAGATACTCCAGCCCTCAAACCACCCTTACACCACCCTAATCCACCATTGAAACACCCACATCTTGAAGATAAAACAAGCAAAGGAAGCAAAGAAGCAAGAACATCATCATCATCTTCCTCTTTCTCCTTCATTTTCTTGGTATAAATCACCTAAACTCCTCATTTAAATACTTTCATACTACTGATTTATATGTTATTATGTTCATCTAACACTAATATGTCCAAAAATTGTGGTTGAAAATCGTTTTTATATATCATATGTTAACATGCACAAATCTGCCCAGAAAAGTCAGACTCAAAGAAAAATCCGTATAAAATCGAATACTGAGAGTTAGAAGATGCATTTTCTTTTAAAATTTTCGTATTGAAAAGATCTACAACTTTAGTGTTTTACACTTTGACCAGAAACGTACCCATTTTTACGAATAACCTGATCTTTGAGACTGCCTGAGTAAAAGTCGTAATATGTGTTCGGAACTTTCTCGGAATTAATTAAATATGTTAATGGACATATTGGAAGCTGAAAATTTGGTATGTTAGTCTAGACTCATAGTAGATCAGTTGGTAAAAATTTAGAAGTTTTATTTGGACTAGAGATAGGTGAAATCAGTTGGCGTAATAACCCGACAAAAAAACCGAAACATGGAATCTTGAAGTTGTAAAGTACATTTTAAAAACCGACACCTCGAAATAGTCCCGACATGAACCGACATATTTTATAAGCTTATTTAACTAAAATGTGGGTTGGGTAAAAGTTTCGGGTCAAACCGAGTCGGTTTGACCAAGTCAACAAAAACGGCTCGGTTTCTAAAAACGACAAAACTTACTATTTTTGGAAAGTGGTAACAAAAATGGGTTTGGATGACTTAGTTAGTAACTTGGACCAACGACTAAACTTAGAAAGTTTCCCGAATTAGAAACCGACACTTAGAACAATTTCTGAAAATATCCTAAGTCTCAATTAGAGACACTAACCTAGTGATGCTACATTTTGCTAGTGATGCTACATTTTGCTAGTGATGCCACATTTTCTGAAAATGTCCTAAGTCTCAAGTAGAGACACTAACCTAGTGATGCTACATTTTGCTAGTGATGCTACATTTTGCTAGTGATGCTACATTTTGCTAGTGACTCCACATTTTCTGAAAATATCCTAAGTCTCAAGTAGAGACACTAACCTAGTGATGCTACATTTTGCTAGTGATGCTACATTTTGCTAGTGATGCCACATTTTCTGAAAATATCCTAAGTCTCAAGTAGAGACACTAACCTAGTGATGCTACATTTTGCTAGTGATGTCACATTTTCTGAAAATATCCTAAGTCTCAAGTAGAGACACTAACCTAGTGATGCTACATTTTGCTAGTGATGCTAAGTTTGACCAACCTTGACCAGGTTTGACCAGGTTTGACCAGTTTGACCAGCTTTGACCAGCTTTGACCAACGAGCTAACCAACTTTGACCTACGGTTTAAGACTTATACAAACTAAAATAATTGGTTTGCAACACACGATATGTACTAATGAATTATTATTACAAACTTTCACCAACGGGTCGTACACGTTTTTAAGAAACGAACTTGAACAATTTATTTGGACATACTAGTTGATGAACTAGCTCTAGGTGGATATTAACCCTCCACCTACACGATTGGATTAAGTGGACATTAACCCCCACTTATACAATCGCTATAGATGGTCTTATAAGACATCTACTTACACAACCTTATACGTTTAGGGCGTTAGAAGGTTGCGCTTTGGACTTTGCTTGCTTATTTGATATTTGCTTGCTACTTGCTAATCTAAGGTGAGTTTCATAGCCCCCTTTTTACTTGTTTGAACTGTTTTGGGGTGAGAATACTGTGACACCCGGTCAAAATAACCCAAAATTAGCACCGAATTTAAACTTTTAAAACACGTAATTACATACGTGTCAATACTCAAGTACACAAGTATTATATATATATGTATATATATAAACCGAAACGATTAATTAATAATCGCAAAGACACGAATTTAACAAAACGTAGAAACTCAAAATGAAAGCGAGCGAAAAACATTTTTAAACAAAGTATTATTATTGAGGATAATAATTACGTACTCCATTTTAAATTTAAATACATTTTGGATACTGAAAACTATCTGTACATTTTAAGTTAAACAAAGATATATTTTTATATCTCTTTAAAAAGTATTTTTATAAAATACTTTGATTTAAAACGTATACGATTCTATTTTTAGAAAATTATCATTTTAAAAGATTTTACTATTTTACGATCGGATACGCAAACACGGGTCGAAAAGTCCCCCATCTACCTCAATAATTGAGGCCGGTTATAATAACCCGACCTCAATTATTTTCACACACACGAACACATATTTTGATCTCTCTCGGTCTCTTGCTCCCTCCCTCTCTCGGCTTTCATCTTCAACAACAACAACAATCATCAACATCATCATCACCACCTTCTTCTTCTTTTTGGATCATCACCATCACCATCGTGTTCATCTTCATCAACACCCACACGATTTCGTTTTCAAAAATTGTAAGGAATCGTTTCGTTTTTCCTTTTTATTTCGTGTTTAAACTACGTAATATAACATGTATTAGCTTTGTATTAAGTTGTTGTAAGCGGAATTTGGATTTAGAAATGGTTTTGTATGTTTTCTGTGCGTACAGAGTCGAACCAGTTACGTGAATCCGGCGGATTCATGATGAATCCGGCGGATTCCTACCCAGAAAACATGAACACGGCGGATTCAAGGGAATCCGGCGTATTCCCCAAACTTTGAGCCCAATCCGGCGGATTCGGGTGAATCCGGCGGATTCCCCTCGAAATCCATTGAATCCGGCGTATTGATTTAAATCCGGCGGATTCGACCCATTACCGTTTTACCCGGCGGGTACCTCGACTACCCGGCGGGTACCTAGCCCAGCCCAGTTTTCTGATTTCAATGTTAACTAAAACGAATACAAACATTTATATGGATACAATATACGTTTAAATAAACATTTTTACATGAAACAAACTTAATTATATTTTTGAAATATAATTGTAACCTGACGACTACGAGTCGTACCTTTTTACAAACTAAGTAATTAACTTTATACGTTTTCAAATAAGGATAAACGACACGGTATACAAATGTACGAAAGGAGTTTATACAAAACAAACAATATTATATTTTCAAAATATAATCCCGAAGCACCACCAAAGGGCCGCGTATTTTATGAAACATCGAATGTAACACGTAACAAATACTTTAGAAGTAATCAACCACATGAACAACTAAACAAACGAACTACTACGCGTACACTTACAAACATACAATCTTGCGTGTTTAGGACGTTAGGAGATTACTGTTGGGATACGTACGCACAATAGGATTGCTCGCTCTACAGGTGAGTCTCACAGCCCCATTTTTACATGTTTTAAATATTGGGGTGAGATACAATGCTTACATGTTTTCGTGATCATATGTTATTTGATTAGCTAATATGATTATTAACTCAGGGAATTAAATGATTATTTAATTCAGTTAACTATATTAGTTACATTGTTTGGCTACCATTCTTTGGTCTTGATTAGCATTGTTAGATTTCACATTTGTCGCAAACCTGCGTTGGTTTGTTCCATGTGGCGAAATCTGCGTTGGTTTCATCACTGTTTAATTGCACATTGTTCGAAGACCTGCGTTGGTTTGTTCAATGTTACAAAACCTGCGTTGGTTTCATCATTGTCTAATTTCATATTGTTCAAAAACCTGCGTTGGTTTGTTCAATGTTCCGAAACCTGCGTTGGTTTCATCCTAGTTGATTTCGTTATTGTTTAGGGAACCTGCGTTGGTTCAAATCATTATTTAGTAACCGGAAATGGTTAAATCATTGTTTTGAAGCTTAATTGATAAATCACCATTTAGAAAACCTGCGTTGGTTTAAATCATTGTTTAGGAACCTGCGTTGGTTTAAAAATCATTGTTTGAGTAAATTGCTTAAATCACTATTCATTTATAACTGGTTATTATCGTCGGATAATCATATTGATCACATCAATGTTTTTGTTAAACCTGCGAGATTCACCAGCTTTATAGCTGACCTTTTAGTGTTGTATTCTCAGGTGCTCATCAACAGTAGGACTGGCCTACAGGATAAGCTAGCTATCACGAGTCGCATGCATCCATTTAGACATGAAGATTTTCTTGCATTATATTTTGTATAATGGTTATGTATTAAAATCTTCTGAAATCATTTTGCGAACTCACTACTATGTTTCAAACTTATGACTTAAACTTTGTACTACTTTTGAAAACTTATGTAATGTAATATATTTTCTACAACGTCTCATTTAGAGTCGTTTGCTTGTACTTTGGTGTTTTGATATTTGATTAGTCACGCCCAAAAACAATCACTTCCGCAAAGCATGAAATTGGGGGTGTGACAGATTGGTATCAGAGCCTAAGGTTATAGCGAACTAGGTTGCATGTAGTGGGCCTAGACTATGACCGTTAGGCAGTATTCCTCATTAGATATAACTGGTTCAGGGATTTCATCATACAAGTTTAATTTAACATAGCCTGATCAACTATGTACAATTAAATAAAGATGATGTAAGATCTGAAAGGGGTTATGTTGAACAGGAATGCATTAGTTGACTCTGATCACGAGAGAACCGGGACTCATAATTGTTTTATGCTAGTCACGACTAGGTGGACGATATGTATATATGGTTTATACAATTAGGCTATTATATAGTATGGATAATAATACGCCTCAGATACTTGTTAACATAATCAATGATAAGATACATTTTAGAATTTGCCTATGGTAAGTTGATCTAGTCAGGAAATATAGTATCGGGATGTGCCCTACCTGAGAGGGTCATCTCTTCGAAATAGGCTTACCCTAGGTAGAGATTAAAACTTCAATATCTTATTTGACATCAACTGGTCATCAGAGGACCATCCTTCGCTCACCCATCAGTTTTAACATTCGAATCCAGTATTTCTTTAAGTACAAATCTTTTCCTACCACCTATCATATTCCGCTTAACTGCTGATACATGTACGGATGTAATATCCCTTTCACTTTTGTAAACCCTAATCCTCGTAATCATTTGAACTCGCATGTTAAATGATTGCAATCTTCTTTATTCTACACTATTGATTGTCATTTGTGTTGTGGTATATTATTGTTATATATACAACTACGATGATCATATTCTTATACGAAACTCTGACATGTCCCTTATCTTCATTGAAGGAACATGCCTCCACGTCGCCAATTCACTCAAGCTCAGGTCGATCGACTGGTTGCTGACGCAGTAAGTGCTGAGCGACAACGATCCAGCGGCGCTGAAACACCACCAAATGCCCCTGTAGTGAAACCCTGCACCTACAAAGACTTCCTCAACTGCAATCCTTTGACCTTCAAAGGCACAGAAGGTGCCATTGGGTTGTTGCGATGGATGGAGAAGACAGAAGCAGTCTTTCGCATCTGCAGTTGCCCTGAGAACTGTAAGGTCAAGTTCTCCACCTACACTTTCATGGATGATGCTCTGACATGGTGGAACACTTATGCTGACTCCATAGGCCAAGACATTGCTCTGGAAACTCCCTGGGATGATCTGAAGAGAATGCTCAAGGATGAGTATTGTCCTAGGGATGAAATTCAACAGCTTGAGGCAGAATTATGGAATCTCTCCACTCAAGGGAACGACATTGCCAGCTACACTTCTCGATTTAATCAGTTGGCCCACCTGTGTCCATCTATGGTGGATACGGAATCCAAGCGAATTGAGCGCTATGTCTGGGGACTTCCTCCACAAATTCAAGGGATGGTTACTTCATCCAACTCTCCTACATTTCATGGTACTGTGCGCATGGCACATAAGCTGATGACACAGATCGTTCGCCAAGGAACGTCTGTTGTCAAGAGTACTGTAAACCACCCTAGTGATAACAAGAGAAAACTTGAGGGAAATCCTGATAATCAAAGCTCGGCTACCAAAAAGCCTGCAACCATCAAGGCCAACACCTCTGGGTCTGAAAACAAGAAAGAGTACGCTGGAACCAAGCCCTTCTGCTCAAAGTGCAAACGCCATCATGATGGGCCTTGTGGCGACCACTGTGAGAAGTGCAAGCGTTTTGGGCATCTTGCTAAAGATTGCCGTGTGAAAGCCTGTTTTGAATGTGGAACTGTAGGTCACTACAGAAATGACTGTCCGAATCTAAAGGACAAGAACATCGGCCCTGCTCGAGGAAGAGCCTACGTACTCAGAACTAGGGATGACGACCAGAACCCTAGACTCATTGACTTGCTCAACACTGGTATGGTCACTCATACATGACCTAATTGCTTTACACTGTTTACATGGATAGATATTACTTGTTGCTTGATATCTTTTATGTTTTCCCTAGATCCTAACTGTACGATAGGGTTAGGGCAAGGTGACAATTTAGGTTCTATAGTTTCTTTATGAGACGAGGTTTAGCTTGCATAAGTGTTGGGATAACAAATCCTACATTGTTTTATACCGGAAAACACACCGGTTAATATTTTTATGAAAACAATGGGTCACATCCCATATAAAGCTAATGTAGGCTGAATCATTTCGTTTCTATAGGAGACTGATAGAGTCTAAGGTGGGCTACTAGTGCAAAAAGTAGTTGTACTCAAGCAATTGGCTAAACGACAAACTTTGTCCTACCGACCAAACCATCAAGGATTTACTGAATTACTTTAAGCTACTAGTACACATTGTAGCTACTCCCTAGTGATCGACTGGACTGATCATGTAGGCACAATAGTTAAAACATCTTGAAACCTCATTTCGAACTCCTTAGTTGCCGGAAGGGCACTAGTTCAACAAGGGGAGATAGACAACTCTAGATAGGTGTTGTCAGACTTACGTAGATAACACGCAATCTACAACTTAAATACAACGATAAATACTACGAACAAATTTCGGGACGAAATTCTCCTAACAAGGGGAGAATGTGACACCCGGTCAAAATAACCCAAAATTAGCACCGAATTTAAACTTTTAAAACACGTAATTACATACGTGTCAATACTCAAGTACACAAGTATTATATATATATGTATATATATAAACCGAAACGATTAATTAATAATCGCAAAGACACGAATTTAACAAAACGTAGAAACTCAAAATGAAAGCGAGCGAAAAACATTTTTAAACAAAGTATTATTATTGAGGATAATAATTACGTACTCCATTTTAAATTTAAATACATTTTGGATACTGAAAACTATCTGTACATTTTAAGTTAAACAAAGATATATTTTTATATCTCTTTAAAAAGTATTTTTATAAAATACTTTGATTTAAAACGTATACGATTCTATTTTTAGAAAATTATCATTTTAAAAGATTTTACTATTTTACGATCGGATACGCAAACACGGGTCGAAAAGTCCCCATCTACCTCAATAATTGAGGCCGGTTATAATAACCCGACCTCAATTATTTTCACACACACGAACACATATTTTGATCTCTCTCGGTCTCTTGCTCCCTCCCTCTCTCGGCTTTCATCTTCAACAACAACAACAATCATCAACATCATCATCACCACCTTCTTCTTCTTTTTGGATCATCACCATCACCATCGTGTTCATCTTCATCAACACCCACACGATTTCGTTTTCAAAAATTGTAAGGAATCGTTTCGTTTTTCCTTTTTATTTCGTGTTTAAACTACGTAATATAACATGTATTAGCTTTGTATTAAGTTGTTGTAAGCGGAATTTGGATTTAGAAATGGTTTTGTATGTTTTCTGTGCGTACAGAGTCGAACCAGTTACGTGAATCCGGCGGATTCATGATGAATCCGGCGGATTCCTACCCAGAAAACATGAACACGGCGGATTCAAGGGAATCCGGCGTATTCCCCAAACTTTGAGCCCAATCCGGCGGATTCGGGTGAATCCGGCGGATTCCCCTCGAAATCCATTGAATCCGGCGTATTGATTTAAATCCGGCGGATTCGACCCATTACCGTTTTACCCGGCGGGTACCTCGACTACCCGGCGGGTACCTAGCCCAGCCCAGTTTTCTGATTTCAATGTTAACTAAAACGAATACAAACATTTATATGGATACAATATACGTTTAAATAAACATTTTTACATGAAACAAACTTAATTATATTTTTGAAATATAATTGTAACCTGACGACTACGAGTCGTACCTTTTTACAAACTAAGTAATTAACTTTATACGTTTTCAAATAAGGATAAACGACACGGTATACAAATGTACGAAAGGTGTTTATACAAAACAAACAATATTATATTTTCAAAATATAATCCCGAAGCACCACCAAAGGGCCGCGTATTTTATGAAACATCGAATGTAACACGTAACAAATACTTTAGAAGTAATCAACCACATGAACAACTAAACAAACGAACTACTACGCGTACACTTACAAACATACAATCTTGCGTGTTTAGGACGTTAGGAGATTACTGTTGGGATACGTACGCACAATAGGATTGCTCGCTCTACAGGTGAGTCTCACAGCCCCATTTTTACATGTTTTAAATATTGGGGTGAGATACAATGCTTACATGTTTTCGTGATCATATGTTATTTGATTAGCTAATATGATTATTAACTCAGGGAATTAAATGATTATTTAATTCAGTTAACTATATTAGTTACATTGTTTGGCTACCATTCTTTGGTCTTGATTAGCATTGTTAGATTTCACATTTGTCGCAAACCTGCGTTGGTTTGTTCCATGTGGCGAAATCTGCGTTGGTTTCATCACTGTTTAATTGCACATTGTTCGAAGACCTGCGTTGGTTTGTTCAATGTTACAAAACCTGCGTTGGTTTCATCATTGTCTAATTTCATATTGTTCAAAAACCTGCGTTGGTTTGTTCAATGTTCCGAAACCTGCGTTGGTTTCATCCTAGTTGATTTCGTTATTGTTTAGGGAACCTGCGTTGGTTCAAATCATTATTTAGTAACCGAAAATGGTTAAATCATTGTTTTGAAGCTTAATTGATAAATCACCATTTAGAAAACCTGCGTTGGTTTAAATCATTGTTTAGGAACCTGCGTTGGTTTAAAAATCATTGTTTGAGTAAATTGCTTAAATCACTATTCATTTATAACTGGTTATTATCGTCGGATAATCATATTGATCACATCAATGTTTTTGTTAAACCTGCGAGATTCACCAGCTTTATAGCTGACCTTTTAGTGTTGTATTCTCAGGTGCTCATCAACAGTAGGACTGGCCTACAGGATAAGCTAGCTATCACGAGTCGCATGCATCCATTTAGACATGAAGATTTTCTTGCATTATATTTTGTATAATGGTTATGTATTAAAATCTTCTGAAATCATTTTGCGAACTCACTACTATGTTTCAAACTTATGACTTAAACTTTGTACTACTTTTGAAAACTTATGTAATGTAATATATTTTCTACAACGTCTCATTTAGAGTCGTTTGCTTGTACTTTGGTGTTTTGATATTTGATTAGTCACGCCCAAAAACAATCGCTTCCGCAAAGCATGAAATTGGGGGTGTGACAAATACATGCACTGTTTTATGAACTGTTATGTGAACTGTTTTATGAACTGTTTTTAGGAAAACACTTATACGTATTTCGTGAGTTACTTTCTATTCCACTAAGGCCAATACAAGCATTTAAATATGTTGATTTACGCTTGCGATATTGCGGTAAAGCAATACAAAACGATATTGCGGTAAAGCAATACAAAACGATATTGCGGTAAAGCAATACAAAACGATATTGCGGTAAAGCAATACAAAACGATATTGCGGTAAAGCAATACAAAACGATATTGCGGTAAAGCAATACAAAACGATATTGCGGTAAAGCAATACAAAACGATATTGCGGTAAAGCAATACAAAACGATATTGCGGTAAAGCAATACAAAACGATATTGTGGTAAAGCAATACAAACATTTCGATATTGCGGTGAAGCAATACAAACTATTAAATCTTGTGATTTACAAATACGATATTGGCAATAGTATACTACGATTTACTTTGGCATTCGTGCTACTTTGATAACTATGAAATCTTGTGGTTCATACTTTGATTTTAACTGCGCAAACCTATGAACCTACCAACTTTATGTTGACCTTTTAGCATGTATTTCTCAGGTTCACATATGCAGTAGGACTTCCCACGGGAAACAAGGCAGTAGGATGCTTTTGGAAAGCATTAGCTCGAGTCGCATGTTTTCACAAACAACAAGAGATTAGATTGCATTACGATATTTTGTATCAACATTTATGTATTAGAAATCTCTAACGATTTATGCGAACTCCAGATATCTTGTAAACATTTGAATTATGGTAATGTAATATTTTTCAAACGTCTCATATAGAGGTCGTTTGCTTTAATCTTTGTGTTGTGATATTTGATTTGGTCGGCGCCCCCGTGACACCTCATACTTCCGCTGCCACGTGTTTTGGGGGTGCGACATGTGTTATCCGCAGTCGGAACCTAAACTAACCTTATCATTTTCTTCTCAGCACAATCACGAATAAAATGATGACGAATATCAATGTGTTTCGTCTTACTGTGCTTGACTGGATTGTTGGTGATGGACATCGTAGATTAATTATCGATCATCATAGGAGTGTTTGTAAAATTCAAACCGTAGTCTCGCAGTTACTGTTGTATCCAAAGTATTTGTGAACAATAGCTGCCAGCTGCAACATACTCAGCTTCACATATAGAAATGGCTACTGAGGTTTGCTTCTTGGATTGCCAAGACACCAATCTTCCTCCTAAGAATTTACATCCACCAGTTGTTGACTTTCGATTTTGATTGCATCCTCCATAATCGGAATCCGGTGAAGCTACAAGATCTAAGTATCCATCAGAAGGATACCAAAGTCCCAGCTTAGGCTTCCCTTTAAGGTAACGAAGGATCCGTTTTACAGCTTGCATATGAGACTCTTTAGGAGTGGCCTGATATCTTGCACATACACATACATCGACCATTATATCAGGTCGTGATGCAGTTAGATACATTAGTGAACTAATCATGGCCCTATAAAGAGTAGGATCCACATATTTATCACTCGGTGTATCCGGACCAAGTCCATGAGCTTCTGGAATAGGAGTCTTGTAAATTCGGGTTTCATCCATTTTAAACAGTTCTAATAGCTCAGCAGTGTACTTTGACTGATGAATGAAGAACCCATCTTCTTTTTGATCAACCTGTAATCCTAAGAAGAAAGTCATGTTGGAATAGTGTCCAATATCATAACTAATTGGTGGGACTATCATTAATGGTAAAGTCCTTTTTGGGTTGCCCTCATGAATAATCAAGAGAAAGATTAAGGAATAACATTAATTGGTATTAATGTTATATTTAATTAGTTGATTTATTAATTTATGGATTAACTTAATTAGAAATTAAAAGTAATTAAATTGGCGGAAGATTCCAGAAACAGGATCCAACCGCCGGTTGGATAGTCTAACCGCCGGTTGGGATTAGGGTTTCATAGGCGGTGCAAGTCGCAGACTTGGAGTACAAGTCTGACAGCTCCAACCGCCGGTTGGAAGGTCCAACCGCCGGTTGGGAGTCGAATTCAGGGTTTCTTCCACAACTATAAATAGGGGCATCCTATACCTTCATAAAATACGATTTCAGGTACGAATTTTCTGAGGATTTCGAAAATTTGACTTTCTCTTGGGTTCTTGGGTGTGAAGCATTAGAGGTATTCTACTTTGGGTACTTGCCTCCAAGTAACGAAGCTCTGCTCGTTGGTCTGCTCGCGAGAAATAGGTTTTCTCTTAAGGTTAGTGTTTTCCTTATTTTCTTTATCCAATTTGTTCATTGTACTGTCACACCCCGTCTAAAGTGGAAACAACGGGATATAACCATGATAGGATCACAACACATCAATATATAGAACTCTAAGTGAAATTTAAAGATCAACGCGTTGTGATGTTATATACACAAATGGCGGTTTGTGCTAATACATGCACATCCATAATGAATCAAAGTTTTACATTCACAAATCGTATACCTAATGTTATGGCTACAAGCCTTTGGAATCAATCTAAAATGTCGTAACCAATGTTTCACATGTCTTGTAGTAGTCCTTTATGCAACCTAAATGGTCCACTATGTATCCTTGTCTCCAACCTTAAATCACTAGTGCAACCTGAAAAGATATGCTCAAAAGTGTCAACACAATGGTTGGTGAGTTCCGTAGGTTTATAAATGACACCAAAATAAACATTTGCTGTGATAAATATACGAGTTAGGACAATGCAATGAAAATGTACACATAAGTGAAATAATGTAAATGAAACACCTCAACACATTGTCATCACTCCACGAAGAAGTATGACCAAACAACCCCTGTGAATGCAGTAGCTACTCATAATGGCTTTAATGTATACATAATGTATAACATTAGGTACTAAGGCCTTGTGAAACAACATGGCTTTAATGTATACCAAGAATAATGTATACATCAGGTACTCACTCCCGAAAGAGCAAGGCCTTACAATGATAATGAATCCAACAACCACATGCACATACTTCACATAGTGTCATACATTTCATGCAAATGTCCAAAAATGAAAACAAATACGTTTCACAGCAGAAAATGGTAATAAAACGTACGAGCATACTTTTCCCCCGATTTGAAAATAAGAAGAAAATGGGGCCACGAAAACTCACCTTGATTAACAAAGCAAATATCGTCCCAAATGAATCCACCAAACAGTACGTCAATCTACAAATAATTTCATATAGATTAATAACCTAGGCAAAACTATACGTTTTTATTATATCCTAGTTGTCACCTCCTTTGTTATTTTGTATTACCAATCAAGTCACTTAAACCTTAAGGAACTTAATTAAAAATATTAAGATTGATACTATAATTATTAAAATCCTTATAACATGCCAACGCTTAACTTCCAACCCATACTTTATATGTTATATAACTATTATATTATAATAAAATTCATCTTCATCAACCAAAAATGAGATACACAACTTCTTTAATCCTAATCGTTTAAATCCTTCCAAGGTTATCATACAATTAGAGTATGACGGTTATTATTTAAAAATATGGTAAAAGACCATTGAGACACCACCATTTGTAACAACTAATACCCATTACATAACCCATTCTTTTTAAATCAATATATATATATATATATATATATATATATATATATATATATATATATATATATATATATATATATATATATATATTAAATCTTAAAATTTTATAAATGTGGTTTATTTACAGAAAAGTCTAGTCTTAAATATTCTTTACAACTCCCAAAATACTAGAAAATAATTTGATCAAACCGATGTAACATTATCGACTTTTTCTAAAAATTCATCACTCTTAATAGCAGTTTACAAAATAATTTTTATAAAATCATACATTGCGTTTTAGAGGCCGAAACCTATTGAATTTATGTAGAATTTCGATATCTACAACTTTCGTGTTTTGGCCGAAGCCTGAAAACGTACGTAGCTAGGTCAAACCAGCCATCGAATGGGACTGCGAAAATTTGGACAGATTTCGGTTCGCAAAAACTTATTTTTTTTTACCCAACATATTCATACCCCAAACATATAAGTCATCTAATGTACATCTATTCCAGAAAAATAATAAGAAAAATAATTGATTAGGGTTTATGAGAAATACCTATACGAAATACGAATGGGAACACACGTGACTCACGAACTAATGCGATTAGAAGGTATCGTTTAATGATTATATTATTTGTATAATCAATCGACGATCGTATATATTCATTTGTTGTTGCTGCCGTAAACACAAGAGCGCACACACACAATTATATTTTATTTATTGATTGACTGGAAGTGAATGAATGTTTAATTAGTCAAGAAAACCTACGTCCAATTATATATATTCTCCGTACGTTTCAATGGGTTTGGGCCCACCGAATTAGCCCAACACACTAACCCACTTGATCTTCTAAAAATCGCTGGCTGCTTCTTCCTGATATGCAAATGATCACCACTATTATTATATTAGTTTATTATTATTTTTTTATTATTATTATTATAATTAATATTAATATTTTAATATTTAAACTTTTATGATGATTCCTAAGAATCATACGATTATTATTATATTATATTTATATTTATTAACTATTATTATTATTTCATTAATCCTAACTTTTAATCCAACTGCATACAAACATTGATTCGTGTTTTGAACACTATACGAGAATTAAATTTCTCATATAGGTTACATATATGAAGTACTTGATATTTCTCAAATAATTTCACTCAAGTAAATGAAAATGAGAAATGATTATGAGAACGAACCTAAGAATAGAGTTTTGGTGACGGATGTCACATGTACTATGTTGTTAAAGTTAAAGATTTCTTAGGGTTTTAGTTTCCTAATTGCCTTAGATTATTTAAAGTTTTTGTTATTCCGCTGCGTTATAATAATCTAGTTAGGGAATAGAAAACCCAACAAGTCAACACTCAAGAGATATTATATGTATAATATGATTTATATATATGTATAATTAAAGTCTAAATACATCATCAGTCAATTGATAAATCGGCTCACCCATGAGGAACAAACTATAAGAGAGGTATAAGGCGGGTCGCTTTGCTTCCCTAAAGAAGTCAGTTTTTTAATAGGTTTCGCGCTGACCTGCTTCTCCGCTTCTTTGTGCGTTCGATGGAGCTACCGAGGACTTTTGATAGGATGATGTCAAGATTAGAAGTAGACTTAAAATAGTAAAACAAAATCCCGTTTTAGCTATAGAAAATGATGAATAGTATGCTAACTCATTAAATCCGCACATCTCTCGTATGAACTGTTAATGGAGCGTGTGTGGTTTATCGGAACATTAATATGAGGACATAATGAGAGGTGATTGAGACTCGCGATTCTCGAGCGCACTCAAGCTGAGGATCACGCGGGGTTTGTATGGTTAATTCACCATCTGGTTCATGATCCTCGGCATACCAGTTATGAATAGTAGATGAACATAACCGAGATTAACATGACATTGATAGAAGTCAATGAATCTCAAAGATCTAGGAGTTTCATAAGAAATGAAATAGACAAAAGTATTTTAGTTATATGATTACGGCGACCCTTTTCATAAAACTGAAAATATAGATCCTAGCCTTAGTTTAGAAAATTGGGTAAATAATTAAGGAATATTAAAACTAACTAAAACTGTTTTATCTCATAGATGGCTAATTTAAATGGTGCAAATCCTCCCGTACCCAATCCCGCAAATAACTCGAACTTCTCACTACTCTCAGTTCTTGGGAGGGAAAGACTAACCGGTCCAAACTATATGGACTGGATGCGTAACCTAAGGTTTACCTTGAGGTACGAGAACAAAGAGTATGTTCTCGATGAGCAGATTCCCATAATTGATGAAGAATCAACCCAAGAAGAGATTGAGGCACACCGGAAACATTATGATGATGCAAATAAAGTGTCTTGTATCATGGCATCTTTCATGAGCCCTGAACTGCAAAAGACTTTTGAAAACACTTGGGCTTATGAAATGAACCAACAGCTGAAAGAAATGTTTCAGGCTAAGGAAAGCAAAGAACGCCTTGATGTGGTTAAATCCCACATGGCGTGCAAGCCCAAACCTGGAGTTTCTATCTGTTCTTTCGTCTTAGAGATGAAAGGGTACTTTGATAGATTGGAATCATTGAACATGACATTTGACACAGAGTTTTCCATCGCCATAATTCTATCCAGTTTGCCAGCTGTCTACAATCAGTTTGTAATTTCATATAAGATGAATATGAATGAGAGAGAAGGCTCAATAATGGAACTCCACAATTTACTGCAAACTGCTGAGCAAGGAATCAAGAAAGATGATGTGTCCTCTGGCTCAGCTGCTCCTGTGTTGACTGTTTGTCAAAGTACAAAGAAAAAAGAAAAAGGTCCAATTCAGATTGGAAAATAAAGAATAATAATGGAAAGTCCATTCGTAGGTCTAAGAAAGTGACCGATTCTGAGATTGCACCTGTCAGTGACCCAAAGGAAGCAGTGTGCTTCTACTGCAACACAAAAGGGGCATTGGAATCGTAACTGCCCAAAGTACCTGAAGGACCTTGAAGATGGAAAGGTCGAGAAGAGTACTCACTCACGTATGTTTATGATCGAACTCCATAATACCACAACTTCTAATTCGTAGGTTCTGGATACAGGGTGTGGTAATCACATTTGCACTGTATTGCAGGGGCTAAAGGAAAGTAGAAGTGTGAAGCATGGAGAGCTCAATTTGGTTATGGGAAACAAAGGAATTGTGCCTGTAACGAAGATTGGAAGATTTGAGCTCATGCTAAATTCTGGAGTTAGGATAGATTTAAATAACTGCTATTATTCGTCAGAAATGACTAGAAACATTATTTCATTTTATGCTTTGCTTAAAGAGGGTTATCATTTTTCTTTTGATAATGGAAATGGAGATATTTTGGTTTATTTAAATGATTGTTTTATTTTTAAAGCTTCTCCTTACAAAGGCATATATGAAAATGTTGAATGTGTTAGCAATGTTATATTAAATGTTGATTCGTCAAATGAAATTGATAAATCCAAGTTGTGGCATTGTCGTCTTAGGCACATAAATAAGAAACGCATTGCCCAACTCCAAAAGGATGGAGTGTTGACATCATTTGACCTCAAGTCAAATGAAGTATGCAAATCTTGTTTATTAGGCAATGATGTGACGCAAAAATTCATGTTTTTAAGTACGATATTCCACACTTTTTAGGCACATCTTTAGTGAAAACATTCCAAAACAATCATTATTTACTAAAATTCACTACAGTGCTCAAAATATAGACGTTGCTACAAAAATCACTAAAAACGTCCGAATAACAAGCAAAACAGAGCGAATAAACAACGATCAATTCTTCCACCCTCATTTACCCTATGATAAACATATTATAACCTTATTATATGATGTCATAGGTAAAAATGAGACGGGAGAATCAAGAATCATGCAAATTGGATAAATAACGAAGGAGATACGGCTTCTACATATCGTTAAAAGTCTTTCCGGCTATGCCTGAGCTCTACACATCCAATTTCTATGAAATTGGTACCATTAGAAGCATAACGGAATTATGAGACCGTAGGCGAAAGAATCAAGTCAAACGGACATGTAACGAAGGAGATACAGGCGTTTTAAGCAACGAACGCAAACCGACGGAACGTATACGGCCCTGGAGACCGTATACGGCAGCTACAGTACCGTATACAGCTGCTACAGTACCGTATACGGCTGCTACAGTGCCGTATACGGCTTCACCTATAAATAGGGGTCACCTCCTCCACATTTTAACACACCATTCTTTATTCCATTCATTTCCTCACTCTCACTTTCTCTCTCACACACTCGATCTCTATCTTTACTCTCTCTCTCTCTTGTTTTTCTCTCTCTAGAATTAGGGTTAGCATCAGTTAGTTCTCAGTTAATATTTAACTGGGACTAACGGAGGGACTACTTTTGTAATAGCGTAGGGAATAGTTTAGGGGCTCTTCTTGTAATATTGTCGAAGATATTTTGAAGGTTCTGCTTGTACTCTCTCTATAACGTTTATTCAATCTACGCTTTATTAACGGTTACTTCTTTCATTATCTATTATAATGATGATTATTATTGTTGTTATGCTAGATTTAGGACCTGTTATTATACATAGTAAGTAGCTATATTGCGTGTTTGTTGTGATGTAGTTAGTCGTTAATTGGGATGATGTCATTATGAAACAACGGAAGTAACGTTATACGACTTTTATTTGTATTGCGCTGGAAACATCAATGTGTGTAGTACAGAACGTGGAAGCTATGAAAGTCGTGGGCACAATCTGTTGTGGATTAATGTTCCAAACTATTATATCTTCTAAATGAAAACTCGGTGCTTTGATTACGCGTTCCATCTATGATTTTAAACCGCATATTTAACTAATGCCTTTCCACCAATAAACGTGGTTAAAACCTTTTGATAGGACGTCATATCGGGGGTAATTAATTATATGTGTTTTGGTTTTAAAGCTGTGGAAATACTTTATACCTATTGTACACCGTGAATAAACTCCGGATTAAATATCTGTGTTTAAATAACATGGTCTGGTTTTGAAGCCGTGGAAATGCTGTTTTAAACAAGTATCGTACACTGTGAATAAACTAGGGATTTATTGGTTAAATATAAGTGAGGGCTGGTATAAATCATAAATGGGGATTCTCTAATCTAAAATACAAACTCAGTTTATGAATCCAGAAAGGAAGACGAGGAATCATCGAGTATTCCAAATTTGTCTATCACCCCTGGATTCTAAAAAACCATTGATGGAAAGTAATCAAACACCAACCAAGTCTTAAACCTAAATGTTTTATTCAATTGAGTATCACTGCGGTGTTAAGAACGGTCGGACCGTTAGTGGGTCTGTTACTCTATGCATGCGCCCAGGAATCTTCGTATTCTAGAAAAGGGTCACTGTTCCGTAACAGGGCAGTGTTGAGAGTTGAGCAGCCTCCTCCGATCAGAATCACGATAGCCTAGTTACTCAGTGACATACTGATTGAGCAATCAATCAGTAGGGTGCTAGTGCTTACACCACAAATAATTAAGACAAATAAAATACAAATCTTTAGAAAGACGTTTTCATGACTTAAACTAAAACATCATCCCAATGCAAGGCTAACGAAGTCACAACAAACACCCCCTCTATCTTGACTGCTATCCCTTTATTTTATTTTATTGCTTAGTTTAATTAGTAGTATAATAGATGAAAACCCAAAAAAAAACCATCACCTATCTACTTATTCAAACCCTATCTTGATAATTAGTTTATCGGGACGACCTCTGTTTCAATTCTACCGTCGTGAGGAACGACCCTGGATCATCCTTACTGCATACCAGTAGGTAGTACGGAGATTTAGGCTCCCCCGACTATTATAAATTTAAAACTACCACCTGACGCCGCGCCTAGCGGAAAGGTCCGCAACGACAGACAGCGATTCTTGAACCGACCAATGGGTGCGCGTCAAGTTTTCGGCGCCGCTGCCGGGGACGGTAGTACGATTCGGAGCCTGTTTAGATAAATTAGTTTTTTAGTGATCCTTTTACTTTTTGCCCGTAGAATAGCGTAATTAGATTAAGATTAGCTTAGCTTAGCTTAGTTTAGATTAAAAACCCTTCTCATCTCAAATATAATTCTTAAACCTTCTTCAAATGTCGTCTTCAAATGGCGTCTTTACTGAATACTTGCTCAAATATTTAAAATTGGATGTAGGATATGCGGTGTTCCCCACTTTGACAGAGAATGTGAGGGACATACGATGTTAGGCATAGGACACTTAGATTCTCAATCAAATACCTATAGGCCCACTCAACATCAATCTCAATCTTTATCATTCGAAGTCAACCCACACTCCACATCTAATACACTCAATACAGACTTGCACTCAACTCTAAGCAGTGATCTAATTGAACCCGTTACCCTAGTAGTCGGTGAGAATGTTGTTACAAGATTGGAGACGTCAACGGATAATATCCCACCTCTATGCCCAGAGTACAATATTATCATTGACCAAAAGACCATAGGAAGCAAGGTGGGTTTTGCGTCAGGGTTGCCCTACAAACCATCTCTCCACCACATAATGACGTATACATCATGGAGTGATATGGACACCTCTGACTAATCTATTATGTCAATCCGACCTCAGGAGGTATTAGAAGTTGAGAGATTTGTTATACCTCCGTTAGAACAATTCCCTTACTTTGAACCATCTCCTCATATTGGACATCCCCTGGCCTTAACTTTCCTTAAACTCATAGGTATCTACCAATATTACCACTTGTGTCTACTAATGGATGCAAGAAAGCCGCTAGGATTGCCTGATAAATAGTGTTAGAATCAAGCTAGAGACTCGAACAAAAACAAGCGCTTCTCGGGAGGCAACCCGTGTCTAACGTAGTTTTAGTAATCGTAATAGTAGTTAATTTACGATAAGTCGTAAGCTAACCCAAATAAGTAGAGAATGATCCCTAAAATGAATGTTCCAAGTTTTCTTTATTTTTATGAACAAAAATGATGGTTTGCGAAATTACTTCATTGAAATTTTTGTCAGAACCTTAAAACTTCCTACTCCCACTTGTTTGAACTTTATTGCAACATCTATTTTTCACCATTATCTAAAGTTCTTAATATCCCTTCACTCACAAACATGGAAACCTACTAGAGATTAGGAGCCTTAGTCATCTTACACCCCCACTGACATGTTTCGAGCATTTGAGGTACTTACATATATTTATGTGAACATACATGAGATACTAATGCTTAATCTGATAACATGATTTGTATGTCAATATGTGTATTATGCTCAAACTCGTTTAAAAATATGTGCTTTGGATATCTCTATACTTGGCTACCTGATTCAACTGATAATACTGGTGTTGAGACCTGAGCCACTGTCGAATCTGCTCAGAGTACAAGTATGCTGCCGCTGTTAGAAGTTTACCACTGTTAGTAGTTGCCACTGCTAGTTAGTAGTTGCCACTGTCAATTAGTTTTAGTCTAACAGTGCCACTGTTGAACATGTAATTTGTATTTTGTATCAAGTACTCAACCCCCGTTAGTAATATACGAGTACCACCCCTGTTAGATATATAGATAACCACTGTTGGTTAGATATAGTCGGTTAGAGAGAATTATGGAATAGATATGATTCCATAATAGTTTGATTCTGTAAAGGACTCTATATGTTATAAATAGAGATCCTGTGAAACCCTAGAAGATACGATTCATTCTAGTTATTAGCTTCAAGGTTGTAAATCATAACACAAGTGTGTGTTCGTATTATTGTTAATAATATTGAAGCTTTTGGTTAGATATTCTGTTATATACAAGTTTATTCTTCAAGTTATTAATAAACTATTCCGCAAGCTTATTAATAATCAATCAAAGTAATACATACTAAGATCTCTAGCTGGGATCATCAAGTGGTATCAGAGCTTGATATTACTTTGATCTTGAAGAAGGTAATTGAATTTTGCAGCTTTTTCAACAAATAATAAGATGTCTACTGAAACAATGGAAGGTATTCAAGCTACAAAGATTCCCATGCTCAAACCCGATGAGTTTGAGCTATGGCAGACTAGGATTAGGCAATACATGTTGCTGACGGATTATATGATGTGGGAGGTGGTTACTAATGGACCAGTCTATACTAAGGATGCAGATGGTAAAAAGGAGGAAAGACCACCACCAAAGACTGATGCAGAGAGGAAAGAAAGAGCAACAGAGTGGAAGGCATTAAGTACTCTACTTTTGTCTATTCCTAATGAGTATCAAAGAAAATTTGAGAACTATGAAGATGCTCAGGTTCTCATGGAAGCAATTGTTAAGAGATTTGGTGGTAATGACAACACCAAGAAGAATAAGAGATCTCTTCTCAAACAACAATTTGAAAACTTTGCAGGTGTAAAGTCTGAAACTTTGACCCAGACTTTTGATAGATTTCAAAAACTTGTGGGTGATCTTGAAAATCACAATGTTAAGATTGATAAGGATGATTTGAATAGGAAGTTTCTAAGATCACTAGGCACAGATTGGAATATGTACACTGTGGGACTTAGACAAAGTGCAGATCTTGAAGAAAAGGAGATTGAAGATCTATACAATGATCTGAGGAACTTTGAGCCTGAGGTGATGGCTCTGAAACAGTCCAATGGTAGCTCTAACAATGCTGCTTTTGTGTCTGTTGGTGAATCTGGTAGTTGTAGCACATCTGGTGCTAATGATAATGTCTCGGAAGCTTTCTTTGCAAGTCATGTGAATTCATCCTTAACAATAGAGGATTTGGAACAGGTTAATGAAGAGGATCTTGAAGAGATGGATTTGAGATGGCAGATGGCTATGATCACTATAAGGGCAAAAAGGTTTATGCAGAGGTCAGGGAACAGAAACTTTACTTACAAGAGAGATGGTGTAGCTGGATTTGACAAGAGCAAGGTGGAGTGTTTCAACTGTCACAAGATGGGACACTTTGCTAGAGAATGCAAGAGCACACAGGCTGGAGGATCTCAGAATACTTCTAATGGTATTGTAAGAAATAATTCTGGTCCTCAAAGAAGATTGGTACCTGTTCAGAACACCACTTCAGATTCATTGGTTGCACAAGATGGGATGGGAGGATTTGACTGGAGTGACCAGGAAGAGCTTGTAGTCAAGAATCAAGCTTTGATGGCTGTCACAGAAGAACCAGAGCCTTCAGACATTCCATATGAGGTACAATCTAAATTATGTTCTCCTACATGTAAGAAAATGGTTAAATTTTATAGGGATCATAATATGGTTGTGTGTAATGAATTGAAAGCTAGTGTGGAAAAGAGTCAACATGCAACTTTAGCTATTGAAAACTTAGAAAGACAGATAAAAGCTTTTGAAAAGAATGAATCACAATATCACTTAGATATTAAATATCTGAATTGGGAAAAGAAAGCTTTACAAACAAAAGTTGATATGCTAAGTGCAAAGTTGGCTGAGGCAATTTCTGATAAAGAATCAATAAGGTTGAAAGTAGATGAATTGGAAAATGCTTCAAAAGGTGTTCAAAACTTAATCAAGTCTCAAATTCATGATAAATTAAAAATTGGATTAGGTTACAACCTTAATGCTGTACCCCCACCTTATAATCATACTTACTTCCCATCCAAACTTGAGTTTGACTTAGAAAAACTTAAGGTTGGTGTGTCTGAGGAGGTTAAAAAGGTAGATCCAGTAGTTAATTGTGCTAATAATGTAATTTTTGATAAAGTGGATGTATCTGATTGGACTGAGGAAGATGAGAGTGATAGTGATAGCTCATCTAGTGGTAATTCTGTGGATGATTGTGTTAAGCCTATTACTGGTCTAGTTTCTGAACTAAATAGTACTAAACTAGAAGAGGGTAAAAAGATGTTTGTTGAGAAAGCAAAGGCTCAGATAGATCAAGATAGAAAAACCAATAAATCTAGATCTGGTTTAGGTTATGTGCATAAAAGAGTCAATATTGAATCAAAAGATAAGTCGAAAGATAAATCTGAGTGTGATAAATGTGCATGTAAATCAAACAGGTCTGATTTAAATACTGTAAATAATGTAAATAAATCCATTACCAGGGGTAATCAGAGAAATTGGAACCAATTGGTTTCACAAAGGCTGGGTAATGGGTTTGAATGTGTGAAAAGAAAATCATGTTATATTTGTGGTAGGTATAATCATCTTCAACAGGACTGTTACTACAATCCTAAAAATAATAGGAACAGTGGTAACGGACAAATGTTGAAAATTAAGCCAAACAGAGGCAAAGCTGCAGCCCCTGTTAATGCTGCAGCAGTGCCACTGTCAAAGGCTAACAGAGGCAAGACAAGAACAGGGGAGGGTTTGACCACTGTCAGGCATGGTACCTCTGCTGGTATTAAACATTTCAAAAGAATGTTTATACCAAGTAAAGCTACCACTGCTAGGGTAATAAATATGAATTTGAAGGTGACCACTGTCAGACCATTAACCCCTGTCAGGTCTAAAACAGATTGTTTTTGGAAACATAAGAATGCATCTACATCAATTGTATCCAAAATCAATGGAGCATTGAGATCAATCACCTTTAAGAGGGTTGATATCAAAAATGCTCATGGGAAATCCAAAGCCAAATTGGTTTGGGTTCCCAAGAGAAACTAATATGTTCTCCTTTTATATGAGCAGGGCAAGCCTAAGAGCTTATGGCACATTGATTCTGGCTGCTCAAGGCACATGACTGGAGATAGGGAAAAGCTGCAGAACTTCAAAGCATTTGATGGAGGAAATGTAGCATTTGGAAGCAATCCTAAAGGAGGTAAGATCACTGGAAAAGGTAAGGTAAAAAGCAGTAAGCTCACTTTCAATGATGTGTATTATGTTGAGCAATTGAGATATAATTTGCTCAGTGTGAGTCAAATCACAGATAAGCAAAATCCTGTTTATTTTACTGACACAGAATGCCTTATACTTTCTGAAAAACTCAAAATACCTGAAGATAAAATTTTAATGAGAGTTCCAAGAAAGGATAATGTATACTGTAGTGATTTAAACAAGATGGAATCTCAAAATGTTAACTGTCTTATTTCTAAAGCTACTGTTTCTGAATCTGAACTATGGCATAGGAGGATGTGTCACTTGAATTACAAGACCATGAATAAACTTGTTAGGAATAAGCTAGTGAGAGGCTTACCTGAAAAGTTATTTGAATGTAGTGACCACTGTGTAGCATGTCTCAAAGGCAAGCAACACAAGACCTCTTATAAGACCAAGCTTGTGAATTCCAATACCACTCCCTTACACCTGTTACATATGGACTTGTTTGGCCCAACCAATGTAGCTAGTCAAGGGAAGAAATCTTACTGTTTGGTGATAACTGATGATTATTCTAGAATGAGTTGGGTATTCTTTCTTAGGACCAAGGATGAGACAGGTGAAATACTTAGATCATTCATAACTAGGATTGAGAATTCAACTAATCAAAAGGTTAAGATCATCAGGTGTGATAATGGGACAGAATTTAAGAATCATGAGATGAATAAGTTCTGTGAGGATAAAGGTATAGAAAGACAGTTTAGTGCACCTAGGACTCCACAACAAAATGGAGTAGCTGAAAGGAGGAATAGGACACTAATTGAGGCTGCTAGAAGCATGCTAGCAGATGCTAAACTTCCAATGTCCTTTTGGGCAGAGGCAGTCAGCACTGCTTGTTATGTTTTGAATAGAATTTTGATCATTAAACCTCATAACAAGACACCCTATGAGTTATTCTTTAAGAGAAAACCTTTGGTTAGCTTTTTAAAACCATTTGGATGTCCTTGTACTGTCTTAAATACCAGGGATCACCTTGGTAAGTTTCAGAGTAAGGTAGATGAGGCTGTATTTGTTGGATACTCTATTCAAAGCAAGGCTTATAGAGTATTTAATAAAAGGACTAGGATCATAGATGAGACCATGGATGTGACCTTTAATGAAAATACATCAAATGTAGAAGGAAAAGGTCCAGAAGTACTGTTTGATATTGATGCACTAACCCATGCTTTTAGATATCCAGATTTGTCTACTAGTTCAGGTATAGATGCAGGTAATGATGCAGGTGAAGATGTGCTTTCAGGCTCAAGTCAGACTAAAAAGGATGACTTGAAGTATGTATTGTTTCCTATTTGGTCTCCAGATCCTCCAGAAGCATTCCAATCAGAGCAAGATGAACCTTCAGATGATTCAAGTGGGTCAACTGGCAAAAATGGTTCAAACAAGGATGAAGCTGGTTCAACTCCAACAAATCATCAACCATTTACTTCAAAGAGTTCTCATACAGATTCAGAGCATGATTCAGAAGTAGAGCATGAATCTTCCAAGTATCTTGAACAAAGTCCTCCATTTCAAGTTTTGGAAAGGACTTCTTTGTCAGATTCTGAAGCAACTCCAAAGCCTTCAAAAGAAAGAGAGGAAAGAGATTCTTATTCAGAATCAGAGATGGATAATCTTTTGGGTCCTAATTTGGAAAGAGAATTACTTGATACATCCATGTCTAAGTATCTGGTTCACAAAGATCCCTCCTTGGATTTGGTCATTGGTGATATTGATTCATCTGTTCTGACCAGACAGCAGTCAAAGGTAAGAGAAGAAGATTTACATACTTCACTATATGTTTGTTTTCTTTCTCAGATGGAACCAAAGAAGGCAGTAGAAGCTCTCAAAGATCCAAGTTGGATAGAGTCAATGCAAGAAGAATTGTTGCAGTTTAAACTGCAAGATGTATGGGATTTGGTTGATCTACCAAAAGGAAAGAAAGCTATAGGCACAAGGTGGATCTTCAAGAACAAAAGAGATGAAAGAGGAATAGTGATAAAGAATAAGGCAAGGTTGGTAGCACAGGGGTACACACAGGAAGAAGGAATTGATTATGATGATGTCTTTGCTCCTGTTGCTAGAATAGAAGCTATTAGGTTATTTTTAGCTTATGCATCTTATCAGGATTTCAAAGTTTATCAAATGGATGTGAAGAGTGCTTTTCTTCATGGTCTAATTGATGATGAGGTGTATGTATGCCAACCACCAGGGTTTGAAGATCCAAAATATCCAGATAGAGTGTGCAGATTGAAGAAAGCTTTGTATGGGTTACATCAAGCACCAAGAGCTTGGTATGATACTCTATCTTACTATCTTCTCAAGAATGGATTCAAGAGAGGTACTATTGACAAGACTTTGTTTACCAAGAGGGTTCAGAGAGATATATTGTTGGTACAGGTTTATGTTGATGATATTATTTTTGGGTCAACTAGGGATTCATTGTGCAAAGAGTTTGAGGGATTAATGCGTAAGAAATTCAAGATGAGTTCAATGGGTGAACTCACTTTCTTTTTAGGATTGCAGGTTAAACAGAAGACAGATGGAATCTTTATTAACCAAGGGAAGTATGTGCAGGATATTTTGAATAAATTTGGTTATAAAGATGTAAAGATAGCTAGCACTCCTATGGAGGCACACAAACATCTTAATTCTGACCCTGAGGGAGAGGAAGTAGATGTGCACTTGTACAGGTCAATGATTGGTTCTTTGATGTATTTAACTTCATCTAGACCTGATATTATGTTTGCAGTGTGTCTTTGTGCTAGGTACCAAACCAATCCAAAGCAGTCACACATGTATGCTGTGAAAAGGATCTTTAGATACTTGAAAGGTCAACCAGATTTGGGACTTTGGTATGCTAAAGGATCAGATTTTGAGCTTAAGGCTTTCACAGACAGTGACTATGGTGGTGAGAACATGGATCGAAAGTCAACAAGTGGAGGATGTCAATTTCTTGGAAATAGGCTAGTGTCATGGCAATGCAAGAAGCAGACCACAGTTTCCACTTCTATAGCAGAAGCAGAATATGTTGCAGCATCAAGTTGCTATGCACAGGTTCTTTGGATTCAGAATCAAATGTTGGATTATGGTTTGACTTTCATGAATACTCCTATTTATATTGATAATACCTCTGCTATTAGTATCATTCAAAATCCAGTTAAGCATTCAAAAACCAAACACATTGAGATCAGATATCATTTTATACGAGATTGTTATGATAAAAGATTGATTCATATTTTTAAAATTCATACTGATAATCAACTTGCAGATCTTTTTACAAAAGCATTTGATGTAGGAAGATTTACATTTTTGATAACTAATATTGGTATGATCAATCTCACTTAGTGTTTTGGTCTGGATTTGATACTAACAGGGGTGAAGTATATTGTCTGTGACAGGGTCAAGTGTTGCCACTGTTAGCTTCATCATGATAACAGTTGGTGCCACTGTTAGTTTACTTATGCCACTGTCAATGTATTTTAAACCCCTGCTGTATATTTGTGTAGATTAACCCCTGCTGGTTGTTTTTCTTAGTTCAATATTGCAGAACTCAGGCACTGTCATGAGACATCACTTGAGCTGGAGTCTAATGTTTTATTTGTTGCTTCTTATTTTGGTTAAAAAAAAAAATTTTCGTTTTCTAATAAAGCTAAGTTTATGCCCCTGTTAGTTCTAAGCTGGAGTTTCCCTGGTCGGATACCCCTGCTAGACTATCAGCCGCTGTTAGCTTTGTTAGATGGTTAAAAAGGGTTGACTATAATTGACCAAGTGAGGTACCCCTGTTGGGCTTATTTGTAAGTTGTGCCCCTGCTGGGTATAACTAGCAGTGCCCCTGTTCGATAATCACTCTCGTTTATTGTAAATCGCTCTTCGTTCTTTCATCAATTACATCAATGGCATCGTCATCTTCTTCTGATTCTGGTACTTCTACGCTAAGTGTTCATTCTGAACACAACATGAGGGCTTTCTTGAATAAAGAACTAGCCGATGAGTATTTTCACCCTATTATCGATTTCTTGAGTAATTGTCCAGTTACTTATGCCCTTACTGTCGCTCCACGATTGATTCGATCACATATTCAAGAATTCTGGCAGAATGCAAAGGAAGGGAATGTTAATGGAATTACTCACATTCATTCCACTGTTAAAGGAAAGAAGGTAATGGTGACTGAGATTGTTCTTAGAGAACTTCTGCAGTTTGATGATGAAGGAGGAATTCTGGAATTATCAAGAGGTGATTTGTTTAAAGGCATCATGGATATGGGGTATGAAGGTTCTGGAAAAGCAAGATCAGAATATACTTTCTTGAAGTCATGGTTCTGTCCTCAATGGAAGTTCTACATTCATACTTTTCTGGTATGTTTGTCACAAAAGAGAACTAGTTTTAATGAATTTAGTTCTAGTATTGCATATCCTATTATCTGCTTGGCACAGGGTATTAAATTTAATATGTCTAAGTTTATCTTGGATAATATGATTAGGAATGTAAAGGGTGATACATTCATCATGTACCCTATATTTGTTCAGCTTTTATTAAATACTCAATTGTCAAATTTGCCAGCAGAGGGTAGTGTAATAGTTAGTTCTACTCTATCCTTGAGGACTATTAAAGCCATGAATCAGTATCAAAATGCTTTCTCAAAGAAGGAAACTGCATTATTTTCTACAATGTCAGTTGCTCTTTCTGCCACTGGTGGTGTATTACCAACACCATCTGGACCTAATGATGATAGGCCAACAACACAAGTTGGTTCTGAACACACATCAGGAGGTGGCACCAAAAGAAAACAAGGGAACAAACAGCCTACCCAAAGTAAAGCCAAGAAATCCAAGAAGTCTAAACAGGCTATGGAGATTCCTGTTTCTCCACAGTCTCAGTCAACTGATCCATCACAACAGGTGAACATACTTGATGAAAATGTTCATTCTGGAAGGGCTGCCACTACTGTTTCTAGCCCACTGGCAGGGCAGGAAAGTGGTAACATCAATAAGACCCAACCAGAGGCAACTATATTTGATGAACCTATGGGTGATGATTCAAATGTAGGTCCCAGTACCAATAACAGAGGGACATCTGCAGTGGCAGATGTAGTCGATGATTCATCTAGGAGGTCACACTCCAATGTTGATGAGGCTAGTAATGAAACTAGAGAATTGACTTTTAATGATTTGGTACAAGATGTCAATCTGATTTGGACTAAGTTTGAGAGGGAAAGAGCTTTAAGAAGAGAGCAACAGGTTATGTTGGTTGCCCAGGGTGAGTTGATAAAGAAGCAAATGGAGGAAATAATTGATTTACAAACCAGGTTGTCAATTGTTGAAGATGCAGTTGATAAAGTTTTGTTGCCTGCTAGGGAATCTTCAGGCAAGGGGGAGAATAAAGATGATGATCATGAGCAGAATGATATGCCTGAAGATAAGAATGATCATGATGGTCATGATGACAACAATGATGGTGATACTGGAGGTGCAGATGATTTCAGTTTCATGGATATACCTGCTGATGTAGAGATGAGTGATAGAGTTGCTGAAGATGAATTAAATGTCTCAGATTATGTAGTTAATGAAGACATGGATGAACAGATGGTAGATGCTGAGAATGATAGGAGAATGGTGGTGTATGTTGGTGAAAATGTTGCAGATAATGATACACCAAGTGGTCCAGCTCTTAATGTTTTTCCATTAAACAAAGGATTACCTTTTAAGGCTGTGGCTAATCTGTATATCTGGGATATTATGGGAGCAAATCTTGATATGTGCAAAAGAGTAAGTTTTAGTGATAGGTTGGTGTATGAAGAAAAGAGTGATGATAAAACTGTTGAAACAGAGAAGATGGAAACTGATGATGTAGAGGGCAAGGGGGAGTTGATAGAGTCAAAACCTGAAGCTAAAGAGGAAGAAAGAGTGAAGATTTATAATAGAAAGAAATCAATTCCAAAGAGAAAGTCTTCCTCTGCTAAGGTACAAACCCCTGTTGAAACTCAACGTTTGACCACTGCTAGTAGTGTTTCTACCTCTGCTAGTAGTTTGGTATCTACCCCTGTTGATGTATCTACCACTGTTGATACTTCAACAGCAACCCCTGCTACTACAATTTCTACCCCTATTATCACAACCCCTGTTACTACAATTTCAACCACTGTTGTATTAACCTCTGTTAGTACTTCAAATATTCCTACAACTGTTGGTACACCTACTGTTACTCCAGTGTACACCACTGCTACAGTAATGACCACTGCCAGGGCTCTAGAAGTGCCTGTTATAATCAGAGAGCCTGCACAATCACCCAAACCTAAGTCTGATTTGCCAAAGATTGATTCAAAAGACAAAGGTAAGGGAAAATTGAAAGAAGAGAAAAAGATTAAGAAGGTTGTAGAGCCTCCAATTAATTTGGATGAGGCTAGAAGAGCTCAGGAGGAGCATGATGAGAGAATGTTAAGAATGGCAGCTGAGTTTAAAAGAAAGGAAGGTCATGATGTTGATGTTATACTAGAAGATTCAAGTGTGGTGACCTTATCACAAAAAGCTGCACAGATGTTGAATGATATGGCTGCAAGAGGTCAAGGTTTGTCTGCTCAACAGATTCATGATATGATCAACAGAAAGGATGATAAAGATGGTTTGGATCCAGGGTTTGCAAAGCTTAAACAAGCTAATGAAGAAAAGGCAAGATTGAAAAGACAAGCTGAGCTTGAAAAGAAAAGGAACAAACCTCCAACTGCAGCTCAGAGGAAAAAGGATTTACTCAAAATTCTTGGTGATAGGTATGCACCAAGAAGTGTGCTTGAAGGTTGGGATGTAGAGAAACTGGAAAGAGCTTATGAGAAATATCAGAATGAGGAAAAAGAAGATTTTGAGAAAAGGATTCAGAAAGATAAATTCATTAAGAAAAAGTTGGCTGAGGATAGAAAGAAGATTGCAGAGCAAGTGAGAAGAGAGGAGGAAGAAAGAATTGAAAAGAAAGAGCAAGAGGAAGCAGAAGCCAAAGAAAGAGAAATCAAAAGGCTTTCGGATCAAAATATAAAGAGCAGATGGAATGGAGTTCTTGTTTCTGATAATGTAGTTTCTGATTTAGAGAGAGATGCAGGGGAGTTGAAGAAATATATCAAAGAAGTGAAGGATTATAAAGAAAATATTCACATCAATCATGATAGATCATCAAGGATAATTGAATGGAAAGGAATTAAATCAAAAGTTGCTGATGGTGATAAAGAACAGATCAAGATTGTTAGAGAGAATGGGGATAAGCACTACTTGTCATCTGTTACTGATGTGCTTAAGAATGTGAATAGATTGGACATTCTAGATCTGTTTAAGCTAAACAGTCAAGGAGATAGTGTAACAACCGGCAAATTAGGACTAGAATTAGTGCCTAATTCTGTGTTAATACATGTAATTAGTTCTGTGTTAGGCTAATTTATGTATCGGATTATCTATTGGTAAATATATACAACTTTGCGATTTGACTTAAATCGTACGCAATTTAAATAGAATGAAATTCTATTCGGTTAATACGGACGTTGGTGAACAAATGTTTATAAACTAAGATAACGCAATTTTGACCAAAATACTAATTTATAATAATTAGTAATTATCTCGTATCACTCGATAAAAGCTTACACGAATTAAAAACAAAAGTAATTAAATTTATACAAACTATATTACATTTCAGACTATTAAGGATTTAAAGAAATAATACAAGTAAATCTTTTTAACAAAAGTTTGTAATTTTAAAATGTATAATTAAACGCGTAAAATAAATATTTAACACTTAAAAGACGGAGAAAACGAACACCGCACGGGGCGCATTGACGGAGACCGAAAATGGGAGGTTAAACCTCCCACTTTCTTCTCTTTTTCCTCACTTTCTTCACCTCTTTCTCTTTCTTCCTCTTTCTTTTCTCTCAAATCACCAAATCACCTCCATCTCACAAAATCATCAAATAACACCATAAAACGACGCCGAATCATACCACTCCTTTGGAGAAAAGTGACCACGACAACACGATCTACATTCCTATCCTTCCGGATTTTCGTTTCGGCATTTTGTAAGTTCCGACAAATTCTCGAAACCTCTCGGTTTTACTTATTTTTGACTAATGGTTGTTTATTTACACTTGTAATGTCCATATAAGGGTTGGGTAAAAGATTTGGACCCAACGGAAACCGGGAAACTCGTTTTCGACTAAATTTCCGGCCATCAGACCGCAACGTCACACCTGGCCAGGGGCCTCTGCGACGTCGCGGCCTACGTCGCACAAAAATCTCAACGTCGCACTAGCGACGCAGCCCCTTACGTCGCATTAATTTGCGGATGTCATACATGGCGACGTAGACTTTAACGTCGCAAACCGAACCAACGTCGCATTAGCGACGCCACCCCCCTACGTCGCATTGATTTGCGAAGGTCGCATCATGCGACGTACATGCCCACGTCGCACCTTACGTCGCTTGCAACGTCGCATGCGACGTCGCACAAACCAGAACCTTGAAAACTCAGATTTTTACTAAGTGTCGGAACCAAGATTTTAACACCTGATTTTACCCAAATTCGGATCCAGATGCGTTTTTCGTCAAAGCAATATAGTAGAAATAAAAATTTTCCAAGCTGACCTGGCAGCTCGACCCCAGCCAGGGGCTCTGCCCCTTGGACCCCGCCAGGGTCTGCCGCCCCTTGGACCCCGCTACCAGGGGCGCTGCCCCCGGACCCCCGTCATTAAATGTTGTAAATACTTTTCACACTAAGTGTTGAACACTTACAAATAACGAAACCTGATTCAACGATACATATAATGATAACACTTTGAATCATTATTACAAACCGTCACCAACGGGCCATATTTGTTTTCAAACTACAAACGGATTACTAAACAAACACTTGGACATAATGAGTTGTGTAGACAACTAGCCTAGATGGTCTTGCGAGACATCTACTTACTTAACTTTATATGTTTAGGCATTTGAAGGTTACGGGTTCGGAGAACCTACGGTTGATATTACTTACTCGTTTATTGATATAAACGTACTTGCAAAGACTCAGGTGAGTCTTACGGCCCCACTTTTACTGTTTTATCTTATTGGGGGAGATACATGCTACTTATTTTTCCTGAACACAAGTACTAAACTGATTTCTATACCAAACGGAATTGCATGAGTTAATTACTAATTACTGAAGTCTCTCCATCATATATCGTTAGTTATGGACTTAAGCTCGAACAGTAGTTAATGGATCCATTAGGGAAATGACCCTCCCTGCCCGGGGTAGTAGCGCTACCACGTACTGATTTACACGTAGAAACGGGTGACTATTATTTCGTTACTTATTGTAACACCCCCAAATTCGTTGAGCGGAAGCATTTAGTTTAAGTATGGGGTGTCACAATAACAAAGCATGCATACGTATCAGAGCTTATGATTACAACAGAACAATATATATTAAGATGCCAAAAGTGTTAGTTACAAAGTTTACGATTCATCGAATCGTATGAGTTAAAGGTAAAAAGTTTACAAAAGTGGATTTCTAGAATATGACAAAACAGTTTCAGTTATACTAGAGAAATCCATATGTTTTCCCAAAAAGTTGGCATCCTAATCTTCAAGGGTCGCCTAGTTCTCCATGTGTGTTGGCGATCTTACATGCGCAGCTAATTCCCTGAAAAACATAGTAAAAGTCAACAACGAGGTTGAGTGAATTCACAGGTTTTATGTTTGTAGTAATAGTTGGTGACTCATAGTATACACCAATTCGTTTTTGTTACCAGTCTCACATAATGTTTGGAAACTGATTATCCCAAGTTACGTTTCGTGGAATGTTGTCCATAAGTTTGTTTAGTAGGGATGTTACCCAAAATACCGTTTAAGTGTTGTAGGAAAAACAGTTTCCTATTAGTTTATTCGTAGAATTGTCAGTATCCTATTAGTTTACCCAAGAAGTAGAGATTTAAATTGTTTATCCAAGAAGTAGGATCTAAAATGTTTGCCCAAGACGTAGGGACTTATCAAGTCTTTCCAAGAAGTAATACCTATAGTGTTGCCCAAGAAGTAGGGACTTTCTATGTATGCCCAAGAAGTAGGGACTAAATCGTTTGCCCAAGAAGTAGGACCTATAGTGTTGCCCAAGAAGTAGGGACTTTTATGTAGGCGCCCAAGACGTAGGGACTTGTATAGTTGTGTCCAAGAAGTAGGACTGGCATCCAAGACGTAGGACCCATCTGCTCAAGAAGTAGAGCGTTCATCCAAGACGTAGGATGGCACTTTGCCCAAGAAGTAGGGACTTTCTGTTTGCCCAAGACGTAGGGACTTTCTGTGCGTGCGTGCCCAAGACGTAGGGACTTTCTGTGTGTTTATGAAAATGTTGTTTCATAAGAGCTAGTAATAAAAGTATGTAGCTGGTCGTTCTCCAGCATGTTCTCAGTTCAGTTTTCGTATGAAAATACCATTAAGTTCAGACAGTTGGAGTAGTTGACCGCAGTCATAAACAGTTTGTATAAGTGTGCCAAAGGCAGTTAAGTGGCAGTTCGTATAACAGTTTAACAGTTCAAGTACTCTAGTCGTTCGAGTAAACAGTATGATAAATAATCATATAGTAAAAGTAGTTATGGCAAAGCAGTAAAACAGTTGTCTATGTTTTCCACCCCTGTTCAAAAGTAGTTAAATCAGTAAAAGTAGGGGCTGTGAACTCACCTGTTGAGTTTAAGTAGTTGTGCGAGTGCTAGCAAACCTAAGCCCAAGTACAGTCTGAAATCTCCTAACGTCCTAAACGTACGAGATTTAATAAGTATGTGGATGACTAAACTAATCATCCATGCTAGTGTTTGTACAACCAAGTCACGTCCAAATCGTTTGTTTAATGTTTACGTTTGTATTTCGTTGTTTGTGAAAATGTATACGACTCGTTGGTGATAGTTTGAAATCAACATTTCGTTAAAACAAGTATATTTGTAATGGTTGTATAGTTCGTGTATCGTATAATATGTGAGTATTCGTTGCCGGTTAAGTTCGACACTTAGTGAAAAATTAGTTTGGAATGTTTCTGTCTTATGCGTCACTAAGGGGCGTCACTTACAGTGGGATAGCGACACTAGGCTAGTGCCGCTATACGTGGTGATCAGGTTGTTATGCGGCACTGGTGAAGTGTCGGTTAAAGTAGCTATGCGACACTTATGAAGTGTCGGGTATAAGGTCAGTGCGTCACTATAGTAGTGTCGTATATAGTTGAAAAATCTGATGTTATGCGGCACTTAATAAGTGACGCGTAGATGTGTCGGTCAGAGAATAGCGGCACTCGAGGAGTGTCGGTATAGCAAATTTGGCAGCGTCACTAGACAAGTGACGGTATGTTTCGGGTTGTATGCGGCACTAATAGCGTCACTAGGGAAGTGCCGCTATACTGTTTTCGGTCCTATGCGACACTACCAGCTGTTCGACGAACAGCTCGAAAATCACGAGTTTTTGGTCGATTTTGGACATTTTCGGTTGTATAAAACACTAAAACATGTAAATCTAAGTATATTAAACATGAAACATTAATTATAACTTCGAAATCTAAAGATTTGCGGGATTTGTCGGAAACTTACAAGTGTCGGATTTGAAATCCGAAAAGATAGAGATGTAGATCGGGGTCTCGTGGTCACTTTATTCCAAAGTAGTATGGTGATTCGGCGTCGTTTTGCGGTAGTTTTGGTGTGATTTGTGTGATTTTGGTTTAGTTTTTAGAGAGAAGGTGGAGAGAAGTGAGGTAGAGAGAGAGAGATGAAATGAAATGAATGAAAGGTTGGGAGGTGGGTGTGGGTTTTGTTCCCATTTCCTGCCTCCGTGTTCGCGCTCCGCGTTCGTTTACCCGATCGTTAAAGGTTATTTTATTTTAACTATTATGTTTTTACTTACGTTTTTCATTATTTTTAATTAGGATCTTTTTATAAAACCCATTTAATTTAGTTATAAATTTTAAACTTTGTTTTATTTAAATTGTACGAATTAAACGTTTTGCGTTATAAAAGGACTTGTAAATATTTTTGACAAAATATTTATTCGCTACTACGTTATTTAATAATTTCGTTTTATTAAATAATTTTGTTCACCAACAGTCGTATGTTTTTGTCGCGTTTGTTTTCAATTTGTTCAGTACGTAATTACAACAAATTACGAATATGTAATACTGTGCGTATTATCTAGTTGGGCTATGCTAGACTTACCTCTAAATTGTGTTGTGAATTCACTCAAGTAGGGAATTAGCCTAATAATGCAAGTGATTAATTTAATTAATCCTGTTTAAATTTGCGAGTTGTTACATTCTCCCCATGTTAGAGAAATCTCGTCCCGAGATTTAAAATCAAGTCGGATCGCCCGCGGCGTATGTTCTCCGATAAGTCATGTCGTTAACCATAGTTTGCGTGGCATTCAATTGTTGCCATAGAAGTTCAATTGGTTTAAGTATGCTCGCGGCATAGTTCAATATGTTGTGTGTTTCGTTTCGTGTTCAGAGTTTACCAAATGTTGTGTTCGAATCGACATTCGAATGAAAGAAACGTTAAATCGTAGCAATAGTTGGTAAGACATACCGTTCTTGCCATAGTCCGCGACAGTTTCCGGTGCACGGAGGATGTATGCGCGGCCACGAGCCGGTGGGATGGTTGCGATGTGGTTGTTGTTTCCGGGGTTGTTCTGGGTGTTGTTCAGTTTTGGACATTGGTTTCGATAGTGTCCGGGCTCACCGCACTCGAAACACCCATTGTTTGTTCGAGCGGAGAGGTTGGCTTTGCAGGTTTGAGCTCGATGTCCCCATTGGTTGCATCTGTCGCAGAGAGTACAGTTACCCTCATGATGCCTTTCGCATTTTCCGCATTTAGGCCTTTTGCCTAGGTATGGTTTCGGTTCAGTGTTAGTGATGGCGACGTAGGCTCGAGTGTTTCCCACGTTCCTGTTTTGTTGACCCTGACGGTCGGCGTTCTCACTGTGCCATTTGCGTTTGTGGGTTCCAGAGTCGCCCGTATCAGTACGGGTAAGTTCAGCTTTCCCTGTGATAGCTTTCAGGGTTCCAATTTCGACCGCGTCGTCGGTTAAGCTGTGAGCCAGATCCACTGCGCTCCTAAAAGTGGCGGGTTTGGAGGACATAACCATGCCTCGGATTTGTGGTGCCAAACCCCTGTTGTAACGCTCAATGCGTTTGCTTTCGGGGGTTACCATGTGAGGCACCAGACGTGCAAGCTCCTGGAATCTAGTTGTATAACCGGAAATGTCAGCGCCGATCATTTGTATGTTCCAGAATTCGTTTTCCAGTTTCTGCATCTCGTTGGGAGGGCAAAATTCCTCCATCATCATCTGTTTCAGAGTTACCCAGGTCATGGAATGAGCAGCTGGGCGTCCCATAATCTGGACTTGAGCGTTCCACCAGGTTAGCGCTTTGTCGGCTAAAGTGCAGGTGGCGTATTTCACAATTTTGTCGGTGGCACAGTCGCTAATGTCGATCACCGATTCCATTTTCTCAATCCAGTGGACCAGGCCAATGGCCCCTTCGGTCCCGGTGAAGGTGCTAGGTTTACAAGACTGAAAGGTTTTGTATGAACACCCCTGCTGGGCATTGGTTGGAGTTTCGCTGTTAACTGGAGTGGCTCCGCTGTTGTTGGTTAGGTTTTCACGATTGCGGTTGGCCTCGTATTGTGCGATGGCTTCAGCCACGCGGCGTTCGATTATTTCTTCGTTTGTTTCTGGAGGCGGAGGTGGAGTCCTTTGTCGACTGTTTCGAGTCTTTCTTTGTTTAGGAGGCATGCTGACGTTCTGCTATGAAAAGATGCAGAAGTCAATGCCAATGAAAAATATGTGAGAAATGAAGTTTCACATATTACAAGTTTTCGAGTATCAAGAGAAATTGTCGAATCCCCGTCACGTATCTTACGACTATGAAACACCCATATGTACTTAGTATAATATAATCACGTTGGCCAGGCGTCATTATATGATGCTAAATACATACTTCTTTTCATCAACCGTTGGATCACGATTCGGTTCATATGAGATCAGAGTACAATGAACGAGTCGAATGTGGTGAATAGTTCACGCGTATCGAGTTATCGTAACGATAGTTTAGATGTATGCAAATGTATGTATGCATGTACGTTCTAGCCAAGGCTATAGTCTAGGTCTCTAGGTTTCTAAGTCACCTAAAGTTTCCTAGTTCGCTA
This sequence comes from Helichrysum umbraculigerum, assembly GCA_949592205.1. Lineage (NCBI taxonomy): Eukaryota > Viridiplantae > Streptophyta > Magnoliopsida > Asterales > Asteraceae > Helichrysum > Helichrysum umbraculigerum. The sequence continues at coordinate 77,015,357 of CATIUR010000003.1, forward strand.
TAACCAATGGCTCTGATACCAATCTGTAACACCCCCAAATTCGTTGAGCGGAAGCATTTAGTTTAAGTATGGGGTGTCACAATAACAAAGCATGCATACGTATCAGAGCTTATGATTACAACAGAACAATATATATTAAGATGCCAAAAGTGTTAGTTACAAAGTTTACGATTCATCGAATCGTATGAGTTAAAGGTAAAAAGTTTACAAAAGTGGATTTCTAGAATATGACAAAATAGTTTCAGTTATACTAGAGAAATCCATATGTTTTCCCAAAAAGTTGGCATCCTAATCTTCAAGGGTCGCCTAGTTCTCCATGTGTGTTGGCGATCTTACATGCGCAGCTAATTCCCTGAAAAACATAGTAAAAGTCAACAACGAGGTTGAGTGAATTCACAGGTTTTATGTTTGTAGTAATAGTTGGTGACTCATAGTATACACCAATTCGTTTTTGTTACCAGTCTCACATAATGTTTGGAAACTGATTATCCCAAGTTACGTTTCGTGGAATGTTGTCCATAAGTTTGTTTAGTAGGGATGTTACCCAAAATACCGTTTAAGTGTTGTAGGAAAAACAGTTTCCTATTAGTTTATTCGTAGAATTTTCAGTATCCTATTAGTTTACCCAAGAAGTAGAGATTTAAATTGTTTATCCAAGAAGTAGGATCTAAAATGTTTGCCCAAGACGTAGGGACTTATCAAGTCTTTCCAAGAAGTAATACCTATAGTGTTGCCCAAGAAGTAGGGACTTTCTATGTATGCCCAAGAAGTAGGGACTAAATCGTTTGCCCAAGAAGTAGGACCTATAGTGTTGCCCAAGAAGTAGGGACTTTTATGTAGGCGCCCAAGACGTAGGGACTTGTATAGTTGTGTCCAAGAAGTAGGACTGGCATCCAAGACGTAGGACCCATCTGCTCAAGAAGTAGAGCGTTCATCCAAGACGTAGGATGGCACTTTGCCCAAGAAGTAGGGACTTTCTGTTTGCCCAAGACGTAGGGACTTTCTGTGCGTGCGTGCCCAAGACGTAGGGACTTTCTGTGTGTTTATGAAAATGTTGTTTCATAAGAGCTAGTAATAAAAGTATGTAGCTGGTCGTTCTCCAGCATGTTCTCAGTTCAGTTTTCGTATGAAAATACCATTAAGTTCAGACAGTTGGAGTAGTTGACCGCAGTCATAAACAGTTTGTATAAGTGTGCCAAAGGCAGTTAAGTGGCAGTTCGTATAACAGTTTAACAGTTCAAGTACTCTAGTCGTTCGAGTAAACAGTATGATAAATAATCATATAGTAAAAGTAGTTATGGCAAAGCAGTAAAACAGTTGTCTATGTTTTCCACCCCTGTTCAAAAGTAGTTAAATCAGTAAAAGTAGGGGCTGTGAACTCACCTGTTGAGTTTAAGTAGTTGTGCGAGTGCTAGCAAACCTAAGCCCAAGTACAGTCTGAAATCTCCTAACGTCCTAAACGTACGAGATTTAATAAGTATGTGGATGACTAAACTAATCATCCATGCTAGTGTTTGTACAACCAAGTCACGTCCAAATCGTTTGTTTAATGTTTACGTTTGTATTTCGTTGTTTGTGAAAATGTATACGACTCGTTGGTGATAGTTTGAAATCAACATTTCGTTAAAACAAGTATATTTGTAATGGTTGTATAGTTCGTGTATCGTATAATATGTGAGTATTCGTTGCCGGTTAAGTTCGACACTTAGTGAAAAATTAGTTTGGAATGTTTCTGTCTTATGCGTCACTAAGGGGCGTCACTTACAGTGGGATAGCGACACTAGGCTAGTGCCGCTATACGTGGTGATCAGGTTGTTATGCGGCACTGGTGAAGTGTCGGTTAAAGTAGCTATGCGACACTTATGAAGTGTCGGGTATAAGGTCAGTGCGTCACTATAGTAGTGTCGTATATAGTTGAAAAATCTGATGTTATGCGGCACTTAATAAGTGACGCGTAGATGTGTCGGTCAGAGAATAGCGGCACTCGAGGAGTGTCGGTATAGCAAATTTGGCAGCGTCACTAGACAAGTGACGGTATGTTTCGGGTTGTATGCGGCACTAATAGCGTCACTAGGGAAGTGCCGCTATACTGTTTTCGGTCCTATGCGACACTACCAGCTGTTCGACGAACAGCTCGAAAATCACGAGTTTTTGGTCGATTTTGGACATTTTCGGTTGTATAAAACACTAAAACATGTAAATCTAAGTATATTAAACATGAAACATTAATTATAACTTCGAAATCTAAAGATTTGCGGGATTTGTCGGAAACTTACGAGTGTCGGATTTGAAATCCGAAAAGATAGAGATGTAGATCGGGGTCTCGTGGTCACTTTATTCCAAAGTAGTATGGTGATTCGGCGTCGTTTTGCGGTAGTTTTGGTGTGATTTGTGTGATTTTGGTTTAGTTTTTAGAGAGAAGGTGGAGAGAAGTGAGGTAGAGAGAGAGAGATGAAATGAAATGAATGAAAGGTTGGGAGGTGGGTGTGGGTTTTGTTCCCATTTCCTGCCTCCGTGTTCGCGCTCCGCGTTCGTTTACCCGATCGTTAAAGGTTATTTTATTTTAACTATTATGTTTTTACTTACGTTTTTCATTATTTTTAATTAGGATCTTTTTATAAAACCCATTTAATTTAGTTATAAATTTTAAACTTTGTTTTATTTAAATTGTACGAATTAAACGTTTTGCGTTATAAAAGGACTTGTAAATATTTTTGACAAAATATTTATTCGCTACTACGTTATTTAATAATTTCGTTTTATTAAATAATTTTGTTCACCAACAGTCGTATGTTTTTGTCGCGTTTGTTTTCAATTTGTTCAGTACGTAATTACAACAAATTACGAATACGTAATACTGTGCGTATTATCTAGTTGGGCTATGCTAGACTTACCTCTAAATTGTGTTGTGAATTCACTCAAGTAGGGAATTAGCCTAATAATGCAAGTGATTAATTTAATTAATCCTGTTTAAATTTGCGAGTTGTTACACTTATGCTTACTCAATTTCGAGCATGTCACGGGAGCAACTGATTATTTACGGGTTAAGCTTCGATTATGAGCCTCATGGCAACGGTATAACTTGATTACTTTACTTTTGCGAGATTTGCAAATACTTGATATACGCCTACGGGCACTACTGATGAAATCTTGTGTTCAAACTGATTATTTACTGATAAACCTGTGAGATTCACCAACCTTTTGGTTGACCATTTTTAGCATGTATTCTCAGGTACACTTACGGAGTAGGATCACTCCAGGATCACTAGCTAGAGTCGCATGATTTCCAAACTGCATTTAACGGAGATTCTTTGGCATTATCTTTTGTAGCTATGGTTATGTAATAGAATCTCCCGCCACATACGCGGACTCTAGGCTTACATATTTTTGTAAAGAAAACTATATGTTTTCAAACGATTAATTTATGGAATGTAACTATTTTACAAAACGTCTCATTTAGAGGTCGTTTGCTGTACATCTTGTGCTTTGTGTATTGATTAGTAACACCCAAGTATGCTTCCGCAAATCACTAAATTTGGGGGTGTTACAGATTGGTATCAGAGCCTGAGGTTATAGTGAACTAGGTTGCATTTAGTGGGCCTAGACTATGACCATTAGGCAGTATTCCCTTACTAGGCATGATTGGTTCAGGAATTACATCATACGACTTTAATTTAACATAGCCTGATCAACTATGTACAATTAAGGAAAGATGATGTGAGGTCTGAAATGGTTGTGTCGAACAGGAATGCGTTAGTTGACTCTGACCACGAGAGAACCGGACCATTACTTGATACGTGCTAGACTTTAGGCTGGATATTATATGCCTATATATATTAGCCTCGTCTTACTTACACTCTGCCACAGGAATGGCAAACACACCACCTAATCCGTCACACTCTCACCCACATGGGTCACGAAACCCACGTGTAGCCAGGAGGAACACAAGGTCACCTCGAACCAGCCCCTATCATGTTCATAACTTTCAGAACTCGGCACATCTCACAGTGCCAGTGTTGACTACCCAACTCCGCCGTCAGGAACAAAGGCTCGAACATCTCGAACGAGAACAACACCAAATGACATACCTGCTTCGCCAAACTCTTAACCGCATATCACAACTCCAGCGAGAACAAGAAGATACCAGCCTCTCTGTAAGCATAATTCAGGATTCAATGACCGCTGAATTAGGTGCGGACGAACTTGTAAGAGACCGACTAGAGGAATGTGAACGGCGTTCCCAGGAGGCCGAGGAGTACTCTCGAGCACTAGTACAGCGACTAGCCTTGGTTGAAGACAACGCTAGACAAGCCAACAGACTAGCAGAAACCGTGGACCGCCTTGTCGCGCTGATGGAGCAGATTAATCTGCATCAAGATTAGATCAGTCGGTAACTTGTAACCAGTTAACTACTTAATTAGGACCTATGTAATTCAACCGGATGTAACCATTCCCTGTACTTTTGTACTACTACTACTACTCTGTAATCTTTTGGAAAACCCGAACTTTGTATCCAACTTGTTTACCTAAATGGAATATGATTATCACCTCGTACTGTTATCGTGTATCACATTATATACACTTGTGATATATCATAAGTTTCATGCAAATATCTTATTCCACTTTCCTTGTGCTTTTCTTGATCAGCAGCATGCCTCCTCGTCGTCAGATCACCCTCACTGAAGCCGAAGTTGCGGGCCTGATTGCCCGTAGTGTGGCCCAAGCTCTAGCTACCCGGACCTCGACTCCCGGTAGTGAAGACACCGCTAACAATGGACCATAGCCGAAGCCCTGCTCATATAAGGACTTCCAAAAATGCAAACCGCTGAACTTTGCAGGTACTGAGGGAGCGATCGGCCTAATATGCTGGATCGAGAAAGTTGAATCGGTATTTCTCATCTGCAACTGTGCGGAGGGGGACAAAGTTAAGTTCTCTGTTAGTACTTTTACTGACACCGCACTCACGTGGTGGAACACCTATGCCCAAACTGTGGGCGTTGCCAATGCTTATAAACTCCCGTGGGAGGAGTTGAAGGAGATGTTAAGGGGTGAGTATTGCCCCAGGGATGAACTGAAACAACTGGAGCTGGAATTCTGGAACCACAAGATGCAAGGTGATGATATCACCGGATACACCAATCGTTTCCACCAACTGGCACTTCTGTGCCCAACCATGGTCGATCCTGAGTACAAGAGGATCGAGAAATACGTTGATGGACTGCCCGAGAAACTCCAGGACCTGGTGACTTCATCCAAACCAGGTACTATCCAGAACGCCATCCGTATGGCCCATGAACTTACGGCAAACGCTGTCCGCCGTAACACCACCTCAGCCCCACCTGCAAACAACAAACGAAAGTGGGAAGGAAACCCCAACTCATCCAACCAGATCACCAACCGAAGACCCGAGCCTATTAGGGCTTATTCATCCGGCTCTTCAGAAAAGAAAGGGTACAGTGGAAGCAAGCCCTACTGCCCCAAATGCAATCGTCACCACGACGGTTCCTGCCCTTGCACAAACTGCAAACGTTTTGGGCATCTGGCCAAGGATTGTCGAAACACCAGTGCCCCGAAGACTTGTTATGGGTGCGGAAGTCCTGGGCATTTTCAGAATAATTGCCCTAAGCAGAAAAACAACAACAACAACAACAACAACAACAACAACAACAACAAGCGGAACAACAACTCTGCTCGCAGCAGAGCATTTGTCATCAAAGCTGGGGAAGCTAGGGAAGACCCGAATGTTGTAACGGGTACGTTTCTTCTCAACGATCTTACTGCTTCAGTATTATTTGATACCGGTGCTGATAAAAGTTTCATATCTGATGAGTTTTGTCCACTACTTGATATCACCCCCGCGGCCTTAGATGTTAAGTACACAGTAGAACTTGCAAATGGTAAACTTATAGAAACCGATAGTGTGATACCTAATTGCACTTTAAACTTAGCCGACGAAATCTTTTCAATCGATCTAATGCCTGTTGAACTGGGAAGTTTCGATGTCATCGTGGGTATGGACTGGTTGTCCAAGCACCGGGCCGAAATTATGTGCCATGATAAAATCGTCCGAATTCCTCTCGCCGCCGGTAGTACCTTGGTCATACAGGGGGAGACCGGTGGGTCGAGACTAAACTTAATCTCCTGTTTAAAAACCAGAAAATTTCTGAGAAAGGGTTACCCAGCAATACTCGCGCACATCACGGAGAAAAAGTCGGAGGAGAAGCGACTTGAAGATGTGCCAATCGTTAGAGACTTTCCCGAAGTCTTTCCAGAAGAACTACCTGGTTTACCTCCACCTAGACAGGTCGAGTTCTCGATTGATCTCGTGCCGGGTGCCGCACCGGTGGCCCGAGCACCGTACCGCCTAGCTCCATCTGAACTTCAGGAGTTGTCCACGCAGTTACAGGAACTCCTGGATAGAGGATTCATCAGACCGAGTTCTTCACCTTGGGGAGCTCCGGTCTTGTTTGTTAAAAAGAAAGACGGTTCATTTCGAATGTGTATTGACTACCGAGAGTTGAACAAACTAACCGTCAAGAACCGATACCCACTTCCTCGAATCGATGATCTGTTCGATCAACTCCAAGGATCAAGTTGTTATTCAAAAATTGATCTTCGATCAGGTTATCATCAGTTGCGTGTTCGCGATGCTGACATCCCAAAAACCGCATTCAGAACCCGTTACGGGCACTACGAATTTCAAGTAATGCCCTTTGGCCTAACCAACGCACCGGCTGTATTCATGGACCTTATGAATCGGGTGTGCAAACCATACCTCGACAAGTTTGTCATTGTTTTTATCGATGACATCCTTATCTATTCGCGAAACGAACATGAACACGCACAACACCTCAGAACCATCCTAGAACTACTTAGACACGAGGAGCTCTACGCCAAATTTTCTAAGTGTGAGTTCTGGATACACACCGTTCAATTCCTTGGACACGTTATCGACAGTCGGGGAATTCATGTAGACCCGTCAAAAATCGAGGCAATCAAGAACTGGAAAGCACCAACCACTCCAACCGAGGTACGCCAATTCTTGGGATTGGCCGGTTACTACCGCCGTTTCATCGAAAACTTTTCAACAATTGCCAAACCCCTCACCGTGCTGACTCAGAAGGAAAAGAAATTCGATTGGACCGATAAACAAGAGTCGGCATTTCAGCTGTTGAAATTCAAGCTTTGCAGTGCACCCATTCTATCTCTACCCGAAGGCACCGATGACTTCGTGGTATACTGTGATGCTTCTCACCAAGGTCTCGGTTGCGTGCTGATGCAACGAGACAAGGTCATTGCTTACGCCTCCCGACAACTTAAAGTTCACGAGAAAAACTACACAACTCACGACCTCGAGCTAGGGGCCGTGGTATTCGCCTTAAAAATCTGGAGACATTATCTTTATGGTACCCGCAGCACTGTATTCACCGACCACAAAAGTCTCCAAAACACTTTCAACCAGAAAGATCTTAACATGAGGCAACGTAGATGGGTTGAATTACTCACCGATTACGACTGTGAGATCAAATATCATCCGGGCAAAGCAAACGTGGTTGCTGATGCTCTCAGTCGTAAGGAACGAACAAAACCACTCCGAGTCCGGGCACTCAGCATTACCATTCATAACGACCTCACCACCCAAATACACCTTACCCAACTCGAAGCCCTGAAACCCGATAACTTCAAGAACGAGGCCTTGCGAGGCATGGATAAACAATTCGAGATCAGACCCAATGGAGTTAGGTATTTCTCTAACCGAATATGGTTGCCTAATTTCGGAAACCTGCGGGACTTGGTGATGGATGAAGCTCACAAGTCCAAATATTCTATCCGCCCGGGATCCGACAAAATGTATCATGGCATCAAGGAGTTTTACTGGTGGCCGAATATGAAAGCTGACATTGCTTTGTACGTCAGCAAATGCTTAACTTGTTCCAAGGTCAAGGCCGAGCACCAAAGACCTTCCGGATTGCTCCAACAACCTGAAATTCCTCAATGGAAATGGGAGCAAATTACCATGGATTTCATAACCAAACTACCTAAATCGGCGAGCGGTTGCGATACCATTTGGGTGATCGTCGATCGGCTCACCAAATCGGCTCATTTCTTGGCAATCAGAGAAACCGACAAAATGGAACGCCTTACACAAATCTACATCAAAGAAATCATATGCCAACATGGTGTCCCTATCTCGATTATCTCTGACAGGGATGCTCGATTCACATCTCGCTTCTGGCAATCACTCCAAAAATCACTGGGTACCCGTCTCGATATGAGTACCGCGTACCATCCTCAGACCGATGGCCAGAGTGAACGAACTATTCAGACACTGGAAGACATGCTACGAGCCTGCGTTGTTGATTCCGGTACAAATTGGGAAAGACATCTACCGTTGTGCGAGTTCTCGTACAACAACAGCTATCACGCCAGCATAAAGGCTGCACCTTTTGAGGCACTGTACGGTCGTAAGTGCCGATCACCGATCTGTTGGACTGAAGTGGGAGATAGTCAACTCACTGGTCCTGAACTCATACATGAAACCACAGAGAAAATCGTTGAAATCCAAAACCGACTCAAAGCCGCGCGTGATCGTCAGAAAAGCTATGCTGACGTGAGACGCAAGCCACTCGAGTTCTAAGTTGGGGATCGAGTACTCTTAAAAGTATCACCTTGGAAAGGCGTAATCCGATTCGGCAAACGCGGAAAATTAAACCCCAGGTACATTGGGCCTTTTGAGATTCTCGAGAAGATAGGTCCAGTGGCATATCGATTGCAGCTGCCTTCCGAACTCAGCAGCGTGCACCCTACGTTTCACATTTCTAACTTGATGAAATGTCTGTCCGAAGAGACACTTATCATACCCCTTGACGAGATCCGCATCGATGACAAACTTCATTTCGTTGAGGAACCCGCCGAGATTATGGACCGTGAGGTCAAACAACTAAAACAAAGTCGTATTCCCATCGTCAAAGTCAGGTGGAATTCGCGGCGTGGTCCGGAATTCACTTGGGAACGGGAAGACCAAATGCGACTCAAGTATCCCCACTTATTCACTGATTCTACCCCGAACGCGACTTCGACTTAAATTTCGGGACGAAATTCTTTTAACAGGGGGAGAATGTAACAACCGGCAAATTAGGACTAGAATTAGTGCCTAATTCTGTGTTAATACATGTAATTAGTTCTGTGTTAGGCTAATTTATGTATCGGATTATATATTGGTAAATATATACAACTTTGCGATTTGACTTAAATCGTACGCAATTTAAATAGAATGAAATTCTATTCGGTTAATACGGACGTTGGTGAACAAATGTTTATAAACTAAGATAACGCAATTTTGACCAAAATACTAATTTATAATAATTAGTAATTATCTCGTATCACTCGATAAAAGCTTACACGAATTAAAAACAAAAGTAATTAAATTTATACAAACTATATTACATTTCAGACTATTAAGGATTTAAAGAAATAATACAAGTAAATCTTTTTAACAAAAGTTTGTAATTTTAAAATGTATAATTAAACGCGTAAAATAAATATTTAACACTTAAAAGACGGAGAAAACGAACACCGCACGGGGCGCATTGACGGAGACCGAAAATGGGAGGTTAAACCTCCCACTTTCTTCTCTTTTTCCTCACTTTCTTCACCTCTTTCTCTTTCTTCCTCTTTCTTTTCTCTCAAATCACCAAATCACCTCCATCTCACAAAATCATCAAATAACACCATAAAACGACGCCGAATCATACCACTCCTTTGGAGAAAAGTGACCACAACAACACGATCTACATTCCTATCCTTCCGGATTTTCGTTTCAGCATTTTGTAAGTTCCAACAAATTCTCGAAACCTCTCGGTTTTACTTATTTTTGACTAATGGTTGTTTATTTACACTTGTAATGTCCATATAAGGGTTGGGTAAAAGATTTGGACCCAACGGAAACCGGGAAACTCGTTTTCGACTAAATTTCCGGCCATCAGACCGCAACGTCGCACCTGGCCAGGGGCCTCTGCGACGTCGCGGCCTACGTCGCACAAAAATCTCAACGTCGCACTAGCGACGCAGCCCCTTATGTCGCATTAATTTACGGATGTCATACATGGCGACGTAGACTTTAACGTCGCAAACCGAACCAACGTCGCATTAGCGACGCCACCCCCTACGTCGCATTGATTTGCGAAGGTCGCATCATGCGACGTACATGCCCACGTCGCACCTTACGTCGCTTGCAACGTCGCATGCGACGTCGCACAAACCAGAACCTTGAAAACTCAGATTTTTACTAAGTGTCGGAACCAAGATTTTAACACCTGATTTTACCCAAATTCGGATCCAGATGCGTTTTTCGTCAAAGCAATATAGTAGAAATAAAAATTTTCCAAGCTGACCTGGCAGCTCGACCCCAGCCTGGGGCTCTGCCCCTTGGACCCCGCCAGGGTCTGCCGCCCCTTGGACCCCGCTACCAGGGGCGCTGCCCCCGGACCCCCGTCATTAAATGTTGTAAATACTTTTCACACTAAGTGTTGAACACTTACAAATAACGAAACCTGATTCAACGATACATATAATGATAACACTTTGAATCATTATTACAAACCGTCACCAACGGGCCATATTTGTTTTCAAACTACAAACGGATTACTAAACAAACACTTGGACATAATGAGTTGTGTAGACAACTAGCCTAGATGGTCTTGCGAGACATCTACTTACTTAACTTTATATGTTTAGGCATTTGAAGGTTACGGGTTTGGAGAACCTACGGTTGATATTACTTACTCGTTTATTGATATAAACGTACTTGCAAAGACTCAGGTGAGTCTTACAGCCCCACTTTTACTGTTTTATCTTATTGGGGGAGATACATGCTACTTATTTTTCCTGAACACAAGTACTAAACTGATTTCTATACCAAACGGAATTGTATGAGTTAATTACTAATTACTGAAGTCTCTCCATCATATATCGTTAGTTATGGACTTAAGCGCGAACAGTAGTTAATGGATCCATTAGGGAAATGACCCTCCCTGCCCTGGGTAGTAGCGCTACCACGTACTGATTTACACGTAGAAACGGGTGACTATTATTTCGTTACTTATGCTTGCTCAATTTCGAGCATGTCACGGGAGCAACTGATTATTTACGGGTTAAGCTTCGATTATGAGCCTCATGGCAACGGTATAACTTGATTACTTTACTTTTGCGAGATTTGCAAATACTTGATATACGCCTACGGGCACTACTGATGAAATCTTGTGTTCAAACTGATTATTTACTGATAAACCTGTGAGATTCACCAACCTTTTGGTTGACCATTTTTAGCATGTATTCTCAGGTACACTTACGGAGTAGGATCACTCCAGGATCACTAGCTAGAGTCGCATGATTTCCAAACTGCATTTAACGGAGATTCTTTGGCATTATCTTTTGTAGCTATGGTTATGTAATAGAATCTCCCGCCACATACGCGGACTCTAGGCTTACATATTTTTGTAAAGAAAACTATATGTTTTCAAACGATTAATTTATGGAATGTAACTATTTTACAAAACGTCTCATTTAGAGGTCGTTTGCTGTACATCTTGTGCTTTGTATATTGATTAGTAACACCCAAGTATGCTTCCGCAAATCACTAAATTTGGGGGTGTTACAGATAGACAGGCTTCATTGGTGATTATGGAAAGAGAATTGGGAAGATGTCTGAATATGCTGTTTGAGCCTAAGCCATTCATCAATTTGTTCCTACATTGTATTGATGCTGTGAATACTTGGAGACATTTTGTTAGAGCTGGAGTTCATATGATTCTATTCAGAAGTGGAATGTCAATCTACATGCTTGATGATAGAAGATATGTTCTGGGAACTCAGACTCTGAGAAATGTGCTTGCTTCTCAATTGAAAACTACAGTTATATCAGAAGGAGCATTCAATGCTTTATATATGGTGCTTAATCAGTTCCATAAAAGAATGGAGTTGGAAAAAATGAAAGAGGAGGAGAGAAGGAGAAAACAGAATCAAACTCAGAAAGATGAAAAGAAAGATGAAGAAACTTGATTCATTGCTGGGAATGATCAAGTTTAGGGGGAGATTGTTGAGACCTGAGCCACTGTCGAATCTGCTCAGAGTACAAGTATGCTGCCGCTGTTAGAAGTTTACCACTGTTAGTAGTTGCCACTGCTAGTTAGTAGTTGCCACTGTCAATTAGTTTTAGTCTAACAGTGCCACTGTTGAACATGTAATTTGTATTTTGTATCAAGTACTCAACCTCTGTTAGTAATATACGAGTACCACCCCTGTTAGATATATAGATAACCACTGTTGGTTAGATATAGTCGGTTAGAGAGAATTATGGAATAGATATGATTCCATAATAGTTTGATTCTGTAAAGGACTCTATATGTTATAAATAGAGATCCTGTGAAACCCTAGAAGATACGATTCATTCTAGTTATTAGCTTCAAGGTTGTAAATCCTAACACAAGTGTGTGTTCGTATTATTGTTAATAATATTGAAGCTTTTAGATATTCTGTTATATACAAGTTTATTCTTCAAGTTATTAATAAACTATTCCGCAAGCTTATTAATAATCAATCAAAGTAATACATACTAAGATCTCTAGCTGGGATCATCAACTGGTATTTCAATATCTGGTGTTTGTGCTATGGTGAAATTATAGGCAACTAACACTGTGAGATTAGACTCCAAGTCATACACTAGTTTGTTTTCATCTTCAAAGTACGCACTTTGATAGTTCTTCTCTCAAACCAGTGAATCTATGATTTGGAGAATAATCACTTGTTTGTTAGATCACGTTTGTTTGTTCTATTTGTACAAATGCCTAAAAAGCAGGGAATGACGTTTATGGATAAAGAATCTTTGAGAATAATGGAAAGACAACAAGGGGAGCTCACAGTTCATTAAATTTGGGAATTTTTGGAGCATTGCTTTGCAGGGGAGAAGAGATGACACTTCCAGACACGTAGATGATTTCTAGTTATCTATGACTAGTTCATCAAGTTGATCAGCTCAATACTCATCACATGTGCCCACAAATTCCAAGTCCTACAGCTAAACCTAGCCACATCATGGAACTCGAAACCATCACTACCATCCACCATCACCATATCCACCTACATTCGCCCATCCAGTCACCCCTTCACACGTACAACCATCACCATCGGGGACCATTCATACAAAGGAATAGATACGTGATTAAATTGGAAACTGGAGAACATCATCATATTCATTTCATCAGTTTTTCAGCTAAAATCTCGGGCGATAGAGAATTATGGTCATTGGATTCAGCACTTTTAGATCATTAGAGAGTCATTCACATCAACAGCTCTTAATGATTAGGATCCTCGTCCATTCAGCTCTATCCAGCAATTGGTGTTTCAGGGTTGACTCTGCTTGTGTCCAGAGGATGACATCACTTTGCATTATTTTCTACAATCAATCGTTTTGGAATTCGAGCTCTCGACTTTAACAGCAGCGCTTCTCGGGAGGCAACCCGTGGAATAAGATGTGTAGAGAGAAAGTGTCAACAAGTGAAGAAAATCTCTGACACTCCTTCACACTTGGTCGTGCCCAAAATACTTTATAAAAAATTGCTAGTATTACAACTCATTTGCAAATAAACCACACGTCTTAGAAAATAGGAAATCAATTTGAAAAAAAAAAAACCACCTGGTAATTCATGTGTTTCGAGCATTTGAGGTACCTGCATACTACTTTTATGCATTATGCTCGAACTCGTTTAAAAACACATGTATTATAAAACTGATTTGTAGTAGATAACATCTTTTCAAATTCTGAGACAATGATTTCTCTTTTCATTTGCAATATAAATTTTGTAAGAAGGGTTACGTTCAATGTGTTCACACTAATGAGATTAATTCACAAGAGAATGATGGATGAATAAACCAATAGCAAGATGCTTGAAGCCGAGCCGATCTTCATGGATGCAGAAAAGGATCTTGGCAACATTTCTTTTCAGCAATTTCAGACCTTCAGCTTCAACGCAGCTCGCTATCTGGGGAGTGTTCTAACCCTTTACCCTCTTTTGTTTATGATTCTATATTTTATTTGCTTTGTTTGTTTGCTAAAGTAGTCTATACTATATCCTAAGCTTATCACTAAGTGTGGGATTCCAGCCCAAAACAAACACTTGAGAAACATTTTCTTACATGTTCAAACTCTAAGTGTGGGATTTTACTTCCGGTAAATCTTAACTCAAGAGAACATTAGGGACAATGTTCCTCTAAGTATGGGATATCAGGTATAGAATACCCTGGATAGTTTTTTATGAATTTTAATGTCTGAAACCGTAAACTCTGAAAATGTTCCTCAATTTTTTCAAAATTTTTAAGAAAATTATAAAGTATGAGCCAAATCATCTGATTAACTCTGCTATTTTTGAGTCATAATATCTTTTGAGAAGAGCAATTTTCAAATATGAGTAAGATATTTCGAAATCCAGGGAAAATAAGGTAGAAATTTCTTAAGCAAGAATGATAATCTAAAAGGAGCATGACAAAGCACATACAACCCTATTTGAAGTGAGGTATCTTGAACCTAAAAGTATTCATCTTTAATGCTTTACTATTCATTTCTTGTGTGTGCCGATGCATGCATCTCTGAATTAGAACTTGCTCTTGACATACGCTTCGAGACCACATTGGTGTGTACCGTATGCGGTATAGGTGCAATTAGATGACCTTGACATTCCCTAGGATTTAACCCCTTTTTACATATCTTTTCAAACCCAAAACCCTTCCGATACTCATTTTTAGTATCGATGATCCGCCTAGTAAACCCTGTTGAGCCTAAACCTTTCATTTCATAAAACCCTCATCATTAAACCCTACTTCCCAAATATCCCCAAACTTATCTTAGAATTTCTGAGGTTGTGAAAAACATCTTTTAGAACATCCACTTCGATTATGCTCCCAAGTCTTCCTCTTTCGTGTTCTCCAAAAGATATATATCTCTAAAAGGTGCGAAAAATTGGCATCGCAAATGGACTCGAAGTTCAAGATCAAAGATCATAGTTCTGAAAAGGATTTCTGAAAGAATCAAAAGAAAATATCCTTGGAAATTCTCTGGCAAAGAAGTTCTGAAAAAGAAAAAAGAAAATAGAAAATACAGAAAAAGAAATAAAAAAAAGAAAAAGAAGAAAAGAAAAGAAAAATAGTTCCGCAAGAATAAAGCTACAAAGTCCTTCGAAGTATCATCCTCACAAGAAAAAAATCTGATAGAAGACGAATAGCTATTTCCTTTCCGTTCTAAAATAAAGTTGTTCATGATCTCGGTAGTTTTAAGATAAGAAAACCTTTACAACCCAAAAATACCACTATCCATACCCTTTAACCCTCACCAAACACTACAACCCTCATGAATGTCTTGGGATAATTAGCACCATCCTCACCTAAGTGGAGGAGATCCGATTCTCGATCAAGCCTATGACGATGAGTGCTGCATGACTGACTATTTGAGCGATTTCATTTGTTCTAGATTGATAGGAAACCCGATACACTTTGAGTGAATTGAGTGACCACCTTTTGTGAGATCGCCTAGTCATGTGTACTCCAAGATCATGAGATTTGGAAGTATGCCTAAGAGAATCTTTTCTTGTTTATGAGAAGATCATCTTATCTTTCCCTATATTCTTGTAATTATCTTACATATATCTGGAAGTGGTAGCTCTTAAATATGTTTTGACTCGCTCTAAAATATTTTTAAATGTTTTCAAAAACTAAGTGTTGCTTGAGGACAAGCAACGTCTAAGTGTGGGATAGCTTGATGTGACGCAAAAAGTCATGTTTTTAAGTACGATATTCCACACTTTTTGGGCACATCTTTAGTGAAAACATTCCAAAACAATCATTATTTACTAAAATTCACTAAAGTGCTCAAAATATAGACGTTGCTACAATAATCACTAACGTTTATTCAATCTACGCTTTATTAACGGTTACTTCTTTCCTTATTTATTATAATGATGATTATTATTGTTTTTATGCTAGATTTAGGACCTGTTATTATGCGTAGTAAGTAGTTATATTGTGTGTTTATTGTGATGTAGTTAGTCGTTAATTGGGATGATGTCATTATGAAACAACGGAAGTATCGTTATACGACTTTCATTTGTATAGCGCTGGAAACACCAATGTGTGTAGTACAGAACATGGAAGCTATGAAAGTCGTGGGCACAATCTGTTGTGGATTAATGTTCCAAACTATTATATCTTCTAAATGAAAACTCGGTGCTTTGATTACGCGTTCCATCTATGATTTTAAACCGCATATTCAACTAATGCCTTTCCACCAATAAACGTGGTTAAAACCTTTTGATAAGACGTCATATCAGGGGTAATTAATTATATGTGTTTTGGTTTTAAAGCTGTGGAAATACTTTATACCTATTGTACACCGTGAATAAACTCCGGATTAAATATATGTGTTTAAATAACATGGTCTGGTTTTGAAGCTGTGGAAATGCTGTTTTAAACAAGTATTGTACACTGTGAATAAACTAGGGATTTATTGGTTAAATATAAGTGAGGGCTGGTTTAAATCATAAATGGGGATTATCTAATCTAAAATACAAACTCAGTTTAAGAATCCAGAAAGGAAGACGAGGAATCATCGAGTATTCCAAATTTGTCTATCACCCCTGGATTCTACAAAACCATTGATGGAAAGTAATCAAATACCAACCAAGTCTTAAACCTAAATGTTTTATTCAATTGAGTATCACTGCGGTGTTAAGAACGGTCGGACCGTTAGTGGGTCTGTTACTCTATGCATGCGCCCAGGAATCTTCGTATTCTAGAAAAGGGTCACTGTTCCGTAACAGGGCAGTGTTGAGAGTTGAGCAGCCTCCTCCGATCAGAATCACGATAGCCTAGTTACTCAGTGACATACTGATTGAGCAATCAATCAGTAGGGTGCTAGTGCTTACACCACAAATACTTAAGACAAATAAAATACAAATCTTTAGAAAAATGTTTTCATGACTTAAACTAAAACATCATCCCAATGCAAGGCTAACGAAGTCACAACAAACACCACCTCTATCCTGACTGCTATCCCTTTATTTTATTTTATTGCTTAGTTTAATTAGTAGTATAATAGATGAAAACAAAAAAAAAAAACAATTACCTATCTATTTATTCAAACCCTAGCTTGATAATTAGTTTATCGGGACGACCTCTGTTTCAATTCTACCATTGTGAGGAACGACCCTGGATCATACTTACTGCATGACAGTAGGTAGTACGGAGATTTAGGCTCCCCCGACTATTATAAATTTAAAACTACCACCTGACGCCGCGCCTAGCGGAAAGGTCCGCAATGACAGAAAGCGATTCCTGAACCGACCGCTGGGTGCCCGTCAGGCAAGATGACTAAGTCACCATTCACAGGATCGTGTGAAAGAGGTGATTGACTATTGTATTTGGTACATACAAATGTACGTGGACTATTCCGATGTGCCACAAAAGATGGAAATAGATACTATGTTACATTTACTGATGACTTAAGCAGATTTTGATATGTTTATCTAATCAAACATAAGTCGGATACTTTTGAGGTATTCAAGAGATATCAAAATGAAGTAGAGAATCAACTGGGCAGAAAGATAGAGGTTCTCCGATCCGATAGGGGAAGAGAGTACCTTTGTATCGAATTTCTCGATCATCTTAAAAACTGTGGAATAGTTTCACAATTGACTCCTTCTCGAACACCGCAGCTTAATGGTGTTGCTGAGGGGAGAAATAGAACCTTGTTAGACATGGTTCGATCTATGATGAGTCGAGCAACACTTCCAATAAGTTTATGGGGTTATGCATTAGAAACAGCCACCCACATCTTAAATCAAATACCCACTAAGAAAGTTTCAAAGACACCGTATGAAATGTGGAAGGGAAAAAGACCTTCTCTTGGTCACATCAAAATCTGGGGTTGTGAAGTTTACGTTAGACGGGAAACTCGGGAAAACTAGACTCCAGATCTGAAAAGTGTCTTTTCGTCGGTTATCCACAAGAGTCGTTTGGATATTTATTCTACAGACCCAAGGATAATGTGGTCTTTGTAGCTCGAAGAGGAATGTTCCTTGAGAGATAAATGATATCTAAAGAGGACAGTGGGAGTAAAATTGATCTTGAAGAAATTCAAGAATCTACCGATGAAGAACCTATAATAAACACTGATGTTCAACAAGAGGTAAATACACCTGTTGAACCTGAAGACATATCCTTACCCGTTCGTGGATCTAGTAGAGTTATCAATCCTCCTGAGTTCTATTATGGTTACCAAATAGATGAAGAGGATAAGATAAGTGATAGTACACTGGCTGAATTAGATGAGCCTACTAACTACAAGGAAGCGATGGCAGGCCCTGAAGCTGCTAAGTGGAAGGAAGCTATGAAAAGTGAAATTCAGTCCATGTATGACAACCAAGTTTGGAATTTAGTTGACAGTACACCCGGTCTTAAGACAGTGGGTTGTAAGTGGATCTTCAAGAAGAAGACATACATGAATGGGAAAGTACACACTTATAAAGCTAGGTTGGTAGCAAAGGGCTATACTCAAACCTATGGGATTGATTATGAGGAAACCTTCTCACTAGTAGCTAAGATTAAGTCAATTAGGATTATGCTAGCCATAGCTGCATTTCATGATTATGAAATTTGGCAGATGGATGTTAAAACTGCTTTCCTTAACGGGAAACTGACAAAGGATGTGTTCATTACATAACCGGATGTTTTAAAAATGCAAAGTATCCTAATAGAGTGTGCAAGCTTGGAAAGGCCATTTATGGACTTAAACAAGCCTCTCGTAGCTGGAATCTCTGCTTCCATGAAAAGGTCACAGAGTTTGGATTTTCTAGAAGTGAAGATGAGTCCTGTATATATGTCGAGTTCAGTGGGAGTATTGTAGTATTCTTAGTATTATATGTGGATGATATACTGCTCATAGGAAATGATATCCCAACTTTACAAGGTGTAAAAAAATGGTTGGGAAAGTGTTTCGCTATGAAAGATCTTGGAGATGTAGCATACATCCTTGGTATAAAGATTTATAGAGATAGGTCAAAACGTCTCATAGGACTCAGCCAGGATACGTACATAGATAAAATATTGAAAAGATTCAATATGGAAAATTCTAAGAAATGGAACTTACCCTTGAATCATGGCATTAAGATCAGTAAGGATCTGTGTCCCAAGTCTGAGCAAGAATTGGACAGAATGAGTCGAATCCGATATGCTTCGGCTATAGGATCAATCATGTATGCCATGACATGTACAAGGCCCAATGTCTCATTTTCTTTGAGCTTAGTGAGTCGACATCTGCAGAATCCTGGTGAAGGTCATTGGACAGCTGTAAAAGAATATTCTTAAGTATTTGAGAAATACTAAAGACAGGTTCTTGGTTTATGGTGGAGAAGAAGAACTCAGAGTAATGGGTTATAGGGACGCTAGTTTCCAAACAGACAGAGATGATTGTCGATCACAGTCTGGTTGGGTAATCCTACTGAATGGGGGAGCGGTTACATGGAAAAGTTCTAAACAAGATACAGTAGCAGACTTTACATGCGAGTCTGAGTACATTGCGGCTAGTGAAGCGGCAAAGGAAGCTATCTGGATGAGGAATTTCATTGGAGATCTTGGAGTTGTTCCAACAGTACAAGATCCTATTGCTATATTCTGTGATAATGAAAGTGTAGTTGCCTTGAGTAAAGAACCCAAGGATCACGGAAAGTCAAAGCACATTGAAAGGAAATACCATTTTGTCCGAAAGAAAGATGAAGAAGGACATGTAGTTATGAAGAGCATAAGATCAGAGGATAATCCAGCTGATCCGTTCACAAAGCCTCTAGGAAAGTCCAAGCACGATGAACATGCTAGGAGCATAGGTTTAAGAGATAATGTAAAGTTTTAGTTGTTAGTTTGAATTTGAAACGTTATAAACAATGATGGAAACTGTAATAGACTTGGTGATTAATAATGGAGATTTTTAATGGGAAAGAGTTCTACCATTTACTATTGTTTGTCATTGTGTTTCAGTTTTGCATGTCTAGACACCACTTCCAGAGTAATAAGTTCTTATTCAAACCTCCTTAGTCGATCACACTATAGGAAGTATGTGGTGAATTAAGATTGTCATGAAGTGTTAGTAGATGTCTATGGAGATTAGACATGGCATGGAGATTGCCGCAACACTCATAGGTACTTAATGGGGATTTAAGTATAGGAGAAACCCGCACTTAAAGAGATCACTTCATGGATTAAATCACAAGTGATTTTAAGATGATAATATCTTCTATTATTAAAATGGAGATACATGAGTATCTAGTTCTTCGAGTTTGTTATACTTTAGTCTATTCAAACGCTGTGCGTAAATGCTAGTTATAAAGGGTATGCTAGGTATGATATGATGAGTTGACTAGTGCTATGTAGTCGATATTTATTTGTTCATTTTGCCTAAAATGGAAAAGAGATATCATGGGCCCTCTGATGATTAAAGTTTGTCTTAAAAGTGCTAGGCCTGGTGTGACAACCGTCACCAAACCGTTATCGTAGTTCGAGCCGTAAAAAGTCATTTTTGTGAAAATACTAATTTCAATGATTTCTTTACATAAAAGTCTTCGTTTTTCAAAAACGAATCGAACGAAAAAAAAAGAATCATCACAAACGGATGTATAAGGAAGGAGTTACAAAACTAAAAGTAATTATCAATTATTTTTGGACCGTGTGACCCAAGTTTTTGTATCTTCTTGTTGCCCAAGAAAAACCGACCCAAATTCCTCCTTGGAGGATCTGGCCGGCCCAGCCCATTCAAACTCAAGTAACCCTAAAACTATGAACAAAAACCTAAACCGAAAAGTTTTAGTTTATGCTAATTTATTTTTGTAGTCGACTTCAGAGGCCGTTTTAACCTACTTATATTCGTTTTCAGACTTCGGTCAAAACTAAAAAGTTGTAGATCTCGATGTTTTACAAAAACCCGCGAAGTTTCGGCCTCTGAAACGAAGCATATTATTTTATAAAAATTATTTTGTAAACTGCTGCAGTGTATTACGAATTTTCTGAAACTTTTAGTTATTCGTATATAAACGTGTTTAAACCCTAAAAACGATTTGTAACCCCCATTATTTGACTCCAGACATCCAAGAACGGAAATATTAGTCTATATTCATAATCCAAAACTTAAGAACTCAAATAATCATCCTCTAATTCATTCTATTGATCGAGCACTCGCGTATTCGTGTTTTCGGTAAGTTTTTGTGTTCTAAATCTTCGTCTTATTCATTCTCTTATTGCAAGGAACGTTTTGATTCTCATAAAAGTTCATATTATAGATTCTAACAACAATTATCGTGCGGATCATCGGTAGTTGGTATAATCTCTATCCGATTCCTTTATTCTAAACGTATTTCGATTATCTCGTATTGCTGGTTTTATTCGGTTCAAATCCATTGTATTCCTAGTGAATGAAATCATTAGGATATGTTTGAAATCAGTGGTTAAATCATTAGGAGTGAATAATATTCATTTGATTGAGCGTTTTGGATTGTTTACACAAGGATTTAGGTTTGATTATACAAACCCTAAATCTGGGCAGAATTGTTTATCGGTTTGGGAACGGTGTAACTTGATCGTTTTATAGTGATTTTTGATGAAAATCGAGTCTAAACATAAGTATTAAGAGTCTATTTTCAAATGGCGTTGGTTTCGTGTCCAAATGTTGAATATAAGTTGGTCAAAATGATTTTATAAAAGTGAATGTCAATTCTGAGTTTTTCGGTTCATAAGTTCGGTTAACTTGTTGATTTTTGAAACGTATGTCAAACTAAGAATTGGGTCTTAAAATTTTTACTGGAGTAACTTTAAAGTGTTGAAAATTTTTTGAAAAAATATTATAATCTTTGTAAGTATTTAAGTATTTTTAATAAATTGTAACTTTTGTGTATTCAGAAATTGTTGTTGTTTCTGAGCAGATTATTTTGGTGAATTTTTAAAAATGGTTAACTATAGAATTAAGCTCCGGAAAAATTACAGGATGTTTTTAACACATTTAAGAGTCACTGGTAAAATTTGTAGAGTCAAATGATTTCATTAAGTCATGGTTTAAAATTGGTAAAGTGGTACAAAATTCTGGACATAATCTGAAATACACAATGGGGTTGATTTTTGTAAAGACACATGATGTTTGGTTGTGAGGAAACTTAGTAGAGGTGATTTGAACTTGGGATACAATGGAAGGGCATAGATATGACTAGGTTGTAACCCGTATACATATATATTCATTTGTAGATTGGCAAAATTGTTTGGTGGATTCATTTAAGGGAGATACTTACTTTGGTATTCAAGGTGAGTTTTCGTGGCCCCGTTTTCATTACATGTTTTCAAATTGGGGGAAAAGTATGCTCGTGTTTTATCAATTGTTTTAATGCTGTGATTACATTCATCTATTTATCTTTTTGTACATATGCTTGAGATGTGCTACATTATGTGAGATTATGTGCTTTATTTGAGATCATTTATATGCTTTATTTGAGATCATTGAGAACATTGAGGACATTGAGAACATTGAGGTCATTGAGATCATTGTATGCTATTTGTCTTACTCCGTGGGGGTAATGACAACATGCATGGTTGTTTGTTGAGATCATTGGGATCAATTGATATCAATGGTCATGTTCTCTCGAGGGTATGGACTAGATATATCAAGTATTTTGGTTATTATTTACACTAATTTCACTTTTATATGTGCCTTTTCATTGCATTGTCCTAACTAGTTCATCATCACAGCAAAATGTTTGTTTTTATGGTGTCTGGTTTCAAACCTACGAAACTCACCAACATTCGTGTTGACGTTTTTGAGCATATCTTTTCAGGTTATACTAGTGGACTTAAAGCAGAGGACAAGAGAACTTAGTGGACCTGTAGGGTTGCATTAAGAGTTATTCAAGACTTGTGGTACATCATGGTTGTTTGTGAAGGCATGTTTTGCCTTAACATTGTAGTATACGTTTGTTTGTAAGATTATGAATTCATTGTTAAAATTTATGCACGACATGAACCGTTATTCATGTTAATGGCATCGTGACACATTGGATATTGTATTTCATATAGAATTCTTTATAATGATGTTTTATGATCCTATCACCGTTATACCCCGTTGTTTCCGCTTTAGACGGGGTGTGACACCTGGCCGAGACTAAGTTGATAGTTCAGTAGTCTCATATAGTCAATATAATCAGAAATCAGGAAACATATATGAATCTTGAGATTGATTATAAATCCATGTCTCGATTCATAAGATATTATGAAACGAAGGAATGGTTGATCACTTATCTAAAGGACTGACTCTGAGAATGAGATTCACAGTTCGGCAGTTGCTTGGATGGCACACTTTACAAAGTTAATAGGATAGAGACTTAGACCAATAGTAGTTGATGATTTGTCCAAGTGGGAGACTGTTGGAATAGTGTCCAATATCATAACTAATTGGTGGGACTATCATTAATGGTAAAGTCCTTTTTGGGTTGCCCTCATGAACAGTCAAGAGAAAGATTTAGGAATAACATTAATTGGTATTAATGTTATATTTAATTAGTTGATTTATTAATTTAAGGATTAAATTAATTAGAAACTAAAAGTAATTAAATTGGCGGAAGATTCCAGAAACAGGATCCAACCTCCGGTTGGATAGTCTAACCGCCGGTTGGGATTAGGGTTTCATAGGCGCTGCAAGTCGCAGACTTGGAGTACAAGTCTGATAGCTCCAACCGCCGGTTGGGAGTCGAATTCAGGGTTTCTTCCACAACTATAAATAGGGGCATCCTATACCTTCATAAAATACGATTTCAGGTACGAATTTTCTGAGGATTTCGAAAATTCGACTTTCTCTTGTGTTCTTGGGTGCGAAGCATTAGAGGTATTCTTCTTTGGGTACTTGCCTCCAAGTAACGAAGCTCTGCTCGTTGGTCTGCTCGCGAGAAATAGGTTTTCTCTTAGGGTTAGTGTTTTCCTTATTTTCTTTATCCAATTTGTTCATTGTACTATGTTGTTAAAGTTAAAGATCCCTTAGGGTTTTAGTTTCCTAATTGCCTTAGATTATTATAAGTTTTTGTTATTCCGCTGCGTTATAATAATCTAGTTAGGGAATAGAAAACCCAACAAGTCAACTCTCCCATTGCAGACATCTCAAATCGTTTCTTCATAACTTGTTCAAATTCTTTGCACATTGACGACCCAAAGATGATATCATCTACATATACCTGAACAAGTATAAAGTCCTTCTTCTTCTACTTCACAAAAAGTGTACTATCAATTATTCCTCTTGTAAAACCATTCTCAAGAAGATAAGTTGATAGTGTTTCATACCACGCCCTAGGTGCTTGATGTAATCCATACAGAGCCTTATCTAAACGATATACTCTATCAGGATAACTTGGATCACTGAACCCTCGCGGTTGTAAAACATACACCAATTCTTTAACTTTGCCATACAAAAAGGCACTCTTAACATCTAGCTGGTACACTTTAATACCCTTAGATACTGCAAATGCTAAGAATAACCTAATTGCTTCAAGCCGAGCCACTGGTGCAAACACTTCATTGTAGTCAATCCCTTCTTGTTGATTAAAACCTTGAACCACTAGACGAGCTTTATTGCGAGTAACAATTCCCCGATCGTCTCTCTTGCACTTAAACACCCATCTAGTTCCAATTGGATATTCACCAGGTGGAAGATCAACTAACTCCCAAACTTGTAGTTTATTAAATTGAGCTAGTTCTTCTTGCATGGCTTCTACCCATGAGTCATCCTTCAAAGCCATTTGTACATTTTTGAGCTCTACTTGTGAAATGAAGCATGAATATAGACATTGATTCGTGATCCCAGTCTCTTTCATTGCTACATACAAGCTGAAGTACTCAGAGGTACTAGCCTTAGCTTGACTTCTAGTTAACATAGGAATTTATGGATCACCGATGATGTTTTCTACTGGATGATTCTTATTAGTTCGTGTCACAGTTATTGGTTCAACCAGTATATTATCATCTAGATTGGTTGGAATTTCCTCATCAGTACTATATTCCTCTTGAGGTATATTTTCCAATAATGGTACTCCCTCTTTAGAAAGATTCAGATTATCAGAAATTATTCTGATAGATTCTCTAATTCTCTTTGTAGGAGTATACTCATAATCCAATGTCCTATGTACATCCTTTGGCATTTTGTCTTCCCCTTGAGGTTTGTTCACTGGGGATTCTTGTGAAGCACTAGTTGATGCTCCATTAAGATCCACAATAGTCTTGTCTTTTGAAGTTGGATCATTCGATGTTGGAGCATGGCCAGTATCCTCACCTCCTGATGTCGTGTAAACGGGGCTTTAGTTTTAAAATGGAAAATACCTAACTTACTATACACAACTTGTGACACTCCTCCAAATTAGGTATATAATTATATTTAATTACATGCATTTCTTACGCTAATTCCCTGCGATTGTTTTAAACTAAACTTAGGATGTGATGTCAGTCTAGCGAGCCCAAAACAATAATACAAAAAGTATTACATGATACGTAGTTATTTATAAATTACGTACGAACGTATCGGAACGAAGCCGACAAAAAAAAAAAAAAAAATAACAAAAGTTTCGTGACACAAAAATAATTAATAATGAAATTATTAATTACGAGTACTTATATATCTATAACGTATAGACAAAAGGGTTTAAATATACGGTTAACATAAAACGTATTATAACACGAACAGAAATAATTCTAAAACGCGCATACGACGTCAAATCATAAAAATGCAAATTTTCTCGTTCATTTGGAAGAAGTTAGAACATTACTTCAAAATATGAAATCCTAAATTTACTGAAAATTGGCGCTCAATTAACTGCGCGCAGTAAAATGTACAAAAATGTACAACTATCAAAAATAATGATAACCTCATTATTCTGAAAATATATTACGACCCAGGGAAGCATCTACAAAATAAAAATATAAAAAGTTTATTTTTATATTGCTATAATTATACCCGTAGTCGAAATTTGCAGTACAAAAATGGGCTACAAACCTCAATAATTGAGGGAGACCGATTCATTTTGAACCATACTCCCTCCCTCTCCTCTCTGGTTCCAGGCGACACACACACACACACATCATCATCATCATCTTTTTCTTCCTTTCCCTCTAAAAACTTAACAAGATCAGTAGCAGCAACAGAGTAGCATCAGTGGAACAACAAAACCAGGAGCATCCTCATCTCCATATCATCATCGTGTATCATTTTCATCTCCATCTCATTGTAAGGAAATCTTGATTTCTTCGATTTCTAAGCTTATATTTCGTTATATAACTTGTTTATACGTCATAACCCATGTATATAAACAACAAATTTGAAAGATTGAAGCTTAAATTTTGGAAATGGTTTTTGAACTCAAAAACATGAAATCAAAATCAAACATGTAAAAGTTAGTATAAATGTAATATAAAGTGATATTATGATGATAAGTAACATATATAAGCTTGTACCATTCGAAACTTAGCTTAAAAATATGTCGATTTCGTGATCAAAAACAAGAAAACGAGACAGAGAGCTGGCCTGGAAGCGAGAGCCGATCGGCTGGGCATCCGAGCCGAACGGCTGGGCATCCAAGCCGAACGGCTGGGTTACCTGAGCCGAACGGCTGGAGCCCCGAAGCCGAACGGCTGGCTGCTAATCTGCTGGGCTTCGAGCTGGGCTACGACCTGGGCTTGGGCCAAAACGAAAAGGTTAATGGAGCGGAATGGACCGGGCCGAAGCCAACAGCCGAACGGCTGAAGGCCCAAGCCGAACGGCTGGCCCAAGCCGAACGGCTGGGCTGGGCTGTCCTGATGAGCTGGGCCGGCTGTGAACTGGGCTTCGTGATTGGGCCGAACGATTAATGGATTATAAGTTTAAATTAATTGGATCGGGTTATATAAACAAACAAATGGGCCATTGGAGCAAAAATTAAATACGTACATTTATCGAGTGGGATTTAGAAATGATTTGGAACGTAATTACAAACGGACATATATATAAAAATATATATACATACCTACAAATGTAGAATGAACCTATTGGTATATATACACATTTGGGACGAGACATATATTATATGGGACAAATAAGACTAGTGATTTTGAAACTTAAACGGCAAACAATATACACAAATGATTCATATATATATGAGATATATGTGAACGAAACAACGAACAATAATATATATATGCGAGAATATATATATATTCAACTATATAAGTATATATGTATATATGCTTACACATTCGAATGATTCGACAAACGAACACGACTTGGAAAATATTATTTATTTTCAACAACAATCACCAACGATCTATACAAACTTAAGAAATTGGTAATTTCTTCAAACGAACATATTATTAACGTAAGTAAACAAAGTACTTATGGTTAATACAATGATTGTGTATAGGTTGACTACGTTTGGGCTACATTACCATATCTCGCTAGCATTCACATCCGAGCACTTACTGTGAGTTCACAAACCCCTTTTCACTATTTTAATGCTTTTAGAACTCGGGGTGGAAAACATAGAAATCGTATGTATAACTGCATGCGACAACTGCTTTAAATACTGTATGTATTTACTTGATTGTTTATGAAAGGGTATTTCATACGTGACTGTTTGTGAAAGGGTATTTCACACAACTACTTGAACTATGATTTATGAAATGTTTTCATACTATTTTGGGAATTTAGACAACGAATCTTGGTACAGATCTAGGCTGAATGATGTAGTGCATAAAAGACCTTATGGCTACAGACTATAACCATTAGCTAGGTGACTCTAGCCACTGAGTATACGGATAGTACTATCGCCGTGACGACCCTCCTACGGATTTGGGAGCGTATACTTAATTGTCCAGCATGGCAAACAACAACAGATTAGGGTTGTGGTTTGGTTATAGGGTTAGATCGGGTTACCTTACTCGACAGGTTTAGCTCACCTTTCGAGGGATCACCGTCTAAATATTCCCACTAAACTATTGATTAGGAAAGGATTTCCTACGTACATTGATTTGGAAATGTTAATCGTTATTTAGGTTAACTTGTGTTTCCTACTGACAACTTATTTGGAAATGTTATTTATATTTAATAACTTGTGATTCCTACTACGTGAACAACTATTATATGGAAATGTTATTCTTAAATGATTAACCTGCGTTTCCTACACAACAAACAAACCTGTGAATTCACTCAACATTCAATGTTGACGATTTATCTATGTTTTTCAGGGAATTAGCAGCGTAAGTAAGATCTGCATGCATATCAGGACGGACTACCCTGGACTTGTTAGGATGCCACTACTTTTGGGACACTTGGATTTCCTCTGTATAACTGCAACTACTGCAGTCATACCTATGAAATCTACTTTTGATATTATGTATTTTATGAAATACTGATTTCAACCATTACTATTACTGTTACTACTTGTCAAGTGGTAATCTTTTGTAAAACTTTAACTAATGGCATCTTAATCTATTTCGTTCTGCGATAACCATATGCTCTGAGTATGTATGTATCTGTTGGTTGTGTTTTACTGCTCGCAGCCCCGCCACGTCACTAAGCTTCCGCAATTTACTCTTGTTAACTATAATTACCGTTTGGCGGGGTGTGACACAACTCAAGCAAGAATACCTGATCATATATAGTATAGTTTAGTAAGTCCGAGTCGAACACAAGGAACGGATGTCAATATTAACAAATTGGAAATTGCTACAATTAATTAAAGCAGTAAAAAGTGGGGACGTTTTAATTCCGATCGAACAATTGATAAACAATTATAAAAGAAATGATTTATTAAATAAAACTTAATTATAAAATAAAGAAATAGTAAAATGACTTATAAAATAAAAGTTTTAATTCAAATGATAAAAGAAATGCATTTGCTTAGATTACTTTCCTTAAAATCCGGAAATCATGTTATCAAAAATTGTTCACGTATGGATGTTATTGTGTTATAACAAATGTATCAACCCTCCTTACAAGATAAATTGAATCAACACAATTAAGAAAGACATGAAGTTGTTTTCAACCCGCTAACAGTTCAATTTAACGTTGCCCACCTAATTGTGTTTTGTATTAAATCAACACCGTTTATGTGATACATTCTTATAACTTGAATCAACAAAGTCTATAACTATTTCTAGTTATCTTGTTCTTAAACAATTACTACCAATTATTAACCCTAACCCGTCAAACTCAATCTATTCGGTGATAATTCTCAATTAAAACCAACAATCATCAATAATCTTATGATCGAAAGGAACTCAATCTCAATTAATCATAAAACCACGTTAGGTAATTAGCAATATTCATTCAATAACCCAAGGTTCAACGAATAAACACAAAAACATGAATAAAATCCAATACGATTCGCAATTTCAATAATCAATCCATCAATTAAGTATCATCATCTAAGCAAATGCAATAAAAACTTAGCCACTCATATTATGACAGAAAATCAGATTCAAAAGTAACATCATAATCATAATCGAGTGAAATAAAATAATGAATTCGAACCGAAATAATGAGATAATGATTGAACGAATGAAAGTCTTTGATTCCTCAAGCTTCAATCCCTTCAAAATGCTATGGAATAAGGGTTTTTTATTAAAGAATTCGTCTGGAGAAAAGTTGTGAAGTTGTATGCAAAATGAGAGCAAAATAAAGTTTTTAGGGTTTCTGTCGAGGCAATCCATACGCCGTATGGATTTCCATACGCCGTATGGATTGAAAAGCCCGTGGATCAGACCCGCGTAAACTGGCGGCCCGGCTCACATCATCCATACGCCGTATGGATTCCATACGCCGTATGGATCGAATTTCCCTGCTTTTTTCACCATCGACCAAAGATTCCACTTTTCCTCGTTTTAACTTCTTTTCTTCAATTCTAGCTCGTTTTCAGCTTCTTTTCCGATTCAAGCTCCAGATAATTCCTAAATGCAAATATGAACGAAATGAGTATCACATTCAACTAAAATGCATAAGAACTTAATCAAACTAGGGGGTAATTAGTACTATAAAATAGCACATTTTGGCGTTCATCAAACATCCCCCACTTGAATCCTACTTGTCCTCAAGTAGACTAGTGACTCAAAAATTCAAAACTTTAAATATGAACGGCAAACGATGCATAAAAGGACTTACAAACTACACAGCATTTGACAAACCAAATTTTTATCTTAAAATCGATTCTACCTTAAAACTCAGCAATCAAGAAACTCTACAAGGGAAGCCATTCTAATATATTATTATTACACATAAAAGATAATTCACTCAGATTACCGATATTGTTGTCCACTTAAACAATCTAAATTTCAAAAATTGAGCTCAACTTATTATTATTCTAGCAGGCCTTACCCCTGATTTTCAATAGCAAAATACTCTCATACAAATAACGTGTCACAATTCTCCAAATAATGAACATCCAAATAAATCAATCATTTTTCAAACCAAGACATTGGTGACAGGTCTGTACCTCAGTACAACAGAGCAACATAACTTGGCTTTGGTTTTTTCAATTCATGAGTCCTTTGTACTCTTTTTATTATTTTTCTTTTTCTTAAATATACTGGCGGAAACCAGGTCTGTACTTTCGTACAACAGAGGAGACAACACCCAATATATTCCCAAATGATGATAATTAGGATCCCAAAATTATGGATTATAACACGTTATCATACAAGAATTAAGACTAAGGTCATACCTTGCTAAAAGATCCTCATAGGATAAATCCCTACTTAATTCATTACATTTCTTACTAGCTCAATAACTTCCATATAGATTGCCTATCGATACATCACAAGATGAACTATCTAATATTAAAATTTACGATTACTTCATTCCTTGTATTCCCAAAGTATGTTACAAGATTGCTAAACTTTACATAGAAAACAATTTTAAAACAAAAATTTGGGTTGAAAAATGACTAACACGTAAAATGTGTAACACCCCCAAATTTAACGGTTTGCGGAAGCGATGTTTTGGGTGTTACTAATCGATAATCACAAGCACAAAGGATACAGTGAACGACTCTAAATGAGACGTTCGAAAAGTTATTACATTGATACATAAGTAGTTTCAAAATACAAGCTTGAGTTCAAGTAAATTCCTAGAGATTCTAATACATAACAACTAGTACAAAAGTAATATATAAAAATCTCCAAGCTTGTAATGCATGCGACTCGAGCTAAGTAGGCTTATCCTGCTGGGCATCCCTACTGATGCTGTGTACCTGAGAAGCATTACTAAAACGGTCAACCAAAAAGGTTGGTGAATCTCACAGGTTTGTAAGTAAGTAAACAGTTTGAAAATGTAAGTAATATTCGTAAAATCATAATCCAGTCAGTAAGTAGCTATCGCAGGTCATGCAAATCCCTTGTAAATGGAGGGTTGCAGGTCATGCAAATCGTATATAAGTATGTGGTTGCAGGTCATGCAAACCGTATATAAGTAAGTGGTTGCAGGACATGCAAACCGTATATCAGTAAGTGGTTGCAGGACATGCAAACCGTATTTAAGTAAATGGTTGCAGGACATGCAAACCGTATGTTTAACTAGCCATCGAGTAACGATTGCAGGACATGCAAATCGTTCCCTCAGAAATGATTGCAGGACATGCAAATCATACGTTGCCATGAGACAACAGAGTAGAATTTTAACAACAGTAATTATTAGTACACCAGTGAATACAATTCAAAGCAATTTATGTTGAACAAGTAAGAAATCATCCTAAGCTACCATGATTACAAGTCATGCAAATCATGCGTTAACTCAGCTTTTATTGGTTTTAGGAAAACGAGTAATGCATCTCACCCCTGGGTATAAAACAGTAAAATAGGGGCTGTAAGACTCACCTGAGTCTGGCAGACAATGCAGTAAGTAAGCAAGTAGTATCCCGAACTAGCAACCCTTAGCGTCCTAATACGCATAAGGTTTAGTAAGTATATGGAATACTTGTAAAGTATCCATGCTAGTTGTTCCCAAACTAGTTAATGTCCATTAGTTTGTTTGTAAGTTTGTAATCGTTTGTAAATCGTAGTTTGTATAAAAGTAGTACGCTTCGTTTGTTATCGGTGTATAATAATAATTCCATCCATTATTATTATGTATTCATAGTAGTGGTACAGTTGTAAAGTATACTCGTATGATCGTTTGTTTGTATTACAACATGTATCGTTTGTGTACGTTCCAATGGGCTTAGTCCCCAAAGGGTACGAGTGAAACCTCGTAAGTATTCGTATGTATGTTCGTATCAGTTAACGTGTAATCCAGCACGTAACTAGTAAGTGAACTTGTAAGTTCGTATCGGATGTAATCCCGTGTAGTGTACAAGTGTAAGTTCGCTGGAGTGTAATCGCCTAAGTATTTCCGAGTGAAAACTCGTACGCGTGTGTGAGTGAAATCTCACGTTCAGTTTAGTATAGACTTGTACGTATTCAAAGTACGTTTACGTTTTAAGTACGTTTACGTTTTAAGTATATTCCATACTTGTATAAAATGTAAGTTTCATTCAGCCTGTTATAGCGTCACTTGTATGCGTCACTTATGTGTGGTATGCGGCACTTAAGTAGTGCCGGTGTTTAGTGTCTGTGTAACAATGTATGCGGCACTGTCGTAGTGTCGGTATTCAATGGGGTGCGTCACTAAGTAAGTGACGTTATCAAGTATATTTTCTCATCAGGGCGCCACTATAGTAGTGACGGTATTCAGTGTCGTAGTCAAACAGTGCGTCGCTAATAAAGTGACGGTATAAGTGAATAATTTAATGTCAGGGCGACACTAGACAAGTGTCGGTATACGTATTTATGCGTCACTGATGAAGTGACGGTATGAGGGTCGGTGACGTCATCAGTAGTAACCGGACGTCATTCGTTTCTACTGAAAGTGTTAAGTTTCTACCGATGATAGCGACACTAAGGAAGTGTCGCTTGTTTCTGCCGAAGGTTATATGATGGCGTCACTAAAGGAGTGACGCTCGTTACTACTGACGCTCGTTACTACTGAAAGTTATATGATAGCGACACTTATGGAGTGTCGTGTTGTTTCTGCCGAAGGTGTTATGTTTGCGTCGCTAGTGAAGTGACGGTATAGTGTTTTAGCGGCACTAATGAAGTGTCGCGTATGGGCTGTTCGTGACCTATGCGTCACTCAGACGTAGTGACGCATAACTGGCGTGAGCCATGCGACACTAGCGTCTGGCCAGTTTTTGATTCGTGTCGAAAACGTATTTAGCGAGTTCCGTTCAAGTTGAAACTTTTACACAAGTTATATTATGTTATGTAGAGTTCATAAAAATTGTTGGATGTCGTTTCTAATGTTTGTAGTGTCGTTTTACTAAAAATGACCAAAACCGACATTTTCGTAAAAGTGTTCAAAAACGTGCTTAGATTACATATTTGGACATTACTAAGTTAGGGAAACAATAATCTAGCAAAATAAAAGTAATCGGAAAAATTTTGGGTCGCCGGAAACTTACAAGGTCGTCGAAACGAAAATCCGAAAAGATGAGATTGTAGCCCTCGTTCTCGTGATCGCTTTTCTCCAAATGGGTAAAGACCTCCAAGGTGTTTTAATGGTGTTTTTAGGGTGTTTTAGTGATGGTAGTTTAGAGAGAGAGAGAGAGAAACCAATGGAGAGGGAGAGAAGGGAGAATTATTGAGTATGGTGGTGGTTTGTGTGTGTAAGAGGAGAAGGGATGGTGAGGGCTTAATGCCCCCTCACCTTGGGCCGGATCTTGGTGGGGCCACATGATGTGGTCTCACCACTTTTTGCTCCTCCGTGTTTGCACTCCGTGCGGTGTTCGTTTCCCCGGTCGTTTAAACGTAAAAAAATAGTTTTATACGCGATTAAGTATACGTTTAAAAATACGAAATAATACTCGATAATTAAATTGTAGTATTTTACCAAAATACTAGTTTTCAAGTTATAAATCATAACTTAGTTTTGTTTTGTCGGTTGGTCGAGTTTTCGGAGAGTTCGGTGACGTTTTAATTAAAACGTACGTTTTCCGTTATATTATAAACATAATATAAAGTAATAATCAAAGTAATTAAATAATTTCACATTATTTAATAAGTGTTTTACAAACGTTCGCAAGTTTGTACAATTGTTGTTTCATACGATATGTACGAATCGTATACGCGTATATATATATATATTCCATCCATATATATATAATAAGTAATTAACGTATATAATCCTATTTCATATTATATACAAGTAATAAACACGTAATTAGGAAAATTTTAAATTGGTCCTAATTTTGGGGTTGTTACATTCTCCCCTTGTTAATAAAATTTCGTAGATAAATTTGTTCGAAGTAGTAGTTGGTCAGTTCCTAATCCTATTGTGTACTTAGGATCTAGGAAAGCACATAGAACGCAAGACAAAATAAGTAAGTTGTTAAGCAATTCGGGTAATCAAAGAATGAGCGTACCCGGGTTGAGTAAATCACAGAGTCTCGGGTTTGGGTCCTCCTCCCTAGCGTTAATTATGTAAGCTCTACCTCTCGCATTGTTGGTTCGGAGTTTCAGTTTTGGGCAATCCTTCCTGAAATGCCCGGTACCGTTGCACTCATAACAGGCCTTGGGTGCGCTGGTGTTGGTACCGGTAGTGTTGGTTTGACAGTCTTGGGCCAGATGCCCAAATTTCTTGCAGTTGGCGCAGGGACAGGGGCCCTCATGGTGTATACCGCATTTGGAACAGTAAGGCTTACTCCCCTTGTAAACCTTTGGTTCATTGGTACTGGTAGTTGCGAGCTTTTTGTCAGAGGTAGGGTTGGGTGAGTGGGGATTGGCTTCCCATTTGCGTTTGTTTGGAGATGGGGCAGAAGTCGAGCCACGGCGGACAGAGTTGGCCGTCAGTTCATGAGCCATACGAATGGCGCTCTGGATAGTTCCTGGTTTAGATGAAGTCACCAGATCTTGAAGTCGCTCAGGAAGTCCGTCGACGTATTTCTCGATCCTTTTGTACTCAGGATCAACCATAGTTGGGCAGAGAAGTGCCAGCTGATGAAAACGGTTGGTGTAACTGGTGATGTCATTTCCTTGCATCTTGTGATTCCAAAATTCTATCTCAAGTTGTTTCAGCTCATCTCTTGGGCAGTACTCGCCCCTCAGCATAAGCTTCAGTTCATCCCACTGTAGTTTGTAAGCCTCGGCAACGCTCACGGTCTGTGCATAGGTGTTCCACCAGGTAAGAGCAGTGTCAGAAAAAGTGCTGGTGGCGAACTTAACTTTATCCTCTTCCTTGCAGTTGCAGATGAGGAATACTGATTCGATTTTCTCGGTCCAGCGAATCAGACCGATCGCTCCTTCAGTACCTGCAAAGCTCAAGGGTTTGCAGTTTTGGAAGTCCTTGTAGGTGCAGGTTTTGGGTGGTGGTGTGTTGTTAGCCGTGTCTTCGCTACCAGGATTGGTTGCTCGGACAGCTAGAGCTTGAGCCACAATACGGGCAATAATACCCGCAACTTCGGCTTCAGTAAGCGTGATTTGTCGTCGAGGAGGCATGTTCCTTGAAACAATAAATAAAGAACATGTGAAAGTTTGAACAAGAATTATGATCGTGATGATCGGTTAAGCACAAAGAAACTACGCCAAAAGTTGATACGTGGATAGTTTAACAAGAGTGGTAGAATATCAAGTTGCTGTTTGTTTGAGGAAATTTGAAATTGAATTTCGCAGTAGTCGAGAGAGAGTATCGTATCGGAGAGAGAGGCCTATGTATATATATATATATCACATAACCGCCTAGTTCGTGTCTAGCACAATCAAGTAAAAGTCCCGGTTCAACATAACCCCTTTCAGAACTCACATCATCTTCATTTAATTGTACATAGTTGATCAAGCTATGTTAAATTAAACTTGTATGCTGTAATTCCTGAACCAGTTATACCTAATGAGGAATACTGCCTAACGGTCATAGTCTAGGCCCACTAAATGCAACCTAGTTCACTATAACCTTAGGCTCTGATACCAATCTGTAACACCCCCAAATTTAACGGTTTGCGGAAGCGATGTTTTGGGTGTTACTAATCGATAATCACAAGCACAAAGGATACAGTGAACGACTCTAAATGAGACGTTCGAAAAGTTATTACATTGATACATAAGTAGTTTCAAAATACAAGCTTGAGTTCAAGTAAATTCCTAGAGATTCTAATACATAACAACTAGTACAAAAGTAATGTATAAAAATCTCCAAGCTTGTAATGCATGCGACTCGAGCTAAGTAGGCTTATCCTGCTGGGCATCCCTACTGATGCTGTGTACCTGAGAAGCATTACTAAAACGGTCAACCAAAAAGGTTGGTGAATCTCACAGGTTTGTAAGTAAGTAAACAGTTTGAACATGTAAGTAATATTCGTAAAATCATAATCCAGTCAGTAAGTAGCTATCGCAGGTCATGCAAATCCCTTGTAAATGGAGGGTTGCAGGTCATGCAAATCGTATATAAGTATGTGGTTGCAGGTCATGCAAACCGTATATAAGTAAGTGGTTGCAGGACATGCAAACCGTATATCAGTAAGTGGTTGCAGGACATGCAAACCGTATTTAAGTAAATGGTTGCAGGACATGCAAACCGTATGTTTAACTAGCCATCGAGTAACGATTTCAGGACATGCAAATCGTTCCCTCAGAAATGATTGCAGGACATGCAAATCATACGTTGCCATGAGACAACAGAGTAGAATTTTAACAACAGTAATTATTAGTACACCAGTGAATACAATTCAAAGCAATTTATGTTGAACAAGTAAGAAATCATCCTAAGCTACCATGATTACAAGTCATGCAAATCATGCGTTAACTCAGCTTTTATTGGTTTTAGGAAAACGAGTAATGCATCTCACCCCTGGGTATAAAACAGTAAAATAGGGGCTGTAAGACTCACCTGAGTCTGGCAGACAATGCAGTAAGTAAGCAAGTAGTATCCCGAACTAGCAACCCTTAGCGTCCTAATACGCATAAGGTTTAGTAAGTATATGGAATACTTGTAAAGTATCCATGCTAGTTGTTCCCAAACTAGTTAATGTCCATTAGTTTGTTTGTAAGTTTGTAATCGTTTGTAAATCGTAGTTTGTATAAAAGTAGTACGCTTCGTTTGTTATCGGTGTATAATAATAATTCCATCCATTATTATTATGTATTCATAGTAGTGGTACAGTTGTAAAGTATACTCGTATGATCGTTTGTTTGTATTACAACATGTATCGTTTGTGTACGTTCCAATGGGCTTAGTCCCCAAAGGGTACGAGTGAAACCTCGTAAGTATTCGTATGTATGTTCGTATCAGTTAACGTGTAATCCAGCACGTAACTAGTAAGTGAACTTGTAAGTTCGTATCGGATGTAATCCCGTGTAGTGTACAAGTGTAAGTTCGCTGGAGTGTAATCTCCTAAGTATTTCCGAGTGAAAACTCGTACGCGTGTGTGAGTGAAATCTCACGTTCAGTTTAGTATAGACTTGTACGTATTCAAGTATCATTGTATACTTTCAAAAGTATAGTATTTTCATGTATAAGTAACGCCGAGTAAAGTACGTTTACGTTTTAAGTATATTCCATACTTGTATAAAATGTAAGTTTCATTCAGCCTGTTATAGCGTCACTTGTATGCGTCACTTATGTGTGGTATGCGGCACTTAAGTAGTGCCGGTGTTTAGTGTCTGTGTAACAATGTATGCGGCACTGTCGTAGTGTCGGTATTCAATGGGGTGCGTCACTAAGTAAGTGACGTTATCAAGTATATTTTCTCATCAGGGCGCCACTATAGTAGTGACGGTATTCAGTGTCGTAGTCAAACAGTGCGTCACTAATAAAGTGACGGTATAAGTGAACAATTTAATGTCAGGGCGACACTAGACAAGTGTCGGTATACGTATTTATGCGTCACTGATGAAGTGACGGTATGAGGGTCGGTGACGTCATCAGTAGTAACCGGACGTCATTCGTTTCTACTGAAAGTGTTAAGTTTCTACCGATGATAGCGACACTAAGGAAGTGTCGCTTGTTTCTGCCGAAGGTTATATGATGGCGTCACTAAAGGAGTGACGCTCGTTACTACTGACGCTCGTTACTACTGAAAGTTATATGATAGCGACACTTATGGAGTGTCGTGTTGTTTCTGCCGAAGGTGTTATGTTTGCGTCGCTAGTGAAGTGACGGTATAGTGTTTTAGCGGCACTAATGAAGTGTCGCGTATGGGCTGTTCGTGACCTATGCGTCACTCAGACGTAGTGACGCATAACTGGCGTGAGCCATGCGACACTAGCGTCTGGCCAGTTTTTGATTCGTGTCGAAAACGTATTTAGCGAGTTCCGTTCAAGTTGAAACTTTTACACAAGTTATATTATGTTATGTAGAGTTCATAAAAATTGTTGGATGTCGTTTCTAATGTTTGTAGTGTCGTTTTATTAAAAATGACCAAAACCGACATTTTCGTAAAAGTGTTCAAAAACGTGCTTAGATTACATATTTGGACATTACTAAGTTAGGGAAACAATAATCTAGCAAAATAAAAGTAATCGGAAAAATTTCGGGTCGCCGGAAACTTACAAGGTCGTCGAAACGAAAATCCGAAAAGATGAGATTGTAGCCCTCGTTCTCGTGATCGCTTTTCTCCAAATGGGTAAAGACCTCCAAGGTGTTTTAATGGTGTTTTTAGGGTGTTTTAGTGATGGTAGTTTAGAGAGAGAGAGAGAGAAACCGATGGAGAGGGAGAGAAGGGAGAATTATTGAGTATGGTGGTGGTTTGTGTGTGTAAGAGGAGAAGGGATGGTGAGGGCTTAATGCCCCCTCACCTTGGGCCGGATCTTGGTGGGGCCACATGATGTGGTCTCACCACTTTTTGCTCCTCCGTGTTTGCACTCCGTGCGGTGTTCGTTTCCCCGGTCGTTTAAACGTAAAAAAATAGTTTTATACGCGATTAAGTATACGTTTAAAATACGAAATAATACTCGATAATTAAATTGTAGTATTTTACCAAAATACTAGTTTTCAAGTTATAAATCATAACTTAGTTTTGTTTTGTCGGTTGGTCGAGTTTTCGGAGAGTTCGGTGACGTTTTAATTAAAACGTACGTTTTCCGTTATATTATAAACATAATATAAAGTAATAATCAAAGTAATTAAATAATTTCACATTATTTAATAAGTGTTTTACAAACGTTCGCAAGTTTGTACAATTGTTGTTTCATACGATATGTACGAATCGTATACGCGTATATATATATATATTCCATCCATATATATATAATAAGTAATTAACGTATATAATCCTATTTCATATTATATACAAGTAATAAACACGTAATTAGGAAAATTTTAAATTGGTCCTAATTTTGGGGTTGTTACAGAATGCCTCTTAACCTAAATATTTTTCAATAGCTACCATTCATAAATTAAGGACAAATAGACTTCTTTTCCCCATCCCCCTCTTAGAAACATGCAATGTCCTCATTGCAAAAGAAAAAAAAAATAAAGGGAATAGAAAAGAAGTGAACAGAAACTCCCCTTGATTTGAAGGCAATTTGCTTGAAGGACTTCGTTCAGAAATAAAATACAATAGCACACTTTCGTAGGTAACACGATTGCATTTAGCACATGCAATAAGCCTTTAAACCCCTCGGTATCCAGAGTGGACGAGTTGTAGTCTCGTGAGGGTTTCCAGAGAACACACCCACAAAGTTCAAACCTGAAAACAAAAACAATAAAACAGAATACAAATTAACAAAATAACGGGTTGTCGCCCGAAAGCGCTTTTGTTTATCACGTCGGTAAGCTCGACATCTTGCTTCACCACTTAATTCAAATCCATCTCCAAATCACGCTTGGAGTCCCTTATATCACCATAGTACTTCTTCACTCTACTTCCATTGACTTTGAAAGTTTTGCCAGAATATCCTTGCAAATCAACAGCTCCAAACGGATAAACCTTGTCAACAACAAAGGGGCCAGTCCAGCGTGTCTTTAACTTTCCTGGAAACAAATGTAATCTAGAACTATACAACAGAACTTTATCACCCTTCTCGAATGTATGGTTCGACTTAAGACGAGCATCATGCCATTTCTTAGTTCGCTCCTTGAACAGTCTCGAATTGTCATAGGCATTTATTCTTAATTCATTCAACTCATTTAGCTGTGCCATTCTTTCCTTTCCAGCTAACTTCTCATCAAGATTGCACTTCTGTAGAGCCCAATACGCTTTATGCTCTAACTCAAAAGGCAAATGACAAGCCTTTCCATAAACAAGGCGATAAGGCGTTGTTCCAACTGACGACTTAAATGCTGTTCGTGCTGCCCATAACGCATCATCTAACTTATATGACCAATTTTTAGGGTTTCCTTCAACTGAACGTTCTAAAATACGCTTCAACCCTTTATTGGTCACTTCCACTTGACCACTTGTCTGTGGATGATAAGCAGTTGAAAATTTATGGTTAACTCCGAATTTCCGTAGCACTTTTTCCAATTGCAGGTTTGTGAAATGTGTCCCCCGATCACTAATTAAAGCTTTCGGTGCTCCAAAGCTCGAAAATAACTGTTTAAGAAAATTTACCACAACTCGAGCATCATTCGTGGGTAATGCTTTTGCTTCGGCCCACTTAGAAACATAATCCACAGTCACAATGATGTATTTGTTTCCATTGCTAGGTGGAAACGGGCCCATAAAGTCTATCCCCCATACATCAAAAATCCCACTTACCATAATTGGATTTTGCAACATTTCATCCTTCTTTGAGATTCTCCTAGTACGTTGGTAGGCATCGCATTCCTTCACATACTTGAATGCATCCTTATAAACTGTTGGCCAATAAAAACCTGCCTCAAACACCTTCCTTGCAGTGTAATTAGGACCATGATGTCCTCCAGCCGGACCATCATGACAGTGCTCTAAGATAATATCACATTCCTCCCCAGCTACACATCGTCGGACAATTCCATCAGCACACTGTCTGAACAGATATGGGTCTTCCCAGAAGTAATACCGTAAAGATGAGAAAAACCTCTTTCTTTGGTCGAAGTCCAATCCGGATGGAAGAGTCTTTGTAACTAGAAAGTTTGCAATATCAGCGAACCATGGAAATTCATTCAGAATTGCTTTCAATAAGCTTTCATCAGGAAATTTATCTCGAATTTATGTTTCATCCAACTTATCCAATTCTGGAATTTCCAGTCTTGACAGATGATCTGCAGCCAGATTTTATGCTCCCTTCTTATCACGAATCTCAATGTCAAACTCTTGCAATAACAAAATCCATCGCAACAACCTTGGTTTTGCATCTTGTTTTCCAAACAAATATCTTAAAGTAGAGTGATCGGTGAAAACAACATTTTTTGACAGGACCAGGTAAGAGCAAAACTTATCAAACGCAAAAACAACAGAAAGCAATTCCTTTTCAGTCGTAGTGTAATTCTCCTGTGCACTCGTCAAAGTCTTGCTTGCGTAATAAATAGGTTGAAACTTCTTATCAACCCTCTGACCTAAAACTGCTCCTACAGCGTAATCACTGGCATCACACATCAATTCAAATGGAAGATCCCAATTCGGACTTATCATAATTGGTGCGGATACCAATTTCTCCTTTAAAATCTTGAACACATCTTGGCACTCCTTTGAAAACTCGAACTTAGCTTCCTTTTCCAACAACTTGTTCATAGGACGTGC
Organism: Helichrysum umbraculigerum; assembly: GCA_949592205.1. Lineage (NCBI taxonomy): Eukaryota > Viridiplantae > Streptophyta > Magnoliopsida > Asterales > Asteraceae > Helichrysum > Helichrysum umbraculigerum. Next base: position 77,057,119 of record CATIUR010000003.1, read on the forward strand.
TATCTTTGAAAAATCCTTGATGAATCTTCTATAGAACCCAGCATGTCCTAAGAAACTTCGTATTCCTTTAACATTTGTTGGATGGGGTAACTTTGCTATGGCCTCAATCTTCGCTTGATCAACTTCAATACCAGCTCTTGAAATTTTATGCCCTAACACGACTCCTTCGCGTACCATGAAATGACACTTTTCCCAATTTAAGACGAGATTAGAACTCTCACACCTTTGCAACATCCTCTTTAGATTCATCAGACACTTATCAAAAGAATCTCCAAACACAGAGAAGTCATCCATGAATATTTCCATGCTGTCTTCTACCATATCATGGAATATTACCATCATGCACTGTTGAAATGTGGTGGGTGCGGTACATAGACCGAAAGGCATTCTCCGATAAGCGAAAGTTCCGAATGGGCAGGTGAAAGTAGTCTTATCTTGATCATTTTCATCAATTGGGATTTGGAAGTACCCGAAGAATCCATCTAAAAAGCAATAATACTCTTTTCCAGCTAGACGTTCAAGCATCTGATCAATGAATGGCAAAGGAAAATGATCCTTGCATGTCGCATCGTTCAACTTTCTATAATCGATACAGACCCTCCATCCAGTAACAGTTCTCGTGGGAATCAACTCATTCTTCTCGTTCGCAACCACTGTCATACCTCCTTTTTTTGGCACAACATGAATGGGGCTGACCCATGGACTGTCAGATATCGGGTATATCAAACCAGCGCAAGCAATTTTATGATTTCCTTCCTCACCACATCCATAACCTTAGGATTTAATCGTCTTAATGGTTGCACAACAGGTTTGAAGTCAGATTCCATAAGGATCTTGTGCGTACAATATGATGGGCTTATTCCCTTGATATCACCAATTGTCCAAGCTATGGCATGCTTATGTTCCTTCAGAACTTTTAGCAGACTTTCCTTCTCGTTTGCTGATAGCTTGGATGAGATGATAACTGGCAGATCCGACTCTCCTTGTAGGTATGCATATTCCAAATGGGTCGGTAAATCTTTCAATTCTAACCTTGGTGGTTCTTCAAAAGAAGATTTAACTACCAACACCTCATCTCGTGAACAAGGACTCCCATACATAGTGATGCGAGTCTCCTTTTTTACTAAAATACCATCAGTCTCAACCGATTCTTCATTCTCTGTTGGCTGATTACTTTCTAACTCCTCATCACTCTCGAACTCTAGCTCCTCAATCATCTTATCGAATTCTTCAATATCTCTAATTGCTTCTATGCTTCCAGTCCATCCTTCCAGAATCATGGGATCAAGATCTTTATTTTCCATGAGACTTTGAAGGAACTCCTCATCATCAGTCATTTCTCTAGTACTCACAAAGTAGCAAGTATCATCAACTGCAGCAGGATATCGCATTGATTTGTTGACATCAAACCCAACTTCATCGTCTCCTAACCTCAGAGTGATTTTTCTATCATGAACATCAATCAATGCCCTTGCAGTGGCTAGAAAAGGTCTTCCCAAAATGATAGGTACCTTTTTATCTTCAACCATGTCCAGAATGATGAAATCACACAGAAAAACAAACCTATCCACCTTAACTAGCACATTCTCTACCATGCCCCTAGGATATTGAACTGAACGATCTGCTAACTCAATGCACATTCTAATTGGCTTTGGTTCCCCTAACTTAAGTCTGGCATACATAGTATAAGGCATTATCGATATGCTTGCCCCTAAGTCAGCCAATGCATGAGTAAGGTCTAAACTTCCAATCAGACAAGGAAGGGTAATACTCCCAGGGTCTTTCACTTTCGGTGGAAGTTTATTTTGCATAACTGCTGAACATCTCTCATTCATTGTCACCGTGGTTGCCTCCATCAGTTTGCTCTTATTAGTTAAAAGTTCCTTCAGATACTTTGCATACTTTGGCATTTGAGCAATGGCTTCCACGAATGGGATGTTAATGTGCAGTTGCTTCAGATTCTCTAGAAACTGGTGGTATTGAGCATCATCTTTCCCTCTTCTCAAAGCTGCTGGATAAGGTGGCGGCGGAGCATGATCCTTTGCATATTGCTTATCTTTAGCAATTCTTTCAGCCTCAGTGTCCACCTTGGGACTTTCCACAACTTCTACTTCCTTCTCTTTTTGCGGTAGGGGTTGAGAAACAGGTTTCTTCTTTGGAATGGGGTCTTCAAAACCCCTTCCACTCCGGGTGATCACCGCTTTCGCCTGATCCCGTGGATTGGTCTCAGTGTATCCAGGTAGAGTCCCAGGTAATCTCTCTTGAAGAACTTTGGCTATGTTGGAAACATCCCCTTCAATCTGCTTAATCGCAGCTCCTTGGTTTCTCAATGCAGCGTCGGTGGCATCCATCCTTTGTCCAGAGCTCGTAATGAATTTCTCATTGGAAGTGAGAAACTTACCCATCATTTCTTCTAAATTGGCTTGCTTGTCTGAAGATGATGCACCTGGCTGATCCTTGGTGAAAAATCCAGGTTGAGTTTGGCAAAACTGTCACCCTCCATCTTGGTATGGTCTTCTGAAGAAGTTTCCACCGCCCTGACGATATGGTACTTGAGCTTCTCCATACTTGACCTCCTCAGTCTGTTCTCCCGTTCGCATCTTGGGGCAATCCTTCACTAAATGGCTTCCTCCACAGTTGTCGCATCCCACTTGGATAGCATGGACAGTCTCAGTAACCTTCTTGATATCTCTGCCCATGTTGTCTAGCTTAGCGGTGATGGCTGCAAACCCATCTTCATCATTCACAGACCTCTTTCGTCTAGAAGTGCCATCATCCCATAACTGAGAGTGTTTTGCTTGGTCGCGAATGGCAGTCAAAGCATCACGAGGGATCTTCTTGGGAATCGGCCCTTGGGAATCCAGTTGCTGTCTCGTGGCGCGATCCACTCCTTTATAGAAAATACTCACGACTTGCTGATCGTTCAGTTCGTGCTGCGGGCACTTATGCATCAGGTCCTTATATCTCTCCCAAGCTTGGTGTAATGACTCATCCATTTCCTGCTTGAAATTTCTGATCTCGTCAATCATCTTTGAAGTTTTGGAAGGAGAACAATACATCTTCAGAAACTTAGTGCGAAGGTCTTCCCATGTGGTGATGGACCCAGCTGGCTTGTTTTGAATCCATCTCTTAGCAGCTCCCTTGAGTGTGATTGGGAATACCCTGAGCATAACTTGATCGCGTGTGATGTTAGGAACGTTGAACATATCGGCTATCTCCACGATTTTCTCCACATGATCATTAGCATCCTCCCTTTCTTCTCCTCGGAAAGGATTCTCCCTAAGCTCCTTGAGGAACTGTCCCTTGATTTCGAACTCCACATCTTGTGCAATTGCTGGCCTTACTACTCCAGTGCCACGGTCATTACGCATCCGACTCGAATACTCTTCGAGCGTTATGTTGGCGATATCTTCTGCCATTGTGTTATCTGGTTGATCGTTAAAAAATTTTCGTAGGCACTCTCCAAAATCGCTTTATAAATACGAACGGTAGTTCCTGGTTCGTGGGGTAAAAAGGTTATTGGTAAAATCCTCGAAGTCGTCGCTAAGAAAGGTATTGATTAACGGTGAGTTCGGTGGTGCTGAAGCGGCGCGTCTTCTTTGATGGAATATACGTTCGGGTTCTTCAAAAGGGTCAGTTGGGTTTGGAACAGTTGATCGGGTCATAAACTCCAGTAGCGAACCTGGCAAATCAGCAGAACAGGCTACCTAACTACCCTAACTTCTAACTAATAGTGAAAAAGAAATCAACTAATCAAGTAACAAATAAATAATAAATTAACTAAAAACTATAAACAAAATACAACTTCCAATTTATTTAATTGAAACAAACCGCTCCCCGGCAGCGACGCCAAAAACTTGATGTCGTGTAAACGGGGCTTTAGTTTTAAAATGGAAAATACCTAACTTACTATACACAACTCAGGCAAGAATACCTGATCATATATAATATAGTTTAGTAAGTCCGAGTCGAACACAAGGAACGGATGTCAATATTAACAAATTGGAAATTGCTACAATAATTAAAGCAGTAAAAAGTGGGGACGTTTTAGTTCCGATCGAACAATTGATAAACAATTATAAAAGAAATGATTTATTAAATAAAACTTAATTATAAAATAAAGAAATAGTAAAATGACTTATAAAATAAAAGTTTTAATTCAAATGATAAAAGAAATGCATTTGCTTAGATTACTTTCCTTAAAATCCGGAAATCATGTTATCAAAAATTGTTCACGTATGGATGTTATTGTGTTATAACAAATGTATCAACCCTCCTTACAAGATAAATTGAATCAACACAATTAAGAAAGACATGAAGTTGTTTTCAACCCGCTAACAGTTCAATTTAACGTTGCCCACCTAATTGTGTTTTATATTAAATCAACACCGTTTATGTGATACATTCTTATAACTTGAATCAACAAAGTCTATAACTATTTCTAGTTATCTTGTTCTTAAACAATACTACCAATTATTAACCCTAACCCGTCAAACTCAATCTATTCGGTGATAATTCTCAATTAAAACCAACAATCATCAATAATCTTATGATCGAAAGGAACTCAATCTCAATTAATCATAAAACCACGTTAGGAAATTAGCAATATTCATTCAATAACCAAGGTTCAACGAATAAACACAAAAACATGAATAAAATCCAATACGATTCGCAATTTCAATAATCAATCCATCAATTAAGTATCATCATCTAAGCAAATGCAATAAAACTTACCCACTCATATTATGACAGAAAATCAGATTCAAAAGCAACATCATAATCATAATCGAGTGAAATAAAATAATGAATTCGAACCGAAATAATGTGATAATGATTGAACGAATGAAAGTCTTTGATTCCTCAAGCTTCAATCCCTTCAAAATGCTCTGGAATAAGGGTTTTTTATTAGAGAATTCGTCTGGAGAAAAGTTGTGAAGTTGTATGCAAAATGAGAACAAAATAAAGTTTTTAGGGTTTCTGTCGAGGCAATCCATACGCCGTATGGATTTCCATACGCCGTATGGATTGAAAAGCCCGTGGATCAGACCCACGTAAACTGGCAGCCCGGCTCACATCATCCATACGCCGTATGGATTCCATACGCCGTATGGATCGAATTTCCCAGCTTTTTTCACCATCGACCAAAGATTCCACTTTTCCTCGTTTTAACTTCTTTTCTTCAATTCTCGCTCGTTTTCAGCTTCTTTTCCGATTCAAGCTCCAGATAATTCCTAAATGCAAATATGAACGAAATGAGTATCACATTCAACTAAAATGCATAAGAACTTAATCAAACTAGGGGGTAATTAGTACTATAAAATAGCACATTTTGGCGTTCATCACCTCCATACAATAAATGATCAGGAACTTCCGAATCAACTGTGTAGTCACTTAGCGGGACTTTAAACGACTTAAAGAGATCTGAATAGTCAAATTGCCAATCTAATCCCTTGTGTGAGTCATGTGTGTAGCTCATAATTTCAATGTTATAAACAGTCTCCACACGTCCTGTGACCTTATTGAAGACACGTTTGTTTGGTGAATTAGGAATATAACCTAGGAAGTATCCTTCGTCAGCCTTCTCACCAAATTTTGCTTGATTACTAGTCTTCAGAAAAGTGCATGAAACTACAAAGGGTTCAAATCCCTTCAAGTTAGGTTTCTTATTGTTCAAAAGTTCATAACAAGTCTTGTTATGCTTTTTAACTCTAAGAACTCTATTCAGAACATGACATGCTGTATTCACTGCTTCTGCCCAAAAGATGACCGGACGCTTTGAATCTGCAAGCATTGTTCTAGTTGCTTCAATTAAAGTTCTATTCTTCCTTTCAGCTACACCATTCTGTTGAGGTTCAGAAGGTGCACTGAATTGATGTTGAATTCCTTTGCTTAAGCAATAGACATTGAACGTTGAATTATTGAACTCTGTTCCGTTATCACTACGAATACGCTTAACTCGTGTTCTATAAGTATTCTCTACTAAATCTAAGAACTCCATCAGTAATCTTGGAGTTTCGTCCTTAGATCCCAAAAAGAATACTCAAGAGAATCTAGAGTAATCATCTGTGACAACTAAACAGTACCACTTGCCACCTATGCTTCTCTTACTTATTTGGCCAAAGAGATCCATATGTAGCAATTCAAATGGTGAGGAGATGGAGTTTTCAGTTTTAGACCTGTGTGGCTTTTTATGTTGTTTTCCTTTCATGCAAGGAACATACTTGTCTTCAAACTCGAAACGTTTTTGTGGAACACCCAGAACTAAACCATTCTTGGTTATATAATTCATTTTGCGAAAGTTCAAGTGTGCCATTCTCCTATGCCATAGTAACGAGTCTGCTTCAGAAGCCTTGGATAATAGACATGTAGACGCCATTGAAGAAACAGGAACACCTATGTTTATGGCATAGATATCCTTCTTCCTTGGTGCCCTCATTAATATCCAATCATCAGGAATTACAAATCCCGGCTTCAGGACTAAAGCCTCCTTTTCATTAAAATGAACGGGATGACCTTTATCACAGACTTGGGAAACACTCACTAGGTTGTGCGTTAGTTGTTCAACATAATTCACATCTTCAAGAGTCAAAGCTCCATTTGAGACTTTTCCTTTCCCAGTTATTATTCCACCTTTGTCACCAGCGAAATTAACTCGCTGTTTCAATCCACCTTTGAAGTCCTTCAGTAGACTTCTTTCTCCTGTCATATGTCTTGAGCAACCACTGTCTACGTACCACTAGCTATCTTCGTTCACGGTCTGCTCCTGCACATGACAAGTTATACACAATTATTTCTCAAGAGGGACCCAAGCTATTACGGTCTTGGATTGTCCCTTATCATCAACAATCTTAACCTCTTTAAAGTAACCATAACTGTTCCCATTAGGAGTCTTGGATACTTTCAAATTAGTTTCGGGTTGTTGATGATTAGCAGTCTTAAGAGGAGAATTAGAGGAAAACCTCCTAGACAAGAACTTTGGGTTCTGTTTCCTAAATGTTGGTTATTATTATTCCCAGAATTAAACCCATGTGTACGAGAAGTAGAACCATTTTCATATTGACTATGATATCTACTTGGAGTTCTAAACCTCGACGGTGTCTTATCTTTAGGTTTATTGAAAGTATTGTCATTTTGAGTATAAGGCCGTTTAGGTTTAGGTGGTGAGACACTATGATTACCGTCTCTTTTAAGAATGTTCACAGGTTTACTACCCAATCCCGGTTTGGTACCTAACCTGTCTACACTCGAACTAGAGACATTCGGTGTCTTATCATTATTCACAAGCTTATGTGGTGCTTCCAACTTCTTGTTAGGACAACAAGAAGCCACATGCCCCTTTTCTTGGCACTTGAAGTAGGAAATCTGCTTACGTGACTTAACAGCTTTTGGGTTATCAGTCTGAGTTTCAGGCACTAAAGGATTATTATCTTGTTCCTTAATAATCTCATCATTTATATTAGTATCAACCATCATTCCACTCGAGACAAACTGTACTTTAGGGAATGGTGTATTCTTACTAACATCAGATGATGGATCTTTATGAACATCCTTCTATGCCTCAGTCACTTCAGACTCATTAGTTACCTTGTCCTCAGGTTTAGTATTTACATCAGTCATCTCTAAGTCAACAGAAGTGTTAGTATAATTTGAATTGAAAGGAGGGGGGTACATCAATGTATCCTAAACCAGTCACATCCTTTACACTACGTTGAGAACTAATCAAAGAGTCCAAATTTAGGGAAGAGGTCCTATAACTTTCAAACTTATGATTCATCTCAACTAACTTCAGTTTAGACTCAGCTAACTCTTTGTCTTTGCTAGCAATACTTTGATTTAAGTCTTTGAAGTTTAAGTATAGACCATCTATAGTAACAGATTGTCCATTAATCGTATCTCTAAGAGCCATCTTATCTGCCATATCAGACTTAATCTTTTCTTTAAGGTCTAGCTTATCCTCACTTAACCTACGGACATCAGACTTTAAAGAGTCTATTTCAGATAACATATTCCAATTGGACTCAGCAAATACACTAACCTGAGATTCCAAATCAGTAACTAAATAACAGACATCAGCAATAGTAAGAATATCAAGACATACCCTTTTCTTGTCTGTTTGAACTTTAGCCATGTGTGCAACAAAATCTTCTGGACTCATATCCTCAGTTGAGTCCATGAATAGCACATCTTCAGCACTTGCTTTTGGAACTTCTGGCACCTTCACTTCATAATTCTCCTCAGTTGGCATGTAAGATGAAGATTCAGCAGTCTTCACTTGATCATCTATCTCAGCCATCAGTTTAAATCTTCAGAATGAGCACGCCAGTCATACGAACCATCAAGTTGTTGGACAACTAAAGCTTTGGAAGCTAAAGTACTTCCCGAGCCTTGTTTGCCAGAACTGGTATCAACCTTTGCTCGTTGACAATCCCGAGCAAAATGTCCATAACTTTGAGAGTTAAAACGTTTTACTTTGGACTTATCGAACCCATGTTTATTACATATCACCTTCATGCCTGTACGCTTTAAGAAATTTTTGATTCTCCTTGACACCATAGCAAGTGACCACTGGAGATCCATTTTTTCTAAGTCATCATTGTCAATTTGGTCATAATCGGCATCAAAAGTTGCGGGATCATTAATCTTCCCTTGAATATAATTCTCATAGGAAGCAATAAACGAAGCAAGCACAGATAATTGTTCTTCAGCGGATTTCACACTCATAAGCATCTTATGATGCTCTTGAGTTGACTTCCCAGTAGTAGTACTCTTGCCTCGATCTTCACTTCCAGATGAAGTTAGAAAGCACATATCCTCAGTTATCATTTCACCATTCTCATCGGTATCACCAACTAGTAAAGCAGTGGTCGAACTAGATGAGACATTCAAGACTATAGATTTTCCATGATATAGCCCAGGATTCTGTACCTGATTAGAATCTGTATCTCTTGTCTTCTTGGTAAAGTCATAACCTCGGAGCATGTCTATAGCCTACTCCAAAGTCATTGTGGCATACCTCTCATCATTATCTTTGAGCATTACTCCATGCATTTCCCATTTGGAAGGTAGACCATCAATGAACTTGTCGGTCTTTTCTGCATCAGTAAAGACAATCTCATGATCATCTAGCTCACTCAATAAATGATAGTACCTTGTGGTATAGGCATCAAGGTCTTCTCATTTCAAAGCTTTAAACACAGTAAACTGCTTTTTCAGAAGATTCTTCTTGCCAACTTTAACTAGTGGACTTCCCTCGCATCTTTTCTCAAGAGCTGTCCATAGAGTTCTAGCAGTGTGAAAAGATTTTAACTGATGATTGATCTCTCTAGGAAGACTCATCTTAATTGAAGTGTGAGATTTATTTTCAATCTCATAGTCCTTTCTCTGTTGATCACTCATCCGGTTATAAGGAATGGCCACAGTTCTAGTTTCAACAACAGCAGTAGGTGCAGTATATCCATTTTTGATGCACATCCAGATTGACAAATCATGGAACCGACAATATGATTCAAATCTGTCTTTCCATCCATAGTAATCCTCAAGTCGAAGTAATTTAGGTGGAACATTAGACTTTCCAACCACATGTTCCATCTCAATCATTTTACTCAAGTCAGACATTGTTGCAAATTTCAGAAATTAGGAAAAACAGAAGGTTCAGTTCGCAATCTCAGTTCGCAGAGACTCACTTCGTAAAAAGCTCAGTTCACCTCGCAATTCAGTTCGCAAGTCTAACTCAGATCGCAATTCAGTTCAATTCGCAAGTTCAGTTCACTTTGCAAATCTCAGTTCACAAAGTCGGCTGTAAATCCCAAAAACAAAAATTTTAGGTATTTTTACGATTAAAACACGACATTTCGACCTTAAACGAACCAACAAGCTTCCAGAAAGTAATTTTAGTTGTAAATGCGTATTATTACACGTAAAAACAACCCTAAATCACATGTTATTATCACAAAACCTCGAACCTACACGTATTTAGCCCGAAAGCTCTGATACCAATTGTAAGTCCCTAGTTCTTGGATCGATAATGAGGTTATCTATAGTATTAAGGTGCGGAATCCCTTAATACGTGTTATATGATTATAACGAATACTAATAAGCTTTGTTTCAATTATTAATAACGTTAACTGATCAAAACCAATCCGTTTTCAATAAAAATTCGCAGGGGTTTGAATACTGAAGCTAAATTCGCAGATTGTTGATTGTAAAATCGTTGTTAGGTTTTCTAAACCTAAAATCTTATTTATTCTCGGTTCAGTTCGCAGGTCTGGGCTCTTCGGACTGACTCAGTTCGCAGCCCATTGGCCAAGCGAACTGACCTCGTTCATTTACCACCTTGCGAACTGACCAATTCAATTCGCATCGCAGCATTAGTTCGCAGTCCATATAATTATCGAACACTTATACTTATATAACAATAATATTAACTACAAAACTGATATCATTCATATATATCAAAATTAAGATCAATGTACAAAACTTAATTACAAACTAAACGCTATTACAAGCTAGAACTGTTGTCACACACATATGTCCCAACATCCTGTCCAGTAAACAGAATGGGGAGTATTTATACCTTTTTCTCTCCATTTTTAATAATTTTGTATTTGTTTTGTTTATGTGTTTATAAATTGTGCCTCATCCTAACTTATCACTAAGTGTGGGATTCCAGCCCAAAACAAACACCTAGAAAACATTTACTTACATGTTTAAACTCTAAGTGTGGGATTTTACTTGTAAAATCTCAACTCAAGAGAACATTAGGGACAATGTTCTTCTAAGTGTGGGATGATGGTATAGATTGGGTAACGATTTTTATGTTCAAATAGTACATCTCATAAAATGTCCTTCAAAATCTTTTTCAATAAAACTAAAAACATGAGCTAAATCTTACGATTAACTCTAAATTTTTGAGTTTTGGTATGTCCGAAAGAAACCTTTTTCAAAATATGAGAAAAGATTTTTCAAAATCTAAGGAAAATAAGGTAGAAATTTCTTAAACAAGGAATGACAATCTAAGAGGGGCATCACATGACAAGACACATACAAACCAAATTTGCAGTGAGGTATCTTGAGCCTATAAAGCATTCATTTTTAATGCTTCACTTATTCGTTTCTTGTGTGTGTGCCGGTGCATGTATCTCTGAATTAGAACTTGCTTCTGACATACGTTTCGAGACCACATTCATGTGTACCGTACGCGGTATAGGTACAATTAGATGACCTTGACATTCCTTAGAAATTATCCCCTTTTTAGCCTTCTCTTTCAAGCCCAAAACCCGTTCCGATACTCATTTTAAGTATCGATGATCTGCTTAGTAAACCCTGTTGAGCCTAAACCTTTCATTTCTTCCAAACCCTAAATACTGAAACCTACTTTCCCAAATTTCTAAAACCTTATCTTAGAATATCTAAGGTTATGAAAAACATCTTGAAGAATATTTAATTCAATTATCCTACTCGTTCGTGTTCTCCAAAAAAAATCAAACCTCTCGAAAAATAGTGCGGGAAAATTAGCACACGAGAGAGACAAAAAGACAATAGTGCGGGAAATTTAGCACATAAGGAAAGACTCGAAGTGATCAAGATAAAAGAAGGGATTTCTGAAAGACTCAAAGAAAAAAAAAAGGAGAAAACAAAAAGCATAAAAAGAAAGAAATGAAAAAAAAAGAAAAAAAGAAAAGAAAATAAAGCTAAGTGCTTCAAAGTATCAACCATTCAAAGAAAGATTTGATAGAAGACGAGTAGCTATTACCTCCACTCTACAAATAAGTTTTTCATAATTCTTGGAAAGCCTAAGATAAGCGAAACCCTTAAAAACCAAAAAATTTCCCTTTCCATACCCCTTAACCCTCACCAAACATTACAACCCTCTGAATGTCATGGGATAATTAGCACCGTCCTCACCTAAGTGGTGGAGATCCGATTCTCGATCAAGCCTATGACGAAGAGTGCTGCATGACTGGTCTTTTGAGCGATTTCTTTTGTACTAGATTGATAGGAAACCCGATACACTTTGAGTGAATTGAGTAACCACCTTCTGTGAGATCGTCTGGTCATGTATACTCCAAAACCCGAGAGTTGGAAGTATGCCAAAAAAAGTCATTACTTGTTTTCTGATAGGATCATCTTATCCTTCCTTATATTTCTGAGATCTCCTACTCATATGAGGTATTGGTGACCTTTGGAAATATCAAATCTCTCCCAAAACCGGACTAAAAATATTTTCACAGGGATGTTTGATGAGTGTTGCTTGAGGACAAGCAACGTCTAAGTGTGGGATACTTGATGTAAAGCAAAAAGTCATGTTTTTACGTACATTATTCCTCACTTATTAGACTTATATTTGGTGAAAACATCTTAAATTGACCATTATTTACTTAAAATCACTAAAGCAGTTCAATTGTAAGCGTTGCTGCAAAAATCACTAAAAACATCCGATTTGCATGCAAATCGAGACAAATATAATCACCTTAAAAATTCCTTCTTGATTTTCTCATGGAAACAAATCTTAATTCATATTTTATAATTCCATAGGAAAATACAAGACCGGAGGTGAAAGAATCAAGCAAAACGGATAAAAGACGGAGAAGATGTGCAGTCTGGAAGCTAACCGATCGTCATCTGGAACACGCAAAAGTTATACACATCCAAATTTGGCAAACTTAGTGTAACACCCTCAAATTTCGGGTTGCGGAAGCGGTCGGGTCGGGTGTTACCAAATCAAATATCACAGCATAAGATACATATCAAACGACCTCTAAATGAGACGTTTGAAAATAGTTATTACATTTCCAAAATAAAACTGTATACAAGTTGTGAGTTCGCAAAATAATTTCAATACATAATTTGTAATACAAAAGGTATGCAGAGAAATCCCGTTGTTTGAAAATATGCGACTCGAGCTAGCATAATCTTGTAGCAATCCTAATCCTGCTGGGCACCTGAGAACACATGCTAAAACGAGTCAGCTATAAAGCTGGTGAGTTCATAGGATTGTTAGTTGAAAACATAAAGTGTAAATCCTGTATGTTTTGAAAAGTAGTTCGAAATCCATGTATTTTGATTTGTATTGTGTTAAAGATGTAACACCAATGTGTATACATTTCACTAGGTATTTCCTACCCTAAAAGTAGCTGTGTGTACCTAAGTACGTAAGGAACGAAGCATACCATACCTAGATACCTATCAGGTATAGTGAGTCTACAATCGTGAGGCAATACATGCATAGATACTATCAAGTGTATGACTGCGTCATATCGAGGGTGTGGCAATCCATGCCTAGATACCTATCTGGTGTAAGTGAAATAAACCAATGCGAGGCAAAACCTGCCTGAGTATAGTCCAAGTAAATGTATGACTACGTCATGTGATGTTGAGTAATAATCGGCATGCCTACCTGGCATGTAGTGTTGCCTCCGGCAACGTAAATAGCCAACGATCTCGAGTATAAGCTCGCCGATCCGTTGCTGAGTATGAGTAACCGTGCAGTCCCGTAGAACTACGATAGAGTATTTAATCAAATACTGAGCTAACGACCTCGCGTGAAATCTCACCGACCCGTTAACTGTTGTGGATCAGGAGCACAAGCCCGCCCATCCGTGAGTGTATCGCTTTACCGCGAATACGTCCTTGTGCCCACTGCAATACCGTGGCATCGTTTTGTGCCCACTTTACCGTGGCATCGTTGTGTGTCCAATCTGGACATCGTCCGTATTGCTCGTAAGCAAAGTATGTAATTGAGCCGGCAGTACTACGACATGCCCGACTAAAGTATATGAGAGCCAGCAGTACTACGACATGCCTGACTAAAGTTATCGTGTTTGTATAGGCGTATGTATATCAATATACATAAGTAAGTAGTAGATAGAACTACGTGCTCAAGATAGTGTACAAGTATATGTATGTATATATATGTCAATCAACAAACATGTCTAATAGAGTATCATGCTGCGCATGAAGGTAGTTTAGCGTATCTAAATGTGTATATACCATACTTAGGTATTAAGTATATCACCATAAGCCTAGGTATGACTAATCATCACCTAGTTGTTTTATATTAGTATAAGAAGCTATACTAACGTACGATACTAACGTATACTCCTAGCCTCAGCCTAGCAAGTATATTGAGGATTCTGGTAAATTTTTAGTTAGGTACAAGTCCATTCGAGAAATCCTGGAGGGTATAGGCAGTCTTAGTCCCTATAAGGAGAACTAATCCTGTGCGAAGTCTAGTTGTTGTCCAATGTAGGTAGAACTAACCAGTTCTAATGTATTTAATAATATTGTCCCGCGACAATATGGCCAAAGTAAAATGATAACCTAAGCAAGTTATGTAATGGTAGTTGTATTTCAACAACGAGATAGTGTACAGTGTTAACCTATCCAAGTTAAGCTATGATATAGTCCTACGACAATATAGTGGGTGTAATTCCTAACTATTACACATTTGTATTACATAACAGTAATATAGTTATGTGTGAATTATAAAAGTTCATCATTATAATTCGAAAATAGTAGTTGTGCATGCGTCTCACCCCGAAAACAGTAAAATAGTTGAAAGAGTGGGGCTATGAACTCACCTGTTGGAGATAGCAATCCTGTGCTACGCGTGTCGTCACAATGATAACCTCCTAGTTTCCTAAACACGCGAGGTTATATGAGTAAGATACTAATCGGTTTGACTAAACGTGTCATGAAAGTACACTTCTGTTGTTTAGTTTTAGAATTGTGTACGGACCGTTTGTGGCCATTTGTAATAATGATAATTCTCAATTAAATCATTATAAAAATCGTTTCGTTGTCTATTTTACAAAAATATACTTTTTGTACGTAAGTCATCGTTGTAAAAAGTGTAGTTGTTGTTACGCGAAAGTCGAATCGTTGGGCAAAAACTCATTTCGCAGTTCAGATCAGTTCAGGTAGCTCGACTCGGCTCGAAGCTCGACTCGGCTCGTGTCTCGACTCGGCTCGCTATTCGGTCCGGTTCGTATCTTGACTCGGCTCGCTACTTGGTCCTGTTCGTATCTCGACTCGACTCGCTACTCGGTCCGGTTCGTATCTTGACTCGGCTCGCTACTCGGTCCGGTTCGTATCTCGACTCGACTCGCTACTCGGTCCGGTTCGTGGCTCGCCTCGGCTCGCTACTCGACTCGGCTCGCTCGACGAACTGAGATCTGGAATCTCAACTCGCCCGACGAGCTGTTCGCATTTTTGGTTTTAAAAACACATTTCAAGTCGGTTTTTGGCAAAAATTAGTTTATACAACGTTGATACATGATACTATAAGTGATATAAACTCGAAACAAAGAAGGGAAACGAGTGATTTCTTACAAATCGAAGGTGGAACCGAAAATGGTGAAATGGGGATGAAATCTTGATGATGTTGAAGAAGAAGATGATGTTGTTGTTGTTGTTGATCTTGTTGATGATGATGACGGCGGCGGTGGCGACCGGAGGTGGTGGCCGGCGGTGGTAACCAAGAGAGAGATAGAGATTTGAGAGAGTTTTTGGTGGAGTGTGTGTTTTTATGAAATAGAATGAAAGAGGAATGGGAGGTGGTGGTGGTTTTATCCACTTCCAGATCCCCACTTCGGGGACCGTGGTCTCCAACCACTGTACAAAATGCCCGCGTTTGTTTGCTCGATCGTGAAATGATTTAAATATTTTAAAATCATAATTTTACAAATACGAAATCGGGTATGTTTTTATCGAGGTATTTTATAAAAATAATTTATTCGAGTTATAAAATGTAACTTTGTTGTAATTGCGTACTAAGTACGATTATTTGAAGTTTAAATTTGGAGCAGAAATTGACTTTTTGACCGGGTGTTACACTTAGTGTCATTTGAAGTGTAACAGAAAAACGAATCCAACGGTACAAGAATCAAGCGAATCGGGCTTAGAACGAAGAAGATACGGGCAAAACAAGCAACGAACGGAGCGAACGATGGCCGAAACAACCACCCCCCCCCCCTAGAGGCCGTATACGGCCCTCTAGGTACCGTATACGGACCTCTAGGGGCCATCTACCTTGACTTTGTGCTTGGTAGATGGTACCCTAGGGCCATCTACCCCCCTTGCTTGCTACCCCCCGATTGCGCTTTAATGCTTGTATTTTGAGCTTTAAGACTTGAACACCACCTCCACCTCTTCTCCGATATATACTAGCATCATTTCCACCATTTCAACAAACCACACACCTCTCACACCTCATTTCTCTCATCTCTCTCTCTAGATTTCTTTCTCTCTCTAGTTCATATCTATCTCTAGAAAATAAGCTAGTAGGGCATAGTTAGCGTAGGAGTTTTATTTAGCTTTTGTACGGAGATACTCCGAGACTTCAGATTTGTGAATATTTGTCTGTATTACTCTTCTATTCAGGTTTAATACAATCTCTCGTATTTATTCTTATAATCATGTTATCTTATTATACATGCTTAGGAATGAATGCTAGAATTATGCTAGGCTAGACAAATCTGTGTTTGCTGTGATGTATGCAATGTTAGAATAGTTATGATTTAATTACCATGCTGTTACTCTGCCTGTATGAATACAAACTGTTTGTGAACTTATAAGCTGAACCTCTGCCCGTTTATCTATCCAACTTATGATGTGGTTTGAATCCTCCTCCTTAGAACCTGACCAATTACTAGAAGTAGGAATTCCAACTATTCTATGTATGATGATCAATGAACTCAACATGGCTACTGTTCTCTTGATTGAAACATATCCGAGAGACACAGAGCATAAGAGTCGAGATAGATTAGGTTCATGCTTGTTTGTTACATATGATTGGGACAACTTCCGGGATATCCATGATTTAATCTTTAGGTTAACTGATATGATACTAGTATACCGTTCTATTGCATGTTCTTGTTTGATTGTTGCTTAGGTACTGTATGCTAGATATATCCACTATCGTTGATTGAATGATTAGGTTTTCATGAATGATTTATATTCAATATAGATAGATTAACATGCATGCAATAGCTGTGATGATTTATATTATTAATGATGAACAATTCAACTGATCGTCAGACAGACTTTCCCAACCGGTTCCGCGGGTTAATCCCTGTTCATGTTTTTGTTCACTGAACAATTCATGCCATGATACAGACGTCTCTACTGATGTCTGAGATTGGGGACCTGGACTCGAGGATAGTTGTCAGTTGAATTGGTCTGTACATTTGGGAGAACTTCCGGTGTACTATACACTCTATAACTGTTATCCATGTGACATATTTTGTATCCGATTGCGGATAACTCTACGTTAGGTACTTAATAGGATCGTGGTTATAGCTTATTGAGAAATATAGGTAAACGTCCAGTAGAGTAATATGGAACCCTGATTGATATAACGGAAAAGCTGTAAAACGTCCAAGTATCCGGTATAGCGTTGGAACCACCTCTGGTGAAGTACAAATACGTGGAAGCCGAGGAAAGGCCGTAGGCACAATACTTTATAACAGTTCAGTTTCCGAGAACTCGATCCCACTGGAATTAGTCATCACAACTAGTAGCCCTATCCCTCATAACTATTCGTTAAATAACATTGCCGTAGTCACAGTAAACACATTCCTTATCTTGATTTCTCTGCGTTCTCCGTACAACCCCCTTTTAATTTAGTTTTTAATTTTAGTAGTAATTAGGAAAACCAAAACCTCTATATAAAATTTTAAAAAAACTCATGGCTAAATTACAAAAGACGACTAATCCACCTAAGATCACATGCCCGTTGTAGTTTGAAGAACGACACCTGAGTCATACGTACCGCTTACTGCCCTTTTAGGTCTATAAGTAGTATAAAACTTAGGATCCCCGCATTATAAATATAAAACACCCACTGGTGATCGCCCTAGTTGGCCGGACCAACGACGGGAGTAAAATCCGACCGACCGCTGGGACGCCATCAACTGAACAATTATTTTGGAACGGAGGTAGTAGTTTTTAATTAGTTTAAGCTGTCAAAAGGTTTTTCTACTGTCACATCCGACAATTTAAGTTAACTGTTAAACCTAACCGAAACACTAATTACTTGTATTTAGTTTGTATTAGGCTAAATATTTGTAATTACTTGTATATTTGAATATACACTTACGTGATTACGTGTTTACCTGTAATTACGCGAAACGATCGGACGGAGTCCGACACTACATACGACGTTGGTGAAAACATTTTTTATAAATAACGTGAACCTATTTTATGAATTAAATAGTAGTTATTTACCTTATATTATTATTTCATATAATAATGCACGAAAACCTAGACGTTTTGTTTAAAACGTAACAAACGCAACGAAAATGCGCGAATCGAATTCGGCAACCAAACAAAAGTCATTAAATATCTTGACAACTCAAAACAAAGTATTTTAACAATACTTCAATGAAAAATAATCCCAAATATAACGTTAATTAAAACGACGCAAAATAACGTTACGCGATTTAACCGATTTAACGAAATAACGAGTAAACGAACACTATACGTAACACTATCTGGAATCGAAAACTTAAATCATCAACCCACCCAAATGGGGTCCATGGGGCTGGCCACACTGTCGCACCCCCAAATTCATGATTATGTTTATCAGATGTTTTGCGGAAGCATTAGTGTAAGTCGGGGGTGCCGACGCAAACAATGGACAATCACGCATATAAGAGCATATGATTATTGCTGAACAGTAAATTAAGATGCCATTTAAGTAAATATTTGTTACAAAAAGCTACAACTCATAAGAGTCGTAGGAATAATATTTGTAAGATACAATTAGTTAATAATTACAAATTCAAAAGAGGATTTCATAAATATGACCGATGTATATCAGTTATACAAAGGAAATCCTTAGTGTCCCAAAACGTGGCATCCTAATTCTTCATGGGTCGACTAATCCCGTATGTGTGTAGTCTTACTGGTGCTGCTAGTTTCCTGAAAGATATAGCAAAAAGTCAACGAAATGTGGAGTGAATTCACAGGTTTTATGTTTATATGTTCTGTTTGTAAAACCAAGTTTACTAGTAAGTTTGTTGACATAAAAGTCAAATAATGTTTTGTTTCGTTGGAACGTCATCCAAAAGTGTCGTTTTGTTGGGATGTTACCCAAAAGTATAGTTTCGTTTTCGTGATGTCAACACATCCCTAGTATACGTTTGGAAAAACAATCCAGTTGTATAAATAGTAGGAACGCATTCCTATGTAACCAATCGTAGGAAAATGTTATTTCCAAAATGTAGGTAATAGTTGGAGAACAAAGATGGTGATCCCTTAAAAGGTTAGCTAAACCTTCAGAGTATGGTAACGACCTCTAGTGCTATAACCAATCCACGATGTTTAACGTTTTTGCCACAATAACATTTTAAATATACGCTCCTCGTTACGACTGCCGTCGTGCGGTTGGCGCGACCAACAAGTTATAATAGTGGGAGGGCTGTCAACTCGATAGTACTATCTGATAGTCCCGTAATCACTATTGCTAAGTGATTTGGAATCTCAATAAGTAAAGTTTAATTGGAGGAGGGGGGGGGGGTTGAATGCAATTAAAAACTTTTTCTGATTTTTATCCAAGTTAATTATCAAGTTTTTAATTGTAATACATAAACAGAGTATATAACAGATAGATATGACAGTTAAAGTAAATGAGCAATAGTAGCTGAAATATGATTTTTATTAATCATAAAGTCACAGAGTGTTGATTGCGGAATGAATTAGCCAAGGCTAGCTCAAATCAAACACTTAGCTAAAACTATTACAGATAAGAGTAGAACAGTTGCTGACACACAAGCAAACTGCTTACTCGCTGCTCGCTGATACGTATTTAGACAAACTGTATTCACTGACAGACAAGCGAATAATACGTATTCACAGCTAACCTCTACAAGTACAATATGATGAACTATTTATACTACAAGAGTTCCTAAAATATCTCCTAGAAAATAGGGTCTTGGAATGACACGTGTCGCTGCTTGATTGGATTGATCTCTAATGAACTGACATTCTGCGGGTCCCAATTCTGTTACCGCAAATATCTCGTTTCCTTAAAACCAATCACTTGCTACCACGTAATTCTTCAGACATTCTTCAAGTACGAGGAACTCTTGCTGATGTATATAAGTACAGTACTTTTGTACTTGTAGTTAAGAGGCTTTATTAAATAGTCACTCAAGATGCATTAATTCTCCTTACTCACTGTGAGCTAACATGCTCTTGTAGAATAGATTGAAATATTGTTCTTCAGTGACTAGCAATTATTCGGGCAGTGACTTTTGCCTTTATTCCTTCTAAAGATATAAGACTCTCGCTGTTGGTTCTGAATCAGCGACACACGGAGTTGAGTCTTAATCTTTATCAGCATATCAAATCCTTGAGTAGAATGAATAGCGATCAGTGATTATTAACTTCAGCAACAGGAGCTTTGACTTAAATCATTTCTTTCATCGACTGGATCATTTCTTTCATGGGCAGTGTTTTATTGAGTTGGTCAGCGACCAGTAACTTGTCATGGTCAGCGACCAGTGACTCAACACTATTCGTATATCTAGTGGCTAGAGTCACCTAGCTAATGGTTATAGGCTGCGTACACTGGGACTTTTGTGTACTACAACTACCTCACGTAAACCTAGATCCATACCAGGATTCGTTGTCATGATTCCCAAAGTAGTATGAAAAAGCATTTCATAAACAGTTCAAGTAATAGTATGAAACCTCGTTTCATAAGTAAACAGTTTGTAACAGTGTGAGTAAATCGTAAACATTTCGTATAAAGCATGAAAGCATTTATAATAATTGTTGTATGTTTGTAGCAAAACAGTAAAACGGTAGCTATGTCTTCCACCCCTGTTAGAGAAACATTGAAAACAGTAAAAGTAGGGGCTGTGAACTCACCTGTAGTCGCTAGTGTGCTTAATGCAAGTAGGTTTCAAGTCGATAATCTCCTAACATCCTAAACTTACGAGATTATAAGTGTAAGTATGTGAATGTCGTAGTTGGCCATCCATGCTAGTGTTCACACAACTAGATATGTCCAAAGTTAGTTTAATCGTTTGTTTTAGAAAACATGTTTGGCCCGTTGGTGACGGTTGAAAAATATAATTTCAAAATATTGTTATTATGTTCGAATTGTTGTATACTTGGTTGACGGGGGTCCGGGGGCAGCGCCCCTGGTAGCGGGATCAAAGGGGTGGCAACCCTTGGCTGGGGTCGAGCTGCCAGGTCAGCTTGGAAAATTTTTATTTTCACTTATATTGTTCTAATAAAAATGCATTGGAAAATTTCAATTCGCAAGTTTCAGCTCACAAATTTCAGTTCGCGAGGTCAGTCCGCAGAGTCAGCTCGCAAGACATAGTCGACTCGCAAGTCTCGTCTCGCAGCTCAACTCAGTTCGCACGTCGGTCGGTTCGCAAGTCTCGACCAGCATGTCTCGACTCGCAGTCCAGTTTGCATATATAACCTTACGTATACGTATACAAACTTAATTGCCACCCTTCATGGCAACCACTCCCACCGCTACGTCACCCAACTCCAAAAACAAAACACAAACCTTACTTACTACTGTAGAGACTTCCACGGTACCCGCTCACCCAACCATATCGGGCAACGACATAATCGAAGAGGACTCACATGAGGAGAATCCACCTGAGGATTCGCCACCCTGACAAGTGACGCCTAATTCACTCTCTTCCTCCCGCTCTCATTCAAATCATTCGGGAACACGTATGGAACTAGAGCCGCATGAGGATTCGTCACCTAGGCGCGTAACATTTACTTCCTCTACTTCACCCTCTTCCTCCCCCGCTTCTTGTAGACCTATTAATCACATGTGTTATACACGACTAGAAGGACTGACAGACCACCTCGAACTAGACCTTACACTATCTAAACTACTACTACTGATACTCCACCCACTAGGACCTGTCGTCGGGCAGATGTCCTCCAATGGAATTAGTTACCCACAACTCTTGAGACTTGGAGAATCGAAGAAGGAATACATATTTCTACAGAGGACGAAGAAGCTTTCGACATGCGAATCTCTCTATACGTACATGAACCCACCCACCATTCCATTATGGTACTAGCTGCTAGGCTACGCCACCACAAAAATAGAATAGACACTATGGAGTTAGAACAACACGAAACCCGTTTAAGTTGGATGCACCTGGCACAGGGCCGAGTTGCACAGATCCTTGAGGATCGGAAGAATCTTAGCGGAATCATAGAAACTACCCATCTCCAAGTGATGGAGACCAGAGACGAAGTCACTGCCTTGCGATCAAGACTAGAGTGCAAAATAAGACTTACTTAGGACTAGTAGAAATTCCACTAAACATGTACAGTGCGTGGGAAACGGTTTTCAAATAAATCTTTCATCAGACATTTTTCCACGAAATTTTCAAAATCTTCCTACAGATTTTTGACAAACAGAATTTTCAACACTTTTCAATGACCAGAGATTTCAACGTATACTTATCAATTCGAGCATTTAACGAATTTTCATCATATAGTTACTCGAAATATTCCACAACTTCAATTTTTCAACGCTTTTTTGTTAAACAAAATTTTCCCCGTTTTGTCAATGACAAGAGTTTTCAACGGATTTTCATCAACTTAAGTTTTCAATAGATTCACGTCAGCAGCTATTTTAAACAAATTTTTTCCATAAAATGTTTTTATAGAATTTTCAAAATCCATAAATTATTAACAAAGTTATAAAAGATTACGATATGTTTTTGGCAAAAGAAATCATATATATAAACAAACACTTGATTTTCACTCAATCTTTCTCTATGATCTAACCTTTAATCCCATTTTGAAACTAGAATACCGATTACACCTGAAACATTGCTAAGGAAATTCTAAGAACTTAGAGCACGAGGGCTTTCCCATCATCAAGGCCCGGTGAATTTTAAGACAAGGTCTCGAATTCACTTGTAGATGAGAAAACATACACGTTTAGAAACACACCTAGTTTCCCTCAGATCCCACACAAACCACGACAACAAACAAATTTCGGGATGTCACATCCGACAATTTAGGTTAACTGTTAAACCTAACTGAAACCCTAATTACTTGTATTTAGTTTGTATTAGGCTAAATATTTATAATTACTTGTATATTTGAATATACACTTACGTGATTACGTGCTTACATGTAATTACGCGAAACGATCGGACGGAGTCCGACACTACATACGACGTTGGTGAAAACATTTTTTATAAATAACGTGAACCTATTTTATGAATTAAATAGTAGTTATTTACCTTGTATTATTATTTCATATAATAATGCACGAAAAACCTAGACGTTTTGTTTAAAACGTAACAAACGCAACGAAAACGCACGAATCGAATTCGGCAACCAAACGAAAGTCATTAAATATTTTGACAACTCAAAATAAAGTATTTTAACTATAATTCAATGAAAAATAATCCCAAATATATCGTTAATTAAAACGACGCAAAATAACGTTATGCGATTTAACCGATTTAACGAAATAACGAGTAAACGAACACTGTACGTAACACTTTCTGGAATCAAAAACTTAAATCATCAACCCACCCAAATGGGGCCCATGGGGCTGGCCATACCACCCTCTCCACCCAATATCACAACATGCAAAAATTCAATCATGTGACTTTTTGCTAGACCACTAAGCTATCATGCAAAAACAAATTCACTTTTCACTTTACACTCAAAAATTCACCAACATTTTGTCTCAAAATTCTGGAGGAAAACCAGCCCTTTTTCCACCTCCATAAACCACCAACACCACCATAACAACCCATCACATAGCCACCACAACTACCACCTAAATACTACACCATTTTTTAAGATTTTACAAGAAAAATGAAGCTTTCAAGAACCTCATCTCATCTCTGCCATTCAACATCTTAAAAATCATTGTGAGGGCACTTTCTTTCTCTTAATACATTAAATAGCATGTTATAAGGTTCACTTAACAAGTATTATAACAAAATCTTGCTCAAAAACCATTTCTCATAACTTGAAATTAACAAAATGTAAGAAAAACTTTCTGTCCAGAAAGTTTTAGCTTTCTTCATGAAAATGGACGTTTTATAGTCAAAAATCAAGTTCAGGAAGTAAGCTTTCCAACCCCAGTAGCCTCATATTTTTCTGAGCTCGTATACTATTTTTAATAATTTTTGTGAGAACACATAGATAATCTGTCCAGTAAAGTCAGAAAGTTTAGTCTTGTGGTTTTGGCCATATCTCGAGCTATACATGTCCAAATGACTTGAAACCACCGCCAAAAGTTCGCAAATCTTTTTGTCTACAAATGTCGTGTTGACCACTTTTCTTGAAAACCTATAGATTTTGCCCAGAAATTACGATTTCATGCATGTGACCAAATCTGACCTTAGAAGATAAATGTAATCTTTATAAATACTTAGACTTCTCCAAAATTCATAGAAACATTACTGAAAGTAGGTAACATATAGGGGAACAACTGGTAATTTTGTTGGATATTATTACGGACTGTAGATTTTTAGAAAAATTCGACAAAAGGATGTATTTTCTGGAAAACATAAAATGTGAACTGATTTTGGTAACTTTTGAGAACCGACACATATGGACTTACTATAAAGGGAAAAACTAACTCTTTGTAATCTATGAACATATCTAAGGCTTGGGTAAAAGTTTCGGGTCAAACCGAGAAGGTTTGACCAAGTCAACAAAAACGGGGTTCGACTTCGAAAACGTCAAACTTTCTATTTTTGGAAACTTACTATTTTGGGCAAGTATGGTAACGAAAAGGGTTTGGGTGACTTATTTAGTAACTTGGGCCTAAAACGAGACTTGAAAACTCACCTGAACAAAAAACGACACTTAGAACCTTCAGACTTGTGAAACTGGACTTTCGGACAAACTTTTGAAACTGGACTTTCGGACAGATTTGCGAAACTGGACCTTCGAATTGACTTTCGGATTGACTTTACTAGTTTCTCAAAACTTAGTTTCTCATTACTTTCGACATCGACAACGAATAACGATATACGATACAACTCGGAAACATATGAAACATATACTTTTGCAAGGATACAACGAGACAAAAATAATAATAATGTTTTTGATAATCATTATTACAAACGTCACCAACGGGCAGTACACATTTTCAAATACAAACACATGATAACTATTTAAACATACTAGTTGAGTGAACTAGCATAGGTGGACATTAACCCTTCACTTACATAGATGGTCTTTTGAGACATCTACTTACATACAACCTTATACGTTTAGGACGTTAGAAGGTTGCACTTGGAACACACATTACTTGATATTTGCTATTGCTTGCTTACTAAACTCATGTGAGTTTCATAGCCCCTTTTTACTCGTTTTAACTATTTTGGGGTGAGAATACATACACACATGTTTTATACAACTGTCTTTATACATGCTTTATACAACTGTCGTTATGCAAATGCTTTTATACATCTGTTATATAAACAATGGATAACAAAGGAAACAAAGGATAACGCATGAGTGAGACCATAATCCAACAAAGCCCTCGCACATCGTAGTTCGTTAATTTTGAAGCGTGAATAATATTGGATAGATCTAATGGGGATTGACACCCCCGTCCGGGCTAGTCGCTCTAGCCAACCCATGGACGCAGTATTATTTGTTTAAATGAGTGTTCCGGATTAGACACTTCCCGAGGCAACAACAAGGGTTAAACTTCGAACTATGAGCTCATGACGCAAAGGATAACAAATGATAACAAAGGATAACAAATGATAACAAAGGATAACAAATGATAACAAATGATAACAAGAAACATGTTAACGTAACATTTGTTACACTATTTTTGCTATTGTGCGATACTTTTACTTGTCATTGGCTAACGATACATTACTTATCATTTTTGAATGATACAAAGGGAATCTTGTGTTTCATACTGATTTTACAACAACTATTTAAACCTATGAACTCACCAACTTTATGTTGACCCTTTAAGTATGTATTTCTCAGGTAACCGGCCGCAATAGGATGCTTTTGGGAAGCATTAGCTCGAGTCGCATATTTTCAAACAAACAGAGATTAGATTGCATATTGTATTTTGTACTATCGAAAATGTAGTAGAAATCTCTAGACTTATGATGCGAACTCCAAGTATTATGTAAACATTTTATATTGGTAATGTAATTATTTTAAAACGTCTCATTTAGAGGTTGTTTGTTGTAATCTTTGTGTAATGATATTTGATTTGGTCGGCGCCCCCGTGACACCTCATACTTCCGCTGCCATGTGTCTTGGAGGTGCGACATTTACCATTGGAGATAAAGACTTTTTTCAAAAACCTCTTACACACAAACGATAAAAAAGTTGTTAGAGGTTTACCATTGGAGATACCCTTTGGATAACATCAAATAATGCTATATTTATATACTAATAATCCTTACATTTTATATGACTTTTATTGCATTTATGTTGATTTAGATACTTAATTTGTTTATATTTGCAAAATAGGTATAGAAGTATTTAAATGAAGAAAGAACGAGAAAAGAGCTTTAAAAGATAAAAATGAAGAAAAGACTGAAGATTGAAGATAGTTGGACCTGAGTTGAAGACTAAACTCAAGAATAAAGTTAAGTGGGCTTAGAGAATGAAGAAAAATGGATTAAGAAGATTAATAGCCCAAAAGTGAAGCATGCCCGACTTTGGAATATTCTGGAAATAGCACTCAACCGGCGGTTGAGACAACCAACCGGCGGTTGAATATAATAATATTAAGTCGGTTATGGACGCGGACTTTGACTTGGAGCCCAAGTACTTCAACCGGCGGTTGAAGACTCCAACCGGCGGTTGAAGACTCCAACTGGCGGTTGAAGACTCCAACCGGCGATTGGACTGGCGGTTCAGAAAACTATAAATAGAGGGCTCGGCCAAACTAAACCATATACGAATTTGAAGAGCAAAAGTCGATTGTAAGGGTTAAAGAACGACTCTAGGTCAAATTTGGAGGCTAGGAGGCTAGGGATTGAGGACTTGCAACCCTAACGAAGAATAATTCAGGTTTCTTGGTTCGATTCTAGATCTTTTACTTATGTTTATGTTTAGATCTTGATTTCTTATTGAATATTGATTGTTCTTTAACATATTTGTTTAAATGAATAATGTTTATATGATGATTTGATTATATGTTTATGTTGATTGATTTTATGAATGTTGTTAAGGTTATATCTATATTGATTATATGATTATGAGATCATATGGAAGTGAGTACTTGTATGCATTGATTAATAATTTAGGTTTATGTTTTGATTATAACTTAAATACCCTGACTGCGTGATAGGTTATAATTATTACTGGATTAAACTATAATTGATTAAATAATAACATTTGAGACCCCGAAGTTAGTTAACCTTAATATATGTTGAAGAACTTCATAAAGGATACTTAAACCCGACCATATGAGGCTATCCAGGATACTTAAACCCGACCAAGGAGGATATCCACTTTTATATTTCAACATAAAATCAATCAGCTGACAAAAGTAAACATATAAGAGAATTTGAATATAACATGGCTAGTTTAGATAAACATATATCTCTGATCTACCTAATTTACCTTAGTTGTCTCTTGATTACTTCAATTACTTTAAGTTATTTTAATTCTGTATCAAAATAAATATAAGTTCACACGGAACTAAAATGTACCCCCTTTTATCTGTAATATTAATTGTAACTAATTGTGAATATTGTAATATTAGATTAGGGATTAATTTAAAGATTCCACTTTCCCTGTGTTCGATACCTGGACTTACTTATAAAGCTATATTATACGAATGAGTTATTCTTGCTTGTATTGTGTGATAGTAATATTTAGTATTTCCTTTATTTAAAACTTGTTATTTTAATTGACTACTTAGCACACATCACCTTTCATCAATAAATCTGACAAAAGTACAAAAGTAAGAATACTTTTTCTTATATACTTTTTCTTATTTAAATTCTCTCACTCTGTAATGTGGAAATGATCATGAACTACCAACAACCAATTTAAAATCATGGATTAGTTTGGATAAAAAATTAATCTATATTATATCAACAAATAGTTCTTATTTTAGGTGGAATATTTCTTGAACCAAAGAATATTTCACATATTTATTTTTATCTTGATGGTAATTAGTACCATTATAATGTTTAATGTTTTATTTAATAGCTTTGTAACTTTTGATTGGCCCTTGACCTTTAGTCTTTCAAGAGTTATTTGCTTCTTTAATTTTCAGCCATTATAAGGCTTATAAGTTGTGATAGGAGAGGGAGGATGAGTTTTGAGTTTTATAAGATTGAAATTTTCTCTTAAATTGTGTTGATCATTATGAGTTGAAATTTTGCCTAATTGCGGTAGTCTTTGTGAATCAACGTTAATTAAAAGGGATTTTTCCTGGGTATTCGTTGAATCAACAGGTTGAATTCGTGTTATCTTATTTTCACCCTACATCAGTTGGTATCAGAGCCGAAAATCCTGTTAGAAAGCAAAATGGTAATCTACGATGTTTATGAGGAGCTAGAGAAACCCGATGAACGTGAGATTTTGTTTATAAACAAAATTCTCGAAGGCAAATTTGGGTTTTCTGGTTATGAAGAAATGGAAGACATATTCCGTCCTAGTTGCAACAACAAAAGTAACAATTGTGATGTCGTTATGGATGGAGGAGGTTGTGTGAGTGTAGCATCAATTGATATGAATGTCGAATCTTTCGGATTTGAGGTGGATGCTAAATCTCATGAATCTAATTTGGATGTTGCTTCTTTTGAGTCTGACAATTCTTTCGAATCTCATATGGTTATTGAATTTGTTAAATTATTTACAAATGATTTTCAAGTTCAAAAAGATGATTTGATTGTTGAATTGTGTGACTGCTCATTATTTTACAAAAACGATTTTTATAGTAGCTACCGTCGAGAAAGAATTGAATATGGAAGTGATTGGAAGATTAGATGCAAGATGAAAGAGGAATGAAGTTTATGTGAAAGAACTTGAGGACAAGTTCCAAATTAGAGGGGGAGAATGATGTGGAAATGATCATGAACTACCAACAACCAATTTAAAATCATGGATTAGTTTGGATAAAATATTTATCTATGTTATATCAACGAATAGTTCTTATTTTAGGTGGAATATTTCTTGAACCAAAGAATATTTCACATATTTATTTTTATCTTGATGGTAATTAGTACAATTATTATGTTTAATGTTTTATTTAATTGTTTTGCAACTCTTGATTGGTCCTAGACCTTTGATATTTCATGAGTTATATGTCTTCTTAATTTTCTACCTTTATTAAGGTTCTAAGTTGTAATAGAAGGTTAAGTTTTAGTTTATGGTTTTTGAATAAATCGAATTTTCTCTCAAATTGTGTTGTTCAATTGAGTTGAATCTATCCTAACCGCGGTATTCCTTGTGAATCAACGTGTATTGGGAAATCCTAACCGCGGTATTCTTGTGAATCAACGTGTATTAGAAGGAATATTCTTGGTATTCAGTGAATCAACAAGTCTAATTCGTGTTATCTTATTTCACCCTACATCACTCTCTCTCTCTCTCTCTCTCTCTCTCTCTCTCTCTCTACATCACTCTCTCTCTCTCTCTCTCTCTCTCTCTCTCTCTCTCTCTTTTATCCCAACGTTTACCATCCATTTTTATTCTCTTAAATCACCATTGTATGCATATCAACTTTCTATCGAACTTTCAACTCTCTTTATTACGTAGTATTACATATCACCATTTCACAGTCCATTCTCTCCAGTATATTAAATATCATAACAACCATATTAATGACTTTATTAAAATCATTACGTATAGTTTGTCAACGGATAAATTTTTTCCAAAATAAAAGATAAAAGAAACTAGACATTCTGGTACACCATTCAAGTCTCACACCAACTCAACCTAACTTCTAAAACCATATTGAAATCAATGGAGGGTTCTTTTTTTTTTTTTTTCTATCTCTCCTTAATACATTTCTAGTTTCTCCCAACAGTAAACTTGTTTTTATCATTACAATTTTTGTATCTCATGCAGTTTTTGAGATGGATAATTTTTTTCTCATCAAGAAGTAAACTCATATGGTAATATAAGTTTTGTTGATCTATTATATAGCTTTACAAATCAAATGCCAAGTATGGATGCTGGTCCGATACACAATCTCCATTTGTTGTTGTTAGGGGCGGAGCCAGAAAATTCAACCGGAAGGGGCGGAAAAATTTTTATTTTTATTTTTTTTATAGTTTTGCGGGGGCGGAAATCCTAAAATGTCATTAATACCTGAAATATTTTTTCCTTTTTACGTAATTTATAAATTCTTATGTGGGCGGTTGCCTACGCTGCCCCCGCCCTGTCTCCGCCCCTGGTTGTTATCTTGTTGATAAATGTGAGTCCGAAAATGAATTTGCCTAACAAAAAGACTCACAAGCAAGTGAAGACGATAGTCAGGCTTCAACCAAAATGGGGGAGGACTCCGATGATGAGGCGAGCGTGTATCAAAGTCAAAATGTAAGAATAAGTATTCATCCATATAGTGAAACGGTGATGAAATTCATGAATGAAGTTGGAGATGGCAATAGCGATTATAGACAAAAGGATGAAGATAACTCCCACATAGATTTTTGGAATGAAGAAAGAATTGAAATTCGGATAGGAATGCGGTTTAAAAGTAAGAAACAACTCAACAAGGTCATATCATTGTGGTCTCTTTCCCAAAACCGAGAATTTAAATGGAAAACTCATAGGTTTCCTTGTTCGCATGCAACTACAGAGTTTGTCGACATAGAAGAGATAATCCGATCACACGTTTGAATGATTTTACACCACTTCAACATATAGACATCAATATGATGGTACTTTTGTTCCTCTTCCACATATTGATTATTGGATGGTTCCCGACCGGAAGATTCAGGGTGATCACTCGAACTGCGTAGGTGTAGAATTTGCCACCAAAGTGGTCATAACAAGAAAATTTGTTCAAGCTCTCAACCTTAGTGAAATGATAAATTTTTAAAGGAGGTGCTATTTGTTACTAAAGTTATGCATGTTTCTAAAATTTTGTGGTATGAATGAAGTGTTTGTTAATGAAGATATGCCATGTTTTTATGTCATAACTAAAATCGTAACATGATTTCCACATAATAGTCATTGAGTTGTCATATATTTTTTCTTTTTAGAAAAGGCAAATATATTAATAAAAATCAACCAAACTATTTACAACAATTACATGCATGCATAAAGATGCAGCAACCATGTATGCTTCCTATATAACTTTGATATTAATTGAGAAAATAATAAAAAGATGGTGAGCCTTGAAATGTATAGTACTGCAATAAAGAAAGTGGAGAGAGAAATTTTAATATGAAAAAGAAAATTTTATAGTTTTGTACTTTTGTCAGGTATATACAGAAAAAACGTAAGTTAAGGAATTGCAAACATAAAAAAGCATGAACTTATCTATGTTTCCAAAAAGATACATATGTTGGGAGTTAACTCTAACTTATCTATGTTGTCAGCCTATATGAAATGTTTGCAGAAGTCGGTGAGATAGCCGATGTATAGGTGGCTGGAAAGGATCATAAGACTAGTAGAAGATTTGGATTTGCTTGTTTCTTCACATTCGGAAAAATTCAAGCTCTTGATAGTAAGTCAGTGGAAGTTATCAAGCTGGATCTGAAGTGTGCCACCAGTGATTTTCTAGCAACAAACGGGAAGTAAGAATTGGCTTCCAATGCTACATGACCAGGTCCATCTCGAACTCCAAAAGGTACAATTTTGAAATTCAATATTGCAATGAACAAACAAGAGTTTGATGTAAAATGCAAAATTATGTTGGATATTGTCATTTCCTGAAGGTGCAGAGGTTAAGATTGGATTACAAGCGTCGTGCTGCTAGGCGAAGCAGTAGAATGCTGCTCCTCTTTAGATCGTTCTGTAATATTCCAGTGGTGTCCCTCTTGGGCCTTCCGATATGGATTTGAGAAATTCCACGTACACTATAATCACTTAGGCTGGAATATTCTGAGCCCATTAAGTAGATTTTTAATGGGCCAGCCTTAAGAACTAATTTGAGCCCGCCTTACATAGACAATATTAAAGATGTAGATCCAGTTCTTTTAATGCTCGGAACTTCGGAAGCATGTTTGACAAAAACCGATCGACCGACGAAATGAAATTACAACGATGAACTTTTCAAGCTAGTTCAAGTTTATAATAATGAAAGGTCATTGATGGATTAAAAATCTACTTCGAGATGAAGGTCATCTAAAGCACTTAGATTACTTCGTAAATGAGCGCAATTATTTGGGTTGTGAGTGGAGTCAGGGACTTTTTAGGTGTTTCTTTGTTGCGGTGTGTTCTGTTTAAGTATTTGTTTATTTTCATGTTACTGTTGGAATATTGTTTGGGCGTTTAGTTTTATTGGAGGTCTTTGGTTGTTACATAGTTTTCCTAACATCTTGCTAGTTTTTTATTCTAATATAATTATGCCGTTCAAAAAAATTAAACTTTCCTAGAATTGACCTGGCTAACTCGATGAGAGTCCTATTTCTCCTTTCAACAACCCCATTTTGTCGAGGGGTCCTTGTAGGTGAAAAGTTTTGAGAAATGCCTTTTGTTTCACAAAATGTTTCTAACACATCATTCATGAATTCAGTGCCATGATCACTTCTGAGTTGTTTTACTAGCTGACTATTTAGATTTTCCATTCTAGTAATGAAATTTATGATCTCACTAGCAGCTTCATTTTTTGTTTTAAGGAAAAATACCCAAGTATACCTTGAGTATTCATCTACAATTACCAAATAGTACTTCTTTCCACCGTGTACTCACTGGTCCAAAAAGGTCCATATGAAGTAAATGGAAGCAGTTAGTGATGGATGATATTTGCTTATTTTTTAAAGAGGAGCAGTGTTGTTTATCTTTCTCACATGCTAAACAAAGCTTATCTTTGACATAGGTCATATTTGGAAGACCAATGACCATGCCATTTTTAACCAGCTTGTTGATAGCTTTTAGATGCGGATGAGAGAGTCTCTTGTGCCACAACCACTTTTCTTCTGAAGCAGTTCTTGAATAGAATTAGGTGCCAGATTTAGCAGTCTTAATTACCACACAGGTATTCCCATTTCTATTAACATCAAGTACATCACTCCCTGATTTACTTTAAGCAACTCCAGCTTCATGATTAAACAACACTTTATTCTTGGAATCACATAATTGAATTAACTGATACTAAACAAATTATGCTTCAAACCTGTAACAATACCACCTTTAAACATCACTTTACCATTCTTAAACACTCCATAACCCTTGCACTAGTACAAAAACGGGTACATATGGCGGTGAAAAAGGTCATCTGAAGCGGTGATCTGACCGCCCCTGATACCGGCGCCACGAAAGACCGAAAAGCTTTTAGAGCGGGCAAACGACCGTTTCAAATAACAGCATTTGAAGCGGGTTTAATTAACATTGAAGCGGTTAAAACGAAGCAAAAATGGAGCGATTGTGAATGTTAGAGCGGTTCCTAACCGGCATTATTTTATTATGATTTATTCTCGCCAAATTAATTGGGTCGGTTTTGCAAATGACTTTGGATCGGTTCCTGATCATTATTTTATTACGATTTTTTCTCGAGTTATTTATTGGATCGGTTTGTTTTCCAATTTAGGAGCGGTCACCGGCATTATTTTATTCTGATTTATTCCCGCCAAATTAATTGGGTCGGTTTTGCAAATGACTTTGGATCGGTTCCTGATCATTATTTTATTACGATTTTTTCTCGAGTTATTTATTGGATCGGTTTGTTTTCCAATTTAGGAGCGGTCACCGGCATTATTTTATTCTGATTTATTCCCTCGAAATTATAACGGATCGGTTAGGCGTATCCCAATTTAGGAGCGGTTCGATAGCATATTTATTCAAAAATATAAATCGGTTCGTTTTCCAAATTCGTAGCGGTTTGAAGCATTATTATAATGTAATTAATTCCCTATATAAATCAGTTTGATTCACTCAGCAGCTATATATATATCGTGTTCAAAACCAAAATATCCATCGATTACTAAATTACCAAAACGTACATATTTATGTACATATATATAGATATAGATATAAATGTTGTACAGGTAATATACACATGTTCAAATATCACCTAGCCAGCTAGCTAGCTAGTCGCGCGATCATCAATGTAGCGTTTTGCAAATGCAGCTCCCCAACTAATGATAGACTGGTCCAATTCTTTGGATGTATATTGCCTGTGTGATTTCCAAATCTACATATATAGAAGGACAAACTAGTTATCATTTGATGTGTCCATTATACACAGAACACTAGCAACTACTTAAGGACTTACGTACATTGGCTGGGAAGTTTATTTCCATATTTATAGCAAATTGGAACATGTGTTTCATCATGTAGTAGCCACATTCCCAGCTAGATTGTTGTTGGGGACACTAATTAAAGTTAAAAAGTTAGTTAAACAACATTATTTAATATAATATATATAAACAAGATGTTCGAAACAACTCACATCAATCATTTGCCAATTCCATTTCCTGGGTGAATTAGTCCTAATCAGATATTTAATATTATTAAGTTAGTACAGTTACAAAAACACATGGGTATAGTTGAGGATTTTTACATATTGAAAAGTTTAGGACTCTTACTCTTCTACTCTTTTTGTCAGAGCATAAGATCCGGGTACCTTCCCCTTCTTCATGGAATCCACAATGTACCCAGTGTGTTCAACTTTATCAATTATGAACAGGACCCAATGTTGACTACCAACATGTTTAAACATTTTAGTATAAATATTGATTAAAACAATATAGCAGATATAGATATAATATACTGTAATACGTACTGATGGTAATAGGGAGCAATAAAATATTGTTTGTCACTGTGAAGATCAAACTGCTGTGAGATGTGTTTAATGACATCCGTGTAGGCAAAAAAGTCTTCACAAACACTAAATTGAATAGCACTCGGTGATAAGAACGCACATTTTGTTTGAATCCCCGTCTTCAAGCGTAACTCAAACAAGTACCTAAAATCAAAATATGCTGAATTAAACTATTAAAGTATTTGTAATAAATCACAAATTTTCTTAATAGAATATATATATACATATTAACATACATACATCGCAAACCAATAAATTATGCTGATATCTAGCCATTCATTTGTCATCCACATTAGCAGCCCCTCATATCCAATCCATTCCCGCTGTGAATCCGCATACATATTGTGTGGCGGATCAAGCGGAATGAAAGGAGACCCAGCCATCAATTCCCGAAATCGCTCACCCAGTCCCCTGATTTCAGCCGGCCTCTTGTCCAGCTTCAATTCCATATTGCAAATTCGCGTGGCCAGTTCAACTTCACGCTTTGATAATTCTACAGGTCGCAGTGGTGAAAATGGTGGTGGCAATGGGCGCTACATTAACAAAGTATCAGATTATATGGCAATAATATACTAATATACATCATATACGTAAACCATATAGAAAAAAAACGCACATATGCATCTTCTGCAGAAAATGGTTGGCTGCTACGGGGGAAAGGTTGTGAAGTCCTGTTACATGTGGAGACGCGGGGTGACGCTTCACTTGGAGGCTACAGTACGTATTATTACAAAAATTATTGAAAAATGTATAAACATAAGACATATATTTACATCATTATTTAGCTTAAGAAATTACCGGCGAGTGACATGCCTCGTCATAGAGTGTTGTCGGCTTGGCACTCCTAAAGTCGTGTGGTGACTCCTCGCGGCCAAGCTACATTTATTAACGGTAACTTTTAAAAGAAGCGTGACCATATTGAATACATTTTTTAAAACAAGTAAAAGAGTCGTGTGGCGACATATTGCAGACAAGATACATTTATAAAAACAGTTATCTCATCTCAATAAAGTATATATATTACAATATACAGATTAACACACTTTTATATTAAATACAAATGAATATAAACCTTGATAGCGGTGCGAGGCCATTGAATAAATTCACTTTTTGCTTGGCCTAGAAGAGTGATTCCCTCCTTAGGAATTGGAATGCCAAGGAAATCAAAACCTTGTTCTACGGTGTCAACTTGAACAAACACATGACCCGGCACTAGTCCTTCCTTGTGAGCCGGATGTGTCATCCCCCTCGCCCAGCTAGTATCATGAGTACCATATGGCATCATAATCTGACATGGAGCAGAGGCCTGTAAAAGGATAAGTATATTACATTTTTATAGTATATATTAAGATATATATATATATATATATATATATATATATATATATATATATATATATATTTACATACATAATGTGTTTAACATGTAAGGAATTACCTCGTCCTCATCAGACCAGTCGGATGATCCATCTGATGCAGAAGACAAGAAGCGTTGGTCAGCCTTGAGAATCTTCAGGTCTTCTGTAATTCTAGCTAATTCAGCTCTACAATTTTCTAACGCCGTTGCAGAAACTAGTTTATCATCCTGAAACCGCTCAGTGAAGGACTCAAATTCCTCAAGTGTGAGTGCTTTCCTTTTTTCACCCTTCTTCCTATGTCCAAGGGCTTTTTTACTACCAACGACACTGGACACCGCTTGAGTCCTTCCCCCGTGTTCTTTTCCCTTGTACCTTGTTAGGGAATCTTCTCCCCTCTCATCATATGTACCATCATTCAACATTCTTCTCTCTGTTGTCAACTGTTAATCAATGAAATATATATTGACGTGTTATAACATATTTAGTAACAAAAGTTAGTAGCGTAGTACGCATTTAATATATTACCAAATCTTCTGCTACACTTTTAAGATACTCGGCCATAACTTGAAACCGCATTTTCTTGCCCTCCCGTAGTCTGGCATAAAGATATAAAATAGAATGCTCTGCCTTTAGTTTTGCTAGAACTGGGTATTGTTTATGTATATTGACTTTGTTCTTGTAATAAAACTCTCTCAGTCCAGCATATCCCAATCGACCTACACGGGCAGGATCCGTGTTCATAGCCGCACTTGCCTTGGCTTTCTCACTTTTTGCCTTCACATATGAGAAGTAAAAAAATTACTTGTTAGTGACAGTTTTAATCAAAATCATTCCTACTTAATCATTGGAAGCAACGGATGCAAACATGTTCTATAAATACCTTGAATTCTTCCGTGGTCCTCGACTCAACAAATCTTGGCCACTCTTCCTTATTCAAATAGGAATATTTTTCAAAGGGGTCTACATCCTTAGCAGCAAATTGAGTGGTAAGCTCACTTTTAAACTTCCTCCAAATTTTATTTACCTTCCTCATATGTATACCTTTGTAGTTATCATTTGGTATGTTCCAATAACTTTTTGTTACGTCCCATAATCGATTTAACATTTGAGGAGTCACTTTTGTATGGTCATCATGTGGAACTTCCTTAGTGTTCCAGTCCAAATAGTAAGGAATCTGTACTCTAATCTCTGTACCAAACCATGAGGTATAATCTGGCCTATTAGCTCCTACAGGTTCTCCTTTCTTGGTGAACTCAATGAAATGGTTTGGATCGTGAGTGTAGTCATTACCCTTTGCAGCCCCTCGTCTTTTGCCTACCATTTTGTTTATAATAACCTACAAAAAATTATCTTAATTATTACAATTACAACATTCAACGAACCTTAACTAAATCATATTATGGATCATGAATATATATATATATATATATATATATATATATATATATATATATAAAATACAACAATAAATAACATAAACAAGAAAAAGTAACAAAATGTGGACGGTCAATTGAATTCTTTTCTTTTATACTGTACATAGAATAGATCGATTCAATCAATTCAATTCGAGTCAAATACAGACAAATCTTATTTACATTACATACAGGCATTAAATACTCTTTTATACAATTATACATACATTCAATTCAACTCGAAAACATGAGAAACAATTAAATGCTGATACTTTACAGACAAAGTTCTTTACATATACACGTGTGACTAATAATCTAATATGGAGTATATACGAAGTATTTAAGAAATAACACATGTACGTGTGTGGACCACAGACATGAAAGATCACAACAGATCGGATATCACTTTTCCAATTCATATACTATTCGTTAAGTTTTTGTACAATCAATGTGAGACAAAGATACCTTACATATGGACACGTATTGCCAACAACATTAACATATATAGATACATCAAAGAGCATGTATGGACCACAAACATACATATATATATACACATATGGACCACTGACGTTCATTCTTAAATGTGCATCACTTGTTATCGAACAAACTGCATTTTATTTATAGTTCTAAAGGTTAATCAATTTAATTTATATCACCCCTATATCCATGTATTATATTATTAACAAATTTTAGGATTAATTAATCATCGAACTCCATAATATTTGTAGAAATACATATTAAGAACTTTAACGGAAGATAAGTACCCTTATATAGAGAACTAAGAATCGGAAGCGAAGTGGAAATCGCCGGCGTACAACAATGGAAGAAGATAGATTGAAATGTGCATCGGTCACAAGTGAGTATATATATAATTAATAAGGGAGGCTTTGTAGAGCTTTTTAAAATGTTTTGAAGGAATTTGAAATGAAATTTGAAACATTTGAGTGAAAATTTTCAAATATAATGGAGCGGTTAAACACACAGACCGCTTCGTAAGAGACTAAATAACCGCTCTAAATAATACGATAACCGCCACGCTTGTCGACGAAATGAGGAGTGAACTAGTGACGTCGAACATTGGCGGGAATGGGAATAATATAATAATATATAATAATACAAAATTGGAGCGCACATTTGTGGCGGTTTACAACATAACTTTATCAAAAAAAAAAAAATATATTTGGATCCGATATTGTACAATTGTACAGTACATACTTGCATACCGTTTATTTAGCACACTAGATCCCTGTCAATGGGGCGGGGCAGGTCGGATCTTGACAAGATCCAATGGGTCATAAGATCCATTTATATGGGTCTTGATCTAGCCCATTAGTTATTGGATCATGATCCGATTCAAGATCCAACTAAATTAGTGGATCTATATCTGGGTCGACCCATCTAATGTAAAATTTTCTTTGAAGCTCTAGGGTTAATAATAGTTAAATCCTCAAAGTTTCACTTTTTTTTTCGTTTAAACCACTAAAGTATTTTTCTAATGATTTAACCCTCTAAGTTTCAATATTTTGGTGATTTAAGCCTAAAGTTTGATTATACTTCAACATTTTAATGGTTTAATCCCTAAAGTTTATCTTTTATAATGATTTAACCCTTTTAAATTTTTCTAGCTAGTTTAATCATCAAACTTTTAAAAATTTAATGGTTTAACTCTTCAAAGGGTTAAACCATTAAGTCAATGCAAACTTGAAGGATTAAATCATTACATAAAAAATTAAGTGGTTAAAGTGAAAAAAAAAAGTGAAACTTTGAGGATTAAACCATTATTAACACTTTCATCAGAAATCTAAGTTCTGTCCTGAATATACCTCTAATCCAAAACTGTTGACTAACCATTTTTACCGACATCTGAATTGAGCACCTTAGGCGTATCCCACATCAGCCGTGGACATGAGGGATGATGGGGCTTATAAGGGTAACAAGGCGCTTAAATGACACAATGCGTTTTGGGACCACAGGTGGTAGATTGTCGCAGGAGTACGGCTGTTAAGCGTGCTCGAGCGAGGGCAATTTCCAGGATGGGTGACCTCTGGGAAGTGCGGTCGCCAAGAGCAAAGGCGTGTGCCTACGGGCAAAGCGGACAATATTGTGTCATGGTAAGCGGGTTGTTCCGGTTATGGTATCAGAGCAACTCATGTGCCGTCGGGATGGTGGGGCAAACATCATCGAGAACGATGAGTCTTTGGGGTCGGGGGTGGGGGGTGAGCACCTTAGGCGTATCCCACATCGGCCGTGGACATAAGGGATGCTGGGGCTTATAAGGGTAACAAGGCGCTTAAATGACACAACGCGTTTTGGGACCACATGTGGTAGACTGTCGCAAGAGTACTGCTGTTAAGCTTGCTCGAGCGAGGGCAATTTCTAGGATGGGTGACCTCCTGGGAAGTGTGGTCGCCAAGAGCAAAGCCGTGCGCCTGCGGGCAAAGCGGACAATATTGTGTCATGGTAAGCGGGTTGTTCCAGTTCTAGATCCACTAATTTAGTTGGATCTTGAATTGGATCATGATCCAATAACTAATGGGCCAGATCCAGACCCATATAAATGGATCTTGTGACCCATAAGGATGTTAATAGAATATTACAAAAGTAAAAGGACTAACTTGAGAAAAAGCACAAAACATAAGGACGACCACTGTAATTAAACAAGTAAGAGGATTGAGAGTAGGTAAATGAAAAACCACAAGGACGGAAAAACGTAATTTACCCTAATACAGGAGTAATATCGTTTTAATTAAATGCAAATTTACAAATGACGACACTAGTTAGAGGTGTTCTTTTGGATGGATCGGATTTGATATATAAATCTATTTTGCTTTTGATTCTCAAAATGTTAACTCAATCCATCCAAACAATGAAACAATTAACAAATCCGAAT
Source organism: Helichrysum umbraculigerum (assembly GCA_949592205.1). Taxonomy (NCBI): domain Eukaryota; kingdom Viridiplantae; phylum Streptophyta; class Magnoliopsida; order Asterales; family Asteraceae; genus Helichrysum; species Helichrysum umbraculigerum. Next base: position 77,097,685 of record CATIUR010000003.1, read on the forward strand.
TAAACCGAACCAAATTACTATTTGGAAGTCCGGATTGGTTATAAACTTATTAACCATTTGTTTTTTTTTCGTGAATTGCATAGGTGTATCGTACGTTTTGACTCGTGAAAGGGTAATGTCATAAGCGATATCAATGGTTATCGATAATCATGTACTCATGTTGCATTGAGGGTTTATATATATAAATGTGGAGTTGGTGTTTTATATCCGAACTTAAGCTTAAATTATATATTCAATGATCTATATTAAATTATTAACATACCAATCATATAATAAGGTTTCATGTATAAAAAATAATTAAAAAATATTTAACTTTCACTTTGAATTGATAGATAAATAAAAGTATTACAGATGAGCATTACATATACAATTATTACTATTTGGTTTATTTGGATAATCCGGTTCTAATACTGAGGGTACAAAACCAATCCAAAAACCGAATTACTAATTTGGTTTTCGCCCGATCTGATCAAAAAAACCAAATTGTCCAATCCGCAAACCGAATTACAAATATTACCATTTGGATAATAATCCGGTTATATCCGAACTGTGAACACCCCTAACACTAGTTAGCAGCTTGTGCTTTGCTTCTTTCTACTCGATCCATCGCCAATATATATGCTTAGCGCTGCTCCTCATGACTTAGTTTTTTAATTAGCTGTCGTTGAAAACTTGCTCGATAAGACAATCAAGGCAATCTTCTACTTAATTAGTTTTTTAATGAAAAGTGTACTTAAAACGTACAACATGCGAAGTTCCATAAGATGTCACATGTCTACTGGAGACATGATTGAGGTCCATGCTGGACGGGGATTTTGAAGATTAAGAATTTTTTTTAAAAAAGAAGAACAAACATGGAAGACAAAACATATGAATGTCGTCACCATTCCGTTTATCTTAACCCATTTGAATCATTATGAAAAGAAAGGGTTTTGAGAAACGGTTTTGGATGAACGACATTTTTGCTCATGTTCCCTCTCTAACAAGGTGTTTGTTTCACAAACTCGGCATCAAAAGGCCTTGAAAGACCGCGAAAAGCATAAACATTATTGAAACTCAAACCGAAACTGTGGCCCAACTTGTGTTGAACTTTAAAATTTATGATATTATATCCAAAAATGCACACTAACACTTAGGCCTAGTTCGTTTTGAACTTCAAATGATACAAAATTCACAAAAAATGCACACCAACCGTTGGGAGAGATGAGGAAAACAAATTGTGTTTATAACTGAGAAATTGCACTTGCGTGTAACTCCTTTATAAACACGCTTTCTTAACAACGTTCCTACAGTTGGTCGGAGTTTTTTGCGAGGATATTAAAACTGAGAAATTGCAGTTGCGGATATTATATCATTAAATGTTAATTCTTTGTAGTAAAGATGTTCACAAAAAGGGAAAGGGTAATGCTTCATGTTGTTTCTTTATTGGATAAAGAGGACAAAAGTTAACCCCACTACTTTATATAATTGTGTAAAGTGTAAATTGGAGTTTTGGGATGATACATGCCCGGCTTTATGTGCTTTTATTTATACTCCGTAATAATTACTAAGCTATTGATAGCCTCACCAACCAAAAGTACGTGGATATAGTATTATACGGAGTATATATATATATGGTGTATGCTCCATCTTTATCTTTTTTTGGATATTGATTTGCTCAAGTATTAATTTCCAACCTCGAACTACTCGCAAAGTCTTATCAATATTGAGGGTTTCAAATGGGTATACTATAGTATTCGCCATCTGTTTACTGACAGAGTGCCAGTGTGCAACACTGCAACAGTGCAACTAGATATGCAAGTGCAAGCTAGCAACAACATATTTGAAGCGGTTAATGCTAGCCGGTCCAAACTAGTATGTGGAGTAATTGAGTAACTATATATTACTCCGTATTACTACGTAATAGAAATAGAATCTTATATACTCCAACAAATAAATATATAAATAATATAAATTATATATAGGAAACATGGTTATGACATCATTAATAATTTACACCAAACTTAATTATTCAATTGAGTCCCTCTATTTTAGTTAAATTAAAATTAAGACCTTTATTTTAATTAAACAATCAACACCCGGGTGTATACACGGGTTTGAGATCTAGTTACATATGAGAGTATGACGACAGACTATGTATCATGTACACCCTACACGTATATATATATATATATATATATATATATATATATATATATATATATATATATATATATATATATATATATACATAGAATTATTAATTATAGTTATGTCGTTAACCTCTATTAATCAACATCTTAAATCGATTTACCCGCCTCAAATACTATCAATAGGGTCGGTTTATTCTTTATTGTTTATAACTTTGTTTATATATGACGTTTGTCCACGGCACAAATTATATATGAGCGCTTATACTTGGGGCGGTTTCATGTACGAATCCAAAGTTTGATTACGGAGTATATATTATTATCATCTCTTATAAATATATACATACACAATACACATAAGGTTCACTTTTCTCATCCAAACCCTAAAATATGATTATCATGTTCCCAAATATCATCATCAAATTCCTTTTTCTTGATCACATTTTTCACAACCAAGGTAACAATACGTATTCCCTCTCAACCGCGATTTCTTTATTTAAATCCATCTCTGGAGTTTACTCGGTAGAAATTATATTTAGGGGTCTAATGCTTTGGACCCAAAACAGGGAGTAAGCGTCCTAAATACCCATGGTTTGTTGTGCCCGGCAGACATAATCAAGAAAGAAGGAAACGATTCCCCAAAACCATAATCATTAGGTGTTGGTTACTTCTTGATGTTGAAATCATAATAAACACTTCTAGTTTTGTCTGTAATGTACGTCCCGATAGTCTTAGCCTGGTGTATGTTTAAAAAGGAAACCATCTAATTTGTTGTTGTATCTTCATAGCATAGATGCATCACTAATTGTATATATGTATATGTGTACACGTTTGAGAAGTCGTGTTCTTCAACTTGTCCTCTGATGGCCCGATCTAGATGTTAAAAAGATTGCTACTCCGTATGTGATATAGTACTAGCTATTTGAATAAAATAAAATAGTTATGTACTTATGTACGATTATTGTTTTTGTTAAAAGATTTATGGATCCAAAATGGAGTATATAAAGTCATAAACACTATTTTAGTCAAAGAAGCTTAAGATTTTCATTTATCACGTCGACATAAAAAATTCATTTATTTCGAATAGACCATGGTTCACCCAAAGTCCAAACCCAACCGTGGTTGACAATTTGACCCTATTAGTCTATTACCCAAGGTTAACTTGTTCACTTTTTGGTTGCGCTCAAATTTAATATATATATATATATATATATATATATCATGCTCGTTAATTACAAGCTTTAAAAGAACCCAGACACCCGCCCCAACTAGTTACATACAAATACAAAAAAACGCTTCACTAGTCGATCTAAACCGCCCCAACGGGTAAATAAAAGTTGGAAAGTTTGATGGCATTCATTTCAGAATTTAATGTTGTCGATTTATATATCTGCCCTCGTTATAATATAAATACACGTACACATGCACATAATAAGGTCACTTTTGTATTTAAATTAACATCCAATGTCCAAATACTAATTCTTTTTTGTCCCCATCAACATTCAAAAAAGGGAAAAAATATATATATTTCGCCAAGTTTTGTTTTTGTCTATCAGACATAAAAGTATCAACGACATACTCTTAGCAACCACGATTTCACTGTTTAAATCCTTCCGAAGGTTTTTCATACCCTTGCGTTTTATGTCGAAAAACCTCAGGGGTAATGTGTTGAACCAGATATATGATAAATCAAAGGAAGAAAAAGAAATGTGGAGATGGGTCTAGGAACTATTTACTATATGAAGATGCTGAAAGCTATCCATGCCCACTTTCTCTTTCAAAGTTCATTTTCTTTATCATCTTTTTTCCCCAACAAAACTTTCAATACTCTTTTGCTACTGCGATTTCCCTGTTTAAATCTTTTGCCATATGTAGTTTTATTCAGTCACGTTGACGTGCTCCCGGCTTCCTTTGGCCACAATCATAATATTGGGCATCGACAGACAGACCCACTATTATGATACAGAGCAACTACAAATGGCTTATAACCTCAACATCTCAGTTAGTATATACGGAGTGTATTCATTGCCTAAACATCCCGATCAACATGTAAAAGAATTGCGAGAAGATGGCGGAATCATTCAATTCAATTTGTACGTATAGCTCGTGGGCTACTAAGTTCGAATTTTGTAAATCTTAAATTGTGTTATATATAAAATTTCATCTGGTTGTTTTTATTATCTTTGTTTTAAAATGTAAAAGAAATAAAATAAATACATAATATATACGGAGTATAAAATTTCGAAAGCATCTGGTTGTTTTTATTATCTTTATTGTAAAATGTAAATGAAATAAAATAAATACATAAATAAACCATTAAACCAAGTTGGAGTACTTGCACAATACACAATACACAACCTGCTCCAAAAGTTTAAACCATTATACTACTATCTAGATACATTTTGTCTTACACAATACACAACCTGCTCCAAAAGTTTAAACCGTCCCAAATAAGGTAGAGTCCAACGTGTAGTACAATATAATACTCCTGATTAAGGTATAGTACAATCCTCTATGATAGAGTAACAAACTAACAATATAATAATTAATCTACATAATCACCACGTACTCTCTTTTAATCTCCAACGGACTTAATTCCATCACTCTTTCTTACAAACAATCCATACGAATAGTACGATATATCTTCAACGGACTTCTGTGATGCTAGCTAGTACACTTCACTATGCTCTTGAAAAATATGTTTGATGCTTTTAGAACATTTACATGAAATGTTGTGTTGTAAGTTTGCAACTGAATAGAGTGGCAGAAGGTGGATTATACATATATTTTTTTGTATAAGAATCACCATAACCGACAATATTGTATTTAAATTTACCCAGGCGAATTTTTTTATAAAAATTGATTTACATATAGACGAGAGAGAAGGAAATAGCTTGTGGAATGTAAAGTTTTTTACAATCTCTTTACTAAAGTATATCAACCTGCTTAGTTAAAACTTTTATTCATTGAATTCATCACCTTTTCTATGGGATAAAAAAAGCCTTTCGTTGAATCAGAATTCACACGGAAAAAAATAAAGTAACGAACATATCCCGACATTGACAACAAAACAAGTTTCAAGCAAATGGCTGGTATCTTTGTAAACAAAGGACCAGATCTACTGGATTGTCCAATATGGTCTAGAAGAACCATATGCTTTGTTGTACTTCCGTCATTGAGATTTGATACGGATATGTTCGACAGAAGATTTAAACAGGGAAATCACGATCGTAAATGAATACTGTTCGGAAAGTAGATCACGAAAAGGTGAATGAAAATGAAACTTCCTCATTTTGTTGTTTGTATGCAAAGGGACTGCCAAAGCTAAAGGCTATTTATAAACCGGGTACAACGAGCGAGTTCCCTTTGAAATTATGCCAACTCCAAATTCCAAACTACTCGCTTCTCAATGCTAATTGAATGACTTGAAATTATATTTGACTGTTTCTACAAGGCCGTGTAATACACTGTATTAAATTAATAATAGAGCGGTTGAAATTCATCTGAATCGGTTTTTGATATATTCATGAATAATGGAGCTGTTATTAATACAAGAGCTTGTTGTATTCTAAAATCTAAATCGTGTTCGACCGCTACTAAAACTAGAACCGCTCCAGATACTTTTAATATTAATAGTAATAATAAAATAATAATATTTATTTATACACGATTTTCAAGATATTTGAATTCAATGCGTATACAACTCCCAGTTACCCTGCGTTTTTTTCTATGCCAATTTTGATTTAACTGATGACTGTTGAATAAAGAAAGTCTTCAGGCATTAATTACAGAATCAAAATAGGCATAGAAAAAAACGCCGGGTAAGTTGTATAGGCATTGAATTCAAATCTCTTGAAAATCGTGTTTAAATATGAGTTGCAACTTTTTCGTTCTCCAAAAAAGAAAAAGATCTTATGCTTTAAGTGATTGTAAAGTCTATCTCTCTTTCTTGTACATTTGGTTAGTAGATACTCAAGATCTTGACTATTTTGAGACTTGAGAGAAGGAAAAAGTATCTGGAGCGGTTATAATGTTATTAGCGGTTTGAATCTAGAAATTCTTCCTGGCATTAAAATGCTAAATCAAAATTGGCATAGAAAAAAATGTATCTGAACTCTGAAGTCGGTTCTAATTTTAGTAGCGGTTTGAATTTAGAAATTCTTCCTGGCATTAATTAAAATGCTAAAAATCAAAATTGGCATAGAAAAAAATGCAGGGTTAGTTGTATAAGCATTGAATTCAAATATCCTGAAAATCGTGTTTGAAAATAAATAAATACCTATCTGGAGCGGTTCTAATTTTAGTAGCGGTTTGAATCTTGAAATTATTCATTCCTTGCATTAAAACTGAATCAAAATCGGCATAGAAAAAAACCTATCTGGAGCGGTTATAATTTTAGCGGCGGTTTGAATTTAGATCTTTGTTTTAAGGCGGGTAGTTCGTAAAACCGCCACTTGAATGTGAATTAAATAAATTTTAAATTACATTTAAATGAATTTTAAATGTGAATCAAATAACATATTTAAATGCTTAAGTGTTGAATAACATATTTAAATGAAAATCAAGTAAATTTTAAGTATAAAAGATATAAAAAATAAAGGTGAAATATAATTTGGAAATAATATATGATTTTTCATTGATACTTATATCAAAACAATATTAAAATACATTTATATATTTATGGAGTAAATATTTATGGGGTTACATTTGTATCAATCAATACAATTCAATTTTCGCCAAAAAAATAAATAATAATTATGAGATATTAAATTGTATTTACAATAAATTTTCAAAAGTTGAGATTATTAGTTAGAAGGGTATAATAGTAATTTACTATTACTTCTTTTAAGATAATGTCTCCAACTTTATATATATATATATATATATATATATATATATATATATATATATATATATATATATATACATATATATATATATATATAACATATATTAAGTAACAATCTATGCAGTATGCGACTATACGCCATGAAGCACTCAACTTTTCATTTCCTTTTTCATTACCCTTTTTACGATCCTCCTTCGGCGATTTGTCCAACAAATTATAATATATATTCGTTCCCAACTGCGATTTCCCTGTTTAAAATTTTAAGTGCGTCATTTTGACTCACTTGAACCACCATTTGATTGCATGCAACGGGCTCTTTGTCTGGTGGCAACCGCGATTTCTCTGTTTAACATATCTCGATCGGTAGCTGCCATTGTCAATTTGCCACATATCATGCTTCTTTTCAAATCTTTCTTTTTCTTCTCCTTGATCTATGTTGGGAGCGCCGGAGCGGTTTATACAATGGCTCTTTTCGTCCCAATTTTATTGTCCTCAGACAAAAAAAAAAAAAACACGGCGCACAGTACTTAACCAACCCTTTTACTTTTTCCTTTTTTGGTAATATGACAGTGTACCCTCTACTTTTTACCCATTTTTTATACAGTAAGAAAGAACGTTAATTAACTACTTTTTCTTATCTATTTATGGAAGCTGACAATAAAATGGGGACATCGGTCAAACTATCAAAGCCTCAAAGTAATACTGGACTATAAATATGGAACAGAAAGAGTTGATCGAAGACCTAGCTATAACTAGTTTGTTGTTTTTGGCTCAGATACATTATTATTTTGGATAAAGCTAGCAGCATGCAGGTTCAATTCATACAAAAGTTTTTGGTTCAGATCGATCTACTCCCTATCATACTTGTTGTGGAACTGCAGATCGAGTTATGTATAGTAAATTGATGATTGATGATATGTTTAAAGATTGTTATCGTGTTTCGTGTGTCATTTTAAGTCCTACATTTTAGATTTTTTTGAACTGTAAATATATATTCTTGAAAGGCGTATACACCCATATGCAAAAATGTGTTATGTACGTCGTTGTAATTGTTATGTTATCATCTACTATATGTTTTTTTTTTTAACGGCAAAAAGAGGAACGGGAAGGGAGCTTCGGCTCCACCATCACCCCCTAAACCCGCACCCCACAAATATATTAATAACTCAAGCTAGCAAGATGCTAGAATTACAAAGGTACCAACAATCTACTACATGTACGTTTTCGTCTACTACAACGAAACCAAACAAAATGACCCCTAAGTTACACCACCAATACCAAATGACCCCTGACCGTACAACTACAACGAACGGCGTTGTAATTTTTATTTTTAAGTGTCGTTAATGTTGGTAATTACTTAATAATAAACATTACAACCATTCCCATAAGCACACAAATGCAACAAATGTAAACATGATTTCTACACTTTAACATTTTGACTTCTTCATCCAAATCAGAGAGCAACTTACGGTAATCCACAGCATCATTCTTCAATTCTGCAATCTTGTGTTTGTAAAACTCGATCTTTGGATCGGGATCCCACCAATGAAAAAAACCACAGTTCTCTCTTTCCTTATAATTTGGGCAGCCTAAAAACCTTCGACGCGGGTTGGTTTCGGTCCAAGATGTCCACATACCACTCACATCCCCACATTTTCACAATACACGAACTCGATTTATCAAATCTTCACTCTCCCAACCCGTTTTTCTTATGTTTCTAGAACTAGAAACCTCAGTTGAAGAACGCGAGGTGTTCACCATTGAATGTCGAAAATAATTGGCCTTGTAATAAACAACAATGAAAATATATACGGAGTATATTATGGAGTATATTATATATACATATATACACAGTATATTATTACTATTTTATATATATAGAACCCTCACAGTGAAGTCTTTTGTTTTTTTTTACTTTTAAATTTAACTGGATCAACATTAACCGCTCCAAAGATAACAGAAAACCGATTTAACAGGTCATCATTTTTAATAACAATAACTCATAATAAGTGATGCTCCAAAATGAACACCGCTCCTTAAGTTACTAATAACCGATTCAACTTTTGTGTAACCGTTCCAAGTGACAACATTGAGAATTTTTTCCCGCCAACGCATGAGATAGAACTAGAAGTCATCATCTTCTCTGCATCCATATTAATTACTATCCGGCGCTCTGCTCTCCATTAAAAAATCTTTTTACATTAACCGCTCCAAAGATAACAGAAAACCGATCCAACAGGTCATCATTTTTAATAACAATAATAGTCAATAACTCATTAAGTGTAATGCTCCAAAATGAACACCGCTCCTTAAGTTACTAATAACCGATTCAACTTTTGTGTAACCGTTCCAAGTGACAACATTGAGTATTTTTTCCTGCCAACGCATGAGATAGAACTAGAAGTCATCATCTTCTCTGAATCCATATTAATTACTATCCGGCGCTCTGCTCTCCATTAAAAAATCTTTTTACTTAGATATCTCACCAACAAAATTAAACTCTACCTTCATTGAATTGGATCATTGAAAGCCCCTACAAGTTACAACATTAGAGTAGACCTCGAGATCTTGTTAATTATCAAGGTTTGATTTTCAGTTTTGTTCTGTTTATTTTTTGTGTATGTATTTTAGTACCATACTTATTATATATATATATATATATATATATATACTATACAAAGGTTCTTATAACTATATATATGTAAAAATGTATAGTTATAATTATATTTTAATAGAAACAGCAAGTTAATTTATAATGGTTTGGTAGTTTTAATAATTTAATTTCTTGCTGTTCCTAAAAAAAACACTTTATAATATGAAAGCTAGAGAGATTAATTTCGGAAATGCGATCCCCGTTTGGGAGTCCTTTAGTGAATTGACTATGTAAGAAAAAATCATCGATCATTTGATTCATTTCCTCTTAAACTTTCAGATGGACCGTGAATGGATGTATAACACATTGCGGTCTTCATTAGAGTATGTGAGTGGCGTGGAACAATTTCTTAGATTTGCGGAATATAATCGTGAGATGAATGGAGAGGGTGATATTTTGTGTCCTTGCATAGATTGTAGAAATTTTAAGAGATTTAGTGATACTAGTGTAATTGAGTCCCACTTGTTTCAACGTGGGTTTGTACAGCTGTATACTTGTTGGTCAAGACATGGTGAACCAACTGTTGTTGAAAGTTGTTCATCAACTCGAGTTAATTACAACGATGCTTCATATAACTACAATTTCGATGACAATGCGCAAGTTGAAGTTGAAGACAATGCTCAAGTTGAAGTTGATGACGACAATGCTCAAGTTAACAACGATCAAGACGAATTGCACCGACTTTTTGAGCAATCTGAAAAACCATTGTATGTCGGTTCCGAATTTTCCAAACTTTCTGCTGTGATGAAATTAATGAACTTAAAAGCAAACTATGGTTGGAGTGACATGAGTTTCACAAAGCTACTAGTTCTTTTGCATCAAATGCTCCCCGAGGATAACGAGTTACCTGTTTCGTTGTACCTCGCAAAGAAACTGATGTGTCCAATGGGATTAGAAATCGAAAGGATAAATGCATGCCCGAATGACTGTGTATTGTACAGAAATGAGTATACACAATTGAAGACGTGTCCCGTTTGTGCTACACCTAGGTACAAGCGGAAAAGAGGAGCAGAGGAAGAGGAAGAAGTTGAAGGATCAAAACATGGCCCGCCTGCAAAATTATTGTGGTATTTGCCTATAATACCAAGATTGAGACGATTATTTTCAAACAGGAATGAGGCAAAATTGTTGCGTTGGCATTCCGATCAGCGTAAAAACGATGGAAAATATAGACATGTTGCTGATTCACCTCAATGGAGAAATATCAACAATATTTATAAAGAATTTGGTGCAGAAATTAGAAATTTACGGTTTGGTCTTAGTTCAGACGGAATCAATCCATTTGGAAGCCTGAGCAGTCGCCACAGTACTTGGCCTGTTCTTCTATGTGTTTACAATCTTCCACCATGGTTATGCATGAAACGTAAATACATCATGATGTCATTTTTAATTCAAGGCCCCAAACAATCGGGTAATGACATTGATGTTTATTTGGCTCCTTTAATTGACGACTTGAAAACTCTGTGGGATACGGGTGTACAAGTGTACGATGCTTATAAGAAAGAGAATTTCCGGTTGAGAGCAATGATTTTTTGCACCATAAATGATTTCCCCGCATATGGAAATTTGTCTGGTTACTGTACGAAAGGGAAACTGGCGTGTCCTAATTGTGAAAGTGATACACATGCAAGGTGGTTAGATAACTGCAAAAAGACTGTTTTCATGGGGCATCGCAGATCGCTTGAAAGAGATCATGCGTATCGTAGCATGGATACTCAGTTTGACGGGACCACTGAGCAGAGAACTGTACGGACACGTTTTACCGGACATGAAGCACTCTCGAAAGTTGTAAATAAAAAGATAGTTTTTGGCAAAGGAATACCGTTGCAGAAAGGTTCATGGAAAAAGAAGTCCATCTTTTGGGATTTACCTTACTGGAAGGATTTGGAGGTTCGACATTGCCTGGATGTCATGCACATCGAGAAAAACGTTTGTGATAGCTTGATAGGCTTATTGTTGAACATTCCCGGAAAAACAAAGGACGGGATTAATGTACGAAAAGACATTGAGGCATGGAACATTCGGCCCGAGCTTTGTCCAAAGCTCAACGCTGATAAAAAGCGCACCTTTCTCCCACCAGCAAGCTATACATTGTCGAGAACAGAAAAAAATTTTTTTTGTGAATGCTTGCATGGTATTAAGGTTCCGTCTGGCTATTCTTCGAACATTAAGGGGTTTGTGTCACTAAAAGATTGTAAATTGCTTGGTATGAAGTCTCACGATTGCCATGTTTTAATGACACACATGATTCCTATAGCAATCCGAGGTTTAATGCCCGTCCGCATCCGACACACTATCGCAAAACTTTGCTTATTTTTTAACACGATCCACTCGAAGGTGATTGTACCAACTGAATTAGACAATATGCAAAAAGAGATTATTCTCACGCTCTGTGAACTAGAGATGTACTTTCCGCCTTCTTTTTTCGATGTCATGGTTCACTTAGTGTCTCATATTGTAGGAGAAATTAAGGTTGTTGGTCCCGTATTCTTACGTTACATGTACCCTTTCGAGAGATATATGGGATTCTTAAAGGGGTATGTAAGGAACAAAAAAAAAACCAGAGGGTAGTATTATTGAAGGATACTGTTCCGAGGAGGTGATCGAATTTTGCAATGACTACATGGAAGGTGTAAAGAAGGTTGGCATTCCGATATCTCGACACGAAGGTCTACTTTCTGGCCTTGGGACAAGTGGAGAGAAAGATATATATCCAAGTCGCGATCTTTTACAGCTTGCACACTTTGTAGTCCTAGAGCACATGTCATGTCTTTCTCCCTACATTGCAGAACACATGAGGGTATTACGGGCAACACATGCGGGGAGGGACGATGCCTGGTATAAGATCAAACACAACAAAGAGTTTGCAAAATGGTTGAAAGACATTGTGACCGTAAACTACGGTTAACCGAATGTTACTAAGATAGTGGAAGCGTTTGGAGAAGGCCCAAACTTCAAAGTGAAGGCATATGAAGGATACGACATTAGCGGTTACACATTTTACACCTAAAGAAAAGATGATAAATGCGCGGTGCAAAACTGTGGAGTTACTGTTATAGCATCAACGGTTGAATATGGAAGGGCGAATAATCTCGATAAAAGGATTGAGATTGCCAAAGAATCGTATTATGGTAAGATTCAAGAAATTTGGGAGTTGGATTATCGTTTGTTTACTGTACCTCTGTTCAAGTGTAAGTGGGTGAATAACAGAAGAGGTGCTGTTAAGGTTGACCCTCAATTGGGTTTCACACTCGTCGACCTTTCGACTAATGGCTATGCAGACGAACCTTTCATTCTTGCAAACCTAGCCACCCAAGCGTTTTATGTTGAAGACCCGTCAAACTCAAGATGGCACGTCGTCTTGCAAGGTAAACGACGTATACTTGGTGTCAATAATGTTGTCGATGAGGAAGAATACGATCAGTTCGACGAGTTACCACCATTCTCTGTCGGTATACCTCCGCTCACAAGCGAACATAACGTATGCCTACGAGCCAACAACGACGAAGAAGGAGTGTGGCTTGATAATCCATGAGTTGCTAATTAAAGCATCCATTCCATTCCATTTACAGCAAAAGAAAGCTATATATATTTATCCTAATGGTGGTTACTTCTAATAAGTACAGACGTGGTTTATGATATTTTTGCTATATACTCATGAAGTCTGTGATTGCTTTTATGTTATTGGCGATATATAGTGTAGATGGTTTTGGACATATATTTTTGATTGCTAATGTTTTTGTTTTGGCTGTTGCTGGTCAAAATGTGTAATGTTGGAATTTGTGTTTGCTTGTTGTTGGATCGGTCTACATATAACCGTTGCAAATGTTTTTAATTGTTCGATCGGGTTTACCTACAACCGCTACTCATGGTTCCAACATTGAACATTGAAGGGATTTGAAGCGGGTTTACCATTAATAACCAACAAGAATATAATACACAGATTTCTTCAAACGTGGATCGGTTTAAAAAGGACCGCTACTAATGATACAAACAATTGAAACGGTCATCGATTATAACCGCTACTTATGTTCCTGCATCAAATATAAAATAAAAAATTGCATTTAATTTATTCTTAATTTATTATTAGGTGTCATTTTAATTGGTGTTTAAATTGCATTAAATAAAACATTTATTGCACACGTTTTTCACTTATTATAAATACAAACAATAGGTGATGACCAAATTAATCAATTAAGTGACAAATTAACAATAATATAACAATACGAAGCTACTGTATCCTTTTAATTTCCTCCTTTTTTGCTTAGATCACGTTTTCATCATCATCTATATATTTCATTATCATATTAATTTGGGTCTCCTTTCCGACCGTGATTTCTCTGTTTAAATACTCCGTCTTCTTGTCTGTTTAATCGTTCGATTCGGAGTTAGATACTCCTGTCTTTTATTTGTTACAGAATGAGCACGAAAAGGAATGTCCCAACATGGACCTAAATATATACTGGCTTCAATGTTACCGGGGATTTGCCGCTAAGCGATTCGTTGCTAGGTGTATTAGTAATGTTAACCTTCTAAGATTAGATGATAGCGATGATCACTACATATGATCATCTTTCAAATTAAGTGATGATCGAGTTGAGCGTAGTTGGCATTCAATCATGATAGATCGACTAGATATATAATATATACAGTATGTAACAATAGGTAGATGTATGCTTGTATTGTGACAAGGCAAACAAATCACATATCTTATTTATAGCATTGTAATTGTAATCTTTATATATTGAGAGGTGATCAATAAAAAAATCAAGGGATTTACAATCCTACGAATCATTTCTATATTTTTTGATTTTTCATTAACATTTGCCATTAAATTATCAACATCATATCTACTAACATTTATTATCGACATACTAAAAAAAAAAGAAACAACAAGAGAAAAATAATAATTAACATCATATCCAAAAAATGATCATTCTTAAATACCTTTATCAACATAGATATAATAATTCCCTTCTCTTTAGGCTGTTTGCTACTCGCGAGAAAAGTAAATACATTTGTTACTTGCGACGCAAGTAGCAAACAGCCTATGGAGAACGGAACAACCAAACCTACAATGATAATGATACAAGGAAATGACATTTAAGAAAGAAACATCAAAAGACGTAAATAAACCAACACACCTTTTCTATTATTTCCGATGTGGGATGCAGAGTGTATATATATATATATATTTTACACTTGTGTTTGGGCTTTCATCTTCTCGATCTGTCTATCACAACTTCAAGATTATTAAGCCCATTAAGGCCCATGCACACGTTTCTTGTGGGTCGGTTTACTGACAACCGCTATAATTGGCTCCGAATATTTTCTTGGGTATTTTTTCCCGGAATAAATATTGTTAATTTTGAATCGGTTTTGTTAATAACCGCTACTAATGGAGGATAGCAAATGTAGCGAGTAGACTTGACCGCCACAATCATGATTAATTAAAGCGGTTTAACATAAACCGCTACATTAGCATTGTTGGGACCCCACGGTAAGACGGATAAACCGCTCCATCAAAGATTATTATATCCACTTTATGATCTTTATAGCGGTTTTCACATAAAACCGCTATAACGTTGCGCTCTTTTTACTCGTTTTTGTACTAGTGTTGGTTTTTCCAATGTTATTATCTCCAGAAATGACATCAGAACCATGTTCCTCCTTATAGTCAGTGAGCAGGAACTTAAATATGGTCATATGTCTAGAACACCGACTATCAAGATACCAGATGGTCTCTCTAAGAAAGCCTTGCATTAACAATAAAAATTTCACGAGTTGCTGGATCTGATTGGATAGCTTTTGAACCTGTCCAATCAAATATTGAGATATTTTTTCTGTTGAAGATTTAGACACGTGAAGTTTTATCTTTCTAGCTACCTTTGTCTTTATCTTCCTATCTCTTGTTTCAAGTCACTGATAGGTGAGTCACACATATCATAGTCTGAAATAGTGTCAAAGAGATTGATTTGTTCATCATGAACATTTTCTTGCATCATTTCAGTTGTAAGGGCGGAAACAACTGATGATGATGAATTAGTGACTACAATGATAGTAGTGATTGTTTCATCATTAGTGATAGCAAGTGATCACTATAGAAACTATGTGTAGAGGAAAGAAGGTTGCCTCCCCTAAAAAAAGAAGAAGGGGTAATTAGTGTAATATAGCTAACATTCAAGGGTAAAAAAATACATATAAACTTTACTGGCCCCCTAAATTTTGGAATTAAAAAATCATCTTTTGAGAACATCAACCGTCTTCACCTAAATCTTCTCCTGCAAGATTGCTTTCCAAAGCAACTGAACAATTTTCCCTATCAACTATTCACTTTGGCCTTTGGCTTATGCGATATAGGGTATCTTTTTTTATTGTTTTTATTTGGTATTTTATCAAGTGAAATACTCGGTCATATTACACAAATATGCAAACGCAAATACGTAATTAGTTGATCATATTTGTTTAGGTTCATGTAATCTTCTTCATCTAATATTTTTGTTTGATTTTTGAGAACTTAGAGTTTCTATATTTTCATATTTTTGTTATTAATTAATACTCCCTCCGTCCCACAACACGTGTCCACATTACTATTTTGGATTGTCCCAAACAAGTGTCCACTTTCCTGTTTCAACCAATCGAAAGAGACTTTACTATGTAGATATGGTATTTAATTGGTGAAAAGTGTAGTTAGAATCCAAAAACTGTGTGCAAAATCAAAATGGACACTTTGATTGAGACGGGGGAGTATCATATATTCCTAGTACCTACTCAAATTTTGGATATATAGTCATTGCATTTAAAGTTTTGGTGTTTGAAATTGAGGTCTGAATGTTTGATTGCTCATTTTTATAGATCTTAAACATGTGTAATGTGCTCCAGATATTTAGATGTATTGATAGTATGTATTAGATGATGGGTTATATTACTCTTGAACTGTTTATTTGTCACTATGTTGTTTTTGTAATGAACTTACGATTCACATTTCGAAGAATTTGAATGTTCATTGTTTTCGCCCCCCAAGAAAAAAGTTAAAGTTCCGCCCCTGCAAGTGATTCATCTATAGTGTGACCTTAGATTTTTCTTTTATGAAATTATTTGGTTTAGGCTCACTTAAGACGGATATGGGCTCAAAGACAACATTTGAGAACTTTCCAGTGCGGTTAAAGATCTGATCTATAGTAGATGAGTCCGCTATCACACTTTATGCAGCAGATACATCATCACCTCCCAAAGATGGCTTTAAGCAGTTTTGGCCTAAATATTGAATGTTTCAAATTGCATAATAGTCATAGCTGTAAAGACGCGCAACATACAAAAACAACAAGTTTGACAACGAAAATCCATAACATGTGTTAGGGAATGACAGTATGATAGCCAAACTTAGAATTTAGTCATCTAACCATCCCTATATACAACATCATAACAACTTGCTGCGTGCAGTCAAAATTATCTCAAAATAATTGCGTCACTGATCAGTAGTTTCACAATCAATATTAGGATCTCTAATAGTAATGTACTACTTTACGACAACTACAGCTTACAACTGTATGTCATATCAGCAAGCAAGACCTTTCAACTTATGTAAAAGTAGCTGGAAAAAATTCAGTAGCAACATGAAGCTATTAAATGTCGGTTTGTACTTCACATGTCAGCAAGGCATTTAATTAAAAACCTTAAATGCATTTCATGAAACATGCGTTCATCAAAATTTCTTAGGATAAATGATAAAAATCGGCTACGTACTAACACAAATTGTTCCAAGTATGCAATCTACCAAATTTATTGTTTAAGTATGCAACAAACTGGAAGAATTCGTGTTGAGATTTTTGCAAAGTTCCATTATTACCTTTTCAAGTTTGGAAAAACTAACTAAGCTAACACATCAGCTGCCACATCGATATTTTGCCACGTCATACATACATCTGGCATCTACGTCACATCTTAGACGTTTAAAAATTTACATTTTCTCCCGATTTTCTTTTCAATTTTCATTCAGCTAACCATTGGGGTCTTGGCCCAGTGGTAAGGGAGTTTTCCCATATGGGGTTTCTTTCTTGAGGTCATGAGTTCGAGCCTCGTTGAGAGGGGGAATCCTGTGACGCTATACTCATCCAAGACATGGGAGAGCAACCCCTTTAGGGCGTCACCTAGGCTACGAACTCAGGGGCGGTTACTCGTATCAGGGGAGTAACCGTTAGTGGAGATGATCGGGTGGGCCAAGTAGGTCCGTTAGTGATTCCACAACCGCCTTTCATAAAAAAAAACAATATTTAATCATGCTTCTTCACTTCCTATATCTGAAAAAAAGATAAAATTCACCCAATCATTATACCAACTAATATTAATGTTAGCTTCATTTTTTATTTACTGAATACCTTATCTGGAAAACAAAAAGGCAACCTTGAATCATTTTCAGAAGGAAACTGATTGTTCCATCAATAATTTCTGTTTATGGAGAACAGGAGTGAATAATTTCCGTTCTTTTTGAAGCAAAAACTCTGTATACATCCGTTTCTAACCATCAATTTACAGACCTAAAACAGAAATTCTAAAAATAAGCACACAAACAAAGTCAAACACAAGACCAAACTAAACACCCAGATGCGAAATCGAAACTATGAACGTGGAAGCAGTTTTGACATCATATTGATTTCATTGAAAAAGATTAACGTACGTCACGAACTTTTACAGTAACAACGACCTATATACGGAAACTAACAACTTCTACCATAAGTTACATTTTGACCCCTATATTTTATGTTCTATCAAATAACTTTACAAATGTACAACTTCAGTCCCTGTACTTGAGGTGTGAATATCAAGTGCATAAGTCTTCAGAAACTGAACTCGAATTCAACAAAGTTACAATCGAAAGAAGTGTTGAGGTTCGAATTGCGAGTTTTGGCCGATGACGTTGTAACACAAGATAAATCGACCAAATCAAGATCTGTTACAAGATTTGCAGGTAGCCGTAAAAATGGGGAGCTGTGTGGTAGGTGGCCAGAGATGGCGGCCAATTATATATGGCCGCCGATGAATTGTTGTACTTGTAGCCAACGACAAAATGTAGTGGCCGGAGAGGCTTGATAAATATCGCCGGCGATGAAGTGTTGTAGCAATGCAGGTGGCCGGAGCAGATCATTTTTTTGAGAAAGACGGTACAAGAATATTTGTTAATCTTAACAGGGTGATGATATTTCTACTAAACTTGTTGATAAATCCACTTTACTTATGCATTAAACATGTGTACTGTACAAACATTAGCTGCACAGTTATGGTGGATTTATCAAAAAACTTTGGTGGAAATATCACCACCCATCTTAATAGCTTTATAATAAAAAAAAAGGGTAGTGATTTGTACACCACCAAATATTAGCCATACATCATTTTTATGCATCATCGTGTTGTATTGTACAACACTGTAAAGCAGTTTTAGTGGTGTATGACAAATTTTTGATGGTGTACAAATCACCGGCCATAAAAAAAGTCATGTAACTAAAAAAAAAACCATGTAAGCATTAAAAATTTTTTTTTGCCAAATAATCACATTTACTGGATCGACAGGTAGCAGGTTACCATGTTACTCACATTGGTACATATTTTTTCATTTCGTTACATACTTAGACAATAAATTAAGTAGGTTGCATACTTGGAATAATTTGTGACAATACGTTGCCAATATTTGTCATTTACCCAATTTCTTATTAGTCACTTATCAAATGGTGTTTCTGATCAAAGAAACCAACAACAAATTCGTTGTCCACCAGTCTTCAAATTCTTTATCTGCTTCCCCTGCTCACTCAATGGTTCCATTAATAAGCCTTGAACTTTTTTTTTTTTTTTGGCGAAAAACATATAATATTAAGCGAGGTCACAAAGACCAATTGAGTTACAGATTGAAGGGTTTCAAGAACCAACCCATATACAACATTGAACATGTAAACACTACCCTAACTAAGTGAAAACGTGAAACTGCATTGATCAACACTTGAACTTGAGAACATAAAAACAACCGCTTGCTTCACCCAAAACGAGCCTATGAACTTCAATTGAACTCCATGTTTGCCAGGCAGATAATTGATGGCAAAAAAAACATAGATTCACTTGATGAAGATGATGAAACAACCTTCTAAACAACTCTGAAAAACAACAGCTCCTAATTCTAACCCAACCGAACGCTTACACCACATATATAAGTGTTTAGAGAGCCTCTAAAATAAAATCTTGTTGTAAGCAAGAGTTTTAGGGAGAAATAAAAGGAGAGTCTTTTAACTCTTATTTGTGTGTTCTTTATATTCATTCATCTGTTAACAATCGATTAAAATAAAAGCTTCAAATCCATAATGGATCAAGTGGTAACGGATCAAGTGGTATCAGAGACGTTTGTATCTATGTGTGACAAACTATAAAGCTTCTGCTAGTTCTTACAAGTTGCATATAGATGACCAACAAATCAAAGAAGATGAAAGGTGGAGAAAAGATGAAGCACGCACTCGATTTGCGTTGTATCGAGACAACAACTTCTAACAATGTTAGGGAAGTTGGTTCAATCCAATTTCTCGATTGTTAGTCTTAAAACCCACAGCCGCACCTCTTGTTTGCCGGGATAAGGGGAGGCGAGATACGTGGCATTATTTGTCACTCAAAAGATCCGGTAGAAAGAATCGGGCATGATCGTATGCGGTTAGGTCTACCAAAAGAAGGAAATAACGAAAGCCAAAGTACAACCATAAATGTGTAGGTTGCAAATGTTGGTCCCAGTAGGATCAAAACAAAAATATGTAATAGAGTTTATATATTGAAATTGAATTGTTGTACATTTTGTTACATTACATAAACCTATATGTACTAGTTAAATGGTTGCGAGTGAGCCATTGCATTATTTCGATGGTGGTGTTTGGAGATAACCGCCACCCTTTCATATGGTGGCCGATGGTTGTGACTTTTGATCAACCATTCCACCATTTAAGTTTAATCTAATTACATAATAGTAACTTCTAATTACATACTAATACAAATCATGTCCTTAAGTCATCGGTTTTTAACTAAGTCAATGATTAATTTCCAATACTCCCCCTTAACCATTGACGTAGTTAATCTTCAAATGAGATCTTGTCTTCAATGTCTTCATTTGGGCTTTAGATTTCTTTTCATCTTATGCTTGATCTTTTGAACCGCCTTTGAAATAATAGTGCTACAAAAGTGTGTCTTGACTTTAGGCTTTCTTCCTTTCTCATAAAAATCATTTTCTTTGACTTGTTGATCTTCCATACTCGGTTTATCATAGTCCTCTTTTGCTTTACACTAGTACAAAAACGAGTAAAAAGACCGCAGCGTTATAGCAGTTTTAAGTGAAAACCGCTATATTAAATATAAGTGGGTCCAATTATCTAAATTGTAGCGGTTTACCAGTCAAAAAGTGGGGTCCTAACTACACAAATGCAGCGGTTAGGGTGAAACCGCCTCAAGTAGTAACATTTATGGCGGGTAAAAGAACCCGCTACAATAGGGTAACCGTTATATAGCGGTTAATTTTAAACCGCCACTAAAAAATTCATTTTGAAGCGGGTAAAACTATCACGCTTCAATTGTAGGAAACAATTAGAAGCGGGTTAGATAAACACTGCCCCAATTGAAATGCCATAATGGAGTGAATAGTGAATGCGTGATAGACAATTAGCATTCAATTCATTTATTAATTATTAATTAATAATGTTATGTTATTCGTTGTCTTTGTAGAATTACACATTAGGTCACATTTTCATCCAAACCCTAAATATGATCATCAGTTAAGTTCCCAATATGATCATCATTAAAATATCTAATGGTCAGAGACTGATCTTCTCTCTTCTATTTTTTTTTCTCAAATATATATCAAATTCTCTTTTCGTGATCCGATCTCTCAAAAAGAAAGTAACAAATATTAATTTCTCTTCAACTGAGATTTCTCTGTTTAAATTTTTCAGCATCCTTAGACGAATCTACTTGTTTTTTGTAGAAGTGTGAGGGTTTTCCCTTTTGGAACTCAAAGTGTTGGTAGATTCTCTCTATTGGTGTTGAAATTAAGAAGAAAAAGGAGACCTCGAACAAACGTAATGTATAAACACGTGTGATAATATCTGTCAGTCTGGCACCCATTTTCTAATGGCTTCTGTTTGAAAGAGGTTCCAGATTAAATTACACGGTTTTTTGTTTGATGGAAGATCGATGGGCGATCAACGTATCAGACTCACCAGCGGGTAAGATATGTTCGAGCAATTGATGATTTGATAACCTTCTGAGTTCTGATTTCTGGAGTGACAATCCTCCTTGTGCAGGAACCTAGCCTAAAGGGTTTCGGCTCAAAAGGCCGTAATTAATACAATCCTTTTATTTCATTGGGTATTGTTTATTTGTTTGGACCATGCCAAGATGTTCATGGATCGGCCCAAAAGACATTATTTGAATGTTGAAGTTGGTATATAATGAAGGCGGTTATATGAAAGTCTTGGATTGGTTTTTGGTTATTTAATTTTTTATAAAGTAAAATTGTCCATATATATGGCTGCCGGTGAGTTGAATCGGCGGTTACATGTTGACTTTTGTTTACATCCGTCAGATCTACCCAACTTTTAATCCTGACCGTTACAACTTGTATTTGATGGTTATCGACGGGTTTTTCTTTGTGTTGGTTTTTTTTTTCCAGATCTCTCCAACCTCTGCACACAAGGAGTAGTTTTAATATTATATTATAGGTTACTTATTTAATTTAGGTAATATTTGTGACACCCGTCAATTTAGGACTAGTAATTAGTGCCTAATCAAGTTTTAATACATGTAATTAGTTCTGTGTTAGGCTAATTTATGTATCAAGTAATTATATATTGTTGAATATATATCTACACAATTATGCGATTTGTTTAAATTGTACAAGTTTTAATAAAATGGACTTCGACACAATTAAATACGGAGGTTAGTGAACAATCTTATCAAATAATACAATATTATTTAGTAACACAATTATATCCAAAATATTGTTTTATAATATTTCGTATTCATTCCATATCGTACAAGCGAGAACAACGCGATTAAATGTAAACGCGCAAACAAACGAGACGAGTTACATTTTATAACATAGTTATTAAGTATTTGGTAAAATACTTCAACGAAAATATTGAGTAAATATTCGTATTTTAAAACGCACATTTCGTGCACTAAAATAAATAATTAAACGTTTTAACGATCGGGAAAACGAACACCACACGGAGCGCGATTACACGAAGTTAAAATTTGGGACACACCCACCTTGGGTGGGCCCCACCAACCGGCCAAGAGACAAAGGGGGAAACCCTTTGTCTTTTCCCCATTTCAACATCACCACCATCTTTTATTTCTCTCTCTTTTTCTCTCAAACCACAACACCAAACCACCACCTAAATCCCTTAAAAACTACCACAAAACGCAACCAAATCGGCAAAATAATTACGGAAAAGGAACCACCTCGACGCGATCTACATTCTCATCTTTCCGGAATTTCATTTCGGCACTTTGTAAGTTTCCGACAAAATCCCGAAACCTTTCGATTCTTAATATTTTTCACTTGTTAGTATTTATATAACTTATATATGTCCATTTCAGATATGCATGCCCCAAACGGAAGGACAAGAGCAACAACAACAATGCCAAGGGAAGAGCATTCGTTCTCAACTCCAAGGATGCCCGTCAGGACCCTAACGTGGTCACGGGTATGTTCCTCCTCAACAACTTAACTGCTTCTCTTCTTTTTGATACTGGTGCTGATAGAAGCTTTATATCTGATGAGTTTTGCCCACTACTTGACATCACTCCTGTTGCCTTAGATGTTAAGTACACCGTAGAACTTGCAAATGGTAAACTCATAGAAACCGATAGTGTGATACCTAATTTCACTTTAAACCTAGCCGACGAAACCTTCTCAATCGATCTTATGCCTGTTGAAATAGGAAGTTTCGACGTCATCATTGGTATGGACTGGTTGTCCAAACATCGTGCTGAAATCGTTTGCTACGAAAAGGTTGTTCGAATCCCTCTCGCCGCCGGTAGAACTTTGGTCATACAGGGGGAGACCGGTGGGACGAGGCTAAACATCATCTCTTGTTTGAAAACCCGAAAATTTATGAGAAAGGGTTATCCAGCAATCCTCGCGCACATCATGGAGAAAAAGTCGGAGGAGAAGCGACTTGAGGATGTGTCAATTGTTCGAGACTTTCCAGAAGTCTTTCCCGAAGAACTACCTGGTCTGCCACCACTAAGGCAGGTTGAGTTCTCAATCGATCTCGTGCCAGGTGCTGCACCTGTGGCCCGAGCACCATACCGTTTAGCACCATCTGAACTTCAGGAGTTGTCCACCCAATTACAGGAACTCCTGGAAAGGGGATTCATTAGGCCGAGTTCCTCACCTTGGGGTGCTCCGGTCCTATTCGTCAAAAAGAAGGATGGTTCTTTCAGAATGTGCATCGACTATCGTGAGTTAAACAAATTGACCGTCAAGAACCGATATCCACTTCCTCGAATCGATGACCTGTTCGACCAACTTCAAGGATCGAGTTGTTATTCAAAGATTGATCTTCGGTCAGGTTATCATCAACTACGTGTTCGCGACACCGATATCCCAAAAACTGCATTCAGAACCCGTTATGGGCATTACGAATTCCAAGTGATGCCATTCGGTTTAACCAATGCACCGGCTGTATTCATGGACCTTATGAATCGGGTGTGCAAGCCTTATCTCGACAAGTTTGTCGTTGTCTTCATTGACGACATCCTCATATATTCGCGAAACAAACAAGATCATGCACAACATCTTCAAACCATCCTTGAACTACTTAAGCACGAGGAGCTGTATGCCAAATTCTCTAAGTGTGAGTTCTGGATACAAACCGTTCAATTCCTTGGGCACGTTATCGACAGTCAAGGAATTCATGTAGATCCTTCAAAAATCGAGGCTATCAAAAATTGGCAATCGCCGACAACTCCAACAGAAGTACGGCAGTTTTTAGGACTGGCCGGGTACTATCGACGATTCATCGAGAACTTCTCAAAAATAGCCTTGCCACTCACGACACTGACTCAGAAATACAAAAAGTTCGACTGGGCTGAAAAACAAGAGTCAGCATTTCAACTTCTGAAACAAAAGCTTTGCAGTGCTCCAATCTTATCTTTACCCGAAGGGACCGATGACTTCGTGGTATACTACGATGCTTCTCATCAAGGTCTCGGTTGCGTGTTGATGCAACGAGACAAGGTCATTGCTTACGCCTCACGACAACTCAAAATCCACCAAAAGAACTACACTACGCATGACCTGGAACTTGGAGCAGTCGTTTTTGCTCTCAAAATCTGGAGACATTATCTTTACGGCACTAAGTGCACAATCTTCACCGACCACAAAAGTCTCCAACACATATTCGATCAAAAGGATCTCAACATGAGGCAACGTCGCTGGGTCGAGTTGCTTACCGATTACGACTGCGAAATCAAATACCATCCAGGGAAGGCAAATGTTGTTGCCGATCCCCTCAGTCGAAAGGAACGATCGAAACCACTTCGAGTCCGAGCCCTCAGCATGACAATTCATAACGATCTGAACATTCAGATTCTCACTGCTCAACTCGAAGCCTTGAAACCCGATAACATCAAAAACGAAGCCTTGCGAGGCATGGAGAAACAATTCGAAATCAAGCTTAATGGAATTAGGTATTTCTCAAATCGAATCTGGTTGCCTAGTTTTGGGAACCTGCGAGACTTGGTGATGGATGAAGCTCACAAGTCAAAATACTCTATTCATTCGGGATCCGATAAAATGTATCACGGCATCAAGGATTTTTATTGGTGGCCAAACATGAAAGCCGAAATCGCCACCTATGTTAGCAAGTGCCTTACTTGCTCGAAAGTCAAAGCCGAATATCAAAAACCTTCTGGTTTACTTCAACAGCCCGACATTCCTGAATGGAAATGGGAACAAATCGCCATGGATTTCATAACCAAGCTACCAAAGTCATCGAGCGGTTGCGATACCATTTGGGTGATCGTCGACCGTCTCACCCAGTCTGCTCACTTCCTGGCGATCAAAGAAACCGACAAAATGGAACGCCTTACCCGAATTTATCTGAAAGAAATTGTAACCCGACACGGTGTTCCAATCTCGATTATTTCCGACAGGGATAGTCGTTTCACATCTCAAATTTGGCAGTCACTTCAAAAATCATTGGGTACCCGTCTCGATATGAGTACCGCATATCATCCTCAAACCGACGGCCAAAGTGAACGAACAATTCAAACACTGGAAGACATGCTACGGGCTTGCGTAGTTGACTTCGGTGTAAACTGGGAACGACATCTACCATTGTGCGAGTTTTCGTACAACAATAGTTATCATACCAGCATCAAGGCTGCACCTTTCGAGGAACTTTACGATCGTAAGTGCCGATCACCTATCTGTTGGACCGAAGTTGGGGACAACCAACTCACGGGTCCAGAAATCATTCACGAAACAACCGAGAAAATCTTCGAGATTCAAAACAAACTCAAAGCCGCACGTGATCGTCAGAAAAGCTATGCTGACGTGAGACGCAAACCACTCTAGTTCCAAGTTGGGGATCGAGTGCTACTCAAAGTTTCACCTTGGAAAGGTGTCATTCGGTTTGGCAAACGAGGGAAGTTACATCCCAGATACATTGGACCATTTGAGATCCTCGAGAGGATTGGTCCAGTGGCATATCGATTGCAGCTGCCAGCCGAGCTCAGCAGTGTGCATCCCACTTTTCATATCTCAAATTTGAAGAAGTGTCTGTCTGATGAGACGCTTATCATTCCACTCGATGAGATTCGAGTTGACGACAAGCTTCACTTCGTTGAAGAACCCGCCGAAATTATGGACCGTGAGGTCAAACAACTCAAACAAAGTCGTATTCCCATTGTCCAAGTCAGGTGGAATTCACGGCGTGGTCCGGAATTCACCTGGGAACGGGAGGACCAAATGCGACTCAAGTATCCTCAACTCTTCACAGATTCAACAACAAACACGACTTCGACTTAAATTTCGGGACGAAATTCTTCTAACAGGGGGAGAATGTGACACCCGTCAATTTAGGACTAGTAACTAGTGCCTAATCAAGTTTTAATACATGTAATTAGTTCTGTGTTAGGCTAATTTATGTATCAAGTAATTATATATTGTTGAATATATATCTACACAATTATGCGATTTGTTTAAATCGTACAAGTTTTAATCAAATGGACTTCGACACAATTAAATACGGACGTTGGTGAACAATCTTATTAAATAGTACAATATTATTTAGTAACACAATTATATCCAAAATATTGTTTTATAATATTTCGTATTCATTCCATATCGTACAAGCGAGAACAACGCGATTAAATGTAAACGCGCAAACAAACGAGACGAGTTACATTTTATAACATAGTTATTAAGTATTTGGTAAAATACTTCAACGAAAATATTGAGTAAATATTCGTATTTTAAAACGCACATTTCGTGCACTAAAATAAATAATTAAACGTTTTAACGATCGGGAAAACGAACACCACACGGAGCGCGATTACACGAAGTTAAAATTTGGGACACACCCACCTTGGTTGGGCCCCACCAGCCGGCCAAGAGACAAAGGGGGAAACCCTTTGTCTTTTCCCCATTTCAACATCACCACCATCTTTTATTTCTCTCTCTTTTTCTCTCAAACCACAACACCAAACCACCACCTAAATCCCTTAAAAACTACCACAAAACGCAACCAAATCGGCAAAATAATTACGAAAAAGGAACCACCTCGACGCGATCTACATTCTCATCTTTCCGGAATTTTATTTCGGCACTTTGTAAGTTTCCGACAAAATCTCGAAACCTTTCGATTCTTAATATTTTTCACTTGTTAGTGTTTATATAACTTATATATGTCCATTACAAAGTGTAGAACACGATTTTATAGCTTAAAAACGGGTTTGAATTGGGTTTTTGGCCGGAAAAAGCTTGACAGCCGGACTTTCTAGGCTGGTGTTCTTCAATGCGACACAAGCCTTGTGTCGCATGTTGTGTCGTATGTTGCTTATTATGTCGTATCTTGTGTCGTATGAAACCAGTTATGTCGTATCCTATGCGACACAATATTGTGACATACCTTATGTCGCAAATGCCATGCGACACTACCCTTATGTCGCTGTTGAATCGGCATCTCGAATCTATGCGACACAACCTTTGTGTCGTATAGATATTGTGTCGCATACCTTATGCGACATAACCCCTGTGTCGCGCGACACAACCCTTGTGTCGCATAACAACCTTTGTGTCGCACGACTGTGTCGCATAAAACAGCAGGTTTTCAAACTAAATTTTCACTAAGTGTCGAACCTATATAACCTCAAACACTTATACGATACGACTTATAAAACACATTGGAACACACTTGTAAGTGCAAAACACCAATAACAAGATGATAATACTTGAAGTTTATTATTTCAAATCCATCACCAACGGGCCGTACGTGTTTTCAAAACATATTTTAAAATCAAACAAGTCGTTGTAACTTGTATCAATTCAATCAAACAAGTCCTAGTAACTTGTAACAATACAATCAACCAGATCGTAGTAATTTGGACATATATAGTTGTATAACAACTACAAGGGTAGTCTTTCAAGATACCGATACAATTAATAACACTCAAGCGTCGTGAACACATTCAGGTTTCAAGTCTTTGGACCTCGATTCACAGCTAATTACTTCAAGTTTATTAAATTAAACACTTCAAGACTCAGGTGAGTTTCATGGCCCCATTTTCACTATTTTACAACTAGGGGTGTGATATTACTACTCTATTTTGTTTTACAAGTAGAACGCAAGTACCAACCTTCAAATACCACATGAGTTTCAAGCTAATCAATTTAAGTCCTCTATAGCATAGTCTCTAATATTTTAGCGTGAATGTTAGTATATAATATCATATGGGATTGACAATCCTCATCCGGGTTAGCACGCACCAGCCGGTCAAACGGATGTATTAGCATTTGGGAAGACGAGTGTGGATTAGACACTCGTAGGAGGCAAAACTAGTTAGGTTTCCTTAATTGGACCTAGCGCTCAAGTTAAGTTCAGACTATGTGCTCATGGATTGTATAACTTTTATCTTGCTTAATTGCATTTTAAATTCAATATAAATCTTGCGGTTCTTACAACTATACATTGACATACAAACCTGTGAACTCACCAGCGTTTTCGCTGACCCATTTTAGTATTTATCACAGGTGACCAGCAGTAGGTTGGACTGCTCAAGTAAGGATCAATTAACTTGAGTCATCATGCAAACAATCAGAGATTTAGCAGCATTATTATATTTTGTATAGATTAATTATGTACTTAAATCTCTCAATTTCAAGCTGAGCTAATGTAAACAATATTTTGATGTAAACTTTTGTTTTATCAATACAAGTCCAAAACGACGCATATAGTGGTCGTTCATTATATATCTTTGTGCTGTGATTATTGATTCGTAACACCCAAAACGTGCTTCCGCTAAACAATAAATTTGGGGGTGTTACAGATTGGTATCAGAGACTAAGGTTATAGTGAACTAGGTT
This sequence comes from Helichrysum umbraculigerum, assembly GCA_949592205.1. Taxonomy (NCBI): domain Eukaryota; kingdom Viridiplantae; phylum Streptophyta; class Magnoliopsida; order Asterales; family Asteraceae; genus Helichrysum; species Helichrysum umbraculigerum. The sequence continues at coordinate 77,126,931 of CATIUR010000003.1, forward strand.
GCATTTAGTGGACCTAGACTATGACCGTTAGGCAGTATTTCCTCATTATGCATGACTGGTTCAGAAATTACAGCATACGACCTTAATTTAACATAGCCTGATCAACTATGTACAAGTAAGGAAAGATGATGTAAGGTCTGAAACGATCATGTTGAACATGAATACACTAGTTGAATCTGACCTCGAGAGAACCGAGACTCAAACAAGTCTGTGCTAGACACCCAATAGGCTATTATGTGATACTAAGTATACATAGATATGCCTCGTTACAATCTTAGGCTATATTATATAAGTTATTATATGGATATAGGCCTCATTCTTCCTAACGCTTTGTCTCAGAATGGCAAACACACCACCAAGTTCATCACGCTCTTATCCACATGAATCACGAAATTCAAGGGTAGCTAGGAGGGACACCAGGTTGCCTCGAGCTATCCCATATCCAACTCACCCCACTCTACCGGGCTTAACCGCTAGAGTACATCACCGCGAACAACGACTTAACGCTATGGATATCGAACTCCAAGAAACTCATGAAATCTGGAGATTCACAGCTATGGAACGAATCGAACAAGTCTCCGAAGATCACGAGCACACTGTCAACACCATGAACACTCTTCAAAATCAAGTGGAAGAAACAATCGAAACCATGGAGGTTGTCCACAACCAAGTGATTGGCAACCGAAATGAAATCTCTGTTTTACAATCAAGGCTGCATCAGTGCGAGACACGTCTAAGGGAAACCGAAGACGCCCTCCGAACTGCCAACAGACTTGCAGAGTCTGTGAATCATCTCACTGCACTACTGCCACAACTCAACTTACGTCAGAATTAGCTTAGGCTGAATCTGTACCCTAATATGCTTTTGTAGGATCTATGTAATTCAACCGGATGTAACAATTCCCGGTACTTTTGTAAAACACCTAATCCTGTAACTTTTGGAACTCGTAATTTGGAATTGTCTATCATCTTTAAACTCGTAATATCAATTGACAATTCCCCTTGATTATTCTATATTATTGATTTTACATTGTGATGTCATATGTTACCGCTTTTACATATATGCATCAATTGTAATTTTCATTTTGGTACAATTTCTTATGTACCTTTTGTTTCTTTCTTTCTTGAAGAATCATGCCGCCCAAGAAGAAAAGTTACAGTGATGCAGAAATCAATGCTATCGTTTCTCGAGCTGTGGCCGATGCCTTGGCTGCTCGGGACTCGCCTCGAAACTCCCGAAACACTGGTGAAGCTCCCAGTAATACCCATGTCATCAAGCCTTGTTCTTACAAGGATTTTCTCAGCTGCAAACCACTCTACTTCAAGGGCACGGAAGGTGCCATTGGACTAATCCGTTGGATAGAACGGATGGAATCTGTTTTTAACCTCTGCAACTGTACAGAGGAAGACAAGGTCAAATTCTTTGCTTACACCTTTCAAGAAGGTGCACTTACGTGGTGGAACACCCACGCCAACTCTGTAGGCATCGAGATTGCAAACCAACTCCCCTGGGCTGAGCTGAAGAAAAAGCTCAGAGAAAAATACTGCCCTGAAGAAGAACTACACCCTCTAGAGGAAGAGTTCTGGCATTTGACGGTGCAGGGAATGGACATTGCTGGGTATACCACCAAATTCCAGCAGTTTGCGTTGTTATGCCCGGGTTTAGTTGATCCAGAGGAGAAGAGCATCAAAAGATACATCCGCGGCCTCCCTGAGAGCATTCAGGGGAACGTCGCTTCATCTAACCCAACCACCACTGAAAGTGCTATTCGGCTAGCACATGAGCTCATGGCGCTGGTTGTCAGCCGTGAGACACCCAATACCTCCACCAACAACAAGCGAAAACTCTCTGAACACCAAAACCAACCAAACAAGAAAACCAACACCACCCAAGTTTACAACACCAATACTGAAACCAAACGTAGCTACACTGGAGACAGGCCATACTGTTCCAAGTGTAACTACTACCACAACGGTCCATGCAGTACCCCCTGCAACAACTGCAGGAGGTACGGGCATTTGACCAAAGACTGTCGAGCCCCCAAATCCAACAACAACACCTCCAACAACAAAACCCAACAACCCAAATCTGGTTATGGATGCGGAGAGATGGGGCATTTCAGAGATGCATGCCCCAAACGGAAGGACAAGAGCAACAACAACAATGCCAAGGGAAGAGCATTCGTTCTCAACTCCAAGGATGCCCGTCAGGACCCGAACGTGGTCACGGGTATGTTCCTCCTCAACAACTTAACTGCTTCTGTTCTTTTTGATACTGGTGCTGATAGAAGCTTTATATCTGATGAGTTTTGCCCACTACTTGACATCACTCCTGTTGCCTTAGATGTTAAGTACACCGTAGAACTTGCAAATGGTAAACTCATAGAAACCGATAGTGTGATACCTAATTTCACTTTAAACCTAGCCGATGAAACCTTCTCAATCGATCTTATGCCTGTTGAAATAGGAAGTTTCGACATCATCATTGGTATGGACTGGTTGTCCAAACATCGTGCTGAAATCGTTTGCTACGACAAGGTCGTTCGAATCCCTCTCGCCGCCGGTAGAACTTTGGTCATACAGGAGGAGACCGGTGGGACGAGGCTAAACATCATCTCTTGTTTGAAAACCCGAAAATTTATGAGAAAGGGTTATCCAGCAATCCTCGCGCACAACATGGAGAAAAAGTCGGAGGAGAAGCGACTTGAAGATGTGCCAATTGTTCGAGACTTTCCAGAAGTCTTTCCCGAAGAACTACCTGGTCTGCCACCACTAAGGCAGGTTGAGTTCTCAATCGATCTCGTGCCAGGTGCTGCACCTGTGGCCCGAGCACCATACCGTTTGGCACAATCTGAACTTCAGGAGTTGTCCACCCAATTACAGGAACTCCTGGAAAGGGGATTCATTAGGCCGAGTTCCTCACCTTGGGGTGCTCCGGTCCTATTCGTCAAAAAGAAAGATGGTTCTTTCAGAATGTGCATCGACTATCGTGAGTTAAACAAATTGACCGTCAAGAACCGATATCCACTTCCTCGAATCGATGACCTGTTCGACCAACTTCAAGGATCGAGTTGTTATTCAAAGATTGATCTTCGGTCAGGTTATCATCAACTACGTGTTCGCGACACCGATATCCCGAAAACTGCATTCAGAACCCGTTATGGGCATTACGAATTCCAAGTGATGCCATTCGGTTTAACCAATGCACCGGCTGTATTCATGGACCTTATGAATCGGGTGTGCAAGCCTTATCTCGACAAGTTCGTCATTGTCTTCATTGACGACATCCTCATATATTCGCGAAACGAACAAGATCACGCACAACATCTTCAAACCATCCTTGAACTACTTAAGCACGAGGAGCTGTACGCCAAATTCTCTAAGTGTGAGTTCTGGATACAAACCGTTCAATTCCTTGGGCACGTTATCGACAGTCAAGGAATTCATGTAGATCCTTCAAAAATCGAGGCTATCAAAAATTGGCAATCGCCGACAACTCCAACAGAAGTACGGCAGTTTTTAGGACTGGCCGGGTACTATCGACGATTCATCGAGAACTTCTCAAAAATAGCCTTGCCACTCACGACACTGACTCAGAAAGACAAAAAGTTCGACTGGGCTGAAAAACAAGAGTCAGCATTTCAACTTCTGAAACAAAAGCTTTGCAGTGCTCCAATCTTATCTTTACCCGAAGGCACCGATGACTTCGTGGTATACTGCGATGCTTCTCATCAAGGTCTCGGTTGCGTGTTGATGCAACGAGACAAGGTCATTGCTTACGCCTCACGACAACTCAAAATCCACGAAAAGAACTACACTACGCATGACCTGGAACTTGGAGCAGTCGTTTTTGCTCTCAAAATCTGGAGACATTATCTTTACGGCACTAAGTGCACAATCTTCACCGACCACAAAAGTCTCCAACACATATTCGATCAAAAGGATCTCAACATGAGGCAACGTCGCTGTCGAGTTGCTTACCAATTACGACTGCGAAATCAAATACCATCCAGGGAAGGCAAATGATGTTGCTGATGCCCTCAGTCGAAAGGAACGATCGAAACCACTTCGAGTCCGAGCCCTCAGCATGACAATTCATAATGATCTGAACATTCAGATTCTCACTGCTCAACTCGAAGCCTTGAAACACGATAACATCAAAAACGAAGCCTTGCGAGGCATGGAGAAACAATTCGAAATCAAGCTTAATGGAATTAGGTATTTCTCAAATCGAATCTGGTTGCCTAGTTTTGGGAACCTGCGAGACTTGGTGATGGATGAAGCTCACAAGTCAAAATACTCTATTCATCCGGGATCCGATAAAATGTATCACGGCATCAAGGATTTTTATTGGTGGCCGAACATGAAAGCCGAAATCGCCACCTATGTTAGCAAGTGCCTTACTTGCTCGAAAGTCAAAGCCGAATATCAAAAACCTTCTGGTTTACTTCAACAGCCCGACATTCCTGAATGGAAATGGGAACAAATCGCCATGGATTTCATAACCAAGCTACCAAAGTCATCGAGCGGTTGCGATACCATTTGGGTGATCGTCGACCGTCTCACCAAGTCTGCTCACTTCCTGGCGATCAAAGAAACCGACAAAATGGAACGCCTTACCCGAATTTATCTGAAAGAAATTGTAACCCGACACGGTGTTCCAATCTCGATTATTTCCGACAGGGATAGTCGTTTCACATCTCAATTTTGGCAGTCACTTCAAAAATCATTGGGTACCCGTCTCGATATGAGTACCGCATATCATCCTCAAACCGACGGCCAAAGTGAACGAACAATTCAAACACTGGAAGACATGCTACGGGCTTGCGTAGTTGACTTCGGTGTAAACTGGGAACGACATCTACCATTGTGCGAGTTTTCGTACAACAATAGTTATCATACCAGCATCAAGGCTGCACCTTTCGAGGCACTTTAAGGTCGTAAGTACCGATCACCTATCTGTTGGACCGAAGTTGGGGACAGCCAACTCACGGGTCCAGAAATCATTCACGAAACAACCGAGAAAATCTTCGAGATTCAAAACAAACTCAAAGCCGCACGTGATCGTCAGAAAAGCTATGCTGACGTGAGACGCAAACCACTCTAGTTCCAAGTTGGGGATCGAGTGCTACTCAAAGTTTCACCTTGGAAAGGTGTCATTCGGTTTGGCAAACGAGGGAAGTTACATCCCAGATACATTGGACCATTTGAGATCCTCGAGAGGATTGGTCCAGTGGCATATCGATTGCAGCTGCCAGCCGAGCTCAGCAGTGTGCATCCCACTTTTCATATCTCAAATTTGAAGAAGTGTCTGTATGATGAGACGCTTATCATTCCACTCGATGAGATTCGAGTTGACGACAAGCTTCACTTCGTTGAAGAACCCGCCGAAATTATGGACCGTGAGGTCAAACAACTCAAACAAAGTCGTATTCCCATTGTCCAAGTCAGGTGGAATTCACGGCGTGGTCCGGAATTCACCTGGGAACGGGAGGACTAAATGCGACTCAAGTATCCTCAACTCTTCACAGATTCAACAACAAACACGACTTCGACTTAAATTTCGGGACGAAATTCTTCTAACAGGGGGAGAATGTGACACCCGTCAATTTAGGACTAGTAATTAGTGCCTAATCAAGTTTTAATACATGTAATTAGTTCTGTGTTAGGCTAATTTATGTATCAAGTAATTATATATTGTTGAATATATATCTACACAATTATGCGATTTGTTTAAATCGTACAAATTTTAATCAAATGGACTTCGACACAATTAAATACGGACGTTGGTGAACAATCTTATTAAATAATACAATATTATTAAGTAACACAATTATATCCAAAATATTGTTTTATTATATTTCGTATTCATTCCATATCGTACAAGCGAGAACAACGCGATTAAATGTAAACGCGCAAACAAACGAGACGAGTTACATTTTATAACATAGTTATTAAGTATTTGGTAAAATACTTCAACGAAAATATTGAGTAAATATTCGTATTTTAAAACGCACATTTCGTGCACTAAAATAAATAATTAAACGTTTTAACGATCGGGAAAACGAACACCACACGGAGCGCGATTACACGAAGTTAAAATTTGGGACACACCCACCTTGGGTGGGCCCCACCAGCCGGCCAAGAGACAAAGGGGGAAACCATTTGTCTTTTCCCCATTTCAACATCACCACCATCTTTTATTTCTCTCTCTTTTTCTCTCAAACCACAACACCAAACCACCACCTAAATCCCTTAAAAACTACCACAAAACGCAACCAAATCGGCAAAATAATTACGGAAAAGGAACCACCTCGACGTGATCTACATCCTCATCTTTCCGGAATTTCATTTCGGCACTTTGTAAGTTTCCGACAAAATCCCGAAACCTTTCGATTCTTAATATTTTCCACTTGTTAGTGTTTATATAACTTATATATGTCCATTACAAAGTGTAGAACACGATTTTATAGCTTAAAAACGGGTTTGAATTGGGTTTTTGGCCGGAAAAAGCTTGACAGCCGGACTTTCTGGGCTGGTGTTCTTCAATGCGACACAAGCCTTGTGTCGCATGTTGTGTCGTATGTTGCCTATTATGTCGTATCTTGTGTCGTATGAAACCAGTTATGTCGTATCATATGCGACACAATATTGTGTCGTACCTTATGTCGCAAACGCCATGCGACACTACCCTTATGTCGCTGTTGAATCAGCATCTCGAATCTATGCGACACAACCTTTGTGTCGTATAGATATTGTATCGCATACCTTATGCGACATAACCCCTGTGTCGCGCGACACAACCCTTGTGTCGCATAACAACCTTTGTGTCGCACGACTGTGTCGCATAAAACAGCAGGTTTTCAAACTAAATTTTCACTAAGTGTCGAATCTATATAACCTCAAACACTTATACGATACGACTTATAAAACACATTGGAATACACTTGTAAGTGCAAAACACCAATAACAAGATGATAATACTTGAAGTTTATTATTTCAAATCCATCACCAACGGGCCGTACGTGTTTTCAAAACATGTTTCAAAATCAAACAAGTCATTGTAACTTGTATCAATTCAATCAAACAAGTCCTAGTAACTTGTAACAATACAATCAACCAGATCGTAGTAATTTGGACATATATAGTTGTATAACAACTACAAGGTTAGTCTTTCGAGATACCGATACAATTAATAACACTCAAGCGTCGTGAACACATTCAGGTTTCAAGTCTTTGGACATCGATTCACAGCTAATTACTTCAAGTTTATTAAATTAAACACTTCAAGACTCAGGTGAGTTTCATGGCCCCATTTTCACTATTTTACAACTAGGGGTGTGATATTACTACTCTATTTTGTTTTACAAGTAGAACGCAAGTACCAACCTTCAAATACCACATGAGTTTCAAGCTAATCAATTTAAGTCCTCTATAGCATAGTCTCTAATATTTTAGCGTGAATGTTAGTATATGATATCATATGGGATTGACAATCCTCATCCGGGTTAGCACGCACTAGCCGGTCAAACGGATGTATTAGCATTTGGGAAGACGAGTGTGGATTAGACACTCGTAGGAGGCAAAACTAGTTAGGTTTCCTTAATTAGACCTAGCGCTCAAGTTAAGTTCAGATTATGTGCTCATGGATTGTATAACTTTTATCTTGCTTAATTGCATTTTAAATTCAATATAAATCTTGCGGTTCTTACAACTATACATTGACATACAAACCTGTGAACTCACCAGCGTTTTCGCTGACCCATTTTAGTATTTATCACAGGTGACCAGCAGTAGGTTGGACTGCTCAAGTAAGGATCAATTAACTTGAGTCATCATGCAAACAATCAGAGATTTAGCTGCATTATTATATTTTGTATAGATTAATTATGTACTTAAATCTCTCAATTTCAAGCTGAGCTAATGTAAACAATATTTTGATGTAAACTTTTGTTTTATCAATACAAGTCCAAAACGACGCATATAGTGGTCGTTCATTATATATATTTGTGCTGTGATTATTGATTCGTAACACCCAAAACGTGCTTCCGCTAAACAATAAATTTGGGGGTGTTACAATATTTTCCTTTTCTTTGATAACTTTTTATATATAATGCTTGGAATAATTCTGAATATATATTTATAATTAGTGTAATTTTATGTACATTTCGATATAAATTTTATCGTCATATGATATATATTTAACGAACGTATTTTATTTTGTCTCGAAATCAACTTTTTTTGTATCAAAATGTAGATAAAAATAAACTAGCCGTAGTGGTATAGTTGGATTAATACAAAAAGTTATACTGTATAACAAAAGTTAAAAGCGAAAAACGTTAATAACATTATTTGTATATAATATACATTTTGATATTAATGCCCATGTATGTTTTTTTGGTTGTATTCGACCTGCATACTTTCAAACAGCCATTATCAATAACAACAATTAAGGGTCTGTTTACACGTATCATTTTTTTACATATGTAATTATGTCAATGGTAATTTCTAATATATTTTAAAAAGTTTATTATAAATTCAAAGTTTGTAGGTGTTTATAGTTCAAACATAATTCAGCTGTCAACTTTCTGTGTTTTCTGTGTGATCGTGGTGGTATTTACCAACATTGTTAAAGATTTAAATACTTAAATAAGCATTATTGTGTTGTACACACAGACGCATTGTTACATGTTATTATGCCCAAATATAACACAAATGTTAACATCTTCCATGCAAATAGAGTTGTATATGCTAGCCTTTTCATTTTCACTAGTACCATTAAAATATCATTCTCTTTTACAAAGCAGAAGGCGATGTACATGAGTTAATTAATTCATACGATTGAAAATTTAAAGTACGAACACAAAACTAACATAGTATATATTGATATGATGTACATGTTCAGTTAATGATAATTTACCCTAGCCTTTTCATCTTCACTGGTTCCATTATCATTAATCTCATCTTCAAGTTATTACAAAGCAGAAGGCGATGTTTGAGTCCCAAATACACAGTTGAGACATAACAAAACCCTGTATACGAACAATAAATCTCGTTGCAATTGCTGCAGAAATCCCGTACTGAAACTTAATCATCTTTATATATAATTCTGTAAGTCCCTAGTTCTTAGGATCGATAACTTTGTTATCTGTAGTATTAAGGTGTAGAATCCCTTAATACGGTGTTATCTTACTAACAACGAATAAGTTCGTGTTTTAGGTTTACTAATACTTTGCTTTAAACAATTAAATGTCAAAGCCTAGCCGTTAGAATTATGTTTTCTCTGGATACTTGAATTCGCAGGTCAGGAATGAATAGCATTTTTCACGTATTAAAAACATATATATATCACGTCTCAACTCGCAGCCGCTGGGCCTGCGAGTTGACTCGACTCGTTCCGTAAGCCCAAGCCCAGTATGCTTCGGCTCACTATGCTTATTCTGCGGGTTCAGATCTCATCTCACAGCTCAACTCGCTGTGACTTGAGATCTCGACTCGCCAAACTTATTTGTTTCATTTTCGATATTCATCTAACACTTTAACATATTAATATATTTAACAAGTATTAATAACAAAACAAATATTCATTTACAAATCTAAACCAATTGTACAAACATGATAACAATTACACCAGTCCTATTTCAAGCTAGATCTGTTGTCACAAACTATGTTTCAACAGACTCCCCCTTGACAATAGCTCTAGCGTCTTTATCTTCATATTGTCTTTGGTCTTCAAGAGTAAATCTTACTTCCTGCAAAAATCTTAAGCTTGATGCATGTTTTAACCATCCTATGATAATCTCGTGCTAAATCACCCCATTCAAAAGTATATACGATCTTGTTCTTGTATAACATAATCAGATCTGCCTTTGACAAATTCATCAGGTGTCTATGATCAAAAACACGGAGAATCTCCTTTTCTCCATCAGGATAATCATCATCAGCTTCAATCATAAAGGCTTCACCAGTCGCAGCATCTACCCCCAATATTTCAATTTTCCTAAAATATTCTAAGGCATGGTCTTCATAGGTATTTGCTTTATACATTTGACCGCTGGATAAACCTTCTTCCTTCTTCTTCTTCCAGTTCTCTGACTTTTCTCGTTCAGTTTAATAGTTTTTCCTTTCCTTGGCTTAATCTTGGAAAAATTCATAGATAATCCCTCAGTCCTAATAATACGCTCAACATACTTAGCATAGTCATCATTACTTGGATTTATCATATCTAATCTAGCCAAGTCTCGAATCTCATATCGGGGCAACAAACTAAACACTGCAAGCTTCTTCTCAAAATATTGAACTCCGTCAAACCTTTTGATCGCGAAGAGCTTCAGGTCAGAGTCATAATACCATCCAATAATGCCAGTTTTGAGTACACGCTTTCCAGTAATATCAACTTCTTACAAAATGCGTGGCTTCCTTTCCTTTTCCTTTTTCTTTTTAAGCATTTCTTGGATAAACATTGGATTACCAACCAAATGTTTGTATTTATCCTCAATTTCTTCAACTTCAATATCTGAATCTTCAGAAGCATTCTCAAAAGCTTCTAAATCAATAATTGATTCTCCTTGTTCATTTACAAAAACAAATTCAGTCGTTGACGGATTCACAACATGTTCATCTACATTTGCATCCAGATCAACACATTCATCTATCACAGATTCAAATACCGCAGTCCAATCTTCTGGAAGTTTAAACTCTCCTTCTTCAATATCATAATCAATTTCTTCGTCTATCTCATCCAAAATATCATCTTCTGAATCTGATAGATCTAGCATTTCCATTCCTAGAGAAAAAAATAAATACAAATATATTAATAACTCAAATTCTTCATTGATTTCCCTGAACCAATCTAAGAATTTCTTTATTAATCCTTTTGTATTATTAAACCATAATATAAACGCATTCTATATAACTTTTTAAATCTTTTATTGATTACCCTGAATCAAACTAAGATTTCTAAAGTCTTATGTCAAACACTTAGTAAATATTAATTAAATTTAAACTCTAATGTCTTGTGAACAATCACCAAACATCCATGTTTACCATTAATTAACTTATATAATTTCCAAGACTTAATTGAACTGTTATATTATCCAAAAACTTAACTTTCAATTATATCTTTAAATTATATATCATTTACCTAGTTATCACATTTTTAACTTGTCAGTTAAACTCTCAAGCAGTTAAACTCTCAAGTCTAAAATGCATATACTATATAAAAATTTTGACCGCCGATATTAATCGGAACACACCGCTCGACTACTCAATGAGTCGGAAGTCTTTCGATCACTATTTTATCTTAGCATATATAAAATTACAATATAAATTATTTAAACATATTTAACTTGTAATTACAAAAATCTCAAGTCGAATATATTACAAATAATATTAAGTTTACAATTGTTTAATACAAATTATTACAAATATTACAATACTATGCTAATACTAAGCTATCTTACCAGCTTCAGTATCAACCGGTACTGTCTTATCTGCACTTGTACCAACTCCAGAACCACTAGCTTCAGCACCAGACTCCCCCTGAATTGTAGCTTGCTCACCAGTCTTTGAAGGACCTATCTGCTCACCACTCGGTGCATTGGGATCATCGTCCTTGTCAGAGTCTTTCTTCTTTCTCAGCTCATCCTGCTTGCACGACTCTAAGTATACCAATATTTCCCCCTGAGCAGACTGTCCTGAATTAACTCTCAACACCAATCGTTCTAACTTATCAAGCTTCAGTCGCTGGGTAGTAAAATCATCAAGCAACGTCTTGTGAGTCTGCAGCAGTGTCTTGTAAGCTTGACTCTGTTGAAGCACTTGCTGGCCAAGAGTAAGATTGTTCACAACCAACTCTGGAATCCTCAATGCAACCTTCTCTAACTCCTTCACTTTCGACTCTAAGGATGTAATCCTTTCAGCATCAGTCGTAGGATTAATGGGAATGGTCGTCGGTCCAGGTGGTGTCAGCGAAGCAACATGTGACTCAAATGTATGCGGTGGAAGTGGCTGAGTCAAAGCTGTCGTAAGAAGATCAGCTGCAAATGTGCTTGCTGTAGTAGTCAGAATCGGCTCCGAACGTACTAAGTCAACAATCTCCTATAAACATTAGACAAAATTAAAATAAGTAATTGTTACAGATTACTCTGTCTCAATCTCTAATTAATTTTGTAACACATGTAGTACTAAACTTATATCTCTTACCTCAGTAGGTACAGACATCGGTTCAGACTCTACCGATATCACCGTCTCGACCTGCGGTGTATCCCGAGCAACTGTCACAGAATTAACTGTCTCAGTTTAACTCCTGATAAACAACAAGTTAAGATTATCTAACTTTATATAATACTAACCTTCTCTTATGGTCAAAGTCCTCGAACGTTTCCTCAAAGGAATTTCAATTTCCTCATGACCTTCCTCCAAAATACTCTTACCCTTCCTCTTCTTCTCAGAAAGATAAATAGACGGAGGAGGAGAAGGTGTTTTATCAGAATCATCATCTGAAGCCGTCTCACCATCACGACCTCCAGATGATCCAACAGGATCCTAAATGTTGAATATATTAAACATATATGATTAGCGTGAAGCTCTATCATACAAGTTCTATATATATTTAAGATTAATCAGATATAATACCTTAACCGGTACAACAACTGATGCATCTTGCTTTGTCTGCTCACCCTCAGGTCTTGCAACCTCTGGGTCTGCAGCCTCAGCTTCAGCTTCCTGCTCATATAATGATATTTATATTTTATAATCAGAAATATTATCCAATCAACTAAATATCTATAACATTATCTTTATATAATTATATTATATTATAATATTTAATAATTACATCAAACATCTAAATATCTATATTATTATATAATTGATATAATACCTGTTCCGGTGCAATCTCAAAGAACTGATCAATTTCCCTCAGTTCGGGATCTTGTGCTTCGTCATTCTGACCGAGCACCTCTTGCACCACATGTGCAGCAACATCCTGATTAACTTGTTGTCCCACCTGACCAGCCTATTCCAGAACCTCTTCAAGAAGCTCTTGTGGACCTTCAGGAGGAACCACATCAGCTGCAGAAGGCTCAGGTACAACAATAGCAGCAGCAACATCTAGCCAACCATTGTTCGGTGGCGTAATGTAAGCGGGATCAATAAGATAGCCAAAAAGATCACGGATCTCCGGATTGACATATTCTTCCCGGCGAATAGTCTGCTGAAACATCGCATTGTATCCTCTGAGCGCGATAGTGTCAACACGTAAGTGCGGCTCAGGGATAACAATATCCGGAAGACGAGCAAGGATAATCATCATACAAAACCTCGGGTAGATCATAAAACGTGATCTGACAGAACCCGAAATCTGCCTAACCATCTCGCCAAAAATAAAATCACAAAAACTGTATGGTTTATTATAAACCAGTGACAGTACCGCCGATACAAGAGCAGGGCTCAACTCATCAAAACCGCCCTTCTTCGGTCCAAAAACAGTGACCATGACATGCCACAAAAATCTCCATTGCCCAATAACCAGGGCCTTGAGGAATTGTCGTCATCTCCGTTCACCCGTATAGCCCATACGGCTTAGTGCACCCTCAATAAAATCACTTGAGTACTCAGTAGGACCATCTTCTTGGTCTACTGTACCCAGATGCAAAATCTGACGAAGGTCAGAAGCTGAAAATGCAACAGGTAGCTGGTTAACCGTTGCTCGGATGACCGGTGAATTGACCGTCTCGTCATACTGAATATCCCTCCAAAAATCGTTCAGTATCGACAGAGAGATCGGTGGACACTCTGTAATCGCATATCTAATCCGTGAACGTGCGAAAAATGTAAGGACTTGAGCTACTTGTCTAGCTCCCTTGTCCGTAAGATCTAGATCCACAAGAATATTATGACCCTTATCAAACTGTCTAGCCATATCTGCATAATAACACAAATAACAATAACAATTAATGCACGTTAATTACAATAAATAAATTAAAAACTATAATGTATATATGAATTAAAATTCATCAAACATCTTAGTTCTAAATTTAGAATATATAACTTGTTACATAATTGTCTTAAGTCGTATACATAATTATCTAACATATATAACTTATAACTAATAAGTTGTAAGTTCAATATGTAAATGTCCATTAATTACTTGTAAATTTAAAATTCTCAAGTCGTTAACCTTTTATAAAACAAAAATATATTATACCGCTAACACAAAATTAGGACACGCCACTCGATTACTTTTTGAATCGGTAGACTTTCGATATAAATATATACATTGTAATACAAGTCCAATATATACAAGTTATTGCTTAAAAAGTCTTAACATTTATATATTAACTTTTAAAACAAAAGTTTTCTAAGTTCTGGACTCGCAGAATAATGACATGCGAATTGAGCAATAGTCGATTCGCCTGTCAACTCGCAACTGAATCCGCAGCCAATTGAACTCGCTAATCAAGTCAATCCGCAGGTCAACTCGCTAGTCAATCCGCTAATCAACTCGATTCGCTACAGTTCAATCTCAACTCGCTGCGAGTTCAATCTGGAACTCAACTCGTTACACAAACTGTCGTTGCGAGTTTAAACTAAAAATCAATGATTTTGTTAATTTTAACACGATCAATCGATACATTCACATTCATTTAAGGTTATTTAACATTAACCCTAAGGATTCAAGTCCAATAACACCTTAAATCTATATGAATCGCTCAAACTTCAAACCGAAACCCTAAGTTTTTAAAACTTTCGATTTCTCGTTAATTAGACGGCGAAAAGTATTGATTTATACCTCAAAAGATGCGCAATCTAATGTTGTATAAAAGCTACAGATTGAAAAATTCGTTCCCTAACTTGTAAAATCAATATCAAACGAAAACTGGAGTTCGTTTCGTTTCGCCTTCGTTCGTCGACTCGCGGAGTTGAAGTGAACTCGCGAATTCAATTGGATCTGGTGGGGGTTTGGCTCGTTTGACCACCCTTTTATACCATTTACTCGATTCGCGAGATTTCAAGTGGATCCGCAGGTTTGACTAGTTAAACTCGCAGAATGAAATAAAAATGCGAATTAAATGCTAAGTATAAATTAAAAACCCATCATTTGTACAAGTCTAAAATAAAATTATTTTTCACTTGTATTTGTTACGATTGTTCAACTCAAAATAAAAATTATATAGTATAATTTAATTCCAAAGGGTAAAATCTAATAAACACAAAAATTTTATTTAAACATAAAGATAAAAAAAATAAAATAAGATAAAAACACAATTATATAAACATTGGTATCAAGTACCATTTTATTAATTACTTGAGTAAAACAAAATACATAAACAAAATGAATAAGAATTTATCTGCTTAGGGATCATATTAGAAAGAACAAGCTATTTAAATTTATTATTAAAAAGTATAAGCAGATTGTTAGTATACATTCCTCATGAAATTACAGTAAAATCACAACTTATTTTATCATTAATCCACTTATATTTATAAAATTATATCTTAGATACCTTTATCCACATAGCATAATTGAAAAATACATTATTCATTTAAAGTGAAAATATTTTAGTAGAGACAGTTCAAAACGATTACCAGTATTATGATCCACATAAACAAATTACACTCACATTTCTAAGCAACACCTTTATTGTTAGTATGAATATTATCAAGTGGTCTCTAATATATGATATACTGAAGAATTTTAGTTGTCGCACCCCAAAACACGTGGCAGCGGAAGTATGAGGTGTCATGGGGGCGCCGACCAAATTTCATATCACAACACAAAGATTAAAGCAAACGACCTCTACATGAGTCGTTTGAAAATATTACATTCCATAAAATAAAATGTTTACATCATTGGCGAGTTCGCAAAATGTATTCCTGAAGATTCTAATACATAGCCGTATTACAAAAAGTTAATGTAAGAAAATCTCCAATATGTGTAATGCATGCGACTCGAACTAGCTAGCGTATCCTGTGGGCAACCTTACTGTTGCTGGGCACCTGAGAATACAACACTAAAAGGGTCAACCAAAAGGTTGGTGAATCTCACAGGTTTATTAGTAAAACATGTTATGATGCACAAGATTTATCCGATAATGTTTAACCGAGTGATAAATGAACAAATTAATGTTTCCGATTTGCCATGACATGAGTCCACGGTTCGAAGCCTAACCCGATTTGTGCCTCCCGGATGTGTCTAATCCAAAACACCTTTATGACAAATACTAAAGTGCCCGTTTGACGTGGTTGTAGCTAGCAACCCGGACGGGGACGTCACTCCCATAATGGATCCCAAAGAGATCTATCCTTTAGTACTCGCGCCTTCGCAGTTAACGAACCATGTGTTTGAGGACTTTAAATGGATTTTGAAAACAACTCATGCGACCAAGTAAAAATGTTTTCAAAAACGGTTTTTATAAAAATAGTTTAAGCATTGTATCCCCCCCGAAGTTTTAAAAACAGTAAAACAATAAAAATGGGGCTGTGAGACTCACCTTAGATTAGCAAGTAGCAAGCAAATATCAATTAGCAAGCAAAGTGTTCCGATGTGCAACCTTCTAACGACCTAAACGTATAAGGTTGTGTAAGTAGATGTCTTATAAGACCATCTATAGCGATTGTATAAGTGGGGGTTAATGTCCACTTAAGCCAATCGTGTAGGTGGAGGGTTAATGTCCACCTAGAGCTAGTTCATCAACTAGTATGTCCAAATAAGTTGTTCAAGTTCGTTTCTTAAAAACGTGTACGACCCGTTGGTGAAAGTTTGTAATAATAATTCATTTCGACATTATTATCAAGTTTGTTTTGCTGTAAACTATTCATTAGTACATATCGTGTGTTGCAAACCGATTATTTTAGTTTGTATAAGTTTTAAACCGTAGGTCAAAGTTGGTCAACTCGTTGGTCAAACCTGGTCAAAGTTGGTCAAACCTGGTCAAACTGGTCAAAGTTTGTCAAACCTGGTCAAACCTGGTCAAACTGGTCAAGGTTGGTCAAACTACTCAAATTGTAGCATCACTAGCAAAATGTAGCAACACTAGTAATTGTGGCATCACTAGGTTAGTGTCTCTACTTGAGACTTAGGATATTTTCAGAAATTGTAGCATCACTAGCAAAATGTAGCAACACTAGTAAATGTGGCATCACTAGGTTAGTGTCTCTACTTGAGACTTAGGATATTTTCAGAAATTGTAGCATCACTAGCAAAATGTAGCAACACTAGTAAAGGTGGCATCACTAGGTTAGTGTCTCTACTTGAGACTTAGGATATTTGTGTAACACCCCCAAATTTAATGATTTGTGGAAACGAGTTTTGGGTGTTACTAATCAAATATCACGAGCATAAAGTACATAATGAACGACTCTAAATGAGACGTTTGAAAATAGTTATTACATTTCCCAAAATAAGAGTTTACAGTAATACGAGTTCACAAAATGATTTCAATACATAGTTGTAGTACAAAAGTTATGCAAGAAATCCATATTTGAAAACATGCGACTCGAGCTAGCGTAGCTTGTAGTAGTCCTAATCCTGCAATCACCTGAGAACACATGCTAAAACAGGTCAGCTATAAAGCTGGTGAGTTCATAGGTTAGTTAATTAAAACATTGTAGTATAAATTGTGTATATTTCAAAAGAAGTTTGTAGTATTCAAATCAGTAAGCAATTTAGTCGTTAAAACTATACATTTGCATATGTATAAAGTCAGTAAGTAAATAAGTCTGTAAAATAATACATTTGTAATTGTATTAAAAGTGGTCCCCATTGTGAAATCAGTATCGAGGTTGTCCTAACCTCATAACCTAAACCTGATAGGTTTGTGTTCTAAAGTGTTCTCCAAGTGATTTCGTAATTCTTGTACTACTTGCCGGAGTAGTACACTACAAGACCCCATGGTCGTAATTCATGGTAATTCCTAGAGACCGTCCTATGTACTAAAGGACCTATCAAATTACCCAAGTTGAGTATAACAATCAAGTGTGACACTACATGCCTTCACTGTGTAACTATGTGTATATAAGGATGTCGTGTATAACATCCCGTGTTTGGTAATGAAATCGAGTGTGTGTGAGTACCTATAAAGTAGCGTACAATTAAGTAGTAGTCGGGGATAGCACTTCGTGCTCATTAAGTAATCCTGTATTTATACGAGTAACTATACAAGGATATGTGTAATTGTATTTAATGCACGTGAAATCGTATCTAATATACATGTAATCGTACTATGTGTACGTGCAATCGTATCTAACATACGTGTAATCGTACTATGTGTACGTGTAATCGTAACTAAGTGTACGTGTAATCGTATCTAACGTACGTGTAATCTTACTACGTGTACGTGTATCTATCATTAGTAATCAGAAGTAGCACAGCGTGCCCGGAAGTAGCTCACAAGGCCCGGAAGTAGCACAGTGTGCCCGGAAGTAGCGATAAGCGCCCGGAAGTAGCATAACATGCCCGGAAGTAGCTATAAGCGCCCGGAAGTAGCACAACGGCCAGACAGTGTATATAAGTAATTTAGTAAGTACAGTACAGCATACAGCTTAAACAGTAAATTACCCCATGGTAATATAGTAATCACAAGTAAATCAAATACCTATAGTTATCACATAACAGTCAGGTATAGTACAGTGCATCTAAGTATGTGTAATCCCTACTTAGATATGGAAAGTAGCATAACGCGTCTAAGTATGGACAGTCATCACTTAGTTGTTTGCGAGTCAGTATAATGTAGTCAGCTAGTCTATGCTACTGTCATGTATTCGTAATTCTTAACATATTAGGTAGGTCAATGCCCCCGTGGCATCACTTACACTATTGCTAACATGAATCTAGGAGTCCTAGATCCTAGGTGTAAAGAGACCAAAAATCCCTAGCAAGTTGTACTAGTTCAGTTCTAATAGTTTTCTAAGTTGGGGATACTTAATACATTTAAGTATTTCAGAAAAGTAACATAATGTTAAACACACATGTTTATCAAGTAATTCGGTTATTTGTTTTGTTTCAATCATTCAACAATGAAAAACAAGTAATTTATGAGCATGTGTTTCACCCCGAAAACAGTAAAACAGTAAAAGAGTGGGGCTATGACTCACCTTTGGGTGCTAGCGTTCCTAAACGCGCGTGTGATCCAAATAGTAACCTCCTAGTGTCCTAATCAAACAATATCATATATTTGTAATTAGACATTTTGTAACTCATTCGTATAAATGTTTGTTTGGTTAATTAAGTTCGACGTATTCGAGTTGTATTAGGTTCACATGTTCGAATCTAATTAACTTTGTGTTTTGGTCAAAGTGTACAGCTCATTGTTGTCGAGTTACAATTATATTTCAAAAAAAAATATAATTAAGTTTGCTTGCGTTAAAACAACGCATTCGTTTGTATTTCATATTGTATATCATCATTCGAATTTGTATAAGTCCGATACTTAGTTTATAAAACGGAAGATTTGTTTGTCAGTGAGTTGGATCCGCCGGCACCTTATTTAGATCCGTCGGATCAGTGGCAAAAGTGGGGAATCCGCCGGATTCAATCGAATCCGCCGGATTCGAGTAGATTTTGGTTTCACGCGATCGGCCGACGGATTTCACGCGATCGCGTGGGTTTTAAAATAACGCGATCGGTTGGAAGTTCACGCGATCGGTGAGTTCTTGGTTCTGGGTTGGGAATCCGCCGGATTCACCTTGAATCCGCCGGATTCGAGGCTCTGGTTCAGGTCTGTTCGAATATCAATCCACAAAACGAGTTCTAAATCCTATTTCCGCAAACAACAACTTACTACAAAGCTAATATATGTTATATTACGTATTTTAAACACGAAATTAAAGGAAATCGATGAGTGATTCTTACAATGTAAAAATGGACCGAGGATGATGATGATGGTCGATGAAGATGATGATGGTGTTGCTAGATGGTGATGATGATCCAAGATTGAAGATGGAGATGATGATGTTGTTGTTGTTGTTGATTTTGAAACCGAGAGGGAGTAGCGAGAACCGAGAGAGAAAGAGATCAAGAATTGTGTGCGTGTGTGTGTAAATAATTGAGGCCGGTTCCCTCAAATAATTGAAGTTAGGTGGTGTGGCTCTCTCCGTGTTTGTTTACCCGATCGTAAAGTAGTATAATATTTAAAAATGTAATTTTCCTTAATATTAATTCGTATATGTTTTTAATCAAAGTATTTTGTAAAAATACTTTTAACGAAGTATACAAATATATATATGTTTTTGTTCAGATTGACGGATAGTTTTCTGTATCAAAAATGTATTTAAATTTCAAACGGTTCACGTAATTATTATCCTCAATAATGATACTTTGTTTATAAATGTTTTTCACCAAATTGTATTTTGGGTTTCTGCGTTCTACCAGATTTGTGTACGTGCGATTATTAATTAATCGTTACGGTTTATATATACATACATATATATAATACTTGTGTACTTGAGTATTGACACGAATGTAATTACGTGTTTTAAAAGTTTAAATTAGGTGCTAATTTTGGGTTATTTTGACCGGGTGTCACATTCTCCCCTTGTTAAGAGAATTTCGTCCCGAAATTTGTGTGTAGTAATTGTATGTGCCTCACCTATGTAAGTGTGTGAGTCTATTGTGAGTGCTATAACCTCATGCTAATATTACCTCCCTCCCCTTGTTAAGCTAATGCCCTACTGGCCATTAAAGGAATAGAGGGAGTGTGTTGTAAAGTAATTGGTCATTTGTCGGTAGGACAAGGTCAGTCGGTCACTAGGGTGTAGCTACACTTTGTACTAGTAGTCTAAAGTAAAGTAGTATCTCTCACTATGTCCACACAGTTTGTAACGTGTAGTAGTATCATAGCGTAAACTAGACTCTATCAGTCTCCTATAGAAACCAAATGGTTCAGCCTACATTAGTATTATATGGGATGCTTCCCAAAAATTTGCCCGGTATGTTTTCCGGTATATGATAGCGTAGGATAAGTTATCCTTGTACTTATGCCAGCTAAACCTCGTCTCACATAGAAACTATAGAACCTAAATTGTAGTTTTTCCCCTAATCCTTTCGTGCACTTAGAATCTAGGGAATCATAGAAACAATCAATCAACAAGTAAAATATACCAAGGCAATTGGTATACAGGTAGTCGGTAATAGTCAGTATTATCATAGTATGAGTTAAACCCTATCAGTTTCGATCCTCATATCAAAGGACATTGATGTAACTATATTGGTCGTTTTCAGTAGAGGAGGTAGTAACCAAGTATCATCAGATAAGGCCTATCCCTATACCTTCAGTATATAATAGCCTATAGAGTAGTACGTATTTGAGACCTATATATGGAAATATACCTATATCACATAATAGTCTAATCAAGTAAGTATACAAATCCTATCTCACTCATAGGATCTAAGCTACAATGTTCTTAAAGTCCTCAATTGTCAGTAGTATTGTACGGAATAAGTTATACTCTATCAGTATCGCATAGACACTAATCCTATCTCCTATATAGGATCTAAAGTATAGAGCGAAGTATCACATAGTAAATAAATATCAGTAGGTCAAGCAACACGTAAGTAGTTAGACTGTTTAAGTAAGGCTGGTTATATAGAAGTAGTTAGACTGTCAAATTTGGGTCTAAACGGCTGTCATAGGCTGATCATTCATGGAATAATCCTATCAAGACTAAGCGATTTACAAAATAGTGAGCTAACTGATCTGCTAAAAGCAAACTCCAAGTTACTACATGGCCTCAGACTAGTCAATCCTATGGTACACTCGGCATTAGATCAGAAAAGAAATATTGAGAAATTTGGTGTACTTACTTAGTGTGACCCTATATCAAAGTATCTCTTCCATAGTATACTTGTAAAGTATATTAGTATTTCTTTATACTATTACATAATGTGTTTGTGCGAATGTAAGTTCGAGAGTGTGTAACCTTCGATGGGTGAAAGCCCTAAAGTGTACAAGTGTAAACTTGTAGGTGCGTGAGTGTAAGCTCGTGAGTACACGAGTATAAGCCCATGAATATGTGAGTGTAAACTCATGAGTGTAAACTTGTAATTAAGGTCAGTGAGGGCGAGTGAAATTTCTCTTAGTTTCGAGTGTAATCTCCTATTTGATTGGAGTGTAATCTCCTATTATATTAGAGTGTAATCTCATAATACATCGGAGTGTAATCTCCTATTTGATTGGAGTGTAATCTCCTACTATACCGGAGTGTAATCTCCTATTATATCGGAGTGTAATCTCCTACTATACCAGAGTGTAATCTCCTAGTATACCGGAGTGTAATCTCCTATTATATCGGAGTGTAATCTCCTACTATACCAGAGTGTAATCTCCTAGTATACCGGAGTGTAATCTCCTACTATACCAGAGTGTAATCTCCTATTATATCGGAGTGTAATCTCCTACTATACCAGAGTGTAATCTCCTAGTATACCGGAGTGTAATCTCCTACTATACCAGAGTGTAATCTCCTAGTATACCGGAGTGTAATCTCCTACTATACCAGAGTGTAATCTCCTAGTATACCGGAGTGTAATCTCCTACTATACCAGAGTGAAATCTCCTAGTATACCGGAGTGTAATCTCCTACTATACCAGAGTGTAATCTCCTAGTATACCGGAGTGTAATCTCCTACTTGGTTGGAGTGTAAGCTCACATGTATTCAAGTATAACGTATATTTATATAATAAACGGAAAGTAGGTGTTTGAAATTGAAATTATTCGATACTTGATAACTTTGATGACGTGTGTGTATCACAGAATAATGTATATATATATATATGTACACATGCAGGCAGTACATATATAATGGTACAGAAAGTAGTACACAAGTAGAGCCTATTCATACATACCTACAGCACATATAATAGCCTAGTAAGCAACATGTAAGTAAGGCCTATTCGTATATACCTACAGTACATATAATAGCCTAGAATGTCTAACACAAAACAATCAGAGTCAACTACGTATTCCTGATTCTGTATAACCCCTTTCAGTTATCTCATCATCTTCATTTAATTGTACATAACTGGCCAGGCTATGTTAAATTAAACTTGTATGATGAAATCACTGAACCAGTCACACCTAATAAGGAATACTGCCTAACGGTCATAGTCTAGGCCCACTAAATGCAACCTAGTTCACTATAACCTTAGGCTCTGATACCAATCTGTAACACCCCCAAATTTAATGATTTGCGGAAACGAGTTTTGGGTGTTACTAATCAAATATCACGAGCATAAAGTACATAATGAACGACTCTAAATGAGACGTTTGAAAATAGTTATTACATTTCCCAAAATAAGAGTTTACAGTAATACGAGTTCACAAAATGATTTCAATACATAGTTGTAGTACAAAAGTTATGCAAGAAATCCATATTTGAAAACATGCGACTCTAGCTAGCGTAGCTTGTAGTAGTCCTAATCCTGCAATCACCTGAGAACACATGCTAAAACAGGTCAGCTATAAAGCTGGTGAGTTCATAGGTTAGTTAATTAAAAAATTGTAGTATAAACTGTGTATATTTCAAAAGAAGTTTGTAGTATTCAAATCAGTAAGCAATTTAGTCGGTAAAACTATACATTTGCATATGTATAAAGTCAGTAAGTAAATAAGTCTGTAAAATAATACATTTGTAATTGTATTAAAAGTGGTCCCCATTGTGAAATCAGTATCGAGGTTGTCCTAACCTCATAACCTAAACAAGATAGGTTTGTGTTCTAAAGTGTTCTCCAAGTGATTTCGTAATTCTTGTACTACTTGCCGGAGTAGTACACTACAAGACCCCATGGTCGTAATTCATGGTAATTCCTAGAGACCGTCCTATGTACTAAAGGACCTATCAAATTACCCAAGTTGAGTATAACAATCAAGTGTGACACTACATGCCTTCACTGAGTAACTATGGGTATATAAGGATGTCGTGTATAACATCCCGTGTTTGGTAATGAAATCGAGTGTGTGTGAGTACCTATAAAGTAGCGTACAATTAAGTAGTAGTCGGGGATAGCACTTCGTGCTCATTAAGTAATCCTGTATTTATACGAGTAACTATACAAGGATATGTGTAATTGTATTTAGTGCACGTGAAAGCGTATCTAATATACATGTAATCGTACTATGTGTACGTGCAATCGTATCTAACATACGTGTAATCGTACTATGTGTACGTGTAATCGTAACTAAGTGTACGTGTAATCGTATCTAACGTACGTGTAATCGTACTACGTGTACGTGTATCTATCATTAGTAATCGGAAGTAGCACAACGTGCCCGGAAGTAGCTCACAAGGCCCGGAAGTAGCACAGTGTGCCCGGAAGTAGCGATAAGCGCCCGGAAGTAGCATAACATGCCCGGAAGTAGCGATAAGCGCCCGGAAGTAGCACAACGGCCAGACAGTGTATATAAGTAATTTAGTAAGTACAGTACAGCATACAGCTTAAACAGTAAATTACCCCATGGTAATATAGTAATCACAAGTAAATCAAATACCTATAGTTATCACATAACAGTCAGGTATAGTACAGTGCATCTAAGTATGTGTAATCCCTACTTAGATATGGAAAGTAGCATAACGCGTCTAAGTATGGACAGTCATCACTTAGTTGTTTGCGAGTCAGTATAATGTAGTCAGCTAGTCTATGCTACTGTCATGTATTCGTAATTCTTAACATATTAGGTAGGTCAATGCCCCCGTGGCATCACTTACACTATTGCTAACATGAATCTAGGAGTCCTAGATCCTAGGTGTAAAGAGACCAAAAATCCCTAGCAAGTTGTACTAGTTCAGTTCTAATAGTTTTCTAAGTTGGGGATACTTAATACATTTAAGTATTTCAGAAAAGTAACATAATGTTAAACACACATGTTTATCAAGTAATTCGGTTATTTATTTTGTTTCAATCATTCAACAATGAAAAACAAGTAATTTATGAGCATGTGTTTCACCCCGAAAACAGTAAAACAGTAAAAGAGTGGGGCTATGACTCACCTTTGGGTGCTAGCGTTCCTAAACGCGCGTGTGATCCAAATAGTAACCTCCTAGTGTCCTAATCACACAATATCATATATTTGTAATTAGACATTTTGTAACTCATTCGTATAAATGTTTGTTTGGTTAATTAAGTTCGACGTATTCGAGTTGTATTAGGTTCACATGTTCGAATCTAATTAACTTTGTGTTTTGGTCAAAGTGTACAGCTCGTTGTTGTCGAGTTACAATTATATTTCAAAAAAAAATATAATTAAGTTTGCTTGCGTTAAAACAACGCATTCGTTTGTATTTCATATTGTATATCATCATTCGAAATTGTATAAGTCCTATACTTAGTTTATAAAACGGAAGATTTGTTTGTCAGTGAGTTGGATCCGCCGGCACCTTATTTAGATCCGTCGGATCAGTGGCAAAAGTGGGGAATCCGCCGGATTCAATCGAATCCGCCGGATTCGAGTAGATTTTGGTTTCACGCGATCGGCCGACGGATTTCACGCGATCGCGTGGGTTTTAAAATAACGCGATCGGTTGGAAGTTCACGCGATCGGTTAGTTCTTGGTTCTGGGTTGGGAATCCGCCGGATTCACCTTGAATCCGCCGGATTCGAGGCTCTGGTTCAGGTCTGTTCGAATATCAATCCACAAAACGAGTTCTAAATCCTATTTCCGCAAACAACAACTTACTACAAAGCTAATATATGTTATATTACGTATTTTAAACACGAAATTAAAGGAAATCGATGAGTGATTCTTACAATGTAAAAATGGACCGAGGATGATGATGATGGTCGATGAAGATGATGATGGTGTTGCTAGATGGTGATGATGATCCAAGATTGAAGATGGAGATGATGATGATGTTGTTGTTGTTGATTTTGAAACCGAGAGGGAGTAGCGAGAACCGAGAGAGAAAGAGATCAAGAATTGTGTGCGTGTGTGTGTAAATAATTGAGGCCGGTTCCCTCAAATAATTGAAGTTAGGTGGTGTGGCTCGCTCTTTGTTTACCCGATCGTAAAGTAGTATAATATTTAAAAATGTAAATTTCCTTAATATTATTTCGTATATGTTTTTAATCAAAGTATTTTGTAAAAATACTTTTAACGAAGTATACAAATATATATATGTTTTTGTTCAGATTGACGGATAGTTTTCTGTATCAAAAATGTATTTAAATTTCAAACGGTTCACGTAATTATTATCCTCAATAATGATACTTTGTTTATAAATGTTTTTCACCAAATTGTATTTTGGGTTTCTGCGTTCTACCAGATTTGTGTACGTGCGATTATTAATTAATCGTTACGGTTTATATATACATACATATATATAATACTTGTGTACTTGAGTATTGACACGTATGTAATTACGTGTTTTAAAAGTTTAAATTAGGTGCTAATTTTGGGTTATTTTGACCGGGTGTCACAATTTGGTTCAAATGTTCTAAGTGTCGGTTTCTAATTCGGGAAACTTTCTAAGTTTAGTTTTAGGTCCAAGTTACTAACTAAGTCACCCAAACCTATTTTTGTTACCACTTTCCAAAAATAGTAAGTTTTGTCGTTTTTAGAAACCGAGCCGTTTTTGTTGACTTGGTCAAACCTACCCGGTTTGACCCGAACTTTTACCCAACCCACATTTAAGTTAAATAAGCTTATAAAATATGTCAGTTCATCTCGGAGTTCATCCAAGGTGTCGGTTTTAACATGCAACTTAAGATTTTCAATATTTCACATTTTCGACTTTTGTCGGTTTGGTTCGCCATTTTATTTCTACCACTTATGGTCCAAACTAGGGTCTGAGATTTTTACCAACTGATCATGTATGTATCTAGTCTAACATATAATTTTTACAGCAACCATAGTGTCCATTTACATATTTAAACAAATTCGCGTATGAACCGTACTCAGTTTTCGAAAACTTCCAGACCAGACTCAAAGATCAGATTATTCACAAACATACGTACAGATCTGGGAAACGTGTAAAACACGAAAGTTGTAGCCCTTTTCAATATGCAACTTTTAAAAAGAAATTCGTTGTCTAATTCTTCCTACAGCTCGAGATATGGTCATTTTAGTGGACTGTCTTTTTCTGGGCAGATTATGAATGTTCTTGAATAAAGTATAAAAACGTATTTTAACATGGTATTTGGACATAATCATGTTAGATGAACATTATAACATGTAAATAAATATAAATGAAAGTATAGATGTGTCTCCTTACAAAGATTTTGATAGAGATGAGATGAGATGATGGTGCTTGTGCTCTTGAGCTAATTATTATTACCAAAAGTTAAGTTGTTTGTTGGTGGTGCTATGGTGGACTTATGGTGGTGTGAGGAGGTGTAGGGTGGTTGTTTAAGGCTGAGTTTTAGATCAGTATTTTGAGAGAAAACTTGGTGATTTTTGAAAGAGAAATGATGGAAATGATCTAATTTTGCATGATACCTTTATGGTTGTAAGGAAAAAGTGTAATGATCATTTTTTGCATGGTGTATTATTGGGGAAAAAGGAAGGTGGCACATGGGGGAAGAGGGGGCTGGCCAAGGGGGCCCCACAAAGGCATTTTTCTTGTTCCTAATTTAATTGTTACGTTTTTTTCGTTCGTTTACTCGATTGTTTCGACGTTTATTTGGACGTTAAACGTTTAATACGCGTTTTTAAGTAACGATTTAAATTTCATCATTTTCACTTGAAGTATTTATTCTAAATACTTGAAAAACATTTATAAAAATGTTCCGTTAAGTTGTCGGCCTCGATTTGCGTGCACGTTTTACGGAGGTTTAATCGCGTAGCGTTTTAAATAGACGTTTTTCTTTGACAAACTATTATACGATGTTTTCAATAATAATTTCATACAAAATAATATATTTTAAATTATTAAAATATATTTTGACTTTCGTTCGATTGTCGGGCGCGTTCCGCGCGTTTCTGTTGCGTTTGAGACGTTTTAGTCAAAACGCCTAAGTTTTTCGTGTATTAATTTAACAAATTAACAATATATGATAAATAACTTCTAAAAATAGATTCAAGTTATTTATAGAAATGTTTTCACCAACGTCGTATAATTAGGCGGACTCCGTCCGGTTGTTTTGCGCAATTTCATCAAATTGCGTAAGCGTTATTACAACTAATTACGTATGCGTATATTCACAAAATATACAAGTAGTTACAAGCAATTACAAGTATTTAGCCTAATTCAAAACTAAACACACATAATTAGGGTTTCAAGTAGGATTTTCAGTAACCCTAAATCGTCGGGTGTCACATTAGTAAACCACATAACACTGATTTTTTAAGACAAGGTAGTGATTACATAATGTAACATACACTTGAATTTTGAATTTAGACAAATATCAAACATACCTTGAAGATACTAGTGGTCGCAGATCTGTACATAGTACAACAAAGAAACCCTTAGTATAACCAAAATATACTTGAGAATATTATCTTAACTAATGGCTCCAGGTCTGTACATAGTACAACAAAGTTACCTTTAGTTAAGCTAATACTCATATTATAACTATTTGTCCTTGTTATAGCTGTATACATACAGTGTACATGAATACTATCATTCAACAATTTAAGACTTATGTCATACATCATATAATAGATACACTAGATAATAATCAAATAAATTATTACTTCTTAACACTTAGAAATGTTTGTATAACTTGCCTACCAGTATATCATATGATGAATCTGTCTAGACATTTAGAACAAACAAATTATAACTTGTGGAAAGAGGTGTATAATCAAATAAATATAAATACATACCTGATAAAACAGCTGCAGTTTTAATGTAGCTTTAGTTGAACCTACTAACACATCATACTTAGGACTTAAGCTTACTATTGTAAAGCTTATTCTCCTAATGTACTATCATTTTCCATAGTTTTTGCAGATAAAAACTTAAAAGGTTTTAAAGAATATTATATTTATATTCTTTAATGAAGGCGATTCCCCTTAGGTAACAAGCAAATGAATGCCATACGCCCTCACATTTTTTTAAAAAAATAATACATAAAAGTACTAACTATTACAAAAAAAAAATACCCTTGGAAGACTAATCACTCTGGATTTCTCATTCCGTTCAGTTGAACTAACGTCTCAAATCTTGCTCTGTCGAACGCCTTTGTGTAAAGGTCTGCTAAGTTATCCGCAGTTGGAACCTTAACTAACCTTATCATTTTCTTCTCAACATAGTCTCTAATAAAATGATGTTGAATATCAATATGCTTAGTTTTACCGTGCTTTACCGGATTATTGATGATCGACATAGTTGATTCATTATCAATCATCATAGGAGTATTGGTTATATTTAACCCGTAATCCCGCAGTTGCTGTTGAATCCAAAGTACTTGAGAGCAACAGCTGCCAGCTGCAACATACTCAGCTTCACATGTAGAAATGGCTACCGAGGTTTGCTTCTTGCACTGCCAGGATACTAATCTACCTCCTAGGAATTGACATCCTCCAGTTGTAGATTTCCTATTCTGATTGCATCCTCCATAATCCGAATCAGTATAAGCTACGAGATCTAATTCTCCATCAGTTGGATACCAAAGTCCCAGCTTAGGTTTCCCTTTGAGGTAATGAAAAATTCGTTTAACAGCTTGCATATGTGACTCTTTCGGATTAGCCTGATATCTTGTGCATAAACAAACAGCAAACATTATGTCAGGCCTAGAGGCAGTTAAATACATTAGTGATCCGATCATGGCTCTATAAAGAGTTGGATCCACATCGCTATCACTCGATGTATCTGGACCTAGTCCATGATTGACTGGAATTGGAGTATTATAGACCTTATTTTCATCCATCTTAAAGCGTTCTAATAGCTCATGTGTAGATTTAGATTGATGAATAAAGAATCCATCCTTCTTTTGATCAACTTGTAATCCTAAGAAGAAATTTAACTCTCCCATTGCAGACATTTCAAACCGTTTTCTCATGACTTTCTCAAATTCTTGACACATCTTTTCATCAGAAGATCCAAACATAATGTCATCAACATAAACTTGCACGAGAAGAAAGTCTTTCTTATTCCACTTTACAAACAGTGTACTATCAATTGATCCTCTTGTAAAACCATTCGCAAGTAGATACGTTGATAGCGTTCCATACCACGCCCTAGGTGCTTGATGTAATCCATAGAGAGCCTTATTCAGTCGATATACTCTATCTGGATACTCAGGATCAGCAAACCCTGGCGGTTGTGAAACATACACCAATTCTTCCACTTTGACTTACATGAAGGCACTCTTAACATCCAACTGATAAACCTTTATACCATAAAATGATGCGAATGCTAAGAACACTCTAATTGCTTCTAGCCTAGCAACTAGTGCAAACACTTCGTTGTAATCTATTCCCTCTTGTTGATTAAAACCTTGAACCACTAGACGAGCTTTATTGCGAGTAACGATTCCCTTATCGTCTCTCTTGCACTTAAATACCCATCTAGTTCCAATTGGATATTCTCCCTTTGGAAGGTCAACCAACTCCCATACTTGTAATTTAGAGAACTGAGATAGTTCTTCTTGCATTGCTTCTACCCACGAGCTTTCTTTTAGAGCCATTTGAACATTTTTCGGCTCAACTTGTGAGATAAAGCATGAATGTAGACATTGATTAGGAATCCCTGTCTCTTTCAATGCAGTATACAAGCTTTGGTATTCTAGATTTTCAGACGTACTAGCTTTTGATTGAGTCCTTGTTTGAACCGGAGTATTAATATCACCGATGATGTTTTCAACGGGATGATTCTTACTCGTTCTAGTTGAAGCAACTGGCTCAACTGGAATCTCATCTCCTAAGTTAGTACCAATTTCATCATAGACACTATGTTGTTCAGTAGTGTCTTCCAAATCCGGTACACCCTCTCTAGATAGCTGTGAGTTATCAATACCCATAGATATCCTTAACTCTCTCAGTGGAGTGAGGATTTCAACCACTAATTTTTCAGTCAGCTCTTCTTCATTTAGAGGTGTATCTACTTTGGATTTTGAGATCCACTAGTAGATGGTTGATTTAGGTCAACATTTGTCTTGATTCCAGAATTCGGAACACTCGATGTTGAAGTATGGCCAGTATCCACATCTTCAGACAATAAATGTTCAGGTATCTCTGAATCACTGACATAGTCACTAATGGGAACTTTAAATGATGCAAAAAGATCAGAATAATCAAATTGCCAATCTAAGCCCTTATGAACATCTGGTGTGTAGCTTGTAACTTCAATGTTATAAACTACCTCCAAACGTCCTGTGACTTTATTAAAGACTCTTTTGTTTGGCTAATTGGGCATATAACCTAGGAAAAATCCTTCGTCAGCCTTCTCACCAAATTTAGCTTGATGTTCGGTCTTAAATATGGTGCATGAAACTCCAAAGGGTTCAAACCCTTTTAAGTTTGGTTTCTTATTGTTCAAAAGCTCATAACAAGTCTTGTTCTGCTTTTTAACCATAAGAACTCTATTTAGAACGTAACATGCTGTGTTCACTGCTTCTGCCCAAAAGATAACCGGAAGCTTTGAATCAGCAAGCATTGTACTAGCAGCTTCAATCAACGTTCTATTCTTCCTTTCAGCTACACCATTCTGTTGAGGTTCATAAGGTGCACTGAATTGATGAAATATCCCTTTGCTTAAGCAATAGATATTCAACGTTAAATTTTTGAATTCTATTCCGTTGTCACTATGAATACGCTTCACTCTCTTTTTATAGACATTCTCTACCAGATCAAATAATTCAATTAGAATTCCTGGAGTTTCATCCTTAGATCCCAAAAAGAATACCCATGAGAATCTAGAATAATCATCTGTGACAACCAAACAGTACCATTTGCCACCTAGACTTCTCTTGCTTATAGGGCCGAAGAGTTCCATGTGTAGCAACTCAAATGGTGAGGAGATAGAGTTTTCAGTCTTAGATCTGTGTGGTTTCTTGTGCTGCTTTCCTTTCATGCAAGGAACACACTTATCTTCAGACTCAAAAAGTTTTTGTGATACACCTAGAACCAATCCATTCTTGGTTATGTAGTTCATTTTTCTCCAGTTCAGGTGTGCCATTCTCCTATGCCATAATAACGCATCTGCTTCTGAAGCCTTGGATAATAAACATGTAGACACCATTGAAGAACTAGGAACACCCATGTTGATAGCATAGATGTCCTTCTTCCTTGATGCCCTCATCAATATCCATTCTTCAGGAATTGTGAAGCCTGGCTTCAGAACTAAAGCCTCCTTTTCATTAAAATAAACTGGATGACCTTTATCGTAGACTTGGGAAACACTCACTAGGTTGTGAGTTAGTTCTTCAACATAGTTCACATCCTCTAGAGTCAAAGTTCCATTTGAAACTTTTCCTTTTCCCGTAATTACACCTCCTTTGTCTCCAGCAAAGTTAACTCTTTGCTTCAGACTCTCTTTAAAGTCCTTCAGTAGACTTCTCTATCCTGTCATGTGCCTTGAACATCCACTGTCTACATACCACCAACTGTCCTTGTTCACAGTCTGCTCATGCACATAACAAGTTGTACACAATTAGTTTTCAAGAGGGACCCAAGCCATTACGGTCTTGGTTTGTCCCTTATCATCAACAATCTGAACTTCCTTGAAATAACCATAACTGTTCTCATCAGGAGTCTTGGTTACTTTCACAGGAGTTTGAGGCTGTTGATGATCAGAATTCTTTTGCCTATCAGGAGAGTGAGTAGAAAACCTCCTAGGCACATAAGTTTGTCCTTGTGCACGTGAAGTAGAACCACTCTCAAACTGACTGTGGTTTCTACTGGGAGTCCTAAATCTCGACGGTGTCTTATCTCTAGATTTATTTAAAACATTATCAGATTGAGAATAAGGCCGTTTAGGTTTAGGTGGAGAGACACTATGAGTACCATCTCTTTTCAGAATATTTACAGGTTTACTACCTAATCCCGGTTTGGTACCTAACCTGTCCATAACTGAACTAGAATTGGTCCGTGTCTGTTCATTAATCACTAACTTATGTGATGCTTCCGGCTTTTTGTTTGGACAACATGAAGCTACATGTCCCTTTTGGTGACATTTGAAGCAAGACATCTGTTTACGTGATTTACTAACTTTTGCTTTTTCATTTGGAGTCTTAGGCACTAAAGGATCAGATGTTTTCTTCTTATTAACCTTATCATCAGTTTTAGTATCATTAATCACTCCACCCGATACAAACTGTATTTTGTTGTGATGTGATATCTTACTATTATCAGATGATAGATTCTTAACAGAAATCTTCTGTGCCTCTGACTGTTCAAGTGTGTTAGTTACTACTTTCTCAGGATTAGCATATGTCATTTCAGAATCTTCAGGAATCGGAGTGTAATTGGCATTAAAAGGATGAGGTACATCATTGTATCCTATCCCAGTCTTTTCCTTTACACTACGTTGAGCATCTAGCATTTTATCCATTTCTAAAGTTCTATAAGACTCAATCTTACGATTTTGCTCAACTAACTTCTGCTTAAGCTCAGCTAACTCTCTATCCCTATCAGCTATTGTTTGATTTAAGTCATTAATGTTCATATAGAGACCATCTATGATTATAGCCTTTTCATTTATGGTATCTCTAAGTGCAATCTTATCAGAACCATCAGACTTAATCTTATTCTTAAGATCTACCTTATCTGTACTTAACCTAAGGACATCACTTTTAGCTTGTTCAAGTTCAGATATTATAGTCTTATTAGAATCATTAAAAGTGCTAACTTGGGATGACAGATTCTGATTAGACACAGTTAAGACACTTACTTGAGACTGTAAATCAGTAACTAGGTAACAAACATCAGCAAGAGTAAGAATATCTAAACATACCCTTTTCTTGTCAGTTTGTACTTCAGCCATGCGTGCCACAAAGTCATCTGGACTCATATCAGCAGTTGAATCCATGTACAGCACATCATCATCACTTGCTTTTTCTTGAATCTCCGGCACCTTCACCTCAACATCAGTAGGCATATAGCTTGTAGACTCAGCAGCTATCTCTTGATCTTCAATCTTAGCCATGAGAGCTTCCTCAGACTGAGCTTGCCAATCATAAGATCCATCTAACTGTTTCACAACTAAGGCTTTGGAAGCTAGAGTACTCCCCGAGCCTTGTTTGCTATTGCCAGTTTCAACCTTAGGTTTTTGACACTCACGAGCGAAGTGTCCATAACCTTGACAGTTAAAAAACTTGATCTTGGTCTTATCAAACACTGATCGATTTCCCACCACTTTTCTACCAGTTCTCTTTAAGAAATTTTTAACTCTCCTAGATAACATTGCAAGTTGATCCTGGAGATCTATTTCCTCAAGATAATCAGGATCTATCTGATCATAGTCTTCATCAAACATAATCGGATCATTGATTTTACCCTGAATGTAGTTTTCATAGGAAGCAACAAAGTATGCAAGAACAGATAACTGTTGCTCAGCAGATTTCACACTCATCGGCATCTTTTGATGCCCTTGAGTTTACTTCTCAGCAATTGTACCTTTAGTTTCATTACTAGATGAGGTAAGAAGAAACAAGTCATCTGTTATCATTTCACCATTTTCATCAGTATTACCAACTAAGAGTGCAGTGGTTGAACTAGATAAAGTATTTGAGAGATTTGATTTCCCATGATATAGCCCAGGATTCTGAACCTGATCAGAATCTGTTTCTCTCGATTTCTTAGTGAAATCATAACTTTTAGCTTGTCAATTACCTGCTCTAAGGTCATGGTTGCATACCTTTCATCATTGTCCTTGAGCATCACACCATACAATTCCCACTTAGACGGTAAACCCTCAATAAACTTGTCGGTTCTTTCAGTCTCAGTAGTAACAATCTCATGGTTGTCAAGCTCACTTAACAAGTGGTAGAATCTAGTGATATAAGCATCAAGATCTTCTCCCTTTAAAGTTTTAATAACAGTAAACTGTTTCTTGAGAAGATTCTTCCTGCTTGCCTTCACTTGAGGACTTCCCTCACATCTTTTCTCGAGCGCTTCCCAGAGCGTTCTAGCAGTATGAAAAGATTTGAGTTGATGGTTTAACTCCTTAGGTAAACTCATCTTGATTGCTGAATGGGATTTATTTTCCAACTTATAGTCCTCCTTTTGTTGATCACTCATCCGGTTATAAGCAAGAGTAACAATTGCATTATTAACCGTTTGAGTAGGTGCCGTGTATCCATTCTTGATACACATCCAGATTGACAGATCATGAAATCTACAGTAAGATTCAAATCTATCCTTCCAGTTATAGTAGTCTTCAATCTTCAACAATTTAGGTGGAACATTAGATTTTCCAACCTCGTGTTCCATCTAGATCATTTTACTTAGGTCCGACATCGTAAATTCAAAAAGTCAAACTTTCTTCGCGAATTCAGAAAACTCGATTCGCAGGAACTCAATTCAACTCGCAATCTCAGCTCGATTCGCAAAACTCGGTTTGCCAATCTCAGTTCGGATCGCGAAAGATGTTGATTCGCAAGTGATCTCGATTCGCTAGGGATCTCGATTCGCAGCTAATGTCGACTCGCGAAACTCAGTTCAACTCGCAAGTTCAACTCGGTTCGCAGACGTAGCTGAAACCCTAATCTCAACTCGCGAAACGGCTGATAAACCCGAAAACGAAAATTTTTGGTATTTTTATGATTGGAACTTTAAATTTCGACCGTAAACAAACCCTAAATCGTCCAGAGAATGATTTTGATCGTTAATATGTACTAATGCACGTATAAACAATCCGAAATCAAACGCGATATAATCCGAAAACCTCGAACTTACTCGTATTTAGCCCGAAAGCTCTGATACCAGATGTAAGTCCATAGTTCTTAGGATCGATAACTTCGTTATCTGTAGTATTAAGGTGCGGAATCCCTTAATACGGTGTTATCTTACTAACAACGAATAAGTTCGCGTTTTAGGTTTACTAATACTTTGCTTTAAACAATTAAACGTCAAAGCATAGCCGTTAGAATTATGTTTTCTCTGGATACTTGAATTCGCAGGTCAGGAATGAATAGCAAAAATCGTTATGTTTTTCACGTATTAAAAACATATATATATCACGTCTCAACTCGCAGCCGCTGGGCCTGCGAGTTGACTCGACTCGTTCCGTAAGCCCAAGCCCAGTATGCTTCGGCTCGCTATGCTTATTCTGCGGGTTCAGATCTTATCTCACAGCTCAACTCGCTGCGACTTGAGATCTCGACTCGCCAAACTTATTTGTTTCATTTTCGATATTCATCTAAGACTTTAACATATTAATATATTTAACAAATATTAATAACAAAACAAATATTCATTTACAAATCTAAACCAATTGTACAAACATGATAACAATTATACCAGTCCTATTTCAAGCTAGATCTGTTGTCACAAACTATGTTTCAACAAATTCCCATGTTCCAAATTCTTTTTTGTTTTGCTTCATCTTCATATATAATTCCCATGTAACAATTTGATTTAATATACTAACACCCCGCACTGATACCATAAAATTACAAAACAACGTACGTATAGTACGTACAATATAATATTGTATGATTGAGTAACATTTAACCTAGGTAGCTTATAATTATAACCACGTATTGTTACATACTTGATCCATTTTGATCTCCAATTGAAGAACTCGAACGAATAGCAAGATAAACCTTGCAAGGACTTCTGTGATGCTACATTTCACTTGTTCGGCAAAAGATATGTTTTTTAAGGAATCAGCAAAACTGCCAGGCTTTTTGCCAGAGTAATAGAAAATGTGAATACGTTTTGAGAAAAACATAACAGTGACCTTAAGGAATACTTTATTCCGTTAGTTGAGATTTGATTCGGCCATGATTAACGAAAGAGTTAAACAGAGAAATTGCGGTCATGAATGAATATGGTTCTGAAAGAAAATCACTAAAACGTGAGAACTTCATATGGAACTGCTTCATTTTGTTGTTTGGATGATGCTATTGTTACCAATTAAGGTGATTGTGCCGGATGTTTGTATGCAAAAGTGATTGCCAAAACTAATGGAGTATAGGGTATTTATAATTGGGTATGCCAATACATATTCTCAATTTAAAAAAATAAACAGCGGTTGATCGATGATATTATCTTAGTGTATTGCAAAAGGGACTGCCGAAGT
Organism: Helichrysum umbraculigerum; assembly: GCA_949592205.1. NCBI lineage: Eukaryota > Viridiplantae > Streptophyta > Magnoliopsida > Asterales > Asteraceae > Helichrysum > Helichrysum umbraculigerum. The sequence goes on from CATIUR010000003.1 coordinate 77,164,054, forward strand.
CAAGGGTTATTTAATGTTTATTGTTTAGAACAATGTATTGATATATATGTCCTTTCAAAAAAAATAATATATAGACCACGGTTCTAGAAAAGAACAGTAGTTTCAGTGTTACAAAAAATAAATACTTATAAAGTTAATGCCTACAAGGTATTGAAACTATACTTATGCCAAATGGTGTCAAAAAACTATGTTAGTCCAAATTTAAGGCACTTGGTCAATGTTTTTTTCTTAATTGTTTTTTAAAGCATTAGTTATTTTTATAATAATAAATCATCATCATCTTAGAAATATACAAATCAAATTGATACGAGAGTTTGATCAGAATGAATAATTATCCATCATCAAATATAAAATTAAAATAAAATGAATGGAAAATCAACATTAACAGTCTTATAAGGTAATACAATATCTCCTTTTATGATTAAAATCCAAGTTCCAACAAACATAAAGAAATAACATCAATTCTATATTTCCATAAATTTATAAGATAATACAATAATATCTTTTGAACTCCTTAGAAACCCGCATCTTCGTTTTGTGTATCGACGATCATCATTATTATCATATAAAATCATATATACCCGGCTGACAATGAGATCATCCATCACCGTCAACGAGATCATCAGTGACTCTCAGCCTCCCTATTTGGGACCAAACACCAGGAACTAAGTGGGAAAGGATGTGTATAGTCTTTGCAATCAAACACAAAGCTCCTATGGTGGATTGCCCAATTAGGGTTTCAATCAAATCCGACTCCGAGACGGATTTCGTCTACGGAGACGGAGCATTTAAACAGAGAAATAGCGGCCATGAAATTATTATGAAAATGAACATCAAGACGATGATCATGATCATGTAAAAGAGATCTGACAATAAAAAGAGGGAAGAGAGACTACTTCATATATATTGATCATTGTTTCATTTTATTTTGTTTGAAATATGTCATGTCATGAATAAATGAATGGGTTTATTGTTGATTGGTTATGCGCTCAACTTTATACTAGTTATATTGAAGGTGCTGTATTGAAGCGGTTATAAGAATAGATGTGTAACTTTTGGTCATCATGTGTTGGCTTTTTGTATTTTGGGTCAGTTTAATAATTTTTACCCGCTTCAAGATATGTTGATTCATTTAAGAAAAAATGATTAATGAAATTTGATTTGGCTGTTTGGGGGATCGACTTTTGGTCATGAAAAGTTTGCATTTACGTCTGATGATGATTAAACTTATAAATTAGACGGGTGGAAGAATCAATATTTAATCCGGTTGACAAGACCACACAATGCTCCTATCCCTAGCCTTAGTCAAGTCTATGATATATCACTCTGTACCACCCCCTCCCTCCCTAGCCCCCTTCCCTGACATATATTTGACTTTCTTTTACAATCTTTATTTCTATTCAAAGAAAATGTGGCGGTCTTGTATATTTCGGATCGGTTCAGTATGCCTTTAACCGCTTCAAGATATGTTTGGTTGTTGTTATATACTGTACGAGAGTAAAATACTTCTTTAGGTTGTTCGATCTTAGTTATACTTATAAAAGTTCATAATTTGTGTAATTTTTGTCAACTTAACAACATGATTAATCGTTAAAATTAAGTCATCGAATTTGAATCTTCTAGGTTTCTACGTAACAAACATAGTTACTCAAGTAATTGATATACTCTTGGTTAGATGATAAGTTAATATATAATATTGTGATTGAGTTGAAATAGTGTGTAGGTGAGTTTGAATAGGTTATAAATAGTGAAAATCACCTTTGGTGATTGTAGTAGATTGAATGCCTTCAATTCAATTTTATTTTGCCTATATATACATCAAAATCCAAAGTCCACATTATTAATAAACTCTTAAAAGATCATCTTTAAAAAACAATATATTATTGCATTGGCATCATCTTCTCGAATTCCGGATAATGATATACCTCCACGTCCTCCTTCTCCAATGATGGAACTTTTAAATTATGCAGCGCAAAGGGATGAAGTAATGCATATTCAAGTTAACCTAATACCAAAAAACTCAATAAACAAAAGAAGAAATATAAACATCTTTGGAAGCAACTCAAAGAACTCGAAAGGTCTATGAATCAAAAGAGAGATATTTTGAATTCTTTGTATAAGAAATAACGTAATGTTTCATTATTAATTAAGAGATTCAAAAATTGTCTTCTGGCACTAATAATTTCAATTATGTTTGTTGATTTACTAGTTTAGTGTAAATGTCTTTATAATTTGTTCAATGAGAAAAAAAAACTAATCATCATCTATTCTTAACATAATCTCTTTCCATTCTATATGAATTTTGATTATACTTCTTGAAACGTGATAACAATGCTTCAAATGATGCTTTCTCGTGCGTGTAGTATATTAGATCATAATGCTCACATTTTTCAAGAAATTCGATCTCCGGCTGGGAAAGTTCACACCCAAATTCATCACGTTTGTCTTTCTGGTCAACGATCCACTTGCTTAACTTCTTCATTGCGTCATTGATGTTTTGGATACTTTCTTCATTGCACAATTGAAAATATGGACTGTTTTCCTTCTGCACATTTGAGAATAAGCTGATGCACAAATTGATTGACCAATATAGTTGATCCAATGTACTCAACACTTAAAAATCTTTTTATTTTTTTAACCACACCCACACACAAAAACTCCTAAAAATCTTTAAGATTACAAAGATTTCAGTTACAAATTAAAACAAGTCTGATTGAGGTCAAAAGCATCTAGATTATAGACAGCTTGGCTCGATCAAGTCCTTATCCCAAAACACACAATTTCAGGAAGCCCAACAAACTAAACAAACAAGTGAATCATTAAAACACAAACACAAAATGTCAAACAACACGTACATTAAAGACCCAAAAATGCACGAAGTTGCTAAGCTTATACACAAATTGATTGTAGTGAGAAAGATGTATCCATGCATTTCGCACTAAGTTGATACACATCTTCCATTCTTTTTACTGTTATGCTTAAGAATGAATATGACACCTTCGGAAATGGTCTTGAAGAGCCAAATGCTTCTCGTTTATTGCCATAGTAACAGAAATTGGCGTGTTGTAAGTGAAGTTTATGGCAGAAGATACATGTCCACAACTGTAATGGAGATACAAGTTTTTGTAAGAATCAGTAAAACCACACGATGGAAATTGACAATAACAGGCCATGTTGGAGCATTGCTTTTCATGGCCTGATTTACTGTGGAGGATAAGAGTCTCCATAGCAGGGGGACGGTAGATATGCACTTGCACTTTATCGAAAGAGGAACATGTATTTATAGAAGAGAAAATTACCTCATTAGACGGTCAAAGGATAGCTTTTCACAAAAATAGACATTGTCAGAGATAAATTGCAAAAATAAACTGCCTTTTCGCCTAAATAGACAATTATTTCGGCGATTTAGTCGAATATATTTAAACCAATAAATACTTGCCATTTGTACAATTTAATTCGCCGGTCAAACGAAATTTCGCCGGTCAACTAATATTTCGTCGAAATTCAGTGAGAAAATGTGGGTTGACCGTTCATTTGAGTAATTTTCTCTTTATAGAATTATAGGTGCTGTGACAGAATAAATTTTATGAATAAACTATTAAACTTTAAGATTACAAATATAACAATAGTTATGAGAAAATCACAAATTTGATCCCTTAACCAAACTCAATTAACAAAATAATCCATTGACTATTTTGTTAAATACGGAGTAGTTATTTACAGCATATCTCATCAAAAAAATATAGTGTATTGACAAGACCACAATATGCTCCTATACCTAGCCATATAATAAAGTCTATGACATTAGTCACCACCCCCGTCCTCCCAACTTCCTTCCCTGACATACATTTGACTTTTCTTTTCTTGTTTTTTACTAGTAGTCTTTTAGAGCAGCTCCAAATTGAAGCGGTTATAATTGTAATGTAGCGGCTCATTACATTTTGGATCGGTTAATTTATGTTTATAACCGCTTCAAGATCTGTTGGTTCTAAGTATTAAAAAATACTGGTTATTACTTTATTTTACTTTATTATATAATATAGTACGAGTAATTCTCTACTTTGTCATCTTCATTTGATAAAAGCAAAGAAAAAAAGATTTCATTTATCGATACATTTCAAAACTTGTAATATTATTATCATTCCTTTTTTTTATCTAAAGTAATATATTAGTGTGTTTGATACGTGCATGTAATTTTATGTTTCCATGTTATTATTTATATTATCTTATTATTATCTTCAATTCAATATTTTGCACTTACTACTAGTTAAGACCCGCAAAATTGCGGGGTGACTTTACGATATGTCTTATTCTCTCAGGATTTTTATTTTAATATAAAATATAAAATATAAATAAGAATAAAAGATAGAATAAAATAATAAATAGATAAGAGAAATGTGGAGGCTGGAAATTTAAATCAACATACATTAACCGCCCCAATACTTTTAAATAACCGTCCCTCTTTAATAATAAATATAATAACCACACAAATTTGGTGTATGAATCAATTATGGTGTTGTATTTATCACCTCCCTAATTTTTTTTTCGGCGAAAAACATAAATTAAATTAAAATCTCTAAATCAACAAAGTTGACTAGAGAAGGTTGAATACAAACTCTTGAATACATAGAAGAACACACTGATGCACACATCTGAATTTAACAAAGAGAACCTATCACCTCCCTATTTGTACTAGTATGTATGTATAATAATTAATAAGATAAAATATAATACGTAGTATAATATAATATACGGAGTAATAATAATAATAATAATAATAATAATAATAATAATAATAATAATAATAGTAGTAGTAGTAGTATCAGGTCGCTAGGAATTTGATACAACTCCTAGCATTCTAGAGATGGAACGTCATCCATACAAAAGCTGTTTTAAATTTTTAATGCTCATTTAGCCTAGAAGTGTATATCAAATGTTGTAGCCATGTTTATCTTAGAGCTTAAAAAGTGTGTTTCAAAAGTTGTAGCTAGGTTTTAATTATAGCAGAAGAGTGTGTTCAAGAAGTCGTAGGTGGTGATGTAAAACTTCCGATATCATGTTATAAGATTGTATGTTGTGATTATATTACAATTTTTATTATATTTGCATTTATGGGGATGTTTTGTATTTCATGTTTAAATGTCATACTAAGTATTATGTAATAATATATTAATAGGTATATATATATATATACTCCTTATAATAGATATACAGAGTATATCTTATCTTTTTATATACTTATAAAACTAAGATTTTCCTTGATTTTTGGACATTTGGTCATTATCTATGGCCGTACGGTGCAGCTCTACGTACAACGATACAACTATAGTAGCGCAACAAAAACCCAAAAGGAAGCTACACTCTATTGCGGCGGTTTTCAGTAAACCGCTATAAATACTGTAACTATATAAAATTGAAAGATATTTCATAGATTGTAAAAATAGTTGTTAAATTGAAAAAATGGCAACCGAAGAAGAGAAGTATGTTTTAGGAGAGAAAGCAGGCGTTTTAAAGGAGATAGACCAACAAATGATCAAATTACAAAAGAAAATGTCGAAAAGTTTAATACGGAAATTGGGAAGATCGGCAATTAGATCAACGACCTCAATGATAAATTTGACGAATTTGGAGTTCAACCCTCTGCATCCGAGCTCAAATTTCTCAAGAAACTTGAAGATGATTTTCAATACTACACCTCTGAGAAAAAAAAATGCAGAAAACATGCTATTTCGTTTCGAGATGTATGATCGAAACCTTAGGGATTGGATCGATCTAATACATTTGTAATTTTTCATTTGATAATGTAATTTTATCCTTTAGTTATTTTATTACTGAAATTGAAATGAAGTTCTTTAATTCACTGGGTATTATTACTATTATTTATTATATGCAATAAATTAATAAAATTACAAGCACGAAATGATTATATATATATATATATATATATATATATATATATATAAATAACGGGATCAAAAAAGAAGAAAAATTAGGTGGATAAGAGGGAGAAGCAATATAATTCAATATTTTTATCACTATGATTCATTTTTTTATTATTATAATTCATCAAACATTGTCACAAGTCATAAGTCTGTTAGATAGGTCAACGTTTGTTGTTTTTTTACATTAATACTTTTACGGATATGAATGTAGATCAATCAAAGGCGAAGATAGACATTCACACAAATAGGACGTCGTGTTTCCCATTTTGAGGTTATTATGTTGATATTATATATATGTTTCAATTCTTCTTCATTTTTTTTTTCTTTTTAAAGGGTATTCACATTTTTAACAGGCTCCCTCGGGTTGGCCTAGCTTTTGCTTGTGATGTACGTAGCCTAACCGTTACCGTGGCCGATTCCGAACCTTCCCGTGGCCACCCCAAGACTTTTTTGCTTCTAGTGAGGTTTGAACCTGAGACCTCTTGTGAGTATAACAGGACGCCAACCACTAGGCTATCCTATGATGGTTCTTCAGCTTATTTATGTATCACTGTATTAATTATCTTTTCTCACCTACCCCTCATTAGTGTCCCCTTTCTCTCTTTATATAAAGCATTTACAACTCTCAATAGAAGCAATACCATTTTACCCTTTTCTCTTTAATATATTATATCTTTTTATTTTACAAAATGGAGACTAACTCAATACTTAATGGAAAGGCTATGGGTACTCTAACTCAAAACTTGATGGATGTTGATAGTGATGCCATCAACATGTTACGTGCGCATATAACAACGTTTAGTCTAATAATTGCCGACGTTTACTCAGAAATCCAGGAAATTGAGGAGGTGGGTTATCATTACAAGCTCATCTCAACTCTTCAATTTTACAAAGATCAAAAGGAAAAATGTGAAGAACTAATTGCGAGTTTCACATCAAATATAGAGGTGAACGAAATTTATAAAAATAGCAATTGTTCATTGTAATCTCTTGATCAATCTATTGTTTTCATGAATATATATGTTATATTAACATAAATTAGTGTTCACATATGATTAAAGTTAATCACACGTTAACCTTCCCCTATTCGTTGTGGAGTAAAAATGTCAAGATCGGGATCTTACCTAGGATCATTTTTGTCTTCATAGGATCGGAATCGTAAGATTGGGCTCTTACATTATAGTCTCATAAATGTGTATTATAATCCGGAAAATGTGTATTATAATCCTACTCATAAATGTGTATTCTAATACATATAAAAGATCAAATGCATGACAAATTAATTAAACTTTTATAGTTTAAACACCATAATATCAATTCATACTTATCATAACGACTTATATTACTATATTTGTTATTAAAGATATAGATCCCCACGTGATAAACTATTTTAGTTTAAGAATTGAATAGTTTTACTTGTAGTAATAATTGATTAAATGAAAAACCTATTAACCTTTTATCGGATAAAAATCAATTAATTTATATTTTGTTAACTCATAGATTCATGTTAAGTAAGATAGGATCGTTACAAGATCAGCATACGGTGTGCAAGCGTTTTCGTCAAAATTCTAGCTCGAGAACACTGTGTTTCGGCGTTCTCCCACAACGCGTCAGCGTTCTGGACGGCGTTCTCGTCGGCGTTCATGTATCAACGTCCCAATCCAAACGCTGAAAGATTCGGTGTTCTTTTTTTTTTTTTTCTTCTCCTTTTTTCAAATAAAATAAATAATAAAAAGCACCAGAACACTGTCCAGAACACTGTGAATACTTTTTCACCACACCACAAAATCCTCACTTTCAACATTCTCCAGAACACTGTCTCAGAACACCGACACCACACCCTGTGCTCAAAATGTCGATTTGAGAGCACAGGGTGTGGTAAACAGTGTTCTGGAGAATGTTGAAAGTGAGGATTTTGTGGTGTGGTGAAACTGAATTCTCAGTGTTCGTGTTCTGGAGTTTTTTATTATTAATTGTGTTTAAAATTAGAAGACAATAATTTGTGTTGTATTATTATTATTATTATTATTATTATTATTATTATTATTATTATTATTATTATTATTATTATCATCATCATCATCATCATCATCATCATCATCATCATCATCATCATCATCATCATCATCATCATTATTATTATTATTATTATTATTATTATTATTATTACTCCGTATTTTTTATAGTAGATTTTTAAAGTTTCGAAGGTGAGGCGGTTTAAATGAAAACCGCTCATGAAAAAAGTAAATATATAAACCGTACAAAGAGCCAAAAAAAGGGACATCAGTTTCTCGATCAAAACCTATCTCAAAAAATTATTCCGTAACATTTGTTAACATTATTAACATGCAATATATGGCTTCTTCCGGAGATGAGGTCACTAGCACCATGAATGTCAGCGAACAGAAACGTCATCGTATCCGCTCTAAGGTGTATACTTTGATAGATGTTGATAATGAAATGATCGAAGAATTGCAATATCAAGTTACCAAGATTACAAGCACGATAAAAAAGATCATGAAAGAACTTCAAAAGACCCGCAAAATTAAAGAGCCTTCCACTTATGAGGTTGACTATAAGGAGCAACTTGACTATAATCTTAGGTTTTACGTGAATCAGAAGGAAAGGATTGAAGCACAAATTGTTCGGTTCAACCAAAATGTGGAACAAAATGAAGTTTTTAATGACTTGTTGTAATCATGTGTAATCTTCATGTATATCAAATGAGCAATATATATTAGCAAGTTTTTCTTTTATGAATCTGCTTCTTATTGTTTAAAATATATGTTACTCCACCGTGTTATCATTTCATCGATTTATTATTCTATTAGTATTATTATCATCAATATATTTTCATAAATTTTATATATATATATATATATATATATATATATATATATATATTGATAACAAATACGGAGTATTAATTTATGAGAATCAAATTCCGCCAGTTTAAAGTACGTTTTTTTATTAAAAAATTATGTTGGAGCGGTTATGTGTGATGTAAATGAAGCGGAGTATTTTAATAAAATATTAATTCTTAATTTAATAAGAAACTAAGAATACTTAATTCGTATCTTGAATCGTATTAAGTATTCTTAATTAATTCGTATATAAGTATTCTAGTGTAATATGAAGCGGTGTATTTAACACAAAACCGTGTCGTTGAAAGTGGGATTTGATTTGGTGGTTGGGCATTTAAGAGTCCATTTAATTTCTGATATGTTGTTGACTTGTAGTAGGCCGACCTATAAGTAGTTTCCTAAAGTGTAGGTCATTTAATTTTTTTGGGGAAAGAAATTTAGAATATTATACGTAGTATAAATATTCTAGATATTTAGAATGTTAATTGGAGCGGTCTGGTCATTTACTTTTTTTGGGGGAAGATGTTTAGAATATTATACAAAACCGCTTCTTGTTACATATATCGGTGTGGTAATTGTACGTTTGATAACATTTATATAAATTCGAACAAATAAAAATATTTTGGTAAAACTTTCCGGCCGGCCAGTTTCCACAATAAATCAAAACAGGTATAGTTTAATGGAAGAATCTTCTGGGTCTACAGAACCACCCTCTAAAAGAGGGAATACAGCGACTCATCGATTCCGAGTGTATTCCGAATTGTACACCAATTGTGTGAAAGAAATGCTAGATGAGGATAAAAAACAAAAAGAAGAAGTAGTAAAGACGATTGATAAACTAAATCATTCAATTTATGATAAACAATAAAAGATTCAGCCTATTGAGCGACGGAATATGATGATTCGTATAATTGAATCTTCGTATATGGATTGTCTACGTGGATCTATTGCCGAAGAAAGAAAGTTACTCGAGAACTGCGAAAAGATGGTGGAGACACTAGATCAAATGATCGAACAGAAAGAAAAATGGATTAATGATGATCTGCCTAGTTTAGCGGATAGTTAATTTTCAATTTTGTATATTTGTTCTTTATTTATATTGTTCTTAATTGTTCTTACTTATTGGATAATAGAATGACTTTAGCTTAAAACCGATATATCATATCGCTCCAACAACATGTATCATTCATTTTTGAGTACTACTGTACTAGCTAGCATTACACCTGCGCAATGCGGCAGTAAAATTGGTGACGGAGGATGGAGGTGCGAGTAACAATTTTAAAATAAAAACCTAAATGTAAATATATTGAAGATTTATTGTATAATGCTTGTGTTATGTATTATTTATCCTCGTGAAATATAATAGAAACAAATATGAATTAACTACAGTGATCTACATATTAATGGAAATAATTTGGCCATGAACATGAGGGATTTGGGTGTAACACTCTAGGCAAATCCCACATCGGCCATGGACATGGGAGATCTGAAGACTTATAAGGGAAAAAGTCATCTTTATACAACACAACGAGTTTTCGGCCCACAGTGGAAGTAGATCTCACGAGAACGTCGTGGTTAAGCGTGCTCGTGTGGTGGAAGTGTCCAGGATGAGTGACCTCCTGGGAAGTGGAAGTAGTGGTCGCCAAGAACAAAGCCGTGCGCCTGCGGGCAAAGCGGACAATATTGTGCCGTGGTAAAGGGCAGTTACATTGGGGCTTATAAGGATAATATCATCCTTACATGACACAACACATTTTGTGACCGTAAGGGTAGTAGATCCCGTGAGAAAACTACAGTTAAGCGTGCTCGAGCGGGGTAGTTCCAGGATGGGTGACCTCATGGGAAGTAATAGTAGTGTGGTCGCCAAGGAAAAGTCGTGCACCTGCGGGCAAACCGGACAATATTGTGTCGTGGTAAGGCGGGATGTTACCGTAATGTTAGATGTTGGTGGCGCGACGAGTATGATGATAGTAGTGGGGTAATTAAGGAAGTCAAATGCTTGTGCTTTATGGTTATAATGTTGGACGCTAGTGTTGTAGGAAGTCACCATGTGTTTAATTTTGTGGTGATATTAATATGTCATTTTTGTCATAGTGAATCGAAGTAGTGAATGTATACGTTTGAATTTATAAGCAGTCAAGATGGTGTTGCTTGCTTATGAAATTAGGACATATAAGTTTTAGCGCACGAAAAATTTGCGGGACAACACGAGAACTTCCAAATAGCTGATCAATATACTTCCACTAAACGCTTAACTTTATAGTTCTCACGGGTCCAATGTCCTTTTTGGTCACAATAAGAGCGTTTGTGATTTGTAACAGGAGTTTACCTTATACACCCAACACATACCTCTCATGTCCTCAAAAATCCTCAGGGAATTTTTAGATTCAACTTGTCATTATAAACCTTAAAATATCGAAAAATAGACAATGGAAATCAGAGGTTACCAGCTAATGCATGTTGACCACAATTATTTTCAAATCGTCACCAACTAATGTGGGATACGCTAAATGTCTTAAAGATAACCCCATTGAGACCCATCGTCTTCCATGAGGTTTTCATTAATATATATCTTCCTGAATGGCACATGAGTCCCTCGATCTCTGTAACAACCCGTCCCACATCGGAAACTGATAACAAATTGGAAAAAAGTTATTAGTCTAATGTTGTGGCTAATAGTTACCTTCCACTATGGTTTTTCGTTGAAAGCTGAATGTTTAAACATCTATGTGTGTCTGTCAGTTGGTCTCAGTCTGTAATCGTGTCGAAATTGTAATTACGTTTTGTATAGTTTTAGATTTAGTTTAATTACAATTTTTGTATCCATGCGACACAAGCATTGTGTCGCAGAAGCATTCTATGCGACATAAGAATTGTGTCGCAGAAACATTCCATGCGACATAAGCATTGTGTCGCAGAAGAGTCTATGCGACACAAGGCTTGTGTCGCATAAAGTTTGGATCAGGCTATAAATAGAAGCTCGCCAGCTTCTATTTTGGCAACACATTTTACACACACATAGCACTCTCATTATCACAGAATACTCTCTAAGTGTTATTTGATCTTTGTGTGTTTGTGTCCAAGTGTATATATTGTTGTTAGTGTTTCATATATATATACATACACACTTTGTGTTTTGGTCATTTATCGTGTTAATCTAGCATATATTAGTTTGTTTGATTTCCGCTTTAACAAACTAGTTGAACTACTCGATTTGGTCCGTACAAGTGGAACCTACAATTGGTATCAGAGCCGCATACTCTTGAGTTGCGGTTTCGAGTGAGTTTTTGCTAGATTTTGGTCTAAAAATATTATTTTCACATTTTATTTTCTTGGTGTTCTTGGTGTTCTTGGTTAAAAGGTTGTTTTTGATCATATTTTGGTTGATAATCTACAAATATTTGTGTTGGTGATTTGTTTGGTAAAAAGTTGGTAATCATTTTGCTTAAAAAAATTGTCTTTCAGTCTGTGGTAAAGCATGGCGTAGTAAGTAATGATGTGGGTTGAAAATTGAAATTTTTGTGGGTTTCAAATCTATCTGCACGTGTACTTTTGCGACACAAATAATTGTGTCGTATCCACTGTTCATACGACACAACCATACGACATTAAATTGTCTGCGACATAACGTGCGACATATTGTGCGACATAAGCCTACGACACAACTTATTTTGACCTTGACTGGTCTGCGACACAAGTTGCGACATAACCTACGACATAACGGTTGTGTCGCATTTTTGTCTTCTGTCTGATTAACTTCAGCGACACAACACCTGTGTCGTATTGCTTCTCTGCGACACAAAGACTGTGTCGTATTGATACTATGCGACATAACACTGTGTCGCATAATTCCAGACTTAGACAAAAATCAGTTTGTTTGTTGTGTATTTTCTGATTTTTTTGCAGATTTTCATCATGTCTCTTCAAAGCGTTGATGCAGTTTTACAACATAATGCTAAGATCGGTAGTGCAAATAAACCTCCTTATTTTGCACCGGGTTTGCCATTTCGAGCATGGAAACAACGTTTCATGGCGTTTGTATTATTCACTGATCCTGATATGGAGTTGGCTCTTCTTGAACGATATGTTGTTCCTGTTGCTCTTGGAGAACATATCGGTGTTCCTCCACCCAAACCCGTTCGTTCATACACTCCCGAAGAACGAAAAGCATGGGAAATTGAACGCAAGACTCATTCTGCTATTACTATGTCACTTCCAACTGACGTTTTGGATATGTTTCCACAAACTATTGCTTATGATCTTTTGAATGCAATTGAGAAGAGATTTTGTGGCAACACTGAGTACATTGAAAGCAAATTGGAATTAGTCAAAACTCAGTTTGATTATTTCTATATCCAGAAGAATGAAACTGTCAGAGACATGCTTTGCAGATTTACTCGCACAGTAAATGAACTGAAAGCTGGCGGATATAATCTCAAAAATTCTGAGATTAACAAAAAGGCTTTAGCTGCTCTACCACCAAGTTGGGAAACACGAGTTTTGTTATTAGAAAACGATTCAAAGACAATGCAATTGTCTCTGGATGATCTCATTGGAAAACTTGAAGCTGGGGCGTTGGATATTGAAAAGAAGGAAACAAGATCTACTTCTCGTGCATCAGAATCAAGTCATGGTGGAACGGCTTTCATCTCAGCTGAGCTAAATTCTCAGATATCCTCTTCTTACAGTAATCCTACTGTTGGAACATTTTCAGCCCTACCAGCTTATAATGCTTCTTCAAGTAGTACATATTCATCATCATCTGTTCCTTCTTCAGCAACCACCGATGAACATGCAGCCATGATTACTGCTTTCTTGTCATCATATGAAGACTTTCTTTCTAAAAGAGTCAGTACATTGGAGCTGACTGATGAAGACTTCAATCAGGTTGATCCTGATGAGTTAGAAAGGATTGACATTAGATGGAATATGGCTATGCTCACTCGCAGAGCCAAAAACTATCTAAGAAGAACTGGAAAGAGATCTCTTGAAGATGCAGCTGACCGAACACCAATGGGATTCGATAAAAGCAAAATCAAGTGTTATAAGTGTCAGAATCTTGGTCACTTTGCCCGCGAATGTGAGAAAGGACGACAGCCTGCTTCGGGTTTCACAAAACCATCTGTTGCTCCAAAATAGATTGAGCATTCTACTGCTAAGGCTGCATTGTTGATTGAGGATGGAGATGCTTATGATTTCTCTGCTCATGAAACTCAAGAGCAATGCTTCATGGCTATCAACAATGAGGTACCATTTGCTAAATTTACTTGTGATTCATGTATTAGTTTAACTGGTAAAGTAAATGGGCTTATGGAACATAATGAAAACTTGAAGTCTGATATCTTGAACTTGATGGAGGCAAACAAAGTTTTAAAAACTAATGAGAAACACTTTGAAAGTAACATTAATCAACTTATTGAAGATAAAAAGGAGCTAAAAGCTCTAATTTTCAGTAATCAAGATGAAATTGACAGTTACTTAAAAATGATTGCTCATTTAAAAAAGGAATTGGCTGACTCTCAAGCCAAAGCTGTTGATTTGCAACGAAAACTCAAGAATATCAACACTTCAGCCTTGGTCTTTACTGATATCCTACAGACGGGTAGAACTAGTTCTAAAGATAAGTCCGGTTATGGTTATCATCATCAACCGCCTCCGTCTTTAGATGTGAATTTGTGTAGACCGTCTAAGGATGAAATTAAAGATTTTGTGCCTACTACGTTAGTAGATGCAAAGCCCATTGAAATATCAGTTAATAAGCCTGTCGTTAAGAAAGTAGTTATGCCTGTATGTGAACCTGTCAGTTTGAATCCGTTTAAGTTGCTTGAATTCTATAAAGCCAACATAGAAGTAAATCATGATAAGAAGAAACCTAAGACTATTAAGGCTGAACCTGTGAAGCCTTTTGAACCTGTTAGGTTTACCCCCTCAGGAACCGTCAAGTTTACCCCCTTTGGTAGTTTTTCGCCTGCTCCCTTAAAAACTATTGAAGAAGAGGTCGAGGTTGAGGATGTTCCCTGTAAGTTTGTGCCTCAATGTGAAAAGAAAAACATTAAGCCTGAACATCACATTCTCACTAGTGAAATAGATGATGAAACTTTTCCAATGAATACTAAGGTTAAGGCTGAACATAAAAGGAAAGATTTACAGAATACTAATGACAAATCAATTAAGAATTCTGTTAAACCTTCTGTTTCACATTCTGGGGCATCCACTTCAACATGCTCACATAAGTTATCTGTCTCACCTCAATTTTTAGGCAGTAACGACCGAACCTTTAAGGAAAGACGATCATGTTTCTACTGCAAGAAACAAGGTCACTTGATTAATCAATGCCCGTTGCTTTTGAGAAAGAAGTTTTCAAAAGGTGTTCCCAGAAATTTTGTTTACAAAAATTCATCTGTTAAATCTTTTTCAAAGAAGGGATCATTTTCTCATACTTCTATCCCGAAAGTTAATGCTGCTAGGCCTAGTAAACCTCTGGTTAAACAGCCTGACAATGTTAACAAGCAACCCAATATTGTTCCTGTGAAGATTTGGAGACCAAAAGAGTCGTTAAAAGACTCATCATCAAGTAATACTGCATCAGGAATTGCACCTGATTTATTGAAAAACAAAGTTTTAACTGATGTAGTTATTATTGATGAGGTCTCTGGAGTACCCAAGTCTGTCAAGGCCTGGGTCTCCATTTCTAACTAACTCTCTCTCTATGTTGTGCTGTAGCAGTCAGATCATATACAAAGAAGTAAATGGTATGTGGATAGTGGCTGCTCACGGCACATGACTGGTGACATGTCTCTTCTGTCTGATGTGAAACCATATCGCGGAGGACATGTTGCTTTTACGGGAGATACAGGTGGTAACATAACGGGTCAGGGTACACTCTCTAATGGGCAAGTGAGTTTTGATAAAGTGAACTATGTCGAGGAACTGCAACACAATCTGATCAGTGTTTCTCAAGTCTGCGACAAGAAGTTCACTACCGCATTTACAGATGTTGAATGTTTAATTCTGAAGCCGGGATTTGTTATTCCCGAGGAATGGGTGTTACTGAGAGCACCCCGTGTACGCAACTCGTACATTTTGGATATGCAAACCATGGTTACCAAGGAGCATACTTGTTTGCTATCAAAAGCTTCTTCTACAGATTCACTACTGTGACAATCCTCCAATTAGGGTATTTACTTAACCTAATTTCATGCATTACCTAGAGTAATTCCCTGATTAGTGAATTCAAAACAATTTATGTGTTAAGTTTTTGATAAACTTACTATGTGATACGTGATATATTTGATAGTAGTTATATGTGTATATATATAATTACGTGCGAAATGAATATATCAAACTATATGAATTGAACACGATAATATTGGTGATACAAAATAATTAATAATTCGAAAATTATTAATTACAACTATTATATAATTATATTATTGAAATAATATAATAAATTATACGTTTTATAATAAACGTATTAATCGCGAATAATAAAGTTCCAAAATGAACTTCGAAAATACTTTTGAGTAATTTTTATATTGAAATTATTATATAAAAGTATTATAACGAAAAGAAAACGAAACATTTAGACGATTTTTGTTACGCGTATTACGAACAGAAACAATTTTAAAACGCGTTTAGAGGTTCCAAATAATAAAAGTATTATTTCGTAAGTTACTGTTTTAAAGTATAGAACATTACCTCAGAATATGATTTCCAAATTTAACTGAAATCTGGCACGCATTTTAACTATACAGTACTTTTACTGTGATTAATTTTAATGATACTTGTAACAAAGTATTTCACATTTCGATTTCATATTTCTAAATCGGAGATATAGAGAAACATAACGCGAAATTTTATTATAACTAAAGTACCACAAATTATACCCGTACACGAAATTAACGGGCTAAAAACTACCAATAACACACTTTGCAAAATATCTGGGCGACCATTTTATACTCCCTCCATACCTCAGTTGAAATTTTGGAACCAAAACACTCTGCTATACATTGCCATCCATCTCCAATAATTCACAACCACCAAACTTTTCCCTCTTCACTTTATATGTGCGTGTGTGTGTACTGGAACATGAAGCAGCTGCAGTAGTAACAAAAGCAGGAAGAAAGCAACACCATAATCATCTTCATCACCTCAAACACACATCACCAAAATCAAACACCTAAAACTACAAACAAAATGGTTTCTTGAAGCATTATCATCATCATCGTTCGTCATTATCATCATCAACATCCGAAATCATCATCACCTTCATCCTAAACCATTGTGAGGAAATTTTATCCATTTTCTTCATTTTATTTCATTTATATAATTTTCATAAATTATGATATATGTTGATGATTGTTGTTATAAAAGTGTTAAAACATGTTATACTAAGTTTATACAACATATTTGTGGTGTTTGATCATCGTAAAAACGAAGCTAAAACCGAAATCATTATGTATATGTAATAACAGAGACGAACCAGAACCTGAAACCCAAGCCGAGACCGGCGGCTTCAGGCCTTGACCGGCGGCTAAAACCCAACCTGGAAGAGGCCGGCGGCTTCAAGCCGTGGCCGGCGGCTTCCCCTTTTTTTAAACAGAAAACAGTTTTCGACTTTTAAACGCGGACAAAACTAATAAATGTTATACAAACCGAGACTTACTACTTGAATATTATTGTGACAACGAGACTTAGTACTTTATATGGACACGACTTTGAGACAAATTTATATCCACGACATAATTCTATACGGACACTTTGAACGCGACAAAACTAATACGATAATAAAACTATATATATATATACTAACGGACAACTTATATATATATATTTAACGAGAAGTATAAATGGGACGATTTAACTTAGTAAATACCAACTATATAAATGGAAGATTTATATACATAACGATGACTTATATATTTTAATAAATACGAAACTTTTACAAGTGTATTTATATAGATATATATATACGATAAACCAAAAACAAGTTATATTTTTACAACAAACGAGTTACGTTTTGAAAACCTAAACGACAACAAGGTTTTATTCGCGACTATTAACAAACGACTTATACATTCGATATAACAAAGTTATTTGATAACTAATATATTTATGTTTTTAAAACATAACCGACAACAACGACAACTACATTTATGTACGTATATTTACGCGACAATTATAAATATACCTGTAACACCTGCTAAATTAGGATAATTAATTATGCCTAATTACTTGTAACTAGTTGTAATTAGTATGTAATAGGACTAATTGCAGACTCTATTTGTATATATATATAAGGTGATTTATATATATATATGTGTGTACTTTGCGATTTGATTAAATCGTACGCAACTTGAATAGAATGAAATTCTATTCGGTTAATACGGACGTTGGTGAACAAGTGTTTATAAACTAAAATAACGCAACTATGACCGAAATACTATTTTATAACAATTAGTAACTGCCTCGTATTACACAATTAAAACTTACACGATTTAATAACAAAAGTAATCAAATTTGATTTAATCTGCTAAAGATTTAAGGAAATAATTTAAGTAAATTATTTAACAAGATTTGAGATTTTATAAATATAATTAAACGCGTAAAATAAATAATGTAACGCCTAAATGACGGAGAAAACGAACACCGCACGGAGCGCGGGGCGTATACTGAAAACGGTGGGGATCTCCCACCTAAATCACCTCCTTCTTTCATTTTTATTTTCATTCTTCATTTTTCCTTTCTCTCTCTTTCTTTCTTTTTCTCTCTATTTCACCAACACACCACCACCATCAAAATCAATAAATAAACATATTAAACGCACTCGGATCATAGCCTCTCTTTGGAAGAAAACGTTCACCATCACACGATCTACATTCCTATCTTTTCGGATTTTCAATCCGACACTTTGTAAGTTTCCGACAAATCCCGACATCTCTCGTTTTTGATCATTTTTGCTAGTTTGCGGTTTTAATAGGCTTAATATGTTCATATAAGGGTTGGGTAAAAGATTTGGACCGAACGGAAACCGGAAAACTCGTTTTCGACAAAAATTGCGGCCAACAGACCGCTACGTCGCACCTGGCCAGGGGCCTCTGCGACGTCGCGGCCTACGTCGCATAAAAACCTCAACGTCGCATTAGCGACGCTGCCTCCTACGTCGCATTGATTTGCGAAGGTCGCATCATGCGACGTACATGCCGACGTCGCACCTGACGTCGCACCTGACGTCGCACCCGACGTCGCACCTGACGTCGCACCTGACGTCGCACCCGACGTCGCACCTGACGTCGCACCTGACGTCGCACCCGACATCGCACCCTACGTCGCACGCTACGTCGCACATGACAGAACCTTGAAAAGTCAGATTTTACTAAGTGTCGAACTTACACAACTTCAAATACTTATGTCATACGACTTAACAAACGTCATAGAACATACTTTCTATTACAATTACACTAAATTGCGTTATAAATGATAAACTTTAATTATAACAAATCACCAACGGGCCGTCTACTTTGATACAAACGAGAACGAACCAACATTACACACAACGGGTTGTATGAACAACTAGCCTAGATGGTCTTGCGAGACATCTACTTACTTAACCTTACGTGTTTAGGCACTAGAAGGTTACGGGTTCGGAGAACCTACTTGCTTTACTACTACTTGCTAGTTACCACTGCTCGACTCAGGTGAGTCTTACAGCCCCACTTTTACTGTTTTATACTTTGGGGTGAGATACTTAGCAACTGTTTTACGCATGAACACAATGTACTGAACTGAAAACATTACTGAAAACATTACTGATTACAAACAAACGCATGAGTTACTTTTATCCACTGAAAGCCTCCTTATCGTAAGTTGTTAGTTATGGTCTTAAGCGCGAGTACTAGTAAATGGATCCATTTGGGACTGACAATCCCTGTCTGGGGTGGTAGCGCCACCACGTACTGATTTACACGTAGAAACAGACATATTAGTATTTGTTACATATGAGTGTGCGGATAGCACTCACGGGGGTACGTGATTTATTTCACACTACACGGTTAAGCTTCAACTTATGAGCTCATGGCACTGTACTGATATACTGATTAACTTACTTTGCTTGATAGCAATACGGGTACATACTTGTGGTTCATAACACTTACTTATTACTAAACCTGTGAGATTCACCAACCTTTTTGGTTGACACTTTCTAGCTTTGTATCTCAGGTACACTTACGGAGTAGGTTCACTCCAGGATTGCTAGCTAGAGTCGCATGATTTACAAACTGCATTTAACGAAGATTCTTTGGCATTATCTTTTGTAACTATGATTATGTAATAGAATCTTCCGCTATACGCGCGGACTCTAGGAAACTACATTTTTGTGTACGAAAACCTACGGTTTTCAAACGATTCAAATTATGAAATGTAACTATTTTACAAACGTCTCATTTAGAGGTCGTTTGCTATATATCTTGTGCTTTGTATATTGATTAGTAACACCCAATGTATGCTTCCGCAAACCGTTAAATTTGGGGGTGTTACAGATTGGTATCAGAGCCTAAGGTTATAGTGAACTAGGTTGCATTTAGTGAGCCTAGACTATGACCGTTAGGCAGTATTCCCTATTAGGTATAACTGGTTCAGTGATTATATCATAAGAGTTTAATTTAACATAGCCTGATCAACTATGTACAATTAAATGAAGATGATGTGAGATCTGAAAGGGGTTATGTTGAACAGGAATGCACTAGCTGACTCTGACCACGAGGGAACCGAGACTCTTACTTGTTATGTGCTAGACATACACTAGGCTATTGTGTGATATACGAGTATATACATACACAGGCCTCACTCAATGACTATACTACTAGGCTATTATATAATGAATATATATGAATAGGCCTCACACGTAAACACACTCGCTATAGAGATAGCCGACGTTCCTCTGGTGACACTTACGAATTCCTCTCAGCGGTTTACACCGACCATGACAGACATGATTACCATCGCACCACCTTGTGGCGCACTCTAATGATTTTATGAAAATCACATCTAACACCCGGAAGCAACGTACTTCCAAGGACTAAAATCCTCTCTCTGTCATTTCTATAGAACTCAAAGCCGCGAATTCCCAAATGGACGACTACATGTCTGATAGTGACCAAGTCCACGAGGAACAAATCCAGTACACGTATCTCGATGAGGACATCGTACCAGAAGAAGAAATCATGCTGGAGGGAAACGAAAATCAGAATTTCGGAATGACTGGCATCGACATTGAAGAATATGAAAGAGTGCGAGATCAGGCCGTGGGACTAGACGGCCGAAATTGGGCACTTAAGCGTAAGTGCATAGACTATGAACAAAGATTGAGAATCTCAAACCGATCTGCCCCTACACGAATCAAAGATAAGATCCGTTACTGGAAGAAAGTGGCCACCAACCTAACCCGTAGGACCAAAACATGGATCAAACGTTTGGGCAGGAAGTCAACGGAGGAGACTAGGTACCGCTCCACGACTCAAAGATACAGGGACATGCTTGAGGCACGCTACCACCCACACGACCTGAACCTGGAGTCGGAAGACGAATCCGAAGGCCAGGAACCCTAACTAAGAATGACCTAACGACAACCAGAATCAAATTTTGTTAAACCCATGTACAGCGGATGTGTAATCGCGATGTATCGTACTAAAAACTCTATCCTGATGGCTATATAGTGATACCATCACATTCTGTATTAGGTCCCTTATGTTCAACCGGATGTAACAATTCCCGGAGCATTTTGTAAACTCTAACGTTTGTAATCTGCATGTAAACGGATTATAACCTATTATGTATAACCTATCTATATTTCATGTTTTGACACATTTTTCCAAAATCTACACAACTGTGATAACCGTATCTTTCATGCGTTCCCCCGTACCATTATCAAAGACGTGTAAGAGTCACATGAATTAAACGCGACTAGACGGATAGATGTACCATCACGAACAAACCCAACGCTAGCAGTATTATAACTGATGCACTCTTCATTAAGACACGCCATCGTATTGACACCCCCCAAGGTTATTGGTCAACCACAACCCCTACGTATTGGAAACATCTTCCAACCATTGGACGAAACCCACCGGTTAATATTTGACTCGATTCGCAATTTAACCGTTCAATTCTCAACTGGATTAGTGCCGTGAGGGACACTCACGATGACTAAGTCCACCACTATTCCCACGACAAATTGATCATTCTGATCACTATGGCAATAAGGACTTGCCGCGACGGGACTACTCACTACTCATACCGAACGTTTGTTCACCTCGAAATAGTAACACGGTCGCAATTCACTACTTTTCAAACACGATCCGATCATTGATATGCCTACGTCTAACCAAACTTAACAAAACGTAAGTTCACTACGACCCCCATCGCTGCTGATCAAAACACCTATTTAAATCTCACAATTTACTCATATACAAATTTGAAATAACTAAACAAAAAAAAATTTCCAGTACAAACATACTACCCAACCCTTGTTATGATATTCGCTTTTAATTCCATCACTTCATATTCACCGTATAACAAACAACAACTAGCTAGTAACGGGAGACGAAACACGACGTCGTTCGAACCTTCATTCACCGCTCCTTTACGTCAATTTCCCCATTTTACCGCCAACAACACCCGACAACTGCTTTTCGAAAGACGGCAGTTTCCCTACGTAGTAATCCACTCACTTTGGTACTTATCGACCCTACAAACCGGATATCTCGCAAACAAACTCGTCATCGTCGAATATGGATTGATATCCAAGCATCGTGACATGAGCCCCTTACCGACTAGCCCCACCCGAACTTCAGGAGTTGTCTACTCGGTTACAGGAACTCCTGGACAAGGGATTTATTCGACCAAGTTCCTCACCTTGGGAAGCTCCAGTCCTGTTCGTGAAAAAGAAGGACGGTTCTTTCCGTATGTGCATCGACTATCGTGAACTCAACAAGTTAACTGTCAAGAACCGTTACCCACTTCCTCGTATTAATGACCTGTTTGACCAACTTCAGGGGTCGAGTTTTTATTCCAAGATCGATCTACGGTCAGGTTATCACCAACTCCGAGTTCGTGACGAAGATATTCCTAAAACGGCCTTCCGAACTCGTTACGGGCACGGCGAGTTCCAAGTGATGCCCTTTGGTCTAACCAACGCACCGGCTGTATTCATGGACCTTATGAATCGGGTGTGCAAACCTTACCTTGACAAGTTTGTTATCGTCTTCATCGATGACATCTTGATTTACTCGCGCACTGAACAAGAACACGCGCAACACCTGAAAACCATCCTAGAGCTGCTCAAACACGAAGAGTTATACGCCAAATTCTCTAAGTGTGAGTTCTGGATGCAAACCGTTCAATTCCTTGGACACGTCATTGATAATCAAGGAATTCATGTCGATCCTTCGAAAATCGAGGCTATCAAATGTTGGCAAGCACCTACAACACCGACCGAGGTACGCCAATTCTTAGGACTCGCCGGATACTACAGGCGGTTCATTGAGAATTTTTCGAAAATAGCCCTACCTCTCACTGCACTGACTCAAAAAGAAAAAAAAAAAAAGTTCGATTGGACTGACAAACAGGAGTCGGCTTTTCAACTACTAAAACAAAAACTCTGCAGTGCACCTATCTTATCTTTACCCGAAGGCAACGATGACTTCGTGGTATACTGTGATGCTTCACACCAAGGTCTTGGTTGCGTGCTGATGCAACGAGACAAGGTCATCGCTTACGCCTCTCGACAACTCAAGGTCCACGAAAAGAATTACACAACTCATGACCTAGAGTTGGGGGCTGTTGTATTCGCACTAAAAATCTGGAGACATTACTTATACGGTACCAAGTGTACAATCTTTACCGACCATAAAAGTCTCCAACATATCTTCGATCAAAAGGATCTCAACATGAGACAACGTCGATGGGTCGAGTTGCTCACTGATTACGATTGCGAAATTCGCTATCATCCAGGCAAGGCGAATGTTGTCACCGATGCTTTAAGCCGAAAGGAACGAGTGAAACCACTTCGAGTTCGAGCTCTCGGTATGACCATTCACAACAATCTCATCAATCAAACTCTCACCGCTCAACTCGAAGCACTCAAACCAGAAAACTTGATAAACGAGGCCTTACGGGGCATGGACAAACAATTTGAAACCAAACCTAACGGGGCCAAATACTTCTCGAATCGAATCTGGTTACCAAGTTTTGGGAACCTGCGAGACTTGGTGATGGATGAAGCTCACAAGTCTAAATACTCTATACACCCCGGTGCCGACAAAATGTATCACGGCATCAAGGAAATGTACTGGTGGCCCAACATGAAATCTGACATTGCAACCTATGTTGGCAAGTGTCTTACTTGTTCTAAAGTTAAAGCTGAACACTAGAAGCCTTCTGGTTTGCTACAACAACCCGAAATACCATAATGGAAATGGGAGCAGATCACCATGGATTTCATTACTAAACTCCCGAAAACTTCTAGCGGTTGCGATACCATTTGGGTGATCGTCGACCGACTCACTAAATCTGCTCATTTCCTAGCCATCAAGGAAACTGATAAGATGGAACGTTTGACACGGATCTACCTGAAAGAGATCGTGTCAAGACACGGCGTGCCCATCTCAATCATCTCCGACCGAGACGCTCGGTTTACTTCTCGCTTCTGGCAATCACTGCAGAAATCTCTTGGTACTCGTCTGGATATGAGTACGGCTTACCTTCCTCAAACCGATGGCCAGAGCGAACGAACCATACAAACACTGGAAGACATGCTACGAGCCTGCGTAGTTGACTTCGGTAAAAACTGGGAAAATCACTTACCGTTGTGCGAGTTCTCGTACAACAACAGTTATCACACCAGCATAAAGGCTGCACCCTTCGAGGCACTGTACGGTCGTAAGTGCCGGTCACCTGTCTGTTGGACTGAGGTGGGGGATACACAACTCACCGGTCCAGAAATCATACATGAAACAACTGAAAAGATCGTCGGCATACAAAACCGACTAAAAGCCACGCGTGATCGTCAGAAAAGCTATGCTGACGTGAGACGCAAACACCTTGAGTTCCAAGTAGGGGACAAGGTACTTCTCAAAGTGGCACCGTGGAAAGGTGTCATTCGATTCGGAAAACGAGGCAAACTAAATCCTAGATACATCGGACCATTCGAAATCCTTGAAAAGATTGGTCCAGTGGCATATCGCCTGCAACTTCCTGCTGAGCTTAGCAGCGTTCACAACACATTCCACATTTCTAATCTGAAGAAATGTCTGTCTGACGAGACACTGATTATACCGCTCGACGAAATTCAACTCGATGATAAACTTCATTTTGTCGAGGAACCTATGGAAATAATGGACCGTGAGGTCAAGCAATTGAAACAGAGTCGTATTCCCATCGTAAAAGTCAGGTGGAATTCTAGGCGCGGCCCTGAGTTCACCTGGGAACGGGAAGACCAAATGCGACAAAAATACCCACATCTCTTCCCAGACAACGCACCATCTGTGCACACGAACTAATTTCGGGACGAAATTTCTTTAACAAGGGGAGAATGTAACACCTGCTAAATTAGGATAATTAATTATGCCTAATTACTTGTAACTAGTTGTAATTAGTATGTAATAGGACTAATTGCAGACTCTATTTGTATATATATATAAGGTGATTTATATATATATGTGTGTACTTTGCGATTTGATTAAATCGTACGCAACTTGAATAGAATGAAATTCTATTCGGTTAATACGGACGTTGGTGAACAAGTGTTTATAAACTAAAATAACGCAACTATGACCGAAATACTATTTTATAACAATTAGTAACTGCCTCGTATTACACAATTAAAACTTACACGATTTAATAACAAAAGTAATCAAATTTGATTTAATCTGCTAAAGATTTAAGGAAATAATTTAAGTAAATTATTTAACAAGATTTGAGATTTTATAAATATAATTAAACGCGTAAAATAAATAATGTAACGCCTAAATGACGGAGAAAACGAACACCGCACGGAGCGCGGGGCGTATACTGAAAAAGGTGGGGATCTCCCACCTAAATCACCTCCTTCTTTCATTTTTATTTTCATTCTTCATTTTTCCTTTCTCTCTCTTTCTTTCTTTTTCTCTCTATTTCACCAACACACCACCACCATCAAAATCAATAAATAAACATATTAAACGCACTCGGATCATAGCCTCTCTTTGGAAGAAAACGTTCACCATCACACGATCTACATTCCTATCTTTTCGGATTTTCAATCCGACACTTTGTAAGTTTCCGACAAATCCCGACATCTCTCGTTTTTGATCATTTTTGCTAGTTTGCGGTTTTAATAGGCTTAATATGTTCATATAAGGGTTGGGTAAAAGATTTGGACCGAACGGAAACCGGAAAACTCGTTTTCGACAAAAATTCCGGCCAACAGACCGCTACGTCGCACCTGGCCAGGGGCCTCTGCGACGTCGCGGCCTACGTCGCATAAAAACCTCAACGTCGCATTAGCGACGCTGCCTCCTACGTCGCATTGATTTGCGAAGGTCGCATCATGCGACGTACATGCCGACGTCGCACCTGACGTCGCACCCGACGTCGCACCTGACGTCGCACCTGACGTCGCACCCGACGTCGCACCCTACGTCGCACGCTACGTCGCACATGACAGAACCTTGAAAAGTAAGATTTTACTAAGTGTCGAACTTACACAACTTCAAATACTTATGTCATACGACTTAACAAACGTCATAGAACATACTTTCTATTACAATTACACTAAATTGCGTTATAAATGATAAACTTTAATTATAACAAATCACCAACGGGCCGTCTACTTTGATACAAACGAGAACGAACCAACATTACACACAACGGGTTGTATGAACAACTAGCCTAGATGGTCTTGCGAGACATCTACTTACTTAACCTTACGTGTTTAGGCACTAGAAGGTTACGGGTTCGGAGAACCTACTTGCTTTACTACTACTTGCTAGTTACCACTGCTCGACTCAGGTGAGTCTTACAGCCCCACTTGTACTGTTTTATACTTTGGGGTGAGATACTTAGCAACTGTTTTACGCATGAACACAATGTACTGAACTGAAAACATTACTGAAAACATTACTGATTACAAACAAACGCATGAGTTACTTTTATCCACTGAAAGCCTCCTTATCGTAAGTTGTTAGTTATGGTCTTAAGCGCGAGTACTAGTAAATGGATCCATTTGGGACTGACAATCCCTGTCTGGGGTGGTAGCGCCACCACGTACTGATTTACACGTAGAAACAGACATATTAGTATTTGTTACATATGAGTGTGCGGATAGCACTCACGGGGGTACGTGATTTATTTCACACTACACGGTTAAGCTTCAACTTATGAGCTCATGGCACTGTACTGATATACTGATTAACTTACTTTGCTTGATAGCAATACGGGTACATACTTGTGGTTCATAACACTTACTTATTACTAAACCTGTGAGATTCACCAACCTTTTTGGTTGACACTTTCTAGCTTTGTATCTCAGGTACACTTACGGAGTAGGTTCACTCCAGGATTGCTAGCTAGAGTCGCATGATTTACAAACTGCATTTAACGAAGATTCTTTGGCATTATCTTTTGTAACTATGATTATGTAATAGAATCTTCCGCTATACGCGCGGACTCTAGGAAACTACATTTTTGTGTACGAAAACCTACGGTTTTCAAACGATTCAAATTATGAAATGTAACTATTTTACAAACGTCTCATTTAGAGGTCGTTTGCTATATATCTTGTGCTTTGTATATTGATTAGTAACACCCAATGTATGCTTCCGCAAACCGTTAAATTTGGGGGTGTTACAATACCTATGTACTTATGAACTTAAACAAGGACGACAATTAATATATATATATATTAGAATATATATATTCAACTAATATGTATATAAATACATACCTAAACTTAACGATTATTCTAACACAAACGTCAACAACAACTAAAATGTTACAAACATTTTAACTTAACAAATAATCCGTATACTTATACAAGTATTATTATTTGCGTCTAGGTATTTGATCGACGCTGTGGGATTATTTGCTAGCTGTATATTTTGCTGAAGATTGCAAAACTGTGAGTTCACAGCCCCTGACTTTTATTGTTTTAAATGCTTTTAAAACCAGGGGTGGAAAACATAGTACAATGTGATAACATGCTATATGCTTTATTGTATTGCGCTGCATGCTATTATGTGAACTGATTAACATGATCATTTTCATGCTATTAAACTTGGATTGTTAATTTGAAAGGTGTTCATATTATATTGATGAACTTGAACTATTTCAATAAAATGTTTTCATATTGATTTAACTCGAACTAATTATATGAAACGTTTTCACAACATTTTGGGAATAAGACAACAGATCTTGGTACGATCCTAGGTTTACGCGAGGTAGTTGTAGTGCACATAAAGTCCCAGTGCTTGCAACCTATAACCATTAGCTAGGTGACTCTAGCCACTGAGTATACAGATAGTACTATCGATTTGACAACCCTCCCAGGATATTACTCGTTGGTCATTCCAACCACATCGACGATAGTCGTAACGAGGAGTGTATACTTAAGATGTTACTGAGGCAACAACAAAACAACTAGTCGTGGTTTGGTTATAGTACTAGTGTCGTTACTCTAACTCTAAAGGTTTAGCTCACCTTGGAGGGATTAAAGTCTATATTTCCCACACAACTAAACAACTAAACAACAACTTGGTTTGAGAAGGGTATTCCCTGTGATGACTAATAGGACAGGGGTTCCTCTGTGAGATTATATTTTAGGAAAAGTTTACCTTAATTGGTTGAACTTGGTTTCCCACAAAAACAACTATTCATAGGAAATGTTTACTTAAATGTTAAACCTGTGTTTCCTGCAATAACTATTCTGGAATGTTTACCTTATTGTTAAACTTGAGTTCCTGTTAACTATCTGTTGGAAAATGTTTGCTTGATTGCTGAACCTGATTTTCCTTAACTATTGAAATGGATATGTTTACTTATTTGATAAACCTGTATATCCTGCTACTATTTATTAGGAAATGTTTATGATTAAACTTGTGTTTCCTACACAGTTATTATTGTAGTAAGAATGACATTCTTACTAATTATAGTAAATGTTTTCTTTAATTAGAACACTTGTGTTTCCTACTTTACATATAAATATTATGTTTGCGTACATGAATGATTTATACAAAACTAAAACCTGTGAATTCACTCAACATTCAATGTTGACAGTTTACTATGTTTTTCAGGGAATTAGGACTCAGGTACTCCTGCATGCATAAAGGACGTAGGCAACCTGACTATTTATGATGCCACTTTTGGGACACATGGATTTCCTTTGTATTATCAATTTCATTGGTTATACTTATGAAATCCCTCTTTTATAAATATGTATTTTCAAATACTTAAGTTGTCTTTGACAACCCTAACTTATGTACGACTTTATAAGTCATATCTTTTGTAATAACTGTAAACTTATGGCATCTTAAATATATATGTATGTTCTGTATGATCATATACTCTGATACAATGAATGCACTATCGAATCTGTCCGCCCTCAATGCTCAACTATTATTAAAATGCTTCCGCTAATTAACTAAAAGCTTCCGCTAAACTATTAAAAAACACGATTACCGATTTGGGGGTGTGACATAACTTGGTATCAGAGCTATTGGTTATAGAGAACTAGAAGTCTTTAAGTGACTGAAAACCTTAGAGACCTAGACTATAGCCTTGGCTAACACATTTCAGCATTCATACTGTTGCATACGTCTGACACGTCACACACGTTTCTTTGACTAGGCATGTCGAGACACGCACCTATTCACATCACTGATTCTGATACTGAGGAGGATCCCATGGAGGGACCATACGACGGGATACCTATAGCAGTGTCTGAGGAGGTTTACCTGCCTACATTCCCTAGAGATACTTCAGATGGTTCGATAGCCACTCCACCATTGCCATCCACTGATCCTGCTACCCATATGTTAGGATCTATGTCTATGTCTAGACGCCATCTTATTGGAGAGCCTGATTTTAGGCCTACACCTAGGAGGACACCGCTGTCGTGTGTCAGGGATTTTCCCATAGGACCCTCATCATCTCGCGGCAAGGAGCCGTTGACTGAGGAGCGAGAGATCCGCTGTGATCAGCAGACACCGAGAGCTAGAGTTCCGCATCTGGACTGGATGCTACGCATTTTACGCCATTGGAGGATCATTGAGAGGATTCCTTCCACCTATGAGACTGGGGAGTCATCTCACACATCTACATCTCTACATTTGACCGAGGAGCCTCTGGAGCTTACGGTCCCTACTGTGGTCGCTGTTATTCGTACCTTGCTGGGATTTCACTTTGGTACGCAGTCTGCTCTCCGAGTTATGCGCAGTGACACCTCTCGTCTTGACGATGATGTGCTGGCGATATATGGACGCCTTGCGACTTCTGAGTTGCATATTGAGGTAGACAGGGAGTCTGCAGATGTTACTAGAGCACGTCTGATCCGACTAGAGCGTCGTTTGGAGACTATAGGTGCTGCAGTTGGTTTATGTGTGTTGATGGTTGCTGTTAGGATGTTTGTGGGATGGAGTCTACCGTATTTATTTTAGACCGTATGTATGATGTATTAGGACTATAGTTATGATGTATTTGGGTTGACTTTTGACTAGATGGATGTATAGGTTAAATCCGTCACCTTTTGTAGATCATGTTTGATCCGATGGGTATATTTGGTTGTAAATCCCATCTTTGTACAAAACTTATGTAACAACGCTTAACCCATGTTATTATATACATCAATTATGCAATGACTTTTAATTATGATATGTAAACCAAACATAAGCTAGTTTACATTATTACATACATTGTGAATGATATCAATTGGTGATTGACTTCATACTATATTTACATTTATCACTTACTTTATGAGTGATGACTTGATTAGATATCTTACGAGTGTTTCTTGTGTGTGATTTGGACTGAATCATGCCGCCTAAACGTAGAATTACCAGGAACAGCCAACGAAACCCCACACCACCTCCTGCTGTTGAGGAGACTACTGAACAAATGGTTAACCGAAGAATTTCTGAAGCCCTTGCTCAGTATGATACTGACCGAAACCGTAGCGGTAGTAGAGAAACCGAACTAAACGCTTCAGGTAGTAATCCTGAGAGCACTCATAAGGGATGTTCATATAAAACATTCCTAGCCTGTAAACCGAGCCATTTCCGTGGTACTGAAGGTGCCATTGGAATAATCCATTGGATAGAGAAAATGGAGTCTGTGCTAGAGATTAGCAAATGTGCTCGTGAAGATATGGTCATGTATGCTACATGCACGTTTAGTGATAAGGCTTTGACTTGGTGGAATGCCCAAAAGCAAGTAATGGGTCGTCCAGCCGCTCATTCAATGTTTTGGGAAACTTTGAAAACTATGGTCATGGAAGAGTTTTGTCCCCGCAGTGAGCTGCAGAAGATTGAGTCTGAGCTCTGGAATATTGCTATGGTTGGTGCTGATATCACATGATATACCACCAGATTTCAAGAACTGGCACGCCTTGTACCGCACATGGTCACTCCTGAGTACAAGCGCACTGAAAGGTATATCTGGGGTTTAGTGCCACAAATTCGAAGTTTGGTAACATCAGCCAATCCTGCTACTTTTAAGATTGCTGTGGAACTAGCACAGCGTTTGACTGATGAAGCAGTAAGGATGGGGAATCTTACTAAGAAAGCTGATACTGGAAAGGTTGAATCCAGCAATGCTGATGCTGGGAAAGGAAAACGCAAGTGGAATGACCGTCAGGGTCACAAGAATAAGAAGCAAGCTAGTACCACGAAAGCTTACATTGCCACTACTGCTAAACAAAAGACTTACATGGGGAGTAAGCCGAAGTGTGGCAAGTGTGAACGTCATCATGACGGTGACTGTACTTTCTGTGGGAATTGCAAACGCTGGGGGCATCTGGCCCAATACTGTAGAGCGAACCCTACCACTCAAGCAAATAGGGATCGACCAGCAAATGGATGTTTCGAATGTGGCGAGCAAGGTCATTTCCGAAACAAGTGCCCTAAACTGAACCGTGGCAATCAAAACAATCAGAACCGCCCTGCGAACCCGAACAACAACAACAATCGTGGAAACGCCAACAACCAGCCAGCTAGGGGTCGTGCATTTGTCGTTGGAGCGCAAGAGGCACGCCAGGACCCCAACACTGTCACTGGTACGTTTCTAGTTAACGATCATTATGCATCCGTATTATTTGATTCTGGCGCCGATTTGAGTTTTGTGTCTAAGGACTTTAGACCACTATTAGACGTTAGATCACGTAAGCTAGACAACAAGTACACCTTAGAACTAGCCGATGGTAGGTTGATTGAATCAGGAGAAATAGTACCAGGATGTACTCTAGCATTGGAGAGTCATCTTTTCAAAATAGACTTACTACCGGTTGAGTTGGGAAGTTTTGACATCGTAGTCGGTATGGACTGGTTGTCGAAAAACCATGCAGAGATTGTTTGCTTTGATAAAGTGATACGTATACCATTGTCAACTGGAGAAACTTTGGTGATACAAGGAGATAAGAGGACGAGCACCGTCAAAACTATTAATTGCTTAAAAGCTTGTAAATATCTACGCAAGGGATATCCAACATTTTTGGCGCATGTTGTGAAAAGAAATCTGTAGAGAGATGCTTAGACGATATACCTGTAGCACGAGACTATCCGGGAGTGTTTCCTGATGATCTTCCAGGATTACCACCTCCGCGACAAGTCGAGTTTCGCATCGATCTGGTGCCTGGAGCCGCACCAATCGCTCGCTCACCTTATCGTCTAGCTCCATCAGAAATGCAAGAACTGTCTACACAGTTGCAAGAGCTTTTAGACTTAGGATTCATCCGACCGAGCTTTTCACCTTGGGGAGCTCCGGTTTTGTTTGTCAAGAAGAAAGATGGATCTATGCGCATGTGTATTGACTACAGAGAGTTGAATAAAGTAACTATTAAGAACCGATATCCGTTACCACGCATCGACGATCTATTTGATCAGCTACAAGGATCAAGTTACTACTCAAAGATCGATCTGCGTTCTGGTTATCATCAACTGAAGGTTCGAGAAGAGGATGTGCCAAAGACAGCGTTCAGGACTCGTTATGGTCACTATGAGTTCCTAGTCATGCCATTTGGATTGACTAACGCGCCGGCAGTATTTATGGATCTCATGAACCGAGTGTGCAAACCTTACTTAGATAAGTTTGTCATTGTGTTCATTGACGATATTTTGATTTACTCAAAGATGAAAGAGGATCACGAACAGCATTTGAAACTTATCCTCCAACTACTTGAGAACGAGAAGCTGTATGCTAAGTTCTCCAAATGCTAATTTTGGATTAGAGAGGTTCAATTCCTAGGTCATGTGATCAACGACAGGGGAATTCATGTGGACCCATCCAAAATAGAGGCGATTAAGAACTGGAAAGCACCGGAAACTCCCACAGAAATTCGACAATTTCTTGGTTTGGCTGGCTATTATCGACGATTTATAGAGAACTTTTCAAAGATAGCCCAGTCACTCACCACCTTAACTCAGAAGGATAAGAAATTCGAATGGGGAGAGAAACAAGAAAACGCCTTTCAACTGTTAAAACAAAAGTTGAGCACCGCACCGATTCTATCTGTAACACCCCCAAATTTAGTGATTTGCGGAAGCATACTTGGGTGTTACTAATCAATATACAAAGCACAAGATATACAGCAAACGACCTCTAAATGAGACGTTTTGTAAAATAATTACATTTCATAATTAAATGTTTGAAAACATATAGTTTTCTTTACAAAAATATGTAAACCTAGAGTCCGCGTATGTGGCGGGAGATTCTATTACATAACCATAGTTACAAAAGATAATGCCAAAGAATCTCCGTTAAATGCAGTTTGGAAATCATGCGACTCTAGCTAGTAATCCTGGAGTGATCCTACTCCGTAAGTGTACCTGAGAATACACGCTAAAAAGGGTCAACCAAAAGGTTGGTGAATCTCACAGGTTTATCAGTAAATAATCAGTTTGAACACAAGATTTCATCAGTAGTGCCCGTAGGCGTATATCAAGTATTTGCAAATCTCGCAAAAGTAAAGTAATCAAGTTATACCGTTGCCATGAGGCTCATAATCGAAGCTTAACCCGTAAATAATCAGTTGCTCCCGTGACATGCTCGAAATTGAGCAAGCATAAGTAACGAAATAATAGTCACCCGTTTCTACGTGTAAATCAGTACGTGGTAGCGCTACTACCCCGGGCAGGGAGGGTCATTTCCCTAATGGATCCATTAACTACTGTTCGCGCTTAAGTCCATAACTAACGATATATGATGGAGAGACTTCAGTAAATAGTAATTAACTCATGCAATTCCGTTTGGTATAGAAATCAGTTTAGTACTTGTGTTCAGGAAAAATAAGTAGCATGTATCTCCCCCAATAAGATAAAACAGTAAAAGTGGGGCCGTAAGACTCACCTGAGTCTTTGCAAGTACGTTTATATCAATAAACAAGTAAGTAGTATCAACCGTAGGTTCTCCGAACCCGTAACCTTCAAATGCCTAAACATATAAAGTTAAGTAAGTAGATGTCTCGCAAGACCATCTAGGCTAGTTGTCTACACAACTCATTATGTCCAAGTGTTTGTTTAGTAATCCGTTTGTAGTTTGAAAACAAATATGGCCCGTTGGTGACGGTTTGTAATAATGATTCAAAGTGTTATCATTATATGTATCGTTGAATCAGGTTTCGTTATTTGTAAGTGTTCAACACTTAGTGTGAAAAGTATTTACAACATTTAATGACGGGGGTCCGGGGGCAGCGCCCCTGGTAGCGGGGTCCAAGGGGCGGCAGCCCCTGGCGGGGTCCAAGGGGCAGAGCCCCTGGCTGGGGTCGAGCTGCCAGGTCAGCTTAGAAAATTTTTATTTCTACTATATTGCTTTGACGAAAAACGCATCTGGATCCGAATTTGGGTAAAATCAGGTGTTAAAATCTTGGTTCCGACACTTAGTAAAAATCTGAGTTTTCAAGGTTCTGGTTTGTGCGATGTCGCATGCGACGTTGCAAATAGGGTTGCGACGTTGAGCATGACGTCGCTAAAGAAAACGTTTCGCAATTTAATGCGACGTAGGGTGCTGCGTCGCTAATGCGACGTAATAGGCTGCGTCGCTATATGCGACGTCGCAAATTAATGCGACGTTGTGACTGACGTCGCACCATGCGACGTCACGAGGGGTTTTGCTACGTTGAAGCTGACGTCGCATAAATTCTGGGCCAACTGCGACGTAGCGGTCTGTTGGCCGGAAAATGTGTCGAAAACGAGTTTTTCGGTTTCCGTTCGGTCCAAATCTTTTACCCAACCCAAAAATGGACATAATAAGCCTATTTAAACCATATACTAGTAAAAATGATCAAAAACGAGAGATGTCGGGATTTGTCGGAAACTTACAAAGTGTCGGATTGAAAATCCGAAAAGATAGGAAGGTAGATCGGGAGGTGGTGATGCTTTTATTCCAAACGAGTAGTGCGATCCGATGTCGTTTGATGGTAGTTTTATGTGATTTTTGATGGTGGTGGTGTGGTGGTGATTTAGAGAGAAAAAGGGAAGAAGAAAAGGAAGAGAGAGAGAGTGGAGGTGATGAATGAGGGAAAAAGAGAGAGAGGAGGGGGTTTTAATTAAACTCCCCCACTTTCAGTCTCCGCTCCGCGCTCCGGATGGTGTTCGTTTTCTCCGTCGTTTTTCGTTAAATTATTTCTTTTATGTGTTTAGTTATATTTATAAAAATCACAAATCTTGTTAAATAATTCGCTTAAATTATTTCCTTAAGTCTTTAATAGTTTAGATTAATTTTAATTACTTTTGTTTTTAAATCGTGTAAACTTTAATCAAGTGATACGAGATAATTTCTAATTATTGAAAAATAGCATTTTGGGTCATAATTGCGTTATTTTAGTTTATAAACATTTGTTCACCAACGTCCGTATTAATCGAATAGAATTTCGTTCTATTTAAGTCGCGTACGATTTAAATCAACTCGCAAAGTTGTATATATTTACCAATATATAATCCGATACATAAATTAGCCTAACACAGAACTAATTACATGTATTAACAAAGAATTAGGCACTAATTCTAGTCCTAATTTGCCGGTTGTTACACTATCCTTACCTGAGGGAACCGAGAACTTCATTGTTTATTGTGACGCCTCACATCAAGGATTAGGTTGTGTTCTCATGCAAAACGACAAAGTTATTGCTTATGCATCTCGTCAATTGAAGATTCACGAGAAGAACTATACGACTCATGACTTAGAGTTGGGAGCAGTCGTTTTTGCATTGAAAATTTGGAGACACTACTTATATGGCACAAAGTGTACAATTTTCACTGACCACAAGAGCCTACAACACATATTCGACCAGAAAGAACTCAACATGAGACAAAGACGTTGGGTCGAATTGCTGAATGATTACGATTGTGAGATTAAATACCATCCGGGCAAGGCTAATGTAGTAGCAGATGCCTTAAGTCGTAAAGAGAACGTTAAGCCTCGCAGAGTTCGAGCCTTAGTGTTAACAATTCACTCGAATCTCATTTCTCAAATTCGTGACGCGCAACAATTAGCTTTCACCGCTGAACGCATGAAAGACGAATCCCTGAGAGGAATGGAGAAACTGCTTGAAACAAAAGAGAATGGAGTTTTATACTTCATGAACAGAATTTGGGTACCGTGCGACGATGAACTCCGTAAGCTGATTCTGGACGAAGCTCACAAGTCCAACTACTCGATTCATCCTGGTGCAGACAAGATGTACCAAGATGTGAAAGGTTTCTATTGGTGGCCTAATATGAAGAGAGACATCGCTACTTATGTCAGCAAGTGTCTAACTTGTTCGAAGGTCAAGGTTGAGTATCAAAAACCTTCCGGACTTTTGCAACAACCAGTGATGCCACAATGGAAATGGGAACACATAACGATGGATTTCATCACAAAGCTACCAAAGACATCAACCGGTGTTGATTCAATATGGGTGATTGTCGATAGACTGACGAAATCAGCCCACTTCATTGCTTTCAAAGAGACTGACAAGCTCGAGAAACTGGCAAAGATCTATATCAAAGAAGTCGTTTCTCGGCACGGTGTGCCATTGTCGATTATATCTGATAGAGATAGCAGATTCACATCTTGTTTCTGGCAAACACTACAACAGGCCCTAGGTACTCGACTCGATATGAGTACGGCCTATCATCCACAAACCGATGGCCAGAGTGAACGAACGATTCAAACGCTCGAAGATTTGCTACGAGCATGTGTGATTGACTTTGGAGGAAATTGGGATACTCATCTTCCATTAGCTGAATTCTCCTACAACAATAGTTATCACACCAGTATACAGATGGCACCGTTTGAAGCGTTGTATGGACGCAAGTGCAGATCTCCACTCTGTTGGGCAGAGTTGGATGACAGACAACTATCCGGACCCGAACTTGTCCAAGAAACCACAGACAAAATATCTCAAGTGCTTAACCGATTGAAAGCTGCAAGAGATAGACAAAAGAGTTACGCCGATAACCGCCGTAAACCTCTTGAGTTTCAAGTAGGAGATAAGGTTCTACTCAAAGTATCGCCTTGGAAAGGGATAGCACGATTTGGCAAACGAGGAAAACTGAACCCACGATATGTTGGACCTTTTGAGATCCTTGCGAGGATTGGTCCTGTCGCTTATAAACTCAAACTACCACAAGAGCTTAGTAGTATTCACGACACTTTTCATGTGTGTAATTTGAAGAAGTGTCTTTCCGACGAAACATTAATCATACCTCCTGACGAAGTCTTCATAAACTCAAAGCTTAACTTTGTGGAGGAACCAATCGAAATAGCTGATACGAAAACACAAAGACTGAGAAACAAACGAATCAAACTCGTCAAGGTTCGATGGAATTCGAAGCATGGCCCAGAGTTTACTTGGGAACGTGAGGATGAGATAAGAAAGAAGTACCCTCACCTGTTTGAACAAGCGACTGACACGAATAATACAAATTAAATCTCGGGACGAGATTTCGCTAACGGGGGGAGAATGTGACAATCCTCCAATTAGGGTATTTACTTAACCTAATTTCATGCATTACCTAGAGTAATTCACTGATTAGTGAATTCAAAACAATTTATGTGTTAAGTTTTTGATAAACTTACTATGTGATACGTGATATATTTGATAGTAGTTATATGTGTATATATATAATTACGTGCGAAATAAATATATCAAACTATATGAATTGAACACGATAATATTGGTGATACAAAATAATTAATAATTCGAAAATTATTAATTACAACTATTATATAATTATATTATTGAAATAATATAATAAATTATACGTTTTATAATAAACGTATTAATCGCGAATAATAAAGTTCCAAAATGAACTTCGAAAATACTTTTGAGTAATTTTTATATTGAAATTATTATATAAAAGTATTATAACGAAAAGAAAACGAAACATTTAGACGATTTTTGTTACGCGTATTACGAACATAAACAATTTTAAAATGCACTTAGAGGTTCCAAATAATAAAAGTATTATTTCGTAAGTTACTGTTTTAAAGTATAGAACATTACCTCAGAATATGATTTCCAAATTTAACTTAAATCTGGCACGCATTTTAACTATACAGTACTTTTACTGTGATTAATTTTAATGATACTTGTAACAAAGTATTTCACATTTCGATTTCATATTTCTAAATCGGAGATATAGAGAAACATAACGTGAAATTTTATTACTAAAGTACCACAAATTATACCCGTACACGAAATTAACGGGCTAAAAACTACCAATAACACACTTTGCAAAATATCTGGGCGACCATTTTATACTCCCTCCATACCTCAGTTGAAATTTTGGAACCAAAACACTCTGCTATACATTGCCATCCATCTCCAATAATTCACAACCACCAAACTTTTCCCTCTTCACTTTATATGTGCGTGTGTGTGTACTGGAACATGAAGCAGCTGCAGTAGTAACAAAAGCAGGAAGAAAGCAACACCATAATCATCTTCATCACCTCAAACACACATCACCAAAATCAAACACCTAAAACTACAAACAAAATGGTTTCTTGAAGCATTATCATCATCATCGTTCGTCATTATCATCATCAACATCCGAAATCATCATCACCTTCATCCTAAACCATTGTGAGGAAATTTTATCCATTTTCTTCATTTTATTTCATTTATATAATTTTCATAAATTATGATATATGTTGATGATTGTTGTTATAAAAGTGTTAAAACATGTTATACTAAGTTTATACAACATATTTGTGGTGTTTGATCATCGTAAAAACGAAGCTAAAACCGAAATCATTATGTATATGTAATAACAGAGACGAACCAGAACCTGAAACCCAAGCCGAGACCGGCGGCTTCAGGCCTTGACCGGCGGCTAAAACCCAACCTGGAAGAGGCCGGCGGCTTCAAGCCGTGGCCGGCGGCTTCCCCTTTTTTTAAACAGAAAACAGTTTTCGACTTTTAAACGCGGACAAAACTAATAAATGTTATACAAACCGAGACTTACTACTTGAATATTATTGTGACAACGAGACTTAGTACTTTATACGGACACGACTTTGAGACAAATTTATATCCACGACATAATTCTATACGGACACTTTGAACACGACAAAACTAATACGATAATAAAACTATATATATATATATACTAACGGACAACTTATATATATATATATATATTTAACGAGAAGTATAAATGGGACGATTTAACTTAGTAAATACCAACTATATAAATGGAAGATTTATATACATAACGATGACTTATATATTTTAATAAATACGAAACTTTTACAAGTGTATTTATATAGATATATATATACGATAAACCAAAAACAAGTTATATTTTTACAACAAAAGAGTTACGTTTTGAAAACCTAAACGACAACAAGGTTTTATTCGCGACTATTAACAAACGACTTATACATTCGATATAACAAAGTTATTTGATAACTAATATATTTATGTTTTTAAAACATAACCGACAACAACGACAACTACATTTATGTACGTATATTTACGCGACAATTATAAATATACCTATGTACTTATGAACTTAAACAAGGACGACAATTAATATATATATTAGAATATATATATATTCAACTAATATGTATATACATACATACCTAAACTTAACGATTATTCTAACACAAACGTCAACAACAACTAAAATGTTACAAACATTTTAACTTAACAAATAATCCGTATACTTATACAAGTATTATTATTTGCGTCTAGGTATTTGATCGACGCTGTGGGATTATTTGCTAGCTGTATATTTTGCTGAAGATTGCAAAACCGTGAGTTCACAGCCCCTGACTTTTATTGTTTTAAATGCTTTTAAAACCAGGGGTGGAAAACATAGTACAATGTGATAACATGCTATATGCTTTATTGTATTGCGCTGCATGCTATTATGTGAACTGATTAACATGATCATTTTCATGCTATTAAACTTGGATTGTTAATATGAAAGGTGTTCATATTATATTGATGAACTTGAACTATTTCAATAAAATGTTTTCATATTGATTTAACTCGAACTAATTATATGAAACGTTTTCACAACATTTTGGGAATAAGACAACAGATCTTGGTACGATCCTAGGTTTACGCGAGGTAGTTGTAGTGCACATAAAGTCCCAGTGCTTGCAACCTATAACCATTAGCTAGGTGACTCTAGCCACTGAGTATACAGATAGTACTATCGATTTGACAACCCTCCCAGGATATTACTCGTTGGTCATTCCAACCACATCGACGATAGTCGTAACGAGGAGTGTATACTTAAGATGTTACTGAGGCAACAACAAAACAACTAGTCGTGGTTTGGTTATAGTACTAGTGTCGTTACTCTAACTCTAAAGGTTTAGCTCACCTTGGAGGGATTATAGTCTATATTTCCCACACAACT
Organism: Helichrysum umbraculigerum; assembly: GCA_949592205.1. Taxonomy (NCBI): domain Eukaryota; kingdom Viridiplantae; phylum Streptophyta; class Magnoliopsida; order Asterales; family Asteraceae; genus Helichrysum; species Helichrysum umbraculigerum. Next base: position 77,204,962 of record CATIUR010000003.1, read on the forward strand.
AAACAACTAAACAACAACTTGGTTTGAGAAGGGTATTCCCTGTGATGACTAATAGGACAGGGGTTCCTCTGTGAGATTATATTTTAGGAAACGTTTACCTTAATTGGTTGAACTTGGTTTCCCACAAAAACAACTATTCATAGAAAATGTTTACTTAAATGTTAAACCTGTGTTTCCTGCAATAACTATTCTGGAATGTTTACCTTATTGTTAAACTTGAGTTCCTATTAACTATCTGTTGGAAAATGTTTGCTTGATTGCTGAACCTGATTTTCCTTAACTATTGAAATGGATATGTTTACTTATTTGATAAACCTGTATATCCTGCTACTATTTATTAGGAAATGTTTATGATTAAACTTGTGTTTCCTACACAGTTATTATTGTAGTAAGAATGACATTCTTACTAATTATAGGAAATGTTTTCTTTAATTAGAACACTTGTGTTTCCTACTTTACATATAAATATTATGTTTGCGTACATGAATGATTTATACAAAACTAAAACCTGTGAATTCACTCAACATTCAATGTTGACAGTTTACTATGTTTTTCAGGGAATTAGGACTCAGGTACTCCTGCATGCATAAAGGACGTAGGCAACCTGACTATTTATGATGCCACTTTTGGGACACATGGATTTCCTTTGTATTATCAATTTCATTGGTTATACTTATGAAATCCCTCTTTTATAAATATGTATTTTCAAATACTTAAGTTGTCTTTGACAACCCTAACTTATGTACGACTTTATAAGTCGTATCTTTTGTAATAACTATAAACTTATGGCATCTTAAATATATATGTATGTTCTGTATGATCATATACTCTGATACAATGAATGCACTATCGAATCTGTCCGCCCTCAATGCTCAACTATTATTAAAATGCTTCCGCTAATTAACTAAAAGCTTCCGCTAAACTATTAATAAACACGATTACCGATTTGGGGGTGTGACAACTACTTTGGCACAGACGAATGGGACATATTCATTTTCGCAGAATGAATTATCTTGTTAATAATGATCTTGTGTTAGGCAGGCCTAAAAAATCATTCGTAACAGATGATGAATGCGTTTCCTGTCTCAAAGGGAAACAACACAAGAAGTTCCATAAGTCTAAGCAGGTGAACTCTATTGAATCTCCATTGGAGCTGCTTCACATGGATTTGTTCGGTCCTGTGAATAAGAAAAGTATTGGTGGAAAATCGTACTGTCTGGTTGTTACTGATGATTACTCAAGGTTTTCTTGGGTGTATTTCTTGGCTGGAAAGGATGAAACAACTGATACTTTAATCTACTTGTTCGACAGACTGGAAAATCTGTGCAATTTGAAAATCAAGAAACTGCGCAGTGATAATGGAACTGAATTCAAGAACAGAACCTTGGAAATGTATTGTCTTCGAAAGGGAATATTTCATCAGTTTAGTGCTGCTCGTACTCCTCAGCAAAATGGAGTAGCTGAAAGAAAGAATAGGACAATCATTGAGACAGCAAGAACCATGCTGTCTGATGCGCATCTGCCAACCACTTTTTGGGCAGAAGCTGTTAACACTGCTTGCTATGTGTTGAATAGGGTTTCGATTGTTAAAAAGCGAAAGAAAACATGTTACGAATTGCTGAATAATCGCAAACCAAATTTGAAGTTTCTTGAGCCTTTCGGGTGTCCTTGCACAATCTTAATCACTAAGGACTCGGTAGGCAAATTTGATGAAAAAGCAGTCGATGGGTTATTTTTGGGATATTCTGTGAACTCGCCGAATAAAAGAGTGTTCAACAAGTCTACTGGGAGAATAGAGGAACATTTTGAAGTAAGGTTTATGAAATATACTGATTCTCCAAAAGGCAAGGGACCTGAGTCCTTGTTTGAGTATGATAAGTTGGTGGACTCTTTCAATCTTCCCAAATTTAATGAAGAAGAACTGGTGGTGTCTCTACTTCATGGATTGGATCTTTCTTCTGACGTCTCAATCTACAATTCTAGAGCTGTACCTCCAGAGAATATTGTCAATGATGACAATCCCTCCGATGTTGATCAAGTGGCTTCTGAATCTAATCCTCAAACTGAAACCGATATTGTCACACCAATTGACAATGAGGATACTGCCACTAATAGCTCAGTTGAAATTGAAAATCCTGGAGGTGATCTGTCAAATTTGGATTCGATCATTGTGCCTGATCCTATTCCTCAGCTTAGAATTCATTCTTCTCACCCCACTGAAAATATCATTGGTGAGCTTCAACAAGGTGTTTTAACTAGGCATCAAACTGCTGCTAATGAAGTCCGTGAAGAATCTTCATCTGCCAATTTTGCCTGTGTTGAAGAAGAATTGGAAGAATGCTTCTTGTCTCAGCATGAACCAAAGAAAATAGCTGAAGCTTTGAAAGATCCATACTGGGTTGAGGCTATGCAGGAAGAATTGAATCAATTCAAAAAGCTTGATGTCTGGGAGTTGGTTCCTTTACCAAAAGATGTCGATCCAATTGGAACTCGCTGGGTTTATCGCGTGAAGAAAGATGACAGAGGCGTAGTTATTCGGAATAAGGCTCGGCTGGTTGTTCAAGGTTTTACTCAGATTGAGGGTTTGGACTATGATGATGTGTTTGCTCCAGTTGCAAGATTGGAATCCATTCGCATTTTTCTGGCTTATGCGACATTTAAAGGTTTTTGGGTTTATCAACTAGATGTCAAGAGCGCATTTCTGTATGGAGAGGTTCTGAATGATGTGTATGTCTTGCAACCTCCTGGTTTTGAAGATCCAAACCATCCTGATTATGGGTGCAAGTTAGGCAAGGCATTATATGGTCTTCATCAAGCTCCAAGAGCTTGGTATGCGAGGTTGGCAAATCATCTCACGAGAAATGGCTTCTCACGAGGCCAAATTGATAGCACTCTCTTCATAAAAAGGGTTGGAAAAGATTTGTTACTTGTGCAGGTTTACGTGGACGACATCATATTTGGTTCAACAAATGATTCTTTGTGCAGAGACTTCGAGAAGATTATGAAGTCCGAGTTTGAAATGAGTGCCATGGGAGAACTTAAGTTCTTTCTTGGTGTACAGGTTGAGCAATCTGACAAGGGTTTCTACATTCATCAGTCCAAATATGTCAATGACATGTTGACTCGGTATGAACTCCATGACTGTAAGCCATATGGTACTCCCATTGAAACTGATCACAAACTCGGACCCGCTGAACTCGAAGAAGATTGCAAGGAGCGGGACTATCGTTCTATGATAGGATCACTGATGTATCTCACTGCATCCAGACCAGATATTGTGTTTGCTCTGTCTATCTGTTCCAGATATCAATCAAAGCCCAAGGTTTCTCACATGAAGGCTGTGAAGCGAATTTTTGGTTACCTCAAATATAGACCTTCACTTGGTCTATGGTACTCAAATGAGAAAAATTTCGCTCTCACTGCCTATTCTGATTCTGATTATGGCGGCTGCAATTCGGATAAAAAATCAACTACAGGAGGATGCCAATATCTCGGTTCTCGATTGGTGTCTTGGCAGTGTAAAAAGCAAACCACAGTTTCCACCTCAACAGCGGAAGCTGAATACATTGCTGCTGCAAGCTGTTGTTCACAAATTTTGTGGATTCAACATCAATTGCGTGACTATGGGTTACTTCTTACTTTGACTCCTATTCATATTGATAATACTGCTGCTATATCTATTATTCGCAATCCCGTTCAACACTCTAAGACCAAGCACATAGAGATTAGGTTTCACTTCATACGAGATTGCTATGAGAAACATTTAATTGACCTAATTCACATAGATACCCTTAGGCAAAAAGCAGACTTATTCACTAAAGCATTTTCACGTGCTCGTTTCGACGAACTTGTGGATATGATAGGGATGATTTCCCTTGATCTCAAGAAATGATTTGTGACTTAGTTTCTGTACAGTTTATTTGCTTTATTGTTTTGGATTAATTACAAAAAAAAAAAAAAAAAAAAAAAAAAAAAAAAAAAAAAAAAAATTTAAGCAACCGCCACTCTTTATACTCGTTAGTATCAAAGAAATTCAATGGTTGCTACATTTTTAAAATAGACGTTGAGTTGAGTCTGTAAACAACTTGGGATATGATAGTACATCGAGTGACATGCACAAAATGGAATTTTAAGATTTATCTTTGATGTGTCAGTAGGTTTATCTGACACACTTAAAACAGTTTTTATGAAAATTGTCTTCATCATGCGATGTACTGGTAGGCATGATACACAACGATCTATGAGTTATTAAGAAGTCATTTAAATACGTGTCTACTATCTTGTGGTAAACACCGTGTGATGTACGACTCAATGTCTTAATTCCTTAGCGTAGCTTAACATATTTCTATCTTTGGAATTTTTATCTGAAATCATTTGGGAGTTTATGCTGGTTGTTGCCTCTGTTGTACGAAAGTACAGAACTGGTAACAGTTAGTATAAACTTGGGGTTAAGCAATTACAGGTCAATGCACTTGAAAAATCTTGATAATACTGAACAAGGTCGCTGTTTGGGAAACTCCAAATTCAGTTTGACTGCGATCGGTTTTGCTTAATCCTAAATCACACTAAACAAGGTCGCTGTTTGGAAAACTCCAATTTCAGTTTGACTGCGATTGGTCTTGATTATACTTGAATCACGTTAGGTTGCTTTGCTGTACTTTCGTACTGACCTGTCAACTCTAGCCTGATTCTTAAAAATGATCTTTCTTTATTCTTTCTAAATATGGAAACTATGTTATTGTCTGGGTTATAGGGGTATATCAATGGTGGGGGCCACAGAGAATTATTCATACTAACAATAAACGGTTAACTCCACAGACTCGGTTGTAACATGCTTAAGTGGACAAACAATATCGGTAATCGTCTTGAAATAATTTTTATAAAACGTGTTTTAAATGTGCCACGTAAATTTAAAGTGGACAAATATACTGATAATCGAAATAACACTTTCTATTCCTAGTAATTGCATGTTATTTCGGTATGATCCCTAACCAGAATCTCAACTCCGTCACCTAAACGATTTTATAAATTTCTCGCTTTTAGTTGTATTTGTTTCTTATCTTTTATGTTTATATTTAGTTTTATCTCTTTAATATTTATTAAATTGTATTTTTCTTTTTAATTTTATTTTTTTTAAGTCACAAGTCATCTTCTTTGCGAAATTTCTAAAATCAAAATCCGAATCGGCATCGAAATCAAATTTTTAATCTTCAAAATTTTGCTTTGTGTTCTATGCGACACAATCACTGTGTCGTACTACTGTTATACGACACAATGCCTGTGTCGTATTCGTCAGTTATGTTTGTGTCGTATACTATGTCGTATGCGGGTCAGGGGTGAACTATTCACATCATATGACATAATCATTTACGTTTTCAAAACTTACACGACACAAATTATACGACACAAAGGCGATTTTGCGACACAAGCGATTTTCGATCGGATTCGTGTTTTCGAGGGCTTTTCACCGCGATTTGTTGAACGATTCTTGTTCATCATCTGTTTGCGCATCTTTAGGTATAATTCTGTCTTGTTTTTATCGCGTATTATGCCTTGAATTCGCTCAACCCGTATTACGTTTTTAGGGTTTCGGTTTTTCGTTAAATTATTTAGGGTTTAGGGGTTATTAGGGTTAGATAAATACATATTATTGATCCCCTGTTGATTACGAACCCTAGGGTATGCGTAGTTTTTGAAAACCCCAAATTTGTTCATCGATCGAATCTGGGTTTGCTTTGATGTTCATCTTTGCGACATAACATACGACACAGTCGTTATGTCGCATAGATTCGGGCTTTTTATGTCGTACTGATCACAGGTGCTTATGTCGTATCTTTATACGACACATATGTTATGTCGTATCTGTTTTATACGACACAACCATACGACACAGAGGCTATGTCGCATCCGTGATTAATTTCACAAAAAATTGCTAAATGCAGGGGAAATGCTGTCCGCGTGACACGTGTCATACGACACAAGGCTTGTGTCGTAGTGTCCTTTTACGACACAGTCCTTACATCGTATGTACCTTTTGCGACACAACTGTTGTGTCGCAGAACATTTGTAAAATTAAAATGCGAATTATTTTCTTTTTACTAACGCTAACGCATTTCGAGTTTTGGCTGTATTATTGTTATGTTTTGTAGAAATGGCTGAACAACCTGCTCAAGCTGCTCCAGCTGCTCCAGCACTCCCAGAGATCGATGTCTCTAAATATTTCTGGGAGCCACGTCACAATATCGTGGCTTTCATGAATACATCTGTCGAGACTTCTCGCCCATACCGACCAATGATAGCATTTCTTCGTCGCTCCAGAATTCACAAAGCTATCACTGCTGATACTCGGATCTTGACAAATCATATCACCGAGTTTTGGGACAACGCGGTGGTTAACTATGATGAAGCGGATACTCGTATCATTTCTACTGTCCGCGGCCGCCAAGTTATCTTCACCGAGCAGCTTATTCGGGATTTCTTTCTGTTCGGTGATAATTCTGACATGATCACCCAGTTTACTCCAGCTGCAATTGCACAGGGCATGCGATCGATTGGATATCAAGATATTCCAGTTGATCAGTACAAGAAGACCAACATGACAAAGGTCTGGAGATATCTTGCTCACATTGTCATCGTCTGCTTATCCAGTCGCAAGGCAGGTCTCGAAGGGATGAAATTTTCGACTGCCTCTGCTATTCTTGCCCTGATATACAACAAACCCTTCAACTTCTCCGGTTATATCTTCAGGGGTTTTGTGAACAATGCCTTGGATGCTAAAGATAAATGGGCTCTCTATCCTAGGTTCACTCAGCTGCTGCTCAATCATCTTCATCCAGATCTTTCGGTGGTCGCATCTTTCACTTTCAAGCAGACACCGATGAATACAAGGATCTACATTACTTGTACCACTTTTGCGAAGCAGGGACAACCACCAGAACGTGAGGTTGCTCTTTTTGGTCACATTGTGGATCCTGATTATGTTGCTCTTCCTGGTGAGCAATTCAATGATCCAGCACCTGAACAACCTATCCCTCAGCCTCCAGTGCAGCAGCCTCCGGTTCAACAACCTCCAGCTCAACAACCGCCAGTTCAGCCAGCTGTCGAGGATCCGGAGTTGGTGGATCTCGATCGTGAGATCGATGCTTATCGACCACCTTCTCCACGTCCTGAATCTTCTAACCGAGGAAAAAGGCCTCGAGACACTTCAGACGTTGCTGATCCGAATCCTTTGGTCAGACGCTCCCGTACTTCCACGTCTACATCTTCTGAGCTCCCGACGACTGAAACTCCGATCACTCCTCATCCAGCCGTCATTCAGGAGCTCCTGGCAAAGATTGAAAAGATGCAGCAGTCTATGGAAGCTCAAGCATCAGTTTTTGAAGCTCAGGATGCCAGAATCTCTCGCATTGAAAAAGAGAACGAAGAACTGAAGTCGAAGATTCTGCAGCTGGAAACCCAAGCCATTGCTTCGGGGGAGACAGCCCAACCGGCCTTAGAATCAATTCCTAGGGTTTCCGCCGAGGGCGAAGAAAATGTAATTCCTGATGATGTAACAAATTCTGGTATTAATGAAACAACTCTTATTTTGGATTACATTATTGAGCAACCAGGGCAACCAAAACCGATAGCTGTAGATTACACGTATTGTAATTTGACTTTCTTTCAATCTGCGGTTGACAATGACGGTCGTGCGCCTGAAGAATCTTTTGACTTCAACTCTGCTAATAATGATGATGATGTTGATGTTGAACAAGAAGTGCTTAGTACTGATGAAGAATATACTGATCGCCCAGCTTATCCTCAAGAGGGTGTTGTATTATCTGATTCTTCAGACGATGAGTCAGGGCCAACGTTTAATTACGTACCAGGATCTACTTCTCAACCTGGTCCTGCTCAAGAATCATTTGTACCCTCTAGTTTTTCACAAGCACAACCAGTCCCTGTTCGAGAATCGACAATATATAATGACATTTTTCCTCAGGATACATCAGAAAGTGTATCTTTTGACAAGGAAATGCCCATCAGAGAAAGGGATAACTGGTTTACAAAAGGTAAAAATCCAGAACCTGCTCCAGTTACATGCAAGAAATATCAGGTTGGTGGTGATTATACAGGCCTGATAAAAAGCTGGAAGGTGAGCAAAGGAAGGTTTATGATTAAAAGACTCGACGGTATCCAGTACTTTCGTCGATCACTGAGGATACTGAGTACATTGCCAAAGCATGACATCGTTCGTCTCTCTCAACTTCAGTTGATAAATCCTTACGAAGACGGAGTAGCTGATGTTATTCAAAAGGTCATGCGTGAGGAAATTAAACGAAAGAAATATCATTATGTTAAACCAGTACTGGGTACAAGGTACACGTTCAAGAAGAAGCTCGATCCAAAGACCAAGCAGCCAATTGTAAGAGTTCACTATCCGCCTGCTGAATGTCTGACTGAAATCGATCTGGAAACAGTTCCATTCAATCTACTGAAACGTTTTCATTACTGGGAACTGGATGCTCACACTGGTGAAGCCGTCTTAGTTTTTGTACCAGATTCAGAGCCTCAGACAGGATCTTTGTGGGGTCTACGAAAAGCCAACTTCAGAATATTTGACCCAATGAGCTTGATTAATCTGTCCAGAAGTGACATGAAGAAGCTATTCGACAATCGGATTCGCTACAATCCAGGAAACGAGTTCAACTCTGTTTTAGCGAAACGATTTCAGAAAATTGTTGATATATGCTTCACCTACGGCATACACGCTGGTGGAAACTTTCCACCTGAATGGGTTTGAAGACCAGACATCTGAAGACTGAAGAAAATTGAAGAATTTTTCGAAGACCAAGCTGAAGACACGGAGGAGTTTGTTTAAACATCTATGTGTGTCTGTCAGTTGGTCTCAGTCTGTAATCGTGTCGAAATTGTAATTACGTTTTGTATAGTTTTAGATTTAGTTTAATTACAATTTTTGTATCCATGCGACACAAGCATTGTGTCGCAGAAGCATTCTATGCGACACAAGAATTGTGTCGCAGAAACATTCCATGTGACACAAACATTGTGTCGCAGAAGAGTCTATGCGACACAAGGCTTGTGTCGCATAAAGTTTGGATCAGGCTATAAATAGAAGCTCGCCAGCTTCTGTTTTGGCAACACATTTTACACACACATAGCACTCTCATTATCATAGAATACTCTCTAAGTGTTATTTGATCTTTGTGTGTTTGTGTCCAAGTGTATGTATTGTTGTTAGTGTTTCATATATATATACATACACACTTTGTGTTTTGGTCATTTATCGTGTTAATCTAGCATATATTAGTTTGTTTGATTTCCGCTTTAACAAACTAGTTGAACTACTCGATTTGGTCCGTACAAGTGGAACCTACACTGAAGATATCCGGGGGTTTTGATAAATGGTGCCCCAAGGGCACTAGTTAAGCATTCTTTAATTATATTTAATGCATTAACTAAACACTCACTTTCTATATTTATAAGTCATATATTCCATAAATGAACTTAATTATTTCAAGATCAATTCTAAACATGACAACTTTGAGCTTAATTAATATTTTGAATCTAATTAAGGAATGCTTAACTAGTGCCCTTAGGGCACTCTTTATCAAAATCCTAATAATAATAATAAATAATATAATAACATAATATTAATAATATAAATAAACCAAAATCCCGTTGATCAATCTGGACCTTTCAATGAAAATTTACAAGGTGATCCGATGATTTAGATTTAATTAAATAATTACACTTACCATTTTAAGTATTAATTTTAAATTTAATTAAATATTAAATATTAAATATTAAATATTATTAAATATATTAATTAAAACAAAATATTGAAAAATTACACAACTTATATATAGTTATATAAAATGAATTATTGAGTCTTACTCCGTACTTCTTAAACTTTGCAACAATAAAATAGCAATATGCTTTATAAATAGATATAGATTATAGATATGTAGATCTATATCTATATTACTATATATCTATATATATGCATTTGAAAAAAACTAAAGCATCAAATTTCAATTTTTTTGGTTCCCCGCCAAATGTGGGCTAAAAAATCAAAAAGTTTCATTGGTCAATTGAAGCGGTTGGTTTATGACGTGGCGGTCGTCTTTGTAATTTGAAGCGGGTATTATTTTTAACCGCTTCAAATGAGTTAAGGTTTATTGGTGAAAAAGCACTTTTTGGTCTACATAGAGACAGAATACACTTTTGATCACGATTTTCTGCTTCATAGTCTTCGGCTTCGTTCTACTTCTGCACCACCGTATCCACAAATATCTACCGGTAAATCTAGGTTAAAGTTTGTTATTGTAAACCCATTGCACTTTGGTAAGTTTATAACGGTATAATTTTGCCGCAACTCATATCCAAACGGTTGCATTAATTGCTAGGTTTTCCAATTTTGATCGGCTTTTGAACTGTTGTCATGTAACTCTAATACATCCATTATTGGTGGTAGTTTGTTAAATATTGTAAATTAATTGTATTTTTCTATGTAAAATTTTTCATTTAGTGTATGCCGGATTAAAACATATATTGATATATTTGTACATAACTTTTTAGGTAAATATATAATTTATACATAAATTTTTAACCATACAGGCATACACCACTAATGTGCATCAGTCTGTTGTTCGGTACAACAGTTTAATGCATAACTAGTGGTGTATGGCTAAAGGTTGGTGGTGTACAAATCACCACCTATATGTTATTGATTGTTGTGAGTACATACAAAAGGGAATGTTCTTTATGAAACAACGCTTTTTTTGGTCCCCACCCTCAGCTCGTTATATATGTCAAAATTAAAAGATATTGAATTCAATATTGATCTTGATGATATTGATGTAAAGATGTGGTCCCGTAGTTGTTGATTCTCCAATCCTGAACCTGTGAGAACACTCTAAGATATGTCAGCAAAGACCTTATTCAATACTTGAGAAATTGCATCCATCACTGTCGTTTTAATGTAGGAATTAATATTTGTGTTCACCTGGTCTGTAGCTGGTTCTAATAAAGGGAAATATATATGTATGACAATTCGATCAGTTTCTTATTTGCACGTGTGTAATGTTTGCTATCCATTTTGCTTAGTGTTTGTTACATATTATACTCTTAATAAATTATAATGTCCGTAGTTAATTGCTCATTTATCATTTTAATTGTTAGCCAGTGTTTAGCGTACGTGTTAATATCATTTATATTGCACATGTTCTTTGTCACACCCCGTCTAAAGCGGAAACAACGGGATATAACAATGATAGGATCACAACACATTATTATAAAGAAAGCTATATGAAAATAAACTTCAATGTGTTATGATACTTGTAACATGAGTAACGGTTCATGATACGTGTACATACCAACAGTGAAATCAAATAACCAACAATAATCCAAAATGTAAGTGTCAAGGTAAACACGCCTTTCCAAATTATTTAAAGGCAACAAGTTCCAACTTCTCAAATAGTCTCAATGTTTATCTCATTTCAACCTAATGGTCTTCTAAACTTTCTTGTCCTCAATCTTCAAACCACTAGAGTTACCTGAAAAGTTATGCTCAAAACGGTCAACAATAATGTTGGTGAGTTTCGTAGGTTTGAAACGACACACAAATAAAAATATCCCTTTGCTGTGATATATACATAAGTTAGGACAATGCTTATTGAAAAGGTGCACATAGTGAAATAGGGTAATCTAACAAATCTCCACAATAAGTGTCATCACTCCCACGAAGGAGTATAATCCAAACCAAATCCGATGATGGCAGTAGCTACTCCAACAAAAATTTAATGCAAACACCAAAAGTAAGCATTAACCAATAAACACTGATGCAAACACCAAAAGTAGGCATCAACCAATAAACGCTGATGCAAACACCAAAAGTAGGCATCAACCAAACCAATAAACTCTAATGCAAACACCAAAAGTAAGCATTAGGCACATAATCACCTAGTGTCACACAATTCAGCATATGTCCAAAAATAAAAGTAAACAAGTTCACAGCATGATAGTACCATTTATAAAACATGAGCAAACTTTTCCCCAAATTTAGAAAACATGTAATGAAAATGGGGCCACGAAAACTCACCTTGAATAGCAAAGCAACTATCGTCCCCAAATGAATCCACCAAACTCAAATGTCAATCTACAAACGAATAAGTATGGGTTACTATGTCCATCTATTATATCCCAAGTTCTAAGTCTAAATCACCTTTACCTCACTTTCTCTCCACTAGCCACATCTATTTCCACTAAAACAATTCTCATTCACATCAAACGATATCAATACCACTCTATCTTTCATTTCAGATTATACCTCCAGATTTCACCTCACTTTACGGATTTAAAAACTTGACTTAACAAGAAATGTTGACTCTATAAATTTTATCAATGACACTTTTATGTATTTAGAACATTCAATAAATTTTCCAGATTTTTATAAAGTAGATAACTATTTTTAAAAATTCACCAAAACAAACTGCTCTAATTTCCAACACTTTCTGATATCACAAAAGCTATGATTTGTTTAAAATACTTAAGTAGTTATAAAGCTTATAATATATTTACAGATAATTGTTGACACCAAAAAGTTATCTCAGTAAAATGTTCAAGACCAAACTCTTACTTTATCCTACGTTTCAAAAATCCACAAATTACTCAAAATCAGAAACCGAAAACTCAGAATTGACATCCAAACTCATAAAATCATTTTGACTGACTTGAACCAAAACCATTTTAAAGTAGACTTCTGATAGATACTTTTAGACTCAAGATTCATCAAAAACCATTATGAAATGACCAAGTTATACATTACTCAAATCGACTCTCGAATCTGATCAGAATTAGGGTTTACAGATTTAACCTAATTCTTCTCAAAACAAATACCAATCGCATATACAACCGATTATCTTCCTCATAAACATTCAAAAAAATAAGTTAACACTCATTCCCTCATGATCATACTATTTGGAATACAACGGATCGAACCGAATAAGATGATGGTAACGAAACAATCGAAATCAAACGTTAATGAACGAAATCGGATAGAAATGTACCAACTAACGAATAATCGCACAAGAGGCTTCCTTAGAATCTATAAATAATGAGATTATATATCCTTAGAAGTCGTTTTTGAGATTAGATGAAACGTATATGGGGAATATAGAATCGAAACTTACCAAAGTTTCTGAAAATTCGTCATCCACAGCAGCAGTTTACGAAATAATTTTTATAAAATAATCTGGACCGTTTCAGAGGCCGAAATCTCGCGCATCATAGTAAAACATCGAGATCTACAACTTTCTAGTTTTGACCGAAGGCTGAAAACGAACTTAAGTAGGTCAAATCGACCTCTGTTCGTGACTGGAATTTTTGGGACGGAATTTTGTATGTTTTTGTGATAGAAAAGTTTTAGGGTTAGGTTTAGGGTTATATTTATAGGTCTAGGGTTCAAGAGGTGTTGGGTTTAGTTGGGTTTGGACTTTTGGGAGTTGGATCATTTTCGAATTACATTTTTGGTGACGGATGTCACAGTATCCCCCCGTTTAGAGAATTTCGTCCCGAAATTCAATCGGAGCCGTATTGTCACCACGATCCCTGAATAAGTGCATATATATAAGCTTGGCTTGATATTTTCATTTGCAAGTATACTCAGGTCAACGTTCTATCAGACCTTGATAATTAAAATTACATGTGCTCCAACATGTTGACCTCTCAATCCATGGTTCCTACCAGTTTTCTCTGCACATCGTTATTTGTGGTTCCCTTTAAACTCCTTCTAGAAATATGTGTCAGACTTTATCGGCCAACACTTTTGTAGAATTGACACATGAAATAGTTCGTGAGCAGCACTTCACTCTTGTGACAACTTTCAATCGATATGTTATACACGCTCAACAATTTAGAGCGATCTAACAAACCTATGCATAAATTTTCCACTTCTTCCCAAAATATATGGTATTTTTCCAAAGCAATACTTTAAGCAATATATGATCTCTATCATAAAATTGTTACTGCTTTCGATGTTTATTTGCGTAACTCATTTGCCTAGCTCGTAGTGATCCCAACTTCTCCTTGATTCGAACGATCTTGTCAATAGCTTCATGGACTATTTCAATCCAATCAACTAACTATAACCCAACTTCAGCTGACACTACGATGAATGACTCCTACACTCATGAAGTGCTTGAAATAATGCAGAATGAATGCTAGAATGATAATTATGTTGTATGATAACTCGACTAATTGTAAGTGAGGATCACAACTTCTATCAATCGATGACACAATCTAAGCATATTCTCAATGTTTGAATGGTTCGCTCATTCCGTCCATTAGTTCGAGAATGATAAACCATCCTCATGTCAAAACTCGTCCTCATAGCTTTTCGCAACATTCCCAAAAATTGTGAAGTAAAATAACCATCAAGATCGGATATAGTAGATTCAAACACTCCACGTGTCACACCCCGCCTCGGCGGAAGGTTGCGAGATGCGACGTCCATGAGATCACAACACAAGAATTACAATGAACGACCACTACATGAGTCGATTTAAACATACATCATAAAGATTTTAATTGTCTTACAAACTTAGAACATTTGTCTTAAAAGTTTAACAAAGCATTTCCCATAAATTACAAAATAGTTAGGAATTTAAGATAATAAGCTCAAAGAAATGTTTCGTCCATGCAAATGTAGTTCCTAACTTCAAAAGGGGTATGCCATCTTCACGACTAGGAAGCATCCTAATTACCTGAGAATAACATGTTAAAATGGGTCAACATAAAGTTGGTGAGCTCATAGGTTTTAGTATTTGCAAAACATTACCATGGATCACGAGTTTTCAAGTTATATTGCCATTCAACAATATAGCAAAAATTGTATTACTATTGCCATAAGCTCATGAATTGAAACCTTAACATTTAGTGCCTCGCAAGTGTCCTATCCAAACACAAGTAGTTCTCAAATGACAATGCACCCGTTTGACTTATAGTCATGTTGGCGCTACCAACCCGGATGGGGGCGTCAACCCAAATAGATCTATTCATGACATTCACGTTTAAGTCCTTAACTAACAATTCATGATAAAGGCCTACATAATGGATAGTGTCAACTTATGCAATACGTAACAGTTTAGTTTGTGTCCACAAAGAAAAGAACATGTATTCTCACCCCAAAAACATATCAAAGCATTTAAAAAGGAGTAGGGGCCATGAGACTCACCTTAGTGAGAGAGCGGAAATTAGCAATTATCGGTTTGAGTCTCGGTTTGATTAACACGTCCTAGATCACATAAAACGCTTAAGTTTAGTTATATTGCATATGCATAATAGTTATAATTTTTGTAAAGTTTCCATCACCCATAGTTTTAGTTTAAGTGTCACATTTTATTCAACTATTGTCGTGTATACTTATATATTTAGTGATTTCAAGATTGAATCAAACACATTTCCAGAAAGTTTCCAGACCAGGCCTATAAATCGGCTTATAGAGAAAAATGTGTGAGTTTCTGGAAAAAATGTAAAACATGAAAGTTGTAGATCTTTTCGATACGCAAATTTTAAAAAAAAATGCATCATCTAACTCTTAGTATATGATTTTATACGATTTATCTACTAAACTGTGTTTTAGGGACAGATTTATGTATCTTCAAGTACAAACTATAAAAACGATTTTTAAGCTTGAAGTTGGTCATTAATATGCTAGATAAGTTGTAAATCATTAAAATCAGTAACATGCAATAAGAATAATGAAAAGGTTTAAGTGATTTTCACAAATCAAGACATTGGAAATCTGGACAGCCTTGCATGGGTAAGTGTGGGTTAGGATTTCAAGTCATAGACCACCATCCTAACACATAGGCACTAATCATTGTTTAGCCCTTTTTCCCACATGCAATTTCCATCATTTTTCCACAGATTTTGAGTATTTTACAAGCATAAAATCCTTGAAGGATTTGTAGATAAGTAATAAGTAAGTTTTTACATCTTTAAGCTTGATATTGGTTTGATCATTGATTATCACTTCTTTTTAACACATGAACATGTGCAAGTGACAACCTACAAACATCAAGTCATTCTTGTAGGCTTAGCCACACCTTTAAATATATCAAATTAAAAGAAAATGAAGATGAATATAAGTAATTACATTTTTCAATCTTGACATCGGTTTGATCATGGATTATCACTTATTTTAAACACATAATCATGTGCAAGTGATAATCTACAAACATCAAGTCATCTTAACATCAAGTCAAGAGAAATTTACATCTTTCAATTTAAAAGAAAATGGAGATGAAGATGAGTAATAATAATGCATGTATACATCTAATTTGTAGGCATAGCCATACACAAGAATCTCAACAAAACGAAATTTAAAGATGCATGTATACATATGTAGATTTGTAGGCATAGCCTTACATAAAATCACATATGTATATAATAAGATGTGAGATATCTACATAGATATACACATATTTATATTGTTTTTGTTAGTAATCATCCATGGGTGATGATTTTTGTAAGAAAACATAAGAAAGAGATGAAGATCTTCTTGAAATACCTTACTAGTACAAACTAGTATGGAACTAGCTTGTTATTAGTGTGTGTAGATGATCAAATGGAGGTGATTTGTGATGGTTTTTGGTGTTTGTTGATGGCAGAATTTTGAGAGAAAAAGGGGAAGAAGAGAGGGTTTTAGAAGAGAGAAAAAGAGTGTGGGTGTGTAAAATGAGAAAAGGGTGGAATGAGGTTCTTTAAATAGGAGAAATGAGAAGGGGGGGGGGGGGGGGTGGTGGACGGTTTAGGGGGAGGGGGGGGAGAGGAAGGGGTGTGTGGTTTTTAATTGGTGAAGTAAAGAGGTGAGTTAAATGGGTTTAGGTGATTAAATGATGTAGTTAAGGTTTTATTAATTAATTTAATGATTTAAATTAATTAATCTAAATTTCAATTTAAATATTTTAAGTAAAGTTTTTAGTTAAATACGAATTAAATAAGTGTATTCATTTAATTATTATTTTTGTATTTCATGCAAAGGTGGTGATTAGTTACTTTCATGCAAGTAAGTGTAAGTATTATTACATTCTTGTATCACACATATATCGATATATGTATAATCTATTAGCGTTTACTAAGAAGAATTAATAAACATAGACGTAAGCACTTTGTCACATTATGTATATCCATGAATAAACGTTTGCTTAGTGTCGGGTTGTAACGATAGGGCGCTTAAATTTAATGCTATTTACTTATAGGCGTTAATTCGCTAAACTTATAGTTTAACTAAATAAAATAATAAAAAAATTTTTATCTCCAAGTTTATTACCTGAGCGGAGTTAAATCAGAAATTTTTGCCGGTTGTCACATTCTCCCCCTGTTAAAAGATTTCGTCCCGAAATTTAGTTCGTGATCTCGGGTGGTGCAGGGTTTGAGAATAGGTGAGGATACTTGCGACGGATTTGATCCTCGCGTTCCCAGGTGAATTCCGGACCTCGTTTTGAATTCCACCTAACCTTAACAATGGGTATGCGACTCCGCTTCAAGGTCTTTATTTCTCGGTCCATGATCTCGATTGGTTCTTCGACGAAATGCAATTTCTCATCGATTTGAACTTCTCCGACTGGAATGACAAGTGATTCGTCCGATAAACACTTTTTCAGGTTTGACACGTGAAACGTGTCATGTACATTACTGAGTTCTTGAGGTAACTTAAGTTTATACGCAACTGGACCAATTCTCTCCAGTATTTCGAATGGTCCGACATATCTAGGGTTTAGCTTTCCTCGTTTCCCAAAACGGACCACGCCTTTCCAAGGCGAC
This sequence comes from Helichrysum umbraculigerum, assembly GCA_949592205.1. NCBI lineage: Eukaryota > Viridiplantae > Streptophyta > Magnoliopsida > Asterales > Asteraceae > Helichrysum > Helichrysum umbraculigerum. Next base: position 77,222,791 of record CATIUR010000003.1, read on the forward strand.
ACTTTCAACATGACTTTATCCCCAACTTGAAATTCTAGCGGTCTGCGCCTTGTATCTGCATAACTCTTTTGGCGGTCACGGGCTGCCTTCAGCCTGTTTTGGATTTGCACAATCTTTTCGGTCGTCTCGTGTATAATCTCTGGACCAAGGAGTTGACTGTCTCCTACCTCAGTCCAACATATGGGTGATCGACACTTTCTCCCATAAAGTGCTTCGAATGGGGCGGCTTTGATGCTGGTGTGATAACTGTTGTTGTAAGAGAACTCGCATAGTGGTAGATGGTTCTCCCAACCACGTCCAAAATCGATAACACATGCACGCAACATATCCTCTAGGGTTTGAATTGTCCTTTCGCTTTGGCCATCTGTCTGAGGGTGGTATGCGGTACTCATATCTAAACGAGTACCTAGAGCTTTCTGGAGTAACTGCCAAAATCTTGAGGTGAAACGGCTATCCCGATCGGAGATAATCGAGATGGGCACCCCGTGTCTTGACACCACCTCCTTTAAGTAGATCCTAGTCAATCTTTCCATTGTGTCGGTCTCCTTGATTGCTAGAAAGTGGGCGGACTTTGTCAGGCGATCAACAATTACCCAAATCGTATCACAACCATTCGCTGTCCTAGGAAGCTTAGTAATAAAGTCCATTGTTATCTGTTCCCACTTCCATTGGGGTATTTCGGGTTGTGTTAATAGACCTGATGGTTTCTGATACTCGACCTTTACCTTGGAACACGTCAAGCATTTACTAACATAGGTGGCCACCTCAGCCTTCATGTTAGGCCACCAATACAAGTCCTTAAGCCCATGGTACATCTTGTCAGCCCCCGGATGGATGGAATATCTAGATTTATGTGCCTCATCCATTACCAACTTACTCAAGTTACCAAAACTTGGTATCCACATACGATCCATAAAATATCGGATCCCATCGGATTTAACCTCAAATTGTTTATCCATGCCGCGTAGAGATTCGCCCTTTACATTCTCCTCCTTGGTTGCCTCGAGTTGAGCATCACGAATTTGAGAGGTAAGGTTCGTACGAATGGTCATACCTAAAGCCCTAACTCGTAGTGGTTTCATCCGTTCTTTTCTGCTCAAAGCGTCAGCTACAACATTTGCCTTGCCCGGGTGATAACGAATCTCGCAATCGTAATCACTGAGCAATTCAACCCATCTACGTTGTCTCATATTCAAATCCTTTTGATCGAAAATGTGCTGAAGGCTTTTATGATCCGTAAACACGGTACACTTCGTACCATAGAGGTAATGCCTCCAGATCTTGAGTGCAAACACCACTGCTCCCAATTCCAGGTCATGGGTTGTGTAGTTTTTCTCATGCACCTTAAGTTGACGAGAAGCATAAGCTATGACTTTCTCCTTTTGCATCAACACACATCCTAGCCCCTGTCGTGATGCATCGCAGAAGACTACAAAATTTTCGGTTCCCTCTGGCAGTGACAATACTGGTGCGCTACAGAGTTTTTGCTTTAGCAATTGGAAAGCCTCCTCTTGCTCAACATTCCAATTATACTTCGACGTTTTCTGAGTTAGCAGTGTCAAAGGTTTGGCTATTTTAGAAAAATTCTCGATGAATCGTCTATAATAGCCAGCGAGACCTAAGAATTGCCGTATCTCCGTTGGGGTTCTAGGCGTCTCCCAATTTTTGATAGCTTCAATCTTGGCAGGGTCGACGTGTATTCCTTGACTATCAATGACATGCCCTAGGAATTGCACTCTTCTCAACCAAAACTCACACTTTGAGAACTTAGCATACAACTCCTCCTTTTTAAGCAACTCCAAGATTGATCTCAAATGCTGCTCATGGTCCTCTTTGTTCTTTGAATAGATCAAAATGTCGTCGATGAATACAATGACGAACTTATCTAAGTACGGTTTACACACGCGGTTCATGAGATCCATGAATACTGCCGGTGCATTAGTAAGACCGAACGACATTACTTGGAACTCGTAATGACCATACCGAGTTCTAAATGCTGTTTTTGGGATGCTTTCTTCTCCGACTCTCAACTGATGATATCCCGATCGTAGGTCAATCTTTGAGTAAAAACTCGAACCCTGTAACTGATCAAATAAATCGTCAATCCTTGGGAGTGGATAACGATTCTTCACTGTCAGCTTGTTCAGCTCTCGGTAATCGATGCACATCCTTAAGGATCCATCTTTCTTTTTCACAAATAAGACGGGAGCTCCCCAAGGTGAGGAACTTGGCCGGATAAACCCTTTATCCAAAAGCTCTTGTAATTGACTTGATAACTCTTGCATTTCGGAAGGGGCTAATCGATATGGTGCTCGGGCAACGGGCGCAGCACCAGGCACCAATTCGATATGAAATTCCACTTGCCGGGCGGGTGGCAGTCCAGGCAAGTCTTCAGGGAAAACTTCGGGAAAATCCCGCACAATAGGGACATCCTCGAGTCGTCTCTCTTCCGGTTTCTCCTCTACAACGTGAGCTAAGATTGCTTGGTACCCTTTTCTTAGGTACTTCTGCGTTTTCATGCACGATATGATGTTCAACCTCGTTCCACTCTTTTCTCCTTGAATTATTAAAGTTTTTCCGCTAGAGAGGGGGATGCGGACAATCTTATCATAACATACTATTTCAGCACGATTCTTGGATAACCAATCCATGCCAACGATGACGTCAAAGCTTCCTATTTTGACGGGTATTAAATTTATGGGAAAGATTTCACTTGCCAAGTTTAGGGAACAGTTTCGAATTATACTATCAGCTTCGATTAATTTACCGTTAGCTAACTCTACCGTGTACTTAGTGTCTAAGGCAGTTGGGGTGATTTCAAGTAAGGGGCTAAACTCGTTAGACACGAAACTCTCATCAGCACCAGTATCAAATAAGACTGAAACAACCTTGTCGTTTAGGAGAAACGTACCCGTGACTACGTTGGGATCTTGACGTGCTTCATTGGTATTGACAACGAATGCTCTGCCACGCGCTGCATTGTTATTCTGATTTTTCAGCTTTGGACAATCCTTCTTAAAGTGGCCAGCACTTCCACACCCGAAGCAAGTGTTTGGAGCGTTAGTGTTGGCAACAGGAGCGGGGCTCCGACAATCCTTAGCTTGATGGCCAGGTTTCTTACATCTCCCACATGAGTTGTTACAAGCACCTGTGTGGTGAAGGTTACAACGCTTACAGTATGGTTTGTTTCCAGCATAACCTTTCTTAGCATCTTGCCCTGCAGCGTAAGCCCTAACTGGCTCGGTCTTCTTATTCTGTTGTTGACCGTTGTTTCCTTTAGAACTTTCTTCCCATTTCCTTTTACCATCGGAATTCTTATCGCCAACATTCCTTTCGGTGTTTGGTCCACGCCGCACGACTTGATCCATCAGGTTATGGGCCATGCGAATGGCATCATGGATTGTGCCGGGCTTGGATGAAGTGACATTTCCTTGGATTTGGGATGGAAGTCCCCAGATATAGCGTTCAATCCTCTTATACTCAGGAGTGACCAAAGACGGGCAAAGGAGTGCCAATTCTTGGAATCGTCTTGTATACCCAGCTACATCAGTTTCCTTGACCGATAGGTTCCAAAATTCAATCTCCAGTTTCTGTAGTTCGTTCCTAGGGCAGTATTCCTCAGTCATCATTTTCTTAAGATCCTCCCAAGAAATTTGGTAAGCAGCATCAATGCCCACAGAATGAGCGTATGAATTCCACCATGTCAGTGCACCATCCTGAAGAGTGCACGTTGCATATTTAACCCTGGTGGTTTCCGTACAATTGCTAATACGGAAGACTGACTCCAGTTTCTCAAACCATCGGACTAGACCGACAGCTCCCTCAGTTCCCTTAAAGTGATAAGGTTTGCAATTTAGGAAGTCTTTATATGAGCATTCTCGGATCACTGGATCTTCATTTCTTCTACCTCCATCATTCCTATCAGTCCTTTGGGCGGCAATCGCATCAGCTATCCTCTGTGTTACTAGTCTTTCGATATCAGCAGCATTCATGGGTGTTCTCTTGGGTGGCATGTTTCTTGAAATCACAAGGTACAACAAGATAATGAGATATTATACAAGATAAAATTTCATCACGTGTACATGAAATAAACAATCATAAACCGCACAACCAAAATCACAAGATAGTAAGATAAATAACCAAACAAGAGCATAAACTTAGACAAAATACTTGATTCATTGTTTGTGAAAACAGGCTGGAAATGAAACTTCCAGAAAATACAAGCAAATCCATAAATTCATACTCTAGGCACAACCCGCCATAGTAGGTTAAAAACCAAAATGAAACTATCCGCGAAACTGATCCCAAAGTGTACTAGCACGTCCCAAACTCTGCTCCATCGCGGCCATACGCTGCTCGGTCCTAATCGCGCGCTCCTGCGCTAGCTCAGCGCGCCTCTCGCTGTGCTCCACCCGTCGGCGTAACTCGGTGACCTCCTCTCGAAGCGTCTTGATGTCGTCATCTGCACAGTAGACTGAGTAGTCCATGTTACCGATCTTCCTCTCAACTTCTGAGACTTGTGCCTGCAAGAACTCCACCTTATCGGAATGGAACTCATCATGGTCGTTCTCCAAATAACCAATCCTCCTCTCATGATCAACCAAACGAGCTACAACAACGGGGATAGTGTGATGCACAGGCTCCAAAGTAAGAGTGGGTATGGGTATAGTGGTGGAGGACTCCCCAACCTCAAATGTCTCGGGTATCCCTTCTTCTTCTCTCCAGGACTGAATCTTCTCCTGCATCCATGTCCACTTGCGGGATCGCACTCGCCTAGTAGTGGTGTTGGTAGTCTCAGTAGGTGGAGTCGGAAAGGTCTCAGTAGGGGGAATGGAGAATGTCTCAGTCACAGGTGGGAGCACGATGATCCGAGGGGTACGCATCAATCGTGGTCCCCCGGGGCGGAATGATCGGAGTGAAGAGGCTGGTTTTGGTTGGGTAGGGAAAGTAGGTGCAGTCTGAGTAGGAATGACAGGGGAGGGATGGGATTCTTCTGGATCGGACTTGTCCTCAGTAGGCTCGGACTCATCCTCCATTGGTTCGGTCTCATCCTCCATTGGCTCGGTCTCATCCTCAAATAGCTCAGTCTCATCCTCAAATGGCTCAGTCTCATTGGAGGAAACGGTCTTCTCAACTTGGGTAGCGGACACAGGCAGGTATGAGGGTGTCTTAGGCGAGGAGAGGAGGTATGCCGCCATCTCGGAGTCATCATCGGACACGATTTGGATAGGGCTATTAAGGTTCGACATACTCTGTCATATAAATAATAGTATATAAATAAGGAGTATATAAAATAGTTAAATATTTAACAGATATACCGACTTATCAATATCACATAATAAGCATGCATGGAACAAATAGTTGATAAGCAGGCAAGGATGTACGGATTTTATAATCATCAAGTACACCTAACAAGTCCTCATTCTAGTTATGGCTATAGTCTAGGCCCACTAATGCAACCTAGTTCACTATAACCTTGTCTCTGATACCAATTATGTCACACCCCGCCTCGGCGGAAGGTTGCGAGATGCGACGTCCATGAGATCACAACACAAGAATTACAATGAACGACCACTACATGAGTCGATTTAAACATACATCATAAAGATTTTAATTGTCTTACAAACTTAGAACATTTGTCTTAAAAGTTTAACAAAGCATTTCCCATAAATTACAAAATAGTTAGGAATTTAAGATAATAAGCTCAAAGAAATGTTTCGTCCATGCAAATGTAGTTCCTAACTTCAAAAGGGGTATGCCATCTTCACGACTAGGAAGCATCCTAATTACCTGAGAATAACATGTTAAAATGGGTCAACATAAAGTTGGTGAGCTCATAGGTTTTAGTATTTGCAAAACATTACCATGGATCACGAGTTTTCAAGTTATATTGCCATTCAACAATATAGCAAAAATTGTATTACTATTGCCATAAGCTCATGAATTGAAACCTTAACATTTAGTGCCTCGCAAGTGTCCTATCCAAACACAAGTAGTTCTCAAATGACAATGCACCCGTTTGACTTATAGTCATGTTGGCGCTACCAACCCGGATGGGGGCGTCAACCCAAATAGATCTATTCATGACATTCACGTTTAAGTCCTTAACTAACAATTCATGATAAAGGCCTACATAATGGATAGTGTCAACTTATGCAATACGTAACAGTTTAGTTTGTGTCCACAAAGAAAAGAACATGTATTCTCACCCCAAAAACATATCAAAGCATTTAAAAAGGAGTAGGGGCCATGAGACTCACCTTAGTGAGAGAGCGGAAATTAGCAATTATCGGTTTGAGTCTCGGTTTGATTAACACGTCCTAGATCACATAAAACGCTTAAGTTTAGTTATATTGCATATGCATAATAGTTATAATTTTTGTAAAGTTTCCATCACCCATAGTTTTAGTTTAAGTGTCACATTTTATTCAACTATTGTCGTGTATACTTATATATTTAGTGATTTCAAGATTGAATCAAACACATTTCCAGAAAGTTTCCAGACCAGGCCTATAAATCGGCTTATAGAGAAAAATGTGTGAGTTTCTGGAAAAAATGTAAAACATGAAAGTTGTAGATCTTTTCGATACGCAAATTTTAAAAAAAAATGCATCATCTAACTCTTAGTATATGATTTTATACGATTTATCTACTAAACTGTGTTTTAGGGACAGATTTATGTATCTTCAAGTACAAACTATAAAAACGATTTTTAAGCTTGAAGTTGGTCATTAATATGCTAGATAAGTTGTAAATCATTAAAATCAGTAACATGCAATAAGAATAATGAAAAGGTTTAAGTGATTTTCACAAATCAAGACATTGGAAATCTGGACAGCCTTGCATGGGTAAGTGTGGGTTAGGATTTCAAGTCATAGACCACCATCCTAACACATAGGCACTAATCATTGTTTAGCCCTTTTTCCCACATGCAATTTCCATCATTTTTCCACAGATTTTGAGTATTTTACAAGCATAAAATCCTTGAAGGATTTGTAGATAAGTAATAAGTAAGTTTTTACATCTTTAAGCTTGATATTGGTTTGATCATTGATTATCACTTCTTTTTAACACATGAACATGTGCAAGTGACAACCTACAAACATCAAGTCATTCTTGTAGGCTTAGCCACACCTTTAAATATATCAAATTAAAAGAAAATGAAGATGAATATAAGTAATTACATTTTTCAATCTTGACATCGGTTTGATCATGGATTATCACTTATTTTAAACACATAATCATGTGCAAGTGATAATCTACAAACATCAAGTCATCTTAACATCAAGTCAAGAGAAATTTACATCTTTCAATTTAAAAGAAAATGGAGATGAAGATGAGTAATAATAATGCATGTATACATCTAATTTGTAGGCATAGCCATACACAAGAATCTCAACAAAACGAAATTTAAAGATGCATGTATACATATGTAGATTTGTAGGCATAGCCTTACATAAAATCACATATGTATATAATAAGATGTGAGATATCTACATAGATATACACATATTTATATTGTTTTTGTTAGTAATCATCCATGGGTGATGATTTTTGTAAGAAAACATAAGAAAGAGATGAAGATCTTCTTGAAATACCTTACTAGTACAAACTAGTATGGAACTAGCTTGTTATTAGTGTGTGTAGATGATCAAATGGAGGTGATTTGTGATGGTTTTTGGTGTTTGTTGATGGCAGAATTTTGAGAGAAAAAGGGGAAGAAGAGAGGGTTTTAGAAGAGAGAAAAAGAGTGTGGGTGTGTAAAATGAGAAAAGGGTGGAATGAGGTTCTTTAAATAGGAGAAATGAGAAGGGGGGGGGGGGGGGGGGGGGGGGGGGTGGACGGTTTAGGGGGAGGGGGGGGAGAGGAAGGGGTGTGTGGTTTTTAATTGGTGAAGTAAAGAGGTGAGTTAAATGGGTTTAGGTGATTAAATGATGTAGTTAAGGTTTTATTAATTAATTTAATGATTTAAATTAATAAATCTAAATTTCAATTTAAATATTTTAAGTAAAGTTTTTAGTTAAATACGAATTAAATAAGTGTATTCATTTAATTATTATTTTTGTATTTCATGCAAAGGTGGTGATTAGTTACTTTCATGCAAGTAAGTGTAAGTATTATTACATTCTTGTATCACACATATATCGATATATGTATAATCTATTAGCGTTTACTAAGAAGAATTAATAAACATAGACGTAAGCACTTTGTCACATTATGTATATCCATGAATAAACGTTTGCTTAGTGTCGGGTTGTAACGATAGGGCGCTTAAATTTAATGCTATTTACTTATAGGCGTTAATTCGCTAAACTTATAGTTTAACTAAATAAAATAATAAAAAAATTTTTATCTCCAAGTTTATTACCTGAGCGGAGTTAAATCAGAAATTTTTGCCGGTTGTCACACCACGCCTTGCTACTTCTTTGTTAACATGCAACCTCGCCAATTTCTCCATCGTGTAGTCCTCGCAGATAGCTAAGAAGTGAGATGGCTTAGTCATCCTATCCACAATCACCCCAAATCGAATCGCGCCCACTACTAGTTCTAGAAAACCTCGAAACAAAATCCATAGCTATTATTATTATTATTATTATTATTATTATTATTATTATTATTATTATTATTATTATTATTATTATTATTATTATTATTATTATTATTATTATTATTATTATTATTATTATTATTATCCTTTTTTTTTGGAAATGTTCAGTTGCTGAAATAGACCGGAGAGTCTCTGGTATTCAGCCTAAATTTTCAAACAGATCATGCATTGACAAATTGAATAATGTAATTACGATGTCCTTCTTCATTCCCAGTCACCACTACAAATCCATAATATCAAGATACTTCTTACTAACTCTCGACGTATGGAATATTTTTGACTTATGTACTATGTCCACTACCAGTGTCCATAGATCACTTAAAAAAAGAATCCATGAGATTCTCACAAGTTGAAATTATCTCATCCACTTTGTGTTTCAAATGCTCGCCTAACCCGCGCAATCCTTCATTTTGTATGTGAGCAACCCCTAGCGATTCACCTTGTGCTTTGAACCTCTTATCATTAATGCCAGAGTGCATCGTCATACTTGACTCATACTCACCTTGGCTTACTCTTTCCTTCCTATTCGAAATATCTGCCACCCCACCCGTCTTTTCCCTGGTGATATCGAATTTCACAATTATAACCACTAAATAACTCGAGCTACCTCATTTGCCTCATGTTCAACCTCTTTAGAACAAATAACAATAAGATGTGTAAAAAGTCCTTGTGGTAGGTATAAGCAACATTCTTTATTCCATACACGTAGTGTCTACAACACATATGTACGAACGCCACCGCTCCAAGTTTCAATTCGTGGATAGTATAGAAATTTTTGTGTACCTTGAGTCGTTGAGAGACGGATGCGACTATTTTTCCCGTTTAACCAACTCACGACTTAGACCTGGGTCTGATGTGTCACACAATACACAACGAAATCCTTCGATTCCATTGGGAAACGTCCGGATTGATGTATTACATAAGGCATTCTTCGATGTTTGAAAAGATTCTTCTTCTTAGTTCTTATCCCAACAAACTTCTTACGTATATACATGTGAGTAGTTGAGGGATCTTTGAAAAATTCTCGATAAAATGCCGACAATTGTCTAAGAATCCTAAATGCTATACGACCCTCCAATGATGACCGTGGGATCTTCCATCCCTTTACTGTTTTGCTCTTGCTATGATTCTCAAAAACAACTTCTTTGTTCACAACGTGTCTAAGAAAATCAACTCTCTAGCTTGAAATCAAGATTTCCGAATATATTGCATAGATCTTTCGTTCCAAAAGTAACTCTAGGATTAGTCTTACAGGAATTTCATACGCTTCCTTAGTCTTCAATAAATTAGAACGTCGCAAATGAATGGTATGACAAATTCGTCGAGATACGGTTTATATATGTGGTCGTTGAATATATGAATGCTATAGACGCATTAGTAGAACAGAAAGTTATAACAAGAAATCCGAAAGGGTCAAAACGAATCCTAGACGCAGTCTTTGGTATATTCGATTCAGGTACCCTAAATTGATGATGACCAAAACGAAGATCGATTTTTGAAAATTACCAAGCACCATGAAATTGATCAAGCAAATCATCAATCCTTGGAGGAGGACAACGATTCTTGACCGTAAGTTTATTAAGTTTCACGATAATCAATGCACATACGAAGAGAGTCATCTCTCTTTTAACAAATAAGATAGGTGCTCCCCAAGGAGATGGACTAGGGTGAATGAAACCCTTGTCTTGGAGCATCTTAAAGTGATTAAGTGATATGGAGCCTTTGTAACGGGGGCAACTCCAAGAATACGATCGACACAAAATTTCACAAATCAATGCGGGTATAGTCCTCTTAAGTCCTTTGGGAAGACCTCGGGGATAACGTTGATAATTGAATGTTTTTGAGGTTTAACTCATTTACCCTAACGCTCATGAGTTGCTTATTTTCATCTTCGGATTGTTCTATGTAAATCTCAAGTACTTCACCACCATTTAAGCGGTATATGGAATACTTTCTCAAACATATAACTTCCACCTGGAACTTCGTCAATTAATCCATTCACATAACAACACCAAAACTCCTGAGTCCAAAGGGGTAATAGTCAATGCTAAAAGAGCAATCTTCTAGCACTAAAGTACACCCCTATAAATCTCTATATGCTCTCATAAACAAAATTGCTCCAAAGTCCCTCACTCAAAGCAAGCCATCGGGTTTCCTACTATGTTGATAATTACCACTTGACGAGCTGTCGTCCGGCATTCCATTGCAACGTGACCTCTTCAATTGTGGTCTGAATAAGTACAACATGATGCGAATGTGTGTTGATAGTAGTTACACCTTACTCACAGAAGATGTGAACCAGTGTAACCCTCTCTTCATGTGTTAGTATCCACAATTTTCTTGAGTATCCCCGCGTTCTTGGTACTGTTTCTACATTCCCCACCATATTGGTTTCACCTATTAACGATCCATTCATCAGTATTGTGCCTCGAATGGTAGGAGGATTAGTCACTCCTATCGTTCTGCTAGCTTCTAGAACAAAGCTGTTGATATACTTCTAAATTTTCTTAGCTTCGAGTGCCACGAAATGAGGTCTAATTTTGCCAATCTCATAAAATTGTCCGATATAGGTTGCAGGGTTAACTCCCACTATAGAGAAATTCCAATACTTGTTCACTAACTTCTTCATTTCGTTACAGAAAGAATATTCATCCTTTAGGAGTTCCTTCTTTCTCCACTCTTTCCGCGTCATCACCATTTCTATCATTTGAATCCTCGACTAATAGAGCTATATTTGCCTTCGGTGTCGTCAGATCTACTATGATTCAATATGTCGTTACTAACTTGCATGGCAATTTTGGATATAATTATGGCCCACCACTGTTGTGCAATGGTCGTAACAACATTGGAGTTATTGCCTTGAGTACCACAATGTCCTCCAGCTCAACCATTAGTTCAATCACCGCCTTTACTTGAATGCCCACCACCGAGTGTTTCTTCTCCACAAGTAAGATTTATGAGTAACGCGTCTCGGTAATATGCTTGCTTAAATTTCGAATTCTTATGAGTTTAGAATAGAATGAGTGCCTTGGAGTTTGTCAAGGCATAAATGCACGAGACTCACAACATAAGCATGATTCAATAAGGGATATAATTGAGATTTTATCCCTATACGACATGAAGACAGCACATTGGATACTTAGATATGGTCGGATAAGTACACATACGCAAGAATACATTTGTCAATTACGTCTGCAGCCATAATTGTAAAAGTATCCTTTCATACGCATTCTCATCACCCCAAATCCTTGTCTCACAATGAACTTCGTATTTAAGGAAGAAGATCGGATAGTTATAGAATCCTAAGCTACACGTAGACGAACCACATAAGGAGTCGTAAGATGATGAAGAAACATTTACAACGTCCTTCTTATTTGAAATGACTAAGATTGATGATCGATCTTAGCTACAACTAGTTTCACGGAATCGTATGCACACATAACTTCCTAATTCATGTTCTATATGTGGGTTCCCTATTTATAGTCTAGGCCAATCCACCTAGATCTCTATAAACAATGGCTCTGATACCAATCTATCACACCCCGTCTAAAGCGGAAACAACGGGATATAACAATGATAGGATCACAACACATTATTATAAAGAAAGCTATATGAAAATAAACTTCAATGTGTTATGATACTTTTAACATGAGTAACGGTTCATGATACGTGTACATACCAACAGTGAAATCAAATAACCAACAATAATCCAAAATGTAAGTGTCAAGGCAAACACGCCTTTCCAAATTATTTAAAGGCAACAAGTTCCAACTTCTCAAATAGTCTCAATGTTTATCTCATTTCAACCTAATGGTCTTCTAAACTTTCTTGTCCTCAATCTTCAAACCACTAGAGTTACCTGAAAAGTTATGCTCAAAACGGTCAACAATAATGTTGGTGAGTTTCGTAGGTTTGAAACGACACACAAATAAAAATATCCCTTTGCTGTGATATATACATAAGTTAGGACAATGCTTATTAAGAAGGTGCACATAGTGAAATAGGGTAATCTAACAAATCTCCACAATAAGTGTCATCACTCCCACGAAGGAGTATAATCCAAACCAAATCCGATGATGGCAGTAGCTACTCCAACAAAAATTTAATGCAAACACCAAAAGTAAGCATTAACCAATAAACACTGATGCAAACACCAAAAGTAGGCATCAACCAATAAACACTGATGCAAACACCAAAAGTAGGCATCAACCAAACCAATAAACTCTAATGCAAACACCAAAAGTAAGCATTAGGCACATAATCACCTAGTGTCACACAATTCAGCATATGTCCAAAAATAAAAGTAAACAAGTTCACAGCATGATAAAACCATTTATAAAACATGAGCAAACTTTTCCCCCAAATTTAGAAAACATGTAATGAAAATGGGGCCACGAAAACTCACCTTGAATAGCAAAGCAACTATCGTCCCCAAATGAATCCACCAAACTCAAATGTCAATCTACAAACGAATAAGTATGGGTTACTATGTCCGTCTATTATATCCCAAGTTCTAAGTCTAAATCACCTTTACCTCACTTTCTCTCCACTAGCCACATCTATTTCCACTAAAACAATTCTCATTCACATCAAACGATATCAATACCACTCTATCTTTCATTTCAGATTATACCTCCAGATTTCACCTCAATTTACGGATTTAAAAACTTGACTTAACAAGAAATGTTGACTCTATAAATTTTATCAATGACACTTTTATGTATTTAGAACATTCAATTAATTTTCCAGATTTTTATAAAGTAGATAACTATTTTTAAAAATTCACCAAAACAAACTGCTCTAATTTCCAACACTTTCTGATATCACAAAAGCTATGATTTGTTTAAAATACTTAAGTAGTTATAAAGCTTATAATATATTTACAGATAATTGTTGACACCAAAAAGTTATCTCAGTAAAATGTTCAAGACCAAACTCTTACTTTATCCTACGTTTCAAAAATCCACAAATTACTCAAAATCAGAAACCGAAAACTCAGAATTAACATCCAAACTCATAAAATCATTTTGACTGACTTGCACTTATCGTATAAACACGAAACCAAAACCATTTTAAAGTAGACTTCTGATAGATACTTTTAGACTCAAGATTCATCAAAAACCATTATGAAATGACCAAGTTATACATTACTCAAATCGACTCTCGAATCTGATCAGAATTAGGGTTTACAGATTTAACCTAATTCTTCTCAAAACAAATACCAATCGCATATACAACCGATTATCTTCCTCATAAACATTCAAAAAAATAAGTTAACACTCATTCCCTCATGATCATACTATTTGGAATACAACGGATCGAACCGAATAAGATGATGGTAACGAAACAATCGAAATCAAACGTTAATGAACGAAATCGGATAGAAATGTACCAACTAACGAATAATCGCAAAAGAGGCTTCCTTAGAATCTGTAAATAATGAGATTATATATCCTTAGAAGTCGTTTTTGAGATTAGATGAAACGTATATGGGGATTATAGAATCGAAACTTACCAAAGTTTCTGAAAATTCGTCATCCACAGCAGCAGTTTACGAAATAATTTTTATAAAATAATCTGGAGCGTTTCAGAGGCCGAAATCTTGCGTGTTGAATTAAAACATCGAGATCTACAACTTTCTAGTTTTGACCGAAGGCTGAAAAAAAACTTAAGTAGGTCAAATCGACCTCTGTTCGTGACTGGAATTTTTGGGATGGAATTTTGTATGTTTTTGTGATAGAAAAGTTTTAGGGTTAGGTTTAGGGTTATATTTATAGGTCTAGGGTTCAAGAGGTGTTGGGTTTAGTTGGGTTTGGACTTTTGGGAGTTGGATCATTTTCGAATTACATTTTTGGTGACGGATGTCACATTCTTTATGAACTTAATATCGATAAATTCCTTTTTTGTAGGACATCAAATATAAACGACATGGCTGAAAAAGGTAGACTAGGGAAGGCAAAGGAGAATGACTACACTCCTGATCCAGACCGTCACATTGAGTTCAACGCCCAAGGAGAACCTACTGGAGACAATAGGAAAGATTATCTAACTTGGTTTGGAAACGAGGTTAGAGCACGAACCCTTACCATTTGGGATGGAATACGAAGCCACTGAAGGCAGGAGATGAGGGTACACTAATTGCTCCAGAAGTTTTGGATAACGTATGGGACCTAACGAAAAGTCATTGGAACATACCAGATGACAAGCACAAAGAGCTCCATTACCAGAAGATGAATAAAATTTAGAGGAAGTGGAAGAGTGAACTTACTACTTAGTTTGCCTTTACTAACAAAGACCCTAAAGTAAAATGGCCCTCTATGGACATGGATCACTGGCCAAAATTTGTTGTTGAGAGGTCCACTGATGAATTCAAGGTAGTTCATATCTCATGTTTTGTGCTAAGTTGGTTTCATTATTATAAACAAGTTACTAATGTTATTTTTCTTCTCATATGTGAAGAGAAAAAGTGAGAAAGCCAAGGCCAGTGTGGCAGCAAACACGGATCCTGCCCATGTAGGATGGTTGGGTTATGCTGGTTTGAGGGAGTATTATTACAAAAACAAAAAGAAGGTTTTAACCGATTTCCTGTTTCTAGCAAACTACAAGTGTGAGCGCTCATTTTTGTATCTTTACGCCTGACTGCGGGAAAAGAAGAAAACAGACGTACAAGAAAGTAGGAATTTTCTTAAAAAGCGGCGGATGAATTGGTAAGAATCAGGGGCGGTACCAGAATTTTTAATTTTAAGGGGGCAAATTTTAGGATGATCGTTACATAAGGTTTGGGTTCTGAATTGAGATTTTTATCCTTCGAGTCATACGTCATGATAAACCAAAAACTTTTGTTTTGTTAACATTAATGCAGCCAAACCGAAAAAGAATTCAGTTTAACTTAATTCATATATTCAACACGAAAAACCAAACCAAAAGTTCATAAACTTAGCAATGTGAACAAATTCATAAACTTAGTGATGTGGCATAAAAAGTCATGTTTTTATGAGCCTTATTCCTCACTTTTTGAGCCAATCTTTAGTTAAAACATTCCAAAACATTGATTATTTACTAAATTTCACTAAAGTGGTTCAAAAGTAGACGTTGTAACAAAAATCACTGAAAACACTCGGATAACGCACAAAACACGCCATTTTAATTCAAGCTAATTCCTCCGCCCTCATTTTCCTATCAAGACACACCTCCTAACTTATACCATCTGTTGTATAGGTAAAATCGAGAAGGAAAAATCAAGAATCAAGTGAAACGGCAAAAGAACGGAGAAGACACTGCACTTACAAAACGGTTTAAAGTCATTCCGGAAACGCCTGAGCTCTACACATCCAATGTCCATGATATTTGTACCATTAGAATCGTAACGGAATTACGAAGCCGTGGGCGAAAGAATCAGGTCAAACGGACGCGTAACGAAGGAGATACGGACGTTTTAAGCAACGCACGAAATCAGACGGAGACAGTATACGGCCCCGGAGACCGTATACGGCCATACCAAGACCGTATACGGCCTTGACTACACCGTATACGGCCCCTGCAAGGCCGTATATGGCCCCTGCAAGGCCTTATCGTGCTCCGTTTGCTTGTACGTACTGCTTCGTGAGTTGTACGTACGATTTTGATGGATGCCTATAAATAGTGGATACCTCCTAACCATTTTCACACACCATTCTTCTCATTCTCATTCTTTCCTTACACTTTCTCTCTCACACACATCACTCACTCTCTAGTTTCTCTCTCTAGAGATTTTCTCTCTCTAGAATCGAGCTAGTTAGAGAGATAGTTAGGTAGAGGTAGCTTTTAGCTTTTTGTACGGAGTTACTCCAAGACGTTGTATTCGCGAAGATCTGTCTGTAATAAATTCATATCAGGTTCTATTTATATATCTCTTACTTTCCATATTTAAACATGTGTTGCTTTGTTTATGCTTGTTTAGGATTGTATGCTAGATATATAATGTTAGGCTAGACATTTCTTTGTGTTTACTATGATGTAGTTATGTTAGAATAGTCGATAAGTTTATGCCATGCTGTTACTCTGTATGTGTTGCTTTAAACTGTGTATGAATTTATAAACTGAGTCTCGAATGTTTATCTATCCAACTTACGCTGTGGTTAGAAGCTTCCTGCTAGAACTTGGCCAATTACTAGTGGTACGTTCTCCACCTATTCTATGTCTGATGATCAATGAACTCGGTATGGCTGTGTTCTCTAGATTGAAACATATCATAAGAGACACGGAGCGTAGGACTCGAGATAGGTTAGACTCATGTTTATTTGTTAGGTATCTTTGAGAGAACTTTCGGGATATCTATGATCTGATTATTAGTTATCTGCTATGCTTAGGATTATGGTGTTCTGTTATGTGTCACCCTATTGCATGTTCTTGTTTGATTGTTGCCTTAGGAATGATGCATGCTAGAGTTATCCCCTCGGTTCATATCAGTAATTGTATGATTAGGTTTTCAGACACGGAATATTGATTTACACAGTAGACTAACATGCATTGAATAGTTGTGATGATTTATATGTTTAATGCTAAAAAATTTAACCGACCGTTAGCTCGACTATCCCAACTTGGTCCGCGGGATTATCCCCGTTCGTGTTTTTGTTCAATCAACAATTCACGCTACGATACAGACGTCTCTGATGACTGTGACTGGGGACCAGGATTCAAGGATAGTTGTCGGTTGAATTGGTCTGTACATTTGGGAGAACTTCCGGTGTATTTGACATTGTATAACTGCTATCCACGTGACATGTTAGTTATCTGATTGCGGACAACTCTACGTTAGATATTTAATAGGCTCGTAGTTATAGCTCATTAGGATATAGGAAATCCTGGAAAGTAATGTGGAACCCTAGTTAATGTAACGGAAAATGTGACACCCCTAAAATTAAGCTTTGCGGAAGCGAGTTTTGGGTGCCACTAATCAATAATCAAACACCAAGATTAATAGCAAACGACTCTAAATGTGACGTTTTAGAAAATACATTACATTACATAAGTTTTCAAAAGTAGTACAAAGTATTAAGTCTTAAGTAATACATCATTAGCGAGTTCGCAAAATGATTCAGGAGATTTTAAACACATAATCAACTACAAAAGATAATGCCAATAAAATCTTCGTAAGGGTGTATGCATGCGACTCGTCTAGCTTAGCATATCCTGCGGGCCGTCACTACTGACGCTGAGTACCTGAGAATACATTACTAAAAAGGTCAACCAAAAGGTTGGTGAATCTCACAGGTTTGTAGGAAATAGTAATAGAAAGTTTAGTACAACATTAGTAAGTAAACAACATTTTCAAACCAGTGATTTAGTAAGTAAGTATCAATTTCATAGAAGAAATTATGTAAATACGCATCAATTATTCCCAGATAATTTAGTAAGTAATCCCAATTACAACCAAGTAATTAAGTAAGTAAGGTCGGTCTACCATGAGCCATCATAGTCGAAGCTTAACCGTAAATTTGCCCCTCGTGAGTGCAATCCAACAACACTCATATGAAACGAGTAGAAAACGCCCATTTATACGAGTACGGTTCGTGGTGGAGCTACCACCCTGAGCGGGGATTGTCAGTCCCATATGGATCCATATACTAAAACTCGCGCTTATCCCATAACTAACAACTATGATTTCAGAGGACTTCATTGGATTCAAAGGAACTCATGTAATTCAGTATATCAGTGAGTAGTAATTCAGTATCGTAGTACACAGCAAGTTTGTAAGTTTGTACAGTAGTAAAGAAATTCATTTGTAAAGTCGTAAGTTCATGGAGTAGTAACTCCGTACAGTAATAAACCCCGAAGGTCGTAAAGCAGTATTTTCATGGAGTAGTAACTCCGTAAAGTAATAAACCCCGAAGGTCGTAAAGTAGTATTTTCATGGAGTAGTAACTCCGTAAAGTAATAAACCCCGAAGGTCGTAAAGTAGTATTCAGTAAGTTTGTAAACCAGTAAAGTATTTTGTTTGTAAGTTTGTAACACATTGAGTACAAGTAAGTAATCAATACATATATACATGTATTCAAGTAAAACAGGAAATTTCAGTAAACAAGTAATGCATCTCCCCCAAAGTAAAGCAGTAAAAAGGGGCAGTGAGACTCACCTGTAGAGCCAGCAATTCCTAAAATGCGTACGTATTCCACAGTAATCTCCTAACGTCCTAAACACGCAAGATTGTATGTTTGTAAGTGTACGCGTAACAATTCGTTTGTTTAGTTGTTCATATGGTTGATTATGTTCAATGTATTCGAATTGTATTCAAATTGAAGTTTCATAAAATACGCGGCCCTTTGGTGATGGTTTGGAATTATATTTCTAAAATATAATAATGTTTGTTTTGTATAAACTCCTTTCGTACATTTGTATATCGTGTCGGTTATCGTTATTTGAAAACGTATAAAGTTCATTACTTAGTTTGTAAAAATGTACGACTAGTTGTTGTCGGGTTACAATTATATTTCAAAAATATAATTAAGTTTGTTTCGTGTAAAAATGTTTATTTAAACGTATCTCGTATTCATATAATTGTTTGTATTATTTTTAGTTAACTTTGAAATCAGAAAACTGGACTGGACTGGGCTAGGTACCCGCCGGGCAGGCGAGGTACCCGCCGGGCAAAAGGTTTTCAAGGGGAATCCGCCGGATTCACCCGAATCCGCCGGATTCATTGGATTTGAAGAGGATCCGCCGGATCAGTAATAGGATCCGCCGGATAGTTCATGGGTTTGGGTAGGATCCGCCGGATCACCCATTGGATCCTCCGGATCATTCAATTTTCTGGGCGGGAATCCGCCGGATTCATTTCAATACGCCGGATTCGTTTATTTTTAAGGGGTGCCCGCCGGGTACTAAGGGTACCCGCCGGGTAGTTTCTGGTTTTCCAGTTCTGTTCGAACAGCAACTTTACAAAACCGATTTTAATTCCAATTTCCGCAAACAACAACTTAGTATAAAGCTAATACATGTTATATTATGTAATTTAAACATGAACTAACAAAGAAAACGGAATGATTTCTTACAAATTTTGAAAACGAAAAGGATGATGATGATGAAGATCACGATGATGATGATGATGAACTAGCTAGATGATGATGATTATGTTTATGTTGTTGTTGGTTGTTGTTGTTGATCGATGGAGAGAAACCGAGAGAAAGAGATGAGAGCCGAGAGATCAAGAATGTGTGCGTATGTGTTTTGAATTATTGAGGTCGGGTGTATATACCGGCCTCAATTATTGAAGGTTGGTAGTATTTTTCCGACCCGTGTTCGCGTACCCGATCGTTATGTAGTATAATACTTTAAAATGATAATTTTCTAAAAATAGAATCGTATAGGTTTTTAATTGAAATATTTTATAGAAATGTTTTTACGGATGTTTAAAATTGTAACTTTGTTTTACCTAAAATGTACGGATAGTTTTCTGTATCTAAACTGTATTTAAATTTCAAACGGATTATGTAATTATTATCCTTAATAATAATACTTGATTAAAAAATGTTTTTCGCTCTCTTTCATTTTGAGTTTCTACGTTTTGTTAAATTCGCATATTCGCGATTATTTAAATAATCGTTTCATTTTATATATATACATATATATATAATACTTGTATGCTTAATTGTTAACACGTATATAATACGTGGTTTAAAAGTTTAAATTGGCCCCTAATTTTGGCCCTTTTTGACCGGGTGTCACATTCTCCCCTTGTTAGGAGAATTTCGTCCCGAAATTTGTTCGTAGTATTTATCGTTGTATTCAAGTTATAGATTGCGTGTTATCTACATAAGTCTGACAACTCCTACCTAGAGTTGTCTATCTCCTCTTGTTGAACTTGTGCCCTTCCGGCAACTAAGGAGTTCGAAATGAAGTTTCAAGATGTTTTAACTATTGTGCCTACATGATTAGTCCAGTCGATCACTTAGGAGGTAGCTATACTGTGTACTAGGAACTTAAAGTACAGTAGTAACTTCCATTGTGTTCACAAAGTTTGTAACGAATAGTAGTATCGTGGCGTAAACTAGACTCTATCAGTCTCCTATAGAAACTAAATGTTTAGCCTACATTAGCTTGATATGGAATGTGACCCATTGTATATATAAAAATATTAACCGGTATGTTTTCCGGTATAATACAATGTAGGATTTGTTATCCCAATACTTATGCAAGCTAAAACTCGTCTCATATATAAACTATAGAATCTAAATTGGCACTTTCCAAATCCTATCTCACTCATAGGATCTAATGTACGAAATGGAGTATCAAGTAGTAAGTACATATCGGTCGGTTTTTAGAGTAAGTCATCATTTTCCTAATTCTATCCAGTACATGGAATCTAGGAAAATATGGAAGCTATCAAACAGCAAGTAAAATCTACTGAGGTAAATAATTTTACAAGCGGTCGGGTCATCTGTAAGTAATCATACCCGTTCCCTAATTCGGGTCCTAGTAAACCTTTCTTATAGGAGCAAGGGCGTCATTGTATACTGTGAAATTTTTGCAGACCATTCAGAATTTGAAATGTGTATAAAGTTTTGTACTATATATAAGTTTGCATAGTTATAAAATTTTGAAAATTTTATAAAACATTTCGTGAGAAATTTTCGTAGAATTTTGTCAGAAATTCATTTGTTAGAAACCATAATGGTGGAAGTCTGTTGAAATTCGAATTCCAGTGAAAATTTGAGTCGATGAGTAATTCAGTTAATATTCTTGTCAGCGACAAAGTTTGAAATTTTTGTTTAACAAAATCTGTTCAAAAACAGAAGTTATGAAAAAGTTTTGGTGTAGAAGCATTTTTGAAATTTGTTGACAATGGTTCTCCTATGATACACCTAACGGTACAGTGGAGTACGTTGTAGCATGTTATAAACGCAGAATTAGGTAGGTGGTAGTAAATGAAAAACAAAATCCCGATCTTCATATCAAAGGACGCTAGAGTAGCTATATTTGTCGTTTTCAGTGGTGTAGGTAGTAACAAAAGTATCATCAGTTAAGGCCTAAACCTATACCTTCAGTATATAATAGCCTATAAAGTAGTATGCAATCGAGGCCTATTTATGTATATATACCTATATCACATAATAGCCTAATCATATATGTATCTACCATTTAGAAACTAGATTGTTGTTACTTCAAATCCTATCTTACTCATAGGATCTAAGCTACGGGATTAAGTATCAAGTATTAGGCACATGTTAAAGTTTCGTATAAGAATGTGATCATCGTAGTTGTATATATAACGGTAATATACCACAACACAAGTGACAATCCATAGTGTAGAATAACAGTGGGTGTAATCATCTAACTTGCGAGTTCAATTGATTACGAGAATTAAGGTTTACAAAAGTAAAAGGGATATTACATCCGAACAGATATCAGTAGTTACGCGGAATGTGATAGGGAAGTAGAAAAGATTTGAGTACTTAGAGAAATTTTAAATTCGGATGTTAAATATGATAGGTGAGAGAAGGACGGTCCTCTGATGACCAGTTTGTGTAGATTAAGGTGTCGAAGTTCTTAATCTCTACCTAGGGTAAGTCTATTTCGAAGAGATGACCCTATCTGCCAGGGCACATCCCGGTACTATTTTCCTGACTCGATCAACTTACCGTTGGCGAGTTCTAAGACGTATATGAACAATAAGTTCGTTACCAAATATCCTAGGATATCACTAGGCCTAATCATATATGTATAACCCATGTATACATACATCTGATCCACCTAGTTGTATCTAGCGCAAAACAAGTACAAGTCACGGTTCTCTCGTGGTCAGAGTCAACTAGTGCATTCCTGTTTAACATAACCCCTTTCAGATCTTACATCATCTTCATTTAATTGTACATAGTTGATCAGGCTATGTTAAATTAAACTTGTATGACGAAATCCCTGAACCAGTTATATCTAATGAGGAATACTGCCTAACGGTCATAGTCTAGGCCCACTAAATGCAACCTAGTTCGCTATAACCTTAGGCTCTGATACCAATCTGTGACACCCCCAAAATTAAGCTTTGCGGAAGCGAGTTTTGGGTGCCACTAATCAATAATCAAACACCAAGATTAATAGCAAACGACTCTAAATGAGACGTTTTAGAAAATACATTACATTACATAAGTTTTCAAAAGTAGTACAAAGTATTAAGTCTTAAGTAATACATCATTAGCGAGTTCGCAAAATGATTCAGAAGATTTTAAACACATAATCAACTACAAAAGATAATGCCAATAAAATCTTCGTAAGGGTGTATGCATGCGACTCGTCTAGCTTAGCATATCCTGCGGGCCGTCACTACTGACGCTGAGTACCTGAGAATACATTACTAAAAAGGTCAACCAAAAGGTTGGTGAATCTCACAGGTTTGTAGGAAATAGTAATAGAAAGTTTAGTACAACATTAGTAAGTAAACAACATTTTCAAACCAGTGATTTAGTAAGTAAGTATCAATTTCATACAAGAAATTATGTAAATACGCATCAATTATTCCCAGATAATTTAGTAAGTAATCCCAATTACAACCAAGTAATTAAGTAAGTAAGGTCGGTCTACCATGAGCCATCATAGTCGAAGCTTAACCGTAAATTTGCCCCTCGTGAGTGCAATCCAACAACACTCATATGAAACGAGTAGAAAACGCCCATTTATACGAGTACGGTTCGTGGTGGAGCTACCACCCTGAGCGGGGATTGTCAGTCCCATATGGATCCATATACTAAAACTCGCGCTTATCCCATAACTAACAACTATGATTTCAGAGGACTTCATTGGATTCAAAGGAACTCATGTAATTCAGTATATCAGTGAGTAGTAATTCAGTATCGTAGTACACAGCAAGTTTGTAAGTTTGTACAGTAGCAAAGAAATTCATTTGTAAAGTCGTAAGTTCATGGAGTAGTAACTCCGTACAGTAATAAACCCCGAAGGTCGTAAAGCAGTATTTTCATGGAGTAGTAACTCCGTAAAGTAATAAACCCCGAAGGTCATAAAGTAGTATTTTCATGGAGTAGTAACTCCGTAAAGAAATAAACCCCGAAGGTCGTAAAGTAGTATTCAGTAAGTTTGTAAACCAGTAAAGTATTTTGTTTGTAAGTTTGTAACACATTGAGTACAAGTAAGTAATCAATACATATATACATGTATTCAAGTAAAACAGGAAATTTCAGTAAACAAGTAATGCATCTCCCCCAAAGTAAAGCAGTAAAAAGGGGCAGTGAGACTCACCTGTAGAGCCAGCAATTCCTAAAATGCGTACGTATTCCACAGTAATCTCCTAACGTCCTAAACACGCAAGATTGTATGTTTGTAAGTGTACGCGTAACAATTCGTTTGTTTAGTTGTTCATATGGTTGATTATGTTCAATGTATTCGAATTGTATTCAAATTGAAGTTTCATAAAATACGCGGCCCTTTGGTGATGGTTTGGAATTATATTTCGAAAATATAATAATGTTTGTTTTGTATAAACTCCTTTCGTACATTTGTATATCGTGTCGGTTATCGTTATTTGAAAACGTATAAAGTTCATTACTTAGTTTGTAAAAATGTACGACTAGTTGTTGTCGGGTTACAATTATATTTCAAAAATATAATTAAGTTTGTTTCGTGTAAAAATGTTTATTTAAACGTATCTCGTATTCATATAATTGTTTGTATTATTTTTAGTTAACTTTGAAATCAGAAAACTGGACTGGACTGGGCTAGGTACCCGCCGGGCAGGCGAGGTACCCGCCGGGCAAAAGGTTTTCAAGGGGAATCCGCCGGATTCACCCGAATCCGCCGGATTCATTGGATTTGAAGAGGATCCGCCGGATCAGTAATAGGATCCGCCGGATAGTTCATGGGTTTGGGTAGGATCCGCCGGATCACCCATTGGATCCTCCGGATCATTCAATTTTCTGGGCGGGAATCCGCCGGATTCATTTCAATACGCCGGATTCGTTTATTTTTAAGGGGTGCCCGCCGGGTACTAAGGGTACCCGCCGGGTAGTTTCTGGTTTTCCAGTTCTGTTCGAACAGCAACTTTACAAAACCGATTTTAATTCCAATTTCCGCAAACAACAACTTAGTATAAAGCTAATACATGTTATATTATGTAATTTAAACATGAACTAACAAAGAAAACGGAATGATTTCTTACAAATTTTGAAAACGAAAAGGATGATGATGATGAAGATCACGATGATGATGATGATGAACTAGCTAGATGATGATGATTATGTTTATGTTGTTGTTGGTTGTTGTTGTTGATCGATGGAGAGAAACCGAGAGAAAGAGATGAGAGCCGAGAGATCAAGAATGTGTGCGTATGTGTTTTGAATTATTGAGGTCGGGTGTATATACCGGCCTCAATTATTGAAGGTTGGTAGTATTTTTCCGACCCGTGTTCGCGTACCCGATCGTTATGTAGTATAATACTTTAAAATGATAATTTTCTAAAAATAGAATCGTATAGGTTTTTAATTGAAATATTTTATAGAAATGTTTTACGGATGTTTAAAATTGTAACTTTGTTTTACCTAAAATGTACGGATAGTTTTATGTATCTAAACTGTATTTAAATTTCAAACGGATTATGTAATTATTATCCTTAATAATAATACTTGATTAAAAAATGTTTTTCGCTCTCTTTCATTTTGAGTTTCTACGTTTTGTTAAATTCGCATATTCGCGATTATTTAAATAATCGTTTCATTTTATATATATACATATATATATATAATACTTGTATGCTTAATTGTTAACACGTATATAATACGTGGTTTAAAAGTTTAAATTGGCCCCTAATTTTGGCCCTTTTTGACCGGGTGTCACAGAAAAACCGTAAAACGCCCTACTACTCGGTATAGTGCTGGAAACACCAGTTGGTGGAGTACAAACGTATGGAAGCCGCGGAACGGTCACAGGTACAATACTTTGCATTAATTATGTTTCTATCCTCTCCGGATAAATCATCATACCTAGTAGCCCTACCCTTGACTATTCACCAATAACATATAACAAAATCATAGTAAACACTCGCGTATCCTCTGTCGTCCGAGTCTCCGTACAAACCTCTTTTATTTTATTTGCTTTTCTTAGATTAGTATTTAGCTATAAAAACCAAACCTATCCAAAGCTTTTAAAAACCCTAGCTAGATTACCAAAGATAATTAAACTTCCTAGACTCCCATGCCCGTTGTAGTTTGAAGAACGACACCTGAGTCATACTTACTGCTTACTGCCTCTTTAGGTTCATTAAGTAGTATACAGCTTAGGATTCCCCAGCTTTATAAATTTTAAAGCTTACTCTGCCGCGCGTCCCAGTTAAGCCGGATCAACGACCGGTGTAAAAACCGACCGACCGCTGGGATCGCGACACCTAGTAATGTGAACAAATGTTGTGACTACTTGTGTTTTACTTCACAAATTAGTTTCTCTCACATATAACTTACTAAAGACTAAAGAATAAGCCAAAAGATATTGAATGGAAAGGAAAGTGAAATAAGATGGGAAAATTAAATAAAGAAAAATATACAAAAGAAAGGAGCTGGGTGCTAGGCTTGAACAAGTGATCATTTGGTTGGATGCAAGGGTGCTAACCATTTATCTGCGTGGGTAAATACTTGTATGATTCAACTTTAAATGTATATAATGATAATTAGTAAGATGCTTGTGTGGGCAATGGCCTACACGGCCCACAGTCTCGTACCGCCACTGGTAAGAATATAGGGGTGACAATTCAGTTTCTGGATATTCTAAATTATACCTCCTTTAGTTTTCGGTTTGTTGGATCAACCCGAAAAACAAATGGCTGACCCGAACCCGAAGCTAAAGTTATAGATATTCTAAAACTTGTCACTAATAAATGTTATTAAATGTTCTAACCGGTGAAACTTTATTTCATTTATATAGCTGGAGAAGGAGACCAAAATGTTGAATGATGGCACCTTTGATATGGTGGGGGCAGACGATCCCCTCACACAATACAAGGGAAAAGAACACGGGGGGCGGACACGGGCGGTATCCAGTGTGGTGGGGATGAAAAGGCCCTTGGAAATAGGAGGGGTCAAAAGAGGAAAGCAGTTGCAGTTGAGGTCGACATGGCCCAGATAGAGACAGAAGTGGGTAATCTGAATGTTGAACACATTGTAACGCCCCAAAAATATGTAAGTTTTAAATGATTTAAATACGTTTATGTTTCAGTTTTATATGTATTTAATATGTTCAATGTTTAAAGTAACTAAAAGGTTAGGAATTGGTTAGAGGACTAACCAAATAAAAGAAAGTAGGTTAGAGGGACCAAAGTTGTAAATGAGCAAACTAGAGGGGAGTAAAATGAAAATAGTCAATTTAAAATCCCCTGCAGTATTCTAATTAGTTCCAGAGGGAATTTCAGTACGTATGTGTGTGTTTATGTCGTGAAAACAAGAACAAAAGCAAGAAATCGAAATTAAGGAAGAAATTGGGTGAGCTAGGGTTTAAAATCTTCAATTAAGCATCTCTAAGGTATGTGTGATCTTTATCCTAGCTCAATTCAAGTTAGGGTTCAAGTTTTTATAAACCCTAGATATGAGAAAGATTATACATGTTAGTTAATTAACTTAATTAGTGTTCCATATATGTTTTTAAGTTATGTGGTATGTTTAACTGATGTTAGTTTGCTAAAGAGTTTATGTTCATATGTGATTGGGTTTTGATAGCTTAAGTGTATATGAGAAATTATGAATTAAGATTTAATTGATGATGATTATGGTTAGTTAAATGATGAATACCCAATTACGTATGATTATAAAGCCTAACAATGGAACACTAATGATGAATGATAGGTGTTAGTGAGTAACACCTAGTTATGAAATTAAGTGAAGAAAGCAAAGTGTTATGTTAATTGATTATGCTATATACTTATGTGATAGGTGATCAAGAAAAGGAAGTTAATTCAAGTAAATTGCTTAGCCAAGATAAAGGTAAGTAGATGGATATAAATGTGGAGTCAAGTAATGGGTGAGCCATTAGCTTGACGGTTTTCCAAGTAATGGATCATGACCATTAGCTTGGTATAAATGTTAACTTGTAGTAGTTAGCATGATGATGTTTAAGGATCCTTAATGTGATGATGTTTATGTTCAAGTTAAAGTTTCCATTACTTACTAAGCAATCGCTTATGTGTTATGTTTAAACGTTTCAGGTGAGCCAAGTGTCAATAGAGGGGACTTGGGTAAAGGGCACGTGTGAAGTTTTCGGTGGAGCTTGTTACTTAGTTCGGTAACAAGTCTTATCCCTCTTAATCATGCTCATGATACATGTACACCCCTTTTGTAAAAGTTATGATACTAGCTTATGTTTTGAAAGGATGTTATGTCCCAATGGTAATGTTTTGTTGAAAGTCAGACTTAAATTTAAAGTCAGACTTAGTGGTCAGATTGTATGTAAAAAGTTTGAAAGTATATGTAATGAGAAAGTATGCTTTTGAAAGTGGAATTAGTCAAATGTTGATGTTATGGTTAATGGTTGATGTTAGCAAGTTAGTTTGACTTAGACAAGTCCATTAAATGAAGTTTGACTAAAAGAATGGGTCAATTTGGTCAGAGGCCCAATCGGGTCGTTTTGGTGTCCAAATGGGTCACCAATGGGTTTACGAGTCAAACTGAGTTAGACTTGATGAAAGTCAAATGTTTTAATGTTAATAAGTTCCATTAATGATGTTGGAAAAGTGGTAAAAGAATGGAAGTCACAAGTGTAATGGTTTGAAAGTTGGTATGTTAAGATTTTGGTCAAAAATGGCCTAAAACTCGTCTACGGGTCAAATCTTGTTAAAATGCAAAAATTGAAAAAGTGGAATTGAGGAAGTGTTTATATGGTTATATTGAATGTGTGTGCAAAATTTCAGGTCCTAACTCATAACGAGTAAAAAGTTATGCGCGTTTGAAGTTGGTTAAAAAAGTTGACTTTTGCTGACTTCTGGATTTACACTAAGGAACGCAATCCTGACACCATTTTTCCGGATCGCGTTCGCAAGGCACAAAACTAAGGAACGCGATCCTGACCACATTTTCCGGATCGCGTTCGCAAGGCAAAAATGGTAACAGAAAGTTTATAACTAAGGAACGCGATCCCGCCCACTTTCCCGGATCGCGTTTGATGGTAAAAAATGAAATTTTAGGTTCTAAAAGGCTCGTTTCAACTATGGAAAGTTACTAAAATTAAATTATACAAATGGAGTAGTTATGGGACATTATTAAGAGTAAAAAAAAAAAATGGTCACGTTTTCGGGGTGTTTCAAGTTGGTATCAGAGCACGGTTTAAGGGATTCAGGTATCCTCCATTAGTGGGTACTTGGACTTAGACCAAAATTTTGATGATATTGAGCATGATTTAGTATGATATGTTTAAAAGTTAATAATTGTTAATGATTCTTTACTCAAAGTGTGGCGTGCAGACTATGGATGTGTTTAATGTAATACGATAATTAGTGCGTCTGGCCAACGCAATGATTACCATATTACCTTGTATGTATCCATGGAAATCACGAGACATTAGAGGATTGAATGTTAACAAGTTATTAACTGTTTGTAGCAAAGTTTGTGATAAGGTAGACATTAAATGTTTAAGTTATTATGTTAATGTGTTATGTGAACGTTTCAGATAAGATGAGTAAAGAAATAGAGACTACTGATACAGGAGGCAGTCAAGATAAGTCTCCTGTTCAAGATATAGTCCCGCTAATTGAGAAGATGAAGTCTTTTATTTCACAAGAAATAGGTATTGCTCAAAAAGCTTCTATTCCTCTTCTAAAGTCAACAATTATAGAGACTGTTAGAGAGGTAGTAAGTGAAGAATTTCAGAGACAAAAAGATAAAACAGTTGGAATTAGACAAAAAGTACCTCCTCAAGCTCCAATTTCGGAAGAAAGTAGGAAGTTTAGTTACAAAGACTTTTCAGCTTGTAATCCGCCAGATTTTGAAGGGGATTTAGACCCGATTAAATGTTACCGGTGGGTTATGGAGGTAGAAGGGGCTTTTACTACTTCACGTTGCCCCGCAGATTTGAAAGTAATCTTTGCTGCTAATCTCTTAAAGGCACGTGCTAAGAATTGGTGGGAAGTTCAACGCCGTACCTTAGGGGATGAAGCTATAAATAAGATGAGTTGGGTTGATTTTAAGAAAATGTTTGAGAATACCTATTCTCAAGAAGCAGATTTAAAGAGAATTCGTCGTGAGTTTCTTGCAATGGAACAAACGACTGAGTCGATTAATGAGTTAGTTGGTGTATTTCTGGATAGAGCTCAATTATGTCCAGATTATATGGAGAATCCAAAGCGGCTTATAGATCATTTTCATGAGGTGTTGAAGAAAGAAATCAGTCAGTTTATTCAACCTAGCCGTTGTAAGTCTTTTGAAGAAATTGTGAATGAAGCTCGTTTTCAAGAGTTAGAGTTAAAGAAAGGTGAGAAAGCTGTTGCAAAAAGAAAAGCTGAATCAAGTCCTATTCCTTCAAAGAAGTTCAAAGCTAATGACAGTTCTCGTCGAGAAGAGAAGAAGACAGAAAAGTCTGTACCTCCAGAATGTAAGAAATGTCACAAGAAGCATTTTGGAGTATGTAGATTTGGGTTAAATGTTTTCTATCAATGTGGTGAGGAAGGTCATTTCAGCAAGGACTGTCCTCATCCATTGAAGGTATGTTATGGATGCTACGAGCCTGGTCATGTGAAGTCAGAATGTCCAAAGTTGAAGTCTCAGTCAGCTTCTTCAGCATATCGTAAGCCATCCGATAAGAAGTCGACTGAAGTTCCAAAAGCCAGGCCTCGTTCATTCCAGATCACAGCAGAGGAAGCCAAGGGGACCCCAGATGTAGTGTCAGGTACCTTTTTAGTAAACCTAATACCTGCATATGTTCTTTTTGATTCGGGTGCCTCTAGATCATTTGTTTCAGAAAAGTTTAGTAAAAGTTTCATGACTCCACTTTCTGACTTAGACACTCCCTTAGATGTCGAAATAGCTGATGATAGAACAGTATATGTAACGAAAGTTTATAGAGGGTGTCGGTTAGAAATAAGTAATGAGCAGTTTTCTATAAATTTAATTCCTATGCAAATGGGGGAATTCGATGTTGTAATTGGTATGGATTGGTTAGCGGCTCATGATGCAATGATTCAGTGTGAACAGAAAATTGTGAGAGTTAAATTACCTCGTGGAGAGATGTTAGATATTTATGGGGAAAAGAGAGAAATGTCTATTCCGGTATGTACCTTTGCAAAAGCTAAACGACATTTATCACATGGTTGTCAAGCCTTTTTGGCACATGTGATAGATACTCATATTCAAATTCCAAAGATTGATGAAATTCCGGTAGTAAGAGAGTTTGTTGATGTATTTCCCGATGAACTACCGGGCATACCGCCCGATAGGCAAGTTGAATTTAAGATTGAATTAATGCCTGGAGCTACACCTATTGCTAAGACACCATATAGGCTTGCTCCAACCGAAATGCAGGAATTAATGAAACAGTTGCAAGAACTGTTAGACAAAGGTTTTATACGTCCGAGTAGTTCTCCGTGGGGAGCTC
Source organism: Helichrysum umbraculigerum (assembly GCA_949592205.1). Taxonomy (NCBI): domain Eukaryota; kingdom Viridiplantae; phylum Streptophyta; class Magnoliopsida; order Asterales; family Asteraceae; genus Helichrysum; species Helichrysum umbraculigerum. Next base: position 77,253,944 of record CATIUR010000003.1, read on the forward strand.
CTATTTTATTTGTGAAGAAGAAGGATGGTTCAATGAGAATGTGTATAGATTACAGAGAGTTAAACAAGGTGACCATCAAGAATAGGTACCCATTACCTAGGATTGATGACTTGTTTGACCAGTTGCAGGGTGCTAATTATTTTTCAAAGATTGATTTACGCTCCGGTTACCATCAATTGAAGGTCAGAGAAGAAGATGTTTGTAAAACTGCTTTCAGGACGAGGTATGGGCACTATGAATTTGTGGTAATGCCGTTTGGTTTGACGAATGCACCTGCAGCTTTTATGGATTTGATGAATAGAGTATGTCGTCCAATGCTTGATAAGTTCGTAATCGTGTTTATTGATGATATTTTAATCTATTCTAAATCTGCTAAAGATCATGATTATCATTTGAGGCAAGTGCTACAGATGTTAAGAAGAGAGAAGCTTTATGCTAAGTTCTCGAAGTGTGAGTTTTGGCTTCGGGAAGTACAGTTTCTAGGTCATGTTGTCAATAGTGAGGGTATTATGGTTGATCCAGTGAAAGTTGAATTAGTTATGAAATGGAGTGCTCCAACAACTCCAACCGAAGTCAGAAGTTTTCTTGGATTAGCTGGCTATTACAGACGGTTTATTCAAGACTTCTCAAAGATCGCAATGCCACTCACAAAGCTTACAAGAAAGAATATCAAGTTTGAATGGAATGATCAAGCAGAACAAGCTTTTCAGATTCTAAAGCAGAAACTCAGTCAAGCACCAGTCTTAGTACTTCCAGAAGGTACTGAAGACTTGGTGATATATTGTGATGCATCGTATAGTGGTTTGGGCTGTGTTCTTATGCAACGTGGCAAAGTGATAGCATATGCTTCTAGACAGTTAAAAGAAAATGAGAAGAACTATCCAACGCATGATCTAGAACTTGCAGCGGTGGTCTTTGCCTTAAAGATATGGAGGCATTATCTCTATGGTGTGAGGAGTACTATCTATACAGATCACAAAAGTTTAAAGTACTTCTTCGATTAGAGAGATTTGAATATGAGACAAAGAAGATGGCTAGATCTTGTTAAAGATTATGATTGTGAAATATTGTACCACCCGGGGAAAGCTAACATTGTAGCTGATGCTTTAAGCAGAAAGGCAGCCCATTTTGCTCTAACGGTTAAATCTCTTAGAATTACCGTTACTCCTAGCTTGTTTGATCAAATTAAAGAAGCACAACAAAAAGCTTGGAGTGAAAAAGATATTCGATCAGAACGGATCAAAGGTCAAGTTGATAGCATTGTGGAAGATTCACGTGGGTTAAAGACTCGATATGGTAGAATATGGATCCCAAATTCTTGGGATTTGAAGACATTATTGTTAGATGAAGCCCATAAATCAAAGTATTCCATTCATCCTGGCGATACAAAGATGTACCACGACTTAAGATCAGAATATTGGTGGCCAGGTATGAAAATAGATATTGTTAAATATGTTGAGTAGTGTATAACTTGCTTACAGGTGAAGGCTGAGCATCAGAAGCCATATGGGAAGATGCAGCCTTTAGACATACATGTTTGGAAGTGGGAACACATAACGATGGATCTTATCACCAAATTGCCAAAGACTCAACGTCAGCATGATGCGATTTGGGTGATAGTGGATAGATTGACGAAAAGTGCTTTATTTCTGCCTATTAAAGAAACGATGTCTATAGAAGCTTTAGCAGATTTATATGTTAAGGAGATAGTTGCACGTCATGGTATGCCAGTTTCTATTGTTTCTGATAGAGATAGTAGATTTACTTCACGGTTTTGGGCCAAGTTTCAAGATGATATTGGTACACGTATTAATCTTAGCACAGCTTACCACCCGCAAACAGATGGCCAAAGTGAAAGAACGATACAGACTTTAGAAGACATGTTGCGGGCGTGTGTTATAGATTTTGGAGGTAATTGGGATGTGCATTTACCGTTAGCAGAGTTCTCCTATAATAACAGTTATCACACAAGCATAGGTATGCCACCTTTCGAGATGTTATATGGGAGAAAGTGTAGAACTCCAATATGTTGGGGTGAAGTCGGGCAAAGAGAAATGGGCAGTACAGATATAGTGCAACAGACGACAGAAAAGATAGACCAGATAAGAGAAAGATTAAAGATGGCACAAGATAGACAGAAATCGTATGCCGACAAAAGAAGACGCCCATTAGATTTTAAGGTCGGAGATATGGTTATGTTAAAAGTATCTCCATGGAAAGGTATTATCAGATTCTTGAAACGAGGCAAGTTAAGTCCTCGGTTTATAGGTCCATTTAAGATTCTTGAAAGAGTTGGTAAGGTAGCTTATCGTCTTGAACTACCTAGTGAGTTGGCAAGTATTCATAGCACTTTTCATGTGTCTTATTTAATAAAGTGCTTAGTAGATGAAGCATCTTATGTGCCATTGGAAGAAATAGAAATCAATGATCAATTGAATTATGTTTAACAACCAATAGCTATCCTCGATGAGAAAGTCAAGAAGTTAAGAAAGAAAGATATTCGGTTGTTTAGAATTCAATGGAAGCATAGAAAAGGGTCAGAATTCACTTGGGAGCCGGAAGAAGAAATCATTGTTTATTATCCAGCTTTGTATCAAGAATGGATTGTGAGGACACAATCCTAAATAAGTAGGGGAGAGTTGTAACGCCCCAAAAATATGTAAGTTTTAAATGATTTAAAATATGTTTATGTTTCAGTTTTATATGTATTTAATATGTTCAATGTTTAAAGTAACTAAAAGGTTAGGAATTGGTTAGAGGACTAACCAAATAAAAGAAAGTAGGTTAGAGGGACCAAAGTTGTAAATGAGCAAACTAGAGGGGAGTAAAATGAAAATAGTCAATTTAAAATCCCCTGCAGTATTCTAATTAGTTCCAGAGAGAATTTCAGTACGTATGTGTGTGTTTATGTCGTGAAAACAAGAACAAAAGCAAGAAATCGAAATTAAGGAAGAAATTGGGTGAGCTAGGGTTTAAAATCTTCAATTAAGCATCTCTAAGGTATGTGTGATCTTTATCCTATCTCAATTCAAGTTAGGGTTCAAGTTTTTATAAACCCTAGATATGAGAAAGATTATACATGTTAGTTAATTAACTTAATTAGTGTTCCATATATGTTTTTAAGTTATGTGGTATGTTTAATTGATGTTAGTTTGCTAAAGAGTTTATGTTCATATGCGATTGGGTTTTGATAGCTTAAGTGTATATGAGAAATTATGAATTAAGATTTAATTGATGATGATTATGGTTAGTTAAATGATGAATACCCAATTACGTATGATTATAAAGCCTAATAATGGAACACTAATGATGAATGATAGGTGTTAGTGAGTAACACCTAGTTATGAAATTAAGTGAAGAAAGCAAAGTGTTATGTTAATTGATTATGCTATATACTTATGTGATAGATGATCAAGAAAAGGAAGTTAATTCAAGTAAATTGCTTAGCCAAGATAAAGGTAAGTAGATGGATATAAATGTGGAGTCAAGTAATGGGTGAGCCATTAGCTTGACGGTTTTCCAAGTAATGGATCATGACCATTAGCTTGGTATAAATGTTAACTCGTAGTAGTTAGCATGATGATGTTTAAGGATCCTTAATGTGATGATGTTTATGTTCAAGTTAAAGTTTCCATTACTTACTAAGAAATCGCTTATATGTTATGTTTAAACGTTTCAGGTGAGCCAAGTGTCAATAGAGGGGACTTGGGTAAAGGGCACGTGTGAAGTTTTCGATGGAGCTTGTTACTTAGTTCGGTAACAAGTCTTATCCCTCTTAATCATGCTCATGATACATGTACACCCCTTTTGTAAAAGTTATGATACTAGCTTATGTTTTGAAAGGATGTTATGTCCCAATGGTAATGTTTTGTTGAAAGTCAAACTTAAATTTAAAGTCAGACTTAGTTGTCAGATTGTATGTAAAAAGTTTGAAAGTATATGTAATGAGAAAGTATGCTTTTGAAAGTGGAATTAGTCAAATGTTGATGTTATGGTTAATGGTTGATGTTAGCAAGTTAGTTTGACTTAGACAAGTCCATTAAATGAAGTTTGACTAAAAGAATGGGTCAATTTGGTCAGAGGCCCAATCGGGTCGTTTTGGTGTCCAAATGGGTCACCAATGGGTTTACGAGTCAAACTGAGTTAGACTTGATGAAAGTCAAATGTTTTAATGTTAATAAGTTCCATTAATAATGTTGGAAAAGTGGTAAAAGAATGGAAGTCACAAGTGTAATGGTTTGAAAGTTGGTATGTTAAGATTTTGGTCAAAAATGGCCTAAAACTCGTCTACGGGTCAAATCTTGTTAAAATGCAAAAATTGAAAAAGTGGAATTGAGGAAGTGTTTATATGGTTATAGTGAATGTGTGTGCAAAATTTCGGGTCCTAACTCATAACGAGTAAAAAGTTATGCGCGTTTGAAGTTGGTTAAAAAAGTTGACTTTTGCTGACTTCTGGATTTACACTAAGGAACGCGATCCTGACACCATTTTTCCGGATCGCGTTCGCAAGGCACAAAACTAAGGAACGTGATCCTGACCACATTTTCCGGATCGCGTTCGCAAGGCAAAAATGGTAACAGAAAGTTTATAACTAAGGAACGCGATCCCGCCCACTTTCCCGGATCGCGTTTGATGGTAAAAAATGAAATTTTAGGTTCTAAAAGGCTCGTTTCAACTATGGAAAGTGTCGCACCCCCAAAACACGTGGCAGCGGAAATATGAGGTGTCATGGGGGCGCAGACCAAATTTCATATCACAACACAAAGATTAAAGCAAACGACCTCTACATGAGACGTTTGAAAATATTACATTCCATAAAATAAAATTTTACATCATTGGCGAGTTCGCAAAATGTATTCCTGAAGATTCTAATACATAGCCATATTACAAAAAGTTAATGTAAGAAAATCTCCAATATGTGTAATGCATGCGACTCGAACTAGCTAGCGCATCCTGTGGGCAACCCTACTGTTGCTGAGCACCTGAGAATACAACACTAAAAGGGTCAACCAAAAGGTTGGTGAATCTCACAGGTTTATTAGTAAAACATGTTATGATGCACAAGATTTAACCGATAATGTTTAACCGAGTGATAAATGAACAAATTAATATTTCCGATTTGCCATGACATGAGTCCACGGTTCGAAGCCTAACCCGATTTATGCCTCCCGGAGGTGTCTAATCCAAAACACCTTTATGACAAATACTAAAGTGCCCGTTTGACGTGGTTGTAGCTACCAACCCGAACGGGGACGTCACTCCCATAATAGATCTATTCTTTAGTACTCGCGCCTTCGCAGTTAACTAACCGTGTGTGATGAGGACTTTTAATGGATTATAAAACAACTCATGTAATAACCGAATATGATAACCGAATTAATAACCGAATGATCATGAAAACATTTAAGCATTGTATCTCACCCCGAATTGTAAAAACAGTAAAAGTGAGGCTGTGAGACTCACCTTAGATTAGCAAGTAGCAAGCAAATATCAAATAAGCAAGCAAGCCGGTGTGCAACCTTCTAACGTCCTAAAAACGTATAAGGTTGTGTATGTAAGTAGATGTCTCAAAAGACCGTCTATGTAAGTGGAGGGTCAATGTCCACTTAAGTTAATCGTGTAGGTAGAGGGTTAGTGTCCACCTACGCTAGTTCACTCAACTAGTAAGTCCAAATGAGTTATTTTATCGAAAACGTATACGATCCGTTGGTAAAGGTTGTAATAATAATTCTCAAAAGATATTACTATTATGTTTGTTTTATTGTATACTTTAAATAGTATGAATTTTGTGTTATTGAGTTGTGTTTGCGTGTAGTTGTCGGTTGTTATTTAAGTTAAACACTTAATAAAAAACTTGATTTCATGTATTATATTTTATACAACACTAGTAAATTTTATGCAACACTTAGCTAATGTCTCAATTTGTGATTTAGAGTTTTCGGTCCAAATGTTCTAAGTATCGGTTTTTCATTCGGGAGTGTTTTCTAGTCTCGTTTTTGGTCCAAGTTACTAAATTTGTCACCCAAACCCATTTTTGTCACCACTTTCCAAAAATAGTAAGTTTTGTCGTTTTTAGAAACCGAGTCACTTTTGTTGACTTGGTCAAACCTACTCGGTTTGACCCGAAACTTTTACCCAACCCTTAGTTATGTTCATAGATCACAAAAAGTTAGTCTTTCTCTTTATAGTAGGTCCATAAGTGTCGGTTTTTAAAAGTTGTCAAAATCAGTCACTTTTTACCATTTCCAGAAAATACATCTCATGGTTGTATTTAATAAAAATACTTCAAGTCCGAAATTATACTCAAGAAAAATACCAATTGTTCCAAACCATGTCAGTTACTTTGTGTAATTTTTTCAAGAATTTTAGGGGACTATAACTATTTTATAAAAATTACTTTCCTATCCTGTGTCCAGATTTGGATACATGCATGCAATCATCATTTCTGGGCAAAATATAAAAGGAATCAATAAAAGTGGTCAACACAAAAGTTGTACAAAACGAAATTTTTAAACTTTTGGCGTTGGTTTCAAGTCATTTAAAGGTGTTTAGCTCAAGTTATGGTCAAAATACTGAGAGAAAAGTTTCTGACTTTGTATAACAGATTGTCTATATGATTTCACAAAAAATATTAGAAATAGTAAACGAACTCATAAAAAGGTGAGGCCAGTGGGGTTTGAAAGATGACTTCTTGAACTTAATTTTAGGCTATAAAAATATCCAATTTCATGGAGAGATGATGTTTCTAAAAATCGTGGAAGTGAGCACAACTTTCTGGACAGGAAATGCATGAAACATTTTCTTGAGTTTTTGAAGATGAAAAATAGTTTTTGTGCAATATATTGGACATATATCCTTGAGTGAACTTTAAATACATGTTATTAGAGTAATCTAGATGAAGAATTAGTTTCCTTACAATGGGAATGAGATGAAGGAAAGAAGGAAGTGTTGTAGAGCTTGAATCCTTGACAAATCTTGAAAAATGGTGGTGTTTTTGAGTGGTGGTGCTATGGTGGTCAAAGGGATTTAGGTGGTGGTCAATGGTGGTGTAGGGAGGTTGTTCTTGAGCTGAGAAAATCGTGGAGGAGAGAATGGAGAGAGAAAGGAGGGTGTTTGAGTGAAATGATGAGAATAATGTGTTGGTGTGTGAGTTTGGTTGAAGAGAAAAGGTATGGAAGGGAGTAAATTGCATGAAAAGCCATTGGGGAAGGGGGAGGTGGCTCTTGGAGCAGGTTTTTGATGGGGCCCACTAGGTGGGTGTGTGATTTAATTCTTAGTTTCAGTCTGTGTTACATACAGTGTTCGTTTACCCGTTATTTTCGTTAAATCGTTAAATCGTGTAACGTTATTTTGAGTCGTTTAATTTAACGATATATTTTGGATAATTTTTCATTGAAGTATTGTTAAAATACTTAATTTAAGTTGTCAAATTAATTATTGACCTTTATTTGGTTGTCGAATTAAATTCGCGCGTTATCGTTGCTTTTGAGACGTTTTAATCGAAACGTCTAGGTTTTTCGTGTACTATTTTAACAAAATGATAAATAATGATAAATAAATTCTAAAAATAGATTCAAGTTATTTATGGAAAGTTTTTCACCAATGTCGTACAGTTTATCGGACTCCGTCCGGTTGTTCCGCGTAATTTCAACAAATCACGTAAGCGTAATTTTAAATAATTACGTAGCTGTATATTCACATAAATATACAAATAGTTACAAGTAAGTACAAGTACTTAGCCTAAATCCCATCTAAATACACGTAATTAGGTTTTCGGTTAGGTTTAACGGTTAACCTAAATCTTTGGGTGTCACAGAAAGTTACTAAAATTAAATTATACAAATGGAGTAGTTATGGGACATTATTAAGAGTAAAAAAAATGGTCACGTTTTCGGGGTGTTTCACACATACACCTTTCTACACCTGGTGGATCACCATACCGGCCTGATGATGATGATGAGGTAATTGCCTTCTCTTTGCAAATATATAAATTTGTTAACTTAAGATATATATTTGTTAACTGTGATCATTCTGATCATTTTAATAGTGAACGCTTAAGATATATATGTATCCTACTAGTAAAATAACCTAAAGTTGTGAAGAGTCGTGTTCCATCTAATTCATGTACGTTTGACAGGAACCCCTTCCATGTCAAATTATGATGCCATACGGTGATCATGGAATCAGATGGGCAAGTGGGTTAACTTTTTCGTCTGACAAGGAAGGACTGCAGAGTGGGTACATGTTTGTGCTGGTAGAAACAGTTGAACATGGTCTTGAGAATGTTCCCATTCCAATTCCCAAGGAGGGAATCAAACTCTTAGGCCAAGCCAAAAGTACCGAAGCTATTCAATGGCCTCGCAAAGCGATAAAGGTATTCGTATACGTCTATTCGTAGATCCATTTGGTATTATATTGTAATGTTTTATCGGCATAATTGTTTTACCATTTTGTTAGCTTGGTCCCGTTATGTCGCCACACGACTTTGTAGGAAGTCGACTCCCCACACCACCAAGGAGGGATTCTACACCACCACATGTTGACTCGGTAATGTGTTGTATTTTATATCCAGTTATGTATACATATATATTCCTTCTGAGTTATGTACATATTTATTCGTTAATTGTTTAATCGTAAAATGTAACATGTCAGCGAGGAGGTGCGACACCACCCAACGACCACATCCACAACCTGTGTTTCACCATCCACCACCACACCACCACATGTTGACTCAGTAATGTGTTGTATTTTATATCCATTTATGTATACATATATAATTCTTCTGAGTTATGTACATATTTATTCGTTAATTGTTTAATCGTAAAATGTAGCATGTCAGCGAGGAGGTGCGACACCACCCAACGACCACATCTACAACCTGTGTTTCACCATCCACCTCCACACCACCACATGTTGACTCGGTAATTGTGTTGTATTTTATATCCAGTTATGTATATATGTATTTCTTTTGAGTTATGTACATATTTATCCGTTAATTGTTTAATCGTAAAATGTAGCATGCCAGCGAGGTGGTGCGACACTACCCGATGACCAGCGCATCCACAACCTGTGTTTCACCATCCGACTCCAGCAGCAAAGTTCAGAATTTTACACATGATGATGTTTATGTACGTATGTAGTAATGAAATATCTTTTATTTTATGTCTATTTATTAATTTCCATATAATCTAATACTTTGCTAATGTAGCACCCAAATATGGATGATGTTCTTCTGAAAACATCAAAACTATCTGAGCTCCATGATCAACAAACTCAAAGAATTCATAAAATAGAAATGCAGCTGTTAACAAGGCCCAAGGAGTTAATAGCTATAAGTAGGCGATTCAGATCATGGTTCATTGATCAACAAATCGAATCAATTGAGATTGAATCCCCTTATAATATGTATCTTGAGCCGATCCTATATTGGTTTGAGTATGAGGCTCTTTTAATTTGGGTGACAAACAATTGGTTCGATGTCACTGTTCTTAATTGGTGGTCGATGTAAGTTCTTTAAAACATACGTTTTATATCTTTAATTAACAAAATATGTGTATTATATTCTAATTCTATCCTATAAATTTTGGTGTTTATTTAGGTACTTATATCTTTGCAAACCGAAGCTGGGCTTTCCCTGCAACTGCGCATTCCTTAAACCTCATCTAATCCAGGAAACAGTTCCTGTCTCCGCTGTCATGAAGCACGTCATAGATGTGTTCACTGCTCACAATGATAAGCGTTTTTTCCTTGCTCCCTATTTCGCAAGGTATGTATTATATCTATATATATTTGCTAAGTACATTGCCTTATTTATTATTTAAAACTGAAATGTTGTAACTTTTGGGTAGTAAACATTGGGTGCTTATCATTCTTGACAATGTTGAGCACTGCGGATACATATTGGATTCGATGAAGATGAAAAAGACTTGGAAGTCTTATAAATTCGCGGAGCATGTTCATGGGTAAGTATATATGTTAACTTGAATGAAAATGCTAATTAGGCAATTGTTTCTTATAACTTGTAGTTAACTTCATAGTACTGAATTTTCAGGAGAGAATGCGAGGATTGGCAATGGAAGATGGTGTTGGTAAGCATATAATATAGTTTGAAAAACTTGATATATGCAAATTGATCATAAATTATATGTGTTAAACTAACTTTGTGCTTCAATTCAGTGTCCTCAACACCGAGACAGTTGGGAATGTGGGTATTACGTAATGATGCATATGCAACAATTCATTATGAGTATGCAACCAGCTTTCCCACAAAATGTAAGTCCATATATAGTACGTAATATATAATCTCTGTATAATTCAATGCATTAAACTCGTTCTCTTTTTTTATGTTTTAATTTGAATTTTTTATAGGCTTGGAGTGACTTGTCCCCTTATACAGCTGATATACTGGACAAGTTGGTAATCGAGGGCACAATTGAATTTGCAAATAGGTACATTCTTGACGGTCAGAACAAGTAAATAAACCCATTTTAAACATTTAAACATTATATTTAAGTTACATATATTTTAGTTGTACATACGTAATGTTATTACTTATTAGCATGATTTATATGTTCAGGCCGGTTAGATTTTGTTTTGAATTGTTGGTCAATTTGGTTTTTGGATTCTGCTGGTTTTGGTATTTGCATTCTGCATGCGTGCAGCAGCATATATATATACGATACATCCGCTCCAAATGCTAACTAAATGCATACGCAGCTCCAAGAATTTTTTTTATATATTTTAATAATAAAAACCGCAACAAATGGCTAGTCAAAAAATGCCACTAAATGTAATTTTTTTTTAATTTCAATTTAAAAAACCGCCACAAAAAACTAAGTATCGACAACGCTCCATTTACACATTTTTTATTTTTAAGTGAACCGCTACAAATAGTGTTTTACTAACCCTCTCCAAAATTGTCACAATTAACCGCTTCAGTAGTTATCACTAACCCGCTTCAAATGTTATTCTTCCCGCTAATTTTGGTACGTATATAACCGCTCCATTTTTTGATTTTCCCGCTCCTATTGAGACAATTTGTAGCGGTCGTTTGACCGCTTCAAACAAGTTTTCACTTTTCGTGGCGCCGGTATCAGGGGCGGGCTGTTCACCGCTTCATATGGCCTATTTCACCGCCATATATATCCATTTTTGTACTAGTGTTATGCTCTTGATCATATCTTCCTTCATCTTCGTCTAGCATAATTTTTCCAAACTTTATGTCTTCATCATTATAAAATTTTGCAAACGAATTGCTTTCATTTGTTGGCGTATCCTTGCTAGGTTTTCTGTGTGTCTTGTTGAAGCTTGTGGATGCCATTAATAGTGTTGGTTCTAAATCTTCTTCCACTAGGTTCGATGCTTCTTGTCTTTGTTGTCTTCAAGATCTTTGTCGACAATGTGAGGCATAATGTCCAAGTTTATTGCAATTATAACATCTTACTTCACTTACATTGCTTGTAAATTCTTCTTGATCTCCAGGGAATTTATTTTCTTCATTGTAACTCTTAAATGTGTCTTTCAAATGATTCTCGTTTCTATCATGTTGTCTAGTATTGTCACGACTTCGGTTATGTGGTGGAACATATTTTCCTCTTCCTTGATTATCATAGTAATGTCCTTGACCATTATCGTTGTAGTGCTTTGCTAATAATAGCTTATCTTGATGTTCGAAGCGTTTCCCCTTCTTAACCTTTATTCTTTCTTCGAAGGTTTTTAATCTAACAATATTCGTTTAGATTCATTTTGTAACACCCCCTGTTTCGTCTGTTTTGTTTAGCGGAAGCATTTAGTTTAAGTACGGGGGTGCCACAATAACAAAGTGCATGCATACGTATCAGAGCTTATGATTACAACAGAACATAATATATTAAGATGCCAAAAGTATTAATTACAAAGTTTACGATTCATCGAATCGTACAAGTTAAAAGTAATAAGTTTACAAAAGTAGATTTCTGGAATATGACTAAAACAGTTTCAGTTATACTAGAGAAATCCATATGTTTCCAAAAAGTTGGCATCCTAAACTTCACGGGTGGTCGCCTAATTCTCCATGTGTGTTGGCGATTCTTACATGCGCAGCTAATTCCCTGAAAAACATAGTAAAAGTCAACAACTAGGTTGAATGAATTCACAGGTTTCATGTTTGCAATAGTTGAACCAAGTTTGTAAGCACAGTTGTTATCCAAATACTTACACAAATAGTAATTGCCATAATAGTCGAGAATACGTTTAGTGGAATGTAATCCAAATACAAGTTTAGTGGGTTGTTCGCCCAAAGTTTAGTTTACGTGGGATGTCACCCAAAACAGATACGTGGGATGTTACCCAAAATGTCAGTTTATGTGACACCCCCAAATTTGATTGATTTGCGGAAGCTCGATTTGGGTGTCACTAATCAATATACAAAGCACATAAGATATAATGAACGACCACTATATGCGTCGTTTTAACTTGTATTAATAAAGTAAACGTTTACATCAAAATAATGTTACATTAGCTCGGTTCCTGAAGTTTAGAGATTACATAGCATAATTACTTTTACAAAATATAATAATGCAATCAAATCTCTAGTTGTATGTATGCCGACTCGAGCTAATAATCCCTGCTTGTGCAGCCAACCTACTGCTGAGTACATGTGATAAATACTAAAATGGGTCAGCGAAAATGCTGGTGAGCTCACAGGTTTGTATGTCAATGTATAGTTGTCAGAACCGCAAGATTTATATTGAATTTAAAATGCAATTAAGCAAAATAAAAGTTATACAATCCATGAGCACATAGTCTGAGCTTAACTTGATTTGTCAGGCCCAATTAAGGAAACCTAACTTGAAATGCCTCCTACGAGTGTCTAATCCACACTCGTCTTCCCAAATGCTAATACATCCGTTTGACCGGTTAGTGCGTGCTAACCCGGATGAGGATTGTCAATCCCAAATGATATCATATACTAACATTCACGCTAAAAATATTAACAGACTATGCTACAGAGGACTTTAAATTGATTAGCTTGAAACTCATGTAGTATTTGAAAGTTGGCACTTGCGTTCTACTTGTAAAACAAAACAGAGAAGTAATATCACACCCCTAGTTGTAAAATAGTGAAAATGGGGCCATGAAACTCACCTGAGTCTTGAAGTGTTTAATTTAATAAACTTGAAGTAATTAGCGGTGAATTGATGTCCAAAGACTTGAAACCTGAATGTGTCCACGACACTTGAATTGTTATTAATTGTACCGGTATCTCGAAAGACTACCATTTAAATTGTTTGTTTAACTTGATGTCCAAATTACCCCGATTTGGTTGATTGTATTGTTACAAGTTACTTCGACTTGTTTGATTAAATTGATACAAGTTACAACGACTTGTTTGATCTTTGAAGCATGTTTTGAAAACGCGTACGGCCCGTTGGTGATTAATTGTAATAATAGTCTTGATGTTATCACGTTGATTTCGAAGCGTTACCCTTGAAAGGCAAATTTCATTACGTTTGAAAAGTTGTATCGTGTAAGCGTTTTGAAGTTGTACAAGTTTGACACTTGGTGAGAAATGTGCTTACGGAATCTAAGTACGGGGGTCCGGGGGCAGCGCCCCTGGTAGCGGGGTCCAAGGGGCGGCAGCCCCAGGCGGGGGCCAAGGGGCAGAGCCCCTGGCTGGGGCCGAGCTGCCAGGTCAGCTTGGAAAATTTTTATTTCTACTATATTGCTTTAAGGAAAAACGCATCTGGACTTGAAATTGGGTGAAATCAAGTGATAAAATTCTGGTCTCGACACTTAGTAAAAATGAGTTGTAAATTTTTTGTTTTTGGCGATACTAATCTAGTGTCGCTACGGGCTTAGGCGACACTTAGTAAGTGTCGCTATATTTCTGATTTTCAATAGTTGGGTGACACTTGAGTAGTGTCGCTATGGCGACACTTATGAATTTTGGCGTCACTAAGGGAGTGTCGCTAAGTTAAATCTGGTTAAGTAATTCAGCGACACTTAAGTAGTGTCGCTATAGAGGCGACACTTAGACATAGCGACACTTGACTAGTGTCGCTAGTACTGTTTTTGGCACACTAGCGACACTTCCAACTGTTCGCCGGATTTTGAGCCAAAAACGTGTTTTCCGGCGACCATTCGTTCCAAATCTTTTACCCAACCCTTATATAGACATTTTGAGCTTATATAAACAACAAACACATAAAAATGAGCGAAAACGGAGAGTTTCGGGTTTTTGTCGGAAACTTATGCGGTGTCGAATCGAAAATCCGAAAAGATGAGGTTGTAGATCGTGATGTGGTGAATCTTTTGTCCCAAATGAGCTCCGAGATTTATGGTGATTTAGAGGTGTTATTTAGTGGTTTTAGGTGATTGATGAAAATGGTGGTGATGATGATATTTGAGAGAAAAGAGAAGGAAGAGAGAGAGAGAGATAAAAGAGAAATGAGAAAAGAAAAGAAATGGGGAGGTGATTAAGGGATCTCCTCCCTTTTTCAGTCTCCGCGAAGTGTCCCGTGCGGTGTTCGTTTCCCCGATCGTTTAAACAATAAATATTTATTTTATATGTTTTAATATACATTTTAAAATACGAATAATTATTCAGTATTTTTGTTGAAGTATTTTACCAAACATTTAATAATTATATTATAAAAGGTGATTTGTCTCATTTTGTTTGCGAAGTTACATTTGATTCGCGTTCATATTAATTGTGTAATAAGACTTGGATACGAAATATTGTTGACATAATATTTTTAAGTGTGATAACGTTATTAATAATCCTTGTATTACTTAATAAAATATTGTTCACCAACGTCCGTATTAATTTGAATCGAATTACATTCGATTTGAAACTCGTACGATTTAAACAAACCGCATCATTGTGTAGATATATATTCAACAATATATATAATAATTGATACATTAATTAGCCTAACTCAGAACTAATTACATGTATTAAAACTTGATTAGGCACTAAATTCTAGTCCTAAATTGACGGTTGTCACATTCTCCCCCTGTTAGAAGAATTTCGTCCCGAAATTTATGTTGAAGTCGTGTTTGATGTTGAGTCAGGGAAAAGTTGAGGATACTTGAGTCGCATCTGGTCTTCCCGTTCCCAGGTGAATTCCGGACCGCGCCGCGAATTCCACCTTACTTTGACGATAGGAATACGACTTTGTTTAAGTTGTTTGACCTCACGGTCCATAATTTCAGCGGGTTCCTCAACAAAGTGAAGTTTTTCGTCGACTCGAATCTCATCGAGTGGAATGATAAGTGTCTCATCAGACAGACACTTCTTCAGGTTTGAAACATGAAATGTGGGATGCACGCTGCTGAGTTCGGATGGCAGCTGCAATCGATATGCCACTGGACCAATCCTTTCGAGGATTTCGAATGGTCCAATGTATCTGGGATTTAACTTCCCTCGTTTGCCAAATCGGATTACGCCTTTCCAAGGCGATACTTTGAGTAGTACTCGATCCCCAACTTGGAACTCGAGTGGTTTGCGTCTCACGTCAGCATAACTTTTCTGACGATCACGCGCGGCCTTGAGCTTGTTTTGAATTTCGACGATTCTCTCGGTCGTCTCGTGAATGATTTATGGACCTGTGAGTTGACTATCCCCAACTTCGGTCCAACAGATAGGTGACCGGCACTTACGACCGTACAGTGCCTCGAAAGGTGCAGCCTTAATGCTGGTATGATAACTGTTGTTGTACGAGAACTCGCACAATGGTAGGTGTTTTTCCCAGTTTACACCGAAGTCTAATACGCAGGCCCGTAGCATGTCTTCAAGTGTTTGAATTGTTCGTTCACTTTGGTCGTCGGTTTGAGGATGGTATGCGGTACTCATATC
Source organism: Helichrysum umbraculigerum (assembly GCA_949592205.1). Classification (NCBI taxonomy): domain Eukaryota; kingdom Viridiplantae; phylum Streptophyta; class Magnoliopsida; order Asterales; family Asteraceae; genus Helichrysum; species Helichrysum umbraculigerum. The sequence continues at coordinate 77,269,782 of CATIUR010000003.1, forward strand.
AAGTCGAGTACCCAGGGATTTTTGAAGTGATTGCCAAAATTGTGAAGTGAAACGACTATCTCTATCGGAGATAATTGAGATTGGAACACCGTGTTTGGTCACGATTTCCTTCAGATAGATTCTGGTGAGGCGTTCCATTTTGTCGGATTCCTTGATTGCCAGGAATTGAGCAGACTTTGTGAGACGATCCACGATCACCCAAATGGTATCGCAACCGTTCGCTGACTTGGGTAGTTTGGTTATGAAGTTCATGGCAATTTGTTCCCATTTCCATTCAGGAAGATCGGGTTGTTGAAGTAAACCAGAAGGTTTTTGATATTCGATTTTGACCTTGGAGCAAGTAAGGCACTTGCTGACATAGGTGGCGATTTCAGCTTTCATGTTCGGCCACCAGTAGAAGTCCTTGATACCGTGATACATTTTATCGGATCCCGGTTGGATAGAATATTTGGACTTGTGAGCTTCATCCATCACCAAGTCTCGTAGGTTCCCAAATTTAGGCAACCAGATTCGGTTTGAGAAATACCTAATCCCGTTAGGTTTAATTTCGAATTGTTTATCCATGCCCCGCAAGGCTTCATCTTTGACATTTTCGGGTTTTAAGGCTTCAAGTTGAGCATTGAGAATTTAAATGTTTAGATTGTTGTGAATGGTTATACTGAGTGCTCGGACCCGAAGTGGTTTCACTCGTTCTTTTCGACTGAGGGCATCAGCAACAACATTTGCATTGCCTGGATGATATTTGAGTTCGCAGTCGTAATCGGTAAGCAACTTGACCCATCGACGTTGCCTCATGTTGAGATCCTTCTGATCGAATATGTGTTGGAGACTTTTGTGGTCTGTAAAGATTGTGCACCTAGTGCCATAGAGGTAATGTCTCCAAATTTTGAGAGCAAAAACGACAGCTCCTAGCTCGAGGTCGTGGGTGGTGTAATTCTTTTCATGAATCTTGAGTTGTCGTGAAGCATAAGCTATGACTTTGTCTCGTTGCATAAGCACGCAACCGAGACCTTGATGAGAAGCATCGCAGTATACCACGAAGTCATCGGTGCCCTCGGGTAATGATAGAATAGGAGCACTGCAAAGCTTTTGTTTTAACAGTTGGAATGCCGACTCTTGTTTATCAGTCCAGTCAAACTTTTTGTCTTTCTGGGTCAGAGTCGTGAGTGGTAAGGCTATTTTGGAGAAATTTTCGATGAATCGCCGATAGTACCCAGCAAGACCCAAGAATTGACGTACTTCAGTTGCAGTGGTGGGTGCTTGCCAGTCTTTGATGGCCTCGATTTTTGATGGGTCAACGTGAATCCCTTGACTGTCGATCACGTGACCAAGAAATTGAACGGTTTGAATCCAGAACTCACACTTAGAGAATTTGGCGTAAAGATCCTCGTGTCTAAGTAGTTCAAGGATGGTTTTGAGGTGTTGCGCATGTTCTTGCTCGTTGTGCGAGTAAATGAGTATGTCATCGATAAAGACAATGACAAACCTGTTGAGGTAAGGTTTACACACCCGGTTCATGAGGTCCATGAATACAGCCGGTGCGTTGGTTAGACCGAAAGGCATCACTTGGAATTCGTAATGCCCGTAACGAGTTCTGAAAGCAGTTTTTGGAATATCGATGTCGCGAACTCGTAACTGATGATATCCTGATCGCAGATCGATTTTTGAGTAGACACTTGAACCCTGAAGTTGGTCGAACAGGTCATCGATTCGAGGGAGTGGATACCGGTTCTTGACAGTTAACTTGTTCAACTCTCGATAGTCGATACACATTCGAAAAGAACCGTCTTTTTTCTTGACAAATAGGACCGGAGCTCCCCAAGGTGAAGAACTCGGCCTGATAAATCCTCGTTCCAGGAGTTCCTGTAATTGGGTGGACAATTCCTGAAGTTCGGATGGAGCTAAACGGTATGGTGCTCGGGCCACAGGCGCAGCACCTGGTACAAGATCGATTGAGAACTCAACCTGTCTTGGCGGTGGTAGACCAGGTAGTTCTTCGGGAAAGACTTCTGGAAAGTCTCGAACAATTGGAACATCCTCAAGTCGCTTCTCCTCCGACTTTTTCACCATGATGTGCGCAAGGATTGCTGGATAACCCTTTCTCAGAAATTTCCGGGTTTTTAGGCAAGATATGATGTTAAGCCTCGTCCCACCGGTCTCCCCCTGTATGACCAAGGTTCTACCGAAGGCGAGAGGTATGCGAACAATTTTGTCATGGCAAATGATTTCGGCGCGATGTTTGGATAACCAGTCCATGCCCACGATGACATCGAAACTTCCTATCTCAACAGGCATAAGATCTATGGAGAAGATTTCGTCGGCTAGATTTAAAGTGCAATTAGGTATCACACTATTGGTTTCTATCAATTTGCCATTTGCTAGCTCTACTGTGTACTTAACATCTAAAGCAACAGGTGTGATGTCAAGTAGAGGGCAAAATTCATCGGAAATAAAACTCCTATCGGCACCAGTATCAAACAGAATAGAAGCAGTTAAATTGTTGAGGAGGAACATACCCGTGACCACATTCGGGTCCTGACGGGCGTCCCCTGAGTTGATCACGAAGGCGCTACTTTTGACGTTGTTGTTGCGGCTGTTGTTGTTGTTGCCCTTATTTTTCAATTTTGGGCACGTATCCCTAAAGTGTCCTGGATTCCCACATTCAAAGCAGGACTTTGGTTGTCGGGCATTTTTGTCAGAGGGGTTGTTGTTGGATCTGGGGGCTCGGCAATCCTTAGTCGAATGCCCGTACCTCCTGCAGTTGTTGCAAGGGGTATTGCACTGACCAAAGTGGTGATAGTTACACTTGGGACAATAAGGCCTGTCCCCGGTGTAGCTGCGATTGGATTCAGAGTTGGTGGTGTAGACTTGGATGGCGTTGTTTTTCTTGTTTGAGTTGTGGTGGTGTTCAGTGGATTTGCGTTTGTTGTTGATAGAGGATGAGGTGTTGGAAGCCCCACGGCTGACAACTAGGGCCATGAGTTCATGGGCCAATCGAATGGCACTTTCAGTGGTGGTTGGTTTGGATGAGGCGACATTTCCCTGGATGCTCTCAGGGAGTCCGCGGATGTATCTCTTGATACCCTTACTTTCCGGTTCAACCAAACTTGGGCATAGTAAGGCAAACTGCTGAAATTTGGTGGTATATTCAGTAACATCATTTCCCTGCACCGCCAGGTGCCAGAATTCTTCCTCCAGTCTATGCAGCTCTTCTTCAGGACAGTATTTTTCTGTCAGCTTCTTCTTCAGTTCGGCCTAAGGAAGCCGATTTGCAACCTCAAGGCCTACAGAGTTTGCGGGGGTTTTCCACCACGTGAGTGCACCTTCCTGAAAGGTGTAAGCAGCGAATTTGACCTTGTTGTTCTCAGCGCAGTCGCAGAGACTGAAACCAGATTCCATACGCTCAATCCAACGGATAAAGCCAATGGCACCTTCCGTGCCCTTGAAATACAGTGGTTTACAGTTGAGAAAATCCTTGTAGGAACAAGGCTTGACATCAGAAGTGGTGGTGGTACTGACTGTTTCCTCAGTCGTTCGGGTTGAATCCCGAGCAGCCAAGGCATCGGCTACGGCCCGAGTAACGGCAGCAGCGAGTTCAGCTTCACTGTAACTCTTTTTCTTCGGCGGCATGATTCTTCAAGAAAGAAACAATAGGTACGTAAGAAATTGTACCAGGATGATAATTGTGGTGGATGTATGTATTAAAGCGACAATATACACATCACAAGTATAAGAGTTCTATAATATAGGTTTAAATCGAACGAAATTGTCAATTGATATTACGTTGTTAAATGATTACAGACAATTTCAAGTTTGTTGAATTCAAAAGTTACAGACTTAGATATTGTGCCAAAAGTGCCGAGAATTGTTTCATCCGGTCAAATTACATTAATCCTACGAAAGTGCTATTGAGTGCAGATTTAGCCTAAGCTAATTCTGACGAAGATTGAGTTGTGGCATTAAGGCAGTGAGACGGTCAACGGACTCTGCAAGTCGGCTAACCATTCTGAGTGCCTCCTCGGTTTCCCTCAAGCGTGTCTCACGCTGAGTCAACCTTGCTCGCAGGACAGTGATTTTGTTTTGATTGTCAGTCACTTGATTGTGGACGATCTCCATGGTCTCGATGGTTTCACCCACTCGATTTCCAAGAACGTCCATATTGTTGATAGCGTTTACATGGTCCTCAGAGACCTGAGCAACTTGCCCCATTAGGGTGAATGTCCAGTTTTCACGGGTCTCTTGCAACTCGATGTCCATGTCACGCAGTTGTTGATCGTGACGGTGTAGCCTAGCGGCCAAATCCGTTAGTGTGAATTGATTGGGGTACGGGCCCGCTCTAGGCAACCTAGGGTTCCTCCTAGCTACCCTTGAACTTTGTGATTCGTACGGATGAGAACGAGATGAGTTGGGTGGTGTGTTTGCCATTCTGAGACAGAGTGTTAGAAAGAATTAGGCCTATATTCATATAATATAATATAGCCTAAGATTGTAAGTGAGGTCTATTTATGTATATATATGTATATCACATGATAACCTATTGAGTGTCTAGCACAGACATGTTTTGAGTCCCGGTTCTCTCGAGGTCAGAGTCAACTAGTGTATCCTGTTCAGCCATAACTTCCTTCAGATCTTACATCATCTTTATTTAATTGTACATGGTTGATCAAGCTATGTTAAATTAAATTCGTATGCTGAAATCTCTGAACTGGTTATACCTAATAGGGAATACTGCCTAACGGTCATAGTCTAGGTCCACTAAATGCAACCTAGTTCACTATAACCTTAGGCTCTGATACCAATAGTTGGGCGACACTTGAGTAGTGTCGCTATGGCGACACTTATGAATTTTGGCGTCACTAAGGGAGTGTCGCTAAGTTAAATCTGGTTAAGTAATTCAGCGACACTTAAGTAGTGTCGCTATAGAGGCGACACTTAGACATAGCGACACTTGACTAGTGTCGCTAGTACTGTTTTTGGCACACTAGCGACACTTCCAACTGTTCGCCGGATTTTGAGCCAAAAACGTGTTTTCCAGCGACCATTCGTTCCAAATCTTTTACCCAACCCTTATATGGACATTTTGAGCTTATATAAACAACAAACACATAAAAATGAGCGAAAACGGAGAGTTTCGGGTTTTTGTCGGAAACTTACGCGGTGTCGAATCGAAAATCCGAAAATATGAGGTTGTAGATCGTGATGTGGTGAATCTTTTGTCCCAAATGAGCTCCGAGATTTATGGTGATTTAGAGGTGTTATTTAGTGGTTTTAGATGATTGATGAAAATGGTGGTGATGATGATATTTGAGAGAAAAGAGAAGGAAGAGAGAGAGAGAGAGATAAAAGAGAAATGAGAAAAGAAAAGAAATGGGGAGGTGATTAAGGGATCTCCTCCCTTTTTCAGTCTCCGCGAAGTGTCCCGTGCGGTGTTCGTTTCCCCGATCGTTTAAACGCTAAATATTTATTTTATATGTTTTAATATACGTTTTAAAATACGAATAATTATTCAGTATTTTTGTTGAAGTATTTTACCAAACATTTAATAATTATATTATAAAAGGTGATTTGTCTCATTTTGTTTGCGAAGTTACATTTGATTCGCGTTCATATTAATTGTGTAATAAGACTTGGATACGAAATATTGTTGACATAATATTTTTAAGTGTGATAACGTTATTAATAATCCTTGTATTACTTAATAAAATATTGTTCACCAACGTCCGTATTAATTTGAATCGATATTACATTCGATTTGAAACTCGTACAATTTAAACAAACCGCATCATTGTGTAGATATATATTCAACAATATATATAATAATTGATACATTAATTAGCCTAACTCAGAACTAATTACATGTATTAAAACTTGATTAGGCACTAAATTCTAGTCCTAAATTGACGGTTGTCACAGTTTAAAACACGTGCTGGTTGTTCTCCAGCGGTTTACAAACAGTACCGGTCGTTCTTCGGCCAAATACGCACGGGTCGTTCTCCCGTTCAAATAAAACAGTTTAATACGCACGGGTCGTTCTCCCGTCCAAACATTGCTGGTCGTTCTCCAGCGAAACACAGTACCGGTCGTTCTCCGGTCAATACGCATGGGTCGTTCTCCCATCCAAAGACGCACGGGTCGTTCTCCCGTCCCTTGGCCAGTCGTTCTCTGGCACTAAAATACATAGCTGGTCGTTCTCCAGCGTTTATATAAAAGTACCGGTCATTCTCCGGTTTACCAAACAAGTTTAAAGGTTTACAGTCGTTTGCAAAACAGTTTACCGGTCGTTCTCCGGTCTAGTTAAAACAGTTTGTCGAATAAGTTATCCCATTTGTTCAGTGTGTCAATATGAAAATGTTATTTCATAACAAAAGTTCGCAGAATAGTTTAAACAGTTCAAAGTACTCTAACTGTTCGAGTAAACACGTATGATAAACAATCATATAAGTAAAAGCAGTTATGGCAATAATTAAAACAATTGACTATGTTTTTCACCCCTGTTTAAAAGCAGTTAAATCAGTAAAAGTAGGGGATGTAAACTCACCTGTTGAGTTAAGTAGTTGTGCGAGTGCTAGCAAACCTAAGCCCAAGTACAGTCCAGAATCTCCTAACGTCCTAAACGTATGAGATTTAATAAGTATTGTGGATGTCTAAGCTAATCATCCATGCTAGTGTTTGTACAACCAAGTTATATTCAAAGTGTTTGTTAAACGTTCACGTTTGTATTTCGTTGTTTGTGAAAATGTATACGACTCGTTGGTGATAGTTTGAAATCATAATTTCAATAAAATAGCGTGTCTGTAATGTTTGTAAAGTTCACATGTAGCATTGTATGTAAGTATTCGTTATCGGTTAAGTTCGACACTTAATGTAAAAATAGTTTGTAAAGTTTCTGTTTTCTGCGACACAATATGCGACACAATGGTTGTGTCGCATGGTGCGACACAATTCTGCGACACAAGGGTTGTGTCGCAGAGATTCGAGGTGCTGAGTCAACAGCGACATAAAGCGTTGTGTCGTATGGGTTTTGCGACATAAGGTGCGACATAATCGTTGTGTCGTATGGATACGACATAAGATGGTTTGGTACGACACAATCGTTGTGTCGTATGGTTTCTGCGACACAGTATGCGACACAATGGTTGTGTCGCATAGATGAACACCAGCCCAGAAACTTAGGCTGTCGCGATTTTTCCGATTAAAAACCCAAACCAAACGTATTTTTAAGCTTTAAAATCGTGTTTTCTTTGTTGTATGGGTTAATACTAAGTATATTAAACACTAATATGAAAGAAAACTTCAAAATCTAAGAATTTGTGGGATTTGTCGGAAACTTACGTGTGGCGGATTTGAAATCCGAAAAGGTAGAAAGATAGATCGTGTTGCCGTGATCGTTTTTCTCTATTTTGTTTGATGATTCGGCGTCGTTTGAGGGTAGTTTTGGTGTAATTAGTGTGGTTTTTTGGTTTAGTTTTTAGAGAGAGAGAAAGATGAGAGAAAAGAGAGTGTAGAGAGAGAGATGAAAGATGGAGAATGAGAATGGTGGAGGTGGGGAGGTGGGTTTTATTCCCCATTTCCCGTATCCGTGTTTGCGCTCCGTGTTTGTTTACCCGATCGTTAAATGTTACATTATTTTAACTAATACATTTTTAATTACATATTTCATTATATTTTTAATTAGGATCTTTTTATGAAACCAAATTAATTAATTTTATAAATTTCAAACTTTGTTTCATCTTAATTATACAAGTTAACGTTTTGCGTTATAAAATGATATGTAAATATTATTGACATAATATTTAATTGTTTACGACGTTATTTAATAATTTCGTTTTATTAAATAGTTTTGTTCACCAACAGTCGTATATTTTTGTCGCGTTTGTTTTCAGATTGTTCAGTACGTAATTACAACTAATTACAAATACGTAATACTACGCGTATTATCTAATTGGGCTTTGCTAGACTTACCTCTAAAATGTGTTGTGAATTCACTCAAGTAGGGAATTAGCCTAAAATGCAAATGTTTAGCGTTAATAATAGTGTTTAAATTTGCGGGGTGTTACATTCTTCCTATGTTAGAGAAATCTCGTCCCGAGATTTAAAATCAAATCGGATCGCCCGCGGCGTATGTTTTCCGAATAAGTCACGTCGTCAATAATAATACCAATTTGCGTGGCGCTCAATTGTTGCCAGAAAAGTTTTAACGATTTAGTATACTCGCGGTTTAGTTTAAATAGTTATGCGTTCGATAATTGTCGAAGTTTACCAAGCGTTAAGTTTGAATAGACATTCGAACGAAACATATGTTAAATCGTAGCAACAGCTGTTAAGACATACCGTGCTAGCCGAGGTCCGCAACCGTTTCCGGTGCACGGAGAATGTATGCACGGCTACGACCCGGTGGGATGGTTGCGATGCGGTTGTTGTTGTTCTGATTGTTGTTCCCGGTGTTGTTCTGGTTGTTGTTCAGTCGTGGACATTGATTTCGAAAGTGTCCGGATTCACCGCACTCGAAGCACGCATTTGTTCGAGGAAGAGGGTTGGTTTTACAGTTTTGGGCCAAATGACCCCAGTTTCTGCAGTCTTGACAGAAGGCGCATTCGCTTGTGTGGTGCTTCCCGCACTTGTCACATTTCGGTTTGTTGCCAAGATAGGTTTTGGTTCCAGGGTTGGTGATTGCAGCGTAAGCTCGGGCATTCCCCGGGTTCCTATTTTGTTGACCCTGGCGGTCATTGCCCTCGTTGTTCCATTTCCGCTTATTGTTTCCAGAGTCGCCTGCATCAGTACGGGTAGGTTCAGTTTTCCCTGAGGTAGCTTTCAAAGTGCCGATCAGAATGGCAACGTCAGTTAAGCTTTGAGCCAGGTCCACTGCGCTCCTAAAGGTAGCTGGTTTTGAGGACATAACCATGCCTCGGATCTGTGGAGCCAAGCCCTTGTTGTAACGCTCGATACGTTTGCTTTCAGGAGTCACCATGTGAGGTACCAAACGTGCCTGTTCTTGAAACCGGGTTGTGTATCCAGAAATGTCAGCACCGATCATTTGAACGTTCCAGAGTTCGGTTTCAAGTTTCTGCATCTCGTTGGGAGGGCAAAATTCCTCCATCATCATCTGTTTCAGAGTTTCCCAGGTCATGGAGTGAGCAGCTGGGCGTCCAATAATCTGGACATGAGCGTTCCACCATGTTAACGCTTTGTCAGCTAGTGTGCAGGTGGCGTATTTCACTATTTTGTCGGTGGCGCAGTCGCTGATGTCGATCACCGATTCCATTTTCTCGATCCAGTGGACCAGGCCGATGGCCCCTTCGGTCCCGGTGAAGGTGCTGGGTTTACAAGACTGGAAGGTTTTGTAGGAACACCCCTGTTGGGTATTGGTTGGGGTTTCACTGTTGACGGGGGTGGCTCCAATGTTATGTACCACGTGTTCACGATTTCGACTTGCCTCGTATTGGGCAATTGCCTCTGCTACACGACGTTCAATAATCTATTCGGTGGTTTCGACGACAGGAGGTGTATTTGTTTGGCGACTGTTGCGAGTCTTTCTTTGTTTAGGCGGCATGCTGACGTTCTGCGAGGAAGGAAATGCAGAAGTCAATGCCAATGAAAGGGATGTGAAGGATAAAAATTTCACATAGTTCAGTTATCGAGTATTTGAGGAAAAATGACAAGGTCCCCATCATGTATCTCACGACTATGAAACACCCATATGTACTTAGTATAATATAATCACGTTGGCCAGGCGTCATTATATGATGCTTGATGCGTGTAAAGGCGTCTCGTGTTATAATTTATAACTGAAAATACCATATTAATACTATCACACAACCAAGCAAGAATACCCGATCGGAATAGTATAGCTATGGTAAGTCCAGGTCGATCTCAGGAACACAAGAATGGTGGTTTATTAATTAAAATAAGAAATAACTATTAACTAAGAAAACAGTAAATAAAGGGGGACGTTTTAGTTCCGTGCGAACAATTGTTGTAAAACAATAAATGAAAATAATTAAACTAAATAAAACTTAAATAAAAGAAATAAATAAATAAAACAATAGGAAGGAATAAGCAATTGTGTAGTAACTCCACTCAGATTCATATATTCCGATTGATTGCATATTGATTATTCAATTGTGATTTTTTTTTATATCAACTTAACACCAAATTCTTCAATGATTATAAGTTGAAAATGAATTAGCCAACGTTCGGGGTCCAACTAATCCCTACAATTTAAGGTTTCCCTAAATTGTGCATTAAGCATTCACGATGTATTATAATTCACCCTCGCGGTACGAATTCTTCAACAATACCTATTAATAATCTCTTATTAACTTATTCGTTTTAGGTTATTAACTTTACTTTCTTAACCTATCAGACTCAACATATTTAGCAATGATTAAATAAACCCTAGATTCACTAATCATCAATAATTAATAACGCTAAAGGAACTCAATCTCATTAATATTATTAACCACGTTAAGGAGTAAAAGCTAATAAGCACCAACAACTAAGGTTACACGGGGAATATAATAATCTTCAATCAAATAACTTAGCCAATATGCAATATAATCATTCAATAATCATAATCTAAGTTTCACTACTACACAAATACTAAATATCAATTCATCATACGATATGCATAAAACAAAATATTCAATATCAAAAACATAATTGTAATTGAATTAAATAAAAAGTAGATACAAACCGAATAATGAATCACAAAAAGATAAAGTGAAATGGCTTCAACCGTAACTTTTCGTGCCTCCAAAATGCTCCTAAAACTTGAAATAATAAACTCCTAAAGTAAATATTTCGTACCCTAAAATAATAATATACAAAAGTGGTGGAAAAAGTCTCTGAAAGATGTCTGCAGAGGCAGCAATTTATATCCGCTGTAGCTGCGATCTATACGCCGTATGAATAAATCATACGCCGTATGGATCATAACTGGCGTATCCTTCAAGATTGCCAAAAGTTGTCCACCGCCTCTTTTTTCTTGCTGTGTCACACGTTTTGCATTTAATGCACTTGTTTTCTAGCTGGACCCCATGATTGACTTGGTGACATAACTTCATCTTAGGCTTTCTTGCTTCCACGTAATACCTACACCATTATTATTATTTACATTATTATCATATAATTATTACCATTATTTTATTATATATTATTATTAATATAGATGATCTTACGTACTACTACTACTTACAATATGATATGATGTTACACTACCACATGATTTATTTTATATTATTATTATTTACATACTATAGTTAATATTAATTAATATTATTATTAACTTTATGATTATTACTAATACTAACTACTATTACTTAGCCCAAACTAATTATTTGGTCCAACTCGTAAACTCTAATAAATATACAATTTAACTATTTTTGCTCAACTCATCTAACTTTTCGAACTCAAATATTTACAAACTTTATTTATTTTTATCACTCTTTTAACCACTTTGTCCCAATCATATTTATGTACAACTCACTTTTATACAAAAACTACTTTATTTACTCTATTTTTAACTCATTTTTGTTCTTTTTCTAATTTAAACTCTATTTCTACCTACTTTGTAAATATGAACGAAATACATATATTTTATCAAGTAAATGCAACAAAAGTATACAAAAACTAGGGATAATTAGTATATAAAAGTAGTACTATTTGATGTTATCAACTATCCCCACACTTAAGTTCTGCTTGTCCTCAAGTAGAATACATTTTCATCATAAAAACTTAATAAGCATCAAACTAATATTTAAGAATCAAAATACTCAAATTAAAAATCTGTTTCATAATTTAAAACTTTAAACAATTTAATTAATATGGATAACTATAATGTACAAATAAAAATTATTATTATTAGTGCAACATATAGTTCATGAATGATTACTAATATATTTATCCACTTTAAATAATCTATACTTATATTTCTGAATACACCTTTATTGTTAGTATGTATATTACTTATGATTTCCATATATGATATACTCTTAAACTTAATCATGCAATTTTCTTTTATATTCAAAATAAATATATGAAATCCATTTTTAAGAATCAAGACATGGGTGACAGGTCTGCATTTTCATGCAACAGAGCGACATAACTTGATTCAGGTAAAGCAATTTTTAAATAAAATCAGAGGTGACAGGTCTATACCTCAGTATAACAAAGCGACATAGTTTGATTAATTTTAATTTAATTTGAAAGATTTTTCTTTCTTTTGCTTTATTTAAGAATACTAATTAGAGACCAGGTCTGTACTTTATACAACAGAGGAAACAATTAGTAAACTGTGACACCCGGTCAAAATAACCCAAAATTTGGTCCAAATTTAAACCTTAATTACTCGTACTCGGTACGTGTTAAAACAAAAGTATTCGGATAATATATATGTGCATATATATAACGTTGAATGATTATTTAAATAATCACATACAAACAAATCTAAAACAACGCGCAAACTTAAATACGGTCGTTGGTGAAAACATTTTTAAATAAAGTATTATTATGGAGAATAATAATTACATACTCCGTTTGAAATTTAAATGCATTTTAGATACAGAAAACTATCCGTACATTTTAAGTAAAACAAAGTTACAATATTATACATCCGTAAAAACAGTTTTATAAAATATTTCAATTAAAAACTTATACGAATCTATTTTTAGGAAATTATCATCTCAAGACATTATACTACATAACGATCGAGTACACGAACACGGGTATAAAATACCCACCAATATCAATTATTGGAGCCGGTGTATATACCCGACTCCAATAATACAGTCACACACACGCACACCCATTTTTATCTCTCAATCTCTCGGTCTCTCTTTCGATCCAACAAACAACAACATCAACAATCAACAACAACAACAACTTCAATAACATCATCATCATCTTCTCCATCATCATCTTCGTGGATCATCATCATCATCATCATCCTCACGGTTCCATTTTTAATTTTGTAAGAATCACTAACTTTTACCTTTAATTTCATGTTTTTAATACGTAATATATCATGTAGTAATGTTCTATAGTTGCGAAAATTGGTAAAAATTAAGTTAGAACTCGTATATATCAAAACCTGCACGAACAGACGCTGGAACCAGACTTTGATCCGGCGGATCAAGTCTTGGATCCGGCGGATCCTCTTCAAATTTGCCCAATCCGGCGGATCCACCTAGTGATCCGGCGGATCCATCAAAAACATGCCCAATCCGGCGGATCCCACACGAAATCACTCAATCCGGCGGATCAACACATGATCCGGCGGATTCCACCCTTATATTTCATGATCCGGCGGATCAACAAACTGATCCGGCGGATCCCAGCTAAAACAGAACAAATAAATTTTCGAAAACGTCGACAATTTCACAAGTCTCTTAAACGTGCTTCTCGATGGAAAATTTATTATAACGGATTAAGCTCAAATTCGCAAGGTCACACGGAAACGACCCAATAATCAATGCTAAGTTTCTTAGCCTTGTCAGTTTTAGGCCATCCGGGGTCGTTTAGGGGCCGAAAATGGCAGATTACTATTTTCAGACTCGTACCAAATTTTGTAAATTATGAAATAAAGTGTAACGGATATAATGAACTTGATTAACAACTAAACCTATATGATACGACTTATACACGGAACACATATACTTTTATAAGTAAATCAAATCATGCCAAATAATAATAGTTTGAAATTATTATTACAAACCGTCACCAACGAGCCGTATATATTTTTGTAAACTCAAACATAAACCTTAAACAATACATTGGACAATCCATTTACTCATTAGAATCTCGCGTGTTTAGGACTCTAAGGGATTTCAGAGATTGTCTATTCCACGTCGGATATACTCATTGCTCGGATAGATTCAGGTGAGTCTCATGGCCCCATTTTCGCTATTTACTGTTTTAAATTCGGGGGAGATACAACACAAACTGTTTTAGTGTACACAAGTATTCGGTAAATTAATCTGTTATTTATTTCGGTTATTATTTTCGGTCATGATTATTGGTATTGTATAATTCGGTATTCGGTAATTCGGTATTTCGGTTATTTAAATTCGGACATGCATGAGTTGTTTTAATTCGGGAATGTCCTCATCAGACATGGTTCGTTAACTGAAAGGGCGCGATTACTAAAGGATAGATCTATCATGGGAGTGACGTCCCCGTCCGGGTTGCTAGCTACAACCACGTCAAACGGGCACTTTAGTAGTTGTAATTGGTGTTTCTACACCCATCGGGAGGCAGAAATCGGGTTAGGCTTCGAATCATGGATTTATGCAATGTCGGTAAATTCGGTTATTGTCGGTCTATGTCGGTATATTCGGTCCGGGTCATATTATGGTATTCGGAAAACATTTATTTGTTTAATTAAAGGATAAATCTTGTGTATCACATCATGTTTACTTAAACCTGTGAGATTCACCAGCTTTTTAGCTGACCCTTTTAGTGTTGTATTCTCAGATGCACAGCAACAGTAGATGGCCCGCAGGATAAGCTATCTAGTACGAGTCGCATGCATCTATAAATATATGAAGATTTTATAGCATTATCTTTTGATAATCGGTTATGTATTAAAATCTTTAGAATCATTTTGCGAACTCGCTTTTGTATCGTAAGCTTATGACTTAAACCTTGTATTGCTTTTGTAATGTAATGTATTTTTCTAAAACGTCTCATTTAGAGTCGTTTGCTATCTAATCTTGGTGTTTGATATTTGATTAGTCACACCCAAATCATCGCTTCCGCAAATCATAAAATAGGGGGTGTGACATAAACCCCCAAATATTTTCATATAAGTATAAAGACATATAAAATTATCGCATGATAAATCTAAGAATTAAGACTTTTATGTCATACATCATATTATGTACCATAAAATAATATACAAGTTATTTTATTAATTTTTTAAAATTCAGAAATTTTCATATAGATTGCCTATTAGTACATCATATCAAGTAACTATATATCACTCATTATTAAGTTTCTTACATTATATGTACAAAACAGTTAATCCACATTAAAGTCTAAACTTTTAAATATAAAACAAAACTTTTAAGAAAAAGTATTTTAACTAATAAATACCTAGTTTTTAACTCAAAAATTTTTAAATTTGATGAAAATTTAACAAAATTATAATATAAGGACAAGTAAACAAAAAAATTTCTTTTCTACCGGTCCCATCCCCACACTTAAATTATACAATGTCCTCATTGTATATAAACAAGTAAAAATAAAAGTGAGAAAATGAAGAAAAGAAATTAGAACGAAAAACTCCCCTGAATATAGCGTGATTATCTTGATCTGGTTCGGCGTAATGGGTCATCTTCCGATCTTTATTCAAAAATGTACAACAGCACACACTTTCGTAGTTAATCACGATTGCATTTAGCATATGCAATAAGCCTTTAAACCCCTCAGTATCCCAAGTGGACGAGTTATAGTCTCGTGAGGGTTTCCAGGGAACACACCCACAAAGTTCTTCCAAAAATTCCAATTTTATCTGAATTGGTTGCCAACTTCAAAAGGTAGCAAAGAACATTAAACGTATAAAAATAAACTGCCAAAAACTGAAAAATAAAAATTATACATAATGTACAAGCACGGGTTGCCTCCCGAGAAGCGCTTGTTTTTGTTCGAGTCACTAGCTTGACTCCAACCTTACTTACCAAAAAATCTCTTGACTTTCCCCACACTTAAAAGTAAGCATGGATGGTAATATCGATAAGTAATCCAAAAATGTAAATTTAATAAAATTAAAGCAAATAAATACTTATCGTTTATGGCAGGCATTGATCCATTCCTTGATGCTCCATGATTTTCCAAAAGTTGAGAGAAACTTTCCTTCAGATCGAATTGCCAAAAAGGATCTTCATATTGGTAAAACAGAGAACTTGTGCTTATAGATACTTCAACCATTGGCGGAGTTTTAATCCAACTGCTGATTGATGTCAGATTACCACAAGCTCTGTTTTCTGATTCTTCTCCAATCCTTACCATTGCTTGATCATCATTTTCCTGATTATTCACCTCCGGATGTGATGATGGAGTTTCACTAATAGTTGGATCCAAAATGGCTATTAATTCTTCTTCTGCCATAACCCCATCTTGGTTTCTCAATTCAAGGATTTCCTCTTCATTACAATCAAGTAGCGAGAGTATTTCCTCATCAGAATCATAGTGATCAAATCTTGGCAAAGGCAACCAATCTACCTCCATATCTTCTTCCTGTTCAATTTCACTAAAAATTTTGTTAGAAAATAAAGAGTCAGAGGATTGAGAATACTTATCTGTTTGATTTATCTCCTCAAGTTGTTGAATGGAATCTCCTTGACTGTGGCCAATAGTCTTCGTTTCTTCCACTCTTTCACTTGATGTCTTCATAGATTGCGTAGCTTTCACAATTACTGGTTGAGATAAACTTTTAACTTTACCTTTCTTAAGCTTTGGAAAAATTGATCCTTCAACTTCATTGTACTTTCTATACAAAGCAGCTGGATAAGGAGGCGGAGGTGTGTATTTTTTAATAATTTCTTCCGATAAAGGTGAAGGCTTATATTTTTTTAAATTTGGTTTTGCCTTATATCCTTCATCTTTTGGTTTTTCAAAAATTTCCTCCTTATCGTTTTCCATATCTTTCACAATTAGATCTCTATTCCAATATGCTATCATCTCATCTAAAGATTGCTTCAAATCCTCTTTACTCATCACGGAAACGTTTCTCCAGTTTTGAAAATTCACATAAACATCATTCATGTTTTGATCCATACCTGTCAAACTAAAAGAAAAAGAAAAAGAGTAGAAAAGAAAATAAAATAAAATAAAAACTAACAAAAAAAAGTTTTCCAAATTTTTTTTTTTTTTAACTAAAATAAATTTCCAATTTAAATAATAAACAACACCGTTCCCCGGTAGAACAAAAGTCCAACCGGTTAAGTGTTCCCCGGCAGAATAGTTCAACCAGTTAATAGTCCCCGGCAGCGGCGCCAAAAACTTGATGCGTGTGAAAGCGTCTCGTTTTATAATTTATAACTGAAAATACCTTATTAATACTATCACACAACCAGGCAAGAATACCCGATCGGAATAGTATAGCTATGGTAAGTCCAGGTCGATCTCAGGAACACAAGAATGATGGTTTATTAATTAAAATAAGAAATAACTATTAACTAAGAAAACAGTAAATAAAGGGGGACGTTTTAGTTCCGTGCGAACAATTGTTGTAAAACAATAAATGAAAATAATTAAACTAAATAAAACTTAAATAAAAGAAATAAATAAATAAAACAATAGGAAGGAATAAGCAATTGTGTAGTAACTCCACTCAGATTCATATATCCCTATTGATTGCATATTGATTATTCAATTGTGATTTTTTTTTATATCAATTTAACACCAAATTCTTCAATGATTATAAGTTGAAAATGAATTAGCCAACGTTCCGGGTCCAACTAATCCCTACAATTTAAGGTTTCCCTAAATTGTGCATTAAGCATTCACGATCTATTATAATTCACCCTCGCGGTACCAATTCTTCAACAATACCTATTAATAATCTCTTATTAACTTATTCGTTTTAGGTTATTAACTTTACTTTTTTAACCTATCAGACTCAACATATATAGCAATGATTAAATAAACATAGATTCACTAATCATCAATAATTAATAACGCTAAAGGAACTCAATCTCATTAATATTATTAACCACGTTAAGGAGTAAAAGCTAATAAGCACCAACAACTAAGGTTACACGGGGAATATAATAATCTTCAATCAAATAACTTAGCCAATATGCAATATAATCATTCAATAATCATAATCTAAGTTTCACTACTACACAAATACTAAATATCAATTCATCATACGATATGCATAAAACAAAATATTCAATATCAAAAACATAATTGTAATTGAATTAAATAAAAAGTAGATACAAACCGAATAATGAATCACAAAAAGATAAAGTGAAATGGCTTCAACCGTAACTTTTCGTGCCTCCAAAATGCTCCTAAAACTTGAAATAATAAACCCCTAAACTAAATATTTCGTACCCTAAAATAATAATATACAAAAGTGGTGGAAAAAGTCTCTGACACTAAAATACATAGCTGGTCGTTCTCCAGCGTTTATATAAAAGTACCGGTCGTTCTCCGGTATACCAAACAAGTTTAAAGGTTTACAGTCGTTTGCAAAACAGTTTACCGGTCGTTCTCCGGTCTAGTTAAAACAGTTAGTCGAATAAGTTATCCCATTTGTTCAGTGTGTCAATATGAAAATGTTATTTCATAACAAAAGTTCGCACAACAGTTTAAACAGTTCAAAGTACTCTAACTGTTCGAGTAAACACGTATGATAAACAATCATATAAGTAAAAGCAGTTATGGCAATAATTAAAACAGTTGACTATGTTTTTCACCCCTGTTTAAAAGCAGTTAAATCAGTAAGAGTAGGGGCTGTAAACTCACCTGTGGAGTTAAGTAGTTGTGCGAGTGCTAGCAAACCTAAGCCCAAGTACAGTCCAGAATCTCCTAACGTCCTAAACGTATGAGATTTAATAAGTATTGTGGATGTCTAAGCTAATCATCCATGCTAGTGTTTGTACAACCAAGTTATATTCAAAGTGTTTGTTAAACGTTCACGTTTGTATTTCGTTGTTTGTGAAAATGTATACGACTCGTTGGTGATAGTTTGAAATCATAATTTCAATAAAATAGCGTGTCTGTAATGTTTGTAAAGTTCACATGTAGCATTGTACGTAAGTATTCGTTATCGGTTAAGTTCGACACTTAATGTAAAAATAGTTTGTAAAGTTTCTGTTTTCTGCGACACAATATGCGACACAATGGTTGTGTCGCATGGTGCGACACAATTCTGCGACACAAGGGTTGTGTCGCAGAGATTCGAGGTGCCGAGTCAACAGCGACATAAAGCGTTGTGTCGTATGGGTTTTGCGACATAAGGTGCGACATAATCGTTGTGTCGTATGGATACGACATAAGATGGTTTGGTACGACACAATCGTTGTGTCGTATGGTTTCTGTGACACAGTATGCGACACAATGGTTGTGTCGCATAGATGAACACCAGCCCAGAAACTTAGACTGTCGCGATTTTTCCGATTAAAAACCCAAACCAAACGTATTTTTAAGCTTTAAAATCGTGTTTTCTTTGTTGTATGGGTTAATACTAAGTATATTAAACACTAATATGAAAGAAAACTTCAAAATCTAAGAATTTGCCGGATTTGTCGGAAACTTACGTGTGGCGGATTTGAAATCCGAAAAGGTAGAAAGATAGATCGTGTTGCCGTGATCGTTTTCCTCTATTTTGTTTGATGATTCGGCGTCGTTTGAGGGTAGTTTTGGTGTAATTAGTGTGGTTTTTGGTTTGGTTTTTAGAGAGAGAGAAAGATGAGAGAAAAGAGAGTGTAGAGAGAGAGATGAAAGATGGAGAATGAGAATGGTGGAGGTGGGGAGGTGGGTTTTGTTCCCCATTTCCCATCTCTGTGTTTGCGCTCCGTGTTTGTTTACCCGATCGTTAAATGTTACATTATTTTAACTAATACATTTTTAATTACATATTTCATTATATTTTTAATTAGGATCTTTTTATGAAACCAAATTAATTAATTTTATAAATTTCAAACTTTGTTTCATCTTAATTATACAAGTTAACGTTTTGCGTTATAAAATGATATGTAAATATTATTGACATAATATTTAATTGTTTACGACGTTATTTAATAATTTCGTTTTATTAAATAATTTTGTTCACCAACAGTCGTATATTTTTGTCGCGTTTGTTTTCAGATTGTTCAGTACGTAATTACAACTAATTACAAATACGTAATACTACGCGTATTATCTAATTGGGCTTTGCTAGACTTACCTCTAAAATGTGTTGTGAATTCACTCAAGTAGGGAATTAGCCTAAAATGCAAATGTTTAGCGTTAATAATAGTGTTTAAATTTGCGGGGTGTTACACATTTCATCTAGATCGGAGTATTGCTCTATGGATGCGACTATTTGAATGAACCTCTCGGGCACAGAATTTAGCAGTTTTCATACACGGGTTGATTCATCATGTGTTGATCCAAGACTTGTCATCTTTGAGGTAATACTTGTCATTTTCACTGTGAATGAATCAATGTTGTCATCTTCCTCCATTTGCAACATCTCAAATTCGGATTTGAGAGTTTGTAATTTTGCCTTTTGTACTCGATCCACTCCAACATTTCTAGTCTTTAATGTATCCCAAACTGCTTTTGCACTTTTGCTATTTGCCACTTGCAATTTCATATCTTCGGATAGTCCTTGAAATAGATTTACAATTGCAGTCTTGTCTCGCTTTTCATCGATTTGAGTTCCAAGGGTAGGCTCAATCATATCCCATAGACCATTTGCTTGTAAAATGATCTTCATTCTTATCGACCATATCGTATAGTTTGTTGCTTTCAACAACGGGCATTAGAAATAGGGTGTCGATCCCATCCCCTTAATCATATTGTTGTTCGAACTATCACTCTGTTCTCCTTCTTTTCCCACAGTCATTTTGAAAGTGTCTAACCAATCTTAATTCTAAACTATATAAAATAATTTATGAATCTTTACAATTTCTTTTTACTAAAAAGGTATCTAATATTTTATTGTGAAAACAATAAATATTTTTACTGTTAAGTCAAATAAAAATCTAAAAGTGTTAAAAAAAAAACTTTTATAAAACTTTTTTCTTGAACTTATACACTGACTTTGAAAATAATCTTTAAAAAATAATTAAAACTGTTCAATTTGAAAAACTAACAAATATATTAATATGAATTGATTAGTTTATTGATATTGATAATAAAAAACAAGATAAGTCTAAAAAAAACTGGGAAAGGAAACAAGCATGTGCCTTTTAATATCCTTGTTGCAAACAAAACTCTTTCTTCTCTGATGCTTCTTGCAATGCGATGCCCCGATTTACTTCTGGACCCCTTTTCTTGGTGTTTTGCTTAAAACGAAAGTTTCAATTTTGTTGTATATTGATCGAAAAATTTGATGGTCTGTTGTTCGGTAATGGCGAACAAAACTATTTTTTTGATCGAATAATAACTTTTGATTCTTCTGTTCTTTGGCAGCGTCAAACAAAACTTCTGGAAGGGTTATACAAACGGCGATTGAGAAACGGCAATCGAATAAGACTAGAAATGGCGATTGAATCGGCAATCGAAAATGGCTATTAAGTAAGACGGTACTCGATTGTAAGGTATGTGATCTGATTTTGTAAATGGTGATTTAGGGTTGATTCTAAATCACAAAAAAGAACTATGTGAACAAACTGGTGATTTAGGGTTGATTCTAAATCACGATTCTGTGCTCTGATACCACTGTTGGTCCCAGTAGGATCAAAATAAAAATATGTAATAGAGTTTATATATTGCAATTGAATTGTTGTACATTTTGTATACAATACATAAACCTATATATACTAGTTAAAATGGTTGCGAGTGAACCATTGCATTGTTTCGATGGTGGTGTTTGGAGATAACCGCCACCCTTTCATATGGTGGCCGATGGTTGTGACTTTTGATCAACCATTGCACCATTTAAGTTTAATCTAATTACGTAATAGTAACTTCTAATTACATACTAATACAAATCATGTCCTTAAGTCGTCGGTTTTTAACTAAGTCAATGATTAATTTCCAATAGCAAAGATCCACGATCGATCAACAAGTAAAAGAAATCATGGGATGAATCAAAATCCCATGTTCTCATGGACTCATCACAAATTGGTGAGTAACATGAAGATGGAAAGAGAAAAAAAATGCCATACATATACTATGTTCACGTATATGTATATGAAAGGCCAGAAAACTATCATCCCTTGTTTCTACACCTAGATGTGTATTACATGGAGAGAAGGTCAACTTCTTCTTTTTGCTCATAAAAGGAAGAAAGAAATAAAAGAAATTCAAAGAAGCCTCAAATGGAAAAACAACCGAAATGTTGTGAAATTATAGATCGAGACAACGTGTAAGTGTTGTACATATTTTGAGAGGTTGATCGTAATTGAAGTTAGGATCAACGGGCGTTGATCGTCTTCACCGGAGAAGGGGAGGCATGATCCGTGACGATCTCTAACTTAAAGAAGTCAAGATAGTTACAAACTCCTAACTATTTCTTCCAAGAAAATAGGAAAATGTGATGGGGTTTGACGTGGTTGTGGATGACCCTTATCTTCAATTAAAATAAGTCTCATGCATGCTCACGTTCTCTTGGTTCCCTCGTACAAGCAAAACAACCTTCTACACTTTTGTTTATTTTAAGAGTATAAATAGGAGATGTAGAGGAGAATAAGAGAGAAAGCCTCTAAAATAAAATCTGGTTGTAACCAAGAGTTTTAGAGAGAAATAAAAGGAGAGTCTTTTAACTCTTATTTGTGTGTTCTTTATATTCATTCATCTGTTAACAATTGATTAAAATAAAAGCTTCAAATCCATAACGGATCAAGTGGTAACGGATCATCTATCTAATCATCTTTTTTAATACAATCTGAGCTCCAACTCCCTGCTTTGTGATTACAATCAAAGATGAAAAAGCTGGAACGATTGGTAGTAAAAATATTTTAATAAAATTTTTAATTCAATTATGCAAAAACAACTTATAAAACTGGTTTCACACAAATCAAAAGTCTGCATAAAACTATTTTGATACTTACTTGATCAATCAGCGTCGATTTAGGGCTAGGGTTTGTTGTTACTTTCGTAGCGGAAACATAAGAAGCTGTTGGTGTGAAATCTCGAAGGCATATAGTGTAATGGATTTAGAAATTGGTAGGATGGCTTTAACTGGAATGGATTCCTGGAAAAGCGGAGGGTTCAGGAACGTGGGAGAGGTTGGAGAAATACCGTCCGGCACAAAATACCATAAACTCTCGAATATCATATGGCTGGGATTGAAAGTCAATGAAATTCAACGCTCAGCAACGCAAGTCAATGAAAAATGAAACCGCCAAGACGGTTATCACTCCTTCGGAGCCATATATATGGCAAATTAATTACAAACAAAATAATTATATCAATCAAATTTCATAATTTGCATTGATAATTTCTCTAAAAATATTTAACTCTGAAAACAAATCTATACTATTAATATTAGAAATATCATCGTGTCTTGAAAATTAGGTTTAGACAATTCTTTTCATCAAGACATTTTAGTTTTGTTACGCTAAATAGAAAACTAAAAAGTGTTTCATAGACTTACATTATTTAAATATACTTTCAAATGATGATATAGCTTTATCTATACAATTATAGAAAATAATCAATTTTGGAGAATTCTTGAGGGGTTTTATAGTATCATTGTCAACATTATTATCAGATCGGCTATATCTATAGATAATGTGTTCTTCTTGAAATGTAGGTTATACATTATTATGTCAGAAATATTTGCAACACCAATTATAACATTTTCTAGTATGATGAAGATCTACTAAAAAAAAATATATGGTCTTGCAGCGTTAAAAGTATACAATAAATAAAGCCTTATAATAGGGGGCATATATTGTATATTTTTAAGAAAATGCAAGCTCAACAATAATAAGAATAATTATAAAGAAGTGTTTATAATATAATAATTTACATATCCTTGTCCTTATCATTTATATATTTATATATAAAAAGAACATGATCATTTCAAATTAGCTCATAACTTGACACATATAAATCTTATATAGTGACATGTGAAAAGCATTAAAGAAACTAATAATCTTTAATTTAATTTTATTATGCTTAATAAAATCATTATACTATAATGCTTATAACATATTTTTCTTTAATGCTTATAATGCTTATATAGTGAAATGTTTTCTCAGTTTTTTTTTTTTGTGTACGGAGATGAATTTGCTTCTTATTCAAGACTTATACTATTCTGATGGCGCGTATATAATGTAATGGGTGTTTGTTTTTTTGCAGGTTTCAAAATAAGTGTGTATGCATATTAATGTGTGTTTCTTTCGTGTTCTACTGGTGTTTTTAATAATCAAATGCCACGACTATTATTCTTTGATTTTAGGTTTTTTTCATCAGCTAGATATTGGTTGCATTGAAGATTCTAAAATTATATGCAGCAACAAACCTCAATCCGATCAATCTGCTTAAGGTTAAAAGGTAAGCCTTGACTCCAAATTGTGTGTAATTATTTTTGCTACAATCCTGAAGATATCCTTTTTTAAAGTTTTATATTTGTGCTTTGATGATTTGGTTAGCTTTGAATCAGCGTCTTAGTTAAATACGTAGTGTATCAGATGGCTTTGTATTGCCCTGTTCTTTGTAAATCTTTAACTGGTATGATACTGAGATCTGCTGGAAGTTTTGACTTTTCATGTGTGGTTGCTATACTCAAAAAATAACAGAATGTTAAGGAATTGATTTATCATATTGAAAGGAACATAAATTGATCAGTGTGTAGACTCGGATAGGAATGTTTCATGGACAAGAGATTGCTTCTTTCATTTGCAATTCCTTTCGGGTCGAAACGTGGGCTGCTTTTTTACCAGCCTTGCACTTTCTCGGGCACCTTCAGACCATACTGGTTCACCCCTTATATAGTATAGATGATATTAGTACTGATTACTTTTTGTTTCACTTTGTTTTTTTTTTTTGTTGTAAATAAGTTGTAGATAAAATTCAGGGAAAAATGTGTCACACCCCCTAATTTATGATTTGCGGAAGTGACTGTTTTGGGGCGTGACTAATCAATAATCAAAACACTAAAGTACAAGCAAACGACTCTAAATGAGACGTTGTAGAAGTTGTTACATTAATACATAAGTTTTCAAAAGTAATACATCATTAATGAGTTCGCAACTTGTTTTGTTAGATTTTAAGTACATAATCATTATACAAAAGATAATGCAAGTAAAATCTTCATATGTGTAATTGCATGCGACTCGAGCTACTAAAGCATATCCTGCTGGGCCATCTGTACTGATCAACCCTACTGTTGCTGTGTACCTGAGAATGCATTACTAAAACAGGTCAACCAAAAGGTTGGTGAATCTCACAGGTTTATAGTAAGTAATAGTTTGAACACATCAGCTTGTAAAATCATTGAGTAAATATTGCACAGTCGCAATAGTTTCCGTATATATTGCCATGAGCACCATAGTCGAAGCTTAACAACCAGTGATTTTGCCCTCGTGAATGCTAATCCAGACATTCATATGTAACGAGTAAGAAACACCCATTTATACTGAATGTTCGGGGTAGTGCGTGCTACCCTGGGTGAGGATTGTCAGTCCTAATGGATCCATTTACTAGTACTCGCGCTTAAGACCATAACTGACGACTATGATTAAAGGGACTTCATTGGATTAAGTAATCTCATGCAATCGATATACCAGTAAATCAGTTTGTAATCAAGTGTGTAAGTACATGTGTTCGAATAAAACAAGTAATGCATCTCCCCCAAAGTAAAACAGTAAAAAGGGGCCATGAGACTCACCTGTAGAGCCAGCAATCCTATTGTGCGTACGTATTCCAACAGAAATCTCCTAACTTCCTAAACACGCAAGATTATATGTTTGTAAGTGTACGCGTAATAATTCGTTTGTTTAGTTATTTATGTACAAGTGTTTGTTCATACGTTTAGAAGTAATTAAGTTTGTATTTTGTAAAAGTGTACAGCCCGTTGGTGACGGATTACAATTATATTTGAAAAATATAATTACAAATGTTTCAAGGAAATATACTTTGTAAAATTATATTTCGTATATTTTATCATTGTATTGTTTACAATTTGTATGGAGTTTGTACAAGTCGATACTTGGTTTATAAAACGAAAGTTTGTTTGACTGCGATTTGGATCCGCCGGATCCTTATAACAAGCCGCCGGATCAGTGGCCAAAGAGGGGAATCCGCCGGATTGGTTTGAATCCGCCGGATTCAATTAGTTTGAAAAGGATCCGCCGGATCACCCATTGGATCCGCCGGATTGGGCTCAAGGTTTGGGGAATCCGCCGGATTCACCCGAATCCGCCGGATTGGCACGGTTTGGAATGGATCCGTCGGATCAGTATGAGGATCCGCCGGATAGTTCATGGGTTTGGGCAGGATCCGCCGGATCACCCCTTGGATCCGCCGGATCATTCAAGTTCTGGGCAGGAATCCGCCGGATTCCCTTGAATCCGCCGGATTCAAAGGTCTGGTTCGACTCTGTTCGAGCAGAACACATTCAAACCCAGTTTTTAATCCGAATTCCGCATATTCTAACTTAGTACCAAGCTAATACATGTTATATAACATATTATAAACATGAAATAAAAAGGAAAACGAAACGATTTCTTACAATTTTTGAAAACGAAAACCGTGAGGTGGTGATGATGAAGAACACGATGATGATGATGATGAACAAGGATGGAGATGATGATGATCCAGATTATGATTATGATTGTTGTTGATGATGTTGTGTTGTTGTTGTTTGGGTTTGAACCGAGAGAAAAGAGAGCGAGAGATTTAGATTGAAAATGTGTGTGTGTTTTGCATTATTGGGGGTCGGTTGATATAACCGGCCTCCAATAATTGAGGTAAGTGGGTATTATCCGACCCGTGTTTGCGTACCCGATCGTTAAGTAGTGTAATATTTAAAAATGATAATTTTCTAAATATTATTTCGTATGTGTTAACAAGTGAAATATTTTATAAAAATACTTCCAGTGAGATATAAAAACATATCTTAGTTTAGTTCAAAATACTCGGATAGTTTTCTGTATCAAAAATGTATTTAAATTTCAAACGGAGTATATAATTATTATTCCTCATAATAATACTTTGTTTAAAAATGTTTTTCACCAAATCTTAATTTGGGTTTCTGCGTTCTACCATATTTGTGTATGTGTGTTTATTAAATAATTTTTTCGGATTATTTAATACTTTGTAATTAAAGTTCAAATTAGGACGGTAATTTGGGTCATTTTTGACCGGGTGTCACATTCTCCCCTTGTTAGGAGAATTTCGTCCCGAAATTTGTTCGTAGTATTTATCGTTGTATTCAAGTTGTAGTTCGCGTGTTATCTACATAAGTCTGACAACACCTATCTAGAGTTGTCTATCTCCCCTTGTTGAACTAGTGCCCTTCCGGCAACTAAGGAATTCGAAATCAATCTTCGAGATGTGTTGACTATTGTGCCTACATGATCAGTCCAGTCGATCACTAGGGAGTAGCTACAATGTGCACTAGTAGCCTAAAGTAATTCAGTAAATCCTTGAGGGTTTTGTCGGTAGGACAAAGTTAATCATTCAGCCAATTGCTTGAGTACAACTACTTTTGCACTAGTAGTCCACCTTAGACTCTATCAGTCTCATACAGAAACGAAGTGGTTTAGCACATTTCAGGTTTATGTGGGATGTTACCCAAAAATTTGTTTTACTCGGGACGTTACCCAGTATATAAAAGTCAATCTAACCGGCATGTTTTCCGGTATACAACAGCGTAGGATCTGTGATTCCTATACCTTTGTGCTAAAACTAGTTTCATATATAGAGACTATAGATCTAAATTGTTATTTTCCCCTAACTCTTTAGTGTACTTAGAATCTAGGGAAAACCTAACAAGTATCAAGTAGCAAGTAAAGTTTATCAAGTAAGTAGTATGAAAGCAGATAGGTTGCTAGCGAGTTACCATAATCGCATCCCTATTCAGCTTCTGGTATGTTTTGTTCCTATAACAGTAAGGAAATCATTGTGTACTGTGTAATTTTTGTTGACCATTCAAGGTTTGAGTTTTGTATCAAGTTGTGTACAGTAAGCAAGTTTGAACGGTTTTGAAGTTTTGAAATTTCTCTAAAACATTTCGTAAGAAACTTTGCAACATGTTTGTTAAAAGTACATTTGTCAGAAAATTTTGACAGTGAAAGTCGATTGAAACTTTGAAGTTTGACTAAAACTTTAGTTAATAAACAGTTTGGTTGAAATTCTTGTCAGCGACAAAATTTTTAAATCTCGTTTAACAAAATTTATTCAAAAATAGCATTCATGAAAAGTTTCGGGGTAAAAGCATGTGAAAATTGTTGAAAATGATTTTCCTATGGTTCGCCTAACAGTAAAACGGAGTACGTTGTAAACATAAATTTTTTTTTTTTTTTTTTTTTTTTTGACAGTAGCAGTTTAAAATAGAGTCCCGATCTTCTTATCAAAGGACGTTGAAATAAGTATGTTTGTTTGTGGTAGTGGTGTAGACAGTCTCAAATGTATCATCAAGTAAAGGCCTATTCCTACACCTCCAGTATATAATAGCCTAGTGAGTAGTATGTAGTCTATGCCTATGTATGTATATATACCAATATCCCATAATAGCCTAATCATCCTTGTATGTATCACCAATTCCATCGGTTTCATACTGTCTACCTGAAATAGTTCGCCAATTTCCTTATTCTATTTGTACTTAGAATCTAAGGAAACACATAAAGTTCTAAGCAGTGATAGAACCTATTCAAGTAAGTAGTACAGATGCAGTTTTAGTTATCCGGAAGTGAGCGTACCCGAGTTGAGTAGGTCAATAAGTCTAGGGTTCTGGTGATTACCTTCAGCATTGAGTACATAGAACCTGCCCTTAGCAGCGTTGTTGTTTTTGCCCTTCAGTTTTGGGCAATCTCTCTTAAAATGCCCGGTACCATTGCACTCATAGCAGGTTTTGGGTGCAGAGGTGTCGCTACCAGTGGTGGTTTCTTTACAATCCTTGGTCAGATGTCCAAACCGCTTGCATTTGGTGCAAGGACATAGAGCATCATGGTGAAGCTTGCACTTAGAGCAATAGGGCTTTCTTCCCTTATACTCTTTCTTGTCATCAGTTTCAGAGGTGTTGGCCTGAACAGTTGCAGGTTTCTTGTTAGCTTGGCTCTGACTTCCAGAGCTTCCATCAGCTTTCCTCTTGTTATCTCCCAAGCTGTTTCCAGTGTTTTTGTCCCCAGCGGTTCCTTGACGAACCATTTGTGCCATCAGCTTGTGTGCCATACGCACTGTACCATGAAATGTGGGAGAGTTTGATGAAGTAACCATTCCTTGAATTTGTGGAGGAAGTCCCCAAAGATAGCGCTCAATTTGCTTGGATTCTGTATCGACCATTGATGGGCACAGGTGTGCTAACTGATTGAATCTAGAAGAATAACCAGCAATGTCGTTGCCTTGAGTGGTGAGGCTCCAGAATTCTGCCTCAAGCTGTTGGATCTCATCCCTAGGACAATACTCATCCTTGAGCATTTTCTTCAGCTCATCCCAAGGAGTTTCCAGAGCAATGTCTTGGCCTATGGAGTCAGCATAAGTGTTCCACCATGTCAGAGCATCGTCCATGAAAGTGTAGGTGGAGAACTTGACCTTACAGTTCTCAGGGCAACTGCAGATGCGAAAGACTGCCTCTGTCTTCTCCATCCATCGCAACAACCCAATGGCACCTTCTGTGCCTTTGAAGCTCAAAGGATTGCAGTTAAGGAAGTCTTTGTAGGTGCAAGGTTTCACTACAGCGGTATTTGGTGGTG
This sequence comes from Helichrysum umbraculigerum, assembly GCA_949592205.1. Lineage (NCBI taxonomy): Eukaryota > Viridiplantae > Streptophyta > Magnoliopsida > Asterales > Asteraceae > Helichrysum > Helichrysum umbraculigerum. The sequence continues at coordinate 77,299,304 of CATIUR010000003.1, forward strand.
TTTCGGCACTTTCAGATCGTCATCGCTCGGCAAGTACTGCGTCAGCAACCAGTCGATCGACCTGAGCTTGAGTGAATTGGCGACGTGGAGGCATGTTCCTTTAATGAAGATAAGGGACATGTCAGAGTTTCGTATAAGAATATGATCATCGTAGTTGCATATATAACAGTAATATATCACAACACAAGTGACAATCAATCACGTAGAATAACAGTGATTGTAATCATCCAACTTGCGAGTTCAAATGATTACGAGGATTAAGGTTTTCAAAAGTGAAAGGGATATTACATCCGTACATGTATCAGTAGTTTTTGCGGAATGTGATAGAAAAGTAGAAAAGATTTGTACTTAGAGAAATACTGGATTCGAATGTTAAAACTGATGGGTGAGCGAAGGATGGTCCTATGATGACCAGTTGTGCAGAATAAGGTGTCGAAGTTCTTAATCTCTACCTAGGGTAAGTCTATTTCGAAGAGATGACCCTCTCTGTCAGGGCACATCCCGGTACTATTTTCCTGACTCGATCAACTTACCACAGGCCTATTTTAAAATGTGTTTGTACAGTGAGTGTGTTACCAAATATCGGAGGATCTTAATAAGCCTAATCATATAGGTGTAACCTATATATACTTATTATCCACCTAGTTGTGTCTAACACAGAACAAGTACAAGTCACGGTTCTCTCGTGGTCAGAGTCAACTAGTGTATTCCTGTTCAACATAACCCCTTTCAGATCTTACATCATCCTCATTTAATTGTACATAGTTGATCAGGCTATGTTAAATTAAACTCGTATGCTGAAATCCCTGAACCAGTTATATCTAATGAGGAATACTGCCTAACGGTCATAGTCTAGGCCCACTAAATGCAACCTAGTTCACTATAACCTTAGGCTCTGATACCAATCTGTCACACCCCCTAATTTATGATTTGCGGAAGCGACTGTTTTGGGGCGTGACTAATCAATAATCAAAACACTAAAGTACAAGCAAACGACTCTAAATGAGACGTTGTAGAAGTTGTTACATTAATACATAAGTTTTCAAAAGTAATACATCATTAATGAGTTCGCAACTTGTTTTGTTAGATTTTAAGTACATAATCATTATACAAAAGATAATGCAAGTAAAATCTTCATATGTGTAATTGCATGCGACTCGAGCTACTAAAGCATATCCTGCTGGGCCATCTGTACTGATCAACCCTACTGTTGCTGTGTACCTGAGAATGCATTACTAAAACAGGTCAACCAAAAGGTTGGTGAATCTCACAGGTTTATAGTAAGTAATAGTTTGAACACATCAGCTTGTAAAATCATTGAGTAAATATTGCACAGTCGCAATAGTTTCCGTATATATTGCCATGAGCACCATAGTCGAAGCTTAACAACCAGTGATTTTGCCCTCGTGAATGCTAATCCAGACATTCATATGTAACGAGTAAGAAACACCCATTTATACTGAATGTTCGGGGTAGTGCGTGCTACCCTGGGTGAGGATTGTCAGTCCTAATGGATCCATTTACTAGTACTCGCGCTTAAGACCATAACTGACGACTATGATTAAAGGGACTTCATTGGATTAAGTAATCTCATGCAATCGATATACCAGTAAATCAGTTTGTAATCAAGTGTGTAAGTACATGTATTCGAATAAAACAAGTAATGCATCTCCCCCAAAGTAAAACAGTAAAAAGGGGCCATGAGACTCACCTGTAGAGCCAGCAATCCTATTGTGCGTACGTATTCCAACAGAAATCTCCTAACTTCCTAAACACGCAAGATTATATGTTTGTAAGTGTACGCGTAATAATTCGTTTGTTTAGTTATTTATGTACAAGTGTTTGTTCATACGTTTAGAAGTAATTAAGTTTGTATTTTGTAAAAGTGTACAGCCCGTTGGTGACAGATTACAATTATATTTGAAAAATATAATTACAAATGTTTCAAGGAAATATACTTTGTAAAATTATATTTCGTATATTTTATCATTGTATTGTTTACAATTTGTATGGAGTTTGTACAAGTCGATACTTGGTTTATAAAACGAAAGTTTGTTTGACTGCGATTTGGATCCGCCGGATCCTTATAACAAGCCGCAGGATCAGTGGCCAAAGAGGGGAATCCGCCGGATTGGTTTGAATCCGCCGGATTCAATTAGTTTGAAAAGGATCCGCCGGATCACCCATTGGATCCGCCGGATTGGGCTCAAGGTTTGGGGAATCCGCCGGATTCACCCGAATCCGCCGGATTGGCACGGTTTGGAATGGATCCGCCGGATCAGTATGAGGATCCTCCGGATAGTTCATGGGTTTGGGCAGGATCCGCCGGATCACCCCTTGGATCCGCCGGATCATTCAAGTTCTGGGCAGGAATCCGCCGGATTCCCTTGAATCCGCCGGATTCAAAGGTCTGGTTCGACTCTGTTCGAGCAGAACACATTCAAACCCAGTTTTTAATCCGAATTCCGCATATTCTAACTTAGTACCAAGCTAATACATGTTATATAACATATTATAAACATGAAATAAAAAGGAAAACGAAACGATTTCTTACAATTTTTGAAAACGAAAACCGTGAGGTGGTGATGATGAAGAACACGATGATGATGATGATGAACAAGGATGGAGATGATGATGATCCAGATTATGATTATGATTGTTGTTGATGATGTTGTGTTGTTGTTGTTTGGGTTTGAACCGAGAGAAAAGAGAGCGAGAGATTTAGATTGAAAATGTGTGTGTGTTTTGCATTATTGGGGGTCGGTTGATATAACCGGCCTCCAATAATTGAGGTAAGTGGGTATTATCCGACCCGTGTTTGCGTACCCGATCGTTAAGTAGTGTAATATTTAAAAATGATAATTTTCTAAATATTATTTCGTATGTGTTAACAAGTGAAATATTTTATAAAAATACTTCCAGTGAGATATAAAAATATATCTTAGTTTAGTTCAAAATACTCGGATAGTTTTCTGTATCAAAAATGTATTTAAATTTCAAACGGAGTATATAATTATTATTCCTCATAATAATACTTTGTTTAAAAATGTTTTTCACCAAATCTTAATTTGGGTTTCTGCGTTCTACCATATTTGTGTATGTGTGTTTATTAAATAATTGTTTCGGATTATTTAATACTTTGTAATTAAAGTTCAAATTAGGACGGTAATTTGGGTCATTTTTGACCGGGTGTCACAAAATGGGAGAAGGTGAGTTTGATCAGTTAATCGTTTATTGATAGTTATTGGTAATGTAGTAAATCATTTAATTGATATATATTTTTTTAATTCAGGTACATGTGGCCAAGTATATGAATGTTGGGACAAGGAGAGGAAGGAAATGGTGTCGTAAAAATTGTTCGTAGCACTAAGAAATATGGAGAGACAACTTTGATAGAGATTGATGTGTTACAACAACTGGTGAGCATGATTTTAGTATAAGAAATCAGTCGTTATGTGTATGATAGTACATTTTTGATGAATCGCTCAACAAGTGTTTCATAAAAATTGTATGAATGCGAATGTGGTTTTTGTAGGTTTCGTTCGTTGTTGGTGGCTATTTCATGAATCTGATGGATATTTGTCAATGTTGATGCGTAGCATAATTAAGACAAATGACAGATGGCCTTAGTTTGTGAAAGTAATTAACTTTTGTATTCGTATCCTAGATTTTCATGCTGTACTGTTGGATATTAAAGATACGAGGTTGTGTAATCCGATAAATATTAAGGATACTTGGGAAGGGATGGTTTCAGTCACGGCATATATATTTTGGAAAAACAGGACTGAAAAAACCTTCGGGGAGAAGGTTGTACGTGGGGTTAGATTATTCCAAAAAGAACAATTGAGAAGCTTCGACGGGATAAAAGTAAGACTGAAATCAAAAGAGTCGAAGTGGAAAGAATGGGTAATTGCCCCAAAATCAGCGGCGGTTGCAGGAGGGAAGTAAAATGGGTCGCATAACAGTTTTTTGTCGAGTTGAAATCAGATAGAATGATGTTGTGGTTGCTGCTGTAAGTGGATGACTTGCAGTGAATGAGAGGTTGTACATGGAGTACTGGAAAAGTTCAAATATGTGATTGTAAAATGTGTATGTATGTGATATGCCAGAAAAAGTATATAGTGATAGGAGTTGTAATTGAGGCTCTAGATAAGTTGGGTGTGGCTGTAAATGTGTATTTGCAACTATGGGTGTAACTATGTTTTAGTAATAATATAATTTGCTTTCTCTTGAAAAATTAAGGCGATCATTATGCTTTTAAGAAAAGTTGTTGAGGATCTGTGTTTTGTTGTGTATTGTGTTCCCCTTGGTATAATTTGACATGCTTTATCGAAAGTTTAGAAAAACTTAATTACCTCTATTTTGACATGAATTAAAGTAAAAATAATACGACAACCTTTTAAAAGTTTTGGTAATCATTAAATTGATTCACATGTACAAATGGAATTTAAAGAGTTTAATACATGAATTTTATGTTATAATTGGAAAGTTTTGTTCTATTGAATGAAGTTTAACTTTACAAACAAGTTACATATAAACTTATTTTACCCAAAAAAATATATCAAAATATATATAATTGATCATTTATCAAACCCGTGTTATCACGGGTCATAAAACTAGTATTGTATATTTTTAAGAAAATGCAAGCTCAACAATAATAAGAATAATTATAAAGAAGTGTTTATAATATAATAATTTACATATCCTTGTCCTTATTATTTATATATTTATATATAAAAAGAACATGATCATTTCAAATTAGCTCATAACTTGACACATATAAATCTTATATAGTGACATGTGAAAAGCATTAAAGAAACTAATAATCTTTAATTTAATTTTATTATGCTTAATAAAATCATTATACTATAATGCTTATAACATATTTTTCTTTAATAACACATTACAAATCTTAATTAATTGTATTTAAAGGTATTAGTTTATTTAATTTGATCATTTGATAACACATTCAAAAAGTTCATTCCCATTTCAGTGTGACATATGTTCTTAAATATTTAAATTTTTAATCTTAATTTTTATATGTAAATCTTAATTTACATATGTCATAATCTTAATTTTAATATTAACATGGATATATCAAACCTTTCAACTCTTTGCTAATAAAAAAACTAATGGTAATAAATAAAATTATCTTTATCTTCATTTTAATTTAGCTAAATTCACATTTTGTAAATTTATACATCTTAAAATAATTTTTAAAATTTCTATGTTATTATTAATAGTATTATATCTTATTTCTTATTATTTTTATCTCATATATCTATACAATGTCAGGTACATGTGGAAATTATTTATAACTTCTTAATATATTTTAAACTACTCCGTATTTTATTTTCCAATTATGGTGGATGCTTCAAAATTTGATACATATAAACATTTGTTATGTATTCGTAGACCAAAAAATTAGCATTCCAATTTCAATTTATGAAAAATTAATTACTTTTCATTCATCAACATTCAACATATATCATATATGTTTCTCATATATGCTTTGTCATTACGCACTAATTTTCTTTTAAATATTTCACTTCCTTCTTTACTTCAAAATCTCTATTTGTTATTGTTATGACGTCACAAATCAAAATAAAACTCAACTCTAACTTACTCCTACTAAATTTGTAAGAATGTTTTTTCATCATATGAGCTGTAATAGACTAATAGTACTTCCCCATCAACATGTTCAATGTTGAATAATGTTTTAAAGATCTTACAATGATAAGCCATAACCAAATATAAATTTTATTCAAATTGAAAATAATTTTTTTTTCTAAGGGTATTCCCGTTTTTAACAAGCTCCCCCAGGTTGGCCAAGCTTTTGCTTGTGATGTAGGCAGCCTAACCGTTGCCGTGACCGTTTCCGAACCTTCCCGTGGCAACCACAAGATTTTTTTGCTTCTAGTGAGGTTTGAACCTGAGACCTCTTGTGAGGATAACAGGACGCCAACCACTAGGCTATCTTGTGATGGTTTCAAATTGAAAATAATAGAACTGTTAAATCAATGCATTATTATTTATTATAGTTAATATTACGGTCAAACGTATTTATGGGCGTGTTGTGCATTAGAATAGTAGAGGTAAATAAAACTCACTTTATATATTGGCAAGCAGTTTCACTTTCTATATCTATATTTCTATATATATGAGTTGTTAAAATTATACAAATAACTTAGAATACATAAAAATTTATTTTCATTTTTAGTCAGTACCAACTTTGATGATATACATATAACATTGTAAGAAGTAACACTACTTTGATGATATACATATAACATTGTAAAAAGTAACACTACTATTTTTAAGAGTGGGCCGTGCAATGCACAACATGAAAATTTGACTAGTATACATACACATACATATGGGGCTTTAAAAAATGTGAGGCCTAAAGCGGTAGCTTACTAGTCTTACCCTTAAGTCACCGTTATCTCGGAGAACAAGATAAAAACATGTAGAAACGGAGACAAAGATTAAGGCATGTACAAAATACTTCAATAGTTAAGTTGGTAAGAAGTCTTTACTTTACAATAAATTATATTACAAACTGACAATAATTAAATAGTGACCTACACCAAGGACTAAGGTAGGTGTTATCACACGCAACTAATTTAATTTTCTTTTAGGGTCCGGCATCGACTTGAGCATAAAATGCTGGATAAAGGAATACAATTCACACTTAGATAAACAGAGAGTCAGAAAGAAACTTTTGATGCAACATCCTTGGAAAGTGATCACTGGAAACTCCCATAGAGGTATTATAACTAGGCCTAACATATCATTTGCAGTCCATGCGTTAAGTCAATTTATGGACTCACCAATGCAGTCTCATTTGAGACATGCTGTAAGTGTGTCTTATATTCGATTATTTTTTCGATTGTGTACATCATAAATAAGTATGATCTTGATACAGAATAGTTCAAGGTTGTGCTTTAGTGATATATAGCTAGTGCATGTGTGTTCGGTGAAATGAGCATATGGTTTGGGTTATAAAACTGTTTTGTTTTGGTAACTAATCGCTTGTGGTTTCCGGTGTTGGTTATATATCTTTGTAGTTTTGTTCGGTAATATCAAATGGTTCTGTCATTAATGTACTCTCAATTAATTCTATTCATTTGTTCCATGATACTATCTTATTATCACATAATTTTAGAAGAATGTCTTAGTGTAGATGAAAGGGGTTAGTATCTGTTAATGCATCTAACTTGTACCTGATATCTATTGTGTGTATCCAACTTAGATTAGCTATTTTTAAAGTATCAAACTTTCAAAAAGTGCGTTTTAGTGTATTCTGGTGACGTTTAGATGATGTGTCAAACTCTCCGGATGCCACGTGACACCTTAAACGATCGACACATCAGCAAAATACATTAAAACACTCTTTGAAGCATTAAAAATAGCAAATGTAAGTAGGGTATACACAATAGACATTGGACATAAGTTTAGTGCATTCCCAGAAACTAACCCCTAGATGAAATACCCACACTTACCGAACATATCACCAGAAATGCACTTGACAATAAATGTACGTCGTTGGTTGTCTGTCCAAACCCAACCGAGCTTCTTCTCTATGGGAACATCATACAAATACCATGCCATGTCATGATTTCCATACTGAGTACTAGCTGACAATGGGTTCCATGCTTTATCGGGAGATAGGCTAAATAGGGTTTTGTGATTTTTCATTATTACCTCAAGCATTTTTACACTTCCTTTTACAACCACAATGTGGTAGGCATAGTCGCCAGCATCATTCTCAATTTCCAAGTCTGTAATTTTCATCCTACTTACAAGGTTTTTCACGAAATTTTCTGCTGCCTTGGTAGGTTCTGCTGATACTGCGATATGAAGTGGTGTATCGCCATCTTGACTTATAGCAAATCGTACCAACTCCGGGCGTTTGTCAAAGATGACCTTTGCCGCTTCCCAATCTCCGGTAATTGCTGCTACGTACAATGGAACACAAGTCTCCATGTATGTTTCTCTATTTCCTTCAAAATAATCAGAAAAACATACTCGTTAGACTTTATCTATTTAAAGATATGTTTTAATATAAATGAGTGTCATTTTCAAATTGAAAAAATAAAAGGACTCAGGTGTTAAATGTTTCATCCGTTCCATTTCAAGTGTCTTGGTTACTATATTATTATTGGGTTGTCTTAAATAAGTGTTCACTTTTAGGTAATAATGTGACACCCGTCAAATTAGGACTAGAAATTAGTGCCTAATCAAATTTTAATACATGTAATTAGTTCTGTGTTAGGCTAATTAGTGTATCAATTTTATATATTATTGAATATATACAAGTATACGATTTGATTAAATCGTACGAGTTTCAAATCGAATGTAATTCGGTTCCGGTTAATACGGACGTTGGTGAACAATTTAATTAAATATTATAAACATTATTTAATAACACAATTATATCCAAAAATATTATTTTTATAATATTTAGTATCCATTTCGAATCATACAATAAATGGTTACGCGATTAAAATAATAAACGCGCAAACAAACAAAACCAGTTAACGTTATATTTTATAACGCAATTATTAAGTATTTAGTAAAATACTTTGACAAAAATATTCGTATTTTAAAAACGTATAAAATAATTAATTAAACGTTTTAAACGATCGGGAAAATGAACACCGCACGGGGCACGAACGCAGGAAATTAAATTGGTGAAGCCCACACAGTGGACCCCACCGAAAATCTGCCCAAAATGGGGGATTCCCTCCCCATTTCCTCCATAATCACCATCATCACCTATCTCCTTCTTTCTTTTTCTCTCTAAATTACAAACCCACACCACCTCACAAATCATCAAAATAAACCTACAAATCGTCATCAAATCATCAAGATTTTTACAAAAACGGAACCACCACGCTACGATCTACAATCCTATCTTTTCGGATTTTCAATCCGACACCGCGTAAGTTTCCGACAAATTCCCGAAACTTCTCGTTTTAGCTTATTTTTACATGTTTACGGGTTATTTGGGTTATATATGTCCATTACAAAAGGTAAAACACGATTTTATAGCTTAAAAATGGGTTAGATTTGAGTTTTGAGTCGAAAAATATCGACAGTCGCTGGGTTCTGTTTTGGTGTTCATCTTTGCGACACAAGCCTTGTGTCGCAGGTTGTGTCGCATAAAACCCCTTGTGTCGTATTTTGTGTCGTAAAAACCTTGTTGTGTCGGACCGTTTGCGACACAATGTTATGTCGCACCTTATGTCGCAAATCCCATGCGACACAATCACTATGTCGCTGTTGAATCAGCATCGTACGCTTATGCGGCACAATCCTTGTGTCGCTAAGCCCTTGTGTCGTACTTCTATGCGACATAACCCTTGTGTCGCATGACAACTTATTGTGTCGCATATTGTGTCGCATAAAACAGAATAGTTACAACTTTTTACTAAGTGTCGAGATCTAAATTTTATCACTTGATTTCACCCAAATTCGAGTCCAGATGCATTTTTCACCAAAGCAATTTAATAGAAATAAAAATTTTTCGAGCTGACCTGGCATCTCGACCCCAGCCAGGGGCCAGCCCCTTGGACCCCGCCAGGGGTTGCCACCCCTGGAACCCCGCTAACCAGGGGCGCTGCCCCCGGACCCCCGTGCTTAGATTCCGTAAGCACATTTCTCACCAAGTGTCAAACTTATACAACTTCAAAATGCTTATGCGTTACAACTTTACAAACATAATGGAATTTGCCTTTCAAGTATAGTGCTTCAAAATCAATGTGATAATATCAAAACTATTATTTCAATTAATCACCAACGGGCCGTACACGTTTTCAAACATACAATTCAATCAACCAAATCTTAGTAATTTGGACAAGTCAATCAACCAAATCGGGGTAATTTGGACACACAACTACAAAGGTAGTCTTTCGAGATGCCTAAACAATTAATAACCATCGCGTGTCGTTGACACCTTCAGGTTACAAGTCTTCGGACCACACTTCAAGGCAAATCAATTCAAGTTATTAATTCAAACTTTCAAGACTCAGGTGAGTCTCATGGCCCCTATTTTATTGCTTTTCAATCAGGGGTGTGATATTATTGCTCGTTTTGTTTTACAAGTTGAACGCAAGTACAAATCAAATCAAATACTACATGAGTTTCAAGCTAATCAATTTAAAGCCCTCCATAGCATAGTCTGGTAATACGTAGTAGCGTGAATGTTAGTATATGATATCATATAGGATTGACAATCCTCATCCGGGTTAGCACGCACTAACTGGTCAAACGGACGTATTAGCATTTGGGAAGACGAGTGTGGATTAGGCACTCGTAGGAGGCATTTCAAGTTAGGTTTCCTTAAGTGGGCCTGACAACTCAAGTTAAGCTCAGACTATGTGCTCATGGATGTATAACTTTTATTTTGCTTAATTGCTTTATAAATTCAATTATAAATCTTGCGGTTCATAAAAACATATGTGTTGACATACAAACCTGTGAGCTCACCAGCGTTTCGCTGACCAATTTTAGCATGTATCACAGGTGACCAGCAGTAGGTTGGACTGCTCATGTAAGGATCAATTAGCTCGAGTCATCATGCAAACAATCAGAGATTTAGCTGCATTATTATATTTTGTATAGATTAATTATGTACTTAAATCTCTCAATTTCAAGCTGAGCTAATGTAATCAATATTTTTGATGTAAACTTTTGTTTTATCAATACAAGTCCAAAACGACGCATATAGTGGTCGTTCATTATATATCTTTGTGCTGTGATTATTGATTCGTAACACCCAAAACGTGCTTCCGCTAAACAATAAATTTGGGGGTGTTACAGATTGGTATCAGAGCCTAAGGTTATAGTGAACTAGGTTGCATTTAGTGGACCTAGACTATGACCGTTAGGCAGTATTTCCTCATTATGCATGACTGGTTCAGAAATTACAGCATACGACTTTAATTTAACATAGCCTGATCAACTATGTACAATTAAGGAAAGATGATGTAAGGTCTGAAACGATCATGTTGAACAGGAATACACTAGTTGACTCTGACCTCGAGAGAACCGAGACTCAAACAAGTCTGTGCTAGACACCCAATAGGCTGTTATGTGATACTAAGTATACATAGATAGGCCTCGTTACAATCTTAGGCTATATTATATAAGTTATTATATGGATATAGGCATCATTCTTCCTAACGCTTTGTCTCAGAATGGCAAACACACCACCAAGTTCATCACGCTCTTATCCACATGAATCACGAAACTCAAGGGTAGCTAGGAGGGACACCAGGTTGCCTCGAGCTAGCCCATATCCAACTCACCCCACTCTACCGGGCTTAACCGCTAGAGTACATCACCACGAACAACGACTTAACGCTATGGATATCGAACTCCAAGAAACTCGTGAAATCTGGAGACTCACAGCTATGGAACGAATCGAACAAGTCTCCGAAAATCAAGTGGAAGAAACAATCGAAACCATGGAGGTTGTCCACAACCAAGTGATTGGCAACCGAAATGAAATTTCTGTTTTACAAACAAGGCTGCATCAGTGCGAGACACGTCTAAGGGAAACCGAAGACGCCCTCCGAACTGCCAACAGACTTGCAGAGTCTGTGAATCATCTCACTGCACTGCTGCCACAACTCAACTTACGTCAGAATTAGCTTAGGCTGAATCTGTACCCTAATATGCTTTTGTAGGACCTATGTAATTCAACCGGATATAACAATTCCCGGTACTTTTGTAAAACATCTAATCCTGTAACTTTTAGAACTCGTAATTTGGAATTGTTTATCACCTTTTGAACTCGTAATATCAATTGACAATTCCCCTCGATTATTCTATATTAGTGATTTTACATTGTGATGTCGTATGTTACCGCTTTTACATATACGCATCTATTGTAATTTTCATTCTGGTACAATTTCTTATGTACCTTTTGTTTCTTTCTTTCTTGAAGAATCATGCCGCCCAAGAAGAAAAGTTACAGTGATGCGGAAATCAATGCTATCGTTTCTCGAGCTGTGGCCGATGCCTTGGCTGCTCGGGACTCGCCTCGAAACTCCCGAAATACTGGTGAAGCTCCCAGTAATACCCATGTCATCAAGCCTTGTTCTTACAAGGATTTTCTCAGCTGCAAACCACTCTACTTCAAGGGTACGGAAGGTGCCATTAGGCTGATCCGTTGGATAGAACTGGGACAAAGGTAGTAAAAAATTTCAATTGAATGTTAACATTTATTTAAAATATTTCCAACAAAGTGCAACCACATACACTTTTTTAGTTAAGCGTCCTCAAATGTAATTAACTATTACAGATAATTGATGGCATCAAACTTCCAAAACTTTTGTTATGTATATTCAACTTTCGATTATTACTATCTTAAATCTTATCTAATCTAAATATTAATAAAAGAAAACTTCTTCTAAAAAATCTAAGCGTAAAATTGAACCTTATTAACCAATCAAAACTCTCAATTTCACCCCACCCTCAATTAACCAATGGAATGCCTTCGTTCACCTAAAAAATCTAAACTAAAATAACATTAATTAATTTATTTAATCAAACCATAATAATAAAACCTTAAATAATTAAAAATCTACGGAGCATCTATTTGTTCCTAAAAAATCTATTTGAAAGGATAATATTTCATTTAATATTATCTTCTAAAAATCTATTTGAAAGAATGCAAAAAATAAAAATTAAAAATATATCGAGAGGAAAAAAGTCAAACGTAAATTGTAAAAAAAGTGATGCTATAATATATCTCAAATTTAAAAACAGGTATTTGATAAAAATCTGGATGAGTAGCATAGCACATTCAATTCAGATCTGTCTTTTATAATTTGTTTTAAGCTAGAGAAACTTTGATTATTATCTATGCAATTATATACAAGGTCAAAATAATCGCTGTAAAAATTTGGTTTATTGTTGAAATTATTGGATTTCTCCTTAGCGTTTGGTTAAACTACAAGGTGAAAATAATCGTTTTAAAATTTTGGTTTATTGTTGGGATTATTCTATTTCTCCTTAGCGTTTGGTTAGGCTACAAGGTGAAAATAAGCACTGTAAAAATTTGGTTTATTGTTGGGATTATTGGATTTCTCCTTAGCAATATGTATATGTATACAAACTATAGGATATACATCAGACAATCAAGGTATATTCATGGGTTTGAATCTACATGAGTTTGAATCTACATTAAACAGCCTCTATATCAATAAATGAAAACCTCTGTTAGTGAACTTTGTTCAAAAATTAAACCCTTTTCTTGTGTCGAAATAATAAAAATTCTTTATACTGTTCGTCAAACATTCCTAGTATGAGTTTTTATTTTTTACAGACGTATCAGAACGTTTTTTAGAGTTATTACGTAATTTAATTTTTTTTTTAGAGTTATTACGTAATTTAATTTTTAATAAATAATTTAAATTTAAATAATTAAAATAGAATTATTAATAGAATAGAATTATTAATTTTTAATTACATATACTATATATAAGGGGAAATTTGTTATCAAGTCAAAAATCCAAAAAAATGAGGGTACTCGAACCCCGACTATTAAATAACTTTGAATCTTACGGATCGTTTATTGACTTATAAATAGAGAAAAACTTCCCTATCCTCAATTCTGCTTAAAATCAATCCTTACTTACCAATCAAATCTCTTAATTTTACCCAACCTACAATTAACCAATCAAATCTCTTTAACTTACTAAAAATTCTAATTAGATAAAAAATTTAAAACAAATCACGGCAATGTAAGTTTATATATGCAATATTATTTTAAATAAATCTTATAATTATCAAGTATGGATTAAATTAATAATAATAATAAATGAAGCAATTTAAATTTATGCAATATTTGTTTATTAAAACTTATTATTATAATAATCAAGAATGGAGTATATTTAATGGTAAAATAAATAAAAAAATTTAGTTAATTAAATGAAACTTTATCTTTTTTCCCTACGTATAAAATCAACTTTTGAATTAACTTTAAATGTGACATCTTACGATGAGATTTATATTAACCAATAATCATCAATTAATTATAAAGACAAAAAAATAGATAAATTGTATCTATCGTTGATCACAAAGTAATTCACGAGTTTATTTATGTAAAAGGTGACTTACCTGAAAGCATCCCCAACTAATATTCATTATAATAAATCTACCATTCATCACACAATTTGTTTGATGTTGGCATCCTTAAACTTCACGGGTCGCCTAATTCTCCATGTGTGTTGGCGATTCTTACATGCGCAGCTAATTCCCTGAAAAACATAGTAAAAGTCAACAACTAGGTTGAGTGAATTCACAGGTTTCATGTTTGCAATAGTTGTACCAAGTTTGTAAGCACAGTTGTTATCCAAATACGTACACAAATAGTATTGTCATAATAGTCGAGAATACGTTTAGTGGAATGTAATCCAAATACAAGTTTAGTGGGTTGTTCGCCCAAAGTTTAGTTTACGTGGGATGTTACCCAAAAAAGATACGTGGGATGTTACCCTAAACGTCAGTTTAAAAACACGTGCTGGTCGTTCTCCAGCGTTTTGCAAATAGTACCGGTCGTTCTCCGGCCAAATACGCACGGGTCGTTCTCCCGTTCAAATAAAACAGTTTAATACGCACGGGTCGTTCTCCCGTCCAAACACTGCTGGTCGTTCTCCAGCGAAACACAGTACCGGTCGTTCTCCGGTCAATACGCATGGGTCGTTCTCCCATCCAAAGGCGCACGGGTCGTTCTCCCGTCCAGTGGCCAGTCGTTCTCTGGCACTAAAATACGTTGCTGGTCGTTCTCCAGCGTTTTCATAAAAGTACCGGTCGTTCTCCGGTATACCAAACAAGTTTAAAGGTTTATAGTCGTTTGCAAAACAGTTTACCGGTCGTTCCCCGGTCTAGTTAAAACAGTTTGTCAAATAAGTTATCCCATTTGTTCAGTGTGTCAATATGAAAATGTTATTTCATAAACACCAGTTTGTTCAATAGTTTAACAGTTCAAAGTACTCTAATTGTTCGAGTAAACAAGTATGATAAACAATCATATAAGTAAAAGCAGTTATGGCAATAAGTAAAACAGTTGACTATGTTTTCCACCCCTGTTCAAAAGCAGTTAAATCAGTAAAAGTAGGGGCTGTGAACTCACCTGTTGAGTTAAGTAGTTGTGCGAGTGCTAGCAAACCTAAGCCCAAGTACAGTCCGAGATCTCCTAACGTCCTAAACGTACGAGATTTAATAAGTATGTGGATGTCTAAGTTAATCATCCATGCTAGTGTTTGTACAACCAAGTTTTATTCAAAGTGTTTGTTAAACATTTACGTTTGTATTTCGTTGTTGGTGAAAATGTATACGACTCGTTGGTGATAGTTTGAAATCATAATTTCAATAAAATAGCTTGTCTGTAAAGTTTGTAAAGTTCACATATGGCATTGTATGTAAGTATTCGTTATCGGTTAAGTTCGACACTTAGTGTAAAAATAGTTTGTAAAGTTTCTGTTTTCTGCGACACAATATGCGACACAATGGTTGTGTCGCATGGTACGACACAATTCTGCGACACAAGGGTTGTGTCGCAGAGATTCGAGGTGCTGAGTCAACAGCGACATAAAGCGTTGTGTCGTATGGGTTTTGCGACATAAGGTGCGACATAATCGTTGTGTCGTATGGATACGACATAAAATGGTTTGGTACGACACAATCGTTGTGTCGTATGGTTTTTGCGACACAGTATGCGACACAATCGTTGTGTCGCATAGATGAACACCAGCCCAGAAACTTAGGCTGTCGCGATTTTTCCGATTGAAAACCCAAACCAAACGTATTTTTAAGCTATAAAATCGTGTTTTCTTTGTTGTATGGGTTAATACTAAGTATATTAAACACTAATATGAAAGAAAACTTCGAAATCTAAAGATTTGCGGGATTTGTCGGAAACTTACGAGTGGCGGATTTGAAATCCGAAAAGGTAGAAAGATAGATCGTGTTGCCGTGATCGTTTTCCTCTATTTTGTTTGATGATTCGGCGCGTTTTTGGTGTAGTTTTGGTGAAATTAGTGTGGTTTTTGGTTAAGTTTAGAGAGAGAGAAAGATGAGAGAAAAGAGAGTGTAGAGAGAGAAATGAAAGAGTGAAAATGAGAGAAAAGGAGGTGGAAGGTGGGTTTTGTTCCACTTTTCATCTCCTGCGTTTTCGTCCCGTGTTTGTTTACCCGATCGTTAAATGTTACATTATTTTAACTGATATATTTTTAATTACATATTTCATTATATTTTTAATTAGGATCTTTTATGAAACCAAATTAATTAATTTTATAAATTTCAAACTTTGTTTCATCTTAATTATACAAGTTAACGTTTTGCGTTATAAAATGATATGTAAATATTATCGACATAATATTTAATTGTTTACGACGTTATTTAATAATTTCGTTTTATTAAATAATTTTGTTCACCAACAGTCGTATATTTTTGGTCGCGTTTGTTCAAATCGTTTCGTATGTAATTATATCCAATTACAAATAAGTAATACTACGCGTATTATCTAGTTGGGCTTTGCTAGACTTACCTCTAAAACGTGTTGTGAATTCACTCAAGTAGGGAATTAGCCTAATAATGCAAATGTTTAGCGTTAATAATTGTGTTTAAATTTTCGGGGTGTTACATTCTCCCCATGTTAGAGAAATCTCGTCCCGAGATTTAAAATCAAGTCGGATCGCTCGCGACGTGTGTTCTCCGAATAAGTCACGTCGTCAATAATAATACCAATTTGCGTGGCGCTCAATTGTTGCCAGAAAAGTTTTAACGAGTTAGTATACTCGCGGTATAGTTTAAATAGTTATGCGTTCGATAATGGTCGAAGTTTACCAAGCGTTATGTTCGAATAGACATTCGAATGACAGAAATGTTAAATCGTAGCAACAGCTGTTAAGACATACCGTGCTAGCCGAGGTCCGCAACCGTTTCCGGTGCACGGAGGATGTATGCGCGGCCACGAGCCGGTGGGATGGTTGCGATGCGGTTGTTGTTGTTCTGATTGTTGTTCCCGGGGTTGTTCTGGTTGTTGTTCAGTCGTGCACATTGATTTCGAAAGTGTCCGGATTCACCGCACTCGAAGCACGCATTTGTTCGAGGAAGAGGGTTGGTTTTACAGTTTTGGGCCAAATGACCCCAGTTTCTGCAGTCTTGACAGAAGGCGCATTCACCTGTGTGGTGCTTCCCGCACTTATCACATTTCGGTTTGTTGCCAAGATAGGTTTTGGGTCCAGGGTTGGTGATTGCGGCGTAAGCTCGGGCGTTTCCCGGGTTCCTATTTTGTTGACCCTGGCGGTCATTGCCCTCATTGTTTCATTTGCGTTTGTGGGTTCCAGAGTCGCCCGCATCAGTACGGGTAAGTTCAGCTTTCCCCGAGGTAGCTTTCAAAGTGCCGATCAGAATGGCGTCGTCGGTTAAGCTTTGAGCCAGGTCCACTGCGCTCCTAAAGGTAGCTGGTTTGGAGGACATAACCATGCCTTGGATCTGTGGGGCTAAGCCCTTGTTGTAACGCTCGATGCGTTTGCTCTCGGGGGTCACCATGTGGGGTACCAGGCGTGCCAGTTCTTGAAACCTTGTAGTGTACCCGGTAATGTCAGCGCCGATCACTTGAATGTTCCAAAGCTCGGTTTCAAGTTTCTGCATCTCGTTGGGAGGGCAAAATTCCTCCATCAGCATCTGTTTCAGAGTTCCCCAGGTCATGGAGTAAGCAGCTGGGCGTCTAATAATCTGGACCTGAGCGTTCCACCAGGTCAACGCTTTGTCAGCTAAGGTACACGTGGCGTACTTCACGATTTTGTCGGTAGCGCAGTCGCTGATATCGATCACCGATTCCATTTTCTCAATCCAGTGGACCAGGCCGATGGCCCCTTCGGTCCCGATGAAGGTGCTGGGTTTACAAGACTGGAAGGTTTTGTATGAACACCCCTGTTGGGTATTTGCCAGGGTTTCGCTATTGACAGGTGTGGCTCCACTGTTGTTTACCACATTTTCTCGGTTGCGGCTGGCCTCATATTGAGCGATTGCCTCGGCCACGCGTCGCTCGATGATTTGCTCGGTGGTTTCGATGACAGGAGGTGTATTTGTTTGGCGACTGTTGCGGGTCTTTCTTGGTTTAGGTGGCATCTGAGGTTCTGCGATGAAAGAAATGCAGAAGTCAATGCCAATGAAAGGAATGTGAAGAAGAAGTTTCACATATTTTAGTTATCGAAAGTTTTTAAGAAGTTTTAGCGAGATCCCCATCACGTATCTCACGACTACGAAACGCCCATATGTACTTAGTATAATATAATCACGTTGGCCAGGCGTCATTATATGATGCTAAATACATACTTCCTTTCATCAATCGTTTAATACGGTCATTTTCAATGATAGCAGAATGAATCGAACGGAGTACAGTTCAAATAATAGTTTGCGCGTATCGACGTGTCGAAATGATGGTTTGTATGTATGCAAATGTGTGTATGCATGAGCGTTCTAGCCAAGGCTATAGTCTAGGTCTCTAGGTCTCTAAGTCACCTAAAGTTTCCTAGTTCGCTATAACCAATGGCTCTGATACCAATCTGTAACACCCCCAAATTCGTCTGTTTTACTTAGCGGAAGCATTTAGTTAAGTATGGGGAGTGCCACAATATACGGTACATGCATACGTATCAGAGCATATGATTACAACAGAACATAATATAATAAGATGTCAAAAGTATTAATTACAAAGTTTGCGATTCATCGAATCGTATAAGTTAAAAGTAATAAGTTTACAAAAGTGGATTTCTGGAATATGACTAAAACAGTTTCAGTTATACTAGAGAAATCCGTATGTTTCCAAAAAGTTGGCATCCTTAAACTTCACGGGTCGCCTAATTCTCCATGTGTGTTGGCGATTCTTACATGCGCAGCTAATTCCCTGAAAAACATAGTAAAAGTCAACAACTAGGTTGAGTGAATTCACAGGTTTCATGTTTGCAATAGTTGTACCAAGTTTGTAAGCACAGTTGTTATCCAAATACGTACACAAATAGTATTGCCATAATAGTCGAGAATACGTTTAGTGGAATGTAATCCAAATACAAGTTTAGTGGGTTGTTCGCCCAAAGTTTAGTTTACGTGGGATGTTACCCAAAAAAGATACGTGGGATGTTACCCTAAACGTCAGTTTAAAAACACGTGCTGGTCGTTCTCCAGCGTTTTGCAAATAGTACCGGTCGTTCTCCGGCCAAATACGCACGGGTCGTTCTCCCGTTCAAATAAAACAGTTTAATACGCACGGGTCGTTCTCCCGTCCAAACACTGCTGGTCGTTCTCCAGCGAAACACAGTACCGGTCGTTCTCCGGTCAATACGCATGGGTCGTTCTCCCATCCAAAGGCGCACGGGTCGTTCTCCCGTCCAGTGGCCAGTCGTTCTCTGGCACTAAAATACGTTGCTGGTCGTTCTCCAGCGTTTTCATAAAAGTACCGGTCGTTCTCCGGTATACCAAACAAGTTTAAAGGTTTATAGTCGTTTGCAAAACAGTTTACCGGTCGTTCCCCGGTCTAGTTAAAACAGTTTGTCAAATAAGTTATCCCATTTGTTCAGTGTGTCAATATGAAAATGTTATTTCATAAACACCAGTTTGTTCAATAGTTTAACAGTTCAAAGTACTCTAATTGTTCGAGTAAACAAGTATGATAAACAATCATATAAGTAAAAGCAGTTATGGCAATAAGTAAAACAGTTGACTATGTTTTCCACCCCTGTTCAAAAGCAGTTAAATCAGTAAAAGTAGGGGCTGTGAACTCACATGTTGAGTTAAGTAGTTGTGCGAGTGCTAGCAAACCTAAGCCCAAGTACAGTCCGAGATCTCCTAACGTCCTAAACGTACGAGATTTAATAAGTATGTGGATGTCTAAGTTAATCATCCATGCTAGTGTTTGTACAACCAAGTTTTGTCCAAAGTGTTTGTTAAACGTTTACGTTTGTATTTCGTTGTTGGTGAAAATGTATACGACTCGTTGGTGATAGTTTGAAATCATAATTTCAATAAAATAGCTTGTCTGTAAAGTTTGTAAAGTTCACATATGGCATTGTATGTAAGTATTCGTTATCGGTTAAGTTCGACACTTAGTGTAAAAATAGTTTGTAAAGTTTCTGTTTTCTGCGACACAATATGCGACACAATGGTTGTGTCGCATGGTACGACACAATTCTGCGACACAAGGGTTGTGTCGCAGAGATTCGAGGTGCTGAGTCAACAGCGACATAAAGCGTTGTGTCGTATGGGTTTTGCGACATAAGGTGCGACATAATCGTTGTGTCGTATGGATACGACATAAAATGGTTTGGTACGATACAATCGTTGTGTCGTATGGTTTCTGCGACACAGTATGCGACACAATCGTTGTGTCGCATAGATGAACACCAGCCCAGAAACTTAGGCTGTCGCGATTTTTCCGATTGAAAACCCAAACCAAACGTATTTTTAAGCTATAAAATCGTGTTTTCTTTGTTGTATGGGTTAATACTAAGTATATTAAACACTAATATGAAAGAAAACTTCGAAATCTAAAGATTTGCGGGATTTGTCGGAAACTTACGAGTGGCGGATTTGAAATCCGAAAAGGTAGAAAGATAGATCGTGTTGCCGTGATCGTTTTCCTCTATTTTGTTTGATGATTCGGCGCGTTTTTGGTGTAGTTTTGGTGAAATTAGTGTGGTTTTTGGTTAAGTTTAGAGAGAGAGAAAGATGAGAGAAAAGAGAGTGCAGAGAGAGAAATGAAAGAGTGAAAATGAGAGAAAAGGAGGTGGAAGGTGGGTTTTGTTCCACTTTTCATCTCCTGCGTTTTCGTCCCGTGTTTGTTTACCCGATCGTTAAATATTACATTATTTTAACTGATATATTTTTAATTACATATTTCATTATATTTTTAATTAGGATCTTTTATGAAACCAAATTAATTAATTTTATAAATTTCAAACTTTGTTTCATCTTAATTATACAAGTT
The DNA here is from genome assembly GCA_949592205.1 of Helichrysum umbraculigerum. NCBI lineage: Eukaryota > Viridiplantae > Streptophyta > Magnoliopsida > Asterales > Asteraceae > Helichrysum > Helichrysum umbraculigerum. Next base: position 77,320,308 of record CATIUR010000003.1, read on the forward strand.
AACGTTTTGCATTATAAAATGATATGTAAATATTATCGACATAATATTTAATTGTTTACGACGTTATTTAATAATTTCGTTTTATTAAATAATTTTGTTCACCAACAGTCGTATATTTTTGGTCGCGTTTGTTCAAATCGTTTCGTATGTAATTATATCCAATTACAAATAAGTAATACTACGCGTATTATCTAGTTGGGCTTTGCTAGACTTACCTCTAAAACGTGTTGTGAATTCACTCAAGTAGGGAATTAGCCTAATAATGCAAATGTTTAGCATTAATAATTGTGTTTAAATTTGCGGGGTGTTACAAAAAATACTACGACAAATGTAGCATACACGAAGGTACTACAAAAAACATGATGCCTTACGATCGATGTTAAGGACTATTTTGTTACCATTTTAGTACTTAACATTTTTCAAGCTCTGAATGTTCTTATTCTATATGTAATGTTGGATATTTCATTAGTATTTTACAAATTTTATTTCCACTGTAATAAATGATTGTCTACATATTTTGCTGACATAATCTATAATTACGCAATTTAACCAATAAAATGATTAATACATACTTAACTAAGTTTGACACATATAACGATTACATATTAACAATGACAACTTTACTTATATTTGAATAACTAGGCATTGAGCCCGTGCGATGCACGACCGTTTAAAAAGTGCAGTTATATAGTAATTTGTAAATAGCCGAATACATTAATGGGCACATAATCAGTGTTATCGATAGCACAATTAATTAGTGGTGTTGACCAATTACTTTACGTTTACTTCAATATTTTTCATATATATCATTCCTTTATTTTTCAGCATAAAGTTATAAACCAAACTTCTTTGCAAATGATGTTCAAGAGTTTGTAAATTAATAACACGTAATTTGTTAACTAAAATAATACGCTCTAATAGGTAATTAAAAAATTTTATTTTTATACATAAAAACAAAGCATTGAACCCGTGCGATGCACGACCATTTATATAATACCATTAAATTAGTTTGTATGTTATTATGTTTAAGTTTGAATACATAATACAATTAAATTAATTTGTAAGTTATTATGTTAAGTTTTAATACATTTGTTGAGCCTATGCAATGCAAAAAAAAATAAAAATTAATCATATATTTTTTAGGTTTTCAACTGTATCATAATATTGTTGAAATTTTAAAATTTATTACTCAAATTCAATAGTAATATATACCAAAATGTATAGAAAATAATCAATTTCAAATATTTTTATTAAAACTAATTTTCTTAAAACATGGTAGTTGATAATGGTAATTTTTGTTAATTGCAATGTATAAAATATGGATTAGAAAATGAATTTTTTTTACGTAGTTAAAAATTGTTATATATTAAATATAATATGGGAATATTAAAGGCTATTATAATAAAGTATAATTGATTTATTGATAAATAATAGTCTTAGTAATTAGTAATTATTAATTATGATTTTTTAAGGAAAAAATAATATGATGATGTGGCAAGTTAGGAGACTCTAAAGAAATAGAAATGTTATGATGTGGCATGTCTAAAAATCAAGGAACAATCTTTGTTTTATATGTATAGATAGATAGATTAATTTATCTTTCAAAGCCCGTGTATACACGGGTCTATAATCTAGTTTATAATATAGGAAGCGGAATTATAGCTTCTAATTTCAAAATTAAAGTCTAATTAACCAATCAGAATTCAACATTTATTAATTTATTAATAAATTATATATTTTAATTTATTTTTAATTTAACAAACCAACGATTCCGTATGGACAATATATCCCATCTTCTAATATTTTAATTTATTTTATTTAGAAAACCAACGATTAGCAGCCTACAAAAATTTTTATTGTTAATTTAATTTTTTTTAACTCAATTAGAATCCGGGACAATCCTGTCTTCTAATCTATATCTAAATCTAATCAAATCTATCTAAGTTAATTTTGTTTAAAAAATGACCCTATTATCCAATGAAATGCTTAAATTTCAAACATCTTCTAATTAAATGGAAAGAATTATTTTGATAAATAGTTCGATTCAATATCCATGTGTATATACAGGTCTAACATTCAAATAATAAAAAATAGTTTTATTCAACATTCATATGTATATACGGGTTTAACATTCAAATAAGTGGAAAAAAAATACTTTTATTTTTTAAAAAAGAAGGTTGTGTTATGCAAGTATTACCATAGAATTTAACAAGTTAATAATAGTTTATGCGATTTGTAATGGTCAATAGATTATATTTTTTAGTTTATCATGAGTATTTTACACCATATTATCTACGGATTTGAAACCTCAATGGTTATTAGTCTTTAGAATTTTGGGTATGGCTCAATATTAGTTGTTTCAAACTCTAACAGGTTTTTATTTTACGATCAAACCTAATTTCTTTGTGTTAAATGAAATTATTTTAGCCATTAGAAAAGTAAATTTGTATCCTCCAAAAAATGAAATTTTATAAACTACGTAATTTGAGTAATCATAATAAACAAGAAACAATTAATTATAAGTATAATAGATACGACTAATATCATGTATCATGTTACTATTAGATGACCCATGTGTATATACGGGTTTAAAGGTTAGTCTTAATAATAAATTATGTGTGGTGATTTGTACACCACCAACTTTTAACCGTACACCACTAGTTATGCTTTAAACTGTTGTACTGTACAACAGACTAATGCACATTAGTGGTATATGGTTAAAAGTTGGTGGTGTACAAATCACCACCCATAAATAAATTATATATAGGAAACATTTTTATGATGTCATCAATTTAATTAAAATTTTATTTATCAATTAAGTCCTTCTTTCTGAAATTTTTAAAAAATAGCACAATTCGAATCTTTATAAACTAAAATTGGTATGTAATTATCTTTAAGCAATTAATTTTAATAAAAAATCGGCACCTTTTATGAATTCTATAACCTTATGAATTCTTCATAGCTATATTTGGTGTGGTATTATATTTCCTAGCATCACTTCGGTTGAGGATTTAATAGAATTCAGTATCAAATGGGGTAATTGTTCAAAGAAAAGGAAGATTGTGATTGCTATTCTTCAGTGTTTATTGTGGTGCATTTGGAAAGCAAGGAACGAATTGGTATTCAATAATATTAGGAAATCAAGCATGGATATCACGGGAGACGTTATCGCTTCTTCTTTTTTGTGGATTAAGAATAGGAGAAACATTCATTGTAATTGGGTCGATTGGGGGCATTGTCCCTTGTAATTTTCTTTCATGTTTTATTTGTACTTTGTATCATTTGTCTCTCTTAGTTTCTTGCTAAGTTGAGGCGTTTAATAATATTTGCCGTTTCCAAAAAAACAATTGAATAGATAATAATCCTAATTGTTGGTGACCGTAGAAGTATATGTTTTCAAAAAAGACAATTATCGATGCCATGCTAATTACTACTGTAATTACTTATACATTAATTCTTTGATGATAGTCTCCATCAGTGTTTTAAAACCCGGGTTTTTAGTCGACCCGGAAAATTGTTATTTTCTGGTCGGACCGGTTGGGCCGGAAGGTCGGACCGGATTTAATAATAGTATACAATAGTAATATTTAGTGAATTTTTTATTTTTTTTATAATTATAAATATAATTATTAATTATATCATGTATAATAATTATAATCCATAGAGTAATAAAGGGTGATGACACATCGATTCTCTTATTATTCTTGGAATACACATCAATATAATAATTATATAATCCATAGAGTAATAAATGGTGATGACACCTCAGTCAAAGATTCACTTATTACCCTTATTATTCTTGAAATACGCAATCAGTAAATATTCTCTAAATATAAATGATTAAATTTACATAAAAATTAAAAAAAAAAAAAAAAAAAAACATGAAACTTGAGTCAATGTGCCTTTCCGGGTCCCGGTCCGACCGGCCGGGTCAACCGGGTCGTTGACTAGTCAACATATTGAAAAACCCGGTTTTAAATGGCCCGGAAAACTCTAAAAGTGCGGTCCGACCGGTCCGACCGGGCCGGTCGAACCGGGTCTTAAAACGTTGGTCTCCATCAATTTTTAATTATTGTTTACTTTGACGTAATACTAAATTTAAAGCTAAACTATAGTTTACTAATTTAATAAAGTTAAAATAATAATCGGCCAATATAATCATAATACATTTTTATATTGTTTTTGTAGTGTAAAATACATGTTTCTTCATGTTAGTTAAGGATGTATTATTCTTCATTTGGTCGAGTTCATTTAATACCACTAAAAACTTTGGGATGGGTAATCAATCAAAATGTTCCAGTTTATTAAAAATCCGAAGTTTATAAGCTTAAAAGCTTGTGTATATACACAGGTTTAAATAAAATTTCAATTAGTCAATCGAGTCATTTAATTTCACTTGAATTTAAAATAACAACTCTCAAATTTCTCAATTTCTATAAAAAGTAATTTACGACATAACTATCAAAGAATTCTTTATGATGAATGATCGATTCGAATAAGTTGAGTATATTTGAGATAAGTTTAAAGTTGATATATTATTATTTGAGTAATTAATAACTCTTAATAATTAGAAATTCTTATATGCTAATAATTCTTAAAGACAAAATCTATTTTCCTTCTATTTATACATATTTTTTACCGGATTCTTTTTGTTAAGTAAACAAGCATATCTATTATTTGGATTTGATATATGATTACCGATTACATTGTTTAATTTATAAATACAACCACAAATAGTTTAGTTTGAAGCTCCTTTGCAAAAAATAAAATTAAGATAAAATGTTAGATAAAATATTAGTACTTCTGGTCAAGCTAAGTCACCATTACAATAATAAACCATTTGGTCCCCTCTATTGCTCTTTGATTCATATTTTCTTGTTGATTTTTACAGAACTCATTGACTCATAAAAGTCATTGATCCATTAAAAAAACGGTGACAACAATAAAAAATAGTAGAACTTTTACTATTCCGTTCATTAAGATTACAAGTCTATGTTTTTATGGTTCTATATTGTTGTCTAGCCTGTACAACAGTATAGTATAAATCATCACCAATTTATATCTGTACACCACTAAATTTGCTTTATGATATTGTATTGTGCGACAATATAAAACATATTTATAAGTGGTGTACGGATAAAAAAAATATGATGGTATACAAATCATCACCCTTATCGTTATTGTTATAAGAACTTACTATCGACTATGTCACGATGAGCTCGAAAATGGCCTTCAATTGAAATGGGTTCTGATACGTATTTGTGATCTAGGGTGCTTGGAACGTTAACCTGTTGCTCCTGGTTCGTGATATTCAGCACATGAGCCCCACCCAAGTCTGAACTTGTGCGATCCATCTAGTTGCTACTAACTGATCTGCAAAATGACAACATATTTTGACTATTAATAACAAACACATGTAACAACATGTAAGTACTGAATTAAGCTTAATTAACATTGGTGCTTCGATTTGCAAATACCTCAAAAGCTTTCCAGTGATCACTTCCCAAGGATATTGCACCAAAAGTTTCTTTCTGACTCTCTGTTTATCCCAGTGTAAATTGTGAATCAGAATTGTTGGATGTAACATTAATATATCCAGAATTTTATGGTCAAGTCAATGGCAGACCCTAAAAGAAAATTAAATTACTTGCATGTGATAACACCTAACCTTAGTCCTTGGTGTTGGTCACGATTAAATTATTATCAGTTTGTACTCCGTAAGATAAATGATTGTAAAGTAAAGACTTCTTACCAACTTTATTATTGAGACAAGATATTTCTTGTCAGTAGTGATATACATGGCGACCATTTTGCATATATCTACAATTTGAACAATTTTGGAGATCATTATCAAGGAGAATGATGAAATACCCAACGTATTGGTTTAATATCACAATCACTACAAGATAAATGACAATTACCGACTGACATCTTTTCTGACTCAAGTCGAAAACAATCAAAAAAGACTTGTATTGACTGATATAAAAGTAACAACTTGTTTCAAAAGTAAAAACGTGAAAAAATAAAACTTGCATTATTTTTATGTTTTTTTCGGCCAATTAAAAAGAAGAGCATAGATAAAAGGCAACATGTGCCCACCACATGCCATTACATTTGGGGAAATCAGTCTGAAACCCTAGCCTCCCATTCCACTCGCAATTTAGGTTTTCGTCGATCGCTTCTATCGTTACCAATTTGGCTTTGTGCTTGTATTCATGTACTTCCATCAATTTTAAAAGTATATCTATCTCTCATGCTACTGTAAGTATTCGATCTCTGTTTAGTCAATCGGTTCAGTCTCATTAGATGTTAATCGGTTCATCATATACGCTCTAGATCTTAATTTGTTGATTCGCACGTTCGTTTATCAAATCGATTATAATATATGATTATGTTACGAGATGGAATAGATGAGTTCGATTTTAATCGCTTTTGGTCATATACTGAATTTGTAAGTGAGTTCGATGTTAATTGCTTAATAAGTTAGTTTACCTTTGAATTGATTTAGTTTTTCGTATATAGATGTTACGAGTTCTTCAGTTTTTGATTGAAGCTTAACTGAATCAGTGGTAAATATGCAAATAGTTAGGGTTCTTATTGATTTGCTAGGATCTCAAGTGATCGATGGGAACATTGCTAAGTTTGAACTATGTGTGGATGACTACTTTTCAGTATAGCTACGATACTTACACTAACTTGATCAAGTATTGGTGCTCTCAGAGGAAGTTTGCACATCACTATTTAGGACTATGTGTGCAAACTGATTCCATTCACTAAGCTATTTATAACCTTCCATTGCAAGGATTTTGAAAAATTTATGTCACTCATGAATGATCATGAAAGATAATATATCTAGGATTATGTGTGCAAATATTTTATCGTTACTTGACTTGGCAAGAAATAGTCCTTTGTGAATGGTTTAGAGTATATAATTTTTAATTGACTCAATGTTTTAGAGTATATAATCTTTAACATCAGATTTGAAATAAATGATATTTATGTTATTATTTTCTCTTCATTTTCCAGTTGTGAGCTCTTACAACAATTACTGGATTGATGACTCAACACACAAAACAAGTTCGCAAGTACATATTGTGTTTTATGCTATTTATTTTTTGATAATTAGAACTAATCTAAGTTACTCTACTGCTAACATTTTGAAGTTATCTTTATAACACCATAGGACGACAAAAAAGCTGCATAGCATATCAGCTACCCAAGTGCAACATCCTGCTCAAGTGCAACACCCCCCTCAAGTGCAACATTCCCCTCAAGTGCAACATCCCCCTGAAGTGGAGCATCGTACTGATCATACACCAAATGAATAAGGTTATTTCCATACAAAGTATTTAACGATTAATTTGGTTAAATGTAGGTCCACCGAAAAAGGTTCGAGGTCCCACCAAGAAACAGGCTATATGGGATCTAGAAAGTAATAGGAGAATTCCTGTTATATTTGATGAGACCGGACAACCCATAGGGGAAGAGGGATGTGATTTAACAAGATTTTTGGGGACACTTGTGAAAATGTCTCAACATGTCAAGTTAGATTGCAAAGATTGGAGGAAAATTCATGAGGATAAGAAAAATGATTTGTGGAGCATTATTACGGTAATTATTATTATAATGTACAATATTTCTCTCTAAGTTAAGTTTATGCATAATATATAAATCATTGATTTGTTGCCTAAAATCCATTTGTAGGAAAAGTTTGAATTTCTTCCAGTTGAATCAGTTGAATCAGAAGCTGTCCGAAAGTGGGTCATGTCTGACATGGGACTTAAACTTAAGTCGTGGAAATATGAGTTGAAAAAAAGTTCCTATGATACAACTTTAACAATCGATGACATTGTTGATAAGGCTGATTCTAGGGTTGACAAAGTACAATTTAAGAATTTAGTGACTTCTTGGTTCGATAAGAAAAATCAGGTATTTGATGTTTACTTGCATTCTGGATAGTTTATAGATAGAACGAATATAAGGATGTCATAAATTTCTAATTGGACAGGTTGTTAGTGAGAAGAAGAAACAGATTCGTTCCAAGTCATACGAGCCTCATGTAACCGGAACTAAATCTTTTGCTAGGCTTACTTATGAAGAGGTGATATTTCTCTCTATTTGTCACTGCCCTTTTATTATATTTGTAACAAGTGTTCTTTTTATTTTGTAGAGAAAGAAAAATAATGGTGTTCGACCATCACGAGGAACTATATACCGTATAAGTCGAACGCGCAAAGATGGAAGTGTTGTTAATGCAGCAGCTGGTGGTGTTGTGGTATGATTCAAACTTATCTCTTATTTTACCTTAAAAAAACAGGCGCAAAGGAACGCCAGAAAACTATACAAAAGGATCAAATTGTTCCTATAAATATATTAACATGCTCTGACTCTATAAATATCTTGTATCAGTTTGTGATGCTTTTGATACATTTCAATGACTTCTAGGATAAACTAAAAACCAATGCACAGCTGGATCCAGTTGTAGTACAGGAAGTAGTTGTAGTAGTAGTACGGAAGTAAACGGTGTTAATTGGGTGAATGATGACTTGGCCAAAGTCAAAGGACCAGAAAAAAGAGGACGAATACGATGTGTGGGGAAGGTGGTAATGTCTAAGGACAGAGCATCTTCTTCACAAGACCCTCAAGTACCACAACTGAAGTCTCGCATTAATGAACTTGTAGAGGAAATGAAAGAAATGAAAGAATCGAAGGAAAGACAAGAGGCTGAAATCAGAGAAATGAAAAGTAATCAAGAGGCTATGGTTCGCTTTATGGCTATCTTCAAAGAACAATTACCAAATGCAAGTTTTTTTAACGTTTTCAATGGTTTAAACAAACAGGTGATGTTATATGCAAAACTGTATGTGTTGGTGTTTGAAAACATGATTTATTTTTTTATATTGCACTATGACAGTTTTTTTAATGCTAAATGATTTCAGGTTGGTATGGATTCATGCGGTGCATATAGTCATCATTTAGATGGAAACCAAACTTCATCACGTGCAAGTCAATATCCTAGTTCTGGTATTATGCATGTGTTATGATAACTTGTAGTTTCCACTATATACCGATTAGCTAATCGTCCACAGGCCAGTTGTAGTGGACATGAAGGTTTTAGAGGCAAAATGGGTGGGTCTAATGGGTTGGGTAGTTGTGTAATCGCCTTGCAATTACATTATTGATAAGTATGATTATTCTTTTATTTAAAATTGCTGTAAACAGGAAGCATCAGTTGAAAAGGTTGAAGGTTGGAATTGTTGAACATGCAACTCCTACATATTTGGTATGCTCTGCCTTTCTCACTCTTTATCAGCATATAAGTAATTCCATGTCATTTAGATTTTTGATATTTGTTGATGTTCTCATAATTGCTTCAGGACATGATTGGTATATTACATAATCTAGGATCGTGTATGTTGACACAAGCACAAACCAGCTATGAAGATAATCTAATTAAAGTTGTCATTTTTTAAATATAATCAAGTTGTAACAAGATGGAGCTTATTGTTATTCTTATTCTTTTGTGCAGATATTGTGCAGGAATTTGATTGAGCAGTTGACTGAATATGGATGTGTTAGAGCATACAGTTTGGAACTTTTATTTGTTTTAGTGTTTTTGGACATTAAAGTTGTTAGCTTTAAGATCCTTAGTGATACTGTGACATTCTAGGAGTGCAAATAACTCTTGAAAAATGTATATCAAAATTTGAGAAATGAAAGTTCTTTTATATTGCATGTTTGTCTTCATATGTTTTGTCGTTGTGTTATATATATATATATATATATATATAGGGTTTGGATGCAATAGAATAATCATTAGGATACAATAAATAGAACAGAAAATAGTCAAAGGGTATTATAGACTTTTACTTTCATACATTTATTAGTCAATAGTCAATATAATGAAAAATATTTCAGTGCATCCATCGTTATATGCAATTGCCGTCCCCCCACCCCCTTCAAATCAATTAATACCATTTCTCTCACATTAATACATTCACTAATAAACCTAACCGCCGTCACCCCCATTTTTCCGATCAGACAAAAAACAAACAGCCGGAACAAAACACCCTAACAACGACCATAAAACCACCTGCGAAACCCTAGCCGTTGTCATGTACTCGAATGTTTTTTTTATATCATCGATGGGTAGTACTTTATATTACGTTTCCCGATGTTTATTTTCTACTTCCGATCATGATCGAACAAGGTTGCTAAGAGGTGTTCAATCACGCGCCACTGGCGATTGAGACACCGCCCACTTTTGAATGCATGAGACATAACCCAATCGCCGCCGTCCACACACCTCCGGCTAATTTTATCCGTCATTGCGTTCATATATTATCGACCAGTGCATCAACAAGTTTGTGAATAAGTGTTTTTTCATGTGAATCAGTGTTTTGTGAATCAAACCTTATTTATATATGTGAATCATCAGCTTTAATATATGAATCAGTGTTTTGTGAATCAAACCTTATTTATACCACCGCATATGATGTGATCGGATTTGCTTAGGGCTTAGGGCTATGTGTTCGACGACCCTAGGCTCCGTATGACGATCGTATTCTGGTTTGATGGATGTAGGGAGAGGTCACTTGAATTAGAGATTTTTTCCTTCAGTTTCAGACTGAAACCTTCATCATTTTTCGTTTACTATGTTGTTCATGATGCGATCAGTTTGTGAATATGTTACGTAGAGTTTTGTGGTGGTATGTGAATCAAAGATGGAGATATGTGAATCATGATATGGATCTGGAATTTGATAGGTGCATCATGATGGAGACATGTGAATCGTGATGTAGCTCGGTTCATAAGATAATTATTGGTTTTGTATATTAGTTTTTTTTTTCAGATTTTAATTTTGATTTCTTTTCTTATTTGTTGTATCAAATTATGATTCATATTAGATTTGTAAATCTTGACATCTTGTACATCAAGGGTATTTTATATCGGTTGTAATAAGAGTTGATTCACCTAATTTTTTAATTATTTTCATTTGTATGAATGTGTACCAATTTGCGTACGAGATTTTTTTGGGATCGAGTAGATTTCATGTGATCATTGGAATATAATTTTATTTCACGGTTTTATAATTTTGTTTCTTTTTGTTAATGGACATTACTGTGAATCAAGAAATCATGATTTGCATCACTAAACGTAACAGCTCGTATTTTTTGGAGGAACAAAATTACCATTATACCCATAAAGCATGTTTAATGAGCATTTGAATATTTTTAAAAACTGATCAGGTTAAATGTGATCCAATGACTGAAATTCTATTCTATTTATTCTATTTTATACTTTGTTTCACAATAACCAACCCCTATATATATATATATATATATATATATATATATATATATATATATATTAAAAAAAAAGTTACTGGAAAACATATACTGACTGAAAATATTTTAGTCAGTAAGATTTTTGGGCTTTTCTGACTGAATAATGTGTAACAAAAGACATTTAGTGATGGCTTTATTACTGACTCATTTTTATTTAGTAGGAGAAGATTTTTGGGCTTTTACTGACTGAATTTAGCCAGTTAGTGACACTTCTATTCAGTCAGTAAATGGCATTTATTTTGTTGTGAATTGAATATGCAACAAGTGTGATAATGTTAATTTTTCTGAGATCGATGTGGATACAATCAAATCCTACCGTCGGATGTTCATTATTCTCTATCTTCTGTTCAAGAAACAACTTTTAGTGGATGACTTGAAAGCTAACTCTAAACAATATCTCAGCTTTAACGTACAATCAGATATTCGAATTAACTAGGTATACATTGTATGTAAAGAATTTATTATTTATTGTCATTGTATGTATTTTAGTGACGTGACTTTAAAGTATTATGAGCCCAAACAACACAAACAATTGAGCAATTATAACCACACAATCAACAAACGGATAAAAGTAATGCGGAAAAATAAATCGGCATGAGGAATTAACGTGGTTATATGCGATTGAGGTGATCGCTTTACTCCACGGCGAGAGTTTCTTGTATTATTTTAATAGCTTAGGGTTTATACAATAATAGGGTTAATATATATATTAAACAACGAATAAGGAAATTAGTCGGCTAAAACAATTCCTTGCCGTTGGAAATTTCGCGTCACGAATTAATGTGATGGCGCCGCGATTTGCATTCTGTTGAGATGAGTCATGCACGTGAGAACCCACTACCACAAAATAATTAATTTGGATGCACGTGACCATGATGTAATTTACCTCCATATTCAGCCATTTAATTTCCATTTGTTTATATATATTGTTCGATTTTCACATTCTCAACAATCTACCACTTGAAGATCGAATAAACTCAAAATTATTAAACCCTCAATAATTCCCTTTCAACCAAGTCGAATTCGCCTCTCCATACCGACAATACCAATTGGGACACACACACTGATTAAACACGAATCATATAGACTTTCGATTAAAGGCCCTTCAGCTACACCTATTGAAAACCAGGAACCAAAATAAAAACCCTCTAACTCTATAGTTGACACCTTCTATCATCAGTTCATCAGAAGGCCAGTTGAAGCTATACAAAGCTTCAACTTTTCTGTTGTGACTACCTTAGTAAACATATCTGCAGGATTCTTCAAACCAAAGATTTTACTCAACAACAGTGCACCATCATTCACAAGATCACGAATAAAATGATACCTCAAATTAATGTGTTTCGTACGACTATGAAACACCGGATTCTTTCCGAGATGTACAACACTCTGATTATCACAGGTATAAAACGCAATCATCCTGTTTCCTGCCCAACTCTTCCAGAAAATTCTTCAACCAAATAAGCTCTTTACTCGCTTCCGCTGCAGCCATATACTCTACTTCTATGGTTGACAAAGCTACACTTTTCTGAAGTTTAGACATCCAGCTAACCGCCGTTTTACCAACTATGAACACATACTCCGTAGTGCTCTTACCCGAATCATCACAACCACCTAAATTAGCACCCGCATAACCTCTCAAAATGACATTTTTCTTGGTGAAACATAATGCCATATTAGAAGTACCTTTCAAGTAACGCAAGAGCTACTTGACCGCTTCCCAATGCTCTCTACCCAGATCAGACATAAACCTGCTAACAACTCCCTCTGCATGAACAATATCTGGTCTCGTACAGACCATCGCATACATTAAACTCCCAACTACCGATGCATATGGAACTTTAGCCATCTCTGCCTTGTCTTCATCCGTCTTTGGTGATTGATCTTTCGATAACTTTAGGACGCTACTCACACTAGTACATAAATGGATATTCATGGCGGTGAAAAAGGCCATTTGAAGTGGTGATCCAACCGCCCCCGATGCCGGCGACATAAAAGCCTGAACATCTTTTAAAGTGGTCAAACGACCATTTCAAAAAAATGAATTTGAAGCGGTTACTTTGCTTTAATAGAACGGTTGTTGGACAATAAATGAGGTGTTTGTTGGGCTAATGAACCGCTTCAAAAGTCAAACGAAAATTCAAAAGAAATTCACTTTTACCCCCAAATTAAAAGCATATATTCATTTCTAATTTCCCGCTAATCACCCAAATATATTTATTATTTTTACTTCAACCTACACTTCAAATTCAAATTAATTTTCTTTTATGAAAAAAAAAATAGATTCCTTTTCAACTTATATAAATATACATACACAAAAAACTGAAAGGAAAAATATCAACCTGTTTTGATCGAACAAAAAATTACATATCTTAAATAAACATACCAAATTACAATAAATCATGAATACATGGATTTGAACATAGCAATACTATACTACAAGTCCACAACCATATATTTATAAAGTAAAACTTTTTCAATTGCACTAACGATACACTGCAACTCATCGCCCTTTCAGTAACCACTAGTCCACTCACTCATTTGTTTCTTGAGGATACTGCAATAGATATAAGCACACTCTAAATTATATATTATTTTTATATTTATTGTATCTACATATGCATAGAAGATACATATGCTCACCACAACAACCGATGAAGTACAACTAGATGTGAGCCGTCATCATGGACGAGATCTGAACACAAATACAGATATGTAAGAACATAGATCTGATGAACCAAAACACAGATCTAAAAAAAACATTAATTCATAGCTTCTTTTAATCTTACATTAATTTACTGGTTTGCTGCCACCGTGTTGAGACCTGAGCCACTGTCGAATCTGCTCAGAGTACAAGTATGCTGCCGCTGTTAGAAGTTTACCACTGCTAGTTAGTAGTTGCCACTGTCAATTAGTTTTAGTCTAACAGTGCCACTGTTGAACATGTAATTTGTATTTTGTATCAAGTACTCAACCTCTGTTAGTAATATACGAGTACCACCCCTGTTAGATATATAGATAACCACTGTTGGTTAGATATAGTCGGTTAGAGAGAATTATGGAATAGATATGATTCCATAATAGTTTGATTCTGTAAAGGACTCTATATGTTATAAATAGAGATCCTGTGAAACCCTAGAAGATACGATTCATTCTAGTTATTAGCTTCAAGGTTGTAAATCCTAACACAATTGTGTGTTCGTATTATTGTTAATAATATTGAAGCTTTTGGTTAGATATTCTGTTATATACAAGTTTATTCTTCAAGTTATTAATAAACTATTCCGCAAACTTATTAATAATCAGTCAAAGTAATACATACTAAGATCTCTAGCTGGGATCATCACACCGTGACTCACTGTTATTCACCACCGGACCAACACTTCAATTTATTTCTATAGTGGGGAATAACTTAAATAAATCTTGCTTGTGTGAGTTAGTGGATACATGATGGAGATAATATGTGTGTGGTGGAGAAGATATATGTGTATGTTTATTTATAAGTAAAATTGAGAAAAGATTATAATTTGTTATTTTATAGCGCGGTTCACAAAGAACGCGCTATATAATTATTGTATGGAGCGGTTCTTAGTTATTTTATAGCGCGGTTCACAAAAAATGCACTATATAATTCGTTTATGGAGTGGTTCTTTGTTATTTTATTTATGTTTATTTATGATTTTTTAGATCGGTTCTTATGGATGTTCCAAAAGATCACCACTCATTTTTTTACTTTGGAAACAACCGCTCCATTTTTTTCTATTTGAAACGGTTTTTTACTTAACCATTCTAAAATTGCACTTTTTTTGAAGCGGGTTATTTTAAACCACCATAAATAACGATATTTTTTGGAGCGGTGTTTACTAAACCACTACAAATATAAGTAATTAGAGCGGTTTTTTCTAAAACCGCTACAAGTAATGCCATTAAACCGTCTCAAGAAAAATTTTGGACCCACTTTTTACTTTTTATAGCGGTTTTCACGTAAAACCGCTATAACACTGCGCTCTAAATTGTCATTTTTGTACTAGTGCCAAAGGCGTATTACGTGTCTTGGCATCTTTCATACCGAATTTCTCTAACACTTTTTCAACGTATTTTTCTTGAGACAATTTGTGAGAACCTTCAACTCTATCTCTGACGATACTCATACCAAGAATTTGCCTTGCAGCTCCCAATTCTTTCATCTCGAAATCCTTAGACAGTTGTCTCTTTAACCTATTGATCTCCGCCATGTCAGAACCTGCAAGTAACATGTCATCAACATAAAGTAATAGTATGATATAGAAGGACTTGAATTTCTTCAAGTAGCACCAATGATCCATGTCACATCTCATGTATCCACTCCTCTTCATAAAGTCATCAAACTTCAAGTACCATTGTCGAGGCGCTTGTTTCAACCCATATAGACTTTTCTTCAATTTGCAAACCATCTTATCTTTACCCACTACCTCAAATCCCTCAGGTTGAGCCATATAAATGTCTTCATCAAGATCCCCATGTAAAAACGCAGTCTTCACATCCAGCTGCTCTAGATGTAAGTCTTCAGCAGTAACAATACTAAGCACCAATCTAATAGTAGTCATCTTCACAACCGACTAGAAGATCTCATTATAGTCAACTCCCTCTTTCTGTTGGAAACCCTTGACCACTAACCTTGCTTTGTATCTCCTTTTACCATCAAGTTCTTCTTTGATCCTGTACACCCATTTATTATGCAAAACCTTTTTATCACGAGGTAGATTTACTAACGACCAGGTCTTGTTCTTCTCAAGTGAACTCATCTATTCTTTCATAGCAAGCTCCCACTGTATGGATTCTTTCAATCGCATTGCTTCTGAATAATTTTCCGGTTCACCATTTTTTGTTAAAAGTAGATAGTTTGCTGATGGAGAGAACCTTTTTACAGGTTTGGGCGTTCTAGTGGAACGTCTCAATGTAGGAAGTGTAGGTGTGACATGCTCATCTGTGCCATTGTTATCTACATTACTTGAGCTCCCACTCACTTTAGATCTTTCTCCAGTCTATGAACTTTCTCCATCACCTGACACCTCACCGTTATTTGGCAATTCATGGTCTCCCAAACTCCCACTAGAACCTGCAAGATCATCAACAAGAATAGCATTATATACAATATAATCATGTTTCGGATCTACCGTTACCTTGCCACTATAAACTGTACTCTCATCAAAAGTGACATCTCTGCTGCGGATAATCTTCTTAGACTCATCATCCCAACATCTGTAACCCATATCATCCGAACCATACCCAATAAATGTGCATTTTCCTGATTTTGCATCAAGCTTATCCCTGTTCACATCCTTAGTTTTCATATAAACATTACAACCGAAAACTCTAAGGTGTATGTAGATTACCTTCTTGCCGTGACAAGCCATAACTCGTCTGGAATTCTTAAACCCAACGGTGTTGAGGCTCCCTTGTTAATTAAATACGCTGTTGTATTAAATGCATCAGCCCAGAACATCTTAGGCAAACCTGCATGTAACCTCATACTCTTTGCCCTCTCATTCAAAGTCATGTTCATGCGTTCAGCAACACCATTTTGCTGAGGTGTTTTAGGAACTGTTTTTAACATCCTAATATCAATCTCAGCACAATAGTCAATAAACTCCTTACTGTTGTATTCACCTCCATTGTCAGATTTCAAACACCTAACCTTCAGGTCAGTTTCATTCTCAACAGCAGCTTTCCACTTCTTAAAGGTAGCTAAAACATCATATATAAATTTAAGAAAATAAACCCATACCTTTCTAGTGGAATCATCAATGAATGTGACATAATACCGAGAACCACCAATAGACTCAACCGATGTAGGTCCATAAACATCCGTATGAACTAGCTCAAGCTTCTCCATATTCGGTGTAGATCCCAATTTCCCAAAAGTAACCTTATTTTGCTTTCCATAGACACATGGTTCGCAAAAGCCAACTTCAACTCTTTTTAAATCCGGAATCCTCCCACTAGAAACTAGCATCTTCATACTGTAACAACCGCCAAATTAGGACTAGTACTTAGTACCTAATCATATGTTAATACATGTAATTAGTTCTGTGTTAGGCTAATTAATGTATCGAATTATATATATTGTTGAATATATACGAAAATGCGATTTGATTTAAATCGTACGCAAGTTAAATCGAATGTATTTCGATTCAATTTTATACGGAAGTTGGTGACCAATTTTATTAAGTAACTCGGTTATGTTAAAAATATTATCTCAATAATGTTAGAATTTCAATTCGTATCATACAAACAAAACTACACAATTTAAAATATTAAAACGCGCAAACTAAACAAACTTACATTTTATAACGCAAATATAAATTGATTTGTAAAATATTTAAATAAAATATCGCGTAATAATTCGTATTTTGAAACTTATAGTTAAAATGTAAAATATTATTTAACGTTTAAACGACGGGGTAAACGAACACCGCACGGACCGTAAATGTTGAGACTGAAAGTTGGAGGTTAAACCCCCAACTCCCTTTCTCTCTTTCTCATTTCTCACCACACTCTTTCTCTCTTACTCCCTCCTCTCCCTTTTTCTCTCAATTCACCAAACACCCTTAATCTCACAAAATCACCAAATAACATAATCAAACGCACTCGTATCATCAATATTTTTAGAGATTCACGACCACCTCGCGACGATCTACATTTCTATCTTTCCGGATTTCCATTTCGGCAATTTGTAAGTTTCCGACAAAATCTCGAAATCTCTCGATTCTTGGTATTTTTCACTTGTAGTTGTTATTATAACTTGTATATGTCCCTTGCTAAGTATAGAACACGATTTCATAGCTTAAAAACGGGTTTAAAATGGGTTTTTGGCCGGAAAAATCTTGACAGCCGGACTTTCTGGGCTGGTGTTCTTCCATGCGACACAAGCCTTGTGTCGCATGTTGTGTCGTATTTTACCTGTTGTGTCGCACGTTATGTCGTATTTCGCATGTTATGTCGTACCAAAGAATTAGTGTCGTAAGTTTTGCGACACAACCATTATGTCGTATTCTATGTCGTATTTTCATACGACACAATCACTATGTCGCTGTTGAATCAGCATCTCGCATCTATGCGACACAACCCTTGTGTCGCATTCCTATGCGACACAACCCTTGTGTCGCAAAACACAGAAAACTCAGATTTTTACTAAGTGTCGAGACTCAAAATTTATCACTCGATTTTACCCGAATTCAAATCCCAGATGCGTTTTTCGTCAAAGCAATATAGTAGAAATAAAAATTTTCCAAGCTGACCTGGCAGCTCGACCCCAGCCAGGGGCTGCCGCCCCTTGGACCCCGCTACCAGGGGCGCTGCCCCCGGACCCCCATACTTAGATTCCGTAACGGCTTCTAAATCACAATCAAAACACATTTTTCAAGTAAAACGCCACGAAATCAAAATAATAATAGTTGAGATTATTATTACAAATCCGTCACCAACGGGCCGTACATGTTTTCAAACACTTAACAAATCAACCAAATCGTAGTAATTTGGACATATATATAGTTGTGTAACAACTACAAGGGTGATCTTTTGAGATACCCAATCATGTTTATAACCATCGCGTGTCGTGGACACCCTCAGGTTACAAGTCTTTGGACTTCATACTCGGCTAATCAACTCAAGTTTATTAAGTTAAACTCACAAGACTCAGGTGAGTCTCATAGCCCCTCTTTTTACTGTTTTACTCAGGGGTGTGATATATTGCTCATTTTTAACATGTGAACGCAAGTACAAACATTTCATATACTACATGAGTTTTTCTCAACTAATCATTTAAAGTCCTCCGTCAGCATAGTTGTTAATACGTTGTAGCGTGAATATTAGTATATGGTACCATATAGGATTGACCCTCCTCGTTCGGGTTAGCAAGCACTAACCGGGTAAACGGACGTACTAATATTTGGGAAGACGAATGTTGATTAGGCATTCGTGGAGGCACCTCGCCCGGAATTCTCTATAGGGGACCCGGCCCTCGTGTTAAGCTCAACTATGTGCTCATGGCTGTATACATACACATTATCATTTGCTGGATGCAATTCAATTATTTAAATCTTGCGGTTCATACGATATTACTTGATTTCAAACCTGTGAACTCACCAGCTTTAGCTGACCCATTTAGCATGTATCGCAGGTACCAAGCAGTAGGTTGTTTCTGCTTCTGGACTTCTAGCTCGAGTCAGCATACAGACGTTTGAGATTTTCTTGCATTAGTATATTTTGTACAAGTACTTATGTACTGAAATCTCCTTTTATTTAAACTCGAGCTATGTAAAGCTATAAATGTTGTAAACATTTCAATATCAATATATTTTGTTAAAACGACGCATATAGAGTCGTTTACTATATATCTTTGTGCTTTGTTATTGATTAGTAACACCCAAATCGTGCTTCCGCAAATCAATCAAATTTGGGGGTGTTACAGATTGGTATCAGAGCCTAAGGTTATAGTGAACTAGGTTGCATTTAGTGGGCCTAGACTATGACCATTAGGCAGTATTCCTTATTAGGTATAACTGGTTCAGTGATTACGTCATACGAGTTTAATTTAACATAGCCTGATCAACTATGTACAATTAAGCAAAGATGATGTAAGATCTGAAAGTAGTTATGGCTGAACAGGGTACACTAGAAGACTCTGACCACGAGAGAACCAAGACTTAAACATGTATATGCTAGACACTCAATAGGCTATATTATATAGGAACTATATGAATATAGGTCTCACCTTCTCTAACGCTTTATCTCAGAAATGGCAAACATCCCACCCAATTCATCTCGCTCTCAATCCGGGTCGCAGAACCCAAGGGTAGCAAGGAGGAACAACAGGTTGCCTCGAGCTGGCCCGTACCCCACTCACTTCACCTTGCCGGCCTTAGCCGCTAGGGTGAACCAACACGAGCAGCGACTTCGCACCATGGATGTCGTGCTGCAGGAAACCAACGAGAACTGGAGACTTACATCCCTTGAACGCATCGAACAAGTCTCCGACGACCTTGAAACCACAAACAACAACATGGATGTCCTTCGCAACCAAGTAATAGAAATAAGCGTGGAAAATGCCCTCCTGCGTCAAAGGATGGAAGAATGTGAACAGCGTTCACATGAAGCAGAAGAGTATGCCCGTGGACTAACACAACGACTAGCACTAGCAGAAGATAACGCCCGACAAGCTAGCAGACTTGCAAACACTGTGGACCGTCTTGTCACGATGATGGAACAAATTAATCTATGTTAAGACTAGTGTAGTCATTATTTTGTAAACTAGCTCGTAATCTAATGACTATCTAGCGCTACTCTATAAATTAGTCAGATGTAACAATTCCCGACACCTTTTGTAATACCTCTGTAGGATGTAACCTTTGAACTTGTACTATCTATCAAATATTCCTTGCTGTTTCAACTCATATTAATTACCATAATTCTTTTTCATATTGATGTTATGTATTACCGCCTTTATACATGTACATCTGAGACAAATACAATTTCTTACAAAATCTCATGTATCTTCATTTCTTTTATTGAAGAATCATGCCGCCAAAGACAAGACCTTACACCGATGCTCAGCTTACATCCCTTATAACCCAGGCTGTTACTGAAGCCTTGGCTCGGAATACGCCACAAAATTCCGCAAGAAACAGCGATGCCGCTGAAACCCCTGCTGCTAAACCTTGTTCTTACAAGGACTTTCAGATCTGTAAACCCTCAAGCTTCAAGGGCTCTGAAGGAGCCATCGGACTGATCAGATGGTTCGAAAAGATGGAAACTGTTTTCCGTGTCAGCAAATGCGCAGAGAACGACAAAGTCAACTTCGCCACCTGCTCTCTCGAAGATGATGCCCACTCTTGGTGGAACTCATATACCCAGTCAGTGGGTGCTGACATTGCCTACCAACTAACTTGGGAGGAATTGAAAGCAAAACTCACTGCCAAATACTGCTCTATCGCCAAGCTCCAAAAGCTGGACAAGGAATTCTGGAACCTAAAGGTTCAGGGTGGTGATATCGATGGTTATACCACCAGGTTTCAACAACTTGCCGCCCTCCGCCCAGCCATGGTAAGCACAGAACCTGATAAAATCAGGAAGTACATCCTTGGCCTTCCTGAGCCTGTTCGGGGGCATGTTGCCTCTTCCAACCAAACCACCATTGACGGTGCAATCCTATTGGCCCAAGACCTGATGTCCATGAGCCAAGATTCCGAACCACTCACTTCATCCTCCCACAACAACAAAAGAAAGTGGTCCGACTACCACAATAACCACTCCAACCAACAAAACAAGAAACCCGACACCATCAAAGCCTACAACACCACCACCGACATCACACGGGGCTACACTGGGAACAAACCCTATTGTTCCAAGTACAGCCGTCACCATGAAGGCTCCTGTGGCCCCTTTTGCAACAATTGCAAGAGGTACGGCCACCTCACCAAAGATTGCAATTCTCCTACCAACAACAATTCCAACAACAACACCAGACCACCCAAAGTCTGCTTTGAGTGTGGGAAACCCGGGCATTTCAGGGATACGTGCCCAAAGCTGAAGAATAACAACAACAACAACCGCAACAGCAACAACAACAACACCCGAAGCAGAGCCTTCGTCATCAAATCCGGGGACGCCCGCCAAGACCCGAATGTGGTCTCGGGTATGTTCCTCCTCAACAACTTAACTGCTTCTGTTCTATTTGATACTGGTGCCGATAGAAGCTTTATCTCCGATGACTTTTGCCCATTACTTGACATCACTCCTGTTGCCTTAGATGTTAAGTACACTGTAGAGCTAGCAAATGGGAAACTTATAGAAACCAATAGTGTGATACCTAATTGCACTTTAAACCTAGCTGACGAAACCTTCTCAATCGACCTTGTACCCATTGAAATCGGGAGTTTCGACGTCATCATTGGAATGGACTGGTTGTCCAAACACCGAGCTGAAATTGTTTGTTACGATAAGATCGTCCGTATCCCACTCACCGTCGGTGGAACCTTGATCATACAGGGGGAGACCGGTGGGACGAGACTCAATATAATCTCCTGCTTAAAAACCCGAAAATTCCTGAGAAAGGGTTACCCTGCGATACTCGCACACATCACAGAGAAGAAGTCGGAGGAGAAGCGACTTGAGGATGTGCCGATTGTTAGAGACTTTCCCGAAGTCTTTCCGGAAGAACTACCTGGTTTACCTCCATCTAGACAGGTTGAGTTCTCAATCGATCTCGTGCCGGGTGCCGCACCGGTGGCCCGCGCACCGTACCGTTTAGCCCCATCCGAACTTCAGGAGTTGTCCGCCCAGTTACAGGAACTCCTGGATAGAGGATTCATTAGACCGAGTTCTTCACCTTGGGGAGCTCCGGTCTTATTTGTTAAAAAGAAGGACGGTTCATTCCGAATGTGCATCAACTACCGAGAGTTGAACAAATTGACCGTCAAAAACCGATACCCACTTCCTCGCATTGATGATCTATTCGACCAACTTCAGGGTTCGAGTTTCTACTCAAAAATCGACCTGCGATCAGGGTATCATCAGTTACGAGTTCGCGACACCGATATTCCAAAAACTGCATTCAGAACTCGTTACGGGCACTACGAATTCCAAGTGATGCCATTTGGCCTAACCAACGCACCGGCTGTATTCATGGACCTCATGAACCGGGTGTGCAAACCTTACCTCGACAAGTTTGTCATTGTCTTTATCGATGACATACTCATTTACTCGCGTAACGAGCAAGAACATGCGCAACACCTCAAAACCATCCTTGAACTACTTAGACACGAGGAGCTTTATGCCAAATTCTCTAAGTGTGAGTTCTGGATACAAACCGTTCAATTCCTTGGTCACGTGATTGATAGCCAGGGAATTCACGTTGACCCATCAAAAATCGAGGCTATCAAAGACTGGCAAGCACCCACCACTGCAACTGAAGTACGTCAATTCTTGGGTCTTGCTGGGTACTATCGGCGATTTATCGAAAACTTCTCTAAAATAGCTCAACCACTCACGATACTGACTCAGAAGGAAAAGAGGTTTGATTGGACCGATAAACAAGATTCAGCGTTCCAACTTCTGAAACAAAAGCTTTGCAGTGCTCCAATTCTATCACTACCCGAAGGCACCGATGACTTCGTGGTATACTGCGATGCCTCTCATCAAGGTCTCGGTTGCGTGTTAATGCAACGAGACAAAGTCATTGCCTATGCCTCACGACAGCTGAAAATTCACGAAAAGAACTACACCACTCATGATCTCGAACTTGGAGCTGTCGTTTTTGCTCTCAAAATCTGGAGACATTATCTCTACGGCACTAAGTGCACAATCTTTACCGATCATAAAAGTCTCCAACATATATTCGATCAGAAGGATCTCAATATGAGGCAACGTCGATGGGTCGAGTTGCTTACCGATTACGACTGCGAGATCAAGTACCACCCAGGGAAGGCTAATGTTGTAGCCGATGCCCTCAGTCGAAAGGAACGACCAAAACCACTTCGAGTCCGAGCCCTTAGTATGACCATTCACAACGATCTTACCGTTCAGATTCATACCGCTCATATCGAAGCCCTGAAACCTGAAAACATCAAAAACGAAGCCTTACGGGGTATTGACAAACAATTCGAAATCAGACCTAACGGGATTAGGTATTTCTCAAACCGAATCTGGTTGCCTAATTTCGGGAACCTACGAGACTTGGTGATGGATGAAGCTCACAAGTCTAAATATTCTATCCATCCGGGATCCGATAAGATGTACCACGGAATCAAAGAATTTTATTGGTGGCCGAACATGAAAGCCGAAATCGCCACTTACGTTAGCAAGTGCCTTACTTGCTTAAAAGTCAAAACCGAACATCAAAAACCTTCTGGTTTACTCCAACAACCTGAAATCCCTGAATGGAAATGGGAACAAATTGCCATGGATTTCATAACCAAACTACCCAAGTCAGCGAGCGGTTGCGATACCATTTGGGTGATCGTCGATCGTCTCACCAAATCTGCTCATTTCCTGGCAATCAAGGAAAACGATAAAATGGAACGCCTTGCACAAATCTACATCAAAAAAATCGTTACTCAACACGGTGTTCCAATCTCGATCATCTCTGACAGAGATGCCCGTTTCACTTCTCACTTCTGGCAGTCACTTCAAAAAGAAATGGGTACCCGTCTCGATATGAGTACCGCGTACCATCCTCAAACTGATGGTCAAAGTGAACGAACCATTCAGACACTGGAAGATATGCTACGCGCCTGCGTAGTTGATTTCGGTACAAACTGGGAAAGACATCTACCGTTGTGCGAATTCTCGTACAATAACAGCTATCACGCCAGCATTAAAGCTGCACCTTTTGAGGCACTGTACGGTCGTAAGTGCCGATCACCGATCTGTTGGACTGAAGTGGGAGACAGTCAACTCACTGGTCCTGAACTCATACACGCCACCACTGAGAAAATTGTGGAAATCCAAAACCGACTTAAAGCCGCTCGTGATCGTCAGAAGAGTTATGCTGACGTGAGACGCAAACCACTCGACTTCCAAGTTGGGGATCGAGTACTCTTAAAAGTATCGCCTTGGAAAGGCGTCATCCGTTTCGGCAAACGCGGGAAATTAAATCCCAGGTACATCGGGCCTTTTGAAATCCTCGAACGGATTGGCCCCGTAGCTTATCGATTGCAGCTGCCATCCGAACTCAGCAGCGTGCACCCTACTTTTCATATTTCAAATCTGAAGAAGTGTCTGTCTGATGAGACACTTATCATTCCACTCGAGGAAATTCGCGTCGATAACAAACTTCATTTTGTTGAGGAACCCGCTGAAATTATGGACCGTGAGGTCAAACAACTAAAACAAAGTCGTATTCCCATCGTCAAGGTCAAATGGAATTCGCGGCGCGGTCCAGAATTCACCTGGGAACGGGAAGACCAAATGCGACTCAAATATCCTCAACTATTCTCTGATTCTACATCAAACGCGACCTCGAGTTAAATTTCGGGACGAAATTCTTCTAACAAGGGGAGAATGTAACAACCGCCAAATTAGGACTAGTACTTAGTGCCTAATCATATGTTAATACATGTAATTAGTTCTGTGTTAGGCTAATTAATGTATCGAATTATATATATTGTTGAATATATACGAAAATGCGATTTGATTTAAATCGTACGCAAGTTAAATCGAATGTATTTCGATTCAATTTTATACGGACGTTGGTGACCAATTTTATTAAGTAACTCGGTTATGTTAAAAATATTATCTCAATAATGTTAGAATTTCAATTCGTATCGTACAAACAAAACTACACAATTTAAAATATTAAAACGCGCAAACTAAACAAACTTACATTTTATAACGCAAATATAAATTGATTTGTAAAATATTTAAATAAAATATCGCGTAATAATTCGTATTTTGAAACTTATAGTTAAAATGTAAAATATTATTTAACGTTTAAACGACGGGGTAAACGAACACCGCACGGACCGTAAATGCGGAGACTGAAAGCTGGAGGTTAAACCCCCAACTCCCTTTCTCTCTTTCTCATTTCTCACCATACTCTCTCTCTCTCTCTTACTCCCTCCTCTCCCTTTTTCTCTCAATTCACCAAACACCCTTAATCTCACAAAATCACCAAATAACATAATCAAACGCACTCGTATCATCAATATTTTTAGAGATTCACGACCACCTCGCGACGATCTACATTTCTATCTTTCCGGATTTCCATTTCGGCAATTTGTAAGTTTCCGACAAAATCCCGAAATCTCTCGATTCTTGGTATTTTTCACTTGTAGTTGTTATTATAACTTGTATATGTCCCGTGCTAAGTATAGAACACGATTTCATAGCTTAAAAACGGGTTTGAAATGGGTTTTTGGCCGGAAAAATCTTGACAGCCGGACTTTCTAGGCTGGTGTTCTTCCATGTGACACAAGCCTTGTGTCGCATGTTGTGTCGTATTTTACCTGTTGTGTCGCACGTTATGTCGTATTTCGCATGTTATGTCGTACCAAAGAATTAGTGTCGTAAGTTTTGCGACACAACCATTATGTCGTATTCTATGTCGTATTTTCATACGAAACAATCACTATGTCGCTGTTGAATCAGCATCTCGCATCTATGCGACACAACCCTTATGTCGCATAGACATTGTGTCGCATTCCTATGCGACACAACCCTTGTGTCGCAAAACACAGAAAACTCAGATTTTTACTAAGTGTCGAGACTCGAAATTTATCACTCGATTTTACCCGAATTCAAATCCCAGATGCGTTTTTCGTCAAAGCAATATAGTAGAAATAAAAAATTTCCAAGCTGACCTGGCAGCTCGACCCCAGCCAGGGGCTGCCGCCCCTTGGACCCCGCTACCAGGGGCGCTGCCCCCGGACCCCCGTACTTAGATTCCGTAACGGCTTCTAAAACACAATCAAAACACATTTTTCAAGTAAAACGCCACGAAATCAAAATAATAATAGTTGAGATTATTATTACAAATCCGTCACCAACGGGCCGTACATGTTTTCAAACACTTAACAAATCAACCAAATCGTAGTAATTTGGACATATATATAGTTGTGTAACAACTACAAGGGTGATCTTTTGAGATACCTAATCATGTTTATAACCATTGCGTGTCGTGGACACCCTCAGGTTACAAGTCTTTGGACTTCATACTCGGCTAATCAACTCAAGTTTATTAAGTTAAACTCACAAGACTCAGGTGAGTCTCATAGCCCCTCTTTTTACTGTTTTACTCAGGGGTGTGATATATTGCTCATTTTTAACATGTGAACGCAAGTACAAACATTTCATATACTACATGAGTTTTTCTCAACTAATCATTTAAAGTCCTCCGTCAGCATAGTTGTTAATACGTTGTAGCGTGAATATTAGTATATGGTACCATATAGGATTGACCCTCCTCGTTCGGGTTAGCAAGCACTAACCGGGTAAACGGACGTACTAATATTTGGGAAGACGAATGTTGATTAGGCATTCGTGGAGGCACCTCGCCCAGAATTCTCTATAGGGGACCCGACCCTCGAGTTAAGCTCAACTATGTGCTCATGGCTGTATACATACACATTATCAATTGCTGGATGCAATTCAATTATTTAAATCTTGCGGTTTATACGATACTACTTGATTTCAAACCTGTGAGCTCACCAGCTTTAGCTGACCCATTTAGCATGTATCGCAGGTACCAAGCAGTAGGTTGTTTCTGCTTCTGGACTTCTAGCTCGAGTCAGCATACAGACGTTTGAGATTTTCTTGCATTAGTATATTTTGTACAAGTACTTATGTACTGAAATCTCCTTTTATTTAAACTCGAGCTATGTAAAGCTATAAATGTTGTAAACATTTCAATATCAATATATTTTGTTAAAACGACGCATATAGAGTCGTTTACTATATATCTTTGTGCTTTGTTATTGATTAGTAACACCCAAATCGTGCTTCCGCAAATCAATCAAATTTGGGGGTGTTACACATACCTTTCTCATTCATATGCCCGAGCCGTCGGTGCCATAGAGTAGATTCAGCCCCCACATCAACTGTAGCATGTACCTCATTCTCATCATCATGTATCACGACCATATAAAGTGTTCCCCTCTTATGTCCACGAGCTATCACACGATTTCCCTTAACGACACACCATTGGCGATTTCCAAAGGTAACATCACTACCTTCTTCATCTAACTGACCAATAGACATAAGCTTCCGTCTAAGATCCGGAATGTATCTCACGTCCTTCAAAGTCCAGTTAGTACCGATGGAAGTCCTTAATACCACATCTCTAATGCCTCTAATATCCAGTCTCTTGTTATCAGCTAATTGGACCTTACCGTGATACGACCTGAAATTCTTCATCGTATCCTTACTTGGGTTGGCATGAAACGAAGCTCCCGAATCCATAATCCAAGATTCGGGTGCATTCTCAACAGAACAAATTAATGCATCATCAGTTTCATCATTAGCCAAATTCACATCCTTAGCCTTCTCATTAGTAGGGTTCTTACACTGAGATTGATAATGACCCTTCTGATTGCAATTCCAACAAGTGACATTCTTCCTATTCTTAGAGTTATTCCTCTTCTTGGATCTTGATCTACCCTTTTGATTTGACCACCCTCGTTCAATTTTCCTGCCTCGGTTGTCTGTACTCAATAATGAACCCGGCGATTCACCAGAATTTTGCCTTCGAATATCCTCCCCAAGAATCAAGTCTAGAATTCCATCAAACGTGAGTGCAGTAGTCCCAGATGAACTACTAACTGCTGTAACTGTACCCGACCAACTTTCAGGCAATGAAGATAACAATAGAAGTGCTTGCACCTCATCATCAAACTCAATATTTACTGAAACCAGTCTCGACAAAATATTGTTGAACTCATTAATATGACCAGTTGTGTAACACCCCAAAATTTACTGTTTGGCGGAAGCATACTTTGGGTGTTACTAATCAATAATCAAAGCACAAAGAAATATAGCAAACGACTCTACATGCGTCGTTTTAACAAAATATATTAATATAGTAAATGTTTACAACATTTAAAGCTGTACATAGCTCGTGTTCGATTAAATGAGAGATTTCAGTACATAAGTACTTGTACAAAATATACTAATGCAATAAAATCTCTAATGTCTGCATGCTGACTCGAGCTATAGTATCACTGATGGCAGTCCAACCTACTGATGTGTACCTGTGAAACATGCTAAAATGGGTCAGCTAAAGCTGGTGAGCTCACAGGTTTGAAATCAGGTAATATCGTATGAACCGCAAGATTGAAATAAGGATTTGCATCCAGCAAATAAGTAGTAGTGTATACAGCCATGAGCACATAGTCTGAGCTTAACTCGAGGGTCGGGTCCCATATAGAGAATTCCGAGCGAGGTGCCTCCACGAGTGCCTAATCCACACTCGTCTGAACAATTATTAGTACGTCCGTTTAACCAGTTAGTGCATGCTAACCCGGACGAGGAGGGTCAATCCTATATGGTACCATATACTAATAATCACGCTACAACGTATTACCAAACTATGCTGATGGAGGACTTTGAAATGATTAGTGGAAAACAACTCATGTAGTATATTGTAAAGTTTGTACTTGCGTTCACATGTTAAAATAAGCATTGAATCACACCCCTGAGTGAAAAGCGGTAAAAAGAGGGGCTATGAGACTCACCTGAGTCTTGAGCATTTAGTCAATAACGTACGATGCTTAAACAAGCAATGAGATGTCCGCAGACAGATAACCTGAGGGTGTCCACGACACGCGATGGTTATTAACATGAGTAGGTAGTTACAAAGACTACCTTTGTAGTTGTTCGTTCAACTATAATGTCCATATTACTACGATTTGGTTGTTTGATTAACTTGTGTTTTGAAAACGTGTACGGCCCGTTGGTGATTGTTTGTAATGATAATCTCGCCTTTTATTATTATATTCGTGTGGTTGTATGCTTAACAAAGTACATATGTCTCGTGTATAAGTCTTATCGTATCCAATTTGGTTGGTATAAAACGTTTCAAGACTTAGGAAAATATTCCAACTTTTCTGTTTTTGGCGACACTTGGCTAGTGTCGCTATATGCGACACTGGTTAGGCGACACTTGTCTAGTGTCGCTAGATTTCTGATTTTCAACTGCGGGGCGACACTTGATTAATGTCGCTATAGGCGACACTTATAAATTTTGGCGTCACTAAGAGAGTGTCGCTAATCTAAATCTGGTTAAGTATTTCAGCGACACTTAAGTAGTGTCGCTATAGGGGCGACACTTAGGCATAGCGACACTTAGCTAGTGTCGCTAGCACTGTTTTTGGCACACTAGCGACACTTCAAATTGTTCGCCGAATTTTGGACCGAAAACGAGTTTTCCGGCCACCGTTCGACCCAAATCTTTTACCCAACCCATATTTGGACATTTTAAGTGTTAAGAAACAATAAAAGTTCGAATATAATGAAAATCGGAGTATTTCGGGATTTGTCGGAAACTTACAAAGTTAATGCCGTGAAAAACCGGAAAGATAGGAATGTAGATCGTGACTCCGTGAATCTTTTATTCCAAACGAGTGATATGATCCAAGTGCGTTTAAGGGTGTTATTTGATGATTTAGTGAGATGGTGGTGGATGGTGATTTAGAGAGAAAGGAAGAAGAAAGAGAGGAGAGAAAAGAAAAAGTGAGGGAGAAAGAAAGAAGGTGGGGGTTTTGACCTCCCCTTTTCGTTTCCTGCTATTTCGTTCCGTGTGGTATTCGTTTTACCCGATCGTTTAAACGTTAATAATTATTTAAAACGTTAAATTATACTTTTTAAAATGTAAATATTTACTCGATATTTTGGTTAGAGTATCTTGTCCAAAACACTTAATATTTGAGTTATTAATCATAACTTTAATTTATTTTGTTTTGTTTGCGCGTTTACATTTTCAAATCGCGTATATTTCATTTGTACGATACGAGTGGGGTACGAAATATTATAAAAATAATATTTTGAATATAATTACGTTATTAAATAATGTTATATTATTTAATAAAATTTGTTCACCAACGTCCGTATTTAATTGAACCGAATTACATTCGATTTGAAACTTGTACGATTTAATCCAATCGCATAATTGTATATATTCATCAATATATATTTTGATACATTAATTAGCCTAACATAGAACTAATTACATGTATTTACATGTAACAACCGCCAAATTAGGGCTAGTATCAGCGCCTAACTCTTTGTTAATACATGTAATTAGTTCTGTGTTAGGCTAATTTATGTATCAGATTACATGTTGGTGAATATATACAACTTTGCGATTTGATTAAATCGTACGCAACTTAAATAGAATGAAATTCTATTCGATTAACACGGACGTTGGTGAACAAATGTTTATAAACTAAAATAACGCAATTATAACTGAAATGCTATTTTATAATAGTTAATAACTGACTTGTACTACTCGAATAAAACGTACACGATTTTAAAAACAAAAGTAATTAAAATTAATTTAACCTATTAAAGATTTAAGGAAATAATTTAAATAAATTATTAAACAAGATTTGTGATTTATAAATATAATTAAACGCGTAAAATAAATATTTAACGCTTAAACGACGGAGAAAACGAACACCGCACGGAGAACGGGGAACGAAAAGTGGAGGTAAAAACCCCCACCTCTCTTCTCCTCCTCTCATTTTCACCTCACTCTCTATCTCTCTTTTCTCTCTCTTTCTTTCTTTCTAATCACCACCAACACCCAAAAACCTCACATAATCGACAAATAAACGTACTAAACGACGCCGGATCATACCACATCTTTGGAGAAAAACGTTCATCTCTTCACGATCTACAACTTCATCTTTTCGGATTTTCGATCCGACACTTTGTAAGTTTCCGACAGATTCCGACATCTCTCGTTTTTGATCATTTTTGCTAGTTTGCGGTTTTAATAGGCTTAATATGTTCATATAAGGGTTGGGTAAAAGATTTGGACCGAACGGAAACCGGAAAACTCGTTTTCGACAAAAATTCCGGCCATCAGACCGCTACGTCGCATTTGGCCAGGGGCCTCTGCGACGTCGCGGCCTACGTCGCATAAAAACCTCAACGTCGCATTAGCGACGTTGCCTCCTACGTCGCATTGATTTGCGAAGGTCGCATCATGCGACGTACATGCCCACGTCGCACCCGACGTCGCACCTGACGTCGCTCCTGACGTCGCACCCGACGTCGCACCTGACGTCGCACCCGACGTCGCACCCTACGTCGCACATGACAGAACCTTGAAAAGTCAGATTTTACTAAGTGTCGAACTTACACAACTTCAAATACTTATGTCATACGACTTAACAAACGTCATAGAACATACTTTCTATTACAATTACACTAAATTGCGTTATAAATGATAAACTTTAATTATAACAAATCACCAACGGGCCGTATACTTTGATACAAACGAGAACGAACCAACATTACACACAACGGGTTGTATGAACAACTAGCCTAGATGGTCTTGCGAGACATCTACTTACTTAACCTTACGTGTTTAGGCACTAGAAGGTTACGGGTTCGGAGAACCTACGGTTGATACTACTTACTCGTTTATTGACATAAACGTACTTGCAAAGGCTCAGGTGAGTCTTACAGCCCCACTTTTACTGTTTTATACTTTGGGGTGAGATACTTAGCAACTGTTTTACGCATGAACACAATGTACTGAACTGAAAACATTACTGAAAACATTACTGATTACAAACAAACGCATGAGTTACTTTTATCCACTGAAAGCCTCCTTATCGTAAGTTGTTAGTTATGGTCTTAAGCGCGAGTACTAGTAAATGGATCCATTTGGGACTGACAATCCCTGTCTGGGGTGGTAGCGCCACCACGTACTGATTTACACGTAGAAACAGACATATTAGTATTTGTTACATATGAGTGTGCGGATAGCACTCACGGGGGTACGTGATTTATTTCACACTACACGGTTAAGCTTCAACTTATGAGCTCATGGCACTGTACTGATATACTGATTAACTTACTTTGCTTGATAGCAATACGGGTACATACTTGTGGTTCATAACACTTACTTATTACTAAACCTGTGAGATTCACCAACCTTTTTGGTTGACACTTTCTAGCTTTGTATCTCAGGTACACTTACGGAGTAGGTTCACTCCAGGATTGCTAGCTAGAGTCGCATGATTTACAAACTGCATTTAACGAAGATTCTTTGGCATTATCTTTTGTAACTATGATTTTGTAATAGAATCTTCCGCTATACGCGCGGACTCTAGGAAACTACATTTTTGTGTACGAAAACCTACGGTTTTCAAACGATTCAAATTATGAAATGTAACTATTTTACAAACGTCTCATTTAGAGGTCGTTTGCTATATATCTTGTGCTTGGTATATTGATTAGTAACACCCAAAGTATGCTTCCGCAACTCGTTAAATTTGGGGGTGTTACAGATTGGTATCAGAGCCTAAGGTTGTAGTGAACTAGGTTGCATTTAGTGAGCCTAGACTATGACCATTAGGCAGTATCCCTTATTAGGTATAACCGGTTCAGTGATTACATCATACGAGTTTAATTTAACATAGCCTGATCAACTATGTACAATTAAGCGAAAATGATGTAAGATCTGAAAGGGGTTATGGCTGAACAGGGTACAATAGAAGACTCTGACTTCGAGAGAACCGAGACTTAAACATGTTTATGCTAGACACTCAATAGGCTATATTATATAGGGACTATATGAATATAGGCCTCAATCTTACTAACGCTTTGTCTCAGAAATGGCAAACATCCCATCCGATTCATCTCGTTCTCAATCCGGGTCGCAGAACCCAAGGGTAGCAAGGAGGAACAACAGGTTACCTCGAGCTGGCCCGTACTCCACTCACTTCACCGTGCCAGCCTTAGCTGCTAGGGTGAACCAACACGAGCAACGACTTCGCACCATGGATGTCGTGTTGCAGGAAACAAACGAAAACTGGAGACTTACAGCACTTGAGCGCATCGAACAAGTCTCTGAGAATCACGAAACCACCGTTACAAATGTGGACATTCTTCTCAACAGAGTGGTGGAGATAAGCGTGGAAACCACTCTTTTGAAACACAGACTTGAGGAGTGTGAACAACGCTCACGGGAAACGGAAGAATATACCCGTGGATTGGTACAACGACTAGCATTAGCAGAAGACAACGCCCGACAAGCTAGCAGGCTTGCAAACACTGTGGACCGTCTTGTCACGATGATGGAACAAATTAATCTACGTTAAAACTAGTGTAGTCTTTATCCTGTAATCTAGTAACTGTCTAAGCACTACTCTATGTTTCAGTCGGATGTGATAATTTCCGACACCTTTTGTAATACATCCGTAGGATGTAACCTTTGAACTAGCATCATCTATCAAATATTTCTTGTTGTTCAACTCATATTAATTGTCATTTTCCATATTGATGTTATGTATTACCACCTTTATACATGTACATCTGAAATACATACAACCTTCTTGCAAAAATCTCATGTATCTTCATTTCTTTTATTGAAGAGTCATGCCGCCAAAGTCAAGACCTTACACGGATGCCCAGATTACCTCCCTCATAACCCAGGCTGTTACTGAAGCCTTAGCTCGGAATACTCCACCAGGTTCCACAAGAAACAGCGATGCCGCTGAAACCTCTGCTGCTAAACCTTGTTCATACAAGGATTTTCAAAACTGCAAACCCTTGAGCTTCAAGGGGACCGAAGGAGCCATCGGACTTATCAGATGGTTCGAAAAGATGGAATCCGTTTTCCGCATCAGCAAATGTGCGGAGGACGACAAAGTCAAATTCTCCACCTGCACCCTCGAAGATGGTGCCCTCTCGTGGTGGAATTCCTATACCCAGTCTGTGGGTATTGACACCGCTTACCTACTCCCTTGGGAGGACCTGAAGAAAATGCTCACTGATGAGTATTGCCCGTCCGAACAACTTCACAAGCTGGACGAAGAGTTCTGGAACTTAAAAGTACAAGGAACTGATATCGTCGGATACACCACCCGATTCCAACAACTTACTGTTCTTCGCCCAGCTATGGCAGGTACTGGGCCCGACAAGATTAAGAAATACATCCGCGGCCTCCCGGAACCTGTCCGGGGAAATGTCGCCTCATCAAACCAAACCACCCTTCACGGCGCCATTCGGTTGGCCCATGAACTTCTAGCCATGAACGAGGACCCAGAACCACCCACTCCATCCTCCAACAACAACAATAAAAGAAAATGGTCCGACAACCACAACAACCACCAAACCAAGAAACCTGAAACCATTAAAGCCTACATCTCCAGTTCTGATGACAAGGGAGCATACAAGGGAACCAAGCCCTACTGCTCCAAGTGCCAACGACACCACTTTGGTTCGTGTCCCTGTAGCAAGTGTAAGAGATTTGGACACTTGGCTAAGGACTGTAGATCAAACACCACTGACACCAACACCTCGGCACCAAAGACTTGTTATGGGTGCAACGGAACGGGGCATTTCAAGAAAGACTGCCCGAAGCTGAACAACAACAACAACAGGAACAATAACAATGCTCGAGGAAGAGCTTTTGTACTGAAATCTGGGGAAGCCCGTCAAGACCCGAATGTGGTCACGGGTACGTTTCTTCTCAACAACTTGACTGCATCTGTATTATTCGATACTGGTGCTGATAAAAGCTTTATTTCCGACGAATTTTATCCACTACTTGACACTACACCTATTGCCTTAGATTCTAAGTACACAATAGAATTGGCAAACGGAAAACTTATTGAGGCCGACAGTGTAATACCTAATTGCACTCTGAACTTAGCTAATGAGCTCTTTCCCATTGACTTGATACCTGTCGAAATCGGCAGCTTTGACATCATCGTCGGTATGGATTGGTTGTCCAAACACCGAGCCGAAATCGTTTGTTTCGAGAAAATTGTACGCATTCCTCTCGTCACCGGTGGAACTTTGAGCATACAAGGGGAGACCGGTGGGACGAGAATAAACATCATTTCTTGCATGAAAACCCGAAAATACTTGAGAAAAGGGTATCAGGCAATCCTCGCACACGTTATGGAGAAAAAGTCGGTGGAGAAGCGACTTGAGGATGTGCCTATTGTTCGAGACTTCCCAGAAGTCTTTCCTGAAGACTTGCCTGGCCTACCGCCAACTAGACAAGTCGAATTTTCTATTGATCTTGTGCCAGGTGCAGCACCCGTGGCACGAGCCCCTTACCGACTAGCCCCATCCGAACTTCAGGAGTTGTCTACTCAATTACAGGAACTCCTGGACAAGGGATTCATTCGACCAAGTTCCTCACCTTGGGGAGCTCCGGTCCTGTTTGTGAAAAAGAAAGACGGTTCTTTCCGCATGTGCATCGACTACCATGAACTCAACAAATTAACTGTCAAGAACCGTTACCCACTTCCTCGCATCGATGACCTGTTTGACCAACTTCAGGGATCGAGTTTTTATTCAAAGATCGATCTACGGTCAGGTTATCATCAACTCCGAGTTCGTGACGATGACATTCCAAAAACAGCATTCCGAACTCGCTACGGGCATTATGAATTCCAAGTGATGCCATTCGGCTTAACCAACGCACCGGCTGTGTTCATGGACCTTATGAATCGGGTGTGCAAACCTTACCTTGACAAGTTTGTTATCGTCTTCATCGATGACATCTTGATTTACTCGCGCACTGAACAAGAACACGCGCAACACCTGAAAACCATCCTAGAGCTGCTCAAACACGAAGAGTTATACGCCAAATTCTCTAAGTGTGAGTTCTGGATGCAAACCGTTCAATTCCTTGGACACGTCATTGATAATCAAGGAATTCATGTCGATCCTTCGAAAATCGAGGCTATCAAATGTTGGCAAGCACCTACAACACCGACCGAGGTACGCCAATTCTTAGGACTCGCCGGATACTACAGGCGGTTCATTGAGAATTTTTCGAAAATAGCCCTACCTCTCACTGCACTGACTCAAAAAGAAAAGAAGTTCGATTGGACTGACAAACAGGAGTCGGCTTTTCAACTACTAAAACAAAAACTCTGCAGTGCACCTATCTTATCTTTACCCGAAGGCAACGATGACTTCGTGGTATACTGTGATGCTTCACACCTAGGTCTTGGTTGCGTGCTGATGCAACGAGACAAGGTCATCGCTTACGCCTCTCGACAACTCAAGGTCCACGAAAAGAATTACACAACTCATGACCTAGAGTTGGGGGCTGTTGTATTCGCTCTAAAAATCTGGAGACACTACTTATACGGTACCAAGTGTACAATCTTTACTGACCATAAAAGTCTCCAACATATCTTCGATCAAAAGGATCTCAACATGAGGCAACGTCGATGGGTCGAGTTGCTCACTGATTACGATTGCGAAATTCGCTATCATCCAGGTAAGGCGAATGTTGTCGCCGATGCCTTAAGCCGAAAAGAACGAGTGAAACCACTTCGAGTTCGAGCTTTCGGTATGACCATTCACAACGACCTCGTCAATAAAACTCTCACTGCTCAACTCGAAGCACTCAAACCAGAAAACTTGATAAACGAGGCCTTGCGGGGCATGGACAAACAATTTGAAACCAAACCTAACGGGGCCAAATACTTCTCGAATCGAATCTGGTTACCAAGTTTTGGGAACCTGCGAGACTTGGTGATGGATGAAGCTCACAAGTCTAAATACTCTATACACCCTGGTGCCGACAAAATGTATCACGGCATCAAGGAAATGTACTGGTGGCCCAACATGAAATCTGACATTGCAACCTATGTTGGCAAGTGTCTTACTTGTTCTAAAGTTAAAGCTGAACACCAGAAGCCTTCCGGTTTGCTACAACAACCCGAAATACCACAATGGAAATGGGAGCAGATAACCATGGATTTCATTACTAAACTCCCGAAAACTTCTAGCGGTTGCGATACCATTTGGGTGATCGTCGACCGACTCACTAAATCTGCTCATTTCCTAGCCATCAAGGAAACTGATAAGATGGAACGTTTGACACGGATCTACCTGAAAGAGATCGTGTCAAGACACGGCGTGCCCATCTCAATCATCTCCGACCGAGACGCTCGGTTTACTTCTCGCTTCTGGCAATCACTGCAGAAATCTCTTGGTACTCGTCTGGATATGAGTACGGCTTACCATCCTCAAACCGATGGCCAGAGCGAACGAACCATACAAACACTGGAAGACATGCTACGAGCCTGCGTAGTTGACTTCGGTAAAAACTGGGAAAATCACTTGCCGTTGTGCGAGTTTTCGTACAACAACAGTTATCACACCAGCATAAAGGCTGCACCCTTCGAGGCACTGTACGGTCGTAAGTGCCGATCACCTATCTGTTGGACTGAGGTGGGGGATACACAACTCACCGGTCCAGAAATCATACATGAAACAACTGAAAAGATCGTCGGCATACAAAACCGACTAAAAGCCGCGCGTGATCGTCAGAAAAGCTATGCTGACGTGAGACGCAAACACCTTGAGTTCCAAGTAGGGGACAAGGTACTTCTCAAAGTGGCACCGTGGAAAGGTGTCATTCGATTCGGAAAACGAGGCAAACTAAATCCTAGATACATCGGGCCATTCGAAATCCTTGAAAAGATTGGTCCAGTGGCATACCGCCTGCAACTTCCTGCTGAACTTAGCAGCGTTCACAACACATTCCACATTTCTAATCTGAAGAAATGTCTGTCTGATGAGACACTGATTATACCACTCGACGAAATTCAAATCGATGACAAACTTCATTTTGTCGAGGAACCTATGGAAATCATGGACCGCGAGGTCAAACAACTAAAACAGAGTCGTATTCCCATCGTAAAAGTCAGGTGGAATTCTAGGCGTGGTCCTGAATTCACTTGGGAACAGGAAGACCAAATGCGACTGAAATACCCACATCTCTTCCCTGATAACGCACCAACCGTGCAATCGAGCTAATTTCGGGACGAAATTCTTTTAACAAGGGGAGAATGTAACAACCGCCAAATTAGGGCTAGTATCAGCGCCTAACTCTTTGTTAATACATGTAATTAGTTCTGTGTTAGGCTAATTTATGTATCAGATTACATGTTGGTGAATATATACAACTTTGCGATTTGATTAAATCGTACGCAACTTAAATAGAATGAAATTCTATTCGATTAACACGAACGTTGGTGAACAAATGTTTATAAACTAAAATAACGCAATTATAACTGAAATGCTATTTTATAATAGTTAATAACTGACTTGTACTACTCGAATAAAACGTACACGATTTTAAAAACAAAAGTAATTAAAATTAATTTAACCTATTAAAGATTTAAGGAAATAATTTAAATAAATTATTAAACAAGATTTGTGATTTATAAATATAATTAAACGCGTAAAATAAATATTTAACGCTTAAACGACGGAGAAAACGAACACCGCACGGAGAACGGGGAACGAAAAGTGGAGGTAAAAACCCCCACCTCTCTTCTCCTCCTCTCATTTTCACCTCACTCTCTATCTCTCTTTTCTCTCTCTTTCTTTCTTTCTAATCACCACCAACACCCAAAAACCTCACATAATCGACAAATAAACGTACTAAACGACGCCGGATCATACCACATCTTTGGAGAAAAACGTTCATCTCTTCACGATCTACAACTTCATCTTTTCGGATTTTCGATCCGACACTTTGTAAGTTTCCGACAGATTCCGACATCTCTCGTTTTTGATCATTTTTGCTAGTTTGCGGTTTTAATAGGCTTAATATGTTCATATAAGGGTTGGGTAAAAGATTTGGACCCAACGGAAACCGGAAAACTCGTTTTCGACAAAAATTCCGGCCATCAGACCGCTACTTTGGGGTGAGATACTTAGCAACTGTTTTACGCATGAACACAATGTACTGAACTGAAAACATTACTGAAAACATTACTGATTACAAACAAACGCATGAGTTACTTTTATCCACTGAAAGCCTCCTTATCGTAAGTTGTTAGTTATGGTCTTAAGCGCGAGTACTAGTAAATGGATCCATTTGGGACTGACAATCCCTGTCTGGGGTGGTAGCGCCACCACGTACTGATTTACACGTAGAAACAGACATATTAGTATTTGTTACATATGAGTGTGCGGATAGCACTCACGGGGGTACGTGATTTATTTCACACTACACGGTTAAGCTTCAACTTATGAGCTCATGGCACTGTACTGATATACTGATTAACTTACTTTGCTTGATAGCAATACGGGTACATACTTGTGGTTCATAACACTTACTTATTACTAAACCTGTGAGATTCACCAACCTTTTTGGTTGACACTTTCTAGCTTTGTATCTCAGGTACACTTACGGAGTAGGTTCACTCCAGGATTGCTAGCTAGAGTCGCATGATTTACAAACTGCATTTAACGAAGATTCTTTGGCATTATCTTTTGTAACTATGATTATGTAATAGAATCTTCCGCTATACGCGCGGACTCTAGGAAACTACATTTTTGTGTACGAAAACCTACGGTTTTCAAACGATTCAAATTATGAAATGTAACTATTTTACAAACGTCTCATTTAGAGGTCGTTTGCTATATATCTTGTGCTTGGTATATTGATTAGTAACACCCAAAGTATGCTTCCGCAACTCGTTAAATTTGGGGGTGTTACATTACAATTGATTAGGCCCTAATTAATAGTCCTAATTTGACGGGTGTCACAAGTTACATCTGCCACTTCCTTCATCTTCGTGTTAACTAACTGACGAATCAAATAAACCTTATTTGCTGCATTAGGTTTCTCATGCATGTTAGAGAGAGCCTTAAGACAATTAAAAGTTGTCTTTTCTATCACAACATTGTATGCAACATTCTTCGCGAGTGATAATCGAATTACACCTAAAGCTTGACGATCTAAAAGTGCCAAATCCTCAGGTTTGACACTTTCTGGCTTATGCTCTAACAAATGTTGATGTAGTTTCTTCTGATACAAATAATCCTCAATTTGCATCATCCAAAATCCAAAATCCTTCCCATTAAATCTATCGATCTTAAACTTACCTCCGTCCGCCATTAATCCCAAAACTTCAAACATTGAAGCTCTGATACCAGTTGTAAAGTATTATGAGCCCAAAAACCACAAACAATTGAACAATTGTATCCACACAATCAACAAACGGATAAAAGT
Organism: Helichrysum umbraculigerum; assembly: GCA_949592205.1. NCBI lineage: Eukaryota > Viridiplantae > Streptophyta > Magnoliopsida > Asterales > Asteraceae > Helichrysum > Helichrysum umbraculigerum. The sequence goes on from CATIUR010000003.1 coordinate 77,361,363, forward strand.
AATGCAGAAAAATAAATCGACATGAGGAATTAACGTGGTTATATGCGATCGGGGTGATCGCTTTACTCCACGGCGAGAGTTTCTTGTATTATTTTCGCAGCTTAGGGTTTATACAAGCAAAGTAGCAAAGTTGTGCCAAAGAGAAATGGTACACTAGCTCACAAATATTGAGATTTAATTGAGTATTATAGAGTTATATTATACATTCGTTGTTAATGAGTTAATATTAACCTTGAGATTTTTATATTACAGAGAATTGGTTAATAACATTGATGATTTGTTGGTGTTGATAAGAGTGTGATTTAAATGGTTGATTTGAGTCTTGAACGAGGAAAATAACCAAGTGTCCAAATGGGTCAAAGTGCCATTTTGAGTTGAGTTAGAGGTGAGGTTACCTCATTGATAAACTTTCAATCATTATGAATAAATGAGCTTGTTGGAAAACGGTTGTAGACCCTAACATTTGATTCGGGTCAAAAAGTGTCCATATGGGTCGTAGATGGGCACTTGAGTTAGATCAAGTTGAAATGTTTATTGGTTGATATGACACTTGTTCCACACTTGAATTGAGTTGTTTGTGAGGTGGGAAAAATGCTCAAGCTTAATTGCATATGGTTTGCAAACTAGGACGTCGCCCAAAATGGTCAAAAAATGGCCGTTTTTAGTCATACGTCCAAATCCGCAATTTTTGAGAAATTTGAAAAAGTGTAATTAGGGAAACCTTTAGTTTGGTATTGTGGAGGTGTCCACCAACTTTTGTGAACTAACTCACAACGAGTAAAAAGTTATGAGTATTTGAAATTCATATTTTTATTGAGTTTAGCTTAAGTTGGATCTGCTGTACTGAGGGAGTACCCGGCGGGTACCACTCTTACCCGGCGGGTAGAGTGCTTACCTGTTCGGGTATCCGTCGGGAAGAGGGTGTGTGATCGGGTAGCCTTAGTGAAAAATGTGATAGCAGTGGAGGGTGTGTTGAACATGCTCGTACCCCGTGGGTACCCAGCCTTACCCGGCGGGTACCCTGCTTTTGTTGTGTTACCCGGCTGGTAGTATGACTACCCGGCGGGTACTGACCAAACTTAGTGTTTTTAGTTTTTATCGCATATTTGAATTATTTGTGGTTTGTAACGATATAAGTTACTAAGAGATGAATGGTGGGACATGTTATTATGAGTTCCACTTTATTATTGTGTAGTTAAGTTGAAGAGATTATTCATTGTGGACGGATCATTCACGTATGATCAATGCTTATCGTAGTTAATCACTTGGGTGTAATTAACAGGTGTGCAGTTGTTGGTTCATTTGTGTGTGAACAATAATGGTTGTAGATAATCTTTTGAGTAAGATTAATATTGATATATTAGAAACTATCATTTGCGTATGATCAAGGTTTATTATACGATTAAGAAATTGAAAACGAGATATTATATTATGGATAAGATTGAAGTATAGATTACCATTACTTACTAAGCGTTATCGCTTACTCTGTTATTGCTGTGTATTGTGTTATAGGTACAACTAGATAATGATATCATTCCGAGACTGAGATCCGAGGACGACTTCTGGTGGGACTTGCTATGTAACTAGTAAGTCAATCCCTTAAATAATCATTCTCTATATGATGATGGTCCCATTTTGTACGAATACGTATTAATTGAGTATTGTAAAAAAAAAAAATCAGGACGTTTCAGAAGTGTGATATTCATCATGAAACATCTTAACTTTGCCAAAACAAATGTTATAAATACATTGTGAAAATTAATAAATGTTGATCAGAGTAATGAATGTAAAGCTTCATTGATAAATTGGTTCTATAGACTATAACATCTATTGATAAATATTGTATCAAAAATCATTACCCCTTAATATCAATTAGGAACCTACTATGAATTGTAACTCTTTTGTCTTTTGTGACATATTTTTTTGTATATATATTTTGATGTTAATATATTATAAAAAGATAGTTGTAGTTTGATGGTAAAGACTTTAAATTTGTCATACGCAACATGAGTTCAAGCCTTAAGGTAACATTTTTCTTTTTGAAAATCTATCTAAACTTTTTGTAGTTGTATAAAAGTTAGATAAGAGTCGATAACTTTATATCGTATCTAAATATAACTCATACGTACTATTATTATTTTTTCATATTATTAGCTACAATAATATATTTCATGGTTATTTTCTCTTTATATAGATATTATTGAATTCTTATAAAGTGTATACGATTTTATTTTTTGGAAGGTAACAACTACAATAACAATTTTTCATGCTTATTATAACTCTTATATAGTGTATACATTTTAAGTTTACGAAATAAATAATATCTCTCTCTCACACACACACACATAACACACACACACACACACACACACACACACACATATATATATATATATATATATATATATATATATATATATATATATATAAATATGAGGAAGGTAAAAGTTATTCAATAAGTACGTTGTACCACCACTTATGTTACTTTTTGTGTTTTATATTCAAGAAAATTTCGATTAACTCCGATAGTAATATATAAATTAAAAAAAAAAAAGACAAGTGTAAATAAATTTTCAAAACAGTACAAAGCTACTATTATATTCATTGTTATTACTTTTGCTACTATAAGTTTAAATTGGGTAACTACTATTGATGTTTCATTGTTATTGTTATTATCTTTCAAATTATTATATCATTTGTATTGTAAAGCCTTTTTAGTAATTTACAATTACAAAAGAGTATGAGTTCATAACATTTCTATTAAAGTTAAAAGAACCAAAGCCAAATTTAAGGTTTCATTTTTATGTGAAAAAATATATTTTTTTAAAACCCGTCGCAACGCGAGGGCAATAAAATTCTTGTTAATATCAATTGTGATGAATGTTAGTTAAAATTAGTTATGATGAATATTAAAATTAAAAATATTTGTCAAAATGTTATGTTTTAGTATTCATCGTGAACAATGTTAGTTAACAGTTAACAATTTATTAAATGAATATTCATCAACTAATATTATAGGAAGGACCAAAATACCCTTTATAAGAAAATACAGGAAGGACACTTAATTATCATCTTGTATACTTGGTATTTGTTAGACCCATCTGCTTGTTGGAATATAGCTTGAACTGATGGTTAATTATATAAGAACGCATAACTCCACATCAACATTAACTTCTCTCTTTATATGTCTTCGGTCTTTGACTTGGACAAATGCTTCATGTAATCTTCATCAGCTTCAAGTTCTTTGTTAGTTGATCTTGGAATAAGTGTTTCATCATCTAGTGATGAGAACACATTTTATGTTAAGTTTCGCTGCTAACATATGCAAATATTAACTAGTAAAGGTCAGTGCCAACGTATGCAACGACTTATAAACTAAAGTTTATTTGTCATATATAAATCACATGATAAGGGTCAGAGACCCAAAAATCTACCCTTATTTATTTATGACAAGAAAATAAAACAACTCTTAAGTTTTTGTTTTTACCTACTTAGAGTTATTCATTTAATTTAGTGACACTATTCTTTATGGGTTCTTTGTATGTTACTTCATATGCACTTACATATATCAATTATCACTTTGAGAAACTTAGTTTCTATTTTATACAAACAAAAACGTTTATACAATGATAGATATTACAATCAACCAACAAACTATTGCTTGAATTTATAGAATTTTACTTCTTTATTAGATACAAGTCTTTTCCTCAGCTCCTCTCTAACCAAGCTTAAGAAGTCTTCATCAGCTTTGTAACCTTCAACAATCCATCATAGCAACTAAATGTTCAATCTTTGAAATTGGGATCTGAGAAACACGTTGACAGATCCTATGTTCTAATGAATCAATGAAGAACATCCCGAACTCATGCTCTCTGATCATTAATAACTAGCACATGTAACAACATGTAAGTACTGAATATTATAAACCAGTTGGTAAATGTCACACCCCCTATTTCGGGTTGCGGAAGCGAATCGGGTCGGGGCGTGACTAATCAATAACAAAGCACAAGATATATAGTAAACGACTCTAAATGAGACGTTTTTGAAAAATACATTACATTACAAAATAAATTCGAAGTTTTATGTCATAAAGACACATTATTCGTGAGTTCGCAAAATGAAACTGAAGATTTGAAATACATAATTATAGTACAAAAGATATTACGGGTAAATCTTCATAATTGTGTATGCATGCGACTCATACTAGCTTAGCAAACAAGTAGATCCTGCTGGGCCATCCTACTATGGCTGCGTACCTGAGAATGCGTTACTAAAAGCGTCAACCAAAAGGTTGGTGAATCTCACAGGTTTGTAGTAAGTAAATCAATTGAACAAAATTTTAGTAATAACAATTCACAAAAACAGTAATTCAATAAATGGATTTGCACAATTTGAATACCGCAGTAAAGGTGATTGTACGTATGTAGTCGATCGGTAGTCAATCATTGCATCAGTGCAATCGGGTAGTAACCCATAGTAGTAAGCAAGTAGTAAGACAGTAAGGTAGCAAGTAATCATTGCACGTATGCAATAGGGTTCGATATACTTTGCTGTGAGCATCATAGTCGAAGCTTAACAAGTCGGTAATTTACCCCCGTGAGTGCTAATCCAACAACACTCATACGTAACGAGTAGAAAACGCCCGTTTATACAAGTACGGTTCGTGGTGACGCTACCACCCCAGGCGGGGATTGTCAGTCCCATATGGATCCATATACTAAAACTCGCGCTTATCCCATAACTAACAACTATGATTCAGAGGCCTTCATTGGATTAATCGTAACTCAAGCAATACAGTATATCAGTAAGTCTGTAAATCAGTAAGTCGGTAAGGTCTGTAAAAGTAGCAAGTCTATAAGTCGGTAAGTCGGCAAATCGGTAGCAAGTCTATAAAGTCTGTAATGCAAAAGTCTGTAAGACTGTAAGTCGGTAAGTCTGTAATGTAGTAAATCCGTAAAGTATAAAGTCTGTAAGTCTATATAGTTTGTAAAATGGTAAATTCGTAAGTCGGTTGTACAGTAAGTATATAAGTTGATAAAACAGAAAGAATACAAATTGTTAAAACAGTAAGTTTGTAGAGTAGCAATTCAGTAAAGTCTGTAAAGTGGTATTCCAGTAAAACTGTAAGTTTATAATTCGGTCAAGTAGTAAGTATAAATCGATAATTTTCTAAAGTAGTAATGTAGTAAGTATATCAAATAGTAAACCGGTAAAGTAGTACATTTGTAAAGTAGGAAGTACATACGGTAATAAGCTTGTATTGTATTAAGTCTGTAAGTAGTATAGTAGCAATCGGTAAGTTTGTAAAGTACTAAGTAAGTAAGGTATTAAGTCTGTAAAGTAATATGTCGGTAAAGTACAAAGTTTATCAAGCAATTTAGTACAAACAGTAATTTCATGTGTTCAAGCAAAAACAAGTAATGCATCTCCCCCAAAGTAAAGATAGTAAAAAGGGGCCGTGAGACTCACCTGAAGAGCAAGCAAATCCTAAGGTGCGCACGTGTACCAAGATAATCTCCTAGTGTCCTAAACACGCGAGAATGTGTAATTGTAAATGTACGTTAAATCATTCGTATAATTGATCGTTTGGTTAATTAGGTCCAAAGTATTTGTCTCGTATTATGTTTGAAGTTTTTATAAAATGTACGGCCCGTTGGTGATGGATTGGAATTATATTCTAAAAATAAGATTAAATTTGTTTTGTTAATATAAGTTGACATTTAAAAAAATGTTATCCATAACTTTAGTTCATTTATATTTAACCGTTTGAACATTTATATTAAAACTCGCTTGACTTGGATCGAATATAATTTACAAGTGAAATCATACGGCCCATTGGGGTTAGCCCAATTTGTGATAATAACTTAGTTAAAAATTAAAAAGGAAACCTGTGACCTCTCACAGTCAAACAAACACCCCAGCCACCAGACTAAACACCTAGTTTGCTTTTATGTTACAAAAATACAAAGTATGTATATATATGTCTTTATAACTAGTTTGCAAAAGTAGAATTTAAATCAAAATAGGGTCACGGGTTTCGAACCGTGACCTCACAATTCAAACAACACGCACATGCCTGTGAGCTAGTGAGTTGTTTTTGTTTATGTGTTGCTTTGTACATATATATATCTATTAAATAGGTTTTTGCAAAAATGGAAAATAACTCAAATGGGTCACAGGCGGGGCTCGACCCTGTGACCGTTGGTTTCAATAAGCACGCTCAACCAGTGGGCTAGAGCTTACTTTTGGTTTATTTTTGCTAAGTGTATACATATATCTCTGTTTTAACTGTGTAAATATTTTTGATTCTTTTGTTTCTCTATTACGTAACCCATTCACAACTAGGTTCTAGCTCTTCATTCTTGAGCATAGCAGTGTATACATATAACACATACAGATGGTGATTAATGCATTATAAACTCAAAGTAAGTCAAAGGAATAGGTAGGGTGGTGCTCACGGTGAAGGTGGGAACCGAGAATGAGGGTGGTGGTGCCGAGAAGGTGGTGCTCAAATGTGATGATGATGTTGTTGCTGCGGTTGTTACCTACTGTTGTGCCGATGGTGGTGATGTTCAGTAATGGTGGTGGTGCTCGGAGGTGGTGGGTGTTCGGTGGTGAGGTGGTGCTCGGTGGTAGTAGTGAGCCGAGAGGGAGATGAGGCGAGTGGGATGATGATGAAGATTATAAGATGTTGTTTTTCGTTCCTTCTCTTGCTCCGATTGATGATGATCGATTCGAAGATGATGGTGGTGCGACCGGTGGTGGTACCCGAGAGGAAGAGATAGATGATAATGTAAACGATGACGAGAGATGTTGTTGTTGTTAGTCTGCTATTGTTATTGTCAATTGTTGTTGTTGGTTTGATTGAAGGGAAAAAAAAAGAGATCGAGAGTGATAGATAGATAAATGATGGAGATGAAGTTCAAAAATGGGAAGGAGGAGTGTTGAGGACGGCTTATAGTCAAAAGAAGAAAGCAGATCCACTTTTTATGGAAATAATTGAGTTGGTTGTCTCCAAATTCGCAGTATAAAATATCCGTGTTTTCGTACCCGATCGTATATATAAAATAATATTATTAAATAACAATTTCTAAAATTATAATCAACGTAGTATTTTATAAAAATACTTTTAACTAGATAATATAAATATATCTTTGTTTTAATTCATTTTGACGGATAGTTTTTTGTATCCAAAGTGTATTTAAATTTCTACCGAAGTAATTAATTATTATTCTCGACAATAATTCTTTGTTTGGAAATGTTTTGCACTGACGTTTGTATTTGGGATTGTACATTCTTTCAGATTCGTATATACGATTATTAATCATTGCATGTTATTTATACATATAATTATAGATATCGTACTCGATTACTTCGGTATTATCTATAAATAATATGTGATTTGAAAGTTTAAATTTGGCATGAAAAATACCATTTTTGACCGGGTGTCACAGTAAAATTGGTGCTTCGATTAATTTGCAAATACCTCAAAAAGTTTCCAGTGATCACTTTCCAAGGATGTTGCACCAAAAGTTTCTTTCTGACTCTCTGTTTATCTAAGTGTGAATTGTATTCCTTTATCCAGCATTTTATGCTCAAGTCGATGCCGGACCCTAAAAGAAAATTAAATTAGTTGCGTGTGATAACACCTACCTTAGTCCTTGGTGTAGGTCACTATTTAATTATTGTCAGTTTGTAATATAATTTATTGTAAAGTAAAGACTTCTTACCAACTTAACTATTGAAGTATTTTGTACATGCCTTAATCTTTGTCTCCGTTTCTACATGTTTTTATCTTGTTCTCCGAGATAACGGTGACTTAAGGGTAAGACTAGTAAGCTACCGCTTTAGGCCTCACATTTTTTAAAACCCCATATGTATGTGTATGTATACTAGTCAAATTTTCATGTTGTGCATTGCACGGCCCACTCTTAAAAATAGTAGTGTTACTTTTTACAATGTTATATGTATATCATCAAAGTAGTGTTACTTTTTACAATGTTATATGTATATCATCAAAGTTGGTACTGACTAAAAATGAAAATAAATTTTTATGTATTCTAAGTTATTTGTATAATTTTAACAACTCATATATATAGAAATATAGATATAGAAAGTGAAACTGCTTGCCAATATATAAAGTGAGTTTTATTTACCTCTACTATTCTAATGCACAACACGCCCATAAATACGTTTGACCGTAATATTAACTATAATAAATAATAATGCATTGATTTAACAGTTCTATTATTTTCAATTTGAAACCATCACAAGATAGCCTAGTGGTTGGCGTCCTGTTATCCTCACAAGAGGTCTCAGGTTCAAACCTCACTAGAAGCAAAAAAATCTTGTGGTGGCCACGGGAAGGTTCGGAAACGGTCACGGCAACGGTTAGGCTGCCTACATCACAAGCAAAAGCTTGGCCAACCTGGGGGAACTTGTTAAAAACGGGAATACCCTTAAAAAAAATTATTTTCAATTTGAATAAAATTTATATTTGGTTATGGCTTATCATTGTAAGATCTTTAAAACATTATTCAACATTGAACATGTTGATGGGGAAGTACTATTAGTCTATTACAGCTCATATGATGAAAAAACATTCTTACAAATTTAGTAGGAGTAAGTTAGAGTTGAGTTTTATTTTGATTTGTGACGTCATAACAATAACAAATAGAGATTTTGAAGTAAAGAAGGAAGTGAAATATTTAAAAGAAAATTAGTGCGTAATGACAAAGCATATATGAGAAACATATATGATATATGTTGAATGTTGATGAATGAAAAGTAATTAATTTTTCATAAATTGAAATTGGAATGCTAATTTTTTGGTCTACGAATACATAACAAATGTTTATATGTATCAAATTTTGAAGCATCCACCATAATTGGAAAATAAAATACGGAGTAGTTTAAAATATATTAAGAAGTTATAAATAATTTCCACATGTACCTGACATTGTATAGATATATGAGATAAAAATAATAAGAAATAAGATATAATACTATTAATAATAACATAGAAATTTTAAAAATTATTTTAAGATGTATAAATTTACAAAATGTGAATTTAGCTAAATTAAAATGAAGATAAAGATAATTTTATTTATTACCATTAGTTTTTTTATTAGCAAAGAGTTGAAAGGTTTAGTCAATAATTTTTCGGGAGGGCGTTCTATTAAGACAATGAATCAACAACAAGAAGGTTTAGTCAATATCGTAGTTTCAAAGAGTAGCCACAAAAATGGCCGGGTAGTGTTCTCAAAGTAGTCAGTCATGACTATATTGTTGTTTCGAAATGAACAATTGCTTGGTGAAGGTGTTTGGTGAAGATAGTTGATAGTTGATAAATTCGTAGTTGCGGGTAGTCCTTGCAGTAGTGATTGGAATGTTCAAGTCATAGTTTGAAATAGTTTGAAGTAGTTTATGGATTTAGTCGTTGTGAGTATCCCTCGCAATACTAATACAGTGATGATCGGAACAGACAAAGTCGCGAATCATGTTATGAGTAAATCGTTTGACAAACGTGTCGAATTGGTGACCAAACATGATCAAGTAGTAAGTCTCGTGTTTGATAGAATTGTTAACATACAAGTCAAAGAGTGATCAATCATGATCAAGTAAAGAGTTAAGTGGTTTGTTGAAATTCATGCAATTATTTGAAAAGTTACTACCATTATGTAGGTGTTGTGGTTGACCGAGTTTCACCCGCGGACCCTCGTAGACAGGTCCTAGTGGGTGGAGTGTCAGTAAGGTCTAGTTCGAGGTGGTCAGTCAGTCCTTCTAGTTGTGTACAACACACGCGATTAATAGGTCTACAGTAAGCGAGGAAGGGAGATTATAAAGTAGAGGAAGTACATGTAGCGCGTTTAGGTGACGAATCCTCATGCGGTTCGTGTTTTCGAATGATTAAGATGAGAGTGGGGAGGAAAGAGGGTGAAGCAGGGGTCACTTGTTTGGGTGGAGAATCCTTAGGTGGATTCTCCTCAAGTAAGTCCTCTTTGATTATGTCGTTGCCCGATACGGTTGGGCGAGTGGGTACCGTGGAAGTCTCCACAGTAGTAAGTAAGATTTGAGTTTCGTTTTCTGTGTCAGGTGACGTAGTGGTGGGAGTGGTTGCCATGAAGGGTGGCAGTTAGTTTAGTATACGAGAAGTTAAGGTTATATATGAAAATATAATAACCTAGCACATAAGCACGTATAAGGGTTGGTCCCGTTCTTATCCTCGGTTTTCGTTACTACTGTACCCTCGTTCACTATAACCATTTCAGGTCTTGCATCGATTCTCCTTTAATTATACATAGTTGATCAGGCTATGTTAAATTAAATTCAAAGGATGCAATTGTTGAACCAATCATATCAAACAAGGAATACTAACCTAACGGTCATAGTCTAGGTCACTAATGCAATCCTAGTTCGCTATAACCTTAGGCTCTGATACCAATCTGTCGCACCCCCAAAACACGTGGCAGCGGAAACATGAGGTGTCACGGGGGCGCCGACCAAATCAAATATCACAACACAAAGATTAAAGCAAACGACCTCTATATGAGACGTTTGAAAATGTTACATTACCATAATTCAAATGTTTACAAAATATCTGGAGTTCGCATAAACCGTTAAGAGATTTCTAATACATTACTGATTATAAAAAATACAGCTAAATGCAATCTAATCTCTTGATGTTTGAAAACAATGCGACTCGAGCTAAGCTTTCCATAAGCTTCCTACTGCGGCGGGTTACCTGAGAAATACATACTAAAAGGTCAACATAAAGTTGGTGAGTTTATAGGTTTGATAATCAATCAGTTACTACTATGATCCACAAGATTCCAAAAGTAGTATCATTCACAATGATAAGTAAAAGTATCGTTAGTCAACGATAAGTAAAAGTGTTGCAAAATGCAGCATAAGTATTCCATTTGCATGAGTCTCATAGTCAAGCTTAACGTTGTTTGCCTCCGGTAAGTGTACTAATCCGATACACCTCTAAATCACAAGTAATACTGCGCCCGTGGGTTGGCTAGAGCGACTAGCCCGGACGAGGTTTGTCAAACCCTGATAGATCTATCCAATAATACTGACGCACAAATTTTAATGACTATGATGGGTAGAGGACTTTAGTGGATTATTCAGGTCTCATGCAATCCGTACGAAAAGTGTTTCAAGTTACTTGTGATCATATAAGCAGTTGTATAAAATAGTTGTATGTATTCTCACCCCAGTTGAAAAACAGTAAAAATGGGCTATGAAACTCACCTTAGATTAGCAAGTAGCAAGCAAATATCAAATAAGCAAGCAAAGTCCAAAGCGCAACCTTCTAACGTCCTAAACGTATAAGGTTGTGTAAGTAGATGTCTTATAAGACCATCTATAGCGATTGTATAAGTGGGGGTCAATGTCCACTTAAGCCAATCGTGTAGGTGGAGGGTTAATGTCCACCTAGAGCTAGTTCATCAACTAGTATGTCCAAATAAATTGTTCAAGTTCGTTTCTTAAAAACGTGTACGACCCGTTGGTGAAAGTTTGTAATAATAATTCATTTAGACATTATTATCAAGTTTGTTTTGCTGTATACTATTCATTAGTACATATCGTGTGTTGCAAATCAATTATTTTAGTTTGTATAAGTCTTAAACCGTAGGTCAAAGTTGGTCAACTCGTTGGTCAAAGCTGGTCAAAGCTGGTCAAACCTGGTCAAACCTGGTCAAACTGGTTGGTCAAACTGGTCAAACCTGGTCAAACTGGTCAAACTGGTCAAACCTGGTCAAACATGGTCAAACTGGTCAAAACTGGTCAAACCTGGTCAAACTGGTCAAGGTTGGTCAAACTTAGCATCACTAGCAAAATGTAGCATCACTAGGTTAATGTCTCTACTTGAGACTTAGGATATTTTCAGAAAATGTGGCATCACTAGCAAAATGTAGCATCATTAGCAAAATGTAGCATCACTAGGTTAGTGTCTCTACTTGAGACTTAGTATATTTTCAGAAAATGTGGCATCACTAGCAAAATGTAGCATCACTAGCAAAATGTAGCATCACTAGCAAAATGTAGCATCACTAGGTTAGTGTCTCTACTTGAGACATAGGATATTTTCAGAAAATGTGGCATCACTAGCAAAATGTAGCATCACTAGCAAAATGTAGCATCACTAGGTTAGTGTCTCTAGTTGAGACTTAGGATATTTTCAGAAATTGTTCTAAGTGTCGGTTTCTAATTCGGGAAACTTTCTAAGTTTAGTCTTTGGTCCAAGTTACTAACTAAGTCATCCAAACCCATTTTTGTTACCACTTTCCAAAAATAGTAAGTTTGTCGTTTTTAGAAACCGAGCCGTTTTTGTTGACTTGGTCAAACCTACTCGGTTTGACCCGAAACTTTTACCCAACCCATAAATCAGTTTAAAAAGTCCAAATAATTTGTCGGTTTGTGTCGGAGTCATCCAAAGTGTCGGTTTTAATTACACTTCTTAAGATTTTCAATATTTCACATTTTCGACTTTTGTCGGTTTGGTTCGCCATTTTATTTCTACCACTTATGGTCCAAACTAGGGTCTGAAATTTTTACCAACTGATCATGTATGTATCTACTCTAACATATAATTTTTACAGCAACCATAGTGTCCATTTACATATTTAAACAAATTCGCGTATGAACCGTACTCAGTTTTCGAAAACTTCCAGACCAGACTCAAAGATCAGATTATTCACAAACATACGTACATATCTGGAAAAAGTGCAAAACACGAAAGTTGTAGCCCTTTTTAATACGCAACTTTTCTGGGACAGAAACTGTCTTCTTACATATGTGTTACAAAAATGTGTTTCAACCTTTTATTTGGAAATAATAGTGTTAGATGAGCAATATAACATGTAAATAACATAGAGTAGAGTTTCCTTACAAAGACTTGGATTGAGATGAGATGAGATGATGATGCTAGAGTTCTTGAGCTAATTATTATTGCAAAATGTTAAGTATTTTTGTTGGTGGAGCAATGGTGGTTCTTGGTGTTTGCTAGGTGGATTGTGGTGGTTATTGGGTGGTGAAAGGCTGAGTTATTTCAGTCTTTTAGAGAGAGTGAATGTTGAGAGAAAATGAGTTTGAGTGTAATGAAGAAAATGAAGTGATTTGATCTTTTTGCATGAGATTTGTATGGAAGTAAAGGGAATAATGATCATGTTCTTGCATGGATGAAGAGTGGATAAGGGGTGGGGTGGCACATGGGGGGGGGGGGGGGCAGCCCATGGGGGGGGGGGGGGTCCCACACAAGGGTATTTTGGTCATTTCTTGTTCCCAATTTAACTAGTTACGTTTTCGTTCGTTACACGATTGTTTAGACGTTTATTTATACGTTAACGTTTTATACACACATTTAAGTAACGGTTTAAATTCCGATATTTTCGATTGAAATATTTATCTAGATACTTGAAAACATTTATATAAAAATGTTCCGTTAATTTATCGGCCTCGATTTGCGTGCACGTTTTACGGAGGTTTAATCGCGTAGCGTTTTAAATAGACGTTTTTCATTGACGAACTATTATATGATGTTTTCAATAATAATTTCATACAAAATAATATATTTAAATTATTAAAATATATTTCGGCTTTCGTTCGATTGTCGGGCGCGTTCCGCGCGTTTCTGTTGCGTTTGAGACGTTTTAGCCAAAACGCCTTAGTTTTTCGTGTATTATTTTAACAAAATAATAATATATGATAAATAACTTCTAAAAATAGATTCAAGTTATTTATAGAAATGTTTTCACCAACGTCGTATAATTTGTCGGACTCCGTCCGGTTGTTTTGCACAATTTCACCAAATTGCGTAAGTGTAATTACAACTAATTACATAAGCGTAATATAATCAATTACGGGAGTGTATATTCACATAAATACACAAATAGTTACAAGTAATTACAAGTATTTAGCCTAATACTAAACTAAACACACGTAATTAGGATTTCTAGTAGGTTAATCAGTAACCCTAAATCGTCGGGTGTCACATTCTCCCCCTGTTAGGAGAATTTCATCCCGAAATTAGTTTGTTGCCGCAGTCTGTGGGGTATCTAGGAATAGATGTGGATGTTTCAGTCGCATTTGGTCTTCCCGTTCCCAAGTGAATTCAGGACCGCGCCTAGAATTCCACCGGACTTTAACGATGGGAATACCACTCTGTTTCAAGCGTCTGACCTCACGGTCCATGATTTCTATCGGTTCCTCGATGAAATGGAGTTTATCATCTTGGTGGATATCGTCGAGCAGGATTACAAGCGTCTCATCAGACAGACATTTCTTCAAGTTAGAAATGTGGAATGTGTTGTGCACGCTACTGAGTTAGGGCGGTAGCTGCAGTCGATATGCCACCGGACCAATCCTTTCAAGAATCTCAAAAGGTCCGATGTACCTAGGGTTTAGTTTTCCGCGTTTGCCAAAACGAATGACACCTTTCCAAGGTGACACTTTTAAGAGTACTCGGTCCCCAACCTGGAATTCGAGTGGTTTGCGTCTCACGTCAGCGTAACTCTTTTGACGATCACGTGCGGCTTTTAGCCGGTTTTGGATGGTCACGATTTTCTCGGTCGTTTCATGGATGATTTCAGGACCGGTGAGTTGGCTATCGCCGATTTCGGTCCAACAAATGGGTGATCGGCACTTTCTACCATAAAGTGCCTCGAAGGGTGCAGCACCAATGCTGGTGTGGTAACTGTTGTTGTAGGAGAACTCACACAAAGGTAGGTGGTTTTCCCAGTTTTTGCCGAAGTCAACTACGCACGCGCGCATCATATTTTCTAAAGTTTGGATGGTTCGTTCACTTTGACCATCGGTTTGTGGGTGATAAGCGGTACTCATATCCAGACGAGTACCGAGAGCTTTCTGAAGTGTTTGCCAAAATCGAGAGGTGAAGCGGCTATCTCTATCGGAGATGATCGAGATGGGTATGCCGTGTCGTGCTACAACCTCTTTGATGTAGATGCGAGCCAAGCGCTCCATCTTGTCGGTTTCTTTGATAGCTAGGAAATAGGCAGATTTCGTGAGACGATCAACGATCACCCAAATGGTATCGCAACCGCTCGGTGTCTTTGGTAGTTTAGTAATGAAGTCCATAGTTATGTTTTCCCATTTCCATTGAGGTATTTCGGGTTGTTGCAGCAACCCAGAGGGTTTCTGAAATTCGGCCTTAACCTTGGCGCAAGTTAAACATTTGCTAACATAGGTGGCGATGTCAGCTTTCATGTTGGGCCACCAATACCGTTGTCTGATGTCATGATACATTTTGTCAGAACCAGGATGTATGGAGTATCGAGATTTGTGAGATTCATCCATCACCAAATCTCGTAGGTTTCCAAAGTTTGGTAACCAGATTCGGTTAGAGAAGTGTCTGGTTCCGTCGGGTTTGATTTCGAATTGTTTTTCCATGCCTCGCAAGGCCTCATTTTTGATGTTTTTCTCGTTGAGTGCTTCGAGTTGAGTGGAATGAATTTGAGAAATAAGATCGTTGTGGATGGTTAAACCAAGGGCTCGAACTCGAAGGGGTTTCACTCGTTCTTTTCGGCTTAGGGCATCGGCAACAACGTTAGCCTTACCCGGGTGGTATTGGATTTCACAGTCGTAGTCACTAAGTAACTCGACCCAACGACGTTGTCTCATGTTTAGGTCCTTCTGATCAAAGATATGTTGAAGGCTTTTGTGGTCAGTGAAGATAGTACATTTTGTACCATACAGGTAGTGTCTCCAGATTTTGAGTGCAAAAACTACAGCTCCCAATTCAAGGTCATGTGTGGTGTAGTTCTTTTCGTGGATTTTCAGTTGTCGTGAGGCGTAGGCGATGACTTTTTCACGTTGCATTAACACACAACCTAGTCCTTGGTGTGAGGCATCGCAGTAAACTACGAAATCATCGGTGCCTTCGGGTAAGGACAGGATTGGTGCACTGCAGAGTTTCTGTTTCAGAAGTTGGAAGGCTGACTCTTGTTTATCGGTCCAATCGAATTTCTTATCTTTCTGAGTCAGTGAGGTTAAAGGTAGGGCTATTTTGGAGAAGTTCTCAATGAATCGCCGGTAATACCCAGCAAGACCTAAGAATTGTCGTACTTCGGTTGGAGTAGTTGGTGCTTTCCAGCACTTGATGGCCTCGATCTTGGCTGGATCAACACGTATCCCTTGACTTTCAATGACATGCCCTAGGAACTGTACTGTTTGCATCCAGAACTCACACTTGGAGAACTTGGCGTATAACTCCTCGTGTCTGAGTAGTTCCAAGATAGTTTTGAGGTGTTGGCCATGTTCGGTTTCGTTGCGAGAGTAGATCAAGATGTCATTAATGAACACAATGACAAACTTATCTAGATATGGTTTGCACACCCGATTCATAAGGTCCATGAATACAGCCGGTGCGTTGGTTAAGCCAAAAGGCATCACTTGGAATTCGTAACGCCCGTAGCGGGTTCGAAAGGCGGTTTTCGGGATATCGGCGTCTCGAACGCATAGTTGGTGATAGCCAGACCGAAGGTCGATCTTTGAGTAAAAGTTCGAACCTTGAAGTTGGTCGAATAAGTCATCGATTCTAGGAAGTGGGTATCGGTTCTTGATGGTAATGAGATCTATGGAGAAATGTTCGCTTGCGATGGTGTAAAATCAGTCGATAAATTTCTATGATAATAGTTTATTTGGAACCATTAAGTCCGTTGGAAACTTGAGTTAATCAAAATATGTTGGGAAAAATCTGGTCGTCAATAAGAGGTTGAAAATTTCTATCTAGCCAATTTAATTGAACATTAGAAGTTGTAAATAGTTCCGGGTAGTTGTTTGGCGAAAATTCTTTGAAAACTTGAATTGGTAGAAATCTGTTGAAAAATCTGTTGAAAACTCTTGTTATTGTAAAGTGTTGAAAGTTTCAGTTGATCCTTATCGTGGTGTCTCCTTAAACGAAAGGGGGATAAAAGAATGAATGAGATCTTTGTATGAGAGCTAAGATTATCACATTCATGATTAAAAGTAATATGCGGCTTCACAGTACGACGATAAATCAATACAAGGTATGATTTGTAACCAACAAGGCGCAAAGTTAGTAGGTTGATAGCTTATAGAATTCAAAGTTTACAAAACATGCCGGGCATCGTTACATCCGGACGAGTACATAAGTCTTATACAAAATGTGATGGGGTTTTATACACCCATCGATAGATTATCGAGCTAACACAAGCTACGTTCACCGTTGTTCGGGTCTACTTTTATTCTATTCTAGGTTCAGGTCATGTGGATAGTAACGTGCTTCGAGCATGTCACTGTATCGCGGGAGTGCAGAGTGGAGTAAGATATTGTCTGTTGAGTGTTGGAACATCCATTTGATCCACGTTTTTGTTCTTTGCTCAAAATGAGTAGCCACTTCCTTCCAGTAGTGAATCCTATCCTTGATTCGGTCGGGAATAGACCTTTTCAGAATCCTCAATTCTTGCTCGTAGGTCTTGCACCTAATTTTGAGCTCCCAATTACGGCCATCTAATTCTTCAGCATGATCTCGCACTCTTTCGTATTCCTCGATGCCAATCATTCCGAAATTGTGATACTCGTTTTCCTCCACAGCGATTCCTTCCATTTGTGCTATTTCCTCATCGAGATATGTGTACTGAATCTGTTCTTCATGGATTAGGTCGTTATCTGACGAGTAGTCGTTCTTAGGGGAGTTTGCCATCTTTTTCGGGAGGGCGTTCTATTAAGACAATGAATCAACAACAAGAAGGTTTAGTCAATATCGTAGTTTCAAAGAGTAGCCACAAAAATGGCCGGGTAGTGTTCTTAAAGTAGTCAGTCATGACTATATTGTTGTTTCGAAATAAACAATTGCTTGGTGAAGGTGTTTGGTGAAGATAGTTGATAGTTGATAAATTCGTAGTTGCGGGTAGTCCTTGCAGTAGTGATTGGAATGTTCAAGTCATAGTTTGAAATAGTTTGAAGTAGTTTATGGATTTAGTCGTTGTGAGTATCCCTCGCAATACTAATACAGTGATGATCGGAACAGACAAAGTCGCGAATCATGTTATGAGTAAATCGTTTGACAAACGTGTCGAATTGGTGACCAAACATGATCAAGTAGTAAGTCTCGTGTTTGATAGAATTGTTGACATACAAGTCAAAGAGTGATCAATCATGATCAAGTAAAGAGTTAAGTGGTTTGTTGAAATTCATGCAATTGTTTGAAAAGTTACTACCATTATGTAGGTGTTGTGGTTGACCGAGTTTCACCCGCGGACCCTCGTATACAGGTCCTAGTGGGTGGAGTGTCAGTAAGGTCTAGTTCGAGGTGGTCAGTCAGTCCTTCTAGTTGTGTACAACACACGCGATTAATAGGTCTACAGTAAGCGAGGAAGGGAGATTATAAAGTAGAGGAAGTACATGTAGCGCGTTTAGGTGACGAATCCTCATGCGGTTCGTGTTTCCGAATGATTAAGATGAGAGTGGGGAGGAAAGAGGGTGAAGCAGGGGTCACTTGTTTGGGTGGAGAATCCTTAGGTGGATTCTCCTCAAGTAAGTCCTCTTTGATTATGTCGTTGCCCGATACGGTTGGGCGAGTGGGTACCGTGGAAGTCTCCACAGTAGTAAGTAAGATTTGAGTTTCGTTTTCTGTGTTAGGTGACGTAGTGGTGGGAGTGGTTGCCATGAAGGGTGGCAGTTAGTTTAGTATACGAGAAGTTAAGGTTATATATGAAAATATAATAACCTAGCACATAAGCACGTATAAGGGTTGGTCTCGTTCTTATCCTCGGTTTTCGTTACTACTGTACCCTCGTTCACTATAACCATTTCAGGTCTTGCATCGATTCTCCTTTAATTGTACATAGTTGATCAGGCTATGTTAAATTAAATTCAAATGATGCAATTGCTGAACCAATCATATCAAACAAGGAATACTAACCTAACGGTCATAGTCTAGGTCACTAATGCAATCCTAGTTCGCTATAACCTTAGGCTCTGATACCAATCTGTCGCACCCCCAAAACACGTGGCAGCGGAAACATGAGGTGTCACGGGGGCGCCGACCAAATCAAATATCACAACACAAAGATTAAAGCAAACGACCTCTATATTAGACGTTTGAAAATGTTACATTACCATAATTCAAATGTTTACAAAATATCTGGAGTTCGCATAAACCGTTAAGAGATTTCTAATACATTACTGATTATAAAAAATACAGCTAAATGCAATCTAATCTCTTAATGTTTGAAAACAATGCGACTCGAGCTAAGCTTTCCATAAGCTTCCTACTGCGGCGGGTTACCTGAGAAATACATACTAAAAGGTCAACATAAAGTTGGTGAGTTCATAGGTTTGATAATCAATCAGTTACTACTATGATCCACAAGATTCCAAAAGTAGTATCATTCACAATGATAAGTAAAAGTATCGTTAGTCAACGATAAGTAAAAGTGTTGCAAAATGCAGCATAAGTATACCATTTGCATGAGTCTCATAGTCAAGCTTAACGTTGTTTGCCTCCGGTAAGTGTACTAATCCGATACACCTCTAAATCACAAGTAATACTGCGCCCGTGGGTTGGCTAGAGCGACTAGCCCGGACGAGGTTTGTCAAACCATGATAGATCTATCCAATAATACTGACGCACAAATTTTAATGACTATGATGGGTAGATGACTTTAGTGGATTATTCAGGTCTCATGCAATCCGTACGAAAAGTGTTTCAAGTTACTTGTGATCATATAAGCAGTTGTATAAAATAGTTGTATGTATTCTCACCCCAGTTGAAAAACAGTAAAAATGGGCTATGAAACTCACCTTAGATTAGCAAGTAGCAAGCAAATATCAAATAAGCAAGCAAAGTCCAAAGCGCAACCTTCTAACGTCCTAAACGTATAAGGTTGTGTAAGTAGATGTCTTATAAGACCATCTATAGCGATTGTATAAGTGGGGGTCAATGTCCACTTAAGCCAATCGTGTAGGTGGAGGGTTAATGTCCACCTAGAGCTAGTTCATCAACTAGTATGTCCAAATAAATTGTTCAAGTTCGTTTCTTAAAAACGTGTACGACCCGTTGGTGAAAGTTTGTAATAATAATTCATTTAGACATTATTATCAAGTTTGTTTTGCTGTATACTATTCATTAGTACATATCGTGTGTTGCAAATCAATTATTTTAGTTTGTATAAGTCTTAAACCGTAGGTCAAAGTTGGTCAACTCGTTGGTTAAAGCTGGTCAAACCTGGTCAAACCTGATCAAACTGGTCAAACCTGGTCAAACTGGTCAAACCTGGTCAAACTGGTCAAACCTGGTCAAACCGGTCAAACTGGTCAAACCCGGTCAAACTGGTCAAACCTGGTCAAACAGGTCAAACCTGGTCAAACTGGTCAAACCTGGTCAAACATGGTCAAACTGGTCAAAACTGGTCAAACCTGGTCAAACTGGTCAAGGTTGGTCAAACTTAGCATCAATAGCAAAATGTAGCATCACTAGGTTAGTGTCTCTACTTGAGACTTAGGATATTTTCAGAAAATGTGGCATCACTAGCAAAATGTAGCATCACTAGCAAAATGTAGCATCACTAGGTTAGTGTCTATACTTGAGACTTAGTATATTTTCAGAAAATGTGGCATCACTAGCAAAATGTAGCATCACTAGGTTAGTGTCTCTACTTGAGACTTAGGATATTTTCAGAAAATGTGGCATCACTAGTAAAATGTAGCATCACTAGCAAAATTTAGCATCACTAGCAAAATGTAGCATCACTAGGTTAGTGTCTCTACTTGAGACTTAGGATATTTTCAGAAATTGTTCTAAGTGTCGGTTTCTAATTCGGGAAACTTTCTAAGTTTAGTCTTTGGTCCAAGTTACTAACTAAGTCATCCAAACCCATTTTTGTTACCACTTTCCAAAAATAGTAAGTTTTGTCGTTTTTAGAAACCGAGCCGTTTTTGTTGACTTGGTCAAACCTACTCGGTTTGACCCGAAACTTTTACCCAACCCATAAATCAGTTTAAAGAGTCCAAATAATTTGTCGGTTTGTGTCGGAGTCATCCAAAGTGTCGGTTTTAATTACACTTCTTAAGATTTTCAATATTTCACATTTTCGACTTTTGTCGGTTTGGTTCGCCATTTTATTTCTACCACTTATGGTCCAAACTAGGGTCTGAAATTTTTACCAACTGATCATGTATGTTTCTAGTCTAACATATAATTTTTACAGCAACCATAGTGTCCATTTACATATTTAAACAAATTCGCGTATGAACCGTACTCAGTTTTCGAAAACTTCCAGACCAGACTCAAAGATCAGATTATTCACAAACATACGTACATATCTGGAAAAAGTGCAAAACATGAAAGTTGTAGCCCTTTTTAATACGCAACTTTTAAAAAAAAATTCGTTGTCTAATTCTTCCTACAGCTCGAGATATGGTCATTTTAGTGGACTGACTTTTCTGGGACAGAAACTGTCTTCTTACATATGTGTTACAAAAACGTGTTTCAACCTTTTATTTGGACATAATAGTGTTAGATGAGCAATATAACATGTAAATAACATAGAGTAGAGTTTCCTTACAAAGACTTGGATTGAGATGAGATGAGATGATGATGCTAGAGTTCTTGAGCTAATTATTATTGCAAAATGTTAAGTATTTTTGTTGGTGGAGCAATGGTGGTTCTTGGTGTTTGCTAGGTGGATTGTGGTGGTTATTGGGTGGTGAAAGGCTGAGTTATTTCATTCTTTTAGAGAGAGTGAATGTTGAGAGAAAATGAGTTTGAGTGTAATGAAGAAAATGAAGTGATTTGATCTTTTTGCATGAGATTTGTATGGAAGTAAAGGGAATAATGATCATGTTCTTGCATGGATGAAGAGTGGATAAGGGGTGGGGTGGCACATGGGGGGGGCAGCCCATGGGGGGTCCCACACAAGGGTATTTTGGTCATTTCTTGTTCCCAATTTAACTAGTTACGTTTTCGTTCGTTACCCGATTGTTTAGACGTTTATTTATACGTTAAACGTTTTATACACACATTTAAGTAACGGTTTAAATTCCGATATTTTCGATTGAAATATTTATCTAGATACTTGAAAACATTTATATAAAAATGTTCCGTTAATTTATCGGCCTCGATTTGCGTGCACGTTTTACGGAGGTTTAATCGCGTAGCGTTTTAAATAGACGTTTTTCATTGACGAACTATTATATGATGTTTTCAATAATAATTTCATACAAAATAATATATTTAAATTATTAAAATATATTTCGGCTTTTGTTCGATTGTCGGGCGCGTTCCGCG
Organism: Helichrysum umbraculigerum; assembly: GCA_949592205.1. Lineage (NCBI taxonomy): Eukaryota > Viridiplantae > Streptophyta > Magnoliopsida > Asterales > Asteraceae > Helichrysum > Helichrysum umbraculigerum. The sequence goes on from CATIUR010000003.1 coordinate 77,383,642, forward strand.
CGTTTCTGTTGCGTTTGAGACGTTTTAGCCAAAACGCCTTAGTTTTTCGTGTATTATTTTAACAAAATAATAATATATGATAAATAACTTCTAAAAATAGATTCAAGTTATTTGTAGAAATGTTTTCACCAACGTCGTATAATTTGTCGGACTCCGTCCGGTTGTTTTGCACAATTTCACCAAATTGCGTAAGTGTAATTACAACTAATTACATAAGCGTAATATAATCAATTACGGGAGTGTATATTCACATAAATACACAAATAGTTACAAGTAATTACAAGTATTTAGCCTAATACTAAACTAAACACACGTAATTAGGATTTCTAGTAGGTTAATCAGTAACCCTAAATCGTCGGGTGTCACAGTTGGGATTCATGATGAGCTAAAATAGTAGTATTGGACTACCCATGGCCCAAGGTAGGTCTTTTTATTTTTTTAACCTGGTTCCTAGGTATAGATACCTAATGATTTGTAAAAAAAAAAAAAGTCAATTTTCAGGTGGGTCAAAGGACCCATGTCCTACATGTCTGCATCCGTCCTTGCAAATAAACAAACCATTCATGGACTTAAAAAGATAAAGAATTGTCGTTTTTACTTTGTTCAAAACCGTCTTCAAAAAGTGAAGAAGCCAATTTTTCATTTCGTTTTCTTGATGTTTTTCATGAAAAGAATTTTTAACTTAGACACCCTATTATCAGTATACTTGGAGCATCTACAAATGCTAATTGCGGGATTTTCCTTGGCCTTCAAAGTGCGTTTATGCAGTTTTGGACTCTGCTTTGGACGGAATATGGGTCATACTAGCATATTACCATTACACAAATTTGTCTATCCTCTTAATTCAACAAAATCTCACTGCATATCCTCAGTATAGGTTAACTATAGATCTGTATAACGATAAATATTATATTATTTAGTAATAAATACTAGATCTCTAACTGTTTATGAAATAATTATGTTTGAGATTTGATACATAGATCATTCAAAATGTAGCAAAGTATTTGCTACCAGTTTTCTTTACTACTTGATTAACTTTTTTATTAAATATAAATTAATAGATTACTTATAACTATATTATACTATATGTACTATATGTATGTGTTATATTCAATATGAAAAGTATTTGAATGTTGAATAAATAGGTATGTAATTATAAAATTTAGTACTCGTAATAAGTAATTAATAAAAGATAGTACAATGATGTGACAGTGTGTTAAACTTCATAAAGTTCTAAACACTGCAGATGAGATTCAAAGCACTAGAAATGCTCTTATACTTCAGTAGTGCTAGGTAGTGTGATAAGCTTTTTCAGTGCAGTGAGTGATATTGTTGCAAGTTCTCTAACGATCGTCAAATATTTTGTAGATATTGCACTAAAAGTATTAGCAGGCCACCCAAAGATCTTTAGAAGTATCGACACATGTTTGGCTTCATTAGATATACTGGCTCAATCGCCAGATGCCCTTGCAAGAAATGAACGGGGTACGATTTGGAGAATCATCGACCCATGTAAACATCACTACTCATCATATTTAAACACTGTTACCTTTTTGCGTATATCCTATTTGGTTTCTCATCTGATTTTTCTTCTATCTTTTCTTCGGTGTCTGAATTCTTTCATTTGAAGAAAGGATCTCCTGATATGGATAATCAAGCGTTAGGTTTACTAAAAATCATTCGGAAATCTTATCCCACATCCAGTCAACCTGATGGAACTGTCAAAGTTGATCCGTTTACGAACAATGAAGAAGATAGTCAAAAACGGAAGTTGACTCTGGATGATATATTGATTACTGCTGCAAAAACAGGGAACACTAGATTTGTAATTGAGTTCCTTAAAATATTTCCGAATTTAATATGGGCGGTAAATGAAGATGGCCTAAGTATATTTCACATAGCTGTTGTGCATCGTCACATAGGTATATACAATTTATTGTATGAGATAGGCACAAAGAAAGATACTGTAATAATAGCTATATGTGCATGGACGAAATGAAAAACAATATCCTTCATATGGTTGGGATGACCTCAAACAACTCGCAGCTTCTGACCGTTTCAAGAGCATCTCTGCTAATGCAACGGGAATTACTATGGTTCAAGGTATGTTTTTCATCGAAAACTTTATATTTGCTAATGTTACTGTACAGCAAGTTCGATAATCCCAAGAGTAGAAGTGCCTAGACTCCTTATTTTACCAAATTAATATGATCGAAGAATGTCTGACCTTCAAAAGGTTTACATAGTGTTGCAAATTAAATTCAATATGTGAATTCTTTTAAACAAGACATTTCCTAATCATTATACTATTCATCAAACCACATATGCATCTTAAAACGCATTTTGATGGTTTTGTTTATAACTTTTGTTTTCTAGGAAGTAGAGAAGATTTCGCCACCTTGGATGAGAATTTTTAAGAATAAAGATGGCCTAACGCCATATGAGTTATTCTATGAGAATTACAAAGTTTTAATTTCCAAAGGTCTAAAGTGGACAAGAGATTGTATAGTGGTTGCCACACTTATTATTACCACTGCATTTGCCGCAGCTTTCACGGTTCCAGGTGGCTATAATCTACAAACAGGGATCCCTATTTTCGGTCGCGAACCCAGTTTCTTAATTTTTATAATAGCAGATGTGGTTTCCTTATTTACATCCTCAACTTCACTCCTAGTGTTCCTTTCTATCATCACATCTCCTTATGGTCAACGTGATTTCTTGTAATCTTTACCCACAACGCTGATGATAGGTCTAGTAACACTGATTATCTCTGTATCGGCCATGATGATCACTTTTGCTGCCAGCTTCTTTGTGCTATATCGTAACACGTTTGAATGGCTACCAATCCTTATCAGTATTCTGTTGTTGTATTTGCGGTACTGCAGTATTCTCTGTTGATGGATATGTTTGTTGATGGATATGTTTCGTTCTATGTATGATTCTAGAGTAGATATCTCTTCAATCCTAAGAGACGTGTGCTTTACAACAGAAACCAGAGGTTGTAAATGTTCGATCTCTTTAAAATAAGAGAGGAATTAATTTGAGATGTACATGTTGTTGTATGTATATCTGGATTAGCTATCTTTCTATTAGTGGCCAGTGTGTATTAATGATTTGTTGTTATTATTGTCTTGCTTAAATAAACGAGTAAAAGTTATTGGCAACAAAGTCCTTGTAGATTATGTATATCAACGTGTGTGTATACGATTAGCTACCAAAACCGCTAGCATTGATGGGTTTTAACCGGTTAATTTTATTAAATATTAAAACTTTAATATGCGGAAAATAATAAAATCAATTAACCCATTACCGCGGATCCAAATACTTGAATTAAATCAATCAACTAATTACACGAGATGAAAGAAACAACTTACAGCGACTTGCTCGGAATGATCAGTCTTTTGTTTCTTGCTCGGAGGTGCCAACGCGTTCGTACCAACACTAGTCATCATTATAGATACAACCGCTAGAAGTTTAATCTCTTTGTTAATATGTTATCTTTAATACAACTTAGTTACAACGTACAAACCGAACCAAGGATTAAACACACGTATGTGTGTGTGTCGACTAGCCCAAAACCGAATTTCGGTTTTGGGGTTTTGTGGGGTTCGGCCGAAAACAAGAGAGAGGAGAGGGAGAGCTTTAGGGTTTAGGTTATTATGTGTTGATCACCTAACTATTGAACCCCTAGACATGTATTTATAGTCTAGCTAAACTTGTTCTCCAAGTTTATCAATAGTTACGATTTAAACCCTTTAATAATATTTAGTTTAACAATTTAAACTAAACTTTATTAACTCTACACAATTAATTCGTAATTAATTAATCTCATACGTATCTGTCGATGATGCATTGGTATGACCCATTGGTGTCTTAATCATCGGATTAAATAATTTAAATATAATTATCACGCACATTATTCTTTCAGACTCCCACTTGTGCATAGATGATTATACTTAACTTATTAAGTTTCCTATGGCGGTCCCTAGCAAGACACATAGGATGACCGAGTCATAAGAACTCTTATACCTCGCACGATTTAGTTGAATCACCCATTCACAACGGTATATGAAAAGAGCAGCATATCCTTTTGCAACACGTTATTTATGAGAGCGCCTGGCATGGACTTTACTCAACCAAATAATACTCTCTTTGTTCTTGATCTAGTTTCAACCGGTTCAAAATGACGGAAGTCTAATACTCTCCGAGCGCGGCCACGCATTCTCCAGTCTTAACCATCAAAGGCCTAACAATATCTCTCTTAATTAAAAGAGGTGCAAATCCCATCTTGACAATTAACCACTCTACACTTAGCTCCCACTGAACCCAGCAACCAGATGTTATGGCTACGCATTTACGCGTAACGTTAGACTGTGCCTAAGCCCAATGTTAACTAAGCTTGAATGCAATTAACGTCTCATGTAATGAGGATATCTCACTTGAGGTAACTTATGATAGAAGTCCATGAAGTTACACTCAAAGCGGGTCAACCAATATTTGATCAAATCAAATACCCATGAATCTTTGACAATCTTAATGCTATAAGTCCTAATTAAGATTTCGGCCAATATTTCACAGTCACCATCACCCCATTGTGGTTCCCACGACAACGAGTAGGCTATGGAAGATTTTGGAATCCGTCATGCGCAATTCTATGGATTGCTAAAACATACTAAATAATTGAACATTTTTAAAGAAAAACGCAAAACAAAAACATCTCTTTGAATTTCAATAAAGTTCAATTGTTCAATCAATACATAAAGAATTATAATAATAAGCCTAGAGATACTTCATGCCTATGAATTCAGCATGCTTGTAATACTTGGCTTGAGACAATGGTTTCGTCAATGGATCGGCAGCATTATCATCAGTTGGAATTTGTTGTATCTTCACATCACCTCGTTCGATAATCTCTCGAATTAAGTGAAACTTACGAAGTATGTGTTTGAACTTGTGATGAGATCTAGGTTCTTTAGCTTGCGCCACAGCACCCATATTATCACAAAAGATTTCAATTGGATTGGAGATACTGGGAACAACTCCAAGATCCATTATGAAATTCTTCAACCAAACAGCTTCCTTTACAGCATCATTTGCAGCAATGTACTTCGCCTCTGTAGTGGAATCGGCTACAGTACTTTGCTTTAAACTTTTCCAGCTTACTGCTCCTCTATTTAACATAAACACAAAACCTGACTGCGATCTAGATTCCTCTTTGTTGGTTTGAAAACTAGCATCTGTATGACCAATCACTTTGAGCTCCATTTTCTCACCACCAAAAGTTAAGACCATATCTTTAGTTCTTCGTAAGTACTTAAAGATATTCTTCACAGCTCCCCAATGCTTGATTCCCAGATTTTGTTGGAATCTACTCGTAACACTAATAGCATATGCGACATCTGGTCTAGTACATAACATAGCATACATGATAGATCCCACTGCAGAAGCATATGGGATGCCTTTCATGTTTTCCTTGTCCTCTTCAGTCTCGGTACATTGACTCTTCGTAAGAACCAATCCAGCTGACAACGGAATCATCCCTTTCTTGGATTCGTCCATCTTGAATTTGTTCAAGATCTTGTCAATGTATGTACTTTGACTTAGTCCAATCAACCTTTTACTCCTGTCTCTCAAAATTTTGATTCCAAAAATATAGGCTGCCTCTCCAAGGTCTTTCATTTGAAAACATTTACTAAGCCATGACTTAACACTTTTAAGCATATTAGTACTATTTCCAATGAGCAATATGTCATCTACATATAAAACCAAGAAGGTAATGTCGCTCCCACTAAACTTCCTATAGACACATGGTTCGAACTCACTTTTGATGAAACCAAACTCCTTTATCTTCTCATCAAAACATAAGTTCCAACTCCTGGATGCTTGCTTTAATCCATAAATGGATTTGAGCAATTTACAAACTCATTTAGGTCTCTTAGGATCCACAAAACCATCCGGTTGTGACATATACACAACCTCAGTCAAGTTCCCATTAAGGAAGGCGGTTTTGACATCCATTTGCCATATCTCGTAATCATAGTACGCAGCTATGGCCATTAGAATCCTAATAGACTTAAGCATGGCTACGGGTGAAAAAGTTTCATCATAGTCAATACCATGAGTTTGAGTAAAACCTTTTGCAACCAACCTTGCTTTATAAGTTTGTACCTTACCATCCATGTCAGTTTTCTTCTTGAAAACCCACTTACACCCAACAGCTTTACCATCAGGCGGAAGTTCACTAAGTTCCCAAACTTTGTTGTCATACATGGATTGCATCTCAGCCTTCATGGCTTCTTGCCATTTATCAGATTCCGAACTAGACATTGCCTCATTGTAAGAAGTTGGTTCTTGCAAACCATCATCTTCAATGACATAGACATACCTACTAGGGGCACTACGCATCCGGTCGGATCTTCGAAGACTAGGTGTCTCAGTAGTGTCAACATTGCCATGTTGATCATCAACATCTTCATGTTGATCATCAACATCATCATGTTGAACAGGTACCATCGTTTCATATGATATTTGTTCATCCTCTACTTCTTCAAGGAGGTGATTATTTCTATCAGTTTTCTTGTCAAGGAAATCCTCTTCAAGAAAATATCCATAACGAGCTACAAACACTTTGTTCTCACTTGGATTATAGAAATAATATCCCCTAGTTTCCTTGGGGTATCCAACAAATATACATTTATCAGTTTTAGACTCAAGTTTGTCGACTACAGGTCGTTTGACATGTACCCTACAACCCCAAATCTTCATGTATGATAAATTTGGAGATCTACCATACCACAATTCATATGGAGTTGTAACAACTGATTTAGATGGTACACGGTTTAGTGTATACGCTGCTGTTTCGAGTGCGTGTCCCCAAAAGGATAAAGGCAAATCCGTTTGACTCATCATAGATCGTACCATGTCCAACAAAGTACGATTCTGACGTTCGGATACTCCATTCCACTGTGGTGTATATGGAGGAGTTATGTAACACCCCCAAATTTGATGATTTGCGGAAGCACGATTTGGGTGTTACTAATCAATAATCACATCACATAAGATATAATGAACGACCACTATATGCGTCGTTTTACATTTGTATTGATAAAACTAAAAGTTTACATCAAAAATATTGTTTACATTAGCTCGGTTTGAAATTGAGAGATTTAAGTACATAATTAATCTATACAAAATATAATAATGCAGCTAAATCTCTGATTGTATGAATGCTGACTCGAGCTAATGATTCCTGCTTGGGCAGTCCAACCTACTGATGTGTACCTGTGATACATGCTAAAATGGGTCAGCGAAATGCTGGTGAGCTCACATGTTTGTATGTCAACACATATTTGTATGAACCGCAAGATTTATAATTGAATTTAAAATGCAATTAAGCAAAATAAAAGTTATACAGCCATGAGCACATAGTCTGAGCTTAACTTGAGTTGTCAGGTCCAATTAAGAAAACCTAACTTGAATGCCTCCTACGAGTGCCTAATCTACACTCGTCTTCCCAAATGCTAATACGTCCGTTTGACCAGTTAGTGCGTGCTAACCCGGACGAGGATTGTCAATCCTATATGATATCATATCCTAACATTCACGCTACTACGTATTACCAGACTATGCTATGGAGGGCTTTAATTTGATTAGCTTGAAACTCATGTAGTATTTGATTTGATTTGTACTTGCATTCAACTTGTAAAACAAAATGAGCAATTATATCACACCCCTGATTGAAAAGCAGTAAAATAGGGGCCATGAGACTCACCTGAGTCTTGAAAGTTTGAATTAATAACTTGGATTGATTTGCCTTGAAGTGTTGTCCGAAGACTCGTAACCTGAAGGTGTCCATGACACGCGATGGTTATTAATTGTTTAGGCATCTCGAAAGACTACCTTTGTAATTGTTTTGTCCAAATTACCCCGATTTAGTTGATTGACTTGAATATTTGAAAACGTGTACGGCCCGTTGGTGATTGTTTTTTAATAATAATCTCAACATTATTATCTTGTTTTTCGAAGCATTAAGCTTGTATCATAAGTACCAATGTATTTCCGAAGTCGTGTAGTTTAAAAGTTTAGGGTTTTATAGTCCAATACTTAGCGAAAATCTGAGTTTTAAACATTCTGTTTTATGCGACACAATATGCGACATAATAATTTGTCATGCGACACAAGAGTTGTGTCGCATAGAAGTGCGACACAAGAGCTTAGCGACACAAGGGTTGTGTCGCATAAGCGTACAATGCTGATTTAACAGCGACATAATGATTGTGTCGCATGGTGTTTGCGACATAAGGTACGACACAATATTGTGTCGCAAAAGGTTCGACATAACGTGGTTCCTACGACACAAGGTACGACACAAGAGGTTTTATGCGACACAACCTGCGACACAAGGCTTGTGTCGCAAAGATGAACACCAGCCCAGAGCCCAGCGACTGTCGAGATTTTTCAACCCAAAACTCAAATCTAACTCAATTTTAAGCTATAAAATCGTGTTTTCCCCTTTGTAATGGACATATATACCCTAGATAACCCGTAAATATTTAAAAATAAGCTAAAATGAGAGGTTTCGACTTTTGTCGGAAAACTTACAAAGTGTCGGAATGAAAATCCGAAAAGATGGGATTGTAGATCGTTGCGTGGTGATTCCTTTTCTCTAATTATCTTGATGATTCGAGTGCGTTTGGTGGTAGTAATCGGTGATTTAGTGAGGTGGTGGTGTGGTGAAAGTTGAGAGAAAAAGAAAGAAGAAAGAGAATGAGAAAGTGAAAATGAGAAAGAGGAAGGAGGTGAGGGGGTGATGACCCTCACCTTGGGCCGGTTTTGGTGGGGTCCACCAAGTGTGGGCTTCATCAATTTTTTTTGCTCCGTGCGGTCGCGCTCCTTGCGGTGTTCGTTTTTCCGATCGTCTAAACGTTTAAATAGTTTTATTTACGTTTAATTATAAGTTTTCAAAATGCGAATATTTGTCCAATGTTTTTCTTGAAGTATTTCATCAAATACTTAATAATTGATTTATAAAATATAACTTAGTTCGTTTTGTTTATTTGCGCGTTTAACATTTTAATCGTGTAAACGTTGTTGTACGATATGAATCAAAACTGAAATATTATAAAAATAATATCTTGGATACAATAGAGTTATTAAATAATGTGACATTATTTAATTAAATTGTTCACCAACGTCCGTATTTAATTGACCGAATTACATTCGATTTAAATTTGTACGATTTAATCAAACCGCATAATTGTATATATATTCAACAACAATAAATATATTACTTGATACATTAATTAGCCTAACACATAACTAATTACATGTATTAAATTTGGTTAGGCACTAATTACTAGTCTCAATTTGACGGGTGTCACATTCTCCCCCTGTTAAAAGAATTTCGTCCCGAAATTTAAGTCGAAGTCGCGTTTGAAGTAGCATCAGTGAACAACTGAGGGTACTTGAGTCTCATTTGATCTTCCCGTTCCCAGGTGAATTCCGGACCACGCCGCGAATTCCACCTAACCTTGACGATGGGAATACGACTTTGTTTGAGTTGTTTGACCTCACGGTCCATGATTTCGGCGGGTTCTTCAACGAAGTGAAGCTTGTCGTCAACTCGAATTTCATCGAGTGGAATGATAAGTGTCTCATCAGACAGACACTTCTTCATATTTGAAATGTGAAAAGTGGAGTGCACACTGCTGAGTTCGGATGGCAGCTGCAATCGATACGCCACCGGACCTATCCTCTCGAGGATCTCAAAAGGTCCAATGTATCTTGGGTTCAGTTTACCGCGTTTGCCGAACCGAATGACACCTTTTCAAGGTGAAACTTTGAGTAGTACTCGATCCCCAATCTGGAACTCGAGTGGTTTTCGTCTCACGTCAGCATAACTTTTCTGACGGTCACGTGCAGCTTTTAGTTTGTTTTGAATACTGAAGATTTTCTCGGTTGTTTCGTGAATGATTTCCGGACCCGTGAGTTGGCTATCCCCAACTTCGGTCCAACAGATCGGTGATCGGCACTTACGACCATACAATGCCTCGAAAGGTGCAGCTCCAATACTGGTATGGTAGCTGTTGTTGTACGAAAACTCGCATAATGGTAGGTGTTGTTCCCAGTTTACACCAAAGTCAACTACGCAGGCTCGTAGCATATCCTCAAGTGTTTGAATTGTTCGTTCACTTTGGCCGTCGGTTTGAGGATGGTATGCGGTACTCATATCGAGATGGGTACCCAGTGATTTTTGAAGTGATTGCCAAAAGTGAGATGTGAAGCGACTATCCCTATCAGAGATAATCGAGATTGGGATGCCGTGTCGTGAAACGACTTCCTTGATGTATATTCGGGTGAGGCGTTCCATTTTATCGGTTTCCTTGATTGCTAGGAAGTGAGCAGATTTGGTAAGACGATCGACGATCACCCAAATGGTATCGCAACCGCTCGATGACTTTGGTAGTTTTGTTATGAAGTCCATGGCGATTTGTTCCCATTTCCATTCAGGAATGTCGGGTTGAAGTAGGCCAGAAGGCTTTTGATATTCGGCTTTGACTTTCGAGCAAGTAAGGCACTTGCTGACGTATGTGGCGATTTCGGCTTTCATGTTCGGCCACCAATAAAAATCTTTGATACCGTGATACATTTTATCGGATCCCGGATGGATAGAATATTTGGACTTGTGAGCTTCATCCATCACCAAGTCTCGTAGGTTTCCAAAATTAGGCAACCAGATTCGGTTTGAGAAATACCTAATCCCGTTAGGTTTGATTTCGAATTGTTTATCCATGCCTCGCAAGGCTTCGTTTTTTATGTTGTCGGGTTTCAAGGCTTCGAGTTGTGCAGCGAGAATTTGAATGTTGAGATCGTTGTGAATTGTCATACTGAGGGCTCGGACTCGAAGTGGTTTGGATCGTTCCTTTCGACTGAGGGCATCGGCAACCACATTTGCCTTCCCTGGATGGTATTTGATTTCGCAGTCGTAATCGGTAAGCAACTCGACCCAGCGACGTTGCCTCATATTGAGATCCTTTTGATCGAAGATGTGCTGGAGACTTTTGTGGTCGGTGAAGATTGTGCACTTAGTGCCGTATAAATAATGTCTCCAGATTTTGAGAGCAAAGACAACTGCTCCGAGTTCGAGGTCATGAGTGGTGTAGTTCTTTTCGTGAACCTTGAGTTGTCGTGAGGCATAAGCAATGACCTTGTCTCGTTGCATCAATACGCAACCGAGACCCTGATGTGAAGCGTCGCAGTATACCACGAAGTCATCGGTGCCTTCGGGTAATGATAGAATTGGAGCACTGCAAAGCTTTTGTTTCAGAAGTTGAAATGCTGACTCTTGTTTATCAGTCCAATCGAACTTTTTGTCTTTCTGAGTCAGTGTCGTGAGTGGCCAGGCTATTTTTGAGAAGTTCTCGATGAATCGTCGATAGTAGCCGGCTAGTCCTAAAAACTGCCGTACTTCTGTTGGAGTTGTCGGCGATTGCCAATTTTTGATAGCCTTGATTTTTGAAGTGTCTACATGAATTCCATGACTATCAATCACGTGACCAAGGAATTGAACTGTTTGCATCCAGGACTCACACTTAGAAAATTTAGCATACAGCTCCTCGTGTCTAAGTAGCTCAAGGATGGTTCTGAGATGTTGCACGTGTTCTTGTTCGTTTCGTGAGTATATAAGGATGTCATCGATGAAGACAATGACAAACTTGTCGAGATAAGGTTTGCACACCCGATTCATAGGATCCATGAATACAGCCGGTGCGTTGGTTAGACCGAATGGCATCACCTGGAATTCGTAATGCCCATAATGGGTTCTGAAAGCAGTTTTCGGGATGTCGGTGTCACGAACACGTAATTGATGATAACCCGATCAAAGATCGATCTTTGAGTAGAAGCTCGACCCTTGAAGTTGATCGAACAGGTCATCGATTCGTGGAAGTGGATAACGGTTCTTGATGGTCAACTTGTTCAACTCTCGGTAGTCGATGCACATTCTAAAAGAACCGTCTTTCTTTTTGACAAACAGGACCGGAGCTCCCCAAGGTGAAGAACTCGGTCTAATGAATCCTCTTTCCAGAAGTTCCTGTAATTGGTTGGACAACTCCTGAAGTTCGGATGGAGCTAAGCGATATGGTGCTCGAGCCACAAGTGCAGCACCTGGCACGAGATCGATTGAGAATTCGACCTGTCTTGGTGGTGGTAGACCAGGTAGTTCTTCAGGAAAGACTTCCGAAAAGTCTCGAACGATTGGCATATCCTTAAGTCACTTCTCCTCCAACTTTTTCTCCAGGATGTGTGCGAGGATTGATGGATAACCCTTTCTCAGAAATTTCCGGGTTTTCAAACAAGATATGATATTGAGTCTCGTCCCACCGGTCTCCCCCTGTATGACCAAGGTTCTACCGTCGGCGAGAGGAATTCGAACGATTTTATCGTAACAAATGATTTCGGCTCGATGCTTGGACAACCAGTCCATACCCACAATGACGTCAAAACTTCCGATTTCGACAGGCATAAGATCGATTGAGAAAATTTCGTCGGCTAGGTTTAATGTGCAATTAGGTATTACACTATCGGTTTCTATGAGTTTGCCATTTGCTAGTTCTACGGTGTACTTAACATCTAAGGCAACGGGGGTGATGTCAAGTAGTGGATAAAACTCATCAGAAATAAAGCTCCTATCAGCACAAGTATCAAATAGAACAGAAGCAGTTAAGTTGTTGAGGAGGAACATACCCGTGACCACATTCGGGTCCTGACGGGCATCCCCAGAGTTGAGTACGAATGCTCTTCCCTTAGCATTGTTGTTGTTGTTATTCCTTCGCTTAGGACACTCACTCCTGTAATGTCCAGCCTTTCCACATCCATAGCAGGATTTGGGTTGTGGGTTGTTGTTGTTGGATTTAGGGGCTCGGCAGTCCTTAGATGAATGCCCGTACTTCCTGCAGTTGTTGCAGGGAGACTTGCATGGACCATGGTGGTGGTAGTTGCATTTGGAACAGTATGGTCTGTCCCCAGTGTAGGCGCGTTTGGGTTCAGAATTGGTGTTGTACACTTGGATGGTATTGGGCTTTTTGTTTTGGTTGTTGTGAGGTTCAGATGATTTGTATTTGTTGTTGTTGGAAGAGGAGTTGTTGGACGTCTCATGGCTGACAACCAGTGCCATGAGTTCGTGGGCCAATCGGATTGTACTTTTGGTAGTGGTTGGTTTGGACGAAGCGACATTCCCCTGGATGCTCTCTTGGAGGCCGCAGATGTATCTTTTGATCCCTTTGACCTCTGGTTCCACCAGACTCGGGCATAGTAACGTGAATTGCTGGAACTTGGTGGTGTATCCATCAATATCGGTTCCCTGCACAGTCTAGTGCCAGAACTCTTACTCCAGCCGGTGCAGTTCTTCCTCGGGACAGTATTTTTCCATGAACTTCTTCTTCAGTTCGGCCCAAGGTAGCCGATTCGCTATCTCAAGTCCTACAGAGTTGGCGTGGGTATTCCACCACGTGAGCGCACCTTCTTGAAAGGTGTAAGCATCAAACTTTACCTTATTGTCCTCTGAACAGTTGCAGAGGTTGAAGACGGATTCCATACGTTCCATCCATCGGATCAGGCCAATAGCACCTTCCGTGCCCTTGAAGTATAATGGTTTGCAGCTAAGAAAATCCTTGTAAGAACAAGGCTTGATGACGGGAGTGGTATCAAAAGTTTGATCACTGTTACGTTGAGAGCTCCGAGCAGCCAGAGCATAGGCCACGGCTCGGGAGACAACGGCATTGATTTCGGCATCACTGTAACTTTTCTTCTTGGGCGGCATGATTCTTCAAGAAAGAACAAAAGGTACATAAGAATTTGTACCAGAATGAAAATTACAATAGATGCATATATGTAAAAGCGGTAACATACGACATCACAATGTAACATTAATAATGTAGAATAATCGAGGGGAATTGTCAATTGACATTACGAGTTCAAGAGGTGATAGACCATTCCAAATTACGAGTTCCAAAAGTTACAGGATTTGATGTTTTACAAAAGTACCGGGAATTGTTACATCCGGTCGAATTACATAGGTCCTACGAAAGCATAAATAATACAGATTCAGCTCAAAGCTAATTCTGACATAAATTGTGTTGTGGCAGCAGTGCAGTGAGATGGTTCACAGACTCTGCAAGTCTGTTGGCCATTCGGAGGGCGTCCTCGGTTTCCCTTAGGCGTGTCTCGCACTGATGTAGCCTTGATTGTAGGACAGAGATTTCATTTCGGTTGCCAATCACTTGGTTGTGGACAACCTCCATGGTTTCGATTGTTTCTCCCACTTGATTTTGAAGAGTGTTCATGGTGTTAACAGTGTGCTCGTGATCTTCAGAGACTTGCTCGATCCGCTCCATAGCTGTGAGTCTCCAGTTCTCGCGAATTTCTTGTAGTTCGATATCTATCTCGTGGAGTTGTTGATCGTGATGGTGTACCCTAGCGGCTAAGTCCAGTAGAGTAAAGTGAGTGGGAAATGGGCTAGCTCGAGGCAACCGAGTGTTCCTCCTAGCTACCCTTGAGTTTGATGCTCCATACGATTGGGAGTGTGATGAATTGGGTGGTGTGTTTGCCATTCTGAGACAAGCATTAGTATATGTGAGGCCTATACTCATATAATTCCTATACAATATAGCCTAAAATTTGTACGTGATTGAGGCCTATCTATGTATATATCTTGTATCACATAATAGGCTATTGAGTGTCTAGCACAGACTTGTTTGAGTCCCGGTTTATCTCGAGGTCAGAGTCAACTAGTGTATCCCCGTTCAACGTGATCATTTCAGACCTTACATCATCCTCCCTTAATTGTACATAGTTGATCAGGCTATGTTAAATTAAAGTCGTATGCTGTAATTCCTGAACCAGTCATGCCTAATAAGGAAATACTGCCTAACGGTCATAGTCTAGGCCCACTAAATGCAACCTAGTTCACTATAACCTTAGGCTCTGATACCAATCTGTAACACCCCCAAATTTGATGATTTGCGGAAGCACGATTTGGGTGTTACTAATCAATAATCACATCACATAAGATATAATGAACGACCACTATATGCGTCGTTTTACATTTGTATTGATAAAACTAAAAGTTTACATCAAAAATATTGTTTACATTAGCTCGGTTTGAAATTGAGAGATTTAAGTACATAATTAATCTATACAAAATATTATAATGCGGCTAAATCTCTGATTGTATGAATGCTGACTCGAGCTAATGATTCCTGCTTGGGCAGTCCAACCTACTGCTGTGTACCTGTGATACATGCTAAAATGGGTCAGCGAAACGCTGGTGAGCTCATAGGTTTGTATGTCAACACATATTTGTATGAACCGCAAGATTTATAATTGAATTTAAAATGCAATTAAGCAAAATAAAAGTTATACAGCCATGAGCACATAGTCTGAGCTTAACTTGAGTTGTCAGGTCCAATTAAGGAAACCTAACTTGAATGCCTCCTACGAGTGCCTAATCTACACTCGTCTTCCCAAATGCTAATACGTCTGTTTGACCAGTTAGTGCGTGCTAACCCGGACGAGGATTGTCAATCCTATATGATATCATATACTAACATTCACGCTACTACGTATTACCAGACTATGCTATGGAGGGCTTTAAATTGATTAGCTTGAAATTCATGTAGTATTTGATTTGATTTGTACTTGCATTCAACTTTTAAACAAAATGACCAATTATATCACACCCCTGATTGAAAAGCAGTAAAATAGGGGCCATGAGACTCACCTGAGTCTTGAAAGTTTGAATTAATAACTTGGATTGATTTGCCTTGAAGTGTTGTCCGAAGACTCGTAACCTGAATGTGTCCATGACACGCGATGGTTATTAATTGTTTAGGCATCTCGAAAGACTACCTTTGTAGTTGTTTTGTCCAAATTACCCCGATTTGGTTGATTGACTTGAATATTTGAAAACGTGTACGGCCCGTTGGTGATTGTTTTGTAATAATAATCTCAACATTATTATCTTGTTTTTCGAAGCATTATGCTTGTATCATACGTACCAATGTATTTCCGAAGTCGTGTAGTTTAAAAGTTTAGGGTTTTACTAGTCCAATACTTAGCGAAAATCTGAGTTTTAAACATTCTGTTTTATGCGACACAATATGCGACATAATAATTTGTCATGCGACACAAGGGTTGTGTCGCATAGAAGTGTGACACAAGAGCTTAGCGACACAAGGGTTGTGTCGCATAAGCGTACAATGCTGATTTAACAGCGACATAATGATTGTTTCGCATGGTGTTTGTGACATAAGGTACGACACAATATTGTGTCGCAAAAGGTTCGACATAACGTGGTTCCTACGACACAATGTACGACACAAGATGTTTTATGCGACACAACCTGCGACACAAGGCTTATGTCGCAAAGATGAACACCAGCCCAGAGCCCAGCGACTGTCGAGATTTTTCAACCCAAAACTCAAATCTAACTCATTTTTAAGCTATAAAATCGTGTTTTCCCCTTTGTAATGGACATATATACCCTAGATAACCCGTAAATATGTAAAAATAAGCTAAAATGAGAGGTTTCGACTTTTGTCGGAAAACTTACAAAGTGTCGGAATGAAAATCCGAAAAGATAGGATTGTAGATCGTTGCGTGGTGATTCCTTTTCTCTAATTATCTTGATGATTCGAGTGCGTTTGGTGGTAGTAATTGGTGATTTAGTGAGGTGGTGGTGTGGTGAAAGTTGAGAGAAAAATAAAGAAGAAAGAGAATGAGAAAGTGAAAATGAGAAAGAGGAAGGAGGTGAGGGGGTGATGACCCTCACCTTGGGCCGGTTTTGGTGAGGTCCACCAAGTGTGGGCTTCACCAATTTTTTTTGCTCCGTGCGGTCGCGCTCCGTGTGGTGTTCGTTTTCCCGATCGTCTAAACGTTTAAATAGTTTTATTTACGTTTAATTATAAGTTTTCAAAATGCGAATATTTGTCCAATGTTTTTCTTGAAGTATTTCATCAAATACTTAATAATTGAGTTATAAAATATAACTTAGTTCGTTTTGTTTATTTGCGCGTTAAACATTTTAATCGTGTAAACGTTGTTGTACGATATGAATCAAAACTGAAATGTTATAAAAATAATATCTTGGATACAATAGAGTTATTAAATAATGTGACATTATTTAATTAAATTGTTCACCAACGTCCGTATTTAATTGACCGAATTAAATTCGATTTAAATTTGTACGATTTAATCAAACCGCATAATTGTATATATATTCAACAACAATATATATATATTACTTGATACATTAATTAGCCTAACACATAACTAATTACATGTATTAAACTTGGTTAGGTACTAATTACTAGTCCCAATTTGACGGGTGTCACATTCTCCCCCTGTTAAAAGAATTTCGTCCCGAAATTTAAGTCGAAGTCGTGTTTGAAGTAGCATCAGTGAACAACTGAGGGTACTTGAGTTTCATTTGATCTTCCCGTTCCCAGGTGAATTCCGGACCACGCCGCGAATTCCACCTAACCTTGACGATGGGATTACGACTTTGTTTGAGTTGTTTGACCTCACGGTCCATGATTTCGGCGGGTTCTTCAACGAAGTGAAGCTTGTCGTCAACTCGAATTTCATCGAGTGGAATGATAAGTGTCTCATCAGACAGACACTTCTTCAGATTTGAAATGTGAAAAGTGGAGTGCACACTGCTGAGTTCGGATGGCAGCTGCAATCGATACGCCACCGGACCTATCCTCTCGAGGATCTCAAAAGGTCCAATGTATCTTGGGTTCAGTTTACCGCGTTTGCCGAATCGAATGACACTTTTCAAGGTGAAACTTTGAGTAGTACTCGATCCCCAATCTGGAACTCGAGTGGTTTTCGTCTCACGTCAGCATAACTTTTCTAACGGTCACGTGCAGCTTTTAGTTTGTTTTGAATACTGAAGATTTTCTCGGTTGTTTCGTGAATGATTTCCGGACCCGTGAGTTGGCTATCCCCAACTTCGGTCCAACAGATCGGTGATCGGCACTTACGACCGTACAGTGCCTTGAAAGGTGCAGCTCCAATACTGGTATGGTAGGTGTTGTTGTACGAAAACTCGCATAATGGTAGGCGTTGTTCCCAGTTTACACCAAAGTCAACTACGCAGGCTCGTAGCATATCCTCAAGTGTTTGAATTGTTCGTTCACTTTGGCCGTCGGTTTGAGGATGGTATGCGGTACTCATATCGAGACGCGTACCCAGTGATTTTTGAAGTGATTGCCAAAAGTGAGATGTGAAGCGACTATCCCTATCAGAGATAATCGAGATTGGGATGCCGTGTCGTGAAACGACTTCCTTGATGTATATTCGGGTGAGGCGTTCCATTTTATCGGCTTCTTTGATTGCTAGGAAGTGAGCAGATTTGGTAAGACGATCGACGATCACCCAAATGGTATCGCAACCGCTCGATGACTTTGGTAGTTTGGTTATGAAGTCCATGGCGATTTGTTCCCATTTCCATTCAGGAATGTCGGGTTGTTGAAGTAGGCCAGAAGGCTTTTGATATTCGGCTTTGACTTTCGAGCAAGTAAGGCACTTGCTGACGTATGTGGTGATTTCGGCTTTCATGTTCGGCCACCAATAAAAATCTTTGATACCGTGATACATTTTATCGGATCCCGGATGGATAGAATATTTGGACTTGTGAGTTTCATCCATCACCAAGTCTCGCAGGTTTCCAAAATTAGGCAACCAGATTCGGTTTGAGAAATACCTAATCCCGTTAGGTTTGATTTCGAATTGTTTATCCATGCCTCGCAAGGCTTCGTTTTTTATGTTGTCGGGTTTCAAGGCTTTGAGTTGTGCAGCGAGAATTTGAATGTTGAGATCGTTGTGAATTGTCATACTGAGGGCTCGGACTCGAAGTGGTTTGGATCGTTCCTTTCGACTGAGGGCATCGGCAACCACATTTGCCTTCCCTGGATGGTATTTGATTTCGCAGTCGTAATCGGTAAGCAACTCGACCCATCGACGTTGCCTCATATTGAGATCCTTTTGATCGAAGATGTGCTGGAGACTTTTGTGGTCGGTGAAGATTGTGCACTTAGTGCCGTATAAATAATGTCTCCAGATTTTGAGAGCAAATACAACTGCACCGAGTTCGAGGTCATGAGTGGTGTAGTTCTTTTCGTGAACCTTGAGTTGTCATGAGGCATAAGCAATGACCTTGTCTCGTTGCATCAATACGCAACCGAGACCCTGATGTGAAGCGTCGCAGTATACCACGAAGTCATCGGTGCCTTCGGGTAATGATAGAATTGGAGCACTGCAAAGCTTTTGTTTCAGAAGTTGAAATGCTGACTCTTGTTTATCAGTCCAATCGAACTTTTTGTCTTTCTGAGTCAGTGTCGTGAGTGGCAAGGCTATTTTTGAGAAGTTCTCGATGAATCATCGATAGTAGCCGGCTAGTCCTAAAAACTGCCGTACTTCTGTTGGAGTTGTCGGCGATTGCCAATTTTTGATAGCATCGATTCTTGAAGTGTCTACATGAATTCCCTGACTATCAATCACGTGACCAAGGAATTGAACTGTTTGCATCCAGAACTCACACTTAGAAAATTTAGCATACAACTCCTCGTGTCTAAGTAGCTCAAGGATGGTTCTGAGATGTTGCACGTGTTCTTGTTCGTTTCGTGAGTATATAAGGATGTCATCGATGAAGACAATGACAAACTTGTGGAGATAAGGTTTGCACACCCGATTCATAAAATCCATGAATACAGCCGGTGCGTTGGTTAGACCGAATGGCATCACCTGGAATTCGTAATGCCCATAACGGGTTCTGAAAGCAGTTTTCGGGATGTCGGTGTCACGAACACGTAATTGATGATAACCCGATCGAAGATCGATCTTTGAGTAGAAGCTCGACCCTTGAAGTTGATCGAACAGGTAATCGATTCGTGGAAGTGGATAACGGTTCTTGATGGTCAACTTGTTCAACTCTCGGTAGTCGATACACATATCAAAAAGAACCATCTTTCTTTTTGACAAACAGGACCGGAGCTCCCCAAGGTGAAGAACTCGGTCCAATGAATCCTCTTTCCAGAAGTTCCTGTAATTGGTTGGACAACTCCTGAAGTTCGGATGGAGCTAAGCGATATGGTGCTCGAGCCATAGGCGCAGCACCTGGCACGAGATCGATTGAGAATTCAACCTGTCTTGATGGTGGTAGACCAGGTAGTTCTTCAGGAAAGACTTCCGAAAATTCTCGAACGATTGGCACATCCTCAAGTCGCTTCTCCTCCGACTTTTTCTCCAGGATGTGTGCGAGGATTGCTGGATAACCATTTCTCAGAAATTTCCGGGTTTTCAAACAAGATATGATATTGTGTCTCGTCCCACCGGTCTCCCCCTGTATGACCAAGGTTCTACCGACGGCGAGAGGAATTCGAACGATTTTATCGTAACAAATGATTTCGGCTCGATGCTTGGACAACCAGTCCATACCTACAATGACGTCAAAACTTCCGATTTCGACAGGCATAAGATCGATTGAGAAAATTTCGTCGGCAAGGTTTAATGTGCAATTAGGTATTACACTATCGGTTTCTATGAGTTTGCCATTTGCTAGTTCTACGGTGTACTTAACATCTAAGGCAACGGGGGTGATGTCAAGTAGTGGATAAAACTCATCAGAAATAAAGCTCCTATCAGCACAAGTATCAAATAGAACATAAGCAGTTAAGTTGTTGAGGAGGAACATACCCGTGACCACATTCGGGTCCTGACGGGCATCCCCAGAGTTGAGTACGAATGCTCTTCCCTTAGCATTGTTGTTGTTGTTATTCCTTCGCTTAGGACACTCACTCCTGTAATGTCCAGCCTTTCCACATCCATAGCAGGATTTGGGTTGTGGGTTGTTGTTGTTGGATTTAGGGGCTCGGCAGTCCTTAGATGAATGCCCGTACTTCCTGCAGTTGTTGCAGGGAGACTTGCATGGACCATGGTGGTGGTAGTTGCATTTGGAACAGTATGGTCTGTCCCCAGTGTAGGCGCGTTTGGGTTCAGAATTGGTGTTGTACACTTGGATGGTATTGGGCTTTTTGTTTTGGTTGTTGTGAGGTTCAGATGATTTGTATTTGTTGTTGTTGGAAGAGGAGTTGTTGGACGTCTCATGGCTGACAACCAGTGCCATGAGTTCGTGGGCCAATCGGATTGCACTTTTGGTAGTGGTTGGTTTGGACGAAGCGACATTCCCCTGGATGCTCTCTTGGAGGCCGCAGATGTATCTTTTGATCCCTTTGACCTCTGGTTCCACCAGACTCGGGCATAGTAACGTGAATTGCTGGAACTTGGTGATGTATCCATCAATATCGGTTCCCTGCACAGTCTAGTGCCAGAACTCTTCCTCCAGCCGGTGCAGTTCTTCCTCGGGATAGTATTTTTCCATGAACTTCTTCTTCAGTTCGGCCCAAGGTAGCCGATTCGCTATCTCAAGTCCTACAGAGTTGGCGTGGGTATTCCACCACGTGAGCGCACCTTCTTGAAAGGTGTAAGCATCAAACTTTACCTTATTGTCCTCTGAACAGTTGCAGAGGTAGAAGACGGATTCCATACGTTCCATCCATCGGATCAGGCCAATAGCACCTTCCGTGCCCTTGAAGTATAATGGTTTGCAGCTAAGAAAATCCTTGTAAGAACAAGGCTTGATGACGGGAGTGGTATCAACAGTTTGATCACTGTTACGTTGAGAGCTCCGAGCAACCAGAGCATAGGCCACGGCTCGGGAGACAACGGCATTGATTTCGGCATCACTGTAACTTTTCTTCTTGGGCGGCATGATTCTTCAAGAAAGAACAAAAGGTACATAAGAATTTGTACCAGAATGAAAATTACAATAGATGCATATATGTAAAAGCGGTAACATACGACATCACAATGTAACATTAATAATGTAGAATAATCGAGGGGAATTGTCAATTGACATTACGAGTTCAAGAGGTGATAGACCATTCCAAATTACGAGTTCCAAAAGTTACAGGATTTGATGTTTTACAAAAGTACCGGGAATTGTTACATCCGTTCGAATTACATAGGTCCTACGAAAGCATAAATAATACAGATTCAGCTCAAAGCTAATTCTGACATAAATTGTGTTGTGGCAGCAGTGCAGTGAGATGGTTCACAGACTCTGCAAGTCTGTTGGCCATTCGGAGGGCGTCCTCGGTTTCCCTTAGGCGTGTCTCGCACTGATGTAGCCTTGATTGTAGGACAGAGATTTCATTTCGGTTGCCAATCACTTGGTTGTGGACAACCTCCATGGTTTCGATTGTTTCTCCCACTTGATTTTGAAGAGTGTTCATGGTGTTAATAGTGTGCTCGTGATCTTCAGAGACTTGCTCGATCCGCTCCATAGCTGTGAGTCTCCAGTTCTCGCGAATTTCTTGTAGTTCGATATCTATCTCGTGGAGTTGTTGATCGTGATGGTGTACCCTAGCGGCTAAGTCCAGTAGAGTAAAGTGAGTGGGAAATGGGCTAGCTCGAGGCAACCGAGTGTTCCTCCTAGCTACCCTTGAGTTTGATGCTCCATACGATTGGGAGTGTGATGAATTGGGTGGTGTGTTTGCCATTCTGAGACAAGCATTAGTATATGTGAGGCCTATACTCATATAATTCCTATAAAATATAGCCTAAAATTTGTACGTGATTGAGGCCTATCTATGTATATATCTTGTATCACATAATAGGCTATTGAGTGTCTAGCACAGACTTGTTTGAGTCCCGGTTTATCTCGAGGTCAGAGTCAACTAGTGTATCCCCGTTCAACGTGATCATTTCAGACCTTACATCATCCTCCCTTAATTGTACATAGTTGATCAGGCTATGTTAAATTAAAGTCGTATGCTGTAATTCCTGAACCAGTCATGCCTAATAAGGAAATACTGCCTAACGGTCATAGTCTAGGCCCACTAAATGCAACCTAGTTCACTATAACCTTAGGCTCTGATACCAATCTGTAACACCCCCAAATTTGATGATTTGCGGAAGCACGATTTGGGTGTTACTAATCAATAATCATAGCACATAAGATATAATGAACGACCACTATATGCGTCGTTTTACATTTGTATTGATAAAACCAAAAGTTTACATCAAAAATATTGTTTACATTAGCTCGGTTTGAAATTGAGAGATTTAAGTACATAATTAATCTATACAAAATATAATAATGTAGCTAAATCTCTGCTTGTATGAATGCTGACTCGAGCTAATGATTCATGCTTGGGCAGTCCAACCTACTGCTGTGTACCTGTGATACATGCTAAAATGGATCAGCGAAACGCTGGTGAGCTCACAGGTTTGTATGTCAACACATATTTGTATGAACAGCAAGATTTATAATTGAATTTAAAATGCAATTAAGTAAAATAAAAGTTATACAGCCATGAGCACATAGTCTGAGCTTAACTTGAGTTGTCAGGTCCAATTAAGGAAACCTAACTTGAATGCCTCCTACGAGTGCCTAATCTACACTCGTCTTCCCAAATGCTAATACGTCCGTTTGACCAGTTAGTGCGTGCTAACCCGGACGAGGATTGTCAATCCTATATGATATCATATCCTAACATTCACGCTACTACGTATTACCAGACTATGCTATGGAGGGCTTTAATTTGATTAGCTTGAAACTCATGTAGTATTTGATTTGATTTGTACTTGCATTCAACTTGTAAAACAAAATGAGCAATTATATCACACCCCTGATTGAAAAGCAGTAAAATAGGGGCCATGAGACTCACCTGAGTCTTGAAAGTTTGAATTAATAACTTGGATTGATTTGCCTTGAAGTGTTGTCCGAAGACTCGTAACCTGAAGGTGTCCATGACACGCGATGGTTATTAATTGTTTAGGCATCTCGAAAGACTACCTTTGTAGTTGTTTTGTCCAAATTACCCCGATTTGGTTGATTGACTTGAATATTTGAAAACGTGTACGGCCCGTTGGTGATTGTTTTGTAATAATAATCTCAACATTATTATCTTGTTTTTCGAAGCATTATGCTTGTATCATACGTACCAATGTATTTCCGAAGTCGTGTAGTTTAAAAGTTTAGGGTTTTACTAGTCCAATACTTAGCGAAAATCTGAGTTTTAAACATTCTGTTTTATGCGACACAATATGCGACATAATAATTTGTCATGCGACACAAGGGTTGTGTCGCATAGAAGTGCGACACAAGAGCTTAGCGACACAAGGGTTGTGTCGCATAAGCGTACAATGCTGATTTAACAGCGACATAATGATTGTGTCGCATGGTGTTTGCGACATAAGGTACGACACAATATTGTGTCGCAAAAGGTTCGACATAACGTGGTTCCTACGACACAATGTACGACACAAGAGGTTTTATGCGACACAACCTGCGACACAAGGCTTGTGTCGCAAAGATGAACACCAGCCCAGAGCCCAGCGACTGTTGAGATTTTTCAACCCTAAACTCAAATCTAACTCATTTTTAAGCTATAAAATCGTGTTTTCCCCTTTGTAATGGACATATATACCCTAGATAACCCGTAAATATGTAAAAATAAGCTAAAATGAGAGGTTTCGACTTTTGTCGGAAAACTTACAAAGTGTCGGAATGAAAATCCGAAAAGATAGGATTGTAGATCGTTGCGTGGTGATTCCTTTTCTCTAATTATCTTGATGATTCGAGTGCGTTTGGTAGTAGTAATTGTTGATTTAGTGAGGTGGTGGTGTGGTGAAAGTTGAGAGAAAAAGAAAGAAGAAAAAGAATAAGAAAGTGAAAATGAGAAAGAGGAAGGAGGTGAGGGGGTGATGACCCTCACCTTGGGCCGGTTTTGGTGGGGTCCACCAAGTGTGGGCTTCACCAATTTTTTTTGCTCCGTGCGGTGTTCGTTTTCCCGATCGTCTAAACGTTTAAATAGTTTTATTTACGTTTAATTATAAGTTTTCAAAATGCGAATATTTGTCCAATGTTTTTCTAGAAGTATTTCATCAAATACTTAATAATTGAGTTATAAAATATAAATTAGTTCATTTTGTTTGTTTGCGCGTTTAACATTTTAATCGTGTAAACATTGTTGTACGATATGAATCAAAACTGAAATATTATAAAAATAATATCTTGGATACAATAGAGTTATTAAATAATGTGACATTATTTAATTAAATTGTTCACCAACGTCCGTATTTAATTGACCGAATTACATTCGATTTAAATTTGTACGATTTAATCAAACCGCATAATTGTATATGTATTCAACAACAATATATATATATTACTTGATACATTAATAAGCCTAACACAGAACTAATTACATGTATTAAACTTGGTTAGGCACTAATTACTAGTCCCAATTTGACGGGTGTCACATTCTCCCCCTGTTACAAGAATTTCGTCCTGAAATTTAAGTCGAAGTCGTGTTTGAAGTAGCATCAGTGAACAACTGAGGGTACTTGAGTCTCATTTGATCTTCCTGTTCCCAGGTGAATTCCGGACCACGCCGCGAATTCCACCTAACCTTGACGATGGGAATACGACTTTGTTTGAGTTGTTTGACCTCACGGTCCATGATTTCGGCGGGTTCTTCAACGAAGTGAAGCTTGTCGTCAACTCGAATTTCATCGAGTGGAATGATAAGTGTCTCATCAGAAAGACACTTCTTCAGATTTGAAATGTGAAAAGTGGAGTGCACACTGCTAAGTTCGGATGGCAGCTGCAATCGATACGCCACCGGACCTATCCTCTCGAGGATCTCAAAAGGTCCAATGTATCTTGGGTTCAGTTTACCGCATTGGACGAATCGAATGACACTTTTCAAGGTGAAACTTTGAGTAGTACTCGATCCCCAATCTGGAACTTGAGTGGTTTTCGTCTCACGTCAGCATAACTTTTCTGACGGTCACGTGCAGCTTTTAGTTTGTTTTGAATACTGAAGATTTTCTCGGTTGTTTCGTGAATGATTTCCGGACCCGTGAGTTGGCTATCCCCAACTTCGGTCCAACAGATCGGTGATCGGCACTTACGACCATACAGTGCCTCGAAAGGTGCAGCTCCAATACTGGTATGGTAGCTGTTGTTGTACGAAAACTCGCATAATGGTAGGTGTTGTTCCCAGTTTACACCAAAGTCAACTACGTAGGCTCGTAGCATATCCTCAAGTGTTTGAATTGTTTGTTCACTTTGGCCGTCGGTTTGAGGATGGTATGCGGTACTCATATCGAGACGGGTACCCAGTGATTTTTGAAGTGATTGCCAAAAGTGAGATGTGAAGTGACTATCCCTGTCAGAGATAATCGAGATTGGGATGTCGTGTCGTGAAACGACTTCCTTGATGTATATTCGGGTGAGGCGTTCCATTTTATCGGTTTCTTTATTGCTAGGAAGTGAGCAGATTTGGTAAGACGATCGACGATCACCCAAATGGTATCGCAACCGCTCGATGACTTTGGTAGTTTTGTTATGAAGTCCATGGCGATTTGTTCCCATTTCCATTCAGGAATGTCGGGTTGAAGTAGGCCAGAAGGCTTTTGATATTCGGCTTTGACTTTCGAGCAAGTAAGGCACTTGCTGACGTATGTGGCGATTTCGGCTTTCATGTTCGGCCACCAATAAAAATCTTTGATACCGTGATACATTTTATCAGATCCCGGATGGATAGAATATTTGGACTTGTGAGCTTCATCCATCACCAAGTCTCGTAGGTTTCCAAAATTAGGCAACCAGATTCGGTTTGAGAAATACCTAATTCCGTTAGGTTTGATTTCGAATTGTTTATCCATGCCTCGCAAGGCTTCATTTTTTATGTTGTCGGGTTTCAAGGCTTCGAGTTGTGCAGCGAGAATTTGAATGTTGAGATCGTTGTGAATTGTCATACTGAGGGCTCGGACTCGAAGTGGTTTGGATCGTTCCTTTCGACTGAGGGCATCGGCAACCACATTTGCCTTCCCTGGATGGTATTTGATTTCGCAGTCGTAATCGGTAAGCAACTCGACCCATCGACGTTGCCTCATATTGAGATCCTTTTGATCGAAGATGTGCTGGAGACTTTTGTGGTCGGTGAAGATTGTGCACTTAGTGCCGTATAAATAATGTCTCCAGATTTTGATAGCAAAGACAACTGCTCCGATTTCGAGGTCATGAGTGGTGTAGTTCTTTTCGTGAACCTTGAGTTGTCATGAGGCATAAGCAATGACCTTGTCTCGTTGCATCAATACGCAACCGAGACCCTGATGTGAAGCGTCGCAGTATACCACGAAGTCATCGGTGCCTTCGGGTAATGATAGAATTGGAGCACTGCAAAGCTTTTGTTTCAGAAGTTGAAATGCTGACTCTTGTTTATCAGTCCAATCGAACTTTTTGTCTTTCTGAGTCAGTGTCGTGAGTTGCAAGGCTATTTTTGAGAATTTCTCGATGAATCGTCGATAGTAGCCGGCTAGTCCTAAAAACTGTCGTACTTCTGTTGGAGTTGTCGGCGATTGCCAATTTTTGATAGCCTCAATTTTTGAAGTGTCTACATGAATTCCCTGACTATCAATCACGTGACCAAGGAATTGAACTGTTTGCATCCATAACTCACACTTAGAAAATTTAGCATACAGCTCCTCGTGTCTAAGTAGCTCAAGGATGGTTCTGAGATGTTGCGCGTGTTCTTGTTCGTTTCGTGAGTATATAAGGATGTCATCGATGAAGACAATGACAAACTTGTGGAGATAAGGTTTGCACACCCGATTCATAAGATCCATGAATACAGCCGGTGCGTTGGTTAGACCGAATGGCATCACCTGGAATTCGTAATGCCCATAACGGGTTCTGAAAGCAGTTTTCGGGATGTCGGTGTCACGAACACGTAATTGATGATAACCCGATCGAAGATCGATCTTTGAGTAGAAGCTCGACCCTTGAAGTTGATCGAACAGGTCATCGATTCGTGGAAGTGGATAACGGTTCTTGATGGTCAACTTGTTCAACTCTCGGTAGTCGATGCACATTCTAAAAGAACCGTCTTTCTTTTTGACAAACAGGACCGGAGCTCCCCAAGGTGAAGAACTCGGTCTAATGAATCCTCTTTCCAGAAGTTCCTGTAATTGGTTGGACAACTCCTGAAGTTCGGATGGAGCTAAGCGATATGGTGCTCGAGCCACAGGCGCAGCACCTGGCACGAGATCGATTGAGAATTCAACCTGTCTTGGTGGTGGTAGACCAGGTAGTTCTTCAGAAAAGACTTCCGAAAAGTCTCGAACGATTAGCACATCCTCAAGTCGCTTCTCCTCCGACTTTTTCTCCAGGATGTGTGCGAGGATTGCTGGATAACCCTTTCTTAGAAATTTCCGGGTTTTCAAACAAGATATGATATTGAGTCTCGTCCCACCGGTCTCCCCCTGTATGACCAAGGTTCTACCGACGGAGAGAGGAATTCGAACGATTTTATCGTAACAAATGATTTCGGCTCGATGCTTGGACAACCAGTCCATACCCACAATGACGTCAAAACTTCCGATTTCGACAGGCATAAGATCGATTGAGAAAATTTCGTCGGCTAGGTTTAATGTGCAATTAGGTATTACACTATCGGTTTCTATGAGTTTGCCATTTGCGAGTTCTACGGTGTACTTAACATCTAAGGCAACGGGGGTGATGTCAAGTAGTGGATAAAACTCATCAGAAATAAAGCTCCTATCAGCACAAGTATCAAATAGAACAGAAGCAGTTAAGTTGTTGAGGAGGAACATACCCGTGACCACATTCGGGTCCTGACGGGCATCCCCAGAGTTGAGTACGAATGCTCTTCCCTTAGCATTGTTGTTGTTGTTGTTCCTTCGCTTAGGACACTCACTCCTGTAATGTCCAGCCTTTCCACATCCATAGCAGGATTTGGGTTGTGGGTTGTTGTTGTTGGATTTAGGGGCTCGGCAGTCCTTAGATGAATGCCCGTACTTCCTGCAGTTGTTGTAGGGAGACTTGCATGGACCATGGTGGTGGTAGTTGCATTTGGAACAGTATGGTCTGTCCCTAGTGTAGGCGCGTTTGGGTTCAGAATTGGTGTTGTACACTTGGATGGTATTGGGCTTTTTGTTTTGGTTGTTGTGAGGTTCAGATGATTTGCATTTGTTGTTGTTGGAAGAGGAGTTGTTGGACGTCTCATGGCTGACAACCAGTGCCATGAGTTCGTGGGCCAATCGGATTGCACTTTCGGTAGTGGTTGGTTTGGACGAAGCGACATTCCCCTGGATGCTCTCTTGGAGGCCGCAGATGTATCTTTTGATCCCTTTTACCTCTGGTTCCACCAGACTCGGGCATAGTAACGCGAATTGTTGGAACTTGGTGGTGTATCCATCAATATCGGTTCCCTGCACAGTCAAGTGCCAGAACTCTTCCTCCAGCCGGTGCAGTTCTTCCTCGGGACAGTATTTTTCCCTGAACTTCTTCTTCAGTTCGGCCCAAGGTAGCCGGTTCGCTATCTCAAGTCCTACAGAGTTGGCGTGGGTATTCCACCACGTGAGCGCACCTTCTTGAAAGGTGTAAGCATCAAACTTTACCTTATTGTCCTCTGAACAGTTGCAGAGATTGAAGACGGATTCCATACGTTCCATCCATCGGATCAGGCCAATAGCACCTTCCGTGCCCTTGAAGTATAATGGTTTGCAGCTAAGAAAATCCTTGTAAGAACAAGGCTTGATGACGGGAGTGGTATCAACAGTTTGATCACTATTACGTTGAGAGCTCCGAGCAGCCAGAGCATCGGCCACGGCTCGGGAGACAACGGCATTGATTTTGGCATCACTGTAACTTTTCTTCTTGGGCGGCATGATTCTTCAAGAAAGAACAAAAGGTACATAAGAATTTGTACCAGAATGAAAATTACAATAGATGCATATATGTAAAAGCGGTAACATACGACATCACAATGTAACATTAATAATGTAGAATAATCGAGGGGAATTGTCAATTGACATTACGAGTTCAAGAGGTGATAGACCATTCCAAATTACGAGTTCCAAAAGTTACAGGATTAGATGTTTTACAAAAGTACCGGGAATTGTTACATCCGGTCGAATTACATAGGTCCTACGAAAGCATAAATAATACAGATTCAGCTCAAAGCTAATTCTGACATAAATTGAGTTGTGGCAGCAGTGCAGTGAGATGATTCACAGACTCTGCAAGTCTATTGGCCGTTCGGAGGGCATCCTCGGTTTCCCTTAGGCGTGTCTCGCACTGATGTAGCCTTGATTGTAAGACAGAGATTTCATTTCGGTTGCCAATCACTTGGTTGTGGACAACCTCCATGGTTTCGATTGTTTCTCCCACTTGATTTTGAAGAGTGTTAATGGTGTTAACAGTGTGCTCGTGATCTTCAGAGACTTGCTCGATCCGCTCCATAGCTGTGAGTCTCCAGTTCTTGCGAATTTCTTGTAGTTCGATATCTATCTCGTGGAGTTGTTGATCGTGATGGTGTACCCTAGCGGCTAAGTCCGGTAGAGTAAAGTGAGTGGGATATGGGCTAGCTCAGGGCAACCGAGTGTTCCTCCTAGCTACCCTTGAGTTTGATACTCCATACGATTGGGAGTGTGATGAATTGGGTGGTGTGTTTGCCATTCTGAGACAAGCATTAGTAGATGTGAGGCCTATACTCATATAATTCCTATACAATATAGCCTAAATTTTGTACGTGATTGAGGCCTATCTATGTATATATCTAATATCACATAATAGCCTATTGAGTGTCTAGCACAGACTTGTTTGAGTCCCGGTTTCTCTCGAGGTCAGAGTCAACTAGTGTATCCCCGTTCAACATGATCGTTTCAGACCTTACATCATCCTCCCTTAATTGTACATAGTTGATCAGGCTATGTTAAATTAAAGTCGTATGCTGTAATTCCTGAACCAGTCATGCCTAATAAGGAAATACTGCCTAACGGTCATAGTCTAGGCCCACTAAATGCAACCTAGTTCACTATAACCTTAGGCTCTGATACCAATCTGAAACACCCCCAAATTTGATGATTTGCGGAAGCACGATTTGGGTGTTACTAATCAATAATCACATCACATAAGATATAATGAACGACCACTATATGCGTCGTTTTACATTTGTATTGATAAAACTAAAAGTTTACATCAAAAATATTGTTTACATTAGCTCGGTTTGAAATTGAGAGATTTAAGTACATAATTAATCTATACAAAATATAATAATGCAGCTAAATCTCTGATTGTATGAATGCTGACTCGAGCTAATGATTCACGCTTGGGCAGTCCAACCTACTGCTGTGTACCTGTGATACATGCTAAAATGGGTCAGCGAAACGCTGGTGAGCTCACAGGTTTGTATGTCAACACATATTTATATGAACCACAAGATTTATAATTGAATTTAAAATGCAATTAAGCAAAATAAAAGTTATACAGCCATGAGCACATAGTCTGAGCTTAACTTGAGTTGTCAGGTCCAATTAAGGAAACCTAACTTGAATGCCTCCTGCGAGTGCCTAATCTACACTCGTCTTCCCAAATGCTAATACGTCCGTTTGACCAGTTAGTGCGTGCTAACCCGGACGAGGATTGTCAATCCTATATGATATCATATACTAACATTCACGCTACTATGTATTACCAGACTATGCTATGGAGGGCTTTAAATTGATTAGCTTGAAACTCATGTAGTATTTGATTTGATTTGTACTTGCGTTCAACTTGTAAAACAAAATGAGCAATTATATCACACCCCTGATTGAAAAGCAGTAAAATAGGGGCCATGAGACTCACCTGAGTCTTGAAAGTTTGAATTAATAACTTGGATTGATTTGCCTTGAAGTGTTGTCCGAAGACTCGTAACCTGAAGGTGTCCATGACACGTGATGGTTATTAATTGTTTAGGCATCTCGAAAGACTACCTTTGTAGTTGTTTTGTTCAAATTACCCCGATTTAGTTGATTGACTTGAATATTTGAAAACGTGTACGACCCGTTAGTGATTGTTTTATAATAATAATCTCAACATTATTATCTTGTTTTTCGAAGCATTATGCTTGTATCATACATACCAATGTATTTCCGAAGTCGTGTAGTTTAAAAGTTTAGGGTTTTACTAGTCCAATACTTAGCGAAAATCTGAGTTTTAAACATTCTGTTTTATGCGACACAATATGCGACATAATAATTTGTCATGCGACACAAGGGTTGTGTCGCATAGAAGTGCGACACAAGAGCTTAGCGACACAAGGGTTGTGTCGCATAAGCGTACAATGCTGATTTAACAGCGACATAATGATTGTGTCGCATGGTGTTTGCGACATAAGGTACGACACAATATTGTGTGGCAAAAGGTTCGACATAACGTGGTTCCTACGACACAATGTACGACACAAGAGGTTTTATGCGACACAACCTGCGACACAAGGCTTGTGTCGCAAAGATGAACACCAGCCCAGAGCCCAGTGACTGTCGAGATTTTTCAACCCAAAACTCAAATCTAACTCATTTTTAAGCTATAAAATCGTGTTTTCCTCTTTGTAATGGACATATATACCCTAGATAACCCGTAAATATGTAAAAATAAGCTAAAATGAGAGGTTTCGACTTTTGTCGGAAAACTTACAAAGTGTCGGAATGAAAATCCGAAAAGATAGGATTGTAGATCGTTGCGTGGTGATTCCTTTTCTCGAATTATCTTGATGATTCGAGTGCGTTTGGTGGTAGTAATTGGTGATTTAGTGAGGTGGTGGTGTAGTGAAAGTTGAGAGAAAAAGAAAGAAGAAAAAGAATAAGAAAGTGAAAATGAGAAAGAGGAAGGAGGTGAGGGGGTGATGACCCTCACCTTGGGCCGGTTTTGTTGGGGTCCACCAAGTGTGGGCTTCACCAATTTTTTTTGCTCCGTACGGTGTTCGTTTTCCCGATCGTCTAAACGTTTAAATAGTTTTATTTACGTTTAATTATAAGTTTTCAAAATGCGAATATTTGTCCAATGTTTTTCTTGAATTATTTCGTCAAATACTTAATAATTGAGTTATAAAATATAACTTAGTTCGTTTTGTTTGTTTGCGCGTTTAACATTTTAATCGTATAAACGTTATTGTACGATATGAATCAAAACTGAAATATTATAAAAATAATATCTTGGATACAATAGAGTTATTAAATAATGTGACATTATTTAATTAAATTGTTCACCAACATCCGTATTTAATTGACCGAATTACATTTGATTTAAATTTGTACGATTTAATCAAACCGCATAATTGTATATATATTCAACAACAATATATATATTACTTGATACATTAATTAGCCTAACACATAACTAATTACATGTATTAAACTTAGTTAGGCACTAATTACTAGTCCCAATTTGACGGGTGTCACAAGTTAATTGTGAGACAATTCCACAATATCTCAAATGACGCTCAAACTCTTCGCTTAGATATTCTCCACCTCGGTCGGACCGAAGCTTCTTTATCTTCTTACTCAATTGATTCTCAACTTCATTTTGAAAGTCTTTGAATTTACCAAAACTTTCAGATTTACGTTTCATTAAGTAAACATATCCATATCTACTTAAATCATCAGTAAATGTAATGAAGTAACGGTATCCACCTCTAGCTTCATGACTAAAAGGTCCACACACATCAGTATGTATGATTTCCAATAAGTCATTTGCCCTTTCATTAGTTCCTTTGAAAGGTGCCTTTGTCATTTTACCAGAAATGCAAGATTCGCACTTATCAAATGATTTAAAATCAAAAGTGTCCAAGAGTCCATTTTTATGGAGCTCTTCAATGCGCTTCTCATTTATATGGCCTAAACGACAATGCCAAAGGTATGCTTTGTTAATATCAACATTAACATTAATATGAAGAATTGTACTAGAAGGGGAATGTAATTCTAAAGTATACAAACCACGTTGGGAGATAGCTTTAAAGTAGAAAACATTATTGCGATAAACCAAAAATGTCTTTCCTTTAGAAATAATATCAAAACCATTATCCACCAACAAGTCATACGAAATTATATTCTTAATAATTCTAGGAACATAGTAACAATTATTAAGTTCTAAAATTAATCCCGTAGGGAGGGCAAGTTTATAAGTTCCCACGGCTTCGGCACCAACATTTGTTCCGTCACCGACGCGCAAACTTAACTCGCCTTGTCCCAATTTTCTACTTCTTTCAAAACCCTGCAAGTTATTGCAGATGTGATTACCACATGCAGTATCTAATACCCAAGAATGAAAAGAAGTCATAAGACAATCAATCATAAACATACCAGAATCAAAATTATCAACCATTTCAATATCCTCCAAATCAAGCACACAATCGCATAAATCTTCATTCCCACATGTGGGGCAGGGAATGCTGGGCATGTCTTCAAAACCATCATTTTCAAAGTTCATGTCTTTGAATACCATGTAGAGCTCCTTTTGCGTCTCATAAGCAAACAAATCCTTGTAGAATTTTGATATGGTTGATTCATCATCGATGTCATACATTAAACAAAAGGATTTAAAGTCCTCATTTAATGAATCAAGCAACATTAGCAAAATACAATCCGTAGGGATTTCATAGTGTAGCTCATTTAAACGATTCAAGACAACTTCAAAGTTTGTCCAATAATCATCCACCGACTGCCCTTTCTCCATCCTAAGCGCCTTGAGATCACAACTTGCATTGTAACGCTCATGACGATTACCAGGGAGAAGTATTTGTTTTGTGTTGTTAATTGCCATCTACAGAAAATAAAACAAATTCATAATTCAGTATTGATTATTTCTAATAAATCAAACAACCCTAAATTTGACTTATTAGCCTAGGACCCGACATTCCACTATTGTATGCCCCCAACGAAGGCTGCAATGACATAGCAATAGCTTTTAGGTAGGTGATGCCTTCACCAATTATACTCATACAACTCCTAGCCTTATGAGGTTCCGGTTAAGCCGGGCATGTTTAACCTCATCACGCGTCTTGGGCGAAGTTCTCAACTCGAATCACCAATAAACCGTACCATATCAAAACTGTGGGGATCTGGCCATCTTCTCAAGTGGATATCGCGGTTCTCACACTTCACCCTAACCCAAGTGCAACCATACCCACCCGCGGAGGCGGCAAGGGATATGGAGTTGGGGTCGGTATGAATGTCTCTTTATGGAGGACGCTTTAGGTTTAATTTCATAGGGTTCTTTCACGTTTCAAATAAATCGTGTTCCCAATATTTTCTAGTTTTAAATAACCAATTTTTAAAACATATCTTTTACCTTTAAAAAATATATACGCTTCATATATAAATCATAATGATTTATAATACGTCTTTATTTAAAACACATTTTAAAACATTATCAAATAACTATTTTAAAATTTATGCTTTTAAGCAATGGTTTTATGTTCGTGTCATTTGTTTAATATTTAAACATACCACAACCACGCATTTATAAAATAATAAAGAAAACATAAAACCGGTAACATAGCCAACCATATCTACTTGTTTAACTCGTGAGCCAACACGAATTAAACGGTCCTTTCCTATGGGACAAACATGACACAATTCTGGCGTTGATGAAGTCTAAAAGCTCCCACTTGATGTTTCCATCCAAATAAGCTCCGTGCTCCATATGCTCCAAAATTGTTCCGCTTGTTTGTCTTTTGATTACATTTAATTTAAAATAAACTAGTCTAACCTATCTATTTTAAAACAAAAAATTACATAATCAAAAGAGGTTGTAAATTGGCACGCAGGCCTCCTCATACCATAAAACAATGAATTACAAAAACAACCACAACATTACATACAACACACAACATGCAATATATGGTCGTTGGCTTAGCTATGTACCACAAACATGTCACAAATGCAAGATCCTAACTTTTGGCTATTATAGGAATCGGTTTGCATATAACATGCAAATAAATGCAAACTCATTCCCATATCATAAATTAAAACAAGTGCGCCAAAAGGTTTGATCTTTATATAAACTTTAACAACATTAACATTCAAATATACATGACATTATTTTGATCTATCTAATTAATTAAAAACAACAATTATATTTAATTAATCAATTAAAACTAATAATTATTGTAGTTATACGGTTTGAGACTATACTTCAAGATCCTTCTTAGCGAATCAACAACCGGAATCCCAATAGGGGTTGGGTAGGATTCGGCTAAGGTGAGTATCACCAAAACCCCAAACCTAATCGACTTAACTAGGGTTCACAAAACCCTGTCAATCAAGATTAGGCTTCTTGTATCATATACAATTACAATAATAATAGTTGTTAACAAAAAATCGAAATACACATATATATATATATACAATAATCGATTTACATATATATATATCAAAAATTCAATCTTTATAATTTTCCTATGGATCAAAACAATTAAATCATATATCTTTGATGATTTAAACAAGTATAAGCGGCTCTGATACCACTGATGGGTTTTAACCGGTTAATTTTATTAAATATTAAAACTTTAATATGCGGAATATAATAAAATCAATTAACCCATTACCGCGGATCCAAATACTTGAATTAAATCAATCAACTAATTACACGAGATGAAAGAAACAACTTACAGTGACTTGCTCGGAATGATCAGTCTTTTGTTTCTTGCTCGGAGATGCCAACGCGTTCGTACCAACACTAGTCATCATTATAGATACAACCGCTAGAAGTTTAATCTCTTTGTTAATACGTTATCTTTACTACAACTTAGTAATAACGTACAAACCGAACCAAGGATTAAACACACGTATGTGTGTGTGTCGACTAGCCCAAAACCGAATTTCGGTTTTGGGGTTTTGTGGGGTTCTGCCGAAAACAAGAGAGAGGAGAGGGAGAGCTTTAGGGTTTAGGTTATTATGTGTTGATCACCTAACGATTGAACCCCTAGACATGTATTTATAGTCTAGCTAAACTTGTTCTCCAAGTTTATCAATAGTTACGATTTAAACCCTTTAATAATATTTAGTTTAACAATTTAAACTAAACTTTATTAACTCTACACAATTAATTCTTAATTAATTAATCTCATACGTATCTGTCGATGATGCATTGAAATGACCCATTGGTGTCTTAATCATCGGATTAAATAATTTAAATATAATTATCACGTACATTATTCTTTCAAGCATACCATCTTGTAGCCCATCAACCAATTTTGTAGCCTATGTAGTCGGTTCCCGTGCTAGACTCATGACTGCACCGGTTTCAACCAGTATCTAACCGAAGTAAACCGGTCCGGTTCTTAGCCCGTGTACATTCTTAGAATTCTCCCCCTCGTAAAAAAAATTATGATACCGCCTCTGTACATCAATGCTTACAAATCGCATAACAAGAAAAAGAACATGTACAAAATTCTTCAATAATGAAGTTGGTAAGAGCACGCGGAGTGGTGACGACCTAAACACAGTGTTCTGTGTGAGAATTTTATGGTGAGGATTCTGTGGAGTGGTAACAGTGTTCTGGACAGTATTCTGGAGTTTTTTATTATTTGTTTTATTTGATTTTTTAATAAAGATAATTGTATAAATTAATATATAAAAAAACAAATAAATTAAATAAACAACATTTTATTCATTAAAACAAATAAACAACTTAAATTGATGTAAATAATAACAAAACCAATTTAATAGAATAAATACATTCATTAAATTTTGCATTTATGGGCCAAAAATATAGTTGGGCTCCAAAGTTCAATAGAAGCCCAATTTGAAAAAATATACCCTAAACCTAAACAAATTAACAGCTGCACATCTCACCATCTTCTTCGTTGTTCTACAAATCATTTACAGTCATCAACCATGGCTACCATTTTTTGTTTTTTCTTGTTTTCTAGTCACTGGGAAAAGGAAAAGGGAGTAAACAAATATAAATAATGATAAAGACATTCGCAATACAACATCGTAGATGAGACGGTGAACGGTGAACGGCAACATGAACACCGTTGAGAACGGCGACGGGGTGTGGGAAGACGCCATTGAACGGCGTTCTAGGTGGTGAACGGTGACAAAACGTTGCCCACTCCGAGTGCTCTAAGAAGTCTTTACAATCAATTTATATTACAACCTGACAATAATTAAATCGCGACCTACACCAAGGACTAATTTATAAGGTAGGTGTTAGGCTCCGCCATTGACTTAGACC
The DNA here is from genome assembly GCA_949592205.1 of Helichrysum umbraculigerum. NCBI lineage: Eukaryota > Viridiplantae > Streptophyta > Magnoliopsida > Asterales > Asteraceae > Helichrysum > Helichrysum umbraculigerum. Next base: position 77,421,803 of record CATIUR010000003.1, read on the forward strand.
ATAAAATTCTGGATATATTAATTTTACATCTAACAACTCTGATTCACAATTCACACTTGGATAAACAGAGAGTCAGAAAGAAACTTTTGGTGCAATATCCTTGGAAAGTGAGCACTGGAAATCTTTTGAAGTATTTGCAAATCGAAGCACCAATATTAGCTAAGCTTAATTCACAACTTTTTTTCGTTTTTTAGTGGGTTTTACAAATTACTAATAGATATGTTAACGTGTTGCATTTAGGGTTTAGGGTTTGCGGTTGGGGTTTTTTCCCTAAATTACCAAATCTAAATCCTAAACCCTAAATCATACTAAACCCTGCTAAAACCTAAATCCTAAATTCTAACCATAACCCTAAATCAAATATACAACCAAACAATGAAACATATGTTAATAATTTGTAAAACCCACCAAAAAGTGAAAAAAAAAAAAAAAAAACTCGTCGAAAGTATAACTTGTCATATCTTAAATCGAAGAGGAGAAAACGCTTATTTTTATGGTGCAATTTTCATATTTTTTTTCGATTTGCCATATGTGAGATATTTAATTTTTAAGATTTTTGAGGTAAATGAGCTTTTGTACAAGTGACACAATCTTATTGGTTCTCTTGTAATTTAAAAAAGTGTTATACTCTGATAGAACTTTTCTCCATATATCACTGGTGACAAATCGCATAACAAGAAAAAGAACATGTACAAAATTCTTCAATAATAAAGTTGGTAAGAAGACTTTACTTTACAATTACAATCAATTATATTACAAAATGATAATAATTAAATCGCGACCTACACCAAGGACTAAGGTAGGTGTTATAGTGTTATCACATGCAAGTAATTTAATTTTCCTCAATAATTAAGTCGGTAAGAAGTCTTTACTTTACAATAAAATAAATGACAAACTGAATATAATTAAATCGCGACTTACACCAAGTAATTTAGTTTTCTTTTAGGGTCCACCATTGACTTGACCATAAAATTCTGGATAAATTAATGTTACATCTAACAATTTTGATTCACAATTCACACTTGAATAAACGGAGTCTCAGAAAGAAACTTTTGGTGCAACATCCTTGGAAAGTGATCACTGCAAAACTTAAGAGGTATTTGCAAATCGAAGCACCAAAATGTTAGTTAAGCTTAATTCAGTACTTACATGTTGTTAATTACTTGTGTTGGTTATTAATGGTCAAAATATATATGTTGTCATTTTGCAGATCAGTTAGTACAGTAGCAACTAGATGGATCGCACAAGTTCAGACTTGGGTTCTGCTCATGTGCTGAATATTACGAACCAGGAGCAACATGTTATCATTCCATGCACCCTAGATAACAAGTACATATCAGAACCTATTTCAATTGAAGGCCATTTACGAGCTCATCGTGACATAGTCGATAGTAAGTTCTTATAACACTAACGATAAGGGTACACCACCACTTTTTACCTGTACACCACTTATAAACATGTTTTATATCGTTGTACAATACAATATCATAAAGCAAATTTAGTAGTATACGGATATAAATTGGTGTGGATTTATACTGTTGTACAGGCTAGACAACATCATAAACCATACCGACAAACTTATATAGAACCATAAAAACATAGACTCGTAATCTTAATAATGAACGGAATAGTAAAAGTTCTTTTTTTTTTTATTGTTGTCACCGTTTGTGTAATTAATGGATCAATGACTTTTATGAGTCAATGAGTTCTGTAAAAATCAACAAGAAAATATGAATCAAAGGGCAATAGAGGGGACCAAATGGTAAATAAATGTGATGGTGAGTGGTGACTTATCTTCAGTACGTAGAAGTACTGATAAATAATTTGAGTTGGCTAATTTGTTCGGGGAGACAAGCACCGTTCAATCCTCACTTGTCTCCCACACCACTCTAGCATACGTAAAATTTTCTATGAAAACTAAATATTTTAAAAACACTTTAACCGAGTTGTGGCAGTTACAAAAAAATTTATATACGTACCAGAAATAACTTTAACCGGGATAGCGACTTGGAATAAAAAAAATGGTTAAGTAAGAGTAAGGTTCAAATGAGTACAGCAACTTTGAGTGAGAATGGAGGAACCAACCAGAATACATCACGTGTCATAAAACCCACTTTTCCCACGTTTTTCAAACAGTAAGTCGAAAAATCATAAAAATTGTACTATAAAAATCAGCGTTTTGTTCTCTTCGATTGGAGATATGACAAGGTATACTTTCGACGAACTTTTTTTTTTCGTTTTTCGGTGGATTTTGAAAACAACAAACACATATGTTACCGGCGCGTAACACATTTAATACCAGTTAGTAACACATGTGATACTAACTACTAATACATATGTTATTAATTTTGTACAATTTGTAAAACACGAAAAAATAAAAGTCATCGAAAGTTTACCTTGTGAGATGGCAAATCGAAAAGAAAAAAATACTGATTTTTATGGTGTGATTTTTATAATTTTTTGACTTACCGTTTGTGAGATATTTGATTTTTAAAAACGTTGGGGAAAATGGATTTTGTGACACGTGGTGCATTCTGGTTGGTTCCCTCATTCTCACCCAAAGTTGTTGTACTTATTTGAACCCCATCCAGTTAAGTAAATCAAAATATAACAAATTAGGATCGAAAATTTATTGTGAGTATTAAACTTTTAAAACTTTTGATGTATACGTATATTATCGTAAGTTATAACTTTCAATTCTTATTTGTGTGTAGTTTGGTTGATTTGTCCATGTGGCATCCATAAATATTTGCAAGTTAAAACATTGCATACAAATAGTAATAATCGAAAGTTGAATATACATAACAAAAGTTTTGGAAGTTTGATGCCAACAATTATCTGTAATAGTTAATTACATTTGAGGACGCTTAACTAAAAAAGTGTATGTGGTTGCACTTTGTTGGAAATATCTATATCTATATACTATATAAAGCATTTCATGCTTTTATTTTAAGTAACTTTTAAGAACAAAAAATTTAAGATTCAACATTTAATTATAAAAATTGTGTAGTATTAATAATTCAAAACATTACAAATTTACTTTATCATTAAATTTTATTTATTTAAATTTTGACACAATACTCATACTGGAATCAAACTGGCTACCGATGGTTGACACGCACATTGAAAAAAAAAACAAGATTTAACACGATACTAACACGATTCACCACTTTTAATATATTTTGCTTTCCGCTGCATTGCGCGGATATTTTGCTAGTCTTAAATAATATAAGGAGCACTTTGATGATGTTAACATTCAATTGAAATTTTTTACTCCCTTTGTCCCGGTTAGAATGTTCACTTTGAATATTCATACAGTTTTAAAAATCTCTATTAACTACACATTTCACAAATCAAATATAATTTCTATTAATAAAGTTTGTGTTAGTTGGTTATTACATGAAAGTTAACACTTATTCGGGACAACCCAATAATAATATAGTAACCAAGACACTTGAAATGGAACGGATGAAACATTTAACACCCGAGTCCTTTTACTTTTTCAATTTGAAAATGACACTCATTTATATTAAAACACTAGGAAATCCAGTGGTCGTGCTATACACGGCCCATTCCAACAATATTAATGTTAAAAAATATCGTGGAAGGGAATAAAATCAAAGTCGAATGTGATTTTAAATTATAAAATGAAATTATAATAAAATAAATTAATCTGATACAATAATTTCTACGGTCTTGTCACTTGTCACAAATATATTGTCATTACAAATTAATGGCTTAAAAATATATTGACGTTCCCATCTTGATATATGAAGTACAATAGAATGAACTATCTTTATTTAACATCATATTTCATGGATAAAATTACGTGGACAGACAGTCAATAGACGACATTTTCGGCAAATTCGGCGAAATAATTATAAACCAATACTCGCCAAGTGTCCAAAGTATTCTCCGGTCAACATAAAATTCGCCGGTCAAACCAGAAAATCGCCGAAATTCAATTTATCACTTTACCCTAAAAATCGCCTAAAAAGCTACCTAAATTTTGCCTAATGACGAAAAATTCGCCTAAATTATAAAAATTAGTCGAATTATTTTGAAATCTCAATTTGCGTGCGAAGAATACTTATTTTTTTAGCAATTTTGTAGTTGTTTCTAGTTTTAACTTCGTTGATTATGGCTATACTCAAATGGGGTTTTTTGTTGTTCGCATTGTATGTGCGATTTGAAATTTTCTTGATGTTTTTTATTTTTGTTAAAAGAATTTCTTTTTTATTACTGTATTATCCAAAAAAAGCTCGGTTTTTTATGTGTTTATTTTAGGGCATTTTTTTTTTTTTTGGGTTATTTTGAGCCGGTAGTGATCATTGATTATGTGCAACTGTATGTGGATTTATAGGGGTTAGTACGCACAAATGTAATAAACTATGATTTGACATTCATCGTATGTAACGAACTACTCGGGCCTTCACTGTATGTAACGAACTTGTAATTTCCTTACATTAATTGTATGTATTTTGGCCAGATTAACGGTTCTAAGGAAAGCCACGTGTCGGCTTATATAATCGACACGTGGAAAAAGTAAGGAAATAACAAGTTCGTTACATACAATGTAAGGAAATTACAAGTTTGTTACATAAAATGGAGGTCCGAGTAGTTCGTTACATACAATGAATGTCAGATCATAGTTTGTTACATTTTCACGCACTAACCCCGGATCTATATGTATGCATGTATGTATAAGCATATAAAACCACTCATTATTATGTGTTTATTATTGAAATATGTACACAACATGCCAAGTTAAATGTGAAACTAAGAAGGTTTAGTGATCATTATATAATGCTGATAAAATTATTCATCTATTCTGTTGTTTTAGTTATATATGCTGATAAACTTACTATCATTGAGGTTTTCTTATTAACTGTAAAAGAGAAGTAAGTAAAGAGTAGTTGCAAGACAAATGCTTATTTAGATTAATGTAACATTATGTTTCTTATTTAGTGTTTGAATCACACTGATATCATGGGAAAAGGGGAAAAAGGGAGGTGATAAATATACCAAATAATTTTGATTCCAACATCAAAATTATGCTATAATGAGTTGTACTGCGAGCTGTAACTATTGTACAGTGTGTTGTACTAAACATTTTTTGTGTTGTATCTATCAACTCTCGGGGAAAAAATATTCTTCGCACGCAAATCGAGATTTCATATAATTTTGGCGAATTTTTAGTAATTAGGCGAAATTTAGGTAACTTTTTAGGCGATTTTTAGGCTAAATGATAAATTGAATTTCGGTGATTTTCTGGTTTGACCGGCGAATTTTATGTTAACCGGCGAATACTTTGGACATTTGGTGAGCATTTATTGGTTTATAATTATTTCGCCGCCGAAAATGTTGTCTATTTAGGTGAATCGTGGTTTATTTTTGCAATTTTTATCCGACACCGTTTATTTTCTGAAAATTGTTCCTTTGACCGTCTATCCACGTCATTTTCTCCGGTTCATATGATTTTCTCACTTTGACCGTCAAATGTAATTTACACAAAAATGATGTACATCATTAAGAAACGAAATAAATGATGAATCGATGAAAGTCAACATGTTAATTAAGTTAACAGTTATGGGCATCATATTCGTTCGTATAAGTCATATTTTATTTTTTTTTAAAACGGCAAATAACACCTGCGGGCCAGTAATGGAGTATCATCGTGCCACCACTACCAGCCCATATATTACCTCACCTAGGAAAAACCACCACAGGACTCGAACCCGAGACCTATGATGAAAAAGAATTAAAATGCCTTATATTGCATGAATTCTGTAAACTGACGCTCTAAAAGTCTAAAACTACAAGTCTAATTATAATCTTGTATAATTGCGTTCAGTCGGCATGCATAACAACTTAATTGATAGGCTACCTTCATCTAAATTATAAATTGCCAAGTTACAAAGTTAAAAAATTTAAAAAATAATAATATTGAAAAAAAAAAAAAAAAAAAACTATTTTCTACGTGCATTACCAAATAATAAATATACCCACACATACTAAATTTTAAAAGGGTTAGTGCGCGAAAATGTAACAAACTATAGTCTGACATTCGTTGTATGTAACGGAGTACTCGGGCCTCCATTGTATACAACGAACTTGTAATTTCCTTACATTGTATGTAATCTATGGTACTTTTTCCACGTGTCGATTATATAATCCGACACGTGGCGTCCCTTAAAACCGTTAATCTGATCAAAATACATAAAATGTAAATAAATTACAAGTTTGTGCATACAATGGAGACCCGAGTAGTTCGCTATATACAATGAATGTTATACTATAATTTGTTACATTTGCACGTACTAACCCCAATTTTAAATGAGCAATGTTCGAAAATACAAACGAATTTTTGCTAGGTAAGTTAATATCTTTAAAATTCTTAACTCAATACACCTATATTTACATGTGTAAGTCCATAATGCATGAAAAATTAGTGTAATCAGGTTGTAGAAAAGTTAGTGGGACAACTTCCATTCCTAAATTTCAAAATTTACAACCCATAAGAAAAAAATCGTGAAATTAAGGAAACTTAAAAAAAAAATGAGGGGATGAAATACTTGAGAAAACTAAATTTAAATGGAGCAATAATGATCAAAAATTAGTAATGAACTTTTGTTAGGCGAATACACTTCAAATCTTTGAATTTTCTTACTATACGTCATAACACCATCCATATATATATATATATATATATATATATATATATATATATATATATATATATATGTATGTCGACAATGCATGAGATAATTAGTGAAACTAATTAAGGATTGTATAGTTTTTTTTAGTAATTATTAAGGAATGTATAAAGATTAGTGGAATGATATGTCAAAATGTAATGAGTGTTTATGTGTTTAAATTCAAGGTTATAGAATAATTTTATAAAGAAGAGTTCAATTGAGACCATTTATTTTGTGTGAGACTAGGGGAACCAACCACAATATGCCATGTGTCACTTTTTTCTCTCTCATCCACGTTTTTAAAAATTAAATATCTCACAAATGACAAGTCGAAAAATCATGAAAATTGCACCATATTTTTCAGCGTTTTATCCTCTTCGATTTGCCGTCCATCAAGGCATATTTCCAACGAACTTTTTTTTTTCCATTTTTTTAGTGGGTTTTACATATTAGTAACACATGTGTTAGTGATTGATTATACATTTAATTTAGGGTTTAGGGTTAGGGTTTAGAGTTAGGGTTTAGCAGGGTTTAGTGTTAGGGTTTAGCAGGGTTTAGTGTTAGGGTTTAGAATGATTTAGGGTTTAGAGTTTTATAAAGCGTTTAGGGTTTAGGGTTTGGGGTTTAGGGGTTAGGGTTTAGGGTTTAGGGTTGGGAGTTTGGGGTTTCGGGACGAAACCCCAAACTCCCAACCCTAAACCCTAAACCCTAACCCCTAAACCCCAAACCCTAAACCCTAAACGCAACACTCTAACACATGTGTTAGTAACATATGAAACCCACCAAAAAAACGAAAACGAAAATTTTTTTTTTTTTCGGAAGTATGCTTTGAGGGACGGCAAATCGAAGAGGATCAAACGCTGAATCTAATGGTGCAATTTTCATAATTTTTCGATTTGTCGTTTGTGATATATTTAACTTAAGGGGTAAATGGGTTTTGTAGTATGGAACATTCTCTTTGTACATGTGGCATGATATCATTGGTTCCCTTAGTCTCACAAAAATTTTTAGTCTCATTTGAACCCTACCCTAATTTTATAATGTAAGTTAATATCAAGATAAATCAAGAAATAAAGGTTTTTTAGTTTTAATCCTTTGGTTAGTTTTAATTTGAAAATTATAACGGTTTACATGTGTCAATTTGTTAGATTTTAGTTTTAATCCTTTGGTTAGTTTTAATTAGATTTTATGCTTTATCAAAATTATAATGATTTACATGTGTCAATTTGTTAGATAATGATGTGTCAATTTGTTAGGCATCATGGTGCTTAGTATATAATAAGGAATGATATATATACTATATATATATATAAATGATGATTAATGAAATGAAATGAAATGACAGTGATAAGTCTAATTTAACGAGCATGTTTTTCTGATTATTTTGAAGGAAATAGAGAAACATACATGGAGACTTGTGTTCCATTGTACGTAGCAGCAATTACCGGAGATTGGGAAGCGGCAAAGGTCATCTTTGACAAACGCCCGGAGTTGGTACGATTTGCTATAAGTCAAGATGGCGATACACCACTTCATATCGCAGTATCAGCAGAACCTACCAAGGCAGCAGAAAATTTCGTGGAGAACCTTGTAAGTAGGATGGAAATTACGGACTTGGAAATTGAGAATGATGCTGACGACTACGCCTACCACATTGTGGCTGTAAAAGGAAGTGTAAAAATGCTTGAGGTAATACTGAAATATCACAACACCCTATTTAGCCTATCTCCTGATAAAGCGTGGAACGCATTGGCAGCTAGTACTCAGTACGGAAATCATAAAATGGCATGGTATTTATTTAATGTTCCCGTAAAGAAGAAGCTCGGTTGGTTTTGGACAGACAACCAACGACATGAGTTTATTTTCAAGTGCATTTCTGGTGATATGTTCGGTAAGTGTGGGTATTTCATCTAGGGGTTAGTTTCTGGGAATGCACCGAAATTGTGTCCAATATCGATTGTGTGTACCCTACTTATGCTTCAAAGAGTGTTTTAAAGTATTTTGCAGATGTGTTAACCGTTTAAGGTGCCACATGGCATCCGAAGAGTTTGACACATCATCAAAACGTCACCAGAATACGCTAAAACACACTTTTTGAAAGTTTGATACTTTAAAAATAGCTAACCTAAGTTGGGTACACACAATAGACATCAAGTACAAGTTAGATGCATTAACAGATACTAACCCCTTTCATCTACACTAAGACATTCTTCTAAAATTATGTGATAATACGATAGTATCATGGAACAAATGAATAGAATTAATTGAGAGTAAATTAATGACAGAACCATTTGATATTACCGAACAAAACTACAAAGATATATAACCAACACCGGAAACCGCACGAGATTAGTTACCAAAACAAAACATTATTACCCAAACCATACGCTTATTTCACCGAACACACATGCACTAGCTATATATATCACTCAAGCACAACCTTGAACTATTCTGTATCAAGATCATATATACTTATTTATGATGTACACAATTGAAAAAAATAATCGAATATCAGACAGTCTTACAGCACGTCTCAAATGAGACTGCATTGGTGAGTCCATAAATTGACTTAATGCATGACTGCAAATGATATGTTAGGCCTAGTTAATATCAGAGGCGGACCCACGTTATAACCAGCGGTGACACGTGACACCAGTCAATTAAGTCGACTTAGTCTGAAATTAGTTGAAAAGTTATTGATTTTTTAAGAGTGATAACACTCATATTTATGGAGTGCACCACATTGTTTAAATATAGTTAAGGAGAAATAAACTACCAAGTTGAGTAAACTTTATTTGATTTTTTTGAGACGCCATTGACTAAATTGTCTGAGTCCTTCGTTAACACTATCATTTTTCATATACAAATTTATAATCGAATTTACCTCAATGGGAGTTTGGGCTGGCTTAGTGGCTTGCAAACCAAAAGCCCAAAGTTAGATAACCATTCCAAAAAATACTTTCTCTGTGTTTATCGATAACGTTCGAATTTCAAATGGTGATCACCACCTTTTTTGGGTTTGGGAAAATAATAGTATTATTCTTAGATTAATAACAGGGGTATAAACATACGATGTATCCCACCAAGAATTATATAGTAGCTGTAAATTTGTGAGATGACAGTCAATTAAATGCCCAGCTTCGACCCACCACTTTAACGATCCGCTCAAAGCATTCCCTTCAATTGATGTCCATTGAACTTATGCGCATCTTAGAAACAACTTAAACTTTTTATATCATCAACATTATTATACTTGTAATAATAATATCATCTACATATAAACAAACCATTCATGGACTTATAAATATAAAGAATAGTCGTTTTTACTTTGTTCAAAACCATCTTCAAGAAGTGAAGAAGCCAATTTTTCATTTCTTTTTCTTGCTGTTTTTCATGAAAAGAATTTTTAACTTATACACCCTATTGTGAGTATACTTGGAGCATCTACAAATGCTAATTGCAGGATTTTCCTTGGCCGTTCAAAGTGCGTTTATGCAGTTTTTGACTCTGCCTTGGACGGAAAATGGGTCATACTAGCATATTACCATTACACAAATTTGTATATCCTCTTTTTTTGGATAAGGCTGACTACCATTAAAAATAAAAATGCGCTTACAAAGGGATTTTGTCTATCCTCTTAATTCAACAAAATCTCACTGCATATCCTCATGATTCATACCATAATATTGTATATACTCACTATACGATAACTATTCTGTATAATGATAAATATTATATCACTTAGTAATGAATACTAGATCTCTAACTGTTTATGAAATAATTATGTTTGAGATTTGATACATAGATTTTTTCAAAATTCAGCAAAGTATTTACTACCAGTTTTCTTTATTACTTCATTAATTTTTTATTAAATATAAATTAATCAATAGATTACTTATAACTATTATAATATTTAGTAGTCGTAATAAGTAATTAATAAAAGATAGTACAACGATGTGACAGTGTGTTAAACTTCATAAAGTTCTAAACACTGCAGATAATTTTGTGTATAATGATGTGGCAGAGGTTCAAAGCACTAGTAATGCTCTTATACTTCAGTAGTGCTAGCTAGTGTGATAAGCTTTTTCAGTGCAGTGAGTGATATTGTTGCAACTTCTCTAACGATCTTCAAATATTTTGTAGATATTGCACTAAAAGTATTAGCAGGCGACCCAAAGATGTTAAGTATGGGCAGATGTTTGGATTCATTAGATGTACTGGCTCAATCGCCTGATGCATTTGCAAGAAATGAACGGGGTACGATTTGGAGAATCATCGACCCATGTAAACATCACTACTCATCATATTTAAACATTGTTACCTTTTCGCGTATATCGTATTTGGTTTCTCATCTGATTTTTCTTCTGTCTTTCCTTCAGTGTCTGAATTCTTTCATTTGAAGAAACGATCTCCTGATATGGATAATCAAGCATTAGATTTACTAAAAATCATTCTGAAATATTTTCCCACATCCAGTCAAACTGATGGAACTGTCGAAGTTGACCCGTTTACGAACAATGAAGAAGATAGTCAAATACGGAAGTTGACTCTGGAAGTTATATTGATTACTGCTGCAAAAACAGGGAACACTAGATTTGTAATTGAGTTCCTTAAAATATTTCCGAATTTAATATGGACTCTAAATGAAGATGGCCTAAGTATATTTCACATAGCTGTTGTGCATCGTCACATAGGTATATACAATTTATTGTATGAGATAGGCGCAAAGAAAGATATAATAATAGCTATGTGCACGGACGAAATGAAAAACAATATCCTTCATCTGGTTGGGATGACCTCAAACAACTCGCAGCTTCTGACCGTGTCAAGAGCATCTCTGCTAATGCAACGAGAATTACTATGGTTCATGGTACGTTTTTCATCGGAAACTTTATATTCCTAATGATACTGTACAGCAAGTTCGATAATTCAAGGATTAGAAGTGCCTAGACTCCTTATTTTACCAAATTAATATGATCGAAGAATGTCTGACCTTCAAATAGTTTACAAAGTGTTGCAAATTAAATTCAATTTGTGAATTCTTTTAAACAAGGCATTTCTTCACTATACTATTCATCAAACCACATATGCATATTAAAACGCATTTTGATGGTTTTGTCTATAACTTTTGTTTTCTAGGAAGTAGAGAAGATGACGCCACCTTGGATGAGAATTTTTAAGAACAAAGATGGCCTAACGCCATATGAGTCATTCTCAGAGAATAACAAAGTTTTAATTTCCAAAGGTCTAAAGTGGACAAGAGATTGTATGGTGGTTGCTACACTTATTATTACCATTGCATTTGCCGCGGCTTTCACGGTTCCAGGTGGCTATAATCAACAAACAGGGATTCCTATTTTCGCTCGCGAACCCAGTTTCTTAATTTTTATAATAGCAGATGCGGTTTCCTTATTTTCTTCCTCAACTTCACTCCTAGTTTTCCTGTCTATCATCACATCTCCTTATGGTCAACGTGATTTCTTGTACTCTTTACCCAGAAAGCTGATGATAGGTCTAGTAACACTGATTATCTCTGTATCAGCCATGATGATCACTTTTGCTGCCAGCTTCTTTGTGCTATATCGTAACACGTTTGAATGGCTACCAATCCTTATCAGTGTCTTTGCAGCCGGGCCTGTTGTTGTATTTGCGGTACTGCAGTATCCTCTGTTGATGGATATGTTTCGTTCTATGTATGATTCTAGATATCTCTTCAATCCTAAGAGACGTGTGCTTTACAACAGAAACCAGAGGTTGTAATTAAATGCTCGATCTTTTTAAAATAAGAGAGGAATTAGTTTGAGATGTACGTGTTGTTGTATGTATATCTGGATTAGGTATCTTTCTATTAGAGGTCAGTGTGTATTAATGATTTGTTGTTTTCTATTGTCTTGCTTAAATAAATGAGTAAAAGTTATTGGCAACAAAGTCTTTGGAGATTATGTAAAAATTGCCAACCTGTCAACGTTTGCATTTCATGCTTAATGGTGTTCCTCCGGTTGTCAGCTTTATGCAGACGGCCAGATTGGCTCTCCTATATGATATTTTTCTTTCTTTATATCTGTATATATATTCAACCATCCATGTACCATTTTTCTCAGCACTTAGTCTTCTAGCCATATCATCAAGAGTTTTTTACCCACCAAGTTATATATAGATATGTAATGCATCATCCAGATTTCATGTCACGTACTGTCCTAACCACTTCATAACGTAGGTTTTACTTTTAAGATTGTCTTTGAACTACTCCAATTCCAGATAAGAGATTGTGATTTTACTCTTTCATCAATTAAATTTTTTCAAATACTCGAACAACTCCAAATAGCACAGCACTACCACATCAAGTAAAACCAACAACATTCACAGTAGCAGTACTCCTTATTCCCTTCTAGTTTTTTTCATCCGTTTGGGTCATGACGTCATGTGAGACTGGGGATACAAGGTCGTTTACTCACGTTTAGAGTGATTTTCGTTCGGCAGACATATCCTTCGTCCATATATTAATTGATTTTTCAACTTAATTTCGAGTTAGTTGCTTCTCTGGATCCAGTGTTCGCATTTGATATATATCTTCTTGGTTTATGCTCATACTTGGTCAATATATGTTTAAATTGGTTTGAATTTTGTGTGCAACGGGAACTACAAACTTTGTTAGAAATCTTAAGTTTCTAAGAGCTTCATGATTTATATGTGTTGATTTTGGTTTTGTTGTTTCACCATCTAGCTTTGCTTTAATGTTTATACTTCACATTCTCCATATAGGTTGAACCGGAATAAAGGCGTATGGTGTAGTAGTTCGATAGATACTCATCTATATAAGGGTGTATGGGTTACTTATTTATTAAGATGTTATATCAGGGTGTTATAGGCAATGTTTTAAGACCCGGTTCGACCGGCCCGGTCGGACCGCATTTTTAAGGATTTCCGGGCCATTTAAAACCGGCTTTTTCAAAGAGTTGACTAGTCAACGACCCGGTTGACCCGGCCGGTCGGACCGGGTTGGACCGGGACCCGGAAAGGCACATTGACCCAGGTTTCATGTTTTTTTTTTTTTTTTTTTTTTTTTTTTTAAATTTCTATGTACATTTAATCATTTATATTTAGGGAATGTTTACTGATTGTGTATTTCAAGAATAATAAGGGTAATAAGTGAATCTTTGACCGATGTGTCATCATCATTTATTACTCTATGGATTATATAATTATTATATTGATGTGTATTCCAAGAATAACAAGAGAATCGATGTGTTATCACCCTTTATTACTCTATGGATTATAATTATTATACATAATATAATTAATAATTATATTTATAATTATAAAAAAATAAAAAATTCACTAAATATTACTATTGTATACTATTATTAAATCCGGTCCGACCTTCCGGCCCAACCGGTCCGACCAGAAAATAACAATTTTCCGGGTCGACTAAAAACCCGGGTTTTAAAACATTGGTTATAGGAAGATAGATGTTTATATATATGAGGGGGTTTATATGGAGTATTAAGAAAGTTAGGTATGATGTTTTTAGATAGAAAGATATATCTATAGTATTTGTGTGTATATTGATATAGAGTTTTTGTGTATATTATATATATATATATATATATATATATATATATATATATATATATATATATATATATATATATATATACTAGTAAGTAACGTTGGCCCGTGCGATGCACGGCCCTCGTGTAATTATGTTAGAGATATCATTTCACATTATTGCATGTATATTATTTATGTAGGTTGAATATTAAGTTACAGTTTTTTCTTTGTATGTGTGAAGTAATTCGTCCATTATATAATATAGCTTACAAAAATCTTCTTTTTCCTACATTTCTCATTAGCTCAGCAACATCTTCTTTTTCCTACACTTCGAAGCAACCATTTTAATAAGTTTCGATGAAAGTATCGTTTTCTTTGTGATGAACTTGATTTGAGTTTTAAAGAGCAAATATTGAAACAGGTTCAAGTGATAATATGATGTGTCAAATTTTTAAATGTTTATGTGTGTACAAATGAATCTTCTATATGTTATGACTAATTCAGACGATTCGATGGTAGGTCTAGTTTTTTTAATGTTTATATATTAGAAAATGAAGTTTATGAATATTTATTTATTTAAATAGTGCTTGATATGTTTATTTTAAAAGTGTATTTATGTCTTTGTTAAGGTGTTAATATTTTTATTGTATGTATATCAAGATTAAGAAAACTGAAAATAATTCATTGAAAAAATTACACATGTTATGTTGTTAGATGATGTGTTATCATGTAATTGATTATTTATAAATATGTTTATCTCTTTTTTAATTTCTAATGTCATTGTTAGTATATGCATATTTTTATGGTTAATAATAATATATAGAATTAAATTTAAATATTAAAGATTAGAAAAGAAAAAATTAAAGACACATGGCTAGGGGTGTTCACAGTTCGGATAAAACTGGATTATCCAATTGGATAACACGGATCGGACCATATGGTTTGAATAATTGGATTTTTGGATCGGATCGGATCAAAACCAAACTTATTATTTTGGATCACGGATTGATTTTGGTTAATATATTACAAACCGGATTATAAAAAAAAAAAAAATCAAATAACAAATAAATATATATTTTTCAAACATTATATATATGCCTGCACATACAAAATAGTTTGCTAAATTATTAATGTTCTACAAATATCCAAATATAATAGGTAGTTTATAGTTTACAAAATTGTTTACTTATATATGTAGAAACTTTATAGTTTCGTTTTGCATTTTACTAATATATTACACACATGTATAAGTATTGGGAGGTTCAAATAATAATCATCCATTTTGTATAATATTATTATAATATCTAACATATTTTTATAAGAGATTATATATATTTATATATGTGTTTGGATATCCAAAAACCAAACCGATCCATCCAAATAATAATTCGGATGGATTGGTTCGGTTTTTTAATTTGTTTGGACGGATCGGATTAATATTTTCGAAACCAATATCTATTTGGATTCATGTATACGGAGCGGTTTTGAACATCCATCCATTTGAACACCCCTACACATGGTATCTTGTTAGATGCTTATGTGGCTTCATTGTAAGGAAGGTGTTCTTTTTTATTATATAAGTAAAGTAAAGATAGATATATATATATATATATATATATATATATATATATATATATATATATATATATATATGTATATATATATATATATATGTATATATATATATATATATATATGTATATATATATATATATATATATGTATGTATATATATATATATATGTATGTATATATGTATATATGTATATATATATGTATATATGTATATATATATGTATATATGTATATATATATGTATATATATATATATATATGTATATATATATATATCTTTACTACTTTATAATGCATACACCCCATTTCTTAAATTTAAGTCATTATCAAATCCCAGCCGTTCATTATTCAAACTCGAATTCCAACCTTTTGATCATAATCCGTGTAAACCTCCATCCACCAATCACTACAAACTTTGCAAACACACACAACATAAAAGCATTTTACCCAAATATATATACACTTAACTTGCAACAAAAACACAGTTTTACACCACCAAAAACACACACATACAGTTTCTGGATCTCCTCTCTGATTCTCTTACCGTGACCACTACCACCATCCACCACTGACCAACACTGCCAGGGGCGTCTCATTAATTTTCAGTGCCCTGTCATAAATAAATTATAGGCCCTTTAAAAATTAGTGGAGAATTTGAATAAAAAGCCTTCTTTCTCAAACCAGACTTGTAACCACACATCCTCCATTGAAACACATACAAAAAAACTTGATTATTTTGTCTACATTCAATAATTATTGTATTTAGCATCATAAGACTTTGTTTAATGAGATTGAAAATTACAAAAATCAACCTATGTATAGCATAAAACTTAAAAATTTGGGTCCAACAAAAATTAAGGGCCCTGTGTATAACACCCCTCATTCGATTCAACAATATTATATTATTAATACGGAAGCGTATAATTTAAAACATCTGTGAACACTGTACATTAAGAATAATGTACATAAACTGCTTACAGGTTTAGTACATCAAAAGTTTAAAACTGTTAAAGTTATTACACATCAACTACATAAAACGGGGTATTATATTGTTCCAAACTTAGTTTATAACAAAACATGTCAGAGTAGCACGATCAGTCAAACATTCCCCGCTCCAGGAGCATCACAATCCTGCAACCCACATCTCAAAACATAACCTGCAGGAAGTAAAATGAGGGATTAACACAAAGCTAAGTGAATGAATTCATTACACACAATTCAACTTAGCATAACCACCTGTTTACACCAAACAACCGTAAACATATAATTCAACTAATCAACAATATAGTAATGAGGATCGGTGGCTCTAGGGAAAACCATAATACCAGGGTGGCTCCCCAAGAACACTTATCCAACCATATCCGTATGGCCATAACGGATGAGACCGATAGCTAACGGTTATTATAATCAAACACGGGTTCTACACACAACGAATGAATCAAGTCCCTGTGTAATTCATATAATAACCAAGCTAGCTCAACCAACCAGTTCAACCTGTTGACCTCATTAAAAACTGATGCCCAAAGGCCACACATAGCACGTAGATTTATAATCAACAATGAATATTGTCGCGGTCCCAGCGGTCGGACGGGTTTTAATCTGGTCGTTGAACCTCCCAACCAGGACGCGCAGACAGGGTGTTTTAAATTTATAGAGCAGGAGAATCCTAAGCTGAATACTACTGACAGACCAAAAAGGACAGTAAGTGGTATGTATGACTCAGGTGTCGTTCTTCAAACTACAATGGGCATGGGAGTTTAGGAAGTTTAATTATCTTTGAAAATCTAGCTAGGGTTTTTAAAAGCTTTTGGATAGGTTTGGTTTTTTTATAACTAAATACTAATTTAAATAAAGAAAATAAAACAAAAGAGGTTTGTACGGAGGCTCGGACGACAGAGGATATGCGAGTGTTTACTATGATTTCATTATATGTTATTGGTGAATAGTCAAGGGTAGGGCTACTAGGTGTGCTGATTAATCCGGAGAGGATAGAAACATAATTAATGCAAAGTATCTAACGTAGAGTTGTCCGCAATCAGATAAATAACATGTCACATGGATAGCAGTTATAGAAGTCAAATACGCCGGAAGTTCTCTCAAATGTACAGACCAATTCAACCGACAACTATCCTCGAATACTGGTCCCCAGTCATAGTCATCAGAGACGTCTGTATCGTAGCGTGAATTGTTGATTGAACAAGAACACGAACGGGGATAATCCCGCGTACCAAGTTGGGATAGTCAGGCTAACGATCAGTTAAATTGTTCAGCATTACAGATATAAATCATCACAACTATTCCATGCATGTTAATCTACTGTGTAAAACAATATTATGTATCCGAAAACCTAATCATGTAGTTACAGATATGACCAGGAGGTTAACTCTAGCATGCATCAATCCTAAAGCAACAATCAAACAAGAACATGCAATAGGGTGACACATAACAGAATACCAAAGTCCTACGCATAGCAAATAACCAATAACCAGATCATAGATATCCCAAAAGTTCTCTCAAAGATACCTAACAGATAAACATGGATCTAATCTATCTCTAATCCTACGCTCCGTGTCTCTTATGATCTGTTTCAATCTAGAGAACACAGTCACATCGAGTTCATTGATCATCAAGCATAGAATAGGTAGAGAACGTACCGCTAGTAATTGACCAAGTTCTAGCAGGAAGCTTCTAACCACAGCATAAGTTGGATAGATAAACATTCGAGATCCAGTTTATAAGTTCAAAAACAGTTTAAAGTAACACAGACAGAGTAACAGCATGGCATAAACATATTGACTATTCTAACATAACTACGTCATAGTAAACACAAAGAAATGTCTAGCCTAACATCATATATCTAGCATACAATCCTAAACAAGCATACACAAAGCAACACATGTTTAAATAGGGAAAGTAAGAGATATATAAATAGAACCTGATACGAATTTATTACAGACAGATCTTCGCGAATACAATGTCTCGGAGTGACTCCGTACAAAAGCTAAAAGCTACCTCTACCTAACTAGCTCTCTAACTAGCCCAATTCTAGAGAGAGAAAGTCTCTAGAGAGAGAAACTAGAGAGAGTGTGATGTGTGTGAGAGAGAAAGTGTAGGGAGAGAATGAGAAATGAAGAAATGGTGTATGTTGAAGGGTGAGGGGTGTCCACTATTTATAGGCAATCCTCAAAATCGCGCGTACAACTCACGAAACAGCACGTACAAGCAAACGAAGCAGGATATGGGGGTGCAAGGGCCGTATACGGCCTTGTAGGGGCCGTATACGGCCTTGTAGGGGCCGTATACGGTGTTTTGTGGGCCGTATACGGTCTCACTAGGGCCGTATATGGTGTGTGGGGCCGTATACGGGCTCTGTCTGATTTCGTTCGTTGCTTAAAACGTCCGTATCTCCTTCGTTACGCGTCCGTTTGACCTGATTCTTTCGCATGTGGCTTCGTAATTCCATTACGCTTCTAATGATGCCAATCTCATAGAAATTGGGAGTGTAGAACTCAGGTCTAGCCGAAATGACTTTTACTGGCTCTTAAAGTGTAGTGTCTTCTCCGTCCTTTGGCCGTTTCACTTGATTCCAGATTTTTCCGTCTCGATTTTAACTATACAACAGATGTTAGAAGTTAAAAAGTGTGTCTTAACAGGTAAATGAGGGCGGAGGAATCGGCTTGGTTTAAAATGCCGTGTTTTGTGCATTTTCTGAGTGTTTTTTCAGTGATTTTTGTCACAACGTCTACTTTTGAACCACTTTAGTGAATTTTGGTAAATAAGTAAGTTTTTGGAATGTTTTCACCAAAGATTGGCTCAAATAGTGAGGAATAAAGCTTCTAAAAACATGACTTTTTACGTCACATCAAATATTAAATGCAACAACAACATATCTACGTTCACTTGTTGTAACCAAACGGTTACAACTAAATCAAATGGTGAGTTCTGAATCAACTCACCGATACCTTTGTCTTCACAAACTCAGAATCCAAGTGTCACTTATCTTTTGGAGGATCTGAGAACAACAATCAATATATGTTAGTAATCAGGATCATCAATACTTAACTTATATCCAACATAATTTAAGGAACTAAATAGTATTCACATAACTATAATAAGTTCCTAATCATGCTCAGTATACGTAATTAAGCATATTAACTGATATACATCATAATTAGCACATGTGTTACAACACAAAGAAAAATTGCACAATCTAGGGCACTAACCGCCGGGTAGCCCAAGTACCCGCCGGCTAACAGTAATACCCGCCGGGTACCAGAGTACGCAACGGGTACCGGGTTATGGTCAAGTTCTGATCAAAATTCAGCATTAGTACCCGCCGGCTACGTTAGTTACCAGCCGGGTACCCTGTTTAAATGAGCTTACCCGCCGGGTAAGGGTAGTACCCGCCGGGTACTACACCCCTACCAGCGATCTGCACATCAGCTTCAAAACCCAAAACTCGCAAATTCCATGATTAACCATAACTGAGTATAATAACTACTTTATATCATTAAACAACAGTAACTACTATTACATATCATCATATGACATCAATAACCACTTCAAATCTATACATGAATCATAATCTAAAGATTTCCAATGAAATTAAGTTTCAAAATTATTACTTACAACTTGAAGTGGAGAACAAGATGCCTATGATGATTAACTAGCTTGAATCAAGATCACAGCTCAATCAATTCAAGTTGTTTGATTCTTGTTTATGTTTAGGTTTTTTTTTTTCAAGTTGCAAGGTTTCAAAGAAATGAAACTACTTTCCATTTTAGGAAAGTTAAATAGGTCGGATCATCTATTTCCACCGACTCCGTATTCACTTAAAACTAGTCCCCTTTCAATCTATTGTCTGGAACCTAAAAGCCATTTGCGAGAAACTTATTTTATTTTACCTTCAACTATAGTAAATTAAAACAAGCAACAATTTACTATCCACAATAAGTTTCGGAACTCATTTATCTAAGTTTCGAATTTAAATACATAATATCAAATAATTTCTAACACAATTAAATAAATCAATTTAAAATTAGAAATTACCAGACCAGTGGAGAGGATGTTACAAATCTCCCCCCCTTAGGAAGATTTCGTCCCCGAAATCTCAACATGATCAAATAATCCAGGATATCTGGATTTCATACTATCCTCGGTCTCCCAAGTTAGGTTTGAACCTAAACTATGCTTCCATTTCACTAAGACCATTGGTATCTGTTTCTTCCTAAGTTTAACAACTTTTCTGTCTAGAAGTTCAACAGGTTCTTCAACTAACTTCTAACTTCTATCAACTCGCAAATCTTGCAAAGGAAGAATCTGAGACTGATCTTCAACGTTACACTTCCTCAAATAACAAATGTTAAACGTGTCATGAATACCAGCAAGCTCTGGAGGAAGATCCAATGTGACTGACTGATCGTTAACAACTTTACATATTCTAAATGGTCCAATATATCGAGGAGCCAACTTACCACGTTTCCCAAACCGAATAACCCCCTTCCAAGGTGAAACTTTAAGATAAGCAAGTTCACCTTCAACAAATGATACTGGTTGTCTACGTGGATCAGCATACTGCTTCTGTCTGTCACGTGCAGCTTTCAACTTTTCCCTAGCAACTGCTACTTTGTCAGCTGTCATCTGAACAATGTCGGGCCCAGCAAACTGTTTCTCACCAGCCTCTAACCAACACGTAGACGTTCTACAACGACACCCATATAACATCTCATACGGAGGCATGCCAATACTGGAATGATAAGATTTATTATAAGCAAATTCAACCAATGGCAAATGAGAATCCCAAGAACCGCCATATTCCAAAGCACAAGCCTGCAACATATCCTCAAGTGTCTGAATCGTACGCTCTAACTGACCATCTGTCTGAGGGTGATAAGCAGTACTGAGATTAACTCTGGTACCCAACTCTTGCTGTAAACTTTGCCAGAAATGAGAAATAAACCGAGAATCTCTATCCGATACAATAGACAACGGAATACCATGTCGGGAAACAATCTCATTAACATACAACTGGGCAAGCTTACTCAACGATGAGGTTTCACTGGTAGCCATGAAATGTGCACTTTTGATCAACCGGTCAACTATAACCCAAATCATATCATTTCCTCGAAGTGTACGTGGTAGTTTTGTCACAAAGTCCATAGTTAAGTGTTCCCACTTCCATTCTGGAATTTCCAACTGTTTCAGTGACCCATACGGCTTCTGATGTTCAGCTTTGACTTGAGCACAAATGTGACAAGATCCAACAAACTGAGCTATATCAGTTTTCATCGTAGGCTACCAATACAAAGATTTCAAATCATTATACATTCGAGTACTGCCGGGATAAACATAAACGAGACTTATGGGCTTCATTCAAAATCATATCCCGAATACCACCAATAAGAGGAACCCACACGCGAGACTGAAAAGTCTTCAATCCTCTAGAATCGTCAATCAACAAATCTTTTCTTTTCAACATGATTTCTGACTTAAGTTTATGATCTAATAAAGCTTCCAATTGTGCATCTTTAATTTTATCCACTAAGTCAGAAGAAACATCAACTCTCAAATAATAAATTCGG
This sequence comes from Helichrysum umbraculigerum, assembly GCA_949592205.1. Classification (NCBI taxonomy): domain Eukaryota; kingdom Viridiplantae; phylum Streptophyta; class Magnoliopsida; order Asterales; family Asteraceae; genus Helichrysum; species Helichrysum umbraculigerum. The sequence continues at coordinate 77,444,208 of CATIUR010000003.1, forward strand.
TCAGAGGTACCTTTTCGACTCAAAGCATCAGCAACCACATTTGCCTTGCCTGGATGGTAACGAATTTCACAATCATAATATTTGATTAACTCTAACCATCGTCTCTGACGCATATTCAACTCTTTCTGAGAAAACATGTACTGAAGACTCTTGTGATCTGTACTGATAATACACCGTGTACCATAAAGATAATGTCTCCAGATTTTCAATGCAAACACAATAGCTGCCAACTCTAAATCGTGAGTATGATAGTTTCTTTCATGCTGTTTCAACTGTCGAGAAGCATATGTAATAACTCTGTCTCTCTGCATAATAACACCACCCAACCCAGCAAAAGATGCATCACAATAAACAACAAAATCATCAGACCCTTCTGGTAATGCCAACACAGGTGCCTGACACAGTACCTGTTTCAAGGTCTGAAAAAAGCTACTTTTTGTGACTCATCCCACTGAAACTTAACATCTTTACGTGTCAACTTTGTTAAAGGACCAGCAATCTTTGAAAAGTCTTTAATGAATTTCCGATAATATCCAGCTAGCCCAAGAAAACTCTTTATTTCTGAAGCAGATTTTGGAGCTTTCCAATTCATCACAGCTTCAATTTTAGAAGGATCAACTTTGACACCATCATTACGAATAATATGACCTAAAAACTGTACCTCCCGAATCCAGAATTCACATTTAGAAAATTTTGCATATAAGTGTTCTTTTTTCAACGTTTCCAACACTAACCTCAAATGCATTTCATGTTCTGATTCGGATTTAGAATACACCAGAATATCATCAATAAATATAATCACAAATTTATCGAGAAAAGGCCGACAAACTCGATTCATCAAGTCCATAAAAACTGCTGGAGCATTTGTTAAACCAAAAGGCATAACCAGGAATTCAAAATGACCATACCTGGTACGGAAAGCAGTTTTAGGAATATCCTGTTCACGAACACGAACTTGATGATAACCCGACCTCAGATCAATTTTAGAATAAAACGAAGAACCCTGCAACTGATCAAACAAATCGTCTATTCGAGAAAGAGGATATTTATTCTTTACTGTTCGTTTATTCAGTTCCCTATAATCAATACACATTCGAAAAGACTCATCCTTCTTTTTCACAAATAAAACCGGTGCACCCCAAGGAGAAGAACTAGGTCTAATGAACCCTTTATCCAACAACTCCTGTATCTGATTCATCATTTCACGTATTTCAGAAGGAGCTAATCTATAAGAAGCTTTGGCTACAGGCGACGAGCCAGGAACAAGAACAATCTGATATTCAACTTCCCTAACCGGTGGCAACCCAGGTAATTCATCGGGAAATACTTTCGGATATTCAAAAACTACTCGGACATCGGAAATAGACTTCTTTTCTAATTTGGCATCAATCACATAAGCTAGGTATGACTCACAACCTTTAGACAACGACTTCCTAGCTTTCATCATGGAAATCAGAGGTATACACTCACTATCCCTTTCTCCTCGAGCCACAACGTACGACTCTTCAGAAATTGGGATCCTAATCAACTTATGGTGGCAATCTATACTTGCTTTGCACTGACTTAGCCAATCCATGCCAATAATCACATCAAAACTAGGAATTGGCATCAACATAAATAAAATTGGAAAAGTCTGGCCATCTATCACAATATTAGCTCCAGTCACCGAGGTGGTAACAGGAACTAACTTGCCACTAACAATTTCTACTTCTACAGGCTTTGTAATCACAGTAGGGATTAATTTTAACTTATCACAGAAACACACAGATATAAAAGAGCAGTTAGCTCCAGAATCAAACAAGACACGCGCTGGTACATAGTTTATAAGAAAAGTACCAGTGATAACATCCTCTGTGTGAACAGCCTCATCGACTGTCATCTGGAATACCCTACTTGCAGCTGGCGGAGGATTCTTCAATTCCGCTTTTGCCCCGAAGATGACGAACTCCAGACCGAAACCGAACCCTGTTTCCCCGCCTCCGGACACTGACCAACCCGATGTCCTTCTTTCTTACACGTCCAACACACAAAATTAGGATATTTGCAATTCTTGATCTCATGCCCAAGTTCACCACATTTGAGACATTTATTCGTCTGAGGAGTACACTGACCAGAATGTCGTGACTTACAAGAATTACACCAGTTGGAACCTCCAGATGAATCACTTTTACTACCAGATCTTTGACCTTGTCGGTTATCGACTTTCCTTTTCCTGAAGAATCACTTCTAGACTTCTGAGAAGAAGTATCCCTAGCTTGATAACCTATACCTCTCAAGTCACTATCAACAGAACGTGCAAGGTTTAAAGCTTGAGATAAAGTACTCGCTAATCTCACAGTAGTACGATAATTAGAAGGTAAAGCATCCACAAACTGTTCAATTCTAGTTATCTCATTCGGAACCCACTGCTGAACAAACCGCAGCTTCTCAGAAAACTGTGCTATCAACTCAACAATCGTCATCTTATCAGTCAACTGTAAATTCACAAACTCCCGTCTGATTCGAGCCATGTCAAAGTCTGAACAATACTGATTACAAACTGCTTGATGAAAATCAGGCCAGCGAATAGCTTCCTTCTGTTGTTGAGTCAAATGACCAGTGATCGAATCCCACCAAACCATGGCTTCATCTTTTAAACATTGAACTGCATACGGAACCTTAGATTCTTCTTCACAATGTGTTACATCAAATTTTCGTTCCATGTCCCTTAACCAGTTTAAAGTTACAGATGGATTTGTACTACCACTAAACTCCGGTGGTTTACTCGCCATAAACGTTTTAAAAGAACACGTTTTATTCGACTGAAAAGGAGGAACAGTACCAAACATAGGTATTTGTTGTTGAAAACGTTGCTGAGATGACGCAGCTTCAGTTTGTCTTTTGAATTCTCTAAGATTAATCACCTCATCTTCTAATTCATACATATAATCATATCTACTTGATTCTTCACCAACAGGAATAGAAGTACCATCATGACCAGGTTGTTCACCATAAATAGGCAAAGGAGGAACATCGGTTCTTGAGGCATTGTTAGGGTTCACGGTCGGTTGTTTTTTATCTGCCATATCTGTATTCATCACAACAACTCAACAATTGTTAATCGTTAGCACCTATCTACTAAACGATTCACATACACTGCTAAATCCCATACCCGGGAATGTTTGACATGACACGCTCCAGAATTGGGATTGAACACTTTACAATGCTCAATTAGCCCAAAACTATGCTCTGATACCAACTTCTAACACCCCACATTCGATTCAACAATATTATATTATTAACACGGAAGCGTATAATTTAAAAGATCTGTGAACACTGTACATTAAGAATAATGTACATAAACTGCTTACAGGTTCAGTACATCAAAAGTTTAAAACTGTTAAAGTTATTACACATCAACTACATAAAACGGGGTATTATATTGTTCCAAACTTAGTTTATAACAAAACATGTCAGAGTAGCACTATCAGTCAAACATTCCCCGCTCCAGGAGCGTCACAATCCTGCAACCCACATCTCAAAACATAACCTGCAGGAAGTAAAATGAGGGATTAGCACAAAGCTAAGTGAATAAATTCATTACACACAATTCAACTTAGCATAACCACCTGTTTACACCAAACAACCATAAACATATGATTCAACTAATCAACAATATAGTAATAAGGATCGGTGGCTCTGGGGAAAACTATAATACCCGGGTGGCTCCCCAAGAACACTTATCCAACCATATCCGTATGGCCATAACATATGAGACCGATAGCTAACAGTTATTATAATCAAACACAGGTTCTACACACAACGAATTAATCAAGTCCCTGTGTAATTCATATAATAACCAAGCTACCTCAACCAACCAGTTCACCTGTTGACCTCATTAACAGCTGATGCCCAAAGGCCACATATAGCACGTAGATTTATAATCAACAATGAATAATAAATGCAACAACAACATATCTACGTTCACTTATTGTAACCAAACGGTTACAACTAAATCAAATGGTGAGTTCTGAATCAACTCACCGATACCTTTGTCTTCACAAACTCAGAATCCAAGTGTCACTTATCTTCTGGAGGATTCGAGAATAACAATCAATATAATTTAGTAATCAGGATCATCAATACTTAACTTATATCCAACATAATTTAAGGAACTAAATAGTATTCACATAACTATAATAAGTTCCTAATCATGCTCAGTATACATAATTAAGCATATTAACTGATATACATCATAATTAGCACATGTGTTACAATACAAAGAAAAATTGCACAATCTGGGGCACTACCCGCCGGGTAGCCCAAGTACCCGCCGGCTAACAGTATTACCCGCCGGGTACCAGAGTACGCAACGGGTACCCGGTTATGGTCAAGTTCTGATCAAAATTCAGCATTAGTACCCGTCGGCTACGTTAGTTACCAGCCGGGTACCCTGTTTAAATGAGCTTACCCGCCGGGTAAGGGTAGTACCCACCGGGTACTACACCCCTACCAGCGATCTGCACATCAGCTTCAAAACCCAAAACTCGCAAATTCCATGATTAACCATAACTGAGTATAATAACTACTTTATATCATCAAACAACGGCAACTACTATTACATATCATCATATAACATCAATAACCACTTCAAATCTATACATGAATCATAATCTAAAGATTTCCAATGAAATTAAGTTTCAAAGTTATTACTTACAACTTGAAGTGGAGAACAAGATGCCTATGATGATTAACTAGCTTGAATCAAGATCACAACTCAATCAATTCAAGTTGTTTGATTCTTGTTTATGTTTAGGTTTTTTTTTTCAAGTTGTAAGGTTTCAAAGAAATGAAACTGCTTTCCATTTTAGGAAAGTTAAATAGGTCGGCTCATCTATTTCCACCGACTCCGTATTCACTTAAAACTAGTCCCCTTTCAATCTATTGTCTGGAACCTAAAAGCCATTTGCGAGAAACTTATTTTATTTTACCTTCAACTATAGTAAATTAAAACAAGCAACAATTTACTATCCACCATAAGTTCTGGAACTCATTTATCTAAGTTTCGCAATTTAAATACATAATATCAAATAATTTCTAACACAATTATATAAATCAATTTAAAATTAGAAATTACCAAACCAGTGGAGAGGATGTTACACTATGCAATGGCTCACCCTGCACACCCTCAAATCCGCCTCTGAACACTGCCCATACAAATCCACAACCACCACCGTGACTACTTCCACTTTCGTCACTAAATAGCGGATGCAACCCTCGACCACTGCTGCTTAGACTATTGTCAGAGTGACTGTCACTTCCACCTTACTCTAAATTATGGATTTACACATAATAGTGTGTGTTAGATCCATATATATTTTTCAACTTTTATTTCATGAATTATTTCTAACTATTTTATTTTTGTATTAGATTTAAGATATTCGAGTTTGAACATTTATACATATTCCTTCTTTTTGTCATCACCACCTCCGAAAATTGCCATCAGGGCCACTACTACAAAATGAGTCTAATGCAACACCTTACAAGCAACACTTAAAAAAAATGTTGCTTTTTACACAACATTAGTTATAATGCAACACTTTCAAAAAAAGTGTTGCACATATATATCTAATGCAACACTTTTGGTAAAGTGTTGCATATTTTTGTAAAAAAAGCAACATTTCAATAAGTGTTGCATTTGTTTCGAATTAAAGGGAACACCTAATCTTAAGTGCCGTAATTTTTTTTGAGACAAATTGCAACAATTTGATAGATATGGAATCTGTTTAAGTTAAAGAGCAACTACTCATTTTAGAGTGTTCAAGGTCTAATAAAAAGGTACAACGTTTAAAATTTCTCTCAAATTTATATACTCTGTAGGTTTCAAACGATAGTTAATATTTTAAACCTTTATCTAAATTTATAATGAAAAATGCATCATTAAAAAGGTTTTAAGAAAAAACAAAAGTTTTTCTTTCACCTTGACTTAATAATGCTTCTAAGTTGTCTATTATATTATAAAAAAATAAAACTATATTAAATTAATTTGATTTGGTTTTGAAAGAAAGAATTACATGGTTGTTTCGATTTCTTAGTATTAGTACCCATTTTATTTATTACCCAAATTTTATTTAAAAATTTTCTAGTATATTTAACCATAGTTGTTAACTCGTGACTCGACTCGTGATTCGGAGTATTGATTTTTAACTCGTGACTCATGACTCGACTCGACTCGTAAGAGTCATAATTTTACAGTAAATACATATATTTATATCTATATTTATATTATTGTTTAGATTTCTATCCTTAATTGAAGTAAAACATGATGAAAGTCATTAAATAACACAAATGTTTAATTTATAATGGATTATTAGTCATTTTCTATCATATTTTGTCATTTTATATTTTTTATTAGATTACATTAAACGTGTGTCCGGTTTCTGACTCGTAAGAGTCGCCCAAGACTCGTAAGAGTCACCCACGACTCGGAAGAGTCAATAAATGACTCGTAAGAGTCAAAGCCATTTACGAGTCGGGGTCCGAGTCGCCTCGTTTTTTGAATTTCTGAGCCGACTCGTAAGAGTCGACCCGTGAATCGTAAGAGTTTAACACCTATGTATTTAACCTTTTCCCCTTAGTTCATGTCTCCCCCAAATTTTTAGCCTTTCCCTCCTCGGCTCCTCAAATGTTAACATTGCTGCCCCAATTAATTTCAAAATTTCAACTGATCCCGCCTTCAACCTTCAACCTTCATCCTTCATTTAACATTTGCTGCCCCAAATTATCTTAATCGGAAGACCACGAAGCAATTATCGTTCGAAGAAAAAAAATTATGTCGCTGTTTCTCCGAGTCTACATAAGAATGAATCAATTTCCATCGATCCGATGCTATCGAGATTCTTAAACGATGGTTTGGATGTCTTTGTCTTCATCAAATCGTTATTGAAAGGTGATTCCTTCTTACGTCTGCGTATACTTCAGATTTTTTTCCCCAAATAATTCATTTTTGTGTTAGATAGGGTTTTAGCCACGCTATAATTTAGGAATTTTTTTTATGTAGATCGATTGATCAAATTTTGATGGTAACTTTTCGTGTGTGTTCATAACCGTTGTTGCTGTAATTTTGCTCATTGTCAAGTCTTAGCTAACGGCCGTTAAATATAGCTATACTTATGAGAACTAGTTGGATGATATTATTATATTAGTTGTTCACTCAAAGATGGGTTGGTTATGATTTGTTGCAATGAACCTTTTTAGGATCTTACGTTTAAGATTTATGTTTCTTTTTTTTGTTAGTGTTTTACATTAAGAGCTTGGAATGTTGTTAGGTTTTGGTGGATTATGTTGTTTGTGGATACATGTATAGAGTTGTATGCATTTCTTTGCTAGTTTGCTACTGAAGCTCTTATGTTTAGTTTTCAAATTTGTCAATCTTTGTGTAATTTTGTTATCATGAGATTATTGCTCTCGAATTATGCCGACTCATAAGGTTAAATATTCAAACCTATTGCTTTAACACCAAACTTTATATGAATATATCACAAATTTGACATAACATGTGTGTGATTTCTGCCCTTTTAAGAATGCATTTTTTAGCTAATAGCTATATCCTTACAACTCTCTCGAGTCTTGAGTAGTAGTTAACTCTGAACACAGGAGATTGAACTTAAGAGAGTTTTACGTTTTCTCTATCTCTTTATGTGTCTTTAGCTAATAGTATTGATACAAGTCAACTTTTGATTCAGGACAAAAACTCATAAACCCATGAATCCACAATTAAGAAACATGAATCGACATTTAGGGAAATCAAACATGAATCCTTTTCTCGGCTCACAAGATTAACCATGGTTTGTATGTTTTTCAATTTTTGTACATAAAATCTATCATTTGAGTTTGCCCAAATCGAACAAAAAGAGACATACCAGGTTATTTAAATTTGCCCAAATCTGTTATTTGAGTTGTGATTTATGTCTTACCAATTAACTGACACTGTATACTGTATAATTTATTTGCAGCAGTGTGAATTCTTACGGTATAATATAGAAAACTAGGTTCTTTTGGTACATAATTTCTTTGTTTTTTTTTTTTTTTGCCTTTGCCACACATTTTTATAATTAGCAGAAAAAAAAACTAACCACATTCTATATCTTGTTTATATGTAGCAGGCTATGTTGTAAAGCTTGAAGCGGCTGTTCAAGTTCCCTATAATCAGGTATAGTAAGTTTTTGACTAGTTTGATTAACATGATATCCAAGTTTGATTTTGTTAACTTTTTGTTGATTTTTGTGATTTATTTATTTTCTGGGTGGACACCTGCAATAGATTTACATGTTTAATATGTTTATTCCTATTGGGAGATTGAGGCAAATTGATAAAAGAGTGATTGCCTCCTTACGTAAAGTTGTTACCAAAGTTCCATTGTACAAGCACTAAACGAAGGTTTGGAAAAGAAAACTCAAAATTTCATTCAGGTGTATATCATTTATTGAGTATTTTAGTGTCAAATAGCATAGTACTTAAAATGACTGGTAGACTTTACTTTGAATTGTAAATTGTTCAGGTACGGATTTGAAGTAGGACAAGGGCATTGATGAATAAAAAGATAATTCAGGTGATTTTTTCTTGCTTTCTTGCTATTATTGCTTATTGTTACTCCTTACTTTTTTATACATAATGTTTTAAGCATTAAATAGCATTCTAGAAATTCAGCTGATTATTTAAAATCTCGATATCTAGTATAACATTTTAATTAAAACAATATATACTTCTACTACTGTTTTCATAAAGATATTGTTGTAGGTTGTTCCTAAAATATAAAGCCCCACCCGTGTAGTTAGTCAATATATATAGCCTCTTAACAAACCACTTTAGTGATCCCATAATCATACTACTGCCAATTATCCCTTAATTATAATCAATATTCAATATAGTTCTAAATCATCCTATGCAGTGATTATTGATACTAGTGGAAACTGGTATGCTACTTATTTAATCAATGTTGTAACCCATTCATTTGACACTCAATATAGGTGTATTGTACTCATAGATTGAGCAGGCTCAATAATTAGTATCATGATGTGTAGCTATTGTATTCATAAATCGAGCAGGCTCATTGATTAGTAGACACTATGATGTGTAAAATTTACATAATAAGCAGACCATCACAGTATAAGCAACACTTAAATTTCAAGTGATTTCTTGAACTTTAAAGGTCTAACACTCAAGTTTCTTCGTAGGGAACATTTAAATTTCTGAAAAATACGATTCATGTTAAAAACCACTTATTAGTATATTGTATGTTCATTACATACAGGTTGAAGGAAAGTTGTGCATATGTCAAAATACAGTCGTTACATCTACCATGGCTAAGGTATGATGACATTTTGACAGATTTTATCTGTGTGTGAACTTTTATAAATTTGTTTTAGGCCTTATTTGTTTTAGGCCTTATTGTTTATAAATTTATCTGTGTGTGAACTTTTATAAATAGTATAGATATATGTTCAAGTAAGACACAATCAATGTTTTTATTTTGTAACAGGCGAAATCAGTAGATGCAGCTAAAGTGAAGCGCCAAGTGAAGATCTTATTAGAATTTTTGTGTAGTTGGATAGACGATGTTGTAACTATTTGAAAAGTTGTGGCATATAACTTATACGTTGAATAAAATTTCTTTTCGTTTACACTGTGTTACGTTTAATCTAAATACTTATTAGCACGCGATAATTAAGTCTTATTTGATACAAGAAAAATGATGCAATCATACAACCGAAAGCTCAATGAAGTGTTGCAATAGATGTGAGGAAGTGTTACTTTATTTGCTGGTAAATAAATAAAAGTGTTGCATATGATAGGTAAAAGTGTTGCTGTAGCTTTGTATAAGTAAAAGAGGAAACGTTGCTTTAGCTTAAAAAAGTGTCGCATTTTAAAAGTGTTGCATTTTTTGAACATTGGCAACACTCTTAAAAAATGTTGCATTTTCTGACAAAAGTGTTGCTTTTGACCTAAGGCGACGTTGGCTAAGGCAGCACGTGGTAAAGTGTTGCATTAGCCTTTATGCAACACTTTTAAGGCATAATGCAACACTTTATGGGTGTTGCTTTAGCTTCATTTTGTTGTAGTGGCCGGCCCTGGGGCTGGGCTGGCTGGGCGACCTCCCAGGGCATCAAGAACAATAGGGGCATCACGTATTCATGGGCTGGATCTAAGTATTTACGGATTTGAAACGTAGCTGTATATAAAATCGATATTTGAATATTTAAATTCATTTATATGATACTTTAGATATCTTAAGTATGTTTTAAATGGTTAATTTCTGTCTATTGAATTCATGGAAGAAATTTAAAAGCTTGTTTAAGTTTAATGGGGGAAAGTAAGTTACGGGGTTAAATCGGATGAAAGTGTGGGGAAGATGATTCCCAGGCCCACTGTCACTTTCATTGAAATTTTTTTCTAGTTGCCCCTCCATTATTATACCAACATACAGGTTTAACCCCTTTATCTTATATAATTCAACAGTTTAAGCCTTTTTTTTATTTTATATATAAAAAATCAAACAACACTTCTACATTACAAGTAAGATAAGACTATATAGTCATATTTTAAAATTCTTTTTTCGATTATTACCTATAAATTTTATAAGAAGTGACCATTTAAACTAGTGTTATGCTTAAGGATTATATTGTATGTTCTTTAGTTTGTGTCAATTAATATTTTGAACTTCTAGTTATTTATTTTAAACTTACAAGATTTATTGACTTATAGAAAATCTAGAAGATACTGTTTGATTCACAAAAGACCGTAGTATTTGTTCACAAAAGTTATAGGGGCATATTTTGATCTTTACGCCCTGGGCATCAAAAACCTCAGGACCGGCCCTGATTGCCATCACCACCGTCTCTTTTCGTCAGTAACTTTGGCTTTCGTTAGATCCGACTCGGTCGGTTAAAATAAGCGGGTTTCCACCTTTTGGTGTTGAGACTCGACGAGTTTAAGTGAGATTTGTCGTTATAAGCTGACCACCGTTGGTTTCCACCGTTTGGTGTTGAGACCCGACGAGTTTAAACGAGATACTTCCTTTTTAAGTCGAGTTTGTTTCTTTCTTCCAGATCTGTTGACATACGTGGGTTTTTGTGTTAGATTCGTCGTTATTTGGTAGTTGGTGTTAAATCTGTGAGTGAATCGAGTCGACCGGAAAACCTTATGTAAACCGTGTAGGCAGTTTTCCCGTCTGTGTTTAGGATCCTTGAATTTGTGATTCAAGTGGATTGTTTTTGGTTCGTAAATGTTTTTTTTCCTTGGTTTTTGTTCTCTTTTGACCAATTTTCCTTTCATGAGTGTTTTGTGTTTGCGAATACTCAGTTTTTGTTTGTTAGCTAAAATATGGCTTTGTCTTGATTTGTTGCGATTTTCTCAAGTATGATAGAATGATGTTACTGAAATACTCCGTAGCAATTATCGTTGTGAAAATATAACTCTTACTCAAATATTGATAACTGTAATAGGTGTGAAAATATTAGTAAAATGAAGCAAAGGGTAAAAATTTGTTGAATATTCCAACATTGGAAAAACTTCAATTCATATTTTCAAGGAATTAGTTTTAGTCAAGGTTTTCTGACTACATAATTTTTTTATCAAATTATAAAATGAAAACATATAATGAAAGTTAGGGAGGGGTGTTCGGATGCTCGAAATTGGGATATCTGATTTCTCTATCCGTATTTGGAATTTCGGATATCTGAAATTTTCTAATATTCGATTATCCGAAAACACGAAAGCCATTTTCTATATCTTGAGTAAGAAGAAGTGATCTCGGTAAATTTGATCAGAAACCAAAAAATATGAGATTTTTGATATAATTGACATAAAAAAATAAAAGAACCAAAGTAAGATTTCAATATGTTGCATTTTATATATGAGAACATGTATATAAAAGCTGCTATGTGGATATAAATCAAAATGCTTTTCTGCTAGAAGTTTGAGACAAATACAAATTAGTTTGACTTTCAGATTCAAAAAGAAAACAACAGAAATATACTACGGAGTAAAATCAAATAAACCAACCGTCACTCGTAAGCATAAATCATAAATATTCCAAGAAATTCTTCAAAGGAAAAATATTGACTCAAATGAATAAAGAAATTGAAAATACAAGACACTTTCAACACTCACATGCATGAGATAGATATAATCAGGGGCGGAGCCATGTAGAAGTTAGGAGTAGCGCTTGCTACGGGTCCGTTTGTCATGCGAATTCGAGGTATTATTTTAGTGTATCCAGAAATATACATATTATAAAATATTATTATCGAAATAAAAAGATATAATATAAAACGCAATTGAATTCCTCAGTTCTAGACTGTATTTAACTAAAAGAGTTGGGTGTAATATGTTAATATACGTATCAATTGTCTGATATATTCCAAATATTTCCAGAACCTCGGTACGTGAGGAACCAAACTCGCCATCCATCATCATCTCTATCAATCTTTCAATTCTACTTCGATTCAAGCTCTAGAATCATTGAATTTATCTTCTTCATCATCATCCTTAACCTATTGTAAGTATTCTTTTCATAAATTTAACCTAGGGTTTCAAGGGTTAAAGGGGTTTTAAGGAATTTTGGTGAATTTCATCAAATTGATTTGAATTAGGAAATGAAATTCAGTTAGTTAGTGTCTATTAACATGATTATCTCTAGCATTAATTATTTCCCTTCAAGAAAGTTATGAATTTATCAAGAGTGTTCTTGGTAAAATTATGAATTTTGTTAAAAGTGCTTAAGTTTGAATTAGTAAACTTAGAATATGTTTAATCATGTTGATGGAAGTATTAATAAGAGAAAATAAGTATTGAAAGTAACTTGGATTAGTAGAATTATGAAATTTTTAGATTTAATCAAAGTGGGGGAGAGTAGATTATGAAATATTAACTAGTTATTATGAGTATTAGAATCTAAATGTATCAAATATGTGTTATATGGATAGGTGATCAAAGATTTGGAGAATACTTGTATCGTGATTTTGAAACCTCCTATCGAGTCACAAGGTGAGTACATGGAGAATCAATTAGGTGAAAGTTATGTGAATTCAGATTTTGCTTACGAGCAAGAGACTTCATATAACTATGTAATTGTGGTTGCTTTGATGTATGATTATGTGATTGAGCAATAGAGTAGAGTTTATTATTACGAAATAACCATCAATACGAAACATGTGCTAAGCACAATTGTATCTTATGGACCGCGGATCCAAATTTGGTATCAATCTATACCTATGCTCATTTGTTGAATGATTAGATTATGTGTGGTTTGAATTGCTTAATTGGTAATCTATGTATTCACTAAGCAATCATGCTTATTCCGTATCATTTAATTGTATTATAGGTAATAGCTCGCAAAGGAAGGATAAGGAAATCAAAAAGGAATAGCGTGGATTAGCTTGCATGTTAGTAAGTAGCAAGCTCACCTTCTTTTGGATTATCGTTTTGTATCATCTTGTGTAATACGCCTCAAAACTTTCTTTTGGAATACTTAAAGTAATGGGTAGAAATATGTTTTGTAATAGTTGACTTTAAAAGTCAACAACTGGTGTAAATTATATATTGAAAATGAAATAGAAGTGTTAGTATGTTGTAAAAGGTTGAATGGGTCTTAGGTGTCAAAATGGGTCAACATTAACCCATGTGTGTATAACGAGTTTAACCGAGGTTATGAAATCTTTGTCAGTTGCTTTAAGTGTGTTTGAGCAATTTGGAAAAGTGGTAAAGAGTATAAAAGCTGCAAATGGGTGGATTGTGTTTTGAGTTGTTCACCAAAAATGTCAAAAATGGGCGAAAATGAGTCATACGCTCAAATGTTGCGTTTTTGTGAAAATTGAAAAAGTACAAAAAGGGAAACCTTTGTTTTGGTTAATTGAATGTATCTGCAAAGTTTCATAATCTAATCCCTTATGGTTTACGAATTATGCACAATTGAAGTTCGTTAAAATTTGAGTTTTTGGGCTGATCTGGAAATTAACTAGCGAACGCGATCCAGCAAATTTTCCAGGATCGCGTTCCTCTTTGAAAAATCACTACAATCGGATTTTTAACTAGCAAACGCGATCCAGCTAGGGTGTCAGGATCGCGTTCGTCAGTGTATTTCCTTAACATAATGTTTTTGAACTTAGAAACGCGATCCGGCTGGTTTTCCTGGGATCGCGTTCGTGTGTGAAAAATTGGTATCCAGGGTATTGTACAAACTTTGAAGAAAACTCTATTGAAATCATTAAGATATTAACTGAGATAACATAATTTGAAATATTAAGAAGTAATGGGACCTAGATGTATTCGCTAAAAAATAAAAAATAATAATAAAAAAAAATTTATAGGCGTTTCAGAAAACTATTGCAATTTTTAATTTTTTATTTATAACTATTAATGTGGGTGAATATTAAGTTATAATCACGTGTTAAGTAGCAAATACCATGAATAAATAATCGTGAACAAATTTTAATTTTTTATTCTAAATCACATGTGATTATATTGTGAATTCCGGTAAAAAAAAGCGAAGAAAAAAAATTCGTCGAAAGTATATCTTATGACATCTCTAATCGAAGAGAAAAACGCGTTGGTTCCGAATATGTAATTTTGTTAATTTATGGACTTACGGTTTGTGAGATAATTAACCAAAGGGGTAAAAAATAGAAGTGAGTTTTGTAGAAAAATGGAAGAATCCTATTGGTTCTCCCATTCTCTACTTATTTAGCATTCTTAAAAGAACCAACCTCATCTTACTAAATACTATATAAGAGTAACAAGGAGCTGACAAACCTAAAGGAAAAAGATAATCAATCAACTATTCACTTTAATAAATAAAATAAAATAGGATCACTAAATTAGTAAATTAGAGCTCTAATGTCACAAATAGCTGCTTAAGGGTGTATTTGGGTGACTAGCTTATGAGAGCTTATAGTAGCTTAAGCTTATTTTTTTCACAAGCTTAAGCTACAAGTTTCGTTTGAAACACAAAAATGTAGGAGCTTATTAAAAAAATAAGCTCTAGAATAATAAGCTACTTGAAGTAGCTTATTGAAAATTCTAGAGCTTATGAGTATTGAATTTACATAAATACCCATTATTTAAATGTTGAATTTATCTTTTTGTGTCTTTTAATGTCATTTTACATCTATAAGCTCCAGCTCCAGCTACTTCACCAAACACTTACAAAAATAATTATAAGCTCCAGTTTCCAGTTCTTTATATAAGCTCCAGCTACCAGCTCCAGCTACAAGCTTCCAGCTCCAGCTCCAGCTACCAGCTACTTTTACCAAACACACCCTAAAAGAAGTCTTTTTGTGTGTTTGGGTGGCTTATGAGAGCTTATAGTAGCTTAAGCTTATTTTTTTTCACAAGCTTAATGTGACACTCCTCCAAATTAGGTATATAATTATACTTAATTTCATGCATTTCTTACGCTAATTCCCTACGAAAACAAAAACAAAACTATTGATGTGAGGTAAGTCTAGCGAGCCCAAAACTTTTGGACAAAAAGTATTATAAAAATTTATAATTATTTCTAATTATAAATTAAACAATACGAAACAATATCGGAATGAATCCGACAAAACAAATACAATCGTTGGTGATACAAAAGTTCAGAAAGAACTCAAAAATATTTTCGAACAATTTTTATTTGAAAATATAATGTGAACTGATTGGAACGAAAATGAAACGAAAACAATTATACGTTTTATATAAAACGTATCGTACGAACAGAAACAAATTCAAAACGTACCCAATGGTCAAAAATAATAAAAGTGTTATTTTTCCCCTTCATAATAAAGTATTTGGAAAAATACCTCAAAATATAATTTCGAAAATTGAATGAAAACTGGTACACAATTGGACCCGTACAGAAAATTAACGGGCTAAAAACCTAAACTATTACTACACCAAAAATATCTTCGAACAAACACTATACTCGACCATACTCCTGTGTTGAAAAACTTTATCCAGTTTTATTTTATATAACTCCCTCCACTCCTTAAATTTACACACACAAGCTTCACATCAAACTTCAATTATTTGAGTTTTCTATACATCACTCGGAAGGAAGGAAGCAGAGGTAGAACAAAAAGCAGAAACAAGAACGCTTCATCATCATCCTCAAACCATAATCACCTTCATCCTCAACAAGTGTTATCATCATCGTATCATCATCACCATCACAGCTACATCATCATCACCATAATATTATCACTGTAAGGTTCTTAAACTTAAAATTTCATACATAAATTTTGTAAATTTCTTTGAGAATAGTGAATATAACTTGTTATATTATGTTAACATAACATAGTGTGAAAGACTGAACACCAAAATCAAAGAAAAATAAACTAAATATATGTACACAAAAGTCAATACGAAAAGTGTCCAACTTGGTTGAAATGATAGCCTTAAAATGATGAGGAGACGGACTACAATTAAGCTAGATGTTAGTATATAAAAGATTATAATTGATGTACTCACAAACTGGACCAAAATGTAACCAAAAACAGAGCATCGTACTAGTAAAGACGACACCCGAACGGGTGAGGAGCCAAACCCGATCAGGTAGGCTGTGTCACCCGAACGGGTGCAACATGAGAGCCGAACGGGTGGATGATGATACCCGAACGGGTATAAGTGGATAACTGAATGGTTCGTTTGACAAATCTTTCCATTTTGGTTCCTTGCCATTAATAGTAAGACACTAATGATTATTTTAAATATTTAGCATCAATAATAATCATTATCAATACAATTAAATATATATATATATATATATATATATATATATATATATATATATATATATATATATATTTACAAAGACAAATAATACGAGTACCGACACCTATACCCAAATACTGTATACTTATACCCGAATAAAAATATATTATATCCGTGTACTTAGTCTAAAGTTATCAAAGATTACTACTACGTGTACACGACGATTTTGGGGACGAATAATTATATTGGACATATATAAACGAAGTAAAAAATCTACGAGTTAAACTTATCGTATGGGACAATATTTTATATATATAACGACTAACCTTATATATATATATATATATATATATATATATATATATACACGAACGACAAACAATTCTATATATATAAATACGGACTTATGACAAATGTATTTGTATATATATACAAGGGGACAAAGCGAAAAATATATTTTTCGAAACAAATAGAACTTGTGTTCCACAAACGTACGACGACACTTATATATTTATATATATATAATGAACCAATTATGTATATGTACGCAACGACGACAAATTGAATGGGTATATATATATTTGTGTATACAAATAATAAGTATATGTATATGTATATATACTTACACGCTTAGAATGATTCGACAATAAACATACTTCGAAAATATTTATTATTTTCAACGCAAATCACCAACGACTTGTACAAATTTAAGAAATTGACAATTTCTTCAAAACAATCAAACTATTAACATCATTTGACAAACTATCAAAGTACTTATGTTAATACATTATTGCGTATAGGTTGACTATTTTTGGGCGACGTTACCACCACTTGCTAGCTCTCACATCCACCATAACTATTGTGAGTTCACAGCCCATTTTCACTGTTTTAATGCTTTTAAAACCTGGGGTGAAAAACATAGCAATTGCTTTGCTACTGCATGCAATAACTGATTTAAATACTGTATGTATTTACTCAAACTGTTTATGAAATGATGTTTCATACGATTATCTGAACTACCATTTATGAAATGCTGTTTTCATACTATTTTTGGGAACTAGACAACGAATCCTAGTACGGACCTAGGCTTACGATGTAGTGCATAAAAGTCATTATGGCTACAGACTATAACCATTAGCTAGGTGACTCAATGTGACACCCGTCAAATTAGGACTAGTGATTAGTGCCTAATCCTCTCTAATACATGTAATTAGTTCTATGTTAGGCTAATTAATGTATCCATTAATATATATTGTTGAATATATATCTATGCGATTTGATTAAATCGTACTATTTTAAATCGAATGGAATTCGATTCAATTAATACGGACGTTGGTGAACAAATTATTAAATAATATAACATTATTTAATAACACTATTGTATCACAAATATTATGTTGATAATATTTACCCTGTTAATTATATCGTATAGTGTAACACAAACGAGACAAAAACACGCGAGATGCGCCCGACAATCGAAAAACAGACAAACATATTTTAAGTATTAAAATATATCAAATTCTAGAAAATATTCATTGTGAATATTGGAAGAATTCAATTGATAACGAAAACGTTTAATTTAAAACGTTTCACAACCTTTAAACTCGACACAGGCGCGTCAAATAATCATAACACATAATCAAAACATTTTTATAAATGTTTCTAAGTATTAAGGATTAATACTTCAAATTGAAAATAGTAAATTTCAATCGTATTTTAAACGCGTAATTTAAACGTATAAAATAATTATTTAGCGTTTATACGATCGGGTAACGAACACCGCACGGAGCGCAAACGCAGAGAACAAATTTTGGGACACACCCACTTGGGGTGGGCCCCACTAAACCGGCCAAGGTGAGGGGGGTTCAATCCCTCGCCCTTTTTCTTCTTTCACACTCCAAAACTCACTTCTCCTTTTCATCATCACCTCCACTCTCACTCTCTCATCTCTCTCTCAAAAACCACCATACCACCGCCGGTTCCACCACCGAAAACCACCACAAAAACCCCTCAAATCACTTAGCTCATTTGGAGAAAAACCACCACGACAACGAGCTCTACGATTCCATCTTTTCGGATATCGCTCGCGACAACTCGTAAGAATCCCGACACTTTCGAAAACTCTTAGATTTCGATTATTTTGCTTAAATGTTGTTCATCTAGCTTGTATATGTCCAAATAAGTGATTAAAACTCATTTTCGGAACATTGTAGGAAAGTTTACGGTTTTGGTCATTTTGTGAAATCGACACTTCGTAAGTCTCGTGTATTATGGATCGATAACGAGGTTATCATTAGGTATTAAGGCGCGGAATTCCTCAATACTTGGTTCACATATTGTGAACGAATTGTTTCGCAAGATAATAACGAATTGATTAATCAACAAGGTTTTGTATCGATTAATTAATGTTAATCGATCAATACCTAACCTTAGAATGCTTAGAATTTCAATAATAAGCTCTGGAAAACGAATTAGCAAAAGCCTCTTATGGTTTAAACCTAATTTCGTATATATATGAATTCTGCCGAATCGACTCGCAGCCCGATGGGCTCTGCGAGTCGACTGACTTCGCAGCCCAGAACCAAGCCCATACTGGTCTCGGTTCGTTGCCACCTCTACGAGCCCAGATCTCAACTCGCAGAACTCAATCCTACGACTTGAGATCTCATCTCGCAGACAGACTTTAGTTTGCATTTTCATTCTCGATATTCGTCTAACACTTTATCTTACTAATATATTTAGCGAATATTAACAACAAACTAATATCATATTTTTCATTACAATTCAAAATCAATTGTACACACTTGATTACAATAATCACTAGTACTATTACAAGCTAGATCTGTTGTCACAAATACATGTCCCAACACACTTAGAACGACTTTCGACTCAAAGTAATAATTTTTATAAGTTCAATGAACCAAAATATGGGTTGGGCAAAAGATTCGGACCAAACGGAGGTCGCCAAACACGTTTTCGACACAAACTGCTTCTGTTCAGATGCAAGTGTCGCTAAGGGCCAAAAACAGTGTAGCGACACTCCTTCGAGTGTCGCACAGAACACGAAAACCCATTATTAGCGACACTCCTCATAAGTGTCGCCAAACAACTAAACTTTATTCCCAGCGACACTTCATCGTAGTGACGCCTACTTCTGTAACAGTACCCCCGCGACACTTGCCTAAGTGTCGCCGTAATCGAGAATCAGAAACTTGCAACACTTGTCTAAGTGTCGCCTATAATCAAATTGTAACATTTCTCGACACTTACTTTAGTGACGCCTCAATTACTTTTCAATTTTATCCGACACTAACCTTCAGTGTCGCAACCAAGTGTCGCCACCATCTACGACACTTCACTAAGTGACGCCAACAACACCGAACTTTCATTTTATGCGACACTACCTTGAGTGTCGCCAAAAATTATTAAGTGTCGCCACAAGTGTCGCCAAATATAGAAGGTTTACAACTCATTTTTATACTAAGTGTCAAACTTGTATAACCTCAAACACTTATACGATACGACTTCTAAAACACACGGGATATACTTTATAAGTGTAACACTTCGAAATCAAAATAATAATGTAGAGATTATTATCACAAACAATCACCAACGGGCCGTACACGTTTTCAAAACTCAAACCAATCAACCAAATCGTAGTCATTTGGACAAATGAATCAACCAAATCAGAGTCATTTGAACATTCTAGTTGGACGAACAACTACAAAGGTGATCTTTATAGATACCTACACACTTTTATAACCATTGCGCGTATTGGACGCCCTCAGGTTACAAGTCTTCGGACATCATTACTCAGCAAATCAACTCAAGTTTATTAAGTTAAACGCTTCAAGACTCAGGTGAGTCTCATAGCCCCTATTTTACTGTTTTTCACTCAGGGGTGTGATCCATTGCTCGTTTTATATACATGTGAATGCAAGTACAAAACAACGCTTTATACTACATGAGTTTCTCACAACTAATCATTTTAAAGTCCTCCACAACATAGTTTGGT
Organism: Helichrysum umbraculigerum; assembly: GCA_949592205.1. NCBI lineage: Eukaryota > Viridiplantae > Streptophyta > Magnoliopsida > Asterales > Asteraceae > Helichrysum > Helichrysum umbraculigerum. The sequence goes on from CATIUR010000003.1 coordinate 77,464,951, forward strand.
AATACTTCTGTAGCGTGAATGTTAGTGTATGGTACCATATAGGATTGACAATCCTCGTCCGGGTTAGCAAGCACTAACTGGTCAAACGGACGCATTAGCATTTGTGTAGACGAGTGTAGATTAGGCACTCGTAGGAGGCACCTCGATCGGAATTCCTTAAATGTGTACCCGACCCTCAAGTTAAGCTCAGACTATGTGCTCATGACTATATATTTTCTTTTATTTTGCTTAATTGCAATTTAAATTCAATTAAATCTTGCGGTTCATACAATATGTTTTGACATACAAACCTGTGAGCTCACCAGCGTTTCGCTGACCATTTTTAGTATGTATCACAGGTACCCAGCAATAGTTTGAACTGCCCATCAGGATTCATTAGCTCGAGTCAGCATTCAATCAATCAGAGATTTAATTCAATTCAGAAAACTGAGCTAATGTAAACTATACTTTTGATATAAACATTTGTTTAATCAATACAAGTTGTAAAACGACGCATGTAGTGGTCGTTCATTATATCTTATGTGCTGTTGATATTTGATTAGTCGCGCCCCGACCCGAACCGCTTTCGCATCATAATTTGGGGGTGCAACACTCTAGCCACTGAGTATACTGATAGTACTATCGTCGTGACGACCCTCCTACAGATTTGGAGCATATACTTACAGGTCCTATTTGGCAAACAACTACTAGGGGTCGTGGTTTGGTTATAGGGTTAGGTCGCGTTGCTTTAACTCGACAGGTTTAGCTTGTCACACCCCGTCTAAAGCGGAAACAACGGGGTACAACTAAGATAGGATCATAACACATCATTATAAAGAATTTTATATGAAATACAATATCCAATGTGTCATGATGCCAATAACATGAATAACGGTTCATGTCGTGCATACATTTCAACAATGAATTCAAAAGCTTACAAACAAACGTACTATACAATGTTAAGACAAAACATGCATTCACAAACAACCTTAATGATGTAACATAAGTCTTGAATAACTCTTAATGCAACCCTAAAGGTCCACTAAGTTCTCTTGTTCTCTGCTTTAAGTCCACTAGTATAACCTGAAAAGATATGCTCAAAAACGTCAACACGAATGTTGGTGAGTTTTATAGGTTTGAAACCAAATACCAAAAAATAAAAATTTTGCTGTGATAATAATAAGTTAGGACAATGCATATAGAAATGTACACAAATGTGAAATAATGCAGCCAATATATCTCAATGTACGGCAATTACCTCACGAGGAAGTAAAGCACGAATGAAATCAACAATCCCAATGTACGGCAAATACCCCACAAGGAGGTAAAGCACGAATGTAAACAACCAATCTCAATGTACGGCAAATACCCCACAAGGAAGTACAGCACGGATGTAAGCAACAAGTCTCAATGCATATAAGTCACATAGTGTCACACATTTCAAGCATATGTCCAAAAATAGAAATGAATACGTTCACAGCATAAAACAGTTGGTAAAACATGTGAGCATACTTTTCCCCCAATGTAAAAATATGTAAAGAAAATGGGGCCACGAAAACTCACCTTGAATACCAAAGTAAGTATCGTCCTCAAAAGAATCCACCAACAACTCGCATATCTACAAATGAATGTACAAATATATAGGTTACAACCTAGACATATCTATGTCCTTCCATTGTATCCTAAGTCCAAATTAGATCCACTAAGTTTCCTCACAACCAAACCTCACGTGTCTTTATAAAAATCAACCCCATTGTATATTTCAGATTCTGTTCAGAATTTTGTACCACTTTACAAATTTTAAACCATGACTTAATGAAATCATTTGACTCTACAAATTTTACCAGTGACCCTTCAATGTGTTAAGAGAAACCTGTAATTTTTCTAGAATTAAATTCTATAGTTAAATATTTTTAAAAATTCACTCAAACAACCTGCCCAAAAAGAACAACACTTTCTGAGTACTAAAAGTCCCAATTTATTAAAAATACTTTAAGAATTTAAATGATTTTAATATTTTTACAGAAAATATTTAACACTTTAAAATTACTTCAGTAAAAATTTCAAGAATAAATTATTTATTTAACCTACGTTTCAAAAATTGACAAGTTATCCAAAATCAAGAACCGAAAAACTCACATTTGACATTCGATCTAGTAAAATCGTTCTAACCAGTTTAACTCAAACTTTTGACACGAAACCAATGCCATTTGAAAGTAGACTCAAAATACTTATGTTTAGACTCTTGTTTCATCAAAATTCATCATAAATTGACCAAGTTACAACTTCCACAAACAAGTTATTGAATCTGTCCAGAAAATCGGTTTTTCATAACGACAATTAATCGAATGTTCTAACGATCCCTAACCAATTCCACAATCCACCATCAACTCTAATCTATATCCTAGCCCTACAGACCCCAAAGGATCACATAAAGATCGGATAACAATGGATTTAATCGAAATAATAGAATCAAATCGAAATAGATTGAAAATACGTACGATTATGCGAATTAAAGCGAGATTTCCAATGATCAACGAATACACAAGCATGATTTTCCTTAGGATCTGTAATAATTTCATTTTATATGAGTAATAAATTGAATATGACTGAAAACATCAAGATTTGTATGAATAATTACCGAAAACTTACCCACGAACGCGCGAATGTATGATTTCGGTTGATAGATTGAATTAACGGATTAAACCCTTGATTTATTTGATGAAAATTGATGATAAACTTTGACTAAAGGGGCTGGAAGTCGGATCTAGGGTGAAAGAAAATAGGTTTTAGGGTTTTGGATAAGAGAATGACTAGATAGGTTTAAATTGTGAAACAAAATATTTTTCTTGCTCCTTACTTCTTCTCTTGGCCGACTTTTACAATGATTTATGGGCTAATTTTCGGATATGTTGTAGTCCTTTGAGTTTAGAAACCGTGAGATTTGGATTCAAGTCATTTGGAGTCCGGATGAGGAAGTTATGACCCAAACCGTGAAACCTTGCAGAAAACTCAGCTTTTATCTTTCTAACGTTTTACACGTTTTTACTTAGCTTATTATAGATTTATTAATATTTTTAATATTATTATTATTTATAAATTACTTATTATATATATATATATATATATATATATATATATATATATATATCTATCACACTTCGCACATTTTCTTAAGTTTCCAAATTATGAACACGTTTACGTTTTGCTTTGTATCTTTTTCGTTACACATCCGATTGCGATGATTCTTTTTGCGTTGGATTCTTTTTTCAAAAACGAATACTTTGATGTAAAGAATTCATTGAAATTAGTATTTTCACAAAAATAACTTTTTACGGCTCGAACTACGATAATGGTTTGGTGACGGTTGTCACATAGCTCACCTTTCGAGGGATCACTGTCTAATTATTCCCACAAAACTACTATTTAGGAAGTGAGTTCCTACGAACAACTATTTTGGAAATGTTGATCTTTAGTTAGATTAACATGTGTTTCCTACTAGCAACGATTTAGGAAATGTTATTCCTTGATTGGATTAACATGTGTTTCCTACAAACTATTATTTGGGAAATGTTATTTTCATTAAATAACTTGTGTTTCCTACAAACTACTACTTTAGGAAATGTTTCTCTTAATTGATTAACTTGTGTTTCCTACAAAGCAAGCAACTACTATTAATTGGAAATGTTATTCTTAAATGATTAACATGTGTTTGCTACACTACTTACAAACCTGTGAATTCACTCAACAATTTTGTTGACGATTTCTCTATGTTTTTCAGGGAATTAGCAGCGTAAGTAAGAAACTGCATGCATATCAGGACGGACTACCCTGGACATATTAGGATGCCACTTCTTTTGGGACAGCTGGATTTTCTTTGTATAACTGCAACACTGCAGTCATACTTATGAAATCTGTTTTTGAAATTATGTATTTATATGATATACTAGTTCAAACACTACTACTACAACTGTTGCGACTTTCTAAGTTGTAACCCTTTTGTAAAACTTGATAACTAATGGCATCTTAAACTATTTCATTATGCAATAACCATATGCTCTGGATGTATGTATCTATTAGTTGTATTACTGGTCGCAGCCTTGCCACGTCACTAAGCTTCCACGAACTACTCTCACTAATTGTAATTACCGTTTGGCGGGGTGTGACACTTAAGCTACAAGCTTTGTTTGGAACACAAAAATGTAGGAGCTTATTGGGAGCTTATTGAAAAAATAAGCTCTAGAATAATAAGCTACTTGAAGTAGCATATTGAAAATTCTAGAGCTTATGAGTATTGAATTTACATAAATACCCTTTATTTAAATGTTGGATTTATCTTTTTGTGTCTTTTAATGTAATTTTACATCTATAAGCTTCAGCTCCAGCTACTTCACCAAACACTTACAAAAATAATTATAAGCTCCAGCTTCCAGCTCTTTATATAAGCTCCAGCTACCAGCTCCAGCTACAAACTTCCAGCTCCAGCAAACAGCTACTTTTATCAAACACACCTTTTATATACCAAAGAAGGCCATTGGCGTAGCAGTACGAAGGGTGGCCCATCAACATTGAAGTTGAGGGTTTAATTGTAGGATAGTTACATTTCTAAAAATCAAAGAGTTTATTGTTTCGTTATGTGTCACACCCCCAATTTCATGATTTGCGGAAGCGACGATTTGGGTGTGACTAATCAATATACCAAGCACCAAAGTACAAGCAAACGACTCTACATGAGACGTTTATAAATATTACAAAAGTAATACAAGTTTTAAGTTAAAGTTTACAACATAATAGCGAGTTCGCAAAAGTAGTTTTGAAGATTTTAATACATAATCATTATACAAAATATAATGCAAGAAAATCTTCATGTCAAAATGGATGCATGCAACTCGTGAGTAGATAGCTTATCCTGAGGGCCATCCTACTACTGCTGATCACCTGAGAATACAACGCTAAAAGGGTCAGCTATAAAGCTGGTGAATCTCACAGGTTTAACATAAACATTGATGTGATCAACATGATAATTTGACGATAATAAAATGTTTCGTCTGAACAAGGATTTAAATTAATAAACCAAACAATGATTTAAAACAATTAAGTTTTCTAAAACAATGATTTAACCAATTAAGGTTACTAAATAATGATTTGAACCAACGCAGGTTCCCCAAACAATAATGAAACCAACGCAGGTTTTCTAAACAATGATTAAACAGTTTAGTTTTCAAAACAATGATGAAACCAACGCAGGTTTCGAAATAATGAAATTTAAACAATGGTGAAACCAACGCAGGTTTCGTAACATTGAACAAACCAACGCAGGTTTTAGAACAACAATAAATTTAACAATGATGAAACCAACGCAGGTTTCGTAATATTGAACAAACCAACGCAGGTTTTCGAACAATATGCAATTTAACAATGATAATCAAGACCAAATAATGGTAGTCAAACAATGTAACTAATATAGTTATCTGAACTAAATAATCATTTAATTCCTTGAGTTAATTCTCAAATTAACTAATCAAATAACATATGATCACGAAAACATGTAAGCATTGTATCTCACCCCAATATTTAAAAACAGTAAAAATGGGGCTGTGAGACTCACCTGAGCCTATCCGAGCAATGAGTATATCCAATGAGGAACGTATGGTCCAAAGTCTCCTAATGTCCTAAACACACGAGATTCTAATGAGCATTTGATTGTATAGTCTTTACTTGTATTCGGTCGTATTATAATCTATTGTTTAAGTTTGTATTTCCGTTTCAAAGTTTGTAAAAATGTCACTGAACAATTCTGACCCAAAATAGAAGATCACGCGATCGCGTGAACTTCCCAACCGATCGCGTGACAACTTCGTTTACCCGATCGCGTGACCCTTTCGGCCGATCGCGTGATTTTCCATTTGACCCGATCGCGTGAACCCTTTGAACCGATCGCGTGACAAGTTAAAATGTTGGCTTCTTTTGTACATCACGCGATCGCGTGATAGTATGAAATCGTAAAACATGTTTTTCACTTGGAAATGACGCGATCGCGTCATTTCTTTGGAGCACTGTAGCTCATCGTTTTTACAGAGTCTGGTTCGAGGTTTTTACCAATTCCCATCCCGTTTTTAGTTCCAATCTTTAACAACAAGCTATAAACATGTTATAATATGTATATTAAACACGAATTTAAACAAAGTTAAAGTTTCCTTACAATTTTTAAAACGAAATCGTGAGTGATGATGATGAAGCACCCGATGATGATGATGATGAACAAGATGAAGATGATTATGATGTTGATGATTGTTGCTGTGATGTTGTTATTGTTATTGTTGGTGTTGTTGAAATGAAAACCGAGAGAAAGAGGGAGAAGAGGAGGGAGCCGTGAGTGATCAAGAAGATGTGAAATAATTGAGGTCGGTTGTTATAACCGGCCTCAATTATTGAGGTGAGTGGGTATTTTCCGATCCGTGTTCGTGTACCCGATCGGTATTTAGTAAAATGTTTTCAAACGATAAATTTCTAAAATTTAAATCGTGTAGGCTTTTATTTGAAGTATTTCACAAAAATACTTTTAGTATGATACTAAATTATATCGTTGTTTCACTTTGAACTTACGGATACTTTTAATTATCCAAAAAGAGTTTTGCAAATTTTCTGAGTACTGTAATATTATTTCTGTTAATAATATTCTATTTGGAGATGTTTTGGGACAACTTTTATTTCCATGTTTTCTGAGTGGTTTCGGATTTATTCTCGTGTGATTATTAAATAATCATTCCATGTTATATATATATATATAGTTATATATATTATCCGAATACTTTGTTTTTGATTCGTACCGAGTACGAATAATTAAAGTTTAAATTGGCCCCTAATTTTGGCCCTTTTTGACCGGGTGTCACATTCTCCCCTTGTTAGGAGAATTTCGTCCCGAAATTCAAGTGAAACCTATGCTTGCGTGCTAATAAGGCCGACTATGTGATATGTCTAACACTAAGACATCTGATTTATCCTTCTCCTCTTGTTAGGCTTAACCTACTGATCTCAAATGAATAATGGAGAAGTCCGATTCTTTACCCGACCGTTACCCATGTGACAAGGTCAGTCCGTCTTAACAAGTATCACTATGATTTGGATTAATAATCCACCGAATTCAATGAGTTCCTACGGTGTTCTTAAAGTTCAATGTAACTACCGACACCGTACATGAAGTATAAACGTCCTATATTAACAAATATAGTTTTCGAGTACCTAAACCGAATAATATCACCGAACCGGATCACTGAAGTGAATACCGAACTTACATCTTAACCGATTTGCATACATAATCATGTATACCGACTTATATACCGTATTAGCTATCGAATGCTATAGCTCACACTATCAATGATTTATCCATGATTAGGAAAACGATTAGTTTTCCTCCGAATGAATGATTCCGACAAGATGGTCTATTCACCTATGTATATCAACAATGATATCTAAGCTACCGATCTAGACAGAAAGTCTAGCCATTAAATTCTAAAGTGTAATTACGTTTTACACTATCTGATTTGATTAACCACAATTTGCTAATCCGATTGTACACTAACCATATAAGGAAATAAAATGGTCGTTACGTCCGATTTAAAACTACTGTACTAGCTAACGTAGTTCGTAAAACAGTTTCTAAATAGTTCATGAAAAGAGAGACAAGTAGTTTATAAAACATAGTTACAAATCATAATTGAAAACATTGTAAAGACTGTAGTTTATGTTGTAGTTGAAATCGTAGATAAAAATCGTAGTTTAAATCCCTGAGTTTTCAAAGTTTGTCAGAATTTTTAAAATTGTCAGAGTTTTCAAAGTTGACACATATGCCAAATCAAAGTACACCGTTTCTAAAACCGAAGTTTAACCCTAAATGAAATCATAGTTGAAGATTATTAAACATATGTATCCAAAGATTGCAAGAGTTAAAGTTTACAAAAATGTCGAAAGCTATCACATCCGGAGTGATATTTTAAAAATTGATTCGTCATTCGACGCAGGGTTATCCATTGTAGGGTTTGCCATTACTGTTCAAATGAATTTGATAGATATAATAGGAAAATTTTTAGTTCTTAGAGAAAGACCGATTTACGAATGAAAACAATACGACGATGGAATGAAAATTTTTCAATAATCAGTGTACCGAATACGATGTAAAAATTTTTTTAACTCTACCGGGGTAAGTTTACATTGAAAAGATGACCCTCTAAAACTAGGGTACATACCGATACTATTTTTCTGATTTAGATCACTTACAACCGGTAAGTCCTATAAAGTATCTGGTTACCTTAAACGATTTAGTTTCTAATAGTGGTCTAAACTGGGTAGACACGAAACCTAAATCAATATCCGAACAGTGAGAGTGTTTCCGAGTATCCAAGGCCTACAATTTTATATACTATAACCTATAGTATATCCTATGTCCGAGGCCTATTAACATGTATACCAAGTATATTTCCAAATACCGAGTTTTATATATATATTATATATATACCGATCATATTACTGAATTATATCTCCAAAGTGTTAACCGAATTAGATCACCTAAGTGTTAACCGACCAAAATCACAGAAGCGATAACCGACTAATATATATCAAATATATTATTGAATATTCGAGGCCTATTCATATATATCTACTATATATATAATATCCTATTTGTATGTGTATATACCGTATATACGTACATATATCCACCTATTTGTGTCTAGCACAAAACAATCATAAGTCCCGGTTCTCTCGTGATCAGAGTCTACTAATGCATTCCTGTTCGACATAACCCTTTTCAGATCTTACATCATCTTTATTTAATTGTACATAGTTAGCTACGCTGTGTTAAATTAAACTCGTATGGTGTAATCACTGAACCAGTCATACCTAATAAGGAATACTGCCTAACGGTCATAGTCTAGGCCCACTAAATGCAACCTAGTTCACTATAACCTTAGGCTCTGATACCAATCTGTCACACCCCCAATTTCATGATTTGCGGAAGCGACGATTTGGGTGTGACTAATCAATATACCAAGCACCAAAGTACAAGCAAACGACTCTACATGAGACGTTTATAAATATTACAAAAGTAATACAAGTTTTAAGTTAAAGTTTACAACATAATAGCGAGTTCGCAAAAGTAGTTTTGAAGATTTTAATACATAATCATTATACAAAATATAATGCAAGAAAATCTTCATGTCAAAATGGATGCATGCGACTCGTGAGTAGATAGCTTATCCTGAGGGCCATCCTACTACTGCTGATCACCTGAGAATACAACGCTAAAAGGGTCAGCTATAAAGCTGGTGAATCTCACAGGTTTAACATAAACATTGATGTGATCAACATGATAATTTGACGATAATAAAATGTTTCGTCTGAACAAGGATTTAAATTAATAAACCAAACAATGATTTAAAACAATTAAGTTTTCTAAAACAATGATTTAACCAATTAAGGTTACTAAATAATGATTTGAACCAACGCAGGTTCCCCAAACAATAATGAAACCAACGCAGGTTTTCTAAACAATGATTAAACAGTTTAGTTTTCAAAACAATGATGAAACCAACGCAGGTTTCGAAATAATGAAATTTAAACAATGGTGAAACCAACGCAGGTTTCGTAACATTGAACAAACCAACGCAGGTTTTAGAACAACAATAAATTTAACAATGATGAAACCAACGCAGGTTTCGTAATATTGAACAAACCAACGCAGGTTTTCGAACAATATGCAATTTAACAATGATAATCAAGGCCAAATAATGGTAGTCAAACAATGTAACTAATATAGTTATCTGAACTAAATAATCATTTAATTCCTTGAGTTAATTCTCAAATTAACTAATCAAATAACATATGATCACGAAAACATGTAAGCATTGTATCTCACCCCAATATTTAAAAACAGTAAAAATGGGGCTGTGAGACTCACCTGAGCCTATCCGAGCAATGAGTATATCCAATGAGGAACGTATGGTCCAAAGTCTCCTAATGTCCTAAACACACGAGATTCTAATGAGCATTTGATTGTATAGTCTTTACTTGTATTAACTTGTATTCGGTCGTATTATAATCTATTGTTTAAGTTTGTATTTCCGTTTCAAAGTTTGTAAAAATGTCACTGAACAATTCTGACCCAAAATAGAAGATCACGCGATCGCGTGAACTTCCCAACCGATCGCGTGACAACTTCGTTTACCCGATCGCGTGACCCTTTCGGCCGATCGCGTGATTTTCCATTTGACCCGATCGCGTGAACCCTTTGAACCGATCGCGTGACAAGTTAAAATGTTGGCTTCTTTTGTACATCACGCGATCGCGTGATAGTATGAAATCGTAAAACATGTTTTTCACTTGGAAATGACGCGATCGCGTCATTTCTTTGGAGCACTGTAGCTCATCGTTTTTACAGAGTCTGGTTCGAGGTTTTTACCAATTCCCATCCCGTTTTTAGTTCCAATCTTTAACAACAAGCTATAAACATGTTATAATATGTATATTAAACACGAATTTAAACAAAGTTAAAGTTTCCTTACAATTTTTAAAACGAAATCGTGAGTGATGATGATGAAGCACCCGATGATGATGATGATGAACAAGATGAAGATGATTATGATGTTGATGATTGTTGCTGTGATGTTGTTATTGTTATTGTTGGTGTTGTTGAAATGAAAACCGAGAGAAAGAGGGAGAAGAGGAGGGAGCCGTGAGTGATCAAGAAGATGTGAAATAATTGAGGTCGGTTGTTATAACCGGCCTCAATTATTGAGGTGAGTGGGTATTTTCCGATCCGTGTTCGTGTACCCGATCGTTATTTAGTAAAATGTTTTCAAACGATAAATTTCTAAAATTTAAATCGTGTAGGCTTTTATTTGAAGTATTTCACAAAAATACTTTTAGTATGATACTAAATTATATCGTTGTTTCACTTTGAACTTACGGATACTTTTAATTATCCAAAAAGAGTTTTGCAAATTTTCTGAGTACTGTAATATTATTTCTGTTAATAATATTCTATTTGGAGATGTTTTGGGACAACTTTTATTTCCATGTTTTCTGAGTGGTTTCGGATTTATTCTCGTGTGATTATTAAATAATCATTCCATGTTATATATATATATAGTTATATATATTATCCGAATACTTTGTTTTTGATTCGTACCGAGTACGAATAATTAAAGTTTAAATTGGCCCCTAATTTTGGCCCTTTTTGACCGGGTGTCACATTATGTATTAAACTTTACACTTTTGACTATCATACGAGTCGAACTTTGAATAGTTATATGTATGTATTAAACTTGTAAATATCGTCTATTGTATGAAATTTTTTCTTTTTTGGCTAAACTCAAAATAGGAATTTTTTTTTGTATTACCCTAAAAGAAAAATATACATACAATAAACGATATTTAAGAGTTCAATACATTCAATTAAACAAATGAAAGTACATTTAATAAAATAGTAAAAAGCGTAAAGTTTAATATATAATTAAACAATAAACCCAAAATCAAAAGACATTATGGAGATGCTTTTAGAGTTGTTCGCATATTTGAAAAAAAGATCAGTTATCACAAAAAACTATCGGTGAAGTTGTAAACTGCCGCAATTTGTTTTTTAAAGATTGTTGAAATTTATTTACCGCCGCTTTGCGCGGGTACAAGGCTAGTATATATATATATATATATATATATATATATATATATATATATATATATATATATATAGTTGGGGGATCTAAAAAGAAGAAAACTTTTATGGAGAAGGGGGAGAAGGAATCCTGACCAATCATTTCATTTTAAAGTCAAAGGGTATATTAGTCCTTTCTAATTTGGTTATTTAATTTAATGGAATGTAAATTATATGCATTAAAGGTGGCGGTTTATGTATTCCACGAATGATTCTCCACCATATTAGGAAACTATCAAAACATATCTTCACATTTCATATATACTACTCCATTGATCCACGTATATATTGTTTATAAGTCATAGCGAATTTTTTTTAGAGATCTTCACATTCAATCGTATAAGTTTGAGCCATTTATTTTAATTTCATTGCATATTATAATACAGTCAAGAACATTTGTAAAGATCCCTGGGATCGATTCATAATCTATTTCTATCAATATCGTTAACGTTTTTTGAAAATCATTCCTTGGATCGATTCATATGGCGAATCATGAAGAACCGATGGAACTTGTAGAATCGGATTCAACAGAGGATTCCGATGAAATCGGTAGTACATCCGAACCAAGTAAGTTCTCCCGTTTTCTTTTGGAACGTTTTGTGATTGTTGTTTTTTGTAATTGAATTTTATGATGATAGTCGAAAATAATAGTAGATGTTTCCCATTTTCGTTATCGATCGACATGTTATGTAAGGTACCTATGTTGACAAGCTAAACCTTTTCCGTGACCAAAAACAAAGGTTGATGGAACAGGTTTTTGCGGAGACCCCGTTACACCCCCCATGAAAACTAAGCAGGTTATCCGGTGTTTCTCAGCCGGAAGATGTCAACATTAAGAACCCTCATGTTAGCCGTAATAAAGGTTGTGGTTCTAGCAAAAAAGGAAGGATTCAAAGTGCAAAAGAGAAAGCGATTGCTAATGCACACAAACAGATTCGTTCATGCAAATACTGTGGAGTAGTGGGTCATTATAGAAGTATATGCACACAAAAGGCTTTAGACGATGCTGCGAAGAGAAACAGTCTTGCAGTCGAAGATTCATCTTTGTCCTTCGAGTAGTCTGTTAATTTAAAACAGTTGCATTTTCACTAGTATGGGTTTTTTTAATAAGTAGATGGTAAAATCATTTGGTTAGTTATTTACACCATGTATTAAAGTTTCTTTTTTTTGTGTCATACGATTTAATGTGGTTTTTTAAGGGGAACATGTTTGAACATTCATCATCTCTTACAACGTATGCATCATTTATTATTCAGTGGTGGTTTCAATACGATTGAGCATTTAGAGAAAAGATACTTCTACTTTATCGTTAATGTGCTTAATCATCCCCGTAACTTGAACTAGCGCACACAGCATAATGATTCAGTAACGCAACATTCAGATTCAGAGAATGACACATTTTGATTCAGTAATTAAGCAAATTGATTCAGTTATACAATGCAACACGCATTACACAAAACGCAGCCTTATACTACACATTTATGATTCAAAAGCTCCAACCACCAAGCTAAATTACAAAACAAATATCAGTCTATCAGAAACGGGTCCATAACAATACCAATTTCATACAATGTTATAATTCAGTAACGCCAATAAATGATTCGGTATTTACCACGCTTAGATCAAGCAAAATTTACAACTTGATTCAGTCAATCCTTCCAACTGGTTGCATCATCAAACAAATGCAACCGCATAAAAGGCACCTTTTGAGGCACCAGTAAAGACAACAATAACTAAACAGCAAATTACAACTTTCATTCTTCCAAGAATCCATAAACCAAAAGTTTATCATGCTCATAAACACATTCCATCAAATTCCATTACAGTCGAGTCTCTATCAAACAGAGTGTTCCTAACAAACAATTAAAAGGAAATAAGTAAGCTCAAACAAAATTGCAAAGTTGCATAGTTCTTAAAAAGCATCAATTGCCAAAGACCGCCAGCCTTTCATCTCTGATTCGTTTTGCCCTCTCCTTCAACTGCTCCTTACAGTCGAGTCTCTATCAAACAGAGTGTTCCTAACAAACAATTAAAAGGAAATAAGTAAGCTCAAACAAAATTGCAAAGTTGCATAGTTCTTAAAAAGCATCAATTGCCAAAGACCGCCAGCCTTTCATCTCTGATTCGTTTTGCCCTCTCCTTCAACTGCTCCTTAAAATCTGTTGGGAGTTTATCATGGAACTTTGATTCACTTCGTACAAATGTGTCTTGCCTGAAAGAGTTTTAAAAACTATGAATCAAAATAACCAACAAGAGAGGGCCTAGCCAACCACCAAACAAGTATGTTGATTCTGCATTCTTGTATTAAAATTATAATAAAAAAGTTCATCTTCCATGTTTTGTGAGCATGATTATGTATAAAATCTTTGATTCACATTAGCATAACTTTGCAGCAACAAATTATGTTCCTTGATGCACCCAAAAATTGTCACTGATTAAGTTACTTAACAAATACCCTTCAAACGCATAATTTCGTCAAAATGCTAGATTTATAACCCATAATCTAAACAAACGTGGTTGCTAAGAACATTTGATAAAAAAAAAAACCCAAAGTGACCTCGTATTTAACACCTTATGCACCAAAATTGTATCACTAAAATGTTGTGCATTGCATCTATCGTTGGCTCACAAATTGGTAAGTTTCATTCATCAAATGCTGTAAATTGCTTTACAAAAAATAGCCAATGATTCAGTTGGTCTAATAATACCATTTAATGAAAAACTATTCAATGAATCATTTACTACACAAAAAACATTCAATGATTCAGTTTCTACACCAGCACCATTTTTCAACACATTTCCTTATTTTAAACAAATGCGCTACACCCCGAAACAAACACCCCCAGAAAAAATCACTAACCAAAACTCTGTAACTTCAAGTGAATCATCCAAACAATTAAATATCATATCCATTGTTTGAGAGCATATGTTACCCTAATTATTCGGAAACTCGGCAACACAATCAATAAATGTACTACGTTACCTTTAATGCTCATTTGATTTAGATTTTTTGGTTTCACCATCTTTCTTATCTCACCTGCAACAAACAAAACGTTTTTTCCGGAATAAGATGCTACACAAAACATGCACTCCAATCAAAATTACCATATTCAACCAACAATCATAATTGATATGTTACGGATTTTGTAATTTTATAAAATATGTTTGCACTCCTTAAACCAAAAAACACCATAAACTACTAAATCAAAACATGCAATCCACCCAAACACCAACATATTAGATAAAACATACTACTGATTCACTGTTAAATGGGGAAAAAACTGCACCAAACCCCCAATTTTTGGCAAAACAACTGATTTCAATTACCACTATTGCGAATCAAACAAGGGTTAATCAACAAAATCGGCCATGAACTGCCACATTTTGTTGCATGTAAGCAACCAACCCAAAGTATTGTTCATGTACTCAACAAACTGGTTGGTTTTGTACTTATGTAAGCAACATGGTAACCAGTTACCGGCTGAGCCGGTAAACTTATATATTAACGTATTTTTCATTACTTTTTTTAATGTGACATGGAAAAAAAAATATACGTGGCATTTTTTTTTAATTACATAAATCTTTAATTATTAATTGAAATAAAATCACAAAGTCAATCGTTTATATTCGGAAATTGCAACCATGAAACTTCGTCCCTGTGCAAAACTATGAAACTTCGTCTATGTGCAAAACCGCTCTTGATTGGTGGCGTCGAATCGGATCCAAAGTCGATAGTAGTTCGAAAAGGGGGTAAACTCCGATAACAATCCGGCCAACACTGTCGGCCGTCGCAGCAAGTTTGTATTTGAAAATTGCAAGTGAGATCTAAAGGTTTGATGATGGTTGATAATGAATTTGATGTTGATTTTTGATGCAATTAAGGTTGGGGTTTGATGGCATCGTGTTAGTGAAATAAGCAAGGGTTAAAATCGATGAAGCTATATTAATTTTGATTATGATTTAATGTAAACGAAAAGGGTTTGATGATCACTGGGTGTTGGTGTTTGAAGAAGGATGAACACAAAGGTGCTAGTGATATAAATATTCATATACGTATGTGCAGGTGGATTTTTTTCCATGTTGGGATTTTTTGATTTTAAGGAATTGGATTTGAAAATGGTGTAGATATTTTGATGTGCCCAGATCTATAATTTTATGTTTTGTTTAGATTTGTTTTTTTTAGTTTACATTGATGATTATTTGAAAATGGTGTAGATATTTTTATGTTTATGTTTTGTAATCGGAGGTGGTTGAATTTGGTAGCGCAAATTAGCAATAGGAGATTCTGATCTTGTGTGTGTAGATTACATGTTCAATTAAAAATGACGTGGCTACCATCTGCGCAGATTACGTGTAAAAAAAAATCAACGTGGCAGGTGACATGTATGCCAGCTCAGCTTTTGCAAACATCAAAAGGTAAAATCTCACTTTGCAGGATCACAGCACGAAACCAACCAGTTTGTTATGTACATGAACAATACTTTGGGTTGGTTGCTTACATGCAACGAAACGTAGCAGTTCATGGCCGATTTTGTTGATTAACCCATCAAACAACCACAAACTTTAAATCTATTAGTAAAAAAAAAAAAATTAAATGCAAACCAAAGAGGAAAAAGAATACCTTTGATGGCCGATTGTTTCACTATATAGATTAAAACAATTATTCCTACTGAAAACACGTCTCCGTTCTTCACGCTACACCCCGACTAATGCGTTTCAATGCGGCAACAGGAAAATCGATGTAATAGTTTGGGTCTCTTGCGTGTTTATTATTTGCCGAATCACAATTAGGGTTTTGATTTAGGTTATAGCGCCGATTAAGATGGAAGCGATGGATTTGAAGTCGGTTATGATATGCATGGAATACGATCGGTTTTTGAAAACTATATTAATTGTGATTTACTTCCTTTTTTTGGGCATAAGTAAAAGACCAGCCTGCCCCTCGCGCCTCTAAATTCCTAACCAAACCCATTGACTAATCTCAACCATAGAATCATTAATCTGATGGCCAAGATTGCTTCTCCACCTTCTCCATCTAAAAAACATTCTCCCTTGATCCCAATCCTATATATATATATATATGTGTGTGTGTGTGTGTGTGTGTGTGTGTGTAGGAATATATAAATATATATTATATATTTATATATTATACTTCTATTTAGCTTGGTTATATACTTCAATATTATAATTTTTGACAAATGTATTGACGAAGTTAAGATGCTCCGTGATGAATATTACACTTCCCTACTTTCCTCAAAATAAGAGCTTCCCCCTGGATCCTCCCACTATATATATATTATCATATCAATATTGTTATATATATTTATTTCATATACCTTTAGTTATTCTATCATTACTTTTATAGTTACTATTAACTATTAATCTTACTATTATTTTTATTCTTTTTTTATTATCATCATCACTACTAGTATTATTAATGGTCACTATTTACTATTAGTTTTACTATTATTATTGCTATTATTATTGTTTATTTATTTTTATTGTTTTTTCCTATCATCATTATTTTATTTTGTGATTTTTATGCATACGGGTTTGCCGGAGGTATTTCGGGAAGCAATCTCCCTACAGTCGGGTAGGGGTATGACTGTCTTCATCTTACCTCCCTCATACCCCGTCTTCGACGGGATTAGGTAGTATTGTTGTTGTTATTGTATTCTCCATATTCAAATGCTCACTTAACGATAAATCTCTTAACATCGTCTCTACGCTTCTCCATTTATTTTGTCACACATTCATTGTCTAGTACACAAATTCACTAGTTATGACTTATGAGGTCCTAAGGAGGTGCTTTGCCACCTTTTAATCACTAATGTCACCGTCAATTTATTGTTTTCCGAAATCAGCTTTAGATGTGGTCTCGGTCACCCCAACAGTTGCTCTCTTTTGTGATTCTTGCATTGTCTAGTTAGCCCTTTATAAATGAACATAGCATTTTGTGAGCTCGCAAGACTCATTGGTCTATCTTTTAAAGTACTCCTGATTCATATTAATCACCTCCTAGCATCTCTAGAGGATATCGATCATCCATGTTGGCTTCTTATTGTAGGCGGGTAGGTTCAAAGGGAAGGTAAGGGGTTATAGGTTGTAGGAGTAATCAATTTTACGTGGTTGCCGGCCTATAGATAGTTAGGATGATATTTAGGGTAGCACTTCTCATTTTGTTTTGCTAGGAGATCTTCTACATTGAAGGGTATGACATCAATAAGGACTAAGGAGCATCATTCCCATTGGATTTCGTTTTGGACACTTGGACATGGACTTCAACAATATTAATACATCAGTTTCAGCAAAGTATCAACAAGCAATCAATTCAACGAAGAATCATCCAAATATCAGTCAACGTTTAAATTAGTTTGGTTTTGTGTTTCAAAGACGCAAGTTATTGTTTTGTTTCATGCATGCATGGTTGTTTCAATTGTCATCAACTATTGTAATACTTATCAATTGGTTCTTTTTAATATCCCTATCAAATCAATATATAGGTTTTTTGCAAAAGAATATTAATTATTGTGTATCCTTGAGAACATTTTTTGTGTTTAAAGATTTGAATTAAGTCTTCAAATATATATTTATAAAATATGAGGAAGTAGATGATGAAAGTGGAACTAAATTCAAAAGTTCATTTTCAGGTCTACAAACAAACACAATCTTAGATTAATCAATTTTAGCTTTCATTTTATTTGTTGACAAGTAGTTGTAAGAAATGTATAAAGGTATTCAGAACAGAGAACAACGGCTTAAAGAGGTTTATATAGAGTTTGGATCAAATGATAACACTTTAAATATAAGAACGGCTAAGAACGCTAGCTTCAAATGCACAATTATTCTTGATAAAATAGTTAGATTAACATTCGCACATCTCAAATGTGCAAAGAAAAATAATTGTACACTTATAAAAATGCACAAAAATCGAAAAAAAATGATTGATGCACGATTATCTCTATAACTGTGCATCAATCGTTTTTTCAGTTTTTGTGCATTTCCGAAACTTAACATCTATTTTTCTACACATATTTGAGATATATGAGTATGAATCTAATGAAATTGTTTGCTAGTTGTGCATTTATGAGGTGTTCTAAACCGTTCTTATTTTTAAAGTGTTCTCATTTAAACTCTACCATATATATATATATATATATATATATATATATACACACACACACACACATACATACATATATCACACGGAAGCATATCTTATGAGATCGTAACTTTCATAGCAAATCAAAATGGTTAAATAAATAGATCACAACTCCCATATCAAATCCCATGAGATAAGCCACCGGATTGTAATTTCCATATCAAGTGGATATTGTTTTAATATGCCCCCGCAAGATGGCGGAACCATAGTGACGCCAATCTTGTTACGCATGATTAAAATGGTTGTCGGCTAAGAGCTTTGGTGAGCGTTTCAGCAAGTTCGTTAATGGTGTAACCACCCCTCAGGAGATATCCTACTATCATGACCCCCCCCCCCCCCCCCCCCCCCCCACAAAGGGCTCACATAAGGTAGATCCCCAGGGGTTAGACGCCGAATGTAGAACGAGGCAACCCTAGGGATCGGCACCCAAGCTCTGAATATTCCCTGACAAGGATATTTCAGAAATCGTGCATAGCAGAGAAACAGTACCCAAGTCAACTTACTAACCTCGTTATCTACTGGATAAAAACCAATTCTTACTCCCGATCGCCCATCGGATAAAAGCAACCCCGACCAACACGGTTTCCCATGGAAATATGGCCGTTGGGTGGAAAAACGTAAACGGCTATCCCTGGGGGTATAAAAGCTCAGGGATAGGCCAAACGCAGGAGAGATCATCTGGAGCAAAAAACCTCTTCTTCTCCAAGAACATCAACCTAATCGGATTTTCACCACCTGGTTTATATAACTCGGGTTAAAACAGCGATTGTAGTGTAAAGATCCAATCTACCCCCACAAACCCAATAAATCGTTAAGCACTCAAGCAATCTAACGCTTGATCATTGGTCACGAGTGCTAACATGTTAAACCTTTAGAGAGCCATTTTCGATCTTCTATCGAACAAAATGATAATCGAGTGCAACATGCTTCATTCGACTATGAAACATGGGGTTAGCACCCAAATATGTAGCTCCAATGTTGTCACAAGCTTACATTAGGTTTCTATCTACAAACCTTCTTTGGCAATTCATTTACATATTAACCTTCCATTATGTTAAAAAAGCTTTTCAAAAACTAACTTTATTTGTAAAAAAGAAATGAAGGAAATTTTTAAAAGCTTTTTGGTGATTATTTATGGATAATAAAGCTTGATAAACCAAACACCCCAAAACCAAAGAACCCTCGTCTATACACCGTCTAGACTATCTCACTTCTAACTTCTGCAACCGATAAAACCCTAATCACTAAATCCATTCAACCAATCAATCAATCAATATCCGATTCGATTTCTTCAATCAAAAACACAATTTCAATAAACAAAAACTTTTTAATTTGATTTCAATTATCTAGAATGCCACCGAAACAATCGAAAGCGGAGGTAGCAAAGAAGCAGAAAGTAGTTGAAGACAAAACATTTGGTCTTAAAAACAAAAACAAAAGTAAAAATGTTCAGAAATATGTTCAAGCAATGCAACAAAATGTTGTCCCCAAACCTGATGCTTCCAAACTTGCTGCCAAGGTAATTAGGGTTTATAGTAAATTAATTGAATTAACTATTTTCAGGTTAATTTGTTTATTTATTTGATTGATTGATTAATGAGCAGAAAAAGAAGGATGAAGAGAAAGCTAGAGAGAAGGAATTGAATGAGTTGTTTAAAATTGCTGTTGTTCAACCTAAAGTACCTCCTGGTAAAAAATTTTTTTTTTTTTTTTTTAAATGTAAACATGTGAAATACTTATAATTCAGTAAGCGGTTTAAAATAAGACCTCCCTGACTGTGTATTGAAATTTGGTGAATAAGGTGATAGTTATTAGCAGTTTACTGATTGTGTATAAACACTTAAAACTGCTTCTTTGTTGTATGAATACACAATAATTACATAAGTAGTTTTAATGAGCAATCCCTAGCACTCCCTTATTCCTTAGGTAGTTAGGTTGTCATCATATGGATTTGATCGTAAAATGTTGATTTTTATTGGAACTCCTTAAATTTTAGTTTGACTTGATTTACAAAGATTTCAAGATGTCCGTATGCAGTTTGTCGAATGAGGCATGTTTTAAACTTTTAATCTCAACGTTGATACGGGCGTGTATGATATTGATTAAGATTGCTAACTACTTTCACCTTGTTACTATTATTGGGAATAGATTAACTGTTCTAGACTGGAATCAAATTATATATGAAAGGTATTATGGTTCACATTAAATTAAGTTTGTATACCTTACTAATTTTGCTGAGCGTGGAGTAGAAGTTTTGGTTCGTTGGACCTGTCATGTTGTTTAAGAATCTTTCGCTATTTGTGAGATGACTTTATGTCATGTTCATGTTTAAGTTATACCACAAACGATTGATTATACATGATAGGTCTTCCCATGCATATTGATATGTCTTATTGTATCTTGCATGACCTGACACTATGAAAGTCTTAGTACTACCTAAAACCTATGATTGATAGTATCTATCTTGTAAAACCTTTTCAAGTATATCATCAAGTTATCTTTCTGAATGACTGGCTTAAACTTAAATTTTGGCATTTTATACACTTCCCGATATAATATTCGGGTTCTTGGATGGGCAATGACAATTGGATTTATATCATCAACATTTTAGTGAATTGAAGTTTTGTTATCCGAAATAGTTTGTCCTTACATGAATTGTGGTTATGGTCAGGGGTGGATCCAAAGTCTATATTGTGTGAGTTTTTTAAGGCTGGTCAGTGCGCGAAAGGTTTCAAATGCAAGTTTTCTCATGATTTGAATGTGCAAAGGAAGGGTGAAAAGATTGACATTTTCAGTGATAAGCGCGATGAAGGTGCTCTATCAACATGTTTTACACTCTTAATCTATTTTGGTTCATCACTTATTTTTTTTCTTTCATGGTTTAATGTGAAGTATAATTTATTTCTTCATTTGGAATTTTAGATAATATGGAGGACTGGGATCTAGAGATGTTGGAAAAAGTTGTGGAGTCGAAAGGAAAAGAGTACAATCAGAATAAACCAACTGACATTGTATGTGCCCTTGGCCTCTTTAACCAATTCAAGAATTATGTTTTTGTTTTGAGGTGCTTAAGGTGATTTATACCTCCTAAATTTTGTTGTTGCATGTGGCAGAAGTATCTTATCTATATGGTAAAATTACTTTTTTAGTCGGGATCTCAACTTTGCTCTCACTAATGTTTGTGAAGTGGCATGCGAGGCATTTTTGAAGGCTTATTAGGGTTACAATGAGGGTTGTCTCAAATTTCTGATTTCTATTGTTTACACTTTCATTTTTTCATTCTATTCTGCTAGGAAGACGTAGACTCGACAGTCGCTACTTCTGCAACCCTGTCAAAATTAGTGATGTTTGATTCTACTCATTATTGTGAACTTGTGTAGTTTTATTAGCTGGTGAAAAGAAGCATATTCCTATTTGGGAAATTGTGGCTAATAATGTGTAATTATATTTAAGTGGCTGAAAATTTTCATATATCTATACTATGCTTTGGAGCATTCCTCCCCTACCCCCGGTCTTGTAAGATTAAGGAGCTCCAATAGGAGTTGCGCATGTACCACGCTAGTAATTGATTGTGTATGATAAGGGAGCTTCTTTGGGCTAAGAAGACGAACTAAGGCAGCCACGATGAGATAGTTATTGCCTGGGACTATTTTTTTTTTTTTTTTAAAGTCCTGTTGACATTCAATTTATTTGTATTCTTTATACATATTTGGGTTTTCTTTGTAGTGGTCTTTGCAACTCCTCATTTTACTAATGAATTATTTTAATAGGTTTGCAAACACTTCCTTGACGCAGTGGAGAAAAAGCAATATGGTTGGTTCTGGGTTTGTCCCAATGGTAATAAGGAATGCCATTACAGACATGCTCTCCCTCCTGGATACATTTTGAAGTCCCAAATGAAGGCACTTTTAGAAGAAGAGGCTAACAAGCTAGCTATTGAGGATGAAATTGAGGATCAGGTGATTGTCTTTTTTGTCCAAGTACTTGTAGTAATTTGGAGTAACTGCTTAAGAATGTAACTAACACGAATCAAGTGCTCGTATTGTGATTAAAACAGTAATTGGTAGATAAGATAGATAATCGATATTCGAGAGATCGATCAACCCTCCCACTGTGTATTTTGAGAGGTAAACTAACTCTCCATTGACATTAAATCACCATTAATTTTTAATATTCAGCCTAGTAAGAATTACAATAATAAGGCCCTATACATAGATAATAGCTAACTTGCTCCCTAAGACTTGCCTAATAAAATAAGATCCTACTAATACTTTCCTAATTATATAATATCCTGAATAAACTATTAAATTTAATAATGAAATATATATATATATATATATATATATATATATATATATATATATATATATATATATATATATATAGGGGAGGGTTCAAGAGGGAAGCATTTTTTTGGGGGAAGGAGGGAAGTGTAATATTCATCACGGGGCATCTTAACTTTGCCAATACATATATCAAAGATAAAATTAGTTTTACTCGTATATAGTAATTAAAATCGATGTTATAAAGAATATATTCACAGATGAAATTCAATTTTAAGTCATAATATTAGTTTATGAATATTTATTTAATAAAACGTTAATATTCACCATGGTGAATGTTAACTTAACATTTATCACGATGAATGTTAAAAATAACATTAATTTAATTTTAACATTCATCGTGATGAATGTTAAGTTAACATTCACCGCGATGAATATTAACGATTTTGGATATAAAATTCATCAATTGATGTTATAGCCTACAAAAAGAATTTATCAAGGAAGCTTAACATTCATAGCATCGATTTTGATCAACATTTATTAATTTTCACTTTTTAATTTTTGACAAATGTATTGACGAAAATTAAGATGCTTCGTGATGAATATTACACTTCCCCCAAAAATAGTGCTTCCCCCTGGATACTCCCACTATATATATATATATATATATAATATGATACGTATCATTACTCCAGCCCCCGAAAAACACCTTGTCCTCAAGGTGTTTCTTGGAACGATCTTGATACCGGGATCCCACACTTTAGTCTCGGAAACATCATAATGTGGCTCGAAAACAGGTCCAAAGATATCTCACATCAGACTATACGAGATATATATGGCATCCCCTTCTATTTTCCCAAAACTTGGTCCAATAGTATGCCCATAGAGTAGGTCAGGGTTTGCCCCACAATTAAGCCCTTGTAGTATGCTGTTAATGAATCGTCTCCCTCGCCGTTGACTATTTCCGACCCTGAAGTTGGTCCAGAACAAGCTCTATACATCCCGAGTTAGAGTCTAAACCAAGGAAGTTGTCTATGCTAGATTGAGGATGAGGGCACCGGTTACCCTTTTCCTTGTCACTGTCAACGATCAACTCACCTGTGTTATGCTGGCCACCTACCTGCTGTACCCCATCGTCTCTGCTGGTGACAGATTTTTGTTTGGTATCGACTCTGGCAAGATAGATTCGATTTTTTCATACTGCCGACTTCATCTTTCTCTGCTTTTTTTATTTCAGCCTCCATTGATTCTGGAGTCGGCTTTGTAACTAAGCTGATAATCAGCATCTTCAATGCCTCATGTCGCTTATTTGATTCAGCTCGATATTCTGCCAGCATAGAACTAAGCTTTCCATCTCAATCTTGAAACCGAGCTTCCACATTAGTTTGAAATTGATCAAGATCCGCCTCAACATCAGCAGGCTTCTTCCTTGACATGACTAAGGGATTTTTTTTTTCTTTTTTCTTTTTTTGAATCAGCAAGAAACTATAGAACTTTGCCTAATCAAACTAGATACTAATTCTAATTTCCTAATAATAATATTCCTATATAAACTATTAATTATAATAAACTTAATGTATATCCTAATAATAATAATAATAATGATGATATGATACGTATTAGTAACCAGCTTTGATCTGAAGTCTTTTTTGTTAACCACCTTTTTTGAGGAAAAACTTTGAACTTCTTAAGAAGCTGCTTAGAACCTTCAAATATCGAAGGCAGTCAATACAGGTTTCCCTGTCAAATATGATGATGCGTGTTGGTAAATTGAGTATCTGACCGTGTTGACTTTTTTTGCTACCTGGTGCTAAGAAAACTGGTTACCTGCTATCAAGGTTAATGATTACTGTGTGTCGATTTTTTTAAAGATGATTACTTAAAACAGAATCCAAGGTAAAGTATGTTAGCTTCTTATGCAGTCAATCTTTCTTTTTTTTAAGTGATTGGAATATTATATACTTTGCAGGGACCAATTTTCTTTTATCTTCTGTCTACATACCCTGTATATACATACGCTTCTTTGTTCTGAGTTGAATATACCATCTATTAGTTACTACTTACCACTATTGGGAACTAATAATTCTTATAATTCCTGGCCATCTTATAACTTCAGCGTGCAAAAGTAAAGACAACAACTCCAATGACTACTGATCTATTTATGGGATGGAAGAAGAAAAAGATGGACGAAAAAGAAGCTGGGCTGGCTGTTCAGAGAGCAGAGAGGGCTAAGAATGACCGGATGAGGTTTGTTTGTTTCGTATATAGATGGTGATGTCGACCCATTATCTTTTAAATGGGTGGATTTGGGTTATGTTTGATCTCTAAAGGGTCAAGCGGGTACATTTTTGAAAAAAGAAGTATAGAGGGAGAAGCCCAAATAGGTCGAGGCTGCCCAAAGTGCATCTTTACTGCATAAAACCTTCTCATACATTATATTCTGAACATTATATATTTATTGATATACTTTGGTAGTCATATTTGACTGGATAATTGCTTTTTATAAATTAGAAGTTTTGCACCAAGTCGTTCTGGGCAACCTGATCCATTTTGGCCCACACTCGTTTGTCCACCTCTACTGCTATATAGTGCATACTCTTTACATTCTGAATTGCACATCTGTTGATATTCTGTTTTACTTTTATTTTTGGTGATGCAGTGGCCGCGAGTTGTTTCTTTCTGACGCTAGTTTGTTTGTGGATGATGCTGAGGCATATGAGCAGTACCAAAGAGAAGAAGAACCTGATAATACGACCCAGAAGGTAGTCCTTGATGTTCTATGTTATATAGTTGAAACTTGCACTACGAATCCTAATCTGCATAGAAGTTCATCTTTACAAGTAACCATGTAATTGAGGTAAATACGCTAAGTAACATCTTTATGGGTTTCTGCCTACGCTTACTTTCTGGCCCATAACTGAATTTTTCCAACAAAGCTGCCCTAAATGATTTTTATAAGTAACATCATTATAGCAAGGTCAGTGTGGTTTTGGTTAGAGAGTAGGAGTGTAGGACTGAAGTGCAAAAGGTGGTATCACGTGAAGGTTCGGTGGTGAAATAATTAAAAAAAAAAATTGGTAGTAGGGTTACCAAATTTTTACAAGTATTAGACTTGATATCTCATGCCCAGCAAATGCTTTCAAAGAAGATGTTATTTTTCAATTCTTTTAGGACCTCCCTTTATGTGCATCTATACATGCTACTAGAGGTGGGAAAATGGGCAAATTGGGTAACATGTACTTTTGTATACGGGCCGAGTCAGGATAGGATTTTGGAAAACTTATTGCCTCGATCTTAAGATTTATATACTTTCTTACTGTCAAAACTGAACAATTTTAGTACTAATGTAAGTTATTTGATAACATGTTTTGGAAGGCTTTACACATTAAGAAAACACCTTTGGGACTTTGGACTCAATCGACTTGTTCCCTTTCAACATCTTATTTTTATCTTTAATATTGCATGTTTGACATAATATACATAAAACATTGCACAAATCAACCCATTCACAAGTAAACGTATGAAATTACCAACTCCAGCAAGAGCACACCATAGAGCCCTGCTACAGAAAGACATGTCACCGCATGACTTGGTGGGCATTGTTTGTGAAGGTTGACCACAAGAGAGAATCCCTAACAAATTTTAAGATAGTACACGGAAGCAGTATACTCACTAGTATGGGAACCAAAAATATTGTTCTCTTGTAGAAAATATAATTGAAGGCGTCATGAATTAGAGGTGGCAAGTATGATTGCAAACGGGTAAGGTTGATCTGGCACACCTTCTTGTCAATAAACTCAATATTTTTGTCAAAAATTTATGGCACATCTGATTACAGAAATTAGTTTTATTTACAATAATATATATTTTTATTTGGATAAAATGATTCTGGAAGTGTAATTCATTAAAAACTTTTCTTTGGTCAACTTTCGATTCAACCCATTTGATACGTATTCTTTCTAGCTACATTTCTAAGTTTACTCATTAGAGATTAATCGTAACCCGAAGCGACCCATTCATAAGTGATGGGGTTGACTTTTCCACCTTTATTGTGAATGCTTAAATTTGCCATCTATCTGATTTCAGGCACAAGAAAGTTCATCGACTGGTGGACCAAGTACGTCAACAAGTGTGGCTGCTGTTTCTGAAGAAAGGATTTCTGATATTGAAGATGATGATGACGATGATGATCTAGACATGGATGAGCTGAATGAACTTGAAGCAAGCTTGTCCAAAACATCTCTCCAAATCAAAGAGCCTGTAAAATAAGCCTCATTCTAAGAAACTTGGTCACTTACGGGGAGACACTCATCATAATTTGAAGAACGCTCATCAACCCTTTTCGATAATATGGAGGTAATTCAGGTATACTGAAATCGCTTTTTGCTGTTCGATGATAGTTCAATATAATGGGGATTGTAGAATGCAAGTTTTGAATTTGGTTTGCATGTTATTGATGAACCATACTTGGTTTGGATATCCAGTTTTAGAGGTTTTGTTTTATCCACCAAAATTACATGGCGACTTTTGTACCCAACTGTATCTTAACTTTCTTCTCTTTTTGGGGATTAGTGTTCCGGATTTCTGATATTTCTCATACTTGAGTTTCTTGACGCGCTCACCGTTCCACCAGGGCATGCTAATGGTTTAGTTTAAGTCATTTTGGCACTGAATACCAAATTTCACCGTGGCTTGTTGAACCAGAAAAGTCTACAGAAATTTAGTCAAGTTGTCGTTTGGAAAGATAAATTTTGGGAAAAGGATAACGAACAATGGTCGTTTTCTTGGACTGAGAGTGAGAGTTGAGTTGAGACATCTTGACCATTAAATTGTCATCTCCTTATAAAATTAGCTTTCAGATAATGACCTTACTTCATACAGTAAACCCTTGAAAATTTGCTCAACTCATTTTCTTACTTAGTAGGTGTTTAACTCCTTGCCTACTAGAGATGACTGAGATGCTATCGATTACAATGTAATCTAAATAGACTCTTAGTTTGTATGGATATATGATTGTGATGATTCCAGGGGAATACAAATTCATATAGTACGTGTACGCCTATTGTGACATTACATACATGACCCTCATCGTTAATAAACATCTTGGAAAAAATAATGTACCAAGGGATGCACACAGAGTAAATCCGTGGTTAAACAATCGTCAAGGTCTTCACATAACTATACCACCATATGAATTTTGTAAAAGGGTTTATTGTTTCGTTTATGTATTAAATTTTACACTTTTTACTATTGTATGAGTCGAACTTTTGAATTTCTATTATATGTATTGAAATCGTAAATATTATCTATTGTATGTAAACTTTCTTTTTTGGGTAAGGTCCAAATAGGAAAGTTTCCTTTTTTGGCCTTATCTAAAAAGGAAATAATACATCCAATAGATTATATTTACAAGTTCACTACATATAAATAATAGAACAACTAAAAGTATGTTGCATACAATAGTAAAAAGTGTAAAATTTAATACATAACGAAACAATTAAACCTTTTTGTAAATATACTCTTCTTCAGATGTTATCGAAGTCGGTGACATGCCAACATTATTACTCTTAGAACTTTCGTTGGTCATCTTAGAAATGTCTACATGGCGACAATGATAACACTACTATCTAATACAGTATGTCTTTTTGACTGCGGCATAGCTTAGATCGATTCGATTAGTAACATGTATAAAAACATCATGTATTGTTAAATCAAAGTAAAATCTGTAAACTTCACATTCTGGTAACATTAACCCTAGTTTATAACTCTTTGATTCAATTTCAGTTTCATATATACACGTGTATGACATACCGTAAGGAAATATCATTTTTTATATTGTTTTTATTTCAACAAACTTCACATAACTTGAGGTTAATCTTGATGTTGTCCCCATCTAGTTGCTGATGCTGGATTGCTGACTCATCTCATGTCCTAATCCATTAATTTTATAATTTTAGCCAAAATGTTCCAATTCATATAAGGACAAACAAAATTGGTTTTTAGAAGTGTGGACACGTTGAGTGGACACATTTAATTCGCCATCGAGTCTCCAAAAATTAAGTCCCTACACCCGACTTCCCCGATAACAAGTAACCAACATATACACAAAATCAAGAAATTATGTAATCACACTTTCAACGGTGACCTCCTTAGTCCTTCGTCCGTTGTGTCATCTCAGCATCACATCAGAATTTTTTCAAAACTGACACTCAACTGACACACCCCTGGCAACACTGAGCTAGTCACTTTATTTTTAAACCCCACATTTATCAATTTACATATATATATATATATATATATATATATATATATATATATATATATATATATACACACTAAACAATAAAGATATATGCAAAGCTCAGTTCACACGTCGGTATAACGACGCAAATCAAGTGATGAAGGAAACTGATGCGGTGTACCTAATGGTGTCACTAAAGTGACGCACGTCGACATATAAACTAACGAAAACGTTGTCGGCAATGTTTTGAAAACCGTTTTTTAACTCGGACCGGAGAGGGCGGTTCCGGTTGAACCGGTCGGACCGCCGGCCCAAAACCGGTCAAAACCCAAAAAAAATTGAAAACCGGTCCGGTTCCCGGTTCAACCGGTGAAAACCGGAAACCGGACGGTTCGTTGACTGGTCAAACCTAGCCCAAAACCGGTTTTCAACCGGCCGGAAATCCCAAAATTCCCTGGTCAGACCGGTCCAAGTCAACCGGTTTTTAAAACATTGGTCGTCGGTCTTATATACTTAAAATTATTAACTAGGTCTTTTATGTACGTAATTTTATCATACCATATCAACAATCAAATAGAATTTCCTTTTTTAAGTGATTACAATGCTACAATAAGAAGAAAATAAAATAAATTAAAAATCCCATTTGCATGCCAGACATTTGCTAGGTAGATATTAGAACGGTATGTGATTTGTACATTCCTTTCATTTTTACATTATCAATGCACAAAATACATGTTCAAGAAAAGCACAAAATACAACAATTTTGATGTACATATTAAAAGGGTTATTCTCCAAGTACAGAAACTGACAACTGACAACCTGATTTTTTTTTCTTTCTTTTTTTCATTTTGTATCGACTGATATGATCATAATTAAACACAATACAAGACTACTTTACCCTTCTTATTACTAGCAAGTAACAACACATATAAACTTCTCTCTAGAATACATACGTCATAATCTGGCGCAAGCATAGTCAGTCATATATCTCATTCTTCTTCACACCATACATCAAAATAGAGACAGAACTAATTAAATAATGTGAATTTCCCATGATGAAGCTCTCATTTGCACCAAGATCCTATCACAATAATCACAAGATAATAATATGAGCACATTAGTAGTTATAATCATTTTTTCATTTTTTATGCAAAAAAATGATAGTAAAACTTATTAAAACCACGTACACCATTCATCTTTGCTTTTCATTTCATGTTATGCGTCACATCTCGATTCGCAAACACAATCATAATCAAATTTTCAATTACGTAAACGACGAATCAAATATGAAATATTAAGTACACATTTACCTCTATTTCTTGGTTGGAGGCTCAAAATTATTATCTTGTGAAGAAGAAGAAGAGACTTCATCACTCTTATTTACACTACCACATGTCATGTTGTGAATTTTCTCTCCCCATCCTTCAAATATTTTCTCTTTAATTTGACCCCTTCTTGGTGGAACCATGGTTTTTTCTTTCTTTCCGCTTCTCTTCCCTTTGCCTTCCATTTATTTCAAACTATGAGAACGAACAATTTAAAAGTTCGTGTTGCTAAAATGACTATCAAACGGGTCCATATATATAGACAGAGATTTGAGAGAGAGAGAGAGAGAGAGAGAGAGAGAGAGAGAGAGAGAGAGAGAGATTTTGTGAATCTTGACTAAGAGGAATCTGAGATAGCTAACATGTAAATAAGGGGGGAGAGGACCCCATATAAATGGTCCAAAAGTGACATATGATAGACTTTCAATTTTAATAGACCCCTTAGCCAAAAATGTTGAGGGGCCAAACTACATATGATCACTAAGCTCGATTTTTTTTTTTTAAATATCAAATTTCAACGGGTTATGTTATTTTTTTCTTTTTTAAGATGTACGTATCGGTCGATCGACACTTTTGCCACTTTGTTTGCTGTTTTGTGCATTTTTTAGTGCGAATTTTGCCTACATTCATGATGTTTTTGGTGTAGTGGTAACATAAACGTCACACAGGCCACAGCACACGTACTCATGATTAAACATATTATTGATCATACATGGTAGTAATGCAAAACTGTCATATTATAGATGATGTTTGATTACTTTGGATTTTATTTATTTAGAAAGTCAAGAATTCACATATACACTACTCCCACAAATATACACATTTATTTACAAACATATACCGAGCATAATTTGAAACTACAACCTTATGGTTAGAGGGTCAACTCAATGCCGCGAGGTGAGTTACCCTTTAGTGGATTTTTTATTGATTTTTTTTTTTAAATGAGTTAGGTTAACAGGTCATTGAATATTCAGAAACATATATCTGTTGCCACATGATAATGTATCCATAAACATTCCAAGTTTTGATTTTGAGAACATGTGGTTAGTGGGTTCGATCAAGTGTGAACACCGAACACACTTTTGGTCGTTACGTGGTCATAAAGTGTGGTGGGTTTGCATGAATTACATGTTAGAGTTTTTTAATTACTCTTATGGTCACATGGGTCCACACTTTTTAATAAGGGCGAGTACACATATTCGGATTCTATCTTGTGGGATTACCTCGATACTGTTAGATTAATAACACTTTAATACACAATTCTTCATTTACGTATTGAGATAATTAAATATGTACTAACAAATACTAAATAATTAATCATGAATTATGTTTACAACAACTAAATTCAGAAAGATATAGAGAAAAGTACAATAAAAGGTACTATACTTATCACCTATTCCTATTTAAGGTATACAATTTTAAATTTTTTAATTTAAGGTATCGAACTTTCAATTTGTAATCAAGTAAGGGACATGAATTTCACAAATGACAAGTTATCACCGAATTTCTTTTTTATAAATAACATATCTATTGAAAGTGGTAATGAGTTTTTGTTAATTTCTTTCTCTTAGAGTACAGATTGTCACCTAAATGATTAATTGTTAAATTGCGAGCCAAATTTATCAACTCAATTACGCATTTTAGAAAAGGAAGATTAGAAAGGGCGCGTTTAGAACGGAAAACTCCTTCATTTTTCTGAAAAAATTAATAAAAATAATTTTTTTTTTTTTTGTAAAAAGATTAAATAAATTAGAAAACGTGTTTTAGTTGAAGTTTTCATATAAGTTTTCTAAGAAAACGGAAAATATGATTTAAGGTTTTCTACCTTTCCTAATTTGGAGAATGAAACTACAGCTTTCTTTTTTTTTTTATCATAATTTTTAAGGAATAAAAAATTCAGAAAATTGAAAATAATTTTCCGATTTCTTCTTGTAAAAATGAAGATTGTGGCCTAAAGGTGGGACATATACCCTGAGATTCTGGAGGTAATGCTATCTGGTTCCGACACAGAATCAGTCAAGGATCCGAGAATGTTATGGCCAAGGTGTGAACGCCTTAAAATATTAAATTAAATTAAATTAAATTAAAATATTAAAGAAAGAAAACAAACAACTCTTTGGTATGTACTAACCAACATTCTGAACAAGGTCTTTCTAATCAAGACACTTGTTTGAATCGGTTGCTATTAATATATGCCATCCCACTCGTTCTTGTTCATACGTTCACATCTGTCATATATATTGTGAATATAAATTAAATTTTAATTCTTTCACAAAGGCGAAAATTGATCATGTTTTAAGACAATATGCGAAAAGATTATGTTATACTCTATCCGTCCCATCACAAGTGTCCACATTATTATTTTGGGTTGTTCCAAATAAGAGTCCACTTCCATGTTACAATAATCGAAATAGACTTTAATGGGTAGATATGTTATTTGATTGGTGATGAAAGTAGTTAGTAAAGAATCCTAAATTGTGTTCAAAGTCAAAGTGGACACTTTGAGTACTGGGAGTCTGGGACACGGGTAGAGTAAAAGAATTGTACTACTTTCGTCCCAAAATAATTGTCCAGTTCTAAAATTCTGAAGTCTTTCATTTTCAACTTTGACCTTAAATATTTTTGTTTGTGTTATATAATATTTGATGCAATATATATGAATGGATTGAGTTTTAAATGTATTTTCATTGATATAATTTTCATCAAGTACTATATAACACAAATATAAATATTTAAGGTCAAAGTTGAAAAAATTAACTTCAAAAAGTCAAAACTGGATAATTATTTTGAGACGGAAGGAGTAGAATTTAGGACCGATTATGAAAGAGTACGTGCACGAAATATATCATACATCATATCACTTTTTCATTCGTAATTGTAGAATAATTTATTTTTATCTGCGAACTAATTCATTCACAAATAGTCTTAAAATACTATAGGCATCTGTTAAAACAATCGAGTCTCGAAAAGTGTTATATCAGTTTCTCCAGCAAACTTATACATTTCACACTTTTACTTCACTCTTAATTTACACTTTTAATAATATTTATGATATTTTATAAGTTTTGTTCCATTAAAATTGAGTTAAGTATTAGAAAGACAAAGAATTTGACCTTTCTCCCACTTTTTAACATTATATGAATATTTTTTCATCCCGAGTTGATTGCATGGTTCGTGATGTGGTATACACACAATTGCACCATCAGTTCTTATACTTCATTTTTTGTACCATCCAAAAACACAAACGTTGTTGCATGCCTGATCACACGTCCAACTTAATTGTCGAAATTACCCTTAATGCCCTATTATTAAAAAATAGGAAATCAAGGTTATATTAGTTATTTTGATCGGAGGAGGGTCATAATACACAACTCCTCTTACGTCTTTAGACTGTCGGTGTAAAAAGTAAAGTATAGGAACTTACGGTATAATTGTGTCACGAATCATACACTTAACTCTTTCATTAAATGGTGAACTTATCTATATATATAAAAAACTTACAAATACAATTAATAATTAATAAATTCTTACCTCATTAAAAAGATAAAACTTTTAGTCGATTGTTCGTGCCCATGAACTAGAAAGCATTGGTGTAATATTGTTACTCGATCCACAATAAGGCCCATTCGAGCCCATAACAAAACATACTATGGGCTCAATAAAAAAAACAAAAAAACTAGCAAAAGTAGTTGAGCAACTTCAAATCTTGGTCTTTAATAATCATCACTTCACTCTAGGGGACTTAGGGGTGTTCATTCGGTTAATTCGGTTTAAACCGAACCAAATAGATAAAACCAATCGGTTTTCGATTTTGAAAAATTGAAACCGAACTGAACAAGTAAAAAACCAAACCGAACCGAACCGAATTACTATTTGGTTTTTACTATTCGGTGTATGCTTTCATATATAAATAATAAGAACATTAAAACAAAATCAAAATTTTTGAATATTAAACAAAACTAATTGGCACGTTTCGTAAGTTCTTGACAAAAGTCGAATAATTTGTAAAACAAAATTATAATATATTTGAGACTTTTGTGATAAATGATGAATAAAGTAAAACGGCTATAATAGTGGGTGATTAACTCAATTAATTTGTACACATATTGAAAATACTAGCAAAGTATATTACAATTCGGTTAATTTGGATTATTCGGTTTTTACAGTGGTAACCAAAACCAATCCAAAAACCAAAATAAATATTCGGTTTTGAACCGAACCGATTCAAAAAATCAAATTATCCGAACCAAATAGTCCAAACTAAATTGTCCAATTGAACAATTCGATTTGTCCAAATAGTGAACACCCCTACTATTTTCTCTATTTTCTCTCACCAAATGTCTCTGAGACAGTTGTTGAGCCTTATAACGTCACACTCTCAGTCTTTGATTGAATTTCTTTCCTAACGACCTAACGATTAGATTACTTTTAGATAATTACACTTTACACCCCAAATTATTTAATAATTTTTAAACTAATATATTGAATCAAATAAAATCCGACCGACTTTGAGCCTATTATTTATATTATTTAAAAAATATTTTTTTTATCACATAATTTCCTATTGAATATTAAATATTTAATACATATATTATATCAATACATGTTATAATACAATTTACAAAAAATATAACAATAATAATACAGTAATAGCCAACGTTTTTGGCGCGTTATATATCGCATTTGACACTCGAGCTGTTTCTATATCCTAATTCCAGAACGTATATACATGAATAAATCTATCATTCCCTTCTCTAAAAATCCAATCTTTATAAATGGAAGATTCATTTCTTCAATCAAATCACTTATCCAAATCCCAGTTTCTCATCATTTCCTTACATCGTTTACATCAACCGCAACTGTATCAACTTCTGTTCTTCCAGAAGAAGGATTTGATCTTTCTTCACATATAATTCAAGATAAAGATCTTTTAATTAAATCCCCAAATGGAGGGTTACGTGTACTGGCCCTAATTGATCAAGGTTTATTAGAACCAGATGCTAAATTGTACAGTCAATTGCTTAATAAATGTACCAAATTGGGTAAAATCAAAGAAGGTAAAATGGTGCATAATCATTTCAAGGGTTCTAGGTTTAAGCATTATGTGGTGATTCAGAATTCGGTATTGAATATGTATGCGAAATGTGATTGTTTAGATGATGCACGTGAGGTGTTTGATGAAATGCCTGTGAAAGATATGGTGACTTGGACTGCTTTGATTAGTGGGTATTCTCAGAATGATAGACCAGAGGATGCACTTGTTTTGTTTCCGGAAATGATTAGGATTGGATTGAAGCCGAATGAGTTCACGTTTTCGAGTCTTTTGAAGGCTGCTGGTTGTAGAAGTGATGAGAGGGAAGGAGAGCAGATTCATGGATATTGTTTGAAATACGGGTATGAGTTGAATGTTTATGTGGGTAGTGCACTTGTGGACTTGTATTGTAGGTATGGGAGAATGAATGATGCGCATTTTGTGTTTGACCGTTTAGTTGACAAGAATGAGGTTTCTTGGAATTCGTTAATTGCTGCACATGCTAGGATGAGCGAGGGGGATAAAGCCCTCCAACTTTTTCAAAAGATGCAAAGAAACGATTATAAACCGACCCATTTTACTTATTCAAGTATTTTTAGTGCGTGTGCAAGCACTGGATCCCTAGAACAAGGGAAATGGATACACGCCCATATGCTCAAATCCGGTCTTAAACTTATTGCATACATTGGCAACACCCTTCTTGATATGTATGCGAAATCAGGTAGCTTTGGTGATGCTATTCGAGTTTTTAACAGACTAGTGAAACCAGATGTGGTTTCATGGAACTCTATGCTTACTGCATATGCACAACATGGATTAGGAGTAAAAACACTAGAACATTTTGAGAAAATGATGAAATCCGGAATTGAACCCAATTCGGTGAGTTTCCTATGTGTACTCACTGCTTGTAGCCATGGTGGACTATTAGAAAGAGGACAGCATTACTTTGAAATGATGAAGAGATATAATATAGAACCAGAGGTTTCTCATTATGTGACTATGGTTGACTTACTTGGTCGAGCCGGCCAACTTGATCGAGCCAAAATTTTTATTAGAGAATTACCGATCCAACCCACTGCAGCCATATGGGGTGCGCTACTTGGTGCTTGCAGGATGCATAAAAATATGGATTTGGGTGCTTATGCTGCTGAACGTGTGTTTGAACTTGATCCTTATGACTCAGGACCCCACATTTTGCTATATAATATATACGCATCTGCTGGTAAATGGACAGAAGCTTCAAAAGTCAGAAAGTTTATGAACGAAATAGGAGTTAAGAAAGAACCTGCTTGCAGTTGGGTGGAAATCGAGAACTCTGTGCATATGTTTGTAGCTAATGATGAATCTCACCCCTTAAAAGATGACATACATAAAATGTGGGGGGAAATTAGTGAAAAAATTATGGAAATTGGGTATGTACCAGACACAAGTCATGTTCTTTTGTATGTTGATGAGCAAGAGCGAGAAGCGAAGTTACAATATCACAGTGAAAAACTTGCTTTGGCGTTTGCACTTTTGAAGACGCCACCAGGGTCCACCATTAGGATCAAGAAGAACATTAGAGTGTGTGGTGATTGTCATTCGGCTTTCAAGTTTGTTTCACTGGTGGTCAAGAGAGAGATTATTTTGAGAGACACGAACCGTTTTCATCATTTTAATCATGGGTCGTGTTCTTGCGGTGATTATTGGTAGAACAAATATTGACACTTAATGTAAACAAGTTCTAGATTTAATGTAAATCTATAGCTCTAATTAATTTGAAAGTTACCATAGTCATGCTACAATACTAAATGTCTGTGATTTTTTCATATATTATTCTAATGAAAAATGATACCTGAATTTAAAATGTATCTGGGTATGTCCTGATTATTTTGATGAACCTGTATTACAAGTAAGTGAAGTAAATTAATATGTATTCGTAAATGACGATGCTACAATTGCAAATAAATGTATACAAAATATACATATGAAATGATTTGTCATCGTCACATTGATTTACTTCTTGCCACTAGTTGCGTTTGGTTCGCGGAATATTTTGATGGAATTGGAATTCATCAAAGTAATTGGAATTTCATGGAATGTGAATTCCTTCGAATGAGGGAATTTGATGACTAACAACTCATCATTTGTGAACCAAACATGATGCTGAAATGGATTTTGAGTAGTGACACGTCATTCTATATCCAAAAAAAAATAAAACTATTATGTCCGTGTCATTTCTCTTCATAAATGCATGACTAATGAAATTATCAAATTATCGGTACACAGGTAAGTAAATCCGTATGTCAATGACTAAATGGTTAAACATGTTTTATCCTCCTAGTTTGTTAGTATTTCTTCTAACTTTATTCCGTATATAACAATTATTTGTAACACTTAAGATGAATATTCAATAAATATTTCTCTCCTCATGTTCATCTTTTATTCTTGTTCTTTTATTTCACAACAATGTATACATTGAGTTAACTTTATTTTATGGTCAATTATGTTTTAAATCTAAGATCATGATGCTTAAAACAAGCATGACTTGGGATATACATGTTACATACTCATGCATGATAGTGGTAATTGAATTTGTGATTTCAAATAATCTATTTCACTTGGAGAATTCTTAAAAGCACACCATATTTTGTCAAATTGGTAGCATCTGTAACCATTTAACTAAAGGACTTTCGATCTAACGGCATGTGAACTCGTCAACTAGTAGGTTGGTTCAAGTCTCATGGGCGACAATCGTATATACTACAGATTGTATATACTGTATGCAGTCAATTCTAACTTTTCGGTTCTAGAAAAATAAAAATTAAATAGATTATACAACCATTTTACATCATCACATGGCATTAATTTTGTTAACACCATTGTAATTTCGTAAACCTTGTGCCCTTGTGGTATGGAGTATGGAGTATGGACTGTAACTCATCTTGATTGGGCCTTTATTGGATTGGGCTGGACTGAAAATGGACAAAATTGGAGACAGTATTTATTTATGTTACAAGTCGTGATCATCGATTAAATTAAGAGAAAGGGACATTAATTATTAGTTTAATCAGGATCAAAAGGTGTAGGGGAGGCCACGTCGCCAACAAATATAGACCATAAGAACCTCGTACTCACTAATAATTATTTATTATTTATCTCTGGGCCCTTCTCGTTTTATTCATTTTCATCAGGGCCACTAAACTATTTTACTTTTTTTAATGTCGGGAAGGAAAAAAAAAACAATAAAACATCGATAGTAGTTGCACGATATCTGTAGTGTATCGAACTATCGATAATTGAATCACACACATTATTGTTTTTTATTATGACAATATATATATTTTGACTAATTAGTTATGTTTTTTATTATACGGATGAAGTTGTAACTTTTTAGTTTTGATAATTATAAATAAAAACAGAATATAAATTATATTCGTTTTAGATGATAAGATGTAGAATAATAATTCTCGTTTTGAAACATCAACCACGTTTATCATATGGGTGGTGATGTTACCACCAAACTTTTTGATATATCCACCATATTTATGTATTGAAAGTTTGTACTGTACAAACTGGTAATGCACTGTAATGGTGGATTTATCAAAAACTTTGTTGGATTTATCATCACCCTTATCATATAGTCAATTTGTATACTTTCTAAATATGTCACAACCAACATTTTATATAGGGTTAAAAATGGATTAATCCTCAAACTTTTAACTTTTTTGTCGTTTTAATCACCCA
This sequence comes from Helichrysum umbraculigerum, assembly GCA_949592205.1. Taxonomy (NCBI): domain Eukaryota; kingdom Viridiplantae; phylum Streptophyta; class Magnoliopsida; order Asterales; family Asteraceae; genus Helichrysum; species Helichrysum umbraculigerum. The sequence goes on from CATIUR010000003.1 coordinate 77,504,406, forward strand.
ACTTTTTTTTAACATTTTAACACTTTAACCTTACGTGACCTATTAAAATAACCATTACGACATGTTATCACATGTTAACACCTTTAAAAATAAACAAGAAAACCAAAATTGATTGTAATACTTATGCGAACCACATTTAATAGATATAATAATGGTCTCACATATTAATAACTATTTTTTAAAGACATTTTACATGAAATAGCAACATACTTTCATTATAAATAGCGTTTACATATTATATATGAAAACATTATAAAAATATATCATTTTCAATATAAAACATTATAAAAATAATTTTGATGACATGTTGCAATTAATTTATAAGCATTTATATCATATATACGTACATATCCAAAATGATATAATATAATATATACAACGTATTATTATGCTTATAATGATTTTTTTTTCTTTTTTAATTATAATGTACAGACAATGAAACTATTGTGTAAAAATACTACGTTTTGTTAAAAATAGTCAAAGAATTAGCATGTACATAATTAAAGGATTTAAATTTTGGTCAACTCATATATTAAAGTGTTAAAACATTAAGAAAAACAGTTGAAGGGTTAAAACAAAAAAAATAAAATTTTTAATAAAAAACCATTAATTAAATGAAGTATGTATTTTCACGTTACCTATTCAACCGGTTACCGATTATTAAAAGGGTAATTTTAAACGGTTAAACAAACTAAATGGACTAAATGTTAGTCAAACACTAAGTTAAGGTGTTAAAACGTTATAAAAAAAGTTGAGTGGTTAAAATGAAAAAAAAAATAAAGTTGAAAGTTTGAAGATTAAACCATTATTAACCCTTTTATATACGTCTATATTACACAACATTATATTTTAGATACCTCTTGTTTGTTTTATAATTTAAGATACGGAGTAGCTTTTAAGCAACATTATACTAGTAAGATGTCAAGAACTCGTGAAGTTCAGAAATGATTCAAGTTCAAACTTCGTTGGGTAAAAAAGTTGATAATTGGTCATAAAAATACTGATTAGATCCCGTACATCTAAACCCTAAAAGCTCGAATTTTCCCAAGTTGGTGACCTGAATAAAGATCTCTCTTGTTTAATTACTTATTAACAAATGTTAAATATGACCCTCTAAAAAAATTATATTATACCAAAATGGGACAATTATACATTTACAAGTATTGAGGTGCTCATTCAATCATGAGTTTGGGGATTCAAGTCTTTAAAATGGGACAATTATACATATTTGTGGATTTAGTGTATATACTCGTGATAGTAGTGTGTCCGAGTACATGCCCTTTTAAAAAATTATATTATATTACTAGCCATTTTTACACTTTTGTTATGCTCCTTTAATAACTATGACATAAACATAACCCAAATAATGTTCATTATTATGAATTATTAAAACTAGCAGATATAATACCAAATTCAATTAAAAACATTTACAAGTATTTTATAACTCATGGAATAATAATAGAATATAATCAGGTCGCAACACAACGTGATCTAATATGCCACTTTACTACAAAACAAAAAAATGTGCATTCATATGTAATCTAAATATTTTCTCTGTCATGCTCAAACATATTGTACGGATAAGATTAACATAATATTTTGCCTAAAACTTTAGTGATCGATTCGATGAACAATTAAAAATATCGACCTAACGTTTATCAAACAAAAGGTAAAATAATGCTTGTTATAGAGAATCAGAATGTTGTTTTAAGATAAATACTCTATCATCTTTCCTACAATTCCTTCTTTAACTTTTAAATACATTGTCCTATTATATAAATACGATGTACCGACGATGATGGTGGCGCCTCTCGTTAGGTTTGAATGTAGACACCAATCGTCGATTAACTAACAAAGACATTAGATACGTCTTGTGGTACTTTACGATATGTCGTGTTATCGTTTTCAAGAAAAGGAATAGAAATCGTTTCGAATTGTTATTCACATTTTTGTTCATCCCTTTAGAATGGAATATAAATGCAACATTATTAGATCGTAAAATGAATGCGATGCACTCTTTGTTGATTGTCATAAATGACTTTGTCTTGTTGTGATCGATCACCACCACAATAATTATAAGTTAATAATCAACACACGAAACAAAAACGGCAATATATGCACTAGTTGTTACATGGAGTATTTCTCAAAGAAGAGTAAAAATCACGGGATGTGCATGTCGCTTAAATTCCACACTGTTTTAGTGATATCAAAAGTTGGAGACGCTCTAAACTCTCGGCACTCTTGAATATCATATCCTCACATCATTCTTAACGGTTCAGAACTGCCCTCGGTGTTATTAAATAACATGAGACAGAAGAAAACTCTTATATTTCCTTTCTTTTTCTCAACATCCTCCCTACCAAAATATTGTTACTTTTATTTAGATAGGAAACAAGCAAAAACTTTCTAATTTGTTTGGAAATAATCTCTCTCTGGGAGGTGATATTTCTACCATCTAATTTGATAGATCCATAAAAAATATGCATTAACTGTTTGTACAGTACAACCAATTAATACACATTTAAATGGTGGAAATATCAACACCATATCTCTAATCATAAAACTTTCTCATCAAGTTAATTTGTTATTTAATATAACCGGATCTCTTACTCATTAAGTCATTAGTTTAAGAATTGTAGTTATTTTATACTTCAAAGATTTTTTTTTCTTTTTTTTTTTTCCTTTTTTTTATGGGTGCTTATATCAAGTCATTACTACTTTACTAGTTACCATTGACGCAAAAGATTTGATTTTTATTAAAAAAAAAAAAATAGTAATATCACACTTTTTATCAATATCTTAGAATTAGAAGTACTTTAATTTCGGTTTGAGCAATTTATTTAAGGAATGTAATTCGATCGTATTCGTATTATTCGGGGGTTCAATTAATCGAATAAACTAACTTATTTAACCCGAATCTAATTTGCATTAGTTGTATAATTTGGATTCATTTATTTTTGACAAACCTAATTCATTCATCTTGCAAGTTTCATTAAGAACACTAATCTCAGAACACTATCATACTTACATCTTACTTTATTAAAAAGGATTTAATAAAGTGTTTGGAATTAAAAATGAACACAAGTGTCGTATGTTACAATAAACAAATGTATACAAGATAAGGCCCACCAATAATTGTGATTGGTTGATAGCTTTTTCACATGTGTCTCCATGGGTGGAGGGATAAGCCTTGAATGGCCTATATTTGTTAAGTTTAATGATTATGATGTTTGGTGGAGATGACATTGATGGATTTGGTGTTGTTTTTCTCTTTTAATTTCACCCCACCATAATTGAGTTTTTTCAATGCTTTCCAACATTTATGATCCTTTAGCCCCTCCACTTGAATGATAGTTGGCCCTTGGGTGGTTCAAAGATGTGGAAAGGAGAGAGTCTCCATTTTTAGATAGGCGATAATTCGTACACCTTCAAATTATCCATACACCATTAACAGTGTTGTATTGTATAATACCATAAAACATATTTAGTGGTGTACGAATAATTTTTGATGGTGTACGGATCACTCCCCTTTTATATGTGTTCGGGTGATAAGCTGATTGGCGTTTTTATAAGTTTAAGCTTATATGCTTCAAAAGCTCAAGCTAGAATTCATGTTAGGTACATAAAAACTTATTAGAATCTTATTGAAAATATAAGCTCTAGAATAATTAGCTAGTTGAACAAGTTTTAAAAAAATTCTAGAGCTTATGTAAATTGAATTTACATAAATACCCTCTATTCAATGTTTTTGTTTTTCTTTAATGTCATTTTACATTATTAAACTCCAGTTATAGCTACTTAATTTGTCAAACACTTATATAAAATATACAAGCTCCAGTTTTTAGCTCTAAACATAAGATCTAGCTACCAGCTCAGCTACAACTACAAATATCCAGCTCAAAGTACTAGTTAGTTATATCAAACATACCCTATATGTTATTTCAACACAAATCCTATTTTACAAAGAAAGAAAAGGGTTTAAACAAATTTCATTTCAAGATATAGCGTGTGTTGTTTAGAGTGAAAAAGATATCGGTGGTGATTCGTACACCACCTTTTTTTAGCCAAATACCACTAAGGTGCTTTATAGTTTTGTACAATACAACATTTTGAAGCATATTTGGTGGTGTACGGTCAAAAGGGGATGGTGTTCGAATCATTACCCAAAAGATATCCCATTAGTGATTCATTATACACGTAATATTGTGTAACGGGAAGAAAAAAAGAAGGTATGGTCGAATCTTGGGAACGAAGGGAAAAAATGGAGGTACGGTCGAATCTTGAGAACGGCGTGGGAGGATGCAGGGAAGTGAGGAAGGTGGTGGCACATGGGAAAAGGAAAAATAAGAGGGACAATGAACAAATAACGCTTAACGCTGATGCATAAAACTATAAATGTGAGGAAGGTGGTGTAACACCCGCCAAATTAGGACTAGTAATTAGTGCCTAATCAGATGTTAATACATGTAATTAGTTCTGTGTTAGGCTAATTAATGTACCGAATTATATATTGTTGAATATATACGAAAATGCGATTTGGTTAAATCGTACGCAATTTAAATCGAATGTATTTCGATTCAATTTAATACGGACGTTGGTGACCAATTTTATTAAGTAACTCTGTGATGTTAAAAATATTATCTTACTAATGTTCGAATTACAATTCATATCGTACAAACAAAACTTACACAATTTAAAATATTAAAACGCGCAAACTAAATAAACAAACTTACATTTTTAACTCAAAGATAAATTGATTTGTAAAATATTTAAATAAAATATCGCGTAATAAATTCGTATCTTAAAACTTAACATTTAATATGTAAAATAATTATTTTAACGTTTAAACCACGGAATAAACGAACATCGCACGAACCGCGTTTACGGAGACCGAAAAGTTGGAGGATAAACCTCCAACTCCCACTCTCTTTTCTCACTTTCCCATTTCTCTCTCTCTCTTTCCCCTCATTTTCTCTCAACTCACCAACACCACCACCATTATCATCACCATCGAAAATCACTAAATAACACCCCGAAACTCACTCGAATCACCTCGGCGCTTTGGAAAACAACGACCACCGCATCACGATCTATCATCCTATCTTTTCGGATTTTTCATCCGACACTTTGTAAGTTTCCGACAAATCCCGACACCTCTCGTTTTTAAGTGTTTTTACTTGTTTGCGGTTTGTTTAAGCTTATAATGTCCATATTTGTGTTGGGTAAAAATATTGGACCGAACGGTGGCCGGGAAACTCGTTTTCGACACAAAATCCGGCCAACAGCCCGTAACGTCGCATCTGGCCTGGAGCCTTTACGACGTCGCGAATAACGTCGCACAGAAATCAGTAACGTCGCCTTAGCGACGTCGCACATAACGTCGCATTGAATTGCGAAGTCGCACATAGCGACGTCGCCTACTACGTCGCTAGAATCAACTACGTCGCGTATAGCGACATCATCCTTAACGTCGCATTAAATTGCGAAACGTCGCCTTTAGCGACGTCATGCTCAACGTCGCAATCCTTACCTGCGACGTCGCACCCAACGTCGCACAAACCAGAAAACACAGATTTTCACTAAGTGTCGAGACCCTAAATTTTATCACTTGATTTCACCCAATTTCAAGTCCAGATGCGTTTTTCGTCAAAGCAATATAGTAGAAATAAAAATTTTCCAAGCTGACCTGGCAGCTCGACCCCAGCCAGGGGCTCTGCCCCTTGGACCCCGCCAGGGGCTGCCGCCCCTTGGACCCCGCTACCAGGGGCGCTGCCCCCGGACCCCCGTACTTAGATTCCGTAACGGCTTCTAAAACACAATCAAAACACATTTTTCAAGTAAAACGCCACGAAATCAAAATAATAATAGTTGAGATTATTATTACAAATCCGTCACCAACGGGCCGTACACTTTTCAAACACTTAAACGTATCAACCAAATAGTGGAGATTTGGACATTATAGTTGAATGAACAACTACAAGGGTGATCTTTTGAGATACCCAATCATGATTATAACCATCGCGTGTCGTGGACACCCTCAGGTTACAAGTCTTTGGACTTCATACTCGGCTAATCAACTTACGTTTGTTTAAACGCTTTCAGACTCAGGTGAGTCTCATAGCCCCTCTTTTACTGTTTTACTCAGGGGTGTGATATATTGCTCAACTTTTAACATGTGAACGCAAGTACAAACATTTCATATACTACATGAGTTTTTCGAAACTAATCATTTAAAGTCCTCCGTCAGCATAGTTGTTAATACGTTGTAGCGTGAATATTAGTATATGGTACCATATAGGATTGACCCTCCTCGTCCGGGTTAGCAAGCACTAACCGGGTAAACGGACGTACTAATATTTGGGAAGACGAATGTTGATTAGGCATTCGTGGAGGCACCTCGCCCGGAATTCTCTATAGGGGACCCGGCCCTCGAGTTAAGCTCAACTATGTGCTCATGGCTGTATACACGATGACTATCATTTAATTGCTGAATGCAATTCATTATTTAAATCTTGCGGTTCATACTATATTAACTAATTTCAAACCTGTGAGCTCACCAGCTTTTAGCTGACCTTTTAGCATGTATCGCAGGTACCAAGCAGTAGGATGTTTCTGCTTCAGGACTTTTAGCTCGAGTCAGCATACAGACGATTGAGATTTTCTTGCATTAGTATATTTTGTACAAGTACTTATGTACTGAAATCTCCTTTTATTTAAACTCGAGCTATGTAAAGCTTTAAATGTTGTAAACATTTCAATTATCAATATATTTTGTTAAAACGACGCATATAGAGTCGTTTACTATATATCTTTGTGCTTTGTTATTGATTAGTAACACCCAAATCAAGCTTCCGCAAATCATCAAATTTGGGGGTGTTATAGGTGGTGGCGTAGGGGAAAAGGAAAAATCAGAGGGACACTGAACAAATAACGCTAATGCAATGTATATGGGAGTTTACTACTCGGATATAGCTAAATTATTCAAATGGTCTATTCGGATTGGACCGTTAGATCGGACAGTTTAGTTTTTAGAATCAGATCGGACAAAAACTAAATTAGTATTACTGTTTTTGGATTGGTTTTTGCTACTATTATCATAACCGTGTTGGCTAAATAAACCAAATAGTAATAACAGTATGTAATACTATTGTTTATCCATCAAAATAGATATTAATTATTTGTCTGACTATTTTAATAGATAAAACCTTATTTTATTATAGGTATTGTTAACATATATCACTTTCTATAACTTAAAATCCTAAGTTTAAATATAAAAAACTAACTCCACATTTTTATAAACCCTTAACGCAACATAACAATACGTAGCCGTTCATATCGCTCATGACATAGTCCTTTCACAAGTCAAAATGATATCCTCGTAGTCAACCAAAACTTAAATGGTTAAAATCGATCCATCCAAATAGTAATATAATGCGGTTCGGTTCCAATATATATTTGAATAAATCGGATTCACATTTTGATAAACAAAATTCGATCCATTCAAACGAACACCCTTGACGTTGGACTAGGAATATACGTAACATAATTAAATCCCTTAACAATATCCCAAAAATTAATTAATACGTAACACAATAAAATTTAACGTAAGATTTTAATCATTAGTTCAAACGTAAATTAAACACATCCGCATTCGGTACAACGTTAAAAGTGGAGATAATCACGTGAGTGGCGATGTTTGCTTAAAAAGGAAAGGTGCTACCGTACTTTTAACGGCTAACTGCACCTTATCCGCTACATATTTGGGGGAGTTTTTGACCCACGTGGCACACTACTATTGGATAAAAAGTCTAAACACCTAATTCTTAAAATCTATATAACTGTTTAGAGACTTTTTTTATAAAATTGATTTCCATAAACTAACAACGTACCCCGTTTAAAGTGATTGCAAAATAAATTTTAGTTATCTATGTAAACCCTTATTTTATATTCTGGATATCACGTATTAAGTTGTCTCCTACTAGTAATTAATAAATACTTTATTATTATAGGTATAGGTATAATCATAATCATTTACATCTTTACCTCTTTTATACCCCGTCTTCCACGGATTTCGGTAGTGATGTTTTTTGTTGTTGTTATTGCATTAAAAATGATTTTTTTTTTTTTAGCCTTATCTCTCCATACCCCCTAAAATTACTCACTATACATCTTTTGATTTAGAAAATTAAAAAAAAAAGATACAGAAAAGTACAAAAATGTAAGAAAAAGTGATGAAATAAAGTACAGAAAAAGTACAGAAAAGTTAATTTAAAAAAAGGAAGTGGTATGAAGAGTAGAAACCTTTTTTATGGAATTATATTATTGAAATTATAAATTTTGATAAGCAAATTACTAACTTCTGTATTATTAGAGTTTTGCTAACGTGTGCACCCCGTGACACACATTAAGGTGTATTTAATGAAGTTGGAATTTTCTTAATATTTAAGGAAGTTACGGGTTCATTAAATAGCAAAACCTGTATTATTAATAGGGCTGTTCATAGTTAGGATAAAACCGGATTATCCAATTGGATAACTCGGATCGGACCATATGGTTTGGATAATTGGATTTTTGGATCGGCTTGGATCAAGACCAAACTTATTAATTTGGATCACAGATTGGTTTTGGTTAGGAAATTACAAACCGGATTATCCAAAAAAACCAAATAACAAATAAATATTTATTTTTCAAACATTATATGTATACATGCACATACAAAATAGTTTACAAACTTATTAATATTCTATAAATATCCAAATATAATAGGTAGTTTATAGTTTACAAAATTGTTTACTTATATATGTAGGTAATATATAGTTTCGTTTTACATTTTACTATTATATTATACACACATGTATATGTATTGGGAGGTTCAAATGATAACCATCCATTCCGTATAAGTTTATTATAATATGTAATATATTTTTAGTAGATATTGTAAATATTTATGTACGTGTTTGGATATCCAAAAACCAAACCGATCCATCCAAATAGTAATTCGGATGGATTGGTTTGGTTTTTTAATTTGTTTGGACGGATTGAATTCATATTTTCGAAACCATAATCCATTTGGATTCATGTATACGGATCGGTTTTAAACCGATCCATCCATTTGAACACCCCTAATTATTAATGTTGATTTGCAAAAAAAAAAAAAAAAAAAAACCTCCGTATTAATGTTGATTTAAATGTAAACTGAAGTAAACGTTGGTGATCAAAACAAAACAAATAATGAATGTGCTACCAAACAAAAGGTTTCGATGGAAACCATTTATCAAGTGGTACTAATATTTTAAATATAAATGAATGATGCAGTGGACTCATTCAAATTTAATTATTTGTTGCATTCTTGGCCTTCGCATTTTCTACCACAAATATACCCTTTTATTTGGGAATTGACATCATGCATGATGTGTCCCTACGGTCAAAAACTCAAATGAGAACCACAAAAAGGTATAAAACTACGAAAACTTTTAAATTATAAAAATTTTAATATGTTTAATGATTCAATTACATGTGAAAATTGATTTAGATTAAGGTTAAAAGCAAAATAGTTTGAAAAAATATCAAAATAACATTTAAAATCCAATTTATATCTTTCGTTCACATGTGCACATTTGATATGTGCACATGTGAACACTTCATATATTTTATAGTTTAACACGTCTTTTGTGATTTTTAACTTTAGTTTGTCAATAATATGAACATTAAATAACATTTATGAGTAATTTGTTGCGTTTACATGTATAAAAACAATGTAATTTAAAAGTTCTCGTAGTTCTGTACCTTTTGTGGTTCTCGTTTGAACCTAACCCGAGTGAGGTTCAAATGAGAATGAAATTTTTTGTGAGAATGAAGGAACCAATCAGAACGCGCCACGTGTCATAAACCCATTTCCCCCCACGTTTTTAATAATCAAATATCTCACAAACGGTAAGTCGAAAAATTATGAAAATTGCACCATAAAATTCAGCATTTTTTTCTCTTCGATTTGTCATCTCACAAGGTATACTTCGATGACTTTTTATTTTTATTTTACAAATTGTACAAAATTAGTAACACATATGTTAATAGCTGATATCACATGTGTTACTAGCCGGTAACACATGTGTTACTCGCCGCTAACACATGTGATACTCGCCGGTAACACATGTGATACTCGCCGATAACACATGTGTTAGTTGTTTTCAAAACCCACCAAAAAACGAAAAAAAAAGTTCGTCGAAAGTATAACTTGTCACATCTATAATCGAAGAGAATAAAACACTGATTTTTATGGTGCAGTTTTTGTGATTTTTCGACTTACCGTTTGGGAGATATTTAATTTTTAAAAACGTGGGGAAAAGGGGTTTAGTGACACATGACGCATTCCTATTGGTTCCCTCATTTTCACAAAAAAAATTTATATTTGTATATTTCATATACTACACTTATATAGACTCATAGTATGTTCGCATGTGTTTATTAGATCATGTGTAATCAAGAAAATACAAAAACGGTAAACATTTCATAGCAAATACGTAGTAGTTTTATTGTTTTGCGACGCATTTGCTATATCTTTAGGGATTAGGTGTTGCAGTTATGAGAATCAGTTGCGACTTATTTGCAACAATCGTTTATTTCCTTTTAACTTTTGATGTTTTACTCACATTTGGTGACCAATTTGTTACAGAAAACTTAATATTCGTATGTAAATTGTCGCAAAGTAACACTAATCCATCGCAATGTTAGTCAAATGTTTGAATTGTTATTGAAATATATATATATATAGGGTAGAGATCCCCTGAGAGCTAATTAGGTGTGAGAACCATGAGAACCACTTAAAAACAAATTAGCGAGCAATTAATAAAAAATCCGGGCAGGGCAAATATTCTAGACGCTCCATTTTTTTAAAGCCCATAATGAATGCTCAGTATATGTTACTGAACATGCATCTTAATACTGATAAATTATAGCCAATAATGAATGCTCAGTATATGTCACTGAACATGTATCTTAATACTCAGTATATGTCACTGAACATGTAAAAAAAATAATTTATTGAACTTGCATCTGAACTTGCATCTTCACAATTATACTATATATATGTCAGTATTTGTAAAAGCTAATAGTCATGCATCTTAATAGTCAGTATATGTTAATATCTAAAGAGGTATACTGAATGCATCTGAACTTGCATCCCCACATGCATCTTAACATGAATTTATAATCACTAAATGTGACACCCGATAAATTAGGACTAGTTATTAGGTTCTAATCATGTTGTAATACGTGTAATTAGTTCTATATTAGGCTAATTGTATGTATCATTATATATATATATATATATATATATATATATATATATATATATATATATATATACACACACGTACGCGATTAAGTTTAATCGTGCATTATTATATCGGCCTAATTCCGATACATTTTCATACGGACGTTGGTGAACACATTTTATTAAATAATATGAAATTGTTTATTAACGCTATTGTTTTCAAATATTATTTTGATAATATTCCATAAGTAGTTCGTATCGTGTAAAATGCTCAGAAACGATCAAAAACGCGTGAGACGCACCTGACAATCAAAACAAACCTAAGTTATATTTTTATAACTCATCAAAAAGTATTTTGATAAAATACTTCAGTATAATTATCGTAATTTATAGCGATAACAAAAACGTTTAGTTTAAACGTCAAGATTATTTAAATCATACAACGACCTCGTAAATCATTACCGGCACCGTACCAAACATTTTAATGAATGTTTCTAAGTAATAATAAGTATTACTTCAAGTTAAAAATATCGAACTTTAATCGTTATTTAAAATACGTACGTATAACGCTAAACGTCTAATTATACGTTCAAACGACCGGGAAAACGAACACCTCACGGAGCGCAAACTCGGGGAACAAAATTTGAGACAACCACCATCTTATGGGGCCCTCCCCAAACCGGTTTTCAAACCATCAAAAACAAGATCCACAAAATGTGAATCTTGTTGTTGAAAAATGCAAGACCAAATCCTACACCCTCCATTCCTCTTTCATTTCATTTCAATTCTCAAAAATCTCTTTCATTTCTCTTTCTCTTCTCTCAATCGACATCCAAGAACCAGCCATCATCACCACCTTAATCCACCATCAAACCTCCTTAAGTCACAAAACCGATTGGAGCAAAGACGATCACCACGACGAGAGCAACGTTCCTATCTTTTCGGATTCTTCAAACACTCATTGTAAGAATTCCGACACTTTCGTAAAATACTTTTATTATGTTTATATAGATGTTATATTGTTCATACAACTTGTTAATGTCCAAAAATCATAATGAAAAACGTTTTTCGAACACCTAAGTATGAAGGCAGATTCTGTCCCAGAAAATACGTCACACAAAAACGTCCATATCTTGAGTTCTAGGAAGAATTAGACAACAAAACACATACCAAAATTTCCGTACGGAAGAGCTCTACAAAAAGTTCTCCTTTGACCATTTCCAAAAATCTACGTATTTTTGTGTAGAGCTCAATCTTTGGGCTGTAGCTGTTCTTGGACCTAATCCGACCACTGTTCATTTCCGTTTTTGTTAAAAATAGTAAATGAACATATAAAAATACCATTAAGTGCATAAATGAACTAGACATATATGAGGACATGTGTGATTTTTGGTTAGGCTTGAATCGGACTAGAAACGGGTGAAATCGCGAGTCGAAACCGAGTAAAAATCTGGAACTATTAAACTTAGGGACTGTTTTAGTCATTTTACAAAACCGACACTTCGGGTCAACTACAAAATGTAACGACAATTTTCTAAAGTTTATTTAACATATTTTAGACTTCCCTAAAAGTTTCGGGTCAAACCGAACACGTTTGACCTAGTCAACAAAAACGAACACTTAAACAAAAACGGGAAATCTCAGACCTGCGACAATATCATTGTCGCATGAACAGTGTTCCGAGAATCCATTGTCGCATCACTATTGTTGGAATCATGATTGTCACATGAACAGTAACCGAAACCCTATTGTCGCACCACTATTGTCGCATCACTATTGTCGTATAAAACTCGATTGTCGTAGCATCATATTCGCAAAAACTAACACTTTCATGCTTGAAACCGCCCGATAATCGCTATTGTCTCATGAATAGTAACTTGCTATTGTTTCATGAATAGTGATTCCCGATAATCACTATTGTCTAATAAATAGTAACGTGCTATTGTCTCATGAATAGTAATTCCCGACAATCCTTATTGTCTCATGAATAGTGTTCAACACTAACTTCGCGTAAACGACTTTTCAAACAAGACAATATCACAATATATTTGATTCAACGTCAATACAATATTTGGAATAACTCGGAAACATATTGTGACACCCGTCAAATTAGGACTATTAATTAGGGCCTAATCAAGTGTAATACATGTAATTAGTACTGTTTTAGGCTAATTAATGTATCGAAATATATATTGTTGAATATATACGAGTATGCGATTTGATTAAATCGTACGCAATTTAAATCGAATGCAATTCGGTTCAATAAATACGGACGTTGGTGCACGAACTTGTTAAATAATATATTATTATTTAATAACACTATTATATCCAAAATATTATTTTGATAATATTTCATATTCGTTTCGAATAATACAATTAACAATTTACGCGATTAAAAATATCAAACGAGCAAACAATCCAAAATAAAGACAAGTTATATTTTATAACTCAAATATAAAGTATTTAATAAAATACTTCAACAAAAATATTGGGTAAAAATTCGTATTTTAAAACATATATTTATGTGCATAAAATAAGTATTTAACGTCTAAACGATCGGGAAAACGAACGCCGCACGGAGCGCGACTACACAGAGCAAAAATTGGTGAAGCCCACACATGGTGGACCCCACCAAAAACCGGCCCAAAAAGGGTGATGGGATCAAATCCCCACCCCATTTCACACTTCACTCTCTCTCTCTATCTTATTTCTTCTTCCTTTTTTCTCTCAAACATCCATCACCAATATCATCAAAAATCATCAAATAACACCCTCAAACGACCTTAAATCGCTGAAGCTTTTGGAGAAAAGGAACCACCTCGACACGATCTACAACTCTATCTTTTCGGAATTTCATTTCGACACCGCGTAAGTTTCCGACAAAAACCCGAAACTCTTCGATTTCGTTTATTTTAACTTGGAAGTGGTTTGTTTATGTTCAAAATGTCCATATAAGGGTTGGGTAGAAGAATCGGACCAAATGGTCGCCGGAAAACTCGTTTTTGGCTCAAAAATCCGTCAACAGCTCGAAGTGACGCAACGACGACTGCAGTATAGCGTCACTTCGTGCGTCACTTAAGTGACGCATTGAGGGTCGCTAAAAGCCCTAATTTTGCGTCACTTGCCTAAGTGCCGCATAAAACCCTTTTTCCCAACATTTGCCTAAGTGCCGCAAATTCAATACCCGTCACTATGAACCGACACTTATAGCGTCACTTGTCTAAGTGACGCCTACAATCGAGAACTGATTTCACCCGTCACTAACCTTAGTGACTCCTGACACTTGTACCGACACTTACAACCGACACTTCCTTAAGTGTCGCACTATATGCGTCACTTGCACAAGTGACGCCATTAATCAGAATCTGTCATTTCATGCGACACTTCCTGAGTGTCGCCTAAGTCCTAAGTGTCGCTATAAGTGACGCTAAAAACAGAAGGTTTCAAACCAATTTTTACTAAGTGTCGAGACCTAAATTTTATCCCTTGATTTCACCCAAATTCAAGTCCAGATGCGTTTTTTTCACCAAAGCAATTTAGTAGAAATAAAAATTTTTCGAGCTGACTTGGCATCTCGACCCCAACCAGGGGCCAGCCCCTTGGACCCCGCCAGGGGTTGCCACCCCTGGAACCCCGCTTACCAGGGGCGCTGATATCGTGTAAAAAGTCACGTTTTTACTACCGATATCTCTCTCATTCTGGAGCAATACTTGGCATTTGGACTCAAACAACGCACAAATCAGTGATAATATGTTAAGAAGATCAAAACGAAGGTTGCACGATAAAAATCAAGCAAAACGGCCGAGAAACGAAGATTCCACACACGTTTGAAGATTCAAGGCATCAAAGCGAGATTTCAAGACTAAAGTACCCTTCACCAACATCCATTCTATCCAAGATGTTCGTTTTTAAAATACGAATCCAACAGAAGAAGAATCAACTAAAACGGATAAAGAATTAAGATTCTATGCCCGCCGGAAGATCCAAATGATTCATACGCAATATCTGGAGCTAGGGACCTCATCTCAGGGCCTATCCTATGTCAGAATCTTCTTTTTTGAATTACGAATCCAACAAAAAAATAATCGACGCAAACGGACGCATAACGAAGAAAACACGCACGAATCGAGAAACGAAGCAAAAGACGGCGAACCGGGGCGGGGGTGGGCCCACCGCCGCCGGCCACACCATGGGCGGCTCCAGCCACCCTGTACCCGTCTCGGTTTCCGTTTTTGGCAACTTTTGGTACCTGGTGCGCCTACTTTTCGTGTTGTACGGTACCCGGTGCGCCTACTTTTCGTGTTGTACGGTACCTGGTGCACCCTTTTGGCTACCTTTTACTAACATGCACCTCTTGATGCTAATGTGAGCCAAAGCTCACCTATAAATAGAGGGCTTTGGGTTCATTTGGAAGACACCTTTTCACCTTTGAAAACACCTACAATACACTTTGTAATACATTTTCTCTCCATCCACTCTTTTCTTTCTTTATTGTAATACTTCCTTAGTTAATTAGACTAGCTAATTAACTAATCAAGGAAGATTTGTACGGAGGTGCTCCGGGACGCATTTGTAGCTACGAGTTATTGTATTTCTTTATCAGGTTTTAATCCATCTTCCATATTTAATTATGTTCGTTCTTTCTTTAATAAATTTAAATATGCATGCTAGAATTGCCATGATTAGCTAAATAACTCAATTGTCTGCTATGATAGTCGTTTAGGAGAGGTTTAAGTATGTGATTATATTGTATGCTATGAGATTGCAAGTGTTGTGTATCATGAATAGATGTAGGAATTGAATCTTTATCGTTTATCTGTCCAACTCATGTTGTGACTAAAACCTTATCCAAAAATGAACGTAGCTAACTCATAGGGTATAGGTCACTTAGTTATACTATGTTTGATTGAATCATTGAACTCGGCATGGCCGGTGTTCTCTAGACCAAATTAGGATCCAAGAGACACAGAATATGGGAATAGAGGTAGATTGAGATTTAATTCGGACAGACGGTATTTTTGAGACAACTTTCGGAATATCCTCGATTTAATTAATACATTTGTATGCTTAGGTGTAACTATTATCTTGATTGTCTTATTCCATGTTCTTGTTTGATTGTTGCCTTAGGATTATCATATTAGTGAAATACACCTAACCCTAATTATCGTGAATTAACGTGACGGCCCCTATTCGACTGTTCTTCGATATAGTACTGGAAACGCTTATGGCGAAGTACAAACGTATGGAAGTCAAGAACGACCGAAGGTAGTTGTGTTATGAATCGATTAACAAACGTATTACTTAAGTTTCTATTTGTAATGCAAACCATCCCTGTCTTGTTGCATACTTGAGTAATGTTGATAATTCATACGAATAAGTGATGACATCTTATCTGACCGCTTAGACCAGTTTTTCCAACTTATTCCGGCGAGGGTGAAACCCGTTTACAAGATTGTTTATTCAACAAACTGTGCCATGATTCGGACGTCTATGATGACCGAGATTGGGGAATAGGATTTGAGACTAACTGTTAGATAATATGGACATGCATTTGAGAGAACTTTCGGTGTATGCTTTAATATATTCTGCAACCCACGTGACATTCTATTTGCCTGATTGTGGACATCTCCGCGTTAGCCCGATAGTAGGATTGTAGTAATAACTCACATTAACTTATGAACTTATCCTCATTAGAACTCTTCACGCTTTAATATCGCCTGAACCACTTCATAGACAATCGCTTTAACTGCTGAACGCCCGAAGTAACCTCCATCTCCATTTCTGATTTAGTTTAGTTTAATCTTAGAATATAAAACCTAAAACCTAAACCAACTCTATTTCGCCCTAGCTAAATTCATAAAAGTCTCTAAATTCCCCTAGTTTCAATTCGTCGTGCTTTGAAGAACGATCCTAGGTCATACTTAACCTTTGCTAGCCCTTAGATTAGCAATAGTAGTAACCCTAGGCCCCAGCCTTATAAATTTAAAACCCACTGTTGTAACTAGATAGTTATCGTTAACGACACCGACCTATCGGGATGCAACAAGTTTTTGACGCCGCTGCCGGGGAGCGTCGGCGACCGATTTTAGGAAGTTTAGTGACTCTAGTATTTAGCGATCCTTTTGAAAGATTAACATCAATCAAAAGTTACACTTTTCGCCCTTAGGATTAGATTAGTTTTTCATTAACCAACCATGTCAACCCCTTATTTTAATTTAACCAACTTTACACCAAGTGGAACATCAAACCAACTTTTGGTCATTCCTTCACCAACAACCCACTTTCATTCCTCAAAACAACTTTTATCTGACTTTATACTAGAACAAAATGTTATAAACAATAGGATAGCCGGATTTCAAGACAACATTGATGCCATGATAAAAATTTCCGACAAATTAATTTCTAACATGGAGTCTATTTTGGAAAATTTGAATTTTATTGAGGAAAGTACGTCGGCGACTACCATTCAACCCAATGATGTGTTAATCGTCACTAGGGGAGGAAAAATAACCAAAGTTGATCCACCACCACCAGATAACACCCCCGAAAACACTTCTTCGCCTACACCTACACCGAGTGAACATGTGTCCATTGACATCCCTGTCACAACACCTGACCCATCACCAACCAAAACTCCGGATAATGTACATCGCATGAGAATACCTTATCCCAGTAGACTTAAAAAGGAAAAGCAAGAAGCCCAATTCGGTAAATATCTGGAAATGTTTAAAAGCTTGCACTTGAATGTTAGACTATTAGATGCTTTAGTAGAAATGCCCACATGTGCCAAATTCTTTAAAGAACTTCTTTCAAACAAAGAAAAACTAAGGCAAATAGTTAGTTTACCCTTAGATGCTGAATGCTCTTTAATTGTACAACATGGTCTTCCACCTAAGTTAGGAGACACTGGACGTTTTACAATACCTTGTTTTCTCCAAGATATCCAAATTAGTAATGCCTTAGCTGACCTAGGTGCTAGTGTTAATCTTATGCCTTATTCCCTCTATAAGAAATTAGGATTAAGTAACCTACTGCCTACTCGTATGACCATCCAATTAGCAGATAGATCGGTTGAACTCCCTCGAGGAATTGCTGAAGATGTCATGGTCAAGGTCGATAAGTTCGTCTTTCCAGTGGACTTCATCATCATGGATATAGAGGAAGACACCCACATCCCACTCATCCTTGGCAGACCTTTCTTAAATACTGCCAAGGCCGTAATCGACGTAAACGAAAAATCTTTAAAACTAAGAGTCGGGAAAGCAAAGGTCACCTTTAATGTCGATCGATTAATGAAGCAACCTCTGGAAGAGGACCTTGGTTTGTGCGATACTATGCAGGACATTTTTGATGAACATCTCCACGAAGTGTTGGCACTATCCAGCTAGAACCCGATACCTACCACGGTAGTCACCGTTCGATGATTATATAACGAGGATCCTGAGCTGCAGTCCGCAATCACTTCGCCAGCAAAGTCTGAAGAACTTCTATTTCCCTTGTTTGAAAAGAAGCCATCTTGCACCAATGGCAAAACAATTGTTGTCCCATTGGGATGCGGTACACCGATACCTTGGCTAAACAGAGATAAACTCATATCCAATGAACCAAACCCATTCCCTTCGATCAAAGAAATCCTTGATTCATTCAAAGGAATGAGTATTGAGCCACCACCATTTGGACCCCAATTAATCAACCAACCCAAACCTCTATCATTTCCAAACCCTGAATTAACCATAAACCAATCCTCGACCGCTCAATTTCAAGAATTCCAATTCACCGACGACGGAGAATTTATTCTCACCCGAAATGACGAAGTGTCCTCATCCTCGGTCAACAAATATGAGCTAAAGACGAACGAATTCTCAAATAAAACCGAATGGGTCGAAATAGCATCAATATCTACATCCGAACCTGAGATAGACGAGGCACCCTTCCAAGCTGAATATGAGAAGCTGAATAGAGACGAAATAGCTAGAATGAAGCCGTCTATTGAGGAACCACTAAACTTGGAATTAAAGGAATTACCACCTCACCTTGAATACGCTTACCTCCAAGGAACCTCCCAACTCCCGGTGATAATCTCAAAAGAGTTGAAACCAAAAGAGAAAGCTCAGCTAGTTGATGTGTTGAAATCACACAAGAAGGCAATCGCATGGAAAATTTCTGATATACAAGGAATTAGTCCTAACTATTGCACACATAAGATCTTAATGGAGAACGATTTCAAACCATCCGTTCAAAGGTAGAGACGAGTAAATCCTAAGATTCAAGATGTAGTAAAGCAAGAGGTTATCAAACTTTTGGATGCTGGACTAATATACCCAATATCTGACTCACCTTAGGTTAGCCCTGTTCAAGTCGTCCCAAAGAAAGGAGGAATGACGGTCATTACAAACGAAGAAAATGAGCTTATACCAACTCGGACAGTTACCGGTTGGAGGGTTTGCATCGATTACCGAAAGTTAAACGAAGCAACTCGCAAGGACCACTTTCCACTTCCGTTTATTGACCAAATGCTCGAAAGGCTATCGGGGAACGAATTCTATTGTTTCCTTGATGGTTTCTCCGGGTATTTCCAAATCCCGCTCGATCCGAAGGACCAAGAAAAGACAACGTTCACGTGTCCCTACGGAACATTCGCGTACCGACGAATGCCGTCTGGATTATGCAACGCACCTGCAACATTTCAGAGATGCATGGTTGCAATTTTCCATGACATGATTGAACAATGCATGGAAGTCTTCATGGACGATTTCTCAGTCTTTGGAGACTCTTTCGCATCATGTCTATCCAACCTCGATAGAATGCTCACCAAGTGTGAAGAATCAAATCTCATGTTGAATTGGGAAAAATGCCACTTTATGGTAAAGGAAGGAATAGTTTTAGGACATAGAATATCAAAGTCAGGAATAGAAGTAGACAAAGTCAAAGTCGAAACCATTGCGAAACTTCCACCACCCACCAACGTTAAAGCCATTCGAAGTTTTCTAGGTCACGCTGGGTTCTACCGTCGTTTTACCAAGGACTTTTCCAAGATCTCTCGACCTATCACCCACCTGTTAGGAAAAGACATCAAATTCGCATTTGACGAAAGCTGCATGAAAGCCTTTGACTACCTAAAGAAAGAACTAACCAACGCACCAATCATGGTCGCTCCGGACTGGAGCCTTCCATTTGAAATCATGTGCGACGCAAGCGACTTCGTTGTAGGGGCAGTTCTCGGACAACGGAAGGATAATCATTTTCGGCCAATCTACTACGCTAGCAAAACTCTCACAGATGCTCAAGAGAATTATACAGCCACTGAAAAGGAGCTGCTGGCTGTAGTATTTGCCTTTGATAAATTTCGATCCTACCTGATATTGTCAAAGACAATAGTGTACACGGATCACTCAGCACTGAAATACCTCTTCAAGAAGCAAGACGCAAAGCCAAGACTGTTACGATGGATTCTACTCCTACAAGAATTTGACATTGAGATAAAAGATAAAAAGGGAGCAGAGAATGTCGCCGCAGAGTCGCAGACCATCTGAGTCGACTTGAAAATCCATCAATGGAACAACTTGCAGAAGGGGACATCAAAGATCGATTTCCAGAAGAGCAGTTAATGAGTTTAGGAGAGCAATTGCAAGGATCACAATTCACGGACGATCCTTGGTTTGCAGACATAGCCAATTTCGTAGTTGGAGGGATCACAAGGAAAGGAATGCCGTCATCACGAAGACAAAAGTTCTTCCGCGATGTCAAGCACTACTTCTGGGATGATCCATATTTGTTTAAGGTCTGTCCCGACCAGATTATAAGAAGATGTGTCGATGGAAAGGAAGCCGAACACATCCTTCATCAAAGCCATCACGGACCCACCGGAGGACACCACGCAGCCAACTTGACAGCAAAGAAAGTATACGACTCAGGATTCTATTGACCAACTATTTTCAGAGACGCACAAGACTTGGTGAAACGCTGCGATATTTGCCAAAGGTTTGGAAATATCACAACGCGTAACGAAATGCCGTTAACGAATATCCAAGCATGTGAAATATTCGATATATGGGGATTAGACTTCATGGGACCTTTTCCGAGATCCTACGGAAAGGAATACATTCTAGTAGCTGTCGACTACGTATCCAGATGGGCCGAAGCTCAAGCCTTCCCAACGAATGACTCGAGAGTCGTAACAAAGTTCTTAAAACAGCTATTCTGTCGGTTTGGAACTCCTCGAGCGATCATCAGTGACCGCGGCACACACTTTTGCAATACTCAGTTCATGAAGATATTGCAACAATATGGTGTTACCCATAAGACATCTACGGCCTACCACCCGCAGACAAATGGGCAAGCAGAAATAACAAACCGAGCGCTAAAAAGAATTTTGGAATGAACAGTTGGTCAACACAAGGAAAACTGGGCAGACAAGCTAGATGATGCGTTATGGGCATTCCGGACAGCCTACAAAACACCATTAGGGACAACCCCCTACAGGCTCGTATATGGGAAAGCATGTCATCTTCCGATCGAACTCGAATACAAAGCTTACTAGGCACTAAAGAATTGCAGCTTAGATCCCACAGTAACGGGAGCGCACCGGAAAATTCAACTAAATGAGTTAGGAAAGCTAAGAGATCAAGCATACGAGAGCTCCTACAAGTTCAAAGAAAGAACTAAGTTGCTCCACGATGCAAGACTACGCCCCACACGCTTCAATCCTGGTGATAAAGTTCTACTCTTCAACTCTCAATTTAAGAAATTTTCCGGTAAATTCAAAACAAGGTGGAGCGGCCCATTTACAATCTCTAAGGTTTTTCCTTATGGAGCCATTGAACTCAAGGCTCCAGACGGAAATTTTAAGGTAAACGGTCATCGTTTAAAACATTGCGTACAAGACTTTCCCCCATACGAGGAAGTCTACGGTTGCAAAGCACCCTGACAAACACTTAAAGGTAGAAGAGTCAAGCTACGAGACTCAATAAACAAAGCGCTCTTGGGAGGCACCCAAGCCTATCTTATGTTTTCAGCATTGATTTTATCTTACTGTTGTGTTTAAGCTAATCCAATTTTCTATGCAGTACCTCACCTTATGAAGGATTAATGATCTTAGACCATTTATATTTTGCAGGATGAGTTCGCCGTCAGACAGAGCACGAGCCCCCAGTCAGAGACACTCGTGTACCATGCATCACTCCCGGAGTTCATCACCGGGCAGTAGCATGTGGACTGTCAGAGGATCCCAGTCACCACCCCCTAGTCTGGACGAGATTTTGGCAGACTTGATGGAAGTGTACATTCAGGAGTCATTCCTGTTACGTCCCATCCATTCCAGGTTACCGCCATCTCACCAACCAGCGGGACAGACCGCAGGGACCTCTAGAGTACCCATCTTTGAGCATGGGGTTACTACTGCGGACCCTGCTTTAACTTGGTCTATACTGAGAACCCTTGAGGTCCAGTACACCGACATCTCTGAAATCCGTACTGCCCTGGGCCTTACCTCTACACCTGTGTGCCCCTTTCAGATGGGACCTGATCCCGCTCCGCACATTCCACCATGGGATTTATTCCCATCTTGGAGCTTGACTGCGCAGGACCACCCCACTTTTATGGCCTCACTAAAGGAGGAGGCTGCTGCAGTGGACGCTTGGATCCAGGATCCAGAGAGTGATGTTGCATCACCTGTGTACACCATCGAGGAGTCAGCATCTCCTACATCGATCGTGGAAAACACGATCTTTATGATGATGACTTCACTGACTAGCAGGCACTCTATGCTGACATGGATTAGCCGTTTTTAGTTTTATTTATGTATTGACTTGTGTTAACATTTGTGTTTTATGAAGGGTGTGTACCATGCAGAATTCGAAGTAGAATTTATGGAACGAGTTCATTTTTAATGAGCCTAGTCCATTTCCAGCGAATTCACACACTTGAACCTGGTCCAATAAATCCATTGGCATCACACGCAGCACAAGGAAGTGTCTCTTCTAACCTTACTTTGCTTGAACCACACAAGAATTTTAAGAAAAACTCTAAGTGTGGGATTATTACTCACAAATAGAGAATAACTTTGAAAATATTGACCCGTATTCAAAATCTAAGTGTGGGATTAACCTAACTTAGAAGTAGAGAACATTAGGGACAATGTTCTTTTAAGTGTGGGATAGCAGTAGTATTCACTACTGTATTGCAACAAAACTTTTTAGCAAAACTCATATTTTTAGCAAAATTTTCAAAATTTTTGAATTATGGGAAGCCCAAAAAGGGTATTTTTGGTCAACAAAAATTCAAAAGGCTTGGCAATTGGACCACGATGAGCAAAACTCTTTGATAACTTTCAAACTAAGTTTCAAACAAGCAATCGCATGAATAGGCACAAAACCACCAAAAATGAGTGAGGAATCTTGAGCCATATAAAAGCATTCACCTTTAAATGCTTCACTTTTTCGTTTGTGAGTGTGCCGTTGTATGCCTTCTCAAGTTAGAACTTGTTCGAAGAATGCATTTCAAAATTACAAAAAAATGAGCGTCATACGTGATGAATGTGCAATTAGAGGATCTTG
The DNA here is from genome assembly GCA_949592205.1 of Helichrysum umbraculigerum. NCBI lineage: Eukaryota > Viridiplantae > Streptophyta > Magnoliopsida > Asterales > Asteraceae > Helichrysum > Helichrysum umbraculigerum. The sequence continues at coordinate 77,528,232 of CATIUR010000003.1, forward strand.
ACATTCCCTAGGACAAAACCCTCTCGTAAAACTCCCGTTTTCAAGCCTAACCCTGCCAATGTCCATTCTCGGCATTGAAGATCATTTAGAAAACCTGTTGAGCCTTAGCCTTTTCGTTTCGAATACTCACTTTAAGACCCAATCCTTTCTTTACATCTCTTGGCCATAGCCTAAGTTTCTGTTATGTCAGCAACATCACTGCAAGAAACATACTTCTAGAAGGAATCCTCAAGGAAAAAAGAATATCATCCATGAAAGGACTCCAAAGAAAGCAAGAACAAAGCTGCCAAAGAAATCAAAGAGCTAAAAACCCAAGGATCATTTAAAGCCAAGGGAAAAATTCTTCAAAGAAGAAAAAGCTATGAAAAGAAGGCTCTCAAAGAGAGAAATCCAAAAAGAAGGTATCATCTAAAACATCAAAGGCAAGTCATCACTCTTAGGCTATATTAAACTCCCAAATTAAACCACCTACACAAAAACCCTTATCCCATATAATGTCTAGGGATAATTAGCACCGTTCTCGTTTAGGTATTATAGATTTGATTCTCGATCAAGCTTATGACAAAGGAAGAGCTACAAGATTGGCCCCCGAGTGAATTAGAATTTAGGAAACCCGATACACTTGAGTGAATTGAGTGACCACCTGTGAGGACCCCAGTCATGTATATCTTACATTATGAATATTGAAGAGAAAGCTTGTTAGAACCAAAAGTTTGAGGGAACATCAAGGGATGGAACCTCGTCCGAAATCTTTCTACCAAACCTGCAGGAATCAAAGTTCTCCGGAATACGAAGACACCCTTTCAGCCTTTCACAACTTTCTGAAGGTTTGCTTGAGGACAAGCAAAACTCTAAGTGTGGGATACTTGATATCGTGTAAAAAGTCACGTTTTTACTACCGATATCTCTCTCATTCTGGAGCAATACTTGGCATTTGGACTCAAACAATGCACAAATCAGTGATAATATGTTAAGAAGATCAAAACGAAGGTTGCACGATAAAAATCAAGTAAAACGGCCGAGAAACGAAGATTCCACACACGTTTGAATATTCAAGGCATCAAAACGAGATTTCAAGACTAAAGTACCCTTCACCAACATCCATCCTGTCCAAAATGTTCATTTTTAAAATACGAATCCAACAGAAGAAGAATCAACTAAAACGGATAAAGAATGAAGATTCTACGTCCGCCGGAAGATCCAAATGATTCGTACGCAATATCTGGAGCTAGGGACCTCATCTCAGGGCCTATCCTATTTCAAAATCTTTGTTTTTGAATTACGAATCCAACAAAAAAAGAATCGACGCAAACGGACGCATAACGAAGAAAACACGCACGAATCGAGAAACGAAGCAAAAGACGGCGAACCGGGGCGGGGGTGGGCCAGCCGCCGCCGGCCACCACACCACCGCCGCCGGCCACACCATGGGCGGCTCCAGCCACCCTGTACCCATCTCGGTTTCCGTTTTTGGCAACTTTTGGTACCTGGTGCGCCTACTTTTCGTGTTGTACGGTACCCGGTGCGCCTACTTTTCGTGTTGTACGGTACCTGGTGCACCCTTTTGGCTACCTTTTACTAACATGCACCTCTTGATGCTAATGTGAGCCAAAGCTCACCTATAAATAGAGGGCTTTGGGTTCATTTGGAAGACACCTTTTCACCTTTGAAAACACCTACAATACACTTTGTAATACATTTTCTCTCCATCCACTCTTTTCTTTCTTTATTGTAATACTTCCTTAGTTAATTAGACTAGCTAATTAACTAATCAAGGAAGATTTGTACGGAGGTGCTCCGGGACGCATTTGTAGCTACGAGTTATTGTATTTCTTTATCAGGTTTTAATCCATCTTCCATATTTAATTATGTTCGTTCTTTCTTTAATAAATTTAAATATGCATGCTAGAATTGCCATGATTAGCTAAATAACTCAATTGTCTGCTATGATAGTCGTTTAGGAGAGGTTTAAGTATGTGATTATATTGTATGCTATGAGATTGCAAGTGTTGTGTATCATGAATAGATGTAGGAATTGAATCTTTATCGTTTATCTGTCCAACTCATGTTGTGACTAAAACCTTATCCAAAAATGAACGTAGCTAACTCATAGGGTATAGGTCACTTAGTTATACTATGTTTGATTGAATCATTGAACTCGGCATGGCCGATGTTCTCTAGACCAAATTAGGATCCAAGAGACACAGAATATGGGAATAGAGGTAGATTGAGATTTAATTCGGACAGACGGTATTTTTGAGACAACTTTCGGAATATCCTCGATTTAATTAATACATTTGTATGCTTAGGTGTAACTATTATCTTGATTGTCTTATTCCATGTTCTTGTTTGATTGTTGCCTTAGGATTATCATATTAGTGAAATACACCTAACCCTAATTATCGTGAATTAACGTGACGGCCCCTATTCGACTGTTCTTCGATATAGTACTGGAAACGCTTATGGCGAAGTACAAACGTATGGAAGTCAAGAACGACCGAAGGTAGTTGTGTTATGAATCGATTAACAAACGTATTACTTAAGTTTCTATTTGTAATGCAAACCATCCCTGTCTTGTTGCATACTTGAGTAATGTTGATAATTCATACGAATAAGTGATGACATCTTATCTGACCGCTTAGACCAGTTTTTCCAACTTATTCCGGCGAGGGTGAAACCCGTTTACAAGATTGTTTATTCAACAAACTGTGCCATGATTCGGACGTCTATGATGACTGAGATTGGGGAATAGGATTTGAGACTAACTGTTAGATAATATGGACATGCATTTGAGAGAACTTTCGGTGTATGCTTTAATATATTCTGCAACCCACGTGACATTCTATTTGCCTGATTGTGGACATCTCCGCGTTAGCCCGATAGTAGGATTGTAGTAATAACTCACATTAACTTATTAACTTATCCTCATTAGAACTCTTCACGCTTTAATATCGCCCGAACCACTTCATAGTAGATAATCGCTTTAACTGCTGAACGCCCGAAGTAACCTCCATCTCCATTTCTGATTTTGTTTAGTTTAATCTTAGAATATAAAACCTAAAACCTAAACCAACTCTCTTTCGCCCTAGCTAAATTCATAAAAGTCTCTAAATTCCCCTAGTTTCAATTCGTCGTACTTTGAAGAATGATCCTAGGTCATACTTATCCTTTGCTAGCCCTTAGATTAGCAATAGTAGTAACCCTAGGCCCTAGCCTTATAAATTTAAAACCCACTGTTGTAACCAGATAGTTATCGTTAACGACACCGACCTATCGGGACGCAACAGGCGCTGCCCCCGGACCCCCGTCACCAAAAGCGTATAAATACTTTCAAGTATAACCATTTGAAATCAAAATAATAATGTTACGATTTTCACTACAACTAATCACCAACGGGCTGTACACGTTTTCAAAACACAAGTTAATCAAACAACCAAATCATAATAATTTGGACATTATGGTTGAACGAACAACCACAAAGGTAGTTTTTGTAACTACCTACTCACATTAATTACCATCGCGTGTCGTGGATACCCTCAGGTTATCTGTCTGCGGACATCTCACTGCTTGATTAAGCATCTTACGTTATTGACTAAACGCTCAAGGCTCAAGTGAGTCTCATAGCCCCTCTTTTACCGTTTTTCACTCAGGGGTGTGATTCAATGCTTATTTTTAACATGTGAACGCAAGTACAAACTTTACAATATACTACATGAGTTGTTTTCCCACTAATCATTTCAAAGCCCTCCATCAGCATAGTTTGGTAATACGTTGTAGCGTGATTATTTGTATATGGTACCATATAGGATTGACCCTCCTCGTCCGGGTTAGCATGCACTAACTGGTTAAACGGACGTACTAATAATTGTTCAGACGAGTGTGGATTAGACACTCGTGGAGGCACCTCGCTCGGAATTCTCTTTATGGGACCCGACCCTCGAGTTAAGCTCAGACTATGTGCTCATAACTGTATACACTATTATTTATTTGCTGGATGCAAATCATTACTTAAATCTTGCGGTTCATACGATATTATCTAATTTCAAACCTGTGAGCTCACCAGCTTTGGCTGACCCATTTTAGCATGTATCACAGGTACCCAGCAGTAGATTGGACTGCCTCAGGATTACTATAGCTCGAGTCAGCATGCAGACGTTAGAGATTTTCTTGCATTATTATATTTTATACAAGTACTTATGTACTGAAATCTCTCATTTAATCGAACGCGAGCTATGTACAGCTTCAAATGTTGTAAACATTTCTTATAATTAATATATTTTGTTTAAACGACGCATATAGAGTCGTTTGCTATATCTAGTGTGCTTTGATATTTGATTAGTAACACCCAATGTATGCTTCCGCTAAACAGTAAATTTGGGGGTGTTACAGATTGGTATCAGAGCCTAAGGTTATAGTGAACTAGGTTGCATTTAGTGGGCCTAGACTATGACCGTTAGGCAGTATTTCCTTATTAGGCATGACTGGTTCAGGAATTACAGCATACGATCTTAATTTAACATAGCCTGATCAACTATGTACAATTAAGGAAAGATGATGTAAGGTCTAAAATGGTTATGTTGAACGGGAATACACTAGTTGACTCTGAGCCCGAGAGAACCGATACTTAAATTTGTCTGCGATAGACACCTTAGGCTATATTATATAAGTATTATATGGATATAGGCCTCACTTTTCTCGCAATTTGTCTCAGAATGGCAAACACACCATCCAACTCATCGCAATCTCGTCCTTATGGATCTCAAAACCCGAGGGTAGCTAGGAGGAACCCCAGGTTACCTCGAGCTGGCCCATATCCCGCGCACTCCACTATACCGGGTTTAACCGCTAGGCTACACCGTCACGAGCAACGGCTTAACACTATGGACATCGAACTCCAAGAAACCAATGAAAACTGGAGACTTACAGCTCTTGAGCGCATCAACCAAGTCTCCGAGAATCACGAAACCACTATTAACAACGTGGATGTCCTTCGCAACAAAGTAGTGGGGATCAGCGTAGAGACCGCCCTTTTGCAACAAAGGTTAGAAGAATGTGAGCAACGCTCACGGGAAGCAGAGGAATATGTTCGATGTTTAGTGCAACGACTAGTCTTGGCAGAAGATAATGCCCGACAAGCCAGTAGACTTGCAAATACTGTAGATCACCTCGTTGCGATGATGGAACAAATTAATCTACACCAAGACTAGTGTAGTCCTTGCTTTGTAATCTATCTTGAAATCTAGAAACTATCTAAACGCTACTTTTGTAATTCGGTCGGATGTAACAATTCCCGACACCTTTTGTAATATATCCATGGGATATAACCTTTAAACTCGTACCATCTATCAAATATTCTCGCTGCTTTAACCCATATTAATTGTCATTTTTCATATTGATGTTATGTATTACCGCTTTTATACATGAGCATCTGTGACAAATACAACTTTCTTGCAAAATCTCATGTATCTTCATTTCTTTTATTGAAGAAGCATGCCGCCAAAGACAAGACCATACACCGATGCTCAGTGTCGTGCCCCCAGCGGTCGGTCGGATTTTACTCCGGTCGTTGGTCCGGCCACCGAGACACACGGCAGGGTAGTTTTAATATTTGTAATAGTCGGGGGGAGCCTAATCCTCCGTACTACCCACTGGAACTGGTATGAATACCTGATACGAGTAAGCGGTAAGGATGATCCAGGGTCGTTCCTCACGACGGCAGAATTGAAACAGAGCTAGTTCCGATAAGTCGGTATTTAAGCTAGGGTTTTAATGACTTGGAAGGGTTTTGTTTTGGTTTTTATATTTAATTAAACTAAACTACTGAAATTAACAAAGCATAAAAATAAAGGGAGACTAGCATATATAACACTTAAGGATAACAAAGACGTGGTTCACCATGACTTAGAATAGCTGAGATGATGTTTTAGTTTGAAAACGTCTTTTAAAGATTTGTGTTTTGCTTTCAGGTAGATATCTTGTAGTGTAAACACTAGCACCCTACTAATCAGGTTAACCAATCAGTATGTCACTAAGTACTAGGCTATCGAGAGTATGGTCAGATCAGACTGCCTTGAAACCCCCCTCACCGTCTCTTGTGATGAGACCAAGTGACCCTCCAGATGGGGTGCAGGAATAAGGCGACAGTCCGCAATTTATCCACTGACCTTTCTTTAACACATACAGCGATATCTAAGCTGGGCAAGGCATTTAAGATTAAGACAGGTGGTGACTGCTAACTTATACATTAATGGTTGTGATTGAGTTCAGCGTTATTCGGCTGTGATACAGTCTTCAACTTACAGGTTTTCCACGGTTACATTGTGTATTCACCAGTTTTACAGTCTTTCCTGGATCACAGACTCAGCCAGGATGTAATACAGTGTTCAGCCTACGGCCTTTCCACGGCTTACCGGATACTCGGACGTTTTAGGGCTTTATCCTGGATTACATACTTTACGGCTATCTGAACTCAATATATCTAAGCTTGTATTACAGTAAAACCATCTATGATAGCTAAACAACCCGTTCACTTTATAAATTCCAGCCCAATAAATCCCTGATTAATTCACGGTGTACTATACGATAAGTTGGGCAGTATTTCCACAGCTTCAAAATCAGACCATGTTTATTTTAAGAAAATATAGATAGGTAGTGACCGTTTGATCGATGGTTAGCTACTTCCTGTCATAAAGGTTCTAACCACGTTTATTGGAGGAAAGGCGATAGTTTAGTTTAAAATCATAAATGTATAGTTAAACAGCACCACAAGTTTTCAAACCTATCTGTATTACATTTATCATGTTTATGAAAACATAATCATTAAGGCAGCAACAGTGTTATTGTATGTTTAGTATGCAGTACCTAAGCAACAATCAAACAAGAACATGCAATAGGACGAAATACTAGCATCACAGTACTGACCTAAGGATTACATCATGGGTACCCCGGAAGTTGTCCCAAAGATACACAACAGATAAGCATGAACCTAATCTATCTCTAATCCTATGCTTCGTGTCCCTCGGATATGTTTCAATCAAGGGAACAACGACCATGTTGAGTTCATTGATCATCAAACACAGAATAGTTGGCAATCCTACTTCTAGCAATTAGTCAGGTTCTAGGGAGGAGGATACAAACCACATCATAAGTTGGACAGATAAACGGGTAGAGGTTCAGCTTATAAGTTCACAAACAATTGTAATATATAATAATTGGGAACATTATTCCACAATGGATTGTGCCCACGACTTTCATAGCTTCCACGTTCCGTACTACACACATTCGTGATGATTCCGGCGCTATACAAATGAAAGCCGTATAACGTTACCTCCGTTGTTTCATAATGGTGTTATCCCAATTAGATATATCACCACAAACTACTCATTAATCATGGCAAACATACAAGTAATTACTCGCAATGCATAACAATAAACATTTCTAACATTAATAAATCACATACATCAAACAAGAACAATATGACAAATTAATAATAGAAAGGACAGAAAATACCGATATGAATTGCGAGCAGAATAACACTTGTATTTCTTCATTAATATCCAAACATTACATAAGCTAGCCTCTATTAATTAACTACATAACTAATCTACTCCTAATCTTCTCTCTAGTTCTCCTCTAACTCCTAAGAGTAGTGCTAGAGAGAGAAACTAGAGAGAAGAACTAACTACAAGAACAATACTCATCTAACTCCTAAGAGTAGTGCTAGAGAGAGAATTCTAGATAGAGAAAGAGAAGTTGTAAGAATGAGAGGTGTATGAAATTATGAAATGGAGGTTGGTATTTATAGTAGAAGGGTGAAAGCCATGGTACAAGTCTTGAAGCATAAGATACAAGCATCAAAGCAGCATACGGGGCAAGCGGACCAAGGGGGGGTCAAACGGCACCCTTCAAGCACAACACCCCCCGTATACGGCACCCTAAGGGCCGTATACGGCACCTAGGGTACCGTATACGGTACCTAGGTGGGCAAGGGGGGGTTGGTGCTCCATATGCTGTATACTGATTCCTCGGTTGCTTGGTTAGTCCGTATCTTCTTCGTTTGGACTCCGTTTTGCTTGATTCTTGCGTCGTTGGATTCGTTTTTACGTTACGCTTCTAATGACACTGAGTTTGCCAAATTTGGAAGTGTTTGACTTTTGCGTGTTCCGGATGACGATCAGCGGGCTTCCAGACTGCACATCTTCTCCGTTCTTCGTCCGTTTCTTCTGATTCTTTCACCTCCGGTCTTGTATTTTCCTATGGAATCATAAAATATGAATTAAGATCTAATTTCATCAGAAAATCAAGAAGGGAATATTTAAGGTTATAGTTTTGCCTCGGTTTGCGTGTTATTTGGACATTTTAACCGATTTTTGCAGCAACGTCTGTATTTAGACTACCTTGGTGATTTTTAGTAAATAATGATGGTTTGGAAATGTTTTCACCAAATAATAGTCCAAAAAGTGCATAAATATATACTTAAAAACATGACATTTTAGGTCACATCACTCAGCTTACATCCCTCATAACCCAGGCTGTGACTGAAACCCTGGCTCGAAATACTCCACAGAATTCCGGGAGAAACAGCGATACCGCTGAAACCATCGCTGCTAAGCCTTGTTCCTACAAGGATTTCCACGACTGCAAACCCTCAAGCTTCAAGGGTACTGAAGGAGCTATCGGACTGATCAGATGGTTCGAGAAAATGGAAACCGTTTTCCGCATCAGCAAATGTGCGGAGGACGACAAGGTCAAATTTTCCACCTGTACCCTCGAGGATGATGCCCTCTCTTGGTGGAACTCGTATGCCCAGTCCGTGGGTATCGACACCGCCTTCTTGTTACCTTGGGAGGATCTGAAAAAGATGCTCACAGCCAAGTACTGCCCGATTTAATAACTCCAAAAGCTGGAGGAAGAATTTTGGAACCTAAAGGTGCAGGGAAACGACATTGATAAATACACCTCGAGATTTAACCAGCTTGCCATCCTTCGCCCAGCCATGGTCAGCACTGAGTCTGACAAGATCAGAAAATACATCCGCGGCCTTCCGGAACCTATCCGGTGAAACGTCGCCTCGTCAAACCAAGCCACCATTGATGGTGCTATCCGATTGGCCCATGAACTCACGGCCATGAACGAGGATCCAGAACCACCCACTTCCTCCTCAACTCTACACAAACGAAAGTGGTCCGACAACCACAACAACCTCTCAAACAAGAAACCTGACACCATCAAAGCCTACAACTCAAACACCGAACCCAAGCGAGGTTACACTGGGAATAAACCCTACTGTTCCAAGTGCAACCGTCACCACGAAGGTCCTTGCGAAACCCCCTGCAATAACTGTAAGAGGTACGGACACCTCACCAAAGACTGCAGGTCCCCCAACCACTCCAGCAACAACTCCAACCGCAACGTCAGGCCATCCAAAGCCTACTACGAATGCGGAAACCCAGGGCACTACAGGAACGAGTGCCCAAAACTGAAGAACAAGGGCAACAACAACAACGCCAAAGGTAGAGCCTTTGTACTCAACTCTGGGGAAGCCCGTCAAGACCCGAATGTGGTCACGGGTATGTTCCTCCTTAACAACTTAACTGCATCTATTCTGTTTGATACTGGTGCCGATAAGAGCTTTATATCTGATGAGTTTTACCCACTACTTGACATCACCCCCGTGGCCTTAGATGTTAAGTACACTGTAGAGCTAGCAAATGGAAAACTCATAAAACCCATAGTGTAATACCTAATTGCACTTTAAACCTAGCGGACGAAATCTTTTCCATTGATCTCATGCCTGTTAGAATCGGAAGTTTTGACGTCATCGTGGGTATGGACTGGTTGTCCAAACATCGGGCCGAAATCGTTTGTCATGATAAGATTGTCCGCATCCCTATCGCCGTCGGTAGAACCTTGATCATACAGGGGGAGACCGGTGGGTCGAGACTAAACATCATCTCCTGCTTGAAAACCCGAAAATTTCTGAGAAAGGGTTATCCAGCAATCCTCGCGCACATCATGGAGAAAAAGTCGGAGGAGAAGCGACTTGAGAATGTGCCCATCGTTAAAGACTTTCCAGAAGTCTTTCCCGAAGAACTGCCTGGTCTACCGCCACCAAGACAGGTTGATTTCTCAATCGATCTCGTGCCAGGTGCTGCACCCGTGGCCCGAGCACCATACCGCTTAGCCCCATCCGAACTTCAGGAGCTGTCCACGCAGTTACAGGAACTCCTGGATAGAGGATTCATCAGACCGAGTTCTTCACCTTGGGGAGCTCTGGTCTTATTCGTGAAAAAGAAAGACGGTTCATTCAGAATGTGTATCGACTATCGAGAGTTGAACAAGTTAACTGTCAAGAACCGATACCCACTTCCGCGCATCGATGACCTGTTTGACCAACATCAAGGGTCGAGTTTTTATTCAAAGATCGACCTGCGGTCAGGTTATCATCAACTACGTGTTCGCGACACCGACATCCCAAAGACTGCTTTTAGAACCCGTTATGGGCATTATGAATTCCAAGTGATGCCCTTTGGATTAACCAATGCACCGGCTGTATTCATGGACCTTATGAATCGGGTGTGCAAACCCTACCTCGACAAGTTTGTCATTGTTTTTATTGATGACATCCTCATCTATTCGCGCAACGAGCAAGAACACGCGCAACATCACAAAACTATTCTAGAACTACTTAGACACGAGGAGCTTTACGCCAAATTCTCTAAGTGCGAGTTCTGGATACAGACCATTCAATTCCTTGGACACGTTATCGATAGTCAAGGAATTCATGTTGATCCATCAAAAATCGAAGCTATCAAGTTCTGGCAAGCACCTACCACACCGACCGAAGTACGGCAGTTTCTAGGACTCGCCGGGTACTATCGGCGATTCATCGAAAACTTCTCGAAAATAGCTCAACCACTCACGGTACTGACTCAGAAAGATAAGAAGTTCGACTGGACAGAAAAACAAGAGTTAGCATTTCAACTCCTGAAACAAAAGCTTTGCAGTGCTTCTATTTTATCATTACCCGAAGGCACCGATGACTTCGTGGTATACTGCGATGCTTCCCACCAAGGTCTCGGTTGTGTCCTGATGCAACGAGACAAGGTCATTGCTTACGCTTCCCGACAACTGAAAATCCATGAAAAGAACTACACCACCCACGACCTCGAGCTTGGAGCTGTCGTGTTCGGTCTCAAAATCTGGAGACATTATCTCTACGGCACTAAGTGCACAATCTTTACCGACCACAAAAGTCTCCAACATATATTCGATCAAAAGGATCTCAACATGAGGCAACGTCGATGGGTCGAGTTGCTTACTGATTACGATTGCGAAATCAAATATCATCCGGGTAAGGCAAATGTTGTTGCCGATGCCCTCAGTCGAAAAGAACGGTCGAAACCACTTCGAGTTCGAGCCCTCAGTATGACTATTCACAGTGATCTGAACCTTCAGATTCTCGCTGCTCAACTCGAAGCTCTTAAACCCGATAACATAAAAAACGAAGCCTTGCAGGGCATGGATAAACAATTCGAAACCAAAACTAACGGGATTAGGTATTTCTCAAACCGAATCTGGTTGCCTAGTTTCGGGAATCTGCGAGACTTGGTGATGGATGAAGCTCACAAGTCCAAATATTCTATCCACCCGGGATCCGATAAAATGTACCACGGCATCAAGGAATTCTATTGGTGGCCGAACATGAAAGCCGAAATTGCCACATACGTCAGCAAGTGCCTTACTTGCTCAAAAGTCAAAGCTGAATATCAAAAGCCTTCTGGCTTACTCCAACAACCCGACATTCCTGAATGGAAATGGGAACAAATCGCCATGGATTTCATAACCAAACTACCCAAGTCATCGAGCGGTTGCGATACCATTTGGGTGATCGTCGATCGTCTCACGAAATCTGCTCATTTCCTGGCGATCAAGGAAACCGATAAAATGGAACGACTCACACGAATCTACATCTAGGAAGTCGTTTCTCGACACGGTGTTCCAATCTCAATTATCTCCGATAGGGATAGTCGCTTCACATCTCACTTTTGGCAATCACTCCAGAAATCATTGGGTACCCGTCTCGATATGAGTACCGCATATCACCCTCAAACCGATGGCCAAAGTGAACGAACCATTCAAACACTGGAAGACATGCTACGAGCCTGCGTAGTTGACTTCGGTGTAAACTGGGAACAACACCTACCATTGTGCGAATTTTCATACAACAATAGCTATCACTCCAGCATTAAGGCTGCACCTTTCGAGGCACTGTACGGTCGCAAGTGCTGGTCACCTATCTATTGGACCGAAGTGGGAGATAGTCAACTCACTGGTCCTGAACTCATCCACGAAACAACCGAGAAAATCTTCGAGATTCAGAATAAACTCAAAGCCGCACGTGATCGTCAGAAAAGTTACGCTGACGTGAGACGCAAACCACTCGAGTTCCAAGTTAGAGATCGAGTACTCTTAAAAGTATCGCCTTGGAAAGGCGTAATTCGATTCGGCAAACGCAGAAAGTTAAATCCCAGGTACATTGGGCCATTCGAGATCCTCGAAGAAGATTGGTCCAGTGGCATATCTATTGCAGCTGCCCTCCGAGCTCAGCAATGTGCACCCCACTTTTCACATTTCTAACTTGAAGAAATGTATGTCTGATGAGACACTTATTATCCCACTCGATGAAATTCGGGTTGACGACAAACTTCACTTCATTGAGGAACCCGCTGAAATCATGGACCGTGAGGTCAAACAACTCAAACAAAGTCGTATTCCCATCGTTAAGGTCAGGTGGAATTCGCGGCGTGGTCCGGAGTTCACCTGGGAACGGGAAGACCAAATGCGACTCAAGTATCCTCAGCTCTTCACCGACTCTACATCAAACACGACATTAAACTAAATTTCAGGACGAAATTCTTCTAACATGGGGAGAATGTGACACCCGTCAAATTAGGACTATTAATTAGGGCCTAATCAAGTGTAATACATGTAATTAGTACTGTTTTAGGCTAATTAATGTATCGAAATATATATTGTTGAATATATACGAGTATGCGATTTGATTAAATCGTACGCAATTTAAATCGAATGTAATTCGGTTCAATAAATACGGACGTTGGTGCACGAACTTGTTAAATAATATATTATTATTTAATAACACTATTATATCCAAAATATTATTTTGATAATATTTCATATTCGTTTCGAATAATACAATTAACAATTTACGCGATTAAAAATATCAAACGAGCAAACAATCCAAAATAAAGACAAGTTATATTTTATAACTCAAATATAAAGTATTTAATAAAATACTTCAACAAAAATATTGGGTAAAAATTCGTATTTTAAAACATATATTTATGTGCATAAAATAAGTATTTAACGTCTAAACGATTGGGAAAACGAACGCCGCACGGAGTGCGACTACACAGAGCAAAATTTTGTGAAGCCCACACATGGTGGACCCCACCAAAAACCGGCCCAAAAAGGGTGAGGGGATCAAATCCCCACCCCATTTCACACTTCACACTTCACTCTCTCTCTCTATCTTATTTCTTCTTCCTTTTTTCTCTCAAACATCCATCACCAATATCATCAAAAATCATCAAATAACACCCTCAAACGACCTTAAATCGCTGAAGCTTTTGGAGAAAAGGAACCACCTCGACACGATCTACAACTCTATCTTTTAGGAATTTCATTTCGACACCGCGTAAGTTTCCGACAAAAACCCGAAACTCTTCGATTTCGTTTATTTTTACATGGAAGTGGTTTGTTTATGTTCAAAATGTCCATATAAGGGTTGGGTAAAAGAATCAGACCAAATGGTCACCGGAAAACTCGTTTTTGGCTCAAAAATCCGTCAACAGCTCGAAGTGACGCAACGACGACTGCAGTATAGCGTCACTTCATGCGTCACTTAAGTGACGCATTGAGTGTCGCTAAAAGCCCTAATTTTGCGTCACTTGCTTAAGTGCCGCATAAAACCCTTTTTCTCGACACTTGCCTAAGTGCCGCAAATTCAATACCCGTCACTATGAACCGACACTTATAGCGTCACTTGTCTAAGTGACGCCTACAACTGAGAACTGATTTCACCCGTCACTAACCTTAGTGACTCCTGACACTTGTACCGACACTTACAACCGACACTTCCTTAAGTGTCGCACTATATGCGTCACTTGCACAAGTGACGCCATTAATCAGAATCTGTCATTTCATGCGACACTTCCTTGAGTGTCGCCTAAGTCCTAAGTGTCGCTATAAGTGACGCTAAAAACAGAAGGTTTCAAACCAATTTTTACTAAGTGTCGAGACCTAAATTTTATCCCTTGATTTCACCCAAATTCAAGTCCAGATGCGTTTTTTTCACCAAAGCAATTTAGTAGAAATAAAAATTTTTCGAGCTGACTTGGCATCTCGACCCCAACTAGGGGCCAGCCCCTTGGACCCCGCCACGGGTTGCCACCCCTGGAACCCCGCTTACCAGGGGCGCTGCCCCCGGACCCCCGTCACCAAAAGCGTATAAATACTTTCAAGTATAACCATTTGAAATAAAAATAATAATGTTACGATTTTCACTACAACTAATCACCAACGGGTTGTACACGTTTTCAAAACACAAGTTAATCGAACAACCAAATCGTAATAATTTGGGCATTATGGTTGAACGAACAACCACAAAGGTAGTCTTTGTAACTACCTACTCACATTAATAACCATCGCGTGTCGTGGATACCCTCAGGTTATCTGTCTGCGGACATCTCACTGCTTGATTAAGCATCTTACGTTATTGACTAAACGCTCAAGCCTCAGGTGAGTCTCATAGCCCCTGTTTTACCGTTTTTCACTCAGGGGTGTGATTCAATGCTTATTTTTAACATGTGAACGCAAGTACAAACTTTACAATATACTACATGAGTTGTTTTCCCACTAATCATTTCAAAGTCCTCCATCAGCATAGTTTGGTAATACGTTGTAGCGTGATTATTAGTATATGGTACCATATAGGATTGACCCTCCTCGTCCGGGTTAGCATGCACTAACTGGTTAAACGGACGTACTAATAATTGTTCAGACGAGTGTGGATTAGACACTCGAGGAGGCACCTCGCTCGGAATTCTCTATATGGGACCCGACCCTCGAGTTAAGCTCAGACTATGTGCTCATGACTGTATACACTATTATTTATTTGTTGGATGCAAATCATTACTTAAATCTTGCGGTTCATACGATATTATCTGATTTCAAACCTGTGAGCTCACCAGCTTTGGCTGACCCATTTTAGCATGTATCACAGGTACCCAGCAGTAGATTGGACTGCCTCAGGATTACTATAGCTCGAGTCAGCATGCAGACGTTAGAGATTTTCTTGCATTAGTATATTTTGTACAAGTACTTATGTACTGAAATCTCTCATTTAATCGAACGCGAGCTATATACAGCTTCAAATGTTGTAAACATTTCTTATAATTAATATATTTTGTTAAAACGACGCATATAGAGTCGTTTGCTATATCTTGTGTGCTTTGATATTTGATTAGTAACACCCAATGTATGCTTCCGCTAAACAGTAAATTTGGGAGGTGTTACACATATGATACATATACTTATGTAAGTATACAACGAGACCAACATAATAATAATGCTTTTAATAATCATTATTACAAAACTCACCAACGGGCCGTACAGGTTTTCAAAACTCAAACTAATCAACTAACAACCAAATCATTTGGACATTACTAGTCGGATGAACAACTAGCATGGACGGTCTTTTGAGACGTCTACATATACTTATAACCTTGCGCGTTTTGAACGCCCGGCATGTTACAGTTTTCGGACAACATCACCTTGTGCAACATCATACTTGCTTGTTAGAAACACACCAGACTCAGGTGAGTCTCATAGCCCCTTTTTAAATGCTTTTACCTAGGGGTGAGATACATGCTCGTTTTGTTTTACATGTGAACACAAGTATCAAAATATCGCTATATGCTACATGAGTTAATTTCATCTAATCAATTTAAAGTCCTCCATCACATAGTTTGTTAATATGATTTAGCGTGAATGTTAGTGTATGGTACCATATGGGATTGACAATCCCCGTCCGAGTTAGCAAGCACTAACCTGTCAAACGGACGCATTATCATTTGTTCAGTATGAGTGTTGATTAGGCACTCATAGGGAGGCACCTCGATCGTGTCCTTGAATGTGGATCCTGACCCCCTCAGTTAAGCTCAAACTATGGACTCATAGCTGCATGTACATTCATTATTTGTTTGATTACAAATCATTATATAAATCTTGTGGTTCATAAATCTCATTTACTCATATACACCTGTGAGCTCACCAGCTTTTTAGCTGACCTTTTAGCATGTTATCTCAGGTACTCAGCAGTAGGTTGGACTGCCCATCAGGATACTTTAGCTCGAGTCGCATGCAATCATTAAACATCAAGAGATTTCCTTGCATATCTATATTTTGTATAATTGGAAATGTACTAGAATCTCTCAGGGTAATCATGTGAACTCAATATAATGTAAACAGTTTGTAAACTCTTATGTTATATTAAATGTATTTTGTTAAAACGACGCATATAGAGTCGTTTACTATATATCTATGTGCTTTGATTATTGATTAGTCGCGCCCCGACCCGATTCGCTTCCGCAACCCGAATTAGGGGGTGCGACACTAAAAGTGAATCGCCAGTATGTGCAGACTTACTCAGTATATGTTATACTGATTTAAAAATACACAAAAAAACTCAACACTTCTGTACTAACATCATACTAGTTGTCCCTTTGCATCATAACATCAATCAACTATAATAAAGCTTAATCATCGTTAATTTATGAAGAAAAATATTTGGTAGGATTTTAAGATTTGACCTGTCACATATTCAGTTGTATCGCTGCATACTGTGATGGTGATCGATCGAGTAGTCAAATTTATTAATACTCCGTAAAATAAATATAGCTATGTAATTATCTTATCAATTGCTTTCCAGCGAAAAATTCTTTCTTTATTAGTTGATTTAATTTAGGATTAAATAATTGAAAATCTATTTTTAAAATTAGGTGAAATAAAGGGACCTAATCGTCCAACTGAACTAAATTTATTAATAGTTTTATCAACTTTATCAACTAATAGTTGTATCGCTGCAACTGTGTTATAATTTAAGATGAATATGGAGATGCAAGTTCATACTGAGTAGTCAGTATAAAGTTATACAGTATGCATCTGTAGTTGCATCTACTCGGTATAACTGAATAATGAGTATATACTGATTCAATTGATAATGAATGTTCGTCACTTGACTCAATCGACATTCCTTTTTAAATTTCATTGATGATCAGGTAACAATTGAACGAAATTGATTACGAATTGAAGTTGAATGTTCGTGCGAATGACTGTGAAATAAAAACTAATATTCCCTTACGTGATTGTTTGAATTAATTTTATAATTAAGAAGAATATTAGAGTTTCACTAAATTAAATAGACGAATTGCACACCTCTGACCGTAATCAGCTGCCCGCTCCAAAAAAAAGTGGTTCTTAGAGTTCTCATTTAGGTGGAATTCTCAGCTATATATATATATATATATATATATATATATATATATATATATATATATATATATTTGTGCAAGATTATTGTTTTTTTTTTTTGTGTTAATTTAACTTGCCAACTGATTTGCTACAAACAATTTTATATTAATATTATTAAAACAATTGTCATGGCTAAGTAGACACTAATCCGTTACAAAAAAAGGGATAGTCGGACTTTTTCATAGTCGTTGCAAACTAGTATTTAACCCGGGCGTTGCCCAATTAAATGGATGCCACAAAAAAATCTCCGTAAAGTTAATGCACATATACAACTCTATTTGCATGAAAGATGTTAACATATAAAAAATGTTTGTGCATAAGAGCGTGTACTAATTTTAGATAGTTTTGTTCATCATGCCTCATGTAGATTTTGTTCATCAACACTGGTACCTTACTACCTTAACAGCTAACTACTAATCCTCCAAAATCTACGACTATAGAGTAGTACACCAACCTTAAATTCGAAAAATTCAATTATAAAAGACAGATAAATACTTTGTCGTGAAAAACACTCATATACGAAACATATATACATTATTATTTTTAAAATGTAATGTGACAACTCTCCAAATTAGGTATTTAATTTACATTTAAGCATGTGCATTCTTACGCTAATTTCCTGGTTAAGTTTTAACAAAACTTTTTGATGTGATGTAAGCCTAGCAATCCCAGTACTTTTAAACAAAAAGTAATACATAATACGTAAGTATTTAAAAGTTACGTACAAATATATCGGAATGAACCCGACAAAAATAAATAACAAAAGTTTCGTGATACAAAAATAATTAATAATGAAATTATTAATTACGAGTATTTATATATCTATAACAAATAGATAAAATGGTCTAAATATACGTTTAACATAAAACGTATTATAACACGAACAGAAACAATTCTAAAACGCACATAAAAGGTCGAATCATAAAAATACAAATTTTCTTGTTCGCTTGGAAGTAATTAGAACATTACCTCAAAATATGAAATCCTAAATTAACTGAAATTTTGCGCTCAATTAACTGTGCGCAGTAAAATGTACAAAATTGTACAACGTTTTAAAATAATGATAATATCATTATTCTGATTATAAATAACGAACCAGGAGAACACCTACAAAATAAAAATGTAATATGTTAATTTTTATATTGCTAAAATTATACCCGTACTCGAAATTGAGGTGCCAAAAATTGGCACCTAACTTCAATAATGCAGTGGTATGGTTATTTTAAAACCATACTCCCTCCTGATGATCTCTTTCTCTCTGTGATCCATCGACACACACACCACACCAAAAATTCATCTTCTTCTTCCTCTTTGATCTGGAGAACACAACAAGATCAGAGGCAACAACAAGCAGGAGCAACAACATCTCCATCATCATCTTCATCATACGTTTATCATCATCCGTTCCATTTTCATCTCATTGTAAGGAACTTTCAATTCTTTGAATTCTATACTTCAATATCGTTATATAACTGGTTTAAACATAATAATCACCACATATAACACATTAAATTGATGATCGAAAGCTTGTTTCTTAAAATGGGTTTTTAAAACCAAAACTACAAAACCAAAATCGTTATATAAAAACTTGTTAAAATGAAGTAATAACTTGTAAAAATGACCTATAAACTTGTTGTAAACATTTGGGATTGTTGGGTAAAAGATTTGGAACCAAAAGATCGAGCATATGTTTTGCTCTGCTACGTACAGAGTCTGTGATCATAACGAATACGGCGGATTCCTTTGAATCCGGCGTATTCAGAACCGAAAACCCAACGAATCCGGCGGATTCAGGGGAATCCGGCGGATTCCCGTGTCCGACCCGCACACAAACCTTCGGCTAAAACGATGAACGAGTAAAAGACACGGGTGAATACGGCGGATTCAAATGAATCCGGCGTATTCCAAAGCTTCGCACGAACTATCTGATGAACACCAACGAATCCGGCGTATTTGATTTAATCCGGCGGATTCCCCCGAAATTAATTGAATACGGCGGATTCACCCGAATCCGGCGTATTCCGACTTTTGACTTGAATCCGGCGGATTCAAGGTAATCCGGCGGATTCCCACCCCTGGTCAACAAATCTGACTTTTATTTTAAAACATAAACGTTTCCGTTAACGATTCCATTTATACGATACATTTACGAGACATTGTAAACTATTAATAAATACATAAATAAGATATATTCGAGACACGGACTTTGGACTTATTTAAATTCGTACGAACGAACGATATATATATAAACATATATATGAATACGAACTTTGTAAATTATACAAATTGGATTCGATTTCACAATCGGGATGTTTAAGACTTATTAAACAAACATAAGGATATTAAAAACAAGCGACATTCGTTTTATAAAAATAATATAAGTTTTATAACAAATAAAACTTACCACTTTTTTTTAAAATACGAAACAACGTATTACAATATATATAGATATATACGAGAACACACGCGATATATATAGACACAAACGTATACGTTTTCTTAAAACAAATGAAAACTTATATACATTTTGATATACATGAACAAGGTATTTATTAAACATATATATTTTGATATATGTACACAATGTATCGATTAATTATATATACATTTGACAATTAGGAATATATATTCACAAAAATATATACACGATGAATTAAACGTTTAACAAACGTACAACTTAATAATGTACAACAAGCATATTTACATACGAATACATATATAAAACAAATATATGTACAAACAATGATAATTGAATAACGTTCAAATTATACGAACAACTATATACAAAGTACATGTACAAATGAAAACAAAACGACCTTCCGTTAAATAAACAATTACATATTGGTTTATACACTTAACAAGTATACGATTTATGAAATAATAACAATATTTCAACGCAATGTCATTAATAAAGTCAACAACTTATATTACTAAGAAATCAACCATTTCTTCAAACAAACAAACTGTTAACATAAGTGATTAAAACAAATCAAACGTACTTATGTTAATATATTTATTGTATAGGTTAACATACCTTGGGCTGTTATCTGTTTGGCTGCTAGCTTTCCTACCGAGCAAAACTACAGTGAGTTCACAGCCCCTACTTTACAAATGTTTTATGCTTTTAAACATAGGGGTGTAAACATAGAAACTGCATGCAAACACATGCAGCAAATTTATATAAATGCTTTATTGCTTTATACAACTGTTTGACATGAAATATTATTTCACAACTGTTTTGGGAATTAGACAACAAATCCTAGTACAGACCAGACTTGAGATGTGTGCATGAAAGACCTTATGTCATGCAGACTATAACCATTAGCTAGGTGACTCTAGCCACTGAGTATACGAATAGTACTATTGCCGTGACGACCCTCCTGTGGATGGAGCGTATACTTAATTGTCCTTCAGGCAAACAACATAAGTTTTGGTTGTGGTTTGGTTATAGGGTTAGGTCGCGTTACTTTAACCTGCGAGGTTTAGCTCACCTTTCAGGGGATTATAGTCTAATCATTCCCACTTATTATTTAGGATAAACATATCCTACAACTGTTTTATGTCAGTATACTTACTGATTATATTCATATACTGGTAAACAACCAGACATACATTTTGGGTAACAACCCACATAAAACTATATTTTAGGGTAACTATCCCTAACATCTTATAAATTGCAAAACCTGCAAACATTTATTTATTGAATAACATTTCAATAACTTTAACATAAATGGGTTAACATACCACATATTTATACAAACCTGTGAATTCACTCAACATATTTGTTGACGACTTTCTTTCTATGTTTTACAGGAAATTAGCTATGTAAGTAAGGATCGCATGCATTCAGGATGACAACCCTGGACTACTTAGGATGCCATACTTTATGGGACAGCTTTTGAGGATTTCCTCTGTATTACTGCAGACATTGCAGTTATACTCATGAAATCTTATTTTAACATATGTATTGTAAAACTTAAATGTTTTAAACTTTATTACTACTGTACGACTTACACAGTCGTACTACTTTTGTAATAACTATTTAACTGGCATCCTTAATATATTATGTTCTGTATGATCATATGCTCTGATACGATGAATGCACAATTGTAACGTCATCACCCCCGTTGTTAAACTGTTGAAACAAGATGCTTCCGCTAAATCTTAACTTGCTTCCGCTAAACATTAAATAAACACAATTATGGATTTTTGGGGTGTGACAGACTTGGTATCAGAGCCATTGGTTATAGCGAACTAGAAGTCTTTAGGTGACTGAAAACCTTAGAGACCTAGACTATAGCCTTGGCTAGAACATTCATGCATTCATACATACATACGTTTGCATACATCTAACAAACGACTGACACGTCACACACAATTTCCTTTGTCACAGTATGTCTAGTCAATCAGTTTACCATGTTTATGCTTCGGACGAAGAGCCGACTGAGGCTCCTTTTGAGGGTCCCGCGATCACTGTAGGGGATGAGTCATCTGTTCATTTGAGAGACATGTCAGACGACACTAGTGACGCTTACATCGCGCCACCACCGACAGCACATGAGGTTACCCCTATCACTACAGGTATTCACCATCAGGCCGGTGAGACTTCTCGCAGGCCTGTATATAGGAGGACACCGAGGATGTGTGTCCGAGATTTTCCTATAGGTCCGTTAGCACCAGCGGACGAGTCTGTTGAGTCTCCACAGAGGGCACCCAGGTTTGTTCATCTAGAGTGGATGACTCCTATGTTGAGGCACTGGAGGTCATTAGAGGGTTTTCCCTCCACCTTTGAGACAGGAGAGTCCTCACGACCCCCAGCACCACTGTCTACCACTGGAGAGCCGATAGAGCAGACTCTCCCTACATTAGTTGCTGTTATGCGTACATTGTTTTGTATTACTTCTAGCAGGGGTTCTCACCTTGGACAGGTACAGGATGAGATCTCTCGTCTGTATGGGGACATGGCTGGTATGCATGAGCATCATCACTTTTTGTTGAACCATGTGTTTACTGCCCAGGAGATAGCTGAGTCCGCACGTGCTCGTGTGAGGACACTTGAGAGACATGTTAGGATTGCAGGGCTTGTGGTTGGTGCTTGTGTGGTGATGGCTGTGTTGAGGACAGCCGTGGGATCATTTCTACCGTATTTCCGTTAGACCTATGTAGGGCGGGATGTGCCTACTTAGGATTGTATATATACTATGTATTAGACTTGGAACTTTGGTTCGACGGGTATAGACAGACCTGTCATGTTTTGTATATCATTTGGATCGACGGTGTGTAGACAGACCAGTCATGCTTTGATTAGTCTTTGGATCGATGGATATCTAGGATAGATCCATCATGTTTTGTACAAAAACTTGTGAACTAACTATGATCAATTATATGATATGAAGTATGTATTTAGTTTATTATTATTGTTTATGTTACTGTGCGTTGTGATTGGATTATATATTGACAATATAGACTACATAACTGTGGATACTGAAATATGTCTTTGTAACCTATAGATCTCTTGAAACTTGAAAAATGGCAGAACCTGTCATAAGTAGATATTCATCAGACGATGACGTAACAGTCGACGAGCAAATTCAATATGAATATGTCGATACAGAAACAATTCCGATAGTGGAACTGGTGGAAGAAGAGATTGAGAACCACCACTTTGGATTGATTGACATAGAAGAATATGAGAGAGTTAGAGACCAAGCTGAAGAGCTAGATGGTCAAAACTGGGAACTTGCATCTAAATGCAAGAACTATGAAACTGAGTTGAGAATCCTAAAGAGGCCTATGTCTGTCCGAGTTAGGGATAGAATTCGCTTCTGGAAGAAAGTGGCTAGTAATCGCAAGAAAAGAGTTAAGTCTTGGATCAAACGTTTGTGCAAATGCTCGACTGAGAATGATCTGGAATATTATCCAACTCTGCGATATAAAACTATGCTAGAAACGCATTACTCCTCTCCTAACCTGGACCAGGAGTGAAAGGAAAAGAACTGCACTACGACAGAGAACATAGCTAAAGATAGCTTAATAAAGAACTGATGAAGAACTGTCGTAGGAATATAATTGTTTTGTTAAGATCTAAGTATAGCTAAGTTTAATTAGTACTGTAACAGCTCGTGTTGTATTAGAAACCTCTCTTGATGGATATAGACGATATCATCAAGTTTTGTAATGAAACGATGTAAGAACGTTCTAGTTAATGTATAATATAACTTAGGTTCGATTCGAAATTTCGTGCGAATTATATTCATCTCCATATACAGGTGATAGAAAAATTATCACGTAATAATTGTTGAAGCCATTTCTTGCAAACTTTGAAAACCTACCATACTATGAATTATTTATCTTATCTTGAATTCCATAAAACATTGATTGCGCTTAAACGATGATGAAAAGAAATATGTATTTGGCATTATATAATGACGCCTGGCCAATGTGATTATATTGTACAAAGTACATATGGGTGTTTCAAAGTCGTGCGATATACAATGTGAAATATTATTCTCTCAAATTCTCCATACTATTCAATTGATAGACAATGTGAAATCTTGTTCATCACATTCATTATTTTGGCATTGACTTCTGCATTTTATTCATCGCAGAACTGAACTATGCCGCCAAAACGACGAATTACTAGGAACAGTCAGAAAACAACTGTACCTCCTACATCTGAAACCATTCCACCACCTAACACCGAGGAAACTACTGAGCAGTTAATAGCTAGACGCATAGCTGAAGGTATTGCCGAGTATGAGGCAAGCCGAAACCGTGAGACTGGGATTAATAACAGTGGATCGACCCCTGTTATTGCTGAGACTGTTGTGAATAACCGCAAAGGGTGTTCATATAAGACATTTCAGGCATGTAAACCACCATCTTTCTGTGGCACTGAAGGTGCTATTGGTATTATACACTGGATAGAAAAGATGGATTCTGTGTTGGACATCAGTGATTGTCTACCAGACACTGCAGTGAAGTATGTTGCCTGCACACTAGCTGATAAAGCTTTGACTTGGTGGAACAGTCAAGTTCAGTCGATGGGACGACCAGCTGCTTATTCCATGACATGGGAAACATTGAAGAGTATGATGATGGAAGAATTCTGCCCTCGCAGTGAGATGCAGAAAATTGAGACTGAGCTGTGGAACATTGCTATGATTGGTGCTGATATCACTGGTTACACAACTAGGTTCCAAGAACTAGCTCGTCTTGTGCCACATATGGTAACGCCTGAGTATAAGCGTATTGAACGCTATGTGTATGGACTGGCACCACAGATCAGGAGTTTAGTTACGTCCTCCAAACCTGACACTTTCAGGAGCGCTGTTACCTTAGCGCAGAGTTTGACTGATGAAGCAGTTAGAATGGGGACACTGACCAAGAAGACTGTGTCGGTTAAGGTTGAGCAGAGCAGTGCTGAAGCTGGTAGTTCTGGAGGTAAGAAGCGTAAGTGGAATGACCGTCAGGGTCAATCCAACAAGAAAGGATCTGGAAATCCAAAGTCTTACGCTGCCACCATTGTGGAACCAAAGCCATACTTGGGTAACAAACCTAAGTGTGATAAGTGTAGCAAACACCACGAGGGTGAGTGCTGGTTTTGCGACAGCTGTAAGGGATGGGGTCACAAAACCCAAAACTGTAAGGTAAACCCTACCCCTAAGGGAAACACTGTTCGCCAAAACCAAGGATGTTTTGAATGTGGCGACATGAGGCATTATCGAAACCGATGCCCTCAACTCAATAACCAAAACCGTAACGCCAACAACGCTCGTAACCGCAACAACAATGGAAACAACCGTGGTAACAACAACAACCGAACCAACAACAACAATGCTAACAACAACAACAATCAGCCAGCTCGTGGACGCGTGTTCATGTTAGGAGCACCAGAGGCACGTCAGGATCCTAACACAGTCACTGGTACGTTTCTTGTAAACAACCACTTTGCTTCTGTGTTATTCGATTCCGGTGCTGATTTAAGTTTTGTGTCCACTGAGTTTAGACCACTATTAGAGATCGAATCCCTTAAGCTAGATAACAAATACACAGTAGAGCTAGCTGATGGTAAGTTGATTGAATTAGGAGAAATAGTACCAGGATGTTCCTTAACGTTAGAAGGTCATTCTTTCAGAATAGACTTACTACCGGTAGAACTAGGGAGCTTCGATATAGTGGTTGGCATGGATTGGTTATCACTGAACCGCGCAGAGATCATCTGTCATGAGAAGATTGTACGGTTACCTTTACCGTCAGGAGAAATGTTGATGGTTCAAGGAGAAAAGAGTAATCGTGTGGTGAAAACGATTACATGCATGAAGGCAAATAAGTATCTACGAAAAGGGTACCAAGCATTTTTGGTACATGTTGTGAATAAGAAACCAGAGGAGCAACGCATAGACGACGTGGCCGTAGTACGCGAATACCCAGGAGTATTTCCTGACGAGCTACCAGGGATACCACCTCCTCGGCAGGTTGAATTTCATATCGACCTAGTGCCGGGAGCTGCACCGATTGCTCGTGCGCCTTACCGTTTAGCTCCATCAGAAATGCAAGAACTGTCTGCACAGTTACAAGAACTGTTGGATTTAGGATTCATCCGACCGAGCTTTTCACCGTGGGGAGCTCCGGTGTTGTTCGTCAAAAAGAAGGATGGATCAATGCGGATGTGTATCGATTATCGAGAACTGAACAAAGTGACGATTAAGAACCGATACCCGTTACCACGCATCGATGACTTGTTTGACCAGCTGCAAGGGTCAAGTTATTACTCAAAGATCGACTTGAGATCGGGTTACCATCAACTGAAGGTACGGGATGAAGATATCCCTAAGACTACGTTTAGGACTCGATATGGTCATTACGAGTTCCTGGTTATGCCGTTTGGGCTAACGAATGCGCCAGCAGTGTTCATGGATCTAATGAATAGAGTATGTAAACCTTACTTGGATAAGTTCGTCATAGTGTTCATTGACGATATCTTGATATACTCAAGAACGAAGGAAGACCATGAACGACATCTGAGGCTGATTCTTGAATTACTGGAGAAAGAGAAGCTTTATGCAAAGTTCTCTAAATGCGAGTTTTGGATGCGTGAGGTTCATTTCCTGGGTCACGTGATCAATAACAAAGGAATTCACGTGGACCCATCCAAAATTGAGGCGATTAAGAATTGGGAAGCCCCAAAGACCCCAACTGAGATACGACAATTTCTTGGGTTAGCCGGTTACTACCGAAGGTTCATTGGGAATTTCTCGAAGATAGCTCAGCCACTTACCGCCCTAACGCAAAAAGACAAGAATTTTGATTGGGGCGAGAAGCAAGAGAATGCTTTTCAACTGCTGAAAGAGAAATTGAGTACCGCACCTATCCTATCCTTACCAGAAGGAGTAGAAAACTTTGTTGTCTACTGTGATGCCTCACATCAAGGATTAGGTTGCGTGCTAATGCAAAACGACAAAGTCATTGCATATGCGTCTCGTCAATTGAAGATTCACGAGAAGAACTATACGACGCATGACTTAGAGCTAGGAGCAGTCGTTTTTGCACTAAAGATTTGGAGACACTACCTATACGGTACGAAGTGTACGATCTTTACCGATCACAAAAGTCTCCAACACATATTTGACCAGAAAGAACTCAACATGAGACAGAGACGTTGGGTTGAATTGTTGAATGATTACGACTGTGAAATCAAGTACCATCCAGGCAAAGCTAATGTAGTAGCGGATGCCTTGAGTCGTAAGGAACGAGTGAAACCTCGAAGAGTTCGAGCCTTAGGACTGACAATCCACTTGGATCTTATTACCCAAATTCGTGACGCTCAACAAGCGGCCTTTACTCCAGAACGTATAAAGGACGAATCCCTCAAAGGGATGGAGAAACAACTGGAGTCTAAGGAAAATGGAGTATTGTACTTTATGAACCGAATTTGGATTCCTTGTGTTGATGAGCTACGTAGCCTAGTACTGGACGAAGCTCATAAGTCCAATTACTCGATACATCCTGGTGCGGATAAGATGTACCACGATCTGAAAGGATTTTACTGGTGGCCTGGCATGAAAAGAGACATTGCCACCTATGTTAGTAGATGTCTGACTTGTGCAAAAGTTAAGACTGAGTATCAAAAGCCGTCTGGACTTTTACAACAACCAGAGTTGCCCAAATGGAAATGGGAACACATCACGATGGATTTCATCACAAAGCTACCGAAAACATCATCTGGAATGGACTCCATATGGGTGATTGTCGACAGACTGACAAAATCATCTCACTTTCTAGCCATTAAAGAAACAGATAAGATGGAGAAACTGTCTAGAATTTATATAAAAGAAGTTGTTTCTAGACATGGAGTTCCATTATCTATCATTTCTGATAGAGATGCACGTTTCACCTCTCGCTTCTGGCAAACACTGCAACAAGCATTAGGCACTAGACTCGACATGAGTACCGCCTACCATCCACAAACTGATGGTCAAAGCGAGCGAACGATACAAACGCTCGAGGATTTGCTAAGAGCCTGCGTGATTGATTTTGGAGGAAACTGGGATGTTCATCTCCCTTTAGCTGAATTCTCGTACAACAATAGTTATCATACGAGCATACAAATGGCACCTTTTGAGGCGTTGTACGGACGCAAGTGCCGATCCCCACTATGTTGGGCAGATATGGATGACAGACAATTATCAGGTCCTGAGATAGTCCAAGAGACAACGAACAAAATATCTCAAGTGCTTAATCGATTAAAAACGGCACGAGACCGACAAAAGAGTTATGCAGACAATAGACGAAAACCTTTAGAGTTTCAAGTAGGTGACAGAGTCCTACTCAAGGTATCTCCTTGGAAAGGAGTTGTGCGATTTGGAAAACGCGGCAAACTGAACCCACGTTACATCGGACCTTTTGAGATCCTAGAAAGGATTGGTCCTGTAGCTTATAAGCTTAAACTGCCGCAAGAACTTAGTAA
Source organism: Helichrysum umbraculigerum (assembly GCA_949592205.1). Taxonomy (NCBI): domain Eukaryota; kingdom Viridiplantae; phylum Streptophyta; class Magnoliopsida; order Asterales; family Asteraceae; genus Helichrysum; species Helichrysum umbraculigerum. The sequence continues at coordinate 77,556,814 of CATIUR010000003.1, forward strand.
TATTCACGACACGTTTCACGTGAGTAATCTTAAGAAGTGTCTATCCGACGAAGCGTTAATCATACCTCCTGACGAAATCTATGTCGACGAAAAACTCAACTTCGTGGAGGAACCGCTTGAAGTAATGGATACGAAAACACAGAAACTCCGAAACAGTCGGATCAAACTTGTCAAAATTCGATGGAACTCGAAAAGAGGCCCAGAGTTCACCTGGGAACGCGAGGATGAAATGCTCAAGAAGTACCCTCAACTATTTGAACCCGTGACCACGACTCACGACACAAATTAAATCTCGGGACGAGATTTCCTTAACGGGGGGAGAATGTGACAACTCTCCAAATTAGGTATTTAATTTAAATTTAAGCATGTGCATTCTTACGCTAATTTCCTGGTTAAGTTTTAACAAAACTTTTTGATGTGATGTAAGCCTAGCAATCCCAGTACTTTTAAACAAAAAGTAATACATAATACGTAAGTATTTAAAAGTTACGTACAAATATATCGGAATGAACCCGACAAAAATAAATAACAAAAGTTTCGTGATACAAAAATAATTAATAATGAAATTATTAATTACGAGTATTTATATATCTATAACAAATAGATAAAATGGTCTAAATATACGTTTAACATAAAACGTATTATAACACGAACAGAAACAATTCTAAAACGCACATAAAAGGTCGAATCATAAAAATACAAATTTTCTTGTTCGCTTGGAAGTAATTAGAACATTACCTCAAAATATGAAATCCTAAATTAACTGAAATTTTGCGCTCAATTAACTGTGCGCAGTAAAATGTACAAAATTGTACAACGTTTTAAAATAATGATAATATCATTATTCTGATTATAAATAACGAACCAGGAGAACACCTACAAAATAAAAATGTAATATGTTAATTTTTATATTGCTAAAATTATACCCGTACTCGAAATTGAGGTGCCAAAAATTGGCACCTAACTTCAATAATGCAGTGGTATGGTTATTTTAAAACCATACTCCCTCCTGATGATCTCTTTCTCTCTGTGATCCATCGACACACACACCACACCAAAAATTCATCTTCTTCTTCCTCTTTGATCTGGAGAACACAACAAGATCAGAGGCAACAACAAGCAGGAGCAACAACATCTCCATCATCATCTTCATCATACGTTTATCATCATCCGTTCCATTTTCATCTCATTGTAAGGAACTTTCAATTCTTTGAATTCTATACTTCAATATCGTTATATAACTGGTTTAAACATAATAATCACCACATATAACACATTAAATTGATGATTGAAAGCTTGTTTCTTAAAATGGGTTTTTAAAACCAAAACTACAAAACCAAAATCGTTATATAAAAACTTGTTAAAATGAAGTAATAACTTGTAAAAATGACCTATAAACTTGTTGTAAACATTTGGGATTGTTGGGTAAAAGATTTGGAACCAAAAGATCGAGCATATGTTTTGCTCTGCTACGTACAGAGTCTGTGATCATAACGAATACGGCGGATTCCTTTGAATCCGGCGTATTCAGAACCGAAAACCCAACGAATCCGGCGGATTCAGGGGAATCCGGCGGATTCCCGTGTCCGACCCGCACACAAACCTTCGGCTAAAACGATGAACGAGTAAAAGACACGGGTGAATACGGCGGATTCAAATGAATCCGGCGTATTCCAAAGCTTCGCACGAACTATCTGATGAACACCAACGAATCCGGCGTATTTGATTTAATCCGGCGGATTCCCCCGAAATTAATTGAATACGGCGGATTCACCCGAATCCGGCGTATTCCGACTTTTGACTTGAATCCGGCGGATTCAAGGTAATCCGGCGGATTCCCACCCCTGGTCAACAAATCTGACTTTTATTTTAAAACATAAACGTTTCCGTTAACGATTCCATTTATACGATACATTTACGAGACATTGTAAACTATTAATAAATACATAAATAAGATATATTCGAGACACGGACTTTGGACTTATTTAAATTCGTACGAACGAACGATATATATATAAACATATATATGAATACGAACTTTGTAAATTATACAAATTGGATTCGATTTCACAATCGGGATGTTTAAGACTTATTAAACAAACATAAGGATATTAAAAACAAGCGACATTCGTTTTATAAAAATAATATAAGTTTTATAACAAATAAAACTTACCACTTTTTTTTTAAAATACGAAACAACGTATTACAATATATATAGATATATACGAGAACACACGCGATATATATAGACACAAACGTATACGTTTTCTTAAAACAAATGAAAACTTATATACATTTTGATATACATGAACAAGGTATTTATTAAACATATATATTTTGATATATGTACACAATGTATCGATTAATTATATATACATTTGACAATTAGGAATATATATTCACAAAAATATATACACGATGAATTAAACGTTTAACAAACGTACAACTTAATAATGTACAACAAGCATATTTACATACGAATACATATATAAAACAAATATATGTACAAACAATGATAATTGAATAACGTTCAAATTATACGAACAACTATATACAAAGTACATGTACAAATGAAAACAAAACGACCTTCCGTTAAATAAACAATTACATATTGGTTTATACACTTAACAAGTATACGATTTATGAAATAATAACAATATTTCAACGCAATGTCATTAATAAAGTCAACAACTTATATTACTAAGAAATCAACCATTTCTTCAAACAAACAAACTGTTAACATAAGTGATTAAAACAAATCAAACGTACTTATGTTAATATATTTATTGTATAGGTTAACATACCTTGGGCTGTTATCTGTTTGGCTGCTAGCTTTCCTACCGAGCAAAACTACAGTGAGTTCACAGCCCCTACTTTACAAATGTTTTATGCTTTTAAACATAGGGGTGTAAACATAGAAACTGCATGCAAACACATGCAGCAAATTTATATAAATGCTTTATTGCTTTATACAACTGTTTGACATGAAATATTATTTCACAACTGTTTTGGGAATTAGACAACAAATCCTAGTACAGACCAGACTTGAGATGTGTGCATGAAAGACCTTATGTCATGCAGACTATAACCATTAGCTAGGTGACTCTAGCCACTGAGTATACGAATAGTACTATTGCCGTGACGACCCTCCTGTGGATGGAGCGTATACTTAATTGTCCTTCAGGCAAACAACATAAGTTTTGGTTGTGGTTTGGTTATAGGGTTAGGTCGCGTTACTTTAACCTGCGAGGTTTAGCTCACCTTTCAGGGGATTATAGTCTAATCATTCCCACTTATTATTTAGGATAAACATATCCTACAACTGTTTTATGTCAGTATACTTACTGATTATATTCATATACTGGTAAACAACCAGACATACATTTTGGGTAACAACCCACATAAAACTATATTTTAGGGTAACTATCCCTAACATCTTATAAATTGCAAAACCTGCAAACATTTATTTATTGAATAACATTTCAATAACTTTAACATAAATGGGTTAACATACCACATATTTATACAAACCTGTGAATTCACTCAACATATTTGTTGACGACTTTCTTTCTATGTTTTACAGGAAATTAGCTATGTAAGTAAGGATCGCATGCATTCAGGATGACAACCCTGGACTACTTAGGATGCCATACTTTATGGGACAGCTTTTGAGGATTTCCTCTGTATTACTGCAGACATTGCAGTTATACTCATGAAATCTTATTTTAACATATGTATTGTAAAACTTAAATGTTTTAAACTTTATTACTACTGTACGACTTACACAGTCGTACTACTTTTGTAATAACTATTTAACTGGCATCCTTAATATATTATGTTCTGTATGATCATATGCTCTGATACGATGAATGCACAATTGTAACGTCATCACCCCCGTTGTTAAACTGTTGAAACAAGATGCTTCCGCTAAATCTTAACTTGCTTCCGCTAAACATTAAATAAACACAATTATGGATTTTTGGGGTGTGACATGTAACATGGCTAAAATTATAGTCTAACATTGATGTTAATAAATGGATAAATAACATAGTACATGTTATTCAAACTAACAAATGGATGCCACACAAAAATCTCCGTAAAGTTAATGTACATATACAACCCTATTTGCATAAAAGATGTTAACATATAACAATTTTTTGTACATAATAGCATGTAACAACACGCGTCTGTATGTAACAACAACACAATGATACTCATTTAAGTATTTAAATCTTTAACAATGTTGGTAAATACCACCATGATCATACAGAAATTTGCAGCTGAATTATGTTTGGACATTTATTACGATTACACTACAGATTGAAGGTCCATTATCTCAAACCCAATTTATTAGCTGTTTCCGTGAACTATAAGCACCTACAAACTTTGAATTTATAATAAACTTTTAAAACATATTAGAACATTATCATTGACATAATTACATATGTAAAAAAATAATACGTGTAAATAGACCCTTAAATGTTATTACTGATAATGGAGGTTTGAAAGTATGCAGACCGAATACAATTTAAAAAACATACACGGGCATTAATATCAAAATGTATATTATATTCAAATAATGTTATTAACGTACTATTTTGTTTTTCGCTTTTAACCTTTCTTATATAACTTTTTGTATTAATCCAAATATACCACTATGACCAGTTTATTTTTATCTTCATTTTCATATAAAAAAAAAGTTGATTTCGAGATAAAAAAATACTTTCATTAAATATATATCATATGATGATAAAATTTTTATCGAAATGTAGATAAAATTACACTGATTATAAGTATATATTTAGAATTTTTTCAAGCATTATATATAAAAAGTTATCAAAGAAAAACACAATATAAACTAAATTAAATAAGTAACATATGATATATTATTAAATATACTACTCCGAGAAATACAATTTACTCCTTCCTTCGTGTGCAGCGGTTGGAGACATCCGGGGAAAAAAACCGTCACAAAAGACCGTCGAAGATAACCAACAAATATGAGTTGCAATGGTGAGGATTAAAAGCTGAGAAGATCGTACGGATGAAAGTAAAAGTCAACTAAAAACTATTTGGTCAACTAACCTGGAACCGTATATATGGACAATTAGACCTTAATTCGTCTCAGAATTGTCTTTTTTCCTGCTCAATATCATCACAAAACTATGACAATTTGTCACAAATTTGCCACGATCTCGTCTCCGTCGCAAAGATATATAGCAAGTTATATTTTTATTGACATCAATGAATTATTTAAAGTTTGTACCTACTACTAAAATATATATATATAAATAATATATATATGTCACAAAAATCCAAACTAGGCTTTTCTTAGTATTAAAAACCTGAAACGGTACCGTTTTATGCTACGTACCACCTAAAAATCATTAGTTTTCTCCACCTTCTAATAACCAAACCATCTCTCTTTGACTTTTCATTTCTTTCTCGTTACACACACTAAAAGTGTGTTTGTGTGTGTAATAAAAAAAGTTTGTTAGATTTCATCTCCCTCCAAAAATCTCTCTTAGATCTCACACACACACTGTTACACTTTTTACTACGTTCTTGATCAAATCTTCGCTTTCATGAATCCCAAAATGCTGAAAACTGATTATATATAGTCGTATTGAGACAACTCACGTTTATAATCTATACGTATAGTGATTGATATACGTATTGAGGATTCAATATGTTGGATCTTAATTTAGCTGATGTGGATGTATTAGTGTCGACCAATGATTCTGTAATTAGTAATCGGATTGATCATTTGGATGATCGTCAATCGGAGATTCATTCAGGTACGTCAGTTTCATCAGATGTTGATGATCCTTTGATCGTGACTAATGATGTTGAACCTAATGATTATGATGATGAGATTTCGAATGAAGCGTCTGGTGGGGGTGGTCTGATTACTAGACAGTTTTTTCCTGTTGATAATTGTGAATTGATGATTGAGGATGATGATGAGGTGTTGCGTTTTCGATCGATAAGTTCGTCCACGAGTGTGTTTGGATCGCAATGGTTGAATCTTAAGGTACCGGAAACGGATAACGTGCCGGAAAAGTTGGCAGTGATGCCGGTGCCGCAGCAGGCGAAGAAGAGTAGGCGAGGACCGAGGTCTCGAAGCTCGCAGTATCGTGGTGTGACGTTTTATCGTCGGACTGGTCGTTGGGAATCACATATCTGGTATGATTCATGTGGTTTATAATACCGAATCAGTTTCGATATACGGAGTATATAAAATTACATAAAGGCTATTACGTGCTAAAAAACTATGGATTTGAAACAACTAAATAAGAAGTGCAATTGTTAATAATGTGAATTTTTTAACTTATGTGATGGAATTGTGTGTACTGAGTTGCTCTTGCAAGAGATTTTGTTTTTATTGCAACTCTGCCCTATGTATCATTTATTGGTAGTGTACGGATTGATTTTGTATACGGAATTGAACTTAAATTGATAATGTGTGTTGTACTGTTTGATAACAAATGTGACTGAATCGTTTTGTATTTTTTATCTGTTCAGGGATTGTGGGAAACAAGTGTATTTAGGTAAGTAGTCTGCTTCGTAGCGAATATCAGTTACTATATTGTTTGTACCTGCAGTTACATGTATTAACTACAATGTTTAATTACAGGTGGGTTTGACACGGCCCTTGCTGCAGCTAGGTTAGAGCTTTCTTTGAGAAAAGTTTGTTTAGTGCTATGAAATTTATTTGGTAATGTGGTTTTGACTCGATTAAATGATTGTTATTTAGAGCTTATGACCGGGCAGCTATCAAGTTCCGGGGAATTGATGCTGATATAAACTTTCATATAAACGAATATGAGGAAGATATGACACAGGTAGTGAGAATTTTGTAAGATACTTTTTGTCTGATGGACAAAAACTTTCTTGACTAATGCAAGGTTAATGCTTTCGAAATGGTGCAACAGGCAAAGAATTTGTCAAAAGAAGAATTTATCCATATACTGCGTCGACAGAGCACAGGATTCTCACGAGGAACTTCAAAGTACCGAGGAGTAACCCTTCATAAATGTGGCAGATGGGAGGCTCGCATGGGTCAGCTTCTTGGGAAAAAGTAAGAAACCCGTGCTGAAACTATTTCGTGACTTTCGTGTTTGGAACTTGAATAAATTGTCGTATACTTACGCTAGTAGAGTCTTGATATAAAAAAAGTTTCATAGTAAATGTGCTTAGGACCCTTTTTTATCTCCCAAGATTACAACGGTTGGTTTGCAGGTATGTTTACCTTGGATTATTCGACAACGAAGTAGAAGCTGCAAGGTTCTTGTAATACTATAATTACATAATCCTTGAAACTTAATGTGTTAACATATCTTAGGACATCATCTAACAACATTTGCAATTTGTGTTTTCTGCTTTCAGGGCATACGACAAAGCTGCCATTAAATGTAATGGTAGGGAGGCCGTTACCAACTTTGAGCCAAGCATCTATGGGACGGATATAAGTTTGGAAGCCATTGATGAAGGTATTGATTTCTAATAAGTCCCTGCTATTCCTTAATTTTCTACTTTCTTACCTTAGCAGTTGGACATAAAACAATTTGTTGACATCTGTATTCTATAACTTGGAAAATTTTCATTGTTTGCAGCAAGTGGTCACAATCTTGATCTCAACCTCAGGGTATCTCCAGCTATCGACAGTCCAAAGGGAAACCACAATGTTCAGAATGTGGATATGTGTTTTACAGCCTGTGAATTACCATCTGATAAAAGACTGAAGGTGTGTGAAACGGTTGAATAGTACCTTATTATCACATAAAAACTCCTGTTTTGGTTGTTTTTGGTCATATTGGTTAACTGATGGCTTCTCGTCCACTACTTTGTTAACTCTCAGGTTCAGGCTCGTGCTCCTGCTTGCGTTGGTGGACAAACAGCAGTACCAAAGAATTATCCCATATGGACTAACATGTATTCCGGTCGTGCACCAAACTTTGAGGTAATTATTCAATGTGTCTTTACAGATTATATGAACCCATCAAACCCTTAAAATCTCAGGATTGGTAGTCTTAAAGTTTGAACTACTAAAGACAGCTATCGGGGCATTGAACAATGCATAACTATCCTTCAGCAATGTAGTAATTACTATAAAACCATTTCTCATATCACCTGAAAAGTTTCACTAAATGTCATTTTGCCATGGTATAAGTGAATTTAGCATCTTCATATACTTCAAAAGATATCATCGAACATTGAAAAACAATGGTAACATTGCAATATTACTGATAGGGGTGTGCAGAAACCTGTTTATAGCGATAACACCACAGAAGGGAAGAGGTATAGGCAATATTCGGTTTGGTTCCCGAATCTGGAATCTAAAAAAAACAATTTGATTCGTCGTTCAGTGCGGAACCGAACTGGTGTATAGAGTCCTTTCATTTTTCAAACTTGCACCGGCATTTTTATACTTTGTTGTCAAACTATAAAACCCTTAAGTTTTTAGTTAATTTGTGGTTAAGTTTGGATGAAGCAGGTTTCAGACCAGAACCAAACTGTTTTAGATCAGCTTGGTTCTCTGTTTTGTTATTTTATATTCTCCGTTAATGGTTCTAGTTCAGTCTGATTTCACCCTAATGAACCCCCCTATTTACGGGTTTTTGAACTAATTTCTTAAAGTTACGGGTTTCTGAACTAATTTCTTAATTACACTCTTCTATCAGGAAACAACAATAGGAAACGGACCTACTGGCGTTCTACCTTTACCAGGACTCTCAAACTCAGCATGGCAAATGCAGATGCAAATGCAAGCACAAGCACACATGTCGAGAAGCCATGGTTTGACCCATCCAGTTCCCGTTTCCACTAATGCAGCATCATCAGGATTCTCTTCTTCCATTTCCATGTTTCCAAATTCCATTCTCCAGTCAAATAACAACAAAACATACCACAATACTTCCATCCAAATGCCTACGGGTACTTCCCTATACTATACTAATAACCAAATTGGTTAAAGCATGTCTTGTTCAATACCAAGACACCAAGTCTCGTTGATTAAATGTTGCTTCCTATAGCAAAGCTCACCGGCACAAGTAGTGTCACAGAATATGTTTATGCTTGTGTGTATAAACAAACTACATATTAGTGTGAAGCCTTATGGTGATCAAACACACATCGTGAAGCATGATTTGATATTGTTCTTTGGAACTTACCATAATGTTCAAGTTTGTAACAGCTTGTATTAGTGAAGACAGAGACGTACATATCAACTACGTAACACGGGCAGTCTCTAAATGATGTAATGAGACTAGTTTTTTAAGGACCAAAAAAGTATATCTAAACATGTCCAAACTTTAGGCATACCACATCGAACTTAAACACGGAATTTTGTTAGTTATCCTAAGTTACAGCACCGTCAATATCGAAAGTTCTTTTTTAGAAAAATTGCAAAATTCTTTTAGTTTCATTACTATTAACCTTCCTAGAAGAAGGATAAAAAAAACATGTCAATCAAAGATGAAAATTCCAAAACAAAATTAGTTGCAAATTATATAAACCCATTCACAACCAAAATGATTGAAAAACATAAAGACCATTTGAGAGTAACCTGCTCATTTCATTTTTATCAAACTAGAGAAGCTTATAAGGTGAAATTCTTTACATTCCAAATACCCGGGTGTATACATCGCCCGAAGTGGGCATTTGGAACATATAGTCACCATCACTAGGCAAGAAACGACTGTCAAACCCAAACCTCCCAACCTCGCTCCTATTATCATGTTGTTGAGCCAACGGCAAATGGTTATGCTGTTGATATCCCCCTGCGAATTTTGGCTGTTGGTTAAATGAATACGGGTTGTAACTCTGATGCTGTAAATCCACTACCCCGGAACTGATACCACCATACACTTTACCCTGAGAAGGGAACTGCGGTGTTGTGTGATATTGCTGCATCGTGGCTTGAGAAAGTTGAGTCTCCTGATGATGATGTGTAGCGGTAGCGGGTCCTGATTGTTGTTGCATGAAATGCCAGTGTTTTGCATCATCATCAAATGAGCTGGAGCATCGAGATGAAAAGGATGAGGTCCAAGAGTTGGTCAACAACCCGTTTGTTGCTGGTTTGACTCCACCAACCATTGTACCAGGATCAATAAGGTCATCGCTACTGTTGCTTAGATTCCCCAATGATGGCGAACGATAATGATTGTTTGGTGCAACCCTGTAATAACTTCCTGAAAATATATTGAAGAGAAGTGTGAATTAAGGTCGTAAATGGATATCCAGAAATCCGCACATCCCTTCAACTCCTAAATATTTAGGTTCCGGATGTGTGATGATATTAAGTAATTATGTACATATAATGTTTGTGTAATTATAAATTATTGTATAACGTTTTATCGAATAAGGAACTATGTTCAATTAGTTGTAACATGCTAAATATGTAGTTGAAGCACAAAAACTAAGGAAATGGGTTTTAGGACTCTCGAGGCATGTAATACTATACGACCATTGTTGATAAAAAATTAAAAAGAAACTCAAAGCAAAGGATTAGTAGATAGGTAGGCAAGCTATAACAGACCCAATACAATAAGAGGATCCGTTGTGACTCATGGAATCACTATGGGTTTGGGTTTCCGGATATTAAAACCCACCACCATACTTGGGTTTTGATATGGCTATATTTGTGTGTTTAATACCTAAATTCAAAAATCAAACTCACTAACCAAACTCCATTATTGTTAATCAGACCCATACCTCCATTTCATACCTCTCACCAAAAAACCCCTAAATACATATGATGAATCAAATAATATTATGGGTTGATACCCAAAACCAAAAAGCAAACTCTATAACCAAACCCCATTAATTGGTAATCAGACCCATACCTCCATTCCATACCTCTCAACCTATAACAGACCCTAAATACATATGATGAATTAAACAATATGCCACTGGCAAATCCTCAAAACTACCACTTTTTACCTCGCCATTCCTTCCTCCTAAAGTATATGCAATACCACTTAACTGTTGGGTATATTCCTTGATCCAACAGAACCTCCTATGGTCCAGTAAAATAATGCACTCATTTCAAACTGATTGGTACTTGCAACACATGACTGAGCACCTATTTGAAGCAAGTATCTTCTTATTTAACGCTGTCTAAACAACGTATCAATAATGACAAATAAACAGATCCCAAAGACTGTAAGTGACCAACAATTCATTCTGATTATGACAACAGAAAAATACGTAATTTTAGCTCGAAACCTTTACCAAAAAAGAATACGTAGAATGAGAAATTGTCGTTCTAAAGTATTACAGTATAATTTTTGTGTGGACAAAGGAAGCATAATAAACAATTGTAAGTAAGTACATATAATGAGAGACGGGATGCAACTATATCGCTTACCAGAGGTGGCAGAAACAGCCTGATCAGTTCTCATGCAGGCAGAAAAGCCAGGTGGCGGCTTACTGGTCATAGTAAATCCTGGTGGGGTCATGTTCTGAGCCCTAGATGCTATTGTTTATAACAAATAGATTGAATAAGAACATTTATTAAGATGATAAAGAAGCACACCCCTAAAAACATTTATCCAAGACTGGGCAAGTATGAAACATACCCTGATGTTGGGACCTGAAAAAATTGTCTTTGTTATCAGAAGAATCCTGAAGAGCAGAAAAAGTCAGTCCTTGACCAATGTTGCTAGGAGATACCAAGTCACTTTGTTGACCAGAAAATTCATGTTCCTTTGCAAACGAAAATCTCGATTGATCATTATTCTGAATATTCCATGTGGAAGCATGCCTTCCATCTCTTGCTACTGTTTGAGGGTAATCTGAATTATCACCATCTAAATCCATTGACAAAATATCAGATATTATACTATTTTCAAAGGCAGCAAAATTTTCATCATTATCCACCAGTGTATCATCATCAAGCCGTCTCAAGCGTTCCACAATTTCTTCATTAGTAAAAGAATTAGACCCTCTATATATCCTATCTGATTTAGCTGAACTTTGGAATTTCTTCTCATTATATCCATCATTGAATACTGAATTCATATGTGGAGAGCGTACGGTATCTTCTTCATCCGCGTAGCTTCTTATATGATCAGGATATTTAGTATGCCGCAAAGTATTATCACTATACTCTTTAGTGGTATCGGCTGGATAAGAAGTAACGCAAGAACCAGTATGACCAGATCCAACAGAATCCTTTAATCTTTGATCATCATAGGTTGGTGAATCAACGAGTTGGCTGGCAGTTGATGATTTCAATAGCACTGAATCTGAGCTTTCAGTCTCAACATTCAACCTCTGGTCTTCGTCTCTTGAGTTCACATCTTTATCGGAACTTGAGTTAGAAGACTGTCCAACAATATCTACAAAAGTTGTCATTTGTTTGGATGATCTGACAGGCAGGTGATCCCCTGAAGCTACTGCACCATAAGCTTCATCCTGTACAACAATATCATGAAATCTTAATATAAAAGACACTCTGAAACAATATATTAGGAATGACATTAGAAGTCAGCTCATCTGCATACCCGAGTATAATCTCGTACTTTCAGTCCATTGTCATATACGTGATCCTCAGCTGAAGCACTGTGGCTATTTGACCGCCCAATTACAGGAGGTGGCAGCATACTCCCCATCCGTCTATGTAAATATTGGGTGGCTCCAACAATTTCCTGAACTCTATTCCTGAAATGAAGAATTTGAGCCAAAGAAACATCAATGAGGTTGGCACAATAGAAATACAGAAGCATTGTATGAGACAATTAGTGAATCTTTCAGAATTTCTCAAACTTTAACCTATAACTTGCTAAGCTTTGGATATGAGCTGGTATAAAGGAGAAAATGAAAACGAAACAGACATATAAATCATGCATATAATACCTAGTATGAACTGCAGCTACTTCGTCTTTACCAAAACTATCTTCTTCAGCACCAAGAGTATGCAAATATAAACATGCAGGATTGTTGCAAGGCTGGCCATCAAACAAGGAATGTACATCAATGTATTCCTCAATTATAAACTAACATTCCCACACAAAATCAGTATAGAATTGGGATTTGATGTGATCAACATCTCATATATACCGTATTTCTCAACCATGCATGACAATACTTTGCGGTCCCAAATGATGCTCTGCAAAAATTCAAAATGGTAAGTAATAACGTGAAATTGTAAACGCACATAATTAAACGTGGGAGGGGGTAGAAGGTGATGGGCTTACCTTAAAAGCCTACCATCCAATACATATCCATGCACAGACTGAATACATGTCACTGCTTCTTCCTCTTTAGAGTAAGTAATATATCTGGTAACATAGAAGAAATAGAATTGTAATAGGATATTTATCATTAGAAACGATGTACAAAAAGAGAGCCATTACGTACACACTGCAAGTATCATTGATAAGCTGCTGAAGTGTACCACCTGACGTCCGAGATAATGAAACCTTTATTACTTTTCCATATTGGCCAAAATAAGCTTTTCGCTGCAATAGCTGCACCAGAAAGTAACATATTAACGACAATACCTAAAACCTGGAAAGAAAGGTAAAGTTCCATATTTATGAAAACAGAACAGCGCGTAAACGTGAAACGAGAAGGTTGAAAGGCACATACATCTTCATCAGCAAGCTCAAGAGGCAGTCCAATGATATATGCCATTCTTCGCTGAATTACTCGAATACTGCCAAGGTCCTTCCTTCCTTCATTTGGTTTTGATTTTGCCTTCTGTAGTTTCTGTTTTCGACTTGAACTATTGCCAGACACCCTATAGGCAATAAGCACTTATTATAAATCAACATATTACATGTAACAATAAAACTTACGGATATTGGAATGTGTTGTAACCTTTGAAAATTTGTTTCCAATCCTACAATTCTATCCTTATTATAAGGTGTGCGACATGCAGGACACCGTCCTTCTGTCGCATCCTTCTCTGCCATGTCCATTATGTGATGCCAACACCAAACGCACACCTGCATTGGTAGGGTAACAGGGTCATAATAAACACATACTACAACTATGATAATCCAAATTATACAGCAATAATGTCATCATTGCTAAAATAGTACTCGTTTCCATCTAGTCCACCTATGTTAACAGAGTGGTAACAATGTCCATTTTTTCAGCTTCAGGTACCCAATCAAGCTAGCGTAAATAAAATTCATAGCCTTTGCATTACTCAGTTGGAAATGAAGGTTGCTGTCATCAAAAAAGTATTTCATATAGCCCACTTATGAATACCTTCTAACTTCTCAAGGTGACAAAATTCCTAGCGCACTCTAACACAATGATATTGATTCCTTTCATATTGTGATACATTGTCATTAATTCAAGTCTTAATAGTACAAGTACACTTAATTCGACTATTATTTCAATAAAAACTGAAATTAACGATAGGGACTAAAGAAATTACACAAACCTATATTATTAAACAAAATGTTTTTCCAATAATAAAGTGATGCATCAACTAAATGTGCCAAACTATGAACATAGAGAGTAACAATTTTAACAAAGTAACATAACCTACATACAAATACAAAATTACAAAATACTATAATAATACTAAAACAAAAACTACACAAGTACACAACTAATCAAACAAACAAACTTAAAAAGCAAAAACTCAATCTAATAGCTAAAAAAACCCATACCTCATAACCACATTTACAAGGATTCAACTGTTGATCAGTCCAGTCCATCTCTTCAGCACACAAAGGACACTTTTTCTCTTCTTCATAACTCATGATTCCACTGTAAAAACACATCAACAAACAGAAATCAACATCATTCCACTCCTCACTAACCATATGTACATACATTCACCAACAAAACCCTAATTTCCACACACACAACACAATAAACCCTCATTTTACACCATAAACACGCACAATCATAACACATTTCACATAATTAACACAGAATCGCACTCTAAAACCTAAATAACCGTCATCACAACATCGTATATACACTGTACACCGACAGAAACATCTGCGTAGATAAAAGCTATCACATTTTGCAAATAATTAGGGTTTTGAGATACGAACAGTACAAACAGAAGTAACAGTTTATACTTACAGTAATAGATACAGCGAACGATCAATAAACACAACAGCAAAAAGAATTGCGAAAGGAAATCGATAAATGAAGCGAAGACTGAAACTCACGAGTACGGCACAAAATGATGAAAGCCACAGGATTGAGAGGATTTTAGTTTTTTTTTGTTTATGAAGAAAAGATTGAGGGTTTTTATAGTATTTTTATTTTATTTTATTTTGGGCTAAAGTTATTTTTAATGCCTATTTTATGCTAAGGTTTTGTCTTTTAGTTAGGGTTTACTTTTCACATGAAGATTTAATTGGTGGATGACTGGATGATGATGGACCATAAAATCATAGATAAATCATAAATAAATATAAATACATGGTTTAAAGGGGGTTTGGAAAGCTTAAAAATGTGTTCTTTTTGTATGTTAAATTTTGTAAATTTAAAATTATTAATAATACTTCACATGAATAAACATAGATATATGTACATTGAAAAAAAAAAAGTTAAATTACAAATATATTTGTATTTAAACACTTCAAAAATATGTTTTCCGTTTAATAAATGGAATAAGTTATAAGCATAAGCACATAATATATGATTTTATCAATAAGCTAAATAGAAAATAGAAATCGCATAAAGAGACTAGCCAAGAAAAATTGCTCGCTGATATCGTGATTAATTCCAAAAAAAAATACAAATAATAAAAAGCTCTATTCGCTAGTTCATCTAAAGGATTTGTAGCGAGGATTGTTTCAAACGAGTTTTTTTCATCCGTGCGTTGCGGCAGAGAGTTGAAAATGTGTAAATTTAAATGTACGATTGTGTCACACCCCACCAAAACAGTAATCTACGATTAAGATAAGTAAGTGCGGAAGCAGGTGACGTGGCGAGGCGCGGCAAGCATTAACAATATATTCACAGAGCATATGATTATCGCAGAGCATATAATATTAAGATGCCAAAAGTAATAGTTATTGCAAACATTACGACTTATCATGTCGTAGTAGTAGTAGCGTTGTCGAAACAACAAATGTTATAGTGAATACTTGATTCAAAAAAAATTGATTTCGTAAATATGACTACAATGAATTGTAGTTATATAAAAGAAATACCATTTGTCCCAAAAAGTGGCATCTTAATACGTCATGGTGTCATCTATAACACCCCATATTTTTTTATTTTTTTTTTATAATCCGGAAGCGTTCATCTAAAACATACATCATATATCATAAAATACTATACATAACATTGTAATAAAACTTCAGACATATCCAAGTCTTATAAAATACAAGATCATAAATTTGGTGTTATATTAAAACAACTTTACTATTAATTTATAATAAAAAAAACAGATAAGAGTAACAGGTTGCCAAACATTCTTCCAGCCCAAACTTCTTGATTTTAGCATCACAAAATTAACAACCTGCAAGAAGTTAAAGCGGTGGGATTAGCATGAAGCTAAGTGAATAGACTTATAACTAACACTCTAACTCAACAACAACAATTCATTTTACAGCAAATAATATGGTAAACACGATATTAGAGAGGATCGGTGGTTCTTGAGGTAACCCTCAAGCCGCGGTGGTGATGTGCTATATCTAGTCTTAAAATTTATCGTTGATAAGTAAACCAAAATGTACCGAGCTAGACCAAAACACAACCGGGCAGTGGACCCTGTCGAGTGGTAGTATAGTTTGGTAAGTTCGGGTTCGAACACAGGGAATGTGAGTTTAAGAATTATATCCAGGTGCAAGTAATTTATACAGAAAAGTAACTGTGAGGGTTTTGTGTGACCGAGTTGTCATGTTGCTTAAAAACTACTTTTAAACTTTAATTAATCTAGGCAGGTGGACTCTGAAGAGTCAAAGTGATTGATTGGAAACTTTCAAATATTAAAAACAATGTTTGCTTGGACTATTTCACTAGTGATTTCGGGGTGTAGAGTTATAGCCGGTTATACTATATGCCAAGGGTAATATTCATCAAACATAAGCTCAACGTTCGCTAAGACCTATAGTTCAACTTCAATCAACAAACCTATGATTTAATCTAGTAACGGACGTTCGCCATGGTTACCAACTCGCACAATTTAGCTAAATCATTGACACATTCCAAAACCACATTCGCAATTTTGTTCAATCATTTATAGACAAATAATCGATAGCAATTTACTTGGTTGAAAACGTTCGCTATATCAATTAGTAAATTACCAAATGGTTAAATTCTAGTGATTAAGCTCAATCACACAAGGTTCTCCGATTAAACATAAATTTAGATTTGTGAGTTTGCAAATCATCCACACGACAAACATTCGCTATAATCGCTAACTTGTATGAATTTAACTAGTGTTGTTACAATCATCAAATGCTTTGTTCCACAAATGACAAACAACTCATTTAGGTATTTTTACTAAACAAAGAACATTCGCTATAATTGTTTAGCTAAAATGCCGAAAGTTCATAACAACAACCAACTAAATGTATTCAAATCCATGGATGATTCACAAACTCAAGCATAAATTAACACCAAAAGATACACCCCTAATCAACTAGTTCGTTCATCCAAACAAACACAATAATCTAGCCACTAATCAACATAACAACAAGATAAACACATGAAATAAGAGAAATCAAAGTAAACATAATTATAATCGAATAAAGATGCAAACCGAGTGATTACAATGTCCGGATGATGATTCTTCGTGTCCAAATGAGTAAGGATGATGAGAGACTTTTAAAAGGATGAAAAATGACTTAAAACCCCTAAAAATCGCCCATGGGGGCTGCTGGTTCGGGGGTGAGAAAGTTAGGTGAGATATGAGGAAGAAAAGGTGTTTTAAGGGTCAAAAAGTGCCCAGACGGACCTTCAAGCTGCCGGCTTGAGGTCCCTAGCCGGAGGCTTGATCATACACTTCAAGATGCCATTTTGAGGGTTCTACCCGGCTGCTAGACCCCCCAAGCCGCCGGCTTGAGCCACTTAGCCGCCGGCTCATTCAAGCTTCAATTTAAGGCTTTTTTCTGATGCTGATTTTTACCTTAGAGCAGCCGTCTTGACCCTTCTAGCCGGCGGCTTTAAATCATTTTTCAGAAAACCATATTTTGCAGATTTGTAGATCTCTGAAATACGAACGTTTGGCCTCCTGAATCACCTCAATCCGAGTTCGTATGAGGGAGATATGGCCAAAACGGTGCAGCATAGCCAAATCTAAAAACTCTTTCATCTTTTCATCTTTTCATCTTTTCTTCCTCAATCTTTAACCTTAACACACAAGATCAATTTCAAACTAAATAAGTACCGAAAGTTCATGAAATTGACTAGAAACAAGAACAAAAAAGATGATATCGCGAGAGATAAACATATACAAATCGAGCGATATCAAATATCCCCACACTTGAACTTTGCTTGTCCTCAAGCAAACCATTATAAACCAAATTAAAATGTTACCCCTCTTGCACTTTCGAAAACGGAGATCAAGATTTACAAAATAAAACCAACAACAATCACCTAAGCAATTATGTTAGTTATATGTATATAATCAAAAACAATCTTGAGATGATAAATTTGCCAAGCTCGAATGCACGACCTAGCACCTCACATAAGGATAAGTGTTTAGTCACTCACTCTCAACCTATAAGACTACAAGGTAAGGAAGTAAGTAATGTAACACTCAATCAAGCCAAGTCGCGATGCATTGTTACCATAGGCTTGCAAAAGGATCAAATCTCCACCGACTTGGCGTGAGCACCAAGTGAGATCTCGGAAGAGGTATTCTAAACGTGTGTTGTAACAAATGTAGGCTAATTATGGAATGGGGTATGATAGACACAATAATTGGTGAAAAGTGGTAGTCAAGACCCGTGAAAAATGCGAAAATGTTACCTATTGGTTTAAACATGTGACAGTAATGAAACTTAGGACTCTCGTGCCAAATCAATTCAAATTATTATTTGTTCTCATTTATAACTCATACTTCAACAATTGCACACAAATAACTCAAATTGATTTTTCACATTCGATTGGAATAATTGCACTCTATGACTTTCTATGAACCCTGTGTAACGAACTTTCGGACCAACCATCCTAGACCGGATAAAGGCCTTCGGTGGCTAGGCGTAGAACACCCCTCGGGAACTACTTGTTCAGGAATTCAAAGGCCATTTAGTTGACTACAATCATCCAACTATAAACTTTAAGCTCAAAGGTTAACTTCTATTCATTTAATTGTTTCCAACCTCACTCATAGAATTTAACACTAGAATCCCAATTCAAAACGGTTTAAGTCACATTTTGGTAAAATTCATCATAAGTTCCAACTAGACAACATCTTAGAAAAGTGATGGTTCGGGAATTGACTACACAAAAATAAGGCTAATATTTAGTGGATTGAATGTGGAAGTTTTCTAGGGGTTTCTTAGCACTAAAAATGAGTGCTAACGACCTGTGTAAACTGGATGTAAATGGTTTTAGAGCAAAATAAGATCAAAAATTCCTAAGAATACCTCCTCGTCTTCGACCCCACCTAAATCACATTTCTGTGATCCCACAGCGGTCTCAAAATGCATCACTAAGGCAAGTTCTAGAACAAACTACAATCACCGGCACACTCATAGCAATCAAACAATATAAACACTAAAGGTAAGTGTTTTTCTCAATAAGGCTCAAATTTCTCACAATTTTTTCATAGTGGAGGCTACAAGTGTGCTAGTCATGCAATTCACCCATTGAGGTTGCTTAATGACACATCTCATGCAAGAGGTAAGATTAAATTACTTTCAAGAGATTTTAACAATTACATTTCAAAGCAATTAATTTTATGAGGATAAACTAGTTCAAGTGAATAACCTCCCCACACTTAAGGCTTGCATTCCCCTAAATGCAACAAAATATAAAAACATGAAATGAGCATAAGTGTGAAAGGTAAAAGGGAGCGAGTACTTTCCCAGGGGTTTTTGCATGTTCATATTCTCGATAAACCTTCGACCATCATTTCAAAACATCTACTCCTTTCAGGTACATCGTCGTTATTGCACAAAGCTATTTTCATCAAACATCCATCACTTTAACTCCCGCAAGTTGCTTGGTTTATTACCGAGTCCCGAGCTAGACTCAACCCATTTCATCTATCAAGGCGGGTCCGTCAACAAAATACCTACTCATTTCCAATCATATTCAGTTGGGAGAAAATTTTCTTTCTTTTTGCTATTCAAATAATATTTCTCCCAAACAATGATACCAACAACCCAATAACCTTCATGTAATATGTTTATCAACCAAATGACAGTACACTTTTCAAGAGTACATTCCCCAATTTTCACAGCCAAAAACATACTACCAGGAACCTTCATATCTCCAGGATCGTTTAAAATATTATAATTTACCAAATTAACATAAAACTTAAGGCTCTTACTTGCTTCACAATTATTGCTCATGCCCTTGTCCATTTCAATCTTTGACCCCTCAATGTCTTTCAGTGATGACAACTCTTGCAAACATGGAATAAACGGATCGGGTGGTTTTGGCTCTTTTACAAGCTCAAAATTACACCCACTTGAAAAGGAATTAGCATCAAAATATGTTAGAGATACCTCTGGTGAACTCTTGATACCTAACATATCATCTTCTTTTACCTTTTCATTTTCTTCTTTCAAAGAGTTCACTTTTGGCTCCATCATCTCTAACAACTCAGATTCCGTCATCATTCCATCTTCATTGCTCACTAACTCTTGAAGCTCCTCATTTTCTAAACTAAGCAATGCATACAATTCTTCATCAAAATCTGGAAAATCAAGCTTTTGATAAACTTGATTCTCCAACACATCATCATGCTTGTCATTTTGAAGCTTTATGGGTTCTTTCTCGAGCTTGCTCTCGATGCTCTCCATCTCATTTTTCAGCTCCTCATTCACAGCGTTTGATTCAAACGAAACACTAACCATTTCAAGAATAGGCGTGACAGGAATTTCCACAACTTCTTCCACCAAGACTTCATCTTCAATCTCCAACTCTCCATCTGAGTCTTCAAAATCCGGATCTTTAAAATCTGCACATTCCTTCAATTCGGGTGCAAAGTCGTGTGATTCCTGCAAAACAACTTGTGAAGTGTCTTGAGGGTAATTATTATATTCATAATATTCTTCCTCCTCATCCTCACTATCATCCTGAAAAACAAATTTAGATGAATATGGAGCATAATCGTTAGAATAATAATCATTAAACTCAATGGCCTCATCATCATCCAAATGCTCAATTGCATTAGTGAATGTGTCATACGGCCCTTCACAATTTGGCTCAAAATTCCAATCGAAGATTTCATCCAATTCTCTACTATGTCTCTCAGTTTGCTCTATAGCCTCTTTCAACAACCTTTCAAGATTTGACATTTCAGGTTGTTCTATCTCTTTGGTGAACAAAGGTTCTTCATTCCAAGTCCAAGGTTGACTATCTAGGTAGCATTCAGGTGGTGCATACCTTTCTTGTGAGATCATTGGTACATCATCATTATCACTCTTATAAAATGAAGGTTTATAACCTTCATAATTCGAGTAATAAGACATTGGAGCTAAGACAAAATCACTACAACATGAAAACTAAACATGGTAAAACGTAACCACTCAATACAAAATAAACAAACACTAAAAATATATACAAGAACAATAACTAAAAAAAAATGTTTTAAGTAACTTTCTTGGAAATAAATTCTAAGAAAGGATCAATTAACCACACTTGAATTAAATTCTCAATCAATCACATTCCCCGGCAGCGGCGCCAAAAACTTGATGTGCTATATCTAGTCTTAAAATTTATCGTTGATAAGTAAACCAAAATGTACCGAGCTAGACCAAAACACAACCGGGCAGTGGACCCTGTCGAGTGGTAGTATAGTTTGGTAAGTTCGGGTTCGAACACAGGGAATGTGAGTTTAAGAATTATATCCAGGTGCAAGTAATTTATACAGAAAAGTAACTGTAGGGGTTTTGTGTGACCGAGTTGTCATGTTGCTTAAAAACTACTTTTAAACTTTAATTAATCTAGGCAGGTGGACTCTGAAGAGTCAAAGTGATTGATTGGAAACTTTCAAATATTAAAAACAATGTTTACTTGGACTATTTCACTAGTGATTTCGGGGTGTAGAGTTATAGCCGGTTATACTATATGCCAAGGGTAATATTCATCAAACATAAGCTCAACGTTCGCTAAGACCTATAGTTCAACTTCAATCAACAAACCTATGATTTAATCTAGTAACGGACGTTCGCCATGGTTACCAACTCGCACAATTTAGCTAAATCATTGACACATTCCAAAACCACATTCGCAATTTTGTTCAATCATTTATAGACAAATAATCGATAGCAATTTACTTGGTTGAAAACGTTCGCTATATCAATTAGTAAATTACCAAATGGTTAAATTCTAGTGATTAAGCTCAATCACACAAGGTTCTCCGATTAAACATAAATTTAGATTTGTGAGTTTGCAAATCATCCACACGACAAACATTCGCTATAATCGCTAACTTGTATGAATTTAACTAGTGTTGTTACAATCATCAAATGCTTTGTTCCACAAATGACAAACAACTCATTTAGGTATTTTTACTAAACAAAGAACATTCGCTATAATTGTTTAGCTAACATGCCGAAAGTTCATAACAACAACCAACTAAATGTATTCAAATCCATGGATGATTCACAAACTCAAGCATAAATTAACACCAAAAGATACACCCCTAATCAACTAGTTAGTTCATCCAAACAAACACAATAATCTAGCCACTAATCATACTAACAACAAGATAAACACATGAAATAAGAGAAATCAAAGTAAACATAATTATAATCGAATAAAGATGCAAACCGAGTGATTACAATGTTCGGATGATGATTCTTCGTGTCCAAATGAGTAAGGATGATGAGAGACTTTTAAAAGGATGAAAAATGACTTAAAACCCCTAAAAATCGCCCATGGGGGCTGCTGGTTCGGGGGTGAGAAAGTTAGGTGAGATATGAGGAAGAAAATGTGTTTTAAGGGTCAAAAAGTGCCCAGACGAACCTTCAAGCCGCCGGCTTGAGGTCCCTAGCCGGAGGCTTGATCATACACTTCAAGATGCCATTTTGAAGGTTCTACCCGGCTGCTAGACCCCCCAAGCTGCCGGCTTGAGCCACTTAGCCGCCGGCTCATTCAAGCTTCAATTTAAGGCTTTTTTCTGATGCTGATTTTTACCTAAGAGCAGCCGTCTTGACCCTTCTAGCCGGCGGCTTTAAATCATTTTTCAGAAAACCATATTTTGCAGATTTGTAGATCTCTGAAATACGAACGTTTAGCCGCCTGAATCACCTCAATCCGAGTTCGTATGAGGGAGATATGGCCAAAACGGTGCAGCATAGCCAAATCTAAAAACTCTTTCATCTTTTCATCTTTTCTTCCTCAATCTTTAACCTTAACACACAAGATCAATTTCAAACTAAATAAGTACCAAAAGTTCATGAAATTGACTAGAAACAAGAACAAAAAGATGATATCGCGAGAGATAAACATATACAAATCGAGCGATATCAGGTGGCCCCCAAGAACGCTTATAACCAACTGTATTTGGCCGATACAGGAAATCGATAAGCTAGTGTACTATTTACTCACACAACACAGTTTCCACAACAACACATTTGTAAGAATCTGTGTTGGCCAATTAATAGCCGCCTTAAGCCCCAAAAACGTATTGACATCTCAATAATCACATATATGCACATGGCGATATAGCATAGAATTAATAATAACTTGGCATCATGTCAGACAGCAGTATAATACAGTAAACCACTATTACCCATTGTAACCTTAATTGTTACAACCAAATTTTATACTGAGAGTATAGATCCACTCACCTGTCTGTCAAAAGGTCCAACTCAAAAGTCTTATTTTATTGAGTCTTCGGATTATCTGGAATTATCACAAATTAATGCGAGTTAGTAACTCATTCCAAATATCCATACTTTAAATACAAACATATCATTTTATAATTTCAATTATTATCATGCTATACTACCTTTTTATCAATAATATAATAATATAACATATAACAAGTCAACTAGAAATGAAATCAAAAAATGAAACTGGTGTTGCTGTTCAGGCCCAAGGACCCGCCGGCTGGGGTCTACAACCCGTCGGGTCCCCACCTAAGGCAGCCGGGTCGAACCCTTTAGCCACCGGGTACAACAAATTTTTCACAACCAGAAACAAGTCTCATTTTAAAGGCTAAAGAAGCCGCCATATTGGGCACTGGAGCAGCCGGGTTGGGTTAGAACCCGTCGGCTGGAATGATGACCCGCCAGGTTCTTCACCTGGTTCAGCAGCAGCATAACAGCAAACCAAAACACGAACTTTTAACACCTAAAACCTCAAACTCAGGTCTCAACTTCAATTTTAATCAACAAAAACGGACCACAAGCATGTAGTAACATCAACCAACACTAAATAAACACTTTTCATGCTCCAATTCCTAACAATTTATGAACTCAAATGTTTAAAGCCCTAACTTGAGTTCAAGAACATAAATTCAATCTTTCCAATTTAAATTTGAAGATTCAAACAAACAATTCAGCATATAAGCATCAAGTAATCACCAATCAATCATATTACAATCATTACAACCTCAATTTCATGTATACTTAATCTTCACCAAAATTCTTTCATGAACACAATAAACATACTTACAAGTGGAGAAGAAGGTACTTATGATGATGAAGATGACTTAATCCAAATCACAAGTAGTTCACTAGCCAAATTGATTCAATCACTTGTTTAAGATTTCAGCTTTTGAACTTAGGGTTTATGTCTTAACATGAAAGGAGTGTGAATGAATGAATATTTAGGTCGACTAACTCAACAAAATCCAACCCAGTATTTATTTAATTATTCCCCTTTCAAATCTATTGTCTGGAACCTAAATACCAAATTGCGAGAAACTTATTTTATTGTATCGTCTACTATAACTATTTAAAATAAATAATAATTCACTATCCACAATTAGTCAATTGACTAAATTCTCTAAGTTTTACACAAAACAGATAATTGCACATAATTTCTTATAACATATTAAATAATGAAAATAAAGTAAAAGAAATTACTAGAATACCCCTAGGCCCAAGGAGTGGATGTTACAAATCTCCCCTCCTTAAGGAGATTTCATCCCCGAAATCTCGCCATGCCCAAAAAGAGTCGGATAACGAACTCTCATACTATCCTCCGTTTCCCAAGTAAGATTAGAGCCAAGACTATGCTTCCATTCGACCAACGCCATAGGAATTTGTTTCTTTCTAAGTTTGGTCACTTTTCTATCTAATAATTTGACAGGCTCTTCTACTAACTTCTTATTTTGGTCAATTCTTAAGTTTTGCGATGAAAGGATTTGGGATTGATCCTCCACATTACATTTCCTTAAATAACAAACATTAAAAATATCATGGATACCAGATAATTCAGGAGGAAGATCTAAGGTAACCGTTTGGTCATTAACAACTCGTTTAACTTTAAATGGGCCAATAAATCTAGGGACAAGTTTTCCTCATTTTCCGAAATGAATAACACCCTTCCATGGTGAAACTTTCAAGTATACCATTTCACCTTCAACAAAAGATACCGGTCGACGACGAAGGTCTGCATATTGCTTTTGCCTATCTCGAGCAGCTTTTAATCTTTCGCGAGCAATAGCAACTTTATCAGCGGTAATTTGAACAATATCAGGACCGGCAAATTGTTTCTCCCCCGCTTCGAGCCAACAAGTAGGGGTTCGACATCGTCTCCCGTATAGCATTTCATAAGGAGGCATACCGATGCTGAAATGATAAGAATTGTTGTAGGCAAATTCCACTAATGGTAAGTGAGAATCCCAAGAGCCGCCATACTCGAGAATACAAACACGCAACATATCCTCCTGTGTTTGATTTGTTTTTTCTGATTGACCATATGTCTGAGGATGATAATGTCACACCCCCAATTTTTATGATTTGCGGAAGCGATGATTTGGGTGTGACTAATCAAATATCAAAACACCAAGATTACAAGCAAACGACTCTATATGAGACGTTTATAATATTTCAAAAGTATTACAAAGTTTTCAAGATATGAGTTTACAATAATAACAAGTTCGCAATTGATTTCGAAGATTTTAATACATAACCATTATACAAAATATAATGCAAGAAAATCATCATGTCTAAATGGGTGCATGCGACTCGTGAGTAGATAGCTTATCCTGAGGGCCATCCTACTATTGTTGTTCACCTGAGAATACAACACTAAAAGGTCAGCTATAAAGCTGGTGAATCTCACAGGTTTAGCATAAACATTGATGTGATCAACATGATTATCCGACGATAATAAAATGTTATAACCGAACCATGATTTAAACAATATAATCAAACAATGATTTTTAACCAAATAAGGTCACCGAACAATGATTAAAACAATTAAGTTTTCAAAATAATGATTTAACCTATTAAGGTTACCGAACAATGATTAAAACAATTAAGTTTTCAAAACAATGATTAAACCAACGTAGGTTTCTTAACATTGATCAAACCATCGCAGGTTTCTGAACATTGATGGAACCAACGCAGGTTTCCGAACATTTATGGAACCAACGCAGGTTTCCGAACAATGCTTTATTATACCGACTATGTCATTGTATTGCACTGAGCCATGGTTCGAGGCCTAACCCGATTTTCTGCCTCCCGAACGGTGTCAACACCCATAACAATTACTAAAGTGCCCGTTTGTACATGGTTGTAGCTAGTAACCCGGACGGGGACGTCACTCCCATGATAGTACTATCCTTTAGTAATCGCGCCTTATTAAGTTAACGAACCATGCAATGATGAGGACTTTCCCGAATTAAAACACTCGTGCAACACCCGAACAATGAAAATCAAGACCAATAATGGTAACAAAACAATGTAGCTAACATAGTTAACCGAATTAAATAATCATTTAATTCCCTGAGTTAATAATCAAATTAACTAATCAAATAACATATGATCACGAAAACAAGTAAGCTTTGTATCTCACCCCAAGTTTTAAAAACAGTAAAAGTGGGGCTGTGAGACTCACCTGAGTCACCGAGCAATGAATATATCCGACGTGGAATAGACAATCTCCGAAACCTCCTAGTGTCCTAAACACGCGAGATTCTAATAAGCATTTGATTGTCTAATATTTCTCCGTATTAATATTTATCCATTTTGCTTATGTTCGAGTGTTTAAATTTGTATTTCCGTTCATAGTTTGTAAAAATGTACGGCCCGTTGGTGACGACTCAAGATTATATTTCAAAAATATAATAATGTTTATCTTCGTATATAAATAACTCGTATGTTTATCTATTGTATTGTTTTCCATTATTCGTAATTGTATAAAATCGATACTTGGAAAAGTGTAGTTCTGAAGTCTACATTTTGAGTTGATCCGCCGGATCCCTTGGGAATCTGCCGGATCCCTTGGGAATCCGCCGGATTCCTTGGGAATCCGGAACCTGTTCGTGCAGAAACTTCACAAAACCAGTTCTAACTTAATTTCTAACCAAATTTCCGCATATAGAACACTAATACATGATAGTTTAAGTATTGTAAACACAAATTTATAGTAAATTGAAAAGTGTTCTTACAATTTGATGATTTGAACCAAAATGGAAATGATGATGATGATGAACGATGAAGATGATGATGGTGATGATCGAAGATGATGATGATTATGATGATGAAGATGATGTTTGATTATGTTATTGTTGTTGTTTGTTGATGATCCGAAAGAGAAGAGAGGGAGAGCCGAGCGAACGAGAGAGAGTAGAGTGTGCATGTGTGTGTATTTTACATTATTGGAGTCGGTATAAACCGGCTCCAATAATTGAGGTTGGTGGGTAATTTTTGACCCGTGTTTGTTTACCCGATCGTAATGTAGTATAATGTTTTCAAATGATAAATTTATAAACTTGAAATCGTATATGTTTTCCATTGAAATATTTTTTAAAAATACTTTTAGTGAGTTATAAAAATATAACATTGTTTTACTTTAGATGTACGGATAGTTTTCAGTGTACAAAATGTATTTAAAACTTCAACCGAGTAAATAATTATTATTCTCGTTAATAATACTTTATAAAAAAATATTTTTCACCAACGTCCGTATTTAAGTTTGCGAGTTCTTTTAGATTTGTTTGTACGCGATTATTACTTATTCATTGTATTATATATATATAAATACATATATTATATTCGGATACTTTTGTTTTAACACGTACCGAGTACGAGTAATTAAGGTTTAAATTGGCCCCAAATTTTGTCACACCCCGCTAAAGCGGAAACACGAGATGTAACAGTACCGGGTAACAAATGCATAAGATATAGAAGAAACACCGAACATAAGTTAGTGAAAATATTATGTATTACAATAAGTTCAAATCACCGTTCCAAAAGAAGTTACAATAAGTTCATAACGTTTTCAAAAGAGAGAGTCATAGTTTCAAAATAAAGCAAACGCGTGTGAACATGCATCCATGAAAATGTACTCCTAGAGTCCTCCTTACTGTCGTTCTCTTGAAAAGCAGGATAAATCAAAAGGGTCAACTATGGTCATAGTTGGTGAGTTCACAAGTTTAATGTTACAAATAAATGAACTAAAAGCTTTGTTCATAAATGACATGAGTAAAAATGATTGGTTGTAATAGTTGCGAATATGAAAGGTAATATACACGAATGTTAATGCAATTGAGGCCACTACTAAACCGATTACCGACCGAATGCCCCAAATGATGTCCTCACAGGAACATGAGTTACCTTCCGTCCAATCGGGGACAAGGTAAATTCTACCCATCCAATCGGGGATGTGAGCGAGTGATAACATGCACACACACAGCCATGTGAGTGAGAGTTGGTCTACCCTAAATAACGTTATTCATGATTATCAAAGACGGCTCGTCTGGCTCTCGGACGAGTTAATGAGTAGTGTAACAGGTTACAGGGGACTTAGTGTTCAATGATGTCCTCACAGGGACATGAGTCACCTTCCGTCCAATCGGGGACAAGGTAAATACTACACATCCAATCGGGGATGTGAGTTCTCAATTCACATAGGTAGTATACACCAATTCGCATAAGTAGCATAGCAAAAGTTCAATAAGTTCATAAAAAAGTACAACCAATTTAGTTAAAGTTTAGAATCATGCTTTTCACCCCAAAATAGTAAACAAGTAAAAAGGGGCTGTGAAAACTCACTGTTGAGCGTAAGCGTAAACCGATGGATGAAACACGTGTGCTTGTCAAGTACGACTCCTATCCAAGTCCTATGAACACGAGGTTTCTAGTTAGATTTTCGGTAATTTGGTTTGTTAAGATTGCTTAGTTACTTATTTAGATTACCAAGTGCCAATTTAGTTAGTTTTTGCCTTGTAGTTTGTTAATGTCCAATATCCACGTTTGATTAATAATTGAATACACAAGTCATATAACGTCTCACGATTGTTAATATCCAAATTTCATAGTGTTTTGAGTGTTGGAACTTTGGTTCTTCAAAATTTATGATTAACAACACACAATCCGATAATTACATCATAAGACACCCAAACCCTTTTTGTTATCGTTCTTACCAAAAATAGTAAGTTTAACGTTTTTATCAAAACTGAGGCCCGTTTTCGTTGACTTGGTCAAACCTTCTTGGTTTGACCCGATACTTTTACCAAAACCTTAAATATGTTCAAATGTCATAAAAACTCAGTCCTTACACTTTTAGTAAGTCAACAAGTGTCGGTTTATATGTTACACCATAAATAGTCCACACATTACATTTTCCAGATTTTACATCCACTTGTCGGATTTTTCTAAAAATGTATATTCCAAAATAGAATATGGGAAAAATCACAGGTGATCCCCAAGGTATTATAAAGTTTCAGTAATTTTTGTAGGGTTTTTAGAAAGGTCTAAGTATTTTATAAAATTTCGTTTTCCTCTGAGGTCCAAAAACTGGCCAATCTGGACACATGCAAGGAGATATAATTACTGAGAAAAATACACAAGGTTTCAAAAAAAGTGATCAACATAACAAATGTATCTAATGAAATTTGTAAACTTTTGGCGTTGGTTTCAAGTCATTTGGAGCTGTGTAGCTCAAGATATGGTCAAAACCATAAGACTAAATTACTGACTTTTCTGATCAGATTATACATGCATTCATACAAAAATTATTTAAAATAGAAAACGAGCTCCAAACATGATGAAACCAGTGGGGTTAGAAAGATAACTTCTTGAACTTGATTTTAGGCTATAAAAACGTCTATTTTCATCAATAAATGAGTGAGAAACATTTTATAGAAATTCGTGCATGTTCCTGGACAGGAAGTGAAAGTTGCATTTTCATGAGTTTTTGATGTTGCAAAATGGTTTTTAAGCAAAGATTTGTTATAATACTTGTGAGTGAATATTATATCATGATTATAAGAGTAGTAAGAGAAAGAAAGTATCCTCACAATGGTGATTATAAGATAAGAATGGCTGAAATGAAATGGGGAGATGATGTAGCTTGCTTTTCTTGAATTTCCTTGCACAATGGTGGTGTTTTTGAGTGGTGGTGCTATGGTGGTTGTAGGTGGTTAGTGGTGGATGTTGGATGGAGTAGAGGCTGATCTTCAACTGAGTTTTAGAGAGAGAGAGAGAGAGAGAGTAGTGAGAGGTTGGAGAGTTTGGGAAGAGTGTGTTTGTTGGAAATGAGAAATTGCATGAGGCTTGAATGGGTTAAAGAAAAGAGATCATTTGCATGAAAAATAATTGGTGGAGTGAGGTGGTGGCTGGCCTATGGGCCCCCCACTTGGTGGGTTTGTGTGGTTTAATTCTCAGTCTCAGACTGTGTTTACGTATTTTGGTCGTTTGCTCACTATTTTCGTTATTCGGTTAAATCGCCTAACGTTATTTGAGTCGTTTTTAATTAATGATATATTTGGGATTATTTTCCATTGAAGTATTGGTAAAATACTTTATTTTGAGTTTTTGAAATATAAATGACTTTCATTTGGTTGCCGAATTCGATTCGCGCGTTTTCGTTGCGTTTGTTACGTTTTAAGCAAAACGTCTAGGTATTTCGCGTGTTATTGAACGTAATTATAATATAAGGTAAATAACTACTATTTAATTATGAAATAGGATTACGTAATTTATAGAAATGTTTTCACCAACGTTCGTGTTTAGTCGGATACTGTTCCGATTGAATTTACTTGTCGAGTCACCAAAATTTCGGTTATTGTGATTCGATGAGGATTTTGTGAGGACATAAATGGGTAGATTTTTCTTTATTTTATTAGGCACTTAGTAACCAATTTTAATATGTTTAAGGATATTTAAAGTTCACCAAACAGTCTCTAAGACGTTCTGCGACTTCAGTAAGCCCACGGAGTCATAACCTAGAATTTTCACACTAGGATTTAAGGAACGTTGTAAATGAAATTTGAGATTCGAGTGCGATAATGACCCGAGATTTTTGACGGTTGTCACATCATCCCACCATTGAAATGAATTTCGTCCCGAAATTCAACTGGTCCTATTGGGTGACGAAGCACTCAAGAATAGGTGCGGTACTTTTGTCACATAAATTCTTCCCGTTCCTATGTGAACTCAGGCCCATGTTTAGAATTTCAGTGAGCCTTAACGTCTCAACTGTTTGGTACCTCTATTAAGGATTTTTGTGGGTGCTTTACTAAAAGAAAGTAGTCGATCATCGATTCAAACTCTTCTAAGGGCAAGGTCTGAGAGTTGTCAACTAGACACTTCTTAGGGTTTGAGACATGAAATATGTCATGAAATCCACCCAACTCTTTGGGCAATTCTAGTTTGTAAACCACCAGGCCTATTTGTTTCAATATTTTGTATGGTCCGATATAGCGTGGGCTTAGCTTGCCTTTCTTGCCAAAGCGTACAAGTCTTTTCCGAGGTGATACTCTTAGGAACACTCTATCACTTGTTTGGAATTCTAGTGGCTTTCTGTGATTGTCAACGTAGCTTTTATGTCTACTTTGGGTTGCCTTGAGTCGTTCTCTTATGGTTGAGATTTTTGTCCACTGCTTCCTGATTGATGGCTGGCCTTGTCCAGTGCTTCTCACCGACTTCGTGCTAACACAACGATGATCGGCATTTCTGTCTATACAAGGCCTCAAATGGAGCACACTTGATGCTAGTGTGGTAACTGTTGTTGTAAGAGAACTCTATCAGGAGTAAGTGTACAACCCAACTTCCTCCGAAGTCTAGTACACAGACTCGTAGCATATTTTCTAAGGTTTGAATTATTCGCTCACTTGCCCGTCTATTTGAGGGTGATAAGTTGTACTTAGGTTTAGTTGGGTATCCAACACCTTTAGATTGATAGCTAAAATCGTGATGTAAAATGACAATCTCTGTCGTAGATAATTGAAATGGGCACTCCGTGACGCAACACAATTTCTTCAATATAGCTTTGACCAACTCTCTCCATTATGTAATCCTATAGGATAGGTAGAAAACGCACGGATCTTGTCAGTTGGTCGACGATAACTCAAATGGAGTCGTGAACTTTGGAAGTTCGAGGTGACTTAGTGACGAAGTCAATTGTTATATGTTCCCATTTCCATTAGGGTATTTCGGGTTGTTGTAATGACCCTGACGGCTTTTGGTACTTAATTTTGCAATCATAATCGTTAAGTAACTCCATCCACCTTCTTTGCCTCATGTAGAGCATCTTCTGCTCAAGTATGTCCTGGAGACTCTTATGATCGGTAAACATAGTACATCTGGAACCGTATAGATAATGTCTCCAGATCTTAGGTGAAAAGACCACTGCTCCTAGTTTCAAGTTATGTGTAGTACAGTTCACCTCATTTTTCTTGAGCTGCCTAGAAGCATTCGTAATTACTTTATTCTTCTGCATCAGAACGCAGCCCAATCCTTAGTGTGACGCATCACAATATACCACAATCTGTTTCTTCAGGAAATGATAGGATTGGCGCATTGCACAGTTTCTCCTTCAGCGTTTGGGAAGCATTATCCTGTTCAATATCCCTAACGAATTCCTTCATCTTTTGGGTCAATTCAGTCAAGGGTTTGGCGATATTTGAGAAATTTTCTATAGACCTTCTGTAGTATCCAGCCAATCCTAGAAATTGACGAATTTCTGTAGGAGTCGCCGGGACTTCCCATTTCTCAATCGACTCGATTTTAGCTGGATCCACATGGATCCCTTCTATGTTCACTATATAACCGAGGAAGTGTACTTCTCCGTTCCAAAACTCGCACTTTAAGAATTTGGAATACAACTTCTCTTCCTTGAGTGGTTACAACACTTGCCCTAAATGTTGCTCATGATCCTCTTTACTACGCGAGTACACTAGTATGTCATTGATAAACACACTCGCAAACTTATCCAAGTATGCTCTGCAGACTCTGTTCATTAAGTCCATGAATGCTACAGGAGCATTGGTTAGGCCGAAGGGCATAATCTTAAATTCATAATGTCCATATCGTGTTCGGAACGCACTTTTGGGTATGTCTTCTTTGTGAATTCGTAATCGGTGATAACCTGACCGTAGATCGAGTTTGGAGAAGTAGGAGGCGCCTTGCAGCTGATCGAATAGATCATCGCTTCGAGGGAGTGGTACTTATTCTTAATTGTTAATTTGTTCAGTTCTCTATAATCAATGCACATTCATGAGGATCCGTCCTTTTTTTCTTTACCGAATAGGATCGGAGCTCCCCATGGTGAGGAACTTGGTCGAATGAATCCCTTGTCTAAGAGTTCCTGTAAATGGGGTGGACAACTCCTGTAACTCGGAAGGGGATATTCTGTATGGGGCTCGTGCCACGGGTGCAGTTCCAGGAACAAGATCGATTTGGAATTTGACTTATCTAGGCGGGGGAAGGAAATGCAAGTCTTCGGGGAAAGACTTCCAGAAAATTCTACATAAAGGGGTACGTCCTCAAGTCGGTATTCCTCCGGCTTCTACTCGGTTACGGGTGCGAGGATTACCTGGTACTCTTTTCTTAGGTACTTTCGGGTTTTTATAAAGGAAACAATGTTCAAGCTCAGTTTACCGTCTCTCCTTGTAGGGTCAAAGTTCTACCGGTAACGAGGGGAATACGAATGATTTTCTCAAAACAAGTCATTTCGGCACGATGCTTGGATAACCAATCCATGCCTACTATGATATCAATGCTTTCAATTTTGACGGTTATGAAGTCTATGGGGAAAAGTTCATTGCAAGTACGTCTTGCATTAGAAATTAGTTGGAAATCAAATCATTGAGTTAAAAAGTAGACATAACAATGTTTAAGTCATGTTTATAAGTAGTCAATTCATGACCGTTTCGTTGTTCAAATAGTAGTAAAAAACGTTATAGAGTAGTCGTTTACAAAGTAGTCTAATCGTGACTAAAGAGTTGCTAAAACAGTTGGTAAACTTGTTTGTAAATTAGTTGTTGTAGGTATAATTAGTGATAAAACCTTGACCAAATGATATGTTTTATATAAAATATGAATTTTGAAAGTTTTACAAAATATTTCGTGAATAGGTTGTTGTAAAATCTTGTTGAAAATTTTACGATAAAATCTGTTTGAAATCTTATAGTCCGTTGAAAAGTTTGAGACAATTAAAATACGTTGAAAACTCTTGTCACTGAAAAATCGTTCGAAAATTCAGTTTAATGTATCCGTTCGAAAAGGTTGAAGTTGTGAAAATTTTGATTAAATGTCCGACGAAAATCCATTGAAGGCTTGAGTCGATAAAATACGTTCAAAGTCATGGTCATTGAAAAGTGTTGAAAGTTATGTTTTATCAAAAATTTGTTGAAAGATTTATGTTTGTGAAAAATCCATGGAAAATGTCTGATGAAGATTTGGTTGAAACCGTTTCCAACACATTCTACATGTTTAGTGGAATTTTTACTAATCTTAAGTGTGTTCTATTTTGCACACTAGTTTTAATCGCAAGGCATCGACTTTACCTCTGGTCTCCATCACCTGGAGATGGGTAGTTTCTATGGTTTCGCTAAGATCCTGTTGATCCTCATAGGATCTGTGCAACTCGGCCTTGTGCCAGGTACACCGAGCCTAAACGGGTTTCGTGTTGTTCTAACTTCATAGTGTCTATTCTATTCTCGTGGTGACGTAGCCTAGCAACTAGTACCAGGATGGTATGGTGAGCGATTTCATGTGTGTATAGAGAGATTCACATGTAGAAAGCTTCTTCGTCCTCTGTAGGAGTGTGTATTCATTCTTCGGTTCTCCAAGTCTCAAGAGTTGCGGGTAATCAATTCCATTGAGGGATATCTGACTGACGACGGGTCCTAGTGGGTGGAGTATCAGTAGTAGTATAGATAGTGTAAGGTCTAGTTCGAGGTGGTATGTCAGTCCTTCTAGTCATGTATAACTCATGTGATTCATAGGTCTTCGATAAGAGTGGGAGGAAGAGTGTGAAGTAGAAGAAGTAGATGTAACGCGCCTAGGTGACGAGTTCTCGTGTTGGTCCAGTTTTGTTGGTTCATCCTCATGCGGAACCTCCTCAAGTGGTTCCATTTTCGGATAGATTCTTCTCCTCGGTACTGGGTGGGTTGTCGCAAGGGCGACCGGTGACGTAACCATAATCGTCGGTTGGTATGGCGGCGTGGGATGAGGATTGCGACAAGGTAAGACTACAAATAGAAGATTTAGTCCCTAAGACGATTAGTGATGTGTCCTAACGTGTTTGTTGAGTAAGCAGTGTGGAAAAACTATGTATAGTTTCCAATCTATTGATCTTTAAAGTTCGATTCACTAGTTAAACGTGCGGAATATTGTTTAACGAGTTTATGTATGCGAAATCAAGTGCCATTTAATACAAACAAGAGTAGTAAAACTATTGCTCTATAATTAATCAGAAACGATTACAGTATCACATAATATTGCTCGAGCATAGACAGAACGAACAGTCGCAAATCAAGACACAACCACTGTATACATACAATAGCTATAGCAACACCCTAAGTGTTGCTATCCTGTACTTAGTGTCTCTTTACAAAGACCACAAGATTTGACTAACACCTTAAACAAGTTACTTTGACATTATGCGCTAATATGTTAACCTAGAAATGATAAGACTAAAATGGAGGTATACTTAGTTACTAATAGTGCTACATCCTACGATATGAAATGCACACACGCAAAATTTGTTTTTCAAAGATTTGAACGAAAAAGAAAATTTGAACATAATCGTGGTATACCTACTCCGTATCTCGCATAATCTTACCTAAATTAAACGTAGGTGATCAGGCTATGTCTAATTGAGGTCTAATAATGCAACACACGGGTTAGCTACACTAGTAATATGCCCGGTTTAGTTAAATTGGTAATATTTCTGGTGTTTTAAGAAAATATTATTTAAAAAAAACGTTGGTTATAGTTGGGGTTTTTGTTTGAAAAACCGGCATTCTCTATAACCTTAGGCTTTGATACCAAACCTGTCACACCCCGCTAAAGCGGAAACACGAGATGTAACAGTACCGGGTAACAAATGCATAAGATATAGAAGAAACACCGAACATAAGTTAGTGAAAATATTATGTATTACAATAAGTTCAAATCACCGTTCCAAAAGAAGTTACAATAAGTTCATAACGTTTTCAAAAGAGAGAGTCATAGTTTCAAAATAAAGCAAACGCGTGTGAACATGCATCCATGAAAATGTACTCCTAGAGTCCTCCTTACTGTCGTTCTCCTGAAAAGCAGGATAAATCAAAAGGGTCAACTATGGTCATAGTTGGTGAGTTCACAAGTTTAATGTTACAAATAAATGAACTAAAAGCTTTGTTCATAAATGACATGAGTAAAAATGATTGGTTGTAATAGTTGCGAATATGAAAGGTAATATACACGAATGTTAATGCAATTGAGGCCACTACTAAACCGATTACCGACCGAATGCCCCAAATGATGTCCTCACAGGAACATGAGTTACCTTCCGTCCAATCGGGGACAAGGTAAATTCTACACATCCAATCGGGGATGTGAGCGAGTGATAACATGCACACACACAGCCATGTGAGTGAGAGTTGGTCTACCCTAAATAACGTTATTCATGATTATCAAAGACGGCTCGTCTGGCTCTCGGACGAGTTAATGAGTAGTGTAACAGGTTACAGGGGACTTAGTGTTCAATGATGTCCTCACAGGGACATGAGTCACCTTCCGTCCAATCGGGGACAAGGTAAATACTACACATCCAATCGGGGATGTGAGTTCTCAATTCACATAGGTAGTATACACCAATTCGCATAAGTAGCATAGCAAAAGTTCAATAAGTTCATAAAAAAGTACAACCAATTTAGTTAAAGTTTAGAATCATGCTTTTCACCCCAAAATAGTAAACAAGTAAAAAGGGGCTGTGAAAACTCACTGTTGAGCGTAAGCGTAAACCGATGGATGAAACACGTGTGCTTGTCAAGTACGACTCCTATCCAAGTCCTATGAACACGAGGTTTCTAGTTAGATTTTCGGTAATTTGGTTTGTTAAGATTGCTTAGTTACTTATTTAGATTACCAAGTGCCAATTTAGTTAGTTTTTGCCTTGTAGTTTGTTAATGTCCAATATCCACGTTTGATTAATAATTGAATACACAAGTCATATAACGTCTCACGATTGTTAATATCCAAATTTCATAGTGTTTTGAGTGTTGGAACTTTGGTTCTTCAAAATTTATGATTAACAACACACAATCCGATAATTACATCATAAGACACCCAAACCCTTTTTGTTATCGTTCTTACCAAAAATAGTAAGTTTAACGTTTTTATCAAAACTGAGGCCCGTTTTCGTTGACTTGGTCAAACCTTCTTGGTTTGACCCGATACTTTTACCAAAACCTTAAATATGTTCAAATGTCATAAAAACTCAGTCCTTACACTTTTAGTAAGTCAACAAGTGTCGGTTTATATGTTACACCATAAACAGTCCACACATTACATTTTCCAGATTTTACATCCACTTGTCGGATTTTTCTAAAAATGTATAATCCAAAATAGAATATGGGAAAAATCACAGGTGATCCCCAAGGTATTATAAAGTTCCAGTAATTTTTGTAGGGTTTTTAGAAAGGTCTAAGTATTTTATAAAATTTCGTTTTCCTCTGAGGTCCAAAAACTGGCCAATCTGGACACATGCAAGGAGATATAATTACTGAGAAAAATACACAAGGTTTCAAAAAAAGTGATCAACATAACAAATGTAACTAATGAAA
The DNA here is from genome assembly GCA_949592205.1 of Helichrysum umbraculigerum. Taxonomy (NCBI): domain Eukaryota; kingdom Viridiplantae; phylum Streptophyta; class Magnoliopsida; order Asterales; family Asteraceae; genus Helichrysum; species Helichrysum umbraculigerum. Next base: position 77,595,107 of record CATIUR010000003.1, read on the forward strand.
TTTGTAAACTTTTGGCGTTGGTTTCAAGTCATTTGGAGCTGTGTAGCTCAAGATATGGTCAAAACCATAAGACTAAATTACTGACTTTTCTGATCAGATTATACATGCATTCATACAAAAATTATTTAAAATAGAAAACGAGCTCCAAACATGATGAAACCAGTGGGGTTAGAAAGATAACTTCTTGAACTTGATTTTAGGCTATAAAAACGTCTATTTTCATCAATAAATGAGTGAGAAACATTTTATAGAAATTCATGCATGTTCCTGGACAGGAAGTGAAAGTTGCATTTTCATGAGTTTTTGATGTTGCAAAATGGTTTTTAAGCAAAGATTTGTTATAATACTTGTGAGTGAATATTATATCATGATTATAAGAGTAGTAAGAGAAAGAAAGTATCCTCACAATGGTGATTATAAGATAAGAATGCCTGAAATGAAATGGGGAGATGATGTAGCTTGCTTTTCTTGAATTTCCTTGCACAATGGTGGTGTTTTTGAGTGGTGGTACTATGGTGGTTGTAGGTGGTTAGTGGTGGATGTTGGATGGAGTAGAGGCTGATCTTCAACTGAGTTTTAGAGAGAGAGAGAGAGAGTAGTGAGAGGTTGGAGAGTTTGGGAAGAGTGTGTTTGTTGGAAATGAGAAATTGCATGAGGCTTGAATGGGTTAAAGAAAAGAGATCATTTGCATGAAAAATAATTGGTGGAGTGAGGTGGTGGCTGGCCTATGGGCCCCCCACTTGGTGGGTTTGTGTGGTTTAATTCTCAGTCTCAGACTGTGTTTACGTATTTTGGTCGTTTGCTCACTATTTTCGTTATTCGGTTAAATCGCCTAACGTTATTTGAGTCGTTTTTAATTAATGATATATTTGGGATTATTTTCCATTGAAGTATTGGTAAAATACTTTATTTTGAGTTTTTGAAATATAAATGACTTTCATTTGGTTGCCGAATTCGATTCGCGCGTTTTCGTTGCGTTTGTTACGTTTTAAGCAAAACGTCTAGGTATTTCGCGTGTTATTGAACGTAATTATAATATAAGGTAAATAACTACTATTTAATTATGAAATAGGATTACGTAATTTATAGAAATGTTTTCACCAACGTTCGTGTTTAGTCGGATACTGTTCCGATTGAATTTACTTGTCGAGTCACCAAAATTTCGGTTATTGTGATTCGATGAGGATTTTGTGAGGACATAAATGGGTAGATTTTTCTTTATTTTATTAGGCACTTAGTAACCAATTTTAATATGTTTAAGGATATTTAAAGTTCACCAAACAGTCTCTAAGACGTTCTGCGACTTCAGTAAGCCCACGGAGTCATAACCTAGAATTTTCACACTAGGATTTAAGGAACGTTGTAAATGAAATTTGAGATTCGAGTGCGATAATGACCCGAGATTTTTGACGGTTGTCACAAATTTTGGCCCCTTTTTGACCGGGTGTCACATATAAGCAGTACTTAAATTCACACGAGTTCCCAATTCATGCTGAAGACTTTGCCAGAAATGAGAAATAAATCGAGAATCACGATCAGAGACAATCGATAAAGGAATACCATGACGTCAGATAATCTCATTGATATGTAACTTAGCCAATCTAGATAAAGATGCCGTCTCACTGGTAGCTAGAAAATGAGCGCTTTTTGTTAATCTGTCGATAATAACCCAAACCATATCATTACCACAGGGCGTTCTAGGAAGTTTGGTAACAAAATCCATAGTCAAATGCTCCCATTTCAATTCAGGAATCTCTAACTGCCGCAGAGAACCATAATGTTTTTGATGTTCAGCTTTGACTTGGGAACAAATATGACAAGTTCAACAACCCGTGCCACGTCAGTTTTCATTTTTGGCCACCAATACAAAGGTTTCAAATATTGGTACATCTTTGTGCTTCCTGGGTGAATCGATAACTTAGACTTATGGGCTTCAGTCAAAATCAAATCTCGAAGACCACCCAATAATGGAACCCAGACATGAGATTGAAAAGTCTTCAAACCTCGGGAATCATCAATTAATAAATCTTTTCTCTTTCACATAATCTCATACTTCAAATTATGATCCGATAATGCTTCTAACTGTGCCGCCTTCAACTGATTTACCAAATCAGAGGAAACTTCTAAACGCATAAAAAAATTCTATCAGAAGTACCTTTTCGGCTCAGTGCATCCGCAACTACATTGGCTTTACCCGGATGATATCGGATTTCACAATCATAGTCTTTAATTAATTCTAACCAACGGTGTTGTCTCATGTTCAATTCCTTCTAAGAAAACACATACTGCAGGCTTTTATGATCAGTACAAATTATACACTTGGTGCCATATAAGTAGTGCCTCCATATCTTCAAGGCAAATACAACAGCAGCTAACTCCAAATCATGTGTAGGATAGTTTATTTCATGAGTTTTCAATTGCCGTGAAGCGTAAGCAATCACTCGATCTCGTTGCATTAAAACTGCACCTAATCCAGCATAGGAAGCATCACAGTAAACGACAAAATCTTCAGAACCATTAGGTAACGCCAAAACTGGAGCCTGACACAACAATTGCTTTAATGTCTGAAAAGCTGATTCTTGCTGATCATTCCACTGAAATTTAATATCCTTGCGAGTTAATTTAGTCAAGGGACCCGCTATTTTAGAAAAATCTTTAATGAACTTTCGGTAATACCCAGCAAGACCGAGAAAATTCTTAATTTCAGAAGGATTCTTGGGAGCATTCCAGTGCATTACTGCTTCAACTTTAGATGGATCCACTTTTACTCCATCCTTACAAATGATGTAACCCAGAAATTGTACTTCTCGAAGCCAGAACTCGCATTTGAAAAATTTTGCATAAAGATGTTCTCTTTTCAAGGTTTCAAGAACCAATCGCAAATGCATAGCATGATCAGATTCAGACTTTGAATACATTAAAATATCATCTATAAATATGATTACAAACTTATCCAAAAATGGTCGACAAACCCGATTCATTAAATCCATGAAGACTGCAGGGGCGTTAGTCAACCCAAAGGGCATAACCATAAATTCATAGTGGCCGTACCTAGTACGAAAAGCTGTTTTTGGAATATCCTCATCACGTACTCGTGCTTGATGATATCCTGATCTCAAATCAATTTTAAACGAAGTAAGATGATCCCTGTAACTGATCAAACAATTCATCAATTTGAGGCAAGGGATACTTATTCTTTACCGTTCTTTTATTTAACTCCCGGTAATCGATACACATGCGGAGGGTACCGTCTTTCTTTTTAACAAATAGAACAGGAGCACCCCAAGGAGAAGAACTTGGTCTGATAAAACCTTTATCTAACAAATCCTGTATCTGATTCATCATTTCTCTAATTTCAGAGGGAGCTAATCTATAAGGAGACTTAGCTACAGGATTCGAACCAGGAATTAAATCAATGTGGTATTCTACATCTCTTACAGGAGGTAACCCGGGTAATTCATCAGGAAACACCTCCGGGTATTCAGAAACCACCCGAATTTCAGAGATAGATTTCTTTTCTAGTTTAACATCTACCACATAAGCCAAATAAGATTCACAGCCTTTAGCCAGAGATTTTCTAGCTTTCATTAATGCAATTAAAGGAATATGGCTGCCTTCCCGTTCGCCTCGAGCCACGATATATGACTCATCAGAAATTGGGATTTTTACAAGTTTCTTATGACAATCTATATTCGCTTTATTATGGCTTAACCAATCCATTCCCAAAACTGCATCAAAGCCACGAATAGGCATTAACAAGAAAGAGATCGGAAAAGTATGACTTTCTATCAAAATATTTGCCCCAGTTACCGAGGTGGTAACAGGAACCAATTTACCACTAGCAACTTCTACTTCAATAGGATTGGTAATCACAGAGGGAATTAGATTCAGTTTATCACAGAAACCAACAGATATAAATGAGCAATTTGCTCTAGAATCAAATAACACACGAGCTGGTACTAAGTTTATAAGAAAAGTACCAGTGATGACATCATCAGTGTGAATAGCCTCATCCACCGTCATCTGAAAAGCACGGCTTGTTGCAGGAGGCGGATTTTTCCGTTTCTGACCAGATGATGACGATCCACCAACCACTCCCGATCCATCATTCTTTGCCTCAGGACATTGACCAATACGATGACCTTCTTTATGACAATTCCATCATACATGTCTAGGATAGGTTCAATTCTGAAATTCATGACCAAAACCTCCACATTTAACACATCGATTAGTCTGAGGTGTACAAGGTCCATTGTGTCGAGCCTTACAATTATTACACCAATTCGTTCGATTACCCGAACCACTTTCAACATTCTTTCCTTTACCTTGTTGTTGACCCTGCCTTTGCTGTTTTCCTTTTCCAGAATTATTACCTTCAGAGCGTTGTAAAAACCTTTCCTTGTTTTGTTGTGCTCGAGTTCTTATATCACTATCAGCCGCAGGAGCCAAATTAAAAGCCTGTGGGAGAGTACCAGCAAGTCTTACGGTGGTACGATAATGTGGTGGCAGAGTTCCTACAAAATGCTGAATCTTTGTTCTTTCATCGGGAACCCACTGATCTACAAACCTTAATTTCTCTCAGAATTGATTAATTAAATCATCCATTGACATATGCTCCGTTAACTGAAAATTCATAAACTCCAGTCGAATTCTAGTCATATCAAATTCGGAACAGAATTGCTTACAAATCTCGTTATGAAAGTCTGTCCATCGGATTGAAGCTTTCTGTTGTGGGGGCAAAGTAGCACTAACAGAATCCCACCAAGACATAGCTAATCCTTTTAACAACTGGACAGCATAAGGGACTTTGAGATCTTCTTCACATTAAACTACCTCAAATTTTCGTTCAACATATCGAAGCCAATCCAATGTAATGGCTGGATTAGAACTCCCGGAATACTCCGATGGTTTGCTTGACATGAAAGTCTTAAATGAACAACCATTTTTCTGAGGTGATGGTATCTGTGAAAACTATGGTGATGATCTAAACTGTTGATCTTGTAAATACTGTTGCCTCAAAGCTCTAAATCCTATCACTTCATCCTCTAATTTATGCATATACTCATTCTGATCAACATCACTTTCGGCCGGAAAAGAAGTACCCGCTTGATCATGATTTCCTGGAGGTACCTCAGTCCCTGTAGTATGGTTATAAGTGGTGGTTGGTTGTACATTATCTGCCATCTGTATTCAAAACAACAAACTCACAGTTCGTTAATTGTTAGTACCTAACATACTAACAAATTGCTAATCCATAACTAATCCCCGCACCTTAGAATATTTGGCTTACACAAATAGGTTTGGGATTGCACACCATATCAATGTACAATTTGCCCAAGCCTATGCTCTGATACCAATTTATAGCACCCCATATTTTTTTTATTTTTTTTATAATCCGGAAGCGTTCATCTAAAACATACATCATATATCATAAAATACTATACATAACATTGTAATAAAACTTCAGACATATCCAAGTCTTATAAAATACAAGATCATAAATTTGGTGTTATATTAAAACAACTTTACTATTAATTTATAATAAAAAAAAGATAAGAGTAACAGGTTGCCAAACATTCTTCCAGCCCAAACTTCTTGATTTTAGCATCACAAAATTAACAACCTGCAAGAAGTTAAAGCGGTGGGATTAGCATGAAGCTAAGTGAATAGACTTATAACTAACACTCTAACTCAGCAACAACAATTCAGTTTACAGCAAATAATATGGTAAACACGATATTAGAGAGGATCGGTGGTTCTTGAGGTAACCCTCAAGCCGCGGTGGCCCCCCAAGAACGCTTATAACCAACTGTATTTGGCCGATACAGGAAATCGATAAGCTAGTGTACTATTTACTCACACAACACAGTTTCCACAACAACACATTTGTAAGAATCTGTGTTGGCCAATTAATAGCAGCCTTAAGCCCCAAAAACGTATTGACATCTCAATAATCACATATATGCACATGGCGATATAGCATAGAATTAATAATAACTTGGCATCATGTCAGACAGCAGTATAATACAGTAAACCACTATTACCCATTGTAACCTTAATTGTTACAACCAAATTTTATACTGAGAGTATAGATCCACTCACTTGTCTGTCAAAAGGTCCAACTCAAAAGTCTTATTTTATTGAGTCTTCGGATTATCTGGAATTATCACAAATTAATGCGAGTTAGTTATTCATTCCAAATATCCATACTTTAAATACAAACATATCATTTTATAATTTCAATTATTTTCATGCCATACTACCTGTTTATCAATAATATAACATATAACAAGTTAACTAGAAATGAAATCAAAAAATGAAACTGGTGTTGCTGTTCAGGCCCAAGGACCCGCCGGCTGGGGTCTACAACCCGCCGGGTCCCCACCTAAGGCAGCCGGGTCGAACCCTTTAGCCACCGGGTACAACAATTTTTTCACAACCAGAAACAAGTCTAGTTTTAAAGGCTAAAGAAGCCGCCATATTGGGCACTGGAGCAGCCGGGTTGGGTTAGAACCTGCCAGCTGGAATGATGACCCGCCGGGTTCTTCACCTGGTTCAGCAGCAGCATAACAGCAAACCAAAACACGAACTTTTAACACCTAAAACGTCAAACTCAGATCTCAACTTCAATTTTAATCAACAAAAACGACCACAAGAATGTAGTAACATCAACCAACACTAAACAAACACTTTTCATGCTCCAATTCCTAACAATATATGAACTCAAATGTTTAAAGCCCTAACTTGAGTTCGGGAACATAAATTCAATCTTTCCAATTTAAATTTGAAGATCCAAACAAACAATTCAGCATATAAGCATCAAGTAATCACCAATCAATCATATTACAATCATTACAACCTCAATTTTATGTATACTTAATCTTCACCAAAATTCTTTCATGAACACAATAAACATACTTACAAGTGGAGAAGAAGGAACTTATGATGATGAAGATGAACTAATCCAAATCACAAGTAGTTCACTAGCCAAATTGATTCAATCACTTGTTTAAGATTTCAGCTTTTGAACTTAGGGTTTATGTCTTAACATGAAAGGAGTGTGAATGAATGAAAATTTAGGTCGACTAACTCAACAAAATCCAACCCAGTATTTATTTAATTATTCCTCTTTCAAATCTATTGTCTAGAACCTAAATACCAAATTGCGAGAAACTTATTTTATTGTACTATCTACTATAACTATTAAAAAAATAATAATTCACTATCCACATTTAGTCAATTGACTAAATTCTTTAAGTTTTACACAAAACGGATAATTGCACATAATTTCTTATAACATATTAAATAATGAAAATAAAGTAAAAGAAAATACCAGAATACCCCTAGGCCCAAGGAGTGGATGTTACATCATCATTCCAAAATGCATGTAGATCTTACGTGTATACTAATTCCCTGAAAAACATAGTAAAACGTCAATATGATTGTTGAGTGAATTCACAGGTTTGTAAGTAGTGATTAAACCAAGTTATTTGTAAATCGTTGACTTCCAGTCAAAATCGTAATCAATTCATGATTAAATAAGTCAGTTAGATAATCATTGGATCAAAATCCAAATGTAATAGTTGGAAAATCATTCCAATAAGTTTTCGTTAGAAAACATTTGATAAGATCAAATATAATTCGTTGGAAACGCATTTCCAAAATATAATTGTTAGAAGACCCGCATGCATTCTAATAAGTCAATCGTTATCGTTTGAAAACCCGTAGGTGATCAAATGCATAAATAGTTGTTTCTTGTTATCATTTGTTATTGTCCATTGTTATTCGTTGGGTAAACATAGACGGTGATCCCCTAAAGGTTAGCTAGACCTTTTAGGTTAAAGTCACGACACCTAATCCTATAACCAATCCATGACCAATTTCGTTTTTGCCATCGTAACAGGTAAATATACGCTCCTCGTTGTGACATAAAGTCAGGGGTTGGAATGACCAACAATTAGTGGGAGGGCTGTCAACTCGATAGTACTATCCGTATATTCAGTGGCTAGAGTCACCTAGCTAATGGTTATAGTTTGCAAGTATTAGGACTTCTATGCATTACAACATGTAACACTAGGCTCGTACCAGGATTCTTCGTAGTGTTCCCAATATAGTATGAAAGTCATTTCATAAGTAACAGTTTCATTTTAGTCATATGAAAACATTCATAAGAAACTAAATTTCACATTTAGTATTAAAACAGTTGATATGTTTTCCTCCCCTAGTTTAAAAGTAGTAAAAATAGGGGCTGTGAACTCACCTTGTGAGCAATGAAGTGAGAGCTAGCGTGTAGTAGTAAAATGTCGCCCAAATAACGTCCCTTAACGTCCTAAACGCAAGAGATGCTAACATAAGTAATTGACTAAACGTCAAAACTATGTTAATGATTCACTCGTTTCGAAAGATCGTTTGATTTAAAATGTGTACGATTCGTTGGTGATGTTTTCGGAAAAAATATTATTTCTCGAATGGCGATCTTTGGTTTTACAATTTACAATTGTATTCACAATTGAACACGAGAGTTATATAGTTATTTGTTGCGCGTATATATATATATATATATATATATATATAGTTTATTACGTTGTATGTATATATACATGGGTATAGTCATTGTATATATATATATATATATATATATATATAGTTTATTACGTTGTATGTATATATACATTGGTATAGTCATTGTATATATATATATATATATATATAGTTCTCCATATGTGTATATACATTTCATTCGTTGTGGATATATTTATCCGTTTCTATATATACACATACAATGTGTCGTTGTGTGTGTACATATATATATATATATATATATATATATATATATATATATATATATATATATATATATAAGGTAAATTATTGTGTTTACAAAAATACTACACACAACATTTGTTTAACTCGTATTAAATTTACTCTATTTATTTAGCTACTAAAAACTATCATTTGAAACAATTTTAGTGTACATTGGGTTGGATAACTGTGATGAATTTGAACTAAAATACGCGATCGGGTAGAAGTACACGATCGCGTATCGTTTATAAATTTTGAAGATACATGCGATCATGTATATAAAGCCACGCGATCATGTGTCTCAACCCACGCGATCATGTATCTCAACCCACGTGATCATGTATCTGGGATTCACCCAGTCTTGTACATAAGTTCACCCAATTGGGTGAATAAACTCACCCAATCATGTGTTTGTTAACAAATGAAACTTTTACTTTAGCGTTCACGCAATCATGTATATCAAGTACGCGAGTATGGTAAATGTAAACAGTTACGTGATCGTGTATATATATCCACGCGATCATGTGTTTAAAACCACGCGATCGTGTGTTTAAAACCACACGATCGTGTATTTGTTATAATTAGTGACTTTTTCTTAAAAACCACGTGATCGCGTGACGACCTAATACGACTTAATACGTGATTTTTCCTTAAAACTACACGATCGCATAAGTATTTTTGCAACTAGTTATGTTCGTGGTGACTGGGTTCATATTTTTCAAGGTTTTTGCTACGATTTTTGAGTTTGATCTTTCACAAAAGTTGTAGATAACAACAAACACGGCTTTTCTCATGTGATTTCATACATTTATTTTACTCGTACGATTTACCACAATTTTTCTACCAGACTAAAAAGTCTGTCCATAATCATCATCACCAACACTTTCCATTTTACTTAGTTTTTTTTATTTATTACATTTTTGGGTTTAATCTTTCACGAAATGAACCATTTACAAGTTATAGCAAACATTTTATCAAAGAATAAGAGTAAAGATTTTGTGTTTCTTACAATGTTTTGAAGAAAACTTGAAAGTATCAGAGGATGATGATGATCGATGATGATGCTGAGCTCGTTCTACTCCTCCTTTTCCTTTGAAAACTTGTAGAAGATTGTGATGATATATATATGATGATAATGGTATTGTTGCTACTGATTTTCTGTTGTCTTCCAGAGCCGAGAGAGAAACAAGAAGATATGGAGAGGAAAGTTTGGTGAAATTATTTGTGTTAGGTTGCAGTTTGAATGAAATGGGCATGGGAGGGAGTATTATTGGAGTCGATCACAAAGTCAAGAGCCAGGTATGGCTCCAACACCAATTTATCCCCAGATATTTTGGTGTAAAAATATTTTAGGTATTTAACCCGTTAATCGCGTGTACGTTTCCAATTGTTTTAGTTAACGGTTAATACATGTAAATTTTTATTTCAAAGTATTATTCCAAATACTTTATTCGAGATTTTAAAAATATAATTTTTATTAGTTTGGTTGTCGAGTTTATTCTGTATGCTTTTGTCGCGTACGATACGTTTTGTATAAAACGTATAAATGTTTTCGGTATATCGTTATTTCACATTGTTCGTATAATATTTTTAAACAAATAACTATTTAAAATAGTTTCTGTTGGTGCATTTTGTGTGTCAGTCAGTTGGTCAAACATATGTACATGTCAAAGTCAATTAGTCTGGATATTTGTCAATATGTAATAGATAGAAAAGTGTATGAAAATAGTGAATATAGAAATGTCCAAATGTGTTTATGCGACACTTAATCAGTGTCGCTATTAGCGACACTTAATCAGTGTCGCTATTAGCGACACTTAGCCAGTGTCGCTAGAGGTACTGGACAGACTATAAATAGAGGAGTTAGAGACAAAATTAGGGTTAGACATTGTGATAGAGAGGTGAGGCATTTTTGTGAGAGTAGAGAGGAGAGAAACGAGTTTGAGTTTGTATCTTGTAATCTTTATTATTCAATTGTGAATATATACAAAAGATTATAGAGAATTGCGTGTTTGATTCGATTAATACGTTCATATATTCAATCAAACGATCCGATCAGATCCAAGACTAGAAAAGGGATTTTCAACTGGTATCAGAGCCAAGAATCAAGGATTCGTCGGTTTCGGATCGTTATTTTGAGCGTTTTCGATTGATTCACGAAGGTATTAATTATTATTAATCGTTTATGTGTTGATTTGCTTGATTAGATCATTTTCTGGAGGTGTTTTGGTGTTAGTTCGACGTTCGGTTTCAGAAAATTCGTTAGGGTTTCGAAAAAATTCGTTTTTGGGGTTTTTGGGGCTGCTGGCCGCGACTTAGCGTCACTTACCAGCGTCACTTCCTTACTAGCGTCACTTCCATAGCGACACTTCCTTGAGGGTCGCCAATTAGGGTTTCAGCGACACTTGATAGCGACACTTGTTTTTTAGCGACACTACATAGCGACACTTAATCGAGTGTCGCCATTTGACTTTCTGCGGTACTTATGTGCGTCACTACAGTGCGTCACTTCTTAGCGACACTAACCTAGTATCACATTAGATTCGGAAAAAAAAAATTTGGAGGGAAATCCCCGAAAATTTTTGCGTTTTCAAAATTTTTCCATCGGCTTAAAACTGTTCAATTTTAGCCTGGAAAAAGTTTCATTTTACCCGACCAGTTTTTGACGTTTTCGGACGAAATTTTGGCGGGAAAAACGTGATGTTTTTAAGCTTAAAAGAGCTTAATTTTTAGTGTCGAATAAGTTTCGCTATACTCGGGTATTTTTCGAAATTATTCAAATTCAGTTTTGGAGGGAAAAGTCGCAAGAGGCCGTATCGACGTTCTGGTTGGAAGATGTCTTCTAAAGCTCTTATGCGTTACAATAGTGGAGCTGTTAGTGAGATAGAACCCCCCATGCTTACATTTGATACTGATTATGCTGAATGGAGATTTAAGTTCGAAGCCTTCATATCTAAAAATGATCCAGATATGTGGAACTCATTGGTTGAAAGATATGAAAGACCAGTAGTTGGAACAAAGAATTTAAGAGTATCACCACAAAAGTCTTACAATGGCATGACACTAGAGGAAAGAAAAGCTTGGGATACTGAAAGGAGAACTTATTCAACAATTATCAAATGCTTATCAAAGGAAGTTCAACAAATGTTCAAACATCATGAGATTGCATATGATCTCTGGCATGCTATTGAAAAATGTTGTGGTGGATATGAAAAATATAGGAGAAATAGAGTGGAACTTGTCCAGAAACAGTTTGACACATTTGATTTACTATCAAATGAATCCTTGGAAGTTGAGTTCCACAGATACTCCCAACTTGTAAAAGAATTGACTGAAGGAGGAATAGTGCTTAATAATGGGGAAGTAAATAAGAAGTTATTAGGTGCATTACCTAAGGATTGGGATACCAAGGTGAAATGTTTTGAACAAGATCCAGAAATTGAAATTATGGATTTGAAAGATCTCTTTGATAACTTACAGGCTTATGCTCTTGACATGAAGAAGAAAGAAAAGATGTCAAAGGCGACTGATATTCAAAATCCTAGTCTCAATGATGCTTCTAGATCTAATTCCAATTCAGCTACATCTCCTTCTGGTAGCACTTCATATGCTTCCTATACTTCTCAAACAGCTCCTTCAAAGGCTACTGAGGATCATGCCACAATCTTTGCAGCTTTCCTCAACTCTTATGAGAATTTTCTTTCAAAGAAGGCTAGTACTTTGCAGCTTACTGAGGAAGACTTTGAACATATCGATTCTGACGATCTCGAGCAGATGGACATCAAATGGAGTATGGCTATGATAACCCAAAGAACCAAGAAGTTTCTTCAAAGAACGGGTAGAAAAGACCTGGATGATGATGGTGATACAGGTCTTGGTTTTAATAAAAGCAAGGTGAAATGCAAAATCTGTCAGATTCATGGACACTTTGCTAAAGAATGTGAGAAGGAAAAATATCCCTCATCTGGATTCACTACACCTTCAGCTCCAAGACTCCAGAGAATAGCACAACATCACAGGAGATGGTGGTGTTTAATCAAGGAATGTTTGATTGGAGTGCGCTTCAAGGAAAGGTTCAACACCGTGCACTTTTGGCAAAGATACATGAGGTAGAAACAAAATCTGAAGAACCTTTTACATGTATCTCCTGTATTAAATTGGAAGCTTCTTTAAAATGTTTCCAAATAGACTATGTAAACTTGAGAGAAAAGGTCGAGAAACTTACTGAGTCAAATAAGTTTCTAAAAGCTAATGAAAAACTTTATGATAAGCAGATTGAAGCTTATAAGTTAGATACTCAGACTTTTAAAGCAAAAGTTTTTAGTCAACAAGATGCAATTAAAAGTTATTTAACAGAAATTGATTTGTTGAATAAAGAACTTTATGAATTAAAGTCTCAGTCTGTGAGTTTCAATAGAAAAATCTCAAGTTTCTCAGAGTCTCGTGATGTTTTCGATGAAATCGTTAACAAGCAGAGGACAAATACAAGTAGTAAGGCAGGACTAGGGTATAACTCAGTCCCACCTCCTACCAATCACTATCCTCTGCCTGTTAAGGAAGGCACCGAAGAATTTGTAGCTGACTACTCATCATGGCCAGCTACAAACTCTAAAGAAGCTAAATCCAATCCCAAAAGGCAGGCAAAGGAGAAAACTAAACGGCCAGAGTATCCTTTGCCTACTTTTGTTAAGTCTGATAGTACACCTCCAGTTAGTGTAGAGGAGGGTGTTGAGATAGAGGATCTACCAGAAGAGGCTGAAATTAAAGTTGAAAAAGTTAGTGTAAAGCCCAAAAATCATATACTTACCAATGAAACTGTAAAGGTTTCAAATACAAAGGGTAAAAACAAGGTTGAAAATGAATCCAAAAGGGTTCAACATCAAATGAAGGATTCAAATGTAAAATCTAAAAATGAACAACCTTCAACATCTACTTGCTCAACTTCAGAGGCTTCTACATCAACGTGTACACATAAGTGTTCAAGTCCTGTAAATACCTCATCTTCTAAGCCTCCTACAGTTCATTCTCCACCTCAACCTTTTGTAGGTAATCATTGGAATAAATCGTATGTTGAGAGACGTTCTTGTTTCCATTGTGGACAACAAGGACATATAATTAGGGATTGTCGGTTATTATCCCTAGATAGGTTTGGTAGAGGGATGCCAAGAACTTCCTCCTTTAGGAATTCTTATTCAAAATCGTTTTCTAGGCGTGCTTCATATTCGCCTATATCAAGATATGCATCCTCCTCTCCAAAACCTGTGGCTAGAGTAAACAAAGTTGTGCCTAGTAAACCTCAAGTTCAACAGCACAACATTGTTGAAAACAAATCATCTGAACCTATACAGGTTTGGAAACCCAAATCCACAAACAACACATCAATGAAATCTTCTGAGTTTTTAAAATATCATAAACTCATTGATGTGATGGTTATGGATGACCGTGGACAACCCAAGTCTATCAAGGCTTGGGTGTCCCATAAGTATTAACGTTTGCTTGTTTGTGGTGGTGCAGTTAGGTTTTTAAAAGCTGATATTTTTAGAGACTGCACGGATGTGAATATTTTTGGAAGATTGTTTTCAAAGTGCTCATGTGTGATGATTTTGATTGGATGGATGAGATTTTCGATGTTACGAGGTGGTAAAAGTGCTAAAAGGCATTTGACTTGACTTGATATGTGATTTTGATAATCATCTATTTTTATTTGTTATGAATGCAACAGCCATTCTTTGTACTTTTTAGTATCAAAGAAATGCAATGTTGCTAAATTTGTTAAAATTCAAAAAATTACAAAAATATATATTTCATGTTTAAGGGGAGTACCTTTTACTTAGAATTGCGAAAATAATTTGCTGTTCAGGGGGAGTAATTTTAAAAGTTAAAAATGTGAACAGCAAGATTCTTAATTCTTGAAAAGATGATGGGTTGTGTCTGTAAACAACTTGGGATATGATAGTACATCGGGTGACATGCATAAAAATGAAATTTTAAGGTTTATGTTTGATGTGTCAGTAGGTTTATCTGATATATTTAACATAGCTTTTATAAACATTAAGCTTCATCATATGATGTATCGGTAGGCATGATACACTGTAAGTCCCCTAGTTTTAGGATCGATAACTTCGTTATCTGTAGTATTAAGGTGCGGAATCCCTCAATACGGTGTTATCTTACTAACAACGAATATGTTCGTATTGCGTTTAATAAGCTTAACTTTAAACGAATAATACGTCAAAGCCTAGCCGTAGGTTATATTTTTCTCTGGGTTACTGGAATCGCAGATCAGCAAAAGTATCAAAAGTGTTATGTTTTTCACGATTGAAAAACATTAAATATGTCGTCTCAACTCGCTGCCGCTGGGCCTGCGAGTTGACTCGACTCGTTCTACAAGCCCAAGCCCATTATGCTTCGGCTCGTTATGCCTATCTGTGTCCACGAGTTCAGTTCTCATCTCGCTGCTCAACTCGCAGCGACTTGAGAACTCGACTCGCATCAAACGTATATATTTATTTTGTATTTAATTATTCGTCTAACTTAACAAAACAATATGTTTAACGAATATCACTAACAAAACAAATATTCTTTTACAAATCCAAACCAATATACAAACACAATAATAATTACACTAGTCCTATTTCAAGCTAGATCTGTTGTCACACTCTATGTCCCAACAGACTCCCCCTTGACAATAGCTCTAGCGTCTTTATCTTCACGCTTGTCTTTGGTCTTCATTTGTAAATCTTACTGCCTGCGTAAATCTTCATCTTGATACACGTCTTAACCATCATCTGATAATCTCGTCCTAAATCACCCCATGCGTCTGTCGTCAAGATTCTATTTTCATTCAACTTAATCAAATCTTTCTTCGACATGTTCATTAGGTGTCGATGGTCATAGACTCTGAAGATTTCTCTTTCACCACCGTCAACCTCATCATCAGCTTCAATCATAACAGCTTCTCCAGTTCCTGAATCTACATGCCATCTCTTCATATTACCCAGAATATCTTGTGGCATTGTCTTCAGTGGAATCTGCTGTATGCATCTAACAGCTGGATATATCTTCTTCCTTCTTCTTCTTCCTGTTCTTTGACTTCTCTCTTGTAACTTCACAGTTTTTCCCTTTCTTGGCTTAATCTGAACAAACTTATTCGTACCAACCTCATGTCTAATGATTCTTTCAACACGATCAGCATAATCATCACGACTTGGATTGTTAATCTCTAATCTAGCCAAATCACGTATTTCATAACGTGGTAGAGAACTAAAAACTGCAAGCTTTCTTTCAAAATATTGAACTCCGTCAAACCTTTTGATCGCAAAAAGCTTTAATTCTGAGTTAAAGTACCAACCAATAATCCCTTTACGTGGTACACGCTTTTTCGTAATATCAACTTCAGAAATTCCAATCTTCTTCTTCTTCTTTGGAAGTTTCCTAAGTACAACAGCAGGATTTTTGGTTTGAACAAGAACTTCTTCTTCTTCATCAGAGGTTGAATCATCAATATCTTCATCTATATCGACAATTGTTGGACCTTGTTCATTTTCAATAATAACTTCTGTCCTAGATGGGCTCACATTGTAACAACCGGCAAATTAGGCCTAGAATTAGTGCCTAATTCTTTGTTAATACATGTAATTAGTTCTGTGTTAGGCTAATTTATGTATCGGATTATATAGTAAATATATATAACTTTGCGATTTGACTTAAATCGTACGCAACTTAAATAGAATGAAATTCTATTCGATTAAAAACGGATGTTGGTGAAACAATGTAAATTGAACATGAAACTTTATTTGAAAACATTATGGTATTCGAAACATTATTTTAATAATACTTTCAAATTGTACTGAACGTACAAATAAACGTTTACACGATTAAAATAGTTAACGCGCAATGTAAAAACAAAAATAAACAAATTTATTTGAAAGATTTGACAAAATAATTTAAGTAGATTATTTAACAAAACTCGTATTTTAAAATAAATAATTAATGCGTAAAAATAAATATTTAACACTTAAAAGACGGAGAAAACGAACACAGCACGGAGCGTGGACTGAAAAGTGGGGGCTTCCACCTACACCCCCACCTTTCCCCCTCTTTCTTCCCATTTCATTCTCATCTCTTCACTTTCTCTCTCTCTTTTCTCTAAATCTCACCATCTCACCACCATCACCATTTATCACCAAAAAGCACCACGAAACGCACTCGAATCATACCACCCCTTTGGAGAAAAACGTTCACCACATCACGATCTACAACGCTATCTTTCCGGAATTTCATTTCGGCGTTTTGTAAGTTTCCGACAAATCCCGACATCTTTCGTTTCTGATCATTTTTACTAGTTTATGGTTTCTATAGGCTTATTATGTTCATATAAGGGTTGGGTAAAAGAATCGGACCAAACGGAAACCCGAAAACATGTTTTTGGCTCAAAATCCGTCGATCAGACGTAAGTGACGCACTGATGAACCCAGATATGCGTCACTTCGTGCGACACTGACTAAGTGTCGCATAAGCCCTCTTTTCCCGTCACTACCTAAGTGACGCATTTTCAATATCCGTCACTACTAGCGTCACTTGCCTTAGTGACGCCTATGATCGAAATCTAATTTTATACGACTCTCTTGCCCGACACTACTCTAGTGACGCCTAGAACCTTAACCCGACACTTGTTACCGTCACTCCCTTAGTGCCGCCATATTTCTTTTACACGACACTTCTTGAGTGTCGCTATACTATACGTCACTCCATAAGTGACGCCTAAATCTCAGAATCTTCTATGTTACACGACACTCCTTGAGTGCCGCTATGTTACGGAACCCGTCACTTCATAAGTGACGCATAAGCTGATACACGACACTATCTCAGTGACGCATACTCTCAAACTGACACCGATACCCGACACTCCATAAGTGACGCATAGAACACATAAGTGACGCATAGAACACATAAGTGACGCATATAGTGTCGCATAAAACAGCAGGTTGTCTAACTAAAATTTCACTAAGTGTCCAACTTTTACAACTTCAAATCCTTATACGATACGACTTAGGAAACACTTTGGGACACTTTTGTAAGTGCAAAACATCGATAATTTGATAATAATACTTAAAGTTTATTATTGCAAACTCGTCACCAACGGGTCGTACACTTTTATACAAACGATAACGAACCAACATTCGGACACCTTGGGTTGTATGAACAACCAGCCTAGATAATCTTGCGAGACATCTACTTACTTGACATTGCGTGTTTAGGCATTTGAAGGTTACGGGTTCGGAGAACCTACGGTTGATATTACTTACTCGTTTATTGATATAAACGTACTTGCAAAGACTCAGGTGAGTCTTACGGCCCCACTTTTACTGTTTTAACTTATTGGGGGAGATACATGCTACTGATTTTTCTTGAACACAAGTGCTAAACTGTTTACTATACCAAACGGAATTGCATGAGTTACTTACTATTTACTGAAGTCTCTCCATCATATATCGTTAGTTATGTACTTAAGCGCGAACAGTAGTTAATGGATCCATTAGGGAAATGACCCTCCCCGCCCGGGGTAGTAGCGCTACCACGAACCGTTATGTATAAACGGGCGACTATTATTTCGTTTACTTATGCTTGCTCATTTATGAGCATGTCACGGGAGCAACTGATTATTTACGGGTTAAGCTTCGATTATGAGCCTCATGGCAACGGTATAACTTGATTACTTTACTTTTGCGAGATTTGCAAATACTTGATATACGCCTACGGGCACTACTGATGAAATCTTGTGTTCAAACTGATTATTTACTGATAAACCTGTGAGATTCACCAACCTTTTGGTTGACCCTTTTTAGCATGTATTCTCAGGTACACTTACGGAGTAGGATCACTCCAGGATTACTAGCTAGAGTCGCATGATTTCCAAACTGCATTTAACGGAGATTCTTTGGCATTATCTTTTGTATCTATGGTTATGTAATAGAATCTCCCGCCACCTACGCGGACCCTAGGCTTGTATATTTTTGTAAAGAAAACTATATGTTTTCAAACGAATTAAATTATGAAATGTAATTATTTTACAAAACGTCTCATTTAGAGGTCGTTTGCTGTATATCTTGTGCTTTGTATATTGATTAGTAACACCCAAAGTATGCTTCCGCAAATCACTAAATTTGGGGGTGTTACAGATTGGTATCAGAGCCTAAGGTTATAGTGAACTAGGTTGCATTTAGTGGGCCTAGACTATGACCGTTAGGCAGTATTTTCTTATTAAACATGACTGGTTCAGGAATTACAGCATACGACTTTAATTTAACATAGCCTGATCAACTATGTACAATTAAGGAAAGATGATGTAATGTCTGAAATGATTATGTTGAACGGGGATACGTTAGTTGACTCTGACCACGAGAGGACCGGACCATTACTTGATACGTGCTAGACACTAGGCTGGATATGATATATATTTATATATATTAGCCTCGTCTTACTTACATTCTGCCACAGGAATGGCAAACACACCACCTAATCCGACACACTCTTACTCACGTGGGTCACGGAACCCACGAGTAGCCAGGAGGAACACAAGGTCGCCCCGAACCAGCCCTTATCCTGTACATAACTCTCAGAACTCGGCACATCTCACGTTGCCAGTATTGGCTACCCAATTCCGCCGTCAGGAGCAAAGACTTGAAAACCTGGAACTGGAACAACACCGAATGACTTACCTGCTTCGTCAAGCTCTTGACCGCATATCACAACTACAGCGAGAACAAGAGGATACCAACCTCTCTGTAAGCATAATTCAGGATTCCATGACCGCCGAATTAGGTGCGGATGAACTTGTAAGAAACCGATTAGAAGAATGTGAACAGCGTTCACAGGAGACTGCGGATCACTCGCGAACACTAGCACAACGACTGGCCTTGGTTGAAGACAATGCCAGGCAAACCAACCGACTAGCAGAAACCGTGGACCGCCTTGTCGCGCTAATGGAACAAATTAATCTACAAGACTAGCGTAGCCTTTGTCTTGTAATCTATCTTGTAATCTAAGGACTATCTAGCGCTACTCTATAAACTAGTCGGATGTAACAATTCCCGACACCTTTTGTAATATCCCTGTAGGATGTAACTTTTAAACTCACTTTATCTATCAAATATCACTTGTTATCTCAACTCACATTAATTGTCATTTTCCATGTTGATGTTATGTATTACTGCTTTCATACATGTACATCTGTGACAATTACAAGTTCATACAAAATCTCATGTATCTTCATTTCTTTTATTGAAGAATCATGCCGCCAAAGACACGACCATACACCGATGCCCAGATTACCTCCCTTATAACCCAGGCTGTTACTGAAGCCTTGGCTCGGAATACACCACCAAATTCCTCGAGAAACAGCGATGCCGCTGAAACCTCTGCTGCTAAACCTTGTTCTTACAAGGACTTCCAGAACTGCAAACCTCTAAACTTTGCAGGTACCGAGGGAGCTATCGGTCTGATACGTTGGATCGAGAAAGTTGAATCGGTATTTCTTATCTGCAACTGTGCGGAGGGGGACAAAGTTAAGTTCTCTGTTAGTACTTTTACTGACACCGCACTCACATGGTGGAATACCTATGCCCAAACTGTGGGCGTTGCCAATGCTTACAAACTCCCGTGGGAGGAGTTGAAGGAGATGTTAAGGGGTGAGTATTGCCCCAGGGATGAACTGAAACAACTAGAGCTGGAATTCTGGAACCATAAGATGCAGGGTGATGATATCACCGGTTACACCAACCGTTTCCACCAGCTGGCACTTCTGTGCCCAACCATGGTCGATCCTGAGTACAAGAGGATCGAGAAATACATTGATGGACTGCCTGAGAAACTCCAGGACCTGGTGACTTCATCCAAACCAGGTACTATCCAGAACGCCATCCGTATGGCCCATGAACTCACGGCAAACGCTGTTCGCCGTAACACAACTTCAGCCCCACCTGCAAACAACAAACGAAAGTGGGAAGGAAACCCCAACTCATCCAACCAAATCACCAACCGAAAGCCTGAGCCCCTTAGGGCTTATTCATCTGGCACTTCTGAAAGGAAAGGGTACGTTGGAAGCAGGCCCTACTGTCCCAAATGCAATCGTCACCACGACGGTTCCTGCCCTTGCACAAACTGCAAACACTTTGGGCATCTGGCCAAGGATTGTCGAAACACCAGTACCCCGAAGACTTGTTATGGGTGCGGAAGTCCCGGGCATTTTCAGAATAATTGCCCTAAGCAGAGAAACAACAACAACAACAACAACAGCAACAAACGGAACAACAACCCAGCTCGTAGCAGAGCATTTGTCATCAAAGCTGGGGAAGCTAGGGAAGACCCGAATGTTGTAACGGGTACGTTTCTTCTCAACGATCTTACTGCTTCAGTATTATTTGATACCGGTGCTGATAAAAGTTTCATATCTGATGAGTTTTGCCCACTACTTAATATCACCCCTTCGGCCTTAGATGTTAAGTACATAGTAGAGCTCGCAAATGGTAAACTCATAGAAACCAGTAGTGTGATACCTAATTGCACTTTAAACCTCGCAAACGAAACCTTCTCAATCGATCTAATGCCTGTTGAACTAGGAAGTTTTGATGTCATCGTGGGTATGGACTGGTTGTCCAAGCTCCGGGCCGAAATTGTTTGCCATGATAAAATCGTCCGAATTCCTCTCGCCGCCGGTAATACCTTGATCATACAGGGGGAGACCGGTGGGTCGAGATTAAACTTAATCTCCTGTTTAAAGACCCGAAAATTTCTGAGAAAGGGTTACCCAGCAATACTCGCGCACATCACGGAGAAAAAGTCGGAGGAGAAACGATTTGAGGATGTGCCAATCGTTAGAGACTTTCCCGAAGTCTTTCCAGAATAACTACCTGGTTTACCTCCATCTAGACAGGTCGAGTTCTCGATTGATCTCGTGCCGGGTGCCGCACCGGTGGCCCGAGCACCGTACCGCTTAGCCCCATCCGAACTTCAGGAGTTGTCTACTCAGTTACAGGAACTCCTGGATAGAGGATTCATCAGACCGAGTTCTTCACCTTGGGGAGCTCCAATCTTATTTGTCAAAAAGAAAGACGGTTCATTCAGAATGTGTATTGACTACCGAGAGTTGAACAAACTAACCGTCAAGAACCGATACCCACTCCCCCGAATCGATGATCTGTTCGATCAACTTCAAGGATCAAGCTGTTATTCAAAGATTGATCTTCGATCAGGTTATCATCAGTTGCGTGTTCGCGATGCTGACATCCCAAAAACCGCATTCAGAACCCGTTACGGGCACTACGAATTCCAAGTAATGCCCTTTGGCCTAACCAACGCACCGGCTGTATTCATGGACCTTATGAATCGGGTGTGCAAGCCATACCTCGACAAGTTTGTCATTGTTTTTATCGATGACATCCTTATCTATTCGCGAAACGAACAAGAACACGCACAACACCTCAGAACCATCCTAGAACTACTTAGACACGAGGAGCTTTACGCCAAATTTTCTAAGTGTGAGTTCTGGATAAACACCGTTCAATTCCTTGGACACGTTATCGACAGTCAGGGAATTCATGTAGACCCGTCAAAAATCGAGGCAATCAAGAATTGGCAAGCTCCAACCACTCCCACCGAGGTACGCCAATTTTTGGGATTGGCCGGGTACTACCGCCGCTTCATCGAAAACTTTTCAACAATTGCCAAACCCCTCACCGTGCTGACTCAGAAGGAAAAGAAATTCGATTGGACCGAGAAACAAGAGTCGGCATTTCAACTGTTGAAATCCAAGCTTTGCAGTGCACCTATTCTATCACTACCCGAAGGCACCGATGACTTCGTGGTATACTGCGATGCTTCTCACCAAGGTCTCGGTTGCGTGTTGATGCAACGGGACAAGGTCATTGCTTACGCCTCCAGACAACTTAAAGTTCACGAGAAAAACTACACAACTCACGACCTCGAGTTAGGGGCCGTGGTGTTCGCCTTAAAAATCTGGAGACATTATCTTTATGGTACCCGCAGCACTATATTCACCGACCACAAAAGCCTCCAACACATTTTCAACCAGAAAGATCTTAACATGAGGCAACGTAGATGGGTTGAATTACTCACCGATTACGACTGCGAGATCAAATATCATCCGGGCAAAGCAAACGTGGTTGCTGATGCTCTCAGCCGTAAAGAACGAACAAAACCACTTCGAGTCCGAGCACTCAGTATTACCATTCATAACGACCTCACCACCCAAATACACCTTGTCCAACTCGAAGCCCTGAAACCCGATAACTTCAAGAACGAGGCCTTGCGAGGCATGGATAAACAATTCGAGATCAGACCCAACGGAGTTAGGTGTTTCTCTAACCGAATCTGGTTGCCTAATTTCGGAAACCTACGGGACTTGGTGATGGATGAAGCTCACAAGTCCAAGTATTCTATCCACCCGGGATCCGACAAAATGTATCACGGCATCAAGGAGTTTTACTGGTGGCCGAACATGAAAGCTGACATTGCTTTGTACGTCAGCAAATGCTTAACTTGTTCCAAGGTCAAGGCCGAGCACCAAAGACCTTCCGGACTGCTCCAACAACCTGAAATTCCTCAATGGAAATGGGAGCAAATTACCATGGATTTCATAACCAAACTACCTAAATCGGCGAGCGGTTGCGATACCATTTGGGTGATCGTCGATCGTCTCACCAAATCGGCTCATTTCTTGGCAATCAGAGAAACCGACAAAATGGAACGCCTTACACAAATTTACATCAAAGAAATCATTTGCCAACATGGTGTCCCTATCTCGATTATCTCTGACAGGGATGCTCGTTTCACATCTCGCTTCTGGCAATCTCTCCAAAAATCACTGGGTACCCGTCTCGATATGAGTACTGCGTACCATCCTCAGACCGATGGCCAGAGCGAACGAACTATTCAGACACTGGAAGACATGCTACGAGCCTGCGTAGTTGATTCTGGTACAAATTGGGAAAGACATCTACCGCTGTGCGAGTTCTCGTACAACAACAGCTATCACGCCAGCATTAAGGCTGCACCTTTTGAGGCACTATACGGTCGTAAGTGCCGATCACCGATCTGTTGGACTGAAGTGGGGGATAGTCAACTCACTGGTCCTGAACTTATACATGAAACCACAGAGAAAATCGTTGAAATCCAAAACCGACTCAAAGCCGCGCGTGATCGTCAGAAAAGCTATGCTGACGTGAGACGCAAGCCACTCGAGTTCCAAGTTGGGGATCGAGTACTCTTAAAGGTATCGCCTTGGAAAGGCGTAATCCGATTCGGCAAACGCGGAAAATTAAACCCCAGGTACATTGGACCTTTTGAGATCCTCGAGAAAATAGGTCCAGTGGCATATCGATTGCAGCTGCCCTCTGAACTCAGCAGTGTGCACCCTACCTTTCACGTTTCTAACTTGAAGAAATGTCTGTCCGACGAGACACTTATCATACCCCTTGACGAGATCCGCATCGATGACAAACTTCATTTCGTTGAGGAAC
Organism: Helichrysum umbraculigerum; assembly: GCA_949592205.1. NCBI lineage: Eukaryota > Viridiplantae > Streptophyta > Magnoliopsida > Asterales > Asteraceae > Helichrysum > Helichrysum umbraculigerum. Next base: position 77,619,448 of record CATIUR010000003.1, read on the forward strand.
CCGCCGAAATTATGGACCGTGAGGTCAAACAACTGAAACAAAGTCGTATTCCCATCGTCAAAGTCAGGTGGAATTCGCGGCGTGGTCCGGAATTCACTTGGGAACGGGAAGACCAAATGCGACTCAAGTATCCCCACTTATTCACCGATTCTGCCCCTAACGCGACTTCGACTTAAATTTCGGGACGAAATTCTTTTAACAGGGGGAGAATGTAACAACCGGCAAATTAGGCCTAGAATTAGTGCCTAATTCTTTGTTAATACATGTAATTAGTTCTGTGTTAGGCTAATTTATGTATCGGATTATATAGTAAATATATATAACTTTGCGATTTGACTTAAATCGTACGCAACTTAAATAGAATGAAATTCTATTCGATTAAAAACGGACGTTGGTGAAACAATGTAAATTGAACATGAAACTTTATTTGAAAACATTATGGTATTCGAAACATTATTTTAATAATACTTTCAAATTGTACTGAACGTACAAATAAACGTTTACACGATTAAAATAGTTAACGCGCAATGTAAAAACAAAAATAAACAAATTTATTTGAAAGATTTGACAAAATAATTTAAGTAGATTATTTAACAAAACTCGTATTTTAAAATAAATAATTAATGCGTAAAAATAAATATTTAACACTTAAAAGACGGAGAAAACGAACACAGCACGGAGCGTGGACTGAAAAGTGGGGGCTTCCACCTACACCCCCACCTTTCCCCCTCTTTCTTCCCATTTCATTCTCATCTCTTCACTTTCTCTCTCTCTTTTCTCTAAATCTCACCATCTCACCACCATCACCATTTATCACCAAAAAGCACCACGAAACGCACTCGAATCATACCACCCCTTTGGAGAAAAACGTTCACCACATCACGATCTACAACGCTATCTTTCCGGAATTTCATTTCGGCGTTTTGTAAGTTTCCGACAAATCCCGACATCTTTCGTTTCTGATCATTTTTACTAGTTTATGGTTTCTATAGGCTTATTATGTTCATATAAGGGTTGGGTAAAAGAATCGGACCAAACGGAAACCCGAAAACATGTTTTTGGCTCAAAATCCGTCGATCAGACGTAAGTGACGCACTGATGAACCCAGATATGCGTCACTTCGTGCGACACTGACTAAGTGTCGCATAAGCCCTCTTTTCCCGTCACTACCTAAGTGACGCATTTTCAATATCCGTCACTACTAGCGTCACTTGCCTTAGTGACGCCTATGATCGAAATCTAATTTTATACGACTCTCTTGCCCGACACTACTCTAGTGACGCCTAGAACCTTAACCCGACACTTGTTACCGTCACTCCCTTAGTGCCGCCATATTTCTTTTACACGACACTTCTTGAGTGTCGCTATACTATACGTCACTCCATAAGTGACGCCTAAATCTCAGAATCTTCTATGTTACACGACACTCCTTGAGTGCCGCTATGTTACGGAACCCGTCACTTCATAAGTGACGCATAAGCTGATACACGACACTATCTCAGTGACGCATACTCTCAAACTGACACCGATACCCGACACTCCATAAGTGACACATAGAACACATAAGTGACGCATAGAACACATAAGTGACGCATATAGTGTCGCATAAAACAGCAGGTTGTCTAACTAAAATTTCACTAAGTGTCCAACTTTTACAACTTCAAATCCTTATACGATACGACTTAGGAAACACTTTGGGACACTTTTGTAAGTGCAAAACATCGATAATTTGATAATAATACTTAAAGTTTATTATTGCAAACTCGTCACCAACGGGTCGTACACTTTTATACAAACGATAACGAACCAACATTCGGACACCTTGGGTTGTATGAACAACCAGCCTAGATAATCTTGCGAGACATCTACTTACTTGACATTGCGTGTTTAGGCATTTGAAGGTTACGGGTTCGGAGAACCTACGGTTGATATTACTTACTCGTTTATTGATATAAACGTACTTGCAAAGACTCAGGTGAGTCTTACGGCCCAACTTTTACTGTTTTAACTTATTGGGGGAGATACATGCTACTGATTTTTCTTGAACACAAGTGCTAAACTGTTTACTATACCAAACGGAATTGCATGAGTTACTTACTATTTACTGAAGTCTCTCCATCATATATCGTTAGTTATGTACTTAAGCGCGAACAGTAGTTAATGGATCCATTAGGGAAATGACCCTCCCCGCCCGGGGTAGTAGCGCTACCACGAACCGTTATGTATAAACGGGCGACTATTATTTCGTTTACTTATGCTTGCTCATTTATGAGCATGTCACGGGAGCAACTGATTATTTACGGGTTAAGCTTCGATTATGAGCCTCATGGCAACGGTATAACTTGATTACTTTACTTTTGCGAGATTTGCAAATACTTGATATACGCCTACGGGCACTACTGATGAAATCTTGTGTTCAAACTGATTATTTACTGATAAACCTGTGAGATTCACCAACCTTTTGGTTGACCCTTTTTAGCATGTATTCTCAGGTACACTTACGGAGTAGGATCACTCCAGGATTACTAGCTAGAGTCGCATGATTTCCAAATTGCATTTAACGGAGATTCTTTGGCATTATCTTTTGTATCTATGGTTATGTAATAGAATCTCCCGCCACCTACGCGGACCCTAGGCTTGTATATTTTTGTAAAGAAAACTATATGTTTTCAAACGAATTAAATTATGAAATGTAATTATTTTACAAAACGTCTCATTTAGAGGTCGTTTGCTGTATATCTTGTGCTTTGTATATTGATTAGTAACACCCAAAGTATGCTTCCGCAAATCACTAAATTTGGGGGTGTTACACACATGGTGTTCATCAATATTTGCATCTAGATCTACACCCATGTCTTGCACATTCTCAGGTACAGCAGTCCAATCAGTAGGTGGTTGGAATTCTCCTTCCTCAAGATCATAATCAATGTCTTCATCTATCTCATCAAAAATATCATCTTCCGAATCAGATAGATCAAGCATCTCCAATCCTAAGAGAAAACCATAAATACAAATAAATATTAATAATTCAAATTCTTCATTGATTTCCCTGAACCAATCTAAGAATTTCTTTATTAATTCTTTTGTATATTTTAACCTAACATATAAACGCAATTTACATACAACTTATAAAATCTTTTATTGATTACCCTGAATCAATCCAAAATTTCTTAAGTCTACTTAACAAATATTAATTAATTTTAAATTCTAATGCATTGTGAATAATCACCAAACATTTAAATTTACTATTAATTACCTTATATAATTTCCAAGTGTTAATTGATCTCATTCATTATCAATTTAACCTTTAAATTATATATCATTTGTCTAGTTAACACGAATACATTTTAACTTGTTAATTACTTATATACCTTACGGTCTTAAGTCCATAATCAAATCTAAAATGCATATGTTATCATAAAATTTTGACCGCCGATATTAATCTGAACACGCCGCTCGACTACTCAATGAGTCGGAAGTCTTTCGATCACTATTTTAACTTAACATATATAAAATCAAATAACTTAATAATATCTAATACAATTAACTTGTAATTACAATCTCAAGCCAAATATATTACTAAAATATTAAGTTACAATTATTCTGTACAAATTAATACCAATAATTACTACACTATGCTAATACTAAGCTATCTTACCAGCTTCTGTATCAACATGTGCAGTCTTATCAGCACTTGTACCAGCACCCGAACCACTAGCACCAGCATCAGACTCCCCCTGAATAGTAGCTTGCTCACCAGTCTTTGAAGGACCAGTCTGCTCACCACTCGGTGCATTGGGATCATCGTCCTTGTCTGAATCTCTCTTCCTCCTTAGCTCATCCTCTTTGCAAGACTCCAGATATACCAATATCTCCCCCTGAGTAGACTGTCCTGAATGTGATCTCAAGACCAGACTCTCCAAAGAAGATAACTTCAGTCTCTGTACATTGAAGTCCGCAAGCAAAGTCTCATGAGTCTTCATCAACAGATTGTACGATTGACTCTGCTTGAGTATCTGCTGAGAAAGAAGAAGATTGCTCGACACCAGCTCTGGAATCTGAGAAGTAAGCTTCTCTAAATCCTTTACCCTAGACTCTAAGGATGTAATCCTTTCAGCATCAGTAGTCGGAGTAACAGTTATCGTTCTTGGTCCAGGCGGTGTGAGAGACTCAATATGCCAGTCTCTGGTAAGCGGTGTATGAGGTTGAGACAAAGCTTGCGTAAGCAAACTTGTCGCAAATCTAGCTGTTTTGTTCGTCGGAAAATTAGCTCCACGAACTAAATCAGCAACCTCATGCTGTAAAGTTAAACACAATTAAAATCAGTTATTGTTACAGATTACTCTGTCTCAAACTCTAATTAATTGCATAACACTCATAGTTATAGAACTTATATCTCATACCTGAAGCGGTAAAGATATCGATTCAGTAACCACCGGTGCATCCATCTCCACCTGTGGTGTATCCTGAGCAACTTCTCGAATAATAAGCGTTCTCGGACGCTTCATCAAAGGAATCTCAACTTCCTCAGTACCTTCCTCCATAACACTCTTACCTTTTCTCTTCCTTTCAGAAACAGATGGAGGAGGAGAAGGTGTATTATCAGAATTTTCATCTGAAGCCGTCTCACCATCACGACCTCTAGATGATCTAACAGTCTCCTAAAGTTTAAATATATTCAACATTTATGATTAGCGTAAGCTCTATCATACAAGTTCTATATATTTAAGATTAATCAGATATAATACCTCAGTCGGTACTTCAACTGATCTATCAAGCTGTATCTGCTCATCCTCTAGTAATATAACTTCGGGATTTGCAGCCTCAGCTTCAGCTTCCTGTTCATATCATGATATTTATATTTTATAATCAGAAATATTATCCAATTAACTAAATATCTAATATCAGTATAAATATATATATAATAATATTATGCATCTATGATCAATAAAACAATCTATCAACAGAGTGAAAATAATATTATATAATGAAAATAATACATGTTCCGGTGCAATCTCCAAGAACAGATCAATTTCCCTCATCTCGGGATCTTGTGCCTCATCATTTTGATCTAGCACTTCCTGCACTACCTGTGCAGCAACCTCAGCATCAACTTGTTGACCTGATTGATCAGCTTGTATCAACACATCCTCAAGCAATGCATGTGGCTCAGGTTGTGGAAACACAGCAGCAGCAGGCTCTGGAACAGCGTCAGCAGCAACATCTAGCCATCCATTGTTCAGTGGCGTAATGTAAGCGGGATCAATAAGATAGCCAAAAAGATCACGAATCTCCGGCTTGACATATTCTTCCCGTCGAATAGTCTGCTGAAACATCGCATTGTATCCTCTGAGTGCGATAGTATCAACACGTAAGTGCGGCTCAGGGATAACAATATCCGGAAGACGAGCACGAATAATCATCATACAGAACCTCGAGTAGATCATAAAACGTGATCTGACAGAACCCGAAATCTGCCTAGCTAACTCGCCAAAAATGTAATCACAAAAACTGTATGGTTTATTGTAAACCAGTGACAGTACCATCGATACAAGAGCAGGGCTCAGTTCATCAAAACCGCCCTTCTTTGGTCCAAAAATAGTGACAATAACGTGCCACAAGAATCTCCACTGGCCGATTACTAGAGCCTTAAGGAACTGTCGTCCTCTACGCTCACCCGTATAGCCCATACGGCTTAGTGCACCCTCGATAAAATCACTTGAGTACTCAGTCGGACCATCTTCTTGGTCTACTGTACCCAAATGCAAAATCTGACGAAGGTCAGAAGCTGTAAACGCAATCGGTTGTTGGTTAACCGTTGCTCGGATGACCGGTGGATTGACCGACTCATCATACTGAATATCCCTCCAAAAATCGTTCAGTATTGACAGAGAGATTGGTGGGCACTCTGTAATTGCATATCTAATGCGTGAACGTGCGAAAAATGTAAGGACTTGAGCTACTTGTCTAGCTCCCTTGACTGTAAGATCTAGATCCACAAGAATATTGTGACCTTTATCAAACTGTCTAGCCATATCTACATAATAACACACATAACGAAAACAATTAATGCACGTTACTTACAATAAATAAATTTTAAACTATTATGTATATATGAATTAAAATTCATCAAACATCGTAGTTCTAAATTTAGAATATATAACTTGTTACATAATTGTCTCAAGTTGTATACATACGTATATAACATATATAACTTATAACAAATAAGTCGTAAGTCCAATACGTAATTTCCATTAATTACTTGTAAATTAAAAAAATCTCAAGTCGTTAATGTTTTGTTAAACCAATATATATATTATACCGCTAATATAAAATTAGGACACGCCACTCGATTACGTTTTGAATCGGTAGACTTTCGATATATATATATATATATATATATATATATATATATATATAATATATATATATATATATATATATATATATATATATATATATATATACATTGTTATAGGAATCCAAAATATACTAGTTATTACTTAAAAAGTCTTAACTCTTATAAAAACTTTTTAAAAAAAATTATATAAGTTCTGAATTCGCATAAGACACCTATGCGAATCGAGTTCAACTCGTTTCGCATTTCAACTCGCAATTGTATTCGCAGTCAATTGAACTCGTTAATCAAGTCGATCCGCAGGTCAACTCGTCAGTCGATCTGCTAGTCAACTCGCTGCGAGTTGAATCGAAGGTTCAACTCGTTCGATGAACAGCCGTCGTGAATTTTTCAATTAAAATCGATTAATCTTGTAATTTTAACATGATCTATCGATTGATTTACGTTTATTAACATCCATTTAACATAAACCACAAAGATTCGTGTTCGAATAGTCCTTTAATATACGTGAATCGTTCAAATTATAAACCGAAACCCTAAGTTTATTAAAAACTTCGATTTCGTGCAATTTAAACGGTGAAATCCGTTGTATTATACCTCAAAATGTTCGCAAAGAAGTCTTGAATATAATCTACGGATTCAAAAACTCGTTTCCTTACTCGCTAAATCAAAATCAAACGAAAACTAAGTTTCGCCTCGTTTCGCCTGTAAGCGGATTCGCCAAGTTTAAGTGAACTCGCGAATGATGTGGGTTTGGTGGGTTGGCTTGACTCGTTTGACCCCCTTTATACCTTGTATCCGATTCGCGAGATTTCAAGTGGATCCGCAAGTTGACTAAGTCGACTCGCAGGAATAAATAAAAACGCGAATTAAATACCTAGTATAAATTAATAACCATCATTTGTACAAGTCTAAAATAAAATTATTTTTCACTTGTATTTGTTACGTTTGTTCAACTCAAAAATATTCAGCATAATTTAATTCCGAAGGGTAAACATAATTAATACAAAAATTAAAATAAGATAAAACAAAATTACATAACCATTGGTATCAAGTACCATTTTATTAAACACTTGATCAAAATAAAACACATAAACAAAATGAATAAGAATTTATCTGCTTAGGGATCATATTAGAAAGAGTAAGCAATTAATTTTATATTTAAAAGTCTAAACAGATTGGTAGTATACATACCTCATGAAATTCAAGTAAATCACTGTAAAATTACAGCTAAATTTATCATTTATACATTTATATTTATGAAACTATATCTTAGGTAACTTTATCCACATAGCATAATTAATAAATACACTACTCACATAAAGTGAATATTTTAATTATAGATAGTTCAAGACGATTACTGGTATTATGATCCACATTAACAAATTAGACTCAATTTTCTAAGCAAACTCTTTATTGTTAGTATGAGTATTATCAAGTGCTTCCTTATTATATGATATACTGAAGAATTCAAGTAAAACACATATCACTGCATCATTAAATTTTCAAGGTAGCGGTTACTAAATGATGTATCTTTTCGAAACATATAACATACACTTGAATTTTTAAGGATAGACAAATATCAAACATACTTTGAATATGCTATGTTATCTAAGTCTGTACATAGTACAACAGAAGATCCCTTCTAGCATAATTCAAAATATATTTGAGAATATTAATTTAATTAAAAGTTTCAGTTCTGTACTTAGTACAACAAAGTTACCAGTAATTAAGTTAATACCCATATTACTACTATTTGTCAATTCAAATTAATATGTATAATAACAGTGTATGGCAATACCATCATTCAACAATTAAGACTTAATGTCATACATCATAGAATAGTAACACAAAATAATAAACAAGTTGTTAATTAACTTCTTAAGGCTTAGAAAATTTCATATAATTTGCCTACCAGTACATCATATGATGAAGCCATCTAAAGATTTAATAAAAATAAACAAATTATAACTTGTGGATATAGGTGTATAATCAAATAAATATAAACACATACCTGATAGAACCGCTGTAGTTCTAAAGCAACTTTATTTGAACCTACTACCATATCATACTTAGGACTTAAGCTTATTATTGTGAAGCTTATTCTCCTAATGTACTATCATTTCCCTTAGTTTTTGCAAATAAAAACTTAAATAAAGGCGATTCCCCTTAGGTAACAAGCAAATGAATGCCATACGCTTTTTTTTTTTTTTTTTTTTTTTTTTAATGAACACATAAATACTAACTATTACAAAAATACCCTTGGAAGACTAATCACTCTGGATTTCTCATTCCGTTTAGTTGAACCAACGTCTCAAATCTTGCTCTGTCGAACGCCTTTGTGTATAAGTCTGCTAAGTTATCCAATGATGGAACCTTAACTAACTTTATCAATTTCTTCTCAGCACAATCTCTAATAAAATGATGTCGAATATCAATATGCTTAGTTTTACTGTGCTTCACTGGATTATTGGTGATCGACATAGTAGATTCGTTATCAATCATCATAGGAGTATTGGTTATATTTAACCCATAATCCCGCAGTTGTTGTTGAATCCAAAGAACTTGTGAACAACAGCTGCCAGCTGCAACATACTCAGCTTCACATGTAGAAATGGCTACCGAGGTTTGCTTCTTGCACTGCCAGGATACTAATCTACCTCCTAGGAATTGACATCCTCCGGTCGTAGATTTCCTATTCTGATTGCATCCTCCATAATCCGAATCAGTATAAGCTACGAGATCTAAGTCTCCATCAATCGGATACCAAAGACCCAACTTAGGTTTCCCTTTGAGGTAACGAAAGATTCGTTTAACAGCTTGCATGTGTGACTCTTTCGGATTAGCCTGATATCTTGCGCATAAACAAACAGCAAACATTATGTCAGGCCTAGAGGCTGTAAGATACATTAGTGATCCGATCATGGCTCTATAAAGAGTTGGATCCACATCGCTATCACTCGATGTATCTGGACCTAGTCCATGATTGACTGGAATTGGAGTATTGTAGACCTTACTTTCATCCATCTTGAAGCGTTCTAATAGCTCATATGTATATTTAGATTGATGAATAAAGAATCCATCCTTCTTTTGATCAACTTGTAATCCTAAGAAGAAATTCAACTCTCCCATTGCAGACATTTCGAACCTTTTTCTCATGATTTTCTCAAATTCTTGACACATCTTTTCATCAGATGATCCAAAGATAATGTCATCAACATAAACTTGCACGAGAAGAAAGTCTTTCTTTTTCCATTTCACAAACAGTGTACTATCAATCGATCCTCTTGTAAATCCATTCTCAAGTAGATACGTTGATAGAGTTCCATACCATGCCCTAGGTGCTTGATGAAATCCATATAGAGCCTTATTCAAACGATATACTCTATCTGGATACTCAGGATCAGCAAACCCTGGCGGTTGTGAAACATACACCAATTCTTCTACTTTGCCATACAAAAAGGCACTCTTAACATCCAACTGATACACTTTTATACCAAAATAAGATGCGAATGCTAAGAACACTCTAATTGCTTCTAGCCTAGCAACTGGTGCAAACACTTCATTGTAATCTATACCTTCTTGTTGATTAAAACCTTGAACTACCAGACGGGCTTTATTGCGAGTAACGATTCCTTTATCATCTCTCTTGCACTTAAATACCCATCTAGTTCCAATTGGATATTCTCCCTTTGGTAGGTCAACCAACTCCCATACTTGTAATTTAGAGAACTGAGATAGTTCTTCTTGCATTGCTTCTACCCACGAACTTTCTTTTAAAGCCATTTGAACATTTTTCGGCTCAATTTGTGAGATAAAGCATGAATGAAGACATTGATTAGGAATCCCTGTCTCTTTCAATGCAGTATACAAGCTTTGGTATTCAGAATTCTCAGACGTACTAGTTCTGGATTGATGCCTAGTTTTAACCGGAGTATTAATATCACCGATGATGTTTTCAACGGGATGATTCTTACTCGTTCTAGTTGTAGTAACTGGTTCAACCGGTATATCATCTTCTAAATTAGTACCAATTTCTTCCAAATCAGGTACATCTTCCGTACGTGCTAAAGATATCCTTAAATGTTTCAAAGGAGTAAGTATATCATCAAACTTTGTAGAAAGATCATCAGGATCTTCTGTTTCTTGAGACTTATCCTCTGAAGGTTGTTGTGACTCACTTGTGGAAGCTTTATTTGAGTCAACATTAGTCTTAATTCCAGACTGCTTAACACTTGATGTTGAAGCGGAACCAATATTCTCATCTTCAAACAATAAATGTTCAGCTATCTCTGAATCACTGACATAGTCACTAATAGGAACTTTAAATGATGCAAAAAGATCAGAATAATCAAATTGCCAATCTAAGCCCTTATGAACATCAGGTGAGTAGCTCGTAACTTCAATATTATAAACTACCTCCAAACGTCCTGTGACTTTATTAAAGACTCTCTTGTTTGGCGAATTGGGCATATAACCTAGGAAAAATCCTTCGTCAGCCTTCTCACCAAATTTAGCTTGATGTCCAGTCTTTAATATAGTGCATGAAACTCCAAAGGGTTCAAACCCTTTTAAGCTAGTTTCTTATTGTTCAAAAGCTCATAACAAGTCTTGTTATGTCTCTTAACCGTAAGAACTCTATTAAGAACATACCATGCTGTATTCACTGCTTCTGCCCAAAAGATGACCGGAAGCTTTGAATCAGCAATCATTGTTCTAGCAGCTTCAATCAACGTTCTATTTTTCCTTTCAGCAACACCATTCTGTTGAGGTTCATAAGGTGCACTGAATTGATGTAATATCCCTTTGCTTAAGCAATAGATATTCAACGTTGAATTCTTGAACTCTGTTCCATTGTCTCTACGAATACGCTTTACTCTCTTTTTATAGACATTCTCTACTAGATCAAAGAACTCAATTAGAATTCCAGGAGTCTCATCCTTTGATCCCAAAAAGAATACCCATGAGAATCTAGAATAATCATCTGTGACAACCAAACAGTACCATTTGCCACCTAGACTTCTCTTGCTTATAGGGCCGAAGAGGTCCATATGTAGCAATTCAAATGGCGAGGAGATAGAGTTTCCAGTCTTAGGTCTGTGTGGTTTCTTGTGCTGCTTTCCTTTCATGCAAGGAACACACTTATCCTCAGACTCGAAACGTTTTTGTGGTACACCTAGGACCAAACCATTTTTGGTTATATAATTCATCTTTCTCCAGTTCAGATGTGCCATCCTCCTATGCCATAACAATGCGTCTGTTTCCGAAGCCTTGGATAATAAACATGTAGACACCATTGAAGAGTTAGGAACACCCATGTTGATAGCATAGATGTCCTTCTTCCTTGGCGCCCTCATCAATATCCATTCATCAGGAATTGTGAAACCTGGCTTCAGGACTAAGGCCTCCTTTTCATTAAAATAAACTGGGTGACCTTTATCACAGACTTGGGAAACACTCACTAGGTTGTGAGTAAGTTCTTCAACATAGTTCACATCCTCAAGAGTCAAAGTTCCATTTGAAACTTTTCCTTTTCCCGAAATTACTCCTCCTTTATCTCCTGCAAAATTTACTTTTTGCTTGAGACTATCCTTGAAGTCCTTCAATAGACTTCTTTCTCCAGTCATGTGCCTCGAGCATCTACTGTCTACATACCACCAGCTGTCCTTGTTCACAGCATGCTCCTGCACATAACACAAAATACAATCAGTTATCAAGAGGGACCCAAGCCATTACGGTCTTGGTTTGTCCCTTATCATCAACAAACTTAAGCTCTTTAAAATAACCATCCTTCCCATCAGGAGCTTTGGTTACTTTCGAAGTAGCTTGAGTTTGTGGAAGATCGGCCTTAAGAGGTGAGTTTGAGGAGAACCTCTTAGACATATAATTATGAGCTCTATTATGATAATTATAATTAAACTCATGTGATCGTGAAGTAGTACCACTCTCATAATGACTATGGCCTCTACTTGGAGTTCTAAACCTCGACGGAGTCACATCCCTATACTTATGGACAGAATTATCACCTTGAGTATATGGCCGTTTAGGTTTAGGTGGGGAGACACTATGCTTACCATCTCTTTTAAGAATGTTAACAGGTTTATTACCTAAGTTAGGTTTGGCATCTAACCCATCTACAATCATACTAGAGTTGGTCTGTGTCTTTTCATCCATCACAAGCTTATGTGGTGTTTCAGGCTTTTTGTTAGGACAACACGAAGCCACGTGTCCCTTTTGATGACACTTGAAACATGACATCTGCTTGCGTGATTTACTCACTTTTGCTTTCTCATCCGGAGTCTTAGGCACTAAAGGTTTAAGCTGTTCGTTATCAACTTTATCATCAGTCTTAACATCGTTAATCACTCCACCCGATACAAACTGTATTTTGGTGAACTGAGAAGCCTTGCTATTATCTAATGATACGTTCTTAATAACATTTTTCTGTGCCTCTGACTGTTCAGGTTTATCAGCTACTGAAATCTCAGGATTAACTTCAGTCATCTCAGAATCTTCAGGAATAGGAGTGTAATTGGCATTAAAAGGTGGGGATACATCATTGTAACCTAACCCAATCTTGTCCTTTACACTTCTTTGAGCATCTAACATTTTATCCATTTGAGATGTCCTATAGTTCTCAAGTTTACGGTTTTGCTCAATTAACCTTAAGTTAAGGTTCACTATTTCCTGATCCTTACTAGCAATCGTCTCATTTAAGTCTTTGATATTCATATAGAGACCATCTATGACAACAGATTTTTCACTTATGGTATCTCTAAGTTTTGTTCTATCCGAAGCATCAGACTTAATTTTATCTTTTAAGACATGTTTATCATCACTTAATCTATGAATATCCATAATGGCTTGATCGAGTTCAGATCTAACAGTCTTATAAGATTCCTTATCCATATTCAATTGAGATGACAAATTGCTATTTGACACAGTTAAGACACTATTCTGAGATTGTAAATCAGTAACTAAGTAACAAACATCAGCAAGATTAAGAATATCTAAACATACCTTCTTCTTGTCAGTTTGTAATTCAGCCATGCGTGCCACGAATTCCTCAGGACTCATATCTGGAACTGAATCCATATATAGCACATCATCATCACTTGCCTTCACTTCAGACTTAGGCACCTCTACTCTCTGTTCCATATCAGTGGGCATGTAGGACACTGATCCAGCAGTTGTTTCTTCGATCTCGGCCATCAAGGCTTCATCAGAATGAGCTTGCCAATCATAAGAGCCATCCAACTGCTTCACCACTAAGGCTTTGGAAGCGAGAGTACTTCCCGAACCTTGTTTTCCTTGTGCTTCTACTTTAGGTCTTTGGCATTCTCTAGCAAAATGACAAATACCCTGACAGTTAAAGCATCTGACCTTGGTTTTGTCAAACCCTGATCTATTGCCCAACACCTTTCTACCAGTTCTCTTGAGGAAATTTTTTACCTTTCTAGAAATCAACGTAAGTTGATCTTGAAGCTCCAATTCCTCAAGATAATCAGAATCTATCTGCTCATAATCCTCATCAAACAGAATAGGATCATTGATCTTTCCCTCTATGTAGTTCTCATATGATGCCACAAAGGAAGCAAGAACAGACAGTTGCTGTTCAGCAGATTTCACACTCATCGGCATCTTCTGATGCTCTTGAGGTGACTTCTCAGAATTCTTTCCCTTTGTCTCATCACCAGAGGAGGAAATAAAACACAGATCTTCAGTAATCATTTCTCCATTTTCACTAGTATCACCAACTAACAGTGCAGTGGTCGAACTAGATGATGCAGTCGAAAGACTTGACTTTCCATGATACAACCCAGGGTTCTGAACCTGATCAGAATCACTATCTCTTGACTTCTTGGAGAAATCATAACCTTTCAGCTTGTCAATGACTTGCTCTAAGGTCATAGTAGAATACCTAGTTTCGTTATCCTTAATCATAACGCCATACATTTCCCATTTAGAAGGCAAACCCTCAAGAAACTTGTCGGTTTTAGATACTTCTTCTTCAACAATCTCATGGTATTCTAATTCACTTAGTAGATGGTAGAAACGCGTGACATAGGCATCAAGATCTTCTCCTTTTAAAGCTTTAAACATAGTAAACTGCTTTTTAACAAGACTCCTCTTGCCAGCTCTCACTTGTGGACTTCCCTCACCTCTTTTCTCTAGAGCTTCCCAGAGCGTTCTAGCAGTATGAAAAGATTTCAGTTGATGAGCAATCTCTTTAGGAAGACACATCTTTATGCAAGAATGTGATTTATTTTCATTTCTGTAAGCTTCCTTCTCTTGATCACTCATGTTAGCATAGGTAAGAACCACAGTAGCATTTTGAACAGTTTGAGTAGGTGGGGTGTATCCACTCTTGATACACATCCAGATTGACAGGTCATGGAATCTACAGCAAGATTCAAATCTGTCCTTCCAATTGTAGTAATCCTCGATTCTTAACAACTTAGGTGGAACGTTTGACTTTCCCACCTCGTGGTCCATTTCGATCATTCTACTTAAGTCAGACATCTTAAAACGTAAAATTAAACTGTTTCAGCGAATTCAGAAAACTCGACTCGCAAGACTCAGCTCAACTCGCAATCTCAGCTCGACTCGCAGAATTCTTCGATTCGCAAGCCTCAGTTCGGATTGCTAAAAGATGTCGATTCGCAAGTGATGTCGATTCGCGAGGGATTTCGGTTCGACTCGCAAGCCTCAGTTCGACTCGCTAGTTCAACTCGGTTCGCAGGCGACGCTGGAACCCTAATCTCGACTCGCGAAACGGCTGTTAAACCCGAAAACGAATTTTTAAGGTATTTTTACGACTGAAACTTAAAATTTCGGCTGTAAACAAACCCTAAAATGTCCAGAGAATGATTTTGATCGTTAGTATTGCAAGAATGCACGTAAAAACGACCCGAATCAAAAACGCAATAACACTAAAACTTATGAACACACTCGTATTTAGCCCGAAAGCTCTGATACCAGATGTAAGTCCCCTAGTTTTAGGATCGATAACTTCGTTATCTGTAGTATTAAGGTGCGGAATCCCTCAATACGGTGTTATCTTACTAACAACGAATATGTTCGTATTGCGTTTAATAAGCTTAACTTTAAACGAATAATACGTCAAAGCCTAGCCGTAGGTTATATTTTTCTCTGGGTTACTGGAATCGCAGATCAGCAAAAGTATCAAAAGTGTTATGTTTTTCACGATTGAAAAACATTAAATTTGTCGTCTCAACTCGCTGCCGCTGGGCCTGCGAGTTGACTCGACTCGTTCTGCAAGCCCAAGCCCATTATGCTTCGGCTCGTTATGCCTATCTGTGTCCACGAGTTCAGTTCTCATCTCGCTGCTCAACTCGCAGCGACTTGAGAACTCGACTCGCATCAAACGTATATATTTATTTTGTATTTAATTATTCGTCTAACTTAACAAAACAATATGTTTAACGAATATCACTAACAAAACAAATATTCTTTTACAAATCCAAACCAATATACAAACACAATAATAATTACACTAGTCCTATTTCAAGCTAGATCTGTTGTCACACTCTATGTCCCAACATACACACCGGTCTATGAGTGAGTAAGAAGTAATATTAAAACTTGTCTATTACTTTGTGAAAAATGTTATATGATGTATGACATAAGTCTTAATTGATGAATGAAGGTACTACCACACGCTGTCATAATCATTATGTAAGTGCAAAATTGGCATATAGTAATAATATGATTATTGGCCTAACTAATGGTGACTATTGTTGTACTCACGTACAGACCTGAATCCATTAGTTATGCAAATAGTCTCAAACTTGTTTTGTTCATACTAAGGGACCCTCTGTTGTACTAAGTATAGATCTGGAGCCACTAGTATCTTCATAATCGGTTTGATGTATGCCTAAGTTTAAATATCAAGTGTATGTTACGAGAAAGCCGAGATAAATTTGGTCTTGTAATCTCTACCTTGTTTAATATGCAGTGTTTTGTGTTTTACTAAAGTTTATCAGTATATCATATAATAGGTTTCACAAAATTAATATTCATACTAACAATAAAGGTTAGCTCACAGATACGGATGTAATATGTTTAAGTGGACAAACAATACCGATGATCATCTTGAACTAATTTTTATAAAAGGTGCTTTAAATATGTCAAGTAAATTTAAAGTGGACAAATATACTGATGATCGAAATAACACTTACTATTTCCTAATAATTGCATGTTGGCCTGATATGATCTCTAAGCAGACCTAAAACAATCATATTCCTAATTTATTTTAATTCTTTATTTTTTACTTTTCATTTATAAAGAAAAATACAAAAAGATTTTATTTCTATGTTATTTTCTTCAAATATCACATATCTTGTTAAAGTCAAATATTGAAGATGTAAAGGATGTCGGTTATTCTCCAAAGACTGTGAAGATAAATTCTATTGGAAATGCTACTGATGATTGAGAGATGGTCACTGAGTTTGAAGATCTTATTGTATGATAAATGTGTGTCAGTCACATGAATCTAGACATCAAGATTTTTTTTCTGAAGACCATGTGTGACACCCCCAAATTTGATGATTTGCGGAAGCTTGAATTGGGTGTCACTAATCAATATACAAAGCACATAAGATATAATGAACGACCACTATATACGTCGTTTTAAACTTGTATAGATAAAGTAAATGTTTACATCAAAATATTGTTACATTAGCTCGGTTCCTGAAATTGAGAGATTACATAGCATAATTACTTTTACAAAATATAATAATGCAGTCCAATCTCTAGTTGTATGTATGCTGACTCGAGCTAATAATTCCTGCTTGGGCAGCCAAACTACTGCTGGGTACCTGTGATAAATACTAAAATGGGTCAGCGAAAACGCTGGTGAGCTCACAGGTTTGTATGTCAATTGTATAGTTGTCAGAACCGCAAGATTTATATTGAATTTAAAATGCAATTAAGCATAATAAAAGTTATACTGTCCATGAGCACATAGTCTGAGCTTAACTGATTTGTCAGGCCCAATTGTTAGTACATGTTTAGTGTCTGTCAGTTGGTCTAGCTCGTAGTTTGTATTTAGATTAGCATTTCTGACTCCTGCGACGTAGCGCACTACGTCGCAGGTGCGACGTCAGGTATTGGGCCTGCGACGTAGCAGACGTCGCATGGGCTTGGGCCTGCGACGTAGCGTGCGACGTCGCAGGTGCCAGTTTTTGTATAAAAACGATTTGTGTTTTCTGTTTTAGGGTTGACGAAACCCTAAACGCAATTTGTCGAAATTCTCTGTAATCTGATCGACTATAAGCAATAATATTACGTTCGTTTGATATTGATTGCGTATTGATTGTTCGTGTGTTTGTTTGATAATCTAATCGTTGTTTCCGCCATCGATTGGATTGACTCGGTTCGTTCTAGATCCTAAGTAAGGGACAAACAACTGGTATCAGAGCAGAAAGTGCTCGTTTTGGCGATTTGGATCGAGTTTGGGATATAAAAGAACGTGATATTCGTGAGTTTTCGTGTTTATTACGTTTGTTTTGTGTTTTTACAGGTTTTCGATCAGTATTATTGGGATTCTTGAAGGTTTCAGTCGTTCGACATTCGTGGTTTTGGTTTTAGGTTTAAAAATTCGTTTTTAGGGTTTTTGGCCGCTGCTCAGCACGTTTTGCGACGTAGCAAAGCGACGTAAGCTGCGACGTCGCGTGCGACGTAGTGTTTTTGAACTTTAATTAGTTCGTGCGACGTACCGTTGCGACGTACATCTCTACGTCGCTATTTTGACTTTAATTAGTCTTCTGTGACGATGCGTTGCGACGTAGCCTGATTCTGCGACGTACCTCTCTACGTCGCACTTTCTGATTCTTAATTGAATCATTTGCTTTTTGCGACGTACTCATCTACGTCGCATATTCTTTTTGCGACGTACCCGTCTACGTCGCATATTCTTTGTGCGACGTACCTCTCTACGTCGCTAAGATCAGAAGTTTGATTTTTCGTTTAAGTATTTACAATGGCAGCTGATAAAGAGGATATTAGAGGACTTAGGGAGATGATTAAACAAAGTAATGATATAGGTTCAAGTAATAAACCTCCACTATTTACTGTGGACATGGATTACGTATACTGGAGAGACCGAGTTGAGCAATATATTGACTTTCATTGTCCAGAATTATGGGGACCATTACGTGAGCGTTATGTAGCTCCTTTAGCTGATGGGGAATACCGTAATATTCGTCCTGCTAAGACCTATAAAGCTATGTCTCCCGAAGAGAAGAAAGATTTTGATACTGAAAGAAAGACTTTTTCAATGATCAAAATGTGTTTAACCAAGGATGTTCTATGGCTGTTCAGAACCCATGAAACAGCCTTTGATTTGTGGAAGGCAATTGAAACTCGTTGTGGAGGAAATGACAAGTATAAGGAAGCCAAGCTCGAACTGATTAAGAAACAGTACGATATCTTTGACATCCTTCCTAATGAAGACATGACTTCTTTATTCACAAGGTACTCACGGTTAGTTGGTGAGCTGTTTGAAGGAGGTTATACTTTTCCTTCAATTGAAGTAAATAAGAAGCTGCTGGATGTGTTGCCGAGTTCTTGGGATGTTAAAGTTCAATTTTTAAAGGAAAATGAAGAACTTGGAAACATGTCTTTGGATACGTTGATAGGAGATCTTCAAGCTCACGCTATGGAGATTAAGAAGAAAGAAACTAGGTCTGGTTCTGCTGTTCAGAATCCTAGTGTGTATGGTGTTCAGATCAACTCTGGAAAGACTTATGGATCTGGAGTTGCCTTTGTATCAAATACAAATGCTTCATCGAATTCTTCTTCTTCTGATGGGATTCATTCGGTTTTTATGACTGGACCTTCTTCAAATCAACAACAGGTTCAAGTCTCACCTGCTATTCAGGAGCAAGCTGCAATCTACACAGCTTTCTTAAGCTCTTACAAGGATTTGGTTACTCAACCGAATCTAACTTTGGAGTTGACTAAGGAGGACTATGCTCAGCTTGATGAAGACGATCTGGAGCAAATGGATTTGACTTGGAATGTGGCAATGATCACTCGCAGAATTCAGAAGTTTTTGCAGAGGACAGGGCGTAAAAGCTTGGAGGGTGATGGAAAGACTGGCTTTGGATTTGACAAGAGTAAGGTCCGATGTTACAATTGTCAAAATTTGGGTCACTTCGCCAGGGAGTGCGAGAAACCCAAAATGCCAGCATCGGGATTTACAACACCGTCTACTCCTCCAAAGGCCAAAGAAACGGAAGTTACCAAGAGAGGGATTGCTGATAATGCCCTGATTGCTTTTGAGCCTACAAGTCAAGATTGGACGCCTGTCTCCCAGCATTACCAACAGTGTCTGATGGCTCACATTGTGAATGAGGTACATGATGAACCGTTAAATTGTATTTCATGCATAAAGTTAACTGAATCTTTAAAGGCATATCAGACAGAGACAGCTGAATTGAGGAAAAAGAATGAAAAACTAACCGACTCAAATAATTTTTTAAAATCTAATGAGAAACTTTATGAAAATCATCTTGAGGCTCATCGGTTAGATACTCAAAAATATAAATCTAAGGTTTTTAGTCAAGAAGATGCCATTAAAAGCTATCTTGTTGAAATTGAACTTTTAAATAAAGAACTTACAGATTTAAAAGCTGAGTATGAGAATTATAAGAGTAAAATCTTAGGTTCAAATTCCTCAACAGTTGTCTTCAATGAAATCCTTAGCAAGCATGGTACTAAAGGGAAAAAGAATGAGGGATTGGGATACAACTCAGTTCCTCCTCCTACTACTTGTTGTCCCCTGCCTGTTAAGGAAGGCTTTGAAGAGATTCCAGTTGACTGGTCCAAGCTCTATTGTTTAAAAGCTAAAGATGCTAAAGAGACCAACCATAACAAACCGGCAAAGGAGAAAACCATGCGGCCAGAGTACCCCTTGCCAAAGTTTGTTAAGTCTGTGCTTGAATCTCCGGTTAGTGTTAAGGAGAATGTTGAAGTAAAGAATGAATCTCCTGTTAGTGTTGAGGAGATTGTTGAGATTGAGGACATTACGGATCAGGAGTATCCGGAGGTTAAGAAGGTTGCATTTAAACCTGAAAAAGTGATTTCAAAGGTTGAACCTGAAATTAAGGTTCAACCAAATAAAGGAAAAGCAAAGGTTTTAAACTCGAAACAACAAACTTTACAGTCACCTGTAAAGATTTTGCAAAGAAAATCAGTAAATGAAAATGTTTCGTATGATAAACCTTCAACTTCAACCTCTCATCCAAAACAAACATCTTCTAAGACGTGTACTCAATGTTCATGTTCTAGAAATGTTTCTCCACATCCTGTGGTAATTCCTCAGCCTCAACCGTTTATTGAGACTCGTTCTTGTTTCTACTGCAAGAAACAAGGACATTTAATCCGTGAATGTCCAAAGCTGTCAAATCAGCGATATGGGAGAGAGATGCCTAGGACATCTGTTTATAGAAACTCTTTTTCTAAATCTTCACCTAGGCGTTACTCAAACTCTCCCAAGCCTGTTTCGAAACCAAGTAATGTTGAGCAAAAACCTTTGCCAATTCAAAAGCCCAACATTACTTCTATTACCATTTCCGAATCTTCAAAAGTTTGGAAACGTAAAGAGTCTGATGTTGACTCTTCAGTCGTCAACAATAACACATCAGATAAAAATTCTAATTTGTTTAAAGATAAAATTCTATCTGACGTGATTATTGTTGATGACCACGGTCGACCTAAGTCTGTAAAGGCTTGGGTCACCGTTTCTCACTAATCTCCTTTGTTTATGTGTTGCAGCAGTCAGAACGCGTTAAAGATAGCGAATGGTATTTGGATAGCGGCTGCTCGCGACATATGACGGGCGATGTATCTCTTCTTGTGGATATTAAACCACATGCAGGAGGTTATGTTGCCTTTGCTGGAGATTCTGGGGGAACTATTTCTGGAAGAGGAACGTTAACTAACGGCAATGTTAGTTTCGAAAATGTGAACTACGTGGAACAGCTTACGCACAACTTGCTAAGTGTTTCACAGGTTTGTGATAAGGATTATACAACTGCGTTCACAAAGACTGAGTGTGTGATACTGAAGCCTGGGTATGTCATTCCGGAAGAATGGGTGTTACTGAGAGCACCAAGAAAGGATGACACCTACATTTTGAATATGAGAACTGTTGAGACATCGAACGAGTATACGTGTCTCTTGTCTAAGGCTTCTGAAAAGGATTCACTGCTTTGGCACAGACGAATGGGACACATTCATTTCCGAAAAATGAATTTCTTGACTAAAAATGACCTAGTGCTAGGAGTTCCAAAACAGTCATTTGCTCTAACGGATGACTGTATCTCCTGCCAAAAAGGAAAGTTACGTAAGAAGTCCCATAAGTCTAAGCAGGTGAATTCCATAAATGCTCCATTGGAACTACTGCATATGGATCTTTTCGGTCCAGTTTCTACAAAGAGCATTGGTGGTCGGTCTTACTGTTTGGTAGTTACTGATGACTACTCAAGGTTTTCGTGGGTTTATTTTTTGACCACGAAAGGGGAAACTCCTGAGATTCTGGTGTACTTGTTGGACAAGTTGGCAAATCTGTGCAACTTGAAGGTGAAAAGGATAAGAAGTGACAATGGAACTGAATTCAAGAACTCAACTCTCGAATTGTTTTGCGCTACAAGAGGTATTGAGCATCAATTTAGTGCTCCGAGGACTCCACAACAGAATGGAGTTGCAGAAAGGAAGAACAGGACAATAATCGAGACAGCTCGGACTATGTTAGCTGACTCCAAGTTACCAATCATATTCTGGGCTGAGGCAGTTAATACTGCCTGTTATGTTCTCAACAGAGTACTCACGGTTAAGAAAAGGAACAAAACGTGTTATGAACTTTTTAATAACCATAAGCCAAATCTACAGTTCCTAGAACCATTTGGGTGTCCATGTCTGATCATGATAACGAAAGATAAGGTTTCTAAGTTTGGTGATAAAGCTGTTGAAGGGATTTTTCTTGGATATGCAGTCAACTCTCCGAACAAAAGAGTCTTTAACAAATCAACGAATCAGATCGAGGAGCATTTTGAAGTGAAATGTTTAAGGTATACGGAACCTCCTCAAGGAACGGGTCCGGATTGGTTTTTCAACTATGGAAACCTATTCAACTCTTTCAATATTCCGGAAGAAGATGAAACGGAAGAGTTGGTTTCTATACTGCATGAGCTTGATATTTCTCAAGATACACCCGTTACTAATAAACCATCCGACCCATCTCCTAATGCAACACCCGCACCTCCACCGACTAATCCTACACCTCCACAACCTACACCTACTCCTTCACCAACACCCACACAACCGAAAACAACTACCAAATCACCACCATCAACACCATCTCCTACTCCATCATCTTCGGCAGCTCCTTCTAAAACAGTTTACAACTATACAAAGGAGCTTCCATATGATCCAAATATGCCTCCTTTAGAGGAACCTCAAGAAGAAGATGAAGTGGAAGAAACAATGAACTACTCTCACTTATTTTCTCATGAAGATGAAGGAGAAGAAGAAGAGATAGTCATTCCTGAGTCTGCTGCTACTCCTGAAACTGAGGGAGATTTGAACAATTTGGGTGTGGATCTTGTGCCAGGTGCCATACCAGAAACACGTATACATAAGGATCACCCCATTGATGATATCATTGGTGATCCTCATGCATCTGTTCAAACACGACAGCAAACAAAGCAGACTTCAGCTCAGCAGCTTTTGGGACTTATTGCTCATATTGATTCATGTCATTTGTCTCAAATTGAACCGAAAAAGGTTGATCAAGCCTTAAAGGATCCATCTTGGGTCGAGGCTATGCAGGAGGAACTACAGCAAATAAACAAGATGAATGTTTGGGAAATTGTTCCTCTACCCAAGGGTGCTCACTTGACGGGTACTCGTTGGGTTTTCCGTAACAAAATGGATGATCGTGGGGCTGTTATTCGAAACAAAGCCCGTCTGGTAGTTCAAGGATATAGTCAATTAGAGGGTATTGACTATGATGAAGTTTTCGCTCCTGTTGCTCGTTTGGAATCAATTCGGATTTTTCTAGCTTATGCTTCTTTCAAAGGATTCCGAGTGTATCAACTTGACGTGAAGTGTGCTTTTCTATATGGAGATGTTGACGCAGTGATCTATGTGTGTCAGCCTCCCGGTTTTGAAGACCCAAAGCATCCTAATCATGTTTGCAAGCTGAAGAAAGCTTTGTATGGTCTTCATCAATCTCCTCGACTTTGGTATGAGCGACTTGCCATGTACTTACTGAAGAATGGTTTTGATAGAGGACAGATTGATAGCACGCTTTTCATCAAAAGGGAAGGAGCGGATTTGTTACTTGTGCAGGTCTATGTGGACAACATAATCTTTGGATCAACTAATGATCAGTTGTGCAAAGATTTTGAAGGACTGATGAAATCTGAGTTTGAAATGAGTGCTATGGGGGAACTCACGTTCTTTCTGGGGCTACAGGTTGAGCAATCTGATAGTGGAATATATATTCACCAGTCAAAATATGTCACTGACATGTTAAAGCGGTATGAATTGCTCAACTGTAAACACTTCGGCACTCCAATTGAAGCAAGACACAATCTTGGACCTAATGAGGACGATGAAGACTGCAAGGAGAAAGACTATCGATCAATGATAGGCTCTCTCATGTACCTGACTGCCTCAAGACCAGATATCGTGTTTGCTGTTTCTCTCTGCTCACGATTTCAAGCAAATCCGAAGGTGTCTCATATGAAGGCAGTAAAACGCATTTTTGGATATCTCGCTTTTAGGCCATCTCTGGGTCTATGGTATTCAAACGAGAAAAACTTCGAGTTAACTGCCTATTCGGATTCGGATCTTGGTGGCTGCAAGATAGATATGAAGTCAACTACTGGAGGATGTCAGTTCCTTGGATCACGCTTAGTTTCTTGGCAGTGCAAAAAGCAGACTGCGGTTGCTATTTCTACAGCTGAAGCCGAGTATGTTGCTGCTGCAAGTTGCTGTTCTCAGGTTCTCTGGATTCAGCATCAACTGCGTGATTACGGGTTCAATCTCTCTATGACTCCTATTTATATAGATAATACAGCTGCTATATCTATAACCCACAATCCCGTACAGCACTCTAAGACCAAACATATTGAACTTAGGTTTCACTTCATACGGGATTGCTTTGAGAAACACCTTATAGATGTCGTACATATAGAGACCCTTAAGCAGTGTGCGGACCTTTTCACAAAAGCCTTTTTGCGATCACGTTTCATTGAACTGGTCAATCTAATAGGTTTAAGGTTCTTTCAGTCAAAGAAATGATTTGTGACTTGGATTTTTTTTTAGATTTTTAAATTCAGTTAAAAAAAAAATAAAAAAAAAAAAAAAAAAAAAAAAAAAAAAAAAATTCGCAACAGCCACTCTTTATGCTCTTTAGTATTAAAGAAAACGCAAGGTTGCTACATTTTTAAAATAGACGTTGAAGTTGTGTCTGTAAACAACTTGGGATATGATAGTACATCGGGTGACATGCACAAAATGGAATTTTAAGGTTTATCTTGGATGTGTCAGTAGGTTTATCTGACACACTTAAAACAGTTTTTATCTAAATTATATTCATCATACGATGTATTGGTAGGCATGCTACACACCGGTTTGTGAGTGAGTAAGAAGTAATGATAAAACTTGTCTATTACTTTGTGAAAAATGTTATCTGATGTATGACATAAGTCTTAATTGATAAATGGAAGTACTATCATACACTGTCATAATTATGTAAATATAAAATGGGCATATAGTAATAATATGATTATTCGCCTAACTAATGGTGACTATTGTTGTACTCACGTACAGACCTGAATCCATTAGTTATGCAAATAGTCTCAAACTTGTTATGTTCATACTAAGGGACCCTCTGTTGTACTAAGTACAGATCTGGGGCCACTAGTATCTTCATAGTCGGTTTGATGTATGCCTAAATATAAATATCAAGTGTATATTACGAGAAAACCGAGATAAACTTGGTCTTGTAATCTCTACCTTGTGTGAACATGCAGTGTTTGTTTTACTGAAGTTTATCAGTATATCATATAATAGGTTTCACAAAATTAATATTCATTCTAACAATAAAGGTTAGCTCACAAATACGGATGTAACATGTTTAGGTGGACAAACAATACCAATAATTGTCTTGAAATAATTTTTATAAAAGGTGTTTTAAATGTGCCAAGTAAATTTAAAGTGGACAAATATACTGATGATCGAAATAACACTTATTATTCCTAATAAATGCATGTTATTCCGATATGATCCTTAATCAGACAAAACAACTCCGTCACCAAAAATAGAGTGTTAGTTATTTTTATTTTTTGTAAAATTAAAGAAAATACCAAAAAGATTTTTTAGTTTAGTTATTTTATTTTATTTTTATTCTATGTTATTTTCCCAAGTCACGAGTTATTTGGAAATTATTTGCTAAAAATAACGAGTAAACGGTTTGAAAAATTCAAATTTGGATCACAACTGTTTTATGCGACGTTCGGCTCTACGTCGCCTGCGACGTTCGGCTCTACGTCGCCTGCGACGTCCCAGCCTACGTCGCACATAGGGTTAGATTTAAATAGTATCCACTGCGACGTATCTCGTCACAGTATTCGCTATTCAAGTGCGACGTAGCCTGCGACGTACCAACCGGCGATTTGCGACGTAGCAATTCTTCGAGTTTTTTCGTGATTTGTAGCTGTTTTCGTTCCGATTCACTCACGTAGTTTTCATATACTCGTTATTCCGCACACTTAGGTACCATATTTACCTGTTTTCACCGTGTATTATATGTTTAATCGCTATATATGTGTTACGGGTTAATAGGGTTTTGGTTTTGGTTTGAATTCGATGGTCAATTGGATGTTAAAATGGTTATAACTTATGTTTTCGCCATCACCATCGTAGGGCGCACCTTATTGTGTGATCAATTTTGAAAACCCCTAAATTCGACAATTAGGTTTTCTGGGTTGGGGATGAATGTTCGTTAGTGCGACGTACGATGCGACGTAGTCGCCTACGTCGCTCTAATTCGCAATTAATTAATTCCTACGTCGCCCTTCCCTACGTCGCCTTTTATGCGACGTCCGATGCGACGTAGCACTCTACGTCGCTATTTTAATTAATGTGATTAAATTCACAATAAATTGCAAAATGCGACGTCCCCCTTTACGTCGCTCGACTTTTATGCGACGTACGGGCTTACGTCGCTTTTCAATTTATTTTGATTTTAGGCGACGTACAGTTCTACGTCGCTCTGTTTTCATGCGACGTACGTTGCTACGTCGCTAGTTCCAGGAATTTTGATAAAGGTTTTTCTAAAAAATGTAAATTTTTTGCTAACCCTTTTCGAGTTGCAATATGTTTCGGTTTTTGCAGATATGGCTTTGACTTTCGAAGCTCGTCACAATACGACTGCTTATCTGGTTGACACTTCTGATAAAGCTGCACCGTATCGTCAGATGATTGCATTTTTGAGACGTTCTAGGGTTTCTCACGTCATTTCCGATACCACGGTGGTTTTTTGGAAATCTGATCAACCCATTTTGGAGGAACGCAACTGTCGTTACTGAAAACGACGTTAGGCGATTGGTCTCTACTGTTCTGGGTACGGAGATCACTATTACAGAACAGAGCATTCGGGAACTTTTACAGCTCAACGATCAGCCGGATATGCCTATCGGTTTTGATCATATTTTTGTTACTGGAGCTATGCAACGAATAGGATATCCAGGAATTCCCTCTGATCAGTACAGGAAAGCGAATCTCACGCGTGTTTGGAGATATCTGATGCACGTGATTATCGTTTGTTTGGGGAATAGGAAAGGTGGAACGGATGGTATGAGCCGAAGTCTGGCTTCTGCTATGTTAGCGTTGGTATACAACAAGCCGTTCAACTTCTCAGGATTTATCTTCAAGGCTATGGTTGATAATGCGAACGCTGGGGATCAGAAATGGATTTTATATCCACGTTTTGTTCAGTTGCACATTAATCGTCATCATCCAGATCTTCAGGCACAGGGTGATCCCGATCAGCTATTAAAGATTTCACCGATGATGAGTCGGATTTTCACTATTTGTGCAAGTTTTGAGAAAGGGGTTGCGGCAGCAACGGATGTTCCCTTATTTGGTGCAATTGTGGACGAGAATTATGTATCGCCCCCAGATCCTCAGTATATGGATGTTCCAGCACCTCAGCAACCGCAGCAACCGTTTGTGAACATTCCAGTTCAAGCTGCGGGGGAGCACATTCCTGCTCAAGCTGCGGGGGAGAACGTGGAAGCTCTTCTGGAAAACATTGAGCAGTTCGGCCACGTTGACTCGGACAATCCAGCATCGCATGATACGGTTGAGAATTCAGATTCTGATGATACTGCGAATGTAGGACCTCAGGATGGGGGTCCGACGCCTGAGCATTCTGATGGTACTGTTCCGCATCCCTCTGAGATGGATCGTATCAGGCTTTCTGATTCATTCAGATATCTGAGGATTAAGCGTCGAATCAGACAAGGACGCAAGTATGTACCTCCAAGGGATACTGGAAAACGTACACGCGACGGGGATGATCCTGCTGATGAGACTTATCAACCGCCTCGTCGTGTACGTCGCTCTTCGTCAACACGAGCTCCAGTCAATCCACAGCAACAGGAGGTTTTTGAGATTCAACCAACTCCAGCTTTCATGCAAAAGATAATGGAAGATATGCAGCTGATGAAGCAAAAGCTGGAGGCTCAGGACGAGAAGATTGCTGAACAAGCTGCTTTGATCGAGGTTCAATCTAAAGAGCTTGAGGAAACGAAGAATAGGGTAAACGTTTTGGAAGGCAGGTTACTTGCCTCGGGGGAGTCTGGGTCTGGGATACCCACTTTAGAGTCAAGTGAACCTGTGTCTGTAAATCCCAACCCTGTAATTGAAAACGTTAATGAAAATATTTCTCTTTTGGATTATTTCTCTGTTGATGATATTCCAGGTCAACCAAGACCGCTGGCAGTTGATTACTCATTCGCGGACTTATCGTTTATTCAAAGGATGGCTAGTGGAGTTGGCTCTGAGGAAGAGACAGAGAATGTTTTTGAGATGAACGAGGATGTCTCGATTGAAGAAGAGCAGTTGAATGAAGATGAAACATATGATGATGCACAATCTGGGGAAACTTATGATGGTGCACCTATTATTGAATCTGATTCAAGTGAAGACGAGAGTCCTGATAAAGCGCGACATGGAGAATCTAGTTCTGCTGCAACTCCAGCTTCAGAGACACAGGCACCGGACTCAGCAGCAAAGAAGTTATCTGCTGAAGAAAAGAGAGAGAGAAACAAGAAATGGTGGCCTAAGGGACGAAATCCAGTTCCTATTCCAGTGAAATGTCAAGTGTACCGGGTTAGTCGGAATTATACCGGTGTTATTAAAAGCTGGAAGTGTCAAAGGAATTTGTTTATGATCAAGAGAGAAGATGGAGTTCAGTATTTTAGGATGCGTTTTGATAGATTGAGCACGTTGCCAAAAGGAGAGATTAATCGATTAGCTCAGCTTAAATTGATTAATCCTTTCGAGAATGATTATGCTGAGTTCATTCAAAGATGTCTACGTCGGGAAGTATTATCGAAGACTTATTCGAAATTGAAGCCGACGTTGGGAACTCGGTATACGTGGAAGAAAAAGATTGATCCAGTCACCAGGAAGCCTTTGGTTAAAGTTCACTATTCGTCGGCTAAATGTTTGACTGAGATACCTCTGGAATCAGTTCCTTATTATTTTCTGAGAAGACTTGTGAAATGGGAACTTGATCCGCAGACTGGCGAAGCGGTTATTACTTTCGTTCCAGATTCTGAACCGTGGCCAGAAGTTGGAGGTATATGGAATTTGAAGCAAGCAACGTTTAGGCTGTATGATCCGATGAGTTTAATTAATTTTCATGAAAAAGATTTAAGAAAACTCTATGATAATCGGATTCGAGTTGGTCAGAAGAATGAATTCAACAGACGATTAGCACAACAGTTTTACAATGTTGTTACTGTTTGCGTAGCTAATGGAATTCATGCCGACGGCCAGTTTCCTGCGGGCTGGGTTTAAAGAAGATTTTTGAAGACCAAGCTGAAGACACGGGGGAGTTTGTTAGTACATGTTTAGTGTCTGTCAGTTGGTCTAGCTCGTAGTTTGTATTTAGATTAGCATTTCTGACTCCTGCGACGTAGCGCACTACGTCGCAGGTGCGACGTCAGGTATTGGGCCTGCGACGTAGCAGACGTCGCATGGGCTTGGGCCTGCGACGTAGCGTGCGACGTCGCAGGTGCCAGTTTTTGTATAAAAACGATTTGTGTTTTCTGTTTTAGGGTTGACGAAACCCTAAACGCAATTTGTCGAAATTCTCTGTAATCTGATCGACTATAAGCAATAATATTACGTTCGTTTGATATTGATTGCGTATTGATTGTTCGTGTGTTTGTTTGATAATCTAATCGTTGTTTCCGCCATCGATTGGATTGACTCGGTTCGTTCTAGATCCTAAGTAAGGGACAAACACCAATTAAGGAAACCTAACTTGGAGTGCCTCCTACGAGTGCCTAATCAACACTCGTCTTCCCAAATGCTAATACATCCGTTTGACCGATTAGTGCGTGCTAACCCGGATGAGGATTGTCAATCCCATATGATATCATATACTAACATTCACGCTAAAATATTAGAGACTATGCTTATGGAGGACTTTAAATTGATTAGCTTGAAACTCATGTAGTATTTGAAGTTTGGCACTTGCGTTCTACTTGTAAAACAAAATCGAGTAGTAATATCACACCCCTAGTTGTAAAGCAGTGAAAATGGGGCTATGAAACTCACCTGAGTCTTGAAATGTTAAGCAATTAAACTTGAAGTAATTAGCAGTGTGTTGGTGTCCAAAGACTTGAAACCTGAATGTGTCCACGACACTTGAATTGTTATTAATTGTATTGGTATCTCGAAAGACTACCATTGAAATTGTTTGTCTAACTTAATGTCCAAATTACCCCGATTTGGTTGATTGTATTGTTACAAGTTACTACGACTTGTTTGATTGAATTGACACAAGTTACAACGACTTGTTTGAATAAATTATCTAAGTTACTATGACTTAGTTGATTCAATTGTGTATTTGAAAATGTGTACGGCCCGTTGGTGATTTAGTTGAAATAATAATAATTCTAAAATGTTGACTTTGCTACAGTACTGCTACAGTACTGCTACAGTAAATTTGACTTTTTTGAACAGTAACTTTGACTTCAAAATTTTGAGGTTTGAAGATTCTGTTTTGTGCGACGTAGGGTGCTACGTCGCAGATCCGGACTGCGACGTTGGGCATGACGTCGCTATGTGCGACTTTCGCAATTTAATGCGACGTTGTACGTGACGTCGCTATAGGCGACGTAGTTGATTTCTGCGACGTAAGGGTCTGCGTCGCTAAGTGCGACGTTGGGGTTATAGTGCGACGTAGGTCGCTGCGTCGCTATATGCGACGTTGGGGATATAGTGCGACGTAGGTCGCTACGTCGCATTTGCTCCATGCCAAATGCGACGTACGGAGTCTGATCGGAGTTTCAACTCCAAAAACGCGTTTTCCGGCCATCGATCGGCATAATATTTTTACCCAACCCATTTTAGGACATTACAAGGTTATACAAACAACTAGCAAGTTATAAAACTTAAAAACGAGAGTTTTCGGAGTTGTGTCGGAAACTTACAAATCGCCGAAATGAAATTCCGGAAAGATAGACGTGTAGATCGTCGCGAGGTGGTCGTTTATTTCCAAAGGGGCTTGAAGATTCGAGGTCGTTTAACGTGTTTATTTTGTGAATTTGTGATGATGTGGTGATTTGTAAATTAGAGAGAAATTAAGAGAGGAGAGAGAGAAAGTAAATGAGAAATGAAAGAAAAAGAGAAAAAGGAGGTGATTTTGGTGGGAGTTCAAACTCACAGTCTGCGCCTCCGCGCTCCGTGCGGTGTTCGTTTTCTCCGTCGTACAAACGTTAAATAATTATTTTATATGTTTCAATATACGTTTTAAAATGCGAATAATTATTCAGTATTTTTGTTGAAGTATTTTACTAAATATTTAGGATCTATGTTATAAAAGGTGTTTTGTTTCGTTTTGTTTGCGAAGTTACATTTGATTCGCGTTTATATTAATTGTGTAATAAAACTTGGATACGAAATATCATAATAATTAATATTCTAAGTAAAATTGCGTTATTAAATAATATTTGTATTACTTAATAAAATTGTTCACCAACGTCCGTATTTATTGTATCGAAATTCATTCGATTTGAAACTCGTACGATTTAAACAATTCGCATAATTGTAGATATATATTCAACAATATATATAATAATTGATACATTAATTAGCCTAACACAGAACTAATTACATGTATTAAACTTGATTAGGCACTAAATTGACGGTTGTCACATTCTCCCCTTGTTAGAAGAATTTCGTCCCGAAATTTATGTTGAAGTCGTGTTTGACGTTGAATCAGTGAAGAGTTGAGGATACTTGAGTCGCATTTGGTCTTCCCGTTCCCAGGTGAATTCCGGACCGCGCCGCGAATTCCACCTAACCTTGACAATGGGAATACGACTTTGTTTAAGTTGTTTGACCTCACGGTCCATGATTTCAGCGGGTTCCTCAACAAAGTGAAGTTTCTCGTCAACTCGAATTTCATCGAGTGGAATGATAAGTGTCTCATCAGACAGACACTTCTTCAGATTTGAAACATGAAACGTGGGATGCACGCTGCTGAGTTCGGATGGCAGCTGCAATCGATAAGCCACTGGACCAATCCTTTCGAGGATCTCGAATGGCCCAATGTATCTGGGATTCAACTTCCCTCGTTTGCCAAATCGAATTACGCCCTTCCAAGGCGATACTTTGAGTAGTACTCGATCCCCAACTTGGAACTCGAGTGGTTTGCGTCTCACGTCAGCATAACTTTTCTGACGATCACGCGCGGCTTTGAGTTTGTTTTGAATTTCAACGATTCTCTCGGTCGTCTCGTGAATGATTTCTGGGCCTGTGAGTTGGCTATCCCCAACTTCTGTCCAACAGATAGGTGACCGGCACTTACGACCGTACAGTGCCTCGAAGGGTGCAGCTTTGATGCTGGTATGATAACTGTTGTTGTACGAGAACTCGCACAATGGTAGATGTTTTTCCCAGTTTACACCGAAGTCTACTACGCAGGCCCGTAGCATGTCTTCAAGTGTTTGAATGGTTCGTTCACTTTGGCCGTCGGTTTGAGGATGGTATGCGGTACTCATATCAAGTCGAGTACCCAGGGATTTTTGAAGTGATTGCCAAAATTGTGAAGTGAAACGACTATCTCTATCGGAGATAATTGAGATTGGAACACCGTGTTTGGTCACGATTTCCTTCATATAAATGTTGGTGAGGCATTCCATTTTGTCGGATTCCCTGATTGCCAGGAAGTGAGCAGACTTTGTGAGACGATCCACGATCACCCAAATGGTATCGCAACCGTTCGAGGATCGAGGTAGTTTGGTTATGAAGTCCATGGCAATTTGTTCCCATTTCCATTCAGGAAGACTGGGTTGTTGAAGTAAACCAGAAGGTTTTTGATATTCGATTTTGACTTTGGAGCAAGTAAGGCACTTGCTGACATAGGTGGCGATTTCAGCTTTCATGTTCGGCCACCAGTAGAAGTCCTTGATACCGTGGTACATTTTATCGGATCCCGGATGGATAGAATATTTGGACTTGTGAGCTTCATCCATCACCAAGTCTCGTAGGTTCCCACATTTAGGCAACCATATTCGGTTTGAGAAATACCTAATCCCGTTAGGTTTGACTTCGAATTGTTTATCCATGCCCCGCAAGGCTTCATCCTTGACGTTTTCGTGTTTTAAGGCTTCGAGTTGAGCAGTGAGAATTTGAATGTTTAAATTGTTGTGAATGGTCATACTAAGGGCTCGAACCCGAAGTGGTTTCACTCGCTCTTTTCGACTGAGGGCGTCAGCAACAACATTTACTTTGCCTGGATGATATTTGAGTTCGCAGTCGTAATCGGTAAGCAACTTGACCCATCGACGTTGCCTCATGTTGAGATCCTTCTGATCGAATATGTGTTGAAGGCTTTTATGGTCGGTAAAGATTGTACATCTGGTACCATAAAGGTAATGTCTCCAGATTTTGAGGGCAAAAACGACAGCTCCTAGCTCGAGGTCGTGGGTGGTGTAATTCTTTTCATGAATCTTGAGCTGTCGGGAAGCATAAGCTATGACTTTGTCTCGTTGCATGAGCACACAACCGAGACCTTGATGAGAAGCATCGCAGTATACCACGAAGTCATCGGTGCCTTCGGGTAATGATAGAATAGGAGCACTGCAAAGCTTTTGTTTTAAGAGTTGGAATGCCGACTCTTGTTTATCAGTCCAGTCAAACTTTTTGTCTTTCTGGGTCAAAGTCGTGAGTGGTATGGCTATTTTGGAGAAATTTTCAATGAAGCGTCGATAGTATCCGGCCAGTCCCAAAAACTGCTGTACTTCGGTCGGAGTGGTTGGCGATTGCCAATCTTTGATAGCCTCGATTTTTGATGGGTCAACGTGAATCCCCTGACTGTCAATCACGTGGCCAAGGAATTGAACGGTTTTGATCCAGAACTCACACTTAGAGAACTTGGCATAGAGCTCCTCGTGTTTAAGTAGTTCAAGGATGGTTTTGAGGTGTTGCGCATGCTCTTCTTTGCTTCGTGAGTATATGAGGATGTCATCAATGAAGACAATGACAAACTTATCAAGGTAAGGTTTACACACCCGATTCATAAGGTCCATGAATACAGCCGGTGCATTGGTTAGGCCGAATGGCATCACTTGAAATTCGTAATGCCCGTAACGGGTTCTGAAAGCGGTTTTTGGAATATCGATGTCGCGAACTCGTAATTGGTGATAACCGGATCGGAGATCAATCTTGGAATAACAACTCGATCCTTGAAGTTGGTCGAACAAATCATCGATTCGAGGAAGTGGATACCGGTTCTTGACAGTTAACTTGTTCAACTCTCGGTAGTCGATACACATTCGAAAAGAACCGTCTTTCTTCTTGACAAATAGGACCGGAGCTCCCCAGGGTGAAGAACTCGGCCTGATAAACCCTCGTTCCAGGAGTTCCTGTAACTGGGTGGACAGCTCCTGAAGTTCGGATGGAGCTAAACGGTATGGTGCTCGGGCAACCGGCGCAGCACCTGGTACAAGATCGATTGAGAACTCAACCTGTCTTGGTGGTGGTAGACCAGGCAGTTCCTCAGGAAAGACTTCTGGAAAGTCTCGAACAATTGGAACATCCTCAAGTCGCTTCTCCTCCGACTTTTTCTCCATGATGTGCGCGAGGATTGCTGGATAACCCTTTTTCAGAAATTTCCGGGTTTTAAGACAAGAGATGATGTTAAGCCTCGTCCCTCCGGTCTCCCCCTGTATGACTAGGGTTCTACCGACAGTGAGAGGTATGCGAACAATTTTGTCGTAGCAGATGATTTCGGCTCGATGTTTGGACAACCAGTCCATGCCTACGATGACATCGAAACTTCCTATCTCAATAGGCATAAGATCTATGGAGAAGATTTCGTCGGCTAGATTTAAAGTGCAATTAGGTATCACACTATCGGTTTCTATCTGTTTGCCATTTGCTAACTCTACGGTGTACTTAACGTCTAAAGCAACAGGTGTAATGTCAAGTAGAGGGCAAAATTCATCGGAAATAAAACTCCTATCGGCACCAGTATCAAATAGTATGGAAGCAGTTAAATTGTTGAGGAGGAACATACCCGTGACCACATTCGGGTCCAGACGGGCGTCCCCTGAGTTGATCACAAAGGCGGTACTTTTGGCGTTGTTGTTGTTGCGGTGGTTGTTGTTGTTGCCCTTATTCTTCAATTTTGGGCAAGAATCCCTGAAGTGTCCTGGGTTTCCACATTCATAGCAGGATTTAGGTTGTCGGGTATTTCTGTCAGAGGGGTTGTTGTTGGATTTGGGGGTTCGGCAATCCTTAGTCAAATGCCCGTACCTCCTGCAGTTGTTGCAAGGAGTACCGCACTGACCAAAATGGTGGTAGTTACACTTGGGACAATAAGGCCTGTCCCCGGTGTAGCTGCGGGTGGTTTCAGAGTTGGTGTTGTAGACTTGGATGGCGTTGTTTTTCTTGTTTGAGTTATGGTGGTGTTCAGTGGATTTGCGTTTGTTGTTGTTGGAGGATGAGGTGTTGGAGGTCTCACGGCTGACAACTAGAGCCATGAGTTCGTGGGCCAATCGAATGGCACTCTCAGTAGTGGTTGGTTTGGATGAGGCGACGTTTCCTTGGATGTTCTCGGGGAGTCCACGAATGTATTTCTTAATGCCCTTACTTTCTGGTTCGACCAAACCCGGGCATAATAGGGCAAACTGCTGAAATTTGGTGGTATATTCAGCAACATCATTTCCCTGCACCTCCAGATGCCAGAATTCTTCCTCCAGCCTGTGCAATTCTTCTTCAGGACAGTACTTTTCTGTCAGTTTCTTCTTCAGTTCGACCCAAGGAAGTCGGTTTGCAATCTCGAGGCCTACAGAGTTTGCGTGGGTTTTCCACCACGTGAGTGCACCTTCCTGAAAGGTGTAAGCAGCGAATTTGACCTTGTTGTTCTCAGTGCAGTCGCAGAGACTGAAAACAGATTCCATGCGCTCAATCCAACGGATTAAGCCAATGGCACCTTCCGTGCCCTTGAAGTATAGCGGTTTATAGCTAAGAAAGTCCTTATAGGAGCAGGGTTTGGGCGGTGGAGTATTGGTTGCTGTGTCCTCGCTACCGGGTGGTGTTCGGGTAGCCAAGGCTTCGGTCACACTGCGGGCAATGATTCCCGCGATCTCAGCTTCGCTAAGGGTAATTTGACGACGTGGAGGCATGATGCTGAGTAAGAAAGAACAAGGAAATGAAATAAGATACTAGTCCGAGTATGATGAACTAGTGGTGTGTTTGTCATTTCGAGACAAAACGTTTGAAAGAAAGAGGCCTATATTCATATAATATAATATAGCCTAAAGTTGTAATGAGGTCTATTCATGTATATATGTATATCACATAACAACCTATTGAGTGTCTAGCACAGACGTGTTTTGAGTCCCGTTTCTCTCGAGGTCAGAGTCAACTAATACATTCCTGTTCAACATAACTCTTTCAGATTTCACATCATCTTTCTTTAATTGTACATAGTTGATCAGGCTATGTTAAATTAAAGTCGTATGATGTAATCCCTGAACTAGTCATAACTAATAAGGAATACTGCCTAACGGTCATAGTCTAGGCCCACTAAATGCAACCTAGTTCACTATAACCTTAGGCTCTGATACCAATCTGTGACACCCCCAAATTTGATGATTTGCGGAAGCTTGAATTGGGTGTCACTAATCAATATACAAAGCACATAAGATATAATGAACGACCACTATATGCGTCGTTTTAAACTTGTATAGATAAAGTAAATGTTTACATCAAAATATTGTTACATTAGCTCGGTTCCTGAAATTGAGAGATTACATAGCATAATTACTTTTACAAAATATAATAATGCAGTCCAATCTCTAGTTGTATGTATGCTGACTCGAGCTAATAATTCCTGCTTGGGCAGCCAAACTACTGCTGGGTACCTGTGATAAATACTAAAATGGGTCAGCGAAAACGCTGGTGAGCTCACAGGTTTGTATGTCAATTGTATAATTGTCAGAACCGCAAGATTTATATTGAATTTAAAATGCAATTAAGCATAATAAAAGTTATACTGTCCATGAGCACATAGTCTGAGCTTAACTGATTTGTCAGGCCCAATTAAGGAAACCTAACTTGGAGTGCCTCCTACGAGTGCCTAATCAACACTCGTCTTCCCAAATGCTAATACATCCGTTTGACCGATTAGTGCGTGCTAACCCGGATGAGGATTGTCAATCCCATATGATATCATATGCTAACATTCACGCTAAAATATTAGAGACTATGCTTATGGAGGACTTTAAATTGATTAGCTTGAAACTCATGTAGTATTTGAAGTTTGGCACTTGCGTTCTACTTGTAAAACAAAATCGAGTAGTAATATCACACCCCTAGTTGTAAAGCAGTGAAAATGGGGCTATGAAACTCACCTGAGTCTTGAAATGTTAAGCAATTAAACTTGAAGTAATTAGCAGTGTGTTGGTGTCCAAAGACTTGAAACCTGAATGTGTCCACGACACTTGAATTGTTATTAATTGTATTGGTATCTCGAAAGACTACCATTGAAATTGTTTGTCTAACTTAATGTCCAAATTACCCCGATTTGGTTGATTGTATTGTTACAAGTTACTACGACTTGTTTGATTGAATTGACACAAGTTACAACGACTTGTTTGAATAAATTATCTAAGTTACTATGACTTAGTTGATTCAATTGTGTATTTGAAAATGTGTACGGCCCGTTGGTGATTTAGTTGAAATAATAATAATTCTAAAATGTTGACTTTGCTACAGTACTGCTACAGTACTGCTACAGTAAATTTGACTTTTTTGAACAGTAACTTTGACTTCAAAATTTTGAGGTTTGAAGATTCTGTTTTGTGCGACGTAGGGTGCTACGTCGCAGATCCGGACTGCGACGTTGGGCATGACGTCGCTATGTGCGACTTTCGCAATTTAATGCGACGTTGTACGTGACGTCGCTATAGGCGACGTAGTTGATTTCTGCGACGTAAGGGTCTGCGTCGCTAAGTGCGACGTTGGGGTTATAGTGCGACGTAGGTCGCTGCGTCGCTATATGCGACGTTGGGGATATAGTGCGACGTAGGTCGCTACGTCGCATTTGCTCCATGCCAAATGCGACGTACGGAGTCTGATCGGAGTTTCAACTCCAAAAACGCATTTTCCGGCCATCGATCGGCATAATATTTTTACCCAACCCATTTTAGGACATTACAAGGTTATACAAACAACTAGCAAGTTATAAAACTTAAAAACGAGAGTTTTCGGAGTTGTGTCGGAAACTTACAAATCGCCGAAATGAAATTCCGGAAAGATAGACGTGTAGATCGTCGCGAGGTGGTCGTTTATTTCCAAAGGGGCTTGAAGATTCGAGGTCGTTTAACGTGTTTATTTTGTGAATTTGTGATGATGTGGTGATTTGTAAATTAGAGAGAAATTAAGAGAGGAGAGAGAGAAAGTAAATGAGAAATGAAAGAAAAAGAGAAAAAGGAGGTGATTTTGGTGGGAGTTCAAACTCACAGTCTGCGCCTCCGCGCTCCGTGCGGTGTTCGTTTTCTCCGTCGTACAAACGTTAAATAATTATTTTATATGTTTCAATATACGTTTTAAAATGCGAATAATTATTCAGTATTTTTGTTGAAGTATTTTACTAAATATTTAGGATCTATGTTATAAAAGGTGTTTTGTTTCGTTTTGTTTGCGAAGTTACATTTGATTCGCGTTTATATTAATTGTGTAATAAAACTTGGATACGAAATATCATAATAATTAATATTCTAAGTAAAATTGCGTTATTAAATAATATTTGTATTACTTAATAAAATTGTTCACCAACGTCCGTATTTATTGTATCGAAATTCATTCGATTTGAAACTCGTACGATTTAAACAATTCGCATAATTGTAGATATATATTCAACAATATATATAATAATTGATACATTAATTAGCCTAACACAGAACTAATTACATGTATTAAACTTGATTAGGCACTAAATTGACGGTTGTCACACCATGCTATCTCAATGGGGGAGATTCTGATTGTTGAAGACATGAATTAATTTGTTGGTGAAAACAAATTGAAGATTTATTTGACCAAGCTACTGACATGGGGGAGTTTGTTGGTGCATTTTGTGTGTCAGTCAGTTGGTCAAACATATGTACTTGTCAAAGTCAATTAGTCTGGATATTTGTCAATATGTAATAGATAGAAAAGTGTATGAAAATAGTGAATATAGAAATGTCCAAATGTGTTTATGCGACACTTAGTCAGTGTCGCTATTAGCGACACTTAGCCAGTGTCGCTAGAGGTACTGGACAGACTATAAATAGAGGAGTTAGAGACAAAATTAGGGTTAGACATTGTGATAGAGAGGTGAGGCGTTTTTGTGAGAGTAGAGAGGAGAGAAACGAGTTTGAGTTTGTATCTTGTAATCTTTATTATTCAATTGTGAATATATACAAAAGATTATAGAGAATTGCGTGTTTGATTCGATTAATACGTTCATATATTCAATCAAACGATCCGATCAGATCCAAGACTAGAAAAGGGACTTTCAGTTTCGCGTTATTTCTAAACTTTGTATCACCAACGATCGTATTTGTTTTTGTACGACTCATTCCGATAATTTTTTGCGTAATTACAAATAATTACGAAACTCATAATACGCCTTGTATTTATATCGTGGACACGCTAGACTTATCTCACAAAAATAGTTTAGTTTACTTTTTCGCAGGGAATTAGCGTAAGAAATGCACGTGATTAAGTATAAGTTTATACCTAAATTGGAGCAGTGTCACATATTGTAATTTGCTTTTAAGTTCTTTTTTTATTTTACGGAGCGTAAAACCTAGACAAACTTAATTTTCCATTTCGTATAATAGGGAGTGTTCATTGAAGCAAGTTTTGATTTTATCAAGTTATTAGAATTGAATTGTTCTTTTTTGTTGAAATTTTGTACCCATTTAGATAGCCAATTTTAAAATGTATTGTACTTTTAATAAAAAAAATACATGAATTCGACTTGGAACCAAATTTAACTAATTAGATTAATTTTAATAAACTTGAAATGGAAACACTAAACATATCATAATTTTAAAGCTTTGAGAACTCATTTTATAAAATTATGAGAACTATATATTTTGGATTAAAATAATAATATATATTTTTTGTCGATTAAGTCCTTAATCACTTTTTTTTATAGTAAACTTTTCTAAATATTTTAACCCCAGTATTGATTTGATTAATAAAAAATCACTCATTTTATATGGGACTGCAATTTAAATTTAACTATATTGATAATATTTATAGCAATATAATCATATCATGGTAATACTATATGTTCTATTTAACACCCTTATGATTATTTTGAACATGAAGATTGCATTTCGGAAGGTTGACGTTCTCTTTTAAATATGATTAGATTGTCATAATTGTTTTTTATACTTTTTGTTTTGTTGTTAATACTTTTTACATCAAATATATTTATTTATGCTTATTTACTTACAAGAATATTAATACCTTTTTTTTTAAATACCTTTCCATGACCCCATCCCCTATTTAGCTTATTAATTATTATTTTTAATGAGTTGCTATAGTAATATGTTAGTGAGTTTGAATAGGTTGTGAATAGGAGAATTACCATTTGATAATTGTAGAAGATAAAATGTGAAAAGAATGGACGCTACTAGAAGAAATGTCCATTGATCACACGTTTCCACTCTGGTTTACACCTTTTCATCTAAGGTCTCACATTAAGAAGCAAACCCAAAGAAACAAGCTAAATTTGCGACTGGATCTCTCGGGTGAATTTAAAGATGAGGAGGGGGTACATACTCTATGTTACATAACTATAGTAGAGGATGAACCACTCAACATAAGGCAATTAGTTCTATCCAATAAAAACGCCATTAAAAATGTACAAATCCTCCTCATTAATAATGATGAAACAAAAGAGATATATAAACTTCGTCATTTTCGTTTGTGCTAACCGCAACATATTTATAATGGAAAATTGTATGTGCTAATATTTGTAAGGGAAATCATTCGTGCCGTTAACCACTAAAATAAAGTGAGATTTGAGTATGGTATACAACAAACTTGAAGGATAAAAATGTAGCTCATAAAAAACTTACTACATTCAACAATCTAACCTAACTTTGATACTTTCAACAATATATTTTGTACTATATCTCTTATTTTCAAACTTATTAATTATGTATATACTTTACTACAAGTAAATCTTTAATATAAAAACTTTAAGGTAAAAGAATAGGTCCCAACATCGATAGATAAAATGTAGTAAACATAGTGAGAAGTTCAATAGTTGGCGAGAAATGCAAATGAAAGGGTATTTAACACGTACTCGAAGATGTTTAACCTCTTGTCACTGATTCGTATCTTCACATGCAAGCGTATTCACCGGTTGTTGAAGTTTATATATGATGGCATTGACTAACCACTGTGTGCCCTTATCAACATACGTTAATGAAGCTTTTGCATTTAAGTTTAACCACTTGTAACACATATTGTTTAAAATACAAAATGAATTGAACAATTATACAATCACATTTAAAGTCGTGAAATATAAATGTATAGAAAATAGAAAACTCAATACAAAACAGAATGTTAAATGCATGTCAATTGCATTTGGTGAAGCAGAGGTATGATCTTACAATACTAAGTAGCTAGTGATAAAGTTGTATATATACTCTAAGTTTTAATATATAGTTGAGTTCGACTGCATCTTTTTGGTACTACTACTTGGTCATAGTTAACTGAATAGGACTAACTTATACTTGGTACTACATTACATTTATACATGACCCGATAATTTATTTGTAAGTCATGATATTTCTTTTCTAAAATTTACTCGTTAGACCCGTTTAACAATCATGTATCCATTGGACTTACAAAGTTTTAAAGACATAAAGTCAACCCGTTGCTTACCCATTTGACACGTTCAACTTGTTTTCAGTTTAGCTAATTCTTAATATCTACCTATTTAACCTATTAGAAACAAACGATAATATGAAACAATCTGTTTTTGCATTATAAACAAACAACAAATATCTTAAACTTTAGTCTCTAGAGACATATAATTCAATAAAAAAAAGACCCATAGACCATATACTCTTAAAAAATTACTACGTAGTACAATATATGTTAAAATATATTGCACACAAAGATTAACCATACCATATATATAATATATTGCATAAACTTAAACATGAACACGTTATAAAAACACCGAAGAAGATCAAAGAGGATATAAAGTGAATTTGTTCTATATATCTGTTGGGGTTTTGAGCTAACAACTTGGCCAGCTCCTAAGTTTCCGGCTTTAACTTATTTCATGTGTCTTACTATATCTCAAGGACTGGAATAACATGAGTTCTAATGACAAAGCTGCAAAATCACACTGATCAACTATAAGCATTTGTTTATGTGTAATTATGGATAAATTAATACAATGAAAATAAGAGATAACAAAAAGCAGTTTATAATATAAAAAACTAAAACTAACTTGGAATATTTGAAAAGGAAAAAAAGCTTGAATACAAAGGTTTATCATATAATTTTCTTCAAATTTTGGTAATACAAACTATCACACCCCGATTTCATGATTTGCGGAAGCGACCATTTGGGTGTGACTAATCAAATATCAAGCACAGAGGTTACAAGCAAACGACTCTACATGAGACGTTTTTAAATATTACAAAAGTAGTACAGAGTTTAAGTCATAGTTTACAACATAATAGCGAGTTCGCAAAATGATTTCCGAAGATTTTAATACATAACGTTTAACAAAATATAATGCAAGATAATCTTCATTTATTTGTACTTACATGAGACTCGTAATAGATAGCTTATCCTGTAGGCCATCCTACTATTGCTGATCACCTGAGAATACAACACTAAAATGGTCAGCTATAAAGCTGGTGAATCTCACAGGTTTAACATAAAATATGATGTGATCAACATGATTATCCGACGATTTAATACCGAAAATGATTCAACCATATAACCGAACAATGATAAACCAATAAAGGTTTCCGAACAATGATTAAACCAATTAAGGTATAACACCCCATATTCTATAAACATACTTTATATATAAATAAACTTCGGAAGCGAGTCCCAAAACATATATACCTTATTTACATATACCAAATGTAACAAATTTCAAACATCACACTTAAACATATATTATTACAAACCATTTACTTAGAACCGGGTGTTATTTTAATTTCCAAAACATGACTTTAAGTCTTCCAAAAGATAATCAGAGTAGCGATAATAATAGTCAAACATCCATCCCGTGTTCCATGCCATCACCATACACTAACCATAATCAAGATCTGCAAAATGTTAAACACGGTGGGATTATCTCACAGCTAAGTGAATGGAACTGTATCCGGCAGTTCAATCCAGAGATAACAAATCTTACAACAATTAAACATAATCAAACACAGTCAAAGAGGACCGGCGGTTCTTGGTATGCCATCACAGTGATTTACCGATAGTTTGAAGCTATCTTCACTGACTAGGGTTCATCCATCAACTATATGTATCGAAAACCCCGCCAGTCAAACAATAGCAAACAAGCCCAACCAGCGTTGACCTCTGAATAACCCACATAGTCACATATGGCCAATGGCCAATAATCACATATTGCGCAATAACCAAGCTAATACAGAATATAAACAACAGATCAACAATCATTACCCAAATGTCTAATAATCAATAACCAATAACATGTATGTTCACCCGTTGTAACCAAACCTGTTACAACTGGGTTGAACCGAGGAGTACAATTCCACTCACCAAAATTCCAGTCTCTGAACTCAGTTGTCTTATATCACTGAGTTTCCTTCCGCTTATCTGAGAACATAAATAATGACAAGTTAGTAACTCATCTCATAATCGTTATCATAGCATATTTATTAAATCAGGTAATCCCTGAAGTCTAGGCAAACAAAAGTTCAATCAGAAATTAAATCAGAAAATCCTGAAATGACGTTTAAAAACTGAAATATGTCATTTTCGACCCTTAAATGACCCCGAATGGCCAAAAACCG
The DNA here is from genome assembly GCA_949592205.1 of Helichrysum umbraculigerum. NCBI lineage: Eukaryota > Viridiplantae > Streptophyta > Magnoliopsida > Asterales > Asteraceae > Helichrysum > Helichrysum umbraculigerum. The sequence goes on from CATIUR010000003.1 coordinate 77,663,680, forward strand.
CCTAGGCTATTATAATATAGTTTTGATCATTGGGACGTTTCCAAGTGAACATGTGAATCTCATCCCAAACCGAGTTAATGAAATTGTCACCTAGTCGCTACCCTGACGCGTTTTCAAAATTTGCAAAACTTGTCAAATTTATTCATGCAAACGCGATCCGGATCAAGGTGGCAGGATCGCGTTCCTCATTAGAAAAGATTCTGTAACCGTTTTACACTTGGAAACGCGATCCGGAAACGAGTGCAGGATCGCGTTCGATAGTTCAAAATCCGACTTAGACACATTATAACTAAGGAACGCGATCCAGGAAAGTTTGTTGGGATCGCGTTCACTAGTTCAAAACGACCTGCACTTCATTTTCAGCTTCAACTCCGATTCAAAACCCAAAAATACCAAAAACTCATATTCAATACTTAATCAAATGCATTAATTTAACACCAATAACAACTACAAACATCACATAACAACATACAAGTCTAAATTTACAACTTCATAAACATGCAACTTCAATTCTTCATATATCTCATAAACCCTAACTCATTAAATCAAAAGCAAGTGTATAAATATGAAGAACACTTACAATCTTTAGGTTACAAAGATGAAGATGATGATTAAGAACAAGATGAGGAAGATGATAACTTGCACAAATCAAAGCCCTAATTCTCTTGATTTCTTTGTGTATATTTTAGTTGGTGAAATAGAGAGAATGAAGAATTGGGAAAATGAAGAAAGTAGGTCGGCCTCTTCATCTCATGCAGTATAAGTTGGGGTGAATATTATACCCGTTCTAAATCTATTGTCTGGAACCTAAAAATATTCGCGAGACCAAATATTTTATTTTACCATCAACATCTTTAATTTGAAACAAATGCTATTTCATTAGTCACAATAAGTCATGTGACTCTTTTACCTATTTATTTTCAACAATACCAACTGAATTTATTCCCATTATGTTAAATAATCATTTTAAAACTTAATAAAATACCATTTATTTCTAGGCCCAAAAATAAGATGATACATAAGGTTACCGACTAGATTTACTGTCGCACCCCCAAATTATGATGCGGAAGCGGGTCGGTTCGGGGCGCGACTAATCAATAATCACAAGCACATAAGATACATAATGAACGACCACTACATGCGTCGTTTACAAATACATTTATATTATAAAGGTTTTACACTGTTATAATATAGTTTACAAAAGCCCTTGAGTTAAATGATAGAGATTCTATGGCATAACTAAATTATACAAAATATAGTAATGCATGACAATCTCTTGATGTCTGAATGCGACTCGAACTAATGGGCATCCTGAGTGGCAGTTTTACTACTGCTGAGTACCTAAGAATACATGCTAAAAGGTCAGCTATAAAGCTGGTGAGCTCACAGGTTTAATGATAAGATATATTGAATGAACCGCAAGATTTAATATGAATATTTGTAATTAAACAAATAAGTAAATGATAAAGATGTATATAACTGTCATGAGCACATAGTCTGAGCTTAACTGAGGTGTCAGGATCACAATTAAGTGCCTGAGCGAGGGTGCCTCTATGCGTATGCCTAATCAACACACGTATGAACAAATGATAATGCGTCCGTTTGATCAGTCAGTGCTTGCTGACCCGGACGGGGATTGTCAGTCCCATATGGTACCATACACTAACATTCACGCTACTAAGTATTACCAAACTATGCTATTGAGGAATTATGATGATTAGATGAATAACTCATGTAGAATATAGCGATGTTTGATACTTGCGTTCATATGTAAAACAAAACAGGCATGTATTCTCACCCCTAGTGTAAAAACAGTAAAAGAGGGGCTATGAGACTCACCTGAGTCTAATGAGATGCTGTTAAGCACAAATGATGATTCACAAGACAATGATGTCGATCAATCGACTGAAACCTGCAGGGCGTCTTAGACGCGCAAGGTTTTGATAAATGATTAGATATTGAACCTGCCGGGCGTATTAAACGCGCAAGGTTTTGATTGATTAGATGACTTAACAGACCATCTATGCTAGTTGCTCATTCAACTATTAATGTCCAAATGATTAGTTTTGGATTGTTTATATTTTGTAAATATGTACGGCCCGTTGGTGGGTTTTTGTAATAATAGTTTCAAGTATTATTATTGTGCGTCTCATCATTTCGTATACCTATAAAAGTATACACATATACATTTCCGAAAGTGAGTACTTTTATATATATATATCTATGTCCGAATGTTCGTAGTCCAAAGGTGTCTTGGTCCGAAAGTTTATATCCGATTGTGTTTAATTCCGAATGTGTATGTGTGTCCGAATGTAGGTTTAGTCCGTATGTCATGGGTTCAAGTTCGGGAAAGTGGTCAAACGACCACCGTTTGACCTTAAACTTTTACACAACTCCTAATATGTTAAAATAAGTTTATAAAAGTTTTCGTTACGTTTCGTGGGTCTCTCGAAGTGCCACTTTCACAAAATGACTAAAACAGTCCCTAGAGTTTCTGTTTTCCAGATTTTACCCTTGATTCGACTTCCGATTTCTCCACTTTTTACTCCGATTCAAGTCCCACGAAAAATCACACATGTTCTTATATATGTCATGTTCATTTCTGCACTTTATGGTATTTTTATATGTTCGTTTACTATTTTTAACGAAAATAAATACGAAGAGTAGTCGGTTACGGTCCGAAACTGACCTCGGCTCAAAGATTAGCCTCTACACTAAAAACTGTGTATTTTCAGAGATGGCCATAGAAGAACTTTTTGTACAAGAAATTCACACGAAGATTTCGGTATAAAGTTCATGCGTTGATTCATCTTGCAACTCAAGTTATAGTCGTTTTAGTGAAGACGTTTTTCCGGTCAGAAAACTGTTAGCATATATGTGTTTACAAAAACGTGTTTTAAGCTTTGTTTTGGACATTTTCTTGTTAAATGAACATCATAACATGTATATATATGTAAATCACGAAAATATAGAGAGAAAAGTTAGGGTTTTATACCAAATTCGTGGCTAGAGAGAGAGGAGGAAGTGAGATGGTGCTTGTTGCTTCTCCTTGCTTCTTCTTCTTGCTTTTCTCCAAGGGAAATGATGGTGGATTATGGTGGTGTATGGGTGGTGGTGTGGCTGATCAAAGAGAGGGAAAAGAGAGTGTATTGTGTGTGTTTTTCTAGTGAGAAGTTAGAGAGAGAGAGCTAGAGAACAAATGGGAGGAAAATGTGGATCTTGCACATGTTATGGTCAAGTGGCAAAACATAGATCCACAATTTGTGGGGAGGATGTTTGTGGGCTGATAATTTCGACCCATGGACCCCACAAGGGTGTGTTTTGGTTAATTTTTGTTCCCCCAAAGTTACGTAGTGCGCGGTGTTCGTTTGCCTGATCGTTTTGTCGTCCGATTAAACTTAAAACGTATTATATGTGAGTTTTCGTAAACGATTTAAAACTCGATATTTTTAGCTTGAAGTAATACTTAATATTACCTTGAAACACTTATTAAAATGTTTGGTAGCATGACGGTATTGATTTACATGATCGTTTAACGATTAATTAAGTCGCGTAACTTTATTAAACGTTACAATTGATTGCGCGTAATCGTGTAAATTTTAATTGAAGTATTTTATCAAAATACTTGGAAATGAATTATAAAAATATAATTTTTATAAAATTTCGTTTGTCGGGCACGTTCCGCTCGTTTTGGTCGCATATAACTTAATTGATACAATACGAAATACTTATGAAATATTATCGAAATAATATTTAGAAAATCACTACGTTTATTAAATAATTTCATATTATTTAATTTTTGAGTTCACCAACTTCCGTATTAATGTATCCGAATTCGGCCGATATAATAAAATGCACGATTAAATAGAATCGCGTAAATGCGTATATTTATAAAATACACGTAATGATACATACAATTAGCCTAACATGGAACTAATTACATGTATTACAAAATGATTAGGCGCAAATTTCTAGCCCTAATTGGTCGGGTGTCACATTCTCCCCTTGTTAAGAGAATTTCGTCCCGAAATTCAGCTCGAAGTTGGCGTGTGAGTGGAGTCTGATAATAAATGTGGATACTTGTGTTGCATCTGGTCTTCCTGTTCCCAGGTGAATTCCGAACCACGCCGTGAATTTCACCGAACTTTGACAATTGGGATACGACTTTGCTTAAGCTGTTTGACCTCACGGTCCATGATCTCCACTGGTGTCTCGATAAAATGAAGTTTATCATCGATTTGAATCTCATCTAGAGGAATAATGAGCGTCTCATCAGACAGGCATTTCTTGAGATTAGAAATGTGAAACGTGGGATGCACGCTACTAAGCTCGGGTGGTAGCTGCAATCGATAAGCGACTGGACAAATCCTTTCAAGGATCTCAAAAGGTCCAACGTATCTACGATTTAACTTTCCGCGTTTGCCAAATCGGATGACACCTTTCCAAGGTGATACTTTGAGCAATACTCGATCCCCAACCTGGAACTCGAGATGCTTGCGTCTCACGTCAGCATAACTCTTTTGACGATCACGTGCGGCTTTCAACCGTTGCTGGATACCAACGATCTTCTCGGTGGTTTCATGAATGATTTCCGGACCAGTGAGTTGGCTATCTCCAACTTCGGTCCAACAGATAGGCGACCGGCACTTACGACCGTACAGTGCCTCGAATGGTGCAGCTCCAATACTAGTGTGGTAGCTGTTGTTGTACGAGAATTCACACAACGGCAAATGATGTTCCCAATTTGCACCGAAGTCAATTACGCAGGCGCGTAACATATCTTCCAGTGTTTGAATAGTCCTTTCACTTTGACCATCGGTTTGCGGATGATACGCAGTACTCATATCTAGACGAGTACCTAACGATTTATGTAATGATCATCAAAACTGAGAAGTGAAACGACTATCTCTGTCAGAGATAATCGAGATAGGAACGCCGTGTCTTGATACGATCTCCTTCATATAGACTCGCGTGAGACGTTCCATTTTGTCAGTTTCCTTAATGGCAAGGAAATGAGCTGATTTGGTGAGCCGGTCCACGATCACCCAAATGGTATCGCAACCGCTAGATGTTCTCGGGAGTTTAGTGATAAAATCCATAGCGATTTGTTCCCATTTCCATTCAGGAATGTCCGGTTGCTGTAGCAGACCGGTGGGCTTCTGATATTCAGCTTTGACTTTTGAACATGTGAGACACTTGCTGACATACGTGGCAATCTCTGCTTTCATGTTTGGCCATCAGTATGATCCCTTGATGCCATGATACATCTTGTCAGATCCAGGATGTATAGAATAGTTGGACTTGTGAGCTTCATCAATCACCAAGTCTCGAAGGTTTCCGATCTTGGGTAACCAGATCCGGTTTGCGAAGTATTTGACCCCATTGGGTTTGGTTTCGAATTGATTCTCCATATTTCTCAAGGCCTCATTTTTGATGTTTTCAGGTTTCAGTGCTTCGAGTTGAGCAGCGAGAATTTGAATGATTAGATCATTATGGATGGTTATACTAAGGGCTCAGACTCGAAGTGGTTTGGTGCGCTCTTTTCGACTTAGGCCGTCGGCAACTACATTTGCCTTGCCCGGATGATACTTGATTTCGCAGTCATAATCGGTGAGTAACTCGACCCAGCGACGTTGCCTCATATTGAGATCCTTCTGATTGAATATGTGCTGGAGGCTCTTATGATCGGTGAAGATGGTACATTTTGTACCATACAGATAGTGTCTCCATATTTTGAGTGCGAACACTACGGCTCCTAATTCGAGATCATGAGTGGTGTAGTTCTTCTCGTGAACTTTGAGTTGTCGGGAGGCGTAGGCAATAACCTTGTCTCGTTGCATCAATACGCAACCAAGGCCTTGATGAGAGGCATCACAGTATACCACAAAGTCATCGTTACCTTCGGGTAATGATAAGATAGGTGCACTGCAAAGCTTTTGCTTAAATAGCTGAAATGCTGACTCTTGCTTATCAGTCCAATCGAACTTCTTTTCCTTCTGAGTTAGTGTCGTGAGAGGTTGAGCTATTTTGGAGAAATTTTCAATGAAGCGCCTATAATATCCTGCCAGTCCTAAAAATTGGCGTACTTTGGTCGGCGTTGTCGGTGCTTGCCAGCACTTGATAGCCTCGATCTTCGATGGGTCAACATGAATTCCTTGACTATCAATCACATGACCAAGGAATTGAACAGTTTGCATCCAGAACTCACACTTGGAGAACTTAGCATACAACTGTTCGAGTCTAAGAAGCTCTAGGATGGTTTTGAGGTGTTGCGCATGTTCCTGTTCATTGCGCGAGTAAATAAGAATGTCATCGATGAAGACAATGACAAACTTGTCGAGATATGGTTTACACACTCGGTTCATGAGGTCCATGAATACCGCTGGTACGTTTGTCAGACCAAATGGCATCACTTGAAACTCGTAATGCCCATAGCGAGTTCGGAAGGCAGTCTTTGGAATGTCGATGTCACGAACTCGTAACTGATGATAACCTGATCTTAGATCTATCTTCGAATAGAAACTTGATCCTTGAAGTTGGTCGAATAGGTCATCAATGCGAGGAAGTGGGTAACGGTTCTTGACGGTCAATTTGTTCAACTCTCTATAGTCGATACACATCCTGAATGAACCGTCCTTCTTTTTCACAAACAATACCGGAGCTCCCCATGGTGAAGAACTCGGTCTAATGAATCCCTTATCCAGGAGTTCCTGCAACTGAGTAGACAACTCCTGAAGTTCTGAAGGGGCTAAACGATAAGGTGCTCGTGCAACAGGTGCTGCCCCTGGCACGAGGTCGATTGAGAACTCAACTTGTCTCGGTGGTGGAAGGCCAGGCAAGTCTTCAGGAAAGACTTCTAGAAAATCTCTAACAATGGGCACATCCTCAAGTCGTTTCTCTTCCGACTTTTTCTCTATGACATGAGCGAGGATTGCCTGATAACCCTTTCTCAAATACTTTCGGGTTTTCATGCAGGAAATGATATTCACTCTCGTCCCACCGATCTCCCCTTGTATGATTAAAGTACTACCGGTGGCAAGAGAAATACGGATGATTTTGTCATAGCAGACAACTTCAGCGCGGTGTTTGGACAACCAGTCCATGCCAACGATGATGTCGAAACTTCCGATCTTGACAGGTATGAGGTCGATAGAGAAGATCTCATCATATAGATTTAAAGTGCAATTAGGTATTACACTGTCAGTCTCTATGAGTTTACCATTAGCTAACTCTACAATGTACTTAGCATCTAAAGCAATAGGGGCAATGTTAAGCAATGGACTAAACTTATCAGATATGAAGCTCCTATCAGCACCAGTATTAAACAGAATAGAAGCAGTAAGATTGTTGAGAAGAAACGTACCCGAGACCACATTCGGGTCCTGACGGGCCTCTCCTGAGTTCAGAACGAAGGCTCTTCCCTTTGCCGTGTTGCTACCCTTGTTCTTCAACTTTGGGCACTCATTCCTAAAGTGCCCGGTATCTCCACACTCATAGCAGGATTTTGGTTGGCTGGTGGGGGTGTTGGTGTTGGCATTGGTAGACCTGCAGTCTTTGGCCAAATGCCCATACCTTTGGCATTTTCCACAGGGTGTACCGCAAGGACCATCATGATGTCGGCGACACTTTGGACAGTAGGGCTTATTTCCAGTGTAACCCTTGTTGAATCCGGAACCAAAGCTGGTGATCTTATCAGACTCGGACCTCTTGAATGATGATTGGTTTTGAGTGGGGTTCCCAGACCACTTTCTCTTGTTATTGTTACCAGAAGATGGAGCAGATGTCTCGCGGCTGACGACCATGGCCATGAGCTCTTGTGCAATCCCGATAGCACTTTCAAGGGTGGTTGGTCGAGCTGAGGCGACATTCCCCTAGATATTTTCTGGGAGGCCGCGGATGTATTTCTTGATACTTTTTCCTTCAGTATCAACCAAACCTGGGCACAACAGAGTGAATTGCTGAAACTTGGTGGTGTACTCAGTAATATCATTCCCCTGTACCGCCAGCTGCCAGAACTCTACTTCCAGCCGGTGTAGTTCTTCCTCGCGACAGTACTTCTCCTTCAGCTTTTTCTTCAATTCATACCTAGGAAGTTGGTTTGCGATCTCGACACCAACAGAGTTTGCGTGGGTGTTCCACCACGTGAGTGCACCCTCTTAAAATGTGTAGGCAGCAAACTTGACTTTACTGTCTTCAGCACAGTTACAGAGACTGAAAACAGATTCCATGCGTTCCATCCAACGGATTAAGCCAATAGCACCTTCTGTGCCCTTAAAGTAAAGTGACTTGCAGCTGAGAAAGTCCTTGTAGGAACAAGGTTTGATGACAGGAGTAGGAGTAGTATTGACTGTCTCATCACTCCTTCGAGAATCTCGAGCAGCCAAGGCTTCAGCTACAGCTTGAGTAACAGCTGCATTGAGTTCAGCTTGAGTGAAACCCTTCCTCTTTGGCGGCATGATTCTGACAAGGCAAAGAGAATGGATAAGTTGTTTGTACCAAATCATGATATATCACATGCGTATCTATATATATTTATGGGGTAATATACACAGCACAAGTGATAATCACATTTGACATACAACGGAGTTGAACACAAAATGTGAGTTTACGAGCGGATGGGGTAAGGTTTTACTTATGGTAACCTATAAGCTCTTCTAACAATGAGTTTCACTTTTGATTCCGAACAAATAGAGTGATGAAAGAAATACAATATGATATATTCCTTGTGAGTATATGATGGTACAGCGGAATGTGTTGTAAGGTGTTGAGTGCGTATAATTGAATAGACGATAGTAGTTATACTCGTCGTGTTTGATAGTGAAAGTGTTAACGAGTGTATTATTAAGTTAGATCTATATATATTCGAGATATATAATAACTTTGAGAATAATACGCAGTAGGGCCTATTCATATATCCTCAATATATAACAGCCTATAAAGTAACACATAAGTGAGGCCTATGTATGTATATACGCCTATATCACATAATAGCATAATGTGTGTCTAACACAAATCAAGTATAAGTCATGGTTTCTCTCGTGGTCAGAGTCAACTAACGCATTCCTGTTCAACATAACCCCTTTCAGATTTCACATCATCTTCATTTAATTGTACATAGTTAGCTATGCTATGTTAAATTAAACTCGTATGACGTGATCACTGAACCAGTTATACCTAATAAGGAATACTGCCTAACGGTCATAGTCTAGACCCACTAAATGCAACCTAGTTCACTATAACATTAGTCTCTGATACCAATCTGTCGCACCCCCAAATTATGATGCGGAAGCGGGTCGGTTCGGGGCGCAACTAATCAATAATCACAAGCACATAAGATACATAATGAACGACCACTACATGCGTCGTTTACAAATACATTTATATTATAAAGGTTTTACACTGTTATAATATAGTTTACAAAAGCCCTTGAGTTAAATGATAGAGATTCTATGGCATAACTAAATTATACAAAATATAGTAATGCATGACAATCTCTTGATGTCTGAATGCGACTCGAACTAATGGGCATCCTGAGTGGCAGTTTTACTACTGCTGAGTACCTAAGAATACATGCTAAAAGGTCAGCTATAAAGCTGGTGAGCTCACAGGTTTAATGATAAGATATATTGAATGAACCGCAAGATTTAATATAAATATTTGTAATTAAACAAATAAGTAAATGATAAAGATGTATATAACTGTCATGAACACATAGTCTGAGCTTAACTGAGGTGTCAGGATCACAATTAAGTGCCTGAGCGAGGGTGCCTCTATGCGTATGCCTAATCAACACACGTATGAACAAATGATAATGCGTCCGTTTGATCAGTCAGTGCTTGCTGACCCGGACGGGGATTGTCAGTCCCATATGGTACCATACACTAACATTCATGTTACAAAGTATTACCAAAATATGCTATTGAGGACTTATGATGATTAGATGAATAACTCATGTAGAATATAGCTATGTTTGATACTTGCGTTCATATGTAAAACAAAACAGGCATGTATTCTCACCCCTAGTGTAAAAACAGTAAAAGAGGGGCTATGAGACTCACCTGAGTCTAATGAGATGCTGTTAAGTACAAATGATGATTCACAAGACAATGATGTCGATCAATCGACTGAAACCTGCAGGGCGTCTTAGACGCGCAAGGTTTTGATAAATGATTAGATATTGAACCTGCCGGGCGTATTAAACGCGCAAGGTTTTGATTGATTAGATGACTTAACAGACCATCTATGCTAGTTGCTCATTCAACTATTAATGTCCAAATGATTAGTTTTGGATTGTTTATATTTTGTAAATATGTACGGCCCGTTGGTGGGTTTTTGTAATAATAATTTCAAGTATTATTATTGTGCGTCTCATCATTTCGTATACCTATAAAAGTATACACATATACATTTCCGAATGTGAGTACTTTTATATATATATATCTATGTCCGAATGTTCGTAGTCCAAAGGTGTCTTGGTCCGAAAGTTTATATCCGATTGTGTTTAATTCCGAATGTGTATGTGTGTCCGAATGTAGGTTTAGTCCGTATGTCATGGATTCAAGTTCGGGAAAGTGGTCAAACGACCACCGTTTGACCCAAAACTTTTACACAACTCCTAATATGTTAAAATAAGTTTATAAAAGTTGTCGTTACGTTTCGTGGGTCTCTCGAAGTGCCACTTTCACAAAATGACTAAAACAGTCCCTAGAGTTTCTGTTTTCCAGATTTTACCCTTGATTCGACTTCCGATTTCTCCACTTTTTACTCCGATTCAAGTCCCACAAAAAATCACACATGTTATTATATATGTCGTGTTCATTTCTGCATTTTATGGTATTTTTATATGTTTTTTACTATTTTTAACGAAAATAAATACGAAGAGTGGTCGGTTACAGTCCGAAACTGACCTCGGCTCAAAGATTAGCCTCTACACTAAAAACTGTGTATTTTCAGAGATGGCCATAGAAGAACTTTTTGTACAAGACATTCACACGAAGATTTCGGTATAAAGTTCATGCGTTGATTCATCCTGCAACTCAAGTTATAGTCGTTTTAGTGAAGACGTTTTTCCGGTCAGAAAACTGTTAGCATATATGTGTTTACAAAAACGTGTTTTAAGCTTTGTTTTGGACATTTTCTTGTTAAATGAACATCATAACATGTATATATATATGTAAATCACGAACATATAGAGAGAAAAGTTAGGGTTTTATACCAAATTCGTGGCTAGAGAGAGAGGAGGAAGTGAGATGGTGCTTGTTGCTTCTCCTTGCTTCTTCTTCTTGCTTTTCTCCAAGGGAAATGATGGTGGATTATGGTGGTGTATGGGTGGTGGTGTGGCTGATCAAAGAGAGGGAAAAGAGAGTGTATTGTGTGTGTTTTTCTAGTGAGAAGTTAGAGAGAGAGAGCAAGGGAACAAATGGGAGGAAAATGTGGATCTTGCACATGTTATGGTCAAGTGGCAAAACATAGATCCACAATTTGTGGGGAGGATGTTTGTGGGCTGATAATTTCGACCCATGGGCCCCACAAGGGTGTGTTTTGGTTAATTTTTGTTCTCCCAAAGTTACGTAGTGCGCGGTGTTCGTTTGCCTGATCGTTTTGTCGTCCGATTAAACTTAAAACGTATTATATGTGAGTTTTCGTAAACGATTTAAAACTCGATATTTTTAGCTTGAAGTAATACTTAATATTACCTTGAAACACTTATTAAAATGTTTGGTAGCATGACGATATTGATTTACATGATCGTTTAACGATTAATTAAGTCGCGTAACTTTATTAAACGTTACAATTAATTGCGCGTAATCGTGTAAATTTTAATTGAAGTATTTTATCAAAATACTTGGAAATGAATTATAAAAATATAATTTTTATAAAATTTCGTTTGTCGGGCACGTTCCGCTCGTTTTGGTCGCATATAACTTAATTGATACAATACGAAATACTTATGAAATATTATCGAAATAATATTTAGAAAATCACTATGTTATTAAATAATTTCATATTATTTAATTTTTGAGTTCACCAACGTCCGTATTAATGTATCGGAATTCGGCCGATATAATAAAATGCACGATTAAATAGAATCGCGTAAATGCGTATATTTATAAAATACACGTAATGATACATACAATTGGCATAACATGGAACTAATTACATGTATTACAAAATGAATAGGCGCGAATTTCTAGCCCTAATTGGTCGGGTGTCACATTTACCGACAATGACATTGTATTGCATTAAGCCATGGTTCGAGGCCTAACCCGATTTGTGCCTCCCGAACGGTGTCAACACCCATAACTATTACTAAAATGCCCGTTTGGACGTGGTTGTAGCTAGCAATCAGGACGGGGACGTCATTCCGGCCCATGATAGATCTATCTTTTAGTAATCACGCCTTATTAAGTTAACGAACCATGCAATGATGAGGACTTTCCCGTATTAAAACACTCATGCAATACCCGAACAAAGAAAATCAAGACCGACAATGATAATCAAATATGTTTAACCGAGTTAATAATTAAATTTACTAACTGAATAACTGTGATCACGAAAACAAGTAAGTGTTGTATCTCACCCCAAGTTTTAAATCAGTTAAAGCAATAAAAGTGGGGCTGTGAGACTCACCTGAGTCGCCAAGCAAAGTAGTATCCGATGTGGAATAGACAACCCTCAAATATTCTAGTGTCCTAAACACGCGAGATATTGAATGATTAATTGGATTGCCTAATATATTTCCGTTTATAAACATGTACATTTCGTTGGTGATGATTTTGAAATAATAATTTTCAAAAACAATGTTATTTTTATACCCGTTTCGTTGTATACTTTGAAAAAGTACGTATATAAAATGTACAAGTTATATCGTTGATATCGCTCGTTTTGTATATGTTTATTTCTCACGATATCATTATTTTTGGTACTTGTTTCTAGTTAATTTCATGAACTTTTGATACTTATTTAGCTTGAAATTGATCTCATCTATTAAGGTTAAAGATTGAGGAAGAAAATATGAAAAGATGGAGGATTTTGCTGATTTGACTACGTTGCACCGTTTTGGCCATAACTTTCTCATACGAACTCGGATTGAGGTGATTCAGGCGGCCAAACGACCGTAACTCAGAGGGCTACAAATCTACAAAATTTGGTTTCATGGATAAGAGCACATAGCCGATCGGCTATGGTTTCTTAGCCGAACGGCTGGAAATGTATAGCAGATCGGCTGGGAGTATATAGCCGATCGGCTGAGGGCTTGACCAGTGTCTGTTCGCGCAGTTCATCCCCAAACCAGTTTATAATATAATTTTTCGGATGTAATACATATATATAACTTCGATACATGATAATATAAGTTTATAAAACACAAATTTAAACAAAGTTAAAGTTTGAAGTTTTCTTACAAATTGAAAATTTGAGCCGTGAGGGATGATGATCCGGATGATGGTGATGATCGAAGATGATGATGATTATGTTGCTTTGATGATTGTTGTTGTTGTTGATGGTTAAACCGAGAGCAAGAGAGGGAGACCGAGAGATAGAGATAGATGAATGAGTTGTGCGTGTGTGTGTATTTTGCATTATTGGAGTCGGTATAAACCGGCTCCAATAATTGATGTTGGTGGGTATGTTATACCCGTGTTCGTGTTCCCGATCGTTATGTAGTGTAATCTTTTCAAATGATAAATTTCTAAAAATATAATCGTATAAGTTTTCAATTGAAGTATTTTATAAAAATTCTTTTAATGAGATGTAAAATTATATCTTTGTTTTACTTTGAATATACGGATAGTTTTTAGTGTACAAAATGTATTTAAAACTTCAACCGAGTAAATAATTATTATTCTCGTTAATAATACATTATTTAAAATTGTTTTTCACCAACGTCCGTATTTAAGGTTTCACGTTCCTTCATATTTGTTTGTACGTGATTATTACTTATTCATTGTATTATATAAATAAATACATATATAATATCCGGATACTTTTGTTTTTAACACGTACCGAGTACGAGTAATTAAAGTTTAAATTGGCCGCTAATTTTGGCCCTTTTTGACCGGGTGTCACACAAACAGAAACTAAACATGAGATATGTAGGATATATGATGTTACAAGTACATATCTATGACACTTTCAGACTTTGAGATTCATGAAACAAAATGTAAGTACATACATTGACAACGTTGCTCTTATTTTATAGATGGATCATAACCTATGAACCATTAAATTTATAAAGACCTGAGAGGAATTTTTTTTTTTAATTGACCGGAGACTTGAGAGTTGAGAGGAATCATCTCAGGTCATGGATGTAAATCTTGATGCCGTCTTGAAACGAACCGAGGAATGATTTTTTCTCCTTCAAAATGCACACACAAAAATATATAATTGAAGGGATGGTATGAGTTGATGATTTATATGGGAGTAAAAATTCAGACAAAAATCAGCAGAGGGATGGTGTGAATTGATGGAAGACATTTTGTTTACTTAAATCACACACAAAAGTACATACACGTATTGTATTGGTTAAAAAAACTCAACCTCTAGTTGAGGAATGGATGGTAAGACTTGATAGTTAGTACATATTTAATTTAGCTATTATTTGTGAATTGATATAGGTGAACTTCCTGGTTGCTATACAATTACCAGTTGGTAATTGTAGTAGAGTTGATACATGTGAGAATTGTAGTAGCTTAAATGTGAGAATTATGATAGTTTCAGATTACCACTAAATCAATACATAACTTTGTTAATAATATATACACTCAATGTAAATCAAAAGACTTCATCAAAATACTTATACACAAACATTTTAATCACCATGGAAATCAACAAACTACATATTAAGTAACAACATTACTTTATAAGTTAAAGTATCACCGCTACATTGTGCGGGTATAGTGCTAGTAATAAATAATTGCTATTACAAAAATTAGGGGTGTTCAGTGTTCAAATATAACCTAAATTATCCAAATAAACTATTCGGAGTGGATCGTAAGGATCAGAAAATTTGATTTTTTGGATCGGATCGGACAAAAAAACTAATTAATATTTTTGATTTTTGTATTGTTTTTGGTTACTATGATTCGAATCGAATAGTCCAAATAAACCAAATAATTAGTTGCAGTATATGTAATACTCTTATTTATCCATCAAAATGCATGTTCAACATTTACAATGGTTATTTTACATCTATAAAACCTTCTTATATATTATACTAGCATTGTACCTGTGCAAAGCGACGACACCTAATAATTTTTGATGATTTTAAATTTTTTTGGTAGTTTGTAGTTGTTTTCAGCAGTTCAACCAATATCTAGCAATCACTAAGGTGACGTTTGGTTCGCAGATTTATAATCTCCAAGGTTTTTGCATCAAATATGTTCTTAACCGCATCTTCATTATAATTTAGGTTGATGAATTAGATCATACAACAAACATATATAGTTGTGACGAACAATCTAAGGTAAATAAAAGGTTATGAATGTGAATACGAGACATGGCATCACGAATACCAGTAGAATTAACTAAATTTGCGTTCATTATACATTGCATATTTTTCAAATACAAAATTTAAATTCAACGTGTTAAATAGATAATGAGACCAGTGTACTAACCATATGAATGTCACTCAATCTCAATAAGAAATAAGAAATAAGCTTTCAAAATAAGCTCCTCCAAACACCCCTTAAGGAAGATTAAAAGAGGACCTGTTTTTTATTCTCTAAAAAATGAGATTACACATTTATTACTATATTTTGGTATGACTTTTTATGATATTATTTTCTACTCGTAACCCTTAGGGTTGGCATTAATATGTATAAAAGTATTGTACATGGTAGTTAATGATTAATTATGGGGTGGCGGTTATTTTATTGTATAAAAATTTTATGCGTGTTAACGATAACCCTAAAGGTTACGTTTAGAAAGTTTTTTTTAATTTGTTTGAATATTGTCAAAAGACTAAGTGAAATGAATCCTTTGTTCAAATTGTTTCCTCGTCTAGATATGCGTATTTCAAAATTCAGAAAAGGTGAAAGTGCCATTTTCATAAAACCTACAACTATTCAATTTAATTTGACCCATTATCCTATGAATATGAAAAAGGGTAATGTCACTTTTGATGAGGATCTGAAAAGCATATTTACACATTACCAAGAATAGCATCTGAAAAGCATGCTTAGTAGGTCTGTGTTACTCCATACGTTATAATGTCAAAACCCTTCATAGTTGGCTTAGAAAATATAATCTCTGTTACTCAATACGTTATAATGTCAACTAACAAGTAATACTTCAATGTAAAATTAGCGTATCGAACAGAAAAGGCAATTCAAAATCAAATTCCAAAATTGTAAGAAACTCTAATTACCTCTACCACTAACAAAAGTCAGATTCCAAACTAACGCGTGTAAGATCAATAACGCACATTTTCATCTTCCTACACGTGATATAACATGAAAAGTTACATAAAAATAACCAAAATGTAAAACACAAACCCAAACTGCTTCATGGTATCATGTTGGGCTACTGTTCAACATGACCGGATCAAAACAGGAAAATATGAAATAGAGATAACCCAGAAATTGACATTCCTCGTGTCTTATAACTTCATTTACATATTCAGACATGATAAAATAAGAGAAAACAAACCTAAAATCGAATATTAATATTTCATAATCTTACAAAGTACTTGGTGGTTCATATATTATCGATCTGGAGACGTGATGCTGTGGAAACAGGAGGAGTCTGCACTGGTTTGGTTGTTGTCGTATCTCATATATATGGTGATTGTGCTCAAATCATACAAAACAAAGATAAATGTTTAGAGCCACAAAACCAACAAATACAAAGTTAGATTAGGAGAAAAAACACACAATAAGTAGAGAATAGGGCAAAAACGGTTTGATCCCGTTGAGTGTGACTCGATTTTGAATAGCTCCAACAGTGGTTCGTTTCAGCAGTGGCGGCCTTCGGTATCAGTAGTTATGTGTTGAGGTCACCAACGTAGTTGTTAGTTATGTATTGAGATCGCCAACAAAATTTACAAACAAGATTTTTCCTTTAAAGTATATTGGTGACCTTAGTAATAAAATCGGTTCGTTGATGATATCGGGATAAAAAGAAGAGTACGTTGGTAATGCTTACCATAAACCCTTAATGTAATCGGATCCGATTTGATCCATCAAAAGATTCAAAACTAGATGTGGCAATTTTAGACCCATTGATTATTTATGGGTCAACTTGATTAATATTTATGAAGGGATGAGTTTGTTGGGTCTCCCTCCATATTTTTGGATGAGTCTAAATGGGTATTTAATATAACCTCGAATTGTATAACAATTAACCAACGGGTCTAGATGGGTTTAGCGGGTAATTTTTTTTTCCACCTCATTTCATTTTTTTCATTTTTCACTCAAATAAAAAAAAAGTTTGGTGGAAACCCGATGGATCGACCTGACCTGGACCCATTTAGATCCATCATCCTAAATGACTCATCTAGACACGGACCTGTTTAGACCCAAACCCATCTAGACATCCCGACCCGACCCGATCAATTCATTTTACCACTTATATTCAGAACCAACACCTAACAAAAGAATACAAACTACAAAGGTCAAAGGTTTAAACAAACACCCTACAACCCCTCATACACCCACGCACGCCGTCGCAAAACCACGACTGATAATGCTCCGGCGGTGAAAAATGTGGCGACACCAGAAATTCTTGAGCAACACGACAACTGCCACCATGCTTTTCGTCCCATCCTCCCAAACCCTAACCTTAAGATCTTTCCGTACACTCATCACACTTTCCTCAAACCCTATTACCACTCTATTCACACCAACTCCACAATTTCGCCCTCCACACTCTAACCTAACCCTAACTCAATACCGATCTTCACATTCTTCTCCGATTACAACAGCCGTTCGTGAATTCTTCCGATCAAGTTCGAATTTCGTTACGGCCAAATGTATTTCGTCGTCTTCGTTACCGTCTCCGTCGGTTTCGGTGGCGGATACGGTGGAGTGGGATGTAACTGACCCTGAGGTTGCGGTTGCTGTGGATTCTAGTGATGATTGTGTGATTGATGAAGATGTTAAACCTTCTATTCCTGTGAAGGCTTATTTTGTCTCTACTAGGTATAAATATATCAATAGTTGATTTTAATGTTATATGCTCTATTGTTCTGGAAGATCATGAATATAATAAGCATTTATCTGACTTGATATAGTAGGTATGGTAATACATGCTTGTAAAGGTCTAGTTTTTGCTATCCAAAATGCTGTGATATGCTGAAATTGTTTTGTTGAAGCAACAAGTTTACTCAATTGCAGTGCCTAGTATCACTGAGAATGAATGTTAAAAGGATTTGAAGTAAATGTAGGTTACGAGTAGATGATATAACTGTAGGTCATATCCATAATTACATATTTAGAAGACTTCAAGGAATGCTAACTTGAAACGAAGCTAGTTCTCAGTTTAGGATGATGACAGCTAGATGATCACTCATTTATCTGTTTCGTTTAAATCACTGTTTTTTCTTTGATGAACATGAACATGTATTGTTATTATTGATATTGATTATTGTGTTGAACTTGGATTTGGATTTTCACTTCGTGATCTGTTTGCAGTGTCGATTTGAAATCTCTAGAGAAAATGAACAGATCCAATTATGTACAGCCTACATCTCGGATGACTAATTATGTTGTCTTGAGGTTTGGTAGTACCAAGCCTGAGAATATTGTAAGTCTGTTCTTTTCTTGTCATTAAAACTTTCAGTTTCTTTTCTTGTGTGTTTACTTATCTGCATCGGTTATTTTGGGGAAGTATTTGTATAATAGCAGTGGATAAGTGTTAAATACAGTAATTTTTTGATGATTGATGATTATCCTTTCAGGGTTTGGGTGCAAGTATAAGTGGGAGTGACATCAGCTATATGGTAGTTTTTCAGTATGGTTCGATTGTCATGTTTAATGTCCGTGATGATAAAGTTGAGGAGTATCTGAAAATCGTAACAGATCATCATGCTAGTAAGAAAGTTGATAGGAGACATGATGGTATGGTCCTCTTTTTTAGTTTATGATGTGTTTTTCTTTTCATGCTACTTTAGCAAATCATATACTGGTTTGTTAGTTATTCCATCTTCTTGAAAATTGGATAAAACTACATGTGAACTCTTTTGTTTTTAAATTCAGAGTATGAGGTTAGGGAGAAACCAACTTTAGAGACATGGATGGAAGGTGGGTTGGATTATATCATGCTGCAGTATTTGAATACTGATGGGATACGTACAATTGGCAGTGTTCTTGGTCAAAGTATAGCTCTTGATTACTATGTTAACCAGGTAGGTGAAGTCATGAGTTCTGCAGTGTAAGTTTCTCCTAGTAAATATTAGAGGTGGCAATTTCATTCCATATACAGATTTACTTGTGAATGGGTCAATTCAGGATATGCTTTTACTTAACAGATCAAACAGGTTATTTAAAAAGAGAACGAGTCAAATCGATTGAACGTGTCTAACAAACTTCCTAATATTGTATTCAAAACTTAGATTAGTTTTGTATAATATTGTTTTAATTCAGTGGACACATTAATCATTTATAACACAATGGTCGAGAGTTTGGATGAACACTGTTTCAGTTTAACATAACTTGACCACACAAAGATTATCCATTTGCACCCGTGACCTAAGTCACCTAACCTCCCTGAACCATCCATTTGCCACCTCTGGTAAATATGAATATCTAGTACAGCTTCTCATTTTTTTTTTTAGGTTGATGGTATGGTTGCAGAATTCACTGATATAAATCGTGGCATGGAAAAAACTGGAACCTTTACGATGAAAAGGAAAAAACTATTTCAGTTGGTGGGCAAGGCAAATTCAAATCTTGCTGATGTCATACTTAAGCTTGGGCTTTTCGAGAGGTAACTTTTTTTTTATTTAGTCGTTTTTTCATCCAATTAGATTGTACTCTCTAACGTATACTCTATGCACTAATTGTTAGGGAGTCCCTTAAAAGTTAAAGCGTCATTATGTTTTTCTTTTGTTACGTAAATAAATCAACCAGATCGTATAAAGAGTGTCAAGTATGTGTCCTTTGAATGTGAAAAGTGTATGATTATGGTCACATATTATAAAAAAGACAATCACATTGTAGTGAAATAATGCTTAACGATTATACAAAGATTGTGAAACCAAGAGTTCAGATAAAATTACAGATTTGAA
This sequence comes from Helichrysum umbraculigerum, assembly GCA_949592205.1. Lineage (NCBI taxonomy): Eukaryota > Viridiplantae > Streptophyta > Magnoliopsida > Asterales > Asteraceae > Helichrysum > Helichrysum umbraculigerum. The sequence goes on from CATIUR010000003.1 coordinate 77,683,904, forward strand.
GAACAGATAAAATTATATAAACTTGCTAATGGAAAACTGTGTTGGCTTGAATAGATCTGATATTGCCTGGAAGGATGCCAAATATGCACAAATATGGGAGTATCTAAGAGATGAATTCGAGTTAACTCAGAGATTCGCGAGTTTGGATTTTAAGTTAAAGTTTGTGGAGGTAAGATACTTCTTCATGCAATCTTTTTATTTTTATTTATTTTATTGTTTGCTTTAAATGAACTTTATTGTATTTTTATTGCAGCACAACATTCGTTTTCTTCAAGAGATTCTGCAGAATAGGAAATCTGATTTTCTGGAATGGCTGATTATTGTGCTGATAGGTGCCGAAATTCTTATATCTGTTTATGACATTGCTCAGAAGTCTGTCACGTCTTTATAGAACATATCATTGCTCTACTCAACTTATTGATGCTCAGCTTTGCTGCGTATATATAGAGTCCGTCACATCTCTTTAGAATATCAATATTTTTTTTTGAATCACTTTATAGTCTTATCTAGGTAGTATATCTTGTTATATTTAATCGTTAAAGTCTAAAAGTGTATGATTTCATCTTTTGTTTAGAAGTTGGAAGACCAACATTGATATTTTTGCTGTTCATTGTATATTTACAAAAATAATGAAATCCAAGGAAAAGGTTGTTCAATACTACGATTGTGTTGGAGAGTCTGATTCAAGTAGCATGATCTATGTTATTGGACTATCAAGGTAAGGGTGTATTTGTTAGTACAAAATAAGCAGGTTCGAGTGTGGGGAGAAAAGCAAATGTATATATCGTTACTTCGTTATCACCTTTTAAAGTTGTGGGACTCTTGAATCTACTTGCTGACACACAATGTAACCTTTTTGCCATGCTCGTAAGTTGTTGTAGGAAGGCATGCACTTCAATTGGAATTCTTTTTTCACATTGAACACTGCTTAGCAAGTTGATTCATCTTGTTACAGAACATCTGAAAACATGTGACTTATCGACAATTACATGTTAAGCTGTTAACGTATCTTTTATAACGTACATAATTTCATACGACAATTAGATTAACAATCACTGAAATTCTATAAACATATTAATAATTTATGATATCTGGAACATAAAACGCTTAACTTGATTGTATTTGGTCATATCTATCGATCATCTGTTGACATTTCGATTGATTCTACAAAAATTACTCTCAACCTTGCTGACAATTAATAGTATCATAACAAACAAACTTTTAGGTCGAAAACAAAGCACCAATGTGTCCCTTAATTGTTCTCACTCCAAGAATTCCATAACTACATCTAACTATTAACACATCAGAGTCTTAATTAAGTTTCTGCAACTCAAATAGCATAAATTCTTTCGACATCCGAGTTTGAAAATTCAGAAGCCATCCATGAGTTTGTCCCACTCTTTGCCTTCTCCCTCCTTCTCATTGAACGAGTTTTCTTCGACTTAACCACATAATAAGTCATTGTTCCGAGCACCCCCACCATTATAACACCACCAACTGCGGTAATCAAAATAGCAGCCCATTCGTACTTTCGACCAACCACAATATAAGACGACGCCATAAAAGCAACTGAAGTACACACAGAAGCTAACCACATCAACTTGTTAATAACCTCAACCACCTTTCTTTCGGCTTTGGTTTCACCTCTAACCAATGTAATTTGAACCACCACCACAGCTAAAGAAGTAAAAAGGGCAATAGCATTGAAAATAAAGAAGATTTTGAAAGAAGTCCGATGAACCACCACTGCCATCCCATCATCATTGTCGCCACCAGGAACCGTGAATATGGCAGCAAAGGCAACAGTTGCAAAAAGTACAGCTACCACAGTTACTGAATTGGTGGCATTGTTGATCCCTTCACGGTGGAGTTTTCTGAGCTCTTTGGCTATTCCATGGACATTTTTATTTGTTCTTTTGGTTTGTAAGAGCTGGATGTGGACGTCATTTTTGATCTGTGTTACGGTGTTTCTTAACTCATCTCTTGGTTGGTTCAGTTCATTGGCTCGGACTGCACCACGGCGGACCAGGCATGCCCTTATATCTGTAGATTCTTCTGATAAGGAAAGGCCTTCGGCTATGTCGAGTGCGGTTTTGTGATCTCGGGTTAGTGCATTAACATTTGTATCAGGGAGACTGAGCAGCTCGTTTACTATCTGCAAGAACATGTAAATAGATGGTAAGATTCTTGTTTACAGCTTGAGGTGAAAATTGTGCAGCTCGGGTTGGGTAAAAACGTGTTCGGATTAAAACACTTTGTTATTCTTAGTAGCAAACATTTTTTTTTCCACGATAATAATATTTTTATAAGAAAAAATTATATTGAAAGAAGTTAGTAGGCTATAACCATTAACAATAACTGGAGGATGTGATCTTTTTATTTACCCCGTTAGGGATAAAAGCATAACCCCAACCGTTTATCAGTAGATAGACTTTGGGTGGCTTTACAAAAACCATATAATTGCGAATTTGCGATAATGTTTAAATCTTTATATAGGACGATTTCAGAGCTGCATGCATTATAATTTGGGTTGCTTTTAACCCGTTTGACCCATTCCCTCTAGCTAATTTGTTTGAGTTGACCCGTTTGAGATTAAACACAATCAAATCAACCCATTTGAGTAGATGAGTTGAAATTGTCACCTCTATCAAATGAACAGCCGTGCAGTCACATTGGATTCATTTTAGAGCAAGATCGATACAATTTATATAATGAATACCAAAGATGAATATAGGAAGATGATATGATCAAATATTCAAATGTACCTCTGCTCTCTTTTTTCTTGTAGCAACATGCAATGCGGTAAAACCAGACTTATCTGGCAGCATTACAATAGCAGCATCAGCCCCCAGCAGCAACTTAACGACCTCACTGCTATCCCCTTTTACAGCCATATGCAATGCAGTTTGCCCCTTTTTATCTGTCCTCCTGGCCAGTTGTGGATCTTTGTCAAGCAAAGTCTTCAAAGTCTCAACATGGCCTGATCTTGCAGCTAGATGCAGTGCATTTTTACCGTTGGATCTGGGAATATCTAACAAACTAGGATCCTTTAACAGTAGCTCCTGAACAACAGCAGTGTGTCCTTTTGAAGCTGCAGTGATGAGAGGAGTTGCATTTCCTTGTGATCTGGTCTGGCATAGTGATACGTCGTGGTCAAGTAGAAGTTTGACTATGGCTGCAAAAAGAGTCGATACAAAGATGTTGGATAGCTTCATTGTATAAAACTGTACACTGGGAGACTGCTTTGTAGAAATAGGAGAATTTTCAAGTCACATAAAATAGCGTTTCCTAGTTGTTTTTGTTTCCTACAACTATTGTTTTTTGTTTTTGCTTCCACTAACACACAATGAACATATTACACATGCTTTTATCTCATACATAATTGATTCTAACACATAAAGGTGGCAATATGGGTGGTCCGGGCAGTTTGGGAAATGGCTCAAAATGGGTTATTCATGTCAAAAATGGGTTGGATTGAAATGACCCAAAACAAAGTTTGTCCAAAAATCTTTTGCGTTTTTTTTTTCTATTTTAAATCAGAATTGGTACATCTATCTGTCAGATATGATTACAATGTCTGTCAGATATGATTACAAATCTGTACTATTTCACTATTGATATACTCGTAATTGGTTCGAAAAAGAAAAAACATTCAAATGGTATCTTTGTGATTTTATCCGTTTGACCTTTTAGGCGTAAAACATAACCCGACATATCATTCACTAGTAAGTGGGTCAAAATTGTCACGTTCACTAACACACAATGAACACATTATACATGCGTCTATCTCAACTCCTAGTCGCAAAATTTTATGGCTCCTTCATGTTATGAAGATATTAATTCGATAAGAGAGGATACCCTTTAGAAAAATAGCTCAATAGTGAAATAAACTAACAGAAAACCAAAATTTATAACAGCTTTAAAGATGTTTATTACCATGGTGTCCTTGACTAGCAGCTATATGCAAAGAATCAAATTCCAAACGACTTCTTCTCGTAAGCGCTTCTTTATCCGAGTACTTCAAAAGTTCTTTAACAACTTCCACATGCCCCTTCTCAGCAGCCGTATACAATGCTGTTTCTCCTAGCTCATTCACATCATTCACTACAGACGCTCGGATCTCCGCCACCTCAGCATCAAAATCTGCCCCACTTAAAGTTCCCACCATTTGTGAATTAATATCATCAAGAATCTGCTTCACAGCCGCCAGATCACCCCGTTGAGCTGCTATATGAAGCAGGGTATCATTATGTCTACCTGTCACTTGCTTCACATATTTCTTTTTTCCTGCTTGATCAATTCGCTTCCCAGAAGCCGTAAGTACTAGTGCTGGAGCAGATGTAGAAGACGGTGACAGTGATGGATCCGCAAGTTTAAAAGTTTGATTCTGTTTTGTTGGAGTCATGTTTCCTCTATTTAAGTCTACTGTTCCATTGAATAACAAAAACTGTTAAATTATAATAACAGTAAAATCTACGTTTTTCGCATATTACAAAGTTACTACTAATGATCACACAAATACAACAAACTAGACATTAAATTTAACTAAAAAAACTGTTTGATTGTAATCTATGATCATAAAGATCAACAAAAGGAAAGTATAAACAGTCATTGTTAAGAAGTGGAGAAGAAGAGTACCTTCATCTATGGTGGAACTCATGTTTGGAATTTGGAGAAGAAAAACAAGGACCAAACTCTAACTAGTAATGACTAATGAGAATGCAATTTAAACAAGATTTTATGAGGAAAAAGTTCAACACTTGAAACACAAGTACATAACAAGGAAGATGTTAAGAAGGTTCAAATTATATGACTGATACATATGATTGTATTTAGTCCTTGAAGTTTATTTATTCTTGCATACAACTACCCTCAGTTTAGGTTTTTGTATTATTCCTTGGAGGTGTTGGAAATTTGGAATGCGCTACAAAACTTTTATCACACTTTTTGGTTAATCCAGGATAAACTAATCAACTTAAATAGAAATATACAAATAGGGGAACGATCAAGAGAGAAATATCCCTTTTTCTTTTAAAATATTCAATAAATTATGCATCAATGAATATGTATTACTTCATTTCCTCAAAAATTGTACCGATCTATTGATCTTTCCATTAAGTAACCATAAGTAGAAAGAAACGTGACATGATAGGATAAATGTAAAATTACATAGCAGTTTTTAACTTTGATTATATCCTACATCAGTTCTTTAATTATGCTATGGTCACTAGATCGTTAATTATAATGAGAAAATCAACCTAGAAATCTTTTTGGGGTCTTGAAGTTATTACAATGTTTGAGAAACTTACGAACGTTACAATTACGATAACACTAAGTACTATTATTTGTGTTGTAAGGCTAAACTACTTAAACTAAGCCTGGAGAAGAGAAATAAAAAGAGATCCTTAACAAGGTATTACATACTTTGATATGATATGTGACTAATTTCCTCTACAACGATTTTTAAAATGCACTAATCACTCGTATGACACGTGAATCCAAACGCACGAACTATCTACTCGAATTAAAATTTTGATGTTGCAATGATCAATTTGAAACACACACCTCAATCATCCTTAGAATTTACAGTAGATTGTAACAAAATACCTTGTCTTCTGTGTTATTACATCAATGTTGGTAAAATGGTTTTGTGTATTTGTCAAGTATATTTTGATGTGATATAGGATTCACCTAAACACACAAATCATTGAATGAGGTGGGTAGGGATTTGAGATCCACAAATCATTGAACCTTTTGGTGCCTTATAGGGATTACCTAATCTAGGAGGAATATTAGACAGACTATAGTCACAAGACAGGTAGAATGTTTGACCAATCATGCATATGATGAATGTACACACAAACTTAGACCCCTAAAAACTATCTAAAAGAGACAAAATAAGAAGAAATCTTGATTAAAGTATGAGGGTGGTTTATGAAAATACTCAAAAAATTTTATCTTGTTTGTAAATTTCCTGATGATTTCCATGCAAGTTCACTTGTCTTATTGCGGTCACATAGTTGGCTAGTTTGACTTGCGTTCACATCCGGATTCAATGGTCCCTTATTTTATAACACCGTGTTTGTATATGAATTATATTAAATAAGTTGTTACATATGTACTAAAATCAGTAAAACTTGTAATCCCAATAAAAATTTTGCACATAAAAAGACTCTTGACTTTAAAGATTTTATCAACTTGTTACTTGGATCTGAACGAGATTTGTTAATGACATCTTGATATCATAATTACTGTTTCAATGAATTTTAATTACTTGAAACAAATGTTAGAGAATTTTCTGTAAAGAAGGTACGATTTCAATCCGGATATACTCTAGAATCGTGTACGACGATCAATTTGCAAAAACAATATTTCGACCTTAATCGATTTTGTGTTCACGAAATCTACTTTGGTATAAGACTATAGATTATTCAAAGTTTTGGTCACAAAATCTTTGAATCCGTGTGTTTTTATGTGTGTTCAAAGTGTTTGATCAAATGCAAAATGAAGAGACAACCAACATGGCGGTTTTGCAAAACGATTTCCAGGGGTGTTCCCACAAGGGGGCGCACGCCCCCTACTCCCGCAATTTTAGTTGAACCCGGTATTTAGTAACTTAGTTGGGTATGCATTTCACATCACCTACCTCGTATTCACTAATCAACCAAACAAATTCTTGGTTAATCACTTTTGTTGCATGTAGTGGAGCCGAAAAAGGAGACAAAACCCCTCCCCATCCCCTCCTTTCTATGAAGTCATTTCATTTTCACTTCGTATAAATACTATATGAAGTCAGTCATTTTTCCATCTAAGTTGGATATAAAAGGTATTTGTTGATGAAAAACAAGTAAACTTTTATCTAAAACTTGAGTTGTGTAGGGACATTTTGCAACTAAGATCAGAGAAGATCCTAGGATCAATGGTACGTAGGATCACCTAACAATCCTATCTTACAAACCGACGATTAGGTAATATGAGTTTTTTTTATTTGTGTTTCTTAATAGAGTTATAAATTACACTTAGACTTTCGATTATAACAATTTGTAACATGAATAATTATTGAACATAAAATTATATTCATATCGTATCCTTTACTAGAAACAATTGTCACTTTTACAAAAGGTGTTTCAATGGGTATATTCTCATAGGTAAACCTCACTGCTATGTTGTGGAATGTTGTTTGCTTGTTTTGCAAAATAGAGGCCGCCGGTACATGCATAATCATGTTCTTAGGTACACGCTGATTACACTTTTAAAAAGTGTTTCAAATAAGTCACACTAAATGATCTTCTGTAATCAAATGTGAACATAAAAAATATTCAAATTGCTATAATTGAAAAGAGAATTGTTTTCTGAGAAACATATACCTACGTCACACTACACAATTACAAATTACAACTACACGATGCATACACAATGACTCCCACGAAGCTTCAACCGACAACCTTCTCAAATACCGCTAAACCAAAAACCTTTAGTTGTTTAAATCATATTTATATAACTAGAACGAACATTAGTTGTTCGATACCATTAGGGTATCAAATTCGCATGTTGGACGTGGGCAATCACTTTTAAGTTGATGCATCTTAAACTATTAGGTCTTGTACTTTCTTACGGTCATGACTCATAAACTAGTTTGGGTTACCAAAACTTAGTGGTAGTCATTGTTTACAAGTTACTTAAAAGGTCCTACCGAAATAAAGTTTGTGCAAATGGATGAGATAATTCCACAAGTAACTAATAAAAGCCTCCACTAGAATTTTGTGAATCATCTACAGACTGTAAATTGGCACATAGATTGCACCATTAATATAGTAAAAAATAAAGATAAAGCTTCTACAAAGATTCTGACCAATTGGTAAAATAGTAGCAATAAAATTTCAAAATATAGATCAAGCTACAAAATTGAACTTTGTCCACAAACATAAATTAAACCAAGTTCAAAATTCAGGTGAGATAAGCGATTGATGTACTTGTCTATCGTCTTAACCTAAGCCTTGATAGCATACTTCCTCAATGGAAAGTACTTCTCTTTCTTCTTCTCGCGTTCAGTCTTCAGTGCAGCCTATATCAAAAAGCATATAAACTTCAGATTTAAACATGATTCACAAGATATATACAGAAGTAGTTGGAGTCATCAGTTTATTATCTGATCGTAAAAGAGATAAATCAACCACATACTTTCAAATTCATGATCAGGGCATCATATTTACCATATAACTACAAGTATAACTCACTGTACTGGTCAGAATTCACATGGCATTTCATGTAATTAATGAGACTTCCCCACAGCTAAAAGGAATACTTTCAGGCATTTACAGGCATCGAGTCGCATAATATGGAAATTCAAAACTGAACTGATTTGTAACGACAACATCCATATGCATAGAAGAGCATTAGAACAATACCTGGTGCTTGGTCAAACGCCTGCGGATGGCTCTAGTTTTCTTGGGACGCAAATCAAGAGGCAAATACTTCTTATTCTTGTATGCTTCCCTGAGCTTTGACTTTTGTGTCTGTGAAATAACAGTCAACACCTGAGCAATAGATGTCCTCACCACTTTTCTGCATCCATGATAACAAAAAGGATAAGAATAAACAGAATACTAAAGCAATACTATTCAAAAAGGGTAATCAAAGATAATTTATCCATTAAAGTCTAAAATTAAAAACCCAATACAATTATATGTATTATTGACCATGTCTCAGCAAAAATATAATCCACTTCGATAAACGAAAGTGAAAAATAAGATGAATCAGCAATTGACGCGATTCAAAACAAGGCATGGAATTTTCCAATACAGATACCCCGTTCAAGTAAAATTACAATACTGAATGTTCAAATAAACCTTTTAATAGTTCTCCTCTACTGCAAGAAATGTTTATATATCAAGGAAAAAAAACATTGACCAAGCAACTATTGCAAATTTTGAATTCACGTGGTAAGCATATTGAGTATAGTAACATAGCCACTAGCAGGAGACGTAGCTGATCCACCAAATGTGAACAGAAGCATAATAAACACATTAACCAAGTTTCACATTACAGTGCATTCTTTACTAAGACTCTGAATTCAAATTATAAAAATATGACTCAGAGCTTAATTTAAACAATCATTCACGACCAAATGTTGTAAAGACCAAAACAAAAACCTATCGAGGAAGCTAGCCGATAACTTAGAAGACTTCAACTCCTAGATGTTCCTAAACCAATTTATAACCTCTAGATCAAAAAATGCTAATTATGACGAATCATATATTACTTCAAAGTAATAACATACACCGGTTGTAAAAGAACTTATTAGTTTAAAGATAAAGAAAAAGGTCATTTTACATCAACCTAATTGATTAAAAGTACTACTCGTATATTCTAACCTAAATATTACATGTATAATCAGAGTGTGTGTACACTCACTTACCTTATATGTTGTTAAACCAAAATATAAGCCCTAGTTCTTTTAGCACTAATTCTGCTGAATTATACGGTATATTGTTTCCTACTAACAGAATTTGTACAGCTTAGGACATTTTCAATGTAAGCTAAATTCAATAAATCACATCATACAGTCATTACTCTTAACATCAATGTAATCAACAAATACAAAGCTAAAGTACACATGTACATAGAAATTACATTTTGGAAAGCTTGTTAGGAGCACCACCGGTAACTTTAGCAACACGAAGAAGAGCGAGTTCAGCTTTAAGATCCTTCAATTGAGTGAACAAATCAGCTTTTGATTTGTCTCTCAATTCATGAACTTTGATACGAGCTGCATTTCACGGAATTTGAGAAATTATACGAAAATTAAACAGTGAAATGAATGTAGAAGAGAAAAACGAGAATTATAACATCAGTGATTGAAGATTTACCCATGGATTACGTGTTAGTTGTAGAAGCTGCGGCTGCTATGGAGGGTTGTTATGAAACCCTAAAATCGAAACGACGACCGGTGTTTGGGGATGGTGAACTTTTTTGGTATATAAAAGACGTATTAAATTTTTTTAAGCCCAGCCCATTCTACCCTGGTGTGAAGTACTGGCCCATTCGACCCCAATGAAAGTAAAAAGGTGAAAATGAGACGAGAGAACTCGCAAGCTATTCGAGATTACATCACAAAATACTCGGAATCGACTCGGTATAAATCAAGTGGATCTCGAGTATTAAAATACTTGGCTCGAAAGGTTCACATTTTTACCCTTTATTACTATGTATATTTAAGTATTTACCAGTACTTTATAATATAATCGAGTCGAGTCGAGTCGAGCATTAAAGTATCGAGCTAAGTCTAATCGAGCTTGCAAGTATTATATGATTTATATTAGCATTAAATAATTTTTATTAATAATTTAATTACGATAACCTTCAAGTCAATCCGAGCTCGAAAATATCACGAAGCACGAGCTTAAAAATACGAACTCAATCGAGATCGAGTCGAGTTTTGAACTCTAAGTTTCCTTATCGAATCGAGCTCGAGCTTGATAAAGATGGATTATTTTAGTTCAACTATTTCTATCATTCATGAGTCGTTACGCTTTTAACCAATTAACTTTCATACTTAAATCAATTATGATAAGCTAAAACTGAAATTAAACAATACTTTTGAGACCCAAGAAAATAAAAATTTAAATCGGTATCAAGTAATAGTTAAATCTATTTATAATAATTAACAATTAATATTTATAATTATTTCCTGTTCCATAATGCTTTTAAGATGTTATTTTAAGCTTAGATTGTAATAATAATTAATGTAAAAAAGGAGAATTCATGATGCAGAAAAGTTATTGATAACTCGAGAATTGAAAATTTATTAAGATTCCTCAAATATTTTTTTGAAGAGCAGGTGTGATTATCTTAAATCTTAAATCTTAAATATAAATAAACCAAAACCCCATGGAGAAATCTGGATCCTTCAATGGGGTTTTAGAATTTGATCCAACGATGTAGAATTAAATTAGATTAAAAATAATAATATTACACTTTACCGCCTCTAAATAAAAGGTACTATTTTAATAAAAATCCAAAACAGAATGATAAGATTTACATCAAATTGTATAAAAATTAATTAAAGATTTCTTAAATCTTAAATTATTATTAATTAAATGCCATAAAAAAAACCCACGAACCTTCAATAAACATAATGTAGCAAATAAACCTACATAGTGATTCAATAAAGACCCGATTGTAGACTTTCTTCTCTGAAGAGGCAATCCATAATCGTCGCTTTGTCTCCCAATATTTACCCTTACATGTTTTAATAGGTTTCGTGTGTCGGACAAAACAATAGGTTCATTTAACTACACCGTAAAAAAAAAAAAAAAAAAAAAAAAACTCATCTAACACAACACATTACTTCACTTGAAGCAAACTTAACATTTGAAAACCACACCTACAGCCATTCCAAAGGGTACAAGGATAATCGCCTGCAGTAGATACAAGTGCATATATATATAATTATATGAGTATCATTTTCGAGGACTCTCAAAGTAAGCAAGCGATTACGGAGTACCTTTTAGATAAATAAAGAACCAAAACTGGAAAAGTGGAGCTGGTAAGAGCATTTTAATCCCGAGTCGAATCTATTTAAAGATTAGCATTGGTTCATACTCCGTATCAAATTAACAACTACCCAAAAAAATAGAACAGAAGAAGTTAGCTCTACATAAAGCTCTCATGGCCCCTCTCACACAAGAGGGCTTCACAAACAATTGGGAAATTCGAGAAAGAAGATATCTGTGTAATTACAACAAAACATCTATAACATAAAGCTGCTTAAATAAGCTAAATGTCTAGCTAGTACAGTTTAACCTACATCATCTCAGTGACTTGGATGTTTCAAGTTTGAACCACTCAGCCCCTTTCAAGAATTCCACATAACATGACATGATCTGCATGCATCACAAAACAGGTTAGCTTCTAGACATTAAATGTTTTTTGCAATTTAATTACAGTCATTAGATTGCATATGGATGTCAATATGTCATATCAAATATATTATGTTCTCTGATCATTGGACATGGTATGGTATATTCAGTTCATAATGAAAAAAATAGAATAGTAGAACAGGATAACATAGAAGAATGCTTGTTCCCAAAGTTTTATATATATATATATATATATTGTAACCTACTTTACAAAATATAAAACGTATTATTTAAATTAAAAAAATAAAGAAATTTGGGCTAGTATTTTGGGACAACCCAATGCGCCCCGTTTCAAGTTTCAGCCTAGATTGAATTTACCCATTTTGACCTGAGCCTGTTTTGACACCTCTATAAGAGAAAACCAATTCCACCAAGAGCAATTTATGTCGTTTATCGCGCATAAAAGAATATACCCACTTCACTAACAAAATCATACAATTAGCCAAATAGAACATCTGAAAATATATAAAAAATGTAGGAGATGTGCACCTTTTACCTTAAACAATCTTGTTTCTAACTTCTTCAAGTTTCTTCAGAATCTCTCCAGGAGTCCTATCCAATTCATCTGCTATTTTCCGCTGTATATCTAGAGGCAATGTGGGGTATTGTTCACAAAGGTCTCCATCAATCACATCCTGCACAGGCAATCCAATTATATGGTGTTAATCATGCATCAAATATAAAGTTAAGACCACAAGTGTGACAGGTTGAACCATTTTGCTGAATATTTTGCTTACTTTCTTCAGCAAATGCATAAAATTAGGACTGAACAATTTCAAATCACATATGTTGATGAAAAGGATGGATATGTCTTAAGTGCTTTAAAGACTATATTAACTAAAATCAAAGCCAACTTTTATTTATTTCTTTAATGGTCAAATGGGCCATCATTAAAAATGAAGTGACCAAAACTTAGTGAACTAGATACATTGAAAATGACTATATCTTAGTGAATTAGATACATTGAGACCAAAACTTTAGTGCTCAAATCACCCAGAATATGTTTTTAATATTTAAGATTTATTGAAAATTAATAAATATCTAGAGGTGGCACATTCGACCCATTTTGTTATAAATGAAATGATTTGGATTTTTTAATAGTAATTTCTAACTGGTCAAATCAAAAAGTTTAAAAGGGTGCAAGTCAAACAGGTAAGAAGTCACATTAAGTTTATTAGTAAAATTAACAGCCTTACTAATCGCTTTATGTAGGAAAAAAATAGATAAACAATAATAATATAATAATACAAATAATAAAGAAATTTTTTTACAAGTCTAATAATATAGTTTTATGATTATATTCAACACACTAGTTGACTAGTTATTATAAAATTGTATCGAGAGTTGTATTTAATTACCCATTTTGACCAGAGCACAACCCACCTATTTTGCCACCTCAAATGTGACATTCTTTACAAATAAATTAAATGTTGTTGTGATTACCTTAACAGGAAAATAGGCAGATCTGTATGCCATGTGGTCTCTTCCGCACAAAGGTGGATGTTCCTGTCTCATATGCATCTCCAAATGTGCAAAGAAATCAACATCATCCCTGGAGCTAAAGGCCAGTAATGCCCCTAAACTACCCATCACAGTCCCATACATCACACATTCCACGCCGCCTGGAATCAAAGATGCTTTCTGCATACAGGTGACCACGTCACCAACGTGAAATTGAACAATCTCTTCGACCTTATTCGGGGCTCCATTAAGCTTCCCCTGTTCCCACTTAATCTTCCCACCAGTTGGGTCTTCTTCAATTTCATCTGATACATCTTGTGGCAACCGCACAAAATAAATATTCCCAAACTTATCTGCACCCGCCATGGTGTCAAAGTCTACATGATATGCTGCTGTCAGCCATCTCGGAACAGAGTCATCAGCAAATACATATAACTGATTTTCGTCCCGTCTGTACTTGCAATAGTGAAATGACTGCATATTGAAAACAGAAAGCAAGTCAGAACAGAAGATTATCAATATAAAGCATGCTTAACTCGCAACTTCAACCGTTTGCGCATCATCTTACATGGGTCATATAAACAAAATTTGGCTAAAAATAAATTATGTCAATTGCGTCAAATAGGTCAAAAGTAGTGTAATCTCTATTTTTTAAGCATACAACAGTCAATAGCGTTTTATTAAAAGGTTGAGATTACAAATTTAGTTATAGTGTGTTTTGTGATCATACCTAAAACGCTGATTAGTCACAAAATGAGCAAAAAAGTGTTTGCCTGCGAAACTGTCCCGTTTTAACCAATACTGTATTGACCCATTTTGATACATTACCTGCCCCACACATTTGTCACCTCTACTTAGCTGAATGTAGAATATTTTATGATATTTTGTCATGCAATAACTACAATATAAGATAACATACCTCCTGAATGTCGCCTACATATATTCGATCGCGGTAGGTATGAATAGAATTGATTGTATTTGGGAACAGCTTATTCTCACACTTTCTAAGCAGCCTTTTTTTACCTAAATCATAAAGCCTAAGAATAGATCCAATTCCAGCAAGCAGTCTTCCTTGAAATTGACATAATGCAAGAGGAACACCATCCACTTGGGTTTTGTGCAGAAGTTCAAGTGATCTTCCATCTTTTACAAACCGATAAATATGAATAAATCCGGCTGTCACAGATCTTTTGGGCCAAAACTGGAGACCCTTTGCTGTACCCACAGCTAAAAGGGTTCCATACTCTTTATCATGGAAGTTTACAGTACAGATACTGAAAGCTGCTTCGTTATCTTGAAGCTCCAAAAGACATGTCGTCTCGGTTGACTTTGGGTCAAGAACTCGAATGCATGAGACCCATTTATCCGACTCGGCTTTCGGGTAACCATATTGTTCATCAGATAGGGGGTCATCTTTGTCTTCATCATCACCTCCATTTTCTATCTCCATTTTCCCGTTTTCTCCCTGTCCCGCAGCTTCAAAGCACTCTTTTTTAGCACTTTCACGCAGTTCGGCAGGGAACGCACCCTGATCACTCTCTATTGTTACCAAGAGTTTCTTTTTAGGATGAAAAACAAACTTTCTTGGAGTGTATCTCAACGGAATAGCAGTTTCATTGAATGTTTCCCCTAATCTTTCAATTGTGAATACTCTTAAAGCATCCCCAGCTACAGCAACAACACCTTCAGCACACTGATCAGATGAAAACGAGGCTGCATACTCAAGAGTTTCATATGAAAGAGGAGTCAAAAGAAAATGTCCTTGGTGGACATATCCGAGCCACGGCCTACTCGACAAGCAAAGCATGGCTCGTCTTCCTCTCACCAGCACAGAGAACAGTTTAGGAGCTCTAAGTCCTAAGAACCGAGAACGTGCATCCGAAAGCTGACCAGTAACCATGTCAACAACAGTCCTAAAAAGAACCCCGCTTTGAAGACCTGAGTTCAAAAAGAGGCTAGCTGGGTGGTCTGCCCCATCCTCTCCACCTACAGAAGCCTGAACCTCAAGAAACAGAAGTGACTCGGGAGGAGACGAAACACTTTGCACACTAAGAACCTGCATACAGTCATCAGGATCCAAAGATAATATCCGAATAGTATTATCATACGATCCAACAGCTAGAAAACGAGACCTCTGCCTTCCTTCAGGAACTGGAGCTATATCCAGACAGGCCACGTCACCAGACATTTCGTTTTTCTCAACTTCCATCAATTGTCCAGTCATATCCACTTCAAAGTATATAATTTCCCCCCCACTTAGTGCAATAACCACTTGAAGTCGATTCGATCCGACCTTAACAATAGTTCGTTTTCCAGGAGTTCTCCATTCATTAATGCGCCCGTCTTCCCTTATATGCCTAATACCACTAGGATGTACTTGCATAAGAGAATCATCACCTATCAATGAAACAGCAAGTGATGGTGTGGTATCAAGAAACCCACTGTCATTAACTTCTTCCACAGTCTCTCCAATAGAAAGCACGAGAGTTGCATTTGCAAATGAAACGACAATGTAAGCATCAAACTCATCACCAACATTCCTTTTTACAGTCCAAACAGCACTGGGAACACCAGGAAGCTGTGAAACAGCCATTTCACTGATAGCGAGCCCTGGTCTCAGTATCCTGAGAGAAGAACGTGGACCTCGACCACAAAGTGTAAATATTTGAGGCGTCTCTTCCTCAAAAAGATTGACCACTTTCATGTCCATTATTGGCATCAAGCTCTCCACCTGGTCAATTCTAACAAGATTTTTCAACCCTCTAGGCTTGAAAAATACCGGCTGGAATCCTTCTTCAGTTTCCATCAATGTAGCCGATGATGACTCCACATCAGGATCCTCTCCTATGGCCTGGAATTGATACAAGGCGTGGTTACCAAACTCTGATGCAGCAAATAGAAACCCTAATTTCATGACACACATAGCAGAAGACACAGGTATAGTATCAAAATACTTGATTTTCAGCTCTGTAACACGCTCATTGTCATGATCAAGCGTCACCTTAAACACATCCCCGTACTCAGTTTGCAAAAGAAAGAAAAACATAGACTTCTGCTTGTGCATAGTAGCCGAAACTATAAGAACTCCTCGTTCAGCCGGCAAATCCGCCCTTCTAGGAATAACCGCCCTTACATCCGGATGACCCTGATTCTTGTAAATAACAAAATTCTCCGCACAAACAAGCACACCACTCGGACCATCTCCACCTCCAGGAACAGTCACAAGCATATTAGCACCATTATCAACCTGCTCAGACCATTTCCTCGAAACATGATTAAGCCCTAAATCCAATTCATAAAACGTAAGATGCTTTTGCGCCTCATTTGCAGCCTGGCCAGTACTATCCTGATCAGCCTCAGAATAATCCAACTCAATGGCAGCAAATATCGGATTATCAAATCCACAGTCCACACCAGTAATCGAGTAAGTAATTGTATGCGACTTATGCGCCTCTAACGGGGATGAAATCGTCAACCTAGCAGCAGTATCTCTATTCAAAACATAAACTAACTTCTGTTTCTCACAGGCCCCAATCATAACAGCTCGTCCTTTCGGATCAATAGCTAAATACTGCCCAGGCACAATTCGACGACTACCAGATTTACCAAATGTTTCCTGATGAACTTGATCAAAAACATTTTTCTCCTTATTATATTCTAGTATAACAATACGGCCAGAATCGGAACCAACAACAATATAATCCTTCTGAGCTCCGGTTAACCTAAACTGAGCTAGAGATCTAAGTGCACCAAAAACATCAACGGAAAGTATAGTTTGAATCTTACCGTTTTCGTCAGGACGTAAAAGCTCGAGGACTTTACCGCGAGCGACAACGATTTCTTGAGATTTGTTGCCGCCGGAGAAGCTGCCGTTGATTGCAGTGACGATTCCGGTGGCTTGTTGGAGAGTGAGATTGTATAGATACATGATGGTGAATCTAAAACCCTAGGTTTGGTGGAGTAAACCCTAGGATGAAATTAGAAAGCTAGGGCTTGTATGATGGGAAGAGAGTGGGGGTTTTAAGGAAGGAGGACTAGACTAATTTCTTTGTGGCGGTTTCGTGTACAAAAGGGTAGATATTGAACATTTTAAAAAAATGTTATTCAGTATTTTTTAACCAGCAAATTGTGATAATAGTTTTTTTAAAAAATACATTTTATTTAATGTAAAATAAAATCTGTATAAGTTTGTATATATTGTGTAAATATTGAGATCGTATAATTTGAATAATAAAAGTTTGATTACGACAATGACAATTCAAGTAATCGTAATTCAAGTAAATTGTAAAAATACTATGTCAAATAACAATAATAATTATTACTACTTATATGATTATGCGACGTGTTAAAAAGTGGTTAATGTGATCTCTTAATAATAACATATTTTTAGTTTGTGAAAAAAAGTGATAAAATAATGAAACTTATAATCTTAATAAATACCTACCGATATTGTGTTTATGTTTCTCTTTTATACCAAACTAGATTAAAACCCGCAATATTTGCGGGATAGTTCATAATTTGTATTATAAATTTATAATATTAAATAGTTAAGTCAATATGCATCTAGTAGTTTATTGTTGTCAAGTTTATGTGAGTGCATCATTCCTCCTTATAAACATAGTTCGTGCCATAATGCATCTTAGATGATGTGTAATTTGTGTCAGTACGTTAATGAAAATATAGTATATATCGAAATGAAAAAAAAAATAGTTTAAAACATATATTCTTGTAAGAATTCACGCACGCGCTCGTCGTTATAATAAAGGGGCAATTTTATATATGTCCCTAGAAAAATTGAAAATTACATATATATCCAAAACGTACTTTAAAGGCATTGTACATCATGCACTGATAACTTGTATTTTGGATATATATGTAATTTTCAACACTTTATAAGCTTAAATTATGGGTGGTGATATTTCCACCAAAGTTTTTGATGAATCCACCATAACTGTGCATCTACTGTTTGTACAGTACAAGTATTTAATGCACAAGTATGGTGGATTTATCAAAAAGGTTGGTGAAAATATCACCACCCTTAAATTATGAGCATTGGTAACTTTTCAACATGGTTATAAGTTGTGATCCAAATTTATTGGACTAGCATATGGGCTTGGACTTTGCATTATTACAAATGGTATCATATCGATAGCCGATACGTGCATGAAGTGGGATTCTGTGGGCACAACAAGGCTTTGAGTAGAAGAGCTTGTAATAATCGTCTCGCATGAGAAGAAGAAGAAGAAGAAGAAGAAGAAGAAGAAGAAAAGAAGAAGAAGAAGAAGAAGAAGAAGAAGAAGAAAGTGAACAACTTAGTAAACTTCAAGTTATGGGCACTTGGTAACTTTTATCATGGTTTAAGTTGTAATATATCCAAAGTTATTCTTTTAGATGGTTAATTATTAAATATAATAATATGAATTTTATGTATAGCTTTTTGAAAAGCAAACAGCATGAAAAGGTTTATATATATAAGTATATAACAAATCCGTTTATATTTATATATATTATATTATATTATATAGCATGTGTAATGTTATTATCTAACAATTATTATTATATGTTATATGTAACATTATAGTAATATTTTCACGTGTTAATCAATTTTTAATTAAAAAATTATCATTTTTGAAATCATAGCTTTTCTACGTAAAACATTCATTAAAGACTCAAAAGGGACATAATATTGTTTTGTAAATTATCTAGTTGGAAAACTGTTGAATGTTTGAACAACTTTTTTTTTTTTTTTTGCCATATCACCCATGTTACACCATTCGTGTGAGCGCTTGACTAGTGTATTTGTTTAGAATTTTCACTAGTGATAGTGTCACACCATGAACTTGATATTATGATACTTAAAATGAATAATTACCATGACTACTTGTAACATCCTATTTTTGGGCTTAGAAATAAATGGTATTTTACTAAGTTTTTAAAAAATGATTATTTAAAATAATGGGAAATAAATTCATTTGGTATTGTTGAAAATAAATAGGTAAAAGAGTCACACGACTTATTGTGACTAATACAATAGTACATGTTTTAAATTAATAGAGTTGACGGTAAAATAAAATATTTTGTCTCGCAAATATTTTCGGGTTCCAGACAATAGTTTTAGAAGGGGGATAAAATATATACTACAAAAAAAGAGAGGTGGTGGATGAGACCGACTCATTTCACCAACCTTCTTCAAATTGTTTAACTCTCATCCTTTTGAAATCAAGAACAAATCACACAATTACTTGAAAATTAAAGAAACAATCAAAATGGAAAGATTAGATTTTGGTGTGTTTATCAATACTAGTTCTCCTTCATCATCTTCTTCTTGATTGTTAAGTGTTCTTCATAGTTATAAAGCTTTTGTGATTTCAAATTATTAGGGTTTATGATTTATGAATGAAATATTGTTGGAATGATTGATTGTTACTGATTATATGATATTAATAAACCAAATACTTGAAGTTCTTCATGTTTTAATTTGGGTAAAAAGTTAGGGTTTATGAGATATATGAAGAATTGAAGTTGCATGTGTATGAAGTTGTAAATTTAGACTTGCATGATGTTATATGATGTTGCTTGATGATAAATTGAAGTTTGATAACTTGCAAAATGAGTTTGATGATGTCTAGATGATAAAAATATGGGTTTGAGTTCGTGCATAAAGTGTTGCAGGTTTGTGGTGTTGCTGGAAAACATCAAAACGCGATCCAGTCACTTAACCCGGATCGCGTTCCTTAGTGTTAACTTGGGTTAGTCGCTTTTGTTCTTAGGAACGCGATCCAGCTTTAGCATGCCCGGATCGCGTTAGTCTGTGTTAATTGAGCTCAGTCGAGTTTACTCTTGAGAACGCGATCCCACCCCCTTTATCCCGGATCGCGTTGCCAAGTGCATTTCGGTTACTGAATGTTTTGAACTAGTTAACGCGATCCTACCACCCCTAACCCGGATCGCGTTTGCCTGTTTTAAAATAACGAATTTGATAACTTGTGACTTATACACTTGCGATAATTAAATGGTATTAGATGCGTATTATGTGCACTCATTTGACAATATATATATATATATATATATATTTGAGTAGAATATAATGAATTGTAACATGAGAATCTAACTCGAGTTTTGGTTGTGTTCTCAGATAATCCGAAGACTCAGTGATATAAGACAACTGAGTTCAGAGACTGGGAATTTTGGTGAGTGGTAACCGTATTCTTCGGTTCAACCCAGTTGTAACAAGTTTGGTTACAATGGGTGAACATATATTGTCATTGGTATTGATTATTTAGTCATTTGGGTTAATGATATTGTTGATTTATTGTTTATATTTTGTAATTGCATGATTATTGTGCAATATGTGATTCTTGGCCGCTGGGCATATGTGTATTAATGAGAGGTCAACACTGGTTGGGTTTGTTGCTATTGTTTGGCTGGCAGGGTTCCCGATACATATCGTTGATGGATGAACCCTAGTCAGTGAAGATAGCTTCAAACTATCGGTTAATCACTGTGATGGCATACCAGTGGTTTAAGGTGTTCTTGTGAAGGCTTACTCAAGAACCGCCGGTCCTCTTTGTTTGTTGTGTGATTATGTTTATTTGTTGTAAGATTTGTTATTTCTGGATTGAACTGTCGGATACAGTTTCATTCACTTAGCTGTGAGCTAATCCCACCATGTTTAACATTTTGCAGATTATGGTTAGATTATGGATTGGGCATGTGGACTGGATGGGATGTTTGACTACTACTACTACTTGTTACTCTGATGTTTTGCTAATTCAATGTTATGGTTTTGGATTTTTATATAACACCCAGTCCCTCGTATATGTTTTGTAATAACTTAAATCTTAAATGTTGTCTTTTGAAAATTTTAACACTTTACTTATGTAATTAGTTTATAATGTTTATGAAGGGACTTGCGCTTCCTATGTTATAAATATATAATAGTTGTTTGAAAATATGGGGTGTTATACTACTTTAGTTCTATATACCTATGATTTTTTTTTATTGTCAAAGATATATATAATTTATTGCTAAATAGTGTGGCCATGCATTATTGTGAAATTGAGATTTGATTGAATGAATCTACATCCTTCATGGTTTGATTAATTACTAATGGTTTATCATACACTAGCTTCACATTAATAATAATGATTAATGAATGGTGACATCTTATCAATTTGTTGACTAACTAAACACTTCATGTATCAATTCAAGTTGGAAAGTACATAATAAACAATATAATCGTATGACTTTAGAATGCCAAAAGTAATAAATCCTTAATCAAGGATAAGAAAACAATGCCAAAAGTTGCATGGTTAATAACTACCCCACACTCCATAACCAAACCACCATAGTCTCCATCGGCCCCTTTTAAGATTCTTACCTATTTATACATCAAAAAATATTCCAAGTCAAAGCACTCGGGTTATATCGTAAAAAGAATAAGCTTTTCCGTATCGACTATCCTCCAAGAAAAATGGAATTCGATATACGAAGGGTATGTTTGGCAAAACTAGCTGTAGGCTGTAGCTGTAGCTGTAGCTGTAGCTGTAAGCTGTAGCTGTTGGTTGTAGCTGTAGGCTGTAGCACTAAGTTCAAGCTGTAACCTGTAACTTTGTTTCTGTAAAATTGTTTGGCAAACTAACTGTAGCTGTAACTTTGAAGTATAAAATAACTTAAAAGGAGCTTTTCATTTAAATTAAAGCTACAACTACTACACACCAGCTTTTCAATTTGGAGCTTTTCATTTAAATTAAAAGCTACAGCTACTACACACTAAACAAGGCTTTTATTATTTTTGGAGCTTTTATTTTTAATATTAAAAGCTAAAGCTCTGAAAAGCTCCTCGCCAAACATAGCCGAACTAAACAAACAAAATGTTCCTTTTTAATGATACTTAGATAAGAATATAAGATCATGTGATGACAATATGCTATGATACTGAATAATGCTTGAGTGCATTTAAATTAAAAGCTACAGCTACTACACACTAAACAAGGCTTTTATTATTTTTGGAGCTTTTATTTTTAATATTAAAAGCTAAAGCTCTGAAAAGCTCCTCGCCAAACATAGCCGAACTAAACAAACAAAATGTTCCTTTTTAATGATACTTAGATAAGAATATAAGATCATGTGATGACAATATGCTATGATACTGAATAATGCTTGAGTGCATTTAAATTAAAAGCTACAGCTACTACACACTAAACAAGGCTTTTATTATTTTTGGAGCTTTTATTTTTAATATTAAAAGCTAAAGCTCTGAAAAGCTCCTCGCCAAACATAGCCGAACTAAACAAACAAAATGTTCCTTTTTAATGATACTTAGATAAGAATATAAGATCATGTGATGACAATATGCTATGATACTGAATAATGCTTGAGTGCTTGTAAGTTGCAACTTAGTAAGATATATATATATATATATATATATATATATATATATATATATATATATATATTGGGTCCCGAATAGATTTGGTATCAGAGCCATGGCCTTTCTTTTTTGAGGTGGTAGGAGTATAGATAAATTGTTCATATTATGTTGAATATGAGTTTAAATTTTCTCATGTTAGAAGAAAAAATGATTTATATGTTAGAAAAATATACGTCTGCGTTGGTAAACCCTGGCGATCAGTCGGTTGGATTAGCCGCAGTTGAAGTAAGACGGCCGTACCACGACGATATGGGGGTGTTCCCGGAGAAAGTATATTGGTCTAATAATATAAATTAAGTTTTCTGATAACAAGTTAAAATAAGAACAAATATTTTCAAAATATGAATAGGTTATCTAAATTACTACTAAATCGAAAGGATGGTTCTACTTCTGACATTGAAGAAGAACAGGATCAAACAAATTCTATTGAAGTTTCTATAGATAAAATTGAAAAAAGTTTATGTGATTGGAGTATACCTAAACAAGATGTTAGAACTATTTATAAAATAGGATCATTTGATTATTTTCAAGGATATTCTATAAAAACAACTGAGAAAGTAATACCTTTATTACAAAATCACCAAAATATACAACTATTCTCTAATACTGCTATAAGAGAACATAGAAAAAATTATAAATTTTTACATATAGGATTAGTTCAAGTTGCTATTAAACCTATGATAAGATTAGGACTAGATGTCCCTATATTGGTTATATTAAGAGATGCTAGATTATTAGATTTTAAAAATTCTTTATTAGCTATGGCAGAATCTAATATATGTAATGGTCCAATATATTTTAATTGCTATCCAAATTTCACTATATCTTTATTTGATCAAAATATACTAGATACTTTAACATTAACTATAAAAACAAAAAATTTAGAAATAAAAGATAAGTCAGATCCTATAGTAGTAATATATAGAGTATATTATAAAACTATGACAACTACTATAGAACCTCGTTCCAGGTTAATATCACCCAAAGATGAAACTTTAGTTTTTGAAGCAAATTCTAAACATTCTAGAGTAAATGTACCTAAAAAATTAAAATGGAATGAAATAACTCAAAATCAAAGTTGGAATATTAAAGATATATGTATACCTAAACCTATAGAAAATAAAAATAAAATATCAAACATAGTAGAACATACAGATGGAAGTATAAATATAAATTTTGAAAATGAAAAATTAGAGCCATCTAGATTTTCCACTTATATACCTGAAACATCTAGTTCTAGGTCAGAAGAAACAATAGATTTAAGAAAAGCTAGATCTATGAGAATGAAAGGAGTAGATTTTAGTCAACATATACCTCAGCCCTTATATGAAGAAGAAAATAAAAGTGAAGATTTATCTTATAAACCTACAAAATCTGAAGTAGATTATTATGATCAATTATAAATAATAAATATGAGTAAAATACAAATGAATAATGAGCATAATAGTAATATATCTTTACAATTAATGTTTTTATATCAAGAAAGAGAAACATTATTAAAAAGTTTAAAAAGTTTTAAAGAAAAAACTAATATAAATTATGAATATCTAGCTAAAGACCAAATAGAAAAGATAGAATCATTAAAAAATAAATATATAAAATCAACAATAACTTTATTAGAAATAAATTGGTATTTAATAGAAAAGTTAAGATCCAAATTAATTATTTGTTAAAAATGCCAAAAATTAAGACAACTATAACTATACACGATTTAAATTATTTAGAAAATGAAATAAATAATGATTATAATAAAGAAAAGTTAGAATGGTATAATAATAAATTCACTAAAAGCCGAAGAAGTTGTAATCAATTGACTTGGCATTTATACTTATATGAAAATAATGAAGTCATGCCATTTTTCTCATGGTTACAATTATATTGTGCAAAAGAAAAAATATATTACCCATTTTTAGAAAAAGCAGAAACTATAATAAAACTAAATAAAACATATAGAAATCTTAAGAATAAAGAAGAATCTATAGGAATACATCCACCTTGTGAAGATATAATTATAAAACAAGATAATAAAGATTATATAGGTGTACCCTTAGTACAAGTAAAAGAACAACAAGAACAAGATAAAACTCTAAAACAAATAGTATACCAAAATAATTATACTAATGAAGTATTAAATACAATAGGACAACAATTAAATAGAATTGAAAAAATAGAAGAAAACAAAGTTGAAGAAGACAAACCAAGCACTTCTAATACAAAACAAGAATATGAAAAAAGTCCATTATTTATACCTCATCATATAGATACTCCTATAAATTTAGGAAAACAGAATGTTATATTAAAAGAAATTGAAAATAAATTATCTTTATTAAGTATAACAGACAAAACTATAAATACAGTAAATGAAGAAAATTATTCAGATGATGATTTATCCGAAATAGAAAATCAATTTAATAATAATAATGAAATAAATAAAGTAAAATATAATTCTTATACATCAAATAAAACTTATACTCCAAGACCAGAAACTAGAAATTATTATTATAGACCGTCACCACCTGATTTACAATATGAAGAAAGACATACTTTAGTACAAGCTAAATATGATGGTAATTCTATATACGAATGGAATATAGACGGACAAACTGAATATCAGATATTAAATTTATTACAAGAAATGACAATGGCATCTACTGCTTATAAATCACAAAATAATGAAGAATCACAAGTAGTTGAAATGATTATAGCAGGATTCACTGGAATATTAAAAGGATGGTGGGATAGCTATGTAACAGAAGCAGATAAGCATGCTATATTAAATGCAAAAAAGACTATAATAAAAACTGAAAATAATCAAACATATCAAACACAAATAGATGACATGGTAAATTCATTAATTTTTGCTATATTAAAAAATTACGTAGGAAATCCAGCAGCATATCAAGAAAGAAATTCAGCTATATTATTAAACTTGACATGTAGAAAACTACAAGATTTTAGATGGTATAAAGATGTGTTTTTAGCTAAGGTTATGACTAGACCTGATTGTAAAGAAGCTTATTGGAAGGAAAGATTTATAGCAGGATTACCTAAGTTATTTGCAGAAAGGATTAGAAATAAATTAAGTCAAGATTATAACAATAATATACCTTATAAAGATTTAACTTATGGAGAAATTATAAATTATGTTAATCAAGAAGGACTAGCTATATGTTCGGATTTAAAGTTAAAAGCCAAGATTAAGAAAGAAGGAATAAATTCTAGACAAGAATTAGGAGACTTTTGTCAACAATATGGATATGAAACCTTAAAATTACCTCCTTCTAGGAAAATTAAATATAAGCCTAAGAATAGATATATTAGGAATAAGAGAAATCATAAAAGAGAACAAGAATATGATAAAAAACACGAATATAAAAGAAATAAATTTAAAGGAAGAAAAACTCCATATAAAAATTATAAAGAAAATAAACAAAAAGATATTATAATATGCTATAAATGTGGAAGAAATGGTCATATGGCAAAAGATTGTTATGCTAAAAAGAAAATAAATGAATTAGATATATCAGATGAACTTAAGAAACAAATAAGTAAGATAATTCTTAAAGATAGTTCTAGTGAAGATAGTATGTCAGATTATAGCGAAAATGATATAAATGTTTTAGAAGAAAGTAGCTCTAGTTCTGAATCACAAAGTTGTGAATGTATAGGAAATTGTAATTGTGATTATAAATCTATAAATGTAATTACCAAAAATGAAGAAGTTGAACAATTAATAGACTTAATAAATAAAATAGAAGATAAGGATTTAAAGAAAGTATATTTTCAAAAATTAGAAGAAAAACTAAATACCAAAGAAGAAAAGGTCATAAAAAGTAATCAAGGATATAATTTTAATGAGATATGTAAAAGATTTAGTAAAGATAAAAATCCTATAACAATTCAAGAATTACAAGAAGAACTTAATAATGTAAAACTAGAAGTAAAATTATTAAAACAAAGAATAGAAAACATAGAGAATAAAGAAGAAGATTTTAAAGAAAATCCTGAAATCGAATTATTAAATGAACCTTCTAATAAAGATCAAACAATAAATATAGTAAAAACAGTAAAATATCAAAGATGGTATACTAAAATAAATTTATTAATTAATAACGAACATAGAATAACTATAATTGCTCTATTAGACTCAGGAGCAGATTTAAATTGTATTCAAGAAGGATTAATACCAACTAAATATTTCGAAAAATCTACAGAAAAGTTATCCTCTGCAAGTGGATCAAGATTAAAAGTAAACTATAAATTATCAAACGTACATATATGTAAAGAAAATTATTGCTTTAATACTCAGTTAATATTAGTAAAAAATTTAACCTCCCAATTGTTATTAGGACAACCATTTATATTACAGTTGTATCCTTTTGTTGCTGACGAAAATGGATTAACTACTAAAGTTTTAAACAAAGAAATAACTTTTAAATTTATTCACCCTGTAGAAACTAAAGAAGTTAATATATTAATAAATAAGAAAAAACATATAGAATATTTAGTAAGTGAAATAAATGAAAAAAGAATTTGTAATCAGTTAATAGATAAAACCATACAAACAAAGATAAAATTATTAGAAGAAAAATTTAAAAATAATATATGTGCAGCCATTCCCAATGCATTCTGGAAAAGAAAACAACATATAGTAGGATTACCTTATATTAAAAATTTTAATGAAAAAGATATTCCTACAAAATCAAAATCTATACATATGTCTATAGAATTAGAACAACATTGTAAAAAGGAAATACAAGATTTACTTGAAAAAAGACTTATACGTCCATCAAAGTCCCCTTGGTCATGCTCCGCCTTTTATGTAATAAATAACGCTGAAATAGAAAGAGGAGTACCAAGATTAGTAATAAACTATAAACCTTTAAACAAAGTTTTAGAATGGATTAGGTATCCTATACCAAATAAAAGAGATTTATTAAAAAAATTATATAATTCAAAAATATTTTCTAAATTTGATATGAAATCTGGATTTTGGCAAATACAAATTAATGAAGAAGATAAATATAAAACTGGTTTTAATGTACCCTTTGGACATTATGAATGGAATGTAATGCCCTTTGGATTAAAGAATGCCCCATCAGAATTTCAAAATATAATGAATGATATAATATTACCACTTGGAAATTTTGCTATAGTCTATATTGATGATGTTTTAATATTTTCAAAAAATATAGATCAACATTTTAAACATTTAAATGCTTTCTATAACACTATATATAAAAATGGTTTAGCAGTTTCACCAACAAAGATGTCTTTATTTCAAACTGAAATAAGATTTTTAGGACATAATATTATTCAAGGAACTATTAAACCCATTGAAAGAAGTTTAGAATTTACAAATAAATTTCCTGATGAAATAAAGGATAAAACTCAATTACAAAGATTTTTAGGATGTTTAAATTATATACATGATTTCTTTAAAGATTTAGGAATTATATGCAAACCATTATACGACAGATTAAAAAAGAATCCAAAGCCTTGGACAGAAGAACATACTAAAGTAGTAAGACATATAAAAGAAAAAATTAAAATTCTACCATGCTTAAATATACCTCATCCTGATGCTAACCTAATAGTAGAAACAGATGCAAGTGATCTAGGTTATGGTGGAATATTAAAACAAAAGTTGTCTAAAAATGATAAAGAACAATTAGTAAGATTTTATTCTGGATCATGGAATGATACCCAGAAGAATTATTCTACTGTTAAAAAAGAAATTTTGAGTATTGTTTTAAACATTAAAAAGTTTGAAGATGATTTATATATGAAAACTTTTATTTTAAGAATTGATTGTTTATCTGCAAAATATATTTTAGAAAAGGATATAAAAAATTTAATCTCTAAACAGATTTTTGCAAGATGGCAGGCTATATTAAGTAATTTTGATTTTACTATTGAATTTATCAAAGGAGAGAATAATTCTCTACCAGACTTTTTATCTCGAGAATTTTTGCAGGGAAAATGAGCAGCTCAAGCAAGAAAGTTATTTTAACCAAACAAACCCAACCATCATCCTCTAATCAAAGAGAGTTTCCAGCCTTACCTATACACCCAAACAGATTTGGTCCTATAGCACCAAGAGCAAGACCTCCATATTCTGCTCTTGTACAAAATGTACCTATTCCAACTTCATCTATAAGTCAGATTTCTCCTAATAGAGCAACAGTTCCTATATCACCAAGAAGTCCTTTTGCAACTCAAACAAGTCCTTCTACTTCCAGTCAATCCGGTACTCCAGAATACCATATAAATCCAAACAGGCAAATTATAAAAATTTTAGAACCTTTAGAAGAACAAAAATTACAACAAAGCTTTTTAACCTTAACCGATTATTTATATCCCAGAGGATGTCATTTTTATGTCGATAACTATAAAACCAGAGAATATTATGAAGCAGTTCTAATTTCAAGTGGATCTGCTAGTATTGATCATACTATAACCAAGAAAAATTCTGATTATATCGATTGTAGTAAAGCAAAGATATTTAAAATAATCACTCCAGAAGAATGGTCTACAAAACCCTATGATTACAAAACCCTTTCCAACTACCCTACTTATCCAGTCTATAATTACTATGATTATCAAGATGCTTGGTTCTATGCCTTTTTAGTAAGAAGCTTTAGCCACACCTGGTTTTTCTACTTTTCTGATAAATTTAATGGAATCTATCCAAGATGGTTTATTAAATGGTTCAGATATTTTGGAAATATCCCAGCCACCTTTCCACCAAGAGTATTAGAAGGATATCATAAATATAAAGATTATTTTATGCAAGATCATATATGTCCAGCTGAGTATACCCTACAATTCACTGCTATATTCAAGTTACCATGGATAATATTATTCACCTATAAAAAACAAGAAGCTCAAGATACATCTCCACCCTTATTCTATAGACAATTCAGTGCAAAATGGTGGAAGCAGATTAATGAAGCCCAAGCTGATATTAATGCAGTTATTGAATATTATAAAAAATGGAGTATTGAAAACAGTTCCTCTACTGAAGTCCCAGAAATTCAAGACGAAGATTATGTTAGAAGATTACAATCATGTTCATCTAAAGAAGAAATACAAAGAATTATAAATGAAATCAAAGGATCTCCAAGTTCTAGCGAAGATTTATTTCAAGATTCTCAAGATCCTTATGCAAATATTGTATTAAATTAAAGATCTATATTAAAGAACAAAAATATCTTTCATGTAATCAAGAAAAGAAATATTTCTATATAAAAATAAGAATTATTATTATTCACTATAAACCAGAAAGAAAATAATAATCATTCTTTTATCATGGCCGACAAAAGCAAATTATTAAAGAAAAAGCAAGTTTATGGTCAACAAAGGTATGAAGAATCCAAGAAAGATGATTATGCAAGAAAGAAGAAAACGACAAAGAAAATATTAAAGAAAGGTTTTCTATGGCCAACAAAAGCAAAATTATTAAAGCAAAAGGAAGAAAAGAAAAGCAGCCGGTTAAGACTCTATTATTGAAGACATTATGAAAAAATAACCGGAAGATGCCAGTTTACATGAAGAATCAAGAAGATCAAGTTCATCTATAAAAGACGAAGAAAATGAAAGAAGATGCATTCGAAAATTTACATGAAAAAACCCTCTATTATATTATCAACTTCTCAATGTTCAAAACATTTAGATTTTAATATATGTATATCTCCTATAGTCAAGTCGGAGTCTGTATCTATAGAGCAGGAAGCAAGTTCCAGTATACTACCTTGTTGTAATTCAGATTCTATAAATAAAGGTATAATTTTATAATCATTGTCCTTAGACATGTTTATGTTTATTTAATGTATGCTTAGTTTATAATTGAAAACATTACAATTGAAAACGGACGGTCCTGAATAGATTAGAATAGATTTGGTATCAAAGCCATGGCCTTTCTTTTTTGAGGTGGTAGGAGTATAGATAAATTGTTCATATTATGTTGAATATATATATATATATATATATATATATATATATATATATATATATATATATATATATAGGGTTTGGATCAAATAGAATAAAGTTTATGATAGAATAAATAGAATAAAACACAAATTAAAAAACTGCCATTAGATTTTAATTAAGGTTCAAGGGCATTTTAGAGAATTTGCTCTAATATTTATTAGTCCTAATAAATCTCCCCCACCATTGATTTTTTCTCCAGCTACGTTCCTTCATCCCCTAATCCTCTCCCTCTCTCTTCGTAGCCGCCACTGTTCCTGTAATCCAACCACATCTTTAGGAGAAATAATAGTGACGAGATAGTGCATCGATGAACCTTAGACTTGCGTTTTACGGACCAAACAATTGACATCACCGGAATATATTGTGGAACAGGTTGTTGTCATTATTTACCGGATTCGACATCATTGTTTTTTGTCTTCAAGTTCAAATCTGCTTGATGTGCATCATGTTGTGGTTTGCCGATGGGTATCAAGTCTCGTTGAATTTTGAGGTCACAAAAAACATCCTTACCCCTAAGAAAACGTTGTGCATCAAAAACTAAAGATCGGTGCATCGATAAATTCTTGTGAATCAATGTTTTTAGAGTTGTTTACTTGTATTTGAGAATGTGAATAACTGTTTTACATGTTGTGCATCAAATATATATTGGTTTTGTGAATCACCGATTCACATTCATCTTTCTTATTTGTTATGTGAAAATAGGATGGAAATTAACTTTGTAAATCTTGTACACCGATTAAGTGTTGTATGTATCAACAATAGTGTTCCGATTTTATTTTCATTTATGCATGATTGTGCATCAACATTTTTTTTATATATTTTGATTTGATTTTGGGCTACTGATAATAATAATATGGTTGAAATATTAAGTTTTAATTAATTTTTAAGAAACAAGGAGAATACAAACTAAATTGATGTTCTAACTTCTACGTATTTAGTAAATGTCCTTTTTACCCTTACATAATATTTAATGTGTTTTGACCATTTAATGAGATCTAATCTGGTCAAATGTGCATCCAATGGCTCACAATTTATTCCATCTATTCTATTTTAAGGTTTATTCTACAATAACCAATCCCTATATATATATATATATATATATATATATATATATATATATATATATATACATATATACATATACATATATATATATACATATATACATATACATATATATATATACATATATATATATATGTATATGTATATATGTATATATATATATATGTATATATATATATGTATATATATATATATATATATATATATATATATATATATATATATGTATATATATATATATATATATATATATATATATATAAACTATACTTAAAACAAAATACCATGGGGTAATCCCGACCCTTAATTAAGTTTTTCCAAATTGATCTAACGATGTAGCTTTAATTTTGATAATTACACTTACCTCCCCTAAACCCCTACAAAATAGTAAATATAATATAAATATTAATTAATAAAAAAAAATCCTGGCGATTTTTTTTCTATATATATCTTACATATTTATCTCAAAACTAAAAAACAAAACCCTAAACTATCCCAAAATCACGCCTCTCTCACCCCAACCCTAAAACCCTCATAGAACCCTCCCCATCATCATCATCATCATCATCATCATCATCATCATCATCATCATCATCATCATCATCATCATCATCATCATCATCATCATCATCGTCATCATCAATCGAAGTTTAGTACCCAGAACGAGATACCTGGTTAATTATTTTTCAATTCCAGAGTATATTCAAAATCCAAATATGAACTTGATCATCAATTGCTTCTCAATACGAGTCTTCTGAAAATCCTATCTTTCATTCATTTATTCTTCTGAACAACCCATGGGTACTTTTTATAATTATATTGTTGGTTAGTTTCTATAAGTTTATGGCGTTTGAGTTTGATTTTGTTTTACTGTAGATACATGTTGCATATTGTAAGTTCGTTATTGTTCTACCCTTTTGATTATATAGGGTGAACCCTTTTATGGCATTATTTATTGAGTCACATGATTGATTTCAAGTTTGTTTTTGATGGGTTGTGAGGTATTGATAAGGGAGGTATGCGGTGTACATGATATGTGGAACAGAAGTAAAGACGGTTTAACAGGAGGTTACTTCTTAACATGGTTTGAGTAGGAGTTCAAAGTTGCAACAGGCAATTGTAGCTAGGTTGCGCAATTTAAGGTATACATGACATACATACCCCTGCATTCTAATCATCTAAATTTTTTCTTGGTCAAATTATGCAATTATTTATAGATGAATGTGCTTATATGGATTCCAAGATTTGTTTGTTTATATTTATCAGGATCTCATTTCTAACCATTTAGGGACAACATTATAAGATTTTTCAGTTGTATTTTCAAGTATCGTGTAATGTCTATCACTCCTTTAAGACCTATATAACATTGTTACTGAAGATTTTTATTGTATATATATGTTTATAAATTATTGGTCTGTTTCGTAGTAGAAAAAATTTAGTAAGTGAAGTTTTTGTGACTTCCAGGATGCAACCTTCACGAGGGATTAGCATATATGGATTTCAAGCAACCTCATATTCTATACTTCAGTCAATCTACTCATGTTTCAAAGGTAATGTTCCAATATGTTTTTCCATTTTTTTTTACTTAATTTCCCTTGAGGTATTTGCTCTCTTGCTGGCTTATTGAAAACTTTCCACTAAAAGGCAATATTAATAATTCACTTTGGCAAGAATTTAGAATTTATATGTGAATAATATTTCCACTATATAATTTTTAGTAGTAATGGAAGCTCATGTTCAAGTTTCATTCTATATTTTTCTTTGTATCAGTTCCATGGCCTGTCCACCAAAGTTGTTAATTGTATAGCTTGAAGTTGAAATCTTGGTGTTGGTACATGGATGGAATCTTGATCTTGGTAAGATCTACATACATATTATTTCGCTCCAGTAATTGGTAAATTGGTATTGCTGGTAAGATTTATATATATATTTTTCGACACCAATTCTTATTGTTAAATGTTCTTTTCTAGGTTCAAAGTTAGTTTACTATATATATGATCAAGTTGCTATTGTATATTATACCAAACATAATCCTGTATGTATTTCACTTTTATGTTGATAATCCTTTTGTTGAAAATGAATGATTCAATTGTATAAAAAGAAAAATAATGGTGGGCAACAACTTTATATTTTGATCTTATCAAATCTTGGTGAGTTTTGATCAGTTTGTGTTAACGTTTATTGAGTTTCACTATTCATGTGATAATATATTAGGAATTTAAAAATGAATTAAAGAATGCATTAGTATTACAACTGGAACTCGAAAGTAACTTTTTATACTCGTGCAGGTTTGTGTTTAAGTCATGAAAGATTTTGTTGAAGACATGTATAAGAGTTATCACATCTTGGTGAGTTTTAATCAGTTTGTGCTATTGTTTATATGAGTTTCACTAATTCTGTGATGATATATAAGGAAGTAAAAACTGGTTGAAAGAATGATTAATATAATAGTATCAGAATTGGAAATCGAAAGTAACCTGTATAATCATTGGGCTGAGATTATTTTAGGGTATATACAGGTGGCAATTTAGACCCATTTAGATATGAAGGGTTGATTATGGTGGATCCTTAATTTCAAATGCGTCAACCAGGTCAAGTTTCTTCCAAAGTGTATTTTAAATGCACACAAACATGTTAAACTGGCTCTCTTTAAAGTAGAATACAAACTCTGATTATTATTTCAATAATGCAGTTCTTGGTTATTTTTTATTAGGAAAAACTGGAAAAGGAGTGCGGGAGTCAACCCAACTGAAAGTCACCCATTTTGATCCAGACTAAACCATTATATGTTTCAACCGAACTCCATTTTGACACCCCTTTGAGATCATTGCTTAGTATTGTACAATGAATCAATGCAGGCTTGGGATAAAGTGTTCGTTGATGGAGTGGTCAAGATGGGTCAATGACCCGAAAGTGTTTGGTGATGATCGAGTGGTGTCAAAACAGAAGAAAGGCAACAAATTCGGGACGCGATAATTCATGTATATGACACTGTCTTGTGTGTTGCTGCTGTCCGAATTGTGCAGTACTGGAAATATACTTGATGTCTATTAAAGTCTGAGTCAATGTGTACGTAAAAATTGGCCTATAGTACGTACTGATATGGTGGCCTACCCCGGAGACTAGCTATGCTACTGTCAATTAATAGACACTGTGACCAAGTTATAAGAAAGTACCTGTATAGTAGATTAAAAATGAGTAGCAAGTATGAGGACAAAAGTCATACTATCATGGTTGGACCCAAAATGAAAAGTTATGTGTATGAAAAGAGTATTGTAAATTATGTACCCAAAATGAAAAGTTATGTGTATGAAAAGAGTATTGTAAATTATGTGTTCTATATATTTTAACTAGACTTTAAACCCGTGTATACATACGGGCCGTTGATTTTTAATATGAAATTTTGTATTTAGTATGTTGTTTCAAATAATAAAGTCTGTAAGTTAATATGTATATTAAGCATTTAGTTGGATTCATGATAATATTACTTTATGTAAATAGATTTATACAAGTAGATATTAAAAAATTAAAAGTTTTTGAAACCAATTTAGTGGAAAAAATAATTATTTTAAGTGTTATTAACCTTTTCAAGTAATTTTATTTCTACTCAGCAAATTAATAATAAAAACATTACAGATTGATTTGATTCATGTTTTAATTGATGAATTAAGTTTCTTTTTATATTTGAGTAGTTGATTAAAATTTTTTGTTAATAAGTGATAGATCTTATTTTAAAATTTTACTAAAGTTAAAGGACTTTAAACCCGTGTATACACACGGCCATTGATTTTTAATATGAAATTCCATATTTAATATCTTGTTTCTAATAATAAGTGTGTAAGTTAATATGTATATTAAGCATTTAGTTGGATTCATGATAATATTACTTTATATAAATAGATTTATATAAGTCGAGATTAAAAACTTAAATGTTTTTAAAACAAAGTTAGTGAAAAGAATTTATTAACCTTTTTAAGTAATTGTATTCCTATGGTGAATTGAAAATTAGAACATTGCAAATCGATTTGGATAACGTTTTAATTTATAAATTAACTTCCTTTTTATATGTAAGTGAGTAGTTGATTGAAAAAAATTCCTTTTTAATAAGTTAGGAATCTTATTTTATAATTTACTATAACTAATAGACTTAATTAACAAATTAAAACTTAATTAGAATGATGACATCATAAAGGTGTTTCCTATATATAATTATATAATTTAAGATAAGATAAGATATTTAAGATTATTATAAAAGTCATAAATTACACTATTAGATCGCTTTGTCTCTATTGTTTTCACAATTCTCAAATAATTATTATTGAGTAGAAGGATTATACTTGGTACATTTGGTACATGTAATATAAAATTACGTCGTAAAATTTTTAATAGTCAATATCGAAATATTCGGGTTTCCCTTGGAATTGGTGATGGGTATATGAAGAGGCAATGCCACTGAGCCCAATACTGCCTTTCAAAAAAACAAACCCACTAATTATTTTACCTGATTAATTAGAAATCAAAACTATAACTAAATAACTAAAATAAATACAAAGGGGTATAGGTGGTTTATAAAATTGTACAAAATACAGGACCATGATTACTTGATATATGCTTTCAATTAATTAATAAAATAAAGGACTTCTAGATAGTGTTTTTATACAATTATATGTCCTAATAGTAACGTATATCATCAAATCGGCTTAATCATAGAGTACAAAGATATGTAATATATATACATTCCGTGCGATATAAGGACTAAAATTATTAAATTTGGATATATTTTAGTTGAATTTGCTTGATATTTTTTAAATTAAGATTTATGATGTCATCATGTCACTAATTTCAGTCAATTTAACAAAATTAAGGAATCCTATTAGTTAATTAAATGTTTGATGATATCATTGATGGTTTCCTATATATAATTTAAGATGCCTTTTTCTAAAAAAAAATGTACTACAGTAAAGTTAGAGCTATGAATTAGCAACAATTCTTATGTGTCTTTTAGTCCATAAAATATCAATCTATCCATATTTATTTTCAAAATGTCATTGTTTGTGTGTCAATAGACGATTAATGGTTATACCTATTTTTCATGGTATAATAATTGACAAATTTCGATTTACAGACAATGCTTTCATCTTAAATAAAACTTCGTATCATATTTAAATAAATTTTGTAATATTTTTTTTTTAAATTCTTGGATAGTTTGTTTTTATATAGTTGTTTGTTTTATGTTATTTTAGTTTGTATATATTTTTATAAGATGTTAGTTTTGTAGTGTCATTATTTATTTATTTTAGTTTTTTAATATAATATCAGATATCAATTTGTGTGTAATAAATATAAAGTGTTTGATTGTAGATCAGGTGCAACAAATATTGCCAACTGAAAGCGAAAAGGTATGTGATCATAATTGTTTGGTATTTCATCATCAGAAATTAGATACTAAAATTGTATAAATAAAATTATCATTTATCTTTACATGATCATAATTGTTTGGTGTACGGAAATACATTTCACACAACAATTGATATACTCTTCTATCATAAAAAGTTCAAATTTTTAATTGAGAAATTTACAAAGTCAAATGTCGTAAATGCTAGATAAAATTTAATTAACGCCTTTGATTATGAAAACTTACTTTAAAATTGGTTTACTAATTGTATAAAAACGTCTAAATAAACAAATAAATTACTCTTTAATCATAACATTACAAATTAATAAAACGAAAATGTCAAAGCCCGCGTTGTCGCGGGTCCTTAATCTAGTATATATATATATATATATATATATATATATATATATAAATGAGAACCAACAAAAGATACAGAACTGCAAGAACCAATCTAGCCTGTTTAAATGTTTGATCAATAGTGATAACAATGTGTGGTACTTTTGTAATTAAAACAAGATTAAGGAAGTCAAATGAAAGTGTCAAAGGGTATCATAGGAATTTAGATCAATTATTTAAATCCCTCCTGTAGGTGTAACCGACTAGCCATCCCCAATTTTATCTCTCTCTAAACATATCCTACGTTAGTCAATCCAGGCCACTTTAATGCGTTATTTATGCTTCTCTCTTCCCATTTAATGGAAATAATATTGAAGGCCACGACGATGATGGTGAACACCGGTCGCATGTTCACATGACCTGCACAACTCCATATTAGACCACACAACTCCACTGCCGCAACAAAGTCCTTTGTTCTCTTCTCAACCGTCGCGCTTGAGACTGCTGCCCCAAGCGAACACCGGTCGCATCCCTTCTGATCATGTTTGTTGAATGACATATGGAACATGATGAAACGAAATGTTCACA
Source organism: Helichrysum umbraculigerum (assembly GCA_949592205.1). NCBI lineage: Eukaryota > Viridiplantae > Streptophyta > Magnoliopsida > Asterales > Asteraceae > Helichrysum > Helichrysum umbraculigerum. The sequence goes on from CATIUR010000003.1 coordinate 77,722,098, forward strand.
TGTTCACCAAACTAATGTTCATATGTGCACACCAATTTTGTTCACATGTGCACGTTAAACAAGACAAGGGCAATGAAGAAGATCTGATATTGAAAATTGTTATGCTTACATGCATCCACGTACATCAACCAATTATTCTTCTCAAAATCAAACATGTTCATATGTGCTCACATCACAATTGAAGTTGTACTGCAAATTGAATTGTTCACATGTGCATATATTTTTGTTATTATGAACATTCTTCAACTTTAATTTGAAATATTATACGCTGTTATCTTTGTAGATTCCATAGTTATACTATTGAACAAACAAGCAATCCTAGCAGTGCAAAAATATTGATTTCAATTCAATTTTTACCCGGAAGAACAATTGTGAAAAAAATTAAGCAGTCAAAGTTGTTTAATAATTGTTGCCAAAAATAGTGGAGGCTAACGGTTTGAGGTCAACATGTTTAAATTAAATGAATATTGAATTTACTACTATGTCCTTTTTATTAAAACAAATATTGTTAAGATAAAAACAAATTGAATGGTTCATATTGGTTCTCGCAGTTCTTGACATTTTTTTGGTTCTTGATTGAACCTGACCCTATATATATATATATATATATATATATATATATATATATATATAGTGGCATGATCCAGAGGGAAGTTTATTTTTTGGGGGAAGGGGGAAGCGTTTGTATGCATCAGGAAGCATATTACCTTCACCCATACAAATCTCGAAAAAAGCAAACTGAAATTTATTAAATGTTAATCAGAATCGATACTATGAATGTTAAGCTTCCTTGATAAATTATTTCTTCAAGTTATAGCATCAATTTATGAATATTAGATCCAAATCCATTAATATGCATCGCGGTGCATATTAGTTAATATGCATTGTGATGCATATTAACAATAAAAATATCTTTCAAATAATATGAAGTTTTAATATATATCGCGATGCATATTAGTTAATATGCATCACACTGCATATTAACAATTTATTAAATAAATATTCATCAATTAATGTTATGACTTAAAAATGAAATTCATTCGTTAAAATATTCTTTATAGCATCGATTTTGATTACTATTTACCAATAAAAATAATTTTTTGTTGACGTTTTGATTGATAATTGCAATATGTTTTTTGATGCATACTAATGCTTCATCCCTTCCCCCCAAAAAGGCACTTCCCTCTTGATCACTACCCTCTATATATATTGATGTGTGCTAAGTATAGGCAATTATAATACAAGTTTTAAATAAGGAAATACTAAATAATACTATCACACAATTCAGGCAAGATTGACCCGTTCATGTAATATAGCTTAATAAGTAAGTCCAAATTCGAACACAAGGAAACACAAGAAACGTGATTCTTATTTATAACTAATTATCTATTTATTTCTAATTACAAATATTTATAATTATAATACAAATGAATAAAAGGATCCAATTTACAATAATTTACAAGATAAGGGGACGTTTTAGTTCCGAACGAACATATTTATAACTGATACAGATTCTAATATATAAGTTTCAGGAACAACTTAAGTATACTCAATTGGATAGAAGATTATAATTATTCAAACTATTATTTATTAAACTTATTATATGTACTTATGTCTATTTGCTTTGTTGGCTATTATTACTGTTGAATTACTAATGTAGAAAATTACTTAAGGTTAAGCTAATCTTCATCATAGCAATACAGTCATAAGGTTACGCAAAGTATCACTAATTAATAAGATCTATCATCAGTTTATTAATACAATTTCTAAGGTTAGGCTTGAATCACAATATTACTTTATATTAATGAATTATTCTTCGTTTATCGCATAAGGTTAAGATCAAAACATAAACACAATCACTTAATTTATATAAACTTAATATGGTCATCCTCGTTTAATATAAATCAGTCTAACTATGTCAAGAACAATCATCAATATATCATAATAAAGACAATTCTTGTATAATAAACATTCAATAATATAGTTCCAACATAAACATATAATTCATATAATAATCTCAATAAACATTCATTCAAATAGCTATAACGAAAACCTAATTAACAAGTAATTCAAATAAACAATATCCATAAATTAACTCAATAAGGTTATTAAAGTTACAAGGATAAAGAAACCGAACCAATTGTCGAACCAGCTTCTCCTAGGGTTAAAAACCTTCAAACCCCAGCTCCTTAACCTCCAAAATCGCACCTTAAGTCGACCTTAAACCCTAATAATCGGTTTTGGTATTCTTGAATCGTATATGAAAATTCTAAACCTAAGCCTCTATTTATACTTTTTCTGGCTGACCTCCCAACCGCCGGTTGGGACCTCCAACCGCCGGTTGGGACCTCCAACCGCCAGTTGGATCAATTTGAATCCTGGTCCAACTCCACGTGTATCCACCGCCTCACAACCCTAATACACCAACCGCCGGTTGGACTGAATTCCAGAATGTTCTTAAAAACGGGTTGGGCTTCACTTTTGGACTCTCTTAACTTAATATACGGCTTTAACTTCTTTCTTGGCCCAATTCTTCATTTTAACACTTTTAGTCTTCAATTCTTCAGGGTTTAAGCTCCTTTTTCTTCATTTCTTCATTTTCTTCAGTTTCTTTCAGTTTTGGATTCGTTCTTGTTCCTTTTTCTTCAATCTTTAATTAAAATACATCTCTGCAAATATTAACAAAATAAGTATCTAAAATCATATAAATGCACTAAAATGTATATAAATATAGGAATAAATTACTATAAAATATACTATCTATTTGATGCTTATCAAATATCCCCACACTTAAGTTCTGCTTGTCCTCAAGTAGAATACTGAATAAAATTTAAAAATAAGCATCAAACTAATATTTAAGAATCAGAATACCAATACTAAAAATCTGTTTCATAAATTAAAAATTTAAACAATTTAATTAACATGGATAACTATAATGTATAAATAAAAATTATTATTATTCTTGTAGTATATAGTTTATGAATGATTACTAATATATTTGTCCACTTTAAACAATCTATATTCATATTTCCGAATATATCTTTATTGTTAGTATGAATATTACTTATGATTCCATATATGATATACTCTTAAACTTAATCATGCAACTTACTTTTATATTCCAAATAAATATATGAAATCCATTTTTAAGAATCAAGACATTGGTGACAGGTCTGCATTTTCATGCAACAGAGCGACATAACTTGATTCAAGTAAAGCAGTTTTATTTAAATCAAACTAGCGGTGACAGGTCTGTACAGTCGTACAACAAAGCGACATAGTTTGATTTTTAATTTTATTTATTCTTGAAAGATTTTTCTTTCTTTTTACTTTATTTAAGAATACTAATTAGAAACCAGGTCTGTACTTTTGTACAACAAAGGAAACAATTAGTAGACCCCCAAATGTTTTCATATAAGTATAAAGATATATAAAATTATCGCATGATAAATTTAAAAATTAAGACTTTTATATCATACATCATATTATGTATCATAAAATAATAAACAAATTATATTAGTAATTTTATTAAAATTCAGAAACCTTCATATAGATTGCCTATTAGTACATCATATCACATAACTAAATACTACTCCTTATTAAAGTAGCTTTACGTTATATATACAAAACAGTTAATCCACATTAAAGTCTAAACTTTTGAATACAAAACAAAACTTTTAACAAAAGTATTCTAACTAATAAATACTTAGTTATTCACTTAAAAATTATAAGTTTTTAATAAAATTTAAGAACAATAGAAACTTAAATGATTAATTAAAGAAATTCTTTTTCTTACGAACCCTATCCCCACACTTAAATTATACAATGCCCTCATTGTATAAAAATTGATAAACAAAAGTGAGTAAGGGAAAGAAAAATAGAACAGAAAAACTTCCCTGACTGAAATTATAAATTTCATCATCGGCTAAGAAAAATCTGCTTGGTTGGTTCCTTGATCTCTTGAAAAATAATATAAAACATCCACACTTTCGTAGTTAATCACGATTGCATTTAGCATATGCAATAAGCCTTTAAACTCCTCGGTATCCCGAGTGGACGAGTTATAGTCTCGTGAGGGTTTCCAGTGAACACACCCACAAAGTTCATAATTAATAAGATAAACTTATTAAATTTCCAAAAATTCCAATTTCAATGCATAGTTCAGCTGTACTATATCATACCAACTTCGAAAAGTGGCAACAATATTCTAAAAATAAACAGGCAAACAAATTAAACGTACCAAATATAAAAATAAAAACTAAAATTAAAACAAAAAATACAAATTAAAGATAGTCCAGAAACATATAAATACATGTTATTATGTCATATGGCTTATTAAACTACTGCTATGCATATTTTCTTCTAAAAAGTATTCAATCTTTAGTTGGGTACCTACAACTATCGATTTCCTAACTCGATACTGGTAGGATTCTAAAATGTCCAACCATGGGTTAAATATGTTAGCCGCGGGTTGGTTTATAGTAGTGATATTAGCCTTATTTAATTCAACTATCAACATTTTCCATTGATCATAGTTTCTCAAACCTATCCTAAAACTAAAATTAAATACCCACACAATATTACTAATTCTTTAATAATGTTAAACTTATTTAACAAACTTCATTTACTTCAAATAATTGATAAAAAGTCTCTTTATCAATGTTTCATATCATTATCTAGTAAAACATTTTATAGTAATTATCTTTATAGCAAAAATATACAATTCAGATTCCAAAAAAAATCCTAACTATAAAGAACAATTAAATAAAAATAATTACTGGATTAATGTATCCACACCTTAATAAGAAAATAATACCAATATTCAAAGAAAAACCATTCATTCACTAAGTTAACACTATATTAAGAATATGGTATGTATGTTATTAATATAGCATAGTTAGACTTCTCATACCTACTTCCATTATGTTATTAAAATATTTTAACAATTCTTATAAAATAACTCATACTTGTCAAACCAACATTATAAACATTTTACGATGTTATAAAAAAAAACTTATAAAAGTGAGGAAAAAATCCATTATGAACCTTAAAATGATTTTTTATGCAGGCATAAAATATGGTTATAAAAAAAAATTGTACCATACCTTATATAATATAACCGAGATTAATATGAAAACATTTAACCACGTAAATACTAATAGAGAAAAATAAACATGACAATTATTCCTAAAATAACACATATATTAAAAACTTAATAACTGTCAACAAACAAATAACGAAAGTTCAATCAAAAGAAATCATAACTAATAACAAAATGAAAAACTCAAATGGGGATAAGAATGTGCGAAATGTCTTCAAGGTTGATGAACCCATTCTCGAGCTAGTGGTGAAACATAGTAACCATTTGGTAGCATAAAGGTTACAGGGATTCTCTGGTCAGGGGGAAAGATTCTTAAAAAATATCTAAACATGGCTTTAGTTATATCAGGTACTCTAGCAATGGAGTCTTCAAAATGTCGGTGATGTTCATCAGCTGCTATTTGCAATTCGTAAAATTCCCTCATTATTTTCTTTATTGCCTTTGCTACCTGTCCTTCCTCATTAATCACCTTATATCCATTTACTTCCTTAAGTTCACGCTCTTGATGCTTACGTCTTAACTCATCCATAAAACCATTAAATCCTAAATGTAACATTTCATATTTTCCAGTTGTAGGATCTCTTACTACCTCTTCAACTTCCCATACTATTCCTTTCATTAACTATCTCTGACGCTCAGTAAACAACAATCCCGAAAATCTAAACATATTTATCATTCTTGTATAAATTTGAGATAATCCTAAATGAAATAGATCAATGCGACAAAAATGATTCATCCCATGAAAAATTGACTTAAGCTCCATAATCACATAGTTCGCCACATTAACTAATGCCACTTCAGATATCCAATCCGGAACTTTCCTTTTTAGTTCATCTTGTGCTGGATAGTGTAAATCAATGATTATTTGTTGCACATAATATTCCACCGTACAATCTACATAGTAAATGCTGCAATTCTAATAATCTTTTTGTTCCAATAAGCTAATTACTTCCTGCAATTCTTCTATCAAACAAATATCTGCCATCTGCGTTGGATTTCCAGTTACCCAATCCATTTGATTCTTATTAGATTCCAATAAACTAATTTGTTTATCAGAATAAGGAAACGGATATCTAGTTAATGCTCTGTAGACACATGAATACAAAATCTTCTGACCTTCAAAGAAATCTTCCTCTCGAGCTTCTTGCTGATATAGTGTGTCCTTCAGTTCGATTACATACTTATCAAAATAGTTCACCATCTGGGTTTGGTTAGGATTATACCAGTCTTCATATTCCTTTTCAATCTTTTCAATTATGTATTTCTGTTCAGGTGTAAAGTCAATAGTAGATGCCCTGATGACAGTCATAATATAATATGTATCATCTTTCCCAACTTCTAAAAGCTGAATCATTCCACCTCTCGTACTAACTACTGGCACAGGTATTCTTCCTAAATTAGTATCTTCATCCTCAGTGTTAATACCTAAATCATTCTCTTCTTCTTCAGACATACTTTCTAAATCCTCTTCCTCTTCTTCAGATATAGTATCTAGTGTAGGGTTATCAAATATTCTAAAAGAATGTTCATCAACACAGACATCCTTGCATTCAACAATTTCATTCAAAATTTCCATTTGCTTATTTTCCATTTCACTAACAGTTAACAAAGTCTGTATACACAAATTATCACTTAATTTAGAATACATATAATACAAGTAAAACATATAATACAAATAGAGTACATTTACATAATTACACATATTTAATCAAATTATTAAATTTCTTTTACAAAGCTTAGTCAATAGATCTCGGTAGCTCCATTGATAGTACACAAAAGCGAAGAAACAGGTCAGCGCGAAGCTTATTAAAAACCTATTTCTTTCGAGAAGCACCTTACCTCTTATATGATAAATCAATAAGGTAGGGCTTTACTCTCCTTATACCTTCGTTTTTGTCAGTATTCTCAATGGGTGAGCCGATATTTCGTATTGATTTTGCAAAGTATCATAAATAAAAATTATACAAGTTAAATAATTAGTTTAATTAAAATACACCGCTCCCCCGGTAAAATAAAAGTTCAACCGGTTAAGTGTTCCCCGGCAGCGGCGCCAAAAAACTTGATGTGTGCTAAGTATAGGCAATTATAATTACAAGTTTTAAATAAGGAAATACTAAATAATACTATCACACAATTCAGGCAAGATTGACCCGTTCATGTAATATAGCTTAATAAGTAAGTCCAAATTCGAACACAAGGAACACAAGAAACGTGATTCTTATTTATAACTAATTATCTATTTATTTCTAATTATAAATTTTACAATTATAATGCAAATGAATAAAAGGATCCAATTTACAATAATTTACAAGATAAGGGGGCGTTTTAGTTCCGAACGAACATATTTATAATTGATACAGATTCTAATATATAAGTTTCAGGAACAACTTAAGTATACTCAATTGGATAGAAGATTATAATTATTCAAACTATTATTTATTAACCTTATTATATGTACTTATGTCTATTTGCTTTGTTGGCTATTATTACTGGTGAATTACTAATGTAGAAAATTACTTAAGGTTAAGCTAATCTTCATCATAGCAATACAGTCATAAGGTTACGCAAAGTATCACTAATTAATAAGATCTATCATCAGTTTATTAATACAATTTCTAAGGTTAGGCTTGAATCACAATATTACTTTATATTAATGAATTATACTTCGTTTTTCGCATAAGGTTAAGATCAAAACATAAACACAATCACTTAATTTATATAAACTTAATATGGTCATCCTCGTTTAATATAAATCAGTCTAACTATGTCAAGAACAATCATCAATATATCATAATAAAGACAATTCTTGTATAATAAACATTCAATAATATAGTTCCAACATAAACATATAATTCATATAATAATCTCAATAAACATTCATTCAAATAGCTATAACGAAAACCTAATTAACAAGTAATTCAAATAAACAATATCCATAAATTAACTCAATAAGGTTATTAAAGTTACAAGGATAAAGAAACCGAACCAATTGTCGAACCAGCTTCTCCTAGGGTTAAAAACCTTCAAACCCCAGCTCCTTAACCTCCAAAATCGCACCTTAAGTCGACCTTAAACCCTAATAATCGGTTTTGGTATTCTTGAATCATATATGAAAATTCTAAACCTAAGCCTCTATTTATACTTTTTCTGGCCGACCTCCCAACCGCCGGTTGGGACCTTCAACCGCCGGTTGGATCAATTTGAATCCTGGTCCAACTCCACGTCTTCCACCGCCTCACAACCCTAATACACCAACCGCCGGTTGGGCTTTCCAACCGCCGGTTGGACTGAATTCCAGAATGTTCTTAAAAACGGGTTGGGCTTCACTTTTGGACTCTCTTAACTTAATATACGGCTTTAACTTCTTTCTTGGCCCAATTCTTCATTTTAACACTTTTAGTCTTCAATTCTTCAGGGTTTAAGCTCCTTTTTCTTCATTTCTTCAGTTTCTTTCAGTTTTGGATTCGTTCTTATTCCTTTTTCTTCAATCTTTAACTAAAATACATCTCTGCAAATATTAACAAAATAAGTATCTAAAATCATATAAATGCACTAAAATGTATATAAATATAGGGATAAATTACTATAATATATACTATCTATTTGATGCTTATCATATATATATATATATATATATATATATATATATATATATATATATATATCCATCTTAGACTTCTTAGTGATAAGCAAAAAACAATCTACTCCAATCAATCACATTGAACTTGAGATGAGACATGTACAAAAGTAAAAGGAGGGTTCTAAGTGCAAGCAAATTTGATCTACAGAGAAGGTACAATGAGGCCGCCTCTGTTAAGTCGTTAAGAATGCAGTTGTTGTTCCCTACCAATGCAAACACTTATGGATCGGCTTTCTTGGTTGACTGAATACTATTGCAAGAGACAATAAGGGCTTGTTGAGGACTTGAGGATAATTGCAAGTGTTTATATGAAACTCTCGTACTACTCTTGTTTGCCTCCTTGAGTACTTGTTTATCAGTTATTTCATTCCCTACGGTTATGTCGTACGGATTTCAATTCTCATTGGGCACACCCTATACATGAAGAAAAGTTGTTATATAAATATTTTGGGTCAAACCCATATACCACGTTGAAATTGTAATGAAACCAAAAATCGTATATAAACTTAAGAGCTCCTCCCTCTATCATATTATCACCAATTGGTTATATAATGAAACTTCATATGGGCTTATATACTGGGCTTTGTACAAGTTTGGCAGAAACTAATTAAGAAGAATAACTTTGACAAGAAGAGTAAAGCGAGGTATTATAACGGAGATTAGTGTGTCAAAATATATCTAACTTAAGACGAATGTCCATTGTATGTATCGTACTTAAAATGCGCCAAAGAAGATGACGATAGATAAAACATGTCTTTTTTATGATTTTAGTACACACAATAGAGTCGTGTAAAGTACGTACATACTATAGAGATTCGTCCTAAGGGCATTTTCTGACGATATAGTTTTTGTTTTTCATAGGGGTTAGTCTTCGGAAATGCACTTAACGTGGACAACATGTTAATTTGTGTGTACTAAACTTAAAATTTTTCTATTGTGTGTATCGAACTTTCAATTTTGGTATATAGTGTGTATCTGACCTGTTATTATTTGTAATTGCTAACGTGACACCCATTTTTGCTTATGTGTCAATGACGTGACGTCTTATACAATTGCCGAGTCAGCAAATTTATGGATTATCGATAAAATAAGTCATCGGATAAACACAATAGATCAAAATTGAAAGTTCGATACACAAAATAGAAAAAATTGAAGTTCAGTACATACAATTTAGATCGTGTACATGTAAGGTGCATTTCCAACAACTAACCCCTTTTCAAATTAGTAAACTATTTTGTTACATCGATATTTACAATTTCTACTCCAATATTTAATAGACAACTTATCTAAACTAGAAGTATGATTTCACTTTAGGAAGGTTTATAATAATCTCTCATATTTGTAAGTATGTGATTAAACTTTCCTAACATACTGCACACAAAACTCTGTTGGAGAAAGTGGGTATTTAGTGCAATTTTTCCAAACTTTGGACCCAAATACGTATATGTAGATATAACATTTATGAGTTATATTCTATAGGGTTATGTAGCCTTTTACAAGAGCTTCGTAACGGTATATTATATGTCCAAAGTTGATTAGAGATGAATGAGGTATTTAATCTAAAAGAAAGGTATGTTGAACATGAATGTTGGTCAAACGTGAGGCCTTATGCCAGACAAGGGCCCCATCCAAAACAAGGGTCTGGGTGTTGATTGAGATAGCCATATTGTAGATTTTCTTTATGTCTAGAAAAAGGGGCCTGATCTCGGACAAATGCCTTATCTCAGTCATAAGTCTTGTTGATGATTTGATGAGTTATATTGCAGATTTGATGACCATATTGCAGATTTGCCTTTTGCCAGACAAGGACCTCTTTGCAGACGGGTTGGGTGTCAACTTTGACCCATTTGAAAGCTGATGTGACGGGTAGCAAACTTGACCCATCTCATCCAACCCATGACCCATAAGGTCTGACCCATGATGAAACAACCCCAATTTGTTTTTTTTACAAACCTCGTACATTACAATTCATAAAATCGGAATGTTCAAAGATATACAATTCCTTTACATTTGGTCCCATATAAAAATCAACAACAACCTGATATCAACATTTGACTTTACAAAGTCAATTACATATAACAATTCCAACTAATAAAACTTCTCTTTTTGTATGACACATGACACTAAATCATACTCTCTTGGGCGATTTACACAATTGTCACCATAACGATGATTTAAAAGAAAAGAAGCATGTCTAACCATAATCAAGCTCCCATCCACGTTATCCTCATACCATCATAATTTCACCCATGATGCACTTTTGGTTCAACCGAACCATAAACCTACAACATAAAACAACTGGAAGGGGTAAGTATAAAGCTTAGCGAGCATACGAGCAATTAAATGAATAATCTACATAAACAACACTGAGACGTCATTTAGAAAATATTAACAACATATACTCGCTTAGGCAAATATTAACAACATATACTCACTTAGACAAATAACTACTGAACAATTGTAGAGATTGAAACTCTATGTGGATCCACGGCTCTTAACATCATATTAGCTTAATACCATACCCCAATGATATGCATATCAAGCTCAACATCATAATGTTAACCATAGTTAGCTAAACTCTGAATCTCTACAAACCGCTCATTCCACATAATCCACATAATCATCATATTATTCCACTTAATAACATACTCTATCAACAACTAATCATCTCAGTACAAATACAACAGGACATGTCATCACAACAACACGAATAATCAACAAGATATAAAATACACAACCATAATAATCCACTTGATTGTATGAACCTTATAACACCCTACAAATTTCAAGATCATTTTTTTTCCAAACATATCGGAAGCGCAAAGTAAAATAATTCCATCTTAGATTGCATAAATTACAATTCAAAAGTTGCAATCCACATAACATGATTCATAAAATAAGTTACCATACTAATTACAAATACTAAGTTTAGATGTTATATAATTCCACACATAAGTTAAACCATTGACATGATTATATAGAATTCAGAGTGAGCCGTCAAACATTCCAATCCAAAATCAACTTCTTGCCCACCCACTATCAAAAGCTTAACCTGCAAGAAGTAAGGAGGGAATTAGCACAAAGCTAAGTGAATAGATCCACAACTATCAACCTAACCCAGATTAACAAATGTTTACAGCTAAGCATCGTAAACAACTATCTTCAAAGAGGATCGGTGGTCCTTGAGGAACCCTACTGCCGCGGTGGCCCCCCAAGTGACACTTACAACCACTGAAGGCCAATTCAGTGATCTAACCGATAGTTTGGTACTATTACTACATACAACAGAATTTCAATAAACAACACATGTGTAAAGCACTTATGTTGTCTAAGTAATAGTATTCAAACCCAATCCATGTTGACCCCTGAACAATTCACATAATCCACAATTCTCATGGCAATATGTAAACATAACAGTATAGAAGTAAAACCAAGTTTACCCATTGTAACCAGATTGTTACAACTGATTTAGACTGAGAGTCATTGATCCACTCACCCTTACGATCACAGTCTCCACTCAGTGGTCTTATTTTACTAAGTCTTCGGTTTATCTGAGAACACAATCAAAACCCAAATTAGATTCTCATATCATAAGTTGTTATATTCTAATAAAGCAAATAATGTCAAATAAGTGCACATAATACACAACCAAATTTATTTAACCATCACAAGTGTTCAAGTCACAAGTTATCATATTCATTCATTTTAAACTGACAAACGCGATCCGGGCAAGGAAGGTAGAATCGCGTTCCCAAGAAGAAAAACATTCTGTTACCAATTAACACTGAGAAACGTGATCCAGTGAAGAGGTCTGGATCGCGTTCCCATGACCAAGACCTTCTGTAACCAAAATGCGTTTGATAACGCGATCCGGACAGAGCGGTGGGATCGCGTTCCCAAGAGTAAACACAACTAAAACCAATTTTACACAATCTAACGCGATCCGGTTGATGTGGCTGGATCGCGTTCACATGAAGAAATCCGACTGAAAAGAATTAACACATGATAACGCGATCTGTGTGATGTAGCGGGATCGCGTTCCCACGTTTTACAGCAGGGTTTCAGACCTGCAACCATTTTAGCTCGAACCTAAACCTAATTTTCATCATCAAACAAATGAAATACACGAATTTATCCATAAATTAACCATAGACTTCAACTATAACATGTTATAACAACAAACAATCATCATCAAGCTTCTAAATTCACACATGCATTATTCACTCAACCTAAATCAATCAAATTCAAGCTTATATATACAAATAGGGAATAAACAACTTGCAATTCAAGGTGACAACAAAATGATGAAGAAGAAATTCAGATGTTTGCATAAACCACATAATCAACTTCAATTTCTACACATGAATCATCATTCAACCTAATTTTAACTAAGTTCAACATATATGTGTAATTGGGGCAATTGAACTTACAATGATGATGATAATGATATGAGGAAGATGAAGAACAATGGTTGAATCAAAATCACAGCTTCAAGATTGATTACAAGATGTTTTCTCTTGGATTCTTCTTAACTTCTAAGTGTATATGGATATGTTCTTGAGAGGTATTTTGGTTTAGACCAAAATCAGTGAAGTGAGGAAATAAGGTCGACTTTTCCATTTGATCCAATTAATAAGTGGTATAATCTTATACCATCTATTGTCTGGAACCTAAAACCATTTTGCAAGAAAAATCTTTTATTTTACCGACATCTACGATAATTTAAAAGAAACAATATTTTACTATCCACCACAAGTTATTTAACCAATTGACCCATATTTTTCACATTCAAATAATGTAAAATTATTTATAACATATTAAAATAATACAATAAATAAAGAAATTACCGTAATACTCCTAGGCCCATAACGAGGATGTTACAAATCTTCCCTCCTTAAGGAGATTTCGTCCCCGAAATCTCGCCATGCCCAAAGAGACTAGGATAACGCGCCGTCATGCTAACTCGATTTCCCACGTAAGGTTTGGCCCCAAACTATGATTCCACTTAACTAACACCATGGGAATATCCTTATTTCGAAGTTTAGTCACCTTACGGTCTAAAAGCTCTACGGATTCTTCTACAAGTCTCTGACTTTGGTCCACATGTAAATCTTGCAATGGAAGAACTTGAGATTGGTCCTCCACATTGTATTTCCTTACATAACACACATTGAATGTATCATGAATACCCGCTAATTCTGGAGGAAGATCTAATGACACCGTTTGATCATTAACTACTTGTCGAATTCTAAACGGCCCGATATACCTAGGAGCAAGTTTACCACACTTCCCAAACCAAATCACACCCTTCCAAGGTGAGACTTTCAAATAAACCAATTCACCAACAACAAATGAAACGGGTCGACGATGTGGATTGGCATACTATTTCTGTCTATCACGGGCAGCTTTCAATTTCTCACGAGCTATAGCTACCTTGTCAGCAGTAATTTGAACAATATCTGGACCCACAAACTTAGAAAAATCCTTAATGAACTTTCGGTAGTAACCCGCTAACCTAAGAAAACTCTTAATCTCATAAGAAGACTTAGGTGCATGCCAATTCATAACTGCCTTAACCTTAGACGGATCTACCTTGACCCCGTCCTTGCAAATGATATGCCCCAAAAATTGTACTTCACGCAACCAAAACTCGCATTTCGAAAATTTAGCATACAATCGTTCCCTCTTTAAGGTTTCCAAAACCAATCTCAAATGCATTTCATGCTCTGCTTCTGACTTAGAGTAAACCAAGATATCATCAATGAACACAATAACAAATTTATCAAGAAAAGTTCGACAAACTCTATTCATTAAATTCATGAAAACTGCAGGAGCATTAGTCAACCCGAATGGCATAACAAGGAACTCATAGTGACCATATCTAGTGCGAAAAGTTGTCTTAGGAATATCCTCCTCACAAACCCGCACTTGATGATAACCCGACCTCAAATCAATCTTAGATAAATAAGAAGATCCTTGTAATTGGTCAAACAACTCATCTATTCGGAGCAAAGGGTACTTATTCTTTACGGTTCTTTTATTCAAATCCCTATAGTCAATACACATACGAAAGGTGACATCCTTCTTTTTAACAAACAACACAGGTGCACCCCAAGGAGATGAACTAGGCCTAACAAAACCCTTATCTAACAACTCCCGAATCTGACCCATCATTTCTCGAATTTATGAGGGAGCTAATCTATAAGGAGCCTTAGCTACAGGGGTAGAACCAGGGATCAAATCAATTTTATACTCTACTTCTCTAATGGGAGGTAAGCCAGGCAACTAATCGGGAAAAACCTCCAAATATTCAGAAACAACTCGAACATCGGAAACAGTTTTCTTTTCTAACTTAGCATCAATAACATAAGCCAAATATGATTCACACCCTTTAGCTAGAGATTTTCTAGCTTTCATCATTGAAATCAAAGGAATACTACCCCTTTCCCGTTCCCCTCGAGCCACGACATATGACTCATCCGAGATTGGGATTCTTATCAACTTCTTATGGCACTCTATATTGGCTTTATTTTGACTTAACCAATCCATGCCTAACACCACATCAAAACCGGGAATAGGCATCAAGAGAAAAGAAACAGGGAAACTATGACCCTCAGTCAAAATACTAGCTCTAGTCACCGATGTGGTAACCGGAACCATTTTACCATCCGCTACCTCAACCTCAATAGGATTCGTAATACAAGTGGGAGTCAATTTCAGTCTATCACAGAAAAGTATGGATATAAATGAACAGTTGGCTCCTGAATCAAACAGAACACTTGCTGGTACAGAATTGATAAGAAAAGTACCAGTTATGACATCCTCGGTTCTGACAGCTTCATCAGCTGTCATCTGGAAAGCCCTACCTGTTGCAGATGGTGGATTCTTTCTTTTTTGGCCAGAAGATGAAGACCCTCCGACCGTACCCGATCTCTGTGATAGGTTTTAGGACCCAACCAAGAATACGTATAACCCTAGTTTTACCCCACGACAATAAACGGATCAAACAAAAGCAACAAGCAATCAAGATTAATACGAGAATATAAACGAACACACAAATATAACGTGGTTATATCCAATCTACTCGATTGGTTTAATCCACGACCAAACTAGAGAGATTCTTATTAATTTAGGAGGTGTTAGGGTTACAATACAATAGGTTATATTTATACAAAATACCAAACTTGCAAAGGAAGAAAAGCTTGGCCGCCTCAAAGTCGCAGGCGTCATCAGACAATTATTATCGTAGCTTACATAAATATCCACGACCAAAAAGAACATTTAATATTCCTTTGATTCACGTTTCCTTTTTTTGTTAGATTTTCACAATCTCAACAATCTCTCACTTGAAGATCGGACAAACCCAAAGTTATTAAACCCTCAATAATTCCCTTTCAACCAAGTCGAATCCGCCTCTCTATACCGCCAACAACAATTGGGACACGCAACTCAAATCAGATAGACTTTATATAAAAGACTCTTCAACTACACCTGTTGAAACCGGAACAAAATAAAAACCCTTCAACACGTCACTTTAAGAGAACCCGTTCTAACCTATACCGCCAAAACTTATAGGGACACGCCGCTCGACCTCGCCGGATCGGAAGACTTTCGATACTAGTTAACTGAACTCCACTATTAAACTGTGACCAAGAAATCTCTCTAGTTTATCGCCATCTCATTAGTTCATGAGAAGACCGGTTGAAGCCCGGCACAGCTCCAACACTCTCGTTGCACTCACAACCCATCCATACAGCCTTTCGCCTACACGATCTTTCTTTCCAACAAAGAATAGACCACCCGGTAGAACATTCACGTGAATAACACCATCAAGGCAGCCGTGTGAAAATACCATCACACCCTTGAACATTTACTCCATCACTCTTGCTTTCACCGTTGGATCACCGACCACAAACATGCACATGAATTTCGGCAAACACATCTTTCCCCAACAAGCCAACTCCCACTGTACGGAATCAACATCAAACGCGGCTCTCGGAAAAGTATTTTGCTCACCACCCTCGGTCAGTCGCAACCTAGTTTCCATTGGAGATGATCTAAACCAAGACTTGAAAACGCTAGTAGTACTGAGATGACAAACCAAATCCATGGAAACCCCAAAGCTCCCACTCAACGCCAAGCTCCTACTAGTTTCAACTCTTACCGAACTTCCACTCGTTCCAGACCTCTCAACAATATCGTGAAGCTCAAGCCGACTAGGACTTTCAACACCTACCTCACCACTAGCCATTCCTCATTCGGAATTTCAACCATATACAAGGTTCCTTGTTTATACCCGCGAGCAATTACCAGACTACCCTTGATAATCTTCCACTGTTGGTCGCCAAACCTAACGTGGTACCACTCATTATCCAACTGCCCAATCGAGATCAACCACCTCTTGAGCTTGGGAATGAACCTCACATTATTGAGGACCCAATCCGTGCCAAGGTGAGTTTTGAGGACAACATCCCCAATACCCGCAACTCTAAGTTTCCTTCCGTTCGCAAGACGAACCCTACCGGAATGAGACCTAAAATTTGTCATCTCTTCCATGCACGGGATAGCATGAAAAGATGAACCCGAATCCAATACCCAAGATTCCACAAGATTCTCCTCACAACAAAGCAACGCATCTTCGGTCGTATCAACCGTCGCATTCACACCCTGTTTACCATTCGGACATTGATACCTAAAGTGCCCCAGTTTCTTACAGTTCCAACACGTGACATTCCTATTCTCCGATGGCTCTCTCCGCGATCTAGATCTACTCTTACTTCGCCCCCTGCTAGTCACACTTAAAGCTGATGAACCCGAATACTCATCGGAATCTTTTCTTCTAATTCCCTCACCGAGTATCAAATCACGGATCCCCTCAAAAGTCAACTTAGTAGTTCCAGATGAACCACTAACAGCTGTAACCATACCGGACCAACTATCGGGCAACGAAGATAATAAGAAAAGTGCCTCCAACTCACTTTCAAACGTAACCCCTACAGATCTTAACCTAGTCAAGATCGAGTTAAACTCGTTCACATTATCCGCCGGCGATGCACCTTCACCCATCTTCGCGTTCACCAACTGCCGAATCAAGAAAACCTTATTGAGAGCCGAGGGTTTCTCATACATGTTAGAAAACGCCATTAACAAACCCGTAGTCGTGGTTTCCCCCGCAATGTTGTAGGCGACATTCTTGGCCAGAGAAAGTCGAACTACTCCAAGTGCCTGACGATCTAACAACGCCCAATCGGCATCACTCATACTTTCAGGTTTAGTACCCGACAACGGTTGGTGTAACTTCTTCTCGTACAAAACGTCTTCGATTTGCATCTTCCAAAACCCAAAATCGCTGCCATCAAACTTACTAATCCTAATCTCGCTTTTATCTGCCATTGTTTCCAAAACACAAAAACCACGTGCTCTGATATCACTTTGATAGGTTTTAGGACCCAACCAAGAATACATATAACCCTAGTTTTACCCCACGACAATAAACGGATCAAACAAAAGCAACAAGCAATCAAGATTAATACGAGAATATAAACGAACACACAAATATAACGTGGTTATATCCAATCTACTCGATTGGTTTAATCCACGGCCAAACTAGAGAGAATTCTTATTAATTTCGGAGGTGTTAGGGTTACAATACAATAGGTTATATTTATACAAAATACCAAACTTGCAAAGGAAGAAAAGCTTGGCCGCCTCATAGTCGCAGGCGTCATCGGACAATTATTATCGTAGCTTACATAAATATCCACCGACCAAAAAGAACATTTAATACTCCTTTGATTCACGTTTTCTTTTTTTGTTCGATTTTCACAATCTCAACACTCTGTTTACCCGCCTCAGTACATTGCCCCGCTCGGTGACCTTCCTTATGGCAATTCCAACAAACATGCTTAGGAAAAGTGCAGTCTTTCATGTCATGTCCAAACTGTGCACATTTAATGCACCTATGAGTTTGTGGAGTGTAAGGCCCTGTGTGCCTGGATTTACAACTCTGGCACCAATTTGATTTATCCACTATACCTCCACTGGTATCAGATTTCTGTTTTGTTGAGATCCTTGCCATCTCTTCTTTCCTTGACTTGAAGGAGAATCACCTTTAGATTTCGAGGAAGACCTTTGTTTGTTTTCCAAATCCCGGGCCCGAATATCACCATCCACAGAACGGGCCAAATTAAAAGCTTGAGTAAGGGAACCCGCCAATCTCACAGTCGTCCGGTAAGTAGGAGGTAACATACCAACAAAATGTTCAATCTTTGTCCTCTCATCCGGAACCCATTGTTGCACAAATCTCAATTTTTCAGAAAATTGAGATATAAGATCATCCATCGACATACTATCCATCAAACGCATATCCATAAACTCTCGTCGGATACGAGTCATGTCAAATTCGGAGCAATACTTCTTGCAAACCTCGTTATAGAAATCGGACCATCTAATTGATTCCCTTTGTTGAAGTGTTAATGGTAAGGTAATGGAATCCCACCAAGCCATAGCCGGGCCCTTTAGGAGTTGAACCGCATATGGAACCTTAATCTCATCCTCACACCAGCAAACCTCAAATTTCCTCTCTACATCCCTCAACTAATCAAGTGTAACTGATAGATTTGTACTACCAAAGAATTCGGATGGTCTACAAGCCAAGAAGGTCTTAAAGGAACACACTTTAGGTTGTTGCTGAGATAATCTAGTTTGATGATCTAGCAATGACTGTTGTTGTAATCCACTGAGCTTAAGTACTTCCTCCTCTAACTGTAAAACATAATCATCCCGGTCTAAGTCCCCGGCTGAAAAGGAAGTACCCGTATGACCCTGTCTACCATTCTGATTCGCAGGAGGGGGAACATTCGTCCTAGAGACGTTGTTGGGAGTATCGGTCGGATGTTCAGTATCTGCCATGTCTGCAACAAAACAACATCTCACAACTCGTTAATTGTTAGTACCTACATACTAACCAATTATCATACAATAGCTAAATCCCATTCCCTGGAATGTTTGACTAACACAAATAGATTTGGGATTGAACACTTAATACATGTTCAATTCACCCAAACCTATGCTCTGATACCAACTTATAACACCCTACGAATTTCAAGATCATTTTTTTTCAAACATATCGGAAGCACAAAGTAAAATAATTCCATCTTAGATTGCATAAATTACAATTCAAAAGTTGCAATCCACATAACATGATTCATAAAATAAGTTACCATACTAATTACAAATACTAAGTTTAGATGTTATATAATTCCGAACATAAGTTAAACCATTGACATGATTATATAGAATTCAGAGTGAACCGTCAAACATTCCAATCCAAAATCAACTTCTTGCCCACCCACTATCAAAAGCTTAACCTGCAAGAAGTAAGGAGGGAATTAGCACAAAGCTAAGTGAATAGATCCACAACTATCAACCTAACCCAGATTAACAAATGTTTACAGCTAAGCATCGTAAACAACTAGCTTCAAAGAGGATCGGTGGTCCTTGAGGAACCCTACTGCCGCGGTGGCCCCCCAAGTAACACTTACAACCACTGAAGGCCAATTCAGTGATCTAACCGATAGTTTGGTACTATTACTACATACAACAGAATTTCAATAAACAACACATGTGTAAAGCACTTATGTTGTCCAAGTAATAGTACTCAAACCCAATCCATGTTGACCCCTGAACAATTCACATAATCCACAATTCTCAAGGCAATATGTAAACATAACAGTATAGCAGTAAAACCAAGTTTACCCGTTGTAACCAGATTGTTACAACTGATTTAGACCGAGAGTCATTGATCCACTCACCCTTACGATCACAGTCTCCACTCAGTGGTCTTATTTTACTGAGTCTTCGGTTTATCTGATAACACAATCAAAACCCAAATTAGATTCTCATATCATAAGTTGTTATATTCTAATAAAGCAAATAATGTCAAATAAGTGCACATAATACACAACCAAATTTATTTAACCATCACAATTGTTTAAGTCACAAGTTATCATATTCATTCATTTTAAACTGACAAACGCGATCCGGGAAAGGAAGGTGGGATCGCGTTCCCAAGAAGAAAAACATTCTGTTACCAATTAACATTGAGAAACGCGATCCAGTGAAGAGGTCTGGATCACGTTCCCGTGACCAAGACCTTCTGTAACCAAAATGCGCTTGATAAAGCGATCCGGAAAGAGGGGTGGGATCGCATTCCCAAGAGTAAACACAACTAAAACCAATTTTACACTATTTAACGCGATCCGGTTGATGTGGCTGGATAGCGTTCACATGAAGAAATCCGTCTGAAAAGAATTAACACATGATAACATGATCCGTGTGATGTAACGGGATCGCGTTCCCACGTTTTACAGCAGGGTTTCAGACCTGCAATCATTTCAGCTCGAACCTAAACCCAATTTTCATCATCAAACAAATGAAATACACGAATTTATCCATAAATCAACCATAAACTTCAACTATAACATGTTATAACAACAAACAATCATCATCAAGCTTCTAAATTCACACATGCATTATTCACTCAACCTAAATCAATCAAATTCAAGCTTATATATACAAATAGGGAATAAACAACTTGCAATTCAAGGTGACAACAAAATGATGAAGAAGAAATTCAGATGTTTGCATAAACCACATAATCAACTTCAATTTCTACACATGAATCATCATTCAACCTAATTTTAACCAAGTTCAACATATATGTGTAATTGGGGCAAGATGATGATAATGATATGAGGAAGATGAAGAACAATGGTTGAATCAAAATCACAGCTTCAAGATTGATTACAAGATGTTTTCTCTTGGATTCTTCTTAACTTCTAAGTGTATATGGATATGTTCTTGAGAGGTATTTTGGTTTAGACCAAAATCAGTGAAGTGAGGAAATAAGGTCGACTTTTCCATTTGATCCAATTAATAAGTGGTATAATCTTATACCATCTATTGTCTGGAACCTAAAACCATTTTGCGAGAAAAATCTTTTATTTTACCGACATCTACGATAATTTAAAAGAAACAATATTTTACTATCCACCACAAGTTATTTAACCAATTGACCCATATTTTTCACATTCAAATAATGTAAAATTATTTATAACATATTAAAATAATACAATAAATAAAGAAATTACCGTAATACTCCTAGGCCCCATAACGAGGATGTTACAAACCTCTTTGTCACACCCCCAAATATGTAAAAATCGTGTTTATTAACAGTTTAGCGGAAGCTTTTAGTTAATTAGCGGAAGCATTTTAATAATAGTTAAGCATTGAGGGCGGACAGATTCGATAGTGCATTCATTGTATCAGAGTATATGATCATACAGAACATACATATATATTTAAGATGCCATAAGTTTAAAGTTATTACAAAAGATACGACCTATAAAGTCGTACATAAGTAGGGTTGTCAAAGACAACTTAAGTATTTGAAAATACAAGTTTAATAAAGAGGGATTTCATAAGTATAACCAATCAGATTGATAATACAAAGGAAATCCAAGTGTCCCAAAAGTGGCATCATAAATAGTCAGGTTGCCTACGTCCTTTATGCATGCAGGAGTACCTGAGTCCTAATTCCCTGAAAAACATAGTAAACTGTCAACATTGAATGTTGAGTGAATTCACAGGTTTAGTTTTGTATAAATCATTCATGTACGCAGACATAATATTTATATGTATAGTAGGAAACACAAGTATTCTAATTAAAGAAAACCTTTCCTAAACATGTAAGAATGTCATTCTTACAACAATAATATTAGTGTAGGAAACACAAGTTTAATCATAAACATTTCCTAATAAGTAATCGCAGGATATACAGGTTTATCAAATAAGTAAACATATCCATTTCAGTAGTTAAGGAAAATCAGGTTTAGCAGTCAAGCAAACATTTTCCAACAGATAGTTAACAGGAACTCAAGTTTAACAATAAGGTAAACATTCCAGAATAGTTATTGCAGGAAATACAGGTTTATCAATCAAGTAAACATTTTCTATAAGTAGTTGTTTTGTGTGGGAAACCAAGTTTAACCATTTTAAGGTAAACGTTTCCTAGAAATAGTCTCTCAAAGGAACACCTGTCCTATTAGTCATCACAGGGAATACCCTTCCCAAATCAAGTTGTTGTTTAGTTGTTTAGTTGTGTGGGAAATTTAGACTATAATCCCTCCAAGGTGAGCTAAACCTTTAGAGTTAAAGTAACGACACTAGTACTATAACCAAACCACGACTAGTTGTTTTGTTGTTGCCTCCGTAACATCTTAAGTATACACTCCTCGTTACGACTATCGTCGATGTGGTTGGAATGACCAGCGAGTAATATCCTGGGAGGGTTGTCAAATCGATAGTACTATCTGTATACTTAGTGGCTAGAGTCACCTAGCTAATGGTTATAGGTTGTAAGCACTGGGACTTATGTGCACTACAACTACCTCGCGTAAACCTAGGATCGTACCAAGATCTGCTGTATTATTCCCAAAATGTTGTGAAAACGTTTCATATAATTAATTCAAGTTAATTCAATATGAAAACATTTTATAGAAATAGTTCAAGTTTGATCGCATGAACAAAATCATGTTAATCAGTTTCACATAATAGCATGCAGCTCAATACATAAAGCATATAGCATGTTATATCACATTGTTCTATGTTTTCCACCCCTGGTTTTAAAAGCATTTAAAACAAGTAAAAGGGAGGGGCTGTGAACTCACTTGTAGCAAGTCTTCAGCAAAAATAGATAGCTAGCAAACAATCCAAAAGCGTCGCTCAAATACCTAGACGCAAATAATAATACTTGTATAAGTATATGGATTATTTGTTAAGTTGTAAAGGTTATAATATTTCAGTTGCTGGTGAGGTTTGCGTTTCAATTAGTCGTTGAGTTCAAGTATGTATATTTATATACATTTTAGTTGAATATATATATTCTAATATATATATTAGTTGTCGTTGTTGTTAATGTCTATATATACATATATTATAAATGTCGCGTGTATGTATATAAATGTAGCCATCTTTGTCGTCGTTTATGTTTTCAAAACATCAATATAATAGTTATCAAAATAACTTTATTACATCGTTTATGTTTGTCGTATATTGTTTGTACTAGATAAGTTAAATCGTTCCATTTTTATACGTCTAGTTGTATATATACATTGTCCGTTAGTATATATATAATATTTGTTATCGTATTAAATCTTGTCGCGTTCAAAATGTCCGAAATATAATGTCACAATAATATGTCCGTCTAGTTCTAAATCCTTTGTCGTAACATTTTGTACCATTAAACGTATAATCGATACATAAGTAGTATACCGTTTATTAGTTTGTACATTCATTAAAAATGTAAAAGTCATCAGTGTGGAATCCGCCGTATTCTGGTGAATACGCCGGATTCGGGTTAATTAGGGGAATACGCCGTATTCTGGTGAATACGCCGTATTCATTCGAAAATAGGGGAATACGCCGTATTCTGGTGAATACGCCGTATTCATTTCAATAGTGGGGAATCCGCCGGATTCACATGAATCCGCCGGATTCAAGTATGTCTTTTACTCGTTCATCGTATCTGCCGAAAGTTTGTTTGCGATCGAAGGTGGGAATACGCCGTATTCGACTGGTTTAGAAATGGGAATCCGCCGTATTCCCGTGAATACGCCGGATTCATCCGAGTTTTGGCTGGGAATCCGCCGGATTCATTTGAATCCGCCGGATTCAATGGTTTTGCAGGTTCTTGTTCGTTCTCTGTTACAACAATTTCGTACGGGTTTTGATTTTAGCTTTGTTTTTAACATGATTAAACATCATAATATGTTTTATAATTACATTATAACATGTTTTAACAAGTTTATAACAACAATAATCATCAAAATCATAAATTTGAAGAAATTATATAAATGAAGAAAAATAAAGAGATTATCCTCACAATGGTTTTAGATGGAGATGATGACGATTCTGTGATGTTGTTGATGACGAAAATGATGAAGATGATTATGTGATCATTTTTGTGAAGTGTTTGATGTTTGTGTTTTGAGATGATGATGAGAGTGACGATGATGAAGATGAAATGGTGTTGCTCTTCCTGCTGATGTTACTCCCTCTGTTCTTGTTGTTTGAAGATCACAGAGACAAGAAAGAAAATAGATGAAGTGTGATATGTGAATTATTGGAGATGGAAGTGAAATGTGTAGCAGAAGATTTGGGTTCCAAATTTCAACTGAGGTATGGAGGGAGTATAAAATGTCGAGCAGATATTTTTGAATGTGTGTTATTGGTAGTTTTTAGCCCGTTAATTTCGTGTACGGGTATAATTTGTGGTACATTAGTATAATAAAATTTTGCGTTATGTTTCTCGTTATCACAGATTTAGAAATACGAAATCGAAATGTGAAATACTTTGTTACAAGTATCATTAAAATTAATCACAGTAAAAGTACTGTATGGTTCAAAACGCGTGCCAAATTTCAGTTAAATTCGGAAATCATATTTTTAGGTAATGTTCTACACATTAAAACAGTAACTTACGAAATAATATTTTTATTATTTGGAACCTCTAAGCGCGTTCTAAAATTGTTTCAGTTCGTATTACGTGTAACAAAATCGTCTACATTTTTCGTTTTCTTTTCGTTGTAATACTTTTATATAATAATTTCAACTAAAAATTATTCAAAAGCATTTTCGAAGTTCATTTCGGAACTTTATTATTCGCGGTTTAATACGTTTAATATAAAACGTATAATTTATTATATTATTTCAATAATATAATTATATAATAGTTGTAATTAATAATTTTCGAATTATTAATTATTTTGTATCACCAATGTTATTACGTTCAATTCATAGTGTTTGATATGTTTATTTTGTACGTAATTATATATACACATATAACTACTATCAAATACATCACATAACACATAGTAAGTTTATCAAAACTTATACACAAAATAGTTTGAATTCACTTAGTCAGGGAATTACTCTAGGTAATGCATGAAATTAGGCTAAGTAAATATCCTAATTGGAGGATTGTCACATTCTCCCCCTGTTAGCGAAATCTCGTCCCGAGATTTAATTTGTATTATTCGTGTTGATTGCTTGTTTAAACAGGTGAGGGTACTTCTTTCTTATCTCATCCTCACGTTCCCAAGTAAACTCTGGGCCATGCTTCGAATTCCATCGAACTTTGACGAGTTTGATTCGTTTGTTTCTCAGTCTTTGTGTTTTCGTATCAGCTATTTCCATTGGTTCCTCCACAAAGTTAAGCTTTGAGTTTATAAAAACTTCGTCAGGAGGTATAATAAGTGTTTCGTCGGAAAGACACTTCTTCAAATTACACACATGAAAAGTGTCGTGAATACTACTAAGCTCTTGTGGTAGTTTGAGTTTATAAGCAACAGGACCAATCCTAGCAAGGATTTCAAAAGGTCCAACATATCGTGGGTTCAGTTTTCCTCGTTTGCCAAATCGTGCTATCCCTTTCCAAGGCGATACTTTGAGTAGAACCTTATCTCCTACTTGAAACTCAAGAGGTTTACGGCGGTTATCGGCGTAACTCTTTTGTCTATCTCTTGCAGCTTTCAATCGGTTCAGCACTTGAGATGTCTTGTCTGTAGTTTCTTGGACAAGTTCGGGTCCGGATAGTTGTCTGTCATCCAACTCTGCCCAACAGAGTGGAGATCTGCACTTGCGTCCATACAACGCTTCAAACGGTGCCATATGTATACTGGTGTGATAACTATTGTTGTAAGAGAACTCAGCTAATGGTAGATGAGTATCCCAATTTCCTCCAAAGTCAATCACACATGCTCGTAACAAATCTTCGAGCGTTTGAATCGTTCGTTCACTCTGGCCATCTGTCTGCGGATGATAGGCCGTACTCATATCGAGTCGAGTACCTAGGGCCTGTTGTAGCGTTTGCCAGAAACGAGATATGAATCTGCTATCTCTATCAGATATAATCGACAATGGCACACCGTGCCGAGAAACGACTTCTTTGATATAGATCTTTGCCAGTTTCTCGAGTTTGTCAGTCTCTTTGAAAGCAATGAAGTGGGCTGATTTAGTCAGTCTATCGACAATCACCCATATTGAATCAACACCAGTTGATGTCTTTGGTAGCTTTGTGATGAAATCCATTGTTATGTGCTCCCATTTCCTTTGTGGCATCACTGGTTGTTGCAAAAGTCCTGAAGGTTTTTGATATTCAACCTTGACCTTTGAACAAGTTAGACATTTGCTGACATAAGTAGCGATGTCTCTCTTCATATTAGGCCACCAATAGAAACCTTTCACGTCTTGGTACATCTTATCTGCACCAGGATGAATCGAGTAGTTGGACTTGTGAGCTTCGTCCAAAATCAGCTTACGGAGTTCATCGTCGCACGGTACCCAAATTCTATTCATGAAGTATAAAACTCCATTCTCTTTTGTTTCAAGCTGTTTCTCCATTCCTCTCAGGGATTCGTCTTTCATACGTTCAGCGGTGAAAGCTAACTGTTGTGCGTCACGAATTTGAGTAATAAGATTCGAGTGAATCGTTAACACTAAAGCTCGAGCTCTGCGAGGCTTAACGTTCTCCTTACGACTCAAGGCATCTGCTACTACATTAGCCTTGCCCGGATGGTATTTAATCTCACAGTCGTAATCATTCAGTAATTCGACCCAACGTCTCTGTCTCATGTTGAGTTCTTTCTGGTCGAATATGTGTTGTAGACTCTTGTGGTCAGTGAAAATTGTACACTTTGTGCCATATAAGTAGTGTCTCCAAATTTTTAATGCAAAAACAACTGCTCCCAACTCTAAGTCATGAGCTGTATAGTTCTTCTCGTGAATCTTCAATTGACGAGATGCATAAGCAATAACTTTGTCGTTTTGCATGAGAACACAACCTAATCCTTGATGTGAGGCGTCACAATAAACAATGAAGTTCTCGGTTCCCTCGGGTAAGGATAGAATCGGTGCGGTGCTCAACTTTTGTTTCAACAGTTGAAAGGCGTTTTCTTGTTTCTCTCCCCATTCGAATTTCTTATCCTTCTGAGTTAAGGTGGTGAGTGACTGGGCTATCTTTGAAAAGTTCTCTATAAATCGTCGATAATAGCCAGCCAAACCAAGGAATTGTCGAATTTCTGTGGGAGTTTCCGGTGCTTTCCAGTTCTTAATCGCCTCTATTTTGGATGGGTCCACATGAATTCCCTTATCATTGATCACGTGACCTAGGAAATGAACCTCTCTAATCCAAAATTCACATTTGGAGAACTTAGCATACAGCTTCTCGTTCTCAAGTAGTTGGAGGATAAGTTTCAAATGCCGTTCGTGATCCTCTTTCGCCTTTGAGTAAATCAAAATGTCGTCAATGAACACAATGACAAACTTATCTAAGTAAGGTTTGCACACTCGGTTCATGAGATCCATAAATACTGCCGGCGCGTTAGTCAATCCAAATGGCATGACTAGGAACTCATAATGACCATAACGAGTCCTAAACGCTGTCTTCGTCACATCCTCTTCTCGAACCTTCAGTTGATGGTAACCAGAACGCAGATCGATCTTCGAGTAGTAACTCGATCCTTGAAGTTGATCGAACAGATCGTCAATGCGTGGTAACGGATATCGGTTCTTAATAGTTACCTTGTTCAACTCTCTGTAGTCAATACACATGCGCATAGATCCATCCTTCTTTTTGACAAACAAAACCGGAGCTCCCCAAGGTGAAAAGCTCGGTCGGATGAATCCTAAGTCTAAAAGCTCTTGCAACTGTGTAGACAGTTCTTGCATTTCTGATGGAGCTAGACGATAAGGTGAGCGAGCGATTGGTGCGGCTCCAGGCACCAGATCGATGCGAAATTCGACTTGTCGCGGAGGTGGTAATCCTGGAAGATCATCAGGAAACACTCCCGGATAGTCTCGTACTATAGGTATATCGTCTAAGCATCTCTCTACAGATTTCTTTTCCACAACATGCGCCAAAAATGCTGGATATCCCTTCCGGAGATATTTACAAGCTTTCAAGCAATTAATAGTTTTGACGGCGCTCGTTCTTTTATCTCCTTGTATCACCAAAGTTTCTCCAGTAGACAATGGTATACGTATCATTTTATCAAAACAAACAATCTCTGCACGGTTCTTCGACAACCAGTCCATACCGACTACGATGTCAAAGCTTCCCAACTCAACCGGTAGTAAGTCTATTTCGAAAAGATGACTCTCCAATACTAGAGTACATCCTGGTACTATTTCTCCTGATTCAATCAACCTACCATCGGCTAGTTCTAAGGTGTAGTTGTTGTCTAGCTTACTAGATCTAACGTCTAATAGTGGTCTAAAGTCCTTAGACACAAAACTCAAATCGGCGCCATAATCAAATAATACGGATGCATAATGATCGTTAACTAGAAACGTACCAGTGACAGTGTTAGGGTCCTGGCGTGCCTCTTGCGCTCTAACGACAAATGCACGACCCCTAGCTGGCTGGTTGTTGACGTTTCCACGATTATTGTTGTTGTTCGGGTTTGCAGGGCGATTCGGATTGTTTTGGTTACCACGGTTCAGTTTAGGGCACTTGTTTCGGAGATGACCTTGCTCGCCACATTCGAAACATCCATTTGCTGGTCGATCCCTATTTGCTTGAGTGGTAGGGTTCGCTCTACAGTATTGGGCCAGATGCCCCCAGCGTTTGCAATTTCCACAGAAAGTACAGTCACCATCATGGTGACGTTCACACTTGCCACACTTGGGCTTACTCCCCATGTAAGTCTTTTGTTCAGCAGTAGTGGCAATGTAAGCTTTCGTGGTACTAGCTTGCTTCTTATTCTTGTGACCCTGACGGTCATTCCACTTGCGTTTTCCTTTCCCAGCATCAGCATTGCTGGATTCAACCTTTCCAGTATCAGCTTTCTTAGTAAGATTCCCCATCCTTACTGCTTCATCAGTCAAACGCGGTGCTAGTTCCACATCAATCTTAAAAGTAGCAGGATTCGCTGATGTTACCAAACTTCGGATTTGTGGCACTAGACCCCAGATATACCTTTCAGTGCGCTTGTACTCAGGAGTAACCATGTGAGGTACAAGACGTGCCAGTTCTTGAAATCTGGTGGTATATCCTGTGATATCAGCACCAACCATAGCAATGTTCCAGAGCTCAGACTCAATCTTCTGCAGCTCACTGCGGGGACAAAACTCTTCCATGACCATAGTTTTCAGAGTTTCCCAAAACATTGGATGAGCGGATGGACGACCCATTGCTTGCTTTTGGGCGTTCCACCAAGTCAAAGCCTTATCACTAAATGTGCATGTAGCATACATGACCATGTCTTCACGAGCACACTTGCTAATCTCTAGCACAGACTCCATTTTCTCTATCCAATGGATGATTCCAATGGCACCTTCAGTACCACGGAAATGGCTCGGTTTACAGGCTAGAAATGTTTTATATGAACATCCCTTATGAGTGCTCTCAGGATTACTACCTGAAGCGTTTGGTTCAGTTTCTCTACTACCGCTACGGTTTCGGTCAGTATCATACTGAGCAAGGGCTTCAGAAATCCTTCGATTAACCATTTGTTCAGTAGTCTCCTCAACAGCAGGAGGTGGTGTGGGGTTTCGTTGGCTGTTCCTGGTAATTCTACGTTTAGGCGGCATGATTCAGTCCTAATCACACACAAGAAACACTCGTAAGATATCAAATCAAGTCATCACTCATAAAGTAAGTGATAAATGTAAATATAGTATGAAGTCAATCACCAATTGATATCATTCATAATGGACACAGCGATGTAAACTAAACATAAGTTATATATCATAATCATGGGTTAATTGTTGTTACATAAGTTTTGTACAAAGATGGGATTTACAACCAAATATACCCATTGGATCAAACATGATCTACAAAATGTGACGGATTTAACCTATACATCCATCTAGTCAAAAGTTAACCCAAATACATCATAACCATAGTCCTAATACATCATACATATGGTCTAAAAGAAATACGGTAGACTCCATCCCACAAACATCCTAACAGCAACCATCAACACACATAAACCCACTGCAGCACCTATAGTCTCCAAACGACGCTCTAGTCGGATCAGACGTGCTCTAGTAGCATCGGCAGACTCCCTGTCTACCTCAATGTGCAACTCAGAAGTCGCAAGGCGTCCATATATCGCCAGCACATCATCGTCAAGACGAGAGGCGTCACTGCGCATAACTCGGAGGGCAGACTGCGTACCAAAATGAAATCCCAGCAAGGTACGAATAACAGCGACCACAGTAGGGACCGTAAGCTCCAGAGGCTCCTCGGTCAAATGTAGAGATGTAGGTGTGTGAGATGACTCCCTAGTCTCATAGGTGGAAGGAATCCTCTCAATGATCCTCCAATGACGTAAAATACGTGGCATCCAGTCTAGATGCGGAACTCTAGCTCTCGGTGTCTGCTGATCACAGCGAATCTCCCGCTCCTCAACCATCGGCTCTTTGCCGCGAGATGATGAGGGTCCTATGGGAAAATCCCTGACACACGATAGCGGTGTCCTCCTAGGTATAGGCCTAAAATCAGGCTCTCCAATAAGATGGCGTCTAGACATAGACATAGATCCTAACATATGGATAGCAGGATCAGTGGATGGTAATGGTGGTGTGGCTATCGAACCATCTGAAGTATCTCTAGGAAATGTAGGCGGGTAAACCTCCTCAGACACTGCTGTAGGAATCCCGTCGTATGGTCCCTCCATGGGATCCTCCTCAGTATCAGAATCAGTGATGTGAATAGGTGCGTGTCTCGACATGCCTAGTCAAAGAAACGTGTGTGACGTGTCAGACGTATGCAACAGTATGAATGCTGAATTGTGTTAGCCAAGGCTATAGTCTAGGTCTCTAAGGTTTTCAGTCACTTAAAGACTTCTAGTTCTCTATAACCTGGCTCTGATACCAATCTCTGTCGCACCCCCAAATCTGTAATCGTGTTTATTAATAGTTTAGCGGAAGCTTTTAGTTAATTAGCGGAAGCATTTTAATAATAGTTAAGCATTGAGGGCGGACAGATTCGATAGTGCATTCATTGTATCAGAGTATATGATCATACAGAACATACATATATATTTAAGATGCCATAAGTTTAAAGTTATTACAAAAGATACGACCTATAAAGTCGTACATAAGTAGGGTTGTCAAAGACAACTTAAGTATTTGAAAATACAAGTTTAATAAAGAGGGATTTCATAAGTATAACCAATCAGATTGATAATACAAAGGAAATCCAAGTGTCCCAAAAGTGGCATCATAAATAGTCAGGTTGCCTACGTCCTTTATGCATGCAGGAGTACCTGAGTCCTAATTCCCTGAAAAACATAGTAAACTGTCAACATTGAATGTTGAGTGAATTCACAGGTTTAGTTTTGTATAAATCATTCATGTACGCAGACATAATATTTATATGTATAGTAGGAAACACAAGTATTCTAATTAAAGAAAACCTTTCCTAAACATGTAAGAATGTCATTCTTACAACAATAATATTAGTGTAGGAAACACAAGTTTAATCATAAACATTTCCTAATAAGTAATCGCAGGATATACAGGTTTATCAAATAAGTAAACATATCCATTTCAGTAGTTAAGGAAAATCAGGTTTAGCAGTCAAGCAAACATTTTTCAACAGATAGTTAACAGGAACTCAAGTTTAACAATAAGGTAAACATTCCAGAATAGTTATTGCAGGAAATACAGGTTTATCAATCAAGTAAACATTTTCTATAAGTAGTTGTTTTGTGTGGGAAACCAAGTTTAACCATTTAAGGTAAACGTTTCCTAGAAATAGTCTCTCAAAGGAACACCTGTCCTATTAGTCATCACAGGGAATACACTTCCCAAATCAAGTTGTTGTTTAGTTGTTTAGTTGTGTGGGAAATTTAGACTATAATCCCTCCAAGGTGAGCTAAACCTTTAGAGTTAAAGTAACGACACTAGTACTATAACCAAACCACGACTAGTTGTTTTGTTGTTGCCTCCGTAACATCTTAAGTATACACTCCTCGTTACAACTATCGTCGATGTGGTTGGAATGACCAGCGAGTAATATCCTGGGAGGGTTGTCAAATCGATAGTACTATCTGTATACTCAGTGGCTAGAGTCACCTAGCTAATGGTTATAGGTTGTAAGCACTGGGACTTATGTGCACTACAACTACCTCGCGTAAACCTAGGATCGTACCAAGATCTGCTGTCTTATTCCCAAAATGTTGTGAAAACGTTTCATATAATTAATTCAAGTTAATTCAATATGAAAACATTTTATAGAAATAGTTCAAGTTTGATCGCATGAACAAAATCATGTTAATCAGTTTCACATAATAGCATGCAGCTCAATACATAAAGCATATAGCATGTTATATCACATTGTTCTATGTTTTCCACCCCTGGTTTTAAAAGCATTTAAAACAAGTAAAAGGGAGGGGTTGTGAACTCACTTGTAGCAAGTCTTCAGCAAAAATAGATAGCTAGCAAACAATCCAAAAGCGTCGCTCAAATACCTAGACGCAAATAATAATACTTGTATAAGTATATGGATTATTTGTTAAGTTGTAAAGGTTATAATATTTCAGTTGCTGGTGAGGTTTGCGTTTCAATTAGTCGTTGAGTTCAAGTATGTATATTTATATACATTTTAGTTGAATATATATATTCTAATATATATATTAGTTGTCGTTGTTGTTAATGTCTATATATACATATATTATAAATGTCGCGTGTATGTATATAAATGTAGCCATCTTTGTCGTCGTTTATGTTTTCAAAACATCAATATAATAGTTATCAAAATAACTTTATTACATCGTTTATGTTTGTCGTATATTGTTTGTACTAGATAAGTTAAATCGTTCCATTTTTATACGTCTAGTAGTATATATACATTGTCCGTTAGTATATATATAATATTTGTTATCGTATTAAATCTTGTCGCGTTCAAAATGTCCGAAATATAATGTCACAATAATATGTCCGTCTAGTTCTAAATCCTTTGTCGTAACATTTTGTACCATTAAACGTATAATCGATACATAAGTAGTATACCGTTTATTAGTTTGTACATTCATTAAAAATGTAAAAGTCATCAGTGTGGAATCCGCCGTATTCTGGTGAATACGCCGGATTCGGGTTAATTAGGGGAATACGCCGTATTCATTCGAAAATAGGGGAATACGCTGTATTCTGGTGAATACGCCGTATTCA
This sequence comes from Helichrysum umbraculigerum, assembly GCA_949592205.1. Classification (NCBI taxonomy): domain Eukaryota; kingdom Viridiplantae; phylum Streptophyta; class Magnoliopsida; order Asterales; family Asteraceae; genus Helichrysum; species Helichrysum umbraculigerum. The sequence goes on from CATIUR010000003.1 coordinate 77,756,078, forward strand.
TTTCAATAGTGGGGAATCCGCCGGATTCACATGAATCCGCCGGATTCAAGTATGTCTTTTACTCGTTCATCGTTTCTGCCGAAAGTTTGTTTGCGATCGAAGGTGGGAATACGCCGTATTCAACGGAATACGCCGTATTCGACTGGTTTAGAAATGGGAATCCGCCGTATTCCCGTGAATACGCCGGATTCATCCGAGTTTTGGCTGGGAATCCGCCGGATTCATTTGAATCCGCCGGATTCAATGGTTTTGCAGGTTCTTGTTCGTTCTCTGTTACAACAATTTCGTACGGGTTTTGATTTTAGCTTTGTTTTTAACATGATTAAACATCATAATATGTTTTATAATTACATTATAACATGTTTTAACAAGTTTATAACAACAATAATCATCAAAATCATAAATTTGAAGAAATTATATAAATGAAGAAAAATAAAGAGATTATCCTCACAATGGTTTTAGATGGAGATGATGACGATTCTGTGATGTTGTTGATGACGAAAATGATGAAGATGATTATGTGATCATTTTTGTGAAGTGTTTGATGTTTGTGTTTTGAGATGATGATGAGAGTGACGATGATGAAGATGAAATGGTGTTGCTCTTCCTGCTGATGTTACTCCCTCTGTTCTTGTTGTTTGAAGATCACATAGACAAGAAAGAAAATAGATGAAGTGTGATATGTGAATTATTGGAGATGGAAGTGAAATGTGTAGCAGAAGATTTGGGTTCCAAATTTCAACTGAGGTATGGAGGGAGTATAAAATGTCGAGCATATATTTTTGAATGTGTGTTATTAGTAGTTTTTAGCCCGTTAATTTTGTGTACGGGTATAATTTGTGGTACATTAGTATAATAAAATTTTGCGTTATGTTTCTCGTTATCACAGATTTAGAAATACGAAATCGAAATGTGAAATACTTTGTTACAAGTATCATTAAAATTAATCACAGTAAAAGTACTGTATGGTTCAAAACGCGTGCCAAATTTCAGTTAAATTCGGAAATCATATTTTTAGGTAATGTTCTACACATTAAAACAGTAACTTACGAAATAATATTTTTATTATTTGGAACCTCTAAGCGCGTTCTAAAATTGTTTCAGTTCGTATTACGTGTAACAAAATCGTCTACATTTTTCGTTTTCTTTTCGTTGTAATACTTTTATATAATAATTTCAACTAAAAATTATTCAAAAGTATTTTCGAAGTTCATTTCGGAACTTTATTATTCGCGGTTTAATACGTTTAATATAAAACGTATAATTTATTATATTATTTCAATAATATAATTATATAATAGTTGTAATTAATAATTTTCGAATTATTAATTATTTTGTATCACCAATGTTATTACGTTCAATTCATAGTGTTTGATATGTTTATTTTGTACGTAATTATATATACACATATAACTACTATCAAATACATCACATAACACATAGTAAGTTTATCAAAACTTATACACAAAATAGTTTGAATTCACTTAGTCAGGGAATTACTCTAGGTAATGCATGAAATTAGGCTAAGTAAATATCCTAATTGGAGGATTGTCACACTCTTGCTCGGAAGCAATATGGAACACATAATCATTACCCATTTAACCCCCATATCACTCACTTTTTCTCTTTAGGCAAGTACATGAATTCACATTTGATTAGCGAAGCCACCACTCTTGATCACCTAGCATATAACATATTAACATAACAACATGTTCAACAACTAATAATCATCATAATCAATTAATCAACATTATGAATCCATCACCCTTTTGGATTGATCATACTACATATAATCTCTCTTTATTTCTACTATGTAATTACTTATATGTTCACTTTGATTATTACTAACTTATCAAGATTCATCATAAATCGATCCAAGGTTATGAAGAACCACATTAAACATCATTAACTCACTAACTTCATCATTTCGTTAGTTAGGCCACAACCATTTACATGGTTTAATCACCTATGTACTATTTCAATTATCATAAAAACATCACTAATTATTACCATGATCACTTTTAACATATGATTACTTTGATCATTACCTCATTATATCACTTTATTCACTTATCCATAATCACTCTCATAATCATAATTAACCCAGGTACTTAACTACTTGATTCAATACTTTAATTCTTCATAATCATGCTTCACCGACATTTTTAAACACTAATTAAGGTGTATTAACACCAATTCATCATTATTTACACCTAACCCATTTTAATTACTAATCATACTATTCAATTAATCCACTTTTATGTTGAATTAACGTTACTCATACACCATTAATTCATCATAATACACCTTAATTTCAACTTAGAAACCATTAATCATTCAAACCCTAAGTCATAAATCAAAATTAACCAAGAATCATAGTTACCTCATGTTAGGAATGCTTAATTAGTGATGAATTTGAATTCTCCAGCTTCAATTTCATGTTTTGAAACTAATTTGGTTTAGGGTTTGATGTTTGTGCATTTTTCTCGTTCTCCCTTGAAGCTCCTGGATGTTTTTAAGATATATGATATGTACATACATATGTAACTGGATATATATGTGTTTTAATTTTTTTATTCCCCGTGATTATCATTGTCTGGAACTTTAAAACCGACATAAAATTATTATTACTTTATATCACCTAAAATAATAATAAGGGGTAAGTGCGCGCAAATGTAATGAACTATGCTCTGACATTCATTCTATATAACCAACTACTCGGGGTTCCATTGTATGTAACGAACTTCTAATTTCGTTCATTGCATGTAACGAACTTCTAATTTCGTTCATTGCATGTAACGAACTTGTATTTTCCTTATTTTTTCCATGTGTCGATTATATAAGGCGACATGTGGCGCCCTTAGAATCGTTGATCTGGCCAAAATACAAATTCGTTACATACAATGAAGGAAATTAGAAGTTCGTTACATACAATGGAGCCCCGAGTAGTTAGTTACATAGAATGAATGTCAGAGCATAGTTCATTACATTTGCGCGCACTAACCCCTAATAATAACTTAAAACAACTTATTTGGTTTTTATTATAATAATACTTTTGGATTTTGGGGTGTTACACATGACCCATAAGGTCTAAACCATAACCTGTGACCTTCCGGTTCCACTTCGGTTACAACTAGAGCTAATCAAAAGGCTTAACTAATCTATCATTAAATTCTTTTTAATGAAATTAATCATCTATGGTTAATGAATCAGTTATTAGCTCTATTGTATAAATTCACCATCACTTTCTCCTTGGTGAGGTAGAACCACTACCAACAAAAACACACAGCAAAAACCTCACCTTCTTGACTGCAATTTTCAGGCAAGTGAAACTCCGGCTGTACGCAGCTTAGGCCGCCGTACCCTGAGAAACTGGCTCGTATATGTTTTAAGAAAATTGTGTTCAATGCAAGCTCCGACCATCTTTCTCGTTATTGTTCTTTAATTTCAGTTTGTCTATATACGTTTATAGCTTGTTATACTTTTGTATTCTTATTTTTTTTATGAATTATTAATAAATCTCATATTTGTATTTTAAATTATGGAGGTTGGTTCAATGAAGAATGCTAAAAAAATGAAGAATTAGATAACCAATAGGATTGCTCAATTTCTTTACAAAACCCACCTCCACTTTTACCCCTAAAATTAAATATATCACAAACCGTATGTCCATAAATTATAAGAATTACATATTTGGAATCAGCGTCTTTTTCTCTTCGATTAGAGATCTCACAAACTATACTTTCGATAATTTTTTTTTCTTTTTTTTGCCGGATTTTACAATACAATCACATGTGATTTATGATAAAAAGTTTAAATTTGTTCACAATTATTTATTCATGGTATATGTTAATTAACACGTGATTATAGCTTAATATCCATATACTTTAATAATTATAAACTAGTCGAAGACCCGCGCAATGCGGCGGTAATAATCAGAAAATTATGGTAGTGATCGAAAATGATAACCAGCGTAGTGATAAATGGTTGTATTCATTTAGATTGTTGCTCCATTATCAAACATAGACCTTTTCGATTGACCAAAAAAAAATTTCTTTTAGGTGAACGTGGTTATTATTTGTTACTATAGTATAAATTGATTATGAGGATCAGAGAAAGCTATTAGTTTATATGTTTCGAATATTCATTCTTTTGCCTCATTTGAATTTAATATTTATAGAATGCCACAAAAGAAATGGAAGAAATACTTTCTTTATTTAGTACATATTAATTGCCAATAAAAGAGGGTATTCTTGTAATTTCTGATTTGACTGTTTTAAGTATTAAGCCACTAATACAAATGCTTAATAGTATTGTAAGATAGAAGTTAAAAAATTGCATTTGTTTTCATTAAAAATCACATGTGATTGCTAGTTGTACATTTAATCAAATGTGATTTGTTATATAATCACATATGATTTTGTATATAATCACATATGATTTTCATTTAAAAATTCATATTTGATGAACAATTTACCGATATACGATAATTCATGTATGATTACAACTTATTTTTAATTAATTGTATAATTATAGTCAATGATTTGAAAATCAGTATTTGATTACTCTTTAATCACATGTGATTGATACTTTGACGTTCAATCGCATGTGATTACAACTTAGTTTTTCATGTTTAAATCTTTTTAAATCATCAATGATTTGAATTTAAAGTTTAATTGGAGATATAAGCGTTGTGATTATTTTTTAGTGTTAAATCACATGTGATTAAAGAGTAATCAAATACGGATTATACTTCATGGTTTAAGCCTAAAGTATGATTATAGTTCAAAAATTTGATGGTTTAATACCTAAAGTTTATCTTTTATAATGATTTGACCTTTTTAAGTTTTTCTATTTTAATCATCTAAATTTAAAAAAAAATTAATGGTTTAACCCTTTGAATGGTTAAACCAATAAGTCAATACAAACTTGAAGGGTTAAACCATGATGAAAAAAACTTGAGTGGTTAAAACGAAAAAAAAGTGAAACTTTGAGGATTAAACCATTATTAACCTTTCTAAATTATATACATATCTGTTTCCAAACTAAAAAACATTTTTGGGTAAAGGGTTTTAACCCGGTAAATATATTACGCCAAAATCATTGAAGTACAATTGACATGAGCGTACATCCCATGCCCTCAGCCCGTTACATAGGCGATTTGACTCAACCTATACAACTAAGCAAACAATCTGCTAACCGCAGAACAAAACACAGCTGCAACGTAGCACATAACCACTAACCATACTGCTAAATGCAGTTACAATTACATTTAAAATCAATAATCTAAATGTAAACACAAGGTTCATAGAACCACTTCTACGGTGATCGACTCAGTCTTCATTAATCTTCGTATGTTGACCCATGAGAGCAAACACCAACGTCCAAGCTGCATCACACAGCAATCACAATGCATTGAGTTAACTTGCCCTACCAACATATCCCAAAGACCATTGGCAAAAGGTCCAAGCCAACTCCAATATGTTGAATACACCTGCCCTACCAATTCCGGCAATGGCGAAAGGTCCAGGTATACCCACACGCAGCATAAGCCAAACAACCAATGACCAAGCTGAGATAACTAACCAGTGGAACCCTAACCGGAGAATGGGACCACCAGAAACCACGGCAAGAAATTCTAATCAGATTATCCCCTCAAGAACTGCACCACCAACAAAGGACATTGATACAAACCCTAAACCAAGGTTAAGGGAAGATCAACACAAACGATCCTTTGTAATCCATCAGGCCAGCCTAGCAAATCAAGCATGAACCTAACCATACCCCCTCCCCCCCCCCCCCCCACCCCCACCCGTCATCAAGCTAATCAGAGCCGACTCTCAAACCTGCACAACCAATGTAAACGTATGCAATCTGCTTAATCCAAGTAAACCTCGACTCTCGAACCAATGACCACTAAACCACCAAGTGATTTAACACTTACAATGTGACACCCGTCAAATTAGGACTAGTAAATTAGTGCATAATCAAGCTTTAATACATGTAATTAGTTCTGTGTTAGGCTAATTAATGTATCAAATTATATTGCTGAATATATACAATTATACGATTTGATTAAATCGTACAGGTTTCAAATCGAATTTAATTCGATTCAATTAATACGGACGTTGGTGAACAATTTAATTAAATAATATAAACGTTATTTAATAACACAATTATATCCAAAGTATTATTTTTATAATATTTCGTATTCATTTTGAATCATACAATCAATGGTCACACGATTAAAATAATAAACGCGCAAATATACAAAACAAGTTAACGTTACACTTTATAACGCAATTATTAGGTATTTGGAAAAATACTCCAACAAAATATTTGGGAAATTATTCATAATTTAAAATGTAGATTTAAACGTATAGAATAATTAATTAAACGTTTAAACGATCGGGAAAACGAACACCGCACGGAGCGCAAATGTGAGGGAGCAAATTGGTGAAGCCCACCCAGTGGACCCCACCAAAACCGGCCCCCTATACCCCCACCTTTCCCCCACTTTCTTCCTCATCTCACCATTCCACTCTCTCTCTCTCTATCTTTTTTTTCTCTCAAAAACTTCATCACCTCCATCACACTAAATCACCAAATAACACCACCAAACGCACTCGGATCATCAAGATTTTTGTAGAAAATGAACCACCTCGCGACGATCTACATTCTCATCTTTCCGGAATTTCATTTCGCCACTTTGTAAGTTTCCGACAAATCCTCAAAATCACTCAAATCCTTGTTATAATGCTTGTTTGTTGTTTATATACACTTAAAATGTCCATATATGGGTTGGGTAAAAGAATCGAACCAAACTATGGCCGGAAAACTCGTTTTTGGCTCAAAAATCCGTCAACAGCTCGAAGTGACGCAACGACGACTGCAGTATATATAACACCCCTCATTTCTGTAAACAATTATTATAATAATTATGATTCGGAAGCGTATATTTCAAACATGTAACCATGCTTTACATTACCCTATAATGTAGATAAACTTTTTCAAACTAAATACATGACATTTCAACAACTAGGTGTTATATAATTTAAAACATGTCTTCGGTTATTAGACCAACATCAGAGTAATCCGTCTGTCAAACATTCCATCATTTCCAAGAACTTCCTGCCCAACCCAATGTGTCCCATCTATTATAACCTGCAGGAAGGACTATAGTGGGGTTAGCATAACGCTAAGTGAGTGAAACTATAATCGACAGTCCAACTTAGCACAACAATTTGTTTACATCAAATAACAATAAAAAATCAATCATCATAAGGATCGGTGGTTCTTGAGAAACCATAATACCCGGGTGGTTCTCAAGGAACACTTAGCCATCATCTGTATTGGCCTATACAGAAATTACCGATAACTTATTGTTAATCACACACGACCTAAATCTCTAAACCAACATTTCAAGTTTCAAGATTTCCTGTCGTCTATAATAACAATCAAGTCCAACCATCCATTCAAGTTGACCTCAGAATCTTACATACTAGCTCAAACAGCCAAGTAAGCAAACAACCAAACTAACATGGTAAGTTATCTCAAACGAAAACATTCTATCAAAGTAATACTACAATTACTTGTTGTAACTAAATCATTACAACTAAATCACCCTGAGGTTACAAATCCACTCACCGACTACCTCAGTCGTCCACTCAGTAGTCTAATGTCACTGAGCCTTTCTCCACATCTGAGAATACAATGGAATAACACAAGTTAGTTACTTGTCTCAAAATCTATACAATATCGATCAATAGATTTATACCAACATTTCTCCCAATTATTCAATTCACATGAATTAACAAAATCATCATTTTAATCTACTTTGATTATTACTAAACAACATGGTTACCCATAACCAAGGTTATCAACCGGTACCATCATTAATTCATCAAAACACTAATATTTGGTCAAATGAATACTTAACCAAATACTTTGCAACTTTACTCTTTAATTCTCAATTAAGTGTTCTAATTAATAATCCATACTCATTTCATCATATAACCCATCAATCTTCTCACAATCATCATAATCAATCATCAACTTATGATCATTATGATTACTTGGTCACCTTCATTCATCTTAATCATTGATAACTAATATAATGAAACCATTAACAAGGTTACTAACTTTCAACATCAATAATTCATCAATTCTAAGTTAGAACTTAGCTTATAATTACAATACAAGTACCAACTAACCATTCTAACACGATTACAAGCTTTGATTTATAAATACTCAACTAAACCCTTGACTATCGATATGATCATACATCAAATTCTTCATTTTTAAACTAGGGTTTAGGTTATGATCCTCATTTAAGCATCAACCAACAATTATACAAACATTACAACCTTCAATTTCAAGTTAATCATAATAATTCAATCAAATACCCAAAAAACCATTTCTAGGTTTATATGAAAATCAAGAATTGAGACTTACAACATGATTAGGATGATCAAGAGATGCTTAATCCACGTTTTGGAAGCTTAAATCAATGTTCTATAAGCTTAATTTCACTTCACAACCTGATTTACAACTTCGAAATCGTCCCTGTGGTTGTATATAGTTCGGCCCAAACAAGAACAGGAAGAAAAGTTGTGATTTCATAATAATTCTTGATGATTAGGGTTTATGATCTTTTCTCACGCTCATTCAATCATTCTGGAATGAATTTAGGAGTTTCATACGCATCTTACACATATATCATACAATATGTGTACTAGTTTTGTACCCCGTACTTATCATTGTCTGGAACTTAAAAACCATTTGCGGGGAAACATTATTTTATTTTACCGTCAACTGAGTTAATTTAAAACAATCAATAATTTATTAGTCACAATAAATTATTCGACTCTTTTCTCATTTTTATTTTAAATTAACACAACACACTTATTTTCTAACACATTAAATAATAATTCACTATCAGAAAATATTAAAATACTACTAGACCCGAAGACTGGGTGTTACAAATCTCTCCTCCTTAAAGAGATTTCGTCCTCGAAATCTAATCACCTTAACCAATCCAGTGAAATAGAATCACACATTACATTTCACTAATACTATATATATTTCATACATCTCTAACCACATAATTATTCATTACTATATGCACACAAGATGTGGTTATAATTTACTTTACTTATGCATATCCTCATTATGCCTATCTTCAATCACACAACACCAAATGTGTATATATCTCATCAACTTACACACTACCAGTGTGTACCTCAATTAAATTCACCCAACCACATAAGTTATGCTTTGTACTCAATTTAATTTGCTAACACAAGATGCAATATTCATCATAAATTTTAGCATCTTCAACTATTTAATCACAAATACACACATCAAACGTTACTCCCGTGAGCAACTTATAAATATAGATACACGTTTTCAATTCTTTCCACATTCACATATCCAAATGTACATGTTTCTATCCTTTCCCCCTGCACAAATACTGTGCATATATCCTATCTCTAATAAGTTTAAATAACCACTTACATGACCATTCATACTTAGCCATGTCAACTATTTAAACATATAATACAATTTCATCTTTATCACAACAATAACAACAACAACAACAAGTGGTACTGAATACCACAACATGTACCTTAGCAATAAAGGTTTAACTTAATTCACTACTAGCAATTTAGCTAACAACTTGCTAGAATTTCCAACGTTACAACTAGTTTATCATCACTTTACCTAGGTTATATGAAATTCTTTTCTTTAAAGGAATCCAATTCATATAACCATCAACACATAAGAATAACCATTAAGCCTTATGTAGAGGTCAAATTCTATGGTAATACCATTATCACATAATCAATTAGCATCCTTTCACATCAACTCGGACGCTAAATCAACACCTGTTAATACCCTGCGCCATCAGCATAGGTATTTTAACAACACAAGGTGCTGTCGCTTGTCATCTATTCAACAATATCAACATAATATTATTCGCAATCAACTGACCTCTACTTTGCTTAAATCATATTTTAATTATCATTAGTTGCAATTAATCACATACACATCACTTGTACCATAGGTACCATATTAACAACAATTTTGTGGTTTACTACTCTTTCATTTCAGTCAATCATTCATTGACTATTTCTCAATTACAGGTCAACATATCTTACCTGTTATTTTAAATCACATTAACTTTATCTGGTACTTAGTAACCTCAACAACTCCATGTGAAATGACATAATATAAATACGTTGGCCAGACGTCGTCATATTATGTCAGTCACACTTTATTCTCAGGCCACTTCATACCATCCATCTTCAAAGTTATTACTTTACTCTCACATATATCATAACACTGATATCAATCATTTGCTCAATTATAACAACTCGTAGTAGCAAGTATATTACCAAATATTAACTTGCTAAAATTTTGAACTTATCACTTTAAATGAACAATTAATCATATAATCAGGTAATTATAACTCTTTTCACTATTTCATTAGCACAGATATAATGTCCAACACAATTACATCAATCAACACTTTTATTACCTGATTCAATATCAATTACTAGTTAAATTTCTTTAACATGGATGCAATATCCAACAACTACATCCATCAACATCATTTAACACTTATAGTACATTTAGTACTAAGCACTTCATCAAAACTATGTGTAATACTCAACACATATTCATCAATTTATACCTTTTAGTTGATTTACAATTGAGCATTTCATGTTCAACTATCATATAATGTATACTCATATACTTATTCTTTAACTGTCCAAATGCTCAATTCAGTCAAGTTTAATGTTCTACATGATTCAAGTACTTCATCACGTTCAACTAATTCACATATATGATCCACGTAATCCCATAATCAATGTTTACTAACCCAGGTTAACAACAATCAATTATACCAGTTGCTACCCGATTTTGCATTTAATTTAACTACCTGAGAACAACACATACACAATAACATATGTGAACCTCTTAAAACAAGTTCCGATCACACTCATTTTGTTCATTAATAATTAGTTAAACTCACACTAATTACCACTTGTTTGTCTTAACTCAACAGCTTCAAAATTTCCTTGTACCAACACATTTGCACATAATTTAATTATGTGAATCATTGCAAATTTCATCAAAAGGACATTACCATTGGAAAGTAGACTCACTCACATTTCCGTCGATATAAAGAACGTCAAAAACGGAGTTACGGTTAATCTTTTATGACCATTTTAAAATTAACCTCCTGAATCCCCAACGAATCTGCCGGATTCACCCCAATTTTGACAAAAATTCATTTACAAAACCTCTTCTAACCAATCCGGTCCACCCAATCCGCCAGATTCAACCTGAATCCGCCGGATTGGACTCAGTACAGCAGATTTGCACAACCTTTTGCAAAAGTATGAAATTCAAACGCGCATATCTTCTAAACCGTAAAGAATTAGGGTCTGAAATTTTGCAGGCACCTTCATATAATCAAAATGCAATTTTCCATTTTCACACTTTTTTAAAATTCACGTTTATCGAGAAAACGGACGTATCACTCATTTTTGACCATTTTCAACCATTTTGGTGACACGTCAAATTTCAAATGGCTAGGTTTCTGACTTCCACCCTTTGCCAACATGTTTCTACCTACATTTGTGACGTGTGGACATATTCATCACCTTCATACACTTATTCTATCATGTTTTAACTCGTTGACCCGTTTAAGGGTCCAATTGGACACTTTCACCAATTTCAACCATTTTGACTACATTAACACCTTCAACCCATCTTCCCACTATATGTAGGACTTAAAGTTACTTTATCATTCATTATTTCAAACCACCACTCGTTTCAACCATTTAACCACTAAGTGACCCATTTGGGCACTTTAACAACCCATTTGGGTTTCAACCCATATAACTACCATTCCATCACCCATTTCACATTACGTTGACTATTATAAGTCAAACCAACCCACTTTCACTATTGGTGTCCTATTATACCCTCAAAACACCAATTTCACATAAAATTTATTATGTTTCAACTAATTACAACAAGTTTTCAACTTTTACTTCTTTTACAAACTTGTCAACGCATATCAAGACTCGTTGACCACTTTGACTTTCTATTTTACCACTTTTAATATGTGACACCCGTCAAATTAGGAATAGTGTTTAGTGCCTAATCAAGTTTTAATACATGTAATTAGTTCTGTGTTAGGCTAATTAATGTATCAATCATACATATATTGTTGAATATATACAATAATACAATTTAACTGAATCGTACGAGTTTCAAATCGAATGTATTTCGGTCAATTAAATACGGACGTTGGTGAACAATTTTATTAAATAATACAATATTATTTAGTAACACTATTATATCTCAATAATATTATTTTTATAATATTTCGTATTCAATTCATATCGTACAACAACGTCTACGCGACTAAAATATTAAACGCACAAACAAGATGAAACAAGTTAAGTTATATTATATAACTCAACTAATAAGTATTTGGCTAAATATTTCAACGAAAATATTAAACAATTATTCGTATTTTAAAACATACGATTAAACGTATAAAATAATTATTTAATGTGTAAATGATCGGGAAAACGAACACCACACGGAGCGCAAATGCGAGGAACAAATTTGGGACACCCACAAGGGGTGGGCCCCATGAAAATTCTGCCCAAAATGGGTGGGGAAACCCATTTCACCACCACTTTCATCTTCTCTTTTCTCTCTCTCTCTCATTTACTCTCAAAAACCCACCTCACCAACATCACACAAAATCATCAAAAAGCAACACCAAACGGCATTAAATCGCTAAAGTTTTTGAAGAAAAAGAATCACCACGCTACGATCTACAATCCTATCTTTTCAGATTTTCAATCCGACACCGCGTAAGTTTCCGACAAATTCCCGAAACTTCTCGTTTTAGCTTATTTTTACATGTTTACGGGTTATTTGGGTTATATATGTCCATTACAAAAGGTAAAACACAATTTTATAGCTTAAAAATGGGTTAGATTTGAGTTTTGAGTCGAAAAATATCGACAGTCGCTGGGCTCTGTTTTGGTGTTCATCTTTGCGACACAAGCCTTGTGTCGCATAAAACCCCTTGTGTCGTATTTTGTGTCGTAAAAACTCAGTTATGTCGGACCTTTTGCGACACAATATTGTGTCGTACCTTATGTCGCAAATACCATGCGACACAATCGCTATGTCGCTGTTGAATCAGCATTGTACGCTTATGCGACACAACCCTTGTGTCGCTAAGCTCTTGTGTCGCACTTCTATGCGACACAACCCTTGTGTCGCATAACAAATTATTATGTCGCATATTGTGTCGCATAAAACAGAATATTTACAACTTTTTACTAAGTGTCGAGACCTAAATTTTATCACTTGATTTCACCCAAATTCAAGTTGCGTTTTTCACCAAAGCAATTTAATAGAAATAAAAATTTTTCGAGCTGACCTGGCATCTCGACCCCAGCCAAGGGCCAGCCCCTTGGACCCCGCCAGGGGTTGCCACCCCTGGAACCCCGCTAACCAGGGGCGCTGCCCCCGGACCCCCGTACTTAGATTCTGTAAGCACATTTCTCACCAAGTGTCAAACTGGTACAACTTCAAAACGCTTATGCGGTACAACTTTTCAAACATAATGGAATTTGCTTTTCAAGTATAACGCTTCGAAATCAATGTGATAACATCAAAACTATTATTACAATTAATCACCAACGGGCCGTACACGTTTTCAAACATACAATTCAATCAACCAAATCATAGTAATTTGGACAAGTCAATCAACCAAATCGGGGTAATTTGGACAAACAACTACAAAGGTAGTCTTTCGAGATGCCTAAACAATTAATAACCATCGCGTGTCTTGGACACCTTCAGGTTACAAGTCTTCGGACAACACTTCAAGGCAAATCAATCCAAGTTATTAATCCAAACTTTCAAGACTCAGGTGAGTCTCATGGCCCCTATTTTACTGCTTTACAATCAGGGTGTGATATTATTGCTCGTTTTGTTTTACACGTTGAACGCAAGTACAAATCAAATCAAATACTACATGAGTTTCAAGCTAATCAATTTAAAGCCCTCCATAGCATAGTCTGGTAATACATAGTAGCGTGAATGTTAGTATATGATATCATATAGGATTGACAGTCCTCATCCGGGTTAGCACGCACTAACTGGTCAAACGGATGTATTAGCATTTGGGAAGACGAGTGTAGATTAGGCACTCGTAGGAGGCATTCAAGTTAGGTTTCCTTAATTGGACCTGACAACTCAAGTTAAGCTCAGACTATGTGCTCATGGCTGTATAACTTTTATTTTTCTTAATTGCATTTTAAATTCAATTATTAAATCTTGCGGTTCATACAAACATATGTATTGACATACAAACCTGTGAGCTCACCAGCGTTTCACTGACCAATTTTAGCATGTATCACAGGTGACCAGCAGTAGGTTGGACTGCTCAAGTAAGGATCAATTAGCTCGAGTCATCATGCAAACAACCAGAGATTTAGCTGCATTATTATATTTTGTATAGATTAATTATGTACTTGAATCTCTCAATTTCAACCGAGATAATGTAAACAATATTTTTGATGTAAACTTTTGGTTTTATCAATACAAATGTAAAACGACGCATATAGTGGTCGTTCATTATATATCTTTGTGCTGTGATTATTGATTCGTAACACCCAAATCGTGCTTCTGCTAAACAATAAATTTGGGGGTGTTACATAATACCTAGATCATAATTCAACCACAATCATGATCAAGGCCAAACACTTAAACATCTAGCCACATTTATCACTTTATAACATAGTCATCACACAATTTGACTCTACTAATTTCGACTTTGACTTTTCCAAGTCAAATGCACACATTTCAATCAATGGACACTTTTTAAATTAAACAACAACATGACTTCAAATCACATCCATTGAGATGCACCAACATCTCCTTAATTTCACTACTTGGAGTTATATCAATTTTGGTTATCAAGATTTACTACTACTACCCTTAATCACATTGCTCCCAAAATCATTATTTCACAAGAGCAAGTAATTCCAAATACACAATTTATACAACCAATTACATACTTTAAATTTTATATTGTAGACACACTTAATTCCACATAATACAATTATTACACCTTATCCAACAATGTGTCTACACAATTCAATTACTTCAAGTTCACTCAAAATTACCCATTAATATTCCTATCATTATATTAATAAGTAATAATCATCAACGACTCACAACTAGGGATTCATATCAGTCTGACTCAATTTACTTTACTATTAATCCTTTCATAGCAAAGTAAACAATGTAAGCTTATTGAAATTCACCAAGTTTATCGAAAAGTACCTGATACACTTAAGCCCACTAGTATTGAGGAATCATTGAGAATACTCTTAAGTTCCTCAATTCCTCCGTCTCTGCAACCAAAACAACAATCTTGCAACTTGTTATAGGTTAGTACACATTTCAATAACCACCTTCTCATACAACCACTAATCCCACACCCTGGAATGTTTGATACAACACAATCAAAGTTTAGGATTGAACATCCTATCATGTCCAATTCACCCAAACTATTGCTCTGATACCAACTTATAACACCCCTCATTTCTGTAAACAATTATAATAATAATTGTGATTCGGAAGCGTATATTTCAAACATGTAACCATGCTTTACATTACCCTATAATGTAGATAAACTTTTTCAAACTAAATACATGACATTTCAACAACTAGGTGTTATATAATTTAAAACATGTCTTCGGTTATTAGACCAACATCAGAGTAATCCGTCTGTCAAACATTCCATCATTTCCAAGAACTTCCTGCCCAACCCAATGAGTCCCATCTATTATAACCTGCAGGAAGGACTATAGTGGGGTTAGCATAACGCTAAGTGAGTGAAACTATAATCGACAGTCCAACTTAGCACAACAATCTGTTTACATCAAATAACAATAAACAATCAATCATCATAAGGATCGGTGGTTCTTGAGAAACCATAATACCCGGGTGGTTCTCAAGGAACACTTAGCCATCATCTGTATTGGCCTATACAGAAATTACCGATAACTTATTGTTAATCACACACGACCTAAATCTCTAAACCAACATTTCAAGTTTCAAGATTTCCTGTCGTCTATAATAACAATCAAGTCCAACCATCCATTCAAGTTGACCTCAGAATCTTACATACTAGCTCAAACAGCCAAGTAAGCAAACAACCAAACTAACATGGTAAGTTATCTCAAACGAAAACATTCTATCAAAGTAATACTACAATTACTTGTTGTAACTAAATCATTACAACTAAATCACCCTGAGGTTACAAATCCACTCACCGACTACCTCAGTCGTCCACTCAGTAGTCTAATGTCACTGAGCCTTTCTCCACATCTGAGAATACAATGGAATAACACAAGTTAGTTACTTGTCTCAAAATCTATACAATATCGATCAATAGATTTATACCAACATTTCTCCCAATTATTCAATTCACATGAATTAACAAAATCATCATTTTAATCTACTTTGATTATTACTAAACAACATGGTTACCCATAACCAAGGTTATCAACCGGTACCATCATTAATTCATCAAAACACTAATATTTGGTCAAATGAATACTTAACCAAATACTTTGCAACTTTACTCTTTAATTCTCAATTAAGTGTTCTAATTAATAATCCATACTCATTTCATCATATAACCCATCAATCTTCTCACAATCATCATAATCAATCATCAACTTATGATCATTATGATTACTTGGTCACCTTCATTCATCTTAATCATTGATAACTAATATAATGAAACCATTAACAAGGTTACTAACTTTCAACATCAATAATTCATCAATTCTAAGTTAGAACTTAGCTTATAATTACAATACAAGTACCAACTAACCATTCTAACACGATTACAAGCTTTGATTTATAAATACTCAACTAAACCCTTGACTATCGATATGATCATACATCAAATTCTTCATTTTTAAACTAGGGTTTAGGTTATGATCCTCATTTAAGCATCAACCAACAATTATACAAACATTACAACCTTCAATTTCAAGTTAATCATAATAATTCAATCAAATACCCAAAAACCCATTTCTAGGTTTATATGAAAATCAAGAATTGAGACTTACAACATGATTAGGATGATCAAGAGATGCTTAATCCACGTTTTGGAAGCTTAAATCAATGTTCTATAAGCTTAATTTCACTTCACAACCTGATTTACAACTTCAAAATCGTCCCTGTGGTTGTATATAGTTCGGCCCAAACAAGAACAGGAAGAAAAGTTGTGATTTCATAATAATTCTTGATGATTAGGGTTTAATTAGGGTTTATGATCTTTTCTCACGCTCACTCAATCATTCTGGAATGAATTTAGGAGTTTCATACGCATCTTACACATATATCATACAATATGTGTACTAGTTTTGTACCCCGTACTTATCATTGTCTGGAACTTAAAAACCATTTGCGGGGAAACATTATTTTATTTTACCGTCAACTGAGTTAATTTAAAACAATCAATAATTTATTAGTCACAATAAATTATTCGACTCTTTTCTCCTTTTTATTTTAAATTAACACAACACACTTATTTTTTAACACATTAAATAATAATTCACTATCAGAAAATATTAAAATACTACTAGACCCGAAGACTTGGTGTTACAGTATAGCGTCACTTCGTGCGTCACTTAAGTGACGCATTGAGTGTCGCTAAAAGCCCTAATTTTGCGTCACTTGCCTAAGTGCCGCATAAAACCCCTTTTTCCCGACACTTGTCTAAGTGTCGCAAACTCAATACCCGTCACTATAAACCAACACTTATAGCGTCACTTGTCTAAGTGACGCCTACAATCAAAACCTGATTTCACCCGTCACTAACCTTAGTGACTCATTACACCTGTACCGACACTTACAACCGACACTTCCTCAAGTGTCGCACTCTATGTGTCACTTGCACAAGTGACGCCATTAGTCAGAATCCGTCATTTCATGCGACACTTCCTAAGTGCCGCCTAAACCCTTGAGTGTCGCTATAAGTGACGCTGGAAACAGAGTGTTTACAATTCATTTTTACTAAGTGTCGAGACCTAAATTTTATCACTTGATTTCACCCAAATTCAAGTCCAGAATCGTTTTATCTCGACCCCAACCAGGGGCCAGCCCCTTGGACCCCGCCAGGGGTTGCCGCCTGTGACAACCGTCAAACCTCAGGTCATTATCACACTAGAATCGTAAATTACATTTACCGCATTCCTTAAATCCGAGTGAAATTCCTAGGTTACGACTTCGCAAGCTTATTAAGCCATAGAACGACTTAGAGATTGCTTAGTGAACCATAAGTTCTTTTAGAGATGTTATAATAGGTTACTAAGTGCCAAATTAATCAAAGAAAATTTCATCCCTTGATGCTTTAATAAAACCCTTAACGGTTCACAAAACTGAAATTTTCGTAACTCGACAACGCAAACTTAATCGGATGAATAATACATGGACATTAAAAATAGACAAATTAAGTGTATCATAACTTAAGTCAAGAACTTAAAATTTCTCACTTTTCAAAACTCAAATTTTAATCACCAAAACATCACAAAATAAACCTCATAAAATACATATATTTATACCAAATTAATACAAATTAATTAGATAACTTTTATACACTTTATTTAACAAAAAAAAAAATAAATATAACAACAATAATAGCTGAAAATTTCGGCACTCCCCCCCCCCCCCCCCCTACATTTAATTCTTTTATTTCCCCTAAATCCCTAACCACTTCTTCATTCTTCCAAAACACACACACCCTTTCATCTCTCCCTCTCTCTCTAAAAACACACACACATCTCCTTCATCTTCTCTCTAAAATTCCAGCAAACATTCAAGAGAAATCCAAGAATTTAAAGGTGTTCATCACCAAATACTAACAAGAAAGGTAAACTACAACATTTAATCTTGCTATCTATCATTTCTTCTTATGTTTCCTTCAAAAATTTCGGATTTTATGCCTTTCCATGGCTAACATCCTCATGCAAACCTTGATGTTTGTAGGTTATCTCTTTTCACATCCATATGTGTTAAAAGAAAGAGTAACCCATGATCAAACCGAAAATCAAGTGAAAAATCGTGTAATTGCTTATAATCTTGTTAGATCTTGTTCATCTTTGTGTATATCTTTCTTTTTTTTATGCTAAAAATCATCTCTAACACATCTTAGATGTAATCCAACACCATGCATGTGTTAGAAAATGGATTTAAAGGTCAAAATAATCAAGAACCACTTCTATTTTATGTTTAATGTTTTTCATTTTGAACAAAACATCATTTTGGGGCTTGTTTGGTTTCTGCCCAGATTTGAGTACGAGATTCACCAAGGTGTTTCTCCCTCTCAACATAACCAAAATGGACGTTTTATGAGCCAAAAATCAAGTTCAAGATGTCAGCTTTCAAACCCCACTGGCCTCATGTCATTTTGAGTTCGTTTACTATTTTTAATAATTTTTGTTTGAACATGGGTATAATCTGTCTAAAAAGTCAGAAAAGCCACCCTTAGTATTTTTGTGATATCTTGAGTTATACAAATCCAAAAGACTTGAAACCACCACCAAAAGTTTACAATTTTTGTCTGGAACAAAAGTTATTAGGATGAGTTTTTCTAGAAATGCATGCATTTTTCTCAATAATCAATGCTTCTTGCATGTGTCCAGATTGGTCAATTTCTGGACCTCATAGGATAACGTATTTTCCTAAAAATACTAAGACTTTTCTAACAATCCTATAAAAATTACATGAACTATTTAAGACCTTGGGTATCATCTATGATTTTTCTCAAATTCTAATTCGGACTCTAAACTTTTGAAATCGAACCACCAAATTGATATATTTTCTGGAAAAACAGAAAAGTGGACTGTTTTGAGCATATAGAATAAACCAACACTTGTAAGCATACTAAAAGTGAAAGGAATCATTCTTTTGACATATGAACATTTTTAAGGGTTGGGTAAAGATTTTGGGTCAACCGAAGAGGTTTGACCGAGTCAACAAAAATAGGACTCGACACTTGGAACATTGACCAAACTATTCGAAACTAAATATTGTAATTGCACAACTCGACAACACCCGACGCATTGTAAAGTATACAACTAACAAGCTCAATATGACTAGTATGGTATGCTTGACAAATTTTAGATGTTGTAACTTGTGAATTAATTATTATACTCAAACATGATTATTGAAAATTAACAAACTTCAAAACAAACAAACCATTTTGGCACCTTGTAATCTAATTATTTAGCTAAGCAATCCTATCAAACCAAACTCGTCAAGAATCTAAAATTGAAACCTCATTTTCATAGGACTTGGATAGGAGTCATACCCGGCAAACACGCGCGTTACATCCATCAGTTTACGCTTACGCTCAATTGTGAGTTCTCACAGCCCCTTTTTCACTTGTTTAATATTTTGGGGTGAAAAGCATGATTCTAAATTTTTACTAAATTGGTTGTACATTCATGAACTTGTTAAATCTTTGCCATGCTACTTATGCGAATTGGTGTGTATACTATTGTTATGCTTGAGTACTATCGTGCTAAAGTCCCCATAAATACCTTTACACTACTTATTAACTCGTCCGAGAGCCAGACGAGCCGTTAATATTTATGGATAGCGCTATTTAGGGTAGACCATCCCTCACTCACACTGTAACGTGGGTGCATAGTATTACTTTTACTCATGTTACCGATAGAACATGGAGCTTGGGGCATGTGTCGGTCTAATCGGTTTAGTAGTGGCCTCATTGCATTAACGTTCATATATACTACTTTCCTATTCGCAATATTTACAACCAATCATTTATATTTATATACTTGATGAACAAAGCTTTTGATTCATTTATCTATAACATTAAACCTGTGAACTCACCAACTATGACCATAGTTGACCGTTTGTTTATCATGCTTTTCAGGAAATCGACAGTAAGACGCATTCTAGGAGTACTTTTGTGTGGATGCATTCTCGCATGCGTTTGCTTTAATTTGGATTATGACTAACTTTTGGAAACTTTTATGAACTTGTTGTAATCACCTTTGGAATTATGTTTTGAACTTGTGGTAACTTGTAATACTTTTGCTAAATTATGTATGGTATTACTTCTATATCTTGTGCATTTGTTACCCGGTACTGTTACACCTCGTGTTTCCGCTTTAGCGGGGTGTGACAGATTTGGTATCAGAGCCTAAGGTTATAGAGAATGCCGGTTTTTCCAAACAAAAACCCCAACTATAACCAACATTTTTCTTTAAAATCTTTTCTTAAAACTCCAAAGGTATTACCAATTAAACTAAACCGAGCATAGTACTAGTATAGCTAAACCATGTGTTGCATTATTGGACCTCAATTAGGCATAGCCTGATCACCTATGTTTAATTTAGGTAAGATTATGCGAGACACGGAATATGTATACTACGATTATGTTGATTTTTCTTTCCTGTTTAAACATTTGGAAAGCAAACGTTGTGTGTGTGCATTGCATATCGTAGGCATCCATAGTAGCACTATTAGTAACTAAGTATATCTTTAGGAACTAAGTTCTCCTTTTTATACAGACTTACCATGTCACACTCATCACTTCACGCTCTTGGATCGGCTGACGATTCTGGCTACTACACTGGTCGCCCTCGCGACAACACCTTGAGTTCCGAGCCAGAGGAGGCCCCCTATGAGGATTCTGAGCCAGAGGAAGCCCCCTATGAGGACCATGAGTCAGAAAACGAAGTTAGTAGCCGAGAGGTCACCCGAAAGAATACGAGGGTGACTCCGACACCCATCTCACCTCAGCCACCTCAAAATGGTGTGCGCTTGAGGGCCACTGCTCGTATGAGCGTTGCCCCACCTGTCAGATTTGCAGTACGAGACTTCCCTCCAGGGACTGGACCTTCAGGAACTGTACCTCCTGAGACTGTTTCTGGGATCCCAATTTCACGAGATCCCAACATGAGTTATTGGATTGCACGTAGGGTAGATGAAATAAGTCATGAACTTCATGCTCATAGGACTGGCCTTGCCCAACATGGACAGATGTTGGGTAACATAGCAGACCTAACAGACCGGTTAATTTATCGTGCAAATGATGCCAGGGACACAGCAAGTACAGCGATATTTTGGTGCAGAGTGTTGGCAGGGCTCACGTTTCTTTTGGCTGCGATGCTTATTTGGGTAGTTTGGTTTAGGATGTAGTGCTTGTAGTATGTGTCAACTTTTCAATCCTAGTGAATGTCTTTTGTTTCAGTGAATTATGAAAAATTGTAATGTAATGGTTGATCCAAATTTTCAAATCCTAGTTTATTAATGGAAAAACATTACCTTGTTCATTTTATATGACTATGGCAATTACTTACACACTTACTTGAATGTAAAACTTTTACTGCAGCTTAGTTTCAATTGATTACTAAAATATTAAAGTTTTAATGATACAAATATACAATACAAGCACTAACCAATAGCTTTTACCTGACTTAGAATCATGCCTCCGAGGAGAAACACAGACAACGTAGCTGAACGAGTAGCACAAGAACTTAACGCGGCACTACCTAACCTCGTTGCTCAAATCACCGCGGGTATCAATGCAGCATAAGGGAACCTGGGAGGACAACCTACTAACAACAATCAAGGATGCAGCTACAAAACCTTCATGTCATGCCGTCCCAAGGAGTTCTTCGGGACAGAAGGTGCTGTTGGGCTGATATCCTGGATTGAAAGCATGGAGTCAGTGCTCCACATCAGCAAATGCTCACCTGAAAGCCAAGTTGAATATGCGTCATGCATGTTTCAGGGAAGAGCATTGACTTGGTGGAATAACCAAATTCAAACCAGAGGTCGCGAAGCTGCGTATAACCTTTCATGGGAGGAATTGAAGAGGATGTTGATCGAAGAGTACTGTCCAAAAGATGCACTTCAGAAATTGGAATCTGAATTCTGGAATCACGCCATGACTGGAACTGACATCGATAAGTACACTGCCCGATTTCATGAGCTTGCAAGGCTAGTACCCCACATGGTTACCCCAGAGGAGAAAAGAGTGGACAGGTACATATGGGGTTTAGCTCCAGAAATACGAGGGATGGTTACCTCGGCAAACCCATCAACCATTCAGGCGGCTGTAGTCTTGGCTAACCGCCTGACAAATGATGTGATTAGATCAGGTGGATCATCGAAAGGGAAAGATAATGGAAAGAGGAAGCAGGAGAACCAACCAAGGAACAGGGGTGGTGGTAACCCAGATAAGAAACAGATGGTGGGGAAAAATTTTTGGTGTGATTGCCCAAGGACAGAAGCAATACACCGGGCCGCATCCAAAGTGTAACAAGTGCAACTATCACCATTCTGGAAATTGTCCGGTGTGCGACAAGTGTAAACGGACGGGCCACTATTCCAAGTACTGCAAGAGTGGTAATGGGAACAATGGGCAAAAAGCAGCATGCTTCGAGTGTGGAAGCCTGGACCATCTCAAGAACACTTGCCCTAGGCTGAATAGAGCCCCTAATAACAATGCTGGAAATCAAAGGGGCCCAGCACGAGGACGGGCATTTGTCATTGGAACTGAGGAAGCAAGGCAGGATCCGAACGCTGTGACAGGTACATTCCTCTTAAACAATCACTACGCGTCTGTACTGTTTGACTCTGGAGCAGAAAGAAGTTTTGTCTCACTAGAGTTTAGGCCACTGATTAATTTAAAGCCTGACAAACTAAAGGAGATCTATATTATCGAGTATGCTAATGGTCATGAATTTCAGGCTAGGGACATAATTCTAGGTTGTACCTTGAACCTAGCTGATAAGTCATTTAATATCGACCTAATTCCAATCGAACTGAAAAGTTTCGATGTAGTGGTGGGTATGGACTGGCTCACCAAGGTCCGAGCGGAGATTGTCTGTTTTGAAAAAGTTATCCGAATACCTCTCAAAGACGGAGAAACTCTTGCTGTGCAAGGAGATAAACCCGATCGAGAGCTCAAAATTGTGTCTACTATAAAGATGCATAAGTATCTGGAGAAAGAGTGCCGTGCATTTCTGGCTCACGTGGTGGAAAAGAAACCGAAGGAGAAGCGTATCCAAGATATACCTGTAGTTAGAGATCACCCCGAAGTTTTCCCGGAAGATTTACCTGGACTTCCCCCGCCAAGGCAAGTCGAATTTCGAATTGATCTAGTTCCCGGGGCAGCACCTGTAGCTAAAGCACCATATCGCTTGGCACCGGCTGAGATGCAGGAGCTATCAGAACAATTACAAGAACTTCTGAGCAAAGGTTTGATTCGGCCAAGCTCATCGCCCTGGGGAGCTCCCGTTCTCTTCGTCAAAAAGAAAGATGGATCATTCCGGATGTGTATTGATTATAGAGAACTAAACAAGTTGACTATTAAGAATCGTTACCCTCTTCCCCGAATAGATGATCTATTTGATCAGCTACAAGGCGCATCCTACTTTTCAAAAATTGATCTACGATCTGGATACCATCAAGTGGGTGTGCGCGAGGAAGACGTTCCTAAGACAGCCTTTAGAACTCGATATGGACACTACGAGTTCTTGGTAATGCCCTTCGGACTAACAAACGCACCTGCAGTTTTCATGGATTTGATGAATAGGGTATGCAGACCATACCTAGATAAGTTCGTGATAGTGTTCATCGACGACATATTGATTTACTCACGGAATAAGGAAGATCACGAACATCATTTGAAGTTGATACTAGAACTACTCAAGGACCAAAAATTGTATGCTAAGTTCTCAAAGTGCGAATTTTGGCTCCGAGAGGTACACTTCCTTGGTCACGTAGTCAACGAAAAAGGAATCCAAGTGGACCCAGCTAAGATTGAAGCAATTAAAAAGTGGGAGGCTCCGAGAACCCCTACAGAAATTCGTCAATTTCTGGGATTGGCTGGTTACTACCGGAGATTCATTGAGAACTTTTCAAAAATCGCTAAGCCTTTAACAGAATTGACCCAAAAGGCGAAGGAGTTTGTTTGGGGGAAAATGCAGGAGGAAGCATTCCAAACACTGAAGCATAGACTATGCGATGCACCAATCTTGGCGTTACCCGAGGGAACAGAGGATTTTGTCGTATACTGTGATGCGTCACACCAGGGATTGGGATGTGTGCTAATGCAAAAGAATAAGGTCATCGCTTATGCATCGAGGCAGCTCAAGGAGCATGAGAAGAACTATACAACACACGACTTGGAGCTAGGAGCTGTAGTCTTTGCCCTTAAGATCTGGAGACACTATCTGTATGGTACAAAGTGCACTGTGTTTACTGACCATAAGAGTCTTCAACATATCTTTGACCAGAAAATGCTCAACATGAGGCAAAGGAGATGGGTAGAATTGCTTAGTGACTACGATTGTGAGATCAAGTATCATCCAGGCAAAGCGAATGTGGTAGCAGATGCTTTAAGTAGGAAGGAAAGGTTAAGACCCTCACGAGTACGAGCATTGGGAATGATGGTTCAAACAAGTTTAAAAACTCGAATCCTTGACGCTCAAAGAGAAGCAATGAGACCTGAAAATATAAAGAACGAGACTCTACACAACCTAGACCAGAAATTTGAAATTAAGACTGATGGAGTTCGTTACTTCAAGGAGAGGGCATGGATTCCGAGAACCGACAATCTAAGGGATGTCATCATGGATGAAGCCCATAGATCCAGGTATTCAATCCACCCAGGAGCTGATAAGATGTACAGGGATTTAATGGAATACTATTGGTGGCCGGGGATGAAGAAAGATATTGCCCTGTATGTTGGGAAATGTTTAACATGTTCTAAGGTCAAAGCAGAGTACCAGAAACCATCCGGTTTGTTACAACAGCCGGAAATTCCCCAATGGAAGTGGGAGCAAATATCAATGGATTTTATAACCAAGTTGCCCAGGACGGCAAGGGGACATGACTCGATTTGGGTTATAGTGGATCGGTTGACGAAATCCGCACATTTTCTTCCGATCCGAGAAGACTACAAGATGGAAAAGCTCGCACAGGTCTATATTAATGAAATTGTTGCACGTCACGGAATACCTCTTTCCATAATTTCTGATAGGGATAGTCGATTCACGTCGCGCTTTTGGCAATTACTCCAGAAAACCCTAGGTACTCAACTGAACTTAAGTACTGCCTATCACCCCCAAACTGACGGGCAAAGTGAGCGAACCATACAAACTTTGGAAGACATGTTACGAGCCTGCGTGATTGACTTCGGAGGAAGCTGGGATACTCACTTACCTTTAGTGGAGTTTTCCTATAACAACAGTTATCACACTAGCATTGAGTGTGCTCCATTTGAAGCCTTGTATGGGCGTAAATGTCGTTCACCGCTTTGTTGGTTGGAGGCAGGTGACAGACAGTTGACGAGACTCGACATCATACAAGAAACAACTGACAAGATCACGACTATCAGGGAAAGACTGAAGACAGCCAGAAGTCGTCAGAAAAGCTACGCAGATAACCGTAGGAAACCTCTAGAATTTCAAATCGGTGATAAAGTACTCCTAAAGGTGTCACCGTGGAAAGGCGTTATCCGCTTTGGAAAGCGAGGAAAACTAAGCCCGAGATATATTGGACCTTTCGAGGTACTGCAAAGGATTGGTCCGGTAGCTTACCGACTCAAACTGCCGCAAGAGCTCAGTGGCATCCACGACACATTCCATGTTTCTAACCTAAAGAAATGCTTATATGATGAAACACTCGTTGTCCCTCTCGAGGAAGTTCGAATTGACGATAAACTCCACTTCATAGAAGAACCACTCGAAATCATAGACCGCGAAGTCAAGAGATTGAAGCGAAGCCGAATTCCCATAGTTAAAGTCCGGTGGAATTCGCGACGGGGTCCTGAATTCACTTGGGAGCGCGAGGATCAATTCCGACGCAAGTATCCGCATCTATTCTCGAGTGCTTCGTAGCACAATGGGACGAGTTGAATTTCGGGACGAAATTCATTTCAACGGTGGGATATTGTGACAACCGTCAAACCTCAGGTCATTATCACACTAGAATCGTAAATTACATTTACCGCATTCCTTAAATCCGAGTGAAATTCCTAGGTTACGACTTCGCAAGCTTATTAAGCCATAGAACGACTTAGAGATTGCTTAGTGAACCATAAGTTCTTTTAGAGATGTTATAATAGGTTACTAAGTGCCAAATTAATCAAAGAAAAGTTCATCCCTTGATGCTTTAATAAAACCCTTAACGGTTCACAAAACTGAAATTTTCGTAACTCGACAACGCAAACTTAATCGGATGAATAATACATGGACATTAAAAATAGACAAATTAAGTGTATCATAACTTAAGTCAAGAACTTAAAATTTCTCACTTTTCAAAACTCAAATTTTAATCACCAAAACATCACAAAATAAACCTCATAAAATACATATATTTATACCAAATTAATACAAATTAATTAGATAACTTTTATACACTTTATTTAACAAAAAAAAAAAAATATATAACAACAATAATAGCTGAAAATTTCGGCACTCCCCCCCCCCCCCCCCCTACATTTAATTCTTTTATTTCCCCTAAATCCCTAACCACTTCTTCATTCTTCCAAAACACACACACCCTTTCATCTCTCCCTCTCTCTCTAAAAACACACACACATCTCCTTCATCTTCTCTCTAAAATTCCAGCAAACATTCAAGAGAAATCCAAGAATTTAAAGGTGTTCATCACCAAATACTAACAAGAAAGGTAAACTACAACATTTAATCTTGCTATCTATCATTTCTTCTTATGTTTCCTTCAAAAATATTGGATTTTATGCCTTTCCATGGCTAACATCCTCATGCAAACCTTGATGTTTGTAGGTTATCTCTTTTCACATCCATATGTGTTAAAAGAAAGAGTAACCCATGATCAAACCGAAAATCAAGTGAAAAATCGTGTAATTGCTTATAATCTTGTTAGATCTTGTTCATCTTTGTGTATATCTTTCTTTTTTTTATGCTAAAAATCATCTCTAACACATCTTAGATGTAATCCAACACCATGCATGTGTTAGAAAATGGATTTAAAGGTCAAAATAATCAAGAACCACTTCTATTTTATGTTTAATGTTTTTCATTTTGAACAAAACATCATTTTGGGGCTTGTTTGGTTTCTGCCCAGATTTGAGTACGAGATTCACCAAGGTGTTTCTCCCTCTCAACATAACCAAAATGAAGATGTCAGCTTTCAAACCCCACTGGCCTCATGTCATTTTGAGTTCGTTTACTATTTTTAATAATTTTTGTTTGAACATGGGTATAATCTGTCTAAAAAGTCAGAAAAGCCACCCTTAGTATTTTTGTGATATCTTGAGTTATACAAATCCAAAAGACTTGAAACCACCACCAAAAGTTTACAATTTTTGTCTGGAACAAAAGTTATTAGGATGAGTTTTTCTAGAAATGCATGCATTTTTCTCAATAATCAATGCTTCTTGCATGTGTCCAGATTGGTCAATTTCTGGACCTCATAGGATAACGTATTTTCCTAAAAATACTAAGACTTTTCTAACAATCCTATAAAAATTACAGGAACTATTTAAGACCTTGGGTATCATCTATGATTTTTCTCAAATTCTAATTCGGACTCTAAACTTTTGAAATCGAACCACCAAATTGATATATTTTCTGGAAAAACAGAAAAGTGGACTGTTTTGAGCATATAGAATAAACCAACACTTGTAAGCATACTAAAAGTGAAAGGAATCATTCTTTTGACATATGAACATTTTTAAGGGTTGGGTAAAGATTTTGGGTCAACCGAAGAGGTTTGACCGAGTCAACAAAAATAGGACTCGACACTTGGAACATTGACCAAACTATTCGAAACTAAATATTGTAATTGCACAACTCGACAACACCCGACGCATTGTAAAGTATACAACTAACAAGCTCAATATGACTAGTATGGTATGCTTGACAAATTTTAGATGTTGTAACTTGTGAATTAATTATTATACTCAAACATGATTATTGAAAATTAACAAACTTCAAAACAAACAAACCATTTTGGCACCTTGTAATCTAATTATTTAGCTAAGCAATCCTATCAAACCAAACTCGTCAAGAATCTAAAATTGAAACCTCATTTTCATAGGACTTGGATAGGAGTCATACCCGGCAAACACGCGCGTTACATCCATCAGTTTACGCTTACGCTCAATTGTGAGTTCTCACAGCCCCTTTTTCACTTGTTTAATATTTTGGGGTGAAAAGCATGATTCTAAATTTTTACTAAATTGGTTGTACATTCATGAACTTGTTAAATCTTTGCCATGCTACTTATGCGAATTGGTGTGTATACTATTGTTATGCTTGAGTACTATCGTGCTAAAGTCCCCGGAAATACCTTTACACTACTTATTAACTCGTCCGAGAGCCAGACGAGCCGTTAATATTTATGGATAGCGCTATTTAGGGTAGACCATCCCTCACTCACACTGTAACGTGGGTGCATAGTATTACTTTTACTCATGTTACCGATAGAACATGGAGCTTGGGGCATGTGTCGGTCTAATCGGTTTAGTAGTGGCCTCATTGCATTAACGTTCATATATACTACTTTCCTATTCGCAATATTTACAACCAATCATTTATATTTATATACTTGATGAACAAAACTTTTGATTCATTTATCTATAACATTAAACCTGTGAACTCACCAACTATGACCATAGTTGACCGTTTGTTTATCATGCTTTTCAGGAAATCGACAGTAAGACGCATTCTAGGAGTACTTTTGTGTGGATGCATTCTCGCATGCGTTTGCTTTAATTTGGATTATGACTAACTTTTGGAAACTTTTATGAACTTGTTGTAATCACCTTTGGAATTATGTTTTGAACTTGTGGTAACTTGTAATACTTTTGCTAAATTATGTATGGTATTACTTCTATATCTTGTGCATTTGTTACCCGGTACTGTTACACCTCGTGTTTCCGCTTTAGCGGGGTGTGACACCGCCCCTGGAACCCCGCTAACCAGGGGCGCTGCCCCTGGACCCCCGTCACCTAAAAGTTTGTAAACATTTTTAAGTACAACACTTCAAAAAAATCAAAATAATAATGTTAAAAATTATTATTACAAACAATAACCAACGGACCATACACACTTTCTAAACTCAAGTTAATCAACCAAATCGTAGTAATTTGGACGAGTCAATCAACCAAATGGGGATAATTTGGACATTATATTTGAACGAACAACTACAAAGGTAGTCTTTTAAGATACCTATTCAATTAATAACCATCGAGCGTATTGGACGCCCTCAGGTTACAAGTCTTCGGACATCAATTTACAGCTAATCAATTCAAGTTATTTCGATAAACACTCAAGGTTCAGGTGAGTCTCATGGCCCCTATTTTACTGCTTTTCAATCAGGGGTGTGATATTATTGCTCATTTTGTTTTACAAGTTGAACGCAAGTACAAATCAAATCAAATACTACATGAGTTTCAAGCTAATCAATTTAAAGCCCTCCATAGCATAGTCTGGTAATACGTAGTAGCGTGAATATTAGTATATGATATCATATATGATTGACAATCCTCATCCGGGTTAGCACGTACTAACTGGTCAAACGGATGTATTAGCATTTGGGAAGACGAGTGTAGATTAGGCACTCGTAGGAGGCAACCTCAGTTGGGGTTTCTTAATTGGACCTGACAACTCAAGTTAAGCTCAAACTATGTGCTCATGGCTGTATAACTTTTATTTTGCTTAATTGCATTTTAAATTCAATTATAAATCTTGCGGTTCATACAAATATGTGTTGACATACAAACCTGTGAGCTCACCAGCGTTTCGCTAACCCATTTTAGCATGTATCACAGGTAACCCGCAGTAGGTTGGACTGCTCAATCAGGATCAATTAGCTCGAGTCATCATGCAAACAATCAGAGATTTAGCTGCATTATTATATTTTGTATAGATTAATTATGTACTTAAATCTCTCAATTTCAACCGAGCTAATGTAACTATATTTTTGATGTAAACTTTGATTTTTATCAATACAAGTTGTAAAACGACGCATATAGAGTCGTTCATTATATCTTATGTGCTATGATTATTGATTAGTCGCGCCCCGACCCGAACCGCTTCCGCATCAAAATTTGGGGGTGCGACATACAATCAGTCCAAACACCTACAACCAAAAAACCGAATCCAGCCTCCTCAAAATCAATCACCAATTTCAACACCAATCAAGATACCAATCTGTATTATTTACTCTGCTCTCGCTAAACCGACCACACAATCAAATAAAAAATGTAGCCAAAATCTGTGTAGCTCTCAAAGTGTGTTGCCCAAATAAAGAAAAACGAATTAGGGATTAAAGATCCCTGAATTCGGATATTAAAATCAGCAAGCAACCACACAAGAATCAATATGTTACCAAGAATAACATAATAAATATGGTAATCAATATGAAAATCTTGATGCCCAAGCAAAATAAACGAACCAGGGTTTAAAACCCTAAATCGGCTAAAGAAGTGCAGCCCAAGCAATAAGCAACCAATCAGATACACCTGAGTATAATCATTTAATCTATGCAATCTGATCCTTGCAAACCAGATCAAACAAACGAATAAACCCAAATATGATTTATTGAAACCCTAATATGATTAATTCGCAAACCCTAGGTCAACCAAAAATCATGAATTAATCGGATGAAAACAGATTGAAGCCATGTAAAATCGTAGGATCAAACAATGGAATCAATACGAATCAACAAACCAAATCAGATATGATAGCAGATTCAGTTTTGCAAAATACGAATGAAGGAGTTAGGGTTACAAAAATCGCCCAGGTCTAGAGAGAAAAAACGTGTGCGTGTGTGTGTGTGTGTGTGTGTGTGGGGGAGAGGGGGGGGGGGATAAGTTTATCACCAACTGACTTTGTACAAACACTTCAAAACTAAAAAACATTAATAAATTAAGATACAAAGATTTATATTAAACACGAAAAGAAAACCATTATAAACATTATGGACCCTATTTGGTCATTGCTCGTATCTAACATTTTTTAGCTAATTCCTATTCATATTTGCAAATCATCCGATATACTTGTTGATTTAGTATTTTAACTTTTGTTTGTTAACACATTAACTAACAAACTTATTCGGCTTCTTTGATACTTTCAATTTACATAAATGCTTTTTTTGTGTCAATTGCAATTGTTGAATGTGCTTTTTCAGCAATAAAGATGGTGAAAAGTAGACTACACAACATAATAAATGATAACTTACTTTATGATGAACTAGTTCTATATACTAAGAAAGATAATGACGAGACTTTTAGTTTAGATTATATGGGTAAGGTTCAAATGAGAATGAGATTTTGTGTGAGAATGGATGAACCACTCATAATGCGCCACGTGTCACAATAACCCATTTTCCCCTTTGTTTTTTAAAATCAAATAACTTTTAGTTTAGATTATATGGGTAAGGTTCAAATGAGAATGGGATTTTGTGTGAGAATGGAGGAACCACTCATAATGCGCCACGTGTCACAATAACCCATTTCCCCCTTTGTTTTTTAAAATCAAATATCTCACAAACGGTAAGTCGAAAAATCATGAAAATTGCACCATATTTTTCAGCTTTTTATCCTCTTCGATTTGCCGTCCCTCAAGGCATACTTTCGAAGATTTTTTTTTTTTTTTTTTGGTTTTGTAAATAGTACAAAATTAGTAACACATGCGTTAGTAGCTGGTATCACATGTGTTACTCGCGGTAACACATGTGTTACTCGTCGGTAACACATGTGTTACTTCATCTGTAACACATGTGTTAGTTGTTTTCAAAACCTACTACTCGACGGTAACACATGTGTTACTCAACGATAACACATGTGTTAGTTGTTTTCAAAACCCATCGAAAAACGAAAAAAAAAAGTTCGTTGAAAGTATACCTTGTCACATCTCTAATTGAAGAGAATAAAACGCTGATTATTATGGTGCAATTTTTATGATTTTTTGACTTACAGTTTGAGAGAGATTTAATTTTTAAAAATGTGGAGGAAAGAGAAAAAAAGTGACACATGGCATATTCTGGTTGGTTCCTCCATTCTCACTCAAAAATGTTGTACTCATTTGAACCTTACTCTAGATTATATTATTAGATAGATAAATCTTAATATATAATATATATATATAAATTATATAAAGGAAGCGGATGATGACATCATCAAAATCCAAATTAACCGATTAAATTCTTTAATTTTGTCCAATTAGCTAAAATTTAGGATGAGATGATGTCATAAATACATAATTTGTATTGAAATATATTTATATATTAATTTATCAGTAGAATTTTATTGTATACATAATTCGCGTAATTATAAAAATCAAATTCACATTTAATAGCCCGTGTGTATACACGGGTTTGATGTCTAGTTAACTATATAAGAGAACTGCGTGTGGCACTAAGCCTATCTAGTTGATTATTTTTTTGTACGTTGTTTACACTTTATCATACTTTCAATTAACATTGGTTCTAGCTATTATTTGTCCTAACTGTTTTGCCCTCAATGGTAACGGAACTATATAAAGAAAGTTTCATTGATTTGGTCGTCTCCCGGCACTCTCCCCCATCCAACGTTTTGTAGAAGGTGGCTAGAAATTTCCATTTAAGTGTTTGTAAATGCATATAATGATTCTTCATTGTATGTATCAAATAAACTTGATCGACATTATATGTATGAAACTATTTTTGTATGTTGCGTATATTTTGATAACTTATAAAGATGTCATGTGTCACCCTATATCTGATAACACGTCACCAAACTGTACAAAAACAAATAGTTCAGTACATACAATGGCGGACAATTTTGTTACTTACACACTACTAAGGTCAAATAGTTATATATATATTTACGAGCACGTACTTAAATTAACCTTATTAAGGACGACGATAACTATATTTTCTGGACTTTGGACAATATATAGTACAAGGCTCTTCCTCTCTGTCTTAGTTACCTTGCATTCTACTCTCATATTTCTCTCCCGTAGTACTTGTTGTATGGTTTGGCATACGAATTACAAACTCGTAAGAATTTCCGAGAGCAAAAGGTAAATTTCTTTTATTGAAAGAAACGTAGCCATGAATCCCAACCTGGATAACTATCTCCAACTATTAGAGCAATTGAAGTCTTACAGCAACGTTCCACACAAGTTGATTGTTTCCTTGCACACCTACGATGCTTTCATTTACCATTCGGATGAGCAAGACAGGTTCAGCAACCCCATGCAATGGATTGGGTCCTATATCTCATTAGCTTCATTTGTTTGCATCCTGGCAGTGCTGGCTGATTTGTTACACGGTTTGATCAACAAAAAACTATGGCTTCCATGTAAATACTTCACTCTGAATGCTGCTTCTCTCTCTGTGATAGCAGTTGCGATGAAGCTACCTGTGGACTTAACTACTCTAATGCCAGGTGATGTGGACAAAATGGCAAAGTTAGGAAGTATGTCATTTATGTGCACCATTATGGCTAATTTATTGCCTTCATTAGCCACCATGAACAGCAAGGAACTTCTCACAAATATTGTAGCTTTAGGAGTTCTGGTAATCACATTGGTTGTGAATGTTTGCATTCAAATAAAAACGGGCAACATTAGTATTCAATCTGAGCCTATAATTTATTTACATGGAGCTTCATACACTGATGATGTTGAAGCTTATAAGATAATAGCGATCATCTATGTGTCTATGCTACTCCTGTTGTTGATAATATACACATCTTCAGCGGTAACGATCGTAAAGAGCAAACAATTACTAGAATCGAAATACCAAACAGGTCATGAAACAGCTCAGAAGGATGTAGAGTTGCAACATCAAATATTAACGGTTGAGAAGCTAAAGAAGCATGTAAAAAAATACTGGATCATGGCAGGAACTGGCAGCCCTCAGTTCTTGACAGTTTGCTCTGCTACAACCTCTGCTTGCGGGGTAATATGTGCTTTAAGCACCGCCTTACATATTATGCTTATGATTGTGACAATTGACTCTCCAGCGACCTATAGTTCAGATTATAAGTGGTCCATGTTAGTAATTTTCATAACACAATTTATCGCAGTCCTAGTTGGTACAATTGCACCAGTTTCCAGATGTTTTGCAGACTTGAGCTTTAATTTGTCCATAAAATGGATATGGATTCATATCAAGGTCTTTAAAATAGAGAGCTATTGGACTCAGTTGTTGTGTGATTGGAAACATAGTAGCATACCGTTCTCTGTTAGTAACCGTAAAAGCAAGATTGTCATCCAGAAATTTAGAATCCTAATTTTGAGCTTTTGTATATTGTTTCAGAAGATGGTAGTGGTAGCATGCAAAATGATAGCACTGATCCCAA
The DNA here is from genome assembly GCA_949592205.1 of Helichrysum umbraculigerum. NCBI lineage: Eukaryota > Viridiplantae > Streptophyta > Magnoliopsida > Asterales > Asteraceae > Helichrysum > Helichrysum umbraculigerum. Next base: position 77,791,530 of record CATIUR010000003.1, read on the forward strand.
CTTTTTTTGTGATTTGTATCTTGAATTGTATATACTGTTGGAAGTGGTTAAAGTCTAAGTTCAGTGACTCAGCTGTTGTGTTAGTTAATAGGCCTAAGGAACATGATACAAGTATAGATCTTAGCCATTACGTTTTGAAACATCACGACAATATGGAGCTTGCTGAGAGAAGACTGAAAAAGATTTTGACCTCCATGGACAGCTTGATCAAGAAGGCTGAAAAGCAACAACCTTATAATCTAACAGACCTACTACAGAGATCAAGAGGTTTTGAAGGAGTTAAAATGTTTGACAGACATGATACTTCGCATTTACTTTCTATACAATCAGTTAATTGCTGGAGCTTGCATGTGGTAACCTTGACAGGCATCGCCATTTCTCTTCCTAACATCCAAAACAACGGAGTTGATAGCTTGTTGAGAAGTGTAAGTGAAGGTCTTGTATATGTCACACTTGTGGAAGAAACCCTCAATGGTAATGAAAACGTAATCATTCGAAAGGCAGCTAAAATGTTGTGGCTAGAAGTTGAATTTTCCCATAAGTGGTTAGGAAACAATCTGCGAAACCTTACCTCTCAAGTGAATACTGCAGGACAAATTTTGCGATGGTTCAAAGATACAGCTAAAAAAGTGGAGGTTGAGGTGGAAAGTACGGATATTGAATGTCCAAATGCTAATTTAATCCACAGATCCATTTGTGCAAATTTGATGTATCAAGTTACTGAAATAATCCTCCTTTCCCACCAAGTCAACATTGACGAGGTTAGCCAAGAGGAACTATTTGTGCATATATCATCAATGATCTGTGAAATAATGGTTGCTTGCCTTACCAACTTACCCCGAGTCATAGCAATGAAATGCCATGAAAGCACTATCGAGAAAAGAGAGGCTAGTGTTCATGCTACAACCCAACTCCTCGGTGAGACTAGTAAGATAATCAACATCCTCCAAGAGCGCGCGGGACTTACCCAGCCTGAATGCAGATGAGGTGTCAATTATTGACAGGCAACGTGCTTAGTTAAAGGATCGGATCCCTCTCCTTAATGACCAGACTTGTTCGGTCAATGAGAAGTCCATTAAAACTTGCCGTGATTTCTCTTTGTTTATTGGCTGAAGATGCTCGACCTTGATTTCATTTCATGCTTGTTTAAGTACTTCAAAATGTATTACCGAACTAGATTATCGCAGGCGATAACCTCCTAAAAGTTTCCAGAATGAGAGTCTATCCTCCTAAAAGGAGTTTGCACTGTGACACTGTAAGCTAAATTTAGGTTTTGAGTCATTTGTAAAGTTAACAAGATCTTTTGGTCAAGTCCTTGTTTCTCATCATTTGTACTGTTGTGTACTTTAGCTGTAGTATATTAAGCGTTATGGTCTGATAATAAGATAACTGTTGCCCCTTTAATCCACCGAATTGGTGACGATTTTGATGAGATCCCGAGCTTGGAGTTAGCTGTACATACATATAAGTTGGTATCCCCGGGCCAGAGCTGAATAGACTTTAATTGGCTGGCGACTCCCATTTGGTAACCCGCACTATGTTTAGGTGGATATGTCACTATTCTATCAGTTGTATACCTTATTAACAACAAAATTCATCAACATCATGTAATTTTTATTGCTAAGACGTGGCGACAATAATAATATATTTCATTTGATCTTTTCAAATTGTTGACTACTAACTATAAACACTTTCAATTTATGATTCAAACTGAAAGTACATATGAAACAATATAATCAATACGACCATACAGATAGAATGCATGAATGTAACATTAATAAATTCTTTTTAATCAAAAAAATAAGAGAACAAATTAAAGATGCCAAAGGTTGCATGGTGAATAACCACCCCACTTTAAAACCAAAACCACTACAATCTTCTTTTTTTAAGTTTCCTGCCTATTTATGCACCTAGAAACAGTGAACAAAAGCCTCTTTTGGCCTCCCAATGGAACTGCCCAAACCCCCTTCCAACTTATCATCTTTATCTTGTTTTTTGTTATTACTCTTCACCACCATCATCCAATCGTTTTCTGCCCGAACCCTTGGCGGTTTACCGCCACCGCCACAACCATCACCACGAAGACACCACCATCACTACCACCACAAAATAATGACTTTCTACATGCCAAATGTACTTAAATCCAACTTAGCACAACACTCTCCAATTACCACACCAACAGCTGAAGTCAATAGTCAACCTTTAGGCCCTTTTACAACACCAACAACTGAAGTCAATAGTCAACCTTTTATAAACTCCATTCCAAGTCAAACTTTCGGCTTACCTGGGATTGAAACTGGGATAAGCTTTTCTGCATCAGATATCCTCCAAGAAGAGTTGGAATTTGGTATGGTCAATGTTATTGACGTTGACTTACTAGAAAAAACGAATCTTTATGGGTTGAATTTGCTAGGAAAAGCTAAAGGAATGTATGTTGCTAGCTCAGAAAATGGAAGTAGCCAAATGATGGCAATGACAACAACCTTTCTCGACAACGAGTTTGATGAATTACGATTTTTTGGAGTGCATCAGGCAGATATAAATTCCGAGTCTCATATTGCGGTCATTGGGGGCAGGGGGAAGTATGAGGGGGCTAATGGATACGCGACAATTAAGGCTGTTAGACTAAGTTCAAAAACTATAAAAGAAAATATATTTCTTTTGGTAGATGTTTACCTAGGTTAATTAAGATGCTAATATTATAAGTACATTAACCCAGTGCAGCCTATTTATTTGTACAAACTGAATAAAGAATATCATATCTTATATGTTGTATTATTAGGTGATGAAGTTTGAAGTTGGGAGGAGCCTTAATTAAATAACTCGAATTGAAGCAGTTAATTTTTTGGTTTTTACATATCTGTAATTGAAAAGAACTTGGTCCTACATCTCGAGTTTGTTGGCATATATCTTGATTAAATGTTCAATTTGTTCAGGTTGTTCCACTTTTATGTATGCATAACTGCAACTTAATTGGCGGAGTTTTGTTTAAAACGGGTACTTTTTTGTGTAGTACTCCCTCAGTCCCATTTTTTTCCGGTATTCCTTTTATGGATGTCCCAATTTTATTGTCCACATCCATAAATAGATAAGAATAATGAGATAAAGTTCTTTTTTACCCCTAGTGTATATATGTAAGACAAAAAAGTAGGTAAAAAGTAGAGGGTAAAACTGTCATCTTACCAAAAAGTAAGAGAGATGATTATTTTTTCTTAAACTACGTGTTTTTTTTTTTTGTCTGGAGACAATAAAATTGGGACGGAGGGAGTACTATATATTAAGTAAATGGAATAAGAAACTAAAATTATACAATGAACAGATTATAAAGAACAAATTTACAGTGGAAAAAGTAAATATATAAAACAAAAAAGATGAATCATATGTATAGTAAGCCCCATCATTTCACAGAACAGTTGCATAGTTTCGAAAGCTAACGGATGTAACTGAAAAGACAAGACAATGGGTCACAGGCAATCTTGGTCGTATCAATCAGTTTTGAAAACAAAATCGTAACTGAAAAGAAAATGGGTCACACGCAATCTGGGTGAGAGCAATGGCCTTATGAGATTAGTGTCTGCAGCCCTGCAGGTCATGCAGAAATGCGTTGATTCATTAGCCTTCGAACCATTTCTGGGCCAAGAGTTGCACTAAGATTCTTCCATATGTGTTGCCCAAACATTGATTGAAGGCAAAACTTTTTATTGCCCTATTTTCCGAAAAAAAAAAGGGAAGCTTAAACTTATATTTTATAAGCATACTAATCATCTCATTTATATCCAATTTTTATCAAATCCACTAAAATAAATCGATGATATCGAATAGTACAGTCGTCAATTGTCACATGTGTTTGTTTACATCCTTTTAGTATATTGATTATGTTGTCAAAATAAAGTGACTTGATTGTAAATGTAATAATATGACACTATAACATTTGATAAACTTCGATCAGGTACTAACTTGACAATATATAATAGTAAAATGATGTGTCTGTACCTTTTACTTAATATAAGAATATACATGAAGAATATTATGATGTTTTAATAATTAAAATAAACAAACAAAAGTATTAATCTGAGTTGTTCAAGTAGACCAAATATACGTATAAAGTAGTTGTTTACCCAAAACACCCCACACCAAACAACTCCATGCATCTCATCAACTCCATTTCGTATCATCACAGTTAAGGACTATATATGCCCATATTCACACATCCACTTCATCATAAACAACGCACATATTTCCTTTGCCACTAAACAAAAAAACACACAAATGGCTAATACCAAGTTATCCATTTCCACCATTCTCAAAACCACAATTTGCATCTTTTTGCTAGCCATTTCTCTAGAATGTTCCAATGCGGCCCGCATTCTGATAGATACAACAGATGACGCATCTCCTGTGGCCCCACTTCCGACCGGTCAACCTAGCACTGATGGTCCAATAGACGAGGTTGACAACCCTGTGGAAGATCCTACACCTACACTACCAAGTGGTCAAATTCCTGCAACCGTAGCACCTGCCCCAGTTGTGGGTCCCACTGTCCCTCTACCAACTACTGTAGCACCAACTGTGGCCACACCTGCCACCAATGCAGCACCAGTGGCCACCCCTGTAGCTGCTACCGCCACAGGAGGTTCAGGGGCCGTTGGTACCACAGGTGGTGGTGCTCTTGCAGGTGGAGACCACCCGACTTTGAGTTTTTTCATGCATGATGTTCTAGGAGGGTCTCATGCTACAAGTAGGGTGGTCACCGGAATCGTAGCTAGTTCAAATGCTAACGCGGTTCCTTTCTCTACTCCCAATAGCCAAGTTTTCCCGATCACTAATGGAGTCCCGTTAAACAATATTAACGGTATAGTCAATAACAACAACCTCCCATTCTTAGCTGGTTTTACCGGTAACAACAACCCCAATTCCAACACCGTCCTCCAAAACACCGGTAACAACAACGTTGTCAATGGAGGAAAAAACCTACCCTTCGTTTCAGCCGATCAACTTCCCGCTGGCATAACCCTCGAACAACTCATGTTCGGGTCAATCACCGTTATCGACAATGAATTAACCGAAGGACACGAGCTTGGTACTGGTGTGCTTGGCCGAGGACAGGGTTTCTACCTTTCAAGCTCATTGGACGGAAGTAGTCACACATTCGCACTCACAACACTTTTCCATGGTGGTGATCACGAAGTGGATGATTCAATTAGCTTTTTCGGGGTCCATCGAACAGCTTCAGAGATATCGCACATTGCTGTGATTGGTGGAACTGGGAAGTATGAGGAGGCTAAAGGGTATGCCACAATTGAGAGTCTGCCTCAGGTGGATGATCACACTACTGATGGTGTTGAAACCATTGTTCATGTCAATGTCTACCTCACAACACCATAGATTATGAGCTTGTTTATATATGTGTAATGTGATTCTAGCTTTTGTGTTTGTAGTGCTTTCTTCTTCATTTGTTGTACCTTGGAGTGATCTGTAATTGAAATGTGTTACTTGTGTCTTTTTTAAATGTTACCATATGGTTTTTTGAACATGATACAATATGAGTGATTACTGCACAAGTTTTCTGTATCTTTAGTTGTATCAAATTTTATAAGATATATAATCATGCCCAGTATAGTTGATCTTCCCCTATATGGCAACAACGATCCTCTAATTTAGATACAATGATCCTCTAATGTTGAGATGTTGACTTTGTGGTTAAGAGTTCATGGTGATTTTGTTAAATTTTGAATTAGGCCTGCTTTTTCTTAATTACAAGATTTGTCGATTGCAGTTGCAAATTGCAACAAATTGACATAACAAACTATTACTGACAGACTTCTAAATTTCTAATATGTGTGCCGCGTGCGTACATGTTTTGTTGAATACCAGAGAGAATGTACAAAATGTCAAAATCTATCATTTTTAGGTCACAAAATGAAGCATTTATACTTGCAGTAGAATTTCAAACCAAAAAAATCCATGTCCAGCAACTTTAATGTTTGACTTTCCAAGAACAGAAGTTGAAGAAATGGTTCTGAATTCTGGTTTCTATATGCACTTGCTCACTTATTACACAAAACTCTTCCAAGAATCAAACTTGACCTTATTCATACTCAAAGCTATAAAAGAATCAAAATATTTGATGCTATACACCCATATTGTATACACAAACCAATCTTTATAATCACATCCTATATACTCTATACCGAGCTTCACCAAGGGCTCATCAAGATGGTGAGCTCCTGATCGTTACCCGTTCTTTCAACACTAATCCCTACTTTTCATGTACGTTTCTATAAAAAGAATGTAGAATACTCTGTAATATCTTCAAACAGCAACCGACTCCATTACAAGCTCATTGAACAAAAAAGCTTCAATCTCTCCAACGATGAAATCCACTTCATCAGCCAACTTGAGCCACGGTTCTTTCCCGAGAGCCTTCTTGGATAATTCGGCATTCGCTTCATTTTCCTGACTAAGTAGCATATTCCACAGTTCTTCCGCAATTATATCCCTCAAAAAATTACTCATTTTTCTCCTCAAAGGCTTTGATCGAACGATCTCAGTCAACCCAAAGTTTATACGGTCAAACAAGAGTCGCCTATCAGACTTATTCCATGATTCTTTCTTCTTGTATATACTTTCTAACATTTCAAACATCGAAGGGTCTAACATGTGTTCATGCCATTTTTCAAAACTTACCTCCAATTTTTCACCATTAAATCCCAATTTATTGAGCACATTAACTAAATAGGAAAATCGTTGACTGTCTTCTGACCCATAGGATCTAAAATGTTCCATGTTTTCACGAATACCAAGAGACCTTTCAGCAGAGTCTCTGTCACCCATCGTAACTACATCAGCTTTAGACTGATTTCCTTCAGATTCTAATTTGCGAATTTGAAGTTTTATCGACAAACCTACCATATTTAGCACAGAATATTAGACTCTAAAACATACCAAACAAACAATTTCGAAGGTAAAAGATAGAGGTGGCGTTTTGACACATTTAATAAGAAGCAAACTTGGATTATGTTTGATCTTATTAGGGTCAAATGGGTCAAGACAAAATATTTAGCTAAAGGGGACATGGGTTAAATCGGTCGAACATGTCAAACGGGTTGAAAGTTCCCATTATAAATACTTTTGAAGTATCGACTTCCTAAATCTTTTTATTCAAAATATTAGATTTATTAACGTAATATATTTTTATGAAGAATACGATATAAAATGTGTATAATAACTGCTAAAAGTGTGCAAAAAAAAGCCTTTGTAGGTCAACCCGACCCGTTTTGATCCGCACTACAAATGACCAGTTTTGACCTTTACCCAACCCACAAGACCCTTCCATCTCACCACATCTAGAAAGAGAATTCTTTTGAATACACTAACCATGATGATCATTGCCAAAACCACCACCATATACAGAGCTTGATAAATGATCTGGTTCCAGGACTGAATTTGGACTATGCTGATAAGCTTCACCTGCGATCCTTGAAAGCTCGTCATCAATATCTATTTGATTCAAAGGCATAAGTATCTCTTCATATTGTGAATCCTGCAAACGATGCAAGCACAAATGTCTCACTTCCCACTAAAAAAAATAGGCTTACCTTCTTTATAGAACCAAAGATTGTCATACTGACTGACGAATAATCTCTTAAAGTTTGACCGAATAATATGAGAGAAAAACAGCAGAGTGAACAAGTATTACCTTCTCAATTAAAACATTCGAAGAGCAAGAAAACTCAACATCATCATAGTTTGCTGTCACATTCTTATTATATCTTCCAGAGCTCAATCTTGAATCACTTTTTGACGTTTTCTTGAACTTTATATCTGCTCTAGAAGACAAATCCAACCGTTTTGATATCAGTAAATTGGAGACAGATTTATCTTTCCAACCTTCATTACTCCTGATACCAAATCGTTTTTCCATCTCTTCTCTTTGCTTTAACTCAAGATCCAACATAGAAGGTGTTTCCACACGTTTACTACTAGACCAAATATCTTTACAAACTTTAGTCCTTTTCGATCTTTCTAGAAGCTGCTTCTTAAATTCCCACCCGAAAATACTACTAGCATCATGTAAAAACGACGGTATAGATCCATGTTTAACATTCCCAAAATTTCGTTCTTTAATACCACTCGTTCGATAATCAACAATAGTTGACTTCAAACCCTGCAATTCATTATAATAATCATTTCTCAAATTCTTCTTAATTTTCGGTCTACTCTTTCGCCTAATTCCACTTGATCTCGTCTCACGCGAACTTATATAAACAGATTTCCGTAGATAGTTATCAGAAAGGAATCTTTGTTGTCCATTAACCGGCTGCTGCTGACGTGGCACCTCGTCAAAATCCATCAACCTTGCAATGACACTCTGCTTGTTTCGTTTAATCTCCATCATGCATCTTTGAAAATTTTATATATTCACTTCCTAAAAATGTACTGAATATAATTAATTAATAAGAAATATGATACAATTTAAGTAACATGACAGAAATTAGTAGCAATCATTTTATAACTATAACTAACACAACACTATAATAAAAGAGCGATACTAGCACATAATTCGGATTTAAAGATCGAACAAATAAACTAATTACATGTTCATCATCAAGAACTGGAAATGAAATTGAATTGATACGAAGAACAGACCTCAAAATCCATCAAACGATCACTGATATCAGCGTCTTCAGAACACGTAATTAGGTAATTTGATCAATCGGAAGAAAGAATAAAGTTGAATTTAATGGTGGCTACATGAAATTGAGAGAGAATTTAGGGTTTATGAGTTTGAACTTTGAATTAGATCACTGTACGCGCCCACCAACGTGTATGTATTGTTTGTTGGTCAACGACGTTGACATGATATTGCCTATTTTATTTGCGCCATAAATTTCAAAGAAGTTAGTCCCCCAGCGGCGGATCCGGCACTTAAAATCACATGGGTCATTAACATAACAAAGGAAAGATAATGAACGAGTTACACTTGTACGTTGGATCGGGTCGAGTCGGGTCGTTTCATTACCATACATAATTGTTAACGTATTTGATTCATTAACATATTGAAGGTTTTTATAACATTATTACATCATATAGTTAATACTTTGGATACAGAATCGTTAACGTATCTGATACATTAACATATTGATGACATAGTAGAACGGCATCTTAAAACACAATTATAAATATGGTTTTTTTAATTTCTTAAGAGCTAAAATAGTCTTGTGGTGCATTTGGGTTTATTTAATTTCTTAAGAGCTAAAATAGTCTTGTTTTGCAGTTGACCACCCCGCCCTCCCTCAAACAAGATCGATCATCTCTACGTTGATATTTATTGAATAGACAAAAAGAATTAACTTGAGGAAAACTTAAGAATATAAGCTCTAACTTATAACTTATAATTCTTAAAAGTTTAATTAATAATATTGAAATGATAACAATAAAAGATAAACAAATGATGGATATTTTAGAAATTTCAAGCAAAATGATTAACACCTAAAATATAGGTTTATCTGAAATAACATTTATTAAAACAATATCTGTCATTAGACTTGATAATCACTTATTACTAGGGGTGTTCAAAGTCGGATATCCGAAAATTCGGATATCCGAATTTCGGATATCCGAAAATTCGGATAGTGAATTATGGTATCCGAAACCCGTATCCGAATTTCGGATATCCGAAATTCGGATATCCGAAATTTTCGGATTCGGATACCGGATAATCCGAAATATCCGAAAAATAGAGAAAGGTGAGAATCTGCAGTTTAGAATCATGGGAAAGAATGAGAACTTTTGAACTTGAAACAATGAACAAATCAACAAGTAATATTTGCCAATAATTTACATAAATACAACCGTATATATAACAAATTACACACGCCTGTTCCTTGTCTCTGATCGGACCGTTGCACAGCTTCCGGCCATCATCACCTTCTTTCGAAAAGCAATCACCGCCGTCTTCCTCAGCCACCTTCGGTTCTTCACTGTTGTTACTCTCGCAAACCTCCATCACTTTATCTTCGTTGCAAAAAATTATCACCGACACACACAATCCCCTCCTTTGATTTATCACTTTGACGATCTCTTTGACTTGCATATGATTGATGAAGTTTAAGAATTTTGAATGATCTTCAGATCTGGGCATATTCGTTAATACAGAGCAAGAAAAGAAAAGTAAATTGAATCCCAATGTAAATATGTGGTGGGTAGTGGACGGGAAAATCACAGATTTGATCCGTTTACCAACCCATTTTTAACAAAGTAATCCGTTGACTTTCATTTTTCACAAACTAATCCATCGATTGGCGCCGCCCCGGCGCCCCTGACACAACCCACCACCCAAATAATGCCACGTGTACGAGGATTTCGCCAAAAAAAAAAACCAAACCGGCGCCCCATGCATTTTTTGGCGCCCCCTCTCTCTTCATTTCGGCGCCAATCAACCAAAATAAAAATAAAAAATGGCGCCCCACCCCTATTTTTTGCAGGTGATCGGCGCCCCCCTTTTTTTTCCTTGGCGCCAATGGTTTTTTTTTTGGCGAAATCCTCGTACACGTGGCATTATTTGGGTGGTGGGTTGTGTCAGGGGCGCCGGGGCGGCGCCAATCGATGGATTAGTTTGTGAAAAATGAAAGTCAACGGATTACTTTGTTAAAAATGGGTTGGTAAACGGATCAAATCTGTGATTTAGTGGGGTAATAATGTTTGGTAAAGTCTTTGTTACTTAATAATTTTGTACCCCACACTGACTTTATGAAACTAAATAAATAAAAACACCTCACCTCACACCTTTTCGGATATTTCGGATATCCGAAATATCCGAAACTTTTGAAAATCATTATCCGAATCCGAATCCGAAAATTCGGATATCCGAATTTCGGGTATCCGAAATTTCGGATATCCGAAATTTCGGATATTTTCGGATCGAATTTTCAGATATTCGGGTTTCGGTTTCGGATACGGATAATTTTGAACACCCCTACTTATTACCTACTTAAAAAAATAAATAAATAATTCGCGAGCATGTGCATTTTCCTAAAACATCGACATGTTTTATTTGTAATTTTCGGCATACCGCATACACTCAAAAGTCAAAATTATGTAATACTTTAAAAGTGGGTCTCGGTGCCTTAATCGATAGGAAAATAAATAAAGGGACTAAAATGTAATTTATAAATCAATAGGGGGTTTAAAAGGAAAAAGTACACTAAAAGTCGATAAGATCCGTTTGACTGAGCCTTTTGGTCATCTTCCCCAAAACTTCCTGCTATCAAAACTACCTCCATTAAAATGTAATTTAAGCTTCTACTTCTAATATAAATTCCTTTATTTGTTCTTAATGATATAAATCATAGTTTCGTCATTTGAAAGACATTGTTCACCCTACAACAACCAACAAAACCAAGGTGGTTCATAGCCCAAATTCAAGGTGGTTCATTAGAAAAGGTTCATATCTTTTGTTGATTAAGTTTGTGGCTAAGGTGGGTCATGTGACCTATGTGGTTACACACTAGATCCGCCTCTGGTTAGTCCATATTCATTATCATCATATACGTCAAATATATTTCAAATGGACTCATATTCATTATGTAGCGAACTATTTGGAATTACTATTATATGCAACAAACATTGTATTTATTTATGTTAAGGGGGGCCAGGTGCCGGCTTATATAGTCGACACGTGAAAAAGGTATCATAAATTACATACAATGTAAATAAATTACCAATGTTTTGAAAACCGGTTGAACCGGTCCGATTCAACCGGTCGGATCGGATCCGGACACAAAACCGGTTCAACTCATATAGTACAAAATGGGCGGTTCAACCGGATACAAAACCGGTTCAACCGGATTGAACCGGGTCCAGACAGAAAACTGGTTCGCTAAAAAAACTGGTTTTTAAAACATTGAAAATTACAAGTTCGTTACATACATTGGAAACTCGAGTAGTTCGCTACGTACAATAAATGTCATATTATAGTTTGATACATTTGCACGCAATAGACCCATATATTTAGTGTATATTATTCTAAACGATAAACTTATATGTAGATGTAATTAAAATGTAATACCAATAGTTTAAGAACTGGTAAATGTTACGGACTACTAAATTACCGCAATATATTATCTCAAAAGTTGCGTTTGGTTTGTGGAATGTTTTTGATGAAATTCGAATTCATCTAAGGAAATTGAAATTATAAGGGATGTGAATTTCTTTGAGTGAGGGAATTTAGTGACTCCCATATTAAATTCATTCCTGAACCAAACATCACGATGGAATAGAATTGAATCAATTGATATTCCAATTCCCTTGAATTCCATGAATTCTGCGAACCAAATGCAACCCATGAGTTTTACCGGGACCAATATAATGGCCAAATCAAGCAATAAGCCAAAAAGTCAAGCTCAAATTATCAAGAAAAGTTTGTATCGGTTTATAAGTTAAGATATAATAATAATAATAAGAGTCCACTCTTAGATTCTAGTTAGATTGTTATTACCGGTGTTAAAAGAGGCTCTTTGAGGGTTGCTTAAGCCACTTTAGTGCAACCTAGAAGTCTAGAATGACTAGAGAGCCGTTAGATGTTACTAGGTGATATTATAAGCAAAAAGTGATGGTTTCATGGTTGATATGCCATTAGGGCCATGCCAATTTCTAACCACTAACGATGAAAGATCTAATCAACAACATTTTAAAATTTGTGAGAGAAAGATCTTCATGTAAGTGGTCCATCACTTTCCATTCCACTATGAAATGAAAGGACTATGGATTTCTAAGACCGCTCCCAACAGTGACAGAAACTGACAGAAACCGACGTGCTACGTCTGCGCCACGTCAGCTTTTTCACACAACTGACAGAAACTGACAGGCCCCTCCCAACAGTGGTCCGTCACTTTCATTTTTCAGGGACCCACAACTAATAACAAACTTAATAATACACAATTAAGTAAAATAAAACACATTTCATTCAAATTAAAAACATTACCATAATTAAAAAAAAAAGGTACGCTAATAAAAAAATTACAATTATTAAAACGTGAGGTTTTTTTTATAAGGGGTTAATATTGTTAAAATATAAAACTTGAGGGTTTTTTTTACAAGTTTGTTAATAATAGAGGGTAACTAAAAGAAACCCTATTAAACCAAACCGCCGTTATCATCGTCTTCATCAAATCATCTTCATCCCTTCAAACAAAACCCCATCTTTCCTTCAATAATAAATCTGATCATAAATTCAAATAATGAAACAAAAAACAAAAGAAAACAATTAAATCGCATGCGGGACCACCAACACAAACCGACTGATCGTCGGATATCCGACGATTTCAACCGACGAACCGAAACCGACGGACGGTGCCAACGGTGTCAGTTTCGTCAGTTGAAACCGACGCATACCGACGACAGCCGTTGGGAGCCGTCTAAAAACAAATAAACGAGGACAAAGGAGGTGTCATAGTTTATAGCTTATTTAAAATATAAGAAGATAATAAGTTTAGTGAGTAGAGTTCAAATGAGTACATCATAATAGGGGAATCAATCTAAACCACTCATTTTCATCAAATACCCATTTCCCCCACATTTTTGAAACTCAAATATCTCACAAACGGTAAGTCGAAAAATCATGAAAATTGCACAATAAAATTCAGCGTTTTCTCCTCTTCGATTTTCCGTCGCTCAAGGCATACTTTTGACAAATTTTTTATTCATTTTTCGGTGGGTTTTACAAATTAGTAACACATATGTTAGTTATTGGTTGTACATTTGATTTGTGGTTAGGGTTAGGGCTTACGGCTAAGGTTTAGGGTTAGGGTTTAGCAGGGTGTAAGGTGTAGGGTTTAGGATTTAGGGTTTAGCAGGGTTTAGGATTTAGTATGATTTTGCGTTTAGAGTTTTGTAAAGCATTTAGGGTTTAGGGTTTGGGGTTTAGGGGTTACAATTTTTTTTTTTGGTTGGGGGTTTGGGGTTTCGGGGCGAAACCCCAACCCTAACCCCTAACCCCTAAACCCCAAACCCTAACCCCTAAACCCCAAACCCTAAACCCTAAACGCAACGCCTTAACACATGTGTTAGTAAATGTGAAACCTACCAAAAAAGATGAAAAAAATTAACTCGTCGAAAGTATGACTTAAGGGACGGCAAATCGAAGAGGAGAAAACGCTGAATTTAATGGTGCAATTTTCATAATTTATCGATTTATCGTTTGTGAGATAGTTGATGTTGGGGGTAAATGGGTTTTATACATTTGAAACATTCTCTTTGTACACATGGCATAATATCATTGGTTCCCTCATTCTCACACAAATTCCTATTCTCATTTGAACCCCACCCTGCTATAGTAATACATTTGCTTTTAACAAAGATTAGAAGAATTAGAATCGTATGAGTACAATGCGACCTTCTAAGCAGTAAATTAGAATCGTATGCGTACAATCGTATTAGTAACACCCAAAGCTTGCTTCCGCGCAACAGTAAATAGGGGGGTGTTACATGACGTAGCGCGACTCATAAGAGTCATTATTTTACAATAAATATGTATTTGTATATTATTGTTTAAATTTTTTTATTTGTAAGTGAAGTAAAACATGATAAAAGTCGATAATTAAGTCGCTAACCGTCGATTAACATAAATGCTTAATTCAAATTAGATTATAGTTATTTATCTTTTTATTTTGTCATTTTATCTTTTATATTACGTTACACTAGAAGTTTGTCTAATTTTCTGACTCGTAAGATTCGCACAAGACTCGTTAGAGTCACACACGACTAAGAAGAGTCGATAAACGACTCGTAAGAGTCAAGGTCATTTAATAGTCGGGGTTCGAGTCTCCTTGTTTTTTGGCTTTTTGACTCAACTCGTAAGAGTCTACTCCTCGTAAGAGTTTAACAACTATGATAATAAGCTACAAGTTCTTGAGAAAAGTTTTAAGACGTTAATTGTAAATAATAGATATTTTGTGTGTGAGATTTTAAAAACAAATGATTATTTACATTTTTTTAGTCATAACATCAACAAAATTTCATAACGTTACTTTGTAAGTTACTAATAGGGTTTAGTTCACGCAAATGTAACAAACTATAGTCTGACATTCATAGTATATAATGAACTACCGGGGCTTCCATTGTATGTAACAAACTTGTAATTTCTTTACATAGTATGTAATTTATTGTACTTTTCAACGTGTCGACTATATACGCTGCCACATGGCGACCCTTAGAACCGTTAATCTGACAAAAATACATACAATGTAAATAAATTACAAGTTCGTTACATACAATGTAACTTTAAATAGTTCGCTACATACTACGAATGTTAGACTATAATTTGTTACATTTGTGCACACTAAAACCTTACTAATATTCATAAATGTTGTGCCTTAGGCAAGCGAGTAATGAAAATCTTTGAATAAAATAGCTAATTTAAACACTCGTCACTTATATCAATTAAATTAAATTATATTATATTCATTTATATAATATTGAATTATAATTTTGCTAAAAATTCATGAATATAAAGATATCATATATTGTTATTGTTATTTTTTAAATAAAAATTTAAAAAAATTAAACTTACATCGACTTTAGTGATGAATCATGAGTATAATTCCATTAGTTATCTATTTATGGGTTTTGTATGATGATTTTTTTTATTGCATAAAAATCTCAAAAAAGAGGGAAAGGATAGAGAAGAAAATAGACTCCAAGAAGGGGACTTCAACAACGGATAAACAACCCGACTACAGAAAGTCAACCGACATGAAAATTCAAGACAACAACTAAATACCGCACTGAAAAACAGCTCAAAGGATGACCAACCCAAGATGGCCAATCCAACCCGACTTTTGAGCATCGATTGGAGATCCAAAGCAGCGAAAATATTTTCACTTGAGGGAATAAATCCTCACCCAAGATAGCATGCAAAAGCCTGTTCCTTTTTATCCGGATAAACCACACGAGAATCGTACAAACGCCATGAAAAACTTTGCGAGCTAAATCGGAACCGATGGACATAATTGTGTGACACCCGTCAAATTAGGACTAGTAATTAGTGCCTAATCAACTGTTAATACATGTAATTAGTTCTGTGTTAGGCTAATTAATGTATCGAAATATATATTGTTGAATATATACGATTATACGATTTGATTAAATCGTACGCCATTTAAATCGAATGCAATTCGGTTCAATAAATACGGGCGTTGGTGAACAATTTTATTAAGTAATTTGACATTATTTAATAATACTATCGTAATTAAAATATTGTTTTGACAATATTTCATATTCATTTCGTATCGTACAATTAACAATTTCGCGGTTAGAATATTAAACGCGCAAACAATCCAAAAATAAAGATAAGTTATATTTTAGAACTCAAATATAAAGTATTTAATGAAATACTTCAACCAAGATACCGGGTAATTCTTCGTATTTTAAAATGTATATTTAAACGCATATTAAATTAATTTAATGTTTAAACGATCGGGAAAACGAACACCGCTCGGAGCGCAAACGCAGGGAGCAAGTTTGGGACACACCCACATGGGGTGGGCCCCACTAGAAACCGGCCCAAGGGGTGAGGTCACCACCTCCCCACCCCACTTTCCTCAAACTCTTTCTCTATCGATCTTTGTCCTCTCTTTTTCTCTCTAATACCACCACCACACCACAACCACTTCCACCACCAATTTACACCACCAAACGACCTCGGTTTTCATCGCTCATTTGGAAGAAAAGAACCACTTCGACACGATCTACACTTTCATCTTTTCAGATTTCTCTCGCGCGAACTTGTGAGTTTCCGACAAATTCTCGAAATCACTCGAAACTATGTTATAATGCTTGTTTGTTGTTTCTATAAGCTTATAATGTCCATTTATGAGTTGGGTAAAAGAATCGGACTCAATGGAAACCGGAAAACTCGTTTTTGGCTCAAAATCCGGCGAACAGCGGCGAGTGTCGCAACGAAGCTGCAGATCTTGCGACACTCCCTAAGTTTCGCAAACTAAGTACCACAGAAATTCTAAGTGTCGCAAATTCAATATGCGTCACTCACCCGCGACACTTCACCAAAGTGTCGCCTATTTTTGTAACAGTATACTAGCGACACTTGACTAAGTGTCGCCTATAATCAATTTACAATCCATACGACACTTACCCTTAGTGACGTTAAAATCCAATCGAACATGTTATGCGACACTTACCTCCAGTGCCGCAACCAAGTGTCGCCACCTAAAGTTTGTAAATACTTTTAAAGTATAACACTTCGAAAATCAAAATAATAATATTGAAGATTATTACAAACAATCACCTACGGGCCGTACATGTTTTCAAAACAAAAGTTAACCAAACAACCAAATCGTAGTAATTTGGACATTCTAGTTGAACGAAACAACTACAAGGATAGTCTTTGTAACTATCTAATCATATTAATAACCATCGCGTGTCGTGGACACCCTCAGATTATCTGTCTACGGACATCTCACTGCTTGATTAAACACCGTACGTTTATTGATTAAACGCTTCCAGACTCAGGTGAGTCTCATAGCCCCTCTTTTTACTGCTTTTTACTCAGGGGTGTGATTCAATGCTTATTTTAACATGTGAACGCAAGTACCAACTTTACAATATACTACATATGTTGTTTTCCACTAATCATTTCAAAGTCCTCTGTCAGCATAGTTTGGTAATACATTGTAGCGTGATTATTAGTATATGGTACTATATAGGATTGACCCTCCTCGTCCGGGTTAGCATGCACTAACTGGTTAAACGGACGCACTAATAATTGTTCAGACGAGTGTGGATTAGGCACTCATGGAGGCACCTCGCTCGGAATTCTCTATATGGGACCCGACCCTCGAGTTAAGCTCAGACTATGTGCTCATGGCTGTATACACTACTACTTATTTGCTGGATGCAAATCCTTATTTAAATCTTGCGGTTCATACGATATTATCTGATTTCAAACCTGTGAGCTCACCAGCTTTAGCTGACCCATTTTAGCATGTTTAACAGGTACACAGCAGTAGGTTGGACTGCCATCAGTGATACTATAGCTCGAGTCAGCATGCAGATATTAGAGATTTTCTTGTATTAGTATATTTTGTACAAGTACTTATGTACTGAAATCTCTCATTTAATCGAACACGAGCTATATATAGCTTCAAATGTTGTAAACATTTCTTATATTAATATATTTTTGTTAAAACGACGCATATAGAGTCGTTTGCTATATATCTTTGTGCTTGATTATTGATAAGTAACACCCAGTGTATGCTTCCGCCAAACATTAAATTTGGGGGTGTTACAAATTGAAACGCCCTGATTTTTTTTTTAATATTCTATTCAGAATTCATTCCTGTCAAATTATAAAATCATAACGTTTATCTCATCTCTTTGACTTTACAAGTCAAACACATATACAAACATTACAACTGGCAAACTTCTCCTCTATTCAACATTTGACACTGAATAATATCAACTGGGCGACTTATACAAGTGTCATCATAACGATAATTTAAAAGAAGGAGAAACTTATCTAACCATAAAGCAAGCTCCAATCCACACTATCTTCTGGCAACCACAATCTATCCGTTTAACATCTGTTTGGTTCAACCGAACCATTCACATACAACATAAAACATCTGAAAGGGGTAAGCCAAAGCTTAGTGAGCATACGAGTAGTTAAATGAATAATCTATCACACATTAACATATATCAAGTATCTTTCCACGTATCTAATTAAACACATATCTGTTGAACAATTGTAGAGATCATGCTGAACATTTTCAATTAGTACCATACCTCTAGGTGGTACGCATACTAAAACATCATCCATTAGTACTATACCTCTAGGTGGTATGCATACTAAGGCATCACCTGTACCGTTAAGGATCCTCAACCATCTGAACATGTTAACTCATAAGAATCAACATCATCGAGCTAATGACATGAACATTACTTGGCTAGCATCAAGCTAATGCCATAATTATTACTCGGCTAACATAAACATCATCAAGCTAGTGTCATGATCATTACTTGGCTATTATCAAGCTAATGTCATAACATAACATAATCTCATGCAAAGCACGTCTGTATCTGCATATCTGTCATCTATCATAGCTAACATAGTTAGCAAATCTGTACCTGTCATACAACTGATCTCTACTATGCACAATACACATAATTCACATATCACACTTTCTTTTATATCTGGTCATTTACCACTTATCCGCATGCCATATCATAGTAACTTTATAAACATATAACAAACTGAAACACAGTAACATACAAACAATTCTTCACCTGATTGTGTAAACCTCTTGCTCGGAAGCAATCCAGAATTACACAATCGTTACCCATTTAACCCCCATATCACTCACCTTTGCTTTTTAGGCAAATAAGAGACTTAACACATGTTTGTGGATGCCATGTCTTGAGTCACCTATCACGTAACACATTAAAGTAACAACACATTTAGAAACTAATAACCATCACAATCACATAACTATACTTCTCATAATCTTATTAATTTCAACCTTTCGTTATTTTACTTATCGCTTTAAACATAATCTCATTTTAGTTTAATCGTCAACTACTCGGTCAAGCCATACCTCAAATAGCTATAAACGACTCAAATGATTTGTCACTTGAATCCTTACTCGAATTCTGATTCTAAATTCGTTATTATAATTTAATATTACTTCTGTTTGTAACTTAATACTAAAAACAGTCCCAGATCAAATAAGGAACAAAACAGATTTTGGGCTCAAAATAAATCGCGTTGCATTAGCCATTAAATTGCATCGCATAAGCTGTCAAATCGCTTCGCAAGTGTATACTAATCGCATCGCGACCCCTAAACTTAACACAGACTTGCAAGTTCTCAGTTTCACATGCCAAATTCTAGTTTCTACACAAACAAACCTGCAACTAAGGCTCTAATCTTTACCACCCAGTCAATTAACATCTATTCAACATCATTATTCCACATCAATCTACTAACAATCAAACTTATAACTTAAAAAACAGAAAAGTAACTTACAATTGAATTAGGGATGAGGTAAGGTGTCGCACCCCCAAATAATGATGCGGAAGCGGTTCGGATCAGGGTGCGACCAAATATGGTAATCACAACACAAAGATATAATGAACGACCACTATATGATTCGTTTTACAATTGTATTGATTAAACCAAAGTTACATCAAAAGTATAGTTTACATTAGCTCAGTTTCTGAATTGAGAGATTTACATTATATAATTACTTTATACAAAATATAATAATGCAATTAAATCTCTGATTGATTGAATGCTGACTCGAGCTAATGAATCCTGATGGGCAGTCCAACCTACTGCTGAGTACCTGTGATATATGCTAAAAATGGTCAGCGAAAAGCTGGTAAGCTCACAGGTTTGTATGTCAAAACATATTGTATGAACCGCAATATTTTAATTGTATTTAAGTTTCAACAGCAAAATAAAAGAGAGTATACAACCATGAGCACATAGTCCGAGCTTAACTTGAGTTGTCAGATCCACATTTAAGGATTTCGATCGAGGTGCCTCCTACGAGTGCCTAATCTACACTCGCCTGGACAAATACTAATGCATCCGTTTATCCAGTTAGTGCGTGCTAACCCGAACGAGGATTGTCTATCCTATATGGTACCATACACTAATATTCACGCTACAACAGTATTACCAAACTATGTTGTGGAGGACTTTAAAATGATTAGTTGTGAAAACTCATGTAGTATCAGTTTAGTTTCGTACTTGCGTTCATATTGTAAATAAATCGAGCAATATATCACACCCTTGAGAAAATAATAAAAGATGGGCCATGAAACTCACCTGAGTCTTGAGTGTTTATCTAAATAAACGTGAGTTGATTAGTCAAGCAGTGATTTCCGAAGACTTGTAACCTGTGGGCGTCCAATACACGCGATGGTTATAAACGTGAGTATGTATCTTAAAAGATTACCTTTGTAGTTGTTCGTCCAACTAGAATGTCCAAATGACTACGATTTGGTTGATTTGTTTAAGTTTTGAAAACGTATACGGCCCGTTGGTGACGGTTTGTGATAATAACTTAAAAGTATTATTGTTATACATTTCATTGTATACTTATATATGTATATGTGTTTGTACGTTCAAGTAGTATCATATAAAGTTCGGTTGTTGTAAATGTTCAACACTTAGTGTAGAAAGTATTTTCAAGTCTCTGGATGACGGGGGTCCGGGGGCAGCGCCCCTGGTAGCGGGGTCCAAGGGGTAGAGCCCCTGGCTGGGGTCGAGCTGCCAGGTCAGCTTGAAAAAATTTTATTTCTACTACATTGCTTTAGTGAAAACGCCTCAAAAATTTGGATTCAGGTGTAACACCTCCGAATTTACTGTTTAGCGGTAGCAAGCTTTGGGTTGCTACTAATCAATAATTAAAACACACAAGGCATATAATGAACGACTCTATATGCGTCGTTTTACTGATACATTGATAATATAAAGTTTTACAATGTATAACGTTTACAAAAGCCCATTAATTACAATGTTTAGATATTATATGGCATAACTAGGTTACAAAATGTAGTAATGCAAAATAATCTCCTGCTGTGCATGCTGACTCGAGCTATGGGCATCCTGAATGAACAGGTCTATTGCTGTTGCGTACCTGAGAACACATGCTAAAAGGTCAGCTAACGCTGGTGAGCTCACAGGTTTGCATATAAATATGTAAGTAAGTTGTGAACCACAAGATTTAGTATTAAATGTTTGAAATGAATCAAATAATGTATATGTCTGCCATGAGGTCATATTCTGCGCTTAACGTGGGTGTCAGGATCACAATAAAATGCCTGATCGTGGGTGCCTCCGGGCGAGTGTCTAATCCACACACGTATGAACAAATGCTAATGCGTCCGTTTGACCAGTTAGTACTTGCTAACCCGGACGAGGATTGTCAATCCTATATGGTACCATACAATAACATTCGCGCTACATAAAGTATTACCAGAACTATGAACGTAGAGGACTTAAAAGTGATTAGAAAACAGCTCATGCAGGATATAGCGAGTTTTGTACTCGTGTTCACATGTAAAACAAGGTAAAGCATGTATTCCTACCCCTGGATTTAAAAACAGTAAAAAGATGGGCTATGAGACTCATCTGAGCCTGAAGAGTTGCAATGAAGCAAATGTGGTGAAGTAAAATGGGGTGTCCGAAGACTGTAACCTGCCGGGCGTTTATAACGCGCAAGGTTAATTAAAATAAGTAGGTATCTTAAAGGATAACCTAGGTTGGTTGTTCACCCAACTAGTAATGTCCAAATGATTTGATTTGATTGATAAGTTTGAGTTTTTGAAAACATGTACGGCCTGTTGGTGATTGTTTGTAATAATAATCTTTAACATTATTATTTTGATTTTGAAACGTTATACTTATAAAGTATTTACAATCTTTAGGTGACGGGGGTCCGGGGGCAGTTCCCCTGGTTAGCGGGGTTCCAGGGGTGGCAACCCCTGGAGGGTCCAAGGGGCAGAGCCCCTGGCTGGGGTCGAGATTCCAGGTCAGCTCAAAAAATTTTTATTTCTACTATATTGCTTTAGTGAAAAATGCATATAAAACTTGAATTTGGGTATAATCGAGTGATAAAATTTCAGGTCTCAACACTTAGTAAAAATTTGTGTTTTCTTGGTTCTGAATCATGCTTCACTTATAGCGACACTTAGGGTTTAGGCGACACTCGGGAAGTGTCGCATAAAAATGAAATATTATGTAATAAGGGCGTCACTTAGAGAAGTGATGCATAAGGGGCGACACTTAAAGAAGTGTCGGGTACCAGTGACGGTATAAGGGTCATGAGTCACTAAGGTTAGTGACGGATAAAATCAAGATTCAATTATGGGCGACACTTAGTCAAGTGTCGTGTTCAAGTGACGGGTATTGAATTTGCGTCACTTAGGAAGTGACGCTAAAAGGGGTTTTAAGCGGCACTTAGGCTAGTGACGTAAGATTAGGGCTTTTCGCGGCACTTAGGCAAGTGACGCAAAGTTAGGGCTTTTAGCGACACTCAGTGCGTCACTTAAGTGACACATTAAGTGACGCTACGCTGCACGAGTCTATGCGACACTTATGTCTGATGGCCACGAAAACGAGTTCTGACCAGCATTTGGTCCAAATCTTTTACCCAACCCATATTTGGACATTTTAAGTTTATAGAAACAACATTTAAGTAAAAA
Source organism: Helichrysum umbraculigerum (assembly GCA_949592205.1). Taxonomy (NCBI): domain Eukaryota; kingdom Viridiplantae; phylum Streptophyta; class Magnoliopsida; order Asterales; family Asteraceae; genus Helichrysum; species Helichrysum umbraculigerum. The sequence continues at coordinate 77,814,759 of CATIUR010000003.1, forward strand.
TAACGAAATCTAAGAGTTTTCGGGTTGTCGGGAATCTTACAAGTTAACGCCGGGAGAATCCGAGAAGATAGAAATGTAGATTGTTACGAGGTGGTCGTTTTTCTTCAAATGAGCAAGGTGATTTGATGTCGTTTAATGGTGCTTTTTAGTGATTTAAGATGGTGGTGGTTTGAGAGAATTTGAGAGAAAAGGAAGAAGAAGAAAGAGAAGAGAGGGTGAGAATGAGAGAAATGAAAATGGGGAGGGGTTTCCCCCCATTTTGGGCTGATTCGGTGGGGTCTACGGGTGTGGACTTCACCCATTTTTGTTCCCTGCGATTTCGTTCCGTGTGGTGTTCGTTTTCCGATTGTTTAAACGTTTAACTAATTTTATATACGTTTAATTATAAGTTTTAAAATACGAATATTTGTTCAATATTTTACTTGAAGTATTTCTTCAAATACTTACTAATTGAGTTATAAAATATAACTTAACTTGTTTCGTTTTGTTTGCGCGTTAATACTTTAATCGCGTAGACGTTTATTTGTACGATACGAAATAATTACAAAATATTATTAAAGTAATATTTTTGGATATAGTAGTGTTACTAAACAATGTTATATTATTTAGTAAAATTGTTCACCAACGTCCGTATTAAATTGAATCGAATTACATTCGATTGAAACGTGCACGATTTAGCCAAATCGCGTAATTGTATATATTCACAATATATATTAATTGATACACATATCAGCCTAACACAGAACTAATTACATGTATTACAAAATGATTAGGACCTAATGACGAGTCCTAATTTGGCGGGTGTTACATCAGGTGTTGTTAAGTGGTAAAATTTCGAGTCGTGACACTTAGTAAAAATCTGTGTTTCCAAGTTTCTGACTTGTGCGACACTGGGTGCGACACTAGGTTAAGTTGCGACGTAAGGCTCTGTGTCGCTATATGCGACATTGTGGATTTAGTGCGACATAGTCTGTTGTGTCGCAGATCATGACTGCTACATAGGTCTTTGTGTCGCTATGTGCGACATACGCAATTTAATGCGGCTTAAGGTGTTGCGTCGCTACTGTGACATTGTAATCTGGTTGCGACATAGGGTCTCGTGTCGCTAGTTCATAGTCGCTGATGGTTCTGCGACATAAAGGTTCGTGTCGCTGGTTCTCGCTGAGGATTTAGGGTGCGACATTAGGTCTTATATCGCAGATGGCTCAGGGCCTCTGCGAGATAACACGCTGATCAGGTTTTGATGTGTCGAGAAAGGGGTTAAACGACTATGGTTTGGTCCGAAACTTTTACACAAGTTTTAAGATGGTTACTAGAGTTCGTAAAAATTATTAGTTTGTGTCAGTTGTGTTCGAGGTGTCGTTTTCTTTAATATGGTCAAACCTGACATTTTTCCGACGATGTTCCGAAAACAAGTTTTGATCACTCATTTGGACATAACTAAGCTAGATGAACAACAAACAAGTAAAATAAGCAAAATATAAGTAGTTTCGAAAGTGCCGGGATTCTTACAAATCGTCGCGAGAGAAATCCGAAAAGATAGAAAGGTAGATCTTGACGTTGTGATCGTTTCTTCTCAAACGAGCCTTGCAATTGGAGGTGATTTGGTGGTAGTTTTTGGGTGATTTGTGGTGGTTTTTAGAGAGGGAAAAAGAAAGAGAATGGAAGTTAGAGAGAGAGAGATGGAGGGTGAAATGAGATGATGATGATGTTTGTGTGTGGTCAAAAGTAAAGCCCCATTTTTGGGGTGTGGGAGCCGGCCCACATAGGCCCCACCCATGTGTGGTTGGCTCAAATTTTAATTCCCTACATTTGCGTTCCGTGCGGTGTTCGTTTCCCCGGTCGTTTGAACGTTTAAATAATTTTATACGCGTTTGAATATACGTCTTAAAATACGAATAATTATTCGATATTTTTGTTGAAGTATTTTATCAAATACTTTATAATTGAGTTATAAAATATAACTTAGGTTTGTTTCCATTAATTGCGCGTTCATTTATTTTAACCGCGTAGACGTTATTTGTACGATACGAAATAAGTACGATATATTATCAAAATAATATTTATGATAAAATAGTGTTATTAAATAACGTTATATTATTTAATAAGTTTGTTCACCAACGTCCGTATTAATTGTATCGAATTACATTCGATTTGAAATGTATACGATTTAAATCAAATCGCATAGATATATATTCAACAATATATATTCATTGATACATTAATTAGCCTAAGATAGAACTAATTACATGTACTAGAGAAGATTAGGTACTAATCACTAGTCCTAATTTGACGGGTGTCACATAAGGTTGATGAACTAACTTCAAAGCTTACAATTAAGGATCAAAACATGTTAATTTGAAGATTGGAATTGGAATTGAGTGATTGTTTGATTAGTTGCTTCTCCTGCGACTCACTCGTTTCTTTTGTTTATGTTCTGGAAAACTTTAGAACCAAAAAGGAAACTAAAACCCCTTGCACTGGTATATGTATGTATATTAATACATCCCTTTAATACCTATTGTCTGGAATTTAAAAACCATTTGCGATTTCAACTATTTTATTTTTCTTACCATATTATCAACTTAAAACAATTATTTATTCATTTGTCACAATAATATTTTCAAATTTTGGGGTGTTACAATAGTAGACCCCGTAAGAACATCCTAATCGAAGAGAATAAAATGCTGATTTTTATGATGCAATTTTTGTGATTTTTCGACTTACCGTTTGGGAGATATTTAATTTTTAAAAATGTGGAAAAGAGGGTTTAGTGACACGTGACGTATTCCTATTGGTTCTCCAATTCTCACAAAAGGTTGATATACTCATTTGAGCCTTACTCTTAAATATAAAGTCAAAGCTTGATAACACTATTATGAAAACAATCTGGCATATAAATACCGTGCATAATATATAAAGTTAAAACACTAGAAATTGAAAAACAATATTCTCTTTACAATGGTTATTTAGTACATTTTAACGATTTCATATACGTTACCTACCGTCACATCACGCAGGTTACAAGCTAGTTTTACTCGTATATATTAACCTTGATCATTTAATTCATACTAATTTATAGTCAAACTTGTAAGAAATACAAAGGTAAAATGGACATTTCATTAAATTTCGTTAATTTATCATAATTCAAAGAAAATATGTTTAGAAACATTCTTTTTTAGACGGACGAAGAAATAAAACAACAACAACAATAAAATTATTTTGATTTCAAATGTCACATTTTCATGATTAAGAACTAAAAAGGAATGAGAAAATAAAATAAAAATCTTTATTTATTCTGTCATGTCACACTCACGGGGCATGTCCACACTCACGGGGCATGTCACATGTGAATAGAAAATATCGAAACGTATACGTCCCAGATTCTGTCTATATACAAACACCGTCTGTTACTGTTTCATAATCGGAATTCACTAGAACCAGTTATCGTCTCTCTAATCAAAATCCAAAACTTTAATAATTCTGTTATGGCGATTGAGATCTGTGTCAAAGCTGCTGCTGGTGCACCTGATGTTCTCGGAGACTGTAATTATTATTCTCTCTATCTTTCTTTCTCACCATTTATATGTCTTTCAGTGACCTTATTTTTATTGGAATTTAGGTCCATTTTGCCAGAGGGTTCTTTTGACCCTCGAAGAGAAGAAAGTGCCTTACAATACCCATCTTATTAATCTTGGCAACAAACCTGAATGGTGATTTTTTTTTTTTTGGGAGAATCTTGAACATACCCATGAAAAAGATGTGATTTTTTTTTGTGGGTTTTTGAAGAGATGTTTTTGTAGGTTTCTTGAAGTGAGCCCAGAAGGGAAAGTTCCTCTGATCAAATTTGATGAGAAATGGATATCTGATTCTGATGTTATTGTGGGTCTTCTTGAAGAGAAGCATCCTGAACCTTCTCTTTCAACTCCCCCTGAGCTTACCACTGTGTATGTTGTTTCTTAATTTCAATATTATTTATTTTATTGTAATTATTTATTTATTCATTCATTCATTATTATTTTGGCTTATCTGGAATGGAAGGTCAAGGATGCTGGCTAAAAGTCAATTACTTGTTTATTCTAGGACTTGTGTTATGACTTATAAGTACATATATATTTTTATATCAGTTATGCGTGTTGTTGAATAAAGAATGGCCTTATATTCTTAGATTTTGAGCAGTTTGGTTGTTGCATAACTTGACTCTTGTTTCCTATCTTAAACCCTTATTATGCATTTAGTCATTTTGGCTTAATGTTTATAATAGGGATATTGGAAATTACATTAATACCCTCTAACTAATTGGATAAATATAGAAGTTAACATAATCAATTTACACCCTACTTTCTTCTCTTAATAAAATAGAGTTAGCCGTTTGTTTAAATTTGTTCAATCAGATTTTGATGTATAATATAATTTTGAATTGTTTGTATATTTAGTAAAAACTTAAATTTAAATAATCAAAATTGTTTTCTATCACTATTAAAGTAATAATATTCATATCATAAATCTTATGATTCTACAAATTATAAATTAAATTGAAATATAGGCTAAAAGAAAGAAAAAATGGAGTAGTAACCTATGCTAATATAATTATTATTGTTACGTTGACTATTATTGCCGACCACCATTATATTTGTTAGCACTACCGCCGCATTGCGCGGGTTATTGACTAGTTCAATTAGTATAGTCAAATTGTCTATTGGTGAGAGTTTGTTAGTTAACTGGAATTATAATTATCTTTAACAACAAGAGGCTGCAAATCTTGTTTAATAAGCTCATATATCACCTGAATCTAGCTACTCCGTACATCGTTAGAAGATAGTTGTGTTTTTGAGATGCATAATTACTATGCTACCTATCATTTTATAACTGCTTAAAAGTTGACTTTAGCTCACAGTCTTCACGCCCGATACTTACCCTAAGTTAACTTTAACCTCAAATTGTTTTTGTTGTGACATAAAATTGTAGGGGGTCAAAGATTTTCCCAAAGTTTGTGGCGTTTTTAAAGAGCAAGGATGAAAATGATGGGACAGAGCAAGCTTTGCTTGATGAGTTAAAGGCATTGGATGAACACCTCAAGAATAATGTATGCTTAATGTATTTTCCTATTGTAAATCATAAAAAATCAAGATTATACTTTTGTTGTATTTCATTGTTTTGTTTGAATTATGATTTTTGGTATGATTATATATTAGGGACCTTATATTAATGGAGATAAGATCACAGCCGTTGATTTGGGTTTAGCACCAAAGCTCTACCATCTTGTGGTGGCTCTTGGTCATTTTAAGAAATGGACTATTCCTGAAAGTCTGACTCATGTGCATAACTACACAAAGGTATGATACTTGCCTCATTTTAGTTTGTTATCTTATTAGTTGTCAACTCCCTTGTGGATCTTCATAGGTGTATGAGTATACCTCCATCAAGTAGAAACATATATATACTTTTTCAAATTTTAAGATCTTTTATATACCTTACCAGCGTATTGTCAGTGTTTCTGAATATTCTCAAAAAATATTATGAGTCCTACATTGTTCCATTAGCATCCAGGACTAGGACCGTGAACTTGATGACCTCGCTAAACATATATATAGTGAAAAGTCGTGTAGAAGACTAACTGTATCAAACACTAACCCCCCTCGGTCCTATTATGTTGTCGGGTTACAACTTTCCTTTAGTTTTAGATAGTTATCACTTCTGCTCTTATATTTGAGACAAGTTTGAATTGAAAATTTTAAGGAAATGAATTATTTTAATTAAAGTTACTTTTTGCAAGTAGATAATCTTTTTGGGACAAACAAAATGTGGACAATATAAATGGGACGGAGGGAGTATAACATTACTAGTTTATTATATATGTCTATATAACCTAAAATAGTTATGGTTCTACCCAGTTACATATTAATAAAGGTGTCATATTTAGTCATACCACCCTTATTCCTGCTTGAAAACTTGAATGCTAGAATGTCACCGATTGCTTAGCTTTGCTTAACCTCTGTTCAGAATATTGGTTTCACTTTTAGGGGATGGATGGGTAACAGCTATTTAAGTGTTTGCAAAAAAAAAATTGTATAATGAGTAAATGAGTAAAGCTGTAAAACTATGGCTACCACCAATCTTATCAGTACATTCACATTATTTGCCATCTATTATGGCTTTTGGTGGACATCTGTGGTAGATAGATTTGCTGTTTGTTTTATTTTTCTGTATGTTGAGTTCAAGGGGCATGCACATAAGTGGCTTAGGTTTGCCGGAACATTAGATCTGTAGCATCTTGAAAGAATTGTTTGCTTAGGTTTTTAGTTTTGTGAAAGCTTTGAGTTCTCGAGTTGAAAACTAAGTGAAAAAGAAGAGAAGAGAAGAAAGAAGAAGAGAGAAGAAAGAAGAAGAGAAAAGAAAAGAAATGGAAATAAGAAAAATTGGAGAGTTGTGTTCTTAAGATGGAAGGAAAAGAAAGGAAAGAAAGAGCTTCCTTCCCAATCATCCCAAATATGGGAGGAAAGGATGAAAGGAAAAATGTATTATAACATTCCTTCCTGTTCCATCCCCTTCTTTTCCCTTCCTTCTGTTATAAAACTAAATAACAACATTTTGTTTCTGAATCATTTCCCTTCCTTTCTTTTCCCTCCAATAAATAACTTGAGAACATAGCTGGTTCAGATACGAAAGTAGTCAACTTTTTAATAATGTTTTTAATGAGAACTCATATTAACCTTCTGTTTTGTTTATCAGGGTGTTAGACATAGGTCATTATCATCGTTTGTAAATCTTTGTGTACAATCTGTCAAACAGTTATTTGCCTCATTTTGGACAATAGTTCATTAATAAAAGATAATTTAATATTTTTCTGGACCAATTTTTTATTGAATAGTTCTTTGATTAGATCGGTAGGTTCTAACTCATATAAGCTCTCTGATTTGCCAAGCTCAAGTTCATTTGGTATGGCTTTACCATACTTTATAATGAGCTACTTTATGAATCCATTCATTTCATCTGCACTCTTGCTTTTAGCATTAAGATTTTGTATCCACAAGCACTGGGACATCTTAAAATGAATCTATTGCAGTTTTCATGAGACACAAGGAGTCAAGGACTTTAGAAGTTGACAATTTGTAATAGTACTTCCGAGTTCTGCTTGTTTGTTTTACTGTAGAAGTTAAAGATCATGAACTATTCTCGGATTGTGCATTAAGTAATTTTACCCATATTATAATATGCTACAACCATATAAATTTGTGTTCAAACTGCAAAATTGTGTGCTTATCATCTTTTTTACTGTATTATAACCATACTTACAATATTATTGGTGCAGTCACTCTTTTCTCTACCATCGTTTGAGAAAACCAAACCTCCTAAAGAAGAATATGTTGTTGCTGGATGGGCGCCAAAGGTTAATGCATGAAGCGGCCCCAAACTATAATTTTAGTAATTCATTTTCCGAACTTATTATCATCATGAATATATTATCGAATTTATGTTATGACTTATGACACATGTTTCACATATTTCAAAGGACATGTGGCTGGTTGTTGCTATATGTAATCGGTGTGCATCAATATTATGATGATAGACCTGTATGAAGGATTGAAGTTTTAATTAAGTTGTTTTTGTATCAAGATTTCCTGTGATTCATTGTGTGGCTTGATTTACCAACAAAAATGTGTCAGGTGTTATTAGAACTATAGCGTATTATAACCACCTTTATGTGAAAATGGGTTTAATTCTGGTAATTTGGAGGCCTTTTTATTGTTACTAGCACATTACCCGCGCAATGCGACGATAATAACTATTTTATATATTTTTGTTACGTACAATAGTATGTTCGTTATATATAATACGGAGTATCATATTTGAATAGGTGTATAACATGTCAAATGCTTCATAAATAAGTATAGAGTATTCTCACTAATTATATACGATTAAGTCAATGATCATTTTATTTCTATTTATATAGAACATAATGTTTATAATTTGTTATTAGATAATGTAAGTGTTGAGATGTGTGAATATCGAACAAAAGTAAAAGGAAGTTGGATACTTAGATGGGCCGGGTTATACCCGATGGTACAACTAAATTGGCTAAAACAATTGAGTCGGTGGAAACAAATTAAGTCGGCCGAAAAGTGTCGATAGTTTCTTTTTCTTTTATATTATTCCACTATATAATATAACCTATTATTGTATAAACCCTGAGCCACCAAAATAATAAGGAAGAACTCTCTCGGTTTGGCCCTGTGGACTAAACCAATCTCCAAGTTGGAGATTGGACATAACCACGTTAAAATCCTTGTGTCGTTTACATTATCGTTTCGCATTTATTTATCTTATTTGCTTGTTAATTGCTTTGTTAGCGATTTGGTTATTCGTTTATTGTTGTGGGTATAATTGTGTTCAATTATGCGCGTTGTTTGGGTCCTAAATTCCTAACAACTGGTATCAGAGCTGGTGGGAGTTTGGCGACTAGTGGGAGCTTTGGAGATTGATGTGCAACTGTTGGATCTCAGTTTCTACGGGTTTAGTGTGCGGATTCCGGATAACACTAGAGCATTCGGATCTTCGTTTTTTATTCTCCAATGGCAAAGAAATTTGTGACTGACCGTGGGTTATGAACCGGAGTCTTCTCAGATAGCCGCGGTTGTTATTTTAATTCGTACAGTGGGAGCGGGCTAAGGGGGAGAAGATGTGTTCATAGAAATCATAGCTATGTATTTGGGTCGGTGTACCAGCGGGAAAGCGAAAGTTTGTAATGTAGGTTTTCAAGGTTGTGACTGCGTTCTCATGGGTAAACCTTGATGATGATCTACGGGTTTGTTCAATCGGCGATTTTCTGATTGCTGGGAAGGAAAATCGGATGGACGAAATTCTGTACGGGTTGGTCGTTGACATGTCGGTCGATGTGGCTGTAATCGACGAGTTGAGGAGATTATGGGTATCTCTTGTAAGAATCTAGTGGTTGAAGTCGTTGCACACTTCAACGTATCTTCTTGGGCTAGAAGATGGTGGTGCGGATAACCGGAGAGTGGTCCCAGTTTAGTAGTGGTGTTCAGTTAGCTTTGTATATCGAAAGTCTTCCGATTCTGTGAGATCGAGCAAGCGTGTCCCGGATGGTTTCCGGCGGTGTTGGTTGAGCTAAGAACAAGGTGTTGCTAAAGGGGCGTTGAAGGTGTTGTTTTATTCCCGGTTTGAATACGTGTAGTTGAAGAGTTTTTTATCGAAAATCTATCTAACTCGAGTTTAGTTAGTGTGCGTGTCCCAATTGGTATTGGCGGTATGGAGAGGCGGATTCGACTTGGTTGAAAGGGAATATTTGAGGGTTTAATAATTTGGGTTTGTCCGATCTTCAAGTGGGAGATTGTTGAGATGTGTGAATATCGAACAAAAGTAAAAGGAAGTTGGATACTTAGATGGGCCGGGTTATACCCGATGGTACAACTAAATTGGCTAAAACAATTGAGTCGGTGGAAACAAATTAAGTCGGCCGAAAAGTGTCGAGAGTTTCTTTTTCTTTTATATTATTCCACTATATAATATAACCTATTATTGTATAAACCCTGAGCCACCAAAATAATAAGGAAGAACTCTCTCGGTTTGGCCCTGTGGACTAAACCAATCTCCAAGTTGGAGATTGGACATAACCACGTTAAAATCCTTGTGTCGTTTACATAAACGTTTCGCATTTATTTATCTTATTTGCTTGTTAATTGATTTGTTAGCGATTTGGTTATTCGTTTATTGTTGTGGGTATAATTGTGTTCAATTATGCGCGTTGTTTGGGTCCTAAATTCCTAACAGTAAGTTCAAAAGAATAATAATATCTACCTTGTTACAAAACAAAATGCAAAGTAATTTTTGGGATAAAAAGTTTCCTAATCAAAGTGATCTTCATTTATGAGTGTAGAAGGGTACATGAGTAATTTTGATTATCATTTAAGAATTAAGATCAAACAATGTGGACATGCTTTATATGTATTATAGATTATTATATGTAAAAAAAGTTATTGCTACCATCTCTATGAATATAGATCAAAACCACATTAAACTTGATGGTGAACATTAACATTCTGCTTCTTAGAACTACAATTTGTAAGCGCTAGGATGCAGTTTACAGTTTGAACTCATCCAATTAGTATGTTCATGGGTTGGGCTTGCCACATAAACTTTTAAGTTGCAGTACAGACCGACCATGGTGGCTTAACCTCTTGAACGTTGTCAAACCTTTGTAAAGTTGCAATACATACCACAATAACTTAACTACTTGAACTTGCCTCAAAAGACTATATAGATATAGTGTGGTTTATGTTATTTTTTAACCATTTTTTCGCTACGATGGTATTGAACACGATGTCAAGGTAGATAAAATGAATAGTAACGATCTAATATAAATACTCTTTCAATCGATGGGTATGCTGTTGTAAGGGAAATGAAAATTTTATTGTGTAACCTATGTAATATACGTGTTAGATAAACGATATTTACCTTAACGAAAATTTTACTTTTGAACTTTTATCTAAATTTCCGTTTCAAAGCGGGGAGGGAGGGGGGCATGCTTATCAACACAGTGAAAGTCAATAGTTTGAACGAGGGAAAAAATGAGCCCGCCTCATTCCTGGGAATGTAGTTCAATCATTTAGAGCACCGCTTTATTATAGCGGAAGTGGCGAGTCCGAGCCTGGATTCAATAACTCCAGTTTATTAATGTCATTACTTGTATAAGACCATTTGCAATGGTAATGGGCATTCTGGGGCGTTCTGGGCGCCACATCAGAGTCGACGTCCAGTCAGCACGTGCAGTAGTAAACCCAGAACGCCTCAGAACGCCCATCATCCCCTCAGGCCCCACCATTTTCATTAAATTTATCATTTTTTTAACAAAAACAAATTCATTTAATTAATTAATAAAAATACATTATAATAATTAAACAAAATATTAAACAATAAAAGTTAACTACAAACACTAAATATATAAATATATAAAATTTGATTAATGAAAAAGAAAACAAAAAACATAAAAGATAAAAAAGAAGAAAAAAAACTATATTTTATTTAACTATTTTTCTTCTTCCTCTCACCTACCTTCTTCCTCCTTTCATCTATCTCCTTCCTCTGCAACTCCCTTTCAACCCCCATATTTTCAACAGCAAACATAAAAACAACAAGAAAAATCAAAAAACAAAAACGAAAAATGAAAAAGAATAATGGTGGCCCCCACGAAAACGCCCAACGCTTCCTCGTGCTTCGCTGCCCAACGTCGGAGAACGCCTCACCCAGAACGCCCCGTTGCCGGCGTTATGGGGCGCTCTGAGGCTCCACATCAGCCACAACGCCTGCGTTGCAGGTGGTCTAATAAGAAGAACAAGTTTCTTCTTTGATTTCCACATAACCACTTAACATTTGAACACATCATCACTTTTACATATATTTTTTGAAAAATTAATCTTAAATCATTAACAAAAATATTATAATACTAACTTAAAATACATATTAATTCAACAAACATTTTTTTATTTTATATCATCTTCTTTACCTTATTATAAACTCCCTCCGTCCCAAATCTATAGTCCACCTTTCCATTTTGGGATGTCCCAAATTTATTGTCCACTTGTACTTTTCAACCAATCAAAAATATTTGTATGTGGTGAGAGATTAAATCTTATTGGTTGTAGAGTACAACCAGTACACTTTTTTTACAGTGCGTGTTTTTTGTCTGGGGACAATAAAATTGGGACGGAGGGAGTATATCATTGCTAGTGAGCATTTTTTATTACTTAATTTAGTTAGTTATCTAATACATATAATAAATATTTTTTACATTTTTTGTGGCCTCATTTTCACTTTTAAGCTCCTAGAATCCTACTATTATTATTCTACCAAAAAATTGTTATTCTTCATTTTTATTTAGATGCTAGGGTAGGGTTCAAATGAGAATAGGAATTTGTGTGAGAATGAGGGAACCAATGATATCAAGCCATGTGTACAAAGAGAATGTTTCACCTGTACAAAACCCATTTACCCCCAACATCAATTATCTCACAAACGACAAATCGAAAAATTATGAAAATTGCACCATTAAATTCGTCGTTTTCTCCTCTTCGATTTGCCGTCCCTCAAGACATACTTTCGAAAAGTTTTTTTTTTCATTTTTTTGGTGGGTTCCACATTACTAACACATGTGTTAAAGTGTTGCGTTTAGGGTTTAGGGTTTGTGGTTTAGGGGTTAGGGTTTAGGGTTTAGGGTTTGAGGTTTGGGGTTTCTCCCCGAAACCCCAAACCTCAAACCCTAAACCCTAACCCCTAAACCACAAACCCTAAACCCTAAACGCTTTACAAAACGCTAAACCCTAAATCTTTCTAAACCCTAAACCTTGAACCCCTTCTAAACCCTAAATCCTTATAAACCCTAAACCATAAACCCTACTAAACCCTAAACCTAACCCTAAACCTAACCCTAAACCCTAACCTTAACCACAAATTAAATGTACAACTAATCACTAACACATGTGTTACTAATTTGTGAAACCCACCAAAAAATGAGAAAAAAAAAAGTTGTCAAAAGTATGCCTTGAGGGACGGCAAATCGAAGAGGAGAAAACGCTGAATTTTATGGTGCAATTTTCATGATTTTTCGACTTACCGTTTGTGAGATATTTAATTTTTAAAAATGTGGAGGAGAGAGAATAAAGTGTGGAGGAGAGAGAATAAAGTGACACATGGCAGAAATCTGTTGGTTCCCTCATTCTCACTCAAAATTGGTGTACTCATTTGAACCTTACTCTTAGATGCTATTCATTTCTTATAACTTGATCTCGGTTTTATGATTAGAAACCTTCATCAACATGCATGTTAGTACGTTGTTTGGATTGAGTTTGCGATTTACAAAGTTTGACACATCTAGGTTTGTCAATTAGGCCACAAAGAATGGCATCGATAGGTAAGATATAGATGATTTTGTCATGTTCAATCACTTAAATCCATTGGTAAACCTATGTTATTTTGTATCTGATCATTTTATCATTAACTAACATATTTATTTTAATAAGGCAACATTTAAAACGACATTCATTAAATATCACATTGCATCGATTAAAATTACCATACCAACTGGAACCTGGGCTGTGCATATGCACATCCCTTAACAGAAAATATTTCATCTTAAATTCTAGACTTTTTATATTTTGTTTATGATTAATTCATAGTTGGGCCTTTATCTAAAAATACTCTTTTATTCTTACGATTTATAAAACCTATATAGTTCACCAAACATAGAGAGTGTAAATTAAATGCCAAATGACATTGCAAGTAGTGTGATGGTTATCTCAATTAATAATGTTATATCTCATTAATTCGTACATTGGACTTAATTTCCATCATCCACCTACACAAAATTCGTATTTCATTTCAAAGATGTTAATTTAAGTACAGTACATAATTTCCTTACCAATAATTTATGTTAGTAGTATTTACATTAATTAGTTGATAAACTGGATATCTGAATAATAAAAAGTTGAACCCAACTCAAAACCTTTTTGATCTGGCATGGACTGATTTATTTTTATACTTGACAATTAAATCATAGCAACTGAATCATAGTTCCAAGCAAAAAAAATTAAAAAATCGACTTGAAAACATCACATACATAATGTGCACCTGGACCTAACAAATACTAAGTGAACATTCTTATGTCTGCTTAAGTCGAAAACGATAGTTAGATTTTAGAACTAATGAAACGCATCGACAACAAATGCATCAAATGCAAAAAAGCGTACATCAGAATTATGAGTTGAACTAATAAACCATGGAGAATAAACATAACGAATCCGAAATGATATAGACACATTAACGATCAACATAGAGAATAAACATTGAACATGGCTGATGAAGTAGAAACACATCCAAATTTACTCGTTTGAATTCATGTTGTCATCTAAAATACATAACGAATCCGAAATGATATAGACACATTAATAAACACAAGTAAAGACATTGTATACAATAAAAAACATTAGGGCTGTGTAAAAAACCATTATTGTAGTTTTTATAAGAGAAAAAAGGAGCATAAAAGTTGACAATATATGAACGTAGTTGCGATGCTTGTTTGTTATATTCTAGAGAACTATTAAATATACTAATTATGAACCATTGAACCATAATAGTCAGAATTTTTATTTTTATTTTGACCAAAAACAAAAATTAAATTAATACGCACCTCATTCAACAAAAGTTGAAGAGCCGAATAAAAAGCAAAAGCATACAACCTTGAATCTTGAAATAAAACTAAACGTCCAAACATCAAAAGATAACTAAAAACGATAACTAGAAACTAGCTAAACTTCTTGCAACAAAATCCATATATGCATCAACATTAACGGATTAGCACTTTCAAAGACCCATTGAAGTTTTCCCAAAACTTTCCAAGGGAAGTTTGCGTAATATATAGATCTAGCAAACTTATATTGATCAAAGACATCGAAGCATGGTTGTAAAACTCGGCCAACTCCAACGAGTACTCGTAACTCGGGGGTGGTCCGAGGCGAGTCGGTCTAACTCGGACTGAAAACTCGGTCAACTTCAGTCAAGTCAACGTAAAAAGCTCGGAAAACATCGGTCAAACTCAGGATTACTCGGTCAAACTTGATTAACTTTTCAATATTTTTTTAAATTTTTGAATTTTTAATCGAATTAAATTTTTTTCATTCGGTCTCACCTTTTTAGGTTTTTCACCAACAATCTTCACTCTTTAATCTATATTTAAATAAAAATATTTAAATATATCATTTTGAAATTTATCATTTAAATGTAAAAAATATCAATCCGAGTACTACGCGAGTGCTCCCAGCCTAAGCTGTGTAATCGCTACAAGGTCCGGACCGTATACTCCCTACCTAGCGAATTAAACAACTTTGCATTGAAGTTCTTCAAATTAGATTCATCAAAGCACCAGTAAATTACCTTTCCTTTAAACATTGAATCAGAAAGTAACCAACACCTTTACCAAAAAAAAAAAAGTAACCAACATCTTCTAAACTTCCAATTGAGACAAAACTTAGATTAATAAAATCTATCCCTTGATTATTCTGTTAACATAATAGTCCATCTTCGGTAGGCCCACGTTTGTTTTGTTTAGTTAAAGTCCGTTTAACATTTAGGATTTATTAGTTTTAATATTTAAGCACCTCAATGTATTCAGTTTTAATTAAACTTTGTAATCGTTTTCCATTATTCAATAAATTTTTCGTTAGTTTCTATATGCTAATAGAGCTTTAGGTACAAGTCTCTATGAGTTGGTTATCCTCCGGTCTTTGACTAATTGTTGACGATCCGGAGGGATCCTGTTTTGTTCGATCTAGTTTCTTTTTCGTTGTGTTGTTTTCTGTTCTGTCGTAATCTGCACACCTGTGGGAGAATAGGTATAACGCATTCGTTAACCGTTGGATCACTCTCAAATGCGTACTCAAGGTTCTAGACAAATTGATCTAGCTTTTGACCGTTCGGATTTGTATTAGGAGTTTCGATTTACTTCCAGCAATTAGTTGAAGTTGCTGCAGTTTCTGTTCGTCACTTTCTGCGCATCCGTAGAAGAATCGGTGTACCGAATTCCGAATTCATTAGCCGTTGGATCGTCATAACTTTTGGACTGCTGGTTTATAACACACAGTTACAAGATTTGACCGTTCGGATTTTTGATTGGAATTATCGTTTGGGAGAAACACATTGTCAAAGTACCTGTTAATTTGCTGATTTTTTATAATGATGTTTGGTTTTCGTTTGGTTCGGTTTATCAGCTCTTGGTTGGCGCTATTTCATCCGGATTGGTTTGCTTTGTTTTGTTTAATGGGTCGGTCTGGAAGTTACCGGTTTAGTTTGTTTGTTCTCGCACACTTTGGATAAAATTTGATTCGATTGTTAGGTTTTGTTTGGTTATGCAATGTTTGGCTTTTGTTCAATTTGTTTTGGTTTTGCATTAATACTTGTTTGGCTCGAAAGGTTTCGACTTCATATTGGTTTGGTTTCGCATTAGCATTGGCGTTGGCATTGGCATTGGTTTCACATTGTATTGGATATGGTTTTGCATTGGATTGGCTTGGTTTTGCATTCTATTAGTTTCGCTTTGTTTTCTTCATTTTGATATTAATTTGAAATTTGTTTGGCAAACTCTCAATGCAATTAGGTTTAACATTGTGAGTTTGAGAGGGGATGTTAACATAATAGTCCATCCCTAATAGGCCCACGTTTGTTTTGTTTAGTTAAAGCCTGTTTATCATTTAGGGTTTGTTAGTTCTAGTATTTAAGCACCCATGTATTCAGTTTTAATTAAGCTATGTAATCGTTTTCCATTATTCAATAAATTTGTCGTTAGTTTCTAGACATTAAATTTGAAGCATGATTTCATAAAGACGTATAATACCATATGTCCGTATCAAACCTCCTGTGACATTCGTCACCAAAACTCTATTCTTAGGTTTGTTTCCTATAATCATTTCTTATTTGTAATCATGTGCGTTAGTAATGTGGAGAAATAAATTAAGTATTCGTATTTTAAACTATGTGAGAAATTAAATTCTCGTATAGTGTTCAAAAACTCGAATCAATGTTCTTATGTGGTTGGATTAAAAGTTACGATAATATTAATGAAATAATAATAATAATAATAATAATAATAATAATAATAATAATAATAATAATAATAATAATAATAATAATAATAATAAAAGATTAATAATAATAAATATAATTATAATCATAATTTTAATAAAAATGAGGATGTGAAATCGGTGGAAAGAAACCGACCATTTCCCTTTTTTTTTTTTATTATTTAATTGTTTCCTAATCTCCTTCTAATTCATTTAATTATTCACCAAGTAAATATATATATATATATATATATATATATATATATATATATAGACTTGGGGTTCTGGTGAGAACAAGGGGATTCCGTGAGAACGGTGAGAACACATCTTAGCCATCCATTTTTTGATCAAAAATCCTGATTTTGGAGGTGGCAATTTTGTAAATACTTTGAAGTTTGATTTTGGAAGGTTCACATCACCTTTGCTCATGTGAAGTTTTTTTTTTTTTTAACTTCACATCATTTTGCTCATGGTGAAGTTTTTTTTTTTTTTTGTAAGCTTCACATCATTTTGCTCATGTGAATCTTTTTTTTTTTTATTTAGCTTCACATCATTTTGCTCCTGTGAAGATTTTTTTTTAGCTTCACATCATTTTGCTCACTTGAAGCTTCTTTTTTTTTTAGCTTCACATCATTTTGGTGAGGTTAAGTTTAATATATATATATTTTTTAACATAAGGTTACGATGCTATGAATTATTATTTTTATAGATTCACATAGTTTTAATGAGATTAAGTAAATATTTTTTTGTTAACATTAGTTTTTGAAAAGATTAATTTTTATACTTATCAATTCACTACTTCAAATATGTTGATTAACAAAAATTAAATAAAACTTCACCATGTTAAAACTATTGTGAAGCAAAAAAAATTAAACCTCACATAGCAATCCTTATGTGAACCCTTCAAAATCAAACTTCAAAGTATTTACAAAAATGCCACCTTCAAAATCAGGTTTTTTGATTAAAAAATGGATGGCTAAGATGTGTTCTCACCGTTCTCACGGAATCTCCTTGTTCTCACATGATCCCAAGTCTATATATATATATATATATATATATATATATATATATATATATATATATATATATATATGAGGGAGGTTTAAATGAGAACCAACTAAAAGTTGAAAACCTTGAGAACTACTAGATTACGTGTTTGTTCACATGTGAATTAACTTCATTCACATGTGAACATTGATTTAGGTTAAATTGGAAAAGAAAAAAATTAAAAAACCCTCATATTATAGCGAAGAACACAAAAAACAAATATATGTTCACATTTGACGATAATGTGAACAAATCAGGTAAAACGTGTTTTAAGACGTAATTTTCGAATTTTTTTTTCCCAATTTAACATAAATCAATGTTCACATGTGAATGAAGCTAATCACATGTGAACACACATGTAATCTAGTAGTTCTCAAGGTTCTCAACCTTTAGTTGGTTCTCATTTGAACCATATATATATATATATATATATACATATATATACATATAAACCTAAGTTAAACCCTAGACATTTTTTGGCACCTACACTAAATGTCCTTGGGGTTTCTTTGGGGGGAAGTCGACTGAAAACAAGAAGGAGAAAGAGATCGAGTCGAGTTGCGTTTTGGTTTCGTGAGTTACGTGTTCTTGTGTTGCGTATAGGTATATATCTAAATCCTAATCAATAAATTTCCTTATTATTTTTCTGGAATAGATGTATATTAGAGATGCTTTATGTGTTTGGGGATTGAATATATTGGGTTTAAGGTGTTTTTGAAGTCGAAGATTATAAAATTGTAACTCGTATAATCTGTCTAGATTTTCGTAGTCGTAATCAGAGGCTATTTTGACCTAGTTACGTTCATTTTTAGGCTTCGACCAAAACTGGAAAGTTGTAGATCTCGAAATTTTACATAATCTTACTAGGTTTCGGCCTCTGGAATGCATCGTATAATTTTATAAAAACTATTTTGTAAACTGCTGTATTGAGTGACGAATTTTCGAAAAAAGATTGATACGGTTTGAATCATGGAATCACATGTTTGGCTTTGAATTTGGGTATGAAAATTTTTCTGGAACTTGTTGAACATATTGATAGACTTCTATAAAAATATTATAATTTTTGAATATTTGCAAGTATTTTAATTTTTATAAAAGTTTTGAGAAGTCAGAAAAACGTTTGTTATGTGTAGTTCATTTGGATGAATTTTTAAAAATAGTTAACCATTGAAATAAATTCTGTAAAAATTACTGAGTGTTTTTAATACTTTAAAGTGTTACTTGTAAAAATTAGAGGGTCCAATAATTTTGTCTAATCGTGTTTTGAAATTTGTAAAGTGGTGTAAAATTCTGGAAAGAATAGTATAGTTCTTTGAAAAAGTGTATGTTAACATCAAAGTATCAATCACATGTGATTAAAGTGTAATCAAATATGAATTTTTAAATCATTGACTATAATTATGTAACACCCCCAAATTCGTTTAGCGGAAGCATTTAGTTTAAGTACTGGGGTGTCACAATAATAAAGCATGCATACGTATCAGAGCTTATGATTACAACAGAACATTATATATTAAGATGCCAAAAGTGTTAATTACAAAGTTTACGATTCATCGAATCGTATAAGTTAAAAGTAATAAGTTTACAAAAGTGGATTTCTAGAATATGACAAAACAGTTCAGTTATACTAGAGAAATCCATATGTTTTTTCCAAAAAGTTGGCATCCTAAAGCTTCACGGGTCGCCTAATTCTCCATGTGTGTTGGCGATCTTACATGCGCAGCTAATTCCCTGAAAAACATAGTAAAAGTCAACAACTAGGTTGAGTGAATTCACAGGTTTTATGTTTACAAGTTCAGTTGTGATAAGCCACTGTTGTTTATAACGTATCGTTGGGATGTTACCCAAAAGTATAGTTCATGAAATCAGTTATGTTCCTCAATAGTTGTTTGTAGGAATGTTCGTATCCTATTAGTTGTAGGAAAATAAGTATCCTGTATTCAAATCAGTTCTGTAGGATTATACGTATCCTAATCGTAGATATGTTTCGTTAGGATATTGCCCAAAAATATAGTTCAAGTTATAGTAGGAATGTAAGTATCCTATTAGTTGTTCGTAGGTGTAACACTCCCCTAAGACCCGTATCTGGACCACGTACGACAGTATTACAATCCTAATCGTTTGGTGGGTCCATGTTAGTAGGAAACCCATTGCTTTCAGTAGTGTTGCCCATGTCAAGTAGGGACTTTTAAATAGCGTTGCCCATGTCAAGTAGGGACTTTTCAGTAATGTTGCCCATGTCAAGTAGGGACTGTTCAATAGTGTTGCCCATGTCAAGTAGGGACTTTTCAGTAGTGTTGCCCATGTCAAGTAGGGACTATTCAATAGTGTTGCCCATGTCAAGTAGGGACTTTTCAGTAGTGTTGCCCATGTCAAGTAGGGACTGTTAGTTACTCAGATCGTTATATAAAGTGTTGTTGGTTATCCTACAGCGTTCTCAAAACATGTTCATGTGTTTACAGCGTTGGTAGTATGAAAGTAATATGTAACACTTCCCCTAAGACCCGTATCTGGACCACGTGCGGTCAGTATTACATATTAAGTTGAAATCGTCGGTTTGTTTATCAGTTTACTAGTTCAAAGTACTCTACTTGTTTGAGTAAAAATGGTATACAATCATGTTTGTATATAAAAGAGTTTGACTATGTTTTCCACCCCTGTTCAAGCAGTTAAAACAGTAAAAGTAGGGGCTGTGAACTCACCTGTTGAGTTAAGTAATCGTGCGAGTGCTAGCAAACCTAAGCCCAAGTACAGTCTGAAATCTCCTAACGTCCTAAACGTACGAGATTTAATAAGTATGTGGATGTCTAACTAATCATCCATGCTAGTGTTTGTACAACCAAGTCACGTCCAAATCGTTCGTTTAATGTTTATGTTTGTATTTCGTTGTTTGTGAAAATGTATACGACTCGTTGGTGAAAGTTTGAAATCGACATTTCGATAAAACAAGTATGTTTGTAATGTTTGTATGGTTCGTGTATCGTATAATATGTGAGTATTCGTTGCCGGTTAAGTTCGACACTTAGTGAAAAATTAGTTTGTAAAGTTCCTGTTTTATGCGACACTAGGGGCGTCACTTGCTTTGGTTATGCGACACTAGGTTAGTGTCGGTATACGTGGTGATCAGATTGTTATGCGTCACTTATGAAGTGTCGGTTAAAATAGTAGTGCGGCACTTACGAAGTGTCGTGTGTAAGATCAGTGCGTCACTTAGGAAGTGTCGGTATAGATGCGTCACTTAGCAAGTGACGGTATATTTTGGATTTCATACGGCACTAGGTGCGACACTTAAGAAGTGTCGGTATACTACGGTTTGAGGCGTCACTAGTAGCGTCACTAGGGTAGTGTCGCTATACTGTTTTCGGTCCTATGCGACACTATCAGCTGTTCGACGAACAGCTTGAAAAAGGCGAGATTTGGTTCGTTTTTGGACGTTTTCGGTTGTATAAAACACTAAAACATGTAAATCTAAGTATATTAAACACTAAATAGCAATTATAACTTTGAAATCTAAAGATTTGCGGGATTTGTCGGAAACTTACGAGTGCCGGATTTGAAATCCGAAAAGGTAGAAATGTAGATCGGGGTGCCGTGGTCATTTTATTCCAAAAGAGTATGATGATCCAACGCGTTTTTGGTGTAGTTTTTAGGTGATTAGTGTGGTTTTTGTTTTGTTTTTAGAGAGAGAGAGATGAGAGGAAAAAGAAAGAGGAGAGAGATTGAGATAGATAGAAATGAAAGAAAAGGGAGGTGGGGAGGGGGTTTTGTCCCCTTCTTCGTCTCCGTGGTTTTAGTCCCGTGTTTGTTTATCCGATCGTTGATTAGTAATGTTAACTAATATATTTTTAATTGCACATTTCATTTTATTTTTATTTAGAATCTTTTTATAAAACCAAATTGAATTAAGTTATAAAATTTTAACTTTGTTTTATTTTAATTATACGTTTTGACTTTTTGCGTTATAAAATAGATTGGTAAATATTTTTTTGACAAAATATTTATTCGTTACTACGTTATTTAATAATTTCGTTTTATTAAATAATTTTGTTCACCAACAGTCGTATGTTTTTGTCGCGTTTGTCTTCAATTTGTTCAGTACGTAATTACAACTAATTACGAATACGTAATACTACGCGTATTATCTAGTTGGGCTATGCTAGACTTACCTCTAAAATGTGTTGTGAATTCACTCAAGTAGGGAATTAGCCTAATAATGCAAGTGATTATCTTAATTAATCGTGTTTAAATTCGCGGGGTGTTACAAATTATATAATTAAGTATAAATTATCATATATCGGTAAATTGCTCATCAAATATCAATTTTAAAATGAAAATCATATGTAATTATATATAAAATCATATGTGATTAAATAATAAATCACATGTGATTAAATGTACAACTAGCAATCACATGTGATTTTTAATGAAAACAACTGTAATTTTTAAAATTCTATTTGTAATTATTAATGTATATGAATATTAAGCTAAAATCATGTGTTAATTAACATATACTATGAATAAATAATCGTGAACAAATTTTAACTTTTTATCGTGAATCACATGTGATTATATTGTAAAACATGGCCAAAAAAAATCGTCGAAAGTATAGCTTGTGAGATCTCTAATCGAAGAGAAAAAGGCGCTGATTTCGAATATGTAATTTTTATAATTTATAGACATACGGTTTGTAAGATATTTAATTTTAGGGGTAAAAGTGAAAGTGGAATTTGTAAAGAAATAGAGCAATCCTATTGGTTCTCTCATTCTTTATTTTTTTTAGCATTCTTCAGTGAACCCAAAATAATGGTGAAATGGAGAGTTTAATGATTTTTAATAATTAGTTTTTGTAAGTGGACAATTATTTCGGGGCATATATAAATAGTACTCCTAAAACAATATTTATTTTCGAATAGATGGAGTAATTTATAAAAGGTGTGATGTGTCACACATACAAGTTGTCAGATCACACAAAGTAATACTAGTAGATACAATAAGATTATTAACAGTTTAAATCGTTTTAAGTTGGACACGTAGAATAGAATTTAGACCAAATTTAAGTACATTTAGAAACAGTTGTCCAACATCAAACGAGTTAATTAAAAATTAAGTTTTCGAGTTACGAGTTAACAACTATTATTTTAAAAGTTATACAAATTATATAAGAGTACGGTTCAGGAGAGCAAGGGTCCAATGGAGAGAAAGAAGGTCAGCCTCCATACCCACCCACAATGTGCCATGTGTCCAACATAACGTTTAATCCCCTCCACTATAATTATGTGTTAGTTTCTTTTCCCAACTTCTTCAATAATACTCCCTCACCCCCACCACTATCATCCACCCACTCCCACCCTCTGCCACCAGCTACTGCACACCGTCACCATCAGCCGCCGCCAGATTCCGGCCAATTTTTTTATTTTAAATATTTTTTACAATTTTTTTTTTAAATTTTTTTTTCTAAAATTTTTTAACTAACTTTTTCCTCCTTAAAAACACTGCATATTAATTTATAACAAAAAAAAACATTTTGTTGCATCTTATGGTTATTTAACTGCATTATATATATATATATATATATATACTACTGCATAATGTAGTTTTTGTGTTGCATCATGTATGTTTATTTATTCATCGTTACTTATTTGTCTATACGTGATATGACATTTGTACTGCATTTTGTATATATATTTACTGCATCATTTTTTTTGTATACATGTTAGTCTTTTTTACTACATTTTGTAGTTTATGATTTACTACATCTTATATATTGTCTATACGCTGTCATCAAAATGCAGTACAAAAAGCATAATATGTATAATACAAAATGCAGTACAAAACGAACAATATATATATTTTCATTTTGGTCCCTTCACTTTTGAAATATTTTAACTTTCTTTTCCAAATTTCTTAAATAGCACTCCCCCACCCCCACCAACCATCCACTCCTACCCCTTGCCGCTAGTCACCCCCGCCATGCCGCTGTCTGCCACCACCCCGCCGCCATCAACTGCCACCTCGCCGATGCCGTCACCGTATTCCAACAAAAAAATTTATTTTATTTTTTTCAAATTTTTTTTTTTAACATTTTTTCCCTTTTTTTAATTACATTTTTAATTGAATTTTTTTGCATATCGTTGTTTTTACTGCAGTTTGTATACATAATTTTTAGTACATATTGTTGTTTTATACTTGATTTTGTATTATACATATTACCCTTTTTATGCTGCATTTTGTAGTACTTATACCGCATATTGTTTATTTTACTGTATTTTGTAACACATGTTGTTTATTTTGTACTGCATTTTGTATTATACATATATTTTTTTTGTACTGCATTTTGAATAAAATTATAATGCATATGATTGCGTTTACTTCATTTTGTACATATATTTTAAGCACATATTGTTTATTTTGTATTGCATTTTGTATTATATGTATTATCTTTTTATTGCATTTTATATAGAAATATACTGCATATTGTTCTTTTTACTGCATTTTGGATATATAATTTAGTATATATTGTTTGTTTTTGTACTGCATTTTGTATTATATGTATTATATTTTTGCTGCATTTTGAATAAGAATATAATGCATATTGTTCTTTTTACTGCATTTTGTATATATATATATATATATATATATATATATATTTATTTATTTATTTATTTATTTTTAGTACATGATATCAAGTTTTACAAAATATCAGAGTGGCTGCAGTAGTAGTTAAACTTTCCATCCGCATCTATACGCCCGACCCCAAAAGCTAACCATAAACGAAATCTGCAAAATGTTAAACATGGTGGGATTAGCTCACAGCTAAGTGAATGGAACTGTATCCGACAGTTCAATCCAGAAACAACAAATCTTACAACAAAGAAACACATAACCACACAACATTTAAGAGAACCGGCGGTTCTTGGTATGCCATCACAAGAACACCTTAACCACTGGTATACCATCACAGTGAGTTACCGATAGTTTGAAGCTATCTTCACTGACTAGGGTTCATCCATCAACGATGTGTATCGGAAACCCCGCTAGCCAAACAATAGCAACAAACCCAACCAATGTTGACCTCTCATTAATCCACATATGCCCAGCGGCCAATAATCACATAGTGCACAATAGTCATGCCAATACAGAATATAAACAACCAATTACATTAATCATAACCCAAAAGACTAATCAATCAATAACTCATAACCAAGTATGTTCACCCGTTGTAACCAAACTTGTTACAACTGGGTTGAACCGAAGAATACAGTTACCACTCACCGATATTCCTGGTTCTTCAACTCAGTGGTCTTATATTACTGAGTTTCCTTCTGCTTATCTGAGAACATAAATAACAACAAGTCAGTAACTCGTCTCATAATCATCATCATAGCATATTTATCCAATCAAATAATTCCTGAAGTCTAGGCAAACAAAAGTTCAATCAGATAAGAAATCAAAAAATCCCGAAATGAGGTTTAAAAACTGTAAAATGCCATTTTCGACCCCTAGATGACCCCGAATGGCCAAAAACTGTGATTGAACGTAAAAAGTCACGTTTTTACGTACATAATTCCCACCTTTTTAGCCCCAAAATGGATGAAAACATTCGATATCAATACTTTTTCACCATAATTTATCATTAGGGCTAAAAATAAGGCGTTGCTTCAAAAATCAAGTAAAATGGCCATATAACGTACAAAATAGAGCACAAACGATACGTTCACATTCTACGAGCACTTTTAAAGCATAATACCTTGAAATTATACTTAGATTATCTCATTATGATCTTCAGGTAATTACGATCTCGTGGATATAAAGAACGCTGAAAACGGAGCTAGAACGAAGAAGATAGGGCCAAAACAAGTTACGATCCAGCACGCAAGACCTACGATCCAGTGCACAAGACCACGACCAAGGGGATACCACCCCACAGGGGCCGTATACCCCCCCTTAGGGGCCGTATACCCGCCTTTTGGGGCCGTATACCCCCCTTTTGGGGTGGTATACCTCTATGGTGCCGGATTCGCCCCGTTTGCTACCGAATACGCCCTATTTGCTACCGAATACGCCCTTTTTGGTGTCGACTACACCCCTTTAGGTATCGAATTTTATAGCTCGAGGGTGTATTTCAGTGTAAAATTGGGAGCGAGGGTGTTGAATGTAAATTTGTATCTTGAAAGCCTATAAATAGAGGCTTCACCTCCTCATTTCTCATCACCTCTCACCAACAACATTTCACACACTACACACTTTCTCTCACTAGATTAGTTAGTAGCTTTTATCTCTCTAACACTACTCTTAGGAGTTAGAGGAGAAATAGTGGGAGGGGTTATTCTGTAATATTCGTTGGAGATACTTTGGGAAGTGCTTTTGTAATAGCGGAGGCTCTACTCGTTGTAATCTTTCAGCTTATATTCAGACTACGCATTTATCTCGGTTATCTCTATCCTTATCTGTTATAATGCATGCTATTGTTATTATGCTAGATTTAGGATTCGTTACCATGATTAGTGAGTAGTTAGCTTTTGTGTTTGTTGTGATGTAGTTAGTCGTTATAATGGGGGATGATGTTAATTTAAATATATAATTGGGATGATATCAAACAACGGAAGTAACGTTATACGGCTTTCATTTGTATAGCGCCGAAAACATCACGAATGTGTGAAGTACGGAACGTGGAAGCTATGAAAGTCGTGGGCACAATCCGTTGTGGAAATATTATTCCTAATTATTACAATATGAAAACTATGTTTGTTTAACTTTTCATCTATGATTATAAACTGTTCATCAAACTATCGCCTTTCCTCCAATAAACGTGGTTAAAACCCTAAAAGACAAGAAGTCGCGAACCTTGTTCTGAGGGTAATTAATTATTTGTGCTATCTATGCATGGTCTATAACACCCGTCTCGAAATACAAGGACATTTTTTTTTTTTAAAAACATATCGGAAGCGCATGATTAATAGAAACCAGTGGATTGCATACATACATATCAAATAGCAATCCACTTATATACAAACCTTTAAAACTAGATTATTCTAATCATTACACACATTAAGTTTAGGTGTTATAGAAATCCCAATGTGTTGTTAAATCTTTAACGTATTATCCATTTCAGAGTGAGCCTGTCAAACATTCCATTCCATATGTACTTCTTGCCCACCCACATACAAAAGTAAACCTGCAAGAAGTAATGAGGGGTTAGCACGAAGCTAAGTGAATAGATCCCAAGCTATCCATCTAACTCAGCTTAACACATGCCTAAAACAAAGCAATGCACAAGCAACATAGAAGGATCGGTGGTCCTTGAGGTACCCTCATGCCGCGGATGGTTCCCCAAGTAACACTTAAAACCATCTGACGGCCAAATCAGAGGTTAAACCGATAGTTTGGTACTATTACTACACACGACGCAATTTCAGTGTCCAACACATGTACAAGGCACTTGCGAAGTCCTAGTAATAGTATCCAAACCCAACACATTAGTTGACCCCCACCAAATCAAATAGTCCACAACTATCATAGCACAATGGACGCCAATAATCAATCAAAGGTTTAGCCAACATGCCAATATAATATTAATGCAATCATTGCAATAAACCAAGTTTACCCGTTGTAACCATGTTGTTACAACTAACTTAGACAGAAAGTCCAAGATCCACTCACCGACAATCATAGTCGTCCACTCAGTAGTCTAATGTCACTGAGTCTTCTCCACATCTGAGAATACAATAACACTACACAAGTTAGTCATTTGACACTTGCCTCAATATTGATATAATATCATACAATTGTAATTACATCAAACCATTTATCATTAACTTGTATTAATCCAACATTCATCTCCATCATTGTTAACTAATATAATGAAATCATTAACAAGATTACTAACTTTCAACATCAATTATTCATCAAAACATCAATATTCGATCTACTGAATACTTAACCAACTAATTTCACACCGTCCTCTTTAATTATCAATTAAGGGTTCTTATTAGCAAATCATACTACTTTCTTCATATAAACCATCAAACTCATCATGATCATCATAATTCTCATGAACACTTAATCAATTCACAACTCTTAGCATAGTCAATGTAATTCATCATCTTTAATCAACACTTATAAATCATACATCATTATTCTAAGCATTTAAGCTCCAATTCTTGAATTATCAACTAAACACATGAACTCTATTAATGATCATATATAATGTCCATCATTTCTAAGTTAGTGTTTCACTTACAATCAAGAATTACTTATCAATTAACAATAATATGATCATTACAAGCCTAGATACAAGATTAATCATGCCAATAAAATCAAATATTCAAAACCCCATTTCTAGGTTAACATGAAAATCATGAATTAACAATTATAACATGTTTATAATGATGATAGAATGATTAATACTTGTTATTGAAGCTTAACTAACATCAATTTACACTTTTCAAACCCTAAATTCGGATTTAAATCAAGAACACCAAAACCCCCAATTTCTAGGGTTCATAGTTCAAAGATTAGAGGCTTACAAGTTGAATAGAACGATTAGAAGATGATAATCTACATGCTAGAAGCTTGAATCCGAATTTGTGATCTTCAATTTGATGATTTCTTCAAGATTTTGTTTTAGGATTATATGTGTGTGTGTGTTCTTCATACGTACGTATGTATGTATGTGTGGAGGGAATTAAAAACCGACCCATCCATATAAATCCATTATAACTAGTCAAATTTCATTCCCCGTACTTATTATTGTCTGGAACTTAAAAATCATTTGCGGGGAAATACAATTTTATTTTACCGTCAACTAAATAAATTTAAAACAGTTAATAATTTACTATTCACAAAAAGTCATATAACTGTTTGACCTATTATTTTCAATTATCACAATACATATAACAAATTTAAATCGCATTTAAATTTACAGGAAATATCTATTACTCCTAGGCCCAATTTGAGGATGTTACAAATCTCTCCCCCTTAAAGAGATTTCGTCCTCGAAATCTAATCATCCTTAATTAATCTAGGGAATTTAATCACATCATACCTCGTGTGACGTTTGGTTCACACTTTATTTCCAATTCTCTAACTACATAATTATTTATCACTAAATGCACATAAGGTATATGTACAATTTAAATTACTTATGCATATCATCTCTATGTGTATCTTAATCACTAATCACACATACACAAAATATGTATACATTTAATCCATTTTAAGATATATGTTTTCAACCTAATTACACATGCACATATCCAATGTACATGCTTCAATTTCTCATTTCAGCACATATAATGTACCTAATCTTATCTTCATATACACAATGAACATTTTAAAACAAGTTATCACTTAACAAAGTAAAGTAATATACTCTCATATCCAGAATCTAGCGACATGCTAGATCTTTAAAATTAGTATATGAATTCTATCTTTTTCAATAACGAAAACAGTGGTTATGGAAACCACAATACACATATCATCAATGAAGTTTAAATTTCAATTATAACTAGCATCCACGCTAATATCCACATATCACTGAGGTACATGAAACCCATTTTTATTAAAATATCTCGGAATCATGTAACACTAACCACATATTAATAAGCAAAGTAGAGGTCAAATCCTATGGTTAATACCATAATCATGTACTTACACAATCACTTAGCACCAATTCATATTGGATACATGCTAAGTCTCGTTCAATGGGTACTTTGCTATACTAGCACACGTACCACATTAACAAAATGTGCTAATCATCAACACATTTTTCAACAATATTCACATATTTAATCCAATTTAGCCGACCTCTAATTAACTTTTCTCATCACATAACTTTTCAAATTACAATTTACTACTTTATCTAGTCATTAGATAAGCAAAAATACGAAAGATTATATGTAATTCGCACATAATTATAATAAGATTATCAATCCAACAAGTAAACTCTTATTTTCCTGACTATTTTACTTTTTCCCTACAATAGGCTATTCAACTATGGTAGTCTTTACCAAGCTTTAATTATCATCACCGAATAACCACTTATAAATTTTAACAAGTAATAGAAACAGTCCAAAATTCTTGCTTTATAATGATATCACATTAATCAATAGTTTTAGTAGTTTACTACTACCTCAATTTTAGTCAATCAATAACTATTTCATAACCGCAGGTCAACATATGTCATCCGTTATTTTAAAATCATTTAGCTTCATTGGGTACTTAATAGCCTCAACAACTCCATGTGAAATGGCATAATATAAATACGTTGGCCAGACGTCGTCATATTATGTCAGTCACACTTCATTCTCAGGCCACTTCATACCATTAATCTCTAAAGTGATTAACTTTTACTCTCTCATATATCACAATGTTGAAATCAACAATTATTACACATATAGTAACACTTTGTAATAGATTTATGACCCAGTATTAACTTGTTACTATTTTCATTTATCACTTGAATGTGAAACTACTCACATAATTAGGTAGGCATAACAATTCAATTATTCAACAAAATTCTTATTATTACATTAACACAAGTGTAGAGTTTAACATAACTAAGTCAATTTAACACCTTTATCACTGGATTCAATATCAATCACTTAACACTTTAATTATTAAGTATAATACTCTATATAGCATTTAACACTAAGTACCTTGTTAAAATACCAGGTCATATTTCACATATATTCATCAATATATAATTTCTAAGTTGATTAATAAATAACCTTCCATATTTAGTTATCAAGCAAGAGTAAGCTCCTACAGTACTCTTCAACTCTTACAAATACTTATTCAATCATATTATGTATTTCACATAATGTAATTAACATGATTACATAATCAATATTTATTTACCCTAACAAGCAACAATCAACAATACCCTTACTGGTATACTTTGCAGTTAAATAAACTGTCTACAAACAACTCCTACACAAAGAACCATATAGGCCTCTTAAAACAACTTTTAATATTGCATATAGTCACAGGAATGATCCCTGGGCTCAAAGAAACAAAAGCCCAATACAAATCATAAGCTAAAAGTCCGAAATAATGTCCGAAAAACACTAAAACGCGATTTTCGGGCCCCAAACGACCCCGAAGTGCCGAAAACTGACAGGGCTCATGGCTACGCGATGAGCTTTGACCGTTGGCCCGTTTTCGAGTGGACATGTAAATTTCATCTTAATCGGACACCGAAATTTCATAACGGAAATTTTACGACCAACGTTACGTCGAACGTCAAAATTTACGAATTTTCATTTTAAATTCACTTAATATAACACATAATACAAGAAATGTCTCAAATAAAGGGGAATCCGCCGGATTCTGGGGAATCCGCTCGGATTGAAGGGAATACGGCCGGATTCCGGGGAATCCGCCGGATTCAAGGCCAAATTTTAGGACAGAACCATTTTTAAGGAATCCGGTCAAGGAATCCGTCCAGATTCATGGGAATCCGTACGGATTCAAGGGAATCCCCCCGGATTCATCCTGCTGCAACAAATCTGCAATTTTTAGTGCAAAAATACGAAACTCAAACGCGCATAACTCCTAAACCGTAAAGAGTTAGACTCTGAAATTTTGCAGGCACCTTCATATAATCAAAATGCAACTTTCCATTTTTTCACTTTTTCAAATTACACGTTTTACGAGAAAACGGACATATAACCAATTTTAGGCAATTTTGGACCATTTTTGTTGACACGCTATATTCCAAACGGCATACTTTCAGGGTTCCACCCTTTGCCAACATGTTTCTACATATATTTATGACGTGTGGGCACATTCATCACCCTCATATACTTGTCCTATCATGTTTTAACTAGTCGACCCGTTTAAGGGTCCAAATGGGCAAATTTTACCAAATTCAATCAACATGACTACATTACACTTTCAACCCACATTTTATCTATACTTATGGCTTTAAGTCAACTTAAAAGTCATCATACTCAACCACATCAAGTTTCTAACCGTTTTCATACTAAGCGGCCCATTTAGGCACTTATTTGACCCATTTGGGTTCCTGATCATATAAACACCACTTTCACATACATTCCACATATCATTTACTATTTTAAGTCAACTAAGCCATTTTCACTAATGGTATCATGATATTATCTTAAATCACCAATTTCACATAAGTTCATCATATATAAACCAATTTCAACAATTTTTTTAAATTTGACTTTTCACAACTCGTCAACACAATTAGACTCGTTGACCACATTGACTTTACCAAGTCAATACACATATTCCAACAACTAAACTCTTTCTAATTCACATAACAACATGACTCGAAACCTATTAATGAAGAATACCAACATCCCATTAATTTCATCATATCAAGTTACATCAATTCAGTTTATCATTTATCAAACAATTCCCTAGCAAGGATCTATAATCACACCTTGCATTTATCAACATATTTTTACACTGTAGATACACTTAATTTCACATAATACCATTGTTACACCTTAGTCAACGATGTATCTACACAGTTCCAACACTTTGATCGAAATTTTCAATTTCCTTCTTGATTACTCATTAACCACCCCTATCATTTTATTAGCAAGCAATATTACCAATAATTCAATTTACTTTACTAACAATCATATCATAGTAAAGCAAACAGTCAAAGCTTATTAAAATTCATCAAGCTTATCAGAAATTACCTGGCACATCTAGGCCCACGAGTATTGAGGAATCATTGAGAATACCAGACGGTTCCTCATGTTCCTCCGTCTCTGCATCCAAAACAACACTCTTGGAACTTGTTATAGGTTAGTACATATTCAATAACCACATTTTCATACAATTACTAAACCCCATCCCTAGAATGTTTGACTTGACACATCATATAGATTTGGGATTGAACATAACCAATGTCCAATTCACTCAAACCTATGCTCTGATACCAATTTATAACACCCGTCTCGAAATACAAGGACATTTTTTTTTTAAAACATATCGGAAGCGCATGATTAATAGAAACCAGTGGATTGCATACATACATATCAAATAACAATCCACTTATATACAAACCTTTAAAACTAGATTATTCTAATCATTACACACATTAAGTTTAGGTGTTATAGAAATCCCAATGTGTTGTTAAATCTTTAACGTATTATCCATTTCAGAGTGAGCCTGTCAAACATTCCATTCCATATGTACTTCTTGCCCACCCACATACAAAAGTAAACCTGCAAGAAGTAATGAGGGGTTAGCACGAAGCTAAGTGAATAGATCCCAAGCTATCCATCTAACTCAGCTTAACACATGCCTAAAACAAAGCAATGCACAAGCAACATAGAAGGATCGGTGGTCCTTGAGGTACCCTCATGCCGCGGATGGTTCCCCAAGTAACACTTAAAACCATCTGACGGCCAAATCAGAGGTTAAACCGATAGTTTGGTACTATTACTACACACGACGCAATTTCAGTGTCCAACACATGTACAAGGCACTTGCGAAGTCCTAGTAATAGTATCCAAACCCAACACATTAGTTGACCCCCACCAAATCAAATAGTCCACAACTATCATAGCACAATGGACGCCAATAATCAATCAAAGGTTTAGCCAACATGCCAATATAATATTAATGCAATCATTGCAATAAACCAAGTTTACCCGTTGTAACCATGTTGTTACAACTAACTTAGACAGAAAGTCCAAGATCCACTCACCGACAATCATAGTCGTCCACTCAGTAGTCTAATGTCACTGAGTCTTCTCCACATCTGAGAATACAATAACACAACACAAGTTAGTCATTTGACACTTGCCTCAATATTGATATAATATCATACAATTGTAATTACATCAAACCATTTATCATTAACTTGTATTAATCCAACATTCATCTCCATCATTGTTAACTAATATAATGAAATCATTAACAAGATTACTAACTTTCAACATCAATTATTCATCAAAACATCAATATTCGATCTACTGAATACTTAACCAACTAATTTCACACCGTCCTCTTTAATTATCAATTAAGGGTTCTTATTAGCAAATCATACTACTTTCTTCATATAAACCATCAAACTCATCATGATCATCATAATTCTCATGAACACTTAATCAATTCACAACTCTTAGCATAGTCAATGTAATTCATCATCTTTAATCAACACTTATAAATCATACATCATTATTCTAAGCATTTAAGCTCCAATTCTTGAATTATCAACTAAACACATGAACTCTATTAATGATCATATATAATTTCCATCATTTCTAAGTTAGTGTTTCACTTACAATCAAGAATTACTTATCAATTAACAATAATATGATCATTACAAGCCTAGATACAAGATTAATCATGCCAATAAAATCAAATATTCAAAACCCCATTTCTAGGTTAACATGAAAATCATGAATTAACAATTATAACATGTTTATAATGATGATAGAATGATTAATACTTGTTATTGAAGCTTAACTAACATCAATTTACACTTTTCAAACCCTAAATTCGGATTTAAATCAAGAACACCAAAACCCCCAATTTCTAGGGTTCATAGTTCAAAGATTAGAGGCTTACAAGTTGAATAGAACGATTAGAAGATGATAATCTACATGCTAGAAGCTTGAATCCGAATTTGTGATCTTCAATTTGATGATTTCTTCAAGATTTTGTTTTAGGATTATATGTGTGTGTGTGTTCTTCATACGTACGTATGTACGTATGTGTGGAGGGAATTAAAAACCGACCCATCCATATAAATCCATTATAACTAGTCAAATTTCATTCCCCGTACTTATTATTGTCTGGAACTTAAAAATCATTTGCGGGGAAATACAATTTTATTTTACCGTCAACTAAATAAATTTAAATCAGTTAATAATTTACTATTCACAAAAAGTCATATAACTGTTTGACCTATTATTTTCAATTATCACAATACATATAACAAATTTAAATCGCATTTAAATTTACAGGAAATATCTATTACTCCTAGGCCCAATTTGAGGATGTTACATGGTCTGATTTCGAAGCTTTGGAAATACCGCTAAACCTAATGTATAGTACAACGTGAATAAATCAGGGATTTATTGGGTAATATTAAGTGAGGGCTGGGTTTATATCATAGATGGGTACGCTTTAATACAAACTGAGTTTAAACGGGTTCAGAGTGATCTGAATGTGCAATACGCGTGGAACACCGTAAAACGTCCTATTACTTAGTATAGTGCTGGAACCACCTCTGGTGTAGTACAAATGCATGGAAGCTACAGAACGGCCGTCGGTGTATACACTCTAACTTGCATTAGTGCGCAAGGCATGGAATGCCGTAAAACGTCCTAGTACCTCGTGTAAGTGACGGAACCTTCCTTCCGGAATGGTTCATGTACACCCAAGCTATGGAACGGCCGTCGGTGTATACATTCTGAGCAGCACTGGGTCACCCACCAGCTCTGAACCTAACAAACCATCGATGAAAAGTTAACAGACGCTTTCCGAATTAAGGTCTTAAATGCTCTATTTGAATTAGAATACTTTATGATATCAAAGAAAGGTCAGAAATTAAATATCGGTCTGTTACCTTATTCATGCGCCCAGGAGTTAACTCCAAGACGGGTCACTTGTTTTCACAGACAGTGTTGGGGGTAGAGCAGCCTGATCTGATCAGAATCATGATAACCTAGTACTCAGTGACATGCTATCTGAGAAATCAGATAGTAGGGTGCTAGTGTTTACACCATAAAGTACCTAAAACAGTAGAACACAAATACTTAGAAAGAACGTTTTCAAAACATCAAAACCAAACATCATCTCCCCTTAAGGCTAATGAAATCACAACAAACACTCCTCTCCATACTGATTATCATCTAATATTTTATTTTGCTGTTTATTTAGTTTAATTTAGGACCTAAGTAATCAAAAACCAAAAATCAAATCTCTTATTTACAAAACCCTACTAAATCGAATCGATCGTCTTGACTACTTGGTTTCACAATACGGTTGATCTTAAGAACGACCCTGAGTCATTACTTTACTACTATCCATAGTTATAAGTAAAACTTAGGTCCCCAGCTCTATAAATTTAAAACCACCCTCCGATCGCCCGCCTCGAGCGTAAGGTCCGGCAACGACAAGGAAGCGATTCCTTGACCTACCGTTTCGGGGTGCAATCAGGTTTTTGGCGCCGCTACCGGGGAATCAATCGTAAGACTCTTAGGCATCTAGACGAACTTTTCTATTTAGTACCACCTGTAAATACCCGTAGTTTTCTTTTCCTTGTTCCAACCGAAAATTACTTCCCACAACACACAACGGTATTCGACCTAATCATCCAGAACTGAACCACTCATTTTCACACCCGATCCTGAGTCGATTGTCCGAACAATCCGCAAAGAAAGACGCTCTCGCTTCCAACAGATGGCCACACGGATCACTCTCGCCGATCATACCAAACCGTCTATCGAAGGACGAGGAGGACCCATCAGCTATCCGGTAGTCGAAGGCGCATCTTTCGAACTTAAACACCACATCGTTCAACTTATCAAGGACAACTGTCAATTCCACGGTTTACCCCGTGATGACCCTAACACCCATATCGACAAATTCATTTAGATTTCCAACTCTTACAAGCAGAACGGGGTTGAGCAGGATGTAGTCCGCCTATACTTGTTCCCATATTCTCTCGCTCTTCATGCCCAGACATGGTTTGAGGGACTTGAGACCGGCTCAGTCACCTCATGGACGGATATGGCTACCAAATTCCTAACCAAATACTTTACTCCGTCCAAACAAAGCAAGTCCAAGAATGACATCACAAACTTCCATCAAGCTTATGATGAGTCTATCTACACGGCATGGGAACAATTCAAGATCCTTCTGAAGAAATGTCCAAACCATCAACTCGAAAAGATTGCCCAGTTATGCACGTTTTACAACGGTCTTGTTCCGAACCACCGCATTACCCTTGACGCCGCTGCTCAAGGCAACTTCATGCAACTCACGGACGAAGAAGCTTGGAACCTGATCGAGAATATGACGATGCACCATCACGACTGGAAGACAGATAAGCAATCCTCATCACTACCTCTATCCTCCTACAACCAAATCCAACCTGAAACCATCAAATCCTTAAGTGAGCAGATTGAGTCATTGACGAAACAATTGGGAGAGCTAAAGAAACAACTGCAGCAGATCCACCAAGTTCAGGCTTGCCAGAACTGTGCTCACCTTCCCACGGAAGAATATCAAGTGGAGTACGAAGATCCAGCTGACGGCACGGTCTACTACGCACAATTCCCAGCTCGACCACATAATCCACCTGGTTTCGCTCGAACTTCTCCACCTAGGACACGAGGCACTCAATTTCCTCCACGAAATAACCAACCAACCTTTCAACCCAAATACCAACCAAGATACCCAACCTACCCACAACAACCATAGGTTACCTACAACCAACCCTTATCCTTAACTGCACCAGATGTCAGCCCACCTAGTGATACCACAAAGACCATTGTGCCTATCACTAGTCAAGATGATAATCTCACAAAATTTATCGAGGGTCAGACACTATTCAACTAGAAAACCACTGCTAGACAAGACCAGACTGACCTATTCATCAGAAACCAACTCTCGGTTCTTAAAAGCCTTGAGAACCAAATCGATCAGTTGGCTCAGCGTCTTGACACCAGACCCCAAGGAACCCTTCCCAGTAATACCATTCACAACCCACACGTAGAAGAGGCCAAACAAGTAACCTCTAAAGACCCAAGGGTGACACCGAGTCAACTTAATACTCCTTCTCCGGTGAAGGAAGAATCTCCTGTCCCGAAGACAGTTGAGACCCCATCCACTCCTAAAAGGGAAGTGAGAATCCCATTCCCTAATCGTCTAAAGCAAAAGTACAAGGTCAACTCTTTTAAACTCGACTCAAAATTCTTAGACACCGTGTCTAGAATTCCTACCAGTACCAAGTACATTAGACGAATGCTTTCTACCAAAGATAAGATACCCGACGTATCTGAAATCCCTCTGAACGTGGAATGTTCAGCCGTTATAAGCAACCTGCCCGAAAAACTAGGAGACACTGGTCGCTTTACTCTGCCCTGTTCCATCTATCAGTCAGGCATGATTCGCTCCTTGGCCGATCTTGGAGCTAGCATCAATCTCATGCCTTATTCTCTATATGTCAGATTAGAATTAGGAAACCTTAAGCCTACAAAGATGAGCGTGCAACTTGCCGATCAATCAATTCGATATCCACGAGGAATAGCCGAAAACATAATGGTTAAGGTTGATAAATTCTTTTTTCCCACTGACTTTGTTGTGATGGATATACAGGAAGATATCAATATACCAATCATCCTAGGCAGGCCTTTCATGAACACTGCTCGCGTTATCATTGATGTATACTCGCAGACTATTAGCCTTCGAGCACATGGAGAGACCGTATCCTTCCAAGTTGACCAGGCTGATAATTCTCTACTAGAGAATGCTGAGATATACACAATATCAACTAGCAGAATCACTTCAGATGATGATACATCCGAATCAGAACCGTCAGACCCATATGAACCTGATGATCATACCTGTCTCATCTCTGCAACTGAAGAATCAGACTCAGAAGAAGATGAGATGGAAGAATCAGAGACAGAAAAAGAAAAGGAGGAATCCAAAGAAGAACGAGAAGAGGAAGAGCCAGAAGAAGAGGACGTATATCAATCTACACCACCTCATGAGTACTTCCCTGATTCTCAGCATCCGACAGAAGAGATCATGCAGCTCGAGTATATCCAAAATCCAATCATTCTGTCAGATGATGATTCTGAGAAAGACCCATTGATTGATCACTCTCCCTGTAATTCCGACACTGAAAAAGATATAGAGATAGACTCTTCTCAGCCAACATCACAAATCATCGACGCATCCCAGCCACCATCCGATACTGTTGAGTTCCCTGATTCTCAGGATTCTGATACTCCAGCAAAGGACAGTGATGAAGATGATGTCGTCTTCATGGATGTTCCGATAGATGTTCACTCTATACAACTTCGTGCTTCTTCTGCCATTCCCGAACCTTCTCTCGAGATCATCCAAGTTCAGGTCGTCTCTACTCATGAAGGGATGATCGATGCCCTCGAAAGATTTGAGGATAATTTTCGGATGATAATGACGGTTATCAGAGACTCAACAAATGAGTAGACACCGCGGCAGAGAGAATTAATCGAAGAAATCGAGGTTGAATACACGGTCTATCGTGCTAATAATTCTCGAAGTCCTCAATTCCTACAAAACCGCATTCATGCCTTCGCCGAAAATCTAGCAACTCAGCTCCTGCATGAACACTTTGATAATGAGGAACCAACTGCAGACGAGTCAGAGTTCTTCGAAGGACAAAAAGTCATATATGGCAAGGTTTATGAAGCCCTCATCAGGTCCGCATTTCCATATTCTAACCAACAAATGAGTTTGCTACATTCTTACAGGTACAATTTGGACTATGCATCTGGGAACCCTGAGGAAGAAATAGACATTCAGATGATGAATGATCTTAAAGGATTGATGGATTCCATAGCCGATAACGATAACATTGATGACACCTCGCCACACAGGTTTTACATTGACTGCACCATTGAACACCACGCCCACAAGATTATCGAGAAGCTCGAGTACGTGAGTTTAGACGAAAGGGCGCGTGCTATCCCATCTTCCATACCAGATGGAACGATGATCAACACTGCAAACTTTATCACGGAACGACTCTCAGAAATCTTTGGTACTGTTCCCTCAGAAGAGCCCAGACAGCTATTCCATGATGGTCTACGTGAAGTTTACTACAGAATCTTGAACATCTTCCGGAATTCCAACCTCACGTATTCCGATCATCAGAGGCAGCTTATCCAGGGTATCCAAGGATCTATCCATGCACTAAGAAGAGAACCCAGCACAGCCCATCATGAAGATGTACATCTGTGCTTCTTTGGTTTCATGGATTCCTTAAGAGGAGAAGGTCCTGAGCGTGAGGTTATCAGATCCAATGGGACCCTCATCTTTGATCCCAACAGAATCATTTCAAAGTCAGTCAATGATATCAACTGGGATCTCCTTCACTTGCAAAGGGTTGCTGAAAAACACTTTGAAAGCTTCCCTCTTCATGTGGAAAGGATCCCAAACATCACTCAGGTCATCACTCGCCACTTCTTGAGATTCTATTCCAGGGTCCCACCTTCCAGCACCATTGGCCCTGGAAGTTCCGCCACTCACTGATTCTGAAGGAAGGAAAGTCGAGCTCTCGACTCTAAAAGTAGCGCTTCTCGGGAGGCAACCCGTGGAATAATACGTGTGTTTTTGGTGTGCTAATAAGTGAAGATAAATCTCTGAATATCCTTCTCACTTGGATATGCCTCAAAAATATTTTCAAAATATTTCAAAAGTCGCAATTCATTTTTGCAAAATCACTTGTCTCAGATAAATAGGAAAATACTTTCAGAAAATTAGTTCATATGTTTCGAGCATTTGAGGTACTTGCATACTACTTTTATGCATTATGCTCGAACTCGTTTAAAAACATATGTTCTACAAAATGATTTGTAATAGAAAACATCTTTTCATTCTGAGACAGTGATTCCTGTTCATTGCAAAAAAAAAAATATGGAGTTAAAAGGTATATCCAACGTGTTCACACTTAAGAGATTGATTCACAAATGATGGTTGAAATGGAAGGCAAAGTTCTCAATCAAAGGCAAATCCCCGTAAAGCTGAATAATCCTCATGGAATTGCCGCAAAGAAAGACTTCAAGACTCGGCACATATTCAGATCTTCAGCTTTAGCTATTTGGGGAGTTTCTTCATCCTTTCTCTGTTTTTATCTTTTTGCTTTACGTAGTACTGTTAATTAATAAAAGTAATCTATACCATATCCTAAACTTATCACTAAGTGTGGGATTCCAGCCCAAAACAAACACTTGAGAAACATTTTCTTACATGTTCAAACTCTAAGTGTGGGATTTTACTTCCAGTAAAATCTCCACTGAATAGAACATTAGGGACAATGTTCCTCTAAGTGTGGGATAGCGGTATAGAATACAATAGATAGATTTTTATGT
Source organism: Helichrysum umbraculigerum (assembly GCA_949592205.1). Lineage (NCBI taxonomy): Eukaryota > Viridiplantae > Streptophyta > Magnoliopsida > Asterales > Asteraceae > Helichrysum > Helichrysum umbraculigerum. The sequence continues at coordinate 77,855,515 of CATIUR010000003.1, forward strand.
CCAAATAGCAACTCAGAAAATGTTCCTCACTCTAAAATTTGATCAAAATTTTTCAAAATTTTTGCGTAAAACAAAGAAAAGCATGAGCTAAACTTCGACAGTAGATAGCTACTCATTCAGTTAGCTCTGCTTTTTCTTTGAATTTCAATATTTCTAAGAGGAACCATTTTGAATATGAGTAAGTTATTTTGGAAAGTAGTGTAAATAAGGTAGGAGTTTCTCAAATTAAGAAATGATAATCTTAGGGGCAGCGCATGACTAAGCACATACAACCCATATTAATTGCAGTGAAGAAACTTGAGCCTATATAAGCATTCATTTTAAATGCTTCACTATTCATTTGTTATGTGTGCCGATGTATGCATTTCTGAATTAGAACTTGCTCCTGGTATGCATTTCGAGACCATATTGGTGAGTACCGTACGCGGTATAGGTGCAATTAAATGACCTTGACATTCCCTAGGAAATAAACCCATTTTCTCATATCTCTTCAAGCCTAATCCTGCTGATACACATTTTTAGTATCGATGATCCGCCTAGTAAACCCTGTTGAGCCTTAACCTTTTCGTTTCTTGAAAACCCTTTATTAAAACCCCATCCACCTCCATACCCACCAAAATATTATCTTGGAATTTTTAAATTTTTGAAAAATGCTATTTAGGTTTTCTTTTTTGCTTTCACTCAAAAATCACAAATTTCGTGTTTTACTTAAAATATCTCGTGTGCGTTTCCATTATCAAAAATCTAAAAAAAAATCGAGAAAGTCTAAAGGTGTGAAAAATTGACACCAAGTAAAATTCGAAATGTCAAAAGATTGAAAAATGAAAGTAAGAAAGGATCTCAAAAGGAAGTAAGAAAGAAAAAAAATAAAATCCCTTAGAAATTCCTTGGCAAAGAAATTCTAAGCCAAAAATAAAAATAAAGCTAAGTGCTTCAAATCTCTCGAAAACTCCGATCTCTGAAAAATATATATTCCGTGTGTTTTCAAAAAGATAGAAGTCAAAATAGCTATCTTTTCCTCCTTACCGTTATCCGTTTCCGTTTTCATTAAAAAAGCGTATCTAAATAAAATTTTTCTTATGTTTAAAAGTTCTAAGATAAGCATAACCCTTTAAACCCAAAAATACCCACTATCCATACCCTTAACTCTCACTTCACACTACAACCCGATGAATGTCCTGGGATAATTAGCTCAGTCCTCACCTAAGTGGTGGAGATTTGATTCTCGATCAAGCCTATGACGATGAATGCTGCATGACTGGCTTTTGAGCGATTTTGTTTGTTTAGAATGATAGGAAACCCGATACACTTTTGAGTGAATTGAGTGACCACCTGGTGAGATTGCCTAAGTCATGTGTATGCCAAAGATCACGAGAATCAGAAGCATGCCCAAAGATAATCATTTCTTATTTCTGGAACAATTATCTTATTTATCTCAATTTTCTGAAACATGTTACTTGTATGAAGGATGGTTGTTCTTAGAAATATTTTAATTCGCAAAAATCGGACTTAAAACATCTTTTTAAGTGAGGATAGTTGAAGTATTACTTGAGGACAAGCAACATCTAAGTGTGGGATATTTGATTGAACGTAAAAAGTCACGTTTTTGCGTACATAATTCCCACCTTTTTAGCCCCAAAATGGATGAAAACATTCAATATCAATACTTTTTCACCATAATTCATCATTAGGGCTAAAAATAAGGCGTTGCTTCAAAAATCAAGTAAAATGGCCAAATAACGTACAAAATAGAGCACAAACGATACGTTCACGTTCTACGAGCACTTTTAAAGCATAATACCTTGAAATTATACTTAGATTATCTCATTATGATCTTCAGGTAATTACGATCTCGTGGATATAAAGAACGCTGAAAACGGAGCTAGAACGAAGAAGATAGGGCCAAAACAAGTTACGATCCAGCACGCAAGACTTACGATCCAGTGCATAAGACCACGACCAAGGGGATACCACCCCACAGGGGCCGTATACCCCCCCTTAGGGGCCGTATACCCCCCTTTTGGGGCCGTATACCCCCCTTTTGGGGTGGTATACCCCCTCTATGGTGCCGGATTCGCCCCGTTTGCTACCTAATACGCCCTATTTGCTACCAAATACACCCCTTTTGGTGTCGACTACGCCCCTTTAGGTATCGAATTTTATAGCTCGAGGGTGTATTTCAGTGTAAAATTGGGAGCGAGGGTGTTGAATGTAAATTTGTATCTTGAAAGCCTATAAATAGAGGCTTCACCTCCTCATTTCTCATCACCTCTCACCAACAACATTTCACACACTACACACTTTCTCTCACTAGATTAGTTAGTAGCTTTTATCTCTCTAACACTACTCTTAGGAGTTAGAGGAGAAATAGTGGGAGGGGTTATTCTGTAATATTCGTTGGAGATACTTTGGGAAGTGCTTTTGTAATAGCGGAGGCTCTACTCGTTGTAATCTTTCAGCTTATATTCAGACTACGCATTTATCTCGGTTATCTCTATCCTTATCTGTTATAATGCATGCTATTGTTATTATGCTAGATTTAGGATTCGTTACCATGATTAGTGAGTAGTTAGCTTTTGTGTTTGTTGTGATGTAGTTAGTCGTTATAATGGGGGATGATGTTAATTTAAATATATAATTGGGATGATATCAAACAACGGAAGTAACGTTATACGGCTTTCATTTGTATAGCGCCGAAAACATCACGAATGTGTGAAGTACGGAACGTGGAAGCTATGAAAGTCGTGGGCACAATCCGTTGTGGAAATATTATTCCTAATTATTACAATATGAAAACTATGTTTGTTTAACTTTTCATCTATGATTATAAACTGTTCATCAAACTATCGCCTTTCCTCCAATAAACGTGGTTAAAACCCTAAAAGACAAGAAGTCGCGAACATTGTTCTGAGGGTAATTAATTATTTGTGCTATCTATGCATGGTCTGATTTCGAAGCTTTGGAAATACCGCTAAACCTAATGTATAGTACAACGTGAATAAATCAGGGATTTATTGGGTAATATTAAGTGAGGGCTGGGTTTATATCATAGATGGGTACGCTTTAATACAAACTGAGTTTAAACGGGTTCAGAGTGATCTGAATGTGCAATACGCGCGGAACACCGTAAAACGTCCTATTACTTAGTATAGTGCTGGAACCACCTCTGGTGTAGTACAAATGCATGGAAGCTACAGAACGGCCGTCGGTGTATACACTCTAACTTGCATTAGTGCGCAAGGCATGGAATGCCGTAAAACGTCCTAGTACCTCGTGTAAGTGACGGAACCTTCCTTCCGGAATGGTTCCTGTACACCCAAGCTATGGAACGGCCGTCGGTGTATACATTCTGAGCAGCACTGGGTCACCCACCAGCTCTGAACCTAACAAACCATCGATGAAAAGTTAACATACGCTTTCCGAATTAAGGTCTTAAATGCTCTATTTGAATTAGAATACTTTATGATATCAAAGAAAGGTCAGAAATTAAATATCGGTCTGTTACCTTATTCTTGCGCCCAGGAGTTAACTCCAAGACGGGTCACTTGTCTTCACAGACAGTGTTGGGGGTAGAGCAGCCTGATCTGATCAGAATCATGATAACCTAGTACTCAGTGACATGCTATCTGAGAAATCAGATAGTAGGGTGCTAGTGTTTACACCATAAAGTACCTAAAATAGTAGAACACAAATACTTCGAAAGAACGTTTTCAAAACATCAAAACCAAACATCATCTCCCCTTAAGGCTAATGAAATTACAACAAACACTCCTCTCCATACTGATTATCATCTAATATTTTATTTTGCTGTTTATTTAGTTTAATTTAGGACCTAAGTAATCAAAAACCAAAAATCAAATCTCTTATTTACAAAACCCTACTAAATCGAATCGATCGTCTTGACTGCTTGGTTTCACAATACGGTTGATCTTAAGAACGACCCTGAGTCATTACTTTACTACTATCCATAGTTATAAGTAAAACTTAGGTCCCCAGCTCTATAAATTTAAAACCACCCTCCGATCGCCCGCCTCGAGCGTAAGGTCCGGCAACGACAAGGAAGCGATTCCTTGACCGACCGTTCGGGGTGCGATCAAACTGCCTAGGCTCTTAGAATAGAGCCTTGCTCATTGGGCCGTTTCCGAGTGACCATGCGAATTTCAATCAAATCCGAGTTAATGAAAATGTCACGCGTTTTCAAAATTTGCAGATCAAAAAGTTTAAAAATCTCAGTTCGCAGAGATCTGAGTTCGCAGGTCAACTCGGCTCGCAGAATAAACTCAACTCGCAGCGCAAAACTCGACTCGTAGAGGTCAACTCGGTTCGCAGAACTCGGTTCGTAGAACTCGGCTCGCAGCACAACATCTCAGTTCGCACCACAGCATCTCAGTTCGCTTCGCAAGACGAACTGAGTTCTGCGAGTTTCGCTGCTGATTTCAGATTTTCGAACCAAATCTCACCATAACTCAAGAAACTCGATTTCGAAGGTTCCTAATACTTCATATGACCTCTAAAATCGTTTTACAACACCAAATAACAACAAACCATTCTCAATTTCATAAAATCACTCAAAACCCATTTCATATAACTCAAAAATCAAAACTCACTTCTTTGATGGAGATGAAAGTGAAGATGATAACTTTAATCAGAATCACAGGAACAAGGTTAGCTTCTAATTTTTCTTTTGATTTCTTGAAGTTGATTTAGGGAATAGTTTTGAAAGAGTTTAGAGTATTCAAGAATTATGAGAGATTTGGGGACTTTAGAAAAGTTAGGTCGGTCCCCAACCGACTCCCTCTTTTAATTAGTATAATTTTTATCCCCTTCTAATCCTATTGCCTGGAACCCGAAAATACCCGTAAGTCAAAATGTTTTTTATTTTACCGTCAACTTCATTAATTTAAAACAAGTTATATTTCTTAGTCACAATAAATCCTGTGACTCTTTTACCTATTTATTTTCAAATAAACCAACAAAATTATTTCATTCCACTTAAAATAATCGTTTTAATTCTAGACCCAAAAATCTGGGTGTTACAAATCTTTTGGAATCCCTTGCTCCTCTGAATTGTGAAATCTAGGGTTTCACTGATTTGGGATTTGGTGTTGTACCGGTTCGCGTTTGGGCCTGGTTTCTGGACAATCTTTGAACCTTTTGATGGTTCAATCAACGGGTTTTGATTCAATTACAAGCAAGGTGTGTTCTTTCCTTTTTTCTTGCTTGCACCGTTTCAATTATCTGCCCCTTTTCTTTGATTATACTCTGAATCGTTGTCCCTTTCGATGCTTTCTGTTGTGAATCTTGATTTGGACTGTAACCGTGCCTTGATTGATGATTGTAATAATCTGTGATTTTCCCCTTTTTCGGTATGTTCTTCACGGTTTCTTGATTCCAACTAAATATGGTATATGATGAACTTGGTTAACAACGCTCTTGTTGGCCCCAATCCTTGGATCTTTGATGTTAACTTTGTTCTTCCTATAACATATATATGAATTTGATACCAAAACAAAGTTGTATTGATATTGAATGATTTACAAAGATGTTTATTGTTACATAACTTCTACACATATATACAAAATGAAAAAGGCGCCTTGAATGGTTGTGTTGGTTCGTTGACATCCCTTGAACCATTGCATCTCTTGAAACATTTCGGTTATACCCTTTTGTTTCATGCGGTTGTGTCCCTTCACCAATAGTCGTGCCTTTTCACTTATTTACATACACAATCCCTATAATTTCTAATACTTGACATAAACTATAATAAGTTTAGTTTAACATCCAATAGGAGGATGTTGCAGTTCCGGACAAGCCTCTCTGCTTTCAAAATGAATGATGCAATATTGAATGCCATTCACAAAGTCAGCTATGAAAGTTATCATTGTCACTTAAAGTAATATTTTTTGCAGATATGTGGGTTCTAAGTTCAGACTTAGCTTAACTAATTGCAGGGCATAAGTTTTGTTGTAAATTTGATCGACAATAATGAAGGAAACGAAATATGATAAGGAAATAAATAAAACGAGAGCACGAGGATTTAACGTGGAAAAATCCTTACGGGAAAAAACCACGGGCACAACCGATGATAATCACTATATGAGAAAATATGAGGAGGTTATAGGGGCTTGAAACAACACTTTATATCTCTCGTCTCACAAAAACTATTCAGAAAAGAGAAATGAATTACAGAACTCGCTTGAAACAACACTTTATATCTCTTGTCTCACAAAACCGTATAAAACGGTTAATATATAAACTCTCACAAAACCATATAAAATGGTTAATAAAAAAATAGAAAACAAGAGTAATGCTTTCTCTTGTTAATTGAGAGTATTGAGAATCCGTTCTTCTTCTTCTTCTTCTTCTTCTTCTTCTTCTTCTTCTTCTTCTTCTTCTTCTTCTTCTGTTGGAGACTCTCACCTTAAAAGCAGCTGCTTTTATCTCCACAAACAAATGTCTCCATCTAGAAAAATTCGGATCACATTTTCAACAAGTTTGTCTCTGTAAGCATAAGTTAATTTATAAAATATCATTTTAAAGCAATCGTCTGACACAATGGAAGTTACAGGCTAACGAGTAAATGTATTGACAACAAATAAATTCATTGTGCCAAGTCTGACTACTAAAAGCCATATTACTACAAAAAAATAAATAATCCGTACTTTTTCCAAAATAAGCCGTTGAATAGGTTTTTATGCATTTGAGCTCCTTTGCTTATCAACCAAACCTTTATCTTAACCCATTTGATCATGCTCCATTTATAAATATATAGGTTAGGATTGCCTGTAAGCTGACTATAAGAATATATATTTGAAAATTATTGGAATGGCATCTTCACCTATGGATAATCCTTTTATTTCATTGATGATACATATAATTTATAATGTTTGTAGATGTAAATGTTTTCATAGCTATCGATTTTAGGAATACAAAATTCACTTAAAAAACCACTTACATAAATAAAATAACTCCAGAAAAGAAAAATCGACAGCAGACAAGTATACCAAGTACTGATAGTATACTAGCTGCATCCTAGTATATTTTGTTGGGAAATGACACATAAAAATAAACGCATGTCCGGAAAGTGTTTAAGCCTACGGGGTTACACGTATTGACACTTATGCTCAATATAATTAATTAATATAAATGTTAGATATATTAATTAATACGTTCACGAATAACGTTTATAAATTAAAGAGATTAAAAGAGAGAGACTTAGATGTAAATTGGTAACTTGAAAAGTTCCGGAACATTCCAAAAAACCCCTATGGGGCCCGGCCTATGGGCTTAGGGTTTTGGAAACCCTCACAAACTTGTTCCCTAAGCTACCTTAACCCTATAAATAGATATGCAAAGAACCCTAACAAAAAAACTGTAACATCCTCGTTTTGGGCCTAGTAAAAAATTTGTAATTTCTTTATTTATTTAATTATTTAAGTGTGTTTTAAATAATTAATGTCTTGTGGATAATTAAAAAAATAATAGGCCCATTAGCTAGATAACTTATTGTGAATAGTAAATTATTACTTGTTTTAAATTTATTTAGTTGACGGTAAAACAAAATTGTATTTCCCCGCAAATGGTTTTTAAGTTCCAGACAATAATAAATACGGGGAATGAAAATTAACACTTATATGGTATACTCTATGGGATGGGACGGTTTTGACCCCCCAGATATACACACATACGTACATGCATACATACACCAAGAAACCCTAATCACTAAATCACTTTTAAACATCAAATTGGAGCTTTTAAATTCGGATTCAAGCTTCCTTAATCATCAAGAACAAGGTATGATCACATGTTCTTCATTTTCCATAACCTAGAAATTAGGGTTTTTGGGGTTTTTGCTAATTGGTGAGTTTAATCCGAAATTAAGGGTTGGTTTTGTGAAATTGTTGTTAGTTAAGCTTGTTATGGTTGATTACTAACAATATTCAAGCTTAAGATTATAAATCTATGGTGATTCTTAGGGTTTATGATGATTTTGATGGGTTAATGACTTTAATCTGAAATTAGAGTTTAAAATTGGTTAAGGTAGTGTTAATAGGTGTTTAGAAGAGGGTTAGTAACCTTAATTTAACCTAAAAGTGAATTAATCATGTTATATAAGTTGTAATCAAAATGGGTTTTTGGGTAATTGATGGAATTAGCATGATTAACATGAAATTGAGGCTTGAAATACTTGCATGATAGTTAGTTGATGCTTATATGTGGATTATAACCTTAACCCTAGTTTAAAAATGAAGAATTTGAAGTGTAATCATATGGATAGTTATGGGTTTAATTGATTATTCATGAATTGAAGCTTGTGGTTATGTTAGACTTGTTAAATTGTGTTTAATTTATGATTAGAACTTAAGTCTAACTTTGAATTGATGAAGTTGATATATGTTCATGAAGAAAGTCTTGAACTTAAGGTGTATTTTAAGAATTGAAGCTCTTAAGTTTGAGTTAATAAATATAGTTGTTGTTAGTTGTTAACGATCATGCTATTGTAGGTTATTGATGATGAAATGTGATTAAGTTGATGGAATCACATATATCGAATTTTGATACAATTGAGTAAAGTAAGAAAGAAAGTTTTAAGCTTATGTTGTGACACATAATTGATAATTGTTGTTAATATGATTGCAAGTATTGAACTTAATTACTTGTGAAATTGTATGTTAATTAATTACCACTTGATTATTGATAATAGTGACATCAAGTATTGAGGTAATGGTGTAATCATAAAAGGAGTTCTTATAACTTGTTGATTTATCCTAGCTTGCCATTATTAAGTTAAATGAGTTATATGATATGAATTAATTACTAACTCATTGTTTATAATGTTCATAGATATGAAGAAGACTCAGTGACATTAGACTACTGAGTGGACGACGGAGGTGTTGGTGAGTAGACCTGTAACCTTCAGCGTAACTTAGTTGTAACAGATTTGGTTACAACGGATAAACGTGGTTTTACTGTTTATAGACTTTTGATTGACATGTTGCCTTGATAGATATAGATTTTGTGATATCTAGCCTTTGGGCATATGTGCATACTTGGAGGTCAACATGGGTTGGGCTTAAGGATACTATTGAGTTGCCAACACAGGTCCTTGTACACGGTTGGTTATAGGAATACTGTGTTGTGTGGGTAAATAGTACATAACCTATCGGTTTACCACTGTATTGACCTGCAGTTGGTGTGAGGTTTCTTGGAGGGCCACCCGGGCATGAGGGCGCCTCAAGGACCGCCGATCCTCTTGAATTATGTGTTTACGATGCTATATGATGTAAACAATGTGTTGTGTTTATGATGCTGTTGCTGTAAACTCGTTTATTATGCTATGCTTAGTTGTAACAGATTTGCTATGCTAGATTGCACTGTAGGCTATTAGTTCATTCACTTAGCATTGAGCTAATCCCCCACATTACCACTCCTTGCAGGATATGAATAGATTATGGGATGAGCAAGGAGCTGTTGACTGGATGGAATGTTTGACGACTAGATATTACTCTGATCTTTGATTTTATAAATCATTGTTGTCTTTCAAATTATGTAACACCCAAAATGATAAATTATGTTTTGAAATAGATTGACTTTATATGATTATTAAACAATGTAAAATTATTAATGTTTGTTGGACTTTCGCTTCCGGTTATAAAAAAAAAAAAAAAAAAAAGGTTCTGAAATATAAGGGGTGTTATAAAAACACATCAATTCTCCCTCTCCTCTCTCTCTAGTTCGGAAAACCGAACTCAAACCACAAGGGTTTTCGGTTTTGTGGTTCGACCAAAGAAGCTACGCACAAGGGTTGTGAGCGTTGTGAACGGAGTACTAGCATACATATTTGAGTGCTGTCGTGTGCGCGATCGTAGAGGGATTTTCCTTTAAACCCTTAACTATACACTTATAGTTTTATTAGAGCTTTGCTAAAAGGTACACGGTTCTATCTTAACTAATTATTCATATGTGTTTATATGCTTTTGCAATTGTGTGACAATTTGTACATATCTGTGTGCAAAAAAAGTCTTTGTAGGTCAACCCAACCCGTTTTAATCCGCACCACAAATGACCAGTTTCGACCATTACCCAACCCACAAGACCCCTCCATCTCACCACATCTAGAAAGAGAATTCTTTTGAATACACTAACCATGATGATCATTGCTAAAACCACCACCATATACAGAGCTTGATAAATGGTCTGGTTCCAGGACTGAATTTGGACTATGCTGATAAGCTTCACCTGTGATCCTTGAAAGCTCATCATCAATATCTATTCGATTCAAAGACACAAGTCTCTCTTCATATTGTGAATCCTGCAAAAGATGCAAGTACAAATGTCTCACTTCCCGCTAAAAAAAACATATGCTTACCTTCTTTATAGAACCACAGATTGTCATACTGACTGACGAAAGATCACTTAAAGTTTGACCAAATGATATGATAGAAAAATAGCAGAAGGAATAGGTATTACCTGCTCAAATAAAACATTCGAAGAACAAGAAAACTCAACATCCTTATAGTTTGCAGACAAATTCTTATTATATTTTACAGAGCTCAATGTTGAATCACTTTCTGACGTTTTCTTGAACTTTATATTTGCTCTAGAAGACAAATCCAACTGTTTTGAAATCGGTAAATTGGAGATAGATTTATGCTTCCAACCTTCATTACTCCTGACACCAAATGGTGTTTCCATCTCTTCTGTTTGCTTTAACTCAAGATCCAACATAGAAGGTGTTTCACCAAGATTACAAACACGTTTACTACTAGACCAAATATCTTTACAAACTTTAGTCCTTTTCGATCTTTCTAGAAGCTGCTTCTTAAATTCCCACCCGAAAATACTACTAGCATCAAGTAAAAACGACGGTATAGATCCATGTTTAACATTCCCAAAATTTCGTACTTTAATACCACTCGTTTGATGATCAACAACAGTTGACTTCAAGCCCTGCATTTCATCATAACAATCATTTCTTAAATTATTTTTAATTTTCGGTCTACTCTTTTGCCCAATTCTACTTGATCTCGTCTCATGCGAACTTATATAGCCAGATTTTCGTAGATAGTTATCAGAAAAGAATCTTTGCTGTCCATTAACCAGCTGCGGCTGATGTGGCACCTCATCAAAATCCATCAATCTTGCAATGACACTCTGCTTGTTTCGTTCAATCTCCATCATGCATCTTTGAAAATTCTACATATTCACTTCCTAAAAAATGTACTGATTATAATTAATTAATAAGAAATCTGATATGATTCAAATAACATGACAGAAATTAGTAGGGTAAATAATGGTTTAATCACCAAACTTTCAATTTTTTTTCGTTTTAACCCTTCAACTTTTTTTTTAATGTTTTAAGCCTTCAACTTACGGGTTGACCAATTTTTAATCCCTTCACTTTAATTGACCGTACGAAAAAGCCATTTGTATCCGGAGCCAAAGATTTAGCGACGACATGTCGTCGCTAAATGGCGTCGCTAAAACCCTACAGCGACGACATGTCATCGCTAAAACCCTACAGCGACGGTCAATTAAAGTGAAGGGATTAAAAATTGGTCAACCCGTAAGTTGAAGGCTTAAAACATTAAAAAAAAAGTTGAAGGGTTAAAACGAAAAAAAATTGAAAGTTTGGTGATTAAACCATTATTTACCCAAATTAGTAGCAATCATCAATTCATCATGACTAACATAACATTATAATTAAAGAGGAATACTGGCGCATACAGAGTATTTAGGAAGTGAATAGCATCATTTCCCTTATCATAATTCGGATTAAAAATGATCAAAAAATAAACTAATTACACGTTCATCTTCAAGAACTGGAAATGAAATTGAATTGAAATAAAGAACAAACCTAAAAATCCATCAAACGATCACTGATATCAGTGTCTTTAGAACACGTAATTAGGTTATTTGATCAATCGGAAGAAAGAATAAAGTTGAATTTAATGGTGGCTACATGAAATTGAGAGAAAGTTTACTAATTTAGGGTTTATGAGTTTGAATTAGATCACTGTACGCGCCCACCCACGTGTATGTATAGTTTGTTGGTCAACGACGTTGACATGATATTGCCTATTTTATTTGCGCCATAAATTTCAAAGAATTGTTTGTCCATATTGCATATCATCATATCATCATCATCATATATATATACGTCAAATATATTTCAAATGGACTGATATTTATTGTGTAGCGAACTATTCGGAATTACTATTCGAAATTACTCTTACATTAATATGAATGAATTATTTGAGTTTTCATTGTATGTAACGAACTTGTACTTTATTTAGATTGTATTTATTTTTGTTAAGGGATGCCACGTGTCGGCTTATATAGTCGACACGTGAAAAGGTACCGTAAATTACATACAATGTAAAAAATTACAAATTGTTTACATACAATGGAAACTTGATTCGCTACATACAATAGATATTAGATTATAATTTGATACATTTGCACGCATTAGACACATATATTTAGTGTATATTATTCTAAACGGTAAACTTGTATGTAGATGTAATTAAAATGTAATACCAATACTTTAAGAACCGGTAAATGCTAAGGACAACTAAATTACCGCAGTCTATTACCTCAAAGGTTGCGTTTGGTTTGTGAAATGTTTTTTGATGAAATTGGAATTCATCTAAGGAAATCGAAATTATAAGAGGATATGAATTTCTTTGAGCGAGGGAATTTAGTGACCCACATATTAATTCATTCATGAACCAAACATCATGATGGAATAGAATTGATATTCCAATTCCCTCGAATTCCATGAAAGTCTACGAATCAAATGCAACCTATGAGTTTTACCAAGACCAATATAATGACAAAATCAAGCCATAATTCAAAAGGGAAAACTCAACTTATAAAGAAAAATGGCAAAATCAAGCCATAATAAACTCAAATCATCAAGAAAAGTTTGTATCGGTTTATAAGTTAAGATATCCCGATAATAAGAGTCCACTCTTAGATAGTTAGATTGTTGCAAGTGTTAAACATACTCTTTGAGGGCTACTTAATTAAGCCACTTAAGTGCAAACTAGAAGTCCAGAATGACTAGAGAGGTGTTAGATATGTTTGCTGAGTGGTATTATAAGCAAAAAAGTGATGGTTTAATTCATGGTTGATATGCCATTAGGGCCATGTCAATTTCTAACCACTAATGATGAAAGATCAAATCAACAACGTTTTAAAATTTGTGAGAGAAAGATATGCTATTAATTCTTCATGTAAGTGGTCCATCACTTTCCATTCCACTATGAAATGAGAGGACGGTGGATTCCTAAAAACAAATAAACGAGGACGAAGGAGGTGTCATAGTTTATAGTTTATTTAAAATATAAGAAGATAATAAGTTTAGTATGCTATGGTAATACACTAATACGTACATTTGCTTTTAACAAAGATTAGAATTAGAATCGTATGCGTACAATGCGACCTTCTAAGCAGTGATGGTGTTGAGGAAAGAATCACAGTGCTTGTACTTGTTTGACGTCTTTTGTGTAAATTTCCCGTTCATATTCATACATGTTAGATAGGTCACATACAGGATTAAAGATTTTAAAAACGTAACAAAATTTTATTTAATCCTATTAGCATGATGCGGTGGGGCAATCATTTAGGGTGAGGACGATAATGTAAAAGAGTAATTAGATATTAAGTGTTTGTGTGTGTAATATAAAATTGTGTAAAGTTCTTAATTATCTAGTACTATATAAAAATGATGTTGAGTATCGATCAAAATGAGAGTTATAGTATGCATAGTTGTTAACTCATGAATCGACTTGCAATTCGGGGTCTCAATTTTTAACTCGTGACTCAATTCGACTCGTAAGAGTTACTATTTTACAATAAATATGTATTTGTATATTATTGTATAAGTTTTATATTTGTAAGTGAAGTAAAACATGATAAAAGTCGATAATTAAGTCGTTAACCAACAATTAACATAAATGCTTAATTCAAATTAAATTATAGTTATTTATCTTTTATCTATCATTTTTCCTTGTAAGTTACTAATATTCATAAATGTTGTGCCTTAGGCAAGTGAGTAATGAAAATCTATGAATAAAATAACTAATTTAAATACTCGTCACTTATATCAATTAAATTGAATTATATTCATTTATATAATATCGAATTATAATTTTGCTGAAAATTCATGAATAATAAGTTATAATATATTGTTATTTTTTAAATAAAAATCCAAAAATTAAAGCTTACATTGACTTTAGTGGTGCATCATGAGTATAATTCCATTAGTTATGTATTTATAAGTTTTGTATGATGAATTTTTATTTTTTATTGCATAACAATCTTAAAAAAGGGAAAGTAAATATAAGAAAAAAGACTCCAAGAAGGAGAATACAACTAATAAACAACCCGACTACAGAAAGTTAACTAATATAAAAATTCAAAAACAACAACTAAATACCGTAAAACAACTCAAAGGATGACCAACCCAAGATGGCCAATCCAACCCGACTTTTGAGCATCGATTGGATATCCAAAGCAGCGAAAATATTTGCACTTTGGTATCGTTTTAATATGACTGGCACAACATAGACAGATAAACTGAACGAAATAAAAGGGGATTAGAATAACACCATCTAAAATCAAATACGTAGTTGTAAGCTCTGCTCTAATTCTATACATGATTTGACTAAACTTTATTTAACAATAAAAACTAAATGTAATTCTAACAAATTCCTTTTATATAAGGCGTGTTTGGCAAAATTGAATGGAAATGGAAATGAAAATGGATATAGAGATGAGGATGATGATGGAAATTATTCTATAAGTTAGTTTCTACGAGCTTTCAGGGTTGTTTTCAATATTCAGGAATATCTTAAAATGTTGTTTAAAGAGTTTCCATTTTAAAGGATTAATTTCAATAACTTCCTTATAAAATATTTCATCTGTCCTAAAACAAATGTCAACATTACTATTTATATATGTCCCAAAGGGATTGTTCACTTGTAAAAAATAATCACAAAATGTTAGTACCGGCAAAATAAGCCCATTGGCTCAACTTTGGGTGATTTTGGACTTTTAAAAGTATGTATTGGGTAATTATGGACTTATTGTATTTTTTAAATGGGCTTGAATGGACTCAATAAGCAAATACAATGGGTCTATCTGGACATGGGAAACAAAGTAAATGGGTAAATTGGACATTCCTGATTCCAAAGTGAAAACATAGAAACCCTAACATCTCATGACCTCTCTCCCCTGCCGTCCTTGTCTGTTCTCGTCCGGCATCGATCTCCGGCGTCCACTGCCTTCCTACGCCGTCAAACTCTGTCGTCCTCCGCCGTCGATATCCGACGTCCTCTCACCTTCTCTCTCTGTACATACGAAATCTCTATCTATGTATCTCTAAACAAACGCAATGGAGCGAAGTTTCCAAACGCCTCTTCTCACCGGAAAAATTGTCGAGTGACGAGAACTCCGATACCACCATTCCGCCTCTAAATAACGAACAAGCAATCCTTTTCTCACTCCACTACCTGTACAATTACTTGTACGGACATCCTCAAATCACTTACACATCAATCGATAACGAAAATCAAACACTCAAAAAATTAATCTAGCAATGTTCTTCACCAATCACTTACCAAATCACCAATCACTCGAACATCAACAATCAATTTCACTAACAAACTTCCAGTTCACAGCGAATTACTTCACTCCGCCACCACCTCCGCCGCCGTTTCCGCCACTGCAACGATTCGAATCTCCGGCGAAGATATCGTACACCCGAAAGAGCCCGTAGAAAATGGAACACATTAAGCGAAAAGCATGATTGTTACCGAAAGTATTACCGTTTGATAAGAAAATGTACATGGCGATAGTTTATGACGAAAGTTATAAATTAATAAAATCTTTGAAACCACAAATTGAGATATACGAGATAGAATTTGTAATTTTATTAAAGTGTTATATAGTTTTGACTTTTTTACTCCGTATAAAAGAAAAAATGAAATAAAATTCAAATTTGCCCGTGTAGACCCGGACCCGTTTAGACCCGAGTCCATTTAAACCCGAGCCCGTTTAGACCCGTGCCCGTTTAGACCCGAGCCCATTGTTACCCGAACCCGTTTTCACCCGGTAGCCCAAACCCGTCCACCCGCCCGTTTTGCCAGCTATACTAAATGTCATTAAACATACTATCTTAATCTTAAACCCTTATTATTGGTTTACCCTTATTATTGGTTTATGTCTTTAGATGAAAATTTAGTTTGAAGATGCAAAATTCCAAAGTTACCCTTCATAGTTGGCATACACGAAACCCTAAACTTCAAACCCTAAACCCTAAACGCTTTTCAAAACCCTAAACCCTAAATCATACTAAAACCTAAACCCTACACCCTGCTAAAACCTAAACCCTAAACCCTGCTAAAATCTAAACCCTGCTAAAACCTAAACCTTAAATCCTAACCCTAACCGCAATCAAATGTTAAATAAATTGCTATAACATGTGTTACTAATTTGTAAAACCATAAAAAAAGGGAAAAAAACTCGTCGAAAGTATAGCTTGTGGTATTTTAAATCGAATAGCAGAATTTTTATATATTTTTTGACTTGTTTGTGAGATATTTAATTTTCAAAAATGTGAAAAATAGATATTTGATAAAAATAAGTATTTGATAAAAATGAATTTCCCTTTTACCCATACAAAGTTGATGTACTCGGAGTCTCGAACCTGAACCTAAGTCTATGTTTATTTAAAATGTCACCATTTCATAATCAAGAACTAGAAAGGAATAGGGGTGTGCGCGGTTCGGTTTGGGGCGGTTATGGGCTCTAACCGTAACCGAACCGTATATGACGGTTAATTGATATTAATAACCGTTGGTTTCGGTTAATTGGCGGATCGGTTAACGGTTAATTTTTGACGGTTCGGTTAATCCTTTCGGTTAAAGCGGTTAAACATTATATATTTGGGCCCTTTTTTTATGTATACTACAAAGTATGTGTAATGAAACAAGGAAGCAAAAAAGCATGCATTAACATTCAAGTTTTTTCCACTCCACCAATACACCAAACACAGATACATAAATTGTACACTTCAATACTTTTAATTACAACATGAAGTGGTTCGATTAAATTACTTACTAAATAACAGTAGCGTTTTAGATTCGATCTTATTCTATGAAATAGAAAGCTTCATCCAAAACAACAAAATTAAATCAATATCATCACTAATAGTCTAATACAATAAATGGCTTTTAATTATTTTTTAATATTAAGCGCTAATCCATATAAAAATAAGTATAATATATATATATATATATATATATATATATATATATATATATATATATATATACACACATATATTTGATTATAAATTAATTATTTAAGGCGGGGCGGTTAATGGTGGATCGGTTATAGACATTATCCGTAACCGAACCGCCAAAGGCGGTTAATTCCATTTTATATAACTGAACCGGCGGTTTGTGTGGTGGATCGGTTAAAATGGATCGGTTTAACGGTTAATTTGGTTACGGTTCGGTTAAACGGTTAATAGGCTCACCGCAAGAAAGGAATGAATAAAAATCTTTATCCATTTATAAATTGTCATGTCACACTCACGGGGCATGTCACATGTGAACAGATATAGAAACGTATAGGTCCCCGATTCTCTATAAAACCCTCTTTACTGTTTTCATTATAGGAATTCACTAGAACCATTTATCGTCTCTTCAATCAAAAATCAAAACTTTAATAATTCTGTAATGGCGATTGAGATCTGTGTCAAAGCTGCTGCTGGTGCACCTGATGTTCTCGGAGACTGTAATTATTATTTTCTCTCTATCTTTCTTTCTCACCATTTATAATTTTTCATTCAGTGACCTTATTTTTATTGGAATTTAGGTCCATTTTGCCAGAGGGTTCTTTTGACTCTCGAAGAGAAGAAAGTGCCTTACAATACCCATCTTATTAATCTTGCCAGCAAACCTGAATGGTGATTATAATTTATTTATTTATTTATTTGTTTTAATTGTTTATTTATTTATTTATTTTTTCAGCAAACCTGAATGATTTTTTGTGTGGGTTTTTGAAGAATTATGTTTTTGTAGGTTTGTTGAAGTGAACCCAGAAGGAAAAGTTCCTCTGATCAAATTTGATGAAAACTGGATTTCTGATTCTGATGTTATTGTGGGTCTTATTGAAGAGAAGTATCCTGAACCTTCTCTTTCAACTCCCCCTGAGCTTACCTCTGTGTATGTTGTTTCTCAATCTCATTATTATTATTTTGTTGTTATTACATATTTATTTTTATATTCAGCTATTATTATTATTTGGAATGTTTGGAAAGGAAGGTCAAGGATGCTGGGTAAAAGTCAATTACTTGTTTATTCTAGGACTTGTGTTCTGACTTGTGAGTACGTATTTTTATATCACTTATGCGTGTTGTTGAATAAAGAATGGCCTTATATTCTTAGATTTTGAGCAGTTTGGTGGTTGTATAACTTGACTCTCGTTTCCTATTCAATTAGTATATTCAAATTGTCTATTGATGAGAGTTTGTTAGTTAAATGCAATTATAATCATCTTTAACAGCAAGAGGCTGCAAATCTTGTTGAATAAGACACAGAACTAAATAGATATAATTATGGTATATCTTCACGCCCGATACTTACCCTAAGTTAACTTTAACCTCAAATTGTTCTATTCATTGCGTAGTTTCATTTCTTTTTGTTGTGACATAAAATTGTTGGGGGTCAAAGATTTTCCCAAAGTTTGTGGCGTTTTTAAAGAGCAAGGATGAAAATGATGGGACAGAGCAAGCTTTGCTTGATGAGTTAAAGGCATTGGATGAACACCTTGTTGAGACCTGAGCCACTGTCGAATCTGCTCAGAGTACAAGTATACTGCCGCTGTTAGAAGTTTACCGCTGTTAGTAGATTGCCACTGCTAGTTAGTAGTTGCCGCTGTCAAATAGTTTTAGTCTAACAATGCCACTGTTAATGTGTAATCTGTATTTAGTATCAAGTACTCAACCGCTGTTAGTAATATACGAGTACTGCCCCTGTTAGTAATATAGATAACCACTGTTGGTTAGATATAGTCTGTTAGAGAGAATTATGGAATAGATATGATTCCATAATAGTTTGATTCTGTAAAGGACTCTATATGTTATAAATAGAGATCCTGTAAAACCTAGATAGATACGATTCATTCTAGTTATTAGCTTCAAGGTTGTAAACCCTAACACAAATTGTGTGTTCGTATTATTAATAATATTGAAGCTTTTGGTTAGATATTCTGTTATATTCAAATTTGTTCTTCAAGTTATTAATAAACTATTCCGCAAGCTTATTAATAATCAATCAAAGTAATACATACTAAGATCTCTAGCTGGGATCATCAAGTGGTATCAGAGCTTGATATTACTTTGATCTTGAAGAAGGTTATTGAAATTTTGCAGCTTTTTCAATAAATAACAACATGTCTACTGAAACGATGGAAGGATTTCAAGCTACAAAGATCCCCATGCTCAAACCCGATGAGTTTGAGCTATGGCAGACTAGGATTAGGCAATACATGTCGCTGACAGATTATATGATGTGGGAGGTAGTTACTAATGGACCAGTCTATACTAAGGACGCAGATGGTAAAAAGGAAGAAAGACCACCACCAAAGACTGATGCAGAGAGGAAAGAAAGAGCAACAGAGTGGAAGGCATTAAGTACTCTACTTTTGTCTATTCCTAATGAGTATCAAAGAAAATTTGAGAACTGTGAAGATGCTCAGGTTCTCATGGAAGCAATTGTTAAGAGATTTGGTGGTAATGATAACACCAAGAAGAATAAGAGATCTCTTCTAAAATAAC
This sequence comes from Helichrysum umbraculigerum, assembly GCA_949592205.1. Classification (NCBI taxonomy): domain Eukaryota; kingdom Viridiplantae; phylum Streptophyta; class Magnoliopsida; order Asterales; family Asteraceae; genus Helichrysum; species Helichrysum umbraculigerum. The sequence continues at coordinate 77,875,367 of CATIUR010000003.1, forward strand.
AATTTGAAAACTTTGCAGGTGTAAAGTCTGAAACTTTGACTCAGACTTTTGATAGATTTCAAAAACTTGTTGGTGATCTTGAAAATCACAATGTTAAGTTTGATAATGATGATTTGAATAGGAAGTTTTTGAGATCATTAGGCACAGATTGGAATATGTACACTGTGGGACTTAGACAAAGTGCAGATCTTGAAGAAAAGGAGATTGAAGATGTAACACCCCCAAATTTGTTGAGCGGAAGCATTTAGTTAAAGTATTGGGGTGTCACAATAATAAAGCATGCATACGTATCAGAGCATATGATTACAACAGAACATAATATATATTAAGATGCCAAAAGTATTAATTACAAAGTTTACGATTCATCGAATCGTACAAGTTAAAAGTAATAAGTTTACAAAAGTAGATTTCTGAAATATGACTAAAACATTTCAGTTATACTAAAGAAATCCATATGTTTCCAAAAGTTGGCATCCTAAGCTTCAAGGGTCGCCTAATTCTCCATGTGTGTTGGCGATCTTACATGCGCAGCTAATTCCCTGAAAAACATAGTAAAAGTCAACAACTAGGTTGAGTGAATCCACAGGTTTTATGTTGTATATTGTTTCCAAGTTTTTGTAGTCACATTAGTTGGACCAAATACGTTCATAAATAGTAATTGCCATAATAGTCGAGTAATGTTGAGTGGAACGTCATCCAAAGTATAAGTTTAGTTTATGTGGGTTGTTGCCCATAAATAGTTGTGTTGGGACGTTACCCAATATACGGTTCATATGGGATGTTGCCCAAAAATAGTTGTGTTGGGACGTTACCCCAAATCATATGTTTGAAAACGTGTTGCTGGTCGTTCCCCAGTAGTTTTAAAGTTTGAGTCGGTCGTTCTCCGACTAGTTACCAAATGTACCGGTCGTTCTCCGGTAAGATACCAAGTTAGCACCGGTCGTTCTCCGGTGAGATACATTGTTAGTACCGGTCGTTCTCCGGTAAGATACCATTATGTACCGGTCGTTCTCCGGTAAGATACAAAATTTGTTTCACATAGTGATAATAGTTTTTGTTTGGAATACCATGTCGTACGGACAGTTGTAGTAGTTGGCCGCAGTTATAAGCAATTTGTATAATTGTACCAAAAAGGCAGTTATGTGATAGTTTGTATAACAGTTTAACAGTTCAAGTACTCTAATTGTTCGAGTAAACAGTATGATAAATAATCATATGGTAAAAGCAGTCATGGCAATCAGTAAATCAGTAAAGCAGTTGACTATGTTTTCCACCCCAAAAGTAGTTAAAACAGTAAAAGTAGGGGCTGTGAACTCACCTGTTGAGTTTAAGTAGTTGTGCGAGTGCTAGCAAACCTAAACCCAAGTACAGTCTGAAACCTCCTAACGTCCTAAACGTACAAGATTTAATAAGTATGTGGATGTCTAAACTAATCATCCATGCTAGTGTTTGTACGACCAAGTCACGTCCAAATCGTTTGTTTAATGTTTAAGTTTGTATTTCGTTGTTTGTGAAAATGTATACGACTCGTTGGTGAAAGTTTGAAATCAACTTTTCGATAAAACAAGTATGTTTGAATTGTTTGTATAGTTCGTATATCGTATAATATGTGAGTATTCGATGCCGGTTAAGTTCGACACTTAGTGAAAATTTTGGTTTGGAACCTGCTGTTTTATGCGACACTAGGGGCGTCACTTGCTTTGGTTATGCGACACTAGGCTAGTGTCGGTATACGTGGTGATCAGATTGTTATGCGTCACTTATGAAGTGTCGGTAAAAAGAGCAGTGCGTCACTGACGGAGTGTCGGTTATACTTGAAAAATCTGATTTATGCGGCACTTGGTAAGTGACGCATAGATGTGTCGGTCAGTGAATAGCGACACTCAAGAAGTGTCGGTATCGTAAAGTTGGTAGCGTCACTAGGCAAGTGACGGTATATTTTGGGTTGCAAGCGGCACTAATAGCGTCACTAGGGAAGTGTCGCTATACTGTTTTCGGTCCTATGCGACACTATCAGCTGTTCGACGAACAGCTTGAAAAAGAAGAGATTTGGTTCGTTTTTGGACGTTTTCGGTTGTATAAAACACTAAAACATGTTATACTAAGTATATTAAACACTAAATAGCAATTATAACTTTGAAATCTAAAGATTTGCGGGATTTGTCGGAAACTTACGAGTGTCGGATTTGAAATCCGAAAAGGTAGAAGTGTAGATCGGGATGCCGTGGTCGTTTTATTCCAAAGGAGTATGATGATCCAACGTGTTTTTGGTGTAGTTTTTGGGTGATTTGTGTGATTTGTGGGTGAGTTTAGAGAGAAGGAGGAGAAAAGAGAAAAGAGGAGAGAGAGAGAGATGATATGAAAATGAAAGAAAGATGGGAGGTGGGAGGTGGTTTTGTTCCACTTTCCGCCTCCGTGTTTGCGTTCCGTGTTTGTTTACCCGATCGTTAAATGTTATTTTATTTTAACTAATACGTTTTAATTTCATATTTCATTATATTTTTAATTAGGATCTTTTTATAAAACTAAATTAATAAATTTTATAAATTTCAAACTTTGTTTTATTTTAATTATTCTAATTGACGTTTTGCGTTATAAAATGATTTGTAAATATTTTTGACAAAATATTTATTCGCTACTACGTTATTTAATAATTTCGTTTTATTAAATACTTTTGTTCACCAACAGTCGTATATTTTTGTTGCGTTTGTTACCAATTGTTCAGTACGTAATTACAACTAATTACGAATACGTAATACTACGCGTATTATCTAGTTGGGCTATGCTAGACTTACCTCTAAGATGTGTTGTGAATTCACTCAAGTAGGGAATTAGCTTAAAATGCAAGTGATTAATTTAATTAATCGTGTTTTAAATTGCGGGGTGTTACAGAAGATCTATACAATGATCTGAGGAACTTTGAGCCTGAGGTGATGGCTCTGAAACAGTCCAATGGTAGTTCTAACAATGCTGCTTTTGTGTCTGTTGGTGAATCTGGTAGTTGTAGCACATCTGGTGCTAATGATAATGTCTTGGAAGCTTTCTTTGCAAGTCATGTGAATTCATCCTTAACAACAGAGGATTTGGAACAGGTTAATGAAGAGGATCTTGAAGAGATGGATTTGAGATGGCAGATGGCTATGATAACTATAAGAGCAAAAAGGTTTATGCAGAGGTCAGGGAACATAAACTTTACTTACAAGAGAGATGGTGTAGCTGGATTTGACAAAAGCAAGGTGGAGTGTTTCAACTGTCACAAGATGGGACACTTTGCTAGAGAATGCAGGAGCACACATGCTGGAGGATCTCAGAATTCTTCTAATGGTATTGTAAGGAATATTTCTGATCCACAAAGAAGACTGGTACCTGTTCAGAACACCACTTCAGATTCATTGGTTGCACAAGATGGGATGGGAGGATTTGACTGGAGTGACCAGGAAGAGCTTGTAGTCAAAAATCAAGCTTTGATGGCTGTCACAGAAGAACCAGAGCCTTCAGACATTCCATATGAGGTACAATCTAAATTATGTTCTCCTACATGCAAGAAAATGGTTAAATTTTATAGGGATCATAATATGGTTGTGTGTAATGAGTTAAAAGCTTGTGTAGAAAAGAGTCAACATTCAACTTTAGCTATTGAAAACTTAGAAAGACAGATAAAAGCTTTTGAAAAGAATGAATCACAATTTCACTTAGATATTAAATATCTGAATTGGGAAAAGAAAGCTTTACAAGCAAAAGTTGATATGCTAAGTGCAAAGTTGGCTGAGGCAATTTCTGATAAAGAGTCAATAAAGTTGAAAGTTGATGAATTGGAAAATGCTTCAAAAGGTGTTCAAAACTTAATCAAGTCTCAAATTCATGATAAATTAAAAACTGGATTAGGTTACAACCTTAATGCTGTACCCCCACCTTATAATCATACTTACTTCCCATCTAAAATTGAGTTTGACTTAGAAAAACTTAAGGTAGATGTGTCTGAGGAGGTTAAAAAGGTAGATCCAGTAGTTAATTGTGCTGATAATGTGAATTTTGATAAAGTGGAAGTATCTGATTGGACTGAGGAAGATGAGAGTGATAGTGATAGCTCATCTAGTGGTAATTCTGTGGATGATTGTGTTAAGCCTATTACTGATCTAGTTTCTGAACTAAATAGTACTAAACTAGAAGAGGGTAAAAAGATGTTTGTTGAGAAAGCAAAGGCACAGATAGATCAAGTTAGAAAAACCAATAAATCTAGATCTGGTCTAGGTTATGTGCACAAAAGAGTCAATACTGAATCAAAAGATAAGTCGAAAGATAAATCTGAGTGTGAAAAATGTGCATGTAAATCAAACAGGTCTGATTTAAATACTGCAAATAATGTAAATAAATCCATTCCCAGGGGTAATCAGAGAAATTGGAACCAATTGGTTTCACAAAGGCTGGGTAATGGGTTTGAATGTGTGAAAAGAAAATCATGTTATATTTGTGGTAGGTATAATCATCTTCAACATGACTGTTACTACAATCCTAAAAATAATAGGAACAGTGGTAACAGACAAGAGTTGAAAATTAAGCCAAACAGAGGCAAGGCTGCAGCCCCTGTTAATGCTGTAGCAGTGCCACTGTCAAAGGCTAACAGAGGCAAGACAATAACAGGGGAGGGTTTGACCACTGTCAGGCATGGTACCTCTGCTGGTATTAAACATTCCAAAAGAATGTTTATACCAAGTAAAGCTACCACTGCTAGGGTAATAAATACGAATTTGAAGGTAACCACTGTCAGACCATTAACCCCTGTCAGGTCTAAAACAGATTGTTTTTGGAAACATAAGAATGCATCTACATCAAATGTATCCAAAATCAATGGAGCATTGAGATCAATCACCTTTAAGAGGGTTGATATCAAAAATGCTCATGGGAAACCCAAAGCCAAATTGGTTTGGGTTCCCAAGAGAAACTAATATGTTCTCTTTTTATATGTGCAGGGCAAGCCAAAGAGCTTATGGCACATTGATTCTGGCTGCTCAATGCACATGACTGGAGATAGGGAAAAGCTGCAGAACTTCAAAGCATTTAATGGAGGAGATGTAGCATTTGGCAGCAATCCTAAAGGAGGTAAGATCACTGGAAAAGGTAAGGTAAAAAGCAGTAAACTCACTTTCAATGATGTGTATTATGTTGAGCAATTGAGATATAATTTGCTTAGTGTGAGTCAAATCACAGATAAGCAAAATCCTGTTTATTTCACTGACACGGAATGCCTTATACTTTCTGAAAAACTCAAAATACCTGAAGATAAAATCTTAATGAGAGTTCCAAGAAAGGATAATGTATACTGTAGTGATTTAAACAAGATGGAATCTCAAAATGTTAACTGTCTTATTTCTAAAGCTACTGTTTCTGAATCTGAACTATGGCATAGGAGGATGTGTCACTTGAATTACAAGACCATGAATAAACTTGTTAGGAATAAGCTAGTGAGAGGCTTACCTGAAAAGTTATTTGAATGTAGTGACCACTGTGTAGCATGTCTCAAAGGCAAGCAACACAAGACCTCTTATAAGACCAAGCTTGTGAATTCCAATACCACTCCCTTACACCTGTTACATATGGACTTGTTTGGCCCTACCAATGTAGCTAGTCAAGGGAAGAAATCTTACTGTTTGGTGATAACTGATGATTATTCTAGAATGAGTTGGGTATTCTTTCTTAGGACCAAGGATGAGACAGGTGAAATACTTAGATCATTCATAACTAGGATTGAGAATTCAACTAATCAAAAGGTTAAGATCATCAGATGTGATAATGGGACAGAATTTAAGAATCATGAGATGAATAAGTTCTGTGAGGATAAAGGTATAGAAAGACAGTTTAGTGCACCTAGGACTCCACAACAAAATGGAGTAGCTGAAAGGAGGAATAGGACACTAATTGAGGCTGCTAGAAGCATGCTAGCAGATGCTAAACTTCCAATGTCCTTTTGGGCAGAGGCAGTCAGCACTGCTTGTTATGTTTTGAATAGGATTTTGATCATTAAGCCTCATAACAAGACACCCTATGAGTTATTCTTTAAGAGAAAACCTTTGGTTAGCTTTTTAAAACCATTTGGATGTCCTTGTACTGTCTTAAATACTAGGGATCACCTTGGTAAGTTTCAGAGTAAGGTAGATGAGGCTGTATTTGTTGGATACTCTATTCAAAGCAAGGCTTATAGAGTATTTAATAAAAGGACTAGGATCATAGATGAGACCATGGATGTGACCTTTAATGAAAATACATCAAATGTAGAAGGAAAAGGTCCAGAAGTATTGTTTGATATTGATGCACTAACCCATGCTTTTAGATATCCAGATTTGTCTACTAGTGCAGGTACATATGCAGGTAATGATGCAGGTAATGATGGACTTTCAATCTCAAGTCAGACTAAAAAGGATAACTTGCAGTATGTATTGTTTCCTATTTGGTCTCCAGATCCACCAGCATCATTCCAATCAGAGCAAGATGATCCTTCAGATGAATCAAGTGGGTCAACTGGCAAAAATGGTTCAAACAAGGATGAAGATGGTTCAATTCCAACAGATCATCAACCATTTACTTCAAAGGGTTCTCATACAGTTTCAGAGCATGATTCAGAAGGTGAGCCTGAATCTCCAAAGTATTTTGAACAGAGTCCTCCATTTCAAGTTTTGGAAAGGACTTCTTTGTCAGATTCTGAAGCAACTCCAAAGCCTTCAAAAGAAAGAGAAGAAAGAGATTCTTACTCAGAATCAGAGATGGATAATCTTTTGGGTCCTAATTTAGAAAGATAACTGCTTGATACATCCACATCTAAGTATCTGGTTCATAAAGATCATTCCTTGGATTTGGTCATTGGTGATATTGATTCATCTGTTCTGACCAGACAGCAGTCAAAGGTAAGAGAAGAAGATTTACATACTTCACTATATGTTTGTTTTCTTTCTCAGATGGAACCAAAGAAGGCAGTGGAAGCTCTCAAAGATCCAAGTTGGATAGAGTCAATACAAGAAGAACTGTTGCAGTTCAAACTGCAAGATGTATGGGATTTGGTTGATTTACCAAAAGGAAAGAAAGCTATAGGCACAAGGTGGATCTTCAAGAACAAGAGAGATGAAAGAGGTATAGTGATAAAGAATAAAGCAAGGTTGGTAGCACAGGGGTATACACAGGAAGAAGGCATAGATTATGATGATGTATTTGCTCCTGTTGCTAGAATAGAAGCTATTAGGCTATTTTTAGCTTATGCATCTTATCAGGATTTCAAAGTTTATCAAATGGATGTGAAGAGTGCTTTTCTTCATGGTCTAATTGATGATGAGGTGTATGTATGCCAACCTCCAGGGTTTGAAGATCCAACATATCCAGATAGAGTGTGCAGATTGAAGAAAGCTTTGTATGGGTTACATCAAGCACCAAGAGCTTGGTATGATACTCTATCTGAGTATATTCTCAAGAATGGATTCAAGAGAGGTACTATTGACAAAACTTTGTTTACCAAGAGGGTTCAGAGAGATATATTGTTGGTACAGGTTTATGTTGATGATATTATTTTTGGGTCAACTAGGGATTCATTATGCAAAGAGTTTGAGGGTTTAATGCATAAGAAATTTAAGATGAGTTCAATGGGTGAACTCACTTTCTTTTTAGGATTGCAGGTTAAACAGAAGTCAGATGGAATCTTTATTAACCAAGGAAAGTATGTGTAGGATATTTTGAATAAGTTTGGTTATAAAGATGTAAAGATAGCTAGCACTCCTATGGAGGCACACAAACATCTTAATTCTGATCCTGATGGAGAGGAAGTAGATGTGCACTTGTACAGGTCAATGATTGGTTCTTTGATGTATTTAACTTCATCTAGGCCTGATATTATGTTTGCAGTGTGTCTTTGTGCTAGGTACCAAACCAATCCAAAGCAGTCACACATGTATGCTGTGAAAAGGATCTTTAGATACTTGAAAGGTCAACCAGATTTGGGACTTTGGTATGCTAAAGGATCAGATTTTGAGCTTAAGGCTTTCACAGATAGTGACTATGGTGGAGAGAACATGGATCGGAAATCAACTAGTGGAGGATGTCAATTTCTTGGAAATAGGCTAGTGTCATGGCAATGCAAGAAGCAGACCACAGTTTCCACATCTACAGCAGAAGCAGAATATGTTGCAGCATCAAGTTGCTGTGCACAGGTTCTTTGGATTCAGAATCAGATGTTGGATTATGGTTTGACTTTCATGAACACTCCTATTTATATTGATAATACCTCTGCTATTAGTATCATTCAAAATCCAGTTAAGCATTCAAAAACCAAACACATTGAGATCAGGTATTATTTTATACGAGATTGTTATGATAAAAGATTGATTCATATTTTTAAAATTCATACTGATAATCAACTTGCAGATCTTTTTACAAAAGCTTTTGATGTAGGAAGATTTACATTTTTGATAACTAATATTGGTATGATCAATCTCACTTAAGTGTTTTGGTCTGGATTTGATACTAACAGGGGTGAAGTATATTGTATGTGACATGGTCAAGTGTTGCCACTGTTAGCTTCATCATGATAACAGCTGGTGCCACTGTTAGTTTACTTATGCCACTGTCAATATATTTTAAACCCCTGCTGTATATTTGTGTAGATTAACCCCTGCTGTTTGTTTTTCTTAGTTTAATATTGCAGGACTCAGCCGCTGTCAAGAGACATCACTTGAGCTGGAGTTTAATGTTTTATTTGTTTCTTCTTATTTTGGTTTTAAAAAAAAAAATCGTTTTCTAATAAAGCTAAGTTTATGCCCCTGTTAGTTCTAAGTTGGAGTTTCCTTGGTCAGATGCCCCTGCTAGACTATCAGCCGCTGTTAGCTTTGTTAGATGGTTACAAAGGGTTGACTGTAATTGACCAAGTGAGGTACCCCTGTTGGGCTTATTTGTAAGTTGTGCCCCTGCTGGGTATAACCAGCAGTGCCACTCTTAGTTCTATTTTTAGGGCTTGGCACTGTCATCATATAAATACTCAAATACTTCACTTTTTCAATTACGCTTTCAAAAATTTCAAAACCCTTCAATAATCGCTCTCGTTTTACTTTGTTTATTGTCAATCGCTCTTCGTTCGATCATCAATTTCTTCAATGGCATCGTCATCTTCATCTGATTCTGATCATTCTACGCTAAGTGTTCATTCTGAACACAACATGAGGGCTTTCTTGAATAAAGAACTTGCCGATGAGTATTTTCACCCTATCATTGATTTCTTGAGTAATTGTCCAGTTACTCATGCCCTTACTGTCGCTCCACGTTTAATTCGATCGCATATTCAAGAATTCTGGCAGAATGCAAAGGAAGGGAATGTTAATGGCATTACTCACATTCATTCCACTGTTAAAGGAAAGAAGGTGATGGTAACTGAGATTGTTCTGAGAGAGCTTCTGCAGTTTGATGATGAAGGTGGAATTCTGGAATTATCGAGAGAAGATTTGTTTAAAGGCATATTGGATATGGGGTATGAAGGTTCAGGAAAAGCAAGATCAGAATATACGTTCTTGAAGTCATGGTTTTGTCCTCAATGGAAGTTCTACATTCATACTTTTCTGGTATGTTTGTCCCAAAAGAGAACTAGTTTTAATGAATTTAGTTCTACTATTGCATATCCTATTATCTGCTTGGCACAGGGTATTAAATATAATATGTCTAGGTTTATCTTAGATAATATGGTTAGGAATGTAAAGGGTGATACATTCATTATGTACCCTAAATTTGTTCAACTTTTATTGAATACTCAATTGCCAAATTTGCCAGCAGAGGATAGTGTGATTGTTAGTTCTACTCTATCCTTGAGAACTATTAAAGCCATGAATCAGTATCAAAATGCTTTTTCAAAGAAGGAAACTGCATTATTTTCTACAATGTCAGTTGCTCCTTCTGCCACTGGTGGTGTATTACCAACATCACTTGGACCAAATGATGACAGGCCAACAACACAAGTTGGTTCTGAACACACATCAAGAGGTGGCACCAAAAGAAAACAAGGGAACCAAAAGCCTACCCAAAGTAAAGCCAAGAAATCCAAGAAGGCTAAACAGGCTGTGGAGATTCCTGTTTCTTCACAGTCTCAGTCAAATATTCCACCACAACAGGTGAACATACTTGATGAAAATGTTCATTCTGGACGGGCTGCCACTACTGTTTCTAGCCCATTGTCAGGGCAGGAAAGTGGTAACATCAATCAGACCCAACCAGAGGCAACTATATTTGATGAACCTATGGGTGATGATTCAAATGTAGGTCCCAGTACCAATAATCAAGGGACATCTGCAGTGGCAGATGTAGTCAATGATTCATCTAGGAGGTCACACTCCAATGTTGATGAGGCTAGTAATGAAACTAGGGTATTGACGATTAATGATTTGGTACATGATGTCAATTTGATTTGGAATAAATTTGAGAAGGGAGCAGCAGATTATGTTGGCTGCTCAGGGTGAGTTGATAAAGAAGCAGAGAGAGGAAATAAATGATTTACAAACCAGGTTGTCAATTGTTGAAGATGCAGTTGATAAAGTTTTGTTGCCTGCTAGGGAATCTTCAGGCAAGGGGGAGAATAAAGATGATGATCATGAGCAGAATGATATGCCTGAAGATAAGAATGATCATGAAGGTGCAGATGATTTCAGTTTCATGGATATACCTGCTGATGTAGAGATGAGTGATAAAGTTTTTGAAGATGAATTAAATGTCTCAGATTATGTGGTTAATGAAGACATAGATGAGCAGATGGTGGATGCTGAGAATGATAGGAGAATGGTGGTGTATGTGGGAGAAAATGTTCAAACATGTAACACCCCCAAATTTGATGATTTGCGGAAGCTTGATTTGGGTGTTACTAATCAATAACAAAGCACAAAGATAAATAGCAAACGACTCTATATGCGTCGTTTTAACAAAATATATTGATAACTGAAATGTTTACAACATTTAAAGCTTTACATAGCTCGAGTTAAATAAAACGAGATTTCAGTACATAAGTACTTGTACAAAATATACTAATGCAAGAAAATCTCAATCGTCTGTATGCTGACTCGAGCTAAATCCTGAAGCAGAAACATCCTACTGCTGGGTACCTGCGATATATGCTAAAAGGTCAGCTATAAAGCTGGTGAGCTCACAGGTTTGAAATCAAGTAATATCGTATAAACCGCAAGATTTAAATAATGAATTGCATCCAGCAATTAAATAATGAATTGCATCCAGCAATTAAATAATGAATTGCATCCAGCAATTGAATGATAATCATCGTGTATACAGCCATGAGCACATAGTTGAGCTTAACTCGAGGGCCGGGTCCCCTATAGAGAATTCCGGGCGAGGTGCCTCCACGAATGCCTAATCAACATTCGTCTTCCCAAATATTAGTACGTCCGTATACCCGGTTAGTGCTTGCTAACCCGAACGAGGAGGGTCAATCCTATATGGTACCATATACTAATATTCACGCTACAACGTATTAACAACTATGCTGACGGAGGACTTTAAAATGATTAGTTTCGAAAAACTCATGTAGTATATGAAAAGTTGGTACTTGCGTTCACATGTTAAAAGTTTGAGCAGTATATCACACCCCTGAGTAAAACAGTAAAAAGAGGGGCTATGAGACTCACCTGAGTCTGAAAGCGTTTAAACAAACGTAAGTTGATTAGCCGAAATGAAGTCCAAAGACTTGTAACCTGAGGGTGTCCACGACACGCGATGGTTATAAATATGATTGGGTATCTGTAACAACCCCAAAATTAGGACCAATTTAAAATTTTCCTAATTACGTGTTTATTACTTGTATTTAATATGCAATAGGATTAAATACGTTACTTACTTATATATATATATATATATGGATGGAATGTATGTATATATACGCGTATACGATTCGTACATATCGTATAGAACAACAATTGTACAAACTTGCGAACATTGTAAAACGATTATTAAATAATGCGAAATTATTTAATTACTTTGATGACTACATTATATTATGTTTATAATATAACGGAAAACGTACGTTTTAACCAAAACGTCACCGAACTCTCCGAAAACTCGACCAACCGACAAAACTAAACTAAGTTATGATTTATAACTTAAAAACTAGTATTTTGGTAAAATACTACACTTTAATTATCGAGTATTATTTCGTAATTTAAAACGTATATTTAATCGCGTATAAAATCATTTTTATCGTTTAAACGACCGGGGAAACGAACACCGCACGGAGCGCAAACACGGAGGAGCAAAAGTTGGTGAGACCACACCTTGTGGCCCCACCAAAACCGGCCTAGGTGAGGGGGCATTAAGCCCTCACCCCTTTCTCCACTTACACACACAAAACACAAACCATACCCAATAATTCTCTCTCTCTCTCTCTACGGTTTCTCTATCTCTCTCTCTAAAACCAACACTAAAACACCCTAATAACACCATTAAAACACCTCGGAGGTCTATACCCGTTTGGAGAAAAGTGATCACGAGAACGAGGGCTACAAACTCATCTTTTCGGATTTTCGTTTCGACAACTTTGTAAGTTTTCCGGCGACCCGAAACTTTTCCGATTACTTTTATTTTGCTAGATTATTGTTTCCCTAACTTAGTAATGTCCAAATATGTAATCTAAACTCGTTTTTGAACACTTTTACGAAAATGTCGGTTTTGGTCATTTTAAATAAAACGACACCTCGAACATCAAAAACGACATCCAACAATTTTTATGAACTCTACATAACATAATATAACTTGTGTAAAAGTTTCAACTTGAACGGAACTCGCTAAATACGTTTTCGACTCGAATCAAAATCTGACCAGAGGTAAGTGTCGCATGGCTCACGCCAGTTATGCGGCACTTCGCTTTAGTGACGCATAGGTCACGAACTGTCTATACGCGACACTTCCTAAGTGCCGCTAAAACTTTATACCGTCACTTCACAAGTGACGCAGTCTTAACACCTTCGGCAGAAACAACACGACACTCTATAAGTGTCGCTATCATATAACTTTCAGTAGTAACGAGCGTCACTCCTTTAGTGACGCCACCATATAACGTTCAGCAGAAACAAGCGACACTTCCTTAGTGCCGCTATCATCGGTAGAAACTTAACACTTTCAGTAGAAACGAATGACGTCCGGTTACTACTGATGACGTCACCGACCCTCACACAGTCACTTCTTCAGTGACGCATACATGCATATACCGACACTTGTCGAGTGTCGCCCCATAAACTGATTTACTCACCTATACCGTCACTTCGTTAGTGACGCACTGTTTGACCACGACACTTTATACCGTCACTATCATAGTGACGCACTGATGAGAAACTATACTTGATAACGTCACTTACCTAGTGACGCACCCTATTAATACCGACACTACTTAAGTGTCGCATACATCATCAAATAGATAACATAACACGACACTACCTAAGTGTCGCATGATACACAGAAGTGACGCATATAAGTGACGCTATAATAGGCTGATTGAAACTTACATTTTTCACAAGTATAGAATATACTTAAAACGTAAACGTACTTTACTCGGCGTTACTTATACATGAAAATACTATACTTTTGGAAGTATTCAACGATACTTGAATACGTACAAGTCTATACTAAACTAAACGTGAGATTTCACTCACACACGCGTACGAGTTTTCACTCGGAAATACTTAGGAGATTACACTCCAACGAACTTACACTTGTACACTACACGGGATTACATCCGATACGAACTTACAAGTTCACTCACTAGTTACGTGCTGGATTACACGTTAACTGATACGAACATACATACGAATACTTACGAGGTTTCACTCGTACCCCTTTGGGGACTAAGCCCATTGGAACGTACACAAACGATACATGTTGTAATACAAACAAACGATCATACGAGTATACTTTACAACTGTACCACTACTATGAATACATAATAATAATGGATGGAATTATTATTATACTCCGATAACAAACGAACCGTACAACTTTTATACAAACTACGATTTACAAACGATTACAAACTTACAAACAAACTAATGGACATTAACTAGTTTGGGAACAACTAGCATGGATACTTTATAAGTATTCCATTTACTTACCAAACCTTATGCGTATTAGGACGCTAAGGGTTGCTAGTTCGGGATACTACTTGCTTACTTACTGCATTGTCTGCCAGACTCAGGTGAGTCTTACAGCCCCTACTTTACTGTTTTATACTCAGGGGTGAGATGCATTACTGTTTTACATGAACACACAAAACTTACTTGCTGCCATGATTTACTTACTGTATGAGAGTAACGATACGCCAATTGCATGAGTTTACGACTAATCCAATGAAATCCTCCTGAATCATAGTTGTTAGTTATGTGATAAGCGCGAGTTTTAGTATATGGATCCATATGGGACTGACAATCCCCGCCCGGGGTAGCAAGCACTACCACGAACCGTTCCTGTAGAAACGGGTGTTTCTTACTCGTTCCGTATGAATGTTTTGGATTACATTCATGAGGGGGTACCTATATTTACTGTACGTTAAGCTTCAACTATGGTGGCTCATGGCGATTGTATCAAACGGTTTGCATAATCTGCAACCACCCACTTATTAAACTTAAGTTAATGATGAGCATAACCTGTGATCATTAATTACTGGCTGGCTATGATTTACAAATACTACTTGTGTGTTCAAACTGTTTACTTACTTACAAACCTGTGAGATTCACCAACCTTTTTGGTTGACCGTTTTAGTAATGCTTCTCAGGTACACAGCATCAGTAGGGGTGCCCAGCAGGATAAGCTTACTTAGCTCGAGTCGCATGCATTACAAGCTTGGAGATTTTTATACATTACTTTTGTACTAGTTGTTATGTATTAGAATCTCTAGGAATTTACTCGAACTCGAGCTTGTATTTTGAACTACTTATGTATTAATGTAATAACTTTTCAAACGTCTCATTTAGAGTCGTTCACTGTACCCTTTGTGCTTGTGATTATTGATTAGTAACACCCAAAACATCGCTTCCGCAAACTGTTAAATTTGGGGGTGTTACAGTATCTCAAAAGATCACCCTTGTAGTTGTTCATCCAACTATAATGTCCAAATATCCACTATTTGGTTGATATGTTTAAGTATTTGAAAAGTGTACGACCCGTTGGTGACGAGTTTGAAATAATAAACTTCAAGTATTATTATCAAGTTATTGATGTTTTGCACTTACAAAAGTGTCCCAAAGTGTTTTATAAGTCGTATCGTATAAGGATTTGAGGTTGTAAAAGTTCGACACTTAGTGAAATTTGATTTAGAAAACCTGCTGTTTTATGCGACACTACATGCGTCACTTATAAGTTCTATGCGTCACTTGTGGAGTGTCGGGTATGGGTGTCAGTTTAAGGGTATGCGTCACTGAGATAGTGTCGTGTATCATATTATGCGTCACTTCAGAAGTGACGGGTTCCGTAACATTGCGGCACTCAAGCAGTGTCGTATAAGAGAATGATTTTCTGACATTTAGGCGTCACTTAAGAAGTGACGTGCAATATAGCGGCACTAAGGAAGTATCGGGTAAAAGAGTATGGCGGCACTAAGGGAGTGTCGTTAAGTAGTGTCAGGTAACATATAGGGCGGCACTAGAGAAGTGTCGTTAAATAGTGTATGCGTCACTCTGGAAGTGATGGTATGAGGTTCGGGTGACGTTATCAGTAGTAACCGGACGTCATTTGTTTCTACTGAAAGTTACGGGTTTCTACTGAGGATAGCGACACTTACGAAGTGTCGCATGGTTTCTGCTGAAAATTATAAACTTGCGTCACTACCGAAGTGACGGTATACGTTTGATAGCGGCACTTAAGTGACGCTAGTACTGTTTTTGGCATTCCTGCGACACTTAAGGCTGTTCGACGGATTTCGAGCAAAAATCATGTTTTCGGGTTTCCGATCGTTCCAATATTTTTACCCAACCCTTATAGGGACATTATAAGTTGTTACAAACTACTAGAAAGTGAAAACACTTAAAAACGAGAGATTTCGGGATTTGTCGGAAACTTACAATGTGTCGGATGAGAAATCCGAAAAGATAGGATGATAGATCGTGTTGCGGTGGTCGTTTTCTTCCAAAGGAGTAGTATAATCCAAGGCCGTTTGGTACGTTTATTTGTCGATTTTGTGGGATTTTTGGTGATGAAACTTTGAAAGAAAAAGAGAGGAGGAGAGATAGAAAGAGAAAGTGAAATGAAAGAAAAGGTGGGAGTTGGGGGTGTTAACCTCCAACTTTCGGTCTCCGCTCTTCGTGCGGTGTTTGTTTGCTCCGTCGTTTAAACGTTAAATAATTATTTTACATATTAAATAGTATGTTTTAAAATACAAATTATTACGCGATATCTTATTTAAATATTCTACAACTTAATTTATATTTGAGTTATAAAGTGTAAGTTGTTTTATTTAGTTTGCGTGTTTTAATGTTTTAATTTGTGTAGGTTCAGTTTGTACGATACGAATAAATATGAAATATTTTTGACATAACAGCGTTATTTAATAAAAGTGGTCACCAACGTCCGTATAAAAATTGAATCGAAATACATCCGATTTAAATTGCGTACGATTTAACCAAATCGCATTTTCGTATATATTCAACAATATATATATAATTCGATACATTAATTAGCCTAACAAGGAACTAATTACATGTATTATCATATGATTATGCACTAATTACTAGTCCTAATTTGGCGGGTGTTACATTCTCCCCCTGTTAGAAGAATTTCGTCCCGAAATTTAGCTCGAAGTCGTGTTTGATGTGGAATCAGTGAAAAGTTGAGGATATTTGAGTCGCATTTGGTCTTCCCATTCCCAGGTGAATTCCGGACCACGCCGCGAATTCCATCTGACCTTGACGATGGGAATACGACTTTGTTTCAGTTGTTTGACCTCATGGTCCATAATTTCAGCGGGTTCCTCAACGAAATGAAGTTTATCGTCAACACGAATTTCATCTAGTGGAATAATAAGTGTCTCATCAGACAGACACTTCTTCAAGTTTGAAATATGAAAAGTAGGGTGCACGCTGCTGAGTTCGGATGGCAGCTGCAATCGATAAGCTACCGGGCCAATCCGTTCAAGGATCTCAAAAGGCCCGATGTATCTGGGATTTAATTTCCCGCGTTTGCCAAAACGGATGACGCCTTTCCAAGGTGATACTTTTAAGAGAACTCGATCCCCAACCTGGAACTCGAGTGGTTTGCGTCTCACGTCAGCATAACTTTTCTGACGATCACGTGCGGCTTTGAGTCTGTTTTGGATTTCCACAATTTTCTCAGTGGTGGTGTGAATGAGTTCAGGACCAGTGAGTTGACTATCTCCCACCTCAGTCCAACAGATCGGTGATCGGCACTTACGACCGTACAGTGCCTCAAAAGGTGCAGCCTTAATGCTGGCATGATAACTGTTATTGTACGAGAATTCACACAACGGTAAATGTCTTTCCCAGTTTGTACCGAAATCAACTACGCAGGCTCGTAGCATGTCATCCAGTGTTTGAATGGTTCGTTCACTTTGGCCATCGGTTTGAGGATGGTACGCGGTACTCATATCGAGACGGGTACCCAATGCTTTCTGAAGTGATTGCCAAAAGTGAGAAGTGAAACGGGCATCTCTGTCAGAGATGATTGAGACTGGAACACCGTGATGAGAAACGATTTCCTTGATGTAGATTTGTGTAAGGCGTTCCATTTTATCGTTTTCCTTGATTGCCAGGAAATGAGCAGATTTGGTGAGACGATCGACGATCACCCAAATGGTATCGCAACCGCTTGACGACTTGCGTAGTTTGGTTATGAAATCCATGGCAATTTGTTCCCATTTCCATTCAGGGATTTCAGGTTGTTGGAGTAAACCAGGAGGTTTCTGATGTTCGGTTTTGACTTTCGAGCAAGTAAGACACTTGCTGACATAAGTGGCGATGTCGGCTTTCATGTTTGGCCACCAATAAAATTCCTTGATGCCGTGGTACATCTTATCGGATCCCGGATGAATAGAATATTTAGACTTGTGAGCCTCGTCCATCACCAAGTCTCTTAGGTTCCCAAAACTAGGCAACCAGATTCGGTTTGAGAAATACCTAATCCCGTTAGGTTTGATTTCAAATTGTTTGTCGATGCCCCGCAAGGCTTCATTTTTGATGTTTTCAGATTTCAGGGCTTCGATCTGAGCGGTATGAATTTGAATGGTAAGATCGTTGTGAATGGTCATACTGAGGGCTCGGACACGAAGTGGTTTTGATCGTTCCTTTCGACTGAGGGCATCGGCTACAACATTAGCCTTCCCTGGATGGTACTTGATCTCGCAATCGTAATCGGTAAGCAACTCGACCCATCGACGTTGCCTCATATTGAGATCCTTCTGATCGAAGATATGTTGGAGACTTTTATGATCGGTAAAGATTGTGCACTTAGTGCCGTAGAGATAATGTCTCCAAATTTTGAGAGCAAAAACAACAGCTCCAAGTTCGAGATCATGAGTGGTGTAGTTCTTTTCGTGAATTTTCAGCTGTCGTGAAGCATAGGCAATGACTTTATCTCGTTGCATCAACACGCAACCGAGACCTTGATGAGAAGCATCGCAGTATACCACGAAGTCATCGGTGCCTTCGGGTAGGGATAGAATTGGAGCACTGCAAAGCTTTTGTTTCAGAAGTTGGAATGCTGACTCTTGTTTCTCGGTCCAATCGAACCTTTTGTCCTTCTGAGTCAGTACCGTGAGTGGTTGAGCTATTTTGGAGAAATTTTCGATAAATCGCCGATAGTACCCAGCAAGACCCAAGAATTGTCGTACTTCAGTTGCAGAGGTGGGTGCTTACCAGTCTTTGATAGCCTCGATTTTTGATGCGTCCACGTGAATTCCCTGACTGTCGATCACGTGACCAAGAAATTGAACGGTTTGAATCCAGAACTCACACTTAGAGAATTTAGCGTAAAGCTCCTCGTGTCTAAGTAGTTCAAGGATGGTCTTAAGGTGTTGCGCATGCTCCTGCTCGTTGCGCGAGTAAATGAGTATGTCATCGATAAAGACAATGACAAACTTGTCGAGGTAAGGTTTGCACACCCGGTTCATGAGATCCATGAATACAGCCGGTGCGTTGGTTAGACCAAAGGGCATCACTTGGAATTCGTAGTGCCCGTAACGAGTTCTGAAAGCAGTTTTTGGAATATCGGCGTCGCGAACTCGTAACTGATGATAACCTGATCGCAGGTCGATTTTTGAGTAGAAACTTGAACCCTGAAGTTGGTCGAATAGATCATCAATGCGAGGAAGTGGATAACGGTTCTTGACGGTCAATTTGTTCAATTATCGGTAGTCGATGCACATTCGGAATGAACCGTCCTTCTTTTTGACAAATAAGACCGGAGCTCCCTAAGGTGAAGAACTCGGTCTAATGAATCCTCGATCCAGAAGTTTCTGTAACTGAGAGGACAACTCCTGAAGTTCGGATGGGGCTAAACGGTATGGTGCGCGGGCCACCGGTGCGGCACCCGGCACGAGATCGATTGAGAACTCAACCTGTCTAGGCGGAGGTAGACCAGGTAGTTCTTCCGGAAAGACTTCGGGAAAGTCTCTAACAATTGGCACATCCTCAAGTCGCTTCTCTTCCGACTTCTTCTCCATGATGTGTGCGAGTATTGCAGGGTAACCCTTTCTCATAAATTTTCGGGTTTTTAAGCAGGAGATTATATTGAGTCCCGTCCCACCGGTCTCCCCCTGTATAATCAAGGTTCCACCAACAGCGAGTGGGATACGGACAATTTTATCGTGACAAACGATTTCAGCTCGATGTTTGGACAACCAGTCCATTCCAATGATGACATCGAAACTTCCGATTTCAATGGGTATAAGGTCGATCGAAAAGGTTTCGTCAGCTAGGTTTAAAGTGCAATTAGGTATTACACTGGTGGTTTCTACAAGTTTTCCATTTGCTAGCTCTACAGTGTACTTAACATCTAAGGCAACAGGAGTGATGTCAAGTAATGGGCAAAAATCATCGGAGATAAAGCTTCTATCAGCACCAGTATCAAATAGAACAGAAGCAGTTAAGTTGTTGAGGAGGAACATACCCGAGACCACATTCGGGTCTTGGCGGGCGTCCCCAGATTTTATGACGAAAGCTCTGCTGCGGGTGTTGTTGTTGTTGTTGTTGCGGTTGTTGTTGTTGTTGTTCTTCAGTTTTGGGCACGAGTCCCTGAAATGCCCAGGTTTCCCACACTCAAAGCATACTTTGGGTGGTCTGGTGTTGTTGTTGGAATTGTTGTTGGTAGGAGAGCGGCAATCTTTGGTGAGGTGGCCGTACCTCTTGCAATTGTTGCAAAAGGGACCACAGGAACCCTCATGGTGTCGACTGCACTTGGGACAATAGGGTTTGCTCCCAGTGTAGCCCCGGACGATGTCAGTGGTGGTGTTGTAGGCTTTGATGGTGTCGGGTGTAACACCCCCAAATTTAACGATTTGCGGAAGCATACATTGGGTGTTACTAATCAATATACCAAGCACAAGATTAATAGCAAACGACCTCTAAATGAGACGTTTGAAAAATAGTTACATTTCATAATTAATAATCGTTTGAAAACCGAAGGTTTTCGTATACAAAATGTAATTCCCTAGAGCCCACGCGTATAGCGGGAGATTCTATTACATAACCATAGTTACAAAAGATAATGCCAAAGAATCTCCGTTAAACGACGACTCGATTCTTGTCATTCTGTCCTTATTGAACTTTTATGAATTCACGAAAACCACACACGCTACCGACATACGTCTGAAGATCTCCACACTATTGTATCCGACAACCATAGTTTCTCGAACGTCCTTCGATATGAAAAACGAGACCTTGTTTTTATTCGCTAATTCTACCAAATTTACGTACCTCACTGTACCGTTAGGGGTAACTTAATAAAACCATTTTCAACTCAATGTTTCGCTAGACTTCAAATTATACAACCGACTTTTACTATCAAAAATTTTATAACAAATGTATTTTTATCAAACATGTTACAAAACTTCTTACAAAATGTTTTATAAAATTTTCAAAATTTTCGAAACTGTATGAATTTATTTATAACCCACAAACTTTGAACAAATTTCAACCTTTGACGAAATTTCTTTGAACTTACTAAATCATCACCGTCATAATTCTTATTCAAATCCTCACATGTTCTTTATTATTGTTTCAAGGAACATGCCTCCTCGACGTCAAATCACTCTTACTGAAGCCGAAGTAGCGGGTATAATCGCCCGTAGTGTGGCTCAAGCTCTAGCTACCCGAACTTCAGCCCCTGGTAGCGAAGATACCGCTAACACTGGACCACAACCCAAAACCTGCACCTACAAGGATTTCCATAACTGCAAACCCTTGACCTTTCAAGGTACTGAAGGAGCAATCGGTTTGATACGTTGGACCGAGAAAATCGAATCAGTATTCCTCATCTGCAACTGCAAGGAAGAGGATAAAGTTAAGTTCGCCGCCAGTACCTTTTCTGACACCGCCCTTACCTGGTGGAACACCTATGCACAGACTGTAACCGTTGCCGAGGCTTACAAACTACAGTGGGATGAACTGAAGAATATGCTGAGGGGCGAGTACTGCCCCAGAGATGAGCTGAAGCAACTAGAGTTAGAATTTTGGAATCACAAGATGCAGGGTGACGACATCACCGGTTACACCAACCGTTTTCACCAATTGGCACTGCTGTGCCCATCCATGGTAGATCCTGAGTACAAAAGGATCGAAAAGTACGTTGATGGACTTCCTGAGCGACTCCAAGATTTAGTTACTTCATCCAAACCAGGAACTATCCAGAGCGCCATTCGTATGGCTCATGAGTTAACGGCCAACTCTGTCCGCCGTGGCTCGACTTCAACCCCACCTGCGAATAACAAACGTAAATGGGAAGTAAGTCCCCACTCATCCAACCCGAATTCTGACAAAAAGCCTGCAACTGTCAACGCCAATGACTCAAAGGCTTACAAGGGGAGCAAGCCTTACTGCTCCAAATGTAGTCGTCATCATAACGGCTCCTGTCCCTGCACTAAGTGCAAGAAATTCGGGCACCTGACCCAAGACTGCCGAACCAACCCCACTGGTACTGATACTTCTGCACCCAAAACCTGCTATGAGTGCAACGGTACCGGGCACTTCAGGAAGGATTGCCCTAAGCTGAAACCCCGAACCAACAATACAAGGAGTAGAGCTTATGTAATCAATGCTAGGGAGGATGACCCAAACCCGAGACTCTGTGATTTACTCAACCCGGGTACGCTCATTCTTTGACTACCCGAATCTGTTTTCTTATAAATCTCTCACTTAATGAGTTATGTATAACTGTATTTTATTCTGTGTGTTTTCTTTGATCCTAAGTACACAATAGGATTAGGAAACGACCGACTACTTAATTCCCGACAACGCAATTTGCCTTCCACTTTAGATACAGTAACCAAACTCCCTTCCTAATTATCTCACACTGGTTGAGACCGGGAACTCGTATACTATTCGTTACTTTAAACAGATAAATTAATATAACTTCACTTACTTGAGGCAAATTCTTAAATAGAACACTTATTTCGTAGGAAATGACAACTTACTCCGTCAACAACCCTACACTGCAAAATGAACTGCTCAGTGAGGAACCGAAGATGTTTCCTTACCTCCTCGAACTCGAGTGTGATACCGAACCTTTCGTTGAATCAACAACAGCACCTGCCTCTCCTGTTGCTCTAACTGCTGCAAAAGCATCAGTTGATGTAACCTTGACTGCTGAATCAGTCAGCCACCTTAACCAAACTATTGAATCGCTGCGAAAACAACTGACTGAA
Source organism: Helichrysum umbraculigerum (assembly GCA_949592205.1). Classification (NCBI taxonomy): domain Eukaryota; kingdom Viridiplantae; phylum Streptophyta; class Magnoliopsida; order Asterales; family Asteraceae; genus Helichrysum; species Helichrysum umbraculigerum. The sequence goes on from CATIUR010000003.1 coordinate 77,898,243, forward strand.
GCACGGGAAGACATCGATGACCTACGACGAATTGCCTTCCAAAGTGACCTGCGTATGCGTGAATACGAGCTACGTCTGATAGCTTTAGAAAACCCTACTTCACCACCAACTTCACAAAGTACTCCTACTGAAGAGGATACTGACACTGACTGTACGTCACCCCCAACAAAAAGGGTGAAGATTACTCCCTCCAAACCCACCGGAAACTACTTGGGAAAGAAACCTTTCTGTTCTAAATGCACTCGGCATCATGAAGGACCATGTACCATACCCATCGGTCGATGCAAATCCTACCCTAAAAGTACGAACCCTCCCAAGGCGAAACTCTGCTTCAACTGTGGGAGTGCTGGCCATCTCAAGGCCAAATGCCCACTACCTCCAGGCAACAAGATTTAGGGTACGTTACCGCCTGACAACTACTTGATTTCAAACACTGTAGGACCTACCCTACAACTGTAGGCTACTAGTACACATTGTAGCTACCTGACTAGTATCGAACTACCGATTACTACTTCGAACAAATTTCGGGACGAAATTTTCATAACAAGGGGAGAATGTAACAACCCCAAAATTAGGACCAATTTAAAATTTTCCTAATTACGTGTTTATTACTTGTATTTAATATGCAATAGGATTAAATACGTTACTTACTTATATATATATATATATGGATGGAATGTATGTATATATACGCGTATACGATTCGTACATATCGTATAGAACAACAATTGTACAAACTTGCGAACATTGTAAAACGATTATTAAATAATGCGAAATTATTTAATTACTTTGATGACTACATTATATTATGTTTATAATATAACGGAAAACGTACGTTTTAACCAAAACGTCACCGAACTCTCCGAAAACTCGACCAACCGACAAAACTAAACTAAGTTATGATTTATAACTTAAAAACTAGTATTTTGGTAAAATACTACACTTTAATTATCGAGTATTATTTTGTAATTTAAAACGTATATTTAATCGCGTATAAAATCATTTTTATCGTTTAAACGACCGGGGAAACGAACACCGCACGGAGCGCAAACACGGAGGAGCAAAAGTTGGTGAGACCACACCTTGTGGCCCCACCAAAACCGGCCTAGGTGAGGGGGCATTAAGCCCTCACCCCTTTCTCCACTTACACACACAAAACACAAACCATACCCAATAATTCTCTCTCTCTCTCTCTACGGTTTCTCTATCTCTCTCTCTAAAACCAACACTAAAACACCCTAATAACACCATTAAAACACCTCGGAGGTCTATACCCGTTTGGAGAAAAGTGATCACGAGAACGAGGGCTACAAACTCATCTTTTCGGATTTTCGTTTCGACAACTTTGTAAGTTTTCCGGCGACCCGAAACTTTTCCGATTACTTTTATTTTGCTAGATTATTGTTTCCCTAACTTAGTAATGTCCAAATATGTAATCTAAACTCGTTTTTGAACACTTTTACGAAAATGTCGGTTTTGGTCATTTTAAATAAAACGACACCTCGAACATCAAAAACGACATCCAACAATTTTTATGAACTCTACATAACATAATATAACTTGTGTAAAAGTTTCAACTTGAACGGAACTCGCTAAATACGTTTTCGACTCGAATCAAAATCTGACCAGAGGTAAGTGTCGCATGGCTCACGCCAGTTATGCGGCACTTCGCTTTAGTGACGCATAGGTCACGAACTGTCTATACGCGACACTTCCTAAGTGCCGCTAAAACTTTATACCGTCACTTCACAAGTGACGCAGTCTTAACACCTTCGGCAGAAACAACACGACACTCTATAAGTGTCGCTATCATATAACTTTCAGTAGTAACGAGCGTCACTCCTTTAGTGACGCCACCATATAACGTTCAGCAGAAACAAGCGACACTTCCTTAGTGCCGCTATCATCGGTAGAAACTTAACACTTTCAGTAGAAACGAATGACGTCCGGTTACTACTGATGACGTCACCGACCCTCATACAGTCACTTCTTCAGTGACGCATACATGCATATACCGACACTTGTCGAGTGTCGCCCCATAAACTGATTTACTCACCTATACCGTCACTTCGTTAGTGACGCACTGTTTGACCATGACACTTTATACCGTCACTATCATAGTGACGCACTGATGAGAAACTATACTTGATAACGTCACTTACCTAGTGACGCACCCTATTAATACCGACACTACTTAAGTGTCGCATACATCATCAAACAGATAACATAACACGACACTACCTAAGTGTCGCATGATACACAGAAGTGACGCATATAAGTGACGCTATAATAGGCTGATTGAAACTTACATTTTTCACAAGTATAGAATATACTTAAAACGTAAACGTACTTTACTCGGCGTTACTTATACATGAAAATACTATACTTTTGGAAGTATACAACGATACTTGAATACGTACAAGTCTATACTAAACTAAACGTGAGATTTCACTCACACACGCGTACGAGTTTTCACTCGGAAATACTTAGGAGATTACACTCCAACGAACTTACACTTGTACACTACACGGGATTACATCCGATACGAACTTACAAGTTCACTCACTAGTTACGTGCTGGATTACACGTTAACTGATACGAACATACATACGAATACTTACGAGGTGTCACTCGTACCCCTTTGGGGACTAAGCCCATTGGAACGTACACAAACGATACATGTTGTAATACAAACAAACGATCATACGAGTATACTTTACAACTGTACCACTACTATGAATACATAATAATAATGGATGGAATTATTATTATACTCCGATAACAAACGAACCGTACAACTTTTATACAAACTACGATTTACAAACGATTACAAACTTACAAACAAACTAATGGACATTAACTAGTTTGGGAACAACTAGCATGGATACTTTATAAGTATTCCATTTACTTACCAAACCTTATGCGTATTAGGACGCTAAGGGTTGCTAGTTCGGGATACTACTTGCTTACTTACTGCATTGTCTGCCAGACTCAGGTGAGTCTTACAGCCCCTACTTTACTGTTTTATACTCAGGGGTGAGATGCATTACTGTTTTACATGAACACACAAAACTTACTTGCTGCCATGATTTACTTACTGTATGAGAGTAACGATACGCCAATTGCATGAGTTTACGACTAATCCAATGAAATCCTCCTGAATCATAGTTGTTAGTTATGTGATAAGCGCGAGTTTTAGTATATGGATCCATATGGGACTGACAATCCCCGCCCGGGGTAGCAAGCACTACCACGAACCGTTCCTGTAGAAACGGGTGTTTCTTACTCGTTCCGTATGAATGTTTTGGATTACATTCATGAGGGGGTACCTATATTTACTGTACGTTAAGCTTCAACTATGGTGGCTCATGGCGATTGTATCAAACGGTTTGCATAATCTGCAACCACCCACTTATTAAACTTAAGTTAATGATGAGCATAACCTGTGATCATTAATTACTGGCTGGCTATGATTTACAAATACTACTTGTGTGTTCAAACTGTTTACTTACTTACAAACCTGTGAGATTCACCAACCTTTTTGGTTGACCGTTTTAGTAATGCTTCTCAGGTACACAGCATCAGTAGGGGTGCCCAGCAGGATAAGCTTACTTAGCTCGAGTCGCATGCATTACAAGCTTGGAGATTTTTATACATTACTTTTGTACTAGTTGTTATGTATTAGAATCTCTAGGAATTTACTCGAACTCGAGCTTGTATTTTGAACTACTTATGTATTAATGTAATAACTTTTCGAACGTCTCATTTAGAGTCGTTCACTGTACCCTTTGTGCTTGTGATTATTGATTAGTAACACCCAAAACATCGCTTCCGCAAACTGTTAAATTTGGGGGTGTTACAGTATCTCAAAAGATCACCCTTGTAGTTGTTCATCCAACTATAATGTCCAAATATCCACTATTTGGTTGATATGTTTAAGTATTTGAAAAGTGTACGACCCGTTGGTGACGAGTTTGAAATAATAAACTTCAAGTATTATTATCAAGTTATTGATGTTTTGCACTTACAAAAGTGTCCCAAAGTGTTTTATAAGTCGTATCGTATAAGGATTTGAGGTTGTAAAAGTTCGACACTTAGTGAAATTTGATTTAGAAAACCTGCTGTTTTATGCGACACTACATGCGTCACTTATAAGTTCTATGCGTCACTTGTGGAGTGTCGGGTATGGGTGTCAGTTTAAGGGTATGCGTCACTGAGATAGTGTCGTGTATCATATTATGCGTCACTTCAGAAGTGACGGGTTCCGTAACATTGCGGCACTCAAGCAGTGTCGTATAAGAGAATGATTTTCTGACATTTAGGCGTCACTTAAGAAGTGACGTGCAATATAGCGGCACTAAGGAAGTATCGGGTAAAAGAGTATGGCGGCACTAAGGGAGTGTCGTTAAGTAGTGTCAGGTAACATATAGGGCGGCACTAGAGAAGTGTCGTTAAATAGTGTATGCGTCACTCTGGAAGTGATGGTATGAGGTTCGGGTGACGTTATCAGTAGTAACCGGATGTCATTTGTTTCTACTGAAAGTTACGGGTTTCTACTGAGGATAGCGACACTTACGAAGTGTCGCATGGTTTCTGCTGAAAATTATAAACTTGCGTCACTACCGAAGTGACGGTATACGTTTGATAGCGGCACTTAAGTGACGCTAGTACTGTTTTTGGCATTCCTGCGACACTTAAGGCTGTTCGACGGATTTCGAGCAAAAATCATGTTTTCGGGTTTCCGATCGTTCCAATATTTTTACCCAACCCTTATAGGGACATTATAAGTTGTTACAAACTACTAGAAAGTGAAAACACTTAAAAACGAGAGATTTCGGGATTTGTCGGAAACTTACAATGTGTCGGATGAGAAATCCGAAAGATAGGATGATAGATCGTGTTGCGGTGGTCGTTTTCTTCCAAAGGAGTAGTATAATCCAAGGCCGTTTGGTACGTTTATTTGTCGATTTTGTGGGATTTTTGGTGATGAAACTTTGAAAGAAAAAGAGAGGAGGAGAGATAGAAAGAGAAAGTGAAATGAAAGAAAAGGTGGGAGTTGGGGGTGTTAACCTCCAACTTTCGGTCTCCGCTCTTCGTGCGGTGTTTGTTTGCTCCGTCGTTTAAACGTTAAATAATTATTTTACAAATTAAATAGTATGTTTTAAAATACAAATTATTACGCGATATCTTATTTAAATATTCTACAACTTAATTTATATTTGAGTTATAAAGTGTAAGTTGTTTTATTTAGTTTGCGTGTTTTAATGTTTTAATTTGTGTAGGTTCAGTTTGTACGATACGAATAAATATGAAATATTTTTGACATAACAGCGTTATTTAATAAAAGTGGTCACCAACGTCCGTATAAAAATTGAATCGAAATACATCCGATTTAAATTGCGTACGATTTAACCAAATCGCATTTTCGTATATATTCAACAATATATATATAATTCGATACATTAATTAGCCTAACAAGGAACTAATTACATGTATTATCATATGATTAGGCACTAATTACTAGTCCTAATTTGGCGGGTGTTACATTCTCCCCCTGTTAGAAGAATTTCGTCCCGAAATTTAGCTCGAAGTCGTGTTTGATGTGGAATCAGTGAAAAGTTGAGGATATTTGAGTCGCATTTGGTCTTCCCGTTCCCAGGTGAATTCCGGACCACGCCGCGAATTCCATCTGACCTTGACGATGGGAATACGACTTTGTTTCAGTTGTTTGACCTCATGGTCCATAATTTCAGCGGGTTCCTCAACGAAATGAAGTTTATCGTCAACACGAATTTCATCTAGTGGAATAATAAGTGTCTCATCAGACAGACACTTCTTCAAGTTTGAAATATGAAAAGTAGGGTGCACGCTACTGAGTTCGGATGGCAGCTGCAATCGATAAGCTACGGGGCCAATCCGTTCAAGGATCTCAAAAGGCCCGATGTATCTGGGATTTAATTTCCCGCGTTTGCCAAAACGGATGACGCCTTTCCAAGGCGATACTTTTAAGAGAACTCGATCCCCAACCTGGAACTCGAGTGGTTTGCGTCTCACGTCAGCATAACTTTTCTGACGATCACGTGCGGCTTTGAGTCTGTTTTGGATTTCCACAATTTTCTCAGTGGTGGTGTGAATGAGTTCAGGACCAGTGAGTTGACTATCTCCCACCTCAGTCCAACAGATCGGTGATCGGCACTTACGACCGTACAGTGCCTCAAAAGGTGCAGCCTTAATGCTGGCATGATAACTGTTATTGTACGAGAATTCACACAACGGTAAATGTCTTTCCCAGTTTGTACCGAAATCAACTACGCAGGCTCGTAGCATGTCTTCCAGTGTTTGAATGGTTCGTTCACTTTGGCCATCGGTTTGAGGATGGTACGCGGTACTCATATCGAGACGGGTACCCAATGCTTTCTGAAGTGATTGCCAAAAGTGAGAAGTGAAACGGGCATCTCTGTCAGAGATGATTGAGACTGGAACACCGTGATGAGAAACGATTTCCTTGATGTAGATTTGTGTAAGGCGTTCCATTTTATCGTTTTCCTTGATTGCCAGGAAATGAGCAGATTTGGTGAGACGATCGACGATCACCCAAATGGTATCGCAACCGCTTGACGACTTGCGTAGTTTGGTTATGAAATCCATGGCAATTTGTTCCCATTTCCATTCAGGGATTTCAGGTTGTTGGAGTAAACCAGGAGGTTTCTGATGTTCGGTTTTGACTTTCGAGCAAGTAAGACACTTGCTGACATAAGTGGCGATGTCGGCTTTCATGTTTGGCCACCAATAAAATTCCTTGATGCCGTGGTACATCTTATCGGATCCCGGATGAATAGAATATTTAGACTTGTGAGCCTCGTCCATCACCAAGTCTCTTAGGTTCCCAAAACTAGGCAACCAGATTCGGTTTGAGAAATACCTAATCCCGTTAGGTTTGATTTCAAATTGTTTGTCGATGCCCCGCAAGGCTTCATTTTTGATGTTTTCAGATTTCAAGGCTTCGATCTGAGCGGTATGAATTTGAATGGTAAGATCGTTGTGAATGGTCATACTGAGGGCTCGGACACGAAGTGGTTTTGATCGTTCCTTTCGACTGAGGGCATCGGCTACAACATTAGCCTTCCCTGGATGGTACTTGATCTCGCAATCGTAATCGGTAAGCAACTCGACCCATCGACGTTGCCTCATATTGAGATCCTTCTGATCGAAGATATGTTGGAGACTTTTATGATCGGTAAAGATTGTGCACTTAGTGCCGTAGAGATAATGTCTCCAAATTTTGAGAGCAAAAACAACAGCTCCAAGTTCGAGATCATGAGTGGTGTAGTTCCTTTCGTGAATTTTCAGCTGTCGTGAAGCATAGGCAATGACTTTGTCTCGTTGCATCAACACGCAACCGAGACCTTGATGAGAAGCATCGCAGTATACCACGAAGTCATCGGTGCCTTCGGGTAGGGATAGAATTGGAGCACTGCAAAGCTTTTGTTTCAGAAGTTGGAATGCTGACTCTTGTTTCTCGGTCCAATCGAACCTTTTGTCCTTCTGAGTCAGTACCGTGAGTGGTTGAGCTATTTTGGAGAAATTTTCGATAAATCGCCGATAGTACCCAGCAAGACCCAAGAATTGTCGTACTTCAGTTGCAGAGGTGGGTGCTTGCCAGTCTTTGATAGCCTCGATTTTTGATGCGTCCACGTGAATTCCCTGACTGTCGATCACGTGACCAAGAAATTGAACGGTTTGAATCCAGAACTCACACTTAGAGAATTTAGCGTAAAGCTCCTCGTGTCTAAGTAGTTCAAGGATGGTCTTAAGGTGTTGCGCATGCTCCTGCTCGTTGCGCGAGTAAATGAGTATGTCATCGATAAAGACAATGACAAACTTGTCGAGGTAAGGTTTGCACACCCGGTTCATGAGATCCATGAATACAGCCGGTGCGTTGGTTAGACCAAAGGGCATCACTTGGAATTCGTAGTGCCCGTAACGAGTTCTGAAAGCAGTTTTTGGAATATCGGCGTCGCGAACTCGTAACTGATGATAACCTGATCGCAGGTCGATTTTTGAGTAGAAACTTGAACCCTGAAGTTGGTCGAATAGATCATCAATGCGAGGAAGTGGATAACGGTTCTTGACGGTCAATTTGTTCAATTATCGGTAGTCGATGCACATTCGGAATGAACCGTCCTTCTTTTTGACAAATAAGACCGGAGCTCCCTAAGGTGAAGAACTCGGTCTAATGAATCCTCGATCCAGAAGTTTCTGTAACTGAGAGGACAACTCCTGAAGTTCGGATGGGGTTAAACGGTATGGTGCGTGGGCCACCGGTGCGGCACCCGGCACGAGATCGATTGAGAACTCAACCTGTCTAGGCGGAGGTAGACCAGGTAGTTCTTCCGGAAAGACTTCGGGAAAGTCTCTAACAATTGGCACATCCTCAAGTCGCTTCTCTTCCGACTTCTTCTCCATGATGTGTGCGAGTATTGCAGGGTAACCCTTTCTCATAAATTTTCGGGTTTTTAAGCAGGAGATTATATTGAGTCCCGTCCCACCGGTCTCCCCCTGTATAATCAAGGTTCCACCAACAGCGAGTGGGATACGGACAATTTTATCGTGACAAACGATTTCAGCTCGATGTTTGGACAACCAGTCCATTCCAATGATGACATCGAAACTTCCGATTTCAATGGGTATAAGGTCGATCGAAAAGGTTTCGTCAGCTAGGTTTAAAGTGCAATTAGGTATTACACTGGTGGTTTCTACAAGTTTTCCATTTGCTAGCTCTACAGTGTACTTAACATCTAAGGCAACAGGAGTGATGTCAAGTAATGGGCAAAAATCATCGGAGATAAAGCTTCTATCAGCACCAGTATCAAATAGAACAGAAGCAGTTAAGTTGTTGAGGAGGAACATACCCGAGACCACGTTCGGGTCTTGGCGGGCGTCCCCAGATTTTATGACGAAAGCTCTGCTGCGGGTGTTGTTGTTGTTGTTGTTGCGGTTGTTGTTGTTGTTGTTCTTCAGTTTTGGGCACGAGTCCCTGAAATGCCCAGGTTTCCCACACTCAAAGCATACTTTGGGTGGTCTGGTGTTGTTGTTAGAATTGTTGTTGGTAGGAGAGCGGAAATCTTTGGTGAGGTGGCCGTACCTCTTGCAATTGTTGCAAAAGGGACCACAGGAACCCTCATGGTGTCGACTGCACTTGGGACAATAGGGTTTGCTCCCAGTGTAGCCCCGGACGATGTCAGTGGTGGTGTTGTAGGCTTTGATGGTGTCGGGTGTAACACCCCCAAATTTAACGATTTGCGGAAGCATACATTGGGTGTTACTAATCAATATACCAAGCACAAGATTAATAGCAAACGACCTCTAAATGAGACGTTTGAAAAATAGTTACATTTCATAATTAATAATCGTTTGAAAACCGAAGGTTTTCGTATACAAAATGTAATTCCCTAGAGCCCACGCGTATAGCGGGAGATTCTATTACATAACCATAGTTACAAAAGATAATGCCAAAGAATCTCCGTTAAATGCAGTTTGTAAAATCATGCGACTCTAGCTAGTAATCCTGGAGTGACCCTACTCCGTAAGTGTACCTGAGATACAAAGCTAAAAAGTGTCAACCAAAAAGGTTGGTGAATCTCACAGGTTTAGTAATAAGTAAGTGTTATGAACCACAAGTATGTACCCGTATTGCTATCGAGCAAAGTAAGTAAATCAGTTAATCAGTACAGTGCCATGAGCTCATAAGTTGAAGCTTAACCGTGTAGTGTGAATATATCACGTACCCCCGTGAGTGCTATCCGCACACTCATATGTAACAAATACTAATATGTCTGTTTCTACGTGTAAATCAGTACGTGGTGGCGCTACCACCCCAGACAGGGATTGTCAGTCCCAAATGGATCCATCTATTAGTAATCGCGCTTAAGTCCATAACTAACAACTTACGATTAGGAGGCTTTCAGTGGATAAAAGTAACTCATGCGTTTGTTTGTAAACAGTAATGTTTTCAGTTCAGTACATTGTGTTCATACGTAAAACAGTTGCTAAGTATCTCACCCCAAGTATAAAACAGTAAAAGTGGGGCTGTAAGACTCACCTGAGTCTCGTAGTAATCAGTTGCAATTAGCAAGTAGTAAGTAAAGCAAGTAGGTTCTCTGAACCCGTAACCTTCAAATGCCTAACCATATGAAGTTATGTAAGTATGTGTCTCGCAAGACGTTCCGTTTAGTTGTACACAACTAGTTAAGTCCAATATTCGTTTGTATGTTCGTAGTCGTTTGTTTTGAGAAAACAGTTTTGGCCCATTGGTGACGGTTCATCAAAATAATTCTAAATTGTTGACTTTGCTACAGTAGATTTGCTACAGTACTGCTACAGTAAAATTTGACTTTTTTTGTACAGTAACTTTGACTTTAAAATTCTGGTTTTCTGTGTTTTTGCGACACAATCTGCGACACTAAAGTTTGGTATGCGACACAGTGGTTGTGTCGCATAAAGTGCGACACAAGAGCTCTGCGACACAGTGGTTGTGTCGCAAAAGCTTGCGATGCTAATTTAATAGCGACATAAGGGTTATGTCGCATAAAAAGTGCGACACAATAGTGCGACATAACGTACGACACAAAATACGACACTAAATGGTTTATGCGACATAGCATGCGACACAAACGTTGTGTCGCAAAGATGAACATCAGTCCAGAAACTTTCGGGTTTCGTGATTTTCCGACCAAAAACGCAAATCTAACCCATTTTTGAGCTATAAAATCGTGTATTCTTCATGTATTAGGTTATATCTAAGTCGTGTACACATCAAAACATCAAAACATTACACCAAATTGAATAGATCTAAGATTTTAGAAATTTCTTACTTTTGCAAATCGAGCTAAATGGAGGATGAAATGGTGAAAACGATCTTGATATTCTTGCTCCACTCGTGATGGTGATTCCGAAAATGTAAATTTCGTGTGTCGGTTTGTACTCCGAAAATTTGGTGTAGTTTGGAGTTGAGAGAGTGTTTTGAGGTGTGTGTGTTTTTGTGATAATGAAAATGAAAGAGAAAGGTGGGTGTGGGGTGGGGTTTGGCTGATCCAAGGAGGGAGGAAGGGAGAATACTCCCCAAAACACAGTATTGACTCCGTGTCATAATCGTTTAATTCCTTTGTTTTTAGTATTTTTAACCAAACCGTTATATTTTAAAATGTGACTGGAATATTTAAATAAACATACTTTGAAATTGATAATAAAAACATTCGTCGCAATATTTAAATTATTAAGTCGCGTTAGTTAAAATGTCGTCACTATAATATATAAAAATGCTCGTTCGGTTGCGTATTTTATATAACAAAATACGTTCTCATTATTTAAGTAAATTTCTGTCACCAACGTCCAAGTAAACTGCGTCGGACTCCGTCCGGTTAATTCGCACGATTTTTCCAAATCGCGTAAGTACACACACATATATATATAAATCACCTTATATATATACAAATAGAGTCTGCAATTAGTCCTATTACATACTAATTACATCTAGTTACAATTAATTAGGCATAATTAATTATCCTAATTTAGCAGGTGTTACATTCTCCCCTTGTTAAAGAAATTTCGTCCCGAAATTAGCTTGAGTGCACGGACGGTGCGTTATCTGGGAAGAGATGTGGATATTTCTGTCGTATTTGGTCTTCCCGTTCCCAGGTGAACTCAGGGCCGCGCCTAGAATTCCACCTGACCTTTACGATGGGAATACGACTCTGTTTCAATCGCTTGACCTCGCGGTCCATGATTTCCATAGGTTCCTCGACAAAATGAAGTTTATCATCGATTTGAATTTCGTCGAGTGGTATAATCAGCGTCTCGTCAGACAGACATTTCTTCAAGTTAGAAATGTGGAATGTGTTGTGTACGCTGCTAAGTTCAGCAGGAAGTTGCAGGCGGTATGCCACTGGACCAATCTTTTCAAGGATTTCGAATGGTCCGATGTATCTAGGATTTAGTTTGCCTCGTTTTCCGAATCGAATGACACCTTTCCACGGTGCCACTTTGAGAAGTACCTTGTCCCCTACTTGGAACTCAAGGTGTTTGCGTCTCACATCAGCATAGCTTTTCTGACGATCACGCGCGGCTTTTAGTCTGTTTTGTATGCCGACGATCTTTTCAGTTGTTTCATGTATGATTTCTGGACCGGTGAGTTGTGTATCCCCCACCTCAGTCCAACAGATAGGTGACCGGCACTTACGACCGTACAGTGCCTCGAAGGGTGCAGCCTTTATGCTGGTGTGATAACTGTTGTTGTACGAGAACTCGCACAACGGTAAGTGAATTTCCCAGTTTTTACCGAAGTCAACTACGCAGGCTCGTAGCATGTCTTCCAGTGTTTGTATGGTTCGTTCGCTCTGGCCATCGGTTTGAGGATGGTAAGCCGTACTCATATCCAGACGAGTACCAAGAGATTTTTGCAGTGACTGCCAGAAGCGAGAAGTAAATCGAGCATCTCGGTCGGAGATGATTGAGATAGGTACGCCGTGTCTTGACACGATTTCTTTCAGGTAGATCCGTGTCAAACGTTCCATCTTATCAGTTTCCTTGATGGCTAGAAAATGAGCAGATTTAGTGAGTCGGTCAACGATCACCCAAATGGTATCGTAACCGTTAGAAGTTTTCGGGAGTTTAGTAATGAAATCCATGGTGATCTGCTCCCATTTCCATTGTGGTATTTCGGGTTGTTGTAGCAAACCGGAAGGTTTCTGGTGTTCAGCTTTAACTTTAGAACAAGTAAGACACTTGCCAACATAGGTTGCAATGTCAGATTTCATGTTAGGCCACCAATACATTTCCTTGATGCCGTGATACATTTTGTCGGCACCGGGGTGTATAGAGTATTTAGACTTGTGAGCTTCATCCATCACCAAGTCTCGCAGGTTCCCAAAACTTGGCAACCAGATTCGATTCGAGAAGTATTTGGCCCCGTTAAGTTTGGTTTCAAATTGTTTGTCCATGCCCCGCAAGGCCTCGTTTATCAAGTTTTCTGGTTTGAGTGCTTCGAGTTGAGCGGCGAGAGTTTGATTGATGAGGTCGTTGTGAATGGTCATACTGAGAGCTCGAACTCGAAGTGGTTTCACTCGTTCCTTTCGGCTTAAAGCATCGGCGACAACATTCGCCTTGCCAGGATGATAGCGAATTTCGCAATCGTAATCAGTGAGCAACTCGACCCATCGACGTTGCCTCATGTTGAGATCCTTTTGATCGAAGATATGTTGGAGACTTTTATGGTCAGTAAAGATTGTACACTTGGTACCGTATAAGTAGTGTCTCCAGATTTTTAGAGCGAATACAACAGCCCCCAACTCTAGGTCATGAGTTGTGTAATTCTTTTCGTGGACCTTGAGTTGTCGAGAGGCGTAAGCGATGACCTTGTCTCGTTGCATCAACACGCAACCAAGACCTTGGTGTGAAGCATCACAGTATACCACGAAGTCATCGTTGCCTTCGGGTAAAGATAAGATAGGTGCACTGCAGAGTTTCTGTTTTAGTAGCTGGAAAGCTGACTCCTGCTTGTCAGTCCAATCGAACTTCTTTTCTTTTTGAGTCAGGGCAGTGAGCGGTAGGGCTATTTTTGAAAAATTCTCAATGAATCGCCTGTAATAACCGGCGAGTCCTAAGAATTGGCGTACCTCGGTCGGTGTAGTAGGTGCTTGCCAACACTTGATAGCCTCGATTTTTGAAGGATCGACATGGATCCCTTGATTGTATATGACATGTCCAAGGAATTGAACGGTTTGCATCCAGAACTCACACTTAGAGAATTTGGCGTATAACTCTTCGTGTTTGAGCAGTTCTAGGATGGTTTTCAGGTGTTGCGCGTGTTCTTGTTCGTTGCGCGAGTAAATCAAGATGTCATCGATAAAGACGATAACAAACTTGTCAAGGTAAGGTTTGCACACCCGATTCATAAGGTCCATGAATACAGCCGGTGCGTTGGTTAAGCCGAATGGCATCACCTGGAATTCATAATGCCCGTAGCGAGTTCGGAAAGCTGTTTTAGGAATATCTTCATCACGAACTCGGAGTTGGTGATAACCCGATCGTAGATCAATTTTTGAATAAAAACTCGACCCCTGAAGTTGGTCAAACAGGTCATCGATGCGAGGAAGTGGGTAACGGTTCTTGACAGTTAATTTGTTGAGTTCACGGTAGTCGATGCACATACGGAAAGAACCGTCTTTCTTTTTCACAAACAGGACCGGAGCTCCCCAAGGTGAGGAACTTGGTCGAATAAATCCCTTGTCCAGGAGTTCCTGTAACTGAGTAGACAACTCCTGAAGTTCGGATGGGGCTAGTCGGTAAGGGGCTCGTGCCACGGGTGCTGCGCCGGGCACAAGATCAATAGAGAATTCGACTTGTCTAATTGGCGGTAGGCCAGGCAAGTCTTCAGGAAAGACTTCTGGAAAGTCTCGAACAATAGGCACATCCTCAAGTCGCTTCTCCACCGACTTTTTCTCCATAACGTGTGCGAGGATTGCCTGGTACCCTTTTCTCAAGTATTTTCGGGTTTTCATGCAAGAAATGATATTTATTCTCGTCCCACCGGTCTCCCCTTGTATGCTCAAAGTTCCACCGGTGACGAGAGGAATGCGTACAATTTTCTCGAAACAAACGATTTCGGCTCGATGCTTGGACAACCAATCCATACCGACGATGATGTCAAAGCTGCCGATTTCGACAGGTATCAAGTCAATGGAAAAGAGCTCGTTAGCTAAGTTTAGAGTGCAATTAGGTATTACACTGTCGGCCTCAATAAGCTTTCCGTTTGCCAATTCTACCGTGTACTTAGAATCTAAGGCAATAGGTGTGGTGTCAAGTAGTGGATAAAACTCATCAGAAATAAAGCTCTTATCAGCACCAGTATCAAATAACACAGATGCAGTCAAGTTGTTGAGAAGAAACGTACCCGTGACCACATTCGGGTCTTGACGGGCTTCCCCAGATTTCAGCACAAAAGCTCTTCCTCGAGCATTGTTGTTGTTCTTGTTGTTGTTGTTGTTCAGTTTCGGGCAGTCTTTCTTGAAATGCCCCATACCGTTGCACCCATAACAAGTCTTTGGTGCAGAGGTGTTGGTGTCAGTGGTGTTTGATCTACAGTCCTTAGCCAAGTGTCCAAACCTCTTACACTTGCTACAGGGACACGAACCAAAGTGGTGTCGTTGGCACTTTGAGCAATAGGGCTTGGTTCCCTTGTACGCTCCCTTGTCATCAGAATTGGAGGTGTAGGCTTTAATGGTCTCAGGTTTCTTGGTTTGGTGGTTGTTGTGGTTGTCGGACCATTTTCTTTTATTGTTGTTGGAGGATGGAGTGGGTGGTTCTGGTTCCTCGTTCATCGCTAGAAGTTCATGGGCCAACCGAATGGCACCCTGAAGAGTGGTTTGGTTTGATGAGGCAACATTCCCCCGGACGGGTTCCGGGAGGCCGCGGATGTATTTCTTAATCTTGTCGGGCCCAGTACCTGCCATAGCTGGGCGAAGGACGGTGAGTTGTTGGAATCGGGTGGTGTATCCAACGATATCAGTTCCTTGCACTTTTAAGTTCCAGAACTCTTCGTCCAGCTTGTGAAGTTGTTCGGACGGGCAATACTCATCCGTGAGCATTTTCTTTAGATCCTCCCAAGGGAGTAGATAAGCGGTGTCAATCCCCACGGACTGGGTATAGGAATTCCACCACGAAAGGGCACCATCTTCGAGGGTGCAGGTGGAGAATTTGACCTTGTCGTCCTCCGCACATTTGCTGATGCGGAAAACGGATTCCATCTTTTCGAACCATCTGATAAGTCCGATGGCTCCTTCGGTCCCCTTGAAGCTCAAGGGTTTGCAGTTTTGAAAATCCTTGTATGAACAAGGTTTAGCAGCAGAGGTTTCAGCGGCATCGCTGTTTCTTGTGGAATTTGGGGGAGTATTCCGAGCCAAGGCTTCAGTAACAGCCTGGGTTATGAGTGACGTGATCTGAGCATCAGTATAAGGTCTTGACTTTGGCGGCATGACTCTTCAATAAAAGAAATGAAGATACATGAGATTTTGAAAGAAAATTGCATTTATTTCAGATGTACATGTATAAAAATGGTAATACATAACATCAATATGAAAAAGGATTATGGCAATTAATATGAGTCGAAACAGCAAGGAATATTTGATAGATGATACGAGTTCAAAGGTTACATCCTACGGATGTATTACAAAAGACATCGGGAATTGTTACATCCGACTGAAACTTAGAGTAGTGCTTAGATAGTTACTAGATTACAGGATAGTTTACAAAATAAAGACTAAGTTAGTCTTAACGTAGGTTAATCTGCTCCATCATTTCGATGAGACGATCCACAGTATTTGCAAGTCTGCTAGCTTGTCGAGCATTGTCTTCAGCTAATGCTAGTCGCTGTACCAATCCACGGGTATATTCTTCCGTTTCCCGTGAGCGTTGTTCACACTCATCAAGTCTGTGTTTCAAAAGAGTGGTTTCCACGCTTATCGCCACCACTTTGTTGAGAAGAACGTCCACATTATTAACGGTGGTTTCGTGATCCTCAGAGACTTGTTCGATGCGCTCAAGTGCTGTAAGTCTCCAGTTTTCGTTTGTTTCCTGCAACACGACATCCATGGTGCGAAGTCGTTGCTCATGTTGGTTCACCCTAGCAGCTAAGGCCGGCAAGGTGAAGTGAGTGGAGTACGGGCCAGCTCGAGGCAACCTGTTGTTCCTCCTAGCTACCCTCGGGTTCTGCGACCTGGATTGAGAACGAGATGAATCGGATGGGATGTTTGCCATTTCTGAGACAAAGCCTTAGTAAGATCGAGGCCTATATTCATATAGTCCCTATATAATATAGCCTATTGAGTGTCTAGCATAAACATGTTTAAGTCTCGGTTCTCTCGAGGTCAGAGTCTTCTATTGTACCCTGTTCAGCCATAACCCCTTTCAGATCTTACATCATCTTTGCTTAATTGTACATAGTTGATCAGGCTATGTTAAATTAAACTAGTATGATGAAATCACTGAACCGGTTATACCTAATAAGGGATACTGCCTAATGGTCATAGTCTAGGCTCACTAAATGCAACCTAGTTCACTATAACCTTAGGCTCTGATACCAATCTGTAACACCCCCAAATTTAACGATTTGCGGAAGCATACATTGGGTGTTACTAATCAATATACCAAGCACAAGATTAATAGCAAACGACCTCTAAATGAGACGTTTGAAAAATAGTTACATTTCATAATTAATAATCGTTTGAAAACCGAAGGTTTTCGTATACAAAATGTAATTCCCTAGAGCCCACGCGTATAGCGGGAGATTCTATTACATAACCATAGTTACAAAAGATAATGCCAAAGAATCTCCGTTAAATGCAGTTTGTAAAATCATGCGACTCTAGCTAGTAATCCTGGAGTGACCCTACTCCGTAAGTGTACCTGAGATACAAAGCTAAAAAGTGTCAACCAAAAAGGTTGGTGAATCTCACAGGTTTAGTAATAAGTAAGTGTTATGAACCACAAGTATGTACTCGTATTGCTATCGAGCAAAGTAAGTAAATCAGTTAATCAGTACAGTGCCATGAGCTCATAAGTTGAAGCTTAACCGTGTAGTGTGAATATATCACGTACCCCCGTGAGTGCTATCCGCACACTCATATGTAACAAATACTAATATGTCTGTTTCTACGTGTAAATCAGTACGTGGTGGCGCTACCACCCCAGACAGGGATTGTCAGTCCCAAATGGATCCATCTATTAGTAATCGCGCTTAAGTCCATAACTAACAACTTACGATTAGGAGGCTTTCAGTGGATAAAAGTAACTCATGCGTTTGTTTGTAAACAGTAATGTTTTCAGTTCAGTACATTGTGTTCATACGTAAAACAGTTGCTAAGTATCTCACCCCAAGTATAAAACAGTAAAAGTGGGGCTGTAAGACTCACCTGAGTCTCGTAGTAATCAGTTGCAATTAGCAAGTAGTAAGTAAAGCAAGTAGGTTCTCTGAACCCGTAACCTTCAAATGCCTAACCATATGAAGTTATGTAAGTATGTGTCTCGCAAGACGTTCCGTTTAGTTGTACACAACTAGTTAAGTCCAATATTCGTTTGTATGTTCGTAGTCGTTTGTTTTGAGAAAACAGTTTTGGCCCATTGGTGACGGTTCATCAAAATAATTCTAAATTGTTGACTTTGCTACAGTAGATTTGCTACAGTACTGCTACAGTAAAATTTGACTTTTTTTGTACAGTAACTTTGACTTTAAAATTCTGGTTTTCTGTGTTTTTGCGACACAATCTGCGACACTAAAGTTTGGTATGCGACACAGTGGTTGTGTCGCATAAAGTGCGACACAAGAGCTCTGCGACACAGTGGTTGTGTCGCAAAAGCTTGCGATGCTAATTTAATAGCGACATAAGGGTTATGTCGCATAAAAAGTGCGACACAATAGTGCGACATAACGTACGACACAAAATACGACACTAAATGGTTTATGCGACATAGCATGCGACACAAACGTTGTGTCGCAAAGATGAACATCAGTCCAGAAACTTTCGGGTTTCGTGATTTTCCGACCAAAAACGCAAATCTAACCCATTTTTGAGCTATAAAATCGTGTATTCTTCATGTATTAGGTTATATCTAAGTCGTGTACACATCAAAACATCAAAACATTACACCAAATTGAATAGATCTAAGATTTTAGAAATTTCTTACTTTTGCAAATCGAGCTAAATGGAGGATGAAATGGTGAAAACGATCTTGATATTCTTGCTCCACTCGTGATGGTGATTCCGAAAATGTAAATTTCGTGTGTCGGTTTGTACTCCGAAAATTTGGTGTAGTTTGGAGTTGAGAGAGTGTTTTGAGGTGTGTGTGTTTTTGTGATAATGAAAATGAAAGAGAAAGGTGGGTGTGGGGTGGGGTTTGGCTGATCCAAGGAGGGAGGAAGGGAGAATACTCCCCAAAACACAGTATTGACTCCGTGTCATAATCGTTTAATTCCTTTGTTTTTAGTATTTTTAACCAAACCGTTATATTTTAAAATGTGACTGGAATATTTAAATAAACATACTTTGAAATTGATAATAAAAACATTCGTCGCAATATTTAAATTATTAAGTCGCGTTAGTTAAAATGTCGTCACTATAATATATAAAAATGCTCGTTCGGTTGCGTATTTTATATAACAAAATACGTTCTCATTATTTAAGTAAATTTCTGTCACCAACGTCCAAGTAAACTGCGTCGGACTCCGTCCGGTTAATTCGCACGATTTTTCCAAATCGCGTAAGTACACACACATATATATATAAATCACCTTATATATATACAAATAGAGTCTGCAATTAGTCCTATTACATACTAATTACATCTAGTTACAATTAATTAGGCATAATTAATTATCCTAATTTAGCAGGTGTTACATCGGGTTTCTTGTTTTGTTGGTTGGAGGGGTTGTTGTGGTAGTCAGACCACTTGCGTTTGTTGTTATGGGAGGATGAAGTGTGTGGTTCAGAATCTTGGCTCATGGACATCAGGTCTTGGGCCAATAGGATCGCACCGTCAATGGTGGTTGGTTTTGAAGAGATGACGTGTCCCCGAACAGGATCAGGGAGACCAAGGACGTATTTCCTGATTTTATCAGGTTCAGTGCTAACCATAGCTGGGCGGAGAGCAGCTAGTTGTTGAAACCTGGTGGTATAACCATCGATATCACCACCCTGAACCTTTAAGTTCCAAAACTCCTCATCTAGCTTTTGGAGTTTGGCGATAGAGCAATATTTGGCAGTGAGTTTTGCCTTCAATTCCTCCCAAGTGAGTTGGTAGGCAATGTCAGCACCCACTGATTGGGTATATGAATTCCACCAAGAGTGGGCATCATCTTCAAGAGAGCAGGTGGCGAAGTTTACTTTGTCGTTCTCCGCGCATTTACTAACACGGAAAACAGTTTCCATTTTCTCAAACCATCTGATCAGTCCGATGGCTCCTTCAGAACCCTTGAAACTCGAGGGTTTGCAGCTTTGAAAGTCCTTGTAAGAACAAGATTTGGCGGCAGGGGTTTCAGCGGCATCGCTGTTTCTTGTGGAGTTTGGTGGGGTATTCCGAGCCAAGGCTTCAGTCACAGCCTGGGTTATGAGTGAGGTAATCTGTGCATCGGTGTAAGATCTGGTCTTTGGCGGCATGATTCTTCAATAAAAGAAATGAAGATACATGAGATTTCGTAGGAAAGTTGTATTTGTTATAGATGTACATGTAGAAAAGCAGTAATACATGACATCAACATGGAAGAATGACAATTAATATAAGTTGAACAACAAGGAATATTTGATAGTTAATACGAGTTCAAAGGTTACACCCTACGGATGTATTACAAGAGGCGTCGGGAATTGTTACATCCGACCGAATTATAGAGTAGCGCGTAGATAGTTACTAGATTACATGATAGACTACAAGACAAAGACTACACTAGTCTTAACGTAGATCAATTTGTTCCATCATCGTGACAAGACGGTCCACAGTGGTTGCAAGCCTGCTAGCTTGTCGGGCGTTGTCTTCTGCTAGTGCAAGTCGTTGTGTTAGTCCACGCGCATACTCTTCTGCTTCATGTGAGCGTTGCTCACATTCTTCCATCCTTTGTTGTAGAAGGGCATTTTCCACCCTTATTTCTATTATTTGGTTGCGAAGGACATCCATGTTGTTGTTTGTGGTTTCAAGGTCGTCGGAGACCTGTTCTATGCGTTCAAGAGATGTAAGTCGCCAGTTTTCGTTTGTTTCCTGCAACACGACATCCATGGTGCGAAGTCGCTGCTCGTGTTGGTTTACCCTAGCGGCTAAAGCCGGTAAGGCGATGTGAGTGGGATACGGGCCAGCTCGAGGCAACCTGTTGTTCCTCCTTGCTACCCTTGGGTTCTGCGACCCGGATTGAGAACGAGATGAATTTGATGGTGTGTTTGCCATTTCTGAGACAAAACGTTAGTAAGATTGAGGCCTATATTCATATAGCTCCTATATAATATAGCCTATTGAGTGTCTAGCATAAACATGTTCAAGTCTCGGTTCTCTCGAGGTCAGAGTCTTCTATTGTACCCTGTTCAGCCATAACTACCTTCAGATCTTACATCATCTTTGCTTAATTGTACATAGTTGATCAGGCTATGTTAAATTAAACTCGTATGCTGTAATCGCTGAACCAGTTATACCTAATAAGGAATACTGCCTAATGGTCATAGTCTAGGCTCACTAAATGCAACCTAGTTCACTATAACCTTAGTCTCTGATACTAATCTGTAACACCCCCAAATTTGATGATTTGCGGAAGCTTGATTTGGGTGTTACTAATCAATAACAAAGCACAAAGATAAATAGCAAACGACTCTATATGCGTCGTTTTAACAAAATATATTGATAACTGAAATGTTTACAACATTTAAAGCTTTACATAGCTCGAGTTAAATAAAACGAGATTTCAGTACATAAGTACTTGTACAAAATATACTAATGCAAGAAAATCTCAATCGTCTGTATGCTGACTCGAGCTAAATCCTGAAGCAGAAACATCCTACTGCTGGGTACCTGCGATATATGCTAAAAGGTCAGCTATAAAGCTGGTGAGCTCACAGGTTTGAAATCAAGTAATATCGTATGAACCGCAAGATTTAAATAATGAATTGCATCCAGCAATTAAATGATAATCATCGTGCATACAGCCATGAGCACATAGTTGAGCTTAACTCGAGGGCCGGGTCCCCTATAAAGAATTCCGGGCGAGGTGCCTCCACGAATGCCTAATCAACATTCGTCTTCCCAAATATTAGTACGTCCGTTTACCCGGTTAGTGCTTGCTAACCCGAACGAGGAGGGTCAATCCTATATGGTACCATATACTAATATTCACGCTACAACGTATTAACAACTATGCTGACGGAGGACTTTAAAATGATTAGTTTCGAAAAACTCATGTAGTATATGAAAAGTTGGTACTTGCGTTCACATGTTAAAAGTTTGAGCAGTATATCACACCCCTGAGTAAAACAGTAAAAAGAGGGGCTATGAGACTCACCTGAGTCTGAAAGCGTTTAAACAAACGTAAGTTGATTAGCCGAAATGAAGTCCAAAGACTTGTAACCTGAGGGTGTCCACGACACGCGATGGTTATAAATATGATTGGGTATCTCAAAAGATCACCCTTGTAGTTGTTCATCCAACTATAATGTCCAAATATCCACTATTTGGTTGATATGTTTAAGTATTTGAAAAGTGTACGACCCGTTGGTGACGAGTTTGAAATAATAAACTTCAAGTATTATTATCAAGTTATTGATGTTTTGCACTTACAAAAGTGTCCCAAAGTGTTTTATAAGTCGTATCGTATAAGGATTTGAGGTTGTAAAAGTTCGACACTTAGTGAAATTTGATTTAGAAAACCTGCTGTTTTATGCGACACTACATGCGTCACTTATAAGTTCTATGCGTCACTTGTGGAGTGTCGGGTATAGGTGTCAGTTTAAGGGTATGCGTCACTGAGATAGTGTCGTGTATCATATTATGCGTCACTTCAGAAGTGACGGGTTCCGTAACATTGCGGCACTCAAGCAGTGTCGTATAAGAGAATGATTTTCTGACATTTAGGCGTCACTTAAGAAGTGACGTGCAATATAGCGGCACTAAGGAAGTGTCGGGTAAAAGAGTATGGCGGCACTAAGGGAGTGTCGTTAAGTAGTGTCAGGTAACATATAGGGCGGCACTAGAGAAGTGTCGTTATATAGTGTATGCGTCACTCTGGAAGTGACGGTATGAGGTTCGGGTGACGTCATCAGTAGTAACCGGACGTCATTTGTTTCTACTGAAAGTTACGGGTTTCTACTGAGGATAGCGACACTTACGATGTGACACCCGGTCAAAAAGGGCTAAAATTAGGGGCCAATTTAAACTTTTAAATCACGTATTATATAAGTGTTAACGCTTAAGCATTCAAGTATTATATATGTATATGTATATATATAAACCGAAACGATTATTTAAATAATCGCGAATACACGAATCTAACAAAACGCATAAACCCAAAATAGAATTTGGTGAAAAACATTTTTAAATCAAGTATTATTATTGAGAATAATAATTACATACTCCGTTTGAAACTTAAATACATTTTAGATACAGAAAACCATCCGTACATTTTAAGTAAAACAAAGTTACAATTTTATACATCCGTAAAAACATTTTTTATAAAACATTTCAACTAAAAACCTATACGATTCTATTTTTAGAAAATTATCATTTTAAAGTATTATACCGCATAACGATCGGGTACGCGAACACGGGTCGGGAAATACCCAACCACCTCAATAATTGAGGCCGGTTATATCAACCGACCTCAATTATTTATCACACACACACGCTCACATATCACTCTCGGTCTCTTCTCTTTCTCTCCTCTCGGTTTCAATTTTAAACAACAACAACATAAACAAAATCATCATCAACTCCATCCTTGTTCATCATCATCATTATCGTGATCATCATCATCATCGGATCATCATCGTCATCCTCAAGATCCCAATTTTTCATTGTAAGAATCACTCACCATTTTCTTTAATTTCTTGTTTAAAATACGTATTATAGCATGTAGTAACATTATACTAAGTTGTTGGTATGCGAAAATGGGTTTAAAACTGGATTTATATGATGATCGGACGAACAGACTCGAACCAGACCTCGGAATACGGCGTATTCAAGGGAATACGGCGTATTCCCGCCCAGAAAACATTTTTTTCCCGCGCCTCTTCGGAATACGGCGTATTCAAGGGAATACGGCGTATTCCCCTTCAAAACCACTGAATACGGCGTATTCGGGTGAATACGGCGTATTCCCAACATCTTGAGCCCAATCAGACTGATTAGCCATCGAATACGGCGTATTCAAGGGAATACGCCGTATTCCCTTTTAAACCATTGAATACGGCGTATTCAAACCAATACGGCGGATTCCCCCGTCATATTTCATGATCCAACGGATCAATAAACTAGCCCTGCGAATTCTAGCTAAAACAGAACACATAAATTTTCGAAAACGTCGACGATTTAACAACTTAAAACAGGGTAGCTTCTCGATGAAAATTTTATTATAACAGATTGGGCTCAAATTCGCTC
Source organism: Helichrysum umbraculigerum (assembly GCA_949592205.1). Classification (NCBI taxonomy): domain Eukaryota; kingdom Viridiplantae; phylum Streptophyta; class Magnoliopsida; order Asterales; family Asteraceae; genus Helichrysum; species Helichrysum umbraculigerum. Next base: position 77,922,417 of record CATIUR010000003.1, read on the forward strand.
GGTCATTCAAAAACAAACCAATGATCAAAGATAAGTACCTTAGCCTTGTCAGTTTTAGGCCATCCGGGGTCGTTTAAGGGCCGAAAATGGCAGATTACTGTTTTCATACTCATACCAAATTTTGTAAACTCAAACATAAACATTTAAACAATACATTGGATAATCCATTTACTCATTAGAATCTCGCGTGTTTAGGACTCTAAGGGATTTAAGAGATTGTCTATTCCACGTCAAATATATTCATTGCTCGGATTGACTCAGGTGAGTTTCACGGCCCCATTTTCAATGTTTACATGTTTTAATAATTGGGGGAGATGCAACACAATTTGTTTTCGTGATCACTGTTATTCGGTTAGTTAATTTAGTATTAACTCAAGTTATCTGCATTGTTATTTAAGTCGGTTAATCACATTGGTTACATTGCTCGGTTATCATTGTTGTCTTGATTTTCATTGTACGGTATATGCACGAGTGTTTTAATTCGGTAAAGTCCTCATCAGTGTATGATTCATTAACTTAATAAGGCGCGATTACTAAAGGATAGTACTATCATGGGAGTGACGTCCCCGTCCGGGTTGCTAGCTACAACCAAGTTAAAAACGGGCACTTTAGTAATTGTCATGGGTGTGTCACCAAATCGGGAGGCAAAGATCGGGTTAGGCTTTGAATCATAGCTCAGTGCAATACAAGTGTCGGTTATATCATGGGTCGGAAACCTTAATAGGTTTATCATTGTTCGGTTTACATTGTTTAATTATCGTCGGATAATCATGTTGATCACATCAATGTTTCTATTAAAACCTGTGAGATTCACCAGCTTTATAGCTGACCTTTTAGTGTTGTATTCTCAGGTACTCATCAACAGTAGGAATGGCCTACAGGATAAGCTAGCTATCACGAGTCGCATGCATCCATTTAGACATGAAGATTTTCTTGCATTATATTTTGTATAATGGTTATGTATTAAAATCTTCTGAAATCATTTTGCGAACTCACTACTATGTTTTAAACTTATGACTTAAACTTTGTATTTCTTTTGGAAAGCTAATGTAATGTAATGTATTTCTAAAACGTCTCATTTAGAGTCGTTTGCTTGTACTTTGGTGTTTTGATATTTGAATAGTCATGCCCCAAAACAGTCGCTTCCGCAAAGCATGGAATTGGGGGTGTGACATACGAAGTGTCGCATGGTTTCTGCTGAAAATTATAAACTTGCGTCACTACCGAAGTGACGGTATACGTTTGATAGCGGCACTTAAGTGATGCTAGTACTGTTTTTGGCATTCCTGCGACACTTAAGGCTGTTCGACGGATTTCGAGCAAAAATCATGTTTTCGGGTTTCCGATCGTTCCAATATTTTTACCCAACCCTTATAGGGACATTATAAGTTGTTACAAACTACTAGAAAGTGAAAACACTTAAAAACGAGAGATTTCGGGATTTGTCGGAAACTTACAATGTGTCGGATGAGAAATCCGAAAAGATAGGATGATAGATCGTGTTGCGGTGGTCGTTTTCTTCCAAAGGAGTAGTATAATCCAAGGCCGTTTGGTACGTTTATTTGTCGATTTTGTGGGATTTTTGGTGATGAAACTTTGAAAGAAAAAGAGAGGAGGAGAGATAGAAAGAGAAAGTGAAATGAAAGAAAAGGTGGGAGTTGGGGGTGTTAACCTCCAACTTTCGGTCTCCGCTCTTCGTGTGGTGTTTGTTTGCTCCGTCGTTTAAACGTTAAATAATTATTTTACATATTAAATAGTATGTTTTAAAATACAAATTATTACGCGATATCTTATTTAAATATTCTACAACTTAATTTATATTTGAGTTATAAAGTGTAAGTTGATTTATTTAGTTTGCGTGTTTTAATGTTTTAATTTGTGTAGGTTCAGTTTGTACGATACGAATAAATATGAAATATTTTTGACATAACAACGTTATTTAATAAAAGTGGTCACCAACGTCCGTATAAAAATTGAATCGAAATACATCCGATTTAAATTGCGTACGATTTAACCAAATCGCATTTTCGTATATATTCAACAATATATATATAATTCGATACATTAATTAGCCTAACAAGGAACTAATTACATGTATTATCATATGATTATGCACTAATTACTAGTCCTAATTTGGCGGGTGTTACAAAACAAGTGATAGTGTTGCAGATGATAGTACACAGAGTGGTCCAGCTTTAAATGTTTTTCCTTTAAATAAAGATTTACCTTTTAAGGCTGTGGCTAATCTGTATATTTGGGATATTATGGGAGCTAATCTAGATATGTGCAAAAGAGTAAGTTTTAGTGATAGGTTGGTGTATAGTGATGATAGATCTGTTGAAAGTCAGAAGATGGAATCTGATGATGTAGAGGGTAAGGGGGAGTTGATAGAGTCAAAACCTGAAGCTATAGAGGAAGATAGAGTGAAGATTTACAACAGAAAGAAATCAATTCCAGAGAGAAAATCTACCTCTGCTAAGGAACAAACCCCTGCTGAAACTCAATCTTTTACCGCTGCTAGTAGTATTTCTACCTCTGCTAGTAGTTTGGTATCTACCCCTGTTGGTGTATCTACCACTGTTGGTACTTCAACAGCAACCCCTGCTACTACAATTTCAACCTCTGTTATCACAACCCCTGTTACTACAACACCTACCCCTGTTAGCACAAATCCAACCACTGTTGTATCAACCTCTGTTAGCACTTCAAATATTTCAACAACTGTTGGTACACCTACTGTTGCTCCAGTTTACACCACTGCTACAACAATGACCACTGTCAGGGCTCTAGAAGTGCCTGTTATCATCAGAGAGCCTACACAAACACCCAAACCTAAATCAGATTTGCCAAAGATTGATTCAAAGGACAAAGGTAAGGGAAAATTGAAGGAAGAGAAAAAGATTAAGAAGGTTGTAGAGCCTCCAATTAATTTGATTGAGGCTAGAAGAGCTCAAGAGGAGCATGATGAAAGAATGTTGAGAATGGCAGTTGAGTCTAAGAAAAAGGAAGGTCCTGATGTTGATGTAATATTAGAAGATTCAAGTGTGATGACCTTATCACAGAAGGCTGCACAAATGTTGAATGATATGGCTGCAAGAGGTCAAGGTTTAACTGCTCAACAGATACATGGTATGATCAACAGAAAGGATGATAAAGATGGTTTGAATCCAGGGTTTGCAAAGCTTAAACAAGCTAATGAAGAAAAGGCAAAGTTGAAAAGACAAGCTGAGCTTGAAAAGAAAAGGAACAAACCACCAACTGCTGCTCAAAGGAAAAAGGATTTAATCAAAATTCTTGGTGATAGGTATGCACCAAGAAGTGTGCTTGAAGGTTGGGATATAGAGAAACTGGAAAGAGCTTATGGAAAATATCAAAATGAGGAAAAGGGAGATTTTGAGAAAAGGATTCAGAAAGACAAATTCATTAAGCAAAAGTTGGCTGAAGATAGAAAGAAGATTGCAGAGCAAGTGAGAAGAGAAGAGCAAGAAAGGATTGAAAAGAAAGAGCAAGAGGAAAGAGAAGCCAAGGAAAGAGAAGTCAAAAGGCTTTCTGATCAAAATATGCAGAACAGATGGAATGGAGTACTTGCTTCTGATAATGTAGTTCCTGATTTGGAAAGAGATGCAGAGGAGTTGAAGAAATATATCAAAGAGGTGAAGGATTATAAAGAAAATATTCACATAAATCATGATAGATCTTCAAGGATAATTGAATGGGAAGGTATTAAATCAAAAGGTGCTGATGGTGATAAAGAACAGATCAAGATTGTTAGAGAGAATGGTGATAAGCATTACTTGTCATCTGTTGCTGATGTGCTTAAGAATGTGAATAGATTGGACATTCTGGATCTGTTTGAACTAAACAATCAAGGAGATAGACAGGCTTCATTGGTGATTATGGAAAGAGAATTGGGAAGATGTCTGAATATGCTGTTTGAACCTGAGCCATTCATCAATTTGTTCCTACATTGTATTGATGCTGTAAATACTTGGAGACATTTTGTTAGAGCTGGAGTTCATATGATTCTATTCAGAAGTGGAATGTCAATTTACATGCTTGATGAAAGAAGATATGTTCTGGGAACTCAGACTCTGAGAAATGTGCTTGCATCTCAATTGAAAACTACAGTAATATCAGAAGGAGCTTTTAATGCTTTATATATGGTGCTTAATCAGTTCCATAAAAGAATGGAGTTGGAGAGAATGAAGGAGGAGGAGAGAAGAAGAAAACAGAATCAATCTCAGAAAGATGAAAAGAAAGATGAAGAAACTTGATTCATTACTGAGAATGATCAAGTTTAGGGGGAGATTGTTGAGACCTGAGCCACTGTCGAATCTGCTCAGAGTACAAGTATACTGCCGCTGTTAGAAGTTTACCGCTGTTAGTAGATTGCCACTGCTAGTTAGTAGTTGCCGCTGTCAAATAGTTTTAGTCTAACAGTGCCACTGTTAATGTGTAATCTGTATTTAGTATCAAGTACTCAACCGCTGTTAGTAATATACGAGTACTGCCCCTGTTAGTAATATAGATAACCACTGTTGGTTAGATATAGTCTGTTAGAGAGAATTATGGAATAGATATGATTCCATAATAGTTTGATTCTGTAAAGGACTCTATATGTTATAAATAGAGATCCTGTAAAACCTAGATAGATACGATTCATTCTAGTTATTAGCTTCAAGGTTGTAAACCCTAACACAAATTGTGTGTTCGTATTATTAATAATATTGAAGCTTTTGGTTAGATATTCTGTTATATTCAAATTTGTTCTTCAAGTTATTAATAAACTATTCCGCAAGCTTATTAATAATCAATCAAAGTAATACATACTAAGATCTCTAGCTGGGATCATCACACCTCAAGAATAATGTATGCTTCATGAATTTTCCTATTGTAAATCATAAAAAATCAAGATTATACTTTTGTTGTATTTCATTGTTTTGTTTGAATTATGATTTTTGGTTTAGGGACCTTATGTTAATAGAGATAAGATCACAGCCGTTGATTTGGGTTTGGCACCAAAGCTCTACCATCTTGTGGTGGCTCTTGGTCATTTTAAGAAATGGACTATTCCTGAAAGTCTGACTCATGTGCATAACTACACAAAGGTATGATACTTGCCTCTTTCATTTTAGTTCGTTATCTTATTAGTTGTCAACTCCCTTGTGGATCTCCATAGGTGTATGTGTATACTTCCATCAAGTAGAAACATATAAATCACTTCTTCATATTTGAAGATCTTTCATATACCTTACCAGCGTTTTGTCAGTATTTCTGAATATTCTCAAAAAATATCATGAGTCCTACACTGTTCCATTAGCATCCAGGACTAGGACCATGAACTTGATGACCTCGCTAAACATATATACAGTGAAAAGTCGTGTAGAAGACTAACTGTATCAAACACCATCCCCTCGGTCCTAATCTGTTGTCCAATAACAACTTCCCTTTAGTTTTAGATAGTTACTACTTCTGCTCTTATATTTGAGACAAGTTTGAATTGAAAATTTTAAGGAAATGAATTATTGTAATAAAAGAAGGTAAATTTGGGAGTTAAGTGATTTTTAGTTACTTTTTGCTAGTAGATGATCTTTTTGGGACAAACAACACGTGGACAATATAAACTAAATGTTAATGTCGCAATATAAACTTTAAATCATAGCCATAACAGTCATGAATATATAGAACTATATAATATATAATGCATATGTTTTCAATTCTTATATTTTTGGATGGAAACAATAATAAAATGGGTGTTCCATCCCTTTCTTGCATTCCTTCCTTCATTTATACCTTCTCTCCAGCCTGCCTTCATGTCTTCCTTTGATCCCTCTTGCTTGTGTGTTTTCCTTCCATCTTTCATTTTTGACTCACTAAGCACCAGCCTTCCTTCTTGCTTTCCTAGCTTCATTTTTGCCTCCCTGCAGCCTTAATTTGATCCTTCCTACATGTGTGTCAAAATTTAACAAAGAATATTGTTAAAACACTAATTGAAATCTTTTATTGTTTTAATATAATAAATAGGAGGCTTTATGCACCAAAAATACATATAAGATAATCTTTAAAGTGAACTGATGTCGAAATGCAGCGATTACACTCTGATCCAAACCTGCAGAAATTAGAAAAAAACACACAAAGCCAAAGAACTTTATCATGAGCAATTCTCAAATTTCATGGGTCAAAATTTAACCCTCCTTGCTTTTTAAGGGCCATGCTTAAACCCAGCCTGCCCTGCAAATTCTTTTACACTGATTCCTACTAACTATTGATACAAGTAAAGTAAAATAAACATAAACGGAAGATTTACGTATGTTCCAGTTCAGAAAACTATGGTTTAACATTGGCTCATAAGGATATTTTGAAAATCATGTATATATGAACTATAAGAGAACAACTAATATATATACATAATTATTCACTGAAAAAGACACATCTAAACTTTATTGGCTTTGAGCAAGATACCCTGACTCGAGCATCTTCTCGTGAGTTTCCTTTTGATCTATTAGAGCACCTTCTTATTTTGTCTCACAACGGGACTTAGGTTCTGCATTAAAAAAACATGCTAAATTATTAGTACTCCATAAATCATAGTGCAAAAAAAGATCCAAGACTCCATGAGACCATCAAGTCCAACATTCAGTTTTAAATTTAACATAATGGTGAAAGTGAAACATATACTAACATTGTAAAAGTAATGGAATCTATAGAGTTAAAACGCAGTTGCAAAAAGAGTAAGATAGTATCTATGTTACCATTACAGTCATTCTGAAACTCGTCTCCTTTATTATCATTGAACCCGGATTCATTTGGTCGATAACACAATGATCCTGTGTAGATATCATCATTGAAACTCATCTCCTTTATTGAAACCCTTAAGAGGTACAACTTATTATTGTTTGATCACAATATACATACGCAGAAGGCTATAAAGATTAATAAAAATCGTACCTCTTTCCTGATACAAATTAAAAAAAAAATGACAATTTTCAACCAAACAGAAAGTGAAGATGCTTCAGAACTGGGATTTGTCCAGGCTATCAAAATAAGGATGATCCATAGCAGCCTTGGCTGAAATCCTGTCACTTGGGTCGTATTTCAACATTTTCTGAAACAACAAATAATGCATTAGTCGTATTAGTATTTCACCAAATCTCCAAATCTTAGGTAACTGAAAGTATTGTATTTTAAAATTTTAGTCAAATACCGATAGAAGGTCAACGCCATCAGGGCCCAACGATGGAACAGCTCATGCCAAGTTCTGAGCTTCCCACCTCGGGTATGTATGCCAGTCCTTAAGATGGGTCACCCCTGGCCACTGCTCTTCAGTTGGAGTCCCGAGCAGCCTACGAGATATTTTAGAGCACAAAATTACACAATAGTTAAATTAAAATCTATAGGTCAACCTTGTAATCATCATTGCATACTACAGGTGGAAAGATGAGTAACGGCTCATATTTATGAACGGGTCATAAACTCAAAACAGGTCAGGCCAGGTTGGTTTGGATTGTCTCACAAACAGACCTTATGTCCTTTTTCATGAATCAATATGTAATCGCAAAAACAATAGTATTAAATAAGAGAAACATAAGAGGTTTTTATGTAGTGATATTAAATGCAAGGCTACTTTCAACCCGTTTTGACGGCCATTTGGCCACTTCCCTTTTTAACTATGAATTTTCAACTTATTCTTTTATGTGACCTGTCTGAAATAACACACAGAACGCCCTGCACTAATGCATACAATAATATAGTACAATGTTGTGTCAAAAACAGCAACTCCAACCCTTGAGGAATCAACTGTTTATACTTTATATGACTTTATCAGTTTATTACTATGATTGACTCATGGAACTTTTGGCTATACTAAAAGGTCACTGTGCAAACACACCCATGAAGCCACCCGTATGTTGTCTAGTACTCTAGTTGCATATGACAGAAAATGTATCACATCTCATTTCATATAAACTTGTAAAAATACCTGAAAATGTGCAGAAGTTGTTGGAACTTGAGTCACCAGGAAACAACGCCCGTCTATTGCCATCTCAGCTGCGCAAAATTACAATGATTATATTAAACAACCTATTATCAAAAAACTGTTAAAAGGACTTCGACTTACTAACGTTATCTAATTTTTCAATTAAATGAATACCTAAGCATTGGGACTAAAGAGTGCTAACCGAATGGAAACAATTGATCACCGATTTCGAACGAAGAAAAAACATGGGTATAAAAAAAAATAATAATAATTAAAAGAAGTAAAGATATATACCAAAAATACATCCAACAGACCACATATCAACACCAGTTGAATAATATGCTGATCCCAGTAGAACCTCTGGTGCTCTGTACCAAAGTGTGACAATCTGCATAACACAAAATACATCATTTTGCAAATTCCAACACTAACTTAATTCAACATCACTTCCAAAAAGTAAATAAAAATTATAGTCAACAAAACTAACAATACCTCATGAGTATAACTTTTTAGAGGAACAGTAAAAACCCTTCCAAGCCCTAGATCTGCAATCTTCAATATCCCCTTTTCTTTATCCACAAGCAAATTCTGTGGCTTCAAATCTCTACATTTTTTCCATAGCAATTGTTAAAATTAATTAATTAAAATAAAGTATACGTATAAACAATTTCAATATAATAGAATAGACTATTGACCTGTGAAGAACGCCATGACCATGACAATGAGCAACACCTTCATCCATTTCCATGTTAATAGAGTCAGATACACAAATCGCACATATCAATCTTAGCAAACTTTCATGAATAATCAGAATATAAATAGATTCTTAACATCTTAACAAAAATCGGTTACCAAATCGTTATACATAATCAAAAGTTTCAACAATAATATGTACCACAACAAATTAAACAGAAAAATTGTGGGTTTTGAGGCTTACCCATGTTAAAACTGAAACCATCTTGAGTGCCCCGAAAATTGGAAGAAAGCAGCTGGGGCGAATTAGGGAAGAACAATCACCATGAATTAGGGCAAAACAATCACCATGAATTAGGGCAGACAACGGCAGAGGGATGATGGTATAGCAGAAATAAACGAAATAAACGAAAGGGTGAAAAAAATTAGAGATGTTAACATTGATTCCTTGAAAAAGGGATGAGCAGTTGAGCATGATCGTGTGGAGCGGTTGGCCTGAAGAAAACTGCTTCCAGAGCAAAATAACTGAAATGATGGAATAAAAGACGGTCCAGATCTAAAGTCAACAGGATCCTACGGTTGAGAATGTAAGTCAACTAAAAAAAAAACTTCCCATACGGTTGTACAACCCTAGAGCCATATATATTGCAAATGGGACGGAGGGAGTATAACATTACTAGTTTAATATATATGTCTATATAACCTAAATTAGTTATGGTTCTACCCAGTTACATATTAATACAGGTGTCATATTTAGTCATACCACCCTTATTCCTGCTTGAAAAATTGAATGCTAGAATGTCACTGATTGCTTAGCTTTGCTTAACCTCTGTTCAAAACATTGGTTTCACTTTTGAGGGGATGGATGGGTAACAGCTATTTAAGTGTTTGCAAAAAATATTGTATAATGGGTAAATGAGTAAAGCTGTAAAACTATGGCTACCACCAATCTTATCAGTACATTCACATTATTTGCCATCTATTATGGCTTTTGGTGGATATCTGTGATAGATAGATTTGCTGTTTGTTTTATTTTTCTGTATGTTGAGTTCAAGGGGCATGCACATAAGTACTTAGGTTTGCCGGAACATTAGATCTGTAGCATCTTGAAAGAATTGTTTGCTTAGGTTTTTAGTTTTGTGGGTTCAGATACGAAAGTAGTCAACTTTTTTAATTATGTTTTTAATGAGAACTCATGTTAACCGTCTGTTCTGTCTATCAGGGTGTTAGGCATAGGTCATTATCATCATTTGTAAATCTTTGTGTACAATCTGTCGAGCAGTTATTTGCCTCATTTTGGACAATAGTTCATTAATAAAAGATAATTTAATCTTTTTCTGGACCAATTTTTTATTGAATAGTTCTTTAATTAGATTGGTAGATTCTACTCATATAAGCTCTCTGATTTGCCCAGCTCAGGTCCTCTTGGTATGGCTTTACCATACTTTATAATGAGCTACTTTATGAATCATTCATTTCATTTACACTCTTGCTTTTAGCATTAAGATTTTGTATCCACAAGCATTGGGACATCTTAAAATGAATCTATTGCAGTTTTCATGAGACGCAAGGAGTCAAGGACTATAGAAGTTGACAATATGTAATAGTACTTCCGAGTTCTGCTTGTTTGTTTTACTGTAGAAGTTATAGATCATGAACTCTTGTGCTCGGATTGTGCATAAAGTAATTTTACCCATATTATAATATGCTACAACTATATAAATTTGTGTTCAAACTGCAAAATTGTGTGCTTATCATCTTTTTTACTGTATTATGATTGCAAACCATACTTACAGTGTTTTTGGTGCAGTCACTCTTTTCTCTACCATCGTTTGAGAAAACCAGACCTCCTAAGGAAGAATATGTTGTTGCTGGATGGGCGCCAAAGGTTAAAGCATGAAGCGGCCCCAAACTATAATTTTAGTAATTCATTTTTCGAACTTATTATCATCATGAATATATTATCGAATTTATGTTATGACTTATGAAACATGTTCAACATATTTCAAAGGACATGTGGCTGGTTGCTGCTATAGCCTATATGTAATCGGTGTGCATCAATAGTATGATGATAGACCTGTATGAAGGATTGAAGTTTTAATCAAGTTCTTTTTGTATCAAGATATCCTGCGATTCATTGTGTTGCTTGATTTACCAACAAAAATGTGTAAGGTGTTATTAGAACTATATGGTATTATAACCACCTTTATGTGAAAATGGGTTTAATTCTGGTAATTTGGAGGCCTTTTTTTATTATTATATGTAAAAAAGTTATGTTATGCTTTCATATCTAAGGATATACGATCCCGATTATTGATAATGAGTTGCTACCATCTGTATGAAATAACTCAAAACCACATTAAACTTGATAGTGAACATTAACAATCTGCTTCTTAGAACTACAATTTGTAACCAGGATGCAGTTTACAATTTGAACTCATCCAATTTTAAGGTTTCAACAAATGAAAATAATATGAACAAGTAACTTGCCACAGCCACCTTATTTTTGTAAAAATCCCATTATAGTGACACCTACCAATTATGAGGATGATGTTACATCAGATGATGTATCTTGTCGTTTCTTGCTAGATTGGGCAGCTACTCGTCCACCGGCAAGAATACCGAGAGCACCAACAGTAATGGCAGCAATACCCACGCCCATCAATAGATCTGTGCAAATCATAAATCATACAACACGACAGTTGGAAACCACCAACTCCATTTCCCCAAATGAGTATCCTCAAGAATTGAAAGAAATGCAGATAGAACTAAAAAAATATGTGTTACAAAGTTTATGACTTACCTTTGTTAAGTGCTTTCTTGAGAATTATTGCCTCCTTCCAGCCGGGCGAAATCTGTGAAAACCACAACATAAAGTGCAATGAATAAAAATTGCAAGATGACTTGGTATATAAGAAAAGAAAGGTGAAGACACCCAACGCCGGTATCGTGAAAGCAAGTGAAATATACTAAAGTGATCATTCTAGAAAGAATGACTCCAATGTGCCACATTAGATATGGAGCTTTATTGATATAATATCCAAATGTAAAGAATTTCAGTCCTACTCATGAGACAACAAATTTTAGCAACTACCATGAATATGGGTATGCTACTGAATCACCTATATAATCTTTAATATTATTTTCCTAATATTTATAATCATGTGATGATTGAATGGACCAAGTCTCAATGGATTTGGAAGAGGGCTAAAAAGGAAAGTATAAGCAACATATTCCTTCACATATCAAGCAGATACTGTTATTGACCTTCTGGTCATAAATCGTTACCAACTTTCTAGAATATGGAATAACTAGTAATACCGTATAAGTTCATGAAGAGCTTAAAAGATACAATATCATACCTCCAAACACTTTTTGACAAGCATCCTACTCCTCGAGTAGTCTCCACTTCTATAATACCCGACAGCAAGTAGGTACTCCTTTATATTCAGCAGACAGGGGTCAATGGTAAAGGGCAATGAAGCTACAACAACAAAATTTAATCAGATAAAATACATACCAATCAAAATAGAAATGAAGGAAATCAAAGACTATCTCTAACGAAGCACAAAAGAACTTATTCCTTTCAGACACGGTCAAAAGCTGTACTAAATTCATACGCTCAAAAATGAATATGTTCACCTTCAAACATAGCTATCCCGCGTTGCACATCTTCGGGTCGTTTTGAATGAACAAGATTATATGCCAGTTTGTCAAGACTGTCCTTATCAGCAAAGTAAAAAGCAAAATTCTGTGTGATAGAAATGCAAATTAAATAACATCATGTGGCATATACTAAAGGAGCATGTCAAGAAGCACAGAGTTAGGATCTTTTGCTAATATTTTCTTTACTGGGGGGATCTTTCGTTCATATTTTCTTTACTGCGGTAAAACCAAACCTAAACACTTGAGCTTGCATAGACACATCATATTTCATACATTCTAGTGGTAACGGTAATCATCATATCATATACAGTTGATATAACTCATTACAATAACAGCATGACTAGAAACACATAACTAAGATCTTTTGCTGATATCCTTACTAGCATTTTGCTTGCAAGTTGACATATAAGTCCACAGATTCTAATGATTATAATTGTAAAAAGTTTATTTACAGAGACGAATAAGCAATTAATGAGCAAACATATTGTAATAACAAAAACGTATATGCACGTACACACACGATTAGGCATAGACAAATTGCAAAGATCGATTCTACTGATTACATCAGATACAATTCATAAACCTCATATAATAAGCATTAATTTGATAAACGTTTTGTAATAACACAAATGTATATACGTGCACATCATTTTACATTATCGACACATAAACTAGGATTTTACATCAAAATCAACTTCACGTACTTTCGCATCGATCACCGCTAAACCTAATTCTAATTCAAACATCATATTACGCTAATTCAACTTTCATATAATCTATATCTATAATAGAACATGATATTTCAACTCGATCAGATTAAAATACGTAAAAACAACAAACCAGATGCAAAACGCATTTTTCGGTGACAGCAACAATAATGATAATACGTATCGAAGTCGAAGTTGAAGTCAGTTTTAACACAAATGTATATACGTGCACATCAGTTTTACACTATCGCCACATAAACTAGCTAGGAGAAATTAAATCAATTTCACTTTCGCATCACCGTACCGCTAAACCTAATTCTAATTCAAACATCATATTACGCTAATTTAACTTTCATGTAATCTATATCTTACATCAATGGCGTCGTAATCGGTCGTCCACGGCATAGAATCGTGACCGCCGGAGAAGAGCTTTCCTAACCTACTCAAGTTGGCGCCCATGATTGACTGAATTTTTTTATTATTCTGTTATCGATGTAATAATGGCGATTTAGTAGAGAGAGTGTAAGGAGGTAGTTTATTTAAGCTTCAAAGAATAAGTAACTTATAACCGTCTTATAACTAATTTAATTTAATACTCCCGATGCACGAGCCATTTCTTTCAAATTTTTTCCTTTTTGGTCCAACTAAAGTCAATACTCGATACAACGAATTTTATATTTCACACTTAAGTTGTTTTGTCCAGCCCATTTGTTATTCGTCCAGCCTAGCCCACACCACAAGCACATACGTTCCAGCCCACTCCTGATGGTGGTCCAAAAACCTTAAGCGGATCAATCGAACCGGACCGCGAACCACAAGATGGAAAATCAAGAACCATGAACCGCACCATGTAATTCGTTCTGATCCGGTCCGATACTGGTTCAGTTCTTGCAGTTTTAGTTCAAAACCAAAAACCAATTAATATACTCACATGTATCTTACAAAGGAGATGTGTAAAAACATGTAGTTATCAAATTGGATTTTTCTAAACATAGCCCTTAGGGCTATAGTTAACACGCATAAAAGTGTTGTACATGGCGGTTATTTATTTATTTTAGAGTGACGGTTATTTTAGTGTACAACACTTTTGTGCACGTTAACGATAGCCCTAAGGGCTATTTATAGAAAAATCCTTAACTACAAGACTTCAAGAATCATAAAAAAAAACTTAAAAATCGTCTAATATTTATAAACTAAAACGGTCATGCAATTCAAACATAAGATATATGCATCTAGTTTTTTTCAAACAAAATATGCCTGTATATAGAACATGAAAAAATATCATAGAACAAGTTGCCAAAAGAACCGTGCAAAGTAACAAAAGTGTTGCTTGTGTGCGGACGCCGAAGGAGAGGAAGAAACTGTAAATTTTTTGAGTGTATGGAATATAAAATATAAAAACGTAAAGAAACATATATACTTATGATTAATACTACAATTTTAATAAATCTTATAATATAACTCAATTTATATCGATATTAAAAGATATGCATATCAAGTATATACTTTTCTTTTCTTATAGAACTAGGTTTTAAACCCGTGTATAAACACGGGCTGTGTAAGAAGTAAGTTGAAATATATGTGTAAGTTATGTCGTTGCTTATATGTAATCGTTAGTTTGCATTTTCCATTGTTAATATGTAATCGTTAAAATATATATAATGTTAAACGTCAATTGCATAATTTTGCAATATACATGTAAAATACCTAAAAATGCATTTACTAAAAGCACAAATAAAATATTCATAGTTGAAATATGTTAAGGAAGAAAAACTCATATACTATTAGAAGAAGCCACTCAAATGAATTACTATAAGAAATCAAAAAATTTAGGGAAAAAATTGACCAGCACTATTAGCTATTATAAATGTATATACACGAGTTTTTCTTACCTGCGCATTACGACGGGGTATTGAAAAATACATTTTTAATATAACTACTTATCATTTATATCCTTAAAGTTTTAGTTTTTGACTAATATATATGGACATTATATATCTAATACGTGGAGTTTATAAACAATATATATCGAATATCAAGGTTTTTTTTCTTCAAAAAAAACCTCGTTTGACAACTCCATCACAAATTTTTAATGATAATCAAGTTAGATGTGAAAAACCTTACATATTTTTATTAAGTAATCGAGTTAAGTCTCTTATCTATTTATGCATTTAACACTATGTATCATACATATATCAAGTGTTAGTGGTTGACTACTTATTTTTTTAAACGATATTTAAAATATATACTTTTATTTTTTGGAGACATGATAGAGAGTAAGCATAGGAAAAAATGAAACTCACCTTTTATATTTGATTATTTGCTCTTTAAATTAAAAGGAAAAAATGTGAAAAACTTTGATTGATTATGCACCATTACATGTTTTCATTAAATGATTTATTGATGTCTCTTTATCTATTGACATTTAATTATTTATGAGTTAGACATTTATAAACTGTTAATGGTTTCCCAATTAATTAACTCTCCTAAATGACATTTATAACAAAACACAAATTGAATTTTTATACTTTAGTTTTCGAAGATATAATAGAGAATATGAATGTAAAAAATGAAAATCACTTGTGTGTGTATATATATATATATATATATATATATATATATATATATATATATATATATATATATATATAATATGATGTTGTACTTTATTTAGGAAAAAAATTTAAAAACTAAAAGAATAAGTAAAAAAATTTGAAAAGTTTTGATAATGTATTCACTTTATAAAAGAAAAAAATACAAAAAAAATGAAAATCTTTATTTGGCCGGTAAAGGGGAAAAAAAATATAAAATAGAAAATTGAAAAGCTTTAATTTGTAAAGCAAAATAAAAAATTATTAGAAGCACTATTCCTAACATATTCACATTTACTTTGGTAAATGTAGTAGCTAAAATTTGTGAAAACATAACAAAACTTAAAAGTGCTTCATAATAGTGGACAACCGGATCAAATAACCTTCATAACCACGTTGTTAATCAAGGTTTTAATCTCAAAATAAATTATTTAAGTAAACCAATGCATTAAATTTGTTAATTGAATGTTCCTTTAAGTGTATCGTGCATATTATACGATTACAGGGGATGTTTATTTTAGAATTATTCTTTATGACATGAATCGTAGTAACGATCTTATTCATTTTTAATTTCAACGTATGTGCATCTTTTTGAAGAAAAAAGAATGCCAAAATTATTAGAGTTTTATCCTTTTTTAATATTACATTGATTTAAAAAGAATAAAAATATATGATGTATAAACAAAAGTTGCGTATCACAACTTTTATGTGTGATACCGTACTACACGCTAAAGTTTTTATAATGCGTATCATATATTTTTTTGAAAAATTTACGTCACATTAAAGAGCGTAAAATTCTATATAACTTTTTTTTATCAAAAAAGTTGATCAATCTTGAAGTAAAAATTAAAAAGTATGTTCCTACAATTCTCACAATAAGAAGTGTTCCTATTTAAACATTCGCGTACGGTTTACATAATAGATTTTAAAGGCAATCTAAAAATTGAGCAAGCACTGATAGCTATTAAAAATGTATATACATTTGTGAAAATATAACAAAACTTAAAAGTGCATCATAATAATGGACAACCGGATCAAATGACCTTTATAACCACCACGTTGTTAATCAATGTTTTAATCTAAAAATATTTATTAAGAAAACCGATGCATTTAATTTGTTAATTGAATGTTTGGTGATATGTAAGTATTCGATTGGTTAATAGATGTTCATTATTCATGTATTATGATTATAATTGTTATTAATAATATTAATAGGATAATTATAAACCCGTGTATACACATTTTTTTGAAAATATATTTTTATATCGTCACTATCTTCAAATTTTAATAGAAAAGGGTATAACTTTGGACTTTCATACTTATGAGAGTTTAATACACTATAACTTTTGACAAAATAAAAATAATTAGTAGAAACGATAGTTTCATTTTAAATTTCAACATATGTATATTTTTTTTGGGAAAAATTTCAAAATTATTAAGTTTTATCATCTTTAATATTGGATCGATTTAAAAAAATATAAATATATGATATATAAATAAAAGTTATGTATCACAACTTTTATGTGTGATAACCATGATATACACGCTAACTTTTTTTTGATGTGGCTCATATATTTTTTTTCAACAAATTTATCTCACATTAAAAAGCATATAGTTCTAATAATTTTGATATAACCTTTAAATCAAAAAAATTAATCAATCTTAAAGTAAAAATTAAAAGTTCATTCCTACCGTTTTCACCATAAGAAGTGTACCTATTTGAACCTTCGCTATAATATAAAATAGTAATTATAAAAGTTTTGAATGACTTATACTCTTCTTTTCTATAAACTAAAGTACAATAAGTTTTGTTTTCAATTTTTTCATCCTAATTTACTATGTAGACTTCTTAGTAAAACAAATATATTGATTTGTTAAAAGTAGGTCACTAAAGCCAATTATTATTATTATTATTATTATTATTATTATTATTATTATTATTATATATTTCGATTTAGATTTGCTTGATAATTACTACTGGCAGTTGATTGAAGAAACCAAACTTGCCGTGAATTTCCTCATTAATTATTATTATTATTATCATTATTATTATTATACTCCATACTTGATAAGATTAAATAAACAAATATTGGATAATTCGATATATAATTGCCGTATTTTTTTATGTTTTATCTAAATAGAATTTTTAGGTGGTTAAAGAGATTTGATTGGTTAATTGAAAGTTGAGTTAAATTAAGAGATTTGATTGGTTAATAGGGTTTGATTTTGAACAAAATTGAAGGGAGACAAGTTTTCTTTTATTAATATTTTAAGATTGGTTCTAGCAGTTTGAACCGTATTTAACAGTTCTAGAACCAAACCGGACCACGAACCATTAAGGCTAAAAGTTAGAACCGAGAACCGGATCGTTGTGCTTCGGTTGGTTCGGTTCCGGTCCGGTTCCGGTTCGGATTACCGGTTCTGACAGTTCCGGACCATTTATGTACGCCCCTAGGTATAAGAATCCAATCGAAGTCATAAACATCAAATCTTCGTTACCAGATACACATCCCAATCGTCTTTGTTTTGCCTTATTTAAACAGACATTCTTTGCATTTTAGTTTATCATTAACATGATCTAATTTATATTTTTCTCAGGCCATACGCATTGTCTAAAATGTCATAGATCCCAGTATCATAAGAAAGAGCGCCAACATTCGCACAATGGAAATAGTTTACATGAAAATACGAAGGCATGAAAAATTATTTTATTAATTTTGAAATCCAATGGAACTCAAGTGAAATCTTGTGTGAAAGTAACAAATTGCAACCCCAAAATCGAAATTTGATGGGCTCATGTCATCGAGATAGCCTCAAATGTCATAGTTAGTTCACGGCGCCACGTTTCTCTTTATAGTGGTACCGTTTGCACACTAGTGATCAACTTGGTATCTAAGACATCGTGAATATTTCTTCCAGCTTCAAAAGATGTGTAGACTCTAATTTACATATATCGAAGACAGTAGGCTACTTACACCCAAAGTGCTGAAAAAACATTGTTGAGGGAACATGCGGTATTTTAAACTCTAGTACCTTAGGGTTTAGAACACAACAAAAATAACTCTTTATTCAATCAAAGGAAAGAAGAAAAAATTACGAAGAAACAAAACTAGAAAACAAGTGGCAGCATACAGCCATATAGGATTACAAGACAATCAAACTTCGAAACAGTAAACCCAGAATTACTTTTAAAGTTTTAAGGGATAGAGACTCATTACTAAAATCGGAAACACCTACTAGGCGGATTATTTTTACCAAGAGAATTGCTAGAAATCTATTGAAATATGATCATTTTGGGAGTATATTTCACCCTTTTGACCATAGTAGCATGTAATGTAATGTAATGTTTTCCCTAACAAATCACAAATGTAATATAAAACCTGAGTGTCAACCGTCCCCACATAAAATGAACATAAGCGGTTAGTAAGAGCAAACCGGACTACGAAATGTGAAACCTAAAACCTCTTGCAAAAGAATCACAGGGTTTGTGAATCTATTAATACCAACCATTTGGAATCATTTTCATAATTTGCTTAGGGCCCATTTGTTTCACGGAATGTTTTTTTGAAGGAACTGGAATTTATTTGGGGAGTGAATTGAAATTTGAAGGAAGTGAAAAGTGGGGGAATGGTATTAGATGATAGCATATGTTAGATGGCCCAAGCCCGAATGTACAATTGGGCTGGGCCATATACAACCTATTCTAATATAATACTAGGTAAAAGACCCGCAACAGTGCGGGCTTTACTATTTTATTATGTAAATTTTTGTTTCTAAGTTAAATGAAGTATTTATTTATTTTGTTAAATATAGGATAGTATAAGTAAACTACTTTTACACTTTAAAGAATTGATTTGATATGATAAATAGGTATTACAAAAACACTTTCATGAATTCCAATCTTATTGACCCGTTTCCTTTTATAGTCAGTGATTTAGAAATTATTGTTACTGCTTATATAGTTTGTTATCTTTGGCGTTGTTGGAATTTAAGATAATTATGTTTGTATGCTTCGGTATAACTTTAGCTTGAAACATCTTAAATATAATATAATATATAATATAATATAAGTATAATATAAGAAATACCCGATGATGTCATCAGAAATTTAATCGACCAATAAAATTATTTGATTTTGTCAAATTGACTAAAATTTAGGACAATATGACATCATATTACTAATTTAATAGTAAAAGAAAATGCAAATAAATGAATATTTATAATCCTTGGTCGTTTACAATACTACTTTGCTTTACATAATAAAAAAATAAAATAAACTTTGATATGTAATTATCTTTAAGTTATTATTTATTATTAATCAAAATATAGTACCATTTTACTTCTATAACACTATATACGAATTATTCATTGCTATAAACCTGTAACAATATAACACTACGTTAATACTATATACTTTTTAATATAAGTTTAAGATAATAATTTAATAAATACCAAATTCTAAAGTTAAACAACAATATATTTGATGATGACATGCTTAAAATTTACATTAAAAAGAAATATAAAAATTTAAAACTTAACTATCGTGCTAATATCAAGTGACCCGTGTGTAGACACGGGTTTAAAGGCTAGTATTATATTATTTCAATCAAAATTATACCAATAATGTAAGGTTGATTAGCCATCTACCAATACATATACTGTCATACTCCATACGCCTTCTGTATTTGAGATAGTCTACAGTATGTTAGTTTATAACTCGATTAATTTCATCTCTCTTCCATGGAAGTATATCGAAATCATTGTTAAATTCCTCATTTGACTTTGTAGAATTCGTCTCGATGTGAAGGGTCAAACCTTTGTTTAGATCAGACAACCCGAATCAGTAGACATGAGGGGATTATGGAGTACTTGTTCGGCATCTTCAATGTGAGAATGCATCTAATCCGCCACAAATTTTAGCTTTCCCTTGAAATTTTTCGGTTAAACCTACATAAAGTGTTCGTTGTTATCATGTATAAAATTTGTAATGCTTCAACTTGATACACAATTTATAATGAAATGAAATTTGTGTATTGAACTAATGATGAGTACTTTAGGGTGTGTTTGGTTCGAAGGAATGGGAATAAATGTATGGGTTTTAATCCCAATCAAAGTGATTAGATTGTGGGCTTGGATTTAAAATATGGATATCAAACCCAAGAAGATATGCATACTCCAAACCCATCTCGGAGGCTGGGTTAACATTTGATTCTCATACCCATACCCATTATCAATCCCACTAACAAACCAAACACCTACTAAGTCTTCAATTCTCATTACAACATTTAAATGAAATAAACTTATGTGAAATATTGGATAAATGGCATAAAAGAGTAACCAAGTTTACCAAATTTCTCATAGCATGTACTCAATCTTTTACAAAATATAATAAAATTTAAGGTATTTACAATTTTTAAACCATTCAAAGTGAAAAAAAAATTATCATAAAGACACCAAAAATAGTTTTTTTAATGGGTTCTGAGACCACATTTATCCGTTTCTTCTTTACCATCAAAAAGTGATTTGTTTACCTTTTGAAGCATCATGGGACTAAAAAAATCCATTGTAAACACAAATTTTATTTACCTTAGATTTTCAGATTAACTAAATGAGAAATTTGGATACCTGTTTGTGCTATTTACTTGACTATATAGCAACTAAATTTTTTGTATAATTCTTGATAAAGATGATGAAAAGGTTACCTTTGGTCAGGGTAAATATGAACCGATGGCAAGTCGATGGCCGAGGGTGCAGAGTTGCGAATAAAATCCACTCCCATATCAGCTGCCCAAAATTCTAGATTAACCGTCTTTCTCTTCGGACTTTTGCAAGTATAAAAATCCTTCCAAACCAACTGTTAACAGATGGTTATTGTCGATTGACTCTATGGTCGATATTGCTTCTACCCAGTCCTGTAGGTTATGGAAAGCCTTCAATGAAAAAATGGATCTCCTATCATAAAGCCTTAATTTTCTACAGCTATATTAGACAAAAACTCAAAAACCAAACCTATCTCGTTTTATCAGGTTTTTAAAATGTGGCCCATTTTGACCCGAATATGTTTGATCCTATACCCAATGCGACCCCACCCACCCATTTTGCCACCTTTAAGCTCATTTTTAATTTTTTTTTAATCCTGTCATCACTCTACTTTGTGTGAGCAATTGCGTTTGAGAGATGAATGAGCTATTGAGCTTACTTGCAAGCTTTCACCACGAGGATCGGTGATGCACCGAGGTTCATTGATCAACTCCCACCCCAAGATGGTAGGGACGTAGGGTCATCTCTGTATCGTAGTCCCGTGATTGTGTTCTTCCTGGTTAAAATAGTCTGCAACATTAAAAAGAATAACAACTGTGATTATTTAAGAATGTAAGTAGAGACACTTATTGAATTGAAAATGAAAGTCTCTTAAATTGGGTCCAATGTCTGATTTAATAATATGATTAGAAACAAAATCAGTTTATACAAAGTTTTTATATTGATTATTATATAATTAGTTCCAAAACACAAATCCAAACATCATAATCTCTAAATAAGTAAGTATATGGATAGACCTTTAACCTTCTGCACTCCAACTTTCCTTACATCAACAAACTTCCAAAGAGACTTTTCGATCACCCTGTATGCAAATAATGAAAACATCTATGTTCATACGTATACATACACACATTTATATAGGGTAAGGTTCATTCTAAGACCAATTGACAACTTTACAGAGTTCACATATTTATATCTCAACTATACATACGGAGTTCACATATTTATATCTCAACGATACATAGATAGATGGATGCCGATTTCTATGTAAGTTAAAAAATCATAGATGCATAAATTTGGCATAGATTCACAAATAAGAAGTCGTAACTTTGTTGAATTTAATGCTTCAAAATGTTACTGAACTTTTCAACAGGGATAAAATCGAGAGTTCTTAGTTCTTATAGTTATTATCTTAGAAGTGTTTTAGGTGCCGAGATTATGAGAATCGACCTTGGGACCTCCTTGGAGAACTCAAGCATTCACCACTCAAGAGGGATATATTATCTTCATATATTAAACATGTATGTATGTTTGAAATTGTTTTATCGGCATTGTGATTACAGATTATTAATTATTGGAAAACAACTTACTCTTGAACAGTATTCAAGCCTGGTTGCTTCTGCCAACCATCAAATGATCATATTATGACACAACTATCTTGTAATTCATTCATGCCCACCTTTCGGCTCGTTTTTGAGCCGGGGTAATAACAACGTCAGATTCATCATTACTCTCTACACCAATATCATCAACAATGTGATTTGTCCGCAAATATATAATTAAGCTCAAATTCATAGAATTGGTGAACTCTAGGAGAAAATGTTTAATTATAATCGATTTGAACTAATAAAGAAAGAATTAACTGTTGAGATTTGCAATTTGAGAAGCAGGTATAGGTGTCAAGGACGTTACATTAACGCAACTGAATGCCACCATCCTTACCACAACGATCATGCATAATAGGGAAGACTATGTCAACTGATGCAGCTAGGTGTTCCGCAAAGTCTATCAGAGTCTTGAAACATCATGCCAGGCTGGCAAGAAAAGTATCAACAAACTTCAACGTAACCACTATAATTAATTGAAAATAAATAATATTGAAAAAATACATATATATATAGGTGAAAAAGGGTAGGTCGAGTACTGGGTAAAAATGGGCCGGGTCGGGTTGTCCCGAGATACTTTTAGTCCAAATTTATTAAGTTTTTGTAACAATACAGTGTGTAAAGTACGACTAAAAAATAATATTGTTTCGTTGGGAGGTTTTATGCAATAATAGATCACTTCGGGAGGCTTTCGAACCATTTGACCCGTTTCTGTCAAGGTCTTTTTTTATTCCATTTACTTGATTGTTTCGACAGAGATACAAATGTTACCCAAATTGACCCATTCATAAGTAAATGGGTTAAAATTTCCACCGTCATACAAAAATAAGAATTTCACTAACGGTTTACCTTTCAAGATATAAATTCTCAAGATATAGATCAAAATCAGCAAGAGTATTTGAATAGACCTGCAAATGTAATTGGTTTACTTTAAAGTCTCAAACACCTATTTATTCGAGTTGACACCATTATTAGTTCTATATACCAGCAAATGAACAGTTTGAGAAAGACAATAACCATGTTGATTATAAAACAATAATAAGCAGAAACATATAATCAACTTATTTAGGACATATTTAAGATGACACACCTTTTGACCATAAACAGATTTACAAATAGGAGGAACCGTTTTAACTGAACTTGAGTCAGTCGTGAATGCCATAGTGTGAATTACAATCACAGCTTTCAATCGAAACCTAAACAACAACAAAATCACGAAGTTAGACATAATTAAGATAAATACTTTTGGGTAAACTAAAGTTGACAACTTTTAACCAAATCTTTACCGTTAGATCGTAAGGCAAGGATGACCTGTTTTGTTTGTTACCCAATCCTCCGACTTGCTCATTGTCCCACCTCTACTTATTGGGCATCTTTTTTAACAGAAATATTAAAGAATCACCTTTCAACTACCCTTAACAAATTCATGAAAAACAAACTGAAAAGCTTACCGTATTCCAACCATTGGGTTCCAAACATGTTGCAAATTTAGCCTTGATATCAGGTAGTCGTCCAACGTCTTGGGTAATACGGCCACCGAAAAGTTTAGCTGCTTACGCAGTTTTATAATTGTCATCTGTGGTTATTTCTATCCGTTAGTAAGCACAATTTTAATTATCAAGTTTGGTCTTTTAGGATAGTAAATTTACAATATGTGACACTATAATGATCAAAATATATCTTACCTGAGCATAGGCATGGACTTTATCATATTCGGTGACCCCATAATTGTATGTCAGCACCAACATACAACTTTTATTTTCAGGTGCATATCCCATCAATGCAATAGTATACTACAAAACAATAAATACACGTTACAACTTATATACTCAAGACCACAAACGGAGCTGCATACAAAATCATATGTGCATGATACTAAGACCCACCTCAAAACAATACCAGATAAGAACCCAATATATTGCACATGAGCCGAAAACAAAATGTTTCCATCAAAATAATACGTGTTCAAATCATCAATTAAGCAAACCAATGTCTATTGTAGTACAAACAAAAACATATTCATCAATATTGCATTTTAACTTTCTATCAAAAAACAGTCACAACTTAAGCAAAATATCTAAGATACACAAATTTACATGATTAAGATACGAATTTCCAGGTACATGCTTTCTCATATGCCAAATAAGAAGTGTACAACGAAGTATAAATTAACTTATCTATGTGTCTTCAATATCAGAATACATCACACCAAACATCCCTTTTTCGAATTATGAAATCCTTTTTAAATGTGCAAGTGATACCAATTACAGTGCCATAGTATAATATTGGTTGAGCTCAAACAAACAGAGAAGAATTATAATATATTCTAACAACGGTTGAGCATAAAGCTTGTCTTGTAATTCAATATAAGCTTGTAGACGAAATTCAAACTAAAACTTGAGTTATTATAGTGCGCGCACACACAACTATAAAAAGAACAAAATTATAATCATGAAGATTTTATTATACAAAAAATCATACCTCTGATTATCGCTTAAGCATCTCATATGTCAAGTATTCTTGAACATGCACCATGTTACCTGTATTAATTTCATTCAATTGAAAGCAATAAATTGATTAAAAGTTTTAAACATTCAATCAGTAAAAACACCATGTCTAGGGCACTCTTTAAATTAAACTCAAACCAAGGTATGTCCATAGTATGCCATTAACAATGATGAAGATTGTGTCAGCCAGCTAGCCCATTTCACAACTTGTAAGCTAAAACTAACTTGCGAGTTCTACATACCATTAGCATCTATAATCCTAAAAACACAGAATGTTTGTATGGGATATGCTTCCTGATCTCGTATATTCATCATGAAGCATTAGCTAAATAGGAGTATTCCTTATTGCACATAAAATTGCAAATTGGTACAGTTCTTTTAAGTAAAAAAAATAGTTAGAGAATTAGAGATTTTTAAAGGAACCAATAAAGTCACACACACTTGAACACAAATCAAATCATTATATTTGATTCGCAACTTTGCAAACGAAAGTGAGAACATGCACAAATCAAATACAAACACACAGAACATTATAGATTCTTAAAAATCAATTATAACGATCATGGTGATCTTGACGAACTAACATAGGGGAAATATTTCACAATACATGATGAAAATTATGGCTGTCAAATAAATATTGAATTAGGGTTTTAATTGAACAATAATCAAACGTGGATGGTTTAGAAGACTCAATTTATTAGAACTTACCCTTGTCTAAATCGATTTGAGAAAAAATTGTATTAGGACGAAAATCTGCCAAGGATATTTTTTTCATCCCACTGTTAAATAATTAGTTTATTTGGTTCAATAATTTATATATTTATTATAATATTTTTGGAGGGGTCCGATTCATAGTTGTTAAACTCTTACGATTCACGAGTCGACTCTTACGAGTCGCCTCAGAAATTCAAAAAACGAGGCGACTCGGACCCCGACTCTTAAATGGCTTTGACTCTTACGAGTCGTGGGCGACTCTTACGAGTCTTGGGCGACTCTTACGAGTCAGAAGCCGGACACACGTTTAATGTAATCTAATAAAAAACATAAAATGACAAAAAATAATAGAAAATGACTAATAATCCATTATAAATTACACATTTGTGTTATTTAATGACTTTTATCATGTTTTATTTCAATTTAGGATAGAAATCTAAACAATAATATACATATAGATATAAATATATGTATTTATTGTAAAATTATGACTCTTACGAGTCGAGTCGAGTCACGAGTCACGAGTTAAAAATTAACATTCCGAATCACGAGTCGAGTCACGAGTTAACAACTATGGTCCGATTATTTTGAGTTTTATTTATTTAAATATATTGATATATTGATTGATATTTATTGATTGATTTAATATATATATATATATATATATATATATATATATATATATCTTCCTAATCCTTAATGTATTTTAATATTTTACGTTTTGATTTATTAAAATCTAAATATTATTATTAATTTAACTATTAAAGGGTACTAGATAAAGGACCCGCGACAACGCGGGCTTTTACATTTTTTTTTTTTTTTTTTTTTTGTAATTTTTAGTTTTAAGATAAAATAGTTTTGTTAATAATTAATTGTTTTTAAATTTTTAATTTTTAACTTTTAATTTTATAGATTGTGGTGCAACCTCAAACTAATCCCAATGATTTAAGAATCGAGATGCTAATGTCTGGGCAAATCTTGACATATCAAAGATGGGTAACATGTCAATTTAGAAGACACATGCACACCAAAAAAGTTAAGATATACAAAACAAAATATAATAGTAACCTCATCCAAAATCTACACTTACAAAGCTACATATGCAATTAAAGGTTTAAGAAACTAATGTTCACATTAAACTTTTAAAACAGTTGGCTTAGAAGACGTCAACAATAGCTAGTCATAATAAAGACAGAGACAATAATTTTCCTATAGGGCATTGATATTTCCACCTTTGAAAATGATAAATCCACCATTATGTACAATTATTTATGCATACAGTACAACTGTCTTCTGCACTGTTTTGGTGGAAATATCATTTTCTTGGGTGGAAATATCATTGGCCATTCCTATATGCACCTGCAAGATCATCAACATTATCAACAGTTAACCACTAATAAAAATAACTTTATATACCATCAGCAAACCAAGAATTGCAAACCATGTACCCAAACAACTTGCCCATCTTTAAAATCTAGCACATGTTACTGCATGTACCCATAGCAAATGCTAGTGCATGTACGTAAACAACTTTACTTTTGAAATTTCTCATGATCAAAATATGAGTTATGAAAGTTACCGAACAATTAATTCGAAGCTACCGAAAACAGCCATAAGATCTTTAACTCATTGACCCAAAAACCAAATCATGTCCCCACCAATATAATTTGTGCCTTCCAAAATCTGCACCTAACACAATCAAGTTATGAACCATGAAACAAAACTCTCTAAGTTAAATAGAGATACAAAGCAATAGAGCATGACTCAGTATACATGATTCTATTTTTTTTATATATAATAGTCAGAACTTAATAAATGATTGTATTATTTTATGTATATCATTTTAGTTTGAAATTTCCATTAGTATTTGGATCTAACCATCTCCTAAGAAGAAGAAATAATATTTCGTTTATTTTGGATTTTATAGTATACGTGTCAAAGTATTCTCTAATTGTTTGCGCATACCTCTTTCGCTTTATATATTTACCCACATGCCACTTGCAACCAACATGGTTGATCTCCTGCAAGACAAAACACAATTAAGAAATAGATCAAAAACATGATCAATGCAGGTAAACAAAATAGTTAAACATTATAAATGATATACCAATACACATAAAATGAAAAATGCATATAAAGGCCACTATAGGAATGCATATTGGTGTGAACCACTAATTTAGGTTTCAATCATTCATTGCTAATAGAACGTAAGTTTCATCATTTGGATGATTAATCGGGCAATTGATTATAAACTAAGAGTGTGATACTATCCCGTTATTCACGAGACTTAATGTTTTACATTTATGTCAAATTTTAGTTTGTGGGATACACCTCTCATAGTCAGATATTAGTATCTAACTTCGACTACTATGTAATTAGACGATCTTGAGGACCCTAGTTTTTTTGGACTTATGGAATTTGTAATGAAGCTAGTCCCAAACACCTAAATAAAAAGAACAAACTATATAACAATTGGGCATGAATATATAAACACGTAAAGCATACCTCCTCATCGTGTAAGTGTAACGTCCATTGTCCATTGCTAATCATGAATGGTCTCTATTTTTTCATCAATAGTAATCATTAATGTTCTTAATCTTTTTCATTTTGAGGGAAAATCTGCAGTTCTGTACATATGAGAATCCTGCAAAATTCTAAAACAATATAACAAAACAAAATAAAGCAGTCAAAATTTATGCTAAAGAGGATAATAGCCAAGATAGAGATACATTTATAATTGGGAACACTGCATCCTATTTGACTCAATGGTAGAGAAGGAGTTGCACAAAAACCAGCAGCTGGTAATTGTACAAATTAATTTCCAAGCAATAGTTTTCATATATTTCGTTATATTTTCTTTTGCCCACTCTGTGATGAGATTAAATTCATCATTCTCTCATTTGCAACTTAGAATTGATATGAAACTTCACTTGAGATTCAGCTTGTGCATAGGACCATCCGCAAGATCTGTAGAAGCTGCATTAGACTTGCAGATTAGCCTTAATTCCCAAAACGGCTAATTGCTAACAAAAATATAATCCAAAACTTAATTTCAATATCTACACACAATTTGGTGATCTGTATCACACAATCAACAATCTTTTATTAATTACCTACTAACTTTGAGGAAAATTCATGTGGCAATAAACCAACAAAGTAAAAAATAATGCACATAAACCCATTGTTCACCTATAAATCACGAACCATAAGCAAAACATTAGTCCAATCCCCATGCTTGTAACTGCAAAGAGACAACAGCTTGAGTTGGATCAGGTTGTAGACTAAATAAGGGTTATGACAATACGGCACCATGTAATATGAAAGTAACAACCTTTAAGACCGTAACATACTCAAAAAATCCCAACTATAAAGAGTAAGTTTTAAAGCTTTAGATTGTCCTTCTTCTAAAGATAAAGAGCTTCCAGTTTCAATGTAAGGTTCAAAGATTAAAAGTCCGGTGGAGGAACATGCATCTCATTTATCCATGTGATGTGCAAACTTAACAGGGATCATTTAAACAAATGCCCAAAGTAAATGAAAAATTGACATTAGCGGTGGCACTTTCAACCCATTTACATATGAATGGGTCAATAGGAGTTGGGTTTTATTTCTGACATGCAAAATTGAAAGCAATAGCTAAGAAGGAAATGGTTCAAACGGGTCAAAAGCCACCCAAGTGTAATTTTCAAAAATTGAGACCAATATGTAAATGATATAAAAAGTAATAAGGCAACAAACTACCGAGTTAAACAAATGATAAATAGCATATATTTGTAAATGGAACTGAAAGCGAAAAGTTTTATATACCCTTTCCACATGTTCAAAGCTAGCTACTTATTGGAGCTTGATAGAAGTTGTGTGCTTTCTCATGTATTGCTCATGTATACTTGTTGGATTGACCTACACCTGTAGTAGTGTAGTTTTCTCATGTATTTTGTAATTTAATCTTCGTATCATAACCTGCCACATAAGGTCAAGAAATATTAACAATGAAACACAAACCTAGTAAAGATTCTAGCAATTACAACAATAAAATTGTTAAGAAAAAGCTATAAATCATACTAAACTTTAATAGTTGAATAAAGTTTCTTATCATGCACATGTTAAACAAACACTGATACTAAAATTTTTGTGAAAAATTCAAAGAAGTTGAACAAATAAAATCAACTTTTGTACAATAACACCAACCTGTTATCATAATAGATTGCAATGTTTGTAGGACAATTGTATAGATGACCTCCTTCACGTAGAGTGCTACCCATTAAAAAGAGATCAACTTATTTATGTCAACATTAAGAAAACCCTTCCTCTATATTCAAAACAGATCAACAAAAAATTAAAAAAACGTGATATATGATTGAATAATTTTATTTTATTTTTAAAACATAAATTTATCTACTCATTAGCAAACACAGATAGAATGCAAACACACGAAATAACAATATTTGTTGAACTGAAAGATGATGAAAAAAATTAGGGCAAATAGAATCGAATCCACCTGAAATTGAGAGTCCGGATAGAAAGATTGAGGGGGTTAGACACGATTGATTAAGATGAGCAAAGAAACCGAAGAGAAATCGAAATCGAAATCGAAATCGGAGGAGAAAACATGAGCGTGCTACTCCTTCTCCAGCCGTAATATAATTACAATTAACATAGTAATAGATAAAAACTCACTTTATCATCAAAGATTCAAAGCATCGAGAAGACTTCAAACACCCCCCCCCCCCCCCCCCCCCCCCCACATGATTCATGATTTCTGAATCCTTTACCCAATGAAATTTGTTAATTTCATTAGGATTTGATCGGTTTCCAAGTATTGATGATTGATCGGCTGTAACATCCTCGAAATGGACCTAGTTGTATATATATTATTTCTTGATTTAAATAAGTATTTAAATGTGTTTGGAAATAATATTGTTTGAAATAATTGAAATAATTGGAATAGGATTTGGAATATTCCAATGTGTTAAGTGAAATATTAATTGTTGTGAATTAATATAGCTGACGGTGCAATAAAATGTTTGGACTCGCAAGTGGTTTTCGGGTTCCAGACAATAGATTGAGATGGGGTATTAAATTATACCCGTATAATAGAAGGTCGGTTGAGGAACCGACTTAAGTTTCTATTTATATAACTTTCCTTTTTAGGAAGTTATTCATTTTTATTCCAAAACTCACAGAAACTCTCTGAAAACCTCCAAATCAATCCAGAAATCAGATCAGGAAGTTGTGATCCTCGTGAAACTTCCTAATCATCAGATTACCATCGTTAGATTCTTCAATCAGTAAGTATTCTTGAGTATTTAAGAATTTGATTTTGATTTAAATTTGGATAAATTGATGATTTGAGAGAATTGGATGCTAGAAACATGTTATAAGTGTTATATGCGGATTATATGATGTTTCTAGTGATTTATAACTGTTTGAAATCGTGTTTTGGGTGATTTTGATATAAAATCCGCGAGTTAGGGTTTGAGCAGATCGACCTGGGCTGGGACGAAGGGAGTACCCGGCGGGTACTTCCCTTACCCGGCGGGTAAGTGTAAGAAATGGGGAATCCGGCGGCTTGGTACGAATCCGGCGGATTCAAATGTTTTGTGGGTACCCGGCGGGTACTAGGCTTACCCGGCGGGTAAGGCTGAATTCCAGCAATTCTTGTTTGATTTTTAATAATAATGGGATTGCTATTTGATATATGTTAATAGATGATAATGATTATATTGTAAATCATTAGGGTATAATTAGGAACTAGTAATCTTGATGTGGATTATGTTAAGTTCTTAATATGATTGATTGATATAAGTTATGTATTGATGACCTGGATTACTAACTTATATTTGATTTGTTGATTCTCAGATGTGGAAAAGGCTCAGTGATATTAGACTACTGAGTGGAGGCCTGAGGTAGTCGGTGAGTGGATCTGTAACCTCAGTGTGATTTAGTTGTAATGATTTGATTTACAACCAGTAATTTATAGTATTACTTTGATATGATGCATCTATTGAGATATCTTGCCATGATAGTTTGACTAGTTGCTTACTTGGCTGTTTGAGCTAGCATGTAAGATTCTGAGGTCAACTTGACTTGACAGTTGGACTTGGTTGTTATTGTAGACGACAGGAGATCTTGAAACTTGAAATGTTGGTTTGGAGATCTAGGTCGTGTGTGATTAACAACTGGTTACCGGTAATTCTGTATAGGCCAATACAGATGATTGATAAGGGTTCCCTGAGTACCAAACCGGTATTAGGGTATCTCAGGAGCCACCGGTCCTCATGACGATTGATAATGTTTGATTGGTGTAGCTTGACATTGATTGGATGTCGAGTGATTGATTGTTTTTCTGTTTATTGTTATTTGATGTAAACAGATTATTACGCTAGGTTGTATTGTTGCTTATAGTTTCACTCACTTAGCGTTGTGCTAACCCCACCACAGTTCTTCCTGCAGGTTGAAATAGATGGGACATATTGGGCAGGGCAGGAAGTATTTGACTGGATGGAATGTTTGACAGGCTGTAACTCTGATGTTATTTTGATAATTATAGAAATGTTTTTAGTAACACCCAGTTGTTGAAATGTCATGTAATAAGTTTGAAAAAGTTTATTGACACTTTGAGTACATTGATAGTATGTTTTAAATATACGCTTCCGTGTCAAAATTATTATATTATTGTTTATATTGAAACGAGGGGTGTTATAAGTTGGTATCAGAGCAATAGTTTGGGTGAATTGGACTTGATAGAATGTTCAATCCTAAACTTTGATTGAGTTGAGTCAAACATTCCAGTGGGTGCGGGTTTAGTTGATTAGTGAATGTGTGAGAAAGTGATTAGTTGAGTATGTACTAACCCTTAACCAGTTGCAAAGTGTTATTTGATGCAGAGACGGAGGAACATGAGTAACTGATTGGTTTATTTCATGTTTCCTCAACTCTCGGGGGCTTAAGATTTGCCAGGTAATCTTCGATAAGCCTGAATTAATTTAAATTAACTTGAATTGTTTACTCTGTAATGTTGAGTAAGCTTTGTTAAGAAGTTAATTGAGTCAGACTGATATGATTCCCTAGTTTTGAGTCAACTAAGGATTGTTATATATATATATTGATATCAGATAGAGGTATTAAATGAGTTGCTCATGGTTGCTAGTATTCCTGATTGAATTGGAAATGCAGGAATGTGCTTGTGTAAGTAGAAAAGAGTTGCTTAAGGTTTTAACTGGATTGATGTTAGAATCTAAGATGTGTCTTTATTTGTGAGACAGAATAATTGATAGTATTATGTAAATAGATTGATCACAAGGTGTGATCTAAATCCTTGTTAAGGAAGGTTGTGTCATTGAATTGATAATGACTACTATTTGAGATGTGTTTATGTGACTATATGATATGTTTTGATTATAGTTAAACACTTGATATAAACCATGACTGATAGGTTTAAGAAAAATGTAGAGTGTAATAATGTGAAATTGATTGGGAAGTGATGGATCTTTCTGGTCAATTGTGAAATTAATGAACGAAATGGTTGATAGTAACATGATTGAGTAGACTTGTGGCGACAGTGATGCTTGATATGGTAGCATATGTCAAAGTGATGAAAATTAATTAAGATGTGTCCTGAAATTTGAGGTAAATAGGGACATTGATTAGTGTTAAGTATTGAAACTATGATGATGAGTTATCATGTGTTTGAGGTTTCAGATAAGTGATATACTGAGTAATTCAGTTATTGAAAATTAGAACATTGTGTATATGTGAGATGACTTGCTTATGTAGGATTGAATATATAAGTAGTAAGCTGATTTTCAGTGTGTATCAGCCAATAGAAACTATTAAATGGAGTATGATTGATTAGAAATCATAAAGTATTTAATATACCAAATGAAAATAGAGCACATTGATAATTATAATGTAGAGTGGCCTGAGAATGGATTGTGAAGAACATAATCTTGCAACGCCTGATCACCGTTGTTATATTATGTTGTGTCACTTGAACTTGTTGAGGCTACTTGGTATAAAAGAAATGTAATGTGATTTTGGAAATGAAGCATGATAGTATGCTAAGTTGTTTAATAGTTGTTTTGATAAGAAAATAATTGGTTGATAGAACTGTAACATTTAGAATATAAATGTGAGAGTGTAAATAATGTTTGTCATTGATAGTTGTTTTGTTGATAAACATAAATGACAATTTGGATTCTGTTAAATAGGTAATTATGATTGATAATGATAGATTACCTGTAGGTGGATTCGCATAGTGTTTATATGAATCACTATGTTGTATCTGGCTTGTATGAAGCCAAAGTTGAGATAGGTTGATATTGTCTTACTTGAGGAATTACAAGTATTATTGAATGTAATAATGTGAAGTCTATGTTTGAAAGTAAACATATAATATGAAATGGCTTGTATGGAGCCAAGATTGATGTAAGTTGATCTTGTCCTTGTGAAGAATTGATAAAACTATTGAAAGTAATAATTTGAAGTATATGTTTGAAAGTGAACATATAAGATGAAATGGTTTGTTGTGAGTTAATATTGATAGCATGTTAACTTTGAAAGTCAAACCATGAATAGAGAGTTGTGTATAAAATTAATTGCTTGTGATTGGTTTGAGTTTGGGTCAAACTTGAAGAAAGCAATTAGAGAATTTTATTGATTGGTTGATTGAAATCAAAGTTGACACATAGTCAACTG
This sequence comes from Helichrysum umbraculigerum, assembly GCA_949592205.1. Classification (NCBI taxonomy): domain Eukaryota; kingdom Viridiplantae; phylum Streptophyta; class Magnoliopsida; order Asterales; family Asteraceae; genus Helichrysum; species Helichrysum umbraculigerum. Next base: position 77,957,112 of record CATIUR010000003.1, read on the forward strand.
TGTGTGTTGAAATAGTCTAACATAGATTGAAATGTTATGATTTTGTGGAATATGATTGGATTCCCAAATTGGTATAAGTTTGTAAAACTTGAGTTATTACTTAAAGCTAGTATTAAGTAATTGAAATATTGTTAAGTGTAATTGAGTATTCAGTTAAGTAATAAATGATATTTGGACTGAATATATGTTAAGGAATTATACAGATGTGAAGTCATTGCATGATATGACAGTTATAAATTGTTGAAAGGTATAAATTGAATCACATTGATTAGAACTGTGATAAGAAAGTCTTACCAGTGTATGAGGCTTGTGATGACAGCCATGATTGGGTAAGAATGTGAGATAAGAAATAATTGAAAGGTTGCATAGATTGATTGGTACCTCATGATGAGTTACTTAAGTATTAAAAGAATTGAATGGACTCTTTAGTTATTTGTTGATTGTATACAAATGAAGTAAGTGATGAAGTGATAAATTGGGATTAGATCCAAATAAGAAATGATATGAAAGGATATCTGAAAGTGAATTGTGCTAAAGGTTTAGCTTAACCTTGGTTAATAATTGAGGAAATATGAATTGAATAGTTGGTCATATTTTAAGAAATCAGGTATGAAATTAAGTGTAATGATCATTATTTTGATAGTTTAGGAATAATGATTGTTTGACATTTGGGGCTGAAAACCTGATGTGTATAATTGTAAAGTGTTGGAGAGTAAGAGAAACCTTGAGATTGATAGGTGATGATTGTATTCACCAAACTTTTCTTGTAAGTTTAGATTGAATTGTTTAAGTTATATACGAATTGGTATGTATATAAGTGAAACATAGAGTTGTTGATTTTAATTGTTCCATGTCCTGTGGTATGGATATGTGATGACTAGTAGTACTGAGAAGGCTTGGTAAAGACTTTAATAGTCTGAATGGCCTAGTGTATAGGATTAAATGGAATTGGGATATACGTATCCATTTTAGAGAGTAACTGAAATTGCGTATGTATGTATGTATAGTATACATGATAATAGATGGCATGATAAGTTTTAATAGTAAGGATTAAAGTATGCCATCAGTTGTGTGGAGGTCAGTTAATTGTAATTAACTTGATGTAGATTTTATTAGAAATGTGTTGGAAAGTAGCACATTGTGATATTGTAATACTTGAATTGTAGTATCATAATGTTGATTAGGATTGACTTAGTTGCTAGATTGATGGAATTTGGTACTAAGTGATTATGTGATTAAAGTTGTATAAATTCTAATTGCTTGTGATTAGTAATTTAAGATTGTAAAGTTGAATAGAAATAACTGGTTGCTAAGAGAAGATTGTTGACGTCTTACCAGTTTAAGTAATAAATAAATTCTAACTTGATGGTTAGTTAGACTTTGGAAATAAATAGTAAGTATTGATAGATGTACTGTAGAATATAATCACAGGTGTTGTGATTATTGTTTAAGCAGTAGTTGTTGCCGACTTGGTTGTTGTTGACAATTGATAGGTTGTAATGAAAGGAGTTACAAATGGAAATAAGTCAATGTAGAGGTGGGTTGATTGTAGGTAAGATTGATTGTAGTACTTTTGTTGATTGAGCAAAGTACTTGTTGATTGTGGTTTTACCTACTGAGTTGACCTCTGTTGTACTTATTAAGGTGATATGAATCTGGATTACTTTTAAGTAAAGGATTTCATATGATTGAAATGATATGTGAATATGATAGGGTATTCAAAAGAGTATAGGTATGAAACTTTTGGATGAAAAGTTGACCTAGATTTGAATTTCAGATCTTTGATGGTAGAGATTTAAGATTGTGATCTGTATATTAGATTGATTGTTGGTCGTGAGCTGAATTATATTTCAATGTTGCTAGGTACATTGTGGTTTAATAACCACTGTTGTGATAATGTGATTGCTGTTTTATTGTTAACAGAGATGAATAGTGAGAATAGGTTAAAGATTTTAGCACATTGCTAATTTCTGGTTGTATAGACCTATTAAGAAATGTGAAGTCTTACTTGTTGATTAAGTGATTGTAGATTTCACTTGTTGAAGTAAGTATTTGTCAATAAGAGATATCTGGTTGATGATATTGATTAAATGCACTGTATGTGTGCGTAGGAAAAGATAGTAGCATGTACATTTGGATATGTGCATGTGGAAAGAATTCAAACAGTCTAAGTATAGTTGTAAGTTGCTATTGAGGACTAATGTATGTTAAGATATATGTGAGTATATCACATTAGTTAGATTTATTAAGGTTAGATTTCGGGGACGAAATCTCTTTAAGGGGGGGAGAGTTGTAACATCCTCGAAATGGACCTAGTTGTATATATATTATTTCTTGATTTAAATAAGTATTTAAATGTGTTTGGAAATAATATTGTTTGAAATAATTGAAATAATTGGAATAGGATTTGGAATATTCCAATGTGTTAAGTGAAATATTAATTGTTGTGAATTAATATAGCTGACGGTGCAATAAAATGTTTGGACTCGCAAGTGGTTTTCGGGTTCCAGACAATAGATTGAGATGGGGTATTAAATTATACCCGTATAATAGAAGGTCGGTTGAGGAACCGACTTAAGTTTCTATTTATATAACTTTCCTTTTTAGGAAGTTATTCATTTTTATTCCAAAACTCACAGAAACTCTCTGAAAACCTCCAAATCAATCCAGAAATCAGATCAGGAAGTTGTGATCCTCGTGAAACTTCCTAATCATCAGATTACCATCGTTAGATTCTTCAATCAGTAAGTATTCTTGAGTATTTAAGAATTTGATTTTGATTTAAATTTGGGTAAATTGATGATTTGAGAGAATTGGATGTTAGAAACATGTTATAAGTGTTGTATGCGGATTATATGATGTTTCTAGTGATTTATAACTGTTTGAAATCGTGTTTTGGGTGATTTTGATATAAAATCCGCGAGTTAGGGTTTGAGCAGATCGACCTGGGCTGGGACGAAGGGAGTACCCGGCGGGTACTTCCCTTACCCGGCGGGTAAGTGTAAGAAATGGGGAATCCGGCGGCTTGGTACGAATCCGGCGGATTCAAATGTTTTGTGGGTACCCGGCGGGTACTAGGCTTACCCGGCGGGTAAGGCTGAATTCCAGCAATTCTTGTTTGATTTTTAATAATAATGGGATTGCTATTTGATATATGTTAATAGATGATAATGATTATATTGTAAATCATTAGGGTATAATTAGGAACTAGTAATCTTGATGTGGATTATGTTAAGTTCTTAATATGATTGATTGATATAAGTTATGTATTGATGACCTGGATTACTAACTTATATTTGATTTGTTGATTCTCAGATGTGGAAAAGGCTCAGTGATATTAGACTACTGAGTGGAGGCCTGAGGTAGTCGGTGAGTGGATCTGTAACCTCAGTGTGATTTAGTTGTAATGATTTGATTTACAACCAGTAATTTATAGTATTACTTTGATATGATGCATCTATTGAGATATCTTGCCATGATAGTTTGACTAGTTGCTTACTTGGCTGTTTGAGCTAGCATGTAAGATTCTGAGGTCAACTTGACTTGACAGTTGGACTTGGTTGTTATTGTAGACGACATGAGATCTTGAAACTTGAAATGTTGGTTTGGAGATCTAGGTCGTGTGTGATTAACAACTGGTTACCGGTAATTCTGTATAGGCCAATACAGATGATTGATAAGGGTTCCCTGAGTACCAAACCGGTATTAGGGTATCTCAGGAGCCACCGGTCCTCATGACGATTGATAATGTTTGATTGGTGTAGCTTGACATTGATTGGATGTCGAGTGATTGATTGTTTTTCTGTTTATTGTTATTTGATGTAAACAGATTATTACTCTAGGTTGTATTGTTGCTTATAGTTTCACTCACTTAGCGTTGTGCTAACCCCACCACAGTTCTTCCTGCAGGTTGAAATAGATGGGACATATTGGGCAGGGCAGGAAGTGTTTGACTGGATGGAATGTTTGACAGGCTGTAACTCTGATGTTATTTTGGTAATTATAGAAATGTTTTTAGTAACACCCAGTTGTTGAAATGTCATGTAATAAGTTTGAAAAAGTTTATTGACACTTTGAGTACATTGATAGTATGTTTTAAATATACGCTTCCGTGTCAAAATTATTATATTATTGTTTATATTGAAACGAGGGGTGTTATATCGGCGATGATGATGAAGAAAGAGCGCAGTAGGGTTTTAGGGATTGGGTGGTGATGGAGCCGTAATATTTATCCTTTGCCGTTTTTTTTTTTTTTTTTTTTGTTATATGATTAAATGAATGATACTCTGTATTAATTATAAATCATTAATTATTAATTAAATGATTTAATAAATTATTATTATTAAATAATTAAATAAATGGGATAAATGGTGGTAAGTGTAACTATTAAGGTTTAATCTCAATCGTCGGATCAATTTGGAAAAATTCAATTAAGGGTCGGGATTACCCCATGGTATTTTGCTTTAAGTATATTTTTTATTTTATAGATTAATTGTAACAATGATCAAATTAATTTTAATCGTTGGATCAAGATGGAAAAAAACAATTAAGGGTTGAGATTGCACAAAACTATTTTCCTTTAAGTATATTTTATTTTATTTTATTATTTTATTTTATTTTATTACTAGATAAACGATCCGCGACAACGCGGGTTTTGTTATTTTCTTTTCTTAATTTTTTTTTCCTACATTTCATATTGAAAGTTAGTAATTTAACATTATATTTGTTTTTTTAGTCGACAACTTTATATTAAAATTTAGTATATTGAACATACTATAAAAATTAACAAATTTGCCACAAAAATCCTTACATATAAATAGATTTTAAGAAAAGTTATCCAAAATGGAATGTTAAATTACAGACAACACCTAGATGAATAAATATATGTTTTCAACTGCACATTAATTTGTAACCAAATAATTAATATGGTAAAAATTTGATTGCACTAACATTGCAACCTACATAATAATAACTAATGCATATAATAAAAAATTGAAACTTAAAATGAAGATGAAAGGGAAATTAATTATTTATTTGAATTGTAATTGGTAAACATATAATATAAAAATTAAAAGCATTAAACATGGTATTCTTCATAGCTTTTTTACATCTTATTCACCAACTCCGTCTTTAACCATATTCAATTTATCCAATCAATAAAATATTGAGGATTAAATTTATCTACAAAACCATTAAAAAAACTGTTAGTAAATTCGAATAATCATCTCCAAATCCATTTATAAAAGTGTTTATATACCTTCCAAAACTTTTGCACTTTGGGTACCATATTCAATTTATCCAATCAATAAAATATTGAGGATTCAATCTATCTACAAACCATTAAAAAAACTGTTAGTAAATTCGAATATCCATCTAGGAATCCGTTTATAAAAGTGTTTATATACCTTCCAAAACTTTTGCACTTTGAGTATCTTAAAAAGTATGTGGTTTTTCATCGAAATTGTTACGCATTGAAATTGCTCTGTTGTATTTTTGATAGTCTGCATTTGTTACGCATCAAAATTGCTTTGCTCTAGTTTTATCCATGTGTTGGACTTTAATGATCTTCAAGAGGAGATTGGTCCTCATCGAATCTAAATATCAATTAAAAAGAAGACGTTAGTAAATTTGACGATTTCATATATAAACTCTAAACTAAATAATCAATATTTAATACGTTGAAAAACATATGGACTCTTATGATCTTCAAGAAGAGGTTGGTTCTCATCTAAATATATCCATTAAAAAGAGGTGCTAGTAAATTAAATGATCTCATATATAATTTTAACAAAATAAAATATACCTTCGAATTTAATTTGTTTTTGGGAGCATAAGGTGAATTCTTGTATGGATCAATTGAAAATAGGAGAAGATTTTAATTGAATCATGAATAAAACTCGAATAATGAACAATATATATAGGTATAGAAGATGATTCAAAATAGGAAAATATTTATATATAATAATATATAATATATTATTTTTAATTGACAATTATGATTTAAATAGTGAGTAATCGTAGCCATATGGGGTTTCTAGAAGATTTCATGGACAAATTCATTTTATGATCGATTCTCTATTTTTATTAAATATTTACAAAATATAATTTAGTGCTTTTATTTGCTATACATGTTAATATTTTTAATTAATATTTAAGTTGTAATTAACGGTTTTTTGATTAAATAAAATTAAAATATTTAATATAATTATTAATTTATTAATTTAAATATAAAAGTGTGTTAAATGTAACAATCATTAAATTAATCTCAATCGTCGGATCAATTTGGAAAACATTAATTAAGGGTTGGGATTACCCCAAGCTATTTTACTTTAAGTATATGTTATATTTTATTATTTTATTTTATTTTATTACTAGATAAACGATCCGCGACAACGCAGGTTTTGTTATTTTCTTTTCTTAATTTTTTTTTCCTACATTTCATATTGAAAGTTAGTAATTTAACATTATATTTGTTTTTTTAGTCGACAACTTTATATTAAAATTTAGTATATTGAACATACTATAAAAATTAACAAATTTGCCACAAAAATCCTTACATATAAATAGATTTTAAGAAAAGTTATCCAAAATGGAATGTTAAATTACAGACAACACCTAGATGAATAAATATATGTTTTCAACTGCACATTAATTTGTAACCAAATAATTAATATGGTAAAAATTTGATTGCACTAACATTGCAACCTACATAATAATAACTAATGCATATAATAAAAAAATGAAACTTAAAATGAAGATGAAAGGGAAATTAATTATTTATTTGAATTGTAATTGGTAAACATATAATATAAAAATTAAAAGCATTAAACATGGTATTCTTCATAGCTTTTTTACATCTTATTCACCAACTCCGTCTTTAACCATATTCAATTTATCCAATCAATAAAATATTGAGGATTAAATTTATCTACAAAACCATTAAAAAAACTGTTAGTAAATTCGAATAATCATCTCCAAATCCATTTATAAAAGTGTTTATATACCTTCCAAAACTTTTGCACTTTGGGTACCATATTCAATTTATCCAATCAATAAAATATTGAGGATTCAATCTATCTACAAACCATTAAAAAAACTGTTAGTAAATTCGAATATCCATCTAGGAATCCGTTTATAAAAGTGTTTATATACCTTCCAAAACTTTTGCACTTTGAGTATCTTAAAAAGTATGTGGTTTTTCATCGAAATTGTTACGCATTGAAATTGCTCTGTTGTATTTTTGATAGTCTGCATTTGTTACGCATCAAAATTGCTTTGCTCTAGTTTTATCCATGTGTTGGACTTTAATGATCTTCAAGAGGAGATTGGTCCTCATCGAATCTAAATATCAATTAAAAAGAAGACGTTGGTAAATTTGACGATTTCATATATAAACTCTAAACTAAATAATCAATATTTAATACGTTGAAAAACATATGGACTCTTATGATCTTCAAGAAGAGGTTGGTTCTCATCTAAATATATCCATTAAAAAGAGGTGCTAGTAAATTAAATGATCTCATATATAATTTTAACAAAATAAAATATACCTTCGAATTTAATTTGTTTTTGGGAGCATAAGGTGAATTCTTGTATGGATCGATTGAAAATAGGAGAAGATTTTAATTGAATCATGAATAAAACTCGAATAATGAACAATATATATAGGTATAGAAGATGATTCAAAATAGGAAAATATTTATATATAATAATATATAATATATTATTTTTAATTGACAATTATGATTTAAATAGTGAGTAATCGTAGCCATATGGGGTTTCTAGAAGATTTCATGGACAAATTCATTTTATGATCGATTCTCTATTTTTATTAAATATTTTCAAAATATAATTTAGTGCTTTTATTTGCTATACATGTTAATATTTTTTAATTAATATTTAAGTTGTAATTAACGGTTTTTTGATTAAATAAAATTAAAATATTTAATATAATTATTAATTTATTAATTTAAATATAAAAGTGTGTTAAATGTAACAATCATTAAATTAATCTCAATCGTCGGATCAATTTGGAAAACATTAATTAAGGGTTGGGATTACCCCAAGCTATTTTACTTTAAGTATATGTTATAGATTTTATAGATTATAGATTATAGATAGAGAGGAGTTGGACTTGGGGTTAACAAGGATACGCCGGCTTAAAGCTATCCTTAAACAAATGCTAATTGCTCAAATTTTGTGGAACCGACCTAAGTAGCTCTTCTTTGTACGTGTTTCCGAGACCGTGAGGCGTTTTCGAATTCTGTAAGGTTAATTACAATCGTTAAAATTTTTTTTGTTTCTCATAATCTACTGCAAGTTAATTATCATGTACATAGATTATGTACGTACTTTAGGGTTCACTACAAATATCTATAGGTAATTTATACTAGTCGCTTATCATTCTGATTGATATATTTCTTAAATGTACGTACGTGACATAACTGTTTTGATATTGTAGTATGGACGTTTTGATTCGTTACACTTTGATTCTTTGCGGTGTCAAAGCTGTCATTCACCTATGGGGTATGAGAGACCAAGTACTGGTTCGCAAAGTAAGCTTTATTCTGAATTTTGCAAGTAATGAATGTTGATCTTCATTGTGTACGTACGGAGTATATTTTATACAGATCGTTCTATTATATATCATTATGTCTCTGCAGGAGAATTCAACGGACCTCTTTTTAAAAAGATTGGGTCTCAAAAGCTATTCTGATGTATTTAACGAACTTGATGTAAGAAACTTCAGTATAATATTTTATTATGTATCATGACTTCAGAACTTGTAACCAACATTTACAATCTCTGTTTTACAGATTGATTTGACGTCCCTTAAACTCTTGACCGATGAAGATCTAAAGAGTATGTGGATCCCAGTGGTATGCTTTCATTCTACACAGACTCATATAATAGGAACCTCAGCTCCATACCATTATTTACATGGAAAGTGATTCGTACATCACAAAAAATTATTTGTACACCACTAACTAACTGTGCTTTATGGTGTTGTTCTGTACAACACTGGAAAGCACAGTTATGATAATATTTGATAGTGTACAAATCATTGCCCTATTTACATAAACATGTAGGTACTTTTTTTTTAGAAAATACAGACTATCATTGATACCAAAAAGACAAATATGCAACAACCATCCATACAAGGAAAAGCCATGTATGACCAGAGAAATACCGATCCAGCTCATGAATAGGGGCAAGGCTTAAATACCAATACAAAATAGTACTACAAAATGACCAGAGAAACCGATCCAGCTCATGAGTAGTAACCCAATTCCATTTTGACCAAGCCAACTCCAGACACAACATGCAGACAAGATTACATATTTACATCCTCCCACCGCTACAAACAATGTATATGAGACAAACTACTATACACTTTGACAACCATTCTTTCAACATGAATATGCACACGTTAAAATCCTAAACTAATAAAGTGATTAGACCCATTCAAAGATCAACAGCTATACCCAGATTGACCAAATAATTTGACTTCAATGTAGAATTTGATGGCATGACCCATAACAGATCGGCAACTCCCCTAGTACCAGAGAGATTCATCACTAGACTCTCACAACCAGGCAGATTAATCTGAAGACTCCCACAATCCGGCACCAGCATCCAATCCTTAAAACTAACCACCGTTAGGATTTTTTGAATTGAACCATGATTATTTACTTAAAAGGAAACGAATCCACACCACAACCAATCTCATCCGCCCACATCTTGACTTCATCCTCTTCGACACCAATACCTTCGCATATTCACTTTCAGTCCCGAAGCCAATTGGAAGCATTTAAATTGGGACATTAAACTCACCACATTGTCTTCACTCCACTCCCCGAAGAATATGGTGCCATCATCAAAACTGTAAATGTGAAACAATTACACTTTAATCACCAATTTTTACTCCATCGAAAGCACCAATATCTCTCGCCTCATTCATCACAACATTGAGCCCCTATGCAACCAACAAAAATAGAAATGGAGACAACGAATCTCCCTGCCGAGAAAGGTTAATCTCCTTTGTCGGTGACCCATTAACGAAGATTGATGTTGTAGATGACGAGATACAAGCATGAATCCAGTCAATCCATTGGCTCCCAAAACCCGTATGCTCCATAGCCAAAAATAAATAGCTCCAATTTATAATATCGTACGCTTTCTCGAAATCAACATTAAAAATTAGACTTTTCTTCTTCCTTCCTTTAATTTAACATAATCAATGAGCTCACTTTCTACCAAAACACCATCCAGAATCGACCTTCCTTCAATAAATGCACTATGCTCCTCCCCAATAACCGAACCTATAACTTTCTTCACCCTTTCTGCCAAACTTTCGCCACTATTTTGTAGTAGCACCCAATTAAGTTGATCGGTCTAAAATCACCCAGGCTAACCGGATTGCTAACCTTACGAATTAAAGACACGGAGGAGGAATTGAACTAACCTCAAATACTTTAATTCACCCAAAACCACTCCAAACCTCTCATAATATCTCCTTTAGACAATATCCCAATAACATTTAATAAACCTAAAGTTAACTCCGTCCGACCCTGACGCTTTAAATGTCCCACATTAATCGCCATAAGCACTTCATCTTCTGTAAAGGGAATCTCCAAAATTTGTGTTTCATCTCCCGAAAGTCTCTTAAAGTTGTCACTTTTGAACACCCGTCTATTTTAGTCCTCTTCCAAAAAAAAACTTCGAAAAATACGACCTCACTTTCTCTTTAATCAACCCTGAATCCTCACACCATCTCCCGTCAATATGTAAGCCCATCAAAGCTCCCTTCCAACTCCTCTTATGAACCATCGCATGAAACATTTTCGAATTTTTGTCGCCCTCCACGCCCATTTAACTCCACCTCTTTGCTGCACTATCCCGTTTTTCAATCTCTCCTTCTCTAACCAATATTTTCGATCCTTCATCCATTTCTCCATTTCCCTACTAGATAATGTCGTCTCGTTGCCTTCCTTCTCGCACTTCACTGCCTCTTCACGAGATTCTTCAATCTCTCGATCCAAAACCCCAATCTTTTGCTTACTCCAACACTTTAAATCTTCTTTGACATTTTTCAGCCTATCTCGAAACACACAGTTCGTTCGACAAGACCTAACCGGCTTCAACCATGCTTCCTTGACAATGTTGTACATGCCCTCCTCATTCCATCACACGTCAAGTGTCCTAAACGGTTTTGGTCCAAAATCCCTTGTTTTAACCTCTAGAAGGCAGTGATCCGATAATGTTCTATCTAACGCTATACAACCAACCCCTCCCCAAACCCCCTAGAAATCTTCTAAGACTAAAAACCCATCCAATTTTAGAATTTCAAACCATCATCACTGATTCGGGTATATCTTGTCCCACCTATAGGGATGTCCACTAGTTGATTATTACTAATAACTCGTTAAATCTATATGCACACCCGTTTGACTAAACTGTCTGATGCATCTCTCATCCCATCTACGAACTTTTTCATTAAAATCTCCAAAAATACACCAAACTCCCGCTATTGAATTCATCAACCTTTCCATCTTCGACCATAACTCTTCTCTATTTTTCTCTTTACTCGGCCCATACACAGTCACCCATCCTACGACCCGATCTTTCCCTACCCATCTCCCAACCGTAACAATAAAAGCATCATCTCCATAAACGTGTTGAACCTCAAAAACCCATATGTCCCAAATTAACAATAAACCACCCGATCTCCCAGCTACGTCTACTTCTGCAAAACCAAAATCATCCAACCACCATAATCTTGCCACATCCGATTCATCCAGATTGTAACACTTTGTTTCCTGTAAACCAGCCACCCATGGCCGATACTTGTTACAAATGTCCCTAACCCAACCCTTTCTTTCAATTTCACACAACTTTTTGCAATTAAATGACCCATTATAAAAATCACTACAAATGACCACATGGACCCAGCAAAACATCATCACCTCCAGTCCTCCACGCGCTACCGACACCCCTAACCCTCTCCTTCTCGGCTTTTGTATCTCATTTGAAACCCACCTTCTAAGTTCTCACCAAAACTTCTTACTTCTCATTTGAAAGTATCAATATAATCCATTGGAGCTAGAATTCAATTCTTAGCTTTTTAGGCCTTTTTTCTTTTTCTTTTTTTTTTGATGGATTTGGGTGTTTTGTACATATAAACTACTGTAATTAACTAATAAACCGCTTGACTGTCAATATATGTGTAGGGTCCGAGAATGATAATCCTCAATGCATTATCACAACTCGGAGAATGAGGTGGATGCGTCATCATCATCTCCAACAAACCAGCATGACCACGATACGTAGTGTTTCTTAATGGTTTTGGCAAGCTAGTTCACGTTCAAGATTGTTTTGGGGATTATATTATGGTTACAACTTACAAGTGTAAATCATCCTTTACTTATGGTATTTATTGTATGTGTCGTAAAACCAATTTTGTATTTCTTGAGTCTCATATTTTTTATTTAATTGGTTTGACGTTATGGATGCTAAAAGATAAAAATTAAATACCGTACTTTTTAAAGAGTGACTTTTCATTTTAAAAGTTTGAATTTTTGTTTATATATGTGACTTGTTTGAATAGAGAATGATTAGTGGTATAGGTTTTAGACACTACTAGAAAAATGTTAATTGCACACGTTAACTCGCTGGAAAATTTGTGGGTGATTAGGTAAACGTGGTGTTGAAAAAAAAATTCCCATGGGAGGGTGATGATATTTCCACCATTGTATTTGATAAATCCATTAAAATTGTGCATTACTAGTTTGTACGGTATAAGTTCTTAATGTATAATTTTGGTGGATTTATCAAATACAATGGTGGAAATATCACCACCCATATTTTTATAACGGAATTAACCGTTGAAAATTTGAATTATTCCCATGTATTTCCCACTGAATACATTTTTCACGAATTTTTCATAGAGTGTAATAGTCATGGATTTCCCACGTAACATATTACCCACGAAATGCATTTGCCACCTATTTCTGTTAGAATACTCGATCCATAGATAACTATTCGATTTTTTCCTAAACTACCATTTTTTGTTTTTTTCATCTTCCCAATCTATCTTATATATATATATATATATATATATATATATATATATATATATATATATATATATATATATATATATATATATATATATATATATAGGGTTGGGTTCTGGTGTGAACAAGAGGATTTCGTGAGAACGGTGAGAACACATTTTAGCCATCCATTTTTTTTATTATCAAAAAACCTGATTTGGGAGGTGGTAATTTTGTAAATACTTTGAAGTTTGACTTTGGAGGGTTCACATCACCTTTGTTCACGTGAAGTTTATTTTTTTAGCTTCACATCATTTTGTTCTATGTGAATTTTTTTTTTAGCTTCACATCATTTTGCTCATGTGAAGTTTTTTTTTTTAGCTTCACATCATTTTGCTCACGTGAAGGTTTTTTTTTTAGCTTCACATCATTTTGGTGAGGTTAAGTTTTTTTTATTTTTATTTTTAGCTTCACACCATTTTGGTGAGGTTAAGTTTATTATTTTTTTTCTTAACATAAGGTATTGCTATTGTTTTGAAGGTTACAAATTGATTTTGATTATTTAACTGGCCGTGCGTGTCTTTTGCTGGGTATATACGGAGCATTATCTTTTTATTATTAACTTTGAAGTGTAAATGTATGTCTGGCCAAGAAAGATTAAAACTTGACGATCGAAAAGTTTAATTTTTACGACTTTTATGAACAAAAAAAATTAACTTCATCATGTAGAACTTTTGTTAAGAAAAAAAAAACTTCACTATTTGTGAACTGCCGTGAATGTTATTTATGAAGTTCAACTTATTTAAAAAAATGCCACCTTGAAAATGGGGTATTTTGATCAAATGGGATGGAAGGCTAGGATGTGTTCTCACCGTTCTCACGTAATCATCGTGTTCTCACAGGATCCCAAGTCTATATATTTTCAGGTTCAAATGAGAAGGTTAATTTTCATGAGAATGTGAGAAACACTTTAAAACCACTTTTTTAACTATCCAAAACACGTTGTTTTATAAAATTTTCTTTGTAGCTTCTTTTTTAAATAACTTTTAGAAGTTACTTTTGACATAAAAATTTTTTCAACGTTTTATTATTTTTATTAAAATTTTTGATCATAATAATCACATTTTAAACTTGATAATCACATGAATAACATGTGATTATCATGTCATATTTTGTGATTATCTTCAAACACATGATAATCACATTATATTAGAGAATAATCACATGTGATTATCATGCTATATTTTGTGATTATGATAAATAATCACAACAGTAACGACTGTAAAATATGTTCGAAAAAAATTTTAATATTTTTTATTTATATTTATATCATAGCTTCCAAAAGTTATTTTAATAATAATCATTGACAAAGTTTTATAGGAAAATATGTTTCGAATAGTTAAAAAGTAAATTTGAAGTGTTTCTCACGTTCTCACGAAAATTAGCCTTTTCATTTTAACACACCTCATATATATATATATATATATATATATATATATATATATACAAAAGTTTTCAGGACCATTCAAATAATAATTGTTGAAATAAAAACAAGTAATGAGATTATAAAAAGATACCTTTATTTATAGAATCTGAATTAATACAGGGACAGTTGGATAATATACAAGGATCTTGCTTCTCTATATCTATAGATTGGGTTTCTGGTAATATACAAATATTGAAATCTAAAGTTTTTGTACATCTGGTTGTAGAGAATTTTATTGAAGGTTTTTTCATAAAAAAGGCTCTGCCTATTTCTTGAAAACTTCTTCGTTTTATAGATAGATCATCCGGTTCCATTACCGGCATTCTTCGGTAAAAGTCTTCAATTATTTTGTCAATCGGTAAAGTCTTCAATTATTTGGATGTGATGATGCATTTTCTGTTTGCTTTTGCAATAATTTGGAACTTGTCGGGGAATCTTTACTTTAATAATTCTTCTTTTGAAAATATAAACACTTTACTTTTTGGTAGGGTCTTCCACTTTCCTTTTTCTTCTTGTCGTATCTTCAAATAATCTTGATGGAAATATTTCCTAACCACTTTCTTTATGGTAGGGTCTTGCATCCTTCTTTTCTAATAATACTTCACCTGTAAGTTTTCTTGTTCATATGGACAAATAATGATGTTTTAAAATATAGATGTAAGTAATTTAATCTAGTTCATAAGTAATCAAATTTTCTGGTATATAATAAACTCACACAATAATTTCTTTCTTACATATAGACTCTTATTTTAAAATATAGACACTTGAAAACTAAAGAGTTATGTCGTCATAGGGATCCTGTGCATCTTGAAATAGATCTTCACTTGGCGTAGGGGAACATTTGATCTCATTTATAATTTTCTGCATTTCCTCAGGAGAAGAGCACTCCTGTAATCTTTTAATAAAATCCTTATCTTGTACCTTAGGGGTTGAGGTAGAATAGCTTTCTTGAGAAATAGTCCTTTTGTAATAGTTGGTGACTGCATTAATATCTGCTTGGCTTTCTTCGATTCTTTTCCACCATTTAACACTAAATTGTCTGTATAGAAGGGGTGGAGAGGTATCTCTGGCTTCTTGCTTTTTATAGGTAAATAAAATAATCCATGGTAACTTGAATATAGCAGAAAACTGAAGAGTATATTCTTCTGGACAAATATGATCTTGCATAAAGTAATCTTTATATTTATGGAATCCTTCTAATATTTTGGTAGGAAATATAGCTGGAATGCATCCAAAATATCTGAACCATTTAATAAACCACTTGGGGTAGTTGTTGGAAAACTTTTCAGCGAAATAGAAAAACCAAGTATGGTTAAAATTTCTTAGTAAAAAGGCATGAAACCATGCGTCTTGGTAATCATAATAATTATAGATAGGATATTGAGGATAGCAGGCGAGAGTTTTATGAGTAAAGGGTTTTAAAGACCATTCGTCTGGAGATATAACCTTGATAATCTTTACTTTGCTGCAATCAATGTGACTGGGATTCTTTTGGTTGAGAGTATGATCAATAATAACAGATCCACTATCAACTAAAATAGCCTGATAATATTCTTGTAACACCCCCAAAATTCGTTTAGCGGAAGCGTTTTAGTTTAAGTACTGGGGTGTCACAATAATAAAGCATGCATACGTATCAGAGCTTATGATTACAACAGAACAATATATAATAAGATGCCAAAAGTTATTAATTACAAAGTTTACGATTCCTCGAATCGTATAAGTTAAAAGTAATAAGTTTACAAAAGTAGATTTCTGAAATATGACTAAAGCATTTCAGTTATACTAAAGAAATCCATGTGTTTCCAAAAAGTTGGCATCCTAACTTCAAGGGTCGCCTAGTTCTCCATGTGTGTTGGCGATTCTTATATGCGCAGCTAATTCCCTGAAAAACATAGTAAAAGTCAACAACTAGGTTGAGTGAATTCACAGGTTTTATGTTTACACAAGTTATATCAAGTTTGTAGCACAGTTGTTATCCAAATACGTTCACAAATAGTATTGCCATAATAGTCGAGAATAAGTTTAGTGGAATGTTATCCCAATACTAGTTTTGTGGGTTGTTCGCCCAAAGTTCAAGTTTAAAACACGTGCTGGTCGTTCTCCAGCGATTTACAAATAAACAGTACCGGTCGTTCTCCGGCCAAATACGCACGGGTCGTTCTCCCGTCCAACAAACGCATGGGTCGTTCTCCCATCCAAGACGCACGGGTCGTTCTCCCGTCCCTTGGCCAGTCGTTCTCTGGCACTAAAATACGTGGCTGGTCGTTCTCCAGCGTTTTACACAAAAGTACCGGTCGTTCTCCGGTATACCAAACAAGTTTAAAAGTTATGTTTGTGTCGGTCGTTCTCCGACAAGTTACCAAATGTACCGGTCGTTCTCCGGTAAGATACCAAGTTAGTGTCGGTCGTTCTCCGACAAGTTACCAATATGTACCGGTCGTTCTCCGGTAAGATACCAAAATAGTTTACAGTCGTTTGCAAAACAGTTTACCGGTCGTTCTCCGGTCTAGTTAAAACAGTTTGTCGATAATTTATCCTATTAGTTCAGTGTGTCAATATGTAAATGTTAATCCGCAGGCACCAGTTTGTTCAACAGTTTAATAGTTCAAAGTACTCTAATAGTTCGAGTAATCAAGTATGATAAACAATCATATAAGTAAAAGCAGTTTATGGCAATAAGTAAAATAGTTGACTATGTTTTCCACCCCTGTTCGAAAGCAGTTAAATCAGTAAAAGTAGGGGCTGTGAACTCACCTGTTGAGTTTAAGTAGTTGTGCGAGTGCTAGCAAACCTAAGCCCAAGTACGGTCTGAAATCTCCTAACGTCCTAAACGTACGAGATTTAATAAGTATGTGGATGTCTAAACTAATCATCCATGCTAGTGTTTGTACAACCAAGTCACGTCCAAATCGTTCGTTTAATGTTTATGTTTGTATTTCGTTGTTTGTGAAAACGTATACGACTCGTTGGTGAAAGTTTGAAATCAACATTTCGATAAAACAAGTATGTTTGAATTGTTTGTAAGGCTCGTGAATCGAATTTGTATAAAGATATGCGTTTCCGGTTAGTTCGACACTTAGTGAAAACAAGTTTTTAAACTTCCTGTTTTTAGCGACGTAAGGTGCGACGCTGAGTGGTTATGCGACGTAGGGTGCGACGTACGGGTCTACGTCGCATTCAGGTTTTGCGACGTCATGGGTTGCGTCGCATAGGCGACGCTCGCAATTTAATGCGACGTAGTGGTCTGCGTCGCTATGTGCGACGTAAGGAAGGGTAATGCGACGTAAAGGCCTACGTCGCAGTACTGTTTTCGGTCCCAATGCGACGTAGTCGCCTGTTCGACGAACAGCGAGAAAAAGTCGGATTTTTGGTTGATTTGGAACGTTTTCGGTTGTATAAAACACTAAAACATGTTATTCTAAGTATGTTAAACACTAAGTAGCAATTATAACTTGGAAATCTAAAGATTTGCGGGATTTGTCGGGAACTTACGAGTGTCGGATTTGAAATCCGAAAAGGTAGAAAGATAGATCGTAGTCTCGTGGTCGTTTTCCTCTATTTTGTTTGTTGATTCGGCGTCGTTTGATGGTAGTTTTGTGGTGATTTGTGTGGTGGTTTTTGGTAGGTGGTGGTGAAAGTAGAGAGAAAAAGAGAAAGATAGAGAAAGAAAGTGAAAAGAAATGGAGAGAAAATAGGGAGGTGGAGGTGGTTTTGTTCCACTTCTGCCTCCGTGTTTGCGTTCCGTGTTTGTTTATCCGATCGTTAAATATTACAGTATTTCAACTAATGTATTTTTAAATTACATATTTCATTATGTTTAATTAGGCTCTTTTTATGGAACCAAATTTTATAAATTTTATAAAATTTCAAACTTTGTTTGATTTTAATTATACGTTTTGACGTTTTGCGTTATAAAATAAATTGGTAAATATTTTTGACAAAATATTCATTAGTTACTAAGTTATTTAATAATTTCGTTTTATTAAATAATTTTGTTCACCAACAGTCGTACGTTTTTGTCGCGTTTGTTTTCAAATTGTTCTGTACGTAATTACAACTAATTACGAATACGTAATACTGCGCGTACTAACTAGTTGGGCTATGCTAGACTTACCTCTAAAATGTGTTGTGAATTCACTCAAGTAGGGAATTAGCCTAATAATGCAAGTGATTAATATAATTAATCGCGTTAAATTTTGCGAGGTGTTACAATTCTCTAGTCTTATATTCATCAATATAAAAATGGGAACCTCTTGGGTATAGGTAATCAATAAGGGTGAGAAAACTTTGGTCAAGTTTTTGTTCTTCTATAGGCTCAAGAATCTTAACAACCTGTCTATTGGAATTAATAGAGTATTCGGGTGTGTTTGTTGGTGTATTTTTGGGTTGAATTATTGTTGGTCTAATTGTAGGTGAGACGGTTGGATGTATAGGATTTTTGGTTGGAATGGTTTGTGCAAGAGCAGAATATGGTGGTCTTGTCCTAGGTGCTATAGGTCCAAATTGGTTTGGGTGTATAGGTAATTCTGGAAAATTTCTTGAAATATAGGTTGATGACGAAGAAGGTTGACTCATAGTATGTTTGGTTAGAACGACTTTCTTCTTTTCGCTCATTTTCCCTGTAAAAATTCTCTTGATAAAAAATTGGGTAAAGAATTGTCTTTTCCTTTTATAAATTCGATTGTAAAATCAAAATTTCCTAAAATAGCTTGCCATCTAGCAAAAACTTGTTTAGAGATTAAATTTTTAACATCCTTTTCTAAAATATATTTAGCGGATAAACAATCAATTCTTAATAAAAAAGGTTTCATATACAAATCATCTTCAAATTTTTTAATATTTAGAACAATACTTAAAATTTCCTTTTTAATAGTAGAATAATTCTTTTGAGTGTCATTCCAGGAACCAGAATAGAATCGTACAAGTTTTTCTTCTTCATTATTTAGTTTTTGTTTTAATATTCCTCCAAATCCTAAGTCACTAGCGTCAGTTTCAACGATAAGGCATGGAAGAATTTTTATCTTTTCTTTAATATGTTTGACAATTTCTGTATGTTCTTCGGTCCATGGCTTTGGATTTTTCTTTAATCGATCGTATAGTGGTTTACATATAATTCCCAAATCTTTAAAGAAATCATGAATATAGTTTAAGCAACCTAAAAATCTTTGCAATTGAGTTTTATCTTTTATTTCATTAGGAAATTTATTGGTAAATTCAAGACTTCTTTCTATTGGTTTTATAGTTCCTTGAATGATATTATGACCTAGAAATCTTACATCTGTTTGAAATAATAACATTTTTGTGGGTGAAACTGCTAATCCATTTTTGTAAATAGTATCATAAAATATATTTAAGTGTTTAAAATGTTGATCAATGTTTTTTGAAAATATTAAAACATCATCAATATAAACGATTACAAAATTTCCAATTGGTAAAATAATATCATTCATAATATTTTGAAATTCTGATGGAGCGTTTTTTAATCCAAAGGGCATAACGTTCCATTCAAAGTGTCCAAAAGGGACATTAAATCCTGTTTTATACTTATCTTCTTCTTTTATTTGGATTTGCCAAAATCCAGATTTCATATCAAATTTCGAAAATATTTTTGAGTCATATAATTTTTTTTAATAAATCTCTTTTATTGGGTATAGGATATCTAATCCATTCTAATACTTTATTTAAGGGTTTATAATTTATAACTAATCTTGGTATACCTCTTTCAATTTCTGCATTATTAATTACATAAAAGGCTGAGCAAGACCAGGGTGACTTAGAGGGTCTAATAAGTCCTTTTTCTAATAATTCTTTGATTTCCTTTTTACAATTTAACTCTAATTCAATAGACATATGTATAGACTTTGCTTTAGTAGGTATATTCTTTTCATTGAATTCTTTTATATAAGGTAATCCTACTGTGTGTTGTTTTCTTTTCCAAAAAGCACTGGGTATAGTTGAGCACACATTATTTCTAAATTTTTCTTCAATAAATTTTACTTTGTTCTGTATATTTTTGTCTTGTAATTGATTATATATTCTTTTATCATTTATTTCATTAATTAAAAATTCAGCTTGTTTTCTTTTATTTTTGATTAAATGTAATTCATGGGTAACAATAGGTGTAGTGAATTCGAAAATTATTTCTTTATTTAATACTTTTGTAATAATACCTCTTTCGTCTACACTTATAGGATATAATTGTATTATAAAGGGTAATCCTAAAATAATTTGAGAAGTTAAATTCTTTACTAATATAAGATGGGTTTTAAAACAATAATTTTCTTTACATATATGGACATTGGATAATTTATAGCCTATACTAAGTCTAGATCCACTGGCCGTGGATAATCTTTGAGTAGATTTTTCAAAATATTTAGTTGGAATTAAACCTTCCTGTATACAATTTAAATCTGCTCCAGAGTCAACTAAAGCAATTAAGGTTATTTTAAATTCTCCGTTTATCATTATATTTACTTTCGTATGCCATCTTTGATATTTAGTATATTGGATTGCATTAATTATAGGTTCAATTAAGGGTTTTTCTTCTGAGGTTATATTTTGTTTAATTTCATTTTCCTCTATAGTTTTAACCTTTTCTTTTAAAATTCTTATTTCTGTTTTAACCATATTAAGTTCTTCTTGTAAGTCTTGTATTGTTATAGGTTTGGTTTTACTAAATCTTTTGCATATTTCATTAAAATTATATATAGTATAATCTTCTTCTTCATTACTCTGATTTTTTAATTTTCCTTCTAACTGTTTTAAATATAAATTTTTTGCTTCTTTATTATCGAGTTTACTTATCATATCTATTAATAAATGTAATTCATCATTATTAGTAATAACATTAATTTTATAGTTACAATTACATGTTCCTATACATTCACAATCTTCAGAGTTGCTGTTATTTTTAGATGATTCTTCTTCAATTTTATTTAAATCATTTTCACTATAATCAGATATATTTGATTCATTATCTTTGATTAATTTACTAATTTTTTGTCTAAGATCTTCCATGTCAATTTCATTAATTTTAGTTTTAGAATAGCAATCTTTTGACATATGTCCGGGTCTACCACATTTATAACAAATAATAATATCTTGATTGTTCTGGTTTTTATTTTCTCTTCTATATTTGTTATTATATTTTTTGTATGATACTTTCTTTTTTCTTTTATAATCTTTATTTTGATAGTATTCTTGATTATTTTTTATAGGTTGTTTATTATATCTTTTATATTTTGTTTTCTTAGAACTAGAAGGGGGCAATATTAGAGGTTCATAACCATATTGTTCACAAAAATTTCCTAGTTCATGTCTTCCTCCTTTTCCTTCCTTTTTAATTTTTGCTTTTAGTTTTAGATCAGAACATATAGCTAATCCTTCTTTATTAACATAGTTTATGATTTCTCCATAGGTTAATTCTTTATAAGGAATTTCATTATTATAATCATTTCTAATTCTTTCAGCAAATAATTTTGGTAATCCGGCAATAAATCTTTCTTTCCAATAGGATTCTCTACAGTCTGGTCTAGTCATAACTTTTGCTAAGAAAACATCTTTATACCATCTAAAATCTTGTAATTTTCTACATGTTAAATTTAATAATATAGTTGAATTTCTTTCTTGATATTCTGCTGGGTTTCCTACATAATTTTTTATAATAGCATAAACTAGAGTATTTAAAGAATCATCAATCTGGGTTTGAACAGCTGATCCATTTTCTGTTTTTATAATTAATTTTTTTGAATTTAGTATATGATTTTTTTCATCTTGAGTTACATAACTATCCCACCATCCTTTTAATACTCCTGTAAATCCTGATATTATCATTTGTGTTATTTTATTATCTGGATTTTTATGAGCTTTATAAGAAGTTGCTGCCATAGTCATTTCTTGTAATAAGTTTAAAATTTGATATTCTGTTTGACCATCTATATTCCATTCATATATTGAATTACCATCGTATCTAGATTGTACAATTTTATCTCTTTCTTCATATTGTAAATCTGGTGGTGTTGGTCTATAATAATAATTTCTTGTTTCTGGTCGGGGAGTATAAGTCTTATTGGATGTATAAGGATTGTATTTTATTTTTTCTATATTATGAAATTGTTCTTCTATTTCAGATATATCAGAGGTTTCGTCTTCATTTATAGCATTTATATTATGATTTGATATAGTAAATTTTTGTAATTTTTCTTCAATTTCTCTTAATAGTTTACTTTGTCCTCCTAGATTTATAGGTGTTTCTATATTGTAGGGTATAAATATAGGGTTTTCTTCTACTTGTATATTAGTTGAAGTATTTGAAGTACTTGCTTCTTCATTTTTATATTCTATTCTATCTAATTGTTGTCCTATAGTGTTTAACATTTCATTAGTATGATTATTTTGATATACAATATTTTTTAATATTTTATCAGTATCTGGTTTATCAGCTTTTGAAAAGGGTATTCCTATATATTCCTTTTCTTCCCTTTTTATAATTATATCTTTACAAGGTGGCTTAATACTTATAATTTCTTCATTATTTGTTAAATCAGTATAGGATCTATTTATATTAGTTGTTGTTTCAATCTTGGCTTTATAAGGAAATTCTATATTTTCTTCTATACAATATAATTCAAACCATGTAAAAAACGGTATATTTTCTTTATTGTCTTGCATATAAAGGATCCATTTTAATTCATGAAACATCTTTTTATCTTTAAAATTAAAATCATACCATGTAAATTTTTCTTTATTATAGTTATTTAATCTTTCTTTCAATAAATATTCTAAATCTTTTATATTCATTGTTTTAACAAATTGTTAATTTAGATCTTGTTGTTTTTATTTTATTTGCATTTATTTTTAATAGTATATTTATTGTATCTATATGTTTTGATGTAATATTTTTTATTTGTTTTATTTGATCTTTACTTAACCATTTATACTTTCTATCTCTTTTTATTCTAAATTCTTCTATCTGTTGAATTAATTGTTTTCGTTCTTCATATAAAAACATTAAATAAACTGAAATAAACTTATTATGATCATTATTCATTTGTATTTTACTCATAATTGTTCTTCTCTGTAATAATCTACTTCAGATTTAGAGGGGTTATAAGAGTTACTAAAATCTTCACTTATATTATCATCTTCATATAGTGGTTTAGGTATAGATCTATTAAAATCAACTCCTTTAACTCTCATAGACTGTGATCTTCTTAGTAAGGGTTCACTAGATTTTGAACTAGAGGTTTCGGGAATATATGTAGAATATCTAGGTGGTTCTTTTCCAAAATCTATCTCTATACTTCCGTCAGTATGTTCTGTAATATCTGATATTTTGCTAATAGTTTCTAAAGGTTTGGGTGAACTTATATCTTCTAATTTCCAATTTTGGTTTTGAGTAATTTCATTCCATTTTAATCTTTTAGGTATATTGACTCTAGAATTTCTAGTATTAGCTTCAAATATTATAGTTTCATCTTTTGGTGACATTAATTTTGATCTTGGTTCCACAGTAGTGGTCATAGTTTTATATAAAACTCTATATATAACGAGTATAGGGTCAGTTCCTTGTTTAATATCTAAATTTTTTGTTTTAATTGTTAAGGTTAAAGTATCTAATATATTTTTATCGAATAAAGATATAGTGAAATTAGGATAACAATTAAAATATATAGGGCCATTACATATATTGGATTCTGCCATAGCTAATAAAGAATTTTTAAAATTTAAATGTCTAGCATCTCTTAATATAACTAAAGTAGGTACATCTAATCCTATTCTAGTCAAGGGTTTAATAGCTATCTGTATTAATCCTATATGTAGAAATTTATAGCTTTTCATATGTTCTTTAATAGTATTCTTGGAAAAAAGTTGTATACATTGATTATTTTGTAGAAGAGGTAAAGTCTTTTCTGTTTGTTTTATAGAATATCCCTGGAAATAATCAAAAGAACCAATCTTATAAATATTACTAATCTTTTGTTTAGGTATACTCCAATCTTTCAAATTGTTTTCAATATTTGAAATAGAAACTTCCATAGAATTTGTATGATCATGTTCTTCTTCGATTTCAGAAGTAGAACTACCTTTTTGATTTGATAGTAATCTTGCGACTCTATTCATATTCAATTATTAACTATTTGATTTAAACTTTGTTTTCAGAAAACCTTAACTTATAATGTTGATTGAACATACCTTCTCCGGGAACACCCCCATATCGCTGTGGTACGGTCGTCTTACTGTCTGTCTGCGACTAATTCCAACCAGCTGATCGACAGGGCTTACCAACGCAGATGTATATTTTCTCAACATATATAAATTAATTTTTTCTTTCAACAATGATGAAATCAAACAATTCATAATTTTCATAAGAATATAATCCATAACTACTACCACCTCAAAAAAATGAGCTCATGGCTCTGATACCAAAAGTTTTCAGGACCATTCAAATAATAATTGTTGAAATAAAAACAAGTAATGAGATTATAAAAAGATACCTTTATTTATAGAATCTGAATTAATTCATGGACAGTTGGATAATATACAAGGATCTTGCTTCTCTATATCTATAGATTGGGTTTCTGGTAATATACAAATATTGAAATCTAAAGTTTTTGTACATCTGGTTGTAGAGAATTTTATTGAAGGTTTTTTCATAAAAAAGGCTCTGCCTATTTCTTGAAAAAACCTTCAATAAAATTCTCTACAACCAGATGTACAAAAACTTTAGATTTCAATATTTGTATATTACCAGAAACCCAATCTATAGATATAGAGAAGCAAGATCCTAGTATATTATCCAACTGTCCCTGTATTAATTCAGATTCTATAAATAAAGGTATCTTTTTATAATCTCATTACTTGTTTTTATTTCAACAATTATTATTTTTCAATAATTGTTGAAATAAAAATAAGTAATGAGATTATAAAAAGATACCTTTATTTATAGAATCTGAATTAATACAGGGACAGTTGGATAATATACAAGGATCTTGCTTCTCTATATCTATAGATTGGGTTTCTGGTAATATACAAATATTGAAATCTAAAGTTTTTGTACATCTGGTTGTAGAGAATTTTATTGAAGGTTTTTTCATAAAAAAGGCTCTGCCTATTTCTTGAAAACTTCTTCGTTTTATATAGATCATCCGGTTCCATTACCGGCATTCTTCGGTAAAAGTCTTCAATTATTTTGTCAATCGGTAAAGTCTTCAATTATTTGGATGTGATGATGCATTTTCTGTTTGCTTTTGCAATAATTTGGAACTTGTCGGGGAATCTTTACTTTAATAATTCTTCTTTTGAAAATATAAACACTTTACTTTTTGGTAGGGTCTTCCACTTTCCTTTTTCTTCTTGTCGTATCTTCAAATAATCTTGATGGAAATATTTCCTAACCACTTTCTTTATGGTAGGGTCTTGCATCCTTCTTTTCTAATAATACTTCACCTGTAAGTTTTCTTGTTCATATGGACAAATAATGACGTTTTAAAATATAGATGTAAGTAATTTAATCTAGTTCATAAGTAATCAAATTTTCTGGTATATAATAAACTTACACAATAATTTCTTTCTTACATATAGACTCTTATTTTAAAATATAGACACTTGAAAACTAAAGAGTTATGTCGTCATAGGGATCCTGTGCATCTTGAAATAGATCTTCACTTGGCGTAGGGGAACATTTGATCTCATTTATAATTTTCTGCATTTCCTCAGGAGAAGAGCACTCCTGTAATCTTTTAATAAAATCCTTATCTTGTACCTTAGGGGTTGAGGTAGAATAGCTTTCTTGAGAAATAGTCCTTTTGTAATAGTTGGTGACTGCATTAATATCTGCTTGGCTTTCTTCGATTCTTTTCCACCATTTAACACTAAATTGTCTGTATAGAAGGGGTGGAGAGGTATCTCTGGCTTCTTGCTTTTTATAGGTAAATAAAATAATCCATGGTAACTTGAATATAGCAGAAAACTGAAGAGTATATTCTTCTGGACAAATATGATCTTGCATAAAGTAATCTTTATATTTATGGAATCCTTCTAATATTTTGGTAGGAAATATAGCTGGAATGCATCCAAAATATCTGAACCATTTAATAAACCACTTGGGGTAGTTGTTGGAAAACTTTTCAGCGAAATAGAAAAACCAAGTATGGTTAAAATTTCTTAGTAAAAAGGCATGAAACCATGCGTCTTGGTAATCATAATAATTATAGATAGGATATTGAGGATAGCAGGCGAGAGTTTTATGAGTAAAGGGTTTTAAAGACCATTCGTCTGGAGATATAACCTTGATAATCTTTACTTTGCTGCAATCAATGTGACTGGGATTCTTTTGGTTGAGAGTATGATCAATAATAACAGATCCACTATCAACTAAAATAGCCTGATAATATTCTCTAGTCTTATATTCATCAATATAAAAATGGGAACCTCTTGGGTATAGGTAATCAATAAGGGTGAGAAAACTTTGGTCAAGTTTTTGTTCTTCTATAGGCTCAAGAATCTTAACAACCTGTCTATTGGAATTAATAGAGTATTCGGGTGTGTTTGTTGGTGTATTTTTGGGTTGAATTATTGTTGGTCTAATTGTAGGTGAGACGGTTGGATGTATAGGATTTTTGGTTGGAATGGTTTGTGCAAGAGCAGAATATGGTGGTCTTGTCCTAGGTGCTATAGGTCCAAATTGGTTTGGGTGTATAGGTAATTCTGGAAAATTTCTTGAAATATAGGTTGATGACGAAGAAGGTTGACTCATAGTATGTTTGGTTAGAACGACTTTCTTCTTTTCGCTCATTTTCCCTGTAAAAATTCTCTTGATAAAAAATCGGGTAAAGAATTGTCTTTTCCTTTTATAAATTCGATTGTAAAATCAAAATTTCCTAAAATAGCTTGCCATCTAGCAAAAACTTGTTTAGAGATTAAATTTTTAACATCCTTTTCTAAAATATATTTAGCGGATAAACAATCAATTCTTAATAAAAAAGGTTTCATATACAAATCATCTTCAAATTTTTTAATATTTAGAACAATACTTAAAATTTCCTTTTTAATAGTAGAATAATTCTTTTGAGTGTCATTCCAGGAACCAGAATAGAATCGTACAAGTTTTTCTTCTTCATTATTTAGTTTTTGTTTTAATATTCCTCCAAATCCTAAGTCACTAGCGTCAGTTTCAACGATAAGACTTGCATTAGGATGTGGTATATTAAGGCATGGAAGAATTTTTATCTTTTCTTTAATATGTTTGACAATTTCTGTATGTTCTTCGGTCCATGGCTTTGGATTTTTCTTTAATCGATCGTATAGTGGTTTACATATAATTCCCAAATCTTTAAAGAAATCATGAATATAGTTTAAGCAACCTAAAAATCTTTGCAATTGAGTTTTATCTTTTATTTCATTAGGAAATTTATTGGTAAATTCAAGACTTCTTTCTATTGGTTTTATAGTTCCTTGAATGATATTATGACCTAGAAATCTTACATCTGTTTGAAATAATAACATTTTTGTGGGTGAAACTGCTAATCCATTTTTGTAAATAGTATCATAAAATATATTTAAGTGTTTAAAATGTTGATCAATGTTTTTTGAAAATATTAAAACATCATCAATATAAACGATTACAAAATTTCCAATTGGTAAAATAATATCATTCATAATATTTTGAAATTCTGATGGAGCGTTTTTTAATCCAAAGGGCATAACGTTCCATTCAAAGTGTCCAAAAGGGACATTAAATCCTGTTTTATACTTATCTTCTTCTTTTATTTGGATTTGCCAAAATCCAGATTTCATATCAAATTTCGAAAATATTTTTGAGTCATATAATTTTTTTTAATAAATCTCTTTTATTGGGTATAGGATATCTAATCCATTCTAATACTTTATTTAAGGGTTTATAATTTATAACTAATCTTGGTATACCTCTTTCAATTTCTGCATTATTAATTACATAAAAGGCTGAGCAAGACCAGGGTGACTTAGAGGGTCTAATAAGTCCTTTTTCTAATAATTCTTTGATTTCCTTTTTACAATTTAACTCTAATTCAATAGACATATGTATAGACTTTGCTTTAGTAGGTATATTCTTTTCATTGAATTCTTTTATATAAGGTAATCCTACTGTGTGTTGTTTTCTTTTCCAAAAAGCACTGGGTATAGTTGAGCACACATTATTTCTAAATTTTTCTTCAATAAATTTTACTTTGTTCTGTATATTTTTGTCTTGTAATTGATTATATATTCTTTTATCATTTATTTCATTAATTAAAAATTCAGCTTGTTTTCTTTTATTTTTGATTAAATGTAATTCATGGGTAACAATAGGTGTAGTGAATTCGAAAATTATTTCTTTATTTAATACTTTTGTAATAATACCTCTTTCGTCTACACTTATAGGATATAATTGTATTATAAAGGGTAATCCTAAAATAATTTGAGAAGTTAAATTCTTTACTAATATAAGATGGGTTTTAAAACAATAATTTTCTTTACATATATGGACATTGGATAATTTATAGCCTATACTAAGTCTAGATCCACTGGCCGTGGATAATCTTTGAGTAGATTTTTCAAAATATTTAGTTGGAATTAAACCTTCCTGTATACAATTTAAATCTGCTCCAGAGTCAACTAAAGCAATTAAGGTTATTTTAAATTCTCCGTTTATCATTATATTTACTTTCGTATGCCATCTTTGATATTTAGTATATTGGATTGCATTAATTATAGGTTCAATTAAGGGTTTTTCTTCTGAGGTTATATTTTGTTTAATTTCATTTTCCTCTATAGTTTTAACCTTTTCTTTTAAAATTCTTATTTCTGTTTTAACCATATTAAGTTCTTCTTGTAAGTCTTGTATTGTTATAGGTTTGGTTTTACTAAATCTTTTGCATATTTCATTAAAATTATATATAGTATAATCTTCTTCTTCATTACTCTGATTTTTTAATTTTCCTTCTAACTGTTTTAAATATAAATTTTTTGCTTCTTTATTATCGAGTTTACTTATCATATCTATTAATAAATGTAATTCATCATTATTAGTAATAACATTAATTTTATAGTTACAATTACATGTTCCTATACATTCACAATCTTCAGAGTTGCTGTTATTTTTAGATGATTCTTCTTCAATTTTATTTAAATCATTTTCACTATAATCAGATATATTTGATTCATTATCTTTGATTAATTTACTAATTTTTTGTCTAAGATCTTCCATGTCAATTTCATTAATTTTAGTTTTAGAATAGCAATCTTTTGACATATGTCCGGGTCTACCACATTTATAACAAATAATAATATTTTGATTGTTCTGGTTTTTATTTTCTCTTCTATATTTGTTATTATATTTTTTGTATGATACTTTCTTTTTTCTTTTATAATCTTTATTTTGATAGTATTCTTGATTATTTTTTATAGGTTGTTTATTATATCTTTTATATTTTGTTTTCTTAGAACTAGAAGGGGGCAATATTAGAGGTTCATAACCATATTGTTCACAAAAATTTCCTAGTTCATGTCTTCCTCCTATTCCTTCCTTTTTAATTTTTGCTTTTAGTTTTAGATCAGAACATATAGCTAATCCTTCTTTATTAACATAGTTTATGATTTCTCCATAGGTTAATTCTTTATAAGGAATTTCATTATTATAATCATTTCTAATTCTTTCAGCAAATAATTTTGGTAATCCGGCAATAAATCTTTCTTTCCAATAGGATTCTCTACAGTCTGGTCTAGTCATAACTTTTGCTAAGAAAACATCTTTATACCATCTAAAATCTTGTAATTTTCTACATGTTAAATTTAATAATATAGTTGAATTTCTTTCTTGATATTCTGCTGGGTTTCCTACATAATTTTTTATAATAGCATAAACTAGAGTATTTAAAGAATCATCAATCTGGGTTTGAACAGCTGATCCATTTTCTGTTTTTATAATTAATTTTTTTGAATTTAGTATATGATTTTTTTCATCTTGAGTTACATAACTATCCCACCATCCTTTTAATACTCCTGTAAATCCTGATATTATCATTTGTGTTATTTTATTATCTGGATTTTTATGAGCTTTATAAGAAGTTGCTGCCATAGTCATTTCTTGTAATAAGTTTAAAATTTGATATTCTGTTTGACCATCTATATTCCATTCATATATTGAATTACCATCGTATCTAGATTGTACAATTTTATCTCTTTCTTCATATTGTAAATCTGGTGGTGTTGGTCTATAATAATAATTTCTTGTTTCTGGTCGGGGAGTATAAGTCTTATTGGATGTATAAGGATTGTATTTTATTTTTTCTATATTATGAAATTGTTCTTCTATTTCAGATATATCAGAGGTTTCGTCTTCATTTATAGCATTTATATTATGATTTGATATAGTAAATTTTTGTAATTTTTCTTCAATTTCTCTTAATAGTTTACTTTGTCCTCCTAGATTTATAGGTGTTTCTATATTGTAGGGTATAAATATAGGGTTTTCTTCTACTTGTATATTAGTTGAAGTATTTGAAGTACTTGCTTCTTCATTTTTATATTCTATTCTATCTAATTGTTGTCCTATAGTGTTTAACATTTCATTAGTATGATTATTTTGATATACAATATTTTTTAATATTTTATCAGTATCTGGTTTATCAGCTTTTGAAAAGGGTATTCCTATATATTCCTTTTCTTCCCTTTTTATAATTATATCTTTACAAGGTGGCTTAATACTTATAATTTCTTCATTATTTGTTAAATCAGTATAGGATCTATTTATATTAGTTGTTGTTTCAATCTTGGCTTTATAAGGAAATTCTATATTTTCTTCTATACAATATAATTCAAACCATGTAAAAAATGGTATATTTTCTTTATTGTCTTGCATATAAAGGATCCATTTTAATTCATGAAACATCTTTTTATCTTTAAAATTAAAATCATACCATGTAAATTTTTCTTTATTATAGTTATTTAATCTTTCTTTCAATAAATATTCTAAATCTTTTATATTCATTGTTTTAACAAATTGTTAATTTAGATCTTGTTGTTTTTATTTTATTTGCATTTATTTTTAATAGTATATTTATTGTATCTATATGTTTTGATGTAATATTTTTTATTTGTTTTATTTGATCTTTACTTAACCATTTATACTTTCTATCTCTTTTTATTCTAAATTCTTCTATCTGTTGAATTAATTGTTTTCGTTCTTCATATAAAAACATTAAATAAACTGAAATAAACTTATTATGATCATTATTCATTTGTATTTTACTCATAATTGTTCTTCTCTGTAATAATCTACTTCAGATTTAGAGGGGTTATAAGAGTTACTAAAATCTTCACTTATATTATCATCTTCATATAGTGGTTTAGGTATAGATCTATTAAAATCAACTCCTTTAACTCTCATAGACTGTGATCTTCTTAGTAAGGGTTCACTAGATTTTGAACTAGAGGTTTCGGGAATATATGTAGAATATCTAGGTGGTTCTTTTCCAAAATCTATCTCTATACTTCCGTCAGTATGTTCTGTAATATCTGATATTTTGCTAATAGTTTCTAAAGGTTTGGGTGAACTTATATCTTCTAATTTCCAATTTTGGTTTTGAGTAATTTCATTCCATTTTAATCTTTTAGGTATATTGACTCTAGAATTTCTAGTATTAGCTTCAAATATTATAGTTTCATCTTTTGGTGACATTAATTTTGATCTTGGTTCCACAGTAGTGGTCATAGTTTTATATAAAACTCTATATATAACGAGTATAGGGTCAGTTCCTTGTTTAATATCTAAATTTTTTGTTTTAATTGTTAAGGTTAAAGTATCTAATATATTTTTATCGAATAAAGATATAGTGAAATTAGGATAACAATTAAAATATATAGGGCCATTACATATATTGGATTCCGCCATAGCTAATAAAGAATTTTTAAAATTTAAATGTCTAGCATCTCTTAATATAACTAAAGTAGGTACATCTAATCCTATTCTAGTCAAGGGTTTAATAGCTATCTGTATTAATCCTATATGTAGAAATTTATAGCTTTTCATATGTTCTTTAATAGTATTCTTGGAAAAAAGTTGTATACATTGATTATTTTGTAGAAGAGGTAAAGTCTTTTTTGTTTGTTTTATAGAATATCCCTGGAAATAATCAAAAGAACCAATCTTATAAATATTACTAATCTTTTGTTTAGGTATACTCCAATCTTTCAAATTGTTTTCAATATTTGAAATAGAAACTTCCATAGAATTTGTATGATCATGTTCTTCTTCGATTTCAGAAGTAGAACTACCTTTTTGATTTGATAGTAATCTTGCGACTCTATTCATATTTAATTATTAACTATTTGATTTAAACTTTGTTTTCAGAAAACCTTAACTTTTAATGTTGATTGAACATACCTTCTCCGGGAACACCTCCATATCGCTGTGGTACGGTCGTCTTACTGTCTGTCTGCGACTAATTCCAACCAGCTGATCGACAGGGCTTACCAACGCAGATGTATATTTTCTCAGCATATATAAATTAATTTTTTCTTTCAACAATGATGAAATCAAACAATTCATAATTTTCATAAGAATATAATCCATAACTACTACCACCTCAAAAAAATGAGCTCATGGCATATATATATATATATATATATATATATATATATATATATATATATATATATATATATAGTAGGGGAATAAAAAAGAAAAAAAAATTGAGAGTGAAGAGGGAGAAGGAATATGGACCAATCATTTTAAAATTAAATATAAGGGTATTATAGGTTATTTACTATTAATTAATTTAATTATCATCCGAAATTTGAATACGTGTAGCAGTTTGTTCGTAATACATGGAGATCGGTTATATCCCCTTTTTCATTCCTCTTATTTATATTCGATCGAAGAACTTGTTTGAAGCAATTAAATGAAGTATATGATTTGGCGTAATTGATTTACCGTATATTTTTTTTTGAAAGGCAGTAGTGGAATAACTGACGGACCTTTGGCCCACCCGATCATCTTCACAAACGGTTACTCCTCTGGAATCGAGTAACCGCCCCTGAATTTGAAGCCAAGGCGACGCCCTATAGGGGTTGCTCTCCCATGTCTTGAATGGGTATAGCGTCGCAGGAGTCCCCCTCACAATAAGGCTTAAATTCATCACCCCAGGAAGAAACCATTATGGAAAACTCTCTGACCACTGGGCCAAGATCCCAATGGAATTTCCATGTTTGTCAATCACAATTCACAAGTAAATGAATATTTGATTGTTTCAGTAGTTTTAATTTAAAGAAACCATTTTTTTTCTTCTCGAAATCCATAGATTTGTTTGAATTTCTGTATGTGACCATCTTATTTGTTTCCAATAAATTGTCAAATTTGAAGAAACTCATTGTCTAAATTTTCTAATCACAATCCGATACTTGTGAATAACAATGACTTTTGCAAATCAGTTTGTTTTTATATTTCGAAACTAATTAGTATATTAATAATATTTCCTTGAACTCAACATTCGTTATTTGTGTTGTGTAGGCATCGGTTCTTATTAATCGAATAGTTGAATGAATTATTTATAAATTGTGACTTGTTAGTTTGATGTATACACTTTGCAATTGTATCGTTGATTCAGTTATATGAAAAAATGATTCAGTTCGTCTTTCATGTATGCTATTGTTGCAATAGAATCATTTTATTTTAGGATTGAATAATCGATGTGTAATTATTTCCAATAATGTTCATGTTCTAGAGAAAAGTATAGATATATTTTATAAAAAATAGAAACATGTACAACAATTATATTGTACGTGATATTAGCTTTAACATTAACTGATTCAACAAAATATATACACGATTCAGAAAACAAACACTTTGATTCACAAGCATGGTATAACGTTGATTCACTATATTACCAAATATGCTATAACTTTGATTCACATTATATAATATTGATTCACACTTAAATTTATATGTACTTTATTTGGGATCTCAAAATTGTAAGGATATAAGTATTTAGAGAGCTATCATATAAAAATGGTGATTATTTGTATCTGTATACAATTAGGGATGGCAATCGACATCTAACCCGGTGGACATCCATCCGATCCATCCATTTCAAATGGATATGGATGATCTAAATGGATATATACCGGATATGGATATGGATACGGATGTGGATGATTAGTGGATCGGATGTGGATGACAATTTATCATCCACGGATTCACCCATTACACCCGAAATCCATATCTGCATATACATATACATTTATTATATAAACATATTAACTCTATTATATTTATAACAATTTAAGCGGATCATTCTTATACATCAAAATTTATAACAAAAAATTTATTTTCACTCGTCATTTTCATCATATAATTTCAATAAATTGAAATTCCTACATTCCTATCCAAATAAACCACCGTACAGGTAATTTTTTATTCCACTATACAATTGGAAGTCACAAACCAACAATGAAAGTGTGCCTATCAAACCAAGAAACAACAAATAAGTGTTTTGAGTTTTGTAAAAACTATATATTATATGTATCTGTAACAATTTGTGTCAAGAATATCACGATGCTTAACAATTTTTTTGATATCCAATGGATATCCATAAACCTGCTACATCCAGTGGATATGGATGTGGATAGATGATTTGTAAATTTGATGGATATGGATATGGATATGGATATGGATGAAGAGAAATAAATGGATATGGATATTGATATAACTCCACCCGATCCATATCCGATCCATTACCATCTGTCGCACCCCCAAATTATGATGCGGAAACGATTCGGGTCGGGGCGCGACTAATCCGGTAATCACAGCACATAAGATATAATGAACGACTCTATATGTGTCGTTTATAAGTTACATTGATAAAATAAAAGTTTTACAATGTAATAATAGTTACAATAGCTTGTAAGCTAAATGTGAGAGATTCTAAGGCATATCAAATTTTACAAAATGTAAAAATGCATGGGAATCTCCTGATGTCTGTATGCGACTCGAGCTAAGTATCATAAATATGAGCAGACCTACTACTGCTGGAAACCTGAGAATACATACTAAAAGGTCAGCTAAAAAGCTGGTGAGCTCACAGGTTTGTATAATGATAAAACATAGTGTGTGAACCACAAGATTTAATATAATGATTTGCAATCAAGCAAATAAAATAGATGTATATCACTGACATGAGCCCATAGTTTGAGCTTAACTGAGGTGTCAGGATCACAACCAAGTGCCTGAGCTAGGGTGCCTCCCTGCGAGTGCCTAATCTACACTCGTATGAACAAATGCTAATGCGTTCGTTTCACCAGTTAGTGCGTGCTAACCCGGACGGGGGTTGTCAATTCCATATGGTACCATTCACTAACATTCACGCTAATTCCATATAAACAAACTATGTAGTGGAGGGCTCAAAAATGATTAGTAAAAACAACTCATGCAGCATATATCGATGTTTTGTACTCATGTTCACATGTAAAACAAAATGAGTATGTATTTCCACCCCGGGAGTAAAAACAGTAAAATGCGGGGCTATGAGACTCACCTGAGTCTGATGAATGCGTAGCAAAATCAATGCTAGAATGTCCGTAGACTGTAACTTGCCGGGCGTCATAAACGCGCAAGGTTATAAGTATAAGTAGATGTCTCAACAGACCATCTATGCTAGTTGTTCATTCAACTAGTTATGTCCAAATGATTTGGTTGTTTGATTGTGTTTTGAAAACGTGTACGGCCCGTTGGTGACGGTTTGTAATAATAATAATCTTAAAGCATTATTATTATGTGTTGTTTCATTGTATACTATCAAAGTATGTGTTTCGTGTGTTGTATCCTATATAAATATTGAAGTTACACGTGTTCGATACTTAGTGTAAAAACTAGTTATAAGTGTTTCATTTTTGGCGACACTCAATAGTTTTTGGCGACACTTAGGCAAGTGTCGCATAGAATTGTAAATTCTGAGTTATTAGCGACATTTAGTGAAGTGTCGCAGGATGCGTCACTAGGTTGCGGCACTTAGGTTTAGTGTCGCATGAGGGCGACGTTTGGAATATGCGTGACTTTGATTCAGTGTCGCAGAAGGCGACATTCGATGAGTGCGTCACTTAAGGTAAGTGTCGCTTCTAGGGCAAAATTCGAAGTGTGCGGCACTTGTGGTCAGTGTCGCATAAAATGATTTAGTGCAAGTCTGCGACATTTGGCCAAGTGTCGCGTCCTAGCTGGGCTTGGTACGACACTTGGTTCTCATCAGTTTTAAACTTAACGAAAACGTGGTCAAACAACCTCGATTTGACCCGAAACTTTTACACAAGTCATAAAATGGTTCATAGAGTTTAGAAAAATTATTGGTTCATTTCGGGGTTAACCCGAAGTGTCGGTTTTTAAAACGTGTCAAAAATCACATAAGTGTTATGTTTTTCCACCCGATTCAAGTCTCGGTTTTGGCCACTTTTAGTCCGCAAACAATTCTACCAAAAATCACACATATCCTACTATATGTCTAGTATTTTACAAAATTTTCCTGTGAATTTTAGGGGTCTCTAAGTTAGGTAAATAAAATCGTGAACGACTAGTGGTCGGTTTTAGTCCAAAACGGACCTTTGTTCAAAGATTGGTTTATACACGAAAATCCTTGTATTTTTGGAAGTATCCAAAGAAGGACTTTTTGTAGCTAACATCCATACAAAGATTTCGATATAAGATTCATATGTTGATTCAACTTAGAACTCGAGATATGGTTGTTTTCGTGAGGTCATTTTTCTGGTCAGAAAATAGCATATATGTATATGTTTCAAAATGTGTTTTAAGTTAAGGTTGGACATAGTCTAGTCAAGTGAGGAACTAAACATGTATATATATCTTAACCAAGTAAATCTTGAGGTAGTTTAGAGAAATCTTACAACGAGAGGGATGATCTAGAGCCGAAACAAAGTGGAATGTACTCGGTTTTGCTTCTACTTCTTCTTCCTTGCTTCTTCTTCGATTTTTGTTCAAGAAAATGGTGGTGTTTGATGGTGGTTGATGGTGGAAGAGGATGGTGGTGTGTTGGCCGATTTTTAGAGAGAGGAAAAGGAAAAGAGAGAGTGATGGTTGTTGATTGAATGAGGAATGGGAAGGGTGTGGTTTGGTTGCTTTAGCATGTTTAAGAAGCAAGAGGGAAAGAGGTCAAAGAATGGGGGTGCCATGCTTTGGCCGGTTTGTGTGGGCCCCCATGGGGTGTGGGTGTGTCAAATTTGTTTCCCCAAAGTTTCGCTCCGTGCGGTGTTCGTTTCCCCGGTCGTTTAAATATTCGTTTGTGTTTTATACGTTATACGTACGTGTTTTAAATAACATTTGATTTTTGATATCTTTAAGTTGGAAAAATACTGATAATTCTTGAAAACATTTATAAAATGTTTTGGTAAAGTGTAGGTTTCGGTTTACGCGCTCCTGTTACGATTCGTTTAATCGCGTGATGTTTTAATTAAACGTTTTTGTTATCGTTATAAAATATGATATTTTATATGAAAGACTTATTCAAAATAATATATTTTAAACTTATAACATTATATTTTACTCTTTGTTAGATTATCGGGCGCGTTTCGCGTATTTTTATCGCGTACGGTGAGTTTTATACGATACGAATTACTTATGAAATATTATCGAAATAATATTGAGAAATCAATATGTTTATTAAATAATTTCATATTATTTAATAAATTGTGTTCACCAACGTCCGTATTATTGTATCGGGATCCACCCGATATGGAAATGCACGATTAAAATTTAATCGCGTACATGTATATATATAACAATATATATAATGATACATACAATTAGCCTAATATAGCACTAATTACATGTACTAACAGATGATTAGGAACTAACAACTAGCCCTAATTAGCCGGGTGTTACATTCTCCCCTTGTTAAGAGAATTTCGTCTCGAAATTTAGCTCCGAGTCGTGGATGGAGTGGAGTCTATGAATAAATGTGGGTACTTTAGTCGCATTTGGTCTTCCCGTTCCCAAGTGAATTCCGGACCACGTCGCGAATTCCACCGGACTTTAACGATGGGAATACGACTTTGTTTCAACTGTTTGACCTCGCGGTCCATGATTTCCACTGGTGTCTCGACAAAATGAAGTTTATCATCGATATGAATTTCGTCGAGGGGAATGATAAGTGTCTCATCAGACATTTCTTCAGGTTAGAAATGTGGAATGTGGGGTGCACGCTGCTGAGCTTGGGTGGCAGCTGCAATCGATATGCCACTGGACCAATCCTTTCAAGGATCTCAAAAGGTCCAATGTACCTGGGATTTAGTTTTCCCCATTTGCCAAAGCGAATAACACCTTTCCAAGGCGATACTTTCAAGAGTACTCAATCCCCAACCTGAAATTCGAGATGTTTGCGTCTCACGTCAGCACAACTTTTCTAGACGATCACGCGTGGCTTTGAGTCTGTTTTGGATACCAATAATTTTCTCTATTGTTTCGTGAATGATTTCAGGACCAGTGAGTTGTCTGTCTCCCACCTCGGTCCAACAGACAGGTGATCGGCACTTACGACCGTACAGTGCCTCGAAAGGTGCAGCTCCAATACTGGTATAGTAGCTGTTGTTGTACGAAAACTCGCACAAGGGTAAATGATGTTCCCAGTTTGCACCGAAGTCAAATACGCAAGCTCGTAGCATGTCTTCCAGTGTTTGAATGGTTCGCTCACTTTGGCCGTCGGTTTGTGGATGGTATGCAGTACTCATATCTAGACGAGTACCCAATGAATTATGAAGTGATTGCCAAAAGCGAGATGTGAAACGACTATCTCTGTCTGAGATAATCGAGATGGGAACGCCGTGTCGTGATACAATTTTTTGAGATAAATTCGTGTGAGGCGTTCCATCTTGTCGGTTTCTTTGATGGCTAGGCAATGAGCAGATTTGGTAAGACGATCGACGATCACCCAAATGGTATCGCAACCGCTCGATGTTTTTTGGAGTTTGGTGATAAAGGCCATAGTGATCCGATCCCATTTCCACTAAGGAATTTCCGGTTGTTGCAGCAAGCCGGAAGGTTTCTGATATTCAGCTTTCACTTTGGAGCAAGTAAGACACTTGCTGACATATGTGGCGATTTCAGCTTTCATGTTGGGCCACCAATACAACTCCTTGATGCCATGATACATCTTATTAGATCCAGGATGTATAGAGTATTTGGACTTGTGAGCTTCATCCATCACCAAGTCTCGTAGGTCCCCAAAGCTAGGCAACCAGATTCGGTTTAAGAAGTATTTGGCCCCATTAGGTTTGGTTTCGAATTGTTAGTCCCTGCCACGCAAGGACTCGTTTTTGATGTTTTCAGGTTTGAGTGCTTCGTGTTGAGCGGTAATGATTTGAATGATAAGATCATTGTGAATTGTCAAACTGAGAGCTCGGACTCGAAGAGGTTTTACTCGTTCTTTACGACTGAGGGTATCGGCAACAACATTTGCCTTGCCTGGATGGTAACGGATCTCATAATTGTAGTCGGTAAGCAACTCGACCCATCGACGTTGCCTCATGTTGAGATCCTTTTGATCGAAGATGTGTTGGAGACTTTTATGTTCTGTGAAGATTGTACATTTAGTACCGTATAGATAGTGTCTCCAGATTTTGAGTGCAAACACTACGGCTCCCAATTCGAGGTCATGAGTTGTGTAATTCTTTTCGTGAACTTTGAGCTGTCAGGAGGCGTAGGCAATGACCTTGTCTCGTTGCATCAACACGCAACCGAGGCCTTGGTATGAAGCATCGCAGTATACCACGAAGTCATCGTTGCCTTCGGGTAATGATAGGATAGGTGCACTGCAAAGCTTTTGTTTTAATAGTTGAAATGCTGACTCTTGTTTATCAGTCCAATTGAATTTCTTGTCTTTTTGAGTCAGTGTCGTGAGAGGTTGGGCTATTTTTGAAAAAATTTCAATGAAACGCCGATAGTACCCACCAAGACCCAAGAATTGGCGTACTTCGGTTGGCGTAGTAGGTGCTTGCCAGCACTTGATAGCCTTGATTTTAGATGGATCAACATGAATTCCTTGACTGTCAATCACGTGTCCAAGGAATTGAACGGTTTGCATCCAGAACTCACACTTGGAGAATTTGGCATATAACTCCTCGTTCATGTTGCTAACGGTGTGTTCGTGATCTACGGAGACTTGGTTGATACGTTCTAGCGCTGTGAGTCTCCAATTTTCATTTGTTTCTTGTAGTACGACATCCATGGTGCGAAGTCATTGCTCGTGGCGGTTCACCCTAACGACCAAGGCCGGCAGAGCGAAGTGAGTGGGATACGGGCCAGCTCGAGGCAACCTGGCATTCCTCCTAGCTACCCTCGGGTTTTGCGATCCGGATTGAGAGCGCGATGAATTGGGTGGTGTGTTTGCCATTTCTGAGACAAATCGCGAGAAAGAGTGAGGCCTATATTCATATAATACTTATATAATATAGCCTAGGGTATTGAGCGGGAACGAGGCCTATCTAGGTATGTATATATATATATATCACATAATAGCCTAGGGTGTCTAACGCAGACGTATTTGAGTCCCGGTTTCTCTCGAGGTCAGAGTCAACTAGTGTATCCTGTTTAGCCATAACTCCTTTCGGGTCTTATATCATCTTTATTTAATTGTACATAGTTAATCAGGCTATGTTAAATTAAACTCGTATGATGTAGTCACCAAACTAGTTATACCTAATAGGGAATACTGCCTAACGGTCATAGTCTAGGCCCACTAAATGCAACCTAGTTCACTATAACCTTAGGCTCTGATACCAATCTATAACACCCCCAAATTTACTGTTTGGCGGAAGCATACTTTGGGTGTTACTAATCAATAATCAAAGCACAAAGATATATAGTAAACGACTCTATATGCGTCATTTTAACAGAATATATTGATATTTAATTGTTTACAACATTTACAGCCAATACATAGCTCGTGTTCGATTTAATGAGAGATTTCAGTACATAAGTACTTGTACAAAATATACTAATGCAAGAAAATCTCTAATGTCTGCATGCTGACTCGAGCTATAGTAATCCTGATGGTAGTCCAACTTACTGATGCGTACCTGTGATACATGCTAAAATGGGTCAGCTAAAGCTGGTGAGCTCACATGTTTGAATATCAAATAATATTGTATGAACCGCAAGATTTAAGTATTGATTTGCATCCAGCAAATGATAATGATAATGTATACAGCCATGAGCACATAGTCTGAGCTTAACTCGAGGGTCGGTTCCACCTTTGAGGAATTCTGAGCGAGGTGCCTCCACGAGTGCCTAATCTACACTTGTATGAACAATTATTAGTACATCTGTTTACCCAGTTAGTGCTTGCTAACCCGGACGAGGAGGGTCAATCCTATATGGTACCATATACTAATAATCACGCTACAACGTATTACCAAACTATGCTGATGGAGGGCTTTGAAATGATTAGTGGAAATAACTCATGTAGTATATTGAAAAGTTTGTACTTGCGTTCACATGTTAAAAACGAGCAATGGATCACACCCCTGAGTAAAAACAATAAAAGAGGGGTCATGAGACTCACCTGAGTCTTGCAGCGTTTAATCAATAAACGTGAAAAAGAGTTGTATAAGTGTTTAAGGTTATATAAGTTCGACACTTAGCGGGAAAAAGAGTTGTAAACAGTCTGTTTTTAGCGTCACTTGATGCGACACTTAGGGGTTTAGGCGACTGATGTGACATAAAAAGTCATGTTTTTAAGGACATATTTCCACACCTTTTGGGATATTCTTTGGTGAAAATCTTTTAAAACCATCATTATTTATCAAAAATCACCAAGGTAGTTTAAATACAGACATTGTTACAAAAATTGGTTAAAACGTCCAAATAACACGTAAACCTAGGCAAAACAATCACCTTAAATTTTATGTTCTTGATATTCTTATAGAAATAGATCTTAATTCATATTTTATGAATCTATAGAAAAATCCAAGATCAGAGGTGAAAGAATCAGAAGAAACGGACGAAAGACGGAGAAGATATGCAGTCTGGAAGCTCGACGATCGTCATCCGGAACACGCAAAAGTCAAACACTTCCAAATTTGACAAACTTAGTGTCATTAAAAGCGCAACGGAAAAACGAAGCCAACGGCACAAGAATCAAGCAAATCGGGCTTAAAACGAAGAAGATACGGACGAACCAAGCAATCGAGGAGTCAGCGGAGGACAAACGGAGCACCAACCCCCCCCCCCCCCCCTCCACTCTAGGTACCGTATACGGTACCTAGAGGGCCGTATACGGTAGTATATGTACCATTTATGGTACCTTTTGCCTTGATAAATGGTACTTGGGTGCCATTTGACCCCCTTGTTGCTTGCTCGGCCCGTGTAATGCTTTGACGCTTGTACTCTATGCTTCAAGGCTTGTACCTCAAACCCTAACCTTCTCCTATAAATACTCCCTCCATTTTCACATTTCAACACACCTCATTCTCTCATTTTCTTTCTCTCTCTAAAATTCTCTCTCTCTAGTTTATTTCTCTCTCTAGAAATAAGCTAGTAGGTTATAGTTTAGGGTAGAAGCTTTTAATAGCTTTTGTACGGAGATACTCCAAGACTTCATATTCGTGAAGATTTGTCTGTATTACTCTTTTATTCAGGTTTAATACAATCTCTCGTATTTATTCTTATAATCATGTTATCTTATTATGCATGCTTAGGAATGAATGCTAGAGTTATGCTAGGCTAGACAAATCAATGTTTGTTGTGATGTATGCAATGTTAGGATAGTTATGATTTAATTTGCCATGCTGTTACTCTGCCTGTATGAGTTTAAACTATTTGTAAACTTATAAAGCCGAACCTTTGCCCGTTTTATCTATCCAACTTATGCTGTGGTTTGTATCCTCCTCCCTAGAATATGGCCAATTGCTAGAAGTAGGATCGCCAACTATTATGTGTTTGATGATCAATGAACTCAACATGGTCGTTGTTCCCTTGATTGAAACACATCTGAGGGACACGAAGCATAAGAGTAGAGATAGATTAGGTTCATGCTTATCTGTTGTGTATCTTTGGGACAACTTCCGGGATATCCATGATTTAATCCTCAGGACAGTTAGTGTAATACTAGTGTTCCGTCCTATTGCATGTTTTTGTTTGATTGTTGCTTAGGTACTGCATGCTAGATATACATAACCACTATCACTGTCCTGCTAATTAGATTTTCATAAACATGATAAACATAATACAGGTAGGTTAACATGTATGTAATAGTTGTGATGATTGTATAATTAATGATGAACAATTCAACTGACCGCTAGACAGATTATCC
The DNA here is from genome assembly GCA_949592205.1 of Helichrysum umbraculigerum. Taxonomy (NCBI): domain Eukaryota; kingdom Viridiplantae; phylum Streptophyta; class Magnoliopsida; order Asterales; family Asteraceae; genus Helichrysum; species Helichrysum umbraculigerum. The sequence goes on from CATIUR010000003.1 coordinate 78,000,983, forward strand.
CAACCGGTTCCGTGGGTTAAACCCTATTCATGCTATTGTTCAATGAACGATTCATGCCACAATACGGACGTCCTCCGGATGTCTGAGACTGGGGACCTGGATTAGAGGATGGTTGTCAGTTGAATTGGTCTGTGCATTTGGGAGAACTTCCGGTGCACTGGACACTCTATAACTGCTATCCATGTGACATATTGTGTATCTGATTGCGGACAACTCTACGTTAGGTATATAATAGGATCGTAGTTGTAGCTCATTAAGAAATATAGGAATATCCAGTGAGTAATCTGGAATTCTAATTGGTGTACCGGAAAAGCTGTAAAACGTCCAAGTATCCGGTATAGCGTTGGAACCACCTCTGGTGTAGTACAAATACGTGGAAGCTTAGTAAAGGCCATAGGCATAATACTTTACTACCAATTAGGTTTCTATGACCTCACCAGATTAGTCATCACACCTAGTAGCCTTATCCCTCATAACTATCCACCTTATAACATTGCTGAAATCACAGCAAACATATTCCTTATCTTGATTTCTCTGCGTTCTCCGTACAACCCCACCTTTAATTTAGTTTTTAATTTTAGTAATTAGATTAGATAATCAAACCAACCTATCCAAAAGTTTTAAAAATCCCAGCTAAATTGCAAAAGATAATTGATCCTCCTAAGATCCCATGCCCGTTGTAGTTTGAAGAACGACACCTGAGTCATACGTACCGCTTACTGCCCTTTAGGTCTTTAAGTTGTATCAAAACTTAGGATACCCAGCATAATAAATATAAAACCCACTGTCGTGTGCCCTTGCCGGACGGTTCAACGACCGGAATAAAATCCGACCGACCGCTGGGGTCGCGACAAGTTTTTGGCGCCGCTTCCGGGGACTACAACGACCGATTTTAGGAATTTAGTTATCTTAGTTATTTAGCGATCCTTTGGGAAGATCAATATCATCCAGAAGTTACCTGCTTTATTAGGTTAATTTTGTTTAGATTAGTGTAGCTTTCCTTTCCGAAACCCTAATTTCTGCCCTACGAGTTATGACGAACCGTATCACGCTCGCCTCATCAATCAATCCACTGCTAGAGGGACGAGGAGGACCGATCGTAGCACCGACCGATGAAACCCTTGAAATTAAGCCTCACTACCTGAAAATGATTAAATCTGAGTGTCAGTTTCATGGTCTTTCGGTTGAAAATCCAAACGCCCATCTTAACAAATTCATCAACCTTACCAACTCTTTCGAACTAATAGGAACTAATAGAGACCTTCTTAGACTCCACCTGTTTCCTTATTCTCTATCTTCTCGAGCCTTAACCTGGTTTTATGATTTCGAACCCAATTCGATTCATACATGGGAGGAGATGGCTACTAAGTTTCTATCTAAATACTTCCCTCCTTCCCTACAAACCAAGCTTAAGACCAACATTGCTAACTTCCGTCAGGAAACTAACGAACCATTTAGCAAGGCTTGGGAACGATTTAAGAATCTTATCGGAAGATGTCAGAATCATCAGTTGGCTAAAACGGATCTGGTCTGCACGTTCTACAACTGCTTAAATCCTCAGCACCAACAAACCCTCAATTCTCCTTCATCCGGAAACTTCATGCAACATACTTCAGACGAAGCATGGAAATTGATTGAGACGATGACGATGCATCAAGATGACTTGGAGTTAGATGAACCCACTTCAGAAGAAAGGAGTACTTCAGATCAAGCCTTGGACACTTTGAAAACTCAGCTCGAATCAATCACCAAAGTTGTCAAGGACTTGCAAGAATCTTCTAAACCCTTGCAAAAGAAGAATCCACAAAAATTCTTCCCAAATATACGGGCCAACGAAGAGACTTTTGCAACAACTGGTGGAAACCCTGATCAACCTTTTCAATCCAGACCTTTCATTCAGCGGTTAACCACACAACCCACTTCTCAATCTTTAGTTCTCTCTACTCCTACCCAATTGACTTCTCGTCTAAACAATACGATTTTCAATAACTTCATGGTTGAGCAAAATAATACAAACAAACGAATTGTTGATTTTCAAAATCAAATTGATTACTTGCTCAGAATTTCAAATGATTTAATTAAAAACATGGAGGATAATGTTAAAAGGTTGTTTTTAAAAGTTGAGGAGAAGCAAAGGGAGGAACGATCTACAATTCTGTCTTTCACTCATCCTATGAGCACGATGACATGCTTGTGGTCACTAGAGGAGGAAAAGAGACTAAGAATGAGAAAACCATAGATATTCCTTCAGATGAACCTTCCACTTCTCTACCTTCTGACTCGGTACAAGTTGACACCCATATCGCTTCTCCTGAGCCAGAACCTTCTAAAGCCCCAGAAGTCTCTAAATCCGTACGAATACCTTTCCCTGGTAGGCTTAAGAAAGAGAAACAAGAAGCTCAATTTGGAAAATATCTAGAAATGTTCAAAAGCCTACACTTAAATGTCAGATTATTAGATGCTTTAGTAGAAATGCACAGTTGTGCTAAATTCTTTAAGGAACTTATATCCAACAAAGAAAAACTTAGACGGATAGTTAACTTGCCCTTAGATGCAGAGTGCTCTTTAATTATGCAACAAGGACTACCCCCAAAGCTTGGAGATACTGGCCGTTTCACTATTCCTTGTTATCTTCAGGATGTTCAAATAAGTAATGCCTTAGTTGACCTAGGAGCAAGTGTAAACCTCATGCCATTCTCGCTTTATAGAAAGCTAGGATTAAACGAACTTTTGCCAACCCGTAAGACCTTCCAATTAGCAGATAGATCAGTTAAACTCCCCCGTGGAATTGCTGAAGATATTATGGTCCGTGTTGATAAATTCGTCTTTCCAGTTGATTTTGTTGTTATGGATATTGAAGAGGACACCCATGTTCCACTCATCCTTGGCAGACCTTTCCTAATCACTGCCAAGGCCGTCATTGACGTAAATGAAAAATTTTTAAAACTCCGAGTTGGAACTGAAGAAGTCACCTTCAATGTTGATAAACTAATGAAACAACCTGTGGGAGAAGATCTTGGTCTTGTGGATTCTATGCAGGAAATAATTGAAGAACACTTGGAAGAGATCCTCGTAGTAAGCAGCATCAACCCCCTTCCCAATACTATCATCACTTCAAGAATACTCCGTGAAGAAGGTGCGGGTCTATGCTCGGCTATCTCGGATTCTTCCGATGCATCTGGAGAGTTACTATTTCCTTTAAAGAATTCCGAGCCGTAGTTAAACTCTATCACAACTGCTTCGCTTGGATATGGCACTCCTGTCGCTCTTTTACGAAGGAACCCGGCCTCTGAAGTAAATCGTTCATCTCTCTCAAGGGAAGAAATTCTGAAGACTCTTAAAAACATGGAGTCAATGCTTAAACCACCTACCCATAACTATCTGAAAGTTGTGAGAATCTTCATTCCGAATTCACCATCAGCAAGTCTTCATCAGCTCAATTTCAGAGATTTGCAACAACCAACGAGGGAAAAGAAATAATCACTAAAGAAAATGCAATCTCTCAATCTTCCCAAATAAAAAATGAGCTGAGAAAAGATGAGCTGTCTAACAATACAGAATGGGTTGAGATAGCTGTAGCCGACATCCCAATATCACCTACAATGGAGTCAGATTATCAAACGACATACGATGAGCTTAAAAGAGACGAGATTTCTAGGATGAAACTCTCTACTGAAGAACCACCCGAATTGGAGCTAAAGGAACTTCCACCACACCTTGAATATGTTTTTCTTGAAGGAACTTCGCACTTACATGTTATCATATCTAAAGAATAAAAGCCCGAAGAGAAAGCAAGGCTGGTACAGGTTCTGAAGTCACACAAGAAAGCAATTGCTTGGAAGATCTCTGACATACAAGGGATTAATCCGAACTACTGCATGCATAAAATCTTAATGGAAAACGACTTCAGACCATCAGTTCTATAACACCCCTCGTTTATTTATAAACAATCAATATAATAATGGCGACGCGGAAGCTTATATTTAAAAACATTTCTATCAATGTTACACATTACTCAAAATGTCAACAAACTTTTTCAAAGTCAAACACATGACATTTCAACAAACTCGGTGTTATATAATTCAGAACACTTTTACAATTATAAAAGTAACATCAGAGTAACAGCCTGTCAAACATTCCATCCAGTCAAAACACTTCCTGCCCTGCCCAATATGTCCCATTAACATTCAACCTGCAGGAAGAACTGTGGTGGGGTTAGCACAACGCTAAGTGAGTGAACCAATAACAACAGTCCAACTCAGCATAATAATCTGTTTACATTAAACCACATTAAACAGACAATTAATCACTAAATCAATCAATTACTAGCCGACATTCACACAATGTCATTCAAGCTACGTCAGGAGGATCGGTGGTCCCTGAGCAACCATATACCGGTTTGGCACCCAAGAACACTTATAGTTCAACTGTATTGGCCCATACAGCACTACCGATAACTTGTTGTTGATCACACACGACCTAGATCTCTAAACTGACATTTCAAGTTTTCCGAGATCTCCTGTCGTCTACAACAACAACAAGCCCAACTATCAAATCAAGTTGACCTCTGAATCTTACATACTAGCACAATCATCCAAGTAAGCAAATATGCCAAACTATCATGGCCAAAACATGTCAAGAGATGCATCATATCACAGTAATACAATAAATTACTTGTTGTAACCAAATCATTACAACTAAATCACACTGAGGGTACAGATCCACTCACCGACTACCTCAGGCATCCACTCAGTAGTCTAATATCACTGAGTCTTCTCCACATCTGAGAATCAATAAATCAAATATAAGTTAGTAATCAAATTCAATACATAACTTATATCAATACAATAATTCAAATCAATTATTCGAATAATAATTAATACCTGAGTCACTATATCATCTTAGGCATAATTATAACTAAACTCAAGAATATAACTCACATTAACATATCATGTTCAAGTTATATTTACAATTCTTAAGAATCTAATCTCAACACAAAAGTGGCTGGAAAACAGCCTTACCCGCCGGGTAAGACCCATACCCGCCGGGTATCCTTTATACCTCACAAGCCGCCGGCTTGGCTCAGAAGCCGCCGGCTTCCCATCCAGTACCCATCCCCGCCGGGTAAGTAATGTACCCGCCGGGTAACCCTTCGTTCCAGCCCAGGTGCGATTCTGATCAAAACCTTACCCGCGATTTTAATCACCAAATCACCAAAAATCGATTTCAAACAGTTATAAACACCTAATAACTTCACATAATCATCAGGAAACCTTTATAACATGTTTTTAACATCTAATTCTTCCAATCATCAATTTCAATCAAATTGATTTAAATTCAAACTTACCTCAATTTGAAGAACACTGAATCATGATAATGATTAGGATGAAACTAGAATCAATCATAGCTCCAAATTCACTTTCACTTTGTTTTCTAGGTTTTGATTTGGATTTCTAAGGGTTTTAGGAAGTTTTGAAGTTCATAATGAACTTTCCTAAAGAGGAAAGTGAAATAAATAGCCGACCTCATAAACCGCCTCCAATATACGGGTATAATTTAATACCCAGTCTCAATCTATTGTCTGGAACCCGAAAACCATTTGCGAGTCCAAACATTTTATCGCACCGTCATCTATATTAATTTACAACAATTAATAATTCACTTATCACATTGGAATATTTGACTCTTATTCCAATTATTTCAACTATTTCAAACAATATTATTTCCTAACACATTTAAATACTTATTTAAATCAAGAAATAATAATACTAAACGACTAGGTCCATTTCGAGGATGTTACAACTCTCTCCCCCTTAAAGAGATTTCTTCCCCGAAATCTAACCTCATTCAATCTGATTAATGTGATATAATCACATACAATCTTATCATACATTAATCCTCAATAGCAACTTACAACTATACTTAGACTATTTGAATTCTTTCCACATGCACATATCCAAATGTACATGCTTCTGTCTTTTCCTACGCACACATACAGTGCATCCATCCAACATCTCTTAGGAACCAATTATCTATCTAATTCCTTTATCGCTAATCAGATAAAAGTTTAAAGCACCCAATCACTTTAACCAATAACAATAAGTGAAACCTAACATCACTTACTAGGTATACACTACCAGAAATTAGCAACATGCTAAAATCTTTAACCTATTCTCACTGTTCATCACTGTTAACAATAAAACAGCAGTAACAATATCACAACAACAGTGATTCTAAAATCCTCATACACCTATCCACCCTGAAATTTAATTTCAGCTATGACTAACAATCAGTCTCATATACAGATAACAATTTCAAATCTCTACTATCAAAGATTTAAATTCAAATCTAGGTCAACTTTTCACCCAAAAGTTCCATACCTACTTTCTTGAATAACCTATAATATTCACATATCACTACAATCATATGAAATCCTTTACTTATAAGTAATTCAGATTCATATCACCTAAATAAGCAAAGCAGAGGTCAAACTCAGTAGGTAAAACTACAATTAACAAGTACTTTGCGCAATCAGCAAAAGTACCACAATCAATTATTACCTACATTCCACCAACCTCTACATTGACTTATTTTCACTTGTAATTCCTTTCATTACAACCTATCAATTGTCAACAACATCCAAGTCGACAACAACTACTACTCAACAATAATCACAACATTAATGATTATACATTCCAGTACACCTATCAGTACTTAATATTTGTCTTCAAACTCTAACTAACCATCAAGTTTTATATACTACTTAAACTGGTAAGACATCAAAATCTATCCTTAGCAACCAGTTATTTCAACTCAACCTTAAACTCTTAAGCTACTAATCACAAGCAATTAGAAATTATACAACTTTAATCACATAATCACTTAGTACTACATCCCATCAATATAGCAACTAAGTTAGTCTTAATCAACATATTATGATACTACAATTCAAGTATCACAATATCACAATGTGCTACTTTCCAACACGTTTCTAATAAGATCTATATCAAGTTAATCACATAGCAATTAACTGACTTCCACATAACTTATGGCATGTTTTAATTCAATCTATTAAAACTTATCATGCCATTTATTATCATGTATACTACACATATATACTTACACAATTTCAGATATTCTCTAAAATGGACACATACACAACAATTCCATTTCATTCTATATACCAGGCCATTCAGACTGTTAAAGTCTTTATCAAGCCTTCTCAATACTACTAATCATCACATACCCTTATCACAGGACACGGAGCAATCAATAATTCTATGTTTCACTTATATACTTACCAACTCGTATATAACTTAAACAATTCAATCTAAACTTCCAAGAAAGTTTATCACAAGCGATCATCACCTACCAATTTCAAGGTTTCTCTTACTTTCTAACACTTACAATTATACACATCAGGTTTTCAACCCTAAATTTCAAACAATCATTATTCTTAAATTATCAAAATAATGATCATTACACTTTAATTACATACCTGATTTCTTAAAATATGAACAACTATTCAATTCATATTTCCTCAATTTATTAACCAAGGTCAACTAAACCTTTAACACAATTTACATCTTGATATACTTTCATATCATTTCTTATTCGGATCTAATCCCACTTTACCATCTTATCACTTACTTCATTTGTATACAATCAACAAATAACTAAAGAATCCATTCAATTCTTTCAATATTTATGTAACTTATCATGAGGTATCAATCAACCTATACCACTATTAATAATAACTTTCAATTATTTATCATCACACCTTCTTACCCAAATCAAAGCTATCATCACAAGCCTAAGAATTTATTATCACAATTCTAATCAATGGGACTTAATTTGCACCTTTCAACAAATTTACAACTATCATATCATTCAACGACTTCATATCTGTATAATTTTCTAACACATATTCAGTTCAAATATCAAATATTACTTAACTGAATACTCAATTATACTTAACACTATTTCAATTACTTAATACTAGCCTTAAGTAATGAACCAAGTTTCACAAACTTAGACAATTCATCTATCTCCTTTGGATCTTCAATGAACCGTTTCAACATAATTTAATCAATCTAGGAATTCAATCATATTCCCCACAATCATAACATTTCAATCTATGTTAGACTATTTCAACACAAACAGTTGACTATATGTCAACTTCAGTTTCAATCAACCAATCTATAAAATTTTCAAATTGCTTTCCTCAAGTTTGACCCAAACTCAAACCAATCACAAGCAATTAATTTTATGCACAATTTTCTATTCATAGTTTGACTTTCAAAGTTAACATACCATCAAGTTAACTCCCAAACCATTTCATCTTATATGTTCACTTTCAAACATATATTTTAAATTATTTCTTTCTATAATCTTATCAATCCTTTACAAGGACAAAGTCAACCTACATCAATCTTGGCTCCATACAAGCCATTTCATATTGTATGTTTACTTTCAAACATAGACTTCACATTATTACATTCAATAATGCTAGGAATTCCTCAAGCAAGACAATATCAACTTATCTCAACATTGGCTTCATACAAGCCAGATGCCAAATAGTGATTCATTTAAACACTATACAAATCCACCTATGGGCAATTTGACATAATCAGTCACCACTACATTTTCAACAAAATCAATTTTGTTAACTAGGTTTATCATCAAAACCTCTATCAATGACAACTATCATTTACACTGTCACTTTTACAGTCTAAAGGTCACAATTCTATCAACTGATTGTTTTCTTATCAAAACAACTATTAAACAGCTTAGCATACTATCATGCTCTATTTCCAAAATCACATTACATTTCTTTTATACGAAGTAGCCTCAACAAGTTCAAGTGACACAACATAATATAACAACGGTGATCAGGCGTTGCAAGATTATGTTCTTCACCATCCATTCTCAGGCCACTCTACATTATAATTATTAATGTGATCTACTCTCACCTCATACGTATTAAATACTTCATGATTTCAAATCAATCATACTCCATTTATTAGTTTCTATCAGCTGATACACACTCAAAATCAGCTTACTACTTTCATATTCAACCCTACATATGCAAGTCATCTCACATACACACAATGTTCTAATTTTTTCAACAACTGAATTACTCAGTATATCACTTATCTGAAACCTCAAACACATGATAACTTATCATCATAGTTTCAACACTTAACACTAATCAATGTCCCTATTTACCTCAAAATTCAGGACACATCTTACTCAATTATCATCACTTTGACATATGCTATCATATCAAGCATCAATGTCACAACCAGCCTAATTAATCATGTTACTATAAAACATTTCATTCATTAATTTACAATTGACCAGAAAGATCTATCACTTCCCAAATCAATTTCACGTTATCATACCCTACATTTCTCATAAACCTATCAATCTCGGTTTATATCAAGTGTTTATCTATAGTCAAAACATGTCATATAGTCACATAAACACATATTTTCTCAAATAGTAGTCATTTTCAAATCAAATGACACAACAATCCTTAACAAGGATTTAGATCACACCTTGTGATCAATCCACTTATATAATACTATCAATCATCTTGTCTCCCAAATAAAGACACTCCTTAGGTTCTAACATCAATCATGTTAAACCTTAATCAACTCTTTTCTATTTACTTAATCACATTTCTGCATTTTCAATTCAATCAGAAATAACCACAACAATGAACAACAATGAGCATCTCATTTAATACCCCTATCCTCATGTCAACCTATAACAGTCACAGTTGACTCAAAACTGGGGAATCATATCTGACTCAGTTAACTTCATAACAAGGCTTACTCAACATAACAGAGTAAACAATTCAAGTTAATTTAAATTAACACAGGCTTATCGAAGATTACCTGACAATCTTAAGCCCACTAGCGTTGAGGAAACATGAAATATACAAATCAGATACTCATGTTCCTCCGTCTCTGCAATCAAACAACACTTCACAACTTGTTAAGGGTTAGTACATATTCAACTAATCACTTTTCACACATCAACTAATCAACTAAACCCACACCCACTGGAATGTTTGACTCAACTCATTCACAGTTCAGGATTGAACAATCTATCATGCTCAACTCGCCCAAACTATTGCTCTGATACCAACTTATAACACCCCTCGTTTATTTATAAACAATCAATATAATAATGGCGACGCGGAAGCTTATATTTAAAAACATTTCTATCAATGTTACACATTACTCAAAATGTCAACAAACTTTTTCAAAGTCAAACACATGACATTTCAACAAACTCGGTGTTATATAATTCAGAACACTTTTACAATTATAAAAGTAACATCAGAGTAACAGCCTGTCAAACATTCCATCCAGTCAAAACACTTCCTGCCCTGCCCAATATGTCCCATTAACATTCAACCTGCAGGAAGAACTGTGGTGGGGTTAGCACAACGCTAAGTGAGTGAACCAATAACAACAGTCCAACTCAGCATAATAATCTGTTTACATTAAACCACATTAAACAGACAATTAATCACTAAATCAATCAATTACTAGCCGACATTCACACAATGTCATTCAAGCTACGTCAGGAGGATCGGTGGTCCCTGAGCAACCATATACCGGTTTGGCACCCAAGAACACTTATAGTTCAACTGTATTGGCCCATACAGCACTACCGATAACTTGTTGTTGATCACACACGACCTAGATCTCTAAACTGACATTTCAAGTTTTCCGAGATCTCCTGTCGTCTACAACAACAACAAGCCCAACTATCAAATCAAGTTGACCTCTGAATCTTACATACTAGCACAATCATCCAAGTAAGCAAATATGCCAAACTATCATGGCCAAAACATGTCAAGAGATGCATCATATCACAGTAATACAATAAATTACTTGTTGTAACCAAATCATTACAACTAAATCACACTGAGGGTACAGATCCACTCACTGACTACCTCAGGCATCCACTCAGTAGTCTAATATCACTGAGTCTTCTCCACATCTGAGAATCAATAAATCAAATATAAGTTAGTAATCAAATTCAATACATAACTTATATCAATACAATAATTCAAATCAATTATTCGAATAATAATTAATACCTGAGTCACTATATCATCTTAGGCATAATTATAACTAAACTCAAGAATATAACTCACATTAACATATCATGTTCAAGTTATATTTACAATTCTTAAGAATCTAATCTCAACACAAAAGTGGCTGGAAAACAGCCTTACCCGCTGGGTAAGACCCATACCCGCCGGGTATCCTTTATACCTCACAAGCCGCCGGCTTGGCTCAGAAGCCGCCGGCTTCCCATCCAGTACCCATCCCCGCCGGGTAAGTAATGTACCCGCCGGGTAACCCTTCGTTCCAGCCCAGGTGCGATTCTGATCAAAACCTTACCCGCGATTTTAATCACCAAATCACCAAAAATCGATTTCAAACAGTTATAAACACCTAATAACTTCACATAATCATCAGGAAACCTTTATAACATGTTTTTAACATCTAATTCTTCCAATCATCAATTTCAATCAAATTGATTTAAATTCAAACTTACCTCAATTTGAAGAACACTGAATCATGATAATGATTAGGATGAAACTAGAATCAATCATAGCTCCAAATTCACTTTCACTTTGTTTTCTAGGTTTTGATTTGGATTTCTAAGGGTTTTAGGAAGTTTTGAAGTTCATAATGAACTTTCCTAAAGAGGAAAGTGAAATAAATAGCCGACCTCATAAACCGCCTCCAATATACGGGTATAATTTAATACCCAGTCTCAATCTATTGTCTGGAACCCGAAAACCATTTGCGAGTCCAAACATTTTATCGCACCGTCATCTATATTAATTTACAACAATTAATAATTCACTTATCACATTGGAATATTTGACTCTTATTCCAATTATTTCAACTATTTCAAACAATATTATTTCCTAACACATTTAAATACTTATTTAAATCAAGAAATAATAATACTAAACGACTAGGTCCATTTCGAGGATGTTACAACTCTCTCCCCCTTAAAGAGATTTCTTCCCCGAAATCTAACCTCATTCAATCTGATTAATGTGATATAATCACATACAATCTTATCATACATTAATCCTCAATAGCAACTTACAACTATACTTAGACTATTTGAATTCTTTCCACATGCACATATCCAAATGTACATGCTTCTGTCTTTTCCTACGCACACATACAGTGCATCCATCCAACATCTCTTAGGAACCAATTATCTATCTAATTCCTTTATCACTAATCAGATAAAAGTTTAAAGCACCCAATCACTTTAACCAATAACAATAAGTGAAACCTAACATCACTTACTAGGTATACACTACCAGAAATTAGCAACATGCTAAAATCTTTAACCTATTCTCACTGTTCATCACTGTTAACAATAAAACAGCAGTAACAATATCACAACAACAGTGATTCTAAAATCCTCATACACCTATCCACCCTGAAATTTAATTTCAGCTATGACTAACAATCAGTCTCATATACAGATAACAATTTCAAATCTCTACTATCAAAGATTTAAATTCAAATCTAGGTCAACTTTTCACCCAAAAGTTCCATACCTACTTTCTTGAATAACCTATAATATTCACATATCACTACAATCATATGAAATCCTTTACTTATAAGTAATTCAGATTCATATCACCTTAATAAGCAAAGCAGAGGTCAAACTCAGTAGGTAAAACTACAATTAACAAGTACTTTGCGCAATCAGCAAAAGTACCACAATCAATTATTACCTACATTCCACCAACCTCTACATTGACTTATTTTCACTTGTAATTCCTTTCATTACAACCTATCAATTGTCAACAACATCCAAGTCGACAACAACTACTACTAAACAATAATCACAACATTAATGATTATACATTCCAGTACACCTATCAGTACTTAATATTTGTCTTCAAACTCTAACTAACCATCAAGTTTTATATACTACTTAAACTGGTAAGACATCAAAATCTATCCTTAGCAACCAGTTATTTCAACTCAACCTTAAACTCTTAAGCTACTAATCACAAGCAATTAGAAATTATACAACTTTAATCACATAATCACTTAGTACTACATCCCATCAATATAGCAACTAAGTTAGTCTTAATCAACATATTATGATACTACAATTCAAGTATCACAATATCACAATGTGCTACTTTCCAACACGTTTCTAATAAGATCTATATCAAGTTAATCACATAGCAATTAACTGACTTCCACATAACTTATGGCATGTTTTAATTCAATCTATTAAAACTTATCATGCCATTTATTATCATGTATACTACACATATATACTTACACAATTTCAGATATTCTCTAAAATGGACACATACACAACAATTCCATTTCATTCTATATACTAGGCCATTCAGACTGTTAAAGTCTTTATCAAGCCTTCTCAATACTACTAATCATCACATACCCTTATCACAGGACACGGAGCAATCAATAATTCTATGTTTCACTTATATACTTACCAACTCGTATATAACTTAAACAATTCAATCTAAACTTCCAAGAAAGTTTATCACAAGCGATCATCACCTACCAATTTCAAGGTTTCTCTTACTTTCTAACACTTACAATTATACACATCATGTTTTCAACCCTAAATTTCAAACAATCATTATTCTTAAATTATCAAAATAATGATCATTTCACTTTAATTACATACCTGATTTCTTAAAATATGAACAACTATTCAATTCATATTTCCTCAATTTATTAACCAAGGTCAACTAAACCTTTAACACAATTTACATCTTGATATACTTTCATATCATTTCTTATTCGGATCTAATCCCACTTTACCATCTTATCACTTACTTCATTTGTATACAATCAACAAATAACTAAAGAATCCATTCAATTCTTTCAATATTTATGTAACTTATCATGAGGTATCAATCAACCTATACCACTATTAATAATAACTTTCAATTATTTATCATCACACCTTCTTACCCAAATCAAAGCTATCATCACAAGCCTAAGAATTTATTATCACAATTCTAATCAATGGGACTTAATTTGCACCTTTCAACAAATTTACAACTATCATATCATTCAACGACTTCATATCTGTATAATTTTCTAACACATATTCAGTTCAAATATCAAATATTACTTAACTGAATACTCAATTATACTTAACACTATTTCAATTACTTAATACTAGCCTTAAGTAATGAACCAAGTTTCACAAACTTAGGCAATTCATCTATCTCCTTTGGATCTTCAATGACCCGTTTCAACATAATTTAATCAATCTAGGAATTCAATCATATTCCCCACAATCATAACATTTCAATCTATGTTAGACTATTTCAACACAAACAGTTGACTATATGTCAACTTCAGTTTCAATCAACCAATCTATAAAATTTTCAAATTGCTTTCCTCAAGTTTGACCCAAACTCAAACCAATCACAAGCAATTAATTTTATGCACAATTTTCTATTCATAGTTTGACTTTCAAAGTTAACATACCATCAAGTTAACTCCCAAACCATTTCATCTTATATGTTCACTTTCAAACATATATTTTAAATTATTTCTTTCTATAATCTTATCAATCCTTTACAAGGACAAAGTCAACCTACATCAATCTTGGCTCCATACAAGCCATTTCATATTGTATGTTTACTTTCAAACATAGACTTCACATTATTACATTCAATAATGCTAGGAATTCCTCAAGCAAGACAATATCAACTTATCTCAACATTGGCTTCATACAAGCCAGATGCCAAATAGTGATTCATTTAAACACTATACAAATCCACCTATGGGCAATTTGACATAATCAGTCACCACTACATTTTCAACAAAATCAATTTTGTTAACTAGGTTTATCATCAAAACCTCTATCAATGACAACTATCATTTACACTGTCACTTTTACAGTCTAAAGGTCACAATTCTATCAACTGATTGTTTTCTTATCAAAACAACTATTAAACAGCTTAGCATACTATCATGCTCTATTTCCAAAATCACATTACATTTCTTTTATACGAAGTAGCCTCAACAAGTTCAAGTGACACAACATAATATAACAACGGTGATCAGGCGTTGCAAGATTATGTTCTTCACCATCCATTCTCAGGCCACTCTACATTATAATTATTAATGTGATCTACTCTCACCTCATACGTATTAAATACTTCATGATTTCAAATCAATCATACTCCATTTATTAGTTTCTATCAGCTGATACACACTCAAAATCAGCTTACTACTTTCATATTCAACCCTACATATGCAAGTCATCTCACATACACACAATGTTCTAATTTTTTCAACAACTGAATTACTCAGTATATCACTTATCTGAAACCTCAAACACATGATAACTTATCATCATAGTTTCAACACTTAACACTAATCAATGTCCCTATTTACCTCAAAATTCAGGACACATCTTACTCAATTATCATCACTTTGACATATGCTATCATATCAAGCATCAATGTCACAACCAGCCTAATTAATCATGTTACTATAAAACATTTCATTCATTAATTTACAATTGACCAGAAAGATCTATCACTTCCCAAATCAATTTCACGTTATCATACCCTACATTTCTCATAAACCTATCAATCTCGGTTTATATCAAGTGTTTATCTATAGTCAAAACATGTCATATAGTCACATAAACACATATTTTCTCAAATAGCAGTCATTTTCAAATCAAATGACACAACAATCCTTAACAAGGATTTAGATCACACCTTGTGATCAATCCACTTATATAATACTATCAATCATCTTGTCTCCCAAATAAAGACACTCCTTAGGTTCTAACATCAATCATGTTAAACCTTAATCAACTCTTTTCTATTTACTTAATCACATTTCTGCATTTTCAATTCAATCAGAAATAACCACAACAATGAACAACAATGAGCATCTCATTTAATACCCCTATCCTCATGTCAACCTATAACAGTCACAGTTGACTCAAAACTGGGGAATCATATCTGACTCAGTTAACTTCATAACAAGGCTTACTCAACATAACAGAGTAAACAATTCAAGTTAATTTAAATTAACACAGGCTTATCGAAGATTACCTGACAATCTTAAGCCCACCAGCGTTGAGGAAACATGAAATATACAAATCAGATACTCATGTTCCTCCGTCTCTGCAATCAAACAACACTTCACAACTTGTTAAGGGTTAGTACATATTCAACTAATCACTTTTCACACATCAACTAATCAACTAAACCCACACCCACTGGAATGTTTGACTCAACTCATTCACAGTTCAGGATTGAACAATCTATCATGCTCAACTCGCCCAAACTATTGCTCTGATACCAACTTATAACACCCCTCGTTTATTTATAAACAATCAATATAATAATGGCGACGCGGAAGCTTATATTTAAAAACATTTCTATCAATGTTACACATTACTCAAAATGTCAACAAACTTTTTCAAAGTCAAACACATGACATTTCAACAAACTCGGTGTTATATAATTCAGAACACTTTTACAATTATTAAAGTAACATCAGAGTAACAGCCTGTCAAACATTCCATCCAGTCAAAACACTTCCTGCCCTGCCCAATATGTCCCATTAACATTCAACCTGCAGGAAGAACTGTGGTGGGGTTAGCACAACGCTAAGTGAGTGAACCAATAACAACAGTCCAACTCAGCATAATAATCTGTTTACATTAAACCACATTAAACAGACAATTAATCACTAAATCAATCAATTACTAGCCGACATTCACACAATGTCATTCAAGCTACGTCAGGAGGATCGGTGGTCCCTGAGCAACCATATACCGGTTTGGCACCCAAGAACACTTATAGTTCAACTGTATTGGCCCATACAGCACTACCGATAACTTGTTGTTGATCACACACGACCTAGATCTCTAAACTGACATTTCAAGTTTTCCGAGATCTCCTGTCGTCTACAACAACAACAAGCCCAACTATCAAATCAAGTTGACCTCTGAATCTTACATACTAGCACAATCATCCAAGTAAGCAAATATGCCAAACTATCATGGCCAAAACATGTCAAGAGATGCATCATATCACAGTAATACAATAAATTACTTGTTGTAACCAAATCATTACAACTAAATCACACTGAGGGTACAGATCCACTCACCGACTACCTCAGGCATCCACTCAGTAGTCTAATATCACTGAGTCTTCTCCACATCTGAGAATCAATAAATCAAATATAAGTTAGTAATCAAATTCAATACATAACTTATATCAATACAATAATTCAAATCAATTATTCGAATAATAATTAATACCTGAGTCACTATATCATCTTAGGCATAATTATAACTAAACTCAAGAATATAACTCACATTAACATATCATGTTCAAGTTATATTTACAATTCTTAAGAATCTAATCTCAACACAAAAGTGGCTGGAAAACAGCCTTACCCGCCGGGTAAGACCCATACCCGCCGGGTATCCTTTATACCTCACAAGCCGCCGGCTTGGCTCAGAAGCCGCCGGCTTCCCATCCAGTACCCATCCCCGCCGGGTAAGTAATGTACCCGCCGGGTAACCCTTCGTTCCAGCCCAGGTGCGATTCTGATCAAAACCTTACCCGCGATTTTAATCACCAAATCACCAAAAATCGATTTCAAACAGTTATAAACACCTAATAACTTCACATAATCATCAGGAAACCTTTATAACATGTTTTTAACATCTAATTCTTCCAATCATCAATTTCAATCAAATTGATTTAAATTCAAACTTACCTCAATTTGAAGAACACTGAATCATGATAATGATTAGGATGAAACTAGAATCAATCATAGCTCCAAATTCACTTTCACTTTGTTTTCTAGGTTTTGATTTGGATTTCTAAGGGTTTTAGGAAGTTTTGAAGTTCATAATGAACTTTCCTAAAGAGGAAAGTGAAATAAATAGCCGACCTCATAAACCGCCTCCAATATACGGGTATAATTTAATACCCCGTCTCAATCTATTGTCTGGAACCCGAAAACCATTTGCGAGTCCAAACATTTTATCGCACCGTCATCTATATTAATTTACAACAATTAATAATTCACTTATCACATTGGAATATTTGACTCTTATTCCAATTATTTCAACTATTTCAAACAATATTATTTCCTAACACATTTAAATACTTATTTAAATCAAGAAATAATAATACTAAACGACTAGGTCCATTTCGAGGATGTTACAAGTTCAGAGGCAAAGGAGAGTCAACCCAAAGATTCAAGACGTGGTTAAAAAAGAGGTTATCAAACTTCTGGATGCTGGTCTAATCTACCCTATCTCAGATTCCCCATTGGTTAGCCCAGTTCAAGTCGTCCCAAAGAAAGAAGGCATGACGGTTATCACTAACAAAAACAATGAATTGATTCCAACACGAACCATCAACGGTTGGAGGGCATGTATCGACTATCGAAAACTGAATGAAGCAACACGCAAAGATCATTTCCCTCTACCGTTCATTGATCAGATGCTCGAAAGGTTATCAGGAAACAAATTCTATTGCTTCCTCGATGGCTTCTCAGGCTATTTTCAGATACCTCTCGATCCAAAGGGCTAAGAAAAGATGACGTTCACTTGTCCCTATGGAACATTTGCTTACCGACGTATGCCTTTTGGTTTTCGTAATGCACCGGTGACTTTTCAAAGATGCATGGTAGCAATCTTCCACGACATGATTGAACAATGCATGGAAGTGTTCATGGACGATTTCTCAGTTTTTGGGGATTCGTTCACCACTTGTCTTTCTAACTTGGATAGAATGCTCGCCCGTTGCGAAGAATCAAACCTCGTTCTGAATTGGGAGAAATGTCACTTCATGGTGAAGGAAGGCATAGTTCTTGGACACCGCATTTCAAAGTCTGGAATTGAAGTTGACAAAGCAAAAGTTGAAACTATTTCAAAGCTTCCACCCCCTACTTCTGTGAAAGCCATCCGAAGTTTTCTAGGTCACGCTGGATTCTACCGTCACTTTATTAAGGATTTCTCTAAGATTTCTCGACCTACGACTCATCTTCTGGAAAAAGATACTCCGTTTGACTTTACAGATGAATGTCTCAAGGCTTTTGACTATCTGAAGGATCAGCTTGTACATGCACCGATCATGGTTGCCCCCGATTGGAGTCTTCCATTTGAGATCATGTGCGCCGCCAGTGATTTCGTTGTTGGAGCTGTACTGGGACAACGGAAGGAGAAACACTTTCAACCAATATACTACGCTAGCAAAACACTCACAGATGCTCAAGAGAACTACACAACTACAGAAAAGAAGCTACTTGCGGTAGTATTTGCCTTTGATAAATTTCGTTCTTATTTAATCTTGTCCAAAACTATTGTCTATACAGATCACTCCGCTTTGAAATACCTTTTCAAGAAACAAGATGCTAAACCGAAACTTCTACGATGGATTTTACTCCTACAAGAATTTGATACTGAAATTAAAGACAAAAAAGGAGCAGAAAACGTCGCGGCCGACCATCTCAGCCGATTGGAAAATCCATCAATGGAGAAGTTGCACGAGAATGATATTCAAGATCAGTTCCCCGAAGAACAACTCATAACTATTGGAGGATACCAACAGGGATCACAGTTTACACACAATCCTTGGTATGCCGACTATGCCAATTATCTGGTAGGAAACATCGTACCAAAAGGAATGCCAACCTCTCAGAGATGGAAATTCTTCCGCGATGTCAAGAACTATTATTGGAACAATCCTTATCTCTTTAAGGTTTGTCCCGATCAACTTATTCGAAGATGTGTCGATGGGAAGGAGGCAGAACAAATTCTACACCAGAGTCACCACGGACCTACTGGAGGACACCATGGCAACAAAATGACTGCACGAAAGGTTTACGATGCCGGCTTTTATTGGCCAACCATATTCCGAGACGCTTGCGACCTGGTGAAACGCTGTGATATCTGTCAAAGGCAAGGCAATATCTCTGCACGGAACGAAATGCCACTTACTAATATCTAGGCCATGGAGATCTTTGATATCTGGGGATTAGATTTTATGGGACCATTCCCCAAATCTAACGGCAAAGAGTACATCTTAGTCGCAGTCGACTACGTATCCAGATGGGCCGAGGCTCAAGCTTTTCCCACCAATGATGCAAAAGTAGTAACCCAGTTCCTCAAAAAGCTGTTCAGTCGATTTGGAACTCCTAGAGCTATAATCAGTGACCGTGGCACGTATTTCTGCAATACTCAATTCATGAGGGTGCTGCAGCAGTATGGTGTCACTCACAAAACTTTGACGGCTTACCACCCACAAACAAACGGGCAAGCTGAAGCGACAAATCGAGCTTTGAAAAGGATATTGGAACGAACTGTCGGAAATCACGGGCACAGGTGGGCCAAAAAATTAGACGATGCATTATGGGCATTCAGAACCGCTTACAAAACGTCATTAGGAACCACACCATATCGGCTAATCTACGAAAAGGCATGTCACCTTCTAGTTGAGTTGGAATATCGGGCGTACTGGGCATTAAAACACTGCAACTTGGATATTTCTGCAGCTGGAGAGCAACGGAGAATTTAGTTGAATGAGTTAGCAGAGCTAAGGGACCAGGCGTACGACAGTTCGCTGAGCATCAAAGAAAGAACTAAAAAGGTCCATGATGCTAAACTGAAGCCTTCTAGGTTTAAACCAGGAGATAAGGTGCTGCTCTTCAATTCGCGTTTCAAGAAATTCTCCGGCAAATTCAAAAGTAGGTGGAGCGGACCGTTCACGATCTCAAAGGTATTTCCATATGGCGCAATCGAACTCGAGGCACCAGAAGGTAATTTTAAGGTTAACGGTCACCGCTTAAAGCATTACATTGAAGACTTTCCCAGAAGATGTCTTCATCTTTGAACCTCCATAAGTCTTCAGTAAAGGTACAAAGAGTCAAGCTAGAGACTCGTAAAACAAGCGCTCTTGGGAGGCACCCCAAGCTTATCTTTATTTTATCTTATGTCATTTTTACTTCTTAGTTTATTTTAATCTAGTATGTTTATCTCTAACAAGATATCACAGGTTTGCCACTTATCAGACTACAAATCATATTTTTAAAAATCAGAGATAAGTTTCGATTTCGCGAATGCCAGGACTCTGATGACACCAAAATCTTTATAATCACAACTTTAAAAGTGTCATCCGTACTCTGCGCATTTGTGCTTATCATTATCTTGCATTACTTGTTTATTTTGTTTGTTTCAGGATGGACAGTTCCAGTGACACTCGAGAGCATGTTATTGAGAGACCACCCATACGTTGCAGACATCGCAGACGTGGAGATCAGAGTCAGGGAGACCCCATTCCACGCCGACAAAGATGAAGAGCACGCAGACAGAGGAGTACCATTCCCACCATACCTGAGGAGGAATTGGTTGACATCCCGATCATTCATGATGAGCCACCCGTTGAGATGCCCCCATCACCTGGCCGTAAGTCAGCTCCTGTACCCACTTTCAAGTACGGGATCACCCTAGCTGACCCTGCCACAGTGTGGGCCCTCTTTCGGACGCTCTATATTCAGCATGATGTCATGACCACCCTCTGTGAGCATGTGGGATTTCCGAGGCCTTCTGCCCGTCCGTTCCATCTTGGTCTGGACCCAGGACCGTCTCGCCCACCATGGTCATTCTTCCCTCTTGCTAGGCCATCTACTGCTGGACCATTCACTGCTCCGCCTGTTGCTGCCACTGACCCTACCAGATCTCCATGGAGCTCATCCACTAGCCACTCACTCACTGAGCAGCTGATGGCTATACTAGATGTGCCTAGCCCGCCTCCTGCCTCTGCCCCTAGCATTACTGTTGAGTAGTTTTGGGCTATGATGGGGCAGCCTGCTCTTTCACCCACATCTGTCCTTGCTGCTGCTGTTGCTGACTTCGATCCTGACAGCGATGATCTACTGGATGACTTTTAGTTTATTTAGTTTATTTCTTTTATCTTGTTTCAGTACTTAGATTTTATAACTCTTTGTTATTTTCGAGATACAATGTTGTGGTGATGTTTATTACAGAACTTAGCTTTGTGTGGAATAGCTGATCTTACACGAGCATAGTCCTCAAAATCCAGCAAATCACGCGCATCACTTCTACACGAATCTGGTCCTGTCCAGTAAACAGAATGGGGAGTATTTTTAACCTTTCTCTCCATTTATAATGATTACCTTAGGCTTGTGTGTTTATAATCAATGCCTCATCCTAACTTATCACTAAGTGTGGGATTCTAGCCCGAAACAAACACCTAGAAAACATTTTCTTACATGTTCAAACTCTAAGTGTGGGATTTTACTTATAAAATATCAACTCAAGAGAACATTAGGGACAATGTTCTTCTAAGTGTGGGATGATGGTAGATTGGGTAACGATTTTTTGTCAATAAAACTAAAAAATGAGTTAAACCTTGCGATTAACTCTAAATTTTTTTTGAGTTTTGGTATGCCTGAAAGGAACCTTTTCCAAAATATGAGGAAAAGATTTCAAAAGCTTAGGGAAGTTAAGGTAGAAATTTCTTAAACATGGGGCAATAATCTAAGAGGGGCATCGCATGACTAAGCACATACAACCCAAAATTTGCAGTGAGGTTTTGAGCCTTAAAAGCATTCATTTTTAATGCTACATTGTTCATTTCTTGTGTGTGCCGATGCGTGTATCTCTGAATTAGAACTTGCCCTTGACATACGTTTCAAGATCATATTGGTGTGTACCGTACGCGGTATAGGCGAAATTAAATGACCTTGACATTTCTTAGGAATTCACCCCTTTTTTGCCTTCTCTTTCAAGCCCAAAACCCTTCCGATACTCATTTTAAGTATCGATGATCCGTTTAGAAAACCCTGTTGAGCCTAAACTTTTCATTTCTTCAAAACCCTCAATCTTAAACCCCACTTTCCCAAATTCCAAAAACCTTATCTTAGAATTTCTGAGATCATGAAGAACATCTCGAAGAATATCCAACTCGATTATCCTACTCGTTCGTGTTCTCCAAAATGAATCAAACCTCTCCCAAAAGTGCGGGAAAATTAGCACACAAGAGAGACAAGAGAACAATGGTGCGGGAAAATTAGCACCCGAAGAAAAGATTCGAATTGATCAAGATAAAAGAAAGGATTTCTGAGAAAAAATTATCCTCGGAAGTTCTCTGTCAAAGAAATTCTGAAGAAAGAAAAAGAAAATAAAAAAGCAGAAAAAGAAAGAAAAGAAAAAGAAAAGAAAATAAAGCTCAAAGTGCTTCAAGGTATCAACCAATCAAAGAAAGATCTGATAGAAGACAAGTAGCTATTACCTCCGTTCTACAAATAAGTTTTTCATGATTCTTGGAAAGCCCGAGATAAGCAACACCCCTACAACCCAAAAATTCCCTTATCCATACCCCTTAACCCTCACAAACCCTTACAACCCTCAAATGTCTTGGGATAATTAGCTCCGTTCTCACCTAAGTGGTGGAGATCCGATTCTCGATCAAGCCTATGACGATGAGTACTGCATAACTGGCTTATTGAGTGATTTCGTTTGAACTAGATTGATAGGAAACCCAATACACTATTGAGTGAATTGAGTGACCACCTTATGTGAGATCGCCTAGTCATGTATACTCCAAGATCACGAGAGTTGGAAGTATGCCTATGAGAATCGCTTCCCGTTTCCGAAAAGATCATCTTATTTTTCCTTTGTTTTCTGAAACTATCTACACATATGAGGGAACGGTGACTTACAGGGATGTCATAACTCTCCCTAAAACCGGTTTTAAAACTGTTTTCAAAAGGGAGTATTGATGAGTGTTGCTTGAGGACAAGCTACGTCTAAGTGTGGGATACTTGATGTGACCCAAAAAAACATATTTTTAAGGACATATTTCCACACCTTTTGGGCTATTCTTTGGTGAAAACCTTTTAAAAACATCATTATTTATCAAAAATCACCAAGGTAGTCTAAATACAGACATTGTTACAAAAATCGGTTAAAACGTCCAAATAACACGCAAACCGAGGCAAAACAATCACCTTAAATGTTCTGTTCTTGATATTCTTATAGAAATAGATCTTAATTCATATTTTATGAATCTATAGGAAAATCCAAGACCAGAGGTGAAAGAATCAGAAGAAACGGACGAAAGACGGAGAAGATATGCAGTCTGGAAGCTCGTCGATCGTCATCCGGAATATGCAAAAGTCAAACACTTCCAAATTTGGCAAACTTAGTGCCATTAGAAGCGTAACGGAAAAACGAAGCCAACGGCGCAAGAATCAAGCAAATCGGGCTTAAAACGAAGAAGATATGGACGAACCAAGCAACCGAGGAGTCAGCGGAGGACAAACGGAGCACCAACCCCCCCTCCCCTCCACTCTAGGTACCGTATATGGTACCTAGAGGGCCGTATACGGTAGTATAGGTACCATACCTTGATAAATGGTACTTGGGTGCCATTTGACCCCCCGTGTTGCTTGCTCGTCCCGTGTAATGCTTTGACGCTTCTACTCTGTGCTTCAAGGCTTGTACCTCAAACCCTAATCTTCTCCTATAAATACTCCCTCCATTTTCACATTTCAACACACCTCATTCTCTCATTTTCTTTCTCTCTCTAAAATTCTCTCTCTAGTTTATTTCTCTCTCTAGAAATAAGCTAGTAGGTTATAGTTTAGGGTAGAAGCTTTTAATAGCATTTGTACGGAGATACTCTGAGACTTCAGATTCGTGAAGATTTGTCTGTATTACTCTCTTATTCAGGTTTAATACAATCTCTCGTATTTATTCTTATAATCATGTTATCTTATTATGCATGCTTAGGAATGAATGCTAGAGTTGCTAGGCTAGACAGATCAATGTTTGTTGTGATGTATGCAATGTTAGGATAGTTATGATTTAATTTGCCATGCTGTTACTCTGCCTGTATGAGTTTAAAATGTTTGTGAACTTATAAAGCCGAACCTCTGCCCGTTTTATCTATCCAACTTATGTTGTGGTTTGTATCCTCCTCCCTAGAATATGGCCAATTGCTAGAAGTAGGATCGCCAAGTATTCTGTGTTTGATGTTCAATGAACTCAACATGGTCGTTGTTCCTTTGATTGAAACACATCTGAGGGACACGAAGCATAAGAGTAGAGATAGATTAGGTTCATGCTTATCTGTTGTGTATCTTTGGGACAACTTCCGGGATATCCATGATTTAATCCTCAGGACAGTTAGTGTAATACTAGTGTTCCGTCCTATTGCATGTTCTTGTTTGATTGTTGCTTAGGTACTGCATGCTAGATATACATAACCACTATCACTACCCGGCTAATTAGATTTTCATAAATATGATAAACATAATACAGGTAGGTTAACATGTATGTAATAGTTGTGATGATTGTATAATTAATGATGAACAATTCAACTGACCGCTAGACAGATTATCCCAATCGGTTCCGCGGGTTAAACCCTGTTCATGCTATTGTTCAATAATGATTCATGCCACGATACGGACGTCCTCCGGATGTTTGAGACTGGGGACCTGGATTAGAGGATGGTTGTCAGTTGAATTGGTCTGTGCATTTGGGAGAACTTCCGGTGCACTGGACACTCTATAACTGCTATCCATGTGACATATTGTGTATCTGATTGCGGACAACTCTACGTTAGGTATATAATAGGATCATAGTTGTAGCTAATTAAGAAATATAGGAATATCCAGTGAGTAATCTAGAATTCTAATTGATGTAACGGAAAAACTGTAAAACGTCCAAGTATCTGGTATAGCGTTGGAACCACCTCTGGTGTAGTACAAATACGTGGAAGCCGAGTAAAGGCCATAGGCATAATACTTTACTACCAATTAGGTTTCTATGACCTCACCAGATTAGTCATCACACCTAGTAGCCTTATCCCTCATAACTATCCACCTTATAACATTGCCGAAATCACAGCAAACATATTCCTTATCTTGATTTCTCTGCATTCTCCGTACAACCCCACCTTTAATTTAGTTTTTAATTTTAGTAATTAGATTAGATAATCAAACCAACCTATCCAAAAGTTTTAAAAATCCTAGCTAAATTGCAAAAGGTAATTGATCCTCCTAAGATCCCATGCCCGTTGTAGTTTGAAGAACAACACCTGAGTCATACGTACCGCTTACTGCCCTTTAGGTCTTTAAGTTGTATCAAAACTTAGGATACCCAGCATAATAAATATAAAACCCACTGTCGTGTACCCTTGCCGGACGGTTCAACGACCGGAATAAAATCCGACCGACCGCTGGGGTCGCGACAGCGACACTCAGGAAGTGTCGCATAAAATGGCGAATTCTAATTTAGAGGCGTCACTTGTGGAAGTGACGCATAGAGGGCGACACTTAAAGAAGTGTCGGGTGTAATTTTCGGGTAAGGGCATCACTAGGCGAGTGACGGATTGAATCAAAGTTCAATTGTAGGCGACACTTAGACAAGTGTCGTTAGGAGTGTCGGTAAATGGTGTTGGCGTCACTAGACGAGTGACGGAGGTAAGTATCGGGAAAAAGGGGTTTTACGCGGCACTTGAGCAAGTGATGCAAATTTAGGGTTTTATGCGTCACTTAATGCGACACTTAAGTGACGCACGAAGTGACGCTATACTGGTTCGGCCTATGCGACACTTATGTCTGTTTGACGGATTTTGAGCCAAAAACATGTTTTCCGGTTTCTGTTTGGTCCAATTCTTTTACCCAAGACATTTCAAGCTTAGACAAACCATAAACATGTAAAAATAAGTGAAATCGATGAGTTTCGGGATTTTATCAGAAACTTACAAATTAACGCGGTGAGAATCCGAAAAGATGGAAATGTAGATCGAGACGAGGTGATCATTTTTCTCTAAATGAGCTTCGAGATTGGAGGTCGTTTGACGGTGTTATTTGGCGATTTAAGGTGGCAGTGGTGGTGGGTGTTTTAGAGAGAAAAAGGGAGAACAGAGATGAGAGGAGAGAGAGTGTGATGGTGAGAATGAAGGTGGAGAGGGGGAAATCCCCCCTTTTTGGCTGATCCCGGTGGGGCCCACCGAGTTGTGGTTCTCCACTTTTAACTCCGTATATTCGCGTTCCGTCGGTGTTCGTTTTTCCCCGATTGTTTAAATATTTTTATGTACGTTTAATTATAAGTTTTAAAATACGAATAATTACTCGATATTTTTATTGAAGCGTTTTATCAAATACTTTACATTTGAGTTATAAAGTTAAAATTTTAACTTGTTTCGTTTTGTTCGCGCGTTTAATATTTTAATTGCGCAGACGCTATTTTTACGATACGGAATAGAATCTAAATATTATCAAAATAATATTTTTGAATATAATTGCGTTATTAAATAATGTTCTATTATTTAATAGTTTTGTTCACCAACGTCCGTATTTAATTGAATCGAACTACGTTCGATTTAAATTGCGTACGATTTAATCAGATCGCATATTCGTATATATTCATCAATATATATTTCGATACATTAATTAGCCTAAGACTGAACTAATTACATGTATTGACAGAGGATTAGGCACTAATCACAAGTCCTAATTTGGCGGGTGTTACATACATGTTCAAGTTCGTTGCGCGAGTAGATCAAGATGTCATCAATAAATACAATGACAAACTTGTCAAGATATGGTTTGGACACTCGGTTCATAAGGTCCATGAATACAGCCGGTGTGTTTGTTAAGCCGAATGGCATCACTTGAAACTCGTAATGCCCGTAGCGAGTTCGAAAGGCTGTTTTTGGGATGTCCGAGTCACGAACTCGGAGTTGATGATAAGCTGACCGTAGATCGATCTTTGAATAAAAACTCGACCCCTGGAGTTGATCAAACAGGTCATCAATGCGAGGGAGTGGATAACGGTTCTTGACAGTTAACTTGTTCAGTTCCCTATAGTCGATGCACATGCGGAAAGAACCGTCTTTCTTTTTCACGAACAAGACCGGAGCTCCCAAGGTGAAGAACTCGGTCTAATGAATCACTTGTCCAGGAGTTTCTGTAACTGGGTAGCCAACTCCTGAAGTTCGGATGGGGCTAAACGATAAGGTGCTCGTTGATGTGACGCAAAAAGTCATGTTTTCAAAGCCAAATATTCCACACTTTTTGGGCACATCTTTAGTGAAAACATTCCAAAACAGTCATTATTTACTAAAATTCACTAAAGTGCTAAAAATACAGACGTTGCTACAAAAGTCACCAAAAACATCCAAATAACGAGCAAAACAGAACAAATAAGCAACAACCGATTCTCGTACCCTCAATTAGCTTATGATAAACGTATTCTAATCTTATGATATGTTGTAATAGGTAATATCGAGATGAGAAAATCAAGAATCATGCAAATTGGATAAAGAACGGGGAAGACAGGACGGTTACAAACTCCTATAAAGTCATTTCATCTATGCTTATGCTATACACATCCAATTTCAGTGATATTGGCACCATTAGAAGCGTAACGCAATTACAAAGACACAGGCGAAAGAATCAGGTCAAAAGGACGCATAACGAAGGAGATACAGACGTTTTAAGGAACGAACAAAATTAGATGGAAGCTGTATACGGCCATACACACCGTATACGGCCTTGCCAAGACCATATACGGCCTTGTACACCCCGCATACGGCCTTGGGCAAGCCGTATACGGCCCTTGGTACCCCATATGCTACCCGTTTGTGCTTCGTTTGCTTGTACGTGCGTGCTTCGCGACTTATACGGCTGATTTGGAGCTTTGCCTATAAATAGAGGGTCACCTCTCCTCATTCCAACACACCTCACCATTCCACACATTTCTCCATTTTCACTTTCTGTCTCACACACACTCTCTCTCTCTCTCTATTCTCTCTCTTCTTTCTTTCTCTCTCTAAAATTAGGGTTAGGTCTAGTTAGTTCTCAGCTAATATTTAACTAAAACTAACGGAGGGGCTACTTTTGTAATAGAATAGGGAATAGTTCAGGGGCTTTTATTGTAATATTGTCAAGGATATTGCAGAAGTTCTGCTTGTACTCTCTCTCTAAACGCTTATTCAATCTACGCTTTATTAAAGGTTACTTCTCTCCTTATCTGTTATAATGATAACTGCTATTGTTGTTATGCTAGATTTAGGACCTGGTATTATGCGTAGTGAGTAGTTTCCTTGTGTGTTTGTTATGATGTAGTTAGTTTATATATCTGTGGGGTGATGCTGCTTTAATTATATGATTGGGATAATTACGAAACAACGGAGGTAACGTTATACGGCTTTCATTTGTATAGCGCCGGAAACATCACTAATGTGTGTAGTACGGAACATGGAAGCTATGAAAGTAGTGGGCACAATCCGTTGTGGAAGTAATGATTCCAATTATATTATAAAATGAAAACCGGTGGTTTATTAACTTTGTATTTATGAATTCCTAAACCAATATCGTCTTTCCTCCAATTAAACGTGGTTAGAACCTTTATGACAAGGAGTCGCGAACCTTGATCAAACGGTCACTACCTATTTGTGTTTTCTAACAACATGGTCTGAATTGTGTAGTTGTGGAAATACTGTTTAAAACCTTTCGTATAGTACACCGTGAATCAATCAGTGATTTAATGGGAAATAGTGAGGGCTGGTTTATATCATAGATGGTTGGGCTTTAATACCAACTTAGTTTAAATTAGTCTAGAGTGACCATAAAGTATGTGATCCCGGAAAGACCACGGAAAACGGCACTGTACTTCGTGTAACGTTGGAAACACCCTTGGTGGAGTACAAATACATAGAAACTAAGGAAATGTCGGTGGTTGAAGACTGTGTCACATCCTGGTTTAACTTCAAAGCTGTGGAAATGCTTAATCGCACTGTACACCGTTAGTACACCTAAGATCTGGAACACTGTGGAAATGCTTAATTGCACTGTACACCGTCAGTACATCTCGGGTCCGGAAAACTGTGGAAATGCATAATCGCACTGTACACCGTGATGAAAGCTCTAGACTAAAATATAACCATTAATATAAAGTTAATAATCACCAAACCAAGTCTTAATCTTAAATGCCTTGTTTGACTTCATTGCCCCCGTAGTGTTAAGAAAGGTCGGAACCCTAGTGGGTATGTTACTCTATCTCATGCGCCCAGGAACTAATATTTCAAGAAGGGTCGTTACTCCGTCACTGGATAACGTTGAAGAGTTGAGCATCCTCCTCCGATCAGACTCAATTTGGCCTAGTACTCAGTGACATGCTGATTGGTCTTCCCAATCAGTAGGGTGCTAGTGTTTACACTACGAACAATTAAGCTCAGATAAGACACAAACCTTTAAAAGATGTTTTCATATCAAAACCCTGGCATCACCCCCGCATAAGCTAACGATGTCATAACAAACACATCTCCTCCATACTGATCTCATCCCTATTTATATTTTCCATTTAGTTACTTTTTATTTAATTGCTTTAAATTACGGACCTAAGTAACAAAACAAACCCACTCAAAACCTTATTTTAAAATCCCATCACTAAATTGAACAACTTGTCTCGACACTTCCGTTTCACAATACGATTAGCTTGAAGAACGACCCTAGGTCATACTGCTACTATACTGCCGTAGTAAAACTTAGGTCCCCAGCTTTATAAATTTAAAACTGCACCTGCCGTGTCCTCAGTCCGTTGCGTTGACGACCTTGTCGGATCGAGGCGCGACAAGTTTTTGGCGCCGCTGCCGGGGAGTTAATCGTTAGACTCTGAAACATCCAGATGAGTTTTCTATTTAGTGATACTTCTTTCCCATTCTTATTTTCTTTTCCTTGTTCCAACCGATAATACCTTCCCATATCCCACAACGGTATTCGACCAGATCATCCGGATCCGAATCTCTCATTTTCATACCCTATCATGAGTCGATTATCCGTACCATCCGCAAAGAAAGACGTTCCCATTTTCCAAAAATGTCCGCTCGCGTTACTCTCGCCGACAATTCCAAACCATCCATCGAAGGACGAGGAGGACCGATTAGCTATCCAGTGATTGAAGGAGCTTCTTTTGAGCTTAAACACCACATCGTACAACTCATAAAAGACAACTGCCAATTCCACGGTCTACCCCGTGATGATCCCAACGCTCATATCGACAAATTCATTCAGGTTTCAAACTCCTATAAGCAGAATGGGGTTGAGAAGGATATCATCCGCTTATACTTGTTCCCCTATTCTCTCGCTTTACATGCTTCTACCTTGTTTGAGGGACTTGAGACCGGCTCAATCACCTCATGGACCGACATGGGTAATAAGTTTCTCGCTAGATACTTTCCCCCGTCCAAACAAACTCAGGCAAAGAATGACATCGCAAACTTCCAACAAGCCCACGATGAATCTATCTACTCAGCATGGGAGCGATTCAAGAGTTTACTGTAGAAATGTCCAAATCACCAAATGATAAAGACTGACAAGGTGTGCACTTTCTACCGAGGTCTTGATCCTAACCATCGCATCAATCTTGACGCAGCAGCTCAAGGAAACTTCATGAAATTGACTGATGACGAAGCATGGAGCTTGATTGAGGATATGACAATGCACCACCACGATTGGAAGTCTGATGAGCAATCCTCATCCTTACCCCTTTCCGTAAATAACACCCACCAAACTGAAGACATTAAGTCTCTTAACGAACAGATTGAGACTCTGACGAAACAGATAGCAGATCTGAAGAAACAACCACAGCAGATCCACCAAGTTCAGGCTTGCCAGAACTATGCCAACCTGTAACACCTGGTCAAAAAGTCAACTTGCGCGTCTAATTTAAACTTTTTATAATTGTATTATTATATACAATTATAACTCAGCGAGCGAAAACTTTACATTTTATATAATGAATAGTGATTATGTAATAATCACAAATAAAACCATTTGAAGTCACATTAGATTTTAAATTGAATAAAACTATTTTTTATTTAATTAATTACTAATCGAAAGAACGGAAATATAAATCTAAAAATATTAAATTTATATATATTACTCGGGTACAAAATACGGGTATTTTACACTGCAAAATAGGAACGAAGTGGGGGAAACTCCTCCCCACCCCTTTTGGATCAGCCACCCAACCCCCCCAAACCCCTCCCTCATTCTTTCATTTCTTTCATTTCATTTCACACACCTCACCTAAAACTCTCTCTAAAAATTTTACCCAATTTCGGATCTTCAAATCGACCCACGAAAATTTACATTTTCGGAAACACCAACAAGAGAGGAGCAACATTAACAAAGGCCACACCTTCGTTTTCTTCCTCGTTTGGCCTCGATTCGCAATTGTAAGAAATTTCTAAATCTTTAGATCTAATCATTTTGGGGTAATGTTTGGGTGTAAAAATGCTTACACAACTTAGTTATAACCTAAACAACAAAGAAAACATGATTTTACAGCTTGAAAATACGTTAGATTTGCGATTTTGATCGGAAAAACGCGACAGCCGCGAGTTTCTGGGCTGGTGTTCATCCATGCGACACAACGCTTGTGTCGCATGTTGTGTCGCATAATTCCATTTGTGTCGTATCTTATGTCACATCAACTACCCATGCGACACAACGCTTGTGTCGTACTCTATGTCGCACCTTGTGTCGTATTTTCATACGACACAACTCTTATGTCGCTATTGATTTAGCATCGCAAGCTTTTGCGACACAACCACTGTGTCGCAGAGCTCTTGTGTCGCACTCCATGCGACACAACCCTTGTGTCGCATGACACGTTTTTGTGTCGCATGTTATGTCGCAGAAAACAGAAAGTTTAAAAACTCACATTTCCACTAAGTGTCGAGACCCTAAATTTTATCACTTGATTTCACCCAATTTCAAGTCCAGATGCGTTTTTCCTTAAAGCAATATAGTAGAAATAAAAATTTTCCAAGCTGACCTGGCAGCTCGACCCCAGCCAGGGGCTCTGCCCCTTGGACCCCGCCAGGGGCTGCCGCCCCTTGGACCCCGCTAACCAGGGGCGCTGCCCCCGGACCCCCGTACACCATTCCCAGACTTCAACAACAAATGCATACATGAACAACTCGCTTAGACAAACTGATTTGTCTCATACTTATATAACCTCACGTGTTTAGGACACTAGAAGGTTACCATTCGGACGTCGCGCGTATCATCGTATCGCTAACAACTCACAGGTGAGTTTCATAGCCCCACTCTTTCAACTGTTTTACTGTTTTCGGGGTGAAACACATGCTCAATAACTGCTTTTGAATTATATTAATAATCTTTTATAATTCACAATTATCTTTATTACTGCATGTAATACGAAATGTGTAATACTTAGGAATACCACCATTAACATTGTTTTAGAACAATACCAGTGCCCAACCTAGATAGGTTGCAGTTACACCCTGTTAGATTATTGGAAAACGAATACCAACGCATAACTGATGTAGTTATCACAATCTTTTTGCTATATTGTCACGGGACAATATCATTGAATACATTAGAACTAGTTAGTTCTACTTACACTAGACAACATATATACTGTTACTAGTTTTAGTTATTCTTTAGGAACTAAAACTGTCGATACTCCCCGTTATAACTAGAACGGGAACTGGACTTAGGTGAACATTTCCCTGAGACTCCGATACATATACTTGCTAGGCTTTAGGCTAGGAGTATACAATATTATCATACATTAGTACAGATTCCGCATATCAATACAACTCAACTGGTGACGACTCTGGCTCAGGATGTAATCCAACCAGGGATGGTCCCCCGGCTCAGGATGTAATCCAACCGTGTGGGGGTGTCACCTGATGAATATCTACATACAATTATACGATCTACTCAGTCGGGCAGTCGTGGTACTGCTGACTTAAACATTATTTGCAAAAACAACGCCAGAATGGCACTCTCATATTTTCACTCATGACTAGCTATCATGACGATGCCACGGTAAAGTGGGCACAAAACGATGCCACGGTAAAGTGGGCACAAGTACGATATCGCGGTAAAGCGATACACTCGATGTGGCACGGGTTTATGCGCCGTGATCCGCACTTACATACAATCAATGGATCAGCGAGTTATACTTGGGGTTCACAAGAAGAACGGGTCGGTGAAGTTTCCACGCGAGGCCGTTAGCTCGATACAACACGTCCGGGTTAGCGTATACTAACTGGGTAAACGGACACTCAAAACAATTTTAATCATAGATCTGCGGGTCTACAATCAGATGGTTGCTGTATGCACCATATTTCACATAATCTATATAGTTCTGCGGAATTACAGTTAATTGTTATCATATGACGCGGTCATACTACTACTCAATGGTTATGGGCATGTATTGCCTCATGTTTTTAGACACAACTGCTACCTGTTAGGTATCAAGGCATGAATTGCCATACATGTATATATGTACTTAGGTACATGACCAGAACCCTTAGGTATGAGATACCTCGATTAGACGTGTACACATTTGGTGTTACAAAACTTCAATACAATACTTATCAAAATGGCTGAATTTGATATGACTCTTCAAAACTTACAGGGTTTTATGACATCATGATTTCAACTAACAAACCTATGAACTCACCAGCTTTATAGCTGACCTGTTTTAGCATGTGTTCTCAGGTGCCCAGCAGGATTAGGATTACTACAAGATTATGGCTAGCACGAGTCGCATATTTTCAAACAATTGGGACTACTCTACATTTACTTTTGTATTATCAAATTATGTATTTGGAATTCACTGTCAAGCTCATAACGTTGTAAACGTTCTATTTTGAGAAATGTATAATTATTTTCAAACGTCTCATTTAGAGTCGTTCATTATGTATCTTATGCTGTGATATTTGATTTAGTAACACCCGACCCGACAGCTTCCGCAAACCGAAATTTGAGGGTGTTACAGATTGGTATCAGAGCCTAAGGTTGTAGTGAACTAGGTTGCATTTAGTGGGCCTAGACTATGACTGTTAGGCAGTATTCCTCGTTAGGTATGACCGGTTCAGGGATTTCATCATACGAGTTTAATTTAACATAGCGTAGCTAACTATGTACCATTAAATAAAGATGATGTGATATCTGAAAGGGGTTATACTGAATTGGGAATACGTAGTTGACTCTGATTTGTTATGTGCTAGACACCCTAGGCTATTATATGTACTGTAGGTATATATGAATAGGCCTTACACGTGTACTACTATTACATACCTATATATATATCGAGTATATATATACAATCAATTCCGCTGTACCAACATATATCCGTGAAGAGGCATATCGCCGTCTTCCTCACCATCGCGACTCGACACCTTTATCACTGAACCTCGGGAAGGAGGTGCAAACGTTATCAATGGGAATGGAAACCCACACATGCTAAACGTCCACGAATTTTAAAACAAACAAACGAATCTTTCACCTTTGACCGTGCTGGTCACAATTGGATTAGTGTTGACTAAGTCCATAACAAATTAATTATCTCAATCACAACTTGATCATTTAGATCAATTGATTCAACACCTCAGTGCTTTGGGCACTCACATTCTAGCCTTTGTGCTACAATTGGGAAATCACATAACTACAACGCATTTTGGCCTTCGGGCTACTATCAAATAACACATGACACGTGGTGTCACATCATGTTTTCAAGCACAACACATGGTATGTTGATACCACAATATGGGCACGTTAGTGCAAACCTCATAGTAGTCGATACTACAAATCATAGCATGTTGATGCTACATTCACCGTACATGAGTACTGCAATTACTGTGCCGCGGGCACTTCATTACGGCACGTGGTGCTGCATTTTATAGTACTTCGGTACTACAATCACAATACATTGGTATTTCCATTACTGTGCTGATAGCACTGCATTACAGTACGTTGTTACTACACTCCAGTGCTCTAGGCACTGCATTTCAGCACTAGGTGCTACTCTCAATAGGCATGAAGACTTGTTATAGTTACATGTACAATTTATATATACATATACACTTACTTAACTGGGCACGAGGTGCCACACCTGACTTTTACTACGCACGTACACTTGTATAGTTACGTGTGCACCATATATGTGTATACGGCTACTCTACTGGACACGAGGTGTCCCACTTGATCTCTTTGCGTAGGAACACTCGCTATAGGCACTTGTACACTTATACGTATACGCGATTACCTTACTGGGCACGAAGTGCCACACCACGACTACTAGGGCATGTGATGCCTCATTCGATGAATACACTCTAGAATTTTTAGGATTACATCCTATAGTACTACATTACAGTCTGATAGACTACGACAATACCATTAGTTCTGGTCGAACTACATATAATACACAATTTAGTCGTCATTACAACTACTCATTGGAAATACAAGCTACTTAATGACAACACTCGGAAAAACGTGAGATTCGAGACAACTTAACTAAAGTTAACTCAACACAGTTACTAAAACTGTTGCATCAAAGTCACAAAAGGCCAGAAATAGGTCTGCCACCTACAATATCAAAAAAAAAAAAAAAAAAAAAAAACTTCAACATCAAGGATCTTAGGATCCCGTACTACTCATTTAAGAACTCAAGTGAACCATTTATGTCACTGTAATAACCTTAATCTTTGAATAAAGATCTCACGCTTTGTCGTTTTCTTCTTGTTTAAGAATCATGCCTCCTAGACAACAAACTTTCACTCAAGCTGAGCGTGACCAAATCATTAATCAAGCAGTGACTGAGGCTCTAGCTACTCGGAACCAAACAAGGCCCTGCACCTTTAGGGATTTCCTGAGGTGCGCACCACCAAACTTCGTCGGAACTGAAGGAGCTGTTGGATTAATCCAATGGTTCGAGAGAATGTGTAAGACCCCACTTTTAAAACAAACATATTATATAATTTATACGTTAGAAGCGTGTCCCAAAACATATACATATCCGTTATTTACAAAACGAACCATAATAAACTTTTATCAACTTCTATTGTTACAAACCATACTACTAAATTCGGGTGTTATATTCAACTTTCCAAAACATTTTATTATCAAAAGTCAGAGTTTGCGCCACTTTAGTCAAACACCCAGTCAACTTCTACTATCCGATCTACTTCATCAACTAACCAAAATCTGCAAAACATACAACAACGAGGGGATTAGCCTTTGCTAAGTGAATGGAACCGTAACCGACGGTTCAATCCATTTATAACAAATCTTACAACTGATAACAACAACTAGTTAAACACATAAGCACATAACTACGTGAGGATCGGCGGTTCCTGATAATACAACTTATATAAACAACAATACCAGAAACCACGACCACTGGGCGCCATGCCATTCCCAATGATCTACCGATAGCCTGATTACTACTTTCACTGAATAGGCCAATCTTCAACTATGTGTATTCAAGTAACCTAGACAGCTACACAATAGTAATCAAACCCAACCCGCACGCTGACCTCACTCCAATTCATCTCAACAACTTGTCACATAAAGGCATATCATATGCAGTTATGTAAAACCAACAGAACAACTTTTACAACTTGATCAATCAAACTCAATCAATATAATCAACAACTTAATAACTGTAATTAACATGGCATTAACTTCAACTCAAACTATCCTGGTTACCCGTTGTAACCGAACTTGTTACAACTGGGTTGAACCGAGAACTACGGTAACCACTCACCAATTATCGTCCGGTCACCAACTCAGTGGTCTAATGTTACTGAGTGGCCGCCCGCTTATCTGATAATACAACAATAACAACAAGTTAGTATCTTATTCCGTATTCCACTTCAATTCTTCAAATTCTAACATAATCCAAAACATAACATTATTTATCATATCATTCAACTAATTCATACTATAACATACAACAATTAAACACTTATCAATTAATCATAAAATCAAAACTTAATTTACTGAAAACACCCAGAAGCCGCCGGCTTGGCAGCCGAAGCCGCCGGCTTGGCACCCCGACCCGCCGGGTACCAATGATCAACCGCCGGGTGATTTAACTTTTTCCACATCAGAACTTATTTTGAGTAATAAAGCTTTTACGAGCCGCCGGCTAGGGGTTTTCACCCGCCGGCTCACCTACACACAAACACAACCCGCCGGCTGAGTCTAATGACCCGCCGGCTGGATCATCATTTACAGCATCAGCAGAAACAGCAAACAAGTTACGAACTTTTAACACCCAACACCTAAATTTCAAGTCTTATCTCCGATTACAAGTAATGAAAATGAACTAGAAACATACCATTACAACAAACATCATCTAATAAACTACCTAACTTAATTTCTAACATATATCATCATCAATTTACAAAATCACCAAAATCTAACTTATGAACTTAACATGAAGAACATAAACAAATTATTGCATCAAATCATCATATAATCAGTGATTAACCATTTCAATAACAATTTCTAATCACAAACCATGTTATAACTAAGTTCTAGCTTCAATTTCACATAAACCCCAATTTCCATGAAATAAGTTCAAGAACACTTAAAACACTTACAATCAAGAAATACACAAGATGGTGATGATGATGGTAAATCTGATTCTATGATTTAATCTCACAACTTGTTAATCTTTCTTTGATTTCTTTTGATTTGGTGATAAAGAGAATTTGAGAGAACTTCAAGAACATTTGAGAAGTGTAGGTGGTAAAGAAATGAGTCGGTCTTCACACCGCCCCATCTTTTAATTAGTGTAAAATTATACCCTTTCCTAACCTATTGTCTGGAACCAGAAAATACCCGCAAGTCAAAATATTTTATTTTACCGTCAACTTTAACTATTTAAAACAAGTAACATTTTACTTGTCACAATAAAAACTGAGGCTCTTTTACTTGTTTATTTTCAAATAAACCAACCAATCTTAATAAAATACAATTTATTTTCGGGTCCAGAAACGGGATGTTACAAATCTCCCCCCCTTATAGGATTTCGTCCCCGAAATCCAACCACACCCAATTAAACTAAACATACTCAATTTTCCTATTAACATACAACTCTAATCACATTACTGTATGTTAAAAGAAACTAAACATAAAATATACCTGTCGCGTCACTATCAAGTCCAAAAACATTCTCTGCCGTCATTTGAAAAGCCCTTCCTGTAGCCGGTGGAATCTTTCTCTTTTGCCCAACAGATGACGCAGAACCTAAGGCCACACTCCCAACCAAACCCGAACCTTGCATTGTCTTCTCCGGGCAGTTCAGTGATCTATGTCCTTCCTTTTTACAATTCCAACAAACAAACTGTGGAAAAGTACAATCCCGCATACCATGACCAAATACCCCACACTTAACACATCTCATAGTCTCTGAAGTACACGGACCAGAATGTTTCGACTTACAATTTACACACCATGGATTACTTCCCACCGAATCATCATTATAAACTACTCTTCTAGTCTGTCCTTTGTTTCCCGAAGAACTACTTTTAACCTGTGAGGAACTCTTTTCCTTGATCGTTTTACCAGAAGCTCGCATGTCACCATCTACAGATCGGGCTAAAGTAAAAGCCTGTGTAAGAGTACCTGCCAATCTTACACTAGTTCGATACTCCGGTGGTAAAGTTCCTACAAAGTGATTAATCCTCATCCTGTCATCTGGAACCCATTGTTGAACAAAACGTAACTTCTCAGTGAATTGATTAATGAGGTCATCCATCGACATTTGTTCAGTTAACTTCAAATCCATAAACTCCTGTCTAATTCTAAGCATATCAAACTCTGAACAAAACTGTCTACAAACCTCATTATGAAACTCTGCCCAGGAAATTCTCGATCTCTGCTCCTTTGTCAATTGCTCAGTTATAGAATCCCACCAATTCATCGCTTGTCCCTTCAGTAATTGCACAGCATAATCAACCTTTAATTCTTCCTCACATCGACACACTTCAAACTTTTTCTCCGTATCTCTCAACCAATTCAATGTTACTGAAGGATCATTGCCTCCTTCAAATTCTTTTGGACCACTTGCTTTAAATGTCTTAAACGAACACAACTTATTTTGTGGTGGTGGTGAAGGAAACTGATAAGCTTGCTGAGCTAACCTAGCTTGTTGTTCCAAATACAATTGTTCTATCTTTTTAAGTCTTATCACATCATCCTCTAGTTGCAACAAGTAATCCTCTTGACTAATTTCCTCTTGATGAACATTAGAAGTACCACCCTGATTACCCTCATTGTTTCGTGGAGGTGGAAGCTCAGTTCTAGTAACATCATTGGGAGTCGGGTTCTCGTTATCTGCCATACCTGTACTCACAACCAAAACACAACTTGCAACTTGTTAATCGTTAGCATTCACTATACTAACCAATCCCCAAATCCCAAAGCTAATCCCACTTACCGAAATGTTTGACTAATACCGACTAGATTTGGGATTGAACATTTACAAATGCCCAATTCGCCCAAACCTATGCTCTGATACCAACTTGTAAGACCCCACTTTTAAAACAAACATATTATATAATTTATACGTTAGAAGCGTGTCCCAAAACATATACATATCCGTTATTTACAAAACGAACCATAATAAACTTTTATCAACTTCTATTGTTACAAACCATACTACTAAATTCGGGTGTTATATTCAACTTTCCAAAACATTTTATTATCAAAAGTCAGAGTTTGCGCCACTTTAGTCAAACACCCAGTCAACTTCTACTATCCGATCTACTTCATCAACTAACCAAAATCTGCAAAACATACAACAACGAGGGGATTAGCCTTTGCTAAGTGAATGGAACCGTAACCGACGGTTCAATCCATTTATAACAAATCTTACAACTGATAACAACAACTAGTTAA
The DNA here is from genome assembly GCA_949592205.1 of Helichrysum umbraculigerum. Classification (NCBI taxonomy): domain Eukaryota; kingdom Viridiplantae; phylum Streptophyta; class Magnoliopsida; order Asterales; family Asteraceae; genus Helichrysum; species Helichrysum umbraculigerum. The sequence continues at coordinate 78,041,803 of CATIUR010000003.1, forward strand.
ACACATAAGCACATAACTACGTGAGGATCGGCGGTTCCTGATAATACAACTTATATAAACAACAATACCAGAAACCACGACCACTGGGCGCCATGCCATTCCCAATGATCTACCGATAGCCTGATTACTACTTTCACTGAATAGGCCAATCTTCAACTATGTGTATTCAAGTAACCTAGACAGCTACACAGTAGTAATCAAACCCAACCCGCACGCTGACCTCACTCCAATTCATCTCAACAACTTGTCACATAAAGGCATATCATATGCAGTTATATAAAACCAACAGAACAACTTTTACAACTTGATCAATCAAACTCAATCAATATAATCAACAACTTAATAACTGTAATTAACATGGCATTAAATTCAACTCAAACTATCCTGGTTACCCGTTGTAACCGAACTTGTTACAACTGGGTTGAACCGAGAACTACGGTAACCACTCACCAATTATCGTCCGGTCACCAACTCAGTGGTCTAATGTTACTGAGTGGCCGCCCGCTTATCTGATAATACAACAATAACAACAAGTTAGTATCTTATTCCGTATTCCACTTCAATTCTTCAAATTCTAACATAATCCAAAACATAACATTATTTATCATATCATTCAACTAATTCATACTATAACATACAACAATTAAACACTTATCAATTAATCATAAAATCAAAACTTAATTTACTGAAAACACCCAGAAGCCGCCGGCTTGGCAGCCGAAGCCGCCGGCTTGGCACCCCGACCCGCCGGGTACCAATGATCAACCGCCGGGTGATTTAACTTTTTCCACATCAGAACTTATTTTGAGTAATAAAGCTTTTACGAGCCGCCGGCTAGGGGTTTTCACCCGCCGGCTCACCTACACACAAACACAACCCGCCGGCTGAGTCTAATGACCCGCCGGCTGGATCATCATTTACAGCATCAGCAGAAACAGCAAACAAGTTACGAACTTTTAACACCCAACACCTAAATTTCAAGTCTTATCTCCGATTACAAGTAATGAAAATGAACTAGAAACATACCATTACAACAAACATCATCTAATAAACTACCTAACTTAATTTCTAACATATATCATCATCAATTTACAAAATCACCAAAATCTAACTTATGAACTTAACATGAAGAACATAAACAAATTATTGCATCAAATCATCATATAATCAGTGATTAACCATTTCAATAACAATTTCTAATCACAAACCATGTTATAACTAAGTTCTAGCTTCAATTTCACATAAACCCCAATTTCCATGAAATAAGTTCAAGAACACTTAAAACACTTACAATCAAGAAATACACAAGATGGTGATGATGATGGTAAATCTGATTCTATGATTTAATCTCACAACTTGTTAATCTTTCTTTGATTTCTTTTGATTTGGTGATAAAGAGAATTTGAGAGAACTTCAAGAACATTTGAGAAGTGTAGGTGGTAAAGAAATGAGTCGGTCTTCACACCGCCCCATCTTTTAATTAGTGTAAAATTATACCCTTTCCTAACCTATTGTCTGGAACCAGAAAATACCCGCAAGTCAAAATATTTTATTTTACCGTCAACTTTAACTATTTAAAACAAGTAACATTTTACTTGTCACAATAAAAACTGAGGCTCTTTTACTTGTTTATTTTCAAATAAACCAACCAATCTTAATAAAATACAATTTATTTTCGGGTCCAGAAACGGGATGTTACAAATGGAATCTATATTCCGCGTTAGCGACTGTTCCAACGACTGCAAAGTCATGTATGCCACATACACCCTCCAGGATGATGCTTCTATCTGGTGGAATTTCTATAACCGAGCGGTAGGGGCTGACACAGCACATGCACTCCCGTGGGAGGAACTGAAGCGAATCATGAGGGACAAGTATTGCCCCATTCAGGAACTTTACAAACTCGAGAACGAACTTTGGTACCTCACCGTAAAAGACAACGACATCGAAACATACACCAACCGTTTCCATCAACTATCACACCTGTGCCCAAATATAGTAAACCCTGAGAACCGACGAATAGAAAAGTACATCGGCGGACTTCCGTCATCAATCGAGGGAATGGTCACCGCCTCTAAACCCACTACTATACAAGACTCATGGCACAGGTGGTTCGACACGAAGCACGTGCAGCTGAAAACAACCAAGGAAAATGGAACGGAGATTCCAGTACCCGTCGTAACCCAACATATCAACCCGAACCCTTAAGGACCTACACCCCCGAACACAACGAGAAACGAGGCTATGCAGGAAATAAGCCATTTTGCCACGGTTGCAACCGCCACCATGTTGGTTCATGCGGTCCGCCCTGCGGAAGATGCCAACGATTTGGACACAAAATCTGGGATTGCAGAGTTCCCACCAATCCCGACTCACAAAGGGTTTGCTTTAAATGCAAGGAACCTGGACACTATAAGCAAGATTGCCCAAAACGGAAGCGTAAGCTTCAACAAATCGGTTCCGAGTGAACCATACCACTTTCCAACAATAATGTAAGTACAACCTCCCTCGCAAATCATAACCCTTCACTTCTGGTTTACACTGAATGTGTACTTTTCATTTCCGATATCAATTTTATCAATTTAATGCTAGATGCACCATAGGGCTAGTTGCCTTAGACCACGTAAAACTAAAAGTTTGCTTTCAGCAGACAAATAGATAGAACACTCACCCACCACTGGTCCTGATAGGACTATTCACTAAACGGTCACTATGTGACAACCATCTAGTCCCGAATGGACTATGATGTCAACGATTACCTAGTAACCACGAAATAATCATACTCCAAACAAACGATACGGTCAGAAGGTGACTACAACGATAAACCGCGACTCAGTCAGGGATTGACTGCCATTCAACTCCATTATAAGGCATGATATGTCTGCAATCTTTTCGACAAATACCTCGTACGTGCATTGCTCCCCAGACCACGCGCGACCCCGACCTCATTTTAAATTTCGGGACGAAATTTTCTTAACAGGGGGAGAATGTAACACCTGGTCAAAAAGTCAACTTGCGCGTCTAATTTAAACTTTTTATAATTGTATTATTATATACAATTATAACTCAGCGAGCGAAAACTTTACATTTTATATAATGAATAGTGATTATGTAATAATCACAAATAAAACCATTTGAAGTCACATTAGATTTTAAATTGAATAAAACTATTTTTTATTTAATTAATTACTAATCGAAAGAACGGAAATATAAATCTAAAAATATTAAATTTATATATATTACTCGGGTACAAAATACGGGTATTTTACACTGCAAAATAGGAACGAAGTGGGGGAAACTCCTCCCCACCCCTTTTGGATCAGCCACCCAACCCCCCCAAACCCCTCCCTCATTCTTTCATTTCTTTCATTTCATTTCACACACCTCACCTAAAACTCTCTCTAAAAATTTTACCCAATTTCGGATCTTCAAATCGACCCACGAAAATTTACATTTTCGGAAACACCAACAAGAGAGGAGCAACATTAACAAAGGCCACACCTTCGTTTTCTTCCTCGTTTGGCCTCGATTCGCAATTGTAAGAAATTTCTAAATCTTTAGATCTAATCATTTTGGGGTAATGTTTGGGTGTAAAAATGCTTACACAACTTAGTTATAACCTAAACAACAAAGAAAACATGATTTTACAGCTTGAAAATACGTTAGATTTGCGATTTTGATCGGAAAAACGCGATAGCCGCGAGTTTCTGGGCTGGTGTTCATCCATGCGACACAACGCTTGTGTCGCATGTTGTGTCGCATAATTCCATTTGTGTCGTATCTTATGTCACATCAACTACCCATGCGACACAACGCTTGTGTCGTACTCTATGTCGCACCTTGTGTCGTATTTTCATACGACACAACTCTTATGTCGCTATTGATTTAGCATCGCAAGCTTTTGCGACACAACCACTGTGTCGCAGAGCTCTTGTGTCGCACTCCATGCGACACAACCCTTGTGTCGCATGACACGTTTTTGTGTCGCATGTTATGTCGCAGAAAACAGAAAGTTTAAAAACTCACATTTCCACTAAGTGTCGAGACCCTAAATTTTATCACTTGATTTCACCCAATTTCAAGTCCAGATGCGTTTTTCCTTAAAGCAATATAGTAGAAATAAAAATTTTCCAAGCTGACCTGGCAGCTCGACCCCAGCCAGGGGCTCTGCCCCTTGGACCCCGCCAGGGGCTGCCGCCCCTTGGACCCCGCTAACCAGGGGCGCTGCCCCCGGACCCGTACACCATTCCCAGACTTCAACAACAAATGCATACATGAACAACTCGCTTAGACAAACTGATTTGTCTCATACTTATATAACCTCACGTGTTTAGGACACTAGAAGGTTACCATTCGGACGTCACGCGTATCATCGTATCGCTAACAACTCACAGGTGAGTTTCATAGCCCCACTCTTTCAACTGTTTTACTGTTTTCGGGGTGAAACACATGCTCAATAACTGCTTTTGAATTATATTAATAATCTTTTATAATTCACAATTATCTTTATTACTGCATGTAATACGAAATGTGTAATACTTAGGAATACCACCCTTAACATTGTTTTAGAACAATACCAGTGCCCAACCTAGATAGGTTGCAGTTACACCCTGTTAGATTATTGGAAAACGAATACCAACGCATAACTGATGTAGTTATCACAATCTTTTTGCTATATTGTCACGGGACAATATCATTGAATACATTAGAACTAGTTAGTTCTACTTACACTAGACAACATATATACTGTTACTAGTTTTAGTTATTCTTTAGGAACTAAAACTGTCGATACTCCCCGTTATAACTAGAACGGGAACTGGACTTAGGTGAACATTTCCCTGAGACTCCGATACATATACTTGCTAGGCTTTAGGCTAGGAGTATACAATATTATCATACATTAGTACAGATTCCGCATATCAATACAACTCAACTGGTGACGACTCTGGCTCAGGATGTAATCCAACCAGGGATGGTCCCCCGGCTCAGGATGTAATCCAACCGTGTGGGGGTGTCACCTGATGAATATCTACATACAATTATACGATCTACTCAGTCGGGCAGTCGTGGTACTGCTGACTTAAACATTATTTGCAAAAACAACGCCAGAATGGCACTCTCATATTTTCACTCATGACTAGCTATCATGACGATGCCACGGTAAAGTGGGCACAAAACGATGCCACGGTAAAGTGGGCACAAGTACGATATCGCGGTAAAGCGATACACTCGATGTGGCACGGGTTTATGCGCCGTGATCCGCACTTACATACAATCAATGGATCAGCGAGTTATACTCGGGGTTCACAAGAAGAACGGGTCGGTGGAGTTTCCACGCGAGGCCGTTAGCTCGATACAACACGTCCGGGTTAGCGTATACTAACTGGGTAAACTGTAACAACCGGCAAATTAGGACTAGAATTAGTGCCTAATTCTTTGTTAATACATGTAATTAGTTCTGTGTTAGGCTAATTTATGTATCGAATTATATATATTGTTGAATATATACGAAAATGCGATTTGGTTAAATCGTACGCAATTTAAATCGAATGTATTTCGATTCAATTTAATACGGACGTTGGTGACAAATTTTATTAAGTAAAATTGTTATGTCAAAAATATTATTATAATAATATTTCGTATTCATTCGTATTGTACAATCAGAAGTTACACAATTTAAAATGTTAAAACGCGCAACTAAATAAATTAACGTACATTTTATAACTCAAATATAAATCAAAATGTAAAATATTTAAACAAAAATCCCGCGTAATAATTTGTATTTTTAAAACGTACATTTAATATTTAAAATAATTATTTACGATTAAACGACGGAGCAAACGAACACCGCACGGGGAGCGGGGACCGGAAAATGGGAGGATAACCTCCCATTCCCCCACCTTTTCTTTCATTTCCATTTTCTATTCTCTCTCTCTCTTTCTTTTACTCTCAACCACCAAACCACATTCATCACACAAAATCGCAAAATAACACCACGAAACATCACCGAATCATACCACTCGTTTGGAGAAAAGTGACCACGACAACACGATCTACATTCCTATCTTCTCGGATTTTTGATCTGACATTTTGTAAGTTTCCGACAAATCCCGACATTTCTCGTTTTCGATCATTTTTACTAGTTTATGGTTTAAATAGGCTTAATATGTTCATATGAGGGTTGGGTAAAAGAATCGGACCAAACGGAAACCCGAAAACATGTTTTTGGCTCGAAATCCGTCGATCAGCCTTTAGTGTCGCTAGAATGCCAAAAACAGTACCAGCGTCACTAAGTGTCGCTATACTCTCTGCCGCCCTTATAGCGTCACTACTTAAGTGCCGCTATCACACATACACCGTCACTTCTTTAGTGACGCAAGCATATAACTTTCAGTAGAAACATGCGACACTCCTTAAGTGTCGCTATTATCCGTAGAAACTCATCACTTTCAGTAGAAACAAGTAACGTCCGGTTACTACTGATGACGTCACCCGAACATCATACCGTCACTTCGAGAGTGACGCATACTATACTTAGCGACACTTCCCTAGTGCCGCCCTCTATGCTACCCGTCACTATTTAACGTCACTCCCTTAGTGCCGCCATATTCTTTTACACGACACTTCTTAAGTGTCGCTATACTACACGTCACTCCATAAGTGACGCCTAAATCCCAGAAATATCTACTTTACACGACACTCCTGAAGTGCCGCTATGTTATGGGACCCGTCACTTCTTAAGTGACGCATAATATGATACACGACACTATCTCAGTGACGCATACCCTTATACTGACACCAATACCCGACACTCCATAAGTGACGCATAGAACACAGAAGTGACGCATGTAGTGTCGCATAAAACAGCAGGTTTTCTAACTAAAATTTCACTAAGTGTCGAACTTTTACAGCCTCAAATCCTTATACGATACGACTTATAAAACACTTTGGGACACTTTTGTAAGTGCAAAACATCGATAATTTGATAATAATACTTAAAGTTTATTATTTCAAACTCGTCACCAACGGGTCGTACACTTATATACAAACGATAACGAACCAACATCTGGACACATCGGGGTATGAACAACTAGCCTAGATGATCTTGCGAGACATCTACTTACTTGACATTACGTGTTTAGGCATTTGGAGGATTACGGGTTCGGAGAACCAACTGTTGATATTACTTACTCGTTTATTGATATAAACGCACTTGCAAAGACTCAGGTGAGTCTTACGGCCCCACTTTTACTGTTTTAACTTATTGGGGGAGATACATGCTACTGATTTTCTTGAACACAAGTACTAAACTGTTTACTATACCAAACGGAATTGCATGAGTTACTTGATATTTACTGAAGTCTCTCCATCATATATCGTTAGTTATGTACTTAAGCGCGAACAGTAGTTAATGGATCCATTAGGGAAATGACCCTCCCCGCCCGGGGTAGTAGCGCTACCACGAACCGATATGCATAAACGGGCGACTATTATTTCGTTACTTATGCTTGCTCAATTTCGAGCATGTCACGGGAGCAACTGATTATTTACGGGTTAAGCTTCGATTATGAGTCTCATGGCAACGGTATAACTTGATTACTTTACTTTTGCGAGATTTGCAAATACTTGAGATACGCCTACGGGCACTACTGATGAAATCTTGTGTTCCAACTGATTATTTACTAATAAACCTGTGAGATTCACCAACCTTTTGGTTGACCCTTTTTAGCATGTATTCTCAGGCACACTTACGGAGTAGGATCACTCCAGGATTACTAGCTAGAGTCGCATGATTTACAAACTGCATTTAACGGAGATTCTTTGGCATTATCTTTTGTAGCTATGGTTATGTAATAGAATCTCCCGCCACATACGCGGACTCTAGGCTTATATTCTTTTTGTAAAGAAAATTATATGTTTTCAAACGATTTAAATTATGAAATGTAACTATTTTACAAACGTCTCATTTAGAGGTCGTTTGCTGTATATCTTGTGCTTTGTATATTGATTAGTAACACCCAAAGTATGCTTCCGCAAATCATTAAATTTGGGGGTGTTACAGATTGGTATCAGAGCCTAAGGTTATAGTGAACTAGGTTGCATTTAGTGGGCCTAGACTATGACCATTAGGCAGTATTCCCTTACTAGGCATGATTGGTTCAGGAATTACATCATACGACTTTAATTTAACATAGCATGATCAACTATGTACAATTAAGGAAAGATGATGTGAGGTCTGAAATGGTTATGTCGAACAGGAATGCGTTAGTTGACTCTGACCACGAGAGAACCAGACCATTACTTGATACGTGCTAGACACTAGGCTGGATATTATATATGTATATATATTAGCCTTGTCTTACTTACACTCTGCCACAGGAATGGCAAACACACCACCTAATCTGACACACTCTCACTCACATGGGTCACGGAACCCACGAGTAGCCAGGAGGAACACAAGGTCACCTCGAACCAGCCCTTATCCTGTACATAACTCTCAGAACTCGGCACCTCTCACGTTGCCAGTATTGGCTACCCAATTCCGCCGTCAAGAGCAAAGACTCGAAAACCTGGAACTGGAACAACACCGAATGACTTACCTGCTTCGTCAAGCTCTCGACCGCATATCACAACTACAGCGAGAACATGAGGATACCAACCTCTCTGTAAGCATAATTCAGGATTCCATGACCGCCGAATTAGGTGCGGATGAACTTGTCAGAAACCGACTAGAAGAATGTGAACAGCGTTCACAGGAGACTGCGGATCACTCACGAACACTAGCACAACGACTGGCCTTGGTTGAAGACAATGCCAGGCAAACCAACCGACTAGCAGAAACCGTGGACCGCCTTGTCGCGCTAATGGAACAAATTAATCTACAAGACTAGCGTAGCCTTTGTCTTGTAATCTATCTTGTAATCTAATGACTATTTAACGCTACTCTATAAACTAGTCGGATGTAAAAATTCCCGACACCTTTTGTAATATCCCTGTAGGATGTAACTTTTAAATATCACTTGTTATCCCAACTCACTTTAATTGTCAGTTTCCATGTTGATGTTGTGTATTACTGCTTTTATACATGTACATCTGTGATAATTACAAGTTCATACAAAATCTCATGTATCTTCATTTCTTTTATTGAAGAATCATGCCGCCAAAGACACGACCATACACCGATGCCCAGATTACCTCCCTTATAACCCAGGCTGTTACTGAAGCCTTGGCTCGGAATACTCCATCAGGTTCCACGAGAAACAGCGATGCCGCTGAAACCACTGCTGCTAAACCTTGTTCTTACAAGGACTTCCAGAACTGCAAACCTCTAAACTTTGCAGGTACCGAGGGAGCTATCGGTCTAATACGCTGGATCGAGAAAGTTGAATCGGTATTCCTTATCTGCAACTGTGCGGAGGGGGACAAAGTTAAGTTCTCTGTTAGTACTTTTACTGACACCGCACTCACATGGTGGAACACCTATGCCCAAACTGTGGGCGTTGCCAATGCTTACAAACTCCCGTGGGAGGAGTTGAAGGAGATGTTAAGGGGTGAGTATTGCCCCAGGGATGAACTGAAACAACTGGAGCTGGAATTCTGGAACCATAAGATGCAGGGTGATGATATCACCGGTTACACCAACCGTTTCCACCAGCTGGCACTTCTGTGCCCAACCATGGTCGATCCTGAGTACAAGAGGATCGAGAAATATATTGATGGATTGCCCGAGAAACTCCAGGATCTGGTGACTTCATCCAAACCAGGTACTATCCAGAACGCCATCCGTATGGCCCATGAACTTACGGCAAATGCTGTCCGTCGTAACACAACCTCAGCCCCACCTGCAAACAACAAACGAAAGTGGGAAGGAAACCCCAACTCATCCAACCAAATCACCAACCGAAAGCCTGAGCCCCTTAGGGCTTATTCATCTGGCACTTCTGAAAGGAAAGGGTACGTTGGAAGCAGGCCCTACTGTCCCAAATGCAATCGTCACCACGACGGTTCCTGCCCTTGCACAAACTGCAAACGTTTTGGGCATCTGGCCAAGGATTGTCGAAACACCAGTGCCCCGAAGACTTGTTATGGGTGCGGAAGTCCTGGGCATTTTCAGAATAATTGCCCTAAGCAGAGAAACAACAACAACAACAACAACAACAACAACAGCAACAGCAACAGCAACAAACGGAACAACAACCCTGCTCGTAGCAGAGCATTTGTCATCAAAGCTGGGGAAGCTAGGGAAGACCCGAATGTTGTAACGGGTACGTTTCTTCTCAACGATCTTACTGCTTCCGTATTATTTGATACCGGTGCTGATAAAAGTTTCATATCTGATGAGTTTTGCCCACTACTTAATATCACCCCTTCGGCCTTAGATGTTAAGTACACTGTAGAGCTCGCAAATGGTAAACTCATAGAAACCAGTAGTGTGATACCTAATTGCACTTTAAACCTCGCAAACGAAACCTTCTCAATCGATCTAATGCCTGTTGAACTAGGAAGTTTTGATGTCATCGTGGGTATGGACTGGTTGTCCAAGCACCGGGCCGAAATTGTTTGCCATGATAAAATCGTCCGAATTCCTCTCGCCGCCGGTAGTACCTTGATCATACAGGGGGAGACTGGTGGGTCGAGACTAAACTTAATCTCCTGTTTAAAAATCCGAAAATTTCTGAGAAAGGGTTACCCAGCAATACTCGCGCACATCACGGAGAAAAAGTCGGAGGAGAAGCGACTTGAAGATGTGCCAATCGTTAGAGACTTTCCCGAAGTCTTTCCAGAAGAACTACCTGGTTTACCTCCACCTAGACAGGTTGAGTTCTCGATTGATCTCGTGCCGGGTGCCGCACCGGTGGCCCGAGCACCGTACCGCCTAGCCCCATCTGAACTTCAGGAGTTGTCCACCCAGTTACAGGAACTCCTGGATAGAGGATTCATCAGACCGAGTTCTTCACCTTGGGGAGCTCCGATCTTATTTGTCAAAAAGAAAGACGGTTCATTTCGAATGTGTATTGACTACCGAGAGTTGAACAAACTAACCGTCAAGAACCGATATCCACTTCCTCGAATCGATGATCTGTTCGATCAACTTCAGGGATCAAGCTGTTACTCAAAAAAATTGATCTTCGATCAGGTTATCATCAGTTGCGTGTTCGCGATGCTGACATCCCAAAAACCGCATTCAGAACCCGTTACGGGCACTACGAATTCCAAGTAATGCCCTTTGGTCTAACCAACGCACCGGCTGTATTCATGGACCTTATGAATCGGGTGTGCAAACCTTACCTCGACAAGTTTGTCATTGTTTTTATCGATGACATCCTTATCTATTCGCGAAACGAACAAGAACACGCACAACACCTCAGAACCATCCTAGAACTACTTAGACACGAGGAGCTCTACGCAAAATTTTCTAAGTGTGAGTTCTGGATAAACACCGTTCAATTCCTTGGACACGTTATCGACAGTCAGGGAATTCATGTAGACCCGTCGAAAATCGAAGCAATCAAGAACTGGAAAGCGCCAACTACTCCAACCGAGGTACGCCAATTTTTGGGATTGGCCGGTTACTACCGTCGCTTCATCGAAAACTTTTCAACAATTGCCAAACCCTTCACCGTGCTGACTCAGAAGGAAAAGAAATTCGATTGGACCGAGAAACAAGAGTCGGCATTTCAACTGTTGAAATTCAAGCTTTGCAGTGCACCCATTCTATCACTACCCGAAGGCACCGATGACTTCGTGGTATACTGCGATGCTTCTCACCAAGGTCTCGGTTGCGTGCTGATGCAACGAGACAAGGTCATTGCTTACGCCTCCAGACAACTTAAAGTTCAGGAGAAAAACTACACAACTCACGACCTCGAGCTAGGGGCCGTGGTATTCGCTTTAAAAATCTGGAGACATTATCTTTATGGTACCCGCAGCACTGTATTCACCGACCACAAAAGCCTCCAACACATTTTCAACCAGAAAGATCTTAACATGAGGCAACGTAGATGGGTTGAATTACTCACCGATTACGACTGCGAGATCAAATATCATCCGGGTAAAGCAAACGTGGTCGCTGATGCTCTCAGCCGTAAAGAACGAACAAAACCACTTCGAGTCCGAGCACTCAGTATTACCATTCATAACGATCTCACCACCCAAATACACCTTGCCCAACTCGAAGCCCTGAAACCCGATAACTTCAAGAACGAGGCCTTGCGAGGCATGGATAAACAATTCGAGATCAGACCCAACGGAGTTAGGTACTTCTCTAACCGAATCTGGTTGCCTAATTTCGGGAACCTTCGGGACTTGGTGATGGATGAAGCTCACAAGTCCAAATATTCTATCCACCCGGGATCCGACAAAATGTATCACGGCATCAAGGAGTTTTACTGGTGGCCGAATATGAAAGCTGACATTGCTTTGTACGTCAGCAAATGCTTAACTTGTTCCAAGGTCAAGGCCGAGCACCAAAGACCTTCCGGATTGCTCCAACAACCTGAAATTCCTCAATGGAAATGGGAGCAAATTACCATGGATTTCATAACCAAACTACCTAAATCGGCGAGCGGTTGCGATACCATTTGGGTGATCGTCGATCGTCTCACCAAATCGGCTCATTTCTTGGCAATCAGAGAAACCGACAAAATGGAACGCCTTACACAAATTTACATCAAAGAAATCGTTTGCCAACATGGTGTCCCTCTCTCGATTATCTCTGACAGGGATGCCCGTTTCACATCTCGCTTCTGGCAATCACTCCAAAAATCACTGGGTACCCGTCTCGATATGAGTACTGCGTACTATCCTCAGACCGATGGCCAAAGCGAACGAACTATTCAGACACTGGAAGACATGCTACGAGCCTGCGTAGTTGATTCTGGTACAAATTGGGAAAGACATCTACCGTTGTGCGAGTTCTCGTACAACAACAGCTATCACGCCAGCATTAAAGCTGCACCTTTTGAGGCACTGTACGGTCGTAAGTGCCGATCACCGATCTGTTGGACTGAAGTGGGACAGAGTCAACTCACTGGTCCTGAACTCATACATGAAACCACAGAGAAAATCGTTGAAATCCAAAACCGACTCAAAGCCGCGCGTGATCGTCAGAAGAGCTATGCTGACGTGAGACGCAAGCCACTCGAGTTCCAGGTTGGGGATCGGGTACTCTTAAAAGTTTCGCCTTGGAAAGGCGTAATCCGATTCGGCAAACGCGGAAAATTAAACCCCAGGTACATTGGACCTTTTGAGATCCTCGAGAAAATAGGTCCAGTGGCATATCGGTTGCAGCTGCCCTCTGAACTCAGCAGTGTGCACCCTACCTTTCACATTTCTAACTTAAAGAAATGTCTGTCTGACGAGACACTTATTATACCCCTTGACGAGATCCGCATCGATGACAAACTTCATTTCGTTGAGGAACCTGTCGAAATTATGGACCGTGAGGTCAAACAACTGAAACAAAGTCGTATTTCAATAGTCAAAGTAAGGTGGAATTCGCGGCGCGGTCCGGAATTCACTTGGGAACGAGAAGACCAAATACGACTCAAGTATCCCCACTTATTCACCGATTCTGCCCCTAACACGACTTCGACTTAAATTTCGGGACGAAATTCTTTTAACAGGGGGAGAATGTAACAACCGGCAAATTAGGACTAGAAGTAGTGCCTAATTCTTTGTTAATACATGTAATTAGTTCTGTGTTAGGCTAATTTATGTATCGAATTATATATATTGTTGAATATATACGAAAATGCGATTTGGTTAAATCGTACGCAATTTAAATCGAATGTATTTCGATTCAATTTAATACGGACGTTGGTGACAAATTTTATTAAGTAAAATTGTTATGTCAAAAATATTATTATAATAATATTTCGTATTCATTCGTATTGTACAATCAGAAGTTACACAATTTAAAATGTTAAAACGCGCAACTAAATAAATTAACGTACATTTTATAACTCAAATATAAATCAAAATGTAAAATATTTAAACAAAAATCCCGCGTAATAATTTGTATTTTTAAAACGTACATTTAATATTTAAAATAATTATTTACGATTAAACGACGGAGCAAACGAACACCGCACGGGGAGCGGGGACCGGAAAATGGGAGGATAACCTCCCATTCCCCCACCTTTTCTTTCATTTCCATTTTCTATTCTCTCTCTCTCTCTTTCTTTTACTCTCAACCACCAAACCACATTCATCACACAAAATCGCAAAATAACACCACGAAACATCGCCGAATCATACCACTCGTTTGGAGAAAATGACCACGACAACACGATCTACATTCCTATCTTCTCGGATTTTTGATCCGACATTTTGTAAGTTTCCGACAAATCCCGACATTTCTCGTTTTCGATCATTTTTACTAGTTTATGGTTTAAATAGGCTTAATATGTTCATATGAGGGTTGGGTAAAAGAATCGGATCAAACGGAAACCCAAAAACATGTTTTTGGCTCGAAATCCGTCGATCAGCCTTTAGTGTCGCTAGAATGCCAAACACAGTACCAGCGTCACTAAGTGTCGCTATACTCTCTGCCGCCCTTATAGCGTCACTACTTAAGTGCCGCTATCACACATACACCGTCACTTCTTTAGTGACGCAAGCATATAACTTTCAGTAGAAACATGCGATACTCCTTAAGTGTCGCTATTATCCGTAGAAACTCATCACTTTCAGTAGAAACAAGTAACGTCCGGTTACTACTGATGACGTCACCCGAACATCATACCGTCACTTCGAGAGTGACGCATACTATACTTAGCGACACTTCCCTAGTGCCGCCCTCTATGCTACCCGTCACTATTTAACGTCACTCCCTTAGTGCCGCCATATTCTTTTACACGACACTTCTTAAGTGTCGCTATACTACACGTCACTCCATAAGTGACGCCTAAATCCCAGAAATATCTACTTTACACGACACTCCTGAAGTGCCGCTATGTTATGGGACCCGTCACTTCTTAAGTGACGCATAATATGATACACGACACTATCTCAGTGACGCATACCCTTATACTGACACCAATACCCGACACTCCATAAGTGACGCATAGAACACAGAAGTGACGCATGTAGTGTCGCATAAAACAGCAGGTTTTCTAACTAAAATTTCACTAAGTGTCGAACTTTTACAACCTCAAATGCTTATACGATACGACTTATAAAACACTTTGGGACACTTTTGTAAGTGCAAAACATCGATAATTTGATAATAATACTTAAAGTTTATTATTTCAAACTCGTCACCAACGGGTCGTACACTTATATACAAACGATAACGAACCAACATCTGGACACATCGGGGTATGAACAACTAGCCTAGATGATCTTGCGAGACATCTACTTACTTGACATTACGTGTTTAGGCATTTGGAGGATTACGGGTTCGGAGAACCAACTGTTGATATTACTTACTCGTTTATTGATATAAACGCACTTGCAAAGACTCAGGTGAGTCTTACGGCCCCACTTTTACTGTTTTAACTTATTGGGGGAGATACATGCTACTGATTTTCTTGAACACAAGTACTAAACTGTTTACTATACCAAACGGAATTGCATGAGTTACTTGCTATTTACTGAAGTCTCTCCATCATATATCGTTAGTTATGTACTTAAGCGCGAACAGTAGTTAATGGATCCATTAGGGAAATGACCCTCCCCGCCCGGGGTAGTAGCGCTACCACGAACCGATATGCATAAACGGGCGACTATTATTTCGTTACTTATGCTTGCTCAATTTCGAGCATGTCACGGGAGCAACTGATTATTTACGGGTTAAGCTTCGATTATGAGTCTCATGGCAACGGTATAACTTGATTACTTTACTTTTGCGAGATTTGCAAATACTTGAGATACGCCTACGGGCACTACTGATGAAATCTTGTGTTCCAACTGATTATTTACTAATAAACCTGTGAGATTCACCAACCTTTTGGTTGACCCTTTTTAGCATGTATTCTCAGGTACACTTACGGAGTAGGATCACTCCAGGATTACTAGCTAGAGTCGCATGATTTACAAACTGCATTTAACGGAGATTCTTTGGCATTATCTTTTGTAGCTATGGTTATGTAATAGAATCTCCCGCCACATACGCGGACTCTAGGCTTATATTCTTTTTGTAAAGAAAACTATATGTTTTCAAACGATTTAAATTATGAAATGTAACTATTTTACAAACGTCTCATTTAGAGGTCGTTTGCTGTATATCTTGTGCTTTGTATATTGATTAGTAACACCCAAAGTATGCTTCCGCAAATCATTAAATTTGGGGGTGTTACATAAACGGACACTCAAAACATTTTTAATCATAGATCTGCGGGTCTACAATCAGATGGTTGCTGTATGCACCATATTTCACATAATCTATATAGTTCTGCGGAACTACAGTTAATTGTTATCATATGACGCGGTCATACTACTACTCAATGGTTATGGGCATGTATTGCCTCATGTTTTTAGACACAACTGCTACCTGTTAGGTATCAAGGCATGAATTGCCATACATGTATATATGTACTTAGGTACATGACCCGAACCCTTAGGTATGAGATACCTCGATTAGACGTGTACACATTTGGTGTTACAAAACTTCAATACAATACTTATCAAAATGGCTGAATTTGATATGACTCTTCAAAACTTACAGGGTTTTATGACATCATGATTTCAACTAACAAACCTATGAACTCACCAGCTTTATAGCTGACCTGTTTTAGCATGTGTTCTCAGGTGCCCAGCAGGATTAGGATTACTACAAGATTATGGCTAGCACGAGTCGCATATTTTCAAACAATTGGGACTACTCTACATTTACTTTTGTATTATCAAATTATGTATTTGGAATTCACTGTCAAACTCATAACGTTGTAAACGTTCTATTTTGAGAAATGTATAATTATTTTCAAACGTCTCATTTAGAGTCGTTCATTATGTATCTTATGCTGTGATATTTGATTTAGTAACACCCGACCTGACAGCTTCCGCAAACCGAAATTTGAGGGTGTTACACAACCATATCACAGAAGAATACGAGGTTGAGTACGAAGATCCTACTAACGGTTCAGTCTACTATGCCCAGTTTCCTGTCAGACCTCAAAACACTCCTGGCTTCGCTTGGAACTTCACCACCCAGAACTCGAGGAAACCAATATCCTCCACGGAACAACTAACCACCTTTCCAGCCCAGGTTTCAGCCACGATATCCGACGTACCCACAACAACCACAACTCCCATACAATCAACCTCTTCCATTAACCGCCACTGAAGACACCCAGCCTGCTGAACCTGTGAAGACCATCATTCCAGTCACGAGTAATGATGACAACCTCAACAAATTCATCCAAGGTCAGACCACTTTCAATCAGAAGACTACGGCTCGACAAGACCAAACTGATCTATTCCTTCGAAACCAACTCTCGGTCCTAAAAAGCCTTGAGAACCAAATCGGTCAGTTAGCCCAACGTCTCGATACTCGACCCCAAGGGACCTTACCAAGCAACACTATTCAGAACCCCCACGTCGAGGAAGCCAAGACCTTGAACTCTGATAAACTAACTCCTTCTATGACTTCTTCTCCAAGGGAATATTCTCCTGTCCCGCCGACAGTTGAGACCAAATCAATGCCCACGCCAAATCGTGAGGTTGAGATTCCTTTCCCTAACCGCTTACACAAGAAGTACAATGCCAAGTCATTCAAACTTGATGGAAAATTCTTAGACACCGTGTCTAGAATCCCCTCTAGTACGAAATACATCCGAAGAATGCTAGCAACTAAGGACAAGATTCCTGCCACTCCTAAAGTCTCTCTGAACGCCGAGTGTTCAACCGTCATCCAGAATGCCTTACCGGAAAAACTAGGAGACACGGGTCGATTCACCTTGCCTTGTTCCATCTATCACTCAGGCACAATACGCTCCTTGGCCGATCTCGGAGCCCGTATTAATCTGATGCCTTACTCGCTCTACTCCAGACTAGAATTAGGACCTCTTCAGCCCACTAAAATGAGCGTCCAGCTTGCCGATCAATCCGTCTGATACCCGAGAGGCATTGCTGAGAATGTCATGGTAAAAGTTGACAGGTTTTATTTCCCTACTGACTTTGTAGTGATGGATATACAGGAAGACATTAACATACCCATTATCCTAGGTAGGCCATTCATGAATACTGCACGTGCTATTATTGATGTATTTTCTCAGGTTATCAGTCTACGAGCACATGGACAGACAATATCATACAAGATTGATCAGACCGACTGTTCACTAATGGAGCATGCTGAGATATATGCAATATCCATGGGCAGAGTTACTTCGGATGATGACACTTCTGATTCAGAGCCAGAACCATACAGGCTATACGAGCACACTTGTCTTATTTCAGCTACTAAAGAATCAGAATCAGAAGACGAGGAAATGGAAGAATCTGAACCAGAGGAACAAATAGAGGAGGAGGAAGATTCAGAGCAGGATGAAGAAGAAGAGGAACAACCTGAAACAGAACCAGAGGAAGAGGAGATGGAAGAAACGGAACCAGAAGAAATGGAAGAATCCGAACAGGAAGAATCAGAGCCCGAAGAAGTATATCAGTCCACACCACCTCATCAGTACCTTCCTGACTCATACTTACAGACAGCAGAGATTATGCAGATCGAGAACTTTGAGAACTTCATCCCTCTGTCACAAAATGAATCAGATGAAGATACACCGACTGATTACTCTCATGATGCAGAATTTGGTCTCACCATGGAGAAACTCATTGCATTAGCTATTGATCCCACCAAATCTCTCGTGTCTCCCCGACTTGATGCTCTGCTGAATATTGATAAGACTATAGCCTTATCCACACAGCACCCAGAGCTTCGAGACAAACTCTTGAGAAAGATTTCGGCATACAAAGCATCCCGACTTCCCCAAAGGATTCAAACCTTTGACACATCAGCAACTCGAAGTCAGTTCGAGAAGGGAAGTACCTCTGGATCTAGCCGTGATTCTGATTCTCAGGAAGAAAAAGACATTGAGATGGATTCCTCTCAGCCGATATCTCAGATTACTGATGACACCCTTCCACCGTCCGATACTGTTGAGTTCCCTGATTTCCAGGCTAGGGTACTCCAGCTGAGGAGAGTGACGAGGATAGTATCATCTACATTGACATTCCAGTAGATATCCGGTCTAATCAGTTTCATGCAGTTCCAGTTGTTCCCACTTCTCCCCAAATTCTGACTATCTCCAACCATGAGGAAATGATAAGTGCTATCGAAGAATTCGAAAATGACATACCTATGATGACAAGCATTATCATTAACTCAACCAATGATTACACTCCACACCATAGGAACCTGATTGAGGAAATCATAGCCGAATCTGAGGTCAACCAAGTCGAGAATTCCCGAGATTACAGATTTTTCCACAACCGCCTCAATGCCTTTGCCGAAGACCTCGCTGCTCAGCTGCTACGAGAGCACCACACTACTGGACCAACACCTGAGGAGCTAGAGTTCTTTGAAGACCAAAGACGCATGTACAGGAAGATCTATGACACGCTGTTCAGATCCGCATTTCCATATTCTGCTGAACAACATGAGTTCTTAAATTCTTATCGCAGCAATATGTTCAATGCTACTGGAAATCCTGACGTAGACATAGACATCCGGTTGATGAATGATCTTAGGGGACTGCTAAATTCTATGGCCAGGAATGATCACATCGACGAGACTTCTCCTCATGGGTTCTACATTGACCGCACCATCGAGTACCATGCTCACAAGACTGCCGAAGATCTCGAGTACATGAGTTCTGACGAGAGGACGCGTGACATCCCTTCTTCTATACCTGAAGGATCGATGGTTAACATCGCGAACTTCCTCACTGATCGAATCAAGGAAATCTTCGCTGAGGTACCTGATGAAGAGCATGGTCAAATATTCAACTACGGATTACGTGAGGTTTACGACATAGTGAACAACATCTTTAAGAACTCCAACCTCACGTTTTCCCACTATCAGACTCACCTACTTCAAGAGATCCATGAGTCAATCCGAGAACTTAGTGGAAACTCAAGCATTGCAAATCACGAGACCTTACACCTGCAGTTCTTTGGATTCATGGACTCTCTCAGACGACAGCATCCTGAACGAGAGATGATTGAGGCTGATGGATTCTCTTTTGTGGATTCCCGCGGAACCATCTCCAAAGCAGTAAAGGAGATAACTTGGGATCTTCTACACATGAAAAGGGTTACCAAGCATCACCTTCAAGGTTTCCCCATCTTTTCATCAGAGATTCCGAATACCGTCGACATCATCGCTCGCCATTTTCTGAGGATCTACCCACGCAACCCCAGGATTCCACTTCTGAGCGCTTCCGATCCTGGTGGTTCCAGCACCAACTAATCTGAAGGAAGGCAAAGTCGAGCTCTCGACTCTAAAAGTAGTGCTTCTCGGGAGGTAACCCGTGCAGTAAGACGTGTAGAGAGAACAGTGTCAATAAGTGAAGAAAATCTCTGACTATCCTTCACACTTGATCGTACCCAAAATATACTCTGATAATATAACTCATTTGCAAATAAACCACTCGTCTCAGAAATAAGGAAATCAATTTGAAAAATGGTAATTCATGTGTTTCGAGCATTTGAGGTACTTGCATACTACTTTTATGCATTATGCTCGAACTCGTTTAAAAGCACATGTTTTATAAAAATGATTTGTAGTAGAAAACATCTTTTCAAATTCTGAGACAGTGATTTATCTTTTCATTTGAAAATACTTCGAGTTGTAAACTGGTACGACCAACGTGTTCACACTTACGAGATTGATTCACAAAGGAAATAATGGATGGAGAAAACCAAATAGCAAGACGCTTAAAGCCGTGCCGCTCGTCATGAATGCAGAAAAGATCCTAGCAACATTTCTTTTCAGCAAATTTAGATTCTCAGCTTCTTTGCTGCTCGCTATCTTGGGAGTGTCTAAACCTTTACTCTTTTTTGTTTATGATTCTGTTTGTTATTTGCTTTGTTAGCTTGTTAAAGTAGTCTATACTCTATCCTAAGCTTATCACTAAGTGTGGGATTCCAGCCCAAAACAAACACTTGAGAAACATTTTCTTACATGTTTTTTTTTTGGGTAAAGGGGACGGTACCCCGGAAAAGTATTTTCTTACATGTTCAAACTCTAAGTGTGGGATTTTACTTCCAGTAAATCTCAACTCAAGAGAACATTAGGGACAATGTTCCTCTAAGTGTGGGATAGCAGGTATAGAATACCTTGGTTAGTTTTTATAATTTTTAATGTCCAAAATAGTAAACTCAGAAAGTGTTCCTCAAATTTTTCAAAAATTTTCAAGAAAATTCAAAAGTATGAGTTTAATCCCTCGATTATCTCTGCTAATTTTGAGCCAAAATATCTTTTTGAGAGGAGCTATTTTTAGATGTGAGCAATATATTTCGGAATCTAGGGAAAATAAGGTAGGAATTGCTTAAGCAAGAAATAATAATCTGATGGGAGCATGACAAAGCACATACAACCCTATTTGCAGTGAGGTATCTTGAGCCTAATAGCAATTATCTTTAATGCTTCACTATTCATTTCTTGTGTGTGCCTATACATGTATCTCTGAATTAGAACTTGCTCTTGACATACATTTCGAGACCACATTGGTTCGTACTGTACACGGTATAGGTGCAATTAGATGACCTTGACATTCCCTAGGATTTAACCCCCTTCTTTACATATCTCTTCAAGCCCAAAACCCTTTTCCGATACTCATTTTTAGTATCGATGATCCGCCTAGTAAACCCTGTTGAGCCTAAACCTTTCGTTTCACAAAACCCTCAATAAACCCTACTTCCCAAAATATTCCCAAAACTTATCTTAGAATTTCTGAGGTTATGAAGAACATCTTTTAGAATATCCACCTCACTTATCCTACCCCTTTTCATGCTCTCCAAAAGATTGAAGAATCCTTGGTGTGTAAAATTGACACCGTGAAAAGATTCGGAATGGTCAAGATAAGGGATTTCTGAAAGAATCAAAAGAAAAATATCATTGGAAATTCTCTGGCAAAGAAGTTCGGAAGAAGAAAAGAAAATAGAAAAGTATAAAAGCAGAAAAAAAAGAAGAAAAGGAAGAAAAAATAGTTCCGCAAGAATAAGGCTTAAAGTCCCTTGAAGTATCATCCTTACAAAAAGATCTTGATAGAAGACAAATAGCTACCTCCTCTCTCCGTTCTGAAATAAAGTTATTCATAATCTCAGTTGTTTTAAGATAAGCAACCCCTACAACCCAAAAATACCACTATCCATACCCTTTACCCCTCACCAAAAACTACAACCCTCATGAATGTCTTGGGATAATTAGCACCGTCCTCACCTAAGTGGCGGAGATCCGATTCTCGACCAAGCCTATGACGATGAGTGCTGCATGACTGGTTATTTGAGCGATTTCGTTTGTTCTAGATCGATAGGAAACCCGATACACTTTGAGTGAATTGAGTGACCACCTTTTGTGAGATCGCCTAGTCATGTGTACTCCAAGATCATGAGATTTGGATGTATGCCTAAGAGAATCTTTTCTTGTTTAAGGAAGGATCATCTTATCTTTCCCTATATTCCTGAAACTATCTTATTTGCATCTGATAGTAGTAACTCTTAAAAATGTTGAAGCTCGCTCTAAAAATGTTTTAAAATGATTTCAGAAACTGAGTGTTGCTTGAGGACAAACAACGTCTAAGTGTGGGATAACTTGATGTGACGCAAAAAGTCATGTTTTCAAAGCCAAATATTCCACACTTTTTGGGCACATCTTTAGTGAAAACATTCCAAAACAGTCATTATTTACTAAAATTCACTAAAGTGCTAAAAATACAGACGTTGTTACAAAAGTCACCAAAAACATCCAAATAACGAGTAAAACAAAACAAATAAGCAACAACCGATTCTTGTACCCTCATTTATCTTATGATAAACATATTCTAACCTTATGATATGTTGAAATAGGTAATATCGGGATGAGAAAATCAAGAATCATGCAAATTGGATAAAGAACGGGGAAGACAGGACGGTTACAAACTCCTATAAAGTCATTTCGGCTATGCTTATGCTATACACATCCAATTTCAGTGATATTGGCACCATTAGAAGCGTAACGGAATTACGAAGACACAAGCGAAAGAATCAGGTCAAAAGGACGCATAACGAAGGAGATACGGACGTTTTAAGCAACGAACGAAATTAGACGGAAGCCGTATACGGCCATACACACCGTATATGGCCTTGCCAAGACCGTATACGGACTTGTACACCCCGTATACGGGGGGCAAGCCGTATACGGCCCTTGGTACCCCATATGCTGCCCGTTTGTGCTTCGTTTGCTTGTACGTGCGTGCTTCGCGACTTGTACGGCTGATTTGGAGCTTTGCCTATAAATAGAGGGTCACCTCTCCTCATTCCAACACACCTCACCATTCCACACATTTCTCCATTTTCACTTTCTCTCTCACACTCTCTCTCTCTATTCTCTCTCTTTTTTCTTTCTCTCTCTAAAATTAGGGTTAGGTCTAGTTAGTTCTCAGTTAATATTTAACTGAAACTAACGGAGGGGCTACTTTTGTAATAGCACAGGGAATAGTTCAGGGGCTTTTATTGTAATATTGTCAAGGATATTGCAGAAGTTCTGCTTGTACTCTCTCTCTAAACGATTATTCAATCTACGTTTTATTAACGGTTACTTCTCTCCTTATCTGTTATAATGATAACTGCTATTGTTGTTATGCTAGATTTAGGACCTGTTATTATGCGTAGTGAGTAGTTTCCTTGTGTGTTTGTTATGATCTAGTTAGTTTATATATGTGTGGGGTGATGCTGCTTTAAATATATGATTGGGATAATTACGAAACAACGGAGGTAACGTTATACGGCTTTCATTTGTATAGCGCCGGAAACATCACTTATGTGTGTAGTACGGAACGTGGAAGCTATGAAAGTCGTGGGCACAATCCGTTGTGGAAGTAATGATTCCAATTATATTATAAAATGAAAACCGGTGGTTTATTAACTTTGTATTTATGAATTCCTAAACCAATATCGCCTTTCCTCCAATTAAACGTGGTTAGAACCTTTATGACAAGGAGTCGCGAATCTTGATCAAACGGTCACTACCTATCTGTGTTTTCTAACAACATGGTCTGAATTGTGTAGCTGTGGAAATACTGTTTAAAACCTTTCGTATAGTACACCGTGAATCAATCAGGGATTTAATGGGAAATAGTGAGGGCTGGTTTATATCATAGATGGTTGGGCTTTAATACAAACTTAGTTTAAATTAGTCTAGAGTGACCATAAAGTATGTGATCCCGGAAAGACCACGGAAAACGGCACTGTACTTCGTGTAACGTTGGAAACACCCTTGGTGGAGTACAAATACGTAGAAACTAAGGAAATGTCGGTGGTTGAAGACTGTGTCACATCCTGGTTTAACTTCAAAGCTGTGGAAATGCTTAATCGCACTGTACACCGTTAGTACACCTAAGATTTGGAACACTGTGGAAATGCTTAATTGCACTGTACACCGTCAGTACATCTCGGGTCCGGAAAACTGTGGAAATGCATAATCGCACTGTACACCGTGATGAAAGCTCTAGACTAAAATATAACCATTAATATAAAGTTAACAATCACCAAACCAAGTCTTAATCTTAAATGTCTTGTTTGACTTCATTGCCCCCGTAGTGTTAAGAAAGGTCGGAACCCTAGTGGGTATGTTACTCTATCTCATGCGCCCAGGAACTAATATTCCAAGAAGGGTCGTTACTCTGTCACTGGATAACGTTGAAGAGTTAAGCATCCTCCTCCGATCAGACTCAATTTGGCCTAGTACTCAGTGACATGCTGATTGGTCTCCCCAATCAGTATGGTGCTAGTGTTTACACTACGAACAATTAAGCTCAGATAAGACATAAACCTTTAAAAGACGTTTTCATATCAAAACCCTGGCATCACCCCCACATAAGCTAACGAAGTCATAAAAACACATCTCCTCCATACTGATCTCATCCCTATTTTTATTTTCCATTTAGTTACTTTTTATTTAATTGCTTTAAATTACGGACCTAAGTAACAAAAAAAACCCACTCAAAACCTTTTTTTAAAATCCCATTACTAAATTGAACAACTTGTCTTGACACTTCCGTTTCACAATACGATTAGCTTGAAGAACGACCCTAGGTCATACTGCTGCTATACAGCCGTAGTAAAACTTAGGTCCCCAGCTTTACAAATTTAAAACTCCACTTGCCGTGTCCTCCGTCCGTTGCATTGACGACCGTGTCGGATCGAGGCGCAACACTCGTGCCACGGGTGCTGCACCGGGCACAAGATCAATAGAGAACTCGACTTGTCTTGGTGGCGGAAGGCCAGACAAGTCTTCGAGAAAGACTTCGGGGAAGTCTCGAACGATAGGCACATCCTCAAGTCGCTTCTCCTCCGACTTTTTCTCCATGACATGTGCAAGGATTACATGATACCCTTTTCTCAAATACTTTCGGGTTTTCATACATGATATGATATTCAATCTCGTCCCACCGGTCTCCCTTTGTATGATTAAAGTACCACCGGTGGTGCGAGGAATACGAACGATTTTATCAAAGCAGATGATCTCGGCTCGGTGTTTGGATAACCAATCCATGCCAACAATGATGTCGAAACTACCGATCTCGACAGGTAAAAGATCAATGGTAAAGAGTTCATCGGCTAGGTTTAGAGTGCAATTAGGTATCACACTAACAGTTTCAATAAGTTTGTCGTTAGCTAATTCTACAATATACTTAGCTTCTTGGGCAACAGGAGTGATGTCAAGTAAGGAACTAAATTCATCAGATATGAAGCTCCTATCAGCACCAGTATCAAATAGAACAGAAGAAGTTAAGTTGTGTTGGAACATAGATTGTGACAACAGATCTAGCTTGAAATAGGACTGGTGTAATTATTATTATGTTTGTATATTGGTTTAGATTTGTAAATAAATATTTGTTTTGTTAGTAATATTCGTTAAAGATATTGTGGTGTTAAGTTGGACGAATGTTAAATACGAAATAAATACATTATGTGCGAGTCGAGTTCTCAGGTCGCGAACTTTGCGAGCCGAGATGAGAACTGAACTCGTGGAAGTCAGTAGCGAGTCGAGCTTGGTAATGGGCTTGGGCTACAAGGCGAGTTGGGCTGAACTCGCTGGCCCATGCGAGCCGAGTCGAGACAAAATATAAAAGGTTGTTTCAATCGTGAAAAACCTTAACAATCTTTAACACTTTTGATACTATTCTGATCTGCGATTCCAGAAAACCAGAGAAAACATAACCTACGGCTAGACTTTGACGATTCATCATTTAAAGTTAAGCTTTATTAAAACGCAATATGAACATATTCGTTGTTAGTAAGATAACACCGTATTGAGGGATTCCGCACCTTAATACTACAGATAACGAAGTTATCGATCCTAAAACTAGGGGACTTACATCTGGTATCAGAGCTTTCGGGCTAAATACGAGTGTGTTCATAAGTTTGAGTGATATTGCGTTTTTGATTCGGGTCGTTTTTACGTGCATACTTGCAATACTAACGATCAAAATCATTCTCTGGAAGTTTTAGGGTTAGTTTACAGTCGAAATTCTCTGTTTCGTTCGTAAAAATACCTTAAATTTTCATTTTTCGGGTTTAACAGCCGTTTCGCGAGTCGAGATTAGGGTTCCAGCGTCGCCTGCGAACCGAGTTGAACTAGCGAGTCGAACTGAGGCTTGCGAGTCGAACCGAGATCCTTCGCGAATCGACATCTCTTGCGAATCGACATCTTTTAGCAATCTGAACTGAGGCTTGCGAATCGACGAATTCTGCGAGTCAAGCTGAGATTGCGAGTTGAGCTGAGTCTTGCGAGTTGAGTTTTCTGAATTCGCTGAAACAGTTTAATTTTACATTTTTAAGATGTCTGACTTAAGTAGAATGATCGAAATGGACCACGAGGTGGGAAAGTCAAACGTTCCACCTAAGTTGTTAAGAATCGAGGATTACTACAATTGGAAGGATAGATTCGAATCTTACTGTAGATTCCATGACCTGTCTATCTGGATGTGTATCAAGAGTGGATACACCCCACCTACTCAAACCGTTCAAAATGCTACTGTAGTTCTTACCTATGCGAACATGAGTGATCAAGAGAAGGAAGCTTACAGAAATGAGAATAAATCACATTCATGCATAAAGATGTGTCTTCCTAAAGAGATTGCTCATCAACTCAAGTCTTTTCATACTGCTAGAACGCTCTGGGAAGCTTTAGAGAAAAGAGGTGAGGGAAGTCCACAGGTGAGAGCTGGCAAGAGGAGTCTTCTTAAAAAGCAGTTTACTATGTTTAAAGCTTTAAAAGGAGAAGATCTTGATGCATATGTCACACGATTCTTCCATCTGCTAAGTGAATTAGAATATCATGAAATTGTTGAAGAAGAAGTATCCAAAACCGACAAGTTTCTTGAGGGTTTGCCTTCTAAATGGGAAATGTATGTCGTTATGATTAAGGATAACGAAACTAGGTATTCTACTATGACCTTAGAGCAAGTCATTGACAAGCTGAAAGGTTATGATTTCTCCAAGAAGTCAAGAGATAGTGATTCTGATCAGGTTCAGAACCCTGGGTTGTATCATGGAAAGTCAAGTCTTTCGACTGCGTCATCTAGTTCGACCACTGCACTGTTAGTTGGTGATACTAATGAAGATGGAGAACTGATTTCTGAAGATCTGTGCTTTATTTCTTCCTCTGGTGATGAGACAAAGGGAAAGAATTCTGAGAAGTCACCTCAAGAGCATCAGAAGATGCCGATGAGTGTGAAATCTGCTGAACAGCAATTGTCTGTTCTTGCTTCCTTTGTGGCATCATATGAAAACTATATAGAGGGAAAGATCAATGATCCTATTCTGTTTGATGAGGATTATGAGCAGATAGATTCTGATTATCTTGAGGAATTGGAGCTTCAAGATCAACTTGCGTTGATTTCTAGAAAGGTGAAGAATTTCCTCAAGAGAACTGGTAGAAAGGTGTTGGGCAATAGATCAGGGTTTGATAAAACCAAGGTCAGATGCTTAAACTGTCAGGGTATTGGTCATTTTGCTAGAGAATGCCAAAGACCTAAAGTAGAAGCACAAGGAAAACAAGGTTCGGGAAGTACTCTTGCTTCCAAAGCCTTAGTGGTGAAGCAGTTGGATGGCTCTTATGATTGGCAAGCTCAATCTGAGGAAGCCTTGATGGCCGAGATCGAAGAAACAACTGCTGGATCAGTTTCCTACATGCCAACTGATTTGGAACAGAGAGTAGAGGTGCCTGAGTCTGAAGTGAAGGCAAGTGATGATGACGTGCTATATATGGATTCAGCTCCAGATATGAGTCCTGATGAATTAGTGGCACGTATGGCTGAATTACAAACTGACAAGAAGAAGGTATGTTTAGATATTCTTAATCTTGCTGATGTTTGTTACTTAGTTACTGATTTACAATCTCAGAATAGTGTCTTAACTGTGTCAAATAGCAATTTGTCATCACAATTAAATATGGATAAGGAATCCTATAAGACTGTTAGATCTGAACTTGATCAAGCTATTATGGATATTCGTAGATTAAGTGATGATAAAAAGGTCTTAAAAGATAAAATTAAGTCTGATGCGTCGGATAGAACAAAACTTAGAGATACCATAAGTGAAAAATCTGTTGTCATAGATGGTCTCTATATGAATATTAAAGACTTAAATGAGACGATTGCTAGTAAGGATCAGGAAATAGTGAACCTTAACTTAAGGTTAATTGAGCAAAACCGTAAACTTGAGAACTATAGGACATCTCAAATGGATAAAATGTTAGATGCTCAACGTAGTGTAAAGGACAAGACTGGGTTAGGTTACAATGATGTATCCCCGCCTTTTAATGCCAATTACACTCCTATTCCTGAAGATTCTGAGATGACTGAAGTTAGTCCTGAGATTTCAGTAGCTGATAAACCTGAACAGTCAAAGGCACAGAAAGATGTTATTAAGAACATATCATTAGATAATAGCAAGGCTTCTCAGTTCACCAAAATACAATTTGTATCGGGTGGAGTGATTAACGATGCTAAGACTGATGATAAAGTTAATAAGGAACAGCTTAAACCTTTAGTGCCTAAGACTCCGGATGAGAAAGCAAAAGTGAGTAAATCGCGCAAGCAGATATCATGTTTCAAGTGTCATCAAAAGGGACACGTGGCTTCGTGTTGTCCTAACAAAAAGCCTGAAACACCACATAAGCTTGTGATGGATGAAAAGACACAGACCGACTCTAGTATGACTGTAGATGGGTTAGATGCCAAACCTAAGTTAGGTAATAAACCTGTTAACATTCTTAAAAGAGATGGTAAGCATAGTGTCTCCCCTCCTAAACCTAAACGGCCATATACTCAAAGTGATAATTCTGTCCATAAGTCTAGGGATGTGACACCGTCGAGGTTTAGAACTACAAGTAGAGGCCATAGTCATTATGAGAGTGGTACTACTTCACGATCACATGAGTTTAATTATAATTATTATAATAGAGCTCATAATTATGTGCCTAAGAGGTTCTCCTCAAATTCACCTCTTAAGGCTGATCGTCCACAAACTCAAGCTACTTCGAAAGTGACCAAAGCTCCTGATGGGAAGGATGGTTATTTTAAAGAGCTTAAGTTTGTTGATGATAAGGGACAAACCAAGACCGTAATGGCTTGGGTCCCTCTTGATAACTGATCGTATTTTGTGTTATGTGCAGGAGCATGCTGTGAATAAGGACAACTGGTGGTATGTAGACAGTGGATGCTCAAGACACATGACTGGAGAAAGAAGTCTACTGAAGGACTTTAAGGAAAGTCTCAAGCAAAAAGTAAATTTTGCAGGAGATAAAGGAGGAGTAATTTCGGGAAAAGGAAAAGTTTCAAATGGAACTTTGACTCTTGAGGATGTGAACTATGTTGAAGAACTTACTCACAACCTAGTGAGTGTTTCCCAAGTCTGTGATAAAGGTCACCCAGTTTATTTTAATGAAAAGGAGGCCTTAGTCCTGAAGCCAGGTTTCACAATTCCTGATAAATGGATATTGATGAGGGCGCCAAGGAAGAAGGACATCTATGCTATCAACATGGGTGTTCCTAACTCTTCAATGGTGTCTACATGTTTATTATCCAAGGCTTCGGAAACAGACGCATTTTTATGGCATAGGAGGATGACACATCTGAACTGGAGAAAGATGAATTATATAACCAAAAATGGTTTGGTTCTAGGTGTACCACAAAAACGTTTCGAGTCTGAGGATAAGTGTGTTCCTTGCATGAAAGGAAAGCAGCACAAGAAACCACACAGACCTAAGACTGAAAACTCTATCTCCTCGCCATTTGAATTGCTACATATGGACCTCTTCGGCCCTATAAGCAAAAGAAGTCTAGGTGGCAAATGGTATTGTTTGGTTGTCACAGATGATTATTCTAGATTTTCTTGGGTATTCTTTTTGGGATCAAAGGATGAGACTCCTGGAATTCTAATTGAGTTCTTTGATCTAGTAGAGAATGTCTATAAAAGGAGAGTTAAGCGTATTCGTAGTGACAATGGAACAGAATTTAAGAATTCAACGTTGAATATCTATTGCTTAAGCAAAAGGGATATTACATCAATTCAGTGCACCTTATGAACCTCAACAGAATGGTGTTGCTGAAAGGAAAAATAGAACGTTGATTGAAGCTGCTAGAACAATGCTTGCTGATTCAAAGCTTCCGGTCATCTTTTGGGCAGAAGCAGTGAATACAGCATGTTATGTTCTTAATAGAGTTCTTACGGTTAAGAGACATAACAAGACTTGTTATGAGCTTTTGAACAATAAGAAACCTAACTTAAAAGGGTTTGAACCCTTTGGAGTTTCATGCACCATATTAAAGACTGGACATCAAGCAAAATTTGGTGAGAAGGCTGACGAAGGATTTTTCCTAGGTTATATGCCCAATTCGCCAAACAAGAGAGTCTTTAATAAAGTCACAGGACGTTTGGAGGTAGTTTATAATATTGAGGTAATGAGCTACTCACCTGATGTTCATAAGGGCTTAGATTGGCAATTTGATTATTCTGATCTTTTTGCATCATTTAAAGTTCCTATTAGTGACTATGTCAGTGATTCAGAGATAGCTGAACATTTATTGTTTGAAGATGAGAATATTGGTCCCGCTTCAACATCAAGTGTTAAGCAGTCTGGAATTAAGACGAATGTTGACTCAGATAAAGCTTCCACAAGTGAGTCACAACAACCTTCAGAGGATAAGTCTCAAGAAACAGTAGATCCTGATGATCTTTCAACAAAGTTTGATGAGATACTTACTCCTTTGAAACATTTAAGAATATCTTCAGCACGTACGGAAGATGTACCTGAATTGGAAGAGATTGGTACTAATTTAGAAGATGATATATCGGTTGAACCAGTTACTACAACTAGAACGAGTAAGAATCATCCCGTTGAAA
This sequence comes from Helichrysum umbraculigerum, assembly GCA_949592205.1. Lineage (NCBI taxonomy): Eukaryota > Viridiplantae > Streptophyta > Magnoliopsida > Asterales > Asteraceae > Helichrysum > Helichrysum umbraculigerum. The sequence goes on from CATIUR010000003.1 coordinate 78,073,357, forward strand.
ACATCATCGGTGATATTAATACTCCGGTTCAAACCAGGCATCAATCCAGAACTAGTACGTCTGAGAATTCTGAATACCAAAGCTTGTATACTGCAATGAAAGAGACAGGGATTCCTAATCAATGTCTATATTCATGCTTTATCTCACAAGTCGAGCCTAAAAATGTTCAAATGGCTTTAAAAGAAAGCTCGTGGGTAGAAGCAATGCAAGAAGAACTATCTCAGTTCTCTAAATTACAAGTATGGGAGTTGGTTGACCTACCGAAGGGAGAATATCCAATTGGTACTAGATGGGTATTTAAGTGCAAGAGAGATGATAAGGGAATCGTTACTCGCAATAAAGCTCGTCTAGTGGTTCAAGGTTTTAATCAACAAGAAGGTATTGACTACAATGAAGTGTTTGCACCAGTTGCTAGGCTAGAAGCAATTAGAGTGTTCTTAGCATTCGCATCTTATTTTGGTATAAAAGTTTATCAGTTGGATGTTAAGAGTGCCTTTTTGTATGGCAAAGTGGAAGAATTGGTGTATGTTTCACAACCGCCAGGGTTTGCTGATCCTGAGTATCCAGATAGAGTATATCGATTGAATAAGGCTCTATATGGATTACATCAAGCACCTAGGGCATGGTATGGAACACTATCAACGTATCTACTTGAGAATGGATTTACAAGAGGATCGATTGATAGTACACTGTTTGTGAAATGGAAAAAGAAAGATTTTCTTCTCGTGCAAGTTTATGTTGATGACATTATCTTTGGATCATCTGATGAAAAGATGTGTCAAGAATTTGAGAAAGTCATGAGAAAAAGGTTTGAAATGTCTGCAATGGGAGAGTTGAACTTCTTCTTAGGATTACAAGTTGATCAAAAGAAGGATGGATTCTTTATTCATCAATCTAAATATACATATGAGCTATTAGAACGCTTTAAGATGGATGAAAGTAAGGTCTACAATACTCCAATTCCAGTCAATCATGGACTAGGTCCAGATACATCAAGTGATAGCGATGTGGATCCAACTCTTTATAGAGCCATGATCGGATCACTAATGTATCTTACAGCCTCTAGGCCTGACATAATGTTTGCTGTTTGTTTATGCGCAAGATATCAGGCTAATCCGAAAGAGTCACACATGCAAGCTGTTAAACGAATCTTTCGTTACCTCAAAGGGAAACCTAAGCTGGGTCTTTGGTATCCGATTGATGGAGACTTAGATCTCGTAGCTTATACTGATTCGGATTATGGAGGATGCAATCAAAATAGGAAATCTACGACCGGAGGATGTCAATTCCTAGGAGGTAGATTAGTATCCTGGCAGTGCAAGAAGCAAACCTCGGTAGCCATTTCTACATGTGAAGCTGAGTATGTTGCAGCTGGCAGCTGTTGCTCGCAAGTACTTTGGATTCAACAGCAACTGCGGGATTACGGGTTAAATATAACCAATACTCCTATGATGATTGATAACGAATCTACTATGTCGATCACTAATAATCCGGTGAAGCACAGTAAAACTAAGCATATTGATATTAGACATCATTTTATTAGAGATTGTGCTGAGAAAAAGTTGATAAAGTTAGTTAAGGTTCCATCATTGGATAACTTAGCAGACTTATACACAACGGCGTTCGACAGAGCAAGATTTGAGACGTTGGTTCAACTAAACGGAATGAGAAATCCAGAGTGATTAGTCTTCCAAGGGTAATTTTGTAATAGTTAATATTTCTGTGTTCATTAAAAAAAAAAAAAAAAAAAAAAAAAAAGGGCGTATGGCATTCATTTGCTTGTTACCTAAGGGGAATCGCCTTCATTTAAGTTTTTATTTGCAAAAACTAAGGGAAATGATAGTACATTAGGAGAATAAGCTTCCCAATAATAAGCTTAAGTCCTAAGTATGATATGGTAGTAGGTTCAAATAAAGTTGCTTTAGAACTACAGCGGTTCTATCAGGTATGTGTTTATATTTATTTGATTATACACCTATATCCACAAGTTATAATTTGTTTATTTTTATTAAATCTTTAGATGGCTTCATCATATGATGTACTGGTAGGCAAATTATATGAAATTTTCTAAGCCTTAAGAAGTTAATTAACTACTTGTTTATTATTTTGTGTTACTATTCTATGATGTATGACATTAAGTCTTAATTGTTGAATGATGGTATTACCTTACACTGTTATCATACATATTAATTTGAATTGACAAATAGTAGCAATATGGGTATTAACTTAATTACTGGTAACTCTGTTGTACTAAGTACAGAACTGAAACCTTTAATTAAATTAATATTCTCAAATATATTTTGAATTATGCTAGAAGGGATCTTCTGTTGTACTACGTACAGACTTAGATAACATAGCATATTCAAAGTATGTTTGATATTTGTCTAACCTTAAAAATTCAAGTGTATGTTATATGTTTCGAAAAGATACATCATTTAGTAACCACTACCTTGAAAATTTAATGATGCAGTGTTATGTGTTTTACTTGAATTCTTCAGTATATCATATAATAGGAAGCACTTGATAATACTCATTCTAATAATAAAGAGTTTGCTTAGAAAATTGAGTCTAATTTGTTTATGTTGATCATAATACCGGTAATCGTCTTGAATTATCTATAATTAAAATATTCACTTTATGTGAGTAATGCATTTATTAATTATGCTGTGTGGATAAAGGTACCTAAGATATAGTTTTATAAATATAAATGCATAAATGATAAATTTAGTTGTAATTTTATAGTAATTTATTTAAATTTCATGAGGTATGTATACTACCAATCTACTTAGACTTTTTAATAAATACTTAATTGCTTATTCTTTCTAATATGATCCCTAAGCAGATAAATTCTTATTCATTTTGTTTATGTACTTTGTTTTGCTCAAGTGATTAATAAAATGGTACTTGATATCAATGTTTATATAATTGTGTTTTTATCTTATTTTAGTTTATGTTTAATTTAAGTTTTTGTGTTTATTAGGTTTTACCCTTCGGAATTAAATTATACTGAATATTTTTGAGTTGAACAAACGTGACAAATACAAGTGAAAAATAATTTTATTTTAGACTTGTAAAATATCGGGTTTTCATTTATACTTAGCATTAAATTCGCGTTTTTAATTGTTTCTGCGAGTTGACATCAACTTGCGGATCCACTTGAAATCTCGCGAATCGGGTAAAGGATATAAAACGGAAGGTCAAACGAGTCAACAGATCACCGAATTCACATTACTCGCGAATTCACTTACTCTGTGCGGATCCACTTATAGGCGAAACGAGGCGAAAAAGTTATTTTCGTTTGATTTCGATTTTACGAGTACGGGAACGAGTTTTTGAATCCGTAGATTATATTCAAGACGTCTTTGCGAACATTTTGAGGTATAAACCAACGGATTTCACCGTTTAAATTACTCGAAATCGAAGGTTTTAAAAAACTTAGGGTTTCGGTTTATAATTTGAACGATTCACGACGATTAATGGATTGTTAGAACACGAATCCTTAGGATTAATGTTAAACGAACCGTAATAGACGTGAATGTATCATTTGATCGTGTTAAAACTAACAAAATCATCGATTTTAAGTTTAAACTTGCGACGGCTGTTCATCGAACGAGTTGAAACTCCGATTCAACTCGCAGCGAGTTGACTAGCGAATCCATGAGATTAGCGAGTTCACTTCAATAGCTGTTTGATAAGTTTAGCGAGTTGATAAGAGGAGCGAGATCTTTTTGGGTATATTGTCGACCCGAACTACGTTGCACCGCCAAATCATGGGTGGTTAGACGTAGCTCCTGCTGCTGCTGTTGCTCCTGCTGAGGCTGATGTTGTACCTGAACCTGTAGCTGAGGAAGCTCAACCTGAAGATCCACAAGGGCTCCTTGAGGATGTTCTTATTCAGGCTGGTCAGGTGGATCAGCAAGTGAATCCAGAGGTTGCTGCACAGGTTGTGCAAGAGGTTTTGGAGCAGAATGATGATGCGACAAATCCTTTGCTTCAAGACATTGAGAGTTATTTAGCACCACCTGAGGTAATCTTTTATTTATGTAATAATATATATGCTTAATTGATAGATTGTTTTATTAATCATAGATGCATAATATTATTATATAATGATTCTGATATTAGATATTTAGTAAATTGGATATTATTTCTGATTTTAAAATATAAATATCATTACACAAACAGGATGCTGAAGCTGAGGCTGCAAATCCCGAAGTTATATTACTTGAGGATGAGCAGATACAGCTTGATAGATCAGTTGAAGTACCGACTGAGGTATTATATCTGATTAATCTTAAATATATAGAACTTGTATGATAGAGCTTACGCTAATCATAAATGTTTAATATATTTATACTTTAGGATCTTGTTAGATCATCTAGAGGTCGTGATGGTGAGACGGCTTCAGATGAAGATTCTGACAATACACCTTCTTCTCCTCCATCTGCTTCTGAAAGGAAGAGAAAAGGTAAGAGTATTTTGGAGGAAGGTACTGAGGAAGTTGAGATTCCTTTGATGAAGCGTCCGAGAACGCTTACTATTCGAGAAGGTTAGTATTGATTATAAAAGTTAAATAATCTTAACTTGTTGTTTATCAGGAGTTGAACTGAGACAGTTAATTCTGTATACAGTTGCTCAGGATACACCGCAGGTGGAGATGGATGCACTGGTGGTTACTGAATCGATGTCTTTACCGCTTCAGGTAAGAGATATAAGTTCTATAACTATGAGTGTTATGCAATTAATTAGAGTTTGAGACAGAGTAATCTGTAACAATAACTGATTATAATTGTGTTTAACTTTACAGCATGAGGTTGCTGATCTAGTTCGTGGAGCTAATTTTCCGACGAACAAAGCACCTAGATTTGCGACAAGTTTGCTTACGCAAGCTTTGTCTCAACCTCATACACCGCTTACCAGAGACTGGCATATTGAGTCTCTCACACCGCCTGGACCAAGAACGATACCTGTTACTCCAACGACTGATGCTGAAAGGATTACATCCTTAGAGTCGAGGGTAAAGGATTTAGAGAAGCTTACTTCTCAGATTCCAGAGCTGGTGTCGAGCAATCTTCTTCTTTCACAGCAGATTCTTAAGCAGAGTGAATCATACAATCTGTTGATGAAGACTCATGATACTTTGCTTGCGGACTTCAACGTACAGAGACTGAAGTTATCTTCTTTAGAGAGTCTGGTCTTGAGATCGCATTCAGGACAGTCTGTTCAGGGGGAGATATTGGTATATCTGGAGTCTTGCAGAGAAAATGAGTTGAAGAGGAAGAGAGATTCAGACAAGGACGATGATCCCAATGCACCGAGTGGTGAGCAGACTGGTCCTTCAAAGACTGGTGAGCAAGCTACTATTCAGGGGGAGTCTGGTGGTAATGCTGGTGCGAGTGGTTCTGGTACTGGTACAGGTCAGACTGAAGATGAAGCTGGTGAGACATTAGCTTGACTTTAGTATAGACTGTAGTTAGTATTTGTGAACAATTGTAAAACTTAATATTATTGTGTAAATATATTTGGCTTAAAGTTATTATTATTTTAAGTAAAATATGTTTTATGTAATTTAAGTTTATATAATTATGTTAAGATAAAATAGTGATCGAAAGTCTTCTGACTCATTGAGTAGTCGAGCGGCGTGTTCCGATTAATTTCGGCGGTCAAAATTTTATGATAACATATGCATTTTAGATTTGATTATGGACTTAAGACCATAAGGTATATAAGTAATTAACAAGTTAAAAATGTATTCGTATTAACTAGACAAATGATATATAATTTAAAGGTTAAATTGATAATGAATGAGATCAATTAACACTTGGAAATTGTATAAGTTAATTAATAGTAAATTTAAATGTTTGGTGTTTATTCACAATGCATTAGAATTTAAAATTAATTAATATTTGTTAAGTAGACTTAAGAAATTTTGGATTGATTCAGGGTAATCAATAAAAGATTTTATAAGTTATATGTAAATTGCGTTTATATGTTAGGTTAAAATATACAAAAGAATTAATAAAGAAATTCTTAGATTGGTTCAGGGAAATCAATGAAGAATTTGAATTATTAATATATTTGTATTTATGTTTTTCTCTTAGGATTGGAGATGCTTGATCTATCTGAATCGGAAGATGATATTTTTGATGAGATAGATGAAGACATTGATTTTGATCTTGAGGATGGAGAATTTCTACCACCTACAGATTGGACTGCTGTACCTGAGAATGTGCAAGACATGGGTGTAGATCTAGATGCAAACATTGATGAACACCATGTGAGCCCATCTAGGACAGAAGTTGTTATTGAAAATGAACAAGGTCCAACAATTGTCGATATAGATGAAGATATTGATGATTCAACCTCTGATGAAGAAGAAGAAGTTCTTGTTCAAACCAAGAATCCTGCTGTTGTACTTAGGAAACTTCCAAAGAAGAAGAAGAAGATTGGAATTTCTGAAGTTGATGTTACGAAAAAGCGTGTACCACGTAAAGGGATTATTGGTTGGTAGTTTGACTCAGAACTAAAGCTTTTTGCGATCAAAAGGTTTGACGGAGTTCAATATTTCGAAAGAAAGCTTGCAGTTTTTAGTTCTCTACCACGTTATGAAATACGTGATTTGGCTAGATTAGAGATTAACAACCCAAGTCGTGATGATTATGCTGATCGTGTTGAAAGAATCATTAGACATGAGGTTGGTACGAATAAGTTTGTTCAGATTAAGCCAAGAAAGGGACAGACTGTGAAATTACAGGAAAGAAGTCAAAGAACTGGAAGAAGAAGAAGGAAAAAGACTTATCCAGCTGTTAAATGCGTGCGGCAGATTCCACTGAAGACAATGCCACAGAATATTTTGGGAAATATGAAGAGTTGGCACGTGGATTCAGGAACTGGAGAAGCTGTTATGGTTGAAGCTGATAATGAGGTTGAAGGTGGTGAAAGAGAAATCTTTAGAGTTTATGATCATCGACACCTGATGAATATGTCGAGAAAAGATCTGTTAAAGTTGAATGAGAACAGAATTTTGACGACTATTGAATGGGCTGATTTAGCAAGAGATTATCAGTTGATGGTTAAAACTTGTATCAAGATGAAGATTTACGCAGGCAGTAAGATTTACAAATGAAGACCAAAGACAAGCGTGAAGATAAAGACGCTAGAGCTATTGTCAAGGGGGAGTCTGTTGGAACATAGATTGTGACAACAGATCTAGCTTGAAATAGGACTGGTGTAATTATTATTATGTTTGTATATTGGTTTAGATTTGTAAATAAATATTTGTTTTGTTAGTAATATTCGTTAAACATATTATGGTGTTAAGTTGGACGAATGTTAAATACGAAATAAATACATTATGTGCGAGTCGAGTTCTCTGGTCGCGAACTTTGCGAGCCGAGATGAGAACTGAACTCGTGGAAGTCAGTAGCGAGTCGAGCTTGGTAATGGGCTTGGGCTGCTAGGCGAGTTGGGCTGAACTCGCTGGCCCATGCGAGCCGAGTCGAGACAAAATATAAAAGGTTGTTTCAATCGTGAAAAACCTTAACAATCTTTAACACTTTTGATACTATTCTGATCTGCGATTCCAGAAAACCAGAGAAAACATAACCTACGGCTAGTCTTTGACGATTCATCGTTTAAAGTTAAGCTTTATTAAAACGCAATATGAACATATTCGTTGTTAGTAAGATAACACCGTATTGAGGGATTCCGCACCTTAATACTACAGATAACGAAGTTATCGATCCTAAAACTAGGGGACTTACAAGTTGTTGATGAGGAGCGTACCCGAGACCACATTCGAGTCTTGACGGGCTTCCCCAGAGTTAAGGACAAAGGCTCTACCTCTTGGATTGTTGTTGTTGTTGCCCTTGTTTTTCAGTTTTGGGCAGTCATTCCTGAAGTACCCAGTGTTGCCACACTCAAAGCAGGCTTTGGGTTGGCTGGAGCTGGTATTGGTGTTGGTATTGGCATTGGTGGACCTGCAGTCTTCGGTCAGATGCCCATACCTCTGACATTTACTACCTGGAGTACCGCAAGGACCATCATGATGTCTGCGGCATTTAGAACAGAAAGGCTTGTTCCCAGTGTAGCCTTTCTTGGTTTCAGAACAAGAAGTGTAAGCCTTAACAGTTTCAGGCTTCTTGGATGATTGTTGATTGAGGTTTCCAGATCATTTTATTTTATTTTCCCCCGAGTTGTTTCCAGAGTTTTGGACAGCAGGTGCTCCCTGGCGATCCACCTGTGCCATACGGACGGCGGCACCTTGAATAGTTGGAGAGTTGGATGCAGTAACCATCCCTTGAATGTGCAGTGGAAGTCCCCAGATGTAAAGTTCGATCCATTTGTATTCCGGATCAACCATAGGTGGGCACAACAGTGCCAGCTGATGAAAACGGGTTGTATATCCGGCAATATCATTGCCTTGAACTTTGAGATTCCAGAACTCGACCTCAAGTTGCTGCAACTCTTCCCTTGGACAGTACTCATCTTTCAACATCCTTTTCAGCTCTTCCCAGGGAATTTGGTAAGCGCTATCGATGCCCACTGTCTGAGCATGAGTATTCCACCAGGTCAGAGCACCATCCATGAAGGTGCAGGTGGAGTACTTGACTTTGCAGTCTTCGGGGCAGTTACAGATTTGGAAGACTGATTTCATTTTTTCGATCCACCGTAGAAGACCTATAGCCCTTTCGGTACCTTTGAAGTTCAGAGGCTTACAGTTAAGAAAATCCTTGTACGAGAAAGGCTTGGCTATTGGAGTATTGTTCAGGGTATCCTCGCTGCCAGAGTTCTGTCGGCTAGCCAGGACTTGAGCCACACCATGTGCAATAAGTTGGGTGATTTCGGCTTGACTGAAAGTTTGTTTTCGTGGCGGCATGATTCTTGCATAAGAGAAAATAAAAGGTTCGTGAGAAATTGTACCAAACCTTGATTATCACCGATGCATATATATAAGGAGTTAATATACAACAGGACAATCAACAAAGTAAGATAATACGTTAAGATTAGTAATCATTTCATGGTACAAAGTTCAAATGATTACAGGATTCAAAGTTTACAAAAGATGCCGGGAATTGTTACATCCGGTCGAATTACATAGATTTTACAAGTTCAACATAAGTGATTATGATGTGACTCAAAAAGTCATGTTTTTAAGTACTTATTTCCACACTTTTTGGACTATTCTCTGGTGAAAACATTTCAAAACAATCATTTATCATCAAAAATCACCAAGGTAGTCTAAATACGGGCGTTGCTACAAAAATCAGTTAAAACATCCGTTTTGCATGCAAACCGAGGCAAAAACAATCACCTTAAATATTACATTCTTGATTATCCTATCAAATTAGATCTTAATTCATATTTTATGATTCAATAGGAAAATCCAAGATCGGAGGTGAAAGAATCAAGAGAAACGGGTGAAGAACGAAGAAGATGTGCAGTCTAGAAACCCGCCGATCGTCATCCGGAACACGCAAAAGTCAAACACTTCCAAATTTAGCAAACTTAGTGCCATTAGAAGCGTAACAGAAAAACGAATCCAACGGCGTAAGAATCAAGCAAATTGGAGCCCGAACGAAGAAGATACGGATGAACCAAGCAACCGAGGAACAAATGGAGGCCAAACGGAGCACCAACCCCCCCTGGGAACCTAGGTACCGTATACGGTACCCTAGGTGCCGTATACGGCCCTTAGGGTGCCATATACGGGGGGTGTTGCCTTGTAGGGTGCCGTTTGCCCCCTTGGTCCGCTTGCCCCGTATGCTGCTTTGATGCTTGTATCTTATGCTTCAAGACTTGTACAAAGGCTACCACCCTTCTCCTATAAGTAGTGACTCCATTTTCACATTTCAAACACACCATTCTTCACATTCTTCTCTTTCTTTCTCTAGAATTCTCTCTCTAGCACTACTCTTAGGAGTTAGAGGAGAATTGTTCTTGTAGTTAGTTCTTCTCTCTAGTTTCTCTCTCTAGCACTACTCTTAGGAGTTAGAGGAGAACTAGAGAGATATAAGTTAGAGGTTAGAGCTAGAGGAAAGTTGTAATTGGGTAATCAAGCTGTAGCAAGGTTATTCAAGTCAGACTATTGTAATCCTCAGTATTACTCTTCTAATCCGGTGATATTATCTTACTTTCTTACTGTTATAATGTTTACTTTGCATATTATTTTAGTACGATCTATGATTGTTGCCATGCTGATTAGCTAGATTAATATGTGATTGTTGAAATGTAGATGTTAGGATTAGGGATGATGTTTAATTAATATATTTTATATATGATCGGTAGTTGTTATGCTGCATACATGTTTAGACTTATCCTGGATGTAGACTTAATTAATCACCCTTTCTGGTCTCTCACGTGACTGTTGCCTTAGGATAGGATCTGATCAACCCTAACTACAAATACACATTTATCTCCTGTTTGTATAAAACTGTGGGATCGCCGTAATACGGCAGAATACTTGGTATAGCATTGGAAATACCACTGGTAGAGTACAAATACGTGGAAGCCAAGGAAATGCCGGTGGTCTATCTCACCGTGGATTACCTGGAAGCAACCCTTCCAGACTCGGGTCTAGGTCTTGTTAAGCCATGAAAATGCTATAGTACACCGTTAAACTACCTCTGGTTATAAAGCTGTGTAAAGATACAATAGGTCTTTAAAACACCGTAGATATACCTAGGGTTAGAGTAATGTGGAAAATAAGGTCACTATACATTGTACACATGCCTAGGGATGAACGACCGATGGCAAAGGAGGGTCTAATCCATGACGGAAGTATTAGAACTAAAACAGATAAAACAAGAGTTAGGAAATGAAAGCAAGGATGCCGGCTGTGTTCCCAGATGCTTAAAACCCCTAAACTCTACTTAACTGATAGTTTAACTTATTCAGCATACAACCAGTATTACTCTGTTAAAATTGGATAGACATAGGTGTTAAGAAAAGTCAGTGTTGTGGACTGTCGCCTTATTCCTTAACCCCATTCAGAGGGTCGCTTGGTCTCCGAAAGAGACGGTGAGGTGGGTCTGAAGACAGTCCCATCTGACCAGAATCAGGATAGCCTAGGATTCAGTGACATATGCTTTAGGGTTATACCAAGACGGAGGGTCCTAGTGTTTACACCGACCGTTTAGAAGATCTTAGCTAGAGTAATCACCTATCATCAATATAATATCATCCGGAAACCCTAATCGTCGAAGTTTCAGCAATCACTCTCTACCTGTTGCTTATAATCTCGTTTACTTTTTTGCACTTTATTTTCTGTCTTTAGATTAGATTAGATAAAACCATAACCCATACCTACCTGTTTCCAAACCCATCCTATTGTCAAATTATCTTTGGTAGGTTCCAATTCAATTCAATTCGTTCCGATTTTGGACGACACTCGAGTTATACTTGCCGCCTTACCCACAAGGTAGGTAGCTTGCATAGTTTGAGCCCAACAAATATAAAATTTTAAAACTTTCAACCGCTCGCGCATCTCGGTTGCCATCGGACCAACGACCGGGGTAAAACCCGACCGACGGACGGGGGCAGGACAAGTTTTTTGGCGCCGCTGCCGGGGATCGGTTTCGTCAAGAATTGAATTCTACCTTAGATAATTAGCTTTAGGAGATCCTTCCTTAAGATTATCATTACTTAGGAAGTTAATTGCTTTATTAGTTAGATAACTTAGTTCTTAAACCCTAGAAAATACAAAAAAAAAATTAAAAAAATGATTAAAAACCCTAATTTTCCTTCTAAACCCATCTCTCCTCTCAATCAAATGATGACGGATGAGATGACGGCCTTGGTAGATGCGGAATTCTTTGATTGTCCAGAGTATGAGTCAAACTCCTCTGACATTAGAGAGGTCTGTGTTAACCATGAAGTTGAGAACCCAAAAATATCGAGCTTAGACTTAGGTTTTGATGAATCTCAGCAGAAGATTCCAGCTTCTGTTACTGTTGCTTTAAGTGGTCAACCCACACTTGACCCTGAGATTCTATCAATCTTGTCTAGGTATCCACACTATATTAGACCTGCTACTTTACCTGATGATGAACCCTTTGGAATTGAAGTATTCTTCTATCCACCCATGCCCTGGATGGATTTGAATGAACGTCTTCATTGCCTAGATGAATATTTTGAATACGATCTCCCCGATATTTTGCGAGCCCACCCCACTACTCTTTATTCAAGTGTAGTTGAGGAAGAGAGTCTCCAATATCAGGTCGAGACTAAGCCCAGGACAGAAACACCAAGCCCTAATAGCATTGGATTTAGGAACAATCAACCGGAATCTGACATTGGCTATCACCTAGGAATTTCTCAAAACCCCAATAGGAGAATAGATATATGTGCTGACTTTCTTAGAAATCTTAAGATATCCGACTTCCTATTTTCGTACGAACAGAGAGAAACCTTTGTGGAAATTGATAGGATGTTAAGATCTCTCCGTAGTGATTATAACAGAACAAACGAGTTGTCATTAAAATCAGAGTTAGATCTTTTAATGGATTTATTAGCCAGCACCGATTATTCACCTGTTTCACAAACAAAGATAAATCGTTATGTTGCGGCCCTGATTGATGAACTCGAATATTGGATAGAGAGAAACCCTATTAAACCTGCCTCAATTTCTGTGGATATTCCATTCTTTGCTGATCTTGCTTCTTATTTAACTAACGAATTGCGATTTATTTTTCCTGAATCGACTGAGGAAGCTATTGAATCTGCTTTCTTTGCAAAGAGGAAGGAGCTTCATATCCAGCTAATCCAGTTATTTCAACAGACTAGATTTCCATTTACAGCTCAACAAAAGATTTATATCAGGGAACTTTCGCAAGTGGTGCACACTACCCATGGAAACCCTGATTCTAACGAAGAAACGGAATTTCTACAAGTCTTAGGAAAATTTCTCTTTGATCTCTGTTATATAGACTCAGGATTCAGGGATGTTATTTCGAACCCAAAGAAGGTAAAATGAGAGTTTAACCGTTTCGTTGATGCATTGCTACAACTCGGTCAGGTAGAAAAAGAATTCTTAACTGAATTTGAGCGATACTATATTAATCCTGCCGACTTAATTTACAATGTCATCCGAGCTCTTACAGGTACGTTTATCTCTCACCACACCTTATCTTTGTCTAAAGCTTCAAACGTATCCAAAAGTGTCGTCTCGGACACTATCCGGTAAAACAGTAAGTCTGGTATGGACGAGCTTTCGTCTTTAACAAAGCGCTCTTGGGAGGCACCCCAAGCCTATCTAGGTTAATTAATATTAGTTAGTATTAATTTTAGTTTAAATTAATTTTTCGTTTTAACGCTTTCGTTTAAAAATCAAGAAAACGTCAACTCGCGCGATTTGCGTAAGTTCGAACTTTTCAGAAAAATTTAACAAAGTTTTAATTTTAAAATTTTGGTAAATTAATTATGATTTGTTTTAAAGTTTAAAATACACAAAAATATTATTTCGTTTTTAAATAAACTCGTTTCAGTTTAAACGCAAAGAACTTTTCGCGCGCAATTTAAAACACAATTTTAATTCGCGAAATTTTTTTATAAAGATTCGTATTTACTTTTGGTTACTTTATTATAAATATTAAAACCTTTCGAAAACCAATCGTACGTATCGTATCTTTCGCGTTTCAAATCGAAACGTATTTAAACCAAGAGGAAGGGATCCACTACAAACAAAAGGTCAAAAAGTCAAAAAATTCTCTCCTTCCTCTTCCCCAAAACCTACGGCCTCCAACTCCATCTCTAAAACCTCCATTTTTCCACCATTTTTGATGATTTAAAGCTTCAAGTTCTTCATTTTATCATCTCTCTTGCATACATAACATCATTTCATCACTTGCAAGGTAATTCCTAACTCAAATCTTTAAATTTCATTAACTTTTTAAAAGTTAGGGTTTCAACTTTTGATCTATGAAATCCATGGTGAAAACTTGTGTTTTATAGTTCAAAAGTGTTCTTTCATAGTTGCTTAACATGATTACATGCTTGATTGAGTAGATTACTTGATAATTTGTGACTTTGATCTTCAAGTGTTGACTTTAAGTGGTCAAAGTTGCTTGATTTGTTGACTTTTGATAACTAGTAGCTTGTTTTGATTAATTCATGCTTAGTATGACTTGATAAACATGATTACATGATTGCTAGTTCATTTTGAATGATCCTTAGAATTATTGAAAGTTAAAGTAAGCATGTTGTGATTAGAATTAACCAAGTATCATACTTTATTTTATATCTTTAATTTTTAAAATGGTGCTTGAGTTAATTAAATCATGGCAAGTTTCTTAGATTTTCAATAAATCATTAGTTAGTTTTTTGGTCCTTAATTATTTTAATTATTCACCACCTTAATTAATAAAGTGTTGAATATTTTTAATATGACCATCACACGTAAGCTACCGTCATTCATTTATCAAAATCTTTAAATCTTGCAAAAAATTGTTAAAAGTAACCGAATAAGTTAACACGTGTCTTTAACCATATGGTATTTGCATAAATAAAATAGTTTATGCTCTTTTTGGTTTACTTGATATATTTGAGGTAATTACATGGTTATGCTCACTTAGATTAAGTTGCCATGAATGGAAGTAAGAATATTTGCTAGTTGTTTGAAATGACGAGTTCACTTAGATTAAATGCTAGTATTATTATTACTTTAATACCCTTGGAATAGGTTAGACACTTATGGTTGCGAAAATTGCGGATTGAGGATTGGTTAGGCCTAGGTTTAGGTTAAAATAAATTGCGGATTTATTCATATTTTAAAGCCTACATTTCCAATTTTTCTTTAAAATTTGGAAATGTACTTAGCAATTTGTTATTTCTTATGCATCTCATTTTCTTGTCAACAGATGGATCTATCAAACCCTTCGTTGAGGAAGCTTGCTTCATCCCCCGAGAATATGGACGATATTGAGAAATGGATGGGACGATACTTAGGGTCAAACAGAGTCATCATGTGGCCGGATATGAGACGCTTGGGTATTAGGGATGAGTTGGAAGAATTGATTAAGTATGATAAAGATGGCGAGGAACATCCTGCATTTTTCCATCTTTTCTCCATTGATGAGGCTATATACCGAGAGGTCGTCACTGCGTTTATGATGACTTACGAGTTCCGAGAGAGATTGGAGATCACTGATAAGAAGATCGCTTTTCGGTATCGTGGGAAGAAGTATCGTATGACAGTGGGAGATTTCGGGGTATACCTTGGCCTTTACACACAGTCACAGGCCAGTTCTGATTGGTTCACCAGCAGTTTCCAGTCTATCTCCAGTTTACCGTCACGGGATCACAAGGAGATATGGAGAGGATTGACGGGGACAACCTTCAGTAGTGGAGTGAAAGCTTCACTCATGACCCGACCAGTTCACCACATTCTTCACAAGCTCCTGTGCTGTACTATCTTTGGGAAGAGAGATGCTGGACCTGCTACATCAGAGGAGCTTAAGTTCATGGATGCGATCATAAGGAAGCAGAACCTGAATGTCGCATACATCATAGCGGATAGACTGTGGAAAGAGAAGAGAGAGGATAGACGCCACGTATTCATGGGAGCCATTATCACGAGATTGTTAGTCGGCATGAGGATTCTCACTGACCGTCACCGTGAGGATTACACCCATCACGCTAGTTCGCAGCCGTTTGATCTAGAGTACTGCAAGTTGATCAGGATGATTGATGAGGGACCTAAGAGACAGTGCTTATGGTATCATACTCGGCAGCCTATTCCTGGATGCTTCATGACCAGGAACCGCGTGACTACAGAGGATAGAGAAGTTGGTCCCCAGCCACAGAGACCAGTAGCAGCAGAGATACATGAGCCAGCACAAGGAGCAGACACATCAGTACTGCCTACACAGGCCGTTGTGCATCACACGGATCCGGTCGCTCCTCTTACTCAGTACTATCTATTACATGCTTTACAGGTTATCCGTGATCAGCAGGTTCTGACAGCTAGGAGACATGGTACCCCTGAGCCTGATCACTTCTTATACACATGTTGACCACCACCACCACCCACTACCCATACCGCCACTCACCCATATGCCACCACTCGCCCATACACCACCTTCCCTCCACCACATCCACATACCTCCGCTCAGCCACCACATCCATATAGACGCCATCGCACACCTACCACCTACTCCGCACCATTACCCACTCACAGATCCACATCTGATATAGCCAGAGTCTACTCAGTACACATACCATCACCAGCCCGTCAGCAGGCATCATTGCCTCGTCCGACTGTACCCATTCTGACCCATGACCAGCATCCAGAGGCTAGCACATCATATAGACCAGATCTACTCTACATTGGCACCGATGCATTGTTCACTGGTAGCGTCGGCCCTTGGATTTGGGCCCCATCTTCTCAGATCAGGTTCCTACTGAGAGCACTCTCAGGCAGCTCTACCTTGATATGTTACAGACGGTAGGTGTTACCACTGCGGACATGCTCGCACAGGGTTATGATGATATGATGGCACTCCCAGCGATGACCCTCAGGCAGATATTGATTCAGAGAGGATTACTCCCTCCAGATGAGAAGAGAGTGTCCAGTGGACAACAGTCAGTCGCAGGACCCACAGCTCAGCCTGATGACATACCAGCAGAGGATCCTCCATTCTAGACTACTTATCTTGTGATTTATATTTCATATCACTGACTTCTGTATTGTATTGATTACAGTGATCTCAATCTTGCACTTGGTTAAACTTTTGGGATATTTCTCGACCTATATGGTTGAGCTTTATTATTATGTTTATCGTAGTTACTTATTATGTTTGTTTCTTTATTTTAGAATAAGTCATTGAATGTGTGATGAATAAGAAATGAGCCCGCACGAGATGATGAGCTTTCAAGAAAAAGAACCGTGGAGTAAAAGGCAGACAACCAAGGAATTCACAACTGCGGACCACGGAACTTACACACATCTCGAGAGAGGAGTTTTGGTCTATCTTCTTCTGAAATTCGCACATGCACCGCAAACTCTTCAAAGATCTAAGTGTGGGATCTCAACCCACACTCTAAGACATCTTAGCAAGAATCGTCTTCAAATCTTAAATCACAAAAGTGTGAAATTCACTAATAAGAATTTCCACTTACATTATGGATCGACTCTTAGTTAAGCATGAACGAGAAGCGCTGTGCACCAGATAAAGACATGCGGAGCCGAATCACTCTTAATGAAGATCTTCGAATTCTCAGCTTTCGCCTCTAAACATTAAATCGTCATCTGCGGAGTTTCTTACCTTTCACCTCGTTTTCATAACTTGATTCATTTTGTTAGCTTAGGAATGCAAAGTAATCTATACTCTATCCTAAACTTATCACTAAGTGTGGGATTCCAACCAAAACCAAACACTTGAGAAACATTTTCTATATGTTCAAACTCTAAGTGTGGGATTATATTTTTCTAAATATAATCTCAACTCAAGAGAACATTAGGGACAATGTTCCTCTAAGTGTGGGATAGCAGGTATAGAATACCTTGAATTAGATGTTTTACAGATTTTAATGTCCAAATAGCTTCACTCAGAAAATGTTCCTCAAATTTTCAAAATTTTCAAAACTTTTTAAACAAAAATAATATAGTATGAGCCAAATCATCCGATTAGCTCTACTATTTTTGAGTTACGATATCTTTCAAAGAGGAACCATTTCTAATATGAGTTAGTTATTCAAGAATATTAGGTAAATTAAGGTAGAAATTTCTTCAATAAGTATTAACAATCTAAGGAGCATGGCTAGACACATACAAACCCAAATTTGCAGTGAGGTTTTGAGCCTTAAAAGCATTCATTTTAAATGCTACATTGTTCGTTTCTTGTGTGTGCTGATGCTAGTATCTCTAAATTAGAACTTGTTCCTGACATACGTTTCGAGACCACATTGGAGAGTACCGTACGCGGTATATGTAACACCCCCAAATTTAATGATTTGCGGAAGCACAATTTGGGTGTTACTAATCAATAACAAAGCACAAAGATATATAGTAAACGAATCTATATGCGTCGTTTTAACAAAAATATATTGACATTGAAATGTTTACAACATTTATAGCTTTACATAGCTCGAGTTTAAATAAAAGGAGATTTCAGTACATAAGTACTTGTACAAAATATACTAATGCAAGAAAATCTCAAACGTCTGTATGCTGACTCGAGCTAAAAGTCCTGAAGCAGAACCAACCTACTGCTTGGTACCTGCGATACATGCTAAAATGGGTCAGCTAAAGCTGGTGAGCTCACAGGTTTGAAATCAAGTAATATAGTATGAACCGCAAGATTTAATAATGATTTGCATCCAGCAAATGAGAAATATATATATGTATACAATCATGATCGCATAGTTGAGCTTAACTCGAGGGCCGGGTCCCCTATATAGAATTCCGGGCGAGGTGCCTCCACGAGTGCCTAATCCACACTCATCTTCCCAAATATTAGTACGTCCGTTTACCCGGTTAGTGCTTGCTAACCCGGTCGAGGAAGGTCAATCCTATATGGTACCATATACTAATATTCACGCTACAACGTATTAACAAACTATGCTGATGGAGGGCTTTGAAATGATTAGTGAAAATAACTCATGTAGTATATTGAAAAGTTGTACTTGCGTTCACATGTTAAAAACGAGCAGTATATCACACCCCTGAGTAAAATAGTAAAAAGAGGGGCCATGAGACTCACCTGAGTCTTGTGAGTTTAACTTAATAAACTTGAGTTGATTAGCCGAGTAATGAAGTCCAAAGACTTGTAACCTGAGGGTGTCCACGACATGCGATGGTTATAAACATGATTGGGTATCTCAAAAGATCACCCTTGTAGTTGTTACACAACTATATATATATGTCCAAATTACTACGATTTGGTTGATCATTTGATCTGTGTTTTGAAAACGTGTACGGCCCGTTGGTGACAGTTTGTAACAATAGTTCCAAAATGTTATAATAGTGACTGCTACAGTAAATTGCTACAGTAAATTTGACTTTTCATCAGTAACTTTGACTTTAAAAATTCTGGTTTTCGGTGTTTTGCGACACAACATGCGACACAAAAGTTTGTCATGCGACACAAGGGTTGTGTCGCATAAATATGCGACACAATATCTATACGACACAGAGGTTGTGTCGCATAGATTCGAGATGCTGATTCAACAGCGACATAGTGCTTGTGTCGTATGGGAAATACGACATAAAATACGACACAACGTTGTGTCGTAAACAAAAGGATTTATATGACACCAGGTACGACAGAACAGGAAAAATACGACATAAGCTGCGACACAAGGCTTGTGTCGTAAAGATGAACATCAAGTCAGTACCCAGCGACTGACGCGTTTTTCCGATCCAAAACTCAATTTTAACGTACTTTTAGACTATAAAATCGTGTTCTCTTCCTAGTATAGGACATATATAAGTTATATAAACGACTATTAAGTGAAAATACTAAGAATCGAGTGGTTTCGGGATTTTGTCGGAAACTTACAAAGTGGTGAAATGGAAATCCGGAAAGATGGAAATGTAGATCGCGAAGTGGTGAGTATTTTGTTCCAAACGAGCGAGGAAATCCGAGCGTGTTTTGGTGTGTTATTTTGAGATTTAAGATGATGATGGTGAGTTTTTGGTTGAAATTAAAAGAAGAGAGGGAAGAGAAAGGAAAGAAAGAAATGAGGAAAAGAGATGGAAGGTGGGAGGTTATCCCCCACTTTTCAGTCTTCGCCCCGCGCTCCGCGTGGTGTTCGTTTTCTCCGTCATTTAACGTTTTAATAAATATTTTGCGCGTTAATTAACCATTTTAAAATACAAATTTTTATTTAATAATCTAATTAAATTGTTTTACCAACTATCTACTAATTTAAAGATTTAAAATGTGATTTAAATAATTTGTGTATTTCGTTTTTAATTACGTAACTTTTAATTGTACAAAACGGGACAACTCTGGGAATGAAATTTAAACTTTAGTTTGGACCTAGTAATGTTTTCAGATAATGTTTTATACTTAAATATAAATTGTGTCACCAACGTCCGTATTTATGGAACCGAAATACATTCGATTTAAATTGCGTACGATTTAATCAAATCGTAAAGTTTGTATATATTCATCAATATATAATTCGATACATTAATTAGCCTAACACGGAACTAATTACATGTATTAACATATGATTAGGCACTAAGTACTAGTCCTAATTTGGCGGGTGTTACATTCTCCCCCTGTTAGGAGAATTTCGTCCTGAAATTTAGTTCGAAGTCGCGTTTGATGTAGAATCAGTGAAGAGTTGAGGATACTTGAGTCGCATTTGGTCCTCACGTTCCCAAGTGAATTCCGGACGACGCCGCGAATTCCATCTGACTTTGACGATGGGAATACGACTTTGTTTGAGTTGTTTGACCTCACGGTCCATGATTTCAGCGGGTTCCTCAACGAAATGAAGTTTGTCGTCAACACGAATTTCATCGAGTGGGATAATTAGTGTCTCATCAGACAGACATTTCTTCAAGTTAGAAATGTGAAAAGTGGGGTGCACGCTGCTGAGTTCGGATGGCAGCTGCAATTGATATGCCACTGGACCAATCCTCTCGAGGATCTCGAATGGCCTAATGTACCGGGGATTTAACTTTCCGCGTTTGCCAAATCGGATTACGCCTTTCCAAGGCGATACTTTGAGTAGTACTCGATCCCCAACCTGGAACTCGAGTGGTTTGCGTCTCACGTTGGCGTAACTTTTCTGACGATCACGTGCGGCTTTGAGTCGGTTTTGGATTTCCACAATTTTCTCAGTGGTGGCGTGTATGAGTTCAGGACCAGTGAGTTGGCTGTCTCCCACTTCGGTCCAACAAATCGGTGATCGGCACTTACGACCGTACAGTGCCTCAAAAGGTGCAGCCTTAATGCTGGCGTGATAGCTGTTATTGTAGGAAAATTCGCATAACGGTAGGTGTCTTTCCCAGTTTGTACCGAAATCAACTAAGCAGGCTCGTAGCATATCTTCCAGTGTTTGGATGGTTCGTTCACTTTGGCCATCGGTTTGAGGATGGTACGCGGTACTCATATCGAGACGAGTACCTAATGCTTTTTGAAGTGATTGCCAAAAGTGAGAGGTGAAGCGGGCATCTCTATCGGAGATAATTGAAGTAGGAACACCATGTCGGGAAACAATTTCTTTGACGTAGATCTGTGCGAGGCGTTCCATTTTGTCGTTTTCCTTGATTGCCAGGAAATGAGCGGATTTTGTGAGACGATCGACGATCACCCAAATGGTATCACCACCGCTCAACGACTTGGGTAGTTTGGTTATGAAATCCATGGAAATTTGTTCCCATTTCCATTCAGGGACGTCGGGCTGTTGAAGTAAACCAGAAGGTTTTTGGTGTTCGGTTTTGACTTTCGAGCAAGTAAGACACTTGCTGACGTAAAGGGCGATTTCAGCTTTCATATTCGGCCACCAATAAAACTCTTTGATGCCGTGATACATCTTATCGGATCCCGGATGGACAGAATATTTGGACTTGTGAGCTTCATCCATCACCAAGTCTCGTAGGTTCCCGAAACTAGGCAACCAGATTCGGTTTGAGAAGTACCTAACTCCGTTAGGTTTGATTTCGAATTGTTTATCCATGCCCCGCAAGGCCTCATTTTTAACGTTTTCAGTTTTCAAAGCTTCGAGTTGAGCGGAGTGGATTTGAACAGTGAGATTATTATGAATGGTCATACTTAGGGCTCGGACTCGAAGTGGTTTCGGTCGTTCCTTTCTGCTGGGTGCATCGGCAACAACATTTGCCTTGCCCGGATGGTATTTGATCTCACAATCGTAATCGGTTGCTCAACTCGACCCATCGACGTTGCCTCATGTTGAGATCCTTCTGATCGAATATATGCTGGAGACTTTTGTGGTCAGTGAAGATTGTGCACTTAGTGCCGTAGAGATAATGTCTCCAGATTTTTAGAGCGAACACGATAGCTCCAAGCTCAAGATCATGAGTGGTGTAGTTCTTCTCGTGGATCTTTAGCTGTCGAGAGGCGTAGGCAATGACTTTGTCTCGTTGCATCAGCACGCAACCGAGACCTTGGTGAGAAGCATCGCAGTATACCACGAAGTCATCGGTGCCTTTGGGTAGAGATAGAATGGGAGCACTGCAAAGCTTGAGTTTTAATAGCTGGAATGCTGACTCTTGTTTATCAGTCCAATTGAACTTCTTTTCTTTCTGAGTTAGTACCGTGAGTGGCTGAGCTATTTTGGAGAAATTTTCGATGAATCGCCGATAGTACCCAGCAAGACCCAAGAATTGACGTACTTCGGTTGCAGTGGTGGGTGCTTGCCAGTCTTTGATAGCCTCGATTTTTGATGGGTCAACGTGAATTCCCTGACTGTCGATCACGTGACCAAGGAATTGAATGGTTTTTATCCAGAACTCACACTTAGAGAATTTGGCGTAAAGCTCCTCGTGTCTAAGTAGTTCTAGGATGGTTTTGAGGTGTTGCGCATGTTCTTGCTCGTTGCGCGAGTAAACGAGTATGTCATCAATAAAGACAATGACAAACTTGTCGAGGTAAGGTTTACACACCCGGTTCATGAGGTCCATGAATACAGCCGGTGCGTTGGTTAGACCGAAGGGCAATTCGTAGTGCCCGTAACGAGTTCTGAAAGCAGTTTTTGGAATATCGGTGTCGCGAACTCGTAACTGATATCGTAGGTCGATTTTTGAGTAGAAACTTGAACCCTGAAGTTGGTCGAATAGATCGTCAATGCGAGGAAGTGGGTATCAGTTTTTGACGGTCAATTTGTTCAACTCTCGATAGTCGATGCACATTCGGAATGAACCGTCCTTCTTTTTAACAAATAATACCGGAGCTCCCCAAGGTGAAGAACTCGGTCTAATGAATCCTCTATCCAGGAGTTCCTGTAACTGGGTGGACAACTCCTGAAGTTCGGATGGGGCTAAACGGTACGGTGCGTGGGCCACCGGTGCAGCACCCGGCACGAGATCGATTGAGAACTCAACCTGTCTAGGTGGAGGTAGACCAGGTAGTTCTTCCGGAAAGACTTCGGGAAAGTCTTTAACAATTGGCACATCCTCAAGTCGCTTCTCCTCCGACTTCTTCTCTGTGATGTGTGCGAGTATTGCAGGGTAACCCTTTCTCAGAAATTTTCGGGTTTTTAAGCAAGAGATGATATTGAGTCTCGTCCCACCGGTCTCCCCCTGTATGATCAAGGTTCTACCGACGGCGAGTGGGATACGGACGATCTTATCGTAACAAACGATTTCGGCTCGGTGTTTGGACAACCAGTCCATTCCAATGATGACGTCGAAACTTCCGATTTCAATGGGTACAAGATCGATTGAAAATATTTCGTCAGCTAGGTTTAAAGTGCAATTAGGTATCACACTATTGGTTTCTATAAGTTTCCCATTTGCTAGCTCTACAGTGTACTTAACATCTAAGGCAACAGGAGTGATGTCAAGTAGTGGGCAAAAGTCATCAGAGACAAAGCTTCTATCAGCACCAGTATCAAATAGAACAGAAGCAGTTAAGTTGTTGAGGAGGAACATACCCGAGACCACATTCGGGTCTTGGCGGGCATCCTCGAAGTTGATGACGAAGGCTCTACTTCGGGTGTTGTTGTTGTTGCTGTTGCGGTTGTTGCTGCTGTTGTTGTTGTTGTTCTTCAGCTTTGGGCACGTGTCCATGAAGGGCCATGGGTTCCCACATTCAAAGCAGACTTTGGGTGTTCTGGTGTTGTAGGGTTGTTGTTGGTAGGGGAACGGAAATCCTGGGTGAGGTGACCATACCTCTTGCAATTGCTGCAAAAGGAGCCACAAGAACCTTCGTGGTGGCGGCTGCACTTGGAACAATAGGGTTTGCTCCCAGTGTAGCCCCGTTTGATGTCCGTGGTGGTGTTGTAAGCTTTGATGATGTCGGATTTCTTGTTTTGTTGGTTTGGGTGGTTGTCGGACCACTTTCTTTTGTTGTTGTGGGAGGATGAAGTGGGTGGTTCAGAATTTTGGCTCATTGCCATCAGGTCTTGGGCCAGTAGGATGGCACCGTCAATGGTGGTTTGGTTTGAAGAGGCAACGTGTCCCCGAACAGGCTCAGGAAGACCAAGGATGTACTTCCTGATTTTATCAGGTTCCGTGCTCACCATAGCTGGGCAGAGGGTAGCGAGTTGCTGAAACCTGGTGGTATAACCATCGATATCACCACTCTGAACCTTTAGGTTCCAGAACTCCTCGTCCAGCTTTTGGAGTTTGTCGATTGAACAGTATTTGGCGGTGAGTTTTGCTTTCAAGTCCTCCCAAGAGATTTGGTAGGCATTGACAGCACCCACCGACTGGGTATAGGAGTTCCACCATGAGTGGGCATCGTCCTCAAGGGTACAAGTAGCAAAATTGACTTTGTCGCCTTCCGCGCACTTGCTGACGCGGAAAACAGTCTCCATCTTTTCGAACCATCTGATTAGTCCGATGGCTCCCTCAGTACCCTTGAAGCTTAAGGGTTTGCAGCTCTGGAAGTCCTTGTAAGAACAAGGTTTAGCAGTGGTGGTTTCAGCGGCATCGCTGTTTCTCTCAGAATTCTGTGGAGTATTCCGAGCCAGGGCTTCAGTCACAGCCTGGGTTATAAGGGATGTAAGCTGAGCATCGGTGTATGGTCTTGTCTTTGGCGGCATGATTCTTCAATAAAAGAAATGAAGATACATGAGATTTTGTAAGAAGATTGTATTTGTCTCAGATGTACATGTATAAAGGCGGTAATACATAACATCAATATGAAAAAATGAAAAATGGCAATTAGTATGAGTAGAATCAGCAAGGGATATTTGATAGATAATACGAGTTCAAAGGTTACATCCTACAGAGATATTACAAAAGGTGTCGGGAATTGTTACATCCGACCGAATTATAGAGTAGCGCTTAGATAGTCATTAAATTACAAGATAGATTACAAGACAAGAACTACACTAGTCTCAACGTAGATTAATCTGCTCCATCATTTGAATGAGACGATCCACAGTATTGGCAAGTCTACTGGCCTGTCGGGTATTGTCTTCAGCCAATGCTAGTCGCTGGGTTAATCCACGAGCATACTCTTCTGCTTCCCGTGAGCGCTATTCACATTCTTCCATCCTTTGTCGCAGGAAGGCATTTTCCACGCTTATTTCTACTACTTGGTTGCGAAGGACATCAATATTGTTGTTTGTGGTTTCGAGGTCATCGGAGACTTGTTCGATGCGCTCGAGGGATGTAAGTCTCCAGTTTTCGTTCGTTTCCTACAATACGACATCCATGGTACGTAGTTGTTGATTGTGGCGGTCTAGTCTAGCGGCTAAGGCCGGCAAGCTAAAGTGGGTGGGATATGGGCTAGCTCGAGGCATCCTAGCGTTCCTCCTAGCTACTCGTGGGTTCTGCGACCCGGATTGAGAACGCGATGAGTTGGATGGTGTGTTTTCCATTTCTGAGACAAAGCGTTAGTAGGAGTGAGGCCTATATTCATATAGTTCCTATATAATATAGCCTATTGAGTGTCTAGCACAAACATGTTTAAGTCTCGGTCCTCTCGGGGTCAGAGTCTTCTAGTGTACCCTGTTCAGCCATAACTACTTTCAGATCTTACATCATCTTTGCTTAATTGTACATAGTTGATCAGGCTATGTTAAATTAAACTCGTATGACGTAATCACTGAACCAGTTATACCTAATAAGAAATACTGCCTAATGGTCATAGTCTAGGCCCACTAAATGCAACCTAGTTCACTATAACCTTAGGCTCTGATACCAATCTGTAACACCCCCAAATTTAATGATTTGCGGAAGCACGATTTGGGTGTTACTAATCAATAACAAAGCACAAAGATATATAGTAAACGAATCTATATGCGTCGTTTTAACAAAAATATATTGACATTGAAATGTTTACAACATTTATAGCTTTACATAGCTCGAGTTTAAATAAAAGGAGATTTCAGTACATAAGTACTTGTATAAAATATACTAATGCAAGAAAATCTCAAACGTCTGTATGCTGACTCGAGCTAAAAGTCCTGAACCAGAAACAACCTACTGCTTGGTACCTGCGATACATGCTAAAATGGGTAAGCTAAAGCTGGTGAGCTCACGGGTTTGAAATCAAGTAATATAGTATGAACCGCAAGATTTAATAATGATTTGCATCCAGCAAATGAGAAATATATATATGTATACAATCATGAGCGCATAGTTGAGCTTAACGCGAGGGCCGGGTCCCCTCTAGAGAATTCCGGGCGAGGTGCCTCCACGAGTGCCTAATCCACACTCGTCTTCCCAAATATTAGTACGTCCGTTTACCCGGTTAGTGCTTGCTAACCCGGACGAGGAAGGTCAATCCTATATGGTACCATATACTAATATTCACGCTACAACGTATTAACAAACTATGCTGATGGAGGGATTTGAAATGATTAGTGAAAATAACTCATGTAGTATATTGAAAAGTTGTACTTGCGTTCACATGTTAAAAACGAGCAGTATATCACACCCCTGAGTAAAATAGTAAAAAGAGGGGCCATGAGACTCACCTAAGTCTTGTGAGTTTAACTTAGGAAACTTGAGTTGATTAGCCGAGTAATGAAGTCCAAAGACTTGTAACCTGAGGGTGTCCACGACACGCGATGGTTATAAACATGATTGGGTATCTCAAAAGATCACCCTTGTAGTTGTTACACAACTATATATATATGTCCAAATTACTTCGATTTGGTTGATCATTTGATCTGTGTTTTGAAAACGTGTACAGCCCGTTGGTGACGGTTTGTAACAATAGTTCCAAAATGTTATAATAGTGATTGCTACAGTAAATTGCTACAGTAAATTTGACTTTTCTTCAGTAACTTTGACTTTAAAAATTCTGGTTTTCTGTGTTTTGCGACACAACATGCGACACAAAGTTTGTCATGCGACACAAGGGGTGTGTCGCATAAATATGTGACACAATATCTATACGACACAAAGGTTGTGTCGCATAGATTCGAGATGCTGATTCAACAGCGACATAGTGCTTGTGTCGTATGGGAAATACGACATAAAATACGACACAACGTTGTGTCGTAAACAAAAGGATTTATACGACACCAGGTACGACAGAACAGGAAAAATACGACATAAGCTGCGACACAAGGCTTGTGTTTCAAAGATGAACATCAAGTCAGTACCCAGCGACTGACGCGTTTTTCCGATCCAAAACTCAATTTTAACATACTTTTAGCCTATAAAATCGTGTTCTCTTCCTAGTATAGGACATATATAAGTTATATAAACGACTATCAAGTGAAAATACTAAGAATCGAGTGGTTTCGGGATTTTGTCGGAAACTTACAAAGTGGTGAAATGGAAATCCGGAAAGATGGAAATGTAGATCGCGAAGTGGTGAGTCTTTTGTTCCAAACGAGCGAGGAAATCCGAGCGTGTTTTGATGTGTTAGTTTGAGATTTAAGATGACGATGGTGAGTTTTTGGTTGAAAGAAAAAGAAGAGAGGGAAGAGAAAGGAAAGAAAGAAATGGGGAAAAGAGATGGAAGGTGGGAGGTTATCCCCCACTTTTCAGTCTTCGCCCCGCGCTCCGCGTGGTGTTCGTTTTCTCCGTCATTTAACGTTTTAATAAATATTTTGCGCGTTAATTAACCATTTTAAAATACGAATTTTTGTTTAATAATCTAATTAAATTGTTTTACCAACTATCTACTAATTTAAAGATTTAAAATGTGATTTAAATAATTTGTGTATTTCGTTTTTAACTACGTAAGTTTTAATTGTACAAAACGGGACAACTCTGGGAATGAAATTTAAACATTAGTTTGGACCCATTAATGTTTTCAGATAATGTTTTATACTTAAATATAAATTGTGTCACCAACGTCCGTATTTATGGAACCGAAATACATTCGATTTAAATTGCGTACGATTTAATCAAATCGCAAAGTTTGTATATATTCATCAATATATAATTCGATACATTAATTAGCCTAACACAGAACTAATTACATGTATTAACATATGATTAGGCACTAAGTACTAGTCCTAATTTGGCGGGTGTTACAGTATAGGTGCAATTAAGATGATCTCGACATTCCTTAGGATTTAACCCATTCTTACATACCTTTTCAAGCCCAAAACCCTTCCGATACTCATTTTTAGTATCGATGATTCGCCTAGAAAACCCTTTGAGCCTAAACCTTTCGTTTCTTCAAAACCCTATATCTTAAACACTCTTCCCAAATTCCCAACAAATTATCTTGGAATTTCTAAGGTTATGAAAAACATCTTGAAGAATCTCTTTCTGAATTGATCTACTCCTCCGTGTTCACCAAAATTAGAAAATCAAGGGTGCGAAAAATTGGCACCAGAAGAAAAGACTCGAAGTAGTCCGTGATAAGAAAGAAGATATTTCTGAAAGAAAATCAAAAATATCCTTGGAAGTTCTCTGGCAAAGAAGTTCTGAAGAAAGAAAAGAAAATAAAAAGCAGAAAAAGAAAGAAAAGAAAAAGAAAAGAAAATAAAGCTAAAGCTAAAGTGCTTCAAAGTATCAATCTTTCAAAGAAAGATCCAATGAAATGCGAGTAGCTATCTTCTCCGTTCTACAATAAGTTTTTCATGATTCTAAGAATGCCTAAGATAAGCAACACCCTTACAACCAAAAATCACCACTATCCATACCCATTAACCCTCACAAACACTACAACCCACTCAAATGTCTTGGGATAATTAGCACCGTCCTCTTCCTAAGTGGTGGAGATCCGATTCTCGACCAAGCTTATAATGATGAGTGTTGCATGACTGGCTATTTGAGTGATTTCGATTGTGCTAGATTGATAGGAAACCCGATACACTCTGAGTGTATTGAGTGACCACCTTTAGTGAGATCGCCTAGTCATGTATACTCCAAGATCACGAGATTTGGAAAGTATGTGATGTGACGCAAAAAGTCATGTTTTCAAAGCAACGAACGAAATCAGACGGAGGCCGTATACGGCCTTGGCCACCGTATACGGCCCTTCATAGACCGTATACGGACCATAACACACCGTATACGGCCCTATGAAAGCCGTATACGACCCTTGGTACCCCATATGCTGCCCGTTTGTGCTTCATTTGCTTGTACGTGCGTGCTTCGCGAGTTGTACGGCTGATTTCAAGCTTTGCTTATAAATAGGAGGCCACCCTTCCATCATTCCACACACTTCAACATTTCATTCATTTCTTCATTTCCACTTTCTCTCTCACACACACTCTCTCTCTCTCTAAACTCTCTTTCTTTCTTTCTCTCTCTAGAAATTAGGGTTTGATCCAGTTAGTTCTCAGTTAATATTTAACTGAAACTAACGGAGGGGCTACTTTTGTAATAGCGTAGGGAATAGTTCAAGGGCTTTTATTGTAATATTGTCAAGGATATTGCGGAAGTTCTGCTTGTACTCTCTCTCTAAACGCTTATTCAATCTACGCTTTATTAACGGTTACTTCTTTCCTTATCTGTTATAATGATAATTGCTATTGTTATTATGCTAGATTTAGGATCTGTTATTATGCGTAGTGAGTAGTTTCCTTGTGTGTTTGTTATGATGTAGTTAGTTTATATATGTGTGGGGTGATGCTGCTTTAAACATATAATTGGATAACATTATGAAATAATGGAGGTAACGTTATACGGCTTTCATTTGTATAGCGCCGGAATCATCACTTATGTGTGTAGTACGGAACGTGGAAGCTATGAAAGTCGTGGGCACAATCCGTTGTGGAAATAATGTTTCCAGTTATATTATATAAATGAAAACCGGTGGTCTATTAATCTTGTATTTATGAATTTCTAAACCAAATCTCCTTTCCTCAAATTAAACGTGGTTAGAACTTTTATGACAAGGAGTCGCGAACCTTGATCAAACGGTCACTACCTATCTATGTTTTCTGAAACTGTAAACATGGTCTGAATTGCGTAGCTGTGGAAATATTGTTTAAAACCTTTCGTATAGTACACCGTGAATCAATCAGGGATTTATTGGGAAATAGTGTGGGCTGGTTTATATCATAGATGGTTGGGCTTTAATACAAACGTAGTTTAAACTAGTCTAGAGTGACCACAAAGTATGTGACCCCGGAAAGACCACGGTAAACGGCACTGTACTTCGTGTAACGTTGGAAACACCTTTGGTGGAGTACAAATATGTAGGAGCTAAGGAAATGTCGGTGGTTGAAGACTGTGTCACATCCTGGTTTGACTTCAAAGCTGTGGAAATGTTTGATCGCACTGTACACCGTTAGTACACCTAAAGATCAGGAACACTGTGGAAATGCTTAGATGCACTGTACACCGTTAGTACATCTTGGGTCTGGAAAACTGTGGAAATGCATAGTCGCACTGTTCACCGTGATGAAAGCTCTAGGCTAAAATAAAACCATTAATATAAAGTTAATAATCACCAAACCAAGTCTTAATCTTAAATGCCTTGTTTGACTTCGTTGTCCCCGTCGTGTTAAGAAAGGTCGGAACCTTAGTGGGTATGTTACTCTATCTCATGCACCCAGGAACTAACATTCCAAGAAGGGTCGTTACTCCGTCACTGGATAACGTTGAAGAGTTGAGCATCCTCCTCCGATCAGACTCAATTTGGCCTAGTATTCAGTGACATATTGATTGGTTTCCCCAATCAGTAGGGTACTAGTGTTTACACTACGAACAATTAAGCTCAGTTAAGACACAAACCTTTAAAAGACGTTTTCATATCAAAAACCCTAGCATCACCCCTGCATAAGCTAACGAAGTCATAACAAACACATCTCCTCCATACTGATTTCATCCCTATTTCTATTTTCCACTCATTTACTTTTTATTTAATTGCTTTTAAATTACGGACCTAAGTAACAAAAACTCACCCAAACTCTGTTTTAAAATTCCCATCACTAAATTAAAAAACTTGTCTTGATACTCTCGTTTCACAATACGGTTAGCTTGAAGAACGACCCTAGGTCATACTGCTGCTATACAGCCGTAGTAAAACTTAGGTCCCCATCTCTTATAAATTTAAAACTCCACTGCCGTGTCCTCCTTCCGTTGCGTTGACGACCGTGACTGATCGGGCTCACGACAAGTTTTTGGCGCCGCTGCCGGGGAGTTAATCGTAAGACTCTGAAGCATCCAGACGAGTTTTCTATTTAGTGATACTTCTTTCCCATTCTTATTTTCTTTTCCTTGTTCCAACCGACAATATCTTCCCATATCCCACAACGATATTCGACCAGATCATTCGGATCTGAATCTCTCATTTTCGTACCCGATCCTGAGTCGATTATCCGTACCATCCGCAAAGAAAGACGTTCCCGTTTTCCACAAATGGCCGCTCGTGTTACTCTCGCCTACAACACCAAACCATCCATCGAAGGACGAGGAGGACCGATTAGCTATCCAGTGATTGACGGAGCTTCTTTTTAGCTTAAACACCACATCGTACAACTCATAAAAGATAACTGCCAATTCCACGGTCTACCCCGTGATGATCCCAACGCTCATATCGACAAATTCATTCAGGTTTCAAACTCCTATAAGCAGAATGGGGTTGAGCAGGATATCATCCGCTTATACTTGTTCCCCTATTCTCTCGCTTTACATGCTTCTACCTGGTTTGAGGGACTTGAGACCGGCTCAATCACCTCATGGACTGACATGGGTAATAAGTTTCTCGCTAGATACTTTCCTCCGTCCAAACAAACTCAGGCAAAGAATGACATCGCAAACTTCCAACAAGCCTACAATGAATCTATCTACTCAGCATGGGAGCGATTCAAGAGTTTACTGAGAAAATGTCCAAACCACCAAATGACAAAGACTGACAAGGTGTGCACCTTCTACCGAGGTCTTGATCCTAACCATCGCATCAATCTTGACGCAGCAGCTCAAGGAAACTTCATGAAACTTACTGATGACGAAGCATGGAGCTTGATTGAGGATATGACAATGCATCACCACGATTGGAAGTCCGATGAGCAATCCTCATCTTTACCCCTCTCCGCAAATAACACCCGCCAAACTGAAGCCATTAAGTCTCTGAGCGAACAAATTGAGACTCTGACAAAACAAATAGCAGATCTGAAGAAACCACCACAGCAGATCCACCAAGTTCAGGCTTGCCAGAACTGTACCAATCATCCCGCTGAAGAATACGAGGTTGAATACGAAGATCCTACTGACGGTTCAGTTTACTATGCCCAGTTTCCTGTCAGACCTCAAAATCCGCTCGGTTTCGCTAGAACTTCACCACCCAGAACTCGAGGAAACCAATATCCTCCACGAAACAACCAACCCCCTTTCCAGCCTAGGTTTCAGCCACGATATCCGACGTACCCCCAATAACCACAACTTCCATACAATCAACCACTTCCATTAACCGCCACTGAGGATACCCAGCCTGCTGAGCCTGCAAAGACCATCATTCCAGTAACGAGTACTGATGACAACCTCAACAAATTCATCCAAGGTCAGACCGCTTTCAACCAAAAGACTACGGCTCGACAAGACCAAACTGATCTATTCCTTCGAAATCAACTCTCGGTCCTAAAAAGCCTTGAGAACCAGATCGGTCAGTTAGCCTAACGTCTCGATACCCGACCTCAAGGGACCTTACCAAGCAATACTATTCAGAACCCCCACGTCGAGGAAGCCAAGGCCTTAAACTCTGATAAACCAACTCCTTCTATGACTGCTTCTCCATGGGAACATTCTCCTGTCCCGCCGACAGTTGAGACCAAATCAATGCCCACACCGAATCGTGAGGTTGAGATTCCTTTCCCTAACCGCCTGCACAAGAAGTACAATGCCAAGTCATTTAAACTTGAAGGAAAATTCTTAGACACCGTGTCTAGAATCCCTTCTAGTACAAAGTACATCCGACGAATGTTGGCAACTAAGGACAAGATTCCTGCCATTCCTAAAGTCTCCCTGAACGTCGAGTGTTCAGCCGTTATCCAGAATGCCTTACCGGAAAAACTAGGAGACACGGGTCGATTCACCTTGCCCTGTTCCATCTATCACTCAGGCACAATACGCTCCTTGGCCGATCTTGGAGCTAGTATCAATCTGATGCCTTACTCGCTCTACTCCAGATTAGAATTAGGACCTCTCCAGCCCACTAAAATGAGCGTCCAGCTTGCCGATCAATCAGTCCGATACCTGAAAGGCATTGCTGAGAACGTCATGGTAAAAGTTGACAGGTTCTATTTCCCTACTGACTTTGTAGTGATGGATATACAGGAAGACATTAACATACCCATTATCCTAGGTAGGCCATTCATGAATACTGCACGTGCTATTATTGATGTATATTCTCAGGTTATCAGTCTGCGAGTGCATGGACAAACAATATCATACAAGATTGATCAGACCGACTGTTCAATAATGGAGCATGCAGAGATATACGCAATATCCATGGGCAGAGTTACTTCAGATGATGACACTTCTAATTCAGAGCCAGAACCATACAGGCCATACGAGCATACTTGTCTTATCTCAGCTAGTGAAGAATCAGAATCAGAAGACGAGGAGATGGAAGAATCTGAACCAGAAGAAGAAATAGAAGAGGAGGAAGATTCAGAGCAGGATGAAGAACAACCTGAAACAGAACCAGAGGAAGAGGATATGGAAGAAACGGAACCAGAAGAAATGGAAGAATCCGAGGAAGAACAAGAAGAATCAGAGCCTGAGGAAGTATATCAGTCCACACCACCTCATCAATACCTTCCTGACTCATTTTTACCGACAGCAGAGATTATGCAGATCGAGAACCTCGAGAACTTCATCCCTCTGTCACAAGATGAATCAGATGAAGATACAACGACTGATTACTCTCACGATGCAGAATTTGGTCTCACCATGGAGAAACTCATTGCATCAGCTATTGATCCCACCAAACCTCTTGTGTCTCCCCGACTTGACGCTCTGCTGAATATTGAGAAGACTATAGCTTTATCCGCACAGCACCCGAAGCTTCGAGACAAACTCTTGAGAAAAATTGCAACATATAAAGCATCCCGACATCCCCAAAGGATTCAAACCTTTGACACATCTGCACCTCGAAGTCAGTTCAAAAAGGGAAGTACTTCCGGATTTAGCCGTAATTCTGATTCTCAGGAGGAAAAAGACATTGAGATGGATTCCTCTCAGTCGATATCTCAGATTACTGATGACTCCCTTCCACCATCCGATACTGTTGAGTTCCCTGATTTCCAGGCTAGGGATACTCCAGCTGAGGAGAGTGATGATGATGACATCATCTATACTGATGTTCCAATAGATATCCGGTCTGTCCGACTTCTTGCATCTTCGACTGTTCCCGCTTCTCCCCAAATTCCGACTATCTCCAACCATGAGGAAATGATAAGTGCTATTGAAGAATTCGAAAACGACATACCTATTATGACAAGCATTATCATTAACTCCACCAATGATTACACTCCACACCAAAGGAACCTGATTGAGGAAATCAAAGCCGAATCTGAGGTCAACCAAACCGAGAATTCCCAAGATTACAGATTTTTCCACAACCGCCTAAATGCCTTTGCCGAAGACCTCGCTGCTCAGCTGCTACGAGAGCATCACACTACTGGACCAACACCTGAGGAGCTAGAGTTCTTTGAAGACCAAAGACGCATGTACAGGAAGATCTATGACACACTGTTCAGATCCGCATTTCCATATTCTGCTGAGCAACACGAGTTCTTAAATTCTTATCGCAGCAATATGTACAATGCTATTGGGAATCCCGACGCAGACATAGACATCCGGTTGATGAATGATCTCAGGGGACTTCTAGATTCTATGGCAAGGAATGATCATATCGACGAGACTTCTCCTCATAGGTTCTACATTGACTGCACCATCGAGTACCACGCTCACAAGATTGCCGAAGATCTCGAGTACGAGAGTTCTGACGAAAGGACGCGTGTCATCCCTTCTTCTATTCCTGAAGGTTCGATGATTAACATCGCGAACTTCCTCTCTGATCGAATCAAGGAAATCTTCGCTGAAGTACCTGATGAAGAGCACGGCCAAATATTCAACTACGGATTACGTGAGGTTTACGACATGATGAACAATACCTTTAAGAACTCCGACCTCACGTTTTCCCACTACCAGACCAGTCTTATCCAGGGTATTCATGAATCTATCCGAGAACTTGGAATAAACTCCAGTATTGCAGATCACGAGACTTTACACCTGCAGTTCTTTGGACTTATGGACTCACTCAGACAATACCATCCTGAACGAGAGATGATTGAAGCTGATGGATTCTCTGTTGTAAATTGTTAGTCCCTGTTTAACTTAATAAACAATCGTATGTAATAAGCCTTGAATATATTATTGAGAAGTTGCGGAATCACACTCAATAATATTAAGAAGATCAACGAATATCAATTAATATAATGAACACAATAATATACCGAAAGCTTCAATCTTATTAATGATATAAGACAAATACACTTGATGTATTAGGGTTACAGAAAACCTTGAAGCTGCGCAATTACATTTACCTATCTAGGTCTAAAGGATCTCTATTTATAACACATAGAGTCCTATACAATCTCCTACAAATATGGAATAAAATAACTTCCATAACCGACTCATACTTATCACAAAATCATAAACAGTTTTAACTACCATTCTGAAGTAAACAGTTGTAACTGTTACACATTCAGTGGTAACTGCTTCAATTGTAACAAAGACTAAGTACAAATAGACAACCAGTGTTAACTGTTTCATATATAACTAACAGTTACAAATACATAAGCAGTTTTAACTACTTACAGACATATAACTATCAGTTGTAATCTGTCTTCAATCAGTTGTAACACTTGTCTTCTCTTCAGTTTTCTTCTATCAGTTGTAACTTCATAAAGACAGTTTTAACCTTCAAAACAAACAGTTTTAATCACTTGTACTCTGTCTTCTCATCAGAACTTCAACTCAGACCTGAAACAGTTTTGACCCAACAATCTCCCCCTAAACTTAATCTGTCCTTTACAGCATTAAGTTTCTTCAATCCTCCATTATGAGCTTCACAAAATTCTTTCAAAACTGTTAGTCTTTTCTTCTCTTCCTCCTATCAATCTCCTCCTTCTTATGAATCTGATTTAACACCATATATACCAATTCCAGAGCTACATTATCTAAAATTGCAGCTTGCAGCCTTGCATTTCTCAAGCCCATCAAAAATCTCAGATTTATATCATAAAATCTATCTGTCAATAACCACATAAACACTGCATCATCCATAACAATCTGATGTACTCCAGGTTTGGGATGATAAATCCAATTTCTGACCTTGCTAAAAGTAGCAAACTGAAATGGAAACTCTTCTGGCTCAAACATAGCCTTAATCCAATGCCATGTAACTTTTTCAACCATATTATCAAACCTTTTCAAATCTAAATCCTTTTCCATCCCAATCTCATACATTCTCACCAAATCAGTCCTACTGATCCTCTTTATCAAATCCCTAAAAGATCTCCACCAAGATACATTTCTATATGCTCTTTCAACTTTAATCTTGTGAATCTTAACAGGATTGACAAATTGCTCAATAGACCAATCAATGATACCAGGTAATTCAACATTAATTACCTCAGATTCCATAGGCTGTAACAGAATAAACTCCTTCAATTCATCAATATTCCTTTCTCTATCAGGAATTTCATCTAACTCTCTTTTCTTTCTTTCAATTTCATCTTTCTTTCTCTTATCAGCTTCTATCTTTTTTCTTTTTTCTTTTTCTTCCTTTTCCTTCAATTTTCTTTCTTTTTCAGCCTTTTTCCTTTCCTTTTCAGCTTCCTTCTTTTTCTTCTCAGCTTCTTTCTTTTCTGTTTCTTTCTTTTCCTTCACATCAGGATTCATATCATCTTTATTCCATAACTCCTGCAATCTCTCTAAACTCATCTGTTTCAATGCATTCAAAGGAATATACCCACCTTTCAGCTTTGCAATTAAGTTCTTCTTCATTTGAGCTTTTGTTGGTGGTTTTGCAGTTTTTTTCTTTCTTGCTTCCTCTGCTTTCTTTTTCTTAACCTGATCAACAAGATATTCAATATCATCCTGTCTCTGCTCTTTCAGCAAATATTCATCCCATTCTGCCACTTGCTCTTTTGTCATTTTCACAAACTTTCCTTCCTCAATCTCAACATCAATCAATCCCTCTGCATTTAGCTCAGCCTGTAACCTTTGAGCATATTCAGTATCATGAGCAGTTACTTCTGGTGGCACTGATTTTTGCTTTTTCTTCTTTGGTTCTTCTACCAGTTTTCCCTTGCCTTTATCTTTTGGATCAATCTTTGGCAATTCTTTCTGTTGAACAGGAGCAGCAGCAGGTTCTCTAATCTAAAATCCAGGCAAAGATGGTTGTTGTGTAGATTTCTTCTTTGGAGTTTCAACCTTCTTTCCTGTTCCTGTCATCTTAGCAGTTTTAACTGGAATGCTCTTTTTCCTAGTCTTTTCAACTTTTTGAGCATCAGTTTGAGCATCAGTCTTTACTTCTTCTTTTTCAACTGCTATCTCTGGTTTACTCACCTCATCACCATCATTACCATCAATTATTAACTCCTCAGTCTTTTCATCCAAATCAACCTCTACAGTCTGCTCCACTGACCTAATAACCTCAGTATGTTCAGAGTTATTTTCATCTGCCACTGGGTCATTCATCTCTGTTTCCACTGTCTCATACGCCACTGGGTCATTCATCTCTGTTTCCACTGTCTCATACACTGACTCATTAACCTCTGGCTCTGTAGGAGGTGTTGGAGGTGTATGCACAAATTCATCATCCACTGGTTGTTCCATTTCAATCTCTTCATCAACCTTGTCATCATCAGACACAACCTTATCCTCCTTATTCTTCTTATCACCCAAATTTGTCCAGACCTTCTCCCCCTTTTTGAAAGCATTTTGTGGGAACTGATAAGCATCCTCAGGTTCAGAAGTATCATGAACCACATATGTCCTCCCTTTCTTCAAACATTTAATAACAATCTTCTCCAACTGCTGCACTCTCCTCTGCAACTGAGTGATAATTTTATCCTTAGCTTTGTTCTTCTTCCTCTCCTTTACAAACTCAGCCCATACATAATCAATCATTTTCGTCAATTCCAAGTTAGTTCTAGCCTCAACACCTTCAGGATGTGAATCCTTTGGTGAATCATTGACATCATCAAACTCTGACTCATGCCTAGCATGATCATCAAAGTCCCCTTGGTTCTTGGTACTGGGACCACTAGGATCATCTACAGGTGTAGAATCATGTCCATGTGTTGCCTCTGATTGGGTCTTATTAATGTTACTTCTGTCCTGCTCTGCCAGTGGGCTAGAAGCAGTAGAAGCAGCCCTCTCAGAATGATCATCCTCCTCCTCATTGATCATCTGCTGTGATGAATCATTTGACTGAGACACCTGAGCAGCAGCAGCCTCAGATGCCTGTTTTTTAGCCTTTTTGGCTTTAGTAGATTTAGCTGTTGTGGTTCCTTGTTTTCTTTTATTACCCCCAACTACTGTGGGTTGAGAAGTGGTGGGTGGAACCATTCTCTCAGTAGTTGGTTCAGCATCAGTTGGTGGTACTGATGCTGTGGTGGAAGGTGCAGGAAGCATTGTAGAAAATAATGATGTAACCTTCCCAGAAAATTTAGTATCTCTCTTCATATTTACAAAAACTTTTGGTTTAAAAGAGATAATACCAATAACCTTTTCAAGTGCAGTTATATTAGGAATTTGTTCATTTAAGAACAACTGCACAAAACGTGGATACATCAAAAATTTAATCTTTGGCTGCTCAATGTTTCTAAGCATACCAGAAAATATCAGATTTGAAAAATTAAACCTTTGACCAGTTGCAAGACAAGCAATTGCATAAGCAATGTTGCTTCCAAACTGCTCAAAAGATGATCTCTTAGATGATAAGCAGTGTAAAATTGTATGTATTAAAAACCTCCACTGATGAGAAAATAAGGTTTTCTGAAAAGTAAAAACTTCAAAAGAACCCTCATAACCCATCAATCGTAAAGTATTATACATAACAGTATCATCTAAAGAAGTTATACCTGCCTCATCATCTAGTTGTAATGAAGCTCTAACA
Organism: Helichrysum umbraculigerum; assembly: GCA_949592205.1. NCBI lineage: Eukaryota > Viridiplantae > Streptophyta > Magnoliopsida > Asterales > Asteraceae > Helichrysum > Helichrysum umbraculigerum. The sequence continues at coordinate 78,112,494 of CATIUR010000003.1, forward strand.
GTAGCTTCTGTGACTACAACCCGCGTATCCATAACTTCTGAAACAATTCTTTTAATCCCCTGTTCCTCTTCGATTGTTGCATTCACCCAGAAATTGTTGATATGATCGTGTGATATCCTGGGTGCCACAGTGAGAGCATGATGAATATGTGAAGCACGAAGGAAATCAATGATTTCCACATACTCATTTGCCTCTGCAGGTTTCATCAAAAATGCGATAATATTGTGATCTTTTCCAATCGGTAGTTGAACAGTAGACGAAGTCGATGCCATGATAAGAAATCAAGTAATCGATAATAATCGAAGATGATTATTCAAAATCGAGAATCGATAAGACTTAGCGCAGTGGTTTGTGTGTGTAATTTTGAAAGCGTAATGAAAAACCCTAAGTGTTGAGGATTAAGTACTGAAATTGAATCAGTTGTAAACCCTAATTTGACCAGATCCCTAATTATAACTAAAACAGTGTTAATTAAGCAAAATAACACGTTCAGTGATAATTGTGAAAATAACCATCAGTGGTAATCAACACTTGGTTTTTCAAATGCATCATTTACATGATAAAGCTAGCAGTGCTAACTTGTACAAGCAGTACCAACCGACCAAGGAAGTGCTAACTTAATACAAGTAGTACTTCAGATCTAGCAAAATCATATAAACAAAGCAGTGGTTGATTTTTTTATTTTTATTTTATTTTATTTTTATTTTTTATTTTTTTTTTACCGAAAACTAAACTTCACAAGCAAGTAAACTCCATAAACACCTGCAGTAGTTAAACTCCAAGACATAGCTATATAACCTGCAGTGTTAATGCAAACAAAAATACAAGTATACAGTGTTAACGATACACTAACAGTGGTGAAGTGATTATTACCACTGTTTATACTAAAAGTAATAAACAGTGATAACGATACACATTACACACAATCAGTGTTAAATTAACAAATCAGTATTAACCCAAATGAAAAACACAGAAGATATTATTCACAGAGAACAGTGATAAGAAAAATAACTTATGACAAATTGATCATTCCAATACTAGTAACCAAGAATGTGAATCTGCCTACATCAAAAGCTTTTGTAAACAGATCAGCAAACTGATTATCAGTATGAACCTTCAAAATTTGAATAAGTCTTTTCTCATTACAATCTCTAATGAAATGATATCGGATTTCAATGTGCTTTGTTTTAGAATGTTTAACTGGGTTATTTATAATACTGATTGCAGAACTATTATCAATAAAAATAGGAGTATTAAGAAAGGTAAAACCATAATCTAACATCTGATTCTGAATCCATAGCACTTGAGCACAGCAACTTGCAGCTGCTACATATTCCGCCTCTGCTGTAGATGTAGATACAGTGGTTTGTTTCTTGCATTGCCATCAAACCAATCTATCTCCCAAAAATTGACAACCTCCTGATGTAGATTTCCTGTCCAGATTAGCTCCTCCATAATCACTATCTGTATAAGCTAGCAAATCAAAAGAAGTAAACTTTGGATACCAAAGGCCCAATTTTGGTTGACCCTTCAAATATCTAAATATTCTTTTGACTGCAAGAAGATGTGACAGCTTTGGATTAGCTTGAAATCTTGCACATAAGCACACTGCAAACATGATGTCAGGCCTAGAGGAAGTGAGATACATAAGAGACCCAATCATTGATCTGTAAAGATGTTCATCCACACTCTCCCCCTCAAGATCTGCATGTAATTTCTTATTTGTCTCAACTGGTGTGCTTGCAACTTTAGCATCTTTGTACCCAAACCGATCCAGTATATCATTAACATACTTACTTTGATGAATAAAAATTCCTTCTTTCTGTTGCTTCACTTGCAGCCCCAAGAAAAATGTTAATTCTCCCATGGAGCTCATCTTGAACTTTTCATGCATCAATGATTCAAACTCCTTGCAAAGACTATCCTTTGTTGAACCAAAAATGATATCATCTACATAGACTTGAACTAGTAGTATATCATTCTTAATTCTTTTAGTAAACAAAGTTTTATCTATTGCACCCCTTTTGAATCCATTCTGCAACAGATAATCTGAAAAAGTATCATACCAGGCTCTAGGTGCTTGATGTAAGCCATAAAGAGCTTTATCCAGTTTGAAAACTTTATCAGGAAACTTAGAATCTTCAAACTCTGGTGGTTGACAAACATAGACCTCTTCCTGTATAGTGCCATACAGAAAAGCACTCTTAACATCCATTTGATACACAATGAACCCTTTGAATGAAGCATAAGCCAAAAACAATCTAATGGCCTCTATTCTTGCAACAGGTGCAAAAACCTCATCATAATCAATCCCCTCTTCTTGTGAATACCCCTGTGCAACCAATCTAGCCTTGTTTTTGATCACTATACCTCTTTCATCCTTCTTGTTTTTGAAAATCCATTTAGTACCAATTGCTCTCTTCCCTTTAGGCAAATCAACCAATGTCCAGACTTCTTGAATCTTAAACTGAAGCAACTCCTCTTGCATAGCTTCAATCCAGCTAGGATCTCTCAAAGCTTCAGTAACCTTCTTTGGTTCTGTTTGAGACAAAAAACAAGCAAACAAAGAAGTATTAACAGCTTCTGTATCAAGATTTACTTCATCCTCATTTGCTGAAGCTTCAAACACCTGACTTTGATTTCTTGTTTTAACAGCAGATTCAATATCTCCTATTACATTCTCAAGTGGATGATCTTTATGAGTAATGTATTTAGATGCTGCTGTTTCTTGAATCCTCTCCTCCAAGTTGGTAAAATTTCCTTCTTGTCCAGACTCACTACTTGACACTTCTCTTGCAATTCTCTTTGACACAGTAGTAGAGCTCATCAAATGTAGATAATTCAATTTTTCCTACTCCTTGTCAATATGCTTTGTTTGTGTCTGATCAACATTCACACTTGCCTTTGTATACTTCTGTACTGGACTCATATCACTGTCTTCTGCACTGTCTTCAATAACAGGTCTATCAGAATCATCAACATGAGAAAATGATGTTTCATCAGATTTTCCTGTTTCCACATTCTGTGATGTCTTTGGTTGATCAGTTTCAAATACTTCTGGGGGATCAGGAGACCAAATTGGAAACAATATATATTCCAATGAATCCTTCTTCATTCCAGCTGATATTTCTGAGTCTGACCTACCTTCTCCATCACCTGTTCCTGTATTTGTACCTGCACTTGTACCTGCACTAGTATCCACATTTGTATATCTAAAAGCAGTATTAAGTGCATCAATATCAAATAGTGATTCAGGACCTTTTCCATCAGGATTAACAGTGTTTTCATTAAAAGTGATGTGCATTGATTCTTCTATGATCCTGGTTCTTTGATTGAATACTCTATATGATTTACTTTGAATAGAGTAACCAACAAATATCCCCTCATCTGCCTTACTTTGAAACTTACCTAAGTGATCTTTGGTATTTAAGATAGTACAAGGACACCCAAAAGATTTTAAGAAACTAACCAGAGGCTTTCTCTTAAATAACAGTTCATATGGTGTCTTGTTATGAGGCTTAACAACTAATACTCTATTCTGAACATAGCAAGTTGTGCTAACTGCCTCTGCCCAAAAGGACATAGGTAGCTTTGCATCAGATAGCATGGTTCTAGCAGCCTCAATCAGTGTCCTATTCCTCCTTTCAGCTACTCCATTTTGTTGAGGAGTTCTAGGTGCACTAAATTCTCTCTTAATACCTTTAACTTCACAGAATTTATCCATCTCATGATTTTTAAATTCAGTTCCATTATCACTTCTGATGATCTTTACTCTTTTATCCAATTGATTTTCCATCTTAGTTATAAATGATCTAAGTATTTCACCTGTCTCATCCTTTGTCCTAAGAAAGAAAACCCATGTAAATCTAGTGTAATCATCAATAATCACAAGGCAGTAGGACTTTTTCCCCATACTACTTATACTGGTTGGTCCAAATAAGTCCATATGCAATAAGTGTAAGGGTGTGCTATTTGTGTTCACAGATTTGGACTTAAATGAAGATTTGTGTTGCTTTCCCTTTTGACAAGAAACACAATGATCATCACATGAATAGACCTTTTCAGGCAAACCTCTAACAAGCTTGTTTTTGACAAGTTTATTAATGGTTTTGAAATTCATGTGACACATCCTCCTATGCCACAATTCAGATTCATTCACACTTGCTTTAGAAATAAGGCAGTTTAAATCAGGTTGAGGTGTCATATTTACTAAGTCACACTTATATACATTATCTTGCCTTGGAATTCTCATTAAAATCATGTTTTCAGGTATTTTGAATTCCTTGGATAAGATGAGGCATTCAGTGTCAGTAAAATGAACTGGGTTCTTTTTATCCGTGATTTGACTCACACTTAGTAAATTATACCTCAGTTGTTCCACAAAATAAACATTATCAAAACTTAGCTTTTCACTCTGAACTGTTCCTTTCCCTGTGATCCTTCCTCCTTTTGGATTACTTCCAAAAGCTACATATCCTCCATCAAAAGATTTGAAATCCTGCAGCTTTTCTTTGTCTCCAGTCATGTGCCTTGAGCATCCACTATCAATATGCCATAAGCTTTTTGGCTTGCCCTGCACAAACAGTCAAAAAGAGAATTAATTTCTCTTGGGAACCCAAACCAATTTGGCTTTGGGTTTCCCATGTGCATTCACATATTCAACTTTCTTGAAGATTATTGATTGTGATGCACTGTTGGAATTTGGATCTGTTAATTTATCAGTCTTAATCGGTGTCCAAACCCAACTAATTTTAGACTTAACAGTGTTCTTTGGCTTAACAGTTTTAACTGTTTTACCAATCGAAGAGTCAGTGTTAATTTTGTTAACACTGTTTTTGTATTTGGTTACCACTGTTTTAGTCTTTAAACTTTTGGCTAAATTTGTTATTACTGCAGCAGTAGATTTACCTGTAGCAGTGATTAACATGTTAGCCTTTGGGTTTATCTTCTGAACTCTGGCAGTATGATTAACTTTTGATTGAAAATTTTGTTTGTTACTCATATTTGCTTTTGTCCATGACTGTTTTCTAATCCTTTGAACATTCTCAGGATTATGATAACAGTCATATTGAAGATGACCCATTTTTCCGCATATAAAGCAAGACATTTCTTTAATCACAGTAACATTATTACCCAGTTTTTGTGAAACCATTTGATTCCAATTTCTTTGATTACCTCTGGGTTTTTGATTTTGAAAACTCTGTGAAGTAGAAGTACTTGCTTTACATTTACAATTAACACAGTTATTCACAACGGATTTAACAACAGGTTTAATAACTGAATTAACTGTATTACTAACATATCCTAACCCATGTTTAGATTTGTTAGTATTCATGCTCACATTCTCTAAGTCCAGTTTAACCTTTTCCTTAAACATTTTCTTACCCTCTTCTAGTTTATCAGTTTTAAGATTAGAAACTAGATCAGTAATTACTCGCTTCACATCCTCACATGTTGACTCGGACTTAGATGATTCAGATTTTACACTCTTCTCACTCTCAGATGTCCTATCACTCTGATCATCTTCTTCAGTCTAGTCACTAACTTCACCTTCTACAAACAGTTCATCATCAGATAAACTTTTAATTGGATCAGCCTTTTTAACCTCATCTACCATTCCTCTTTTAAGTGAATTTATATCAATTTCACTTTTAGGAGGAAAGTAGGTGTGATTATAAGGTGGAGGTACATTATTGTACCCTAATCCAGTCTTAAGTTTATCATGAATCTGTGAATTAATAAGTTTATTTACACTCTTTGAAGCATGTTCTAATTTACTTACATCAAGCCTTATACTATCTCTTTCACATGTGACCTCAGTAAGTTTCTTAGATAACAACTCAACTTTATCTTTAAAAGTGTCTCTCTCCCACCTAGCATATTCAATGTCATATTTAAACTGTGTTGCATTGACTTCATATGCCTTTATTTGATTTTCCAGATTTTCAATGACTGCTATGGTGTGTTTACTTTTGATTTCCCATTGTTTTAGTTCCTCACACACTTTTATATTATGATCTCTGTAGTGTTTAACAATTTGTTTACAAACAGCAGAACATAATTTATTTTGTACCTCAGAAGGAACTTCTGACTTTTTGTCAGATTCTGCAATGGCCATGAGACATTGATTCTTCACAACATGCTCTTCTTGATCACTCCAGTCCCATCCACAGCCATCCATAGACACCAAAGCATTTGCTGAAGCCCCCTGAATTGGAATGTTTCTTGTCTGTGTTCCAGTGCTTCCAGATCTCTGACCATTACCATTCTGCTCTTGCCTAGGGTTTCTGCATTCTCTGGCAAAGTGTCCCATCTTGTGACAGTTGAAACACTCAATCTTGCTCTTATCAAACCAATTTGCATCATTCCTCTTGTATGCAAAATTATTTCTACCAGTCCTCTGCATGAACCTTTTTGCTCTCTGAGTAATCAATGCAATTTGCCACTTGATGTCCATCTCCTCTAGATCATCACCATCAAATTGTTCCAGATTGTGACACCCGTCAAATTAGGACTAGTTTTTAGTTCCTAATCATTTAGAAATACGTGTAATTAGTTCTATGTATTAGGCTAATTGTATGTATCAAAATATATATTGTTGAATATATATCAATACGCGATTATATTTAATCGTTCATTTTCTAAATCGGCCAAATTTCCGATTCATATATATACGGCGTTGGTGAAAAACAATATTAAATAGTATAAGAATTATTATTTAATATAACTCATTATTTATTATATATTATTTTGATAATATATAAAGTATTCGTATCGTACAAATCAAAACGTTCACGACAAAACTCATAAACAATGAATTATTATTTGAAATAATAATTACTAGTTACTTTGGTTGAAATAAAACACATTTTGTTTTATAACATTTTACTCAAACGCGACGAAACCACTCGAATAGTATCCGTCTCAATAACGTAAAACAAAGATATATTATTATATCTCACTAAAGGTATTTTTATAAAATACTTCCAATAAAAGTATAAACGAATTCATTTTTAGAAATTTATCGAATTAAGACATTTTACTACTTTTCGATCGGGTACAAAAACACGGGTATTTTGTACTTCGCTTTTGAGCCACCCAACTCCAATAATTGGAGCTAGGTATAACCCAACCGAACACATCCTTTTTGGTTTCATTTCATTCTCAATCTCTCCCTAACTCGTCTCTCTCTCTCTAAAACAACCAAAACCGCCACCTTAAACCACCAAGAACTACCCTCAAAGCACCTCTATTTGCAAAACGGCTAGGAGCTAAACGAGCACCACGCGATCCTCTACGACTCTATCTTTTCGGTTTTCAAAACCGACACTTGTAAGTTAACGACACCTTAAAACTACTTTAATACATTTATTTACTTGTTTTGTAGCTCATCAAACTATAAAATGTCCAAATCAAAACTTGAAACTCGTTTTACAAACTCAAAAATGGTAACAGTTTCTGTCTTCGGAAACTATAACCTTCGGCAGAAACTATAACCTTCGGCAGAAACTATAACCTTCGGCAGAAACCATAACCTTCGGCAGAAACTATAACCTTCGGCAGAAACCATAACCTTCGGCAGAAACCATAACCTTCGGCAGAAACCATAACCTTCGGCAGAAACCATAACCTTTGGCAGAAACTATAACCTTCGGCAGAAACCTTAACCTTCGGTAGAAACTATTCGGCAGAAACCATAACTTTCAGCAGAAACCTATAACTAGCAGTTTTAACTATAACAATTTATATACGATACAACAATCAAAGTATAATAATAATAGTTGAGATTATTATTACCAAAAACTCACCAACGGGCCGTACACATCTTTCAAAAACTCAAATCTAATCAGTTAAACCAAATCATTTGGACAGTACTAGTTGGATGAACAACTAGCATAGATGATATGATAAGACATCTAATCATTTCAAAACCTTGCGCGTCTAAGACGCCCTGCAGGTTCAGTCGTTGTAACGACATCAAATCATTGTGAATCATTGTAATTGTTGGCTAACAATTCATTAGGCTCAGGTGAGTCTCATAGCCCCTTTTTAAATACTTTTACCTAGGGGTGTGATTTCATTGCTCTGTTTTGTTTTACAATATGAACGCAAGTACCATCAAATCAAATACTACATGAGTTATTTTCACTAATCATTTTAAAGCCCTCCATCAGCATAGTTTGGTAATACGTAGTAGCGTGAATATTAGTATATGGTACCATATAGGTTTGACCAGCCTCATCCGGGTTAGCAAGCACTAACTAGTAAAACGGATGTATTAATATTTGTGTAGACGAGTGTTGATTAGGCACTCGTAGGAGGCACCTCGATCAGGATACCTTAAATGTGGACCTGACATCTCGAGTTAAGCTCAGACTATGTGCTCATGGCTGTATAACTTTTATTTTGCTTAATTGCATTTTAAATTCAATTATCATTAAATCTTGCGGTTCATACAAATATGTGTTGACATACAAACCTGTGAGCTCACCAGCGTTTTCGCTGACCCATTTTAGCATGTATCACAGGTAATCAGCAGCAGTAGGTCTGCCACTCAAGATGCCCATTAGCTCGAGTCACATTCAGACATCAAGAGATTGTCAAGCATTACTATATTTTGTATAATTTAGTTATGCCATAGAATCTCTATCAATCGAACTCAGGAGCTTTTGTAAACTATGTTATAATAGTGTAAAACTTTTATAATATCAATGTATTTGTAAACGACGCATGTAGTGGTCGTTCATTATGAAATCTTGTGTGCTTTGTATATTGATTAGTCGCACCCCGAACCGACCCGCTTCCGCATCATAATTTGGGGGTGCGACAGATTGGTATCAGAGCCTAAGGTTTTAGTGAACTAGGTTGCATTTAGTGGGCCTAGACTATGACCGTTAGGCAGTATTCCTCATTAGGTATAACTGGTTCAGTGATCATGTCATACGAGTTTAATTTAACATAGCGTAGCTAACTATGTACAATTAAATGAAGATGATGTGAAATCTGAAAGGGGTTATGTTGAACAGGAATGCATTAGTTGACTCTGACCACGAGAGAAACCGTGACTAATACTTGATTAGTGTTAGACACACATTAGGCTATTATGTGATATAGGCGTATATACATACATAGGCCTCATTTATGTGCTACCTTATAGGCTATTATATATTGAAGATATATGATTAAGCCTCACTCACGTATTGCCTTCTAAGTTATTATATATATCGAATATATATAGATCACACATGATAATACACTCGTTAACACTCTCGCTACCAAAGACGATGCGTATGAATTACTATCGTCTATCCCTTTATACGCACATAACATCTCACAACACATTCCGCTGTACAATCACATATTCGCGAGGAATATATTATTTTGTATTTCCTCCATCATTCTATTTCTTTAGAATCACAAATGGAACTTATTGTTTGAAGGACTATAGGCTCCATACGTAAAACCATATCCCACCTACTCGCAAACTCGCATCTAGTATGCAACTCTGTTGTTTGTCAAATGTGATTATCACTTGTGTAATTGTATATTACCCCATAAATATATATATGCATATGTGATGTATCATGTTTTGGTGCAAACAACTCATCCACTCTCTTTGCTTATGTCAGAATCATGCCGCCAAAGAAGACTGGTTTCAGTCAAGCTGAACTCAATACTGCGGTTACCCGAGCTGTAGCCGAAGCCATGGCTGCTCAAGAAGCTCTAAGGAATGCAGAGACAGTCAATGCTACTCCTACTCCTGTTATCAAACCTTGTTCCTACAAGGATTTTCTCAGCTGCAAACCATTGTAATTCAAGGGCACAGAAGGTGCCATTGGCCTGATCAGATGGATTGAAAGAATTGAATCTGTCTTCAGTCTCTGTAACTGTGCTGAAGATAGTAAGGTCAAGTTTGCTGCTTACACCTTTCAAGAAGGTGCACTAACGTGGTGGAACACCCACGCAAACTCTATTGGCGTCGAGATCGCAAACCGACTTCCTTGGCCTGAACTGAAGAAAAAGCTAAGGGAGAAGTACTGTCGCGAGGAAGAACTACACCGACTGGAAGTGGAGTTCTGGCATCTGGCGGTACAAGGGAACGATATTGCTGGGTACACCACCAAGTTCCAGCAATTCGCTCCGTTGTGCCCAGGTTTGGTTGATACGGTAGGGAAAAGTATCAAGAAGTACATCCGCGGACTTCCGGAGAATATCCAGGGGAATGTCGCCTCAGCTCAACCAACTACCTTTGATAGAGCTATCGAAATTGCTCATGAACTCATGGCCATGATTGTCAGCCGTGAGACATCTGCTCCATCTTCTGGTAACAACAACAAGAGAAAGTGGTCTGGAAACACCACTCAAAACCAATCATCATCAAAGAGGTCTGAGTCTGATAAGACCCTCAACACTGGTTCTGGTTTCAACAAGGGTTATACTGGAAATAAACCCTACTGTTCAAAGTGCCGCCGTCATCATGATGGTCCTTGCAGCACACCTTGTGGAAAATGTCAAAGGTATGGACATTTGACCAAAGACTGTAGGTCTACCACTGTCAACACCAACACCACCACCAGCCAACCAAAGTCCTGCTATGAGTGTGGAGAAACTGGGCACTTTAGGAATGATTGCCCAAAGCTGAAGAACAAGGGTAACAACACTGCGAAGGGAAGAGCTTTCGTTCTGAACTCAGGAGAGGCCCGTCAAGACCCGAATGTGGTCTCGGGTACGTTTCTTCTCAACAATCTTACTGCTTCTGTTCTATTTGATTCTGGTGCTGATAGGAGCTTCATATCTGATGAGTTTAGTAAATTACTTAACATTGCCCCTATTACCTTAGATGCTAAGTACATTGTAGAATTAGCTAATGGCAAGTTAATTGAGGCTGACAGTGTAATACCAAATTGCACTTTAGATCTATCTGATGAAATCTTCTCTATTGACCTTATACCTGTTGAAATTGGAACTTTCGACGTCATTATTAGAATGGATTGGTTATCCAAGCACCGAGCTGAAATTGTCTGCTATGACAAAATTGTCCGTATTCCTCTTGTCACCGGTAGTACTTTAATCATACAAGGGGAGACCGGTAGGACGAGACTGAATATCATATCCTGCATGAAAACTCGCAAGTACCTTAGGAAAGGGTACCAGGCGATTCTTGCACATGTCTTGGAGAAAAAGTCGGAAGAGAAACGACTTGAGGATGTGCCCATTGTTAGAGATTATCCAGAAGTCTTTCCCGAAGACTTACCTGGCCTTCCACCACCGAGACAAGTTGAGTTCTCGATCGATCTCGTGCCGGGGGCAGCACCTGTTGCACGAGCACCATATCGTTTAGCCCCTTCAGAACTTCAGGAGTTGTCTACTCAGTTGCAGGAACTCCTGGATAAGGGATTTATTAGACCGAGTTCTTCACCATGGGGAGCTCCGGTCCTGTTTGTGAAAAAGAAGGACGGTTCATTCAGAATGTGTATCGACTATAGTTGAACAAATTGACCGTCAAGAACCGTTACCCACTTCCTCGTATTGATGACCTATTCGACCAACTTCAAGGGTCAAGTATCTATTCGAAGATAGATCTAAGATCAGGTTATCATCAGTTACGAGTTCGTGACATTGATATCCCAAAGACTGCTTTCCGAACTCGTTATGGACATTATGAGTTCCAAGTGATGCCCTTTGGTTTGACTAACGCACCGGCAGTATTCATGGACCTTATGAACCGAGTGTGCAAACCATATCTCGACAAGTTTGTCATTGTCTTCATTGATGACATTCTCATCTACTCGCGCAATGAGCAAGAACACGCGCAACATCTCAAAGTTATTCTAGAACTTCTTAGACACGAAGAGTTATATGCTAAATTCTCCAAGTGTGAGTTCTGGATGCAAACCGTTCAATTCCTTGGTCATGTGATTGATAGTCAAGGAATTCATGTAGATCCATCAAAGATTGAGGCTATCAAGTGCTGGCAAGCACCGACGACGCCGACAGAAGTACGCCAATTCTTAGGACTGGCAGGTTATTATCGACGTTTCATTGAGAATTTCTCCAAAATAGCTCAACCTCTCACAATACTGACTCAGAAGGAAAAGAAGTTCGATTGGACTGATAAACAAGAGTCAGCATTTCAGCTATTGAAGCAAAAGCTTTGCAGTGCACCAATTCTATCATTACCCGAAGGCAATGAAGACTTCGTGGTATACTGCGATGCCTCACACCAAGGTCTTGGTTGCGTGTTGATGCAACGAGACAAGGTTATTGCCTACGCCTCCCGACAACTCAAAGTTCACGAGAAGAACTACACAACTCATGATCTCGAATTAGGAGCCGTAGTGTTCGCACTCAAGATCTGGAGACACTATCTGTATGGCACAAAATGTACCATCTTCACCGATCACAAAAGCCTCCAGCATATATTCGATCAGAAGGATCTAAATATGAGGCAACGTCGCTGGGTCGAGTTACTCACCGACTATGATTGTGAAATCAAGTATCATCCAGGGAAAGCAAATGTGGTTGCCGATGCCCTAAGTCGCAAAGAACGCACAAAACCACTTCGAGTCCGAGCCCTTAGCATAACCATCCATAATGATTTAATCATTCAAATTCTCACTGCTCAACTCGAAGCATTGAAACCTGAAAACATCAAGGAAGAGGCCTTGCGAAATATGGAGAATCAATTGGAAACCAAACCCAATGGGGTCAAATACTTCGCAAACCGAATCTGGTTACCCAAGTTTGGGAATCTTCGAGACTTTGTGATGGATGAAGCTCACAAGTCCAAATATTCTATACATCCTGGATCTGACAAGATGTATCATGGCATCAAGGGATCATACTGGTGGCCAAACATGAAAGCAGAGATTGCCACGTATGTCAGCAAGTGCCTCACATGTTCAAAAGTTAAAGCCGAATATCAGAAGCCCACCGGCTTACTTCAACAACCGGACATTCCAGAATGGAAATGGGAGCAAATCGCTATGGATTTTATCACTAAACTCCCGAAAACATCCAGTGGTTGCGATACTATATGGGTAATAGTTGATCGTTTAACCAAATCTGCTCACTTCCTTGCCATGAAGGAAACCGACAAAATGGAACGTCTCACGCGAATCTATTTGAAGGAGATCGTAACAAGGCACGGCGTTCCAATCTCAATTATCTCTGATAGAGACAGCCGATTCACATCTAACTTTTGGCAATCATTGCAAAAGTCATTGGGTACTCGTTTAGACATGAGTACAGCCTATCATCCACAAACCGATGGCCAAAGTGAAAGGACTATTCAAACACTGGAAGATATGTTACGTGCCTGCGTAATTGATTTCGGTGCAAATTGGGAACATCACTTGCCATTGTGTGAATTCTCATACAACAACAGCTACCACACCAGCATTGGAGCTGCACCATTCGAGGCACTGTACGGTCGTAAGTGCCGGTCGCCTATCTGTTGGACCGAAGTTGGAGATAGCCAACTCACTGGTCCGGAAATCATTCATGAAACCACCGAGAAGATCGTTGGTATCCAACAACGGCTGAAGGCCGCACGTGATCGTCAGAAGAGTTATGCTGACGTGAGATGCAAGCATCTCGAGTTCCAGGTTAGGGATCGAGTATTACTCAAGGTATCACCTTGGAAAGGTGTCATCCGCTTCGGCAAGCGTGGGAAGTTAAACCCTAGATATATCGGACCTTTTGAGATCCTTGAAAGGATTGGTCCAGTCGCATATCGATTGCAGCTACCTCCAGAGCTTAGTAGTGTGCATCCCACATTTCACATTTCTAACCTGAAGAAATGCCTGTCCGACGAGACACTCATTATCCCGCTTGAGGAAATTCAAATCGACGACAAACTTCATTTTGTCGAGACACCAGTGGAGGTCATGGACCGTGAGGTCAAACAGCTTAAGCAAAGTCGTATCCCAATTGTCAAGGTTCGGTGGAATTCGCGGCGTGGTCCGGAATTCACCTGGGAACGGGAAGATCAGATGCGACTCAAATATCCACATCTATTTTCAGACTCCACTCACGCATCAACTCAAAGCTGAATTTCGGGACGAAATTCTCTTAACAAGGGGAGAATGTGACACCCGTCAAATTAGGACTAGTTTTTAGTTCCTAATCATTTAGAAATACGTGTAATTAGTTCTATGTATTAGGCTAATTGTATGTATCAAAATATATATTGTTGAATATATATCAATACGCGATTATATTTAATCGTTCATTTTCTAAATCGGCCAAATTTCCGATTCATATATATACGGCGTTGGTGAAAAACAATATTAAATAGTATAAGAATTATTATTTAATATAACTCATTATTTATTATATATTATTTTGATAATATATAAAGTATTCGTATCGTACAAATCAAAACGTTCGCGACAAAACTCATAAACAATGAATTATTATTTGAAATAATAATTACTAGTTACTTTGGTTGAAATAAAACACATTTTGTTTTATAACATTTTACTCAAACGCGACGAAACCACTCGAATAGTATCCGTCTCAACAACGTAAAACAAAGATATATTATTATATCTCACTAAAGGTATTTTTATAAAATACTTCCAATAAAAGTATAAACGAATTCATTTTTAGAAATTTATCGAATTAAGACATTTTACTACTTTTCGATCGGGTACAAAAACACGGGTATTTTGTACTTCGCTTTTGAGCCACCCAACTCCAATAATTGGAGCTGGGTATAACCCAACCGAACACATCCTTTTTGGTTTCATTTCATTCTCAATCTCTCCCTAACTCGTCTCTCTCTCTCTAAAACAACCAAAACCGCCACCTTAAACCACCAAGAACTACCCTCAAAGCACCTCTATTTGCAAAACGGCTAGGAGCTAAACGAGCACCACGCGATCCTCTACGACTCTATCTTTTCGGTTTTCAAAACCGACACTTGTAAGTTAACGACACCTTAAAACTACTTTAATACATTTATTTACTTGTTTTGTAGCTCATCAAACTATAAAATGTCCAAATCAAAACTTGAAACTCGTTTTACAAACTAAAAAATGGTAACAGTTTCTGTCTTCGGAAACTATAACCTTCGGCAGAAACTATAACCTTCGGCAGAAACTATAACCTTCGGCAGAAACTATAACCTTCGGCAGAAACCATAACCTTCGGCAGAAACTATAACTTTCGGCAGAAACTATAACCTTCGGCAGAAACCATAACCTTCGGCAGAAACCATAACCTTCGGCAGAAACTATAACCTTCGGCAGAAACCATAACCTTCGGCAGAAACCATAACCTTTGGCAGAAACTATAACCTTCGGCAGAAACCTTAACCTTCGGTAGAAACTATTCGACAGAAACCATAACTTTCAGCAGAAACCTATAACTAGCAGTTTTAACTATAACAATTTATATACGATACAACAATCAAAGTATAATAATAATAGTTGAGATTATTGTTACCAAAAACTCACCAACGGGCCGTACACATCTTTCAAAAACTCAAATCTAATCAGTTAAACCAAATCATTTGGACAGTACTAGTTGGATGAACAACTAGCATAGATGATATGATAAGACATCTAATCATTTCAAAACCTTGCGCGTCTAAGACGCCCTGCAGGTTCAGTCGTTGTAACGACATCAAATCATTGTGAATCATTGTAATTGTTGGCTAACAATTCATTAGGCTCAGGTGAGTCTCATAGCCCCTTTTTAAATACTTTTACCTAGGGGTGTGATTTCATTGCTCTGTTTTGTTTTACAATATGAACGCAAGTACCATCAAATCAAATACTACATGAGTTATTTTCACTAATCATTTTAAAGCCCTCCATCAGCATAGTTTGGTAATACGTAGTAGCGTGAATATTAGTATATGGTACCATATAGGTTTGACCAGCCTCATCCGGGTTAGCAAGCACTAACTAGTAAAACGGATGTATTAATATTTGTGTAGACGAGTGTTGATTAGGCACTCGTAGGAGGCACCTCGATCAGGATACCTTAAATGTGGACCTGACATCTCGAGTTAAGCTTAGACTATGTGCTCATGGCTGTATAACTTTTATTTTGCTTAATTGCATTTTAAATTCAATTATCATTAAATCTTGCGGTTCATACAAATATGTGTTGACATACAAACCTGTGAGCTCACCAGCGTTTTCGCTGACCCATTTTAGCATGTATCACAGGTAATCAGTAGCAGTAGGTCTGCCACTCAAGATGCCCATTAGCTCGAGTCACATTCAGACATCAAGAGATTGTCAAGCATTACTATATTTTGTATAATTTAGTTATGCCATAGAATCTCTATCAATCGAACTCAGGAGCTTTTGTAAACTATGTTATAATAGTGTAAAACTTTTATAATATCAATGTATTTGTAAACGACGCATGTAGTGGTCGTTCATTATGAAATCTTGTGTGCTTTGTATATTGATTAGTCGCGCCCCGAACCGACCCGCTTCCGCATCATAATTTGGGTGTGCGACACAGATCTTCATTAGTAAGTGAAGAATTCACATTACTTGCAAAGAAAGATTCTAAGATCTGATCATTAGAACTATTTGATGATGATCCTGCTCCCCCTGAAACATAAGTAGAACCCATTTGACTTGATTCTACCTTTGTTCCAGTCATAGACATAAAAGCAGCATTATGACTATATCCAGTTGCTTGCTTCTTACTTTCCACCTCAGACTCAAAATTCCTCAGATCATTGTATATATCTTCTAGTTCCTTAACTTCAATGTCTGAACTCTGCCTCAATCCAACAGTATAGATTGTCCATTCATCACCTAATGATCTTAAGAACTTTCTGTTAAGATCTTCTTTGTCAATCTTAACCTTGTGATTTTCCAATTCTCCAACTAATTTAGTAAACCTATCAAAGGTTTGAGTTAGAGTTTCAGTTTTCACATGGCTAAAATTTTCAAATTGTTGCTTTAACAGAGATCTTTTATTCTTTTTGGTGTTATCATTACCACCAAACCTCTTCTCAATTGCCTCCATTAGTACCTTGGGATCTTCACAATTATCAAATCTGCTCTGATGCTCATTCGGAATGGATAGCAACAGAGTACTAAGTGCCTTGTACTCAGTAGATCTGATTTTCCTCTCTGCTTCAGATGTTGGTGGTGCTCTTGGTTGCTTTACTCCATCACCATCAAGAGTTACTGGAATACCATTAACAACAACTTCCCACATCTGATAATCCATGAGAAGCATATATTGCCTGATTCTGACCTTCCATAGGTCAAACTCATCAGGTTTAAGCATTGGAATCTTTGTTGCTTGAATTCCTTCATTACCTTCAGTCGCCATTGAAATCAAAACTTAATATCTGAACTAAAACTCAAATACTAATACTAATAATCCCAGATCTTCCTGTCTTCAAAGCTTCACAAGCTCTGATACCACTTTGTTAGTCCCTGTTTAACTTAATAAACAATCGTATGTAATAAGCCTTGAATATATTATTGAGAAGTTGCGGAATCACACTCAATAATATTAAGAAGATCAACGAATATCAATTAATATAATGAACACAATAATATACCGAAAGCTTCAATCTTATTAATGATATAAGACGAATACACTTGATGTATTAGGGTTACAGAAAACCTTGAAGCTGCGCAATTACATTTACCTATCTAGGTCTAAAGGATCTCTATTTATAACACATAGAGTCCTATACAATCTCCTACAAATATGGAATAAAATAACTTCCATAACCGACTCATACTTATCACAAAATCATAAACAGTTTTAACTACCATTCTGAAGTAAACAGTTGTAACTGTTACACATTCAGTGGTAACTGCTTCAATTGTAACAAAGACTAAGTACAAATAGACAAACAGTGTTAACTGTTTCATATATAACTAACAGTTACAAATACATAAGCAGTTTTAACTACTTACAGACATATAACTATCAGTTGTAATCTGTCTTCAATCAGTTGTAACACTTGTCTTCTCTTCAGTTTTCTTCTATCAGTTGTAACTTCATAAAGACAGTTTTAACCTTCAAAACAAAAAGTTTTAATCACTTGTACTCTGTCTTCTCATCAGAACTTCAACTCAGACCTGAAACAGTTTTGACCCAACATAAATTCCCGCGGAATTATCTCCAGCATGGTAAAGGAGATTACTTGGGACCTGCTGCACATAAAAAAGATTACAGAGCAGCATCTGCAGAGCTTCCCTATATTTTCATCTGAGATTCCAAACATCGTCGACATCATCGCTCGCCATTTTCTGAGGATATACCCACGCAACCCCAGGATTCCACTACTGAGCGCTTCCGGTCCTGGTGGTTCCAGCACCAACTAAATCTGAAGGAAGGCAAAGTCGAGCTCTCGACTCTAAAAGCAGCGCTTCTCGGGAGGCAACCCGTGCAATAAGACGTGTAGAGAGAACGGTGTCAATAAGTGAAGATATATCTCTGACTATCCTTCACACTTGGTCGTCACCAAAACACTTTTCTGATATTACAACTCATTTGCAAATAAACCACTCATCTCAGAAATAAAGAAATCAATTTAAAAAATGATAATTCATGTGTTTCGAGCATTTGAGGTACTTGCATACTACTTTTATGCATTATGCTCGAACTCGTTTAAAAACACATGTTTTATAAAAATGATTTGTATTAGAAAATATCTTTTCAAAGTTCTGAGACAATGATTTATCTTTTCATTTGGAAATACTTTGAGTTTGTAAGCTGGTACGACCAACGTGTTCACACTTACGAGATTGATTCACAAAAAGGGAATAATGGATGGAGAAGAAAACCAAATAGCAAGACGCTGGAAGCTGTGCCGTTCTTCATTAATGCAGAAAAAAGATCTTGGCAACATCTCTTTTCAGCAAATTCAGATTCTCAGCTTCTTTGCTGCTCGCTATCTGGGGAGTGTCTTAACCTTTACTCTCTTTTGTTTATGATTATGTTTATTATTTTCTTTGTTAGTTTGTTAAAATAGTCTATACTCTATCCTAAGTGTGGGATTCCAGCCCAAAACAAACACTTGAGAAACATTTTCTTACATGTTCAAACTCTAAGTGTGAGATTTTACTTCCAGTAAATCTCAACTCAAGAGAACATTAGGGACAATGTTCCTCTAAGTGTGGGATAGCAGGTATAGAATACCTTGGTTAGTTTTCTTTGATTTTTAATGTCCGAAATAATAAGCTCAGAAAATGTTCCTCAAATTTTTTAAAATTTTTTCAAAGAAAATTGGAAGTATGAGCTAAATCTATTGATTAACTCTGCTAATTTTGAGCCAAAATATCTTTTGAGAGGAGCTATTTTCAGATGTGAGTAATATTTTTCAGAGTCTAGGGAAAATAAGGTAGAAATTGCTTAAACAAGAAATAATAATCTGATGGAAGCATGACGAAGCACATACAACCCTATTTGCAGTGAGGTATCTTGAGCTGAATAGCATTCATCTTTAATGCTTCACTATTCATTTCTTGTGTGTGCCGATGCATGCATCTCTGAATTAGAACTTGCTCTTGACATACGCTTCAAGACCACATTGGTGTGTACCGTACGCGGTATAGGTGCAATTAGATGACCTTGACATTCCCTAGGATTTAAACCCCTTTTTACATATCTCTTCAAGACCAAAACCTTTCTGATACTCATTTTTAGTATCGATGATCCGCCTAGTAAACCCTGTTGAGCCTAAACCTTTCGTTTCATAAAACCCTACTTCCCAAAATACCCCCAAACTTATCTTAGAATTTCTGAGGTTATGAGGAACATCTTTTAGAATATCTTATCCTACCCCTTTCGTGCTCTCAAAAAGATTGAAGAATCCTTGGTGTGTAAAATTGACACCGCGAAAAGACTTGAAACGTTCAAGATAAGGGATTTCTGAAAGAATCAAAAGAAGAAAAATATCCTTGGAAGTTCTCTGGCAAAGAAATTCTGAAGAAGAAAAGAAAAATAGAAAAATATAAAAGCAGAAAAAGAAAATAAAAAAAGAAAAGAAAGAAAAATAGTTCCGCAAGAATAAAGCTTAAAGTCCTTTGAAGTATCGTCCTCACAAGAAGATTCTGATAGAAGACCAAAAGCTACCTCTCTCTCCGTTCTGAAATAAAGTTGTTCATGATCTCAGTTGTTTTAAGATAAGCAACCCTTACAACCCAAAAATACCACTATCCATACCCTTTACCCCTCACCTGTAACACCCCCAAATTTGATGATTTGCGGAAGCTTGATTTGGGTGTTACTAATCAATAGCAAAGCACAAAGATAAATAGCAAACGACTCTATATGCGTCGTTTTAACAAAATATATTGATAACTGAAATGTTTACAACATTTAAAGCTTTACATAGCTCGAGTTAAATAAAATGAGATTTCAGTACATAAGTACTTGTACAAAATATACTAATGCAAGAAAATCTCAATCGTCTGTATGCTGACTCGAGCTAAATCCTGAAGCAGAAACATCCTACTGCTGGGTACCTGCGATATATGCTAAAAGGTCAGCTATAAAGCTGGTGAGCTCACAGGTTTGAAATCAAGTAATATTGTATGAACCGCAAGATTTAAATAATGAATTGCATCCAGCAATTAAATAGTGAATTGCATCCAGCAATTAAATAATGAATTGCATCCAGCAATTAAATGATAATCATTGTGTATACAGCCATGAGCACATAGTTGAGCTTAACTCGAGGGCCGGGTCCCCTATAGAGAATTCCGGGCGAGGTGCCTCCACGAATGCCTAATCAACATTCGTCTTCCCAAATATTAGTACGTCCGTTTACCCGGTTAGTGCTTGCTAACCCGAACGAGGAGGGTCAATCCTATATGGTACCATATACTAATATTCACGCTACAACGTATTAACAACTATGCTGACGGAGGACTTTAAATGATTAGTTTTGAAAAACTCATGTAGTATATGAAATGTTTGTACTTGCGTTCACATGTTAAAAGTTTGAGCAGTATATCACACCCCTGAGTAAAACAGTAAAAAGAGGGGCTATGAGACTCACCTGAGTCTGAGTGCGTTTAAACAAACGTAAGTTGATTAGCCGAGTATGAAGTCCAAAGACTTGTAACCTGAGGGTGTCCACGACACGCGATGGTTATAATCATGATTGGGTATCTCAACAGATCACCCTTGTAGTTGTTCGTTCAACTATAATGTCCAAATCTCCACTATTTGGTTGATACGTTTAAGTGTTTGAAAAGTGTACGGCCCGTTGGTGACGGATTTGTAATAATAATCTCAATTATTACTATTTTGATTTCGTGGCGTTTTACTTGAAAAATGTGTTTTGATTGTGTTTTAGAAGCCGTTACGAAATCTAAGTACGGGGGTCCGGGGGCAGCGCCCCTGGTAGCGGGGTCCAAGGGGCGGCAGCCCCTGGCGGGGTCCAAGGGGCAGAGCCCCTGGCTGGGGTCGAGCTGCCAGGTCAGCTTGGAAAATTTTTATTTCTACTATATTGCTTTGACGAAAAACGCATCTGGATCTGAATTTGGGTAAAATCGAGTGATAAATTTCGAGTCTCGACACTTAGTAAAAATCTGTGTTTTTGAGGTTCTGGTTTGTGCGACGTAGGGTGCGACGTCGCAGGTAGGATTGCGACGTAGAGCATGACGTCGCTAAAGGCGACGTTTCGCAATTTAATGCGACGTAGGGTGCTACGTCGCTAATGCGACGTAGGTGATTTCTGCGACGTAGGGGCTTGCGTCGCTAAGTGCGACGTGGCGAGGTATTGGCGACGTTAAGGCTGACGTCGCTATATGCGACGTCGCAATTTAATGCGACGTTGTGACTGACGTCGCACTATGCGACGTCACGAGGTGTTTTGCGACGTAGAGGCTGACGTCGCATAAATTCCGGGCCAAATGCGACGTAGCGGTCTGTTGGCCGGAAAATGGGTCGAAAACGAGTTTTTCGGTTTCCGTTCGGTCCAAAACTTTTACCCAACCCTTATTTGAACATTATAAGTCGATACAAACCGCAAACAAGTAAAAACACTTAAAAACGAGAGGTGTCGGAAACTTACAAATCGCCGAAATGAAATTTCGGAAAGATAGAAAGATAGATCGTGTCGCGGTGGTCGTGAATCTCTAAAAATCTTGAAGATCCGAAGTCGTTTGATATGTTTATTTTGCGTTTTTTGTGAGATTTTTGAAGGTGGGGGTGGTTGGTGGAGTTGAGAGAAAAGAAAGGAGAAAGAGAAAGAGAGATGAGAAAGTGAGAAAAAGAGAGTGGAAAATGGGAGGTTATCCTCCCATTTTTCGCCCCGCGTTCCCGCTCCGTGCGGTGTTCGTTTGCTCCGTCGTTTCAACGTTAATTAATTATTTTAAATATTAAATGGTACGTTTTAAATACAAATTATTACGTGATATTTTATTTAATTATTTTACAAATAAGTTTACGTTTGAGTTAATAATGTAAGTTGGTTTATTTAGTTTGCGCGTTTTACATTTTAAATTGTATAATTTCTGATTGTATGATACGAACGAATACGAAATATTATAATAATAATATTTTTGACATAACAACGTTATTTAATAAAATTTGTCACCAACGTCCATATTAAATTTGAATCGAAATACATCCGATTTAAATTGCGTACGATTTAATCAAATCGCATATTCGTATATATTCAACAATATATATAATTCGATTCATTAATTAGCCTAACCAGGAACTAATTACATGTATTAACATTCGATTAGGCACTAATCTCTAGTCTTAATTTGGCGGGTGTTACATTCTCCCCCTGTTAGAAGAATTTCGTCCCGAAATTTAGCTCAAAGTCGTGTTTGATGTGGAATCAGTGAAAAGTTGAGGATATTTGAGTCGCATTTGGTCTTCCCGTTCCCAAGTGAATTCCGGACCACGCCGCGAATTCCATCTGACCTTGACGATGGGAATACGACTTTGTTTCAGTTGTTTGACCTCACGGTCCATAATTTCAGCGGGTTCCTCAACGAAGTGAAGTTTATCGTCAACACGAATTTCATCTAATGGAATGATAAGTGTCTCATCAGACAGACACTTCTTCAGATTTGAAATATGAAAAGTAGGGTGCACGCTGCTGAGTTCGGATGGCAGCTGCAATCGATAAGCTACGGGGCCAATCCGTTCGAGGATCTCAAAAGGCCCGATGTACCTGGGATTCAACTTCCCGCGTTTGCCAAAACGGATGACGCCTTTCCAAGGCGATACTTTTAAGAGTACTCGGTCCCCAACTTGGAACTCGAGTGGTTTGCATCTCACGTCAGCATAACTTTTCTGACGATCACGTGCGGCTTTGTGTCTGTTTTGGATTTCCACAATCTTCTCAGTGGTGGCGTGAATGAGTTCAGGACCAATGAGTTGACTATCTCCCACCTCAGTCCAACAGATCGGTGATCGGCACTTACGACCGTACAGTGCCTCAAAAGGTGCAGCCTTAATGCTGGCGTGATAACTGTTATTGTACGAAAATTCGCACAACGGTAGATGTCTTTCCCAGTTTGTACCGAAATCAACTACGCAGGCTCGTAGCATGTCTTCCAGTGTTTGAATGGTTCGTTCACTTTGGCCATCGGTTTGAGGATGATACGCGGTACTCATATCGAGACGGGTACCCATAGCTTTCTGAAGTGATTGCCAAAAGTGAGAAGTGAAACGGGCATCCCTGTCAGAGATGATCGAGATTGGAACACCGTGATGAGAAACGATTTCCTTGATGTAGATTTGTGTAAGGCGTTCCATTTTATCGTTTTCCTTGATTGCCAGAAAATGAGCAGATTTGGTGAGACGATCGACGATCACCCAAATGGTATCGCAACCGCTCGACGACTTGGGTAATTTGGTTATGAAATCCATGGCAATTTGTTCCCATTTCCATTCAGGGATTTCAGGTTGTTGGAGTAAACCAGGAGGTTTCTGATGTTCGGTTTTGACCTTCGAGCAAGTAAGACACTTGCTGACATAAGTGGCGATTTCGGCTTTCATGTTCGGCCACCAGTAAAATTCCTTGATGCCGTGGTACATCTTATCGGATCCCGGATGAATAGAATATTTAGACTTGTGAGCCTCGTCCATCACCAAGTCTCGGAGGTTCCCCAAACTAGGCAACCAGATTCGGTTTGAGAAGCACCTAATCCCGTTAGGTCTGATTTCGAATTGTTTGTCAATGCCCCGCAAGGCTTCATTTTTGATGTTTTCAGCTTTCAGGGCTTCGATCTGAGCTGTATGAATTTGAATGGTAAGATCGTTATGAATGGTCATACTGAGGGCTCGAACTCGAAGTGGTTTTGGTCGTTCCTTTCGACTGAGGGCATCGGCTACAACATTAGCCTTCCCTGGATGGTACTTGATCTCGCAATCGTAATCGGTAAGCAACTCGACCCATCGACGTTGCCTCATATTGAGATCCTTCTGATCGAAGATATGTTGGAGACTTTTATGGTCGGTAAAGATTGTGCACTTAGTGCCGTAGAGATAATGTCTCCAGATTTTGAGAGCAAAAACGACAGCTCCAAGTTCGAGATCATGAGTGGTGTAGTTCTTTTCGTGAATTTTTAGCTGTCGTGAGGCATAAGCAATGACCTTGTCTCGTTGCATCAACACGCAACCGAGCCCTTGGTGAGAAGCATCGCAGTATACCACGAAGTCATCGGTGCCTTCGGGTAGTGATAGAATTGGAGCACTGCAAAGCTTTTGTTTCAAAAGTTGGAATGCTGACTCTTGTTTCTCGGTCCAATCGAACCTTTTGTCCTTCTGTGTCAGTACCGTGAGTGGCTGAGCTATTTTAGAGAAATTTTCGATAAATCGCCGATAGTACCCAGCAAGACCCAAGAATTGTCGCACTTCAGTTGCAGAGGTGGGTGCTTGCCAGTCTTTGATAGCCTCGATTTTTGATGGGTCCACGTGAATTCCCTGACTGTCGATCACGTGCCCAAGAAATTGAACGGTTTGGATCCAGAACTCACACTTAGAGAATTTAGCATAAAGCTCCTCGTGTCTAAGTAGTTCAAGGATGGTTCTGAGGTGTTGCGCATGTTCTTGCTCGTTGCGCGAGTAAATGAGTATGTCATCGATAAAGACAATGACAAACTTGTCGAGGTAAGGTTTGCACACCCGGTTCATGAGGTCCATGAATACAGCCGGTGCGTTGGTTAGACCAAAGGGCATCACTTGGAATTCGTAGTGCCCGTAACGAGTTCTGAAAGCAGTTTTTGGAATATCGGTGTCGCGAACTCGTAACTGATGATAACCTGATCGCAGGTCGATTTTTGAGTAGAAACTTGAACCCTGAAGTTGGTCGAATAGATCATCAATACGAGGAAGTGGATAACGGTTCTTGACGGTCAATTTATTCAACTCTCGATAGTCGATGCACATTCGGAATGAACCGTCCTTCTTTTTGACAAATAAGACCGGAGCTCCCCAAGGTGAAGAACTCGGTCTAATGAATCCTCGATCCAGCAGTTCCTGTAACTGAGAGGACAACTCCTGAAGTTCGGATGGGGCTAAACGGTATGGTGCGCGGGCCACCGGTGCGGCACCCGGCACAAGATCGATTGAGAACTCAACCTGTCTAGACGGAGGTAGACCAGGTAGTTCTTCCGGAAAGACTTCGGGAAAGTCTCTAACAATCGGCACATCCTCAAGTCGTTTCTCCTCCGACTTCTTCTCGGTGATGTGTGCGAGTTTGGCAGGGTAACCCTTTCTCAGAAATTTTCGGGTTTTTAAGCAGGAGATTATATTGAGTCCCGTCCCACCGGTCTCCCCCTGTATGATCAAGGTTCCACTGACGGCGAGTGGGATACGGACGATCTTATCGTGACAAATGATTTCAGCTCGATGTTTGGACAACCAGTCCATTCCAATAATGACGTCGAAACTTCCGATTTCAATGGGTATAAGGTCGATCGAAAAGATTTCGTCAGCTAGGTTTAAAGTGCAATTAGGTATCACACTGGTGGTTTCTACAAGTTTTCCATTAGCTAGCACTACCGTGTACTTAACATCTAAGGCTACAGGAGTGATGTCAAGTAATGGGCAAAAATCATCGGAGATAAAGCTTCTATCAGCACCAGTATCAAATAGAACAGAAGCAGTTAAGTTGTTGAGGAGGAACATACCCGAGACCACATTCGGGTCCTGGCGGGCGTCCCCAGATTTGATGACGAAAGCTCTGCTGCGAGTGTTGTTGTTGTTGTTGTTGTTGCGGTTGTTGTTGTTGTTGTTCTTCAGTTTTGGGCACGAGTCCCTGAAATGCCCGGGTTTCCCACACTCAAAGCATACTTTGGGTGGTCTGGTGTTGTTGGGGTTGTTGTTGGTAGGAGAGCGGCAATCTTTGGTAAGGTGGCCGTACCTCTTGCAGTTGTTGCAAAAGGGACCACAGGAACCTTCATGGTGGCGACTGCACTTGGAACAGTAGGGTTTGTTCCCAGTGTAGCCTCGTACGATGTCAGTGGTGGTGTTGTAGGCTTTGATGGTGTCGGGTTTCTTGTTTGGTTGGTTTGAGTGGTTGTTGTGGTGGTCAGACCACTTTCGTTTGTTGTTTTGGGAGGATGAAGTGGGTGGTTCAGAACCTTGGCTCATAGACATCAGGTCTTGGGCCAATGAGATCGCACCGTCAATGGTGGTTGGTTTTGAAGATATGACGTGTCCCCGAACAGGATCAGGGAGACCAAGGGTGTACTTCCTGATTTTATCAGGTTCAGTGCTAACCATAGCTGGGCGGAGGGCAGCTAGTTGTTGAAACCTGGTGGTATAACCGTCGATATCACCACCCTGAACCTTTAAGTTCCAGAACTCCTCATCCAGCTTTTGGAGTTTGGCGATAGAGCAGTACTTGGCAGTGAGTTTGGCTTTCAATTCCTCCCAAGTGATTTGGTAGGCAATGTCAGCACCCACTGATTGGGTATATCAATTCCACCAAGAGTGGGCATCATCTTCAAGAGAGCAGGTGGCGAAGTTTACTTTGTCGTTCTCCGCGCATTTGCTGACACGGAAAACAGTTTCCATTTTCTCGAACCATCTGATTAGTCCGATGGCTCCTTCAGAACCCTTGAAACTCGAGGGTTTGCAGCTTTGAAAGTCCTTGTAAGAACAAGGTTTGGTGGTAGAGGTTCCAGTGGTATCGCTGTTTCTTGTGGAGTTTGGTGGGGTATTCCGAGCTAAGGCTTCAGTAACAGCCTGGGTTATGAGTGACGTAATCTGAGCATCAGTGTAAGGTCTGGTCTTTGGCGGCATGATTCTTCAATAAAAGAAATGAAGATACATGAGATTTTGCAAGAAAGTTGTATTTATCTCAGATGTACATGTATAAAAGCAGTAATACATAACATCAACAGGAATAATGGCAATTAATATGAGTCGAAAACAGCAAGAATACTTGATAGATGATACGAGTTCAAAGGTTACATCCTACAGATGTATTACAAAAGATGTCGGGAATTGTTACATCCGACCGAATTATAGAATAGCGCGTAGATAGTTACTAGATTACAGGGTAGATTACAAGACAAAGACTACACTAGTCTTAACGTAGATTAATTTGTTCCATCATCGTGACAAGACGGTCCACAGTGTTTGCAAGCCTGCTAGCTTGTCGGGCGTTGTCTTCTGCTAGTGTAAGTCGTTGTGTTAGTCCACGCATATTCTTCTGCCTCAAGTGAGCGTTGCACACATTCATCCATCCTTTGTTGCAGAAGGGCATTTTCCACCCTTATTTCTATTATTTGATTACGAAGGATATCCATGTTGTTGTTAGTGGTTTCAAGATCGTCGGAGACTTGTTCTATGCGTTCGAGGGATGTAAGTCTCCAGTTTTCGTTTGTTTCCTGCAGCACGACATCCATGGTGCGAAGTCGTTGCTCGTGTTGGTTCACCCTAGCGGCTAAGGCCGGCAAGGCGGAGTGAGTGGGGTACGGGCCAGCTCGAGGCAACCTGGAGTTCCTCCTTGCTACCCTTGGGTTCTGCGACCCGGATTGAGAACGGGATGAAGTTGATGGTGTGTTTGCCATTTCTGAGACAAAGCGTTAGTAAGATTGAGGCCTATATTCATATAGCTCCTATATAATATAGCCTATTGAGTGTCTAGCATAAACATGTTTGAGTCTCGGTTCTCTCGAGGTCAGAGTCTTCTATTGTATCCTGTTCAGCCATAACTACTTTCAGATCTTACATCATCTTTGCTTAATTGTACATAGTTGATCAGGCTATGTTAAATTAAACTCGTATACTGTAATCTCTGAACCAGTCATACCTAATAAGGAATACGGCCTAATGGTCATAGTCTAGGCTCACTAAATGCAACCTAGTTCACTATAACCTTAGGCTCTGATACCAATCTGTAACACCCCCAAATTTGATGATTTGCGGAAGCTTGATTTGGGTGTTACTAATCAATAGCAAAGCACAAAGATAAATAGCAAACGACTCTATATGCGTCGTTTTAACAAAATATATTGATAACTGAAATGTTTACAACATTTAAAGCTTTACATAGCTCGAGTTAAATAAAATGAGATTTCAGTACATAAGTACTTGTACAAAATATACTAATGCAAGAAAATCTCAATCGTCTGTATGCTGACTCAAGCTAAATCCTGAAGCAGAAACATCCTACTGCTGGGTACCTGCGATATATGCTAAAAGGTCAGCTATAAAGCTGGTGAGCTCACAGGTTTGAAATCAAGTAATATTGTATGAACCGCAAGATTTAAATAATGAATTGCATCCAGCAATTAAATAGTGAATTGCATCCAGCAATTAAATAATGAATTGCATCCAGCAATTAAATGATAATCATTGTGTATACAGCCATGAGCACATAGTTGAGCTTAACTCGAGGGCCGGGTCCCCTATAGAGAATTCCGGGCGAGGTGCCTCCACGAATGCCTAATCAACATTCGTCTTCCCAAATATTAGTACGTCCGTTTACCCGGTTAGTGCTTGCTAACCCGAACGAGGAGGGTCAATCCTATATGGTACCATATACTAATATTCACGCTACAACGTATTAACAACTATGCTGACGGAGGACTTTAAATGATTAGTTTTGAAAAACTCATGTAGTATATGAAATGTTTGTACTTGCGTTCACATGTTAAAAGTTTGAGCAGTATATCACACCCCTGAGTAAAACAGTAAAAAGAGGGGCTATGAGACTCACCTGAGTCTGAGTGCGTTTAAACAAACGTAAGTTGATTAGCCGAGTATGAAGTCCAAAGACTTGTAACCTGAGGGTGTCCACGACACGCGATGGTTATAATCATGATTGGGTATCTCAACAGATCACCCTTGTAGTTGTTCGTTCAACTATAATGTCCAAATCTCCACTATTTGGTTGATACGTTTAAGTGTTTGAAAAGTGTACGGCCCGTTGGTGACGGATTTGTAATAATAATCTCAATTATTACTATTTTGATTTCGTGGCGTTTTACTTGAAAAATGTGTTTTGATTGTGTTTTAGAAGCCGTTACGAAATCTAAGTACGGGGGTCCGGGGGCAGCGCCCCTGGTAGCGGGGTCCAAGGGGCGGCAGCCCCTGGCGGGGTCCAAGGGGCAGAGCCCCTGGCTGGGGTCGAGCTGCCAGGTCAGCTTGGAAAATTTTTATTTCTACTATATTGCTTTGACGAAAAACGCATCTGGATCTGAATTTGGGTAAAATCGAGTGATAAATTTCGAGTCTCGACACTTAGTAAAAATCTGTGTTTTTGAGGTTCTGGTTTGTGCGACGTAGGGTGCGACGTCGCAGGTAGGATTGCGACGTAGAGCATGACGTCGCTAAAGGCGACGTTTCGCAATTTAATGCGACGTAGGGTGCTACGTCGCTAATGCGACGTAGGTGATTTCTGCGACGTAAGGGCTTGCGTCGCTAAGTGCGACGTGGCGAGGTATTGGCGACGTTAAGGCTGACGTCGCTATATGCGACGTCGCAATTTAATGCGACGTTGTGACTGACGTCGCACTATGCGACGTCACGAGGTGTTTTGCGACGTAGAGGCTGACGTCGCATAAATTCCGGGCCAAATGCGACGTAGCGGTCTGTTGGCCGGAAAATGGGTCGAAAACGAGTTTTTCGGTTTCCGTTCGGTCCAAAACTTTTACCCAACCCTTATTTGAACATTATAAGTCGATACAAACCGCAAACAAGTAAAAACACTTAAAAACGAGAGGTGTCGGAAACTTACAAATCGCCGAAATGAAATTTCGGAAAGATAGAAAGATAGATCGTGTCGCGGTGGTCGTGAATCTCTAAAAATCTTGAAGATCCGAAGTCGTTTGATATGTTTATTTTGCGTTTTTTGTGAGATTTTTGAAGGTGGGGGTGGTTGGTGGAGTTGAGAGAAAAGAAAGGAGAAAGAGAAAGAGAGATGAGAAAGTGAGAAAAAGAGAGTGGAAAATGGGAGGTTATCCTCCCATTTTTCGCCCCGCGTTCCCGCTCCGTGCGGTGTTCGTTTGCTCCGTCGTTTCAACGTTAATTAATTATTTTAAATATTAAATGGTACGTTTTAAATACAAATTATTACGTGATATTTTATTTAATTATTTTACAAATAAGTTTACGTTTGAGTTAATAATGTAAGTTGGTTTATTTAGTTTGCGCGTTTTACATTTTAAATTGTATAATTTCTGATTGTATGATACGAACGAATACGAAATATTATAATAATAATATTTTTGACATAACAACGTTATTTAATAAAATTTGTCACCAACGTCCATATTAAATTTGAATCGAAATACATCCGATTTAAATTGCGTACGATTTAATCAAATCGCATATTCGTATATATTCAACAATATATATAATTCGATACATTAATTAGCCTAACCAGGAACTAATTACATGTATTAACATTCGATTAGGCACTAATCTCTAGTCCTAATTTGGCGGGTGTTACATCACCAAACACTACAACCCTCATGAATGTCTTGGGATAATTAGCACCGTCCTCACCTAAGTGGCGGAGATCCGATTCTCGACCAAGCCTATGACGATGAGTGCTGCATGACTGGCTATTTGAGCGATTTCTTTTGTTCTAGACTGATAGGAAACCCGATACACTTTGAGTGAATTGAGTGACCACCTTTAGTGAGATCTCCTAGTCATGTGTACTCCAAGATCATGAGATTTGGAGGTATGCCTAAGAGAATCTTTTCTTGTTTAAGGAAGGATCATCTTATCTTTCCCTATATTCCTGTAACTATCTTATTTGCATTTGACAGTGGTAACTCTTAAAAATGTTGAAGCTCGCTCTAAAAATTGTTTTAAAATGTTTTCAAAAACTGAGTGTTACTTGAGGACAAGCAACGTCTAAGTGTGGGATAACTTGATGTGACGCAAAAAGTCATGTTTTCAAAGCCATTATTCCACACTTTTTGGGCACATCTTTAGTGAAAACATTCCAAAACAATCATTATTTACTAAAATTCACTAAAGTGCTCAAAATATATACGTTGCTACAAAAATCAGTAAAAACATCCGAATAACGAACAAAACGGAACAAATAAGCAGCAACCAATTCTCGCACCCTCATTTATCCTATGATAAACATATTATAACCTTATGATATGATGTAATAGGTAAAATCGAGACGAGAAGATCAAGAATCATGCAAATCGGACAAAGGACGGAAAAGACTGGACGGTTACAAACTCCTATAAAGTGATTTCGGCTATGCTAAAGTTGTACACATCCAATTTCAGTGAGATTGGCACCATTAGAAGCGTAACGGAATTACGAAGACACAGGCGAAAGAATCAGGTCAAACGGACGCATAACGAAGGAGATACGGACGTTTTAAGCAACGAACGAAATCAGACGGAGGCCGTATACGGCCTTGGCCACCGTATACGGCCCTTCATAGACCGTATACGGCCCATAACACACCGTATACGGACCTATGAAGGCCGTATACGGCCCTTGGTACCCCATATGCTGCCCGTTTGTGCTTCGTTTGCTTGTACGTGCGTGCTTCGCGAGTTGTACGGCTGATTTCAAGCTTTGCCTATAAATAGGAGGCCACCCTTCCATCATTCCACACACTTCAACATTTCATTCATTTCTTCATTTCCACTTTCTCTCTCACACACTCTCTCTCTCTCTAAACTCTCTTTCTTTCTTTCTCTCTCCAGAAATTAGGGTTTGATCCAGTTAGTTCTCAGTTAATATTTAACTGAAACTAACGGAGGGGCTACTTTTGTAATAGCGTAGGGAATAGGTCAGCGGCTTTTATTGTAATATTGTCAAGGATATTGCGGAAGTTCTGCTTGTACTCTCTCTCTAAACGCTTATTCAATCTACGCTTTATTAACGGTTACTTCTTTCCTTATCTGTTATAATGATAATTGCTATTGTTATTATGCTAGATTTAGGATCTGTTATTATGCGTAGTGAGTAGTTTCCTTGTGTGTTTGTTATGATGTAGTTAGTTTATATATGTGTGGGGTGATGCTGCTTTAAACATATAATTGGATAACATTATGAAATAACGGAGGTAACGTTATACGGCTTTCATTTGTATAGCGCCGGAATCATCACTTATGTGTGTAGTACGGAACGTGGAAGCTATGAAAGTCGTGGGCACAATCCGTTGTGGAAATAATGTTTCCAGTTATATTATATAAATGAAAACCGGTGGTCTATTAATCTTGTATTTATGAATTTCTAAACCAAATCGCCTTTCCTCCAATTAAACGTGGTTAGAACTTTTATGACAAGGAGTCGCGAACCTTGATCAAACGGTCACTACCTATCTATGTTTTCTGAAACTGTAAACATGGTCTGAATTGCGTAGCTGTGGAAATATTGTTTAAAACCTTTCGTATAGTACACCGTGAATCAATCAGGGATTTATTGGGAAATAGTGAGGGCTGGTTTATATCATAGATGGTTGGGCTTTAATACAAACGTAGTTTAAACTAGTCTAGAGTGACCACAAAGTATGTGACCCCGGAAAGACCACGGTAAACGGCACTGTACTTCGTGTAACGTTGGAAACACCTTTGGTGGAGTACAAATATGTAGGAGCTAAGGAAATGTCGGTGGTTGAAGACTGTGTCACATCCTGGTTTGACTTCAAAGCTGTGGAAATGTTTGATCGCACTGTACACCATTAGTACACCTAAAGATCAGGAACACTGTGGAAATGCTTAGATGCACTGTACACCGTTAGTACATCTTGGGTCTGGAAAACTGTGGAAATGCATAGTCGCACTGTACACCGTGATGAAAGCTCTAGGCTAAAATAAAACCATTAATATAAAGTTAATAATCACCAAACCAAGTCTTAATCTTAAATACCTTGTTTGACTTCGTTGTCCCCGTCGTGTTAAGAAAGGTCGAAACCTTAGTGGGTATGTTACTCTATCTCATGCACCCAGGAACTAACATTCCAAGAAGGGTCGTTACTCCGTCACTGGATAACGTTGAAGAGTTGAGCATCCTCCTCCGATCAGACTCAATTTGGCCTAGTATTCAGTGACATATTGATTGGTTTCCCCAATCAGTAGGGTACTAGTGTTTACACTACGAACAATTAAGCTTAGTTAAGACACAAACCTTTAAAAGACGTTTTCATATCAAAAACCCTAGCATCACCCCTGCATAAGCTAACGAAGTCATAACAAACACATCTCCTCCATACTGATTTCATCCCTATTTCTATTTTCCACTCATTTACTTTTTATTTAATTGCTTTTAAATTACGGACCTAAGTAACAAAAACTCACCCAAACTCTGTTTTAAAATTCCCATCACTAAATTAAACAACTTGTCTTGATACTCTCGTTTCACAATATGGTTAGCTTGAAGAACGACCCTAGGTCATACTGCTGCTATACAGCCGTAGTAAAACTTAGGTCCCCATCTCTTATAAATTTAAAACTCCACTGCCGTGTCCTCCTTCCGTTGCGTTGATGACCGTGACTGATCGGGCTCACGACAGTATGCCCGGGAAAGTCAATACTTATTTTTGAAAGGATCATCTTAGCTTTCCCTATGTTCTTAAATAATATTCCCATATGACAAAGTGGTAACTTTTTGGAAGTGCTGTAACTCACCTAAAATCTTTAAAATGTTTTCACGGGACACAACTGAGTGTTGCTTGAGGACAAGCAACGCTTAAGTGTGGGATACTTGATGTGACTCAAAAAGTCATGTTTTTAAGTACTTATTTCCGCACTTTTTGGACTATTCTCTGGTGAAAACATTTCAAAACAATCATTTATCATTAATAATCACCAAGGTAGTCTAAATACGGGCGTTGCTACAAAAATCAGTTAAAACATCCGTTTTGCACGCAAACCGAGGCAAAAACAATCACCTTAAATATTCCATTCTTGATTATCCTATCAAATTAGATCTTAATGCATATTTTATGATTCAATAGGAAAATCCAAGATCGGAGGTGACAGAATCAAGAGAAACGGGTGAAGAACGAAGAAGATGTGCAGTCTAGAAACCCGTCGATCGTCATCCGGAACATGCAAAAGTCAAACACTTCCAAATTTGGTAAACTTATTGCCATTATAAGCGTAACGGAAAAACGAAGACAACGACGCAAGAATCAAGCAAATCGGAGCCCGAACGAAGAAGATACGGACGAACCAAGCAACTGAGGAACAAACGGAGGCCAAACGGAGCACCAACCCCCCTGGGCACCTAGGTACCGTATACGGTACCCTAGGTGCCGTATATGGCCCTTAGGGTGCCGTATACGGGGAGTGTTGCCTTGTAGGGTGCCGTTTGCCCCCCATTGGTCTGCTTGCCCCGTATGCTGCTTTGATGCTTGTATCTTATGCTTCAAGACTTGTACAAAGGCTAACACCCTTCTCCTATAAATAGTGACTCCATTTTCACATTTCAAACACACCATTCTTCACATACTTCTCTTTCTCTCTCTAGAATTCTCTATCTAGCACTACTCTTAGGAGTTAGAGGAGAATTGTTCTTGTTGTTAGTTCTTCTCTCTAGTTTCTCTCTCTAGCACTACTCTTAAGAGTTAGAGGATAACTAGAGAGATATAAGTTAGCGGTTAGAGCTAGAGGAAAGTTGTAATTGGGTAATCAAGCTGTAGCAAGGTTATTCAAGTCAGACTGTTGTAATCCTCAGTATTACTCTTCTAATCCGGTGATATTATCTTACTTTCTTACTGTTATAATGTTTACTTTGCATATTATTTCAGTACGATCTATGATTGTTGCCATGCTGATTAGCTAGATTAATATGTGATTGTTGAAATGTAGATGTTAGGATTAGGGATGATGTTTAATTAATATATCTTATATATGATCGGTAGTTGTTATGCTGCATACATGTTTAGACTTATCCTGGATGTAGACTTAATTAATCACCCTTTCTGGTCTCTCACGTGATTGTTGCCTTAGGATAGGATCTGATCAACCCTAACTACGAATACACAGTTATCTCCTGTTTGTATGAAACTGTGGGATCGCCGTAATACGGCAGAATACTTGGTATAGCTTTGGAAATACCACTGGTAGAGTACAAATACGTGGAAGCCAAGGAAATGCCGGTGGTCTATCTCACCGTGGATTACCTGGAAGCAACCCT
Source organism: Helichrysum umbraculigerum (assembly GCA_949592205.1). Lineage (NCBI taxonomy): Eukaryota > Viridiplantae > Streptophyta > Magnoliopsida > Asterales > Asteraceae > Helichrysum > Helichrysum umbraculigerum. The sequence continues at coordinate 78,148,047 of CATIUR010000003.1, forward strand.
TCCAGACACGGGTCTAGGTCTTGTTAAGCCGTGAAAATGCTATAGTACACCGTTAAACTACCTCTGGTTATAAAGCTGTGTAAGGATACAATAGGTCTTTAAAACACCGTAGATATACCTAGGGTTAGAGAACTGTGGAAAATAAGGTCACTATACATTGTACACATGCCTAGGGATGAACGACCGATGGCAAAGGAGGGTCTAATCCATGACGGAAGTATTAGAACTAAAACAGATAAAACAAGAGTTAGGAAATGAAAGCAAGGATGCCGGCTGTGTTCCCAGATGCTTAAAACCCCTAAACTCAATTTAACCTATAGTTTAACTTATTCAGCATACAACCAGTATTACTCTGTTAAAATTGGATAGACATAGGTGTTAAGAAAAGTCAGTGTTGTGGACTGTCGCCTTATTCCTTAACCCCATTCAGAGGGTCGCTTGGTCTCCGAAAGAGACGGTGAGGTGGGTCTGAAGACAGTCCCATCTGACCAAAATCAGGATAGCCTAGGATTCAGTGACATATACTTTAGGGTTATACCAAGACGTAGGGTCCTAGTGTTTACACCGACCATTTAGAAGATCTTAGCTAGAGTAATCACCTATCATCAATATAATATCATCCCGAAACCCTAATCGTAGAAGTTTCAGCAATCACTCTCTACCTGCTGCTTATAATCTCGTTTACTTTTCTGCACTTTATTTTCTGTCTTTAGATTAGATTAGATAAAACCATAACCCATACCTACCTTGTTTCCAAACCCATCCTATTGTCAAATTATCTTTGGTAGGTTCCAGTTCAATTCAATTCGTTCCGATTTTGGACGACACTCGAGTTATACTTGCCGCCTTACCCACAAGGTAGGTAGCTGGCATAGTTTGAGCCCAGCAAATATAAATTTTTAAAACTTTCAACTGCTCGCGCATCTCGGTTGCCGTCGGACCAACCACCGGGGTAAAACCCGACCGACCGCTGGGATCGCGACAGATTACATAACAGATACTGTACTAATCTTGTCCTAGAGCCACTCGTGACATAAGGGTGACAAGACGTTTCATAGTCTCAGCAAGTGGGGCAGTATCCTCAGCGATGGTCAAGCGTTGCTCCAACATGCGAGCATATTGTTCGGCTTTCTGTGAGCGTAGCTCACATTCTTCCAGTCTCGCCTGCAGGAGATCAACTGTGCCCATGTCATCACTCACTTGTTGATGGATCATATCCACATTCTGTGTCATGCTTTCTTGTTCCTGGAAAATTTCTGCAATGCGGTCGTATGATTGGCGTCACCAGTACATTTGTACTATGTATTGTTCCCGTTCCAAGCTTTCAAGTCTTGCCTCATGACAGTGTAGTCGGGCAGCTAGCACTGGAACAGTATCGTGGATGGGTTCTTGTGTGTAACACCCCCGAAATTCACTGTTTTGCGGAAGCATAGTTTGGGGTGTTACTAATCAAATATCACAGCACAAAGATAAAGTAAACGACATCTATATGCAACGTTTGTAAATTAGTTACATTCCATAGATATATTGTTTGAAAACTTAGTGTTTTCGTATACAAAAATGTAGTTTCCCTAGAGTCCGCGCGTGTAGCGGGAGATTCTATTACATAATCAACATATACAAAAGATAATGCTAAGAATCTCCGTTAATGCAGTTGTGTTGAAATCATGCGACTCTAGCTAAAATCTTGGAGTAATCCTACTCCATCCGAGTACCTGAGAAAACATGCTAAAAAGTGTCAACCAAAAGGTTGGTGAATCTCACAGGTTTGTAAATAATATCGGCTTTGAACACGAGATTTCATTAGTAATGCCCGTAGGCGTAAAATCAGCCATTGCAATCCAGCAATCGTAAAATCAGTATTTGCAATCCAGCAAATGTAAATAAGTAAGTTTATACCGTTGCCATGAGGCTCATAATCGAAGCTTAACCCGTAAGTAATAAGTTTGCTCCCGTGACATGCTCGTAAATGAGCAAGCATCAGTAACGAATAATTAGTCACCCGTTTCTACGTGTAAATCGGTACGTGGCAGCGCTACTGCCCCGGGCGGGGAGGGTCATTTCCCTAATGGATCCATTAACTAGTGTTCGCGCTTAAGTCCATAACTAACGATATATGATGGAGAGACTTCTGTTTGTAAGTAAACTCATGCAATTTCGTTTGGTATAGTAAACAGTTCTAGTACTTGTGTTCAAAGAAAAGTAGTTGCATGTTTCTCCCCCAATAAGATAAAACAGTAAAAGTGGGGCCGTAAGACTCACCTGAGTCTTGTAGTAATCAGTTGCAATTAGCAAGTAGTAAGTAAAGCAAGTAGGTTCTCTGAACCCGTAACCTTCAAATGCCTAATCATATGAAGTTATGTAAGTATGCGTCTCACGAGACGTTTCGTTTAGTTGTACACAACTAGTATATCCAGTGTTTGTCCGTATGTTTGTAATTGTTCGTTTGTTGAAAAAAAACATGTTTGGGCCCGTTGGTGACAGTTTGTAGCAAAATTTCTAAAATGTTGACTTTGCTACAGTAAATTGCTACAGTACTGCTACAGTAAAATTTGATTTTTTTTTGTACAGTAACTTTGACTTTAAAATTCTGGTTTTCTGTGTTTTTGCGACACAATCTGCGACACTAAAGTTTGCTATGCGACACAGTGGTTGTGTCGCATAGGAATGCGACACAAGAGCCCTGCGACACAGTGATTGTGTCGCAAAAGCTTGCGATGCTAAATCAATAGCGACATAAGGGTTGTGTCGTATAATGTTTACGACACAAAGGTACGACACAGAGTACGACATAAAATATGACACAACATGGTTTATGCGACATAGTATGCGACACAAGGCTTGTGTCGCATTGATGAACACCAGCCCAGAAAGTTGCGGCTGTCACGATTTTTCCGATCAAAACTCAAATCTAACGCATTTTTAAGCCGTGAAATCATGTTTCCTTTGTTGTTTAGGTTATATCTATGTTGTGTACACCTTATAACACCGAAATAATACACCAAAATAAATAGATCTAAGTTTTTAGAAATTTCTTACTTTTGCAAATCGAGCTAGATCGAGGACGAGATGATGAAAACGGTTTTGATATTCTTGCTCCACTCGTGATGGTGATTCCGAATATGTATTTTGTTTGTCGATTCGGTGTGGTTCGATTTTGAGAGAATTTGGGTTTGAGAGAGTTTTGTGGTTGTTTTTGTTTAGTGAAAATGAAAGAGAATGGGTGGTGGTGGTGATGTTGGCTGGCTCCAAAGGAAAAAGAGGGAAAACACTTCCCAAAATACAGTATTTACTCCGTGTCCTAATTGACTACCTCGCTCATTTTAGTAATCGTGTAAAATATTATTTAGATAATATTCTAAAATGTGAATCCTTACTGAAAATCATTCGCTAATATTTATTTAAAATATTAGTTTGTTAGTTTAATTTGTGTCGTCGCGATAATATATAAATAATGCTCGTTCGTTTGCGTATTTTATATAACAAAATACGTTCTCATTATTTAAGTAAATTTCTGTCACCAACGTCCAAGTAAACTGTGTCGGACTCCGTCCGGTTAATTCGCACGATTTATCCAAATCGCGTAAGTACACACACATATATATAAATCACCTTATATATATATACAAATAGAGCCTGTAATTAGTCCTATTACATACTAATTACAACTAGTTACAAACAATTAGGCATAATTAATTATCCTAATTATGCAGGTGTTACATTCTACCCTTGTTAAAGAAATTTCGTCCCGAAATTAGCTTGAGTGTACGGACGGTGCGTTATCTGGGAAGAGATGTGGGTATTTCTGTCGCATTTGGTCTTCCCGTTCCCAGGTGAACTCAGGGCCGCGCCTAGAATTCCACCTGACCTTTACGATGGGAATACGACTCTGTTTCAATCGTTTGACCTCACGGTCCATGATTTCCATAGGTTCCTCGACAAAATGAAGTTTATCATCGATTTGAATTTCGTCGAGCGGTATAATCAGTGTCTCGTCAGACAGACATTTCTTCAAGTTAGAAATGTGGAATGTGTTGTGTACGCTGCTAAGTTCAGCAGGAAGTTGCAGGCGGTATGCCACTGGACCAATCCTTTCCAGGATTTCGAATGGTCCGATGTACCTAGGATTTAGTTTGCCTCGCTTTCCGAATCGAATGACACCCTTCCACGGTGCCACTTTGAGAAGTACCTTGTCCCCTACCTGGAACTCAAGGTGTTTGCGTCTCACGTCAGCATAGCTTTTCTGACGATCATGTGCGGCTTTCAACCGGTTTTGAATACCAACGATTTTCTCAGTAGTTTCTTGAATGATATCTGGACCCGTGAGTTGGGAATCTCCTAACTCAGTCCAACAGATAGGTGATCGGCACTTACGCCCGTAAAGTGCCTCGAAGGGTGCAGCCTTTATGCTGGTATGGTAACTGTTGTTGTACGAGAACTCGCACAACGGTAAGTGATTTTCCCAAGAAGTACCGAAGTCAACTACGCAGGCTCGTAGCATATCCTCCAGTGTTTGAATAGTTCGCTCGCTTTGGCCATCGGTTTGCGGGTGATAAGTAGTACTCATATCCAGACGAGTACCAAGAGATTTTTGTAGCGATTGCCAAAAGTTAGAAGTAAAACGGCTGTCCCTATCCGAGATGATCGAGATAGGTACACCGTGTCGCGAGATGATTTCTTTGACGTAGATGCGAGTCAGACGCTCCATCTTGTCGGTTTCCTTGTTGGCCAGAAAATGAGCAGATTTCGTGAGACGGTCCACGATCACCCAAATGGTATCGCAACCACTCGAAGTTTTTGGTAATTTGGTTATGAAGTCCATGGTAATCTGTTCCCATTTCCATTGAGGAATTTCAGGTTGTTGGAGCAACCCCGAGGGTCTTTGGTGTTCGGCCTTGACTTTGGAACAGGTTAGGCATTTACTGACATACAAGGCAATGTCAGCTTTCATGTTAGGCCACCAATACAACCCTTTGACGTCGTGATACATCTTATCAGAACCAGGATGTATAGAGTATCGAGATTTGTGAGTTTCAGCCATCACCAAATCTCGCAAGTTTCCGAATTTGGGTAACCATACCCGGTTAGAGAAGTATCGAGTTCCATCGGGTTTGATTTCGAATTGTTTATCCAAGCCTCGCAAGGCTTCATTTTTCAAGTTTTCATCGTTGAGTGCTTCAAGTTGAGCGGTAAGGATTTGAGCAGGGAGCTCGTTACGAATTGTCATAGAAAGTGCTCGGACTCGAAGGGGTTTCACTCGTTCTTTTCGGCTTAAGGCATCGGCAACTACGTTAGCCTTGCCCGGATGGTATTTGATCTCGTAGTCGTAGTCACTAAGTAACTCAACCCAGCGACGTTGCCTCATGTTTAGATCTTTCTGATCGAATATGTGTTGGAGACTTTTGTGATCGGTAAAGATAGTGCTTTTCGTACCGTAGAGATAATGTCTCCAGATTTTCAATGCGAAGACCACAGCACCTAACTCGAGGTCGTGGGTCGTATAGTTTATCTCGTGGATTTTTAGTTGTCGTGAGGCATAGGCAATGACTTTTTCTCGTTGCATTAACACACAACCAAGTCCTTGGTGTGAGGCGTCGCAGTAAACTACGAAATCGTCGGTGCCCTCGGGTAAGGACAAGATTGGTGCACTGCAAAATTTGTTTTTCAATAGCTGGAAAGCTGACTCTTGTTTATCAGTCCAATCGAACTTCTTATCTTTCTGAGTCAGTGTGGTTAGGGGAACAGCTATCCTTGAAAAGTTTTCGATGAATCGGCGGTAATAACCAGCAAGACCTAAGAATTGTCTCACTTCGGTTGGAGTGGTCGGTGACTCCCAGCCCTTGATTGCTTCAATCTTGGCGGGATCAACATGAATTCCTTGGCTGTCAATCACGTGCCCGAGGAATTGAACGGTTCGAATCCAGAACTCACACTTAGAGAATTTGGCATATAACTCTTCGTGTTTAAGAAGTCCTAGAATGGTTTTCAGATGTTGAGCATGTTCCTGCTCGTTGCGAGAGTAAATCAGGATATCATCGATGAACACAATGACGAATTTGTCAAGATATGGTTTGCACACCCGATTCATAAGGTCCATGAATACGGCCGGTGCGTTGGTCAACCCGAATGGCATCACTTGGAATTCGTAATGCCCATAACGAGTTCGGAAAGCTGTCTTTGGGATATCATTGTCACGGACTCGGAGTTGATGATAACCCGACCGTAGATCAATCTTTGAGTAAACACTCGATCCCTGGAGTTGGTCAAACAGGTCATCGATTCTAGGAAGTGGGTACCGATTCTTTATGGTTAGCTTATTCAGCTCTCGGTAGTCGATACACATGCGGAAAGATCCATCTTTCTTTTTCACGAATAAGACCGGAACTCCCCAAGGCGAGGAACTTGGTCGAATGAATCCTCTGTCCAGGAGTTCCTGTAGTTGGTTAGACAACTCCTGCATTTCGGATGGTGCTAAACGATAAGGGGCTCGTGCCACGGGTGCAGCTCCGGGCACAAGTTCGATTTGAAATTCAACTTGTCTAAGTGGCGGAAGTCCGGGCAAGCCTTCAGGAAAGACTTCCGGGAAAACCCGCACGATCGGAACATCCTCAAGTCGCTTCTCCTCCGACTTCTTCTCCGTTACATGTGCAAGGATGGCTTGATACCCTTTTCGTAGATATTTTCTAGTTTTCAGACAGGATACAATGTTCAGATTCCGTCTACCGGTCTCCCCTTGTAGGACTAAGGTTCCACCGGAGACAAGAGGTATGCGAATGAGTTTGTCATGACAGATGATTTCAGCTCGGTGCTTGGATAACCAATTCATACCGACAATAATATCGAAGCTGCCGATCTCGACAGGGATTAGATCAATGGGAAACGTTTCGTTCGTGAGGTTAAGTGTACAGTTGTGTATGATGCTATCAGTTTCAATCAGTTTGCCGTTAGCTAATTCTACAATGTATTTAGCATCTAAGGCAGTGGGAGTTATATCAAGTAAAGGGCTAAATTTCTCAGAAATGAAGCTTCTATCGGCACCGGTATCAAATAACACAGAAGCAGTAAGGTCGTTGAGAAGGAACTTACCCGTCACGACATTCGGGTCTTGTCTGGCTTCCCCAGCCTTGATAACGAATGCTCTGCCGCGAGCAGGGTTGTTGTTGTTTTTCAGCTTTGGGTAATCTTTCTTGAAATGCCCTGAATTTCCGCACCCAAAGCAGGCCTTTGGTGCATTAGTGTTGGGGGTAGAAATGTTGGTTCGGCAATCCTTGGCTAGATGCCCGAACCGTTTGCAGTTGGAGCAAGGGCAAGAACCGTCATGATGGCGGCTGCATTTGGAACAGTAAGGCTTGTTCCCGCTGTACCCTTTCTTTTCCGAAGTCTCCGATGAATAAGCCTTAATGTACTCAGGCTTTTTGTTGGAGGTTTGGTTGGATGATGTGACAATCCTCCAATTAGGGTATTTACTTAGCCTAATTTCATGCATTACCTAGAGTAATTCCCTGATTAAGTGAATTCAAACTATTAAGTGTTAAGTTTTTAGTAAACTTACTATGTGTTATGTGGTATATTTGATAGTAGTTATATGTGTATATATATATAATTACGTGCGAAATAAATATATCAAACTATACGAATGGAATACAATAACATTGGTGATACAAAATAATTAATAATTCAAAAATTATTAATTACAACTAATATAGAATTATATTATTGATATAATATAATAAAATATACGTTTTATAATAAACGTATTATTCGCGAATAATTAAAGTTCCGAAATGAACTTCGAATATACTTTTGAATAATTTTTATGTGGAAATTATTATATAAAAGTGTTACAACGAAAAGAAAACGAAAGATTTAGACGATTTTTGTTACGCGTATTACGAACAGAAACAATTTTAAAACGTGTCTAGAGGTGCTAAATAATAAAAGTATTATTTAGTAAGTTACCGTTTTAATGTGTAGAACATTACCTAAAAATATGATTTCCAAATTTAACTGAAATCTGGCACGCGTTTTTGACTATACAGTACTTTTACTGTAATCAATTTTAATTATACTTGTAACTAAGTAGTTCACATTTCGATTTCATATTTCTAAATTTGAAATATCGAGGAACAAAACGCTAAATTTTATTATAATTAAATTACCACAAATTATACCCGTACACGAAATTAACGGGCTAAAAACTACCAATATAGTACCAACAAAAATATCTGGGCGACAGATTAGTGTTCGCTCCATACTCCCGTTTGAAATCTCATCTCCAATAATACATCCTTACCTACATTTTGATCTCACAATTTCACACACACAAAAACACTTCACTGCATTTCATCTCATCTGTGGTATTTGTTTGTGCGTACTGGAAGAGAAAGGAGCAGAGTAACAACAAGCAGGAAGAAGCAACCCCAGTATCATTTTCCTCTTCACATCAAACACCTTACAAAATGATCACATAATCATCTTCATCATCATTTTCGTTCGTAATCTTCACAATCATCTCAGAATCATCATCAATCTTCATCTAAATCATTGTGAGGATCATTTTATATATTTTTCTTCATTTATATAATTTCTTGAAATTATGATCTTGATGATTATTGTTGTTATAGATTGTTAAAAACAAGTTATAATGCATTTGTATAACATATATTGATGATCTATCACGTTAAAATGGTGTTAAAATACCCGAAAATGAGATTTTGTTTCGTACAGAGCTGATGAACACGATAATGAACAGTACCACTTCGAAATGACGCGATCGCGTCATTTCATGAGCAAAATCAGTGTTTTTCGAAAACGTATATCACGCGATCGCGTGATATGGCATTTTGGGCCGATCACGTCAACTTTTTGATACGTCTCAACCGATCGCGTGAAAACCCTTGTTGCACCGATCGCGTAACTTTCTTAACCGATCGCGTCATTTTCAGTTCATACGATCGCGTCACTTGAATCACCCGATCGCATCATTTTTCACATCACGCGATCGCGTGATTATCCGTATGCATCCACGCGATCGCGTCATCCTTCACAGATCCGAAAGTCAGTAACTTAATGTGGTATTTACAAGATCAAGTGATAACCAACTTAGTAAACGACAACTATAATTGTACAAGACCTAGTGTAACAATTGGACACGACAAAACTTTGAGACAATTATAAAATATATATATATACAAACGAATGGACAATATATATATATTTAACGAAACATATAAATGGAACGATTTAATTATCTAGTACAAACTATATACGACAAACGAAAACGAGTTATATTTTATAACAAACAAAGTATGTTTTTGAAAACATAAACGACAATCAAGTTTATTTTGTGACAATTAACAAACGACATATGTAAACAATGTAACAAAGTTATTTTGATAACTAATCTAATTATGTTTTGAAAACATAATCAACGACAACGACAATTACATATGTATATACTCGACATTTACAACATATGTATTTATGGATATTAACAATGACGACAACTAAGATATATATTGGAATATAGATATTCAACTAATATGTATATAAATATACATACTTAAACTCAACGACTAATTGAAACACAAACCTCACCAGCAACTGAAATATTAAAAACATTTCAACTTAACAAATAATCCATATACTTATACAAGTATTATTATTTGCGTCTAGGTATTTGAGTGACGCTTGTGGATTGTTTGCTAGCTAATTGTGCTGAAGACTTGCAAAACTGTGAGTTCACAGCCCCTCTCTTTTATTGTTTTAAATGTTTTTAAAACCAGGGGTGGAAAACATAGAACAATTTGATATAACATGCTATATGCTTTAATGTATTGCGTTGCATGCTATTATGTGAAATTGATTTACATGATTTCTTTCATGCTATCAAACTTGAACTATTTCTATAAAATGTTTTCATATTGAATTAATCGAATTAATTATATGAAACGTTTTCACAACATTTTGGGAATAAGACAGCAGATCTTGGTACGATCCTAGGTTTACGCGAGGTAGTTGTAGTGCACATAAGTCCCAGTGCTTGCAACCTATAACCATTAGCTAGGTGACTCTAGCCACTGAGTATACAGATAGTACTATCGATTTGACAACCCTCCCAGGATATTACTCGTTGGTCATTCCAACCACACGACGGCAGTCGTAACGAGGAGTGTATACTTACCGTGTTACTGAGGCAACAACAAAACAACTAGTCGTGGCTTGGTTATAGTACTAGTATCGTTACTTTAACTTTAAAGGTGTCGCCCACCTTAGAGGGATTATGGTCTATATTTCCCACATAACTAAACAACTAAACAACAAATTGATTTGGGAAGGGTATTCCCAGTGATGACTAATAGGACAGGTGTTCCTTGAGAGAAAATTTCTAGGAAACGTTTACCTTAATTGGTTAAACTTGGTTTCCCACAAAACAACTATTTCTAGGAAATGTTTACTTAAATGTTAAACCTGTGTTTCCTGCATTAACTATTTTGGAAGGTTTACTTTATTGTTAAACTTGAATTCCTGTTTACTATCTGTTGGAAAATGTTTACTTGATTGTTAAACCTGATTTTCCTTAACTATTGAAATGGATATGTTTACTTATTTGATAAACCTGTATATCCTGCGAATGTTAATTAGGAAATGTTTATGATTAAACGTGTGTTTCCTACACATCTATTATTGCAGTAAGAATGACATTCTTACTAAGTATAGGGAATGTTTTCTTTAATTAGAATACTTGTGTTTCCTACTCTACATATAAATATTATGTTTGTGTACATGAATGATTTATACAAAACTTAAACCTGTGAATTCACTCAACATTCAATGTTGACAGTTTACTATGTTTTTCAGGGAATTAGGACTCAGGTACTTCTGCATGCATAAAGGACGTAGGCAACCTGACTATTTATGATGCCACTTTTGGGACACATGGATTTCCTTTGTATTATCAATTCTATTGGTTATACTTATGAAATCCCTCTTTTATAAATATGTATTTTCAAATACTTAAGTTGTCTTTGACAACCCTACTTATGTACGACTTTATAAGTCGTATCTTTTGTAATAACTTTAAACTTATGGCATCTTAAATATATTATGTTCTATATGATCATATGCTCTGACATCGTGAATGCACTATTGAATTCTGTCCGCCCCCGACGCTTAACATTTATTAAAATGCTTCCGCTAATTAACTAAAAGCTTCCGCTAAACTGTTAATAAACACGTGTTACCGATTTGGGGGTGTGACAGAGATTGGTATCAGAGCCATTGGTTATAGAGAACTAGAAGTCTTTAAGTGACTAAAAACCTTAGAGACCTAGACTATAGCCTTGGCTAACACATTTCAGCATTCATACTATTGCATACGTCTGATACGTCACACACGATTCTTTGACTAGGTATGTCGAGACACGCACCTATTCACATCAGTGATTCTGATACTGAGGAGGATCCCATGGAGGGACCATATGACGGGATTCCTATAGCAGTGTCTGAGGAGGTTTACCCGCCTACTTTTCCTAGAGACACATCAGATGGTTCGATAGCCACACCGCCATTACTATCCACTGATCCTACTACCCATATGCTAGGATCTATCTCTATGTCTAGACGCCACTTGATTGGGGAGCCTGATTTTAGGCCTACACCTAGGAGGACACCGCTGTCGTGTGTCAGGGATTTTCCCATAGGACCCTCATCATCTCGCGGCAAGGAGCCGATGGTTGAGGAGCGAGAGATCCGCTGTGATCAGCAGACACAGAGAGCTAGAGTCCCGCATCTGGACTGGATGCCACGTATTCTACGTCACTGGAGGACTATTGAGAGGATTCCTTCCACCTATGAGACTGGGGAGTCATCTCACACATCTACATCTCTACATTTGACCGAGGAGCCTCTGGAGCTTACGGTCCCTACTGTGGTCGCAGTTATTCGTACCTTGCTGGGATTTCATTTTGGTACGCAGTCTGCCCTCCGAGTTATGCGCAGTGACGCCTCTCGTCTTGATGATGATGTGCTGGCGATATATGGACGCCTTGCGACTTCTGAGTTGCACATCGAGGTAGACAGGGAGTCTGCCGATGCTACTAGAGCACGTATGATCCGACTGGAGCGTCGTTTAGAGACTGTAGGTGCCGCAGTGGGATTATGTGTGTTGATGGTTGCTGTTAGGATGTTTATGGGATGGAGTCTACCGTATTTCTTTTAGACTATATGTACGATGTATTAGGACTGTAGTTATGATGTATTTGGGTTGACTTTTGACTAGATGGATGTATAGGTTGAATCCGTCACATTTTGTAGATCATGTTTGATCCAATGGGTATCTTTTGTAGTAAATCCCATCTTTGTACAAAACTTATGTAACAACAATTAACCCATGATTTTGATATATAACTTATGTTTGTTTTACATCGCTGTGTCCATTGTGAATGATATCAATTGGTGATTGACTTCATATTATATATTTACATTTATCACTTACTTTATGAGTGATGACTTGATTAGAAATCTGATACGTGTTTCTTGTGTGTGATTAGGACTGAGTCATGCCGCCTAAACGTAGAAATACCAGGAACAGCCAACGAAACCCCACACCACCTCCTGCTGTTGAGGAGACTACTGAACAAATGGTTAACCGAAGAATTTCTGAAGCCCTTGCTCAGTATGATACTGACCGAAACCGTAGCGGTAGTAGAGAAACCGAACCAAACGCTTCGGGTAGTAACCCTGAGAGCACTCATAGGGGATGTTCATATAAGACATTCCTAGCCTGTAAACCGAGCCATTTCCGTGGTACTGAAGGTGCCATTGGAATCATCCATTGGATTGAGAAAATGGAGTCTGTGATAGAAATTAGCAAGTGTGCTCGCGAAGATATGGTCATGTATGCTACATGCACATTTAGTGATAAGGCTTTGACCTGGTGGAATGCCCAGAAGCAAGCGATGGGTCGTCCAGCTGCTCATTCAATGTCTTGGGAAACTCTGAAAACCATGGTTATGGAAGAGTTTTGTCCCCGTAGTGAACTGCAGAAGATTGAATCTGAGCTCTGGAACATTGCTATGGTTGGTGCTGATATCACAGGATATACCACTAGATTTCAAGAACTGGCACGCCTTGTACCTCACATGGTCACTCCCGAGTACAAGCGCACTGAAAGGTATATCTGGGGTTTAGTGCCACAAATTCGAAGTTTGGTAACATCAGCGAATCCTGCTACTTTTAAGATTGCTGTGGAACTAGCACAACGTTTGACTGATGAAGCAGTAAGGATGGGGAATCTTACTAAGAAAGCTACCAATGAAAAGGTTGAATCCAGCAATGCTGATGCTGGGAAAGGAAAGCGTAAGTGGAATGACCGTCAGGGTCATAAGAATAAGAAGCAAGCTAGTACCACGAAAGCCTACGTTGCCACTACTACTGAACAAAAGACTTATATGGGGAGTAAGCCCAAGTGTGGCAAGTGTGAACGTCACCATGATGGTGATTGTATTTTCTGTGGAAATTGCAAACGCTGGGGGCATCTGGCCCAATACTGTAGAGCGAACCCTACCACTCAAGCAAATAGGGATCGACCAGCAAATGGATGTTTCGAATGTGGCGAGCAAGGCCATTTCCGAAACAAGTGCCCTAAACTGAACCGTGGCAATCAAAACAATCAGAACCGCCCTGCAAACCCGAACAACAACAACAATCGTGGAAACGTCAACAACCAGCCAGCTAGGGGTCGTGCATTTGTCGTTGGAGCGCAAGAGGCACGCCAGGACCCTAACACTGTCACTGGTACGTTTCTAGTTAACGATCATTATGCATCCGTATTATTTGATTCTGGCGCCGATTTGAGTTTTGTGTCTAAGGACTTTAGACCACTATTAGACGTTAGATCTCGTAAGCTAGACAACAAGTACACATTAGAACTAGCCGATGGTAGGTTGATTGAATCAGGAGAAATAGTACCAGGATGTACTCTAGCATTGGAGAGTCATCTTTTCAAAATAGACTTACTACCGGTTGAGTTGGGAAGTTTTGACATCGTAGTCGGTATGGACTGGTTGTCGAAAAATCGTGCAGAGATTGTTTGTTATGATAAATTGATACGTATACCATTGTTAACTGGAGAAACTTTGGTGATACAAGGAGAGAAGAGTAAGAGTGCTGTCAAAACAATAAGTTGCTTGAAAGCCTGTAAATATCTCCGTAAGGGATATCCAGCATTTTTGGCGCATGTTGTGGAAAAGAAATCTGTAGAGAGACGCTTAGACGATATACCTGTAGTACGAGACTATCCGGGAGTGTTTCCTGATGATCTTCCAGGATTACCACCTCCGCGACAAGTCGAGTTTCGCATCGATCTGGTGCCGGGAGCCGCACCAATCGCTCGCTCACCTTATCGTCTAGCTCCATCAGAGATGCAAGAACTGTCTACACAGTTGCAGGAGCTTCTAGACTTAGGATTCATCCGACCGAGCTTTTCACCTTGGGGAGCTCCGGTTTTGTTTGTCAAGAAGAAGGATGGATCTATGCGTATGTGTATTGACTACAGAGAACTGAATAAGGTAACTATTAAGAACCGATATCCGTTACCACGCATCGACGACCTATTTGATCAGCTACAAGGATCAAGTTACTACTCAAAGATCGATCTGCGTTCTGGTTATCATCAACTGAAGGTTCGAGAAGAGGATGTGCCAAAGACAGCGTTTAGGACTCGTTATGGTCATTATGAGTTCCTAGTCATGCCGTTTGGATTGACTAACGCGCCGGCAGTATTCATGGATCTCATGAACCGAGTGTGCAAACCTTACTTAGATAGGTTTGTCATTGTGTTCATTGACGATATTTTAATTTACTCAAAGACGAAAGAGGATCACGAACAGCATTTGAAACTTATCCTCCAACTACTTGAGAACGAGAAGCTGTATGCTAAGTTCTCCAAATGCGAATTTTGGATTAGAGAGGTTCAATTCCTAGGTCACGTGATCAACGACAAGGGAATTCATGTGGACCCATCCAAAATAGAGGCGATTAAGAATTGGAAAGCACCGGAAACTCCCACAGAAATTCGACAATTTCTTGGTTTGGCTGGCTATTATCGACGATTTATAGAGAACTTTTCAAAGATAGCCCAGTCACTCACCACCTTAACTCAGAAGGATAAGAAATTCGAATGGGGAGAGAAACAAGAGAACGCCTTTCAACTGTTGAAACAAAAGTTGAGCACCGCACCGATTCTATCCTTACCTGAGGGAACCGAGAACTTCATTGTTTATTGTGACGCCTCACATCAAGGATTAGGTTGTGTTCTCATGCAAAATGACAAAGTTATTGCTTATGCATCTCGTCAATTGAAGATTCACGAGAAGAACTATACGACTCATGACTTAGAGTTGGGAGCAGTCGTTTTTGCATTAAAAATTTGGAGACACTACTTATATGGCACAAAGTGTACAATTTTCACTGATCACAAGAGTCTACAACATATATTCGACCAGAAAGAACTCAACATGAGACAGAGACGTTGGGTCGAATTGCTGAATGATTACGACTGTGAGATTAAATACCATCCAGGCAAGGCTAATGTAGTAGCTGATGCCTTAAGTCGTAAAGAGAACGTTAAGCCTCGTAGAGTTCGAGCCTTAGTGTTAACGATTCACTCGAATCTCATTACTCAAATTCGCGACGCACAACAATTAGCTTTCACCGCCGAGCGCATGAAAGACGAATCCCTTAAGGGAATGGAGAAACAGCTTGAAACAAAAGAGAATGGAGTTTTATACTTCATGAATAGAATTTGGGTACCGTGTAACGATGAACTCCGTAAGCTAATTTTGGACGAAGCACACAAGTCCAACTACTCGATTCATCCTGGTGCAGACAAGATGTACCAAGATGTAAAAGATTTCTATTGGTGGCCTAATATGAAGAGAGACATCGCTACTTATGTCAGCAAATGTCTAACTTGTTCAAAAGTCAAGGTTGAGTATCAAAAACCTTCAGGACTTTTGCAACAACCAGTGATGCCACGATGGAAATGGGAACACATAACAATGGATTTCATCACGAAACTGCCAAAGACATCAACTGGGGTTGATTCAATATGGGTGATTGTCGATAGACTGACGAAATCAGCCCACTTCATTGCTTTCAAAGAGACTGACAAACTCGAGAAACTAGCAAAGATCTATATCAAAGAAGTCGTTTCTCGGCACGGTGTGCCATTATCGATTATATCTGATAGAGATAGCAGATTCACATCTCGTTTCTGGCAAACGCTACAACAGGCCTTAGGTACTCGGCTCGATATGAGTACGACCTATCATCCGTAGACAGATGGCCAGAGTGAACGAACGATTCAAACGCTCGAAGATTTGCTACGAGCATGTGTGATTGACTTTGGAGGAAATTGGGATTCTCATCTACCATTAGCTGAGTTTTCGTACAACAATAGTTATCACACCAGTATACAGATGGCACCGTTTGAAGCGTTGTATGGACGAAAGTGCCGATCTCCACTCTGTTGGGCAGACTTGGATGACAGACAACTATCCGGACCTGAACTTGTCCAAGAGACCACAGACAAGATAACTCAAGTACTGAACCGATTGAAAGCTGCAAGAGATAGACAAAAGAGTTACGCCGATAACCGCCGTAAACCTATTGAATTTCAAGTAGGAGACAAGGTTCTACTCAAAGTATCGCCTTGGAAAGGGATAGCACGATTTGGCAAGCGAGGAAAACTGAACCCACGATATGTTGGACCTTTTGAGATCCTTGCTAGGATTGGTCCTGTTGCTTATAAACTCAAACTACCACAAGAGCTTAGTAGTATTCACGACACTTTTCATGTGTGTAATTTGAAGAAGTGTCTTTCTGACGAAACACTTATCCTACCTCCTGACGAAGTTTTTATAAACTCAAAGCTTAACTTTGTGGAGGAACCCATCGAAATAGCTGATACGAAAACACAACGACTGAGAAACAAACGAATCAAACTTGTCAAAGTTCGATGGAATTCGAAGCATGGCCCAGAGTTTACTTGGGAACGTGAGGATGAGATAAGAAAGAAGTACCCTCACCTGTTCGAACAAGCGACCGACACGAATAAGACAAATTAAATCTCGGGACGAGATTTCGCTAACAAGGGGAGAATGTGACAATCCTCCAATTAGGGTATTTACTTAGCCTAATTTCATGCATTACCTAGAGTAATTCCCTGATTAAGTGAATTCAAACTATTATGTGTTAAGTTTTTGGTAAACTTACTATGTGTTATGTGGTATATTTGATAGTAGTTATATGTGTATATATATATAATTACGTGCGAAATAAATATATCAAACTATACGAATGGAATACAATAACATTGGTGATACAAAATAATTAATAATTCGAAAATTATTAATTACAACTAATATAGAATTATATTATTGATATAATATAATAAAATATATGTTTTATAATAAACGTATTATTCGCGAATAATTAAAGTTCCGAAATGAACTTCGAATATACTTTTGAATAATTTTTATGTGGAAATTATTATATAAAAGTGTTACAACGAAAAGAAAACGAAAGATTTAGACGATTTTTGTTACGCGTATTACGAACAGAAACAATTTTAAAACGTGTCTAGAGGTGCTAAATAATAAAAGTATTATTTAGTAAGTTACCGTTTTAATGTGTAGAACATTACCTAAAAATATGATTTCCAAATTTAACTGAAATCTGGCACGCGTTTTTGACTATACAGTACTTTTACTGTAATCAATTTTAATTATACTTGTAACTAAGTAGTTCACATTTCGATTTCATATTTCTAAATTTGAAATATCGAGGAACAAAACGCTAAATTTTATTATAATTAAATTACCACAAATTATACCCGTACACGAAATTAACGGGCTAAAAACTACCAATATAGTACCAACAAAAATATCTGGGCGACAGATTAGTGTTCGCTCCATACTCCCGTTTGAAATCTCATCTCCAATAATACATCCTTACCTACATTTTGATCTCACAATTTCACACACACAAAAACACTTCACTGCATTTCATCTCATCTGTGGTATTTGTTTGTGCGTACTGGAAGAGAAAGGAGCAGAGTAACAACAAGCAGGAAGAAGCAACCCCAGTATCATTTTCCTCTTCACATCAAACACCTTACAAAATGATCACATAATCATCTTCATCATCATTTTCGTTCGTAATCTTCACAATCATCTCAGAATCATCATCAATCTTCATCTAAATCATTGTGAGGATCATTTTATATATTTTTCTTCATTTATATAATTTCTTGAAATTATGATCTTGATGATTATTGTTGTTATAGATTGTTAAAAACAAGTTATAATGCATTTGTATAACATATATTGATGATCTATCACGTTAAAATGGTGTTAAAATACCCGAAAATGAGATTTTGTTTCGTACAGAGCTGATGAACACGATAATGAACAGTACCACTTCGAAATGACGCGATCGCGTCATTTCATGAGCAAAATCAGTGTTTTTCGAAAACGTATATCACGCGATCGCGTGATATGGCCTTTTGGGCCGATCACGTCAACTTTTTGATACGTCTCAACCGATCGCGTGAAAACCCTTGTTGCACCGATCGCGTAACTTTCTTAACCGATCGCGTCATTTTCAGTTCATACGATCGCGTCACTTGAATCACCCGATCGCATCATTTTTCACATCACGCGATCGCGTGATTATCCGTATGCATCCACGCGATCGCGTCATCCTTCACAGATCCGAAAGTCAGTAACTTAATGTGGTATTTACAAGATCAAGTGATAACCAACTTAGTAAACGACAACTATAATTGTACAAGACCTAGTGTAACAATTGGACACGACAAAACTTTGAGACAATTATAAAATATATATATATATACAAACGAATGGACAATATATATATATTTAACGAAACATATAAATGGAACGATTTAATTATCTAGTACAAACTATATACGACAAACGAAAACGAGTTATATTTTATAACAAACAAAGTATGTTTTTGAAAACATAAACGACAATCAAGTTTATTTTGTGACAATTAACAAACGACATATGTAAACAATGTAACAAAGTTATTTTGATAACTAATCTAATTATGTTTTGAAAACATAATCAACGACAACGACAATTACATATGTATATACTCGACATTTACAACATATGTATTTATGGATATTAACAATGACGACAACTAAGATATATATTGGAATATAGATATTCAACTAATATGTATATAAATATACATACTTAAACTCAACGACTAATTGAAACACAAACCTCACCAGCAACTGAAATATTAAAAACATTTCAACTTAACAAATAATCCATATACTTATACAAGTATTATTATTTGCGTCTAGGTATTTGAGTGACGCTTGTGGATTGTTTGCTAGCTAATTGTGCTGAAGACTTGCAAAACTGTGAGTTCACAGCCCCTCTCTTTTATTGTTTTAAATGTTTTTAAAACCAGGGGTGGAAAACATAGAACAATTTGATATAACATGCTATATGCTTTAATGTATTGCGTTGCATGCTATTATGTGAAATTGATTTACATGATTTCTTTCATGCTATCAAACTTGAACTATTTCTATAAAATGTTTTCATATTGAATTAATCGAATTAATTATATGAAACGTTTTCACAACATTTTGGGAATAAGACAGCAGATCTTGGTACGATCCTAGGTTTACGCGAGGTAGTTGTAGTGCACATAAGTCCCAGTGCTTGCAACCTATAACCATTAGCTAGGTGACTCTAGCCACTGAGTATACAGATAGTACTATCGATTTGACAACCCTCCCAGGATATTACTCGTTGGTCATTCCAACCACACGACGGCAGTCGTAACGAGGAGTGTATACTTACCGTGTTACTGAGGCAACAACAAAACAACTAGTCGTGGCTTGGTTATAGTACTAGTATCGTTACTTTAACTTTAAAGGTGTCGCCCACCTTAGAGGGATTATGGTCTATATTTCCCACATAACTAAACAACTAAACAACAAATTGATTTGGGAAGGGTATTCCCAGTGATGACTAATAGGACAGGTGTTCCTTGAGAGAAAATTTCTAGGAAACGTTTACCTTAATTGGTTAAACTTGGTTTCCCACAAAACAACTATTTCTAGGAAATGTTTACTTAAATGTTAAACCTGTGTTTCCTGCATTAACTATTTTGGAAGGTTTACTTTATTGTTAAACTTGAATTCCTGTTTACTATCTGTTGGAAAATGTTTACTTGATTGTTAAACCTGATTTTCCTTAACTATTGAAATGGATATGTTTACTTATTTGATAAACCTGTATATCCTGCGAATGTTAATTAGGAAATGTTTATGATTAAACGTGTGTTTCCTACACATCTATTATTGCAGTAAGAATGACATTCTTACTAAGTATAGGGAATGTTTTCTTTAATTAGAATACTTGTGTTTCCTACTCTACATATAAATATTATGTTTGTGTACATGAATGATTTATACAAAACTTAAACCTGTGAATTCACTCAACATTCAATGTTGACAGTTTACTATGTTTTTCAGGGAATTAGGACTCAGGTACTTCTGCATGCATAAAGGACGTAGGCAACCTGACTATTTATGATGCCACTTTTGGGACACATGGATTTCCTTTGTATTATCAATTCTATTGGTTATACTTATGAAATCCCTCTTTTATAAATATGTATTTTCAAATACTTAAGTTGTCTTTGACAACCCTACTTATGTACGACTTTATAAGTCGTATCTTTTGTAATAACTTTAAACTTATGGCATCTTAAATATATTATGTTCTATATGATCATATGCTCTGAC
The DNA here is from genome assembly GCA_949592205.1 of Helichrysum umbraculigerum. Classification (NCBI taxonomy): domain Eukaryota; kingdom Viridiplantae; phylum Streptophyta; class Magnoliopsida; order Asterales; family Asteraceae; genus Helichrysum; species Helichrysum umbraculigerum. The sequence goes on from CATIUR010000003.1 coordinate 78,168,907, forward strand.
ATCGTGAATGCACTATTGAATTCTGTCCGCCCCCGACGCTTAACATTTATTAAAATGCTTCCGCTAATTAACTAAAAGCTTCCGCTAAACTGTTAATAAACACGTGTTACCGATTTGGGGGTGTGACAGATGAGTTGGGATTTCCTTCCCACTTGCTTTTGTTGTTTGCAGATGGGGTTGAAGTTGTGCCACGGCGGACAGAATTTGCCGTTAGTTCATGGGCCATACGGATGGCGCTTTGAATAGTACCCGGTTTGGATGAAGTCACCAGGTCCTGTAGTCTCTCGGGAAGTCCATCAACGAATTTCTCGATCCTCTTGTACTCAGGATCGACCATGGTTGGGCACAGGAGTGCCAGTTGATGGAAACGGTTGGTGTATCCGGTGATATCATCACCCTGCATCTTGTGGTTCCAGAATTCCATTTCCAGTTGTTTCAATTCATCCCTGGGGCAGTACTCGCCCCTCAACATTTCTTTCAACTCCTCCCACGGGAGTTGGTAAGCAGTAGCAACACTCACAGTCTGGGCATAAGTGTTCCACCAGGTGAGTGCGGTGTCAGTAAAAGTACTAACGGAGAACTTAACCTTATCTCCCTCCGCACAGTAGCAGATAAGAAATACAGACTCAACTTTCTCGATCCAGCGTACTAGACCGATAGCTCCCTCAGTACCTGCAAAGTTTAGAGGTTTGCAGTTCTGGAAGTCCTTGTAAGAACAAGGTTTAGCAGCAGAGGTTTCAGCGGCATCGCTGTTCCTCGTGGAATTTGGTGGAGTATTCCGAGCCAAGGCTTCAGTAACAGCCTGGGTTATAAGGGAGGTAATCTGGGCATCGGTGTATGGTCTTGTCTTTGGCGGCATGATTCTTCAATAAAAGAAATGAAGATACATGAGATTTTGTAGGAACTTGTAATTGTCACAGATGTACATGTATAAAAACAGTAATACATAACATCAACATGGAAAAATGACAATTATTATGAGTTGAAATATCAAGGAATATTTGATGGATAATGCGAGTTCAAAGGTTACATCCTACAGAGATATTACAAAAGGTGTCGGGAATTGTTACATCCGACTAGTTTATAGAATAGCGCTAGATAGTCATTAGATTACGAGACAAAGACTACACTAGTCTTAATGTAGATTAATCTGTTCCATCAGCGCGACAAGGCGGTCCACGGTTTCTGCCAGCCTGTTGGTTTGCCTGGCATTATCTTCAACTAAGGCCAGTCGTTGTGCTAGTACACGAGAGTGATCTTCAGCCTCCTGTGAACGCTGTTCACATTCCTCTAGTCGATTTCTTACAAGTTCATCCGCACCTAATTCGGCGGTCATTGAATCCTGAATTATGCTTACAGAGAGGTTGGTATCCTCTTGTTCTCGCTGGAGTTGGGATATGTGATCAAGCGCTTGGCGAAGCAGGTAGGTCATTCGGTGTTGTTCCCGTTCAAGACTTTCGAGTCTTTGCTCCTGACGGCGGAATTGGGTAGCCAATACTGGCAACGTGAGATGTGCCGAGTTCTGAGAGTTATGTACAGGATAAGGGCTGTTTCGAGGCGACCTTGTGTTCCTCCTGGCTACTCGTGGGTTCCGTGACCCGTGTGAGTGAGAGTGTGACGGATTAGGTGGTGTGTTTGCCATTCCTGTGGCAGAGTGTAAGTAAGACGAGGCTAATATATATACATATATCATATCCAGCCTAGTGTCTAGCACGTATCAAGTAATGGTCCGGTTCTCTCGTGGTCAGAGTCAACTAACGTATCCCCGTTCAACATAATTATTTCAGACCTTACATCATCTTTCCTTAATTGTACATAGTTGATCAGGCTATGTTAAATTAAAGTCATATGATGTAATTCCTGAACCAATCATGCCTAGTAAGGAAATACTGCCTAACGGTCATAGTCTAGGCCCACTAAATGCAACCTAGTTCACTATAACCTTAGGCTATGATACCAATCTGTAACACCCCCGAAATTCACTGTTTTGCGGAAGCATAGTTTGGGGTGTTACTAATCAAATATCACAGCACAAAGATAAAGTAAACGACATCTATATGCAACGTTTGTAAATTAGTTACATTCCATAGATATATTGTTTGAAAACTTAGTGTTTTCGTATACAAAAATGTAGTTTCCCTAGAGTCCGCGCGTGTAGCGGGAGATTCTATTACATAATCAACATATACAAAAGATAATGCTAAGAATCTCCGTTAATGCAGTTGTGTTGAAATCATGCGACTCTAGCTAAAATCCTGGAGTAATCCTACTCCATCCGAGTACCTGAGAAAACATGCTAAAAAGTGTCAACCAAAAGGTTGGTGAATCTCACAGGTTTGTAAATAATATCGGCTTTGAACACGAGATTTCATTAGTAATGCCCGTAGGCGTAAAATCAGCCATTGCAATCCAGCAATCGTAAAATCAGTATTTGCAATCCAGCAAATGTAAATAAGTAAGTTTATACCGTTGCCATGAGGCTCATAATCGAAGCTTAACCCGTAAGTAATAAGTTTGCTCCCGTGACATGCTCGTAAATGAGCAAGCATCAGTAACGAATAATTAGTCACCCGTTTCTACGTGTAAATCGGTACGTGGCAGCGCTACTGCCCCGGGCGGGGAGGGTCATTTCCCTAATGGATCCATTAACTAGTGTTCGCGCTTAAGTCCATAACTAACGATATATGATGGAGAGACTTCTGTTTGTAAGTAAACTCATGCAATTTCGTTTGGTATAGTAAACAGTTCTAGTACTTGTGTTCAAAGAAAAGCAGTTGCATGTTTCTCCCCCAATAAGATAAAACAGTAAAAGTGGGGCCGTAAGACTCACCTGAGTCTTGTAGTAATCAGTTGCAATTAGCAAGTAGTAAGTAAAGCAAGTAGGTTCTCTGAACCCGTAACCTTCAAATGCCTAATCATATGAAGTTACGTAAGTATGCGTCTCACGAGACGTTTCGTTTAGTTGTACACAACTAGTATATCCAGTGTTTGTCCGTATGTTTGTAATTGTTCGTTTGTTGAAAAAAAACATGTTTGGGCCCGTTGGTGACGGTTTGTAGCAAAATTTCTAAAATGTTGACTTTGCTACAGTAAATTGCTACAGTACTGCTACAGTAAAATTTGATTTTTTTTTGTACAGTAACTTTTACTTTAAAATTCTGGTTTTCTGTGTTTTTGCGACACAATCTGCGACACTAAAGTTTGGTATGCGACACAGTGGTTGTGTCGCATAGGAATGCGACACAAGAGCCCTGCGACACAGTGATTGTGTCGCAAAAGCTTGCGATGCTAAATCAATAGCGACATAAGGGTTGTGTCGTATAATGTTTACGACACAAAGGTACGACACAGAGTACGACATAAAATACGACACAACATGGTTTATGTAACACCCCCAAATTTAACGATTTGCGGAAGCATACATTGGGTGTTACTAATCAATATACAAAGCACAAGATTAATAGCAAACGACCTCTAAATGAGACGTTTGTAAAATAGTTACATCTCATAATTAATAATCGTTTGAAAACCGAAGGTTTTCGTATACAAAATGTAATTCCCTAGAGCCCACGCGTATAGCGGGAGATTCTATTACATAACCATAGTTACAAAAGATAATGCCAAAGAATCTCCGTTAAATGCAGTTTGTAAAATCATGCGACTCTAGCTAGTAATCCTGGAGTGACCCTACTCCGTAAGTGTACCTGAGATACAAAGCTAAAAAGTGTCAACCAAAAAGGTTGGTGAATCTCACAGGTTTAGTAATAAGTAAGTGTTATGAACCACAAGTATGTACCCGTATTGCTATCAAGCAAAGTAAGTAAATCAGTTAATCAGTACAGTGCCATGAGCTCATAAGTTGAAGCTTAACCGTGTAGTGTGAATATATCACGTACCCCCGTGAGTGCTATCCGCACACTCATATGTAACAAATACTAATATGTCTGTTTCTACGTGTAAATCAGTACGTGGTGGCGCTACCACCCCAGACAGGGATTGTCAGTCCCAAATGGATCCATCTATTAGTAATCGCGCTTAAGTCCATAACTAACAACTTACGATTAGGAGGCTTTCAGTGGATAAAAGTAACTCATGCGTTTGTTTGTATACAGTAATGTTTTCAGTTCAGTACATTGTGTTCATACGTAAAACAGTTGCTAAGTATCTCACCCCAAAGTATAAAACAGTAAAAGTGGGGCTGTGAGACTCACCCGAGTCTCGTAGTAATCAGTTGCAATTAGCAAGTAGTAAGTAAAGCAAGTAGGTTCTCTGAACCCGTAACCTTCAAATGCCTAATCATATGAAGTTATGTAAGTATGTGTCTCGCAAGACGTTCCGTTTAGTTGTACACAACTAGTTAAGTCCAATGTTCGTTTGTATGTTCGTAGTCGTTTGTTTTGAGAAAACAGTTTTGGCCCATTGGTGACGGTTCATCAAAATAATTCTAAATTGTTGACTTTGCTACAGTAGATTTGCTACAGTACTGCTACAGTAAAATTTGACTTTTTTGTACAGTAACTTTGACTTTAAAATTCTGGTTTTCTGTGTTTTTGCGACACAATCTGCGACACTAAAGTTTGGTATGCGACACAGTGGTTGTGTCGCATAAAGTGCGACACAAGAGCTCTGCGACACAGTGGTTGTGTCGCAAAAGCTTGCGATGCTAATTTAATAGCGACATAAGGGTTGTGTCGCATAAAAAGTGCGACACAATAGTGCGACATAACGTACGACACAAAATACGACACTAAATGGTTTATGCGACATAGCATGCGACACAAACGTTGTGTCGCAAAGATGAACATCAGTCCAGAAACTTTCGGGTTTCGTGATTTTCCGACCAAAAACGCAAATCTAACCCATTTTTGAGCTATAAAATCGTGTATTCTTCATGTATTAGGTTATATCTAAGTTGTGTACACATCAAAACATCAAAACATTACACCAAATTGAATAGATCTAAGATTTTAGGAATTTCTTACTTTTGCAAATCGAGCTAAATGGAGGATGAAATGGTGAAAACGATCTTGATATTCTTGCTCCACTCGTGATGGTGATTCTGAATATGTAAATTTCGTGGGTCGGTTTGTAGTCCGAAAATTTGGTAGTATTTTTAGTGAGAGTGTTTTTGGAGGTGTGTGTGTTTTTGGAGATGATGAAAATGAAAGAAGAATGAGGAGGGGGAAGGGGTGTTGGCTGATTCAAGAGACAAGGGAGGGGTAAACGCTCCCTAAAACTCAGTATTTACTCCGTGTCCTAATCGTTTAATCCTTTGTTTTTAGTATTTAATCAAACCGTTATATTTTTAAAAATGTAACTGGAATATTTAAATAAAAATACTTTGAAATTAATAATAAAAACATTTGTCGCAATATTTCAATTATTAAGTCGCGTTTATTACGTTTTGTTGCGTTAGTTAAAATGTCGTCACTATAATATATAAATAATGCTCGTTCTGTTGCGTATTTTATATAACAAAATACGTTCTCATTATTTAAGTAAATTTCTGTCACCAACGTCCAAGTAAACTGTGTCGGACTCCGTCCGGTTAATTCGCACGATTTATCCAAATCGCGTAAGTACACACACATATATATATAAATCACCTTATATATATACAAATAGAGTCTGCAATTAGTCCTATTACATACTAATTACATCTAGTTACAATTAATTAGGCATAATTAATTATCCTAATTTAGCAGGTGTTACATTCTCCCCTTGTTAAAGAAATTTCGTCCCGAAATTAGCTTGAGTGCACGGACGGTGCGTTATCTGGGAAGAGATGTGGATATTTCTGTCGTATTTGGTCTTCCCATTCCCAGGTGAACTCAGGGCCGCGCCTAGAATTCCACCTGACCTTTACGATGGGAATACGACTCTGTTTCAATCGCTTGACCTCGCGGTCCATGATTTCCATAGGTTCCTCGACAAAATGAAGTTTATCATCGATTTGAATTTCGTCGAGTGGTATAATCAGCGTCTCGTCAGACAGACATTTCTTCAAGTTAGAAATGTGGAATGTGTTGTGTACGCTGCTAAGTTCAGCAGGAAGTTGCAGGCGGTATGCCACTGGACCAATCTTTTCAAGGATTTCGAATGGTCCGATGTATCTAGGATTTAGTTTGCCTCGTTTTCCGAATCGAATGACACCTTTCCACGGTGCCACTTTGAGAAGTACCTTGTCCCCTACTTGGAACTCAAGGTGTTTGCGTCTCACATCAGCATAGCTTTTCTGACGATCACGCGCGGCTTTTAGTCTGTTTTGTATGCCGACGATCTTTTCAGTTGTTTCATGTATGATTTCTGGACCGGTGAGTTGTGTATCCCCCACCTCAGTCCAACAGATAGGTGACCGGCACTTACGACCGTACAGTGCCTCGAAGGGTGCAGCCTTTATGCTGGTGTGATAACTGTTGTTGTACGAGAACTCGCACAACGGTAAGTGAATTTCCCAGTTTTTACCGAAGTCAACTACGCAGGCTCGTAGCATGTCTTCCAGTGTTTGTATGGTTCGTTCGCTCTGGCCATCGGTTTGAGGATGGTAAGCCGTACTCATATCCAGACGAGTACCAAGAGATTTTTGCAGTGACTGCCAGAAGCGAGAAGTAAATCGAGCATCTCGGTCGGAGATGATTGAGATAGGCACGCCGTGTCTTGACACGATTTCTTTCAGGTAGATCCGTGTCAAACGTTCCATCTTATCAGTTTCCTTGATGGCTAGGAAATGAGCAGATTTAGTGAGTCGGTCAACGATCACCCAAATGGTATCGCAACCGTTAGAAGTTTTCGGGAGTTTAGTAATGAAATCCATGGTGATCTGCTCCCATTTCCATTGTGGTATTTCGGGTTGTTGTAGCAAACCGGAGGGTTTCTGGTGTTCAGCTTTAACTTTGGAACAAGTAAGACACTTGCCAACATAGGTTGCAATGTCCGATTTCATGTTGGGCCACCTGTACATTTCCTTGATGCCGTGGTACATTTTGTCGGCACCGGGGTGTATAGAGTATTTTGACTTGTGAGCTTCATTCATCACCAAGTCTCGAAGGTTCCCAAAACTTGGTAACCAGATTCGATTCGAGAAGTATTTGGCCCCGTTAGGTTTGGTTTCAAATTGTTTGTCCATGCCTCGCAAGGCCTCGTTTATCAAGTTTTCTGGTTTGAGTGCTTCGAGTTGAGCGGTGAGAGTTTGATTGATAAGGTCGTTGTGAATGGTCATACTGAGAGCTCGAACTCGAAGTGGTTTCACTCGTTCCTTTCGGCTTAAAGCATCGGCGATAACATTCGCCTTGCCTGGATGATAGCGAATTTCGCAATCGTAATCAGTAAGCAACTCGACCCATCGACGTTGCCTCATGTTGAGATCCTTTTGATCGAATATATGTTGGAGACTTTTATGGTCAGTAAAGATTGTACACTTGGTACCGTATAAGTAGTGTCTCCAGATTTTCAGAGCGAATACAACAGCCCCCAACTCTAGGTCATGAGTTGTGTAATTCTTTTCGTGGACCTTGAGTTGTCGAGAGGCGTAAGCGATGACTTTGTCTCGTTGCATCAGCACGCAACCAAGACCTTGGTGTGAAGCATCACAGTATACCACGAAGTCATCGTTGCCTTCGGGTAAAGATAAGATAGGTGCACTGCAGAGTTTCTGTTTTAGAAGCTGAAAAGCTGACTCCTGTTTGTCAGTCCAATCGAACTTCTTTTCTTTTTGAGTCAGTGCAGTGAGAGGTAGGGCTATTTTCGAAAAATTCTCAATGAACCGCCTGTAGTATCCGGCGAGTCCTAAGAATTGGCGTACCTCGGTTGGTGTTGTAGGTGCTTGCCAACACTTGATAGCCTCGATTTTTGAAGGATCGACATGAATCCCTTGATTGTCAATGACGTGTCCAAGGAATTGAACGGTTTGCATCCAGAACTCACACTTAGAGAATTTGGCGTATAACTCTTCGTGTTTGAGCAGCTCTAGGATAGTTTTCAGGTGTTGCGCGTGTTCTTGTTCGTTGTGCGAGTAAATCAGAATGTCATCAATGAAAACGATAACAAACTTGTCGAGGTAAGGTTTGCACACTCGATTCATAAGATCCATGAATACTGCCGGTGCGTTGGTTAAGCCGAATGGCATCACTTGGAATTCATAATGCCCGTAGCGAGTTCGGAAAGCTGTTTTAGGAATATCTTCATCACGAACTCGGAGTTGGTGATAACCCGACCGTAAATCGATTTTTGAATAAAAACTCGACCCCTGAAGTTGGTCAAACAGGTCATCGATGCGAGGAAGTGGGTAACGGTTCTTGACAGTTAATTTGTTGAGTTCACGGTAGTCGATGCACATACGGAAAGAACCGTCTTTCTTTTTCACAAACAGGACCGGAGCTCCCCAAGGTGAGGAACTTGGTCGAATAAATCCCTTGTCCAGGAGTTCTTGTAACTGAGTAGACAACTCCTGAAGTTCGGATGGGGCTAGTCGGTAAGGGGCTCGTGCCACGGGTGCTGCGCCGGGTACAAGATCAATAGAGAATTCGACTTGTCTAGTTGGCGGTAGGCCAGGCAAGTCTTCAGGAAAGACTTCTGGGAAGTCTTGAACAATAGGCACATCTTCAAGTCGTTTCTCCACTGACTTTTTCTCAATAACGTGTGCGAGGATTGCCTGGTACCCTTTTCTCAAGTATTTTCGGGTTTTCATGCAAGAAATGATATTTATTCTCGACCCACCGGTCTCCCCTTGTATGCTCAAAGTTCCACCGGTGACGAGAGGAATGCGTACAATTTTCTCAAAACAAACGATTTCGGCTCGGTACTTGGACAACCAATCCATACCGACGATGATGTCAAAACTGCCGATTTCGACAGGTATCAAGTCAATGGAAAAGAGCTCGTTAGCTAGGTTCAATGTGCAATCAGGTATCACACTGTCGGCCTCAATAAGTTTTCCGTTTGCCAATTCTACAGTGTACTTAGAATCTAAGGCAATAGGTGTGGTGTCTAGTAGTGGATAAAACTCATCAGAAATAAAGCTCTTATCAGCTCCAGTATCAAATAATACAGATGCAATCAAGTTGTTGAGAAGAAACGTACCCGTGACCACATTCGGGTCTTGACGGGCTTCCCCAGATTTCAGTACAAAAGCTCTTCCTCGAGCATTGTTGTTGTTCTTGTTGTTGTTGTTCAGTTTCGGGCAGTCTTTCTTGAAATGCCCCGTACCGTTGCACCCATAACAAGTCTTTGGTGCAGAGGTGTTGGTGTCAGTGGTGTTTGATCTACAGTCCTTAGCCAAGTGTCCAAACCTCTTACACTTGCTACAGGGACACGAACCATAGTGGTGTCGTTGACACTTTGAGCAATAGGGCTTGGTTCCCTTGTACGCCCCCTTGTCATCAGTATTGGCGGTGTAGGCTTTAATGGTCTCGGGTTTCTTGGTTTGGTGGTTGTTGTGGTTGTCGGACCATTTTCTTTTATTGTTGTTGGAGGATGGAGTGGGTGGTTCTGGGTCCTCGTTCATAGCTAGAAGTTCATGGGCCAACCGAATGGCACCGTGAAGAGTGGTTTGGTTTGAGGAGGCGACGTTTCCCCGGACTGGTTCCGGGAGGCCGCGGATGTATTTCTTAATCTTGTCAGGCCCAGTACCTGCCATAGCTGGGCGAAGGACGGTGAGTTGTTGGAATCGAGTGGTGTATCCAACGATATCAGTTCCTTGCACTTTTAAGTTCCAGAACTCTTCGTCCAGCTTGTGAAGTTGTTCGGACGGGCAATACTCATCCGTGAGCATTTTCTTTAGATCCTCCCAAGGGAGTAGGTAAGCGGTGTCAATCCCCACGGACTGGGTATAGGAATTCCACCACGAGAGGGCACCATCTTCGAGGGTGCAGGTGGAGAATTTGACTTTGTCGTCCTCCGCACATTTGCTGATGCGGAAAACGGATTCCATCTTTTCGAACCATCTGATAAGTCCGATGGCTCCTTCGGTCCCCTTGAAGCTCAAGGGTTTGCAGTTTTGAAAATCCTTGTATGAACAAGGTTTAGCAGCAGAGGTTTCAGCGGCATCGCTGTTTCTTGTGGAGTTTGGCGGAGTATTTCGAGCCAAGGCTTCAGTAACAGCCTGGGTTATGAGTGACGTGATCTGAGCATCAGTATAAGGTCTTGACTTTGGCGGCATGACTCTTCAATAAAAGAAATGAAGATACATGAGATTTTGTAAGAAGGTTGTATTTATTTCAGATGTACTTGTATAAAGGTGGTAATACATAACATCATTATGAAGAGAACTATGGCAATTAACATGAGTCGAAACAGCAAGGAATAATTAATAGATGATACTAGTTCAAAGGTTACATCCTACGGATGTGTTACAAATGATGTCGGGAATTGTTACATCCGATTGAAACATAGAGTAGTGCTTAGATAGTTACTAGATTTACAGAATAGTTTACAAAACAAAGACTAAGTTAGTCTTAACGTAGGTTAATCTGCTCCATCATTTCGATGAGACGATCCACAGTATTTGCAAGTCTGCTGGCTTGTCGAGCATTGTCTTCAGCTAATGCTAGTCGCTGTACCAATCCACGGTTATATTCTTCCGTTTCCCGTGAGCGTTGTTCACACTCATCAAGTCTGTGTTTCAAAAGAGTGGTTTCCACGCTTATCTCCACCACTTTGTTGAGAAGAACGTCCACATTATTAACGGTGGTTTCGTGATCCTCAGAGACTTGTTCGATGCGCTCGAGTGCTGTAAGTCTCCAGTTTTCGTTTGTTTCTTGCAACACGACATCCATGGTGCGAAGTCGCTGCTCGTGTTGGTTCACCCTAGCAGCTAAGGCCGGCAAGGTGAAGTGAGTAGAGTACGGGCCAGCTCGAGGCAACCTGTTGTTCCTCCTAGCTACCCTCGGGTTTTGCGACCCGGATTGAGAACGAGATGAATCGGATGGGATGTTTGCCATTTCTGAGACAAAGCGTTAGTAAGATTGAGGCCTATATTCATATAGTCCCTATATAATATAGCCTATTGAGTGTCTAGCATAAACATGTTTAAGTCTCGGTTCTCTCGAAGTCAGAGTCTTCTATTGTACCCTGTTCAGCCATAACCCCTTTCAGATCTTACATCGTCTTTGCTTAATTGTACATAGTTGATCAGGCTATGTTAAATTAAACACCCCCAAATTTAACGATTTGCGGAAGCATACATTGGGTGTTACTAATCAATATACAAAGCACAAGATTAATAGCAAACGACCTCTAAATGAGACGTTTGTAAAATAGTTACATCTCATAATTAATAATCGTTTGAAAACCGAAGGTTTTCGTATACAAAATGTAATTCCCTAGAGCCCACGCGTATAGCGGGAGATTCTATTACATAACCATAGTTACAAAAGATAATGCCAAAGAATCTCCGTTAAATGCAGTTTGTAAAATCATGCGACTCTAGCTAGTAATCCTGGAGTGACCCTACTCCGTAAGTGTACCTGAGATACAAAGCTAAAAAGTGTCAACCAAAAAGGTTGGTGAATCTCACAGGTTTAGTAATAAGTAAGTGTTATGAACCACAAGTATGTACCCGTATTGCTATCAAGCAAAGTAAGTAAATCAGTTAATCAGTACAGTGCCATGAGCTCATAAGTTGAAGCTTAACCGTGTAGTGTGAATATATCACGTACCCCCGTGAGTGCTATCCGCACACTCATATGTAACAAATACTAATATGTCTGTTTCTACGTGTAAATCAGTACGTGGTGGCGCTACCACCCCAGACAGGGATTGTCAGTCCCAAATGGATCCATCTATTAGTAATCGCGCTTAAGTCCATAACTAACAACTTACGATTAGGAGGCTTTCAGTGGATAAAAGTAACTCATGCATTTGTTTGTATACAGTAATGTTTTCAGTTCAGTACATTGTGTTCATACGTAAAACAGTTGCTAAGTATCTCACCCCAAAGTATAAAACAGTAAAAGTGGGGCTGTGAGACTCACCCGAGTCCCGTAGTAATCAGTTGCAATTAGCAAGTAGTAAGTAAAGCAAGTAGGTTCTCTGAACCCGTAACCTTCAAATGCCTAATCATATGAAGTTATGTAAGTATGTGTCTCGCAAGACGTTCCGTTTAGTTGTACACAACTAGTTAAGTCCAATGTTCGTTTGTATGTTCGTAGTCGTTTGTTTTGAGAAAACAGTTTTGGCCCATTGGTGACGGTTCATCAAAATAATTCTAAATTGTTGACTTTGCTACAGTAGATTTGCTACAGTACTGCTACAGTAAAATTTGACTTTTTTGTACAGTAACTTTGACTTTAAAATTCTGGTTTTCTGTGTTTTTGCGACACAATCTGCGACACTAAAGTTTGGTATGCGACACAGTGGTTGTGTCGCATAAAGTGCGACACAAGAGCTCTGCGACACAGTGGTTGTGTCGCAAAAGCTTGTGATGCTAATTTAATAGCGACATAAGGGTTGTGTCGCATAAAAAGTGCGACACAATAGTGCGACATAACGTACGACACAAAATACGACACTAAATGGTTTATGCGACATAGCATGCGACACAAACGTTGTGTCGCAAAGATGAACATCAGTCCAGAAACTTTCGGGTTTCGTGATTTTCCGACCAAAAACGCAAATCTAACCCATTTTTGATCTATAAAATCGTGTATTCTTCATGTATTAGGTTATATCTAAGTTGTGTACACATCAAAACATCAAAACATTACACCAAATTGAATAGATCTAAGATTTTAGGAATTTCTTACTTTTGCAAATCGAGCTAAATGGAGGATGAAATGGTGAAAACGATCTTGATATTCTTGCTCCACTCGTGATGGTGATTCTGAATATGTAAATTTCGTGGGTCGGTTTGTAGTCCGAAAATTTGGTAGTATTTTTAGTGAGAGTGTTTTTGGAGGTGTGTGTGTTTTTGGAGATGATGAAAATGAAAGAAGAATGAGGAGGGGGAAGGGGTGTTGGCTGATTCAAGAGACAAGGGAGGGGTAAACGCTCCCTAAAACTCAGTATTTACTCCGTGTCCTAATCGTTTAATCCTTTGTTTTTAGTATTTAATCAAACCGTTATATTTTTAAAAATGTAACTGGAATATTTAAATAAAAATACTTTGAAATTAATAATAAAAACATTTGTCGCAATATTTCAATTATTAAGTCGCGTTTATTACGTTTTGTTGCGTTAGTTAAAATGTCGTCACTATAATATATAAATAATGCTCGTTTTGTTGCGTATTTTATATAACAAAATACGTTCTCATTATTTAAGTAAATTTCTGTCACCAACGTCCAAGTAAACTGTGTCGGACTCCGTCCGGTTAATTCGCACGATTTATCCAAATCGCGTAAGTACACACACATATATATATAAATCACCTTATATATATACAAATAGAGTCTGCAATTAGTCCTATTACATACTAATTACATCTAGTTACAATTAATTAGGCATAATTAATTATCCTAATTTAGCAGGTGTTACAGTTTATGCGACATAGTATGCGACACAAGGCTTGTGTCGCATTGATGAACACCAGCCCAGAAAGTTGCGGCTGTCGCGATTTTTCCGATCAAAACTCAAATCTAACGCATTTTTAAGCCGTGAAATCATGTTTCCTTTGTTGTTTAGGTTATATCTATGTTGTGTACACCTTATAACACCGAAATAATACACCAAAATAAATAGATCTAAGTTTTTAGAAATTTCTTACTTTTGCAAATCGAGCTAGATCGAGGACGAGATGATGAAAACGGTTTTGATATTCTTGCTCCACTCGTGATGGTGATTCCGAACATGTATTTTGTTTGTCGATTCGGTGTGGTTCGATTTTGAGAGAATTTGGGTTTGAGAGAGTTTTGTGGTTGTTTTTGTTTAGTGAAAATGAAAGAGAATGGGTGGTGGTGGTGATGTTGGCTGGCTCCAAAGGAAAAAGAGGGAAAACACTTCCCAAAATACAGTATTTACTCCGTGTCCTAATTGACTACCTCGCTCATTTTAGTAATCGTGTAAAATATTATTTAGATAATATTCTAAAATGTGAATCCTTACTGAAAATCATTCGCTAATATTTATTTAAAATATTAGTTTGTTAGTTTAATTTGTGTCGTCGCGATAATATATAAATAATGCTCGTTCGTTTGCGTATTTTATATAACAAAATACGTTCTCATTATTTAAGTAAATTTCTGTCACCAACGTCCAAGTAAACTGTGTCGGACTCCGTCCGGTTAATTCGCACGATTTATCCAAATCGCGTAAGTACACACACATATATATAAATCACCTTATATATATATATATATATATATATACAAATAGAGCCTGTAATTAGTCCTATTACATACTAATTACAACTAGTTACAAACAATTAGGCATAATTAATTATCCTAATTATGCAGGTGTTACATTGTGTATATGGGGAGATGTCCATGGAGTCAGCAGAAATTTGTATGACTTCCACAGACCTCCAGGTGTTTAAAGTTTTGGGTAGCCAATCCCACCTACGAGGGTAAGTTGGATAGTCTACCCTAGTTGAGGTGTTACCAGTGGGGTAAGGTTAACTCGAGCTGATCCGTTACCCCTCCTTTGATGTCGTGTGACTCGTGCCTCTCCGGTGATATAATAGAGAGGTTCAGAAGAAGTTTGTGGTAACGCGGTTACCTCCTCAATAGTTGGGTAGGTTTGAGTCTCGTCGTTCGTGTCAGTTGGTGCTAGATGAGGAATGTCTGCCATTTCTGTGGCAAAAGCGTTTAACGAGTATTGTGAGGCCTATATATACATATCATATAAACCAGTGTGTCTAGTACAAACAAGTATAGGTCTGGTTTTTCTCGTGGTCAGAGTCAACTAGTGTATTCCTGTTCAACATAACTGTTTCAGACCTCACATCCTCTTTCTATAATTGTACATAGTTGATCAGGCTATGTTAAATTAAAGTTGTATGATGTAATTCATGAACTAGTCATACCTAATAAGGAAATACTGTCTAACGGTCATAGTCTAGGCCCACTAAATGCAACCTAGTTCACTATAACCTTAGGCTCTGATACCAATCTGTCGCACCCCCAAATTATGATGCGGAAGCGATTCAGGTCTGGGAGTGACTAATCCGATAATCACAGCACATAAGATATAATGAACGACTCTATATGCGTCGTTTACAAGTTACATTGATAAAATAAAAGTTTTACAATGTAATAATAGTTACAAAAGCTCGTAAGCCAAATGTGAGTGATTCTAAGCCATATCAAATTCTACAAAATGTAAAAATGCATGGGAATCTCCTGATGTCTGTATGCGACTCGAGCTAAGTATCCTAAATATGAGCAGACCGACTGCTGCTGGGAACCTGAGAATACATACTAAAAGGTCAGCTAAAAAGATGGTGAGCTCACAGGTTTGTATAATGATAAAACATAGTGTGTGAACCACAAGATATAATATAATGATTTGCAATCAAGCAAATAAAATAGATGTATATCACTGCCATGAGCCCATAGTTTAAGCTTAACTGAGGTGTCAGGATCACAACCAAGTGCCTGAGAGAGGGTGCCTCCCTGCGAGTGCCTAATCTACACTCGTATGAACAAATGCTAATGCGTCCGTTTGACCAGTTAGTGCGTGCTAACCTGGACGGGGGTTGTTAATCCCATATGGTACCATACACTAACATTCACGCTAAATCCATATAAAAAAACTATGTAGTGGAGGGCTTTAAAATGATAAGTAAAAACAACTCATGCAGCATATATCAATGTTTTGTACTCATGTTCACATGTAAAACAAAATGAATATGTATTCTCACCCCGGGAGTAAAAACAGTAAAATGCGGGGCTATGAGACTCACCTGAGTCTGATGAATGCGTAGCAAAATCAATGCTAGAATGTCCGTAGACTGTAACATGCCGGGCGTCCTAAACGCGCAAGGTTATAAGTATAAGTAGATGTCTCAACAGATCATCTATGCTAGTTGTTCATTCAACTAGTTATGTCCAAATGATTTGGTTGTTTGATTGTGTTTTGAAAACGTGTACGGCCTGTTGGTGACGGTTTGTAATAATAATCTTAAAGCATTATTATTATGTGTTGTTTCATTGTATACTATCAAAGTATGTGTTTGGTGTGTTGTATCGTATATAAATATTGAAGTTACACGTGTTCGACACTTAGTGTAAAAACTAGTTATAAGTGTTTCATTTTTGGCGACACTCAATAGATTTTGGCGACACTTAGGCAAGTGTCGCGTAGAATTGTAAATTCTGAGTTATTAGCGACATTTGCGGCACTTAGGTTTAGTGTCGCATGAGGGCGACATTTGGAATATGCGTCACTTTGGTTCAGTGTCGCAGAAGGCGACATTCGATGAGTGCGTCACTTAAGGTAAGTATCGCTTCTAGGGCAATACTCGAAGTATGCAGCACTTGTGGTCAGTGTCGCATAAAATGATTTAGTGCAAGTCTGCGACATTTGGCCAAGTGTCGCGTCCTAGCTAGGCTTGGTGCGACACTTAGTTCTGATCAGTTTTAAACTTAACGAAAACGTGGTCAAACGACCTCGGTTTGACCCGAAACTTTTACACAAGTCATATAATGGTTCAAAATGTTTAGAAAAATTATTGGTTCGTGTCGGGGTTAACCTGAAGTGCCGGTTTTTAAAACGTGTCAAAAATCACATAAGTGTTATGTTTTTCCAGTTTTTCCACCCGATTCAAGTCTCGGTTTTGGCCACTTTTATTCCGCAAACAATTCTACCAAAAATCACACATATCCTACTATATGTCTAGTATTTTACAAATTTTTCTCATGAATTTGGTCTCTAAGTTAGGTAAATAAAATCGTGAATGACTAGTGGTCGGTTTTAGTCCAAAACGGACCTTTGTTCAAAGATTGGTTTATACACAAAAATCCGTGTATTTCTGGAAGTAGCCAAAGAAGGACATTTTGTATCTAACATCCATACGAATATTTCGGTATAAGATTCATGTGTTGATTCAACCAAGAACTCGAGATATGGTTGTTTTCGTGAGGTCATTTTTCTGGTCAGAAAATAGCATATATGTATATATTTCAAAAACGTGTTTTAAGTTAAGATTTGGACATAATCTAGTCAAGTGAGCAACTAAACATGTATATATATGTTAACCAAGTAAATCTTGAGGTAGTTTATAGAAATCTTACAACGAGAGGGATGATCTAGAGCCGAAACAAAGTGGAATGTACTCGGTTTTGCTTCTCCTTCTTCTTCCTTGCTTCTTCTTCGATTTTTGCTCAAGAAAATGGTGGTGTTTGATGGTGGTTGATGGTGGAAGAGGATGGTGGTGTGTTGGCCGATTTTTAGAGAGAGCAAAAGGGAAAGGGAGAGTGATGGTTGTTGATTGAATGAGGAATGGGAAGGGTGTGGTTTGGTTGCTTTAGCATGTTTAAGAAGCAAGAGGGAAAGAGGTCAGAGCATGGGGTGCCATGCTTTGGCCGGTTTGTGTGGGCCCCTTTGGGGTATGGGTGTGTTAAATTTGTTTCCCCAAAGTTTCGCTCCGTGCGGTATTCGTTTCCCCGGTCGTTTAAACGTTCGTTTGTGTTTTATACGTTATACGTACGTGTTTTAAATAATGTTCGATTTTCGATATCTTTAAGTTGGAATAATACTCATAATTCTTAAAAACGTTTATAAAAATGTTTTGGTAAAGTGTCGGTTTCGGTTTATGCGCTCGTGTTACGATTCGTTTAATCGCGTGACGTTTTAATTAAACGTGTTTGTTATCGTTATAAAATACGATATTTTATATGAAAGACTTATTCAAAATAATATATTTTAAACTTATAAAATATATTTTGCTCTTTGTTCGATTGTCGGCGCGTTTCGCGCGTTTTTGCCGCATACGGTGAGTTTTATACGATACGAATTACTTATGAAATATTATCGAAATAATATTTAGAAATCAATATGTTTATTAAATAATTTCATATTATTTAATAAATTGTGTTCACCAACGTCCGTATTATTGTATCGGGATCCCCTTACTAATAAACATATGATTCAATTATACATCTCCAACATCACATTATAATGAATTACGATTCAAAATTGTTG
This sequence comes from Helichrysum umbraculigerum, assembly GCA_949592205.1. Classification (NCBI taxonomy): domain Eukaryota; kingdom Viridiplantae; phylum Streptophyta; class Magnoliopsida; order Asterales; family Asteraceae; genus Helichrysum; species Helichrysum umbraculigerum. The sequence goes on from CATIUR010000003.1 coordinate 78,186,982, forward strand.
AAAAAATTAATGTTGGCCTTTGTCTCCAATTTGAAAGCCCACTAGTTTCTTCCATTTATTAGCTTGTAATTAACCAAAAATATATATATATATTAAATACAACCTATTTACTATCAAAAAGATCATGGACCCCAAATTTTAAGGAATCCTTTGAACGGTTACAAAGATAATAGGATGTCAATGACTTATTTACCCTTCCATCATTACATCAATACTCCAATTATTTAGATTTGTGTCATTCGACTTTTAAACCATTGATTAAGTTAATAAATGGTCAAGATCTCTTCTCCATCTTCTCTCTTAAATATTCATTCTCCATAGATCCTAATCTAATATATATATATATATATATATATATATATATATATATATATATATATATATATATATATATATAAGTTAGAGACCTCTAATTACTAGTCAAAATATTAATCATGCCAAGTCATACTCTGCCACATGTCATTAATTCTATACTAATTAACCAAATTATATTCTCCATGTCATATCTGCATCCTTTTAGTTGAAACAAAAAAGCAAAAAGATATAATTGATATCTATACAATAAGTTAATGAAAAGTCCCATATAGACAAAATTGTGTTTCAAAATTCCAATATAGACAATATAGACAAAATCTTGAGTGTGAGATTTTAATATGGGATAGAGATAAATACCAAAAAGACATCATATCTTAAATTATATATAGGAAACACATGATTATGTCATCAAAATTTCAATTAGCCAATCAAATTGCTTGATTTTATCAAATTGACTAAAATTTAATAAATAATAACATCATAATATATCATAATCCTAATCCTAATATAATTAATAATAATAATAATAATAATAACAATAATAATAATAATAATTGATGGTGTCTTAGTTACAATTTTGATAATCTACGATCTCTTACTATAATTACAATTTTCTATTTATCGATTAAGTTATCCTATTTCATATTTATTGTATATATTGAGAGTTCTCAAAATTCCATTGTCTTTAGCTTTCTATAATGTCTTTAATTTTTGTATCTTTCTAATAATGTCTTTAAAGTTTGTATCGTATGTATAATACTAACAACTAAAAAATAAGTATTAGATATGCATTTTTGATATAGTGATCAAGAATTTAGATTTCTATAATTGGTATTTTCTACCAATTACAAGTATTATTGTAAGGATTGTAGACATTTTTTAGTTTTTGATTCATTAAGGAGTAAATTCTAGAAATGATATATGCACGAATTGTAAATTCGTCTGAATGATTCAATCTTCGTTTATGTCGTAGCTTTTGCCATATTATTATTTGTACGAAGATTAATACCGAAAAGACATCATATATATATATATATATATATATATATATATATATATAGGGGAAGGATCAAGAGGGAAGCTTCAAGATTGGGGGAAGAAGGGAAGCAAATCTCAACCATTTATTTTTTCTCCTCTTCTATATTCATCCATAATACCCATTTAATCAATTTTAATCTAAAATTCTAAATTAAAGCATGAAATTCAAATATTAAGCAATCAAAAACGTTATAAATCTTCGAATTCATCAATCGCAATCATAGATATCTTCAATTCTTCATAATTCTAATTCATCAAAAATTATGAATATTGGAGTAACTTTTGGGTTTTTGAGTAAATTTTGATTTGGCAATGAAAACAATAAAATTAAACGAATTTGATCGTACAAAACTTATAAACAAGTAATTAATCGAATTATGATTGTCATTCCAATTGAATTTACAGATTGAAAAAATTTCAGACCGTTAACATTCATCTAGAAAGCATGTTAATCAAAATTACAACTTAATACTTTTAAACATTCATTTATGATGAATATTAATTTATATATGTTATTATACACTATTGAATGTGATAACATAACATTCATCAGTGTATAATAATGTATATGCGTTAACATTCATCGTAAATGAATGTTAACGTGCTTAAACTATGATTTTGATTAACATGCTTTCGAAATGCATGTTAACGATCTGGGATGTGATTTCAAGTTATTTACAAATGTGCCACCGCGTTGACTTTTACGTTGACCAGAATGTGTGGTTAAAAATTGCTTCCCTCCTTCCCCCATTTTTTTACTTCCCTATTGATCTTCCCCCTATATATATATATATATATATATATATATATATATATATAATAGGCATTGAGCCGTGCGATGCACGACTGTTTGAAAAGTGCAGTTATATAGTAATTTGTTAGTAGACGAATATATTAATGGGCATCTACTTAATGTTATCGATAGCACAATTAATTTGTGGTGTTGACCAATTACTTTACGTTTACTTTAACATTTTTCATATATATCATTCCTTTACTTTCAGCATAAAGTTATAAACCAAACTTCTTTATAAACAATGTTCAAAAGTTTGTAAATTAATAACACGTAATCGTTAACTAAAATTATACGCTCTAAAAGGTAATTAAAAAATTTATTATATATATATAAACTAAGCATTGAGCCCGTGTGATGCATGACTATTTATATAATACCTTTAAATTAGTTTGTATGTTATTATGATTAAGTTTGAATACATAATATACTTAAATTAATTTGTAAGTTATTGTGTTAAGTTTTAATACATTTGTTGAGCCAATGCAATGCAAGGTAATTAAAAAAATAAAAATTAATCATATGTTTTTTAGGTTTTCAAGTGTATTTTAATATTGTTGAAAGTTCATAATTTATTACCGAAATTCAATAGTAATATGTACCAAAATGTACAGAAAATAATCAATTTCAAATATCTTTATTAAAAATAATTTTTTTAAAACATGGTAGTTGATGATGATAATATTTGTTAAATGCAATGTATAAGATATGGATTAGAAAATGAATCTTTTTTTATGTAGGTAAAATTGTTATATATTAAATATAATATGGGAATTTTAAAGGCTATTATAATAAAGTATAATTAATAAATAATAGTCTTAGTAATTAATACTTAAGGTTTTTAAGAAAAAAATAATATGATGATGTGGCAAGTTAGGAGATTTTAGAGAGAAAAAAATGTTATGATATGACATGTCTAAAAATCAAGGAAAAATCTTTGTTTTATAAGTATATATATATATATATATATATATATATATATATATATATATATATATATATATATATATATATATATATATATTGTAACACCCCAGTTTTCAAGGTATTATTTTAGTGTACAAAAATATATACTTATTTTTAATTGTAGACCTTTTAATAATAAGTTATAATAGAAAACGTAAATAGTTGTTCAGTTCCAGACTGCGTAGTATAACATATAAAAATAAAATAGGCACAGATACGTGCCTTCTTACTGTGTTCTCAAAATAAACTCCAGAACTCACTTTTGAGAAGGATAGAAATCGCCGGAAACCAAAATCAAAGGAGAACTCAGTGTTTAATCTTCGATTTAAGCTACAAGTTATCAGAATCATCATCTTCTATCATTCTTTAATCCTTGTAAGTTGTTTTAATTTTCTCAAGAACCCTAGAAAATGGGTTTTGTTGATTAGTGAGTTTTAATTCGAAATTGAGATTAGTAATTGATTAGTTTGATGTTAGTTAGTATTATTATGATCATTAGTAACCATATTACATGGTGAAAGTGATGAAATCATGATTAGTGTTCTTGAGTGAATTTAGGGGTTTTGCTAAATCCTTGTAAATTCATGTAATAAGCTTTAAAGTGTAATTAGAAGTGTTAATAGAATATGATTATGATGTGGAGCAAGTAATTAAAGTGATTAGTTGATTATGAGATGTTTGAGTGAAGCTTGATTATAAACATGAAAGTTGAAAGTGATTAGTTAATGAAAAGTGATTATGAATTCATGAGTTAGTGATGACTTCCATGATTAGTAGTTGAAAGAATTGTATAGTATGGTAAGAATTATGAAAGTGTAATTAGTTAGCTTAGTTAAAGTAAAAGAAAATTAATTAAAGTAAGAAAGAGATGTTAGATGATTATTAGTGAAAGTGTGATTAGTTGTTCTTAATTGTGCTATGTGTTCATGTGCTAGGTGCTAAAGATGTGCCATTTTCAATTGATCAATTCGCCACAAGTTGTTCAATTCATCAATGTGAGTTATATGAAAGTGACTAGATAATTATTAAGTGAATGGGATTGCTTTCGAGCAAAATATTCACCAAATTGTGTAAAGAGTAAACGATTAGTTTTAAATGATATGAAAAGATTTATATGTTTAGAATGGTTAACTCATGTTAGACATGTGATGATTAGAATTGACCAAGGTTAGCCATGTTTTGATTAGTAGCTAACTTATGTTAGCTAAAAATGTGATTAGTCTAGCTAATTAGATATTAGCTAGAATGTGATTAAACTAGCTAGTTAGATATTAGCTAGTATAATCAAAAGATATCTGCACATGTGAAAGTGAAAGTGAAGGTTCAAGTGAAAGTGAAAGCTTAAGTGAAAGTTCAAGTGAAAGTGAAAGTGAATTCAAGAAAGGGAAGAAATTTCTATACTTTGCTTATTATATATGTAGTTATTATAATAATGCAATTGTTTTGATTATTAGTTAAATTTATTAGATAATCATATGCTCACTAAGCTTTATGCTTACCAGTTCAGTGTTTCATGTTGTAGGTACTTGGTTCGGTTAAGCCAAATGAATAGAAGTATAGATGTGGCTTGCCAGAAGATAGAGTGGATAAGGAGCTTGCTTTATGGTTAGTTAAGCTTCTTATTCTTTTAAATCATCATTATGATTAGCCATTGTGTAAATCACCCAAAAATAGTTTTATGACACATGTTATGTAAGTCTTTGACTTAGCAAAGTCAAAGTGGAAAGAAAAGAAGAAATGATTAGTAACCATATATGTGTCATAAATGGTAAAGATTTAGAATAGTGTAAAGTATTGAAAATGTATTTGGGTTGATTTTAAAGTTGACCCATTGTCAACTATGTTAAAATGGTCAAATGTGAGTGAAAGATGTAAGTGAAAGAGTTAGAATAGCCTTGAAACAAGAAACGGGTCAAAAGTGTCCAAATGGGCACATTTTGGGTCAAAGAGTCAAAACAAGCCATGGTATAGATATCATACTTGTTGCTATTGCCTTAAGTGTCAAATGTATAGTAGAAAATGTTTGTAAAATATGAAAGTTAGATATCATGTAGTTTGTGTTTTGACATGTCAAGTAGTTCGGTCTAAAATAGCCAAAAATTTAGTCAACGGTCCAAAATGAGATTTAATGCGAAATATGGAAAAGTACGAAAAGGGAAATGTTCATTTTGTCAAGTTATACGTGTCTGCAAAATTTTAAGTTCCTAGGTATTATCGTTTGAAAGTTACGTGAGTTTGAAATTCGACTTTTGGTATTAAGTGTTGCAGACTAAATTTCTGGCTTTGGCACTAGAACATCCTTGTTTTAGTACTAGAACAGCCTTGTTTTAGTACTAGAACAAGCCTGTTCTAGCTTACTCATTATTTTACATATATTTTGAGACTAGTTCTCAGTACCAATTATGTTAGCAAAGTTTATAAGTTAATAAATTGTATAAAAAAAAATGATTCTCGAATTCAGGGCGTTTCAAGTTGGTATCAGAGCGATGGTTTAAGAGATTTATGTAATCCACAATAGGATTGCCTAAACTTAAACCACTATGAAATGTTTAGTTTTCAATGATTAGTATGCGTAGTAGTAAAGCATATTTGATTAGATTGATATGCTACCTTGTTATCAGTTGTGATTAGTTTATATGTGTTAAATTAGTAGATGGAAATAGTAGATGAGATGCTAGCATCTTGAATAGTTTTATTTGAGCTTAACAGTGTTGATAGAAAGCATGAAATTAGCAGGGCAAATGTTAGTAGATTATTTACAAGGTATAGTTAAAATTCATTGTTAATAATTATTTGATATGTGATCAGAAAATGAATTGCTCCTGAGGGAGAATATGTGAGAACACATCCATATGAATAGATGACATAAATGAAAGTGTTATGTGATTAGATAAGTAAATGTGATTAGATATTTGTGAATAGACACGTGTAGTAATCAGGCATGTGTGGTGAATATACACATAATATGAATAGATGTATATATGATTAGCTATGTACTTACAAGTAGATATTTGTTCAGATAAATGTGTAGATAGCTGTACAGATATATGTTCAAGTGTTTAAAAATGTACAAAGATTCAGTAATGATTAGATGATTAGTTATGTTTAGATGTTCAGTTATGTGAAAGAGTTTAGTTATGATTAGAAGTTCAGATGTTCAGATAATTGCTAATTTATATTGGCAATACAATTATGAGTACAGCTAAATTGAAATGTGATAGTAGATTAATTATGTGTTTAGAGTTTCAGGTAATCAGAAGTATTGACCGATGTCAGTTATTATGTTAAGAATGTTCTGTGAATAGATTCACAAAGGTATGTGTTAGCTTCAGTTAATGTGTTTAGTTGAAATCTTCATGATTTCTTAATTGCGCAGACTAAAGTGTTTTATAATTATTCAGTTTATGTGATATCAAAGTTTAGCCACACTCAACCCAGTATATAATTGACAGTGATGAATAGAAGTGTGAGACTGGTATAATGAAACGACGTCTGGCCAATGTAGTTTTATTATATTAAGACACACGGGTGATTCATATCTGTTAAGTATAGAATGTGATTAGTGATGGTTAACTTTGGTGAGAATAGAAGTGGAATAGTAAATGGATAGTTTTATGAAAAGTCATTGTGAGTTAGAGTGTTTAAACTAGACTTAGTTGTTATGTGATTACTATTGTAGTCAAATGAAAGTAGAAGGTTGACAAAGTGTTAATCAATTATAATGAATAGAATTTTTGTTTGAAAGAAAGGTCAGAAAGCGAAAATAGAAAAGGGAGTTATGAGGCATGAAGTCAGGTACCATATGGTAACTTTTATACCTGCCCTTGTTCTTTGACTCCATAGTTGTTAAATATGTGGTATTTATACCTTGCAAGCAGTTTAATTAATATAGATTTAGTAGTAATGTAATTATGATTACATAAAGTGTTAAACTCCTAAGTGGGGGAGAAAATTCTAAGATGTACAAAGTAATGTATATGGAAAGTATGATAGTAGTGATGAAAAAATGATTAGTTAATTGAAAGTTTAGTTTAATTAACCCAAATGGGTTATTGAATTGATTAATTGATTATGATGATTAGTAGTTGTTAAAGAAGTTGAAAGTAGTTGTTTAATGATAACAAATGATTAGATTTGCTAACTTATGTTAGATGTAGTAGTGATTAGAATAGCTAACCAAGGTTAGCTATGTGATTAGACTAGTTAACTTTTAACTATGTGATTAGATTAGCTAACTCATATTGGCTATTGTGATTAGATTAGCTGACTTATGTTAACAAGTGTGATTAGAATAGCTAATTTAATTTAACTATAATTGTAATTAGATGATCAGAGGTTGCAGTACAGTTGTTTAGTAGAAAGATGAAAGCAAATTAGATTAGTGAAAGATTTAGTTCCATAATTTCTCAGCAGTCAGTTGTTTATACAAATATGTATTATTGATAATTGCTATATGTTGATTAGTTTGTGAATTAGTCATTCAATTATGTAAAGTATTGACAATTTAGTTTATTTGATTAGTTATGATAATAGTGATTAGTAGTGAAAGATATGAAAGAAGCTTAATTGATTAGAACGGCTAACTTAAATTAGCTATGAAAGTGATTAGTGTAGCTAACCAAGGTTAGCTAAATTCATGATTAGTTAGCTAAGTTATATTGACTAAGAATATGATGAGACTAGCTAATTTATATTAGCTATATTAATTAGATAATTAAGGGCTATGTGATTTCGGATTCCATCTATGTAAGAAGTTTCACCTAGTTATGAAAGTGTGAAAGCAGTTGTTATAGTGTAAAGATTGTCTAAAGTGATTAGTCAAATAGTTTAGGTAAGAAGTCATCTGACTTAAAAGAATCAAGTTTAGGTAGAATATATATATGTACAGGTAAGGATGAAAGATTGATTCAGTAGAAATTGACAGTAGTTAATATTACACTTTGTGCTTGATATTGCAGTATGTGTCAGTGAATAATGAATAGTTAGTAGTAAACAGTAAACAGTGAATAGTTAGTAATAAACAGTAAATAGTGAATAGTGATTAGTAGCTAGAATTAATTGAGTAAGTTGAATGCATACTAAGGGTAAGTAAGTTGATAAAGCAATATGCACATTGATACATAAATCGTTTCAATAGCATGAGTACAGATATATGCAATAGTTGATTAGATTGTCAAGTGATAAAGTTGATTAGTTGTTTATGTAATAATGTTAGATACATTATATGTATAGCTGAAAATTATGAGATTGAACAGATATATATGAATAGTTGAGATAAAGATAGAAAGTGAAGCTTTAATAGTATGTATATTTAAGTCTGGAACTAGGAAGTAAAGCTGTATGTTAGAATAAGTAAACGCTTCCGCACGAGTAGAGAAAGTGTTAAGATTGAACAGATAAGAATACGAATGATATTCGTGGGGACACGAATAAAATAAGTGGGGGAGAGTTGTAACACCCCAGTTTTCAAGGTATTATTTTAGTGTACAAAAATATATACTTATTTTTAATTGTAGACCTTTTAATAATAAGTTATAATAGAAAACGTAAATAGTTGTTCAGTTCCAGACTGCGTAGTATAACATATAAAAATAAAATAGGCACAGATACGTGCCTTCTTACTGTGTTCTCAAAATAAACTCCAGAACTCACTTTTGAGAAGGATAGAAATCGCAGGAAACCAAAATCAAAGGAGAACTCAGTGTTTAATCTTCGATTTAAGCTACAAGTTATCAGAATCATCATCTTCTATCATTCTTTAATCCTTGTAAGTTGTTTTAATTTTCTCAAGAACCCTAGAAAATGGGTTTTGTTGATTAGTGAGTTTTAATTCGAAATTGAGATTAGTAATTGATTAGTTTGATGTTAGTTAGTATTATTATGATCATTAGTAACCATATTACATGGTGAAAGTGATGAAATCATGATTAGTGTTCTTGAGTGAATTTAGGGGTTTTGCTAAATCCTTGTAAATTCATGTAATAAGCTTTAAAGTGTAATTAGAAGTGTTAATAGAATATGATTATGATGTGGAGCAAGTAATTAAAGTGATTAGTTGATTATGAGATGTTTGAGTGAAGCTTGATTATAAACATGAAAGTTGAAAGTGATTAGTTAATGAAAAGTGATTATGAATTCATGAGTCAGTGATGACTTCCATGATTAGTAGTTGAAAGAATTGTATAGTATGGTAAGAATTATGAAAGTGTAATTAGTTAGCTTAGTTAAAGTAAAAGAAAATTAATTAAAGTAAGAAAGAGATGTTAGATGATTATTAGTGAAAGTGTGATTAGTTGTTCTTAATTGTGCTATGTGTTCATGTGCTAGGTGCTAAAGATGTGCCATTTTCAATTGATCAATTCGCCACAAGTTGTTCAATTCATCAATGTGAGTTATATGAAAGTGACTAGATAATTATTAAGTGAATGGGATTGCTTTCGAGCAAAATATTCACCAAATTGTGTAAAGAGTAAACGATTAGTTTTAAATGATATGAAAAGATTTATATGTTTAGAATGGTTAACTCATGTTAGACATCTGATGATTAGAATGGTTGACCAAGGTTAGCCATGTTTTGATTAGTAGCTAACTTATGTTAGCTAAAAATGTGATTAGTCTAGCTAATTAGATATTAGCTAGAATGTGATTAAACTAGCTAGTTAGATATTAGCTAGTATAATCAAAAGATATGTGCACATGTGAAAGTGAAAGTGAAGGTTCAAGTGAAAGTGAAAGCTTAAGTGAAAGTTCAAGTGAAAGTGAAAGTGAATTCAAGAAAGGGAAGAAATTTCTATACTTTGCTTATTATATATGTAGTTATTATAATAATGCAATTGTTTTGATTATTAGTTAAATTTATTAGATAATCATATGCTCACTAAGCTTTATGCTTACCAGTTCAGTGTTTCATGTTGTAGGTACCTGGTTCGGTTAAGCCAAATGAATAGAAGTATAGATGTGGCTTGCAAGAAGATAGTGTGGATAAGGAGCTTGCTTTATAGTTAGTTAAGCTTCTTATTCTTTTAAATCATCGTTATGATTAGCCATTGTGTAAATCACCCAAAAATAGTTTTATGACACATGTTATGTAAGTCTTTGACTTAGCAAAGTCAAAGTGGAAAGAAAAGAAGAAATGATTAGTAACCATATATGTGTCATAAATGGTAAAGATTTAGAATAGTGTAAAGTATTGAAAATGTGTTTGGGTTGATTTTAAAGTTGACCCATTGTCAACTATGTTAAAATGGTCAAATGTGAGTGAAAGATGTAAGTGAAAGAGTTAGAATAGCCTTGAAACAAGAAACGGGTCAAAAGTGTCCAAATGGGCACATTTTGGGTCAAAGAGTCAAAACAAGCCATGGTATAGATATGATACTTGTTGCTATTGCCTTAATTGTCAAATGTATAGTAGAAAATGTTGGTAAAATATGAAAGTTAGATATCATGTAGTTTGTGTTTTGACATGTCAAGTAGTTCGGTCTAAAATAGCCAAAAATTTAGTCAACGGTCCAAAATGAGATTTAATGCGAAATATGGAAAAGTACGAAAAGGGAAATGTTCATTTTGTCAAGTTATACGTGTCTGCAAAATTTTAAGTTCCTAGGTATTATCGTTTGAAAGTTACGTGAGTTTGAAGTTCGACTTTTGGTATTAAGTGTTGCAGACTAAATTTCTGGCTTTGGCACTAGAACTGTGACACTTCGTCAAAAAGAAATTTTTGCGCGCCAAATTTAAACTTAAATTATTCGTATTTAATACGCTCCAAACCCGTAGCATTCAATAATTATATATATAAATATATATATATAATAATAATTTGGTCCAAATTTCGGTGTCAAAACTTCATAACTAACATTTTATTAGTTGCAATAAACATTATAATCTCGGACAAAAATATTTAAATACTCCAAAAGGTCATTAGTTTTGAGTTTAAAACGCGTCCCATTTAGTTGGGACAACGCGAAATAAAGTTATAAAACTTTGTCCCAAAAATATTTTGAAAACATTGCGAAACACATAAATGAAATTATAAAAACAAAATATTAAATTTATTTTATGATTGGGTACAAAAACACGGGTATTTTGTACCGCGAATTGGGGACGAAGTGGGGAAAAACCCCACCCCTCCTTTTTGGATTAGCCACACCCAAACCACTCTCTCATTTCATTTTCTTTTTCTTTTTCTCCATCTTATCTCTATCTCTTTCTCTCTCTTTCACCATACAACAACAACAAACCAAAACCACCACAAAAACCACAAAAACGTCACGAATCACCATACTTCTTTGGAATAAAACGACCACGACAACACGATCTACATTTCTACCTTTTCGGATTTCAAATCCGGCACTCGTAAGTTTCCGACAAATCCCGCAAATCTTTAGATTTCGAAGTTTTATTAAATATTTCATGTTTAGTATACTTAGATTAACATGTTTTAGTGTTTTATACAACCAAAAACGTCCAAAATCGCCCAAAAACTCGATATTTTTGATCTGCTCGTCGAACAGGCCCAAGTGTCGCATAAGGCCCAAAAATAGTATTGAGACACTAAGTGACGCATATGAGTCACTAGCGAAGTGACTCATACCAGTGACTGAGTCACTAGCGAAGTGACGCATATGAGTCACTAGATAGAGTCACTAGAGAAGTGACGCATAACAACCTGAATTTCCCTATCTTTTGAGTCACTAGCCTAGTGACGCTATAAGCTCCTAAGTGACGCATGAAGTGTCGCTATTATCAGTTTTTAGACCAAAAACTCATTTTTAAAGTACCAAACTTATCCGGAAACTTATACGCAACTTATATATGAACCGAGACACGTTCATATACACTTTTTATACGAAAACAACTTAATTATATTTTCTAAATATAATTTCAATACGAGACAAACGACACGCAATTTCTTTACGAAGTTCAAACGTAAAGATATAACAAACACGTCCAGTACAAACAACCCAAATAAATAACAAACTTGGATGATTTATATAAATATCCATTCACTTATACGAAATCTCACGTGTTTAGGACACTAGGAGATTATTATCGATACGATTCGCTGCATTAGGACGCTAGCATCTCAGGTGAGTTTCATAGCCCCACTATTTCAACTGTTTTACTGTTTTTGGGGTGAAACACATGCACAACAACTGTTTTTGAATTATATTAATAATCTTTTATAATTCACGATTAATTATATTACTGTATGTAATACAAATGTGTAATACTTAGGAATTACACCCAACACATCGTTTTGGAACAATATCAAGACCTAGCTTAGATAGGTCACATTCGTACACTATCAGATTGTTGGAAAACAATTACCTAGACATAACTTGATATAGTTATTACGTTTCATTGGCCATATTGTCGCGGGACAATATTATCATATACATTAGAACTGGTTAGTTCTACCTACACTAGACGACATATATACATTTACAGGATTAGTTTCTATTTTAGGAACTAATATTTCCAATACAATTCAGAACCTCAATATACTTGCTAGGCTTTAGGCTAGAAGTATACGATAACATAATATGTTAGTATAGATTCTTCATACTAATACAATTCAACTAGGTAATGAGCATTCATACCTAGGACCAACGTACTACTTAATATCTAAATATTTGCTTATACGTATTTAGATAAAATCAATTATTTTCATGCGTGTCATGATTGTTACTTACGTTTGCTCATTCGACAAATATATATATATATTTATATATATATATATATATATATATATATATATATATATATATATATATATATATATATATATATATATATATCTACATGTTTATATATTATCATTAGCACTTGGTGCTAACTTCAATATTATTTATGTATATTAGTATACATACAATCATACACACATTCAAGCCTGACGCGTCGTTGTACGGTCGGCTCTTATTTGCAATAGCTAGTATGTCGTTGTACTGCTGGCTCTACATTTCAACTATGCTCTCGAGCACTTCATAAACGATGCCGCGGTATTGCAGCTGGCACAAAACGATACCACGGTAAAGTGGGTACAAAACGATGCCACGGTATTGCAATGGGCACAACTTCAATCAAACAAGTCGTTGTAACTTGTATCAGTATTCAATCAAACAAGTCGTTGTAACTTGTATCAGTATTCAATCAAACAAGTCGTTGTAACTTGTATCAATTTAAGACAAACAAGTCTGAGTAACTTGTAACAATACAATCAACCAAATCGGGGTATTTTGAACATTAAGTTAGACAAACAATTTCAATGGTAGACTTACAATTCCAACTAGTTAGGTATGGAAGGCCTCGATTAGACTTTTACACATCGGTGCTACAAACTTCAACGTATTACATATCAAAAATCACTGATTTTGGAAACAACTTTACAAAACATAAATTGTTTTATTACTTTATGTTTTCAACTAACCATCCTATGAACTCACCAGCTTTATAGCTGACCTGTTTTAGCATGTGTTCTCAGGTTGCCCAGCAGGATTAGGATCACTACAAGATCTTACTAGCTCGAGTCGCATATATTTTCAACAATTGGGACTACTCTGCATCTACTTTAGTATTTTCAAATTATGTATTTGGAATTTACTGTCAAACTCATAACGTTGTAAACGTGCTATTTTGGGAAATGTATAATTATTTTCAAACGTCTCATTTAGAGTCGTTCATTATGTATCTTATGCTGTGATATTTGATTTAGTGACACCCGACCCGACAGCTTCCGCAAACCGATATTTGAGGGTGTCACAGATTGGTATCAGAGCCTAAGGTTGTAGTGAACTAGGTTGCATTTAGAGGGCCTAGACTATGACCGTTAGGCAGTATTCCTCGTTAGGTATGACTGGTTCAGGGATTTCATCATACGAGTTTAATTTAACATAGCGTAGCTAACTATGTACAATTAAATAAAAATGATGTGATATCTGAAAGGGGTTATACTGGATCAGGAATGCGTAGTTGACTCTGATTTGTTATGTGCTAGACATCCTAGGCTATTATATGTACTGTAGGTATGTATAAATAGGCCTTACATGTGTACTACTATTACATACCTATATATATACACATTGAGTATATATATACAAATTTATTTCCGCTGTATCATCATACTTTCGTGAAGAGGCATATCGCCGTCTTCCTCACCATCGCGACTCGACACCTATATCACTAAGCCTCGGGAAGGAGGTACAAACGTTATCAATGGGAATGGAAACCCGCACATGCTAAACCTTCACGAAACTTAAAACAAACTTACAACTTTTAAACCTTGAACATATGGATCACAATCGGATTAGTGTTGACTAAGTCCGCAACGAAAATCATCTCAAATCACAAATTGATCATGTAGATCAATCAATTCAATACTTTAGTGCCTTGGCACTCACATTTTAGTCTTTGTGCTACAACTGAGAAATTCGAACTTCAAACACATTTTCGCATTGAGGCTACAAATCAAACAACACATGGCACGTAGTGCTACGATTTCAAGGTATGTTAATACCACAACTTGAGCACATTAGTGCAACTTTCATAGTATGTCAATACTACAAATCATAGCATGTTGATGCTACATTCATAGTACATGGGTACTACAATTTCAATGCCGCGGGCACTTCATTACAGCACGTGGTGCTGCGTTTCATGGTATTTTGGTACTACAATTACAAAACATTAGTATTTCAATTACTGTGCTAATAGCACTGCATTATAGCACTAGGTGCTACTTCAATTATGCATGTAGACTTGTTATAGTTGCATGTACGACTGACATATATACATATACACTTACTTAACTGGGCACGAGGTGCCACACTTGACTCTTATTATGTACGTATACTTGTATAGTTACGTGTACACCATATATGTATATACTACCAATTAAGCATGTAATGCTTTAATCAATAAATACACAATGATGTCACCACACACATGGGTTGTGTTGGTGGACCCTGCTTCAACACCACCGAGGACACTGTAGTTGTCACATACATAGGCATGAATGGCCGTACGATATTCTAGTACTACATTATAGTCTGATAGACTACGACAATACTATGGTTCTAGTCAACTGCACATAATTCATAACTAGTTCGTTAGTACGACTACACATCTAAAATTTCAAAGTCCGAGGACTTTTCATATAGATACCTTAAGTGGTTTCTGGATGACTATCATTTTTACATACGAGTATACAACTACAAAAGTCAAAATCTTTGAATAAAGATCTCACACTTTGTCATTTCATTCTTGTTCAAGAATCATGCCTCCTAAACGACCAACTTTCACTCGAGCTGAGCAAGATCAAATCATTAATCAAGCAGTGACTGCAACCCTAGCTGCTCAGAACCAAGTAAAGCCTTGCACTTTTAGGGATTTCCTGAGGTGCGAACCCCCAAACTTCGTCGGGACTGAAGGAGCTGTCGGATTAATTCGATGGTTCGAGAGAATGGAATCTATTTTCCACATGTGCAACTGCCCCGACGACTGCAAAGTCTTGTACGCCACATACACCCTCCAGGATGATGCCTCTACCTGGTGGAATTTTCACGCCCGAACTGTAGGAATCGACACTGCTCACGAACTTCCGTGGGAAGACCTGAAACAAATCATGAAGGACAAGTATTGCCCCATCGAAGTACTTCACAAACTTGAGGACGAACTTTGGTATCTCACCGTAAAAGACAACGACATCGAAACATATACCAATCGCTTCCAACAACTAGCATCCCTTTGTCCAAACATAGTAAACCCTGAAAACAAACGAATCGGGAGGTACATTGGTGGACTCCCGTTGCTAATTGAGGGAATGGTCACCGCCTCTAAACCCACTACAATTGAAGAGGCTATTCGCATGGCCCACAGACTCATGGCACAGGTGGTTCGACGCGGGCCACCTGCGACAGAAAACAATCAAGAGAAAGGGAATGGAAGTTCCAGCTCTAGCCAAAATCCAACGAATCAACCTGAACCCTTGAGGTCCTACGCTACTGAACCCAACGACAGACAAGGCTATGCGGGTAACAAACCATTTTGTCACGGCTGCAAACGTCATCATGACGGAATTTGCGGATTACCCTGCGAAAGATGCCAACGGTATGGACACGTAATCCGGGACTGCAGAGTTCCCGCCAATCCCGACTCTCGAAGAATATGCTTCACATGTAAAGAACCCGGTCATTACAAGAAGGACTGCCCAAAAAGGCGCAAAAGTCACTTAATCGACTCCGAGTAAATCAAATAAATCTCCAACAGAAATGTAAGTACAATTTCTCCTCGAAAACAAAACTCTCCAATTTTAGATTCGCTAAACGTGTGCTTATTGTTCCCAATATCATTTTAACGACTTAACGCCAATTACATCATAGGGCTAGTTAACCTAGGCCCACGCCAAGCTCAATGTTTGCTTTCAGCAGACTGATCTACTGCACGTTCACCAAACCTTTAGTCCTGATAGGACGACTTATAAAACCGTCACCATGTGACAACCATCTAGTCCCGAGTGGACTACGACGTAAACGGTTACCGAGTAACCATAAAATAATCATACTCCATACAAACAATATAGTCAGGATCTGACCTTAATAAAGGACCGCGACACAGTCATGGATTGACTACTTCCAAACTCGATATAGACATTGTATGTCTACTACCTATTTGACAAACTTCTTGTACGAACATTGCTCCCCAGACTTCACGAGACCACGACTTCATACGAAATTTCGGGACGAAATTTTATTAACAGGGGGAGAATGTGACACTTCGTCAAAAAGAAATTTTTGCGCGCCAAATTTAAACTTAAATTATTCGTATTTAATACGCTCCAAACCCGTAGCATTCAATAATTATATATATAAATATATATATATATAATAATAATTTGGTCCAAATTTCGGTGTCAAAACTTCATAACTAACATTTTACTAGTTGCAATAAACATTATAATCTTGGACAAAAATATTTAAATACTCAAAAAGGTCATTAGTTTTGAGTTTAAAACGCGTCCCATTTAGTTGGGACAACGCGAAATAAAGTTATAAAACTTTGTCCCAAAAATATTTTGAAAACATTGCGAAACACATAAATGAAATTATAAAAACAAAATATTAAATTTATTTTATGATTGGGTACAAAAACACGGGTATTTTGTACCGCGAATTGGGGACGAAGTGGGGAAAAACCCCACCCCTCCTTTTTGGATCAGCCACACCCAAACCACTCTCTCATTTCATTTTCTTTTTCTTTTTCTCCATCTTATCTCTATCTCTTTCTCTCTCTTTCACCATACAACAACAACAAACCAAAACCACCACAAAAACCACAAAAACGTCACGAATCACCATACTTCTTTGGAATAAAACGACCACGACAACACGATCTACATTTCTACCTTTTCGGATTTCAAATCCGGCACTCGTAAGTTTCCGACAAATCCCGCAAATCTTTAGATTTCGAAGTTTTATTAAATATTTCATGTTTAGTATACTTAGATTAACATGTTTTAGTGTTTTATACAACCAAAAACGTCCAAAATCGCCCAAAAACTCGATATTTTTGATCTGCTCGTCGAACAGGCCCAAGTGTCGCATAAGGCCCAAAAACAGTATTGAGACACTAAGTGACGCATATGAGTCACTAGCGAAGTGACTCATACCAGTGACTGAGTCACTAGCGAAGTGACGCATATGAGTCACTAGATAGAGTCACTAGAGAAGTGACGCATAACAACTTGAATTTCCCTATCTTTTGAGTCACTAGCCTAGTGACGCTATAAGCTCCTAAGTGACGCATGAAGTGTCGCTATTATCAGTTTTTAGACCAAAAACTCATTTTTAAAGTACCAAACTTATCCGGAAACTTATACGCAACTTATATATGAACCGAGACACGTTCATATACACTTTTTATACGAAAACAACTTAATTATATTTTCTAAATATAATTTCAATACGAGACAAACGACACGCAATTTCTTTACGAAGTTCAAACGTAAAGATATAACAAACACGTCCAGTACAAACAACCCAAATAAATAACAAACTTGGATGATTTATATAAATATCCATTCACTTATACGAAATCTCACGTGTTTAGGACACTAGGAGATTATTATCGATACGATTCGCTGCATTAGGACGCTAGCATCTCAGGTGAGTTTCATAGCCCCACTATTTCAACTGTTTTACTGTTTTTGGGGTGAAACACATGCACAACAACTGTTTTCGAATTATATTAATAATCTTTTATAATTCACGATTAATTATATTACTGTATGTAATACAAATGTGTAATACTTAGGAATTACACCCAACACATCGTTTTGGAACAATATCAAGACCTAGCTTAGATAGGTCACATTCGTACACTATCAGATTGTTGGAAAACAATTACCTAGACATAACTTGATATAGTTATTACGTTTCATTGGCCATATTGTCGTGGGACAATATTATCATATACATTAGAACTGGTTAGTTCTACCTACACTAGACGACATATATACATTTACAGGATTAGTTTCTATTTTAGGAACTAATATTTCCAATACAATTCAGAACCTCAATATACTTGCTAGGCTTTAGGCTAGAAGTATACGATAACATAATATGTTAGTATAGATTCTTCATACTAATACAATTCAACTAGGTAATGAGCATTCATACCTAGGACTAACGTACTACTTAATATCTAAATATTTGCTTATACGTATTTAGATAAAATCAATTATTTTCATGCGTGTCATGATTGTTACTTACGTTTGCTCATTCGACAAATATATATATATATATATATATATATATATATATATATATATATATATATATATATATATATATATATATATATATATATATATATATATATATCTACATGTTTATATATTATCATTAGCACTTGGTGCTAACTTCAATAATATTTATGTATATTAGTATACATACAATCATACACACATTCAAGCCTGACGCGTCGTTGTACGGTCGGCTCTTATTTGCAATAGCTAGTATGTCGTTGTACTGCTGGCTCTACATTTCAACTATGCTCTCGAGCACTTCATAAACGATGCCGCGGTATTGCAGCTGGCACAAAACGATACCACGGTAAAGTGGGTACAAAACGATGCCACGGTATTGCAGTGGGCACAACTTCAATCAAACAAGTCGTTGTAACTTGTATCAGTATTCAATCAAACAAGTCGTTGTAACTTGTATCAGTATTCAATCAAACAAGTCGTTGTAACTTGTATCAATTTAAGACAAACAAGTCTGAGTAACTTGTAACAATACAATCAACCAAATCGGGGTATTTTGAACATTAAGTTAGACAAACAATTTCAATGGTAGACTTACAATTCCAACTAGTTAGGTATGGAAGGCCTCGATTAGACTTTTACACATCGGTGCTACAAACTTCAACGTATTACATATCAAAAATCACTGATTTTGGAAACAACTTTACAAAACATAAATTGTTTTATTACTTTATGTTTTCAACTAACCATCCTATGAACTCACCAGCTTTATAGCTGACCTGTTTTAGCATGTGTTCTCAGGTTGCCCAGCAGGATTAGGATCACTACAAGATCTTACTAGCTCGAGTCGCATATATTTTCAACAATTGGGACTACTCTGCATCTACTTTAGTATTTTCAAATTATGTATTTGGAATTTACTGTCAAACTCATAACGTTGTAAACGTGCTATTTTGGGAAATGTATAATTATTTTCAAACGTCTCATTTAGAGTCGTTCATTATGTATCTTATGCTGTGATATTTGATTTAGTGACACCCGACCCGACAGCTTCCGCAAACCGATATTTGAGGGTGTCACAAGAACAGCCTTGTTTTAGTACTAGAACAGCCTTGTTTTAGTACTAGAACAAGCCTGTTCTAGCTTACTTATTATTTTACATATATTTTGAGACTAGTTCTCAGTACCAATTATGTTAGCAAAGTTTATAAGTTAATAAATTGTATATAAAAAAAATGATTCTCGAATTCAGGGCGTTTCATATATATATATATATATATATATATATATATATATATATATATATATATATATATATATATATATATATATATATATATATATAGACTTGAGATCATGTGAGAACAAGTAGATTTCGTGAGAACGGTGAGAACACATCTTAGCCATCCACTTTTTAATCAAAAAACCTGATTTTGGAGGTGACATTTTTGTAAATACTTTGAAGTTTGATTTTGGAGGGTTCACATAAGGATTGCTAGGTGAAGTTTAATTTTTTTTTGCTTCACAATAGTTTTAACATGGTGAAGTTTTATTTAATCTCTTCAAAAACTAATGTTAACAAAAAAATATATACTGAATCTCATAAAAACTATGTGAACCTTTAAAAATAAAAATTCATAGCATCGTAACTTTATGTTAAGAAAAAAAATATTAAACTTAACATCACCAAAATGATGTGAAGCTAAAAAAAAAAAAATCTTCACATGAGCAAAATGATGTGAAGCTAAAAAAAAAAGCTTCACATGAGCAAAATGATGTGAAGCTAAAAAAAGAAGTTTCAAATGAGCAAAATGATGTGAAGCAAAAAAAAAATAAAAAGCTTCACATGAGCAAAATGATGTGAAGCTAAAAAAAAAAGCTTCACATGAGCAAAGGTGATGTGAACCCTCCAAAATTAAACTTCAAAGTATTTACAAAATTGTCACCTCCAAAATCAGATTTTTTGATCAAAAAATGGATGACTAAGATGTGTTCTTACCGTTCTCACGGAATCCCCTTGTTCTCACCAGAACCCAACCCTATATATATATATATATATATATATATATATATATATATATAGGGTAGTGATCAAGGGGGAAGTAACAAAATAGGGGGAAGGGGGAAGCTAATCAGGACCGTCAGATTCATTTATGTAAAAAAAAGGTGGAGGGTCAATCTGGTAATTTCATAATTAGGTTCATTAAAGAATAATATTCACATATATTAATGATTTTGACACCTGCAACTCACACTCATTCAAGAAAAATTAGGGCAAAACTAAAATCTAGCTGATATCACGATCCAAATACAACTTATTGAACGAATTTCATGAGTGATCGATCGCTCAAATTAAAAATACAATGGTCGTTGATGCTACAATTAACGGCCGAAATACAAAAGCGAAAGAAAATTGAGAAGATAAATCTGAAATCGAGAGTGAACGAAAAGGTAAAAAAATTATAAATTACATGTTTCTATGAATAGATTTCTTACTTTTCAAAGTGATCGATGATTCTTCGTTAGCATCTCTGTACATTAAAAATTTGGAAATGGTTGAAATAAGATAATTATTATTATATGATGAAGTTCTTATCTATTAATTGTTGGGGATTGGGTTCAGACTATAAAAAAGATTGGTTAAAAGATCTTATCAGGTGTGAAAGTTTTGATGTTGTTGGTGTTCAAGAAAAAAAGATGGAAACAATTGATGACAATTTGGTCAAATATTTATGGGGTTCAATTGACATCGACTTCTGTTTTAGTGGCTCAGTTAGCATGTCTGGGGGTACACTTTTGATATGGAAGAAATCTTTTTTCATTCAAGAGACAATTAAGTGGGAGATACTTTTCTGGAGCTTCAGATACGTGTGACTTGAATGACTCTCAAATGATGTTTGTAAATATATATGGTCCTCAACTTGGATGGCAGAAAGAAATCTTATGGAATGATTTGTTGAACCTTATTCGGGATTTAAGCGGAGTTAGCATTCTGTTTGGGGATTTTAATGTTGTGAGGGAGAGAGGTGAAAGACTAGGCTCCAATTTTGTTGTTAAAGAAGCAATAGCTTTTAACAATTTCATCACTGTTGGGCTGCATGAATTCCCGTTGGGAGGTCGTAAGTTTACTTATTATAATAAGTTTGGTTCCAAGATGAGTAAACTGGACCGCTTTTTGGTCTCTATTAACTTTCTCGACTTCTGGCCCAACGCCAAGCTCATGGCTACTTATCGGGTTATATCCGACCACTCGCCAATTATTCTTTCTGTGGATCAGACCAATTTTGGGCCGAAACCATTTAAAATTTTCAATTCATGGTTGACTCTTCCAGATTTTGATTTAGTTGTACAATCATCTTGGTAATCAGGAAGTTACAGGGGATCCCCTGACATTATTCTTAAAAATAAAATAAAGAGACTTCGGGAAGATATTAGAAATTGGCACTCAAATTTTATAGTTAATTTCCAGAAAACATGTATAGATCTCTTTAATGCAATTGATATTTGGTACAAGAAGGCTATGAATGAGTGTTTGACGGAGTTAGATGTGCTTTCTCGTGAAACAGCGGTAGCGGAGGTGCTGAGAATTGATCAGATAGAAAAGGAAAATTTGAAGCAGAAAAGTCGTATTCGATGGGCAATCGAGGAAGATGAGAACTCAAAGTTTTTTCATTCTCAAATCCGGCAAAATAGAAGCAAATTGAATATTAATGGGATATCATGGAATGGGAATTGGGTCACTGATCCTGTTTCCATCAAGTCAGCTGCATTTGATTTTTTCTCATCTCGCTTCAAGAAAACATCTTCCATGAAGACATCTTTTTCGTATTTCGACGCCTGGATCCCTTAGATGTGGCTTTCTTAGAGGCTGATTTTACAATGAAAGAAATTAAAGAAGCTGTGTTTGACTGTGCAGGATCAAAGGCTCCTGGGCCTAATGGGCTCAATTTTGCTTTCATAAAAAGGTATTAGACTTTAGTTCAATTCGATTTCTTAAACTGTTTTAAGCACTTTGAAGCATCAGGTAGATTGGGTAGAGGGTGTAATCCTTCCTTCATCGGTTTAATTCTGAAAAATGGTGATCCTATATCCTTTAATGATTTTCGGCCCTTACACCTATATCCTAGGATATATCAGTTTGATTTGCATTACCTACTAAACGATTATCGGAACTTGTGTTTTCATTTTTACACGAGTTAAACCAACAGACGGAGAGGCAATGATGGGGTCAAATGCTATAGTGATGGGCATGGTTTTGGTACGTATATATGAGCTGTTTGATGTTTTTGAGTATCTTCACCTTTTAGTGATTTTCTACATGTGCTTATGTGTTGACGTCTAATGATATTGGTAGGTTGGATTGACGATGGTGGTGGTAGAAAGTGCAGATACATTATTGATATACATTTATTATGCAGAAGATCCATTGTTAATACACAGAGGACCATAATTGCTCACAAAGATGCCAAAGATATTACATCAACGTCTCCAACACAGAATTGCACCTATACATGAAGGATTGAATGTATATCAAAAATAACCTTTTTAGAGTGTCTTGAAAATGTAATGGCTGTATAGTTTAATCAATGGTATGCATCAAGTTATAGCTTAATTATGTATCGATTGGATTCGACATAGGTTAAGATTGGATTCTATATAGCTTAATTATGTTTCAATTTATCAAAAATATGTTATATGCATCGAGTTTTGATTGTAGAAATTAAAGAAATGCATCTACATTTAGATATTATTATTTAGAAATATCTTATATAAATCATATCGTATTACTTCAGATCTTCATCAAGACGTGTTATTATGATATATAGTACTATGTACAAAAGAAAATATTAAGCTTATGTAAAGATGCATTGCAATGCATACTATTGGTACTCATCAGCATGCATGTTAACATACATCGATATACATCACTAAGATGTAAACATATGTTAAGATGCATCATAGTACATACAATTAGTACTCATCAGCTCGAATGTTAACATACATTGATATACATCACCACGATGTAAATTATGTTAACATGCATCACAGTGCATATTGTGAGTACTCATCAACTCGAATGTTAAAATTAATCGATATACATCACTACGATGTAAACTTAGGTTAACATGCATCACTATGCAAGCTATTAGTACTCATCTGCATGAATATTAACATACATCGATATACATCACTACGATGTGAACTTATGTTAAGATGCATCGCAATGCATACTATTAGTACTCATTAGCATGCATGTTAACATACATCGATATACATCACTAAGATGTAAACATATGTTAAGATGCATCGCAGTGCATACTATTAGTAATCATCGACATGAATGTTAACACACATCGATATACTTCACTACGACATAAATTATGTTAACATGCATCACAATGCATACTATTAGTACTAATCATCTAGAATGTTAACATTTACGATGTAAACTTATGTTAAGATGCATCGCAATGCATACTATTAGTACTCATTAGCATGCATGTTAACATACATCGATATACATCACTAAGATGTAAACATATGTTAAGATGCATCGTAGTGCATACTATTAGTAATCATCGACATGAATGTTAACACACATCGATATACATCACTATGACGTAAATTATGTTAACATGCATCACAGTGCATACTATTAGTACTAATCAGCTAGAATGTTAACATTTACGATGTTAACTTATGTTAAGATGCATCGCAATGCATACTATTAGTACTCATCAGCATGCATGTTAACATACATCGATATACATCAATAAGATGTAAACATATGTTAAGATGCATCGCAGTGCATACTATTAGTAATCATCTGAGTGGCTGGTTAATAAGAAAATCGAGCATTTCTTCTGTGAGAATTGTTTGACTGAAGAGCAAAGGCTGCTACAAATATAGAAATGAAGAATGTAGTTGTCTATATTTAAAAAAATTTAATCGTCGAAGCCCGATCTAAATAAAAGTTTCATCATTTCAACATAAAAATGTATGCTTTATAACTTTACTTCAATACATATGTGCGGACAATCAATTAACCCTCAATATTATTTACATATATTACTTTCCTTATACTAACATTAAATTTCCAAGTCTTAAGTCCTAACCAGAAAACATAAAACAAAGACAAATTTTCCCAATTTAAAAACTAAACCAAACATATTACGTAGTACAAACTAACAACAATCAATTATGTATCCGTGTTATGCTTTGTTATATATCATTTATAAGATAACATTATTATCATGTTGGCAAATATATAGTGTACGCACCAAATGTATCTTTGTAGGAAATGAAACGAGTAGTAGCACACAACCATTTTAAAAGCTAGGATGCATAGCTATCTTAATGTATTACTTTCCTCAAGAAAAATAACGTAAGAAATGTAACAGCTTTTGAGAGTGTTGACAACAATACCAATTTTCTTATTAAATAGCATATATTATACTCTTTAATGTACAATTAGAAACTTAATATGCGATATTTTACACCATCTAAGACCTAACCTAAGTCAAACTACAGATGAAGATACGACCACTTGCAATGCAAGGGTTGTGGACTTGTGGGGAACATTGTGCCACCACGACGCCAACATAGGTGTAGTGGGGCGTAGTGGACGGGAGCATGGGACGAGTACAAGAAAAAGTGGGGCCCAAAACATATTTTTTCTTTTTTCTTCGAAGGGTTTAATTTTCCTTGTGGGATAGCACAAGGTGTGGCGACGTGGCGCCTACAACCCTCCACAACCTTGTGTTACGGTTGCAACTTGCAAATGGTCGATGGTGTTGATTTTTTAATCACCCTAATGCACACATCACGATCGAGTCTATGTATGCGTCAAAGGCGATGCTATGGCATATTAACAAGTGCTGGTTTAACCAAAAAAATCTCAACCGAAACAGCAAACGAAGAAGGAACCAAGCAAGCCCTATTAACACATTTATGATGAGTAAAATGCATACAAACAACTACACTTGCCTGTTATTATTCAACGAAAGGAGTTAAAGACTATACATTTATACATACATAAGAATATACATATAATATAGATATAGAAACGTGACCGTGAACACAAAAAGAAGTGGGAAATCCTAAATTACATAAACTTGACAACCAGAAGCTTTCTTCAGAAACATATACGGAGTACATAAGAAGGTTCCTGTATTAGACCACATTTACCATATGGTACATGAAACTTCGTGTTGATTCATAACGTTACTATTGCTGCCAATTCGTTGTTCCCGTGAAATCACCTCCGACGGCGTTTTGTTCCCACCTGAACAATATATAATCATTCACATGGTTCGTTAGCTTTGTAAATCTATATTATGGCAATAAGACAGAGTTGATATTCTTATGATATTCATGCACCCAAGGCAGACTATATGAAATGAAACCAATCAAAATGACTCAAAGTATATGGTCAGGTAAACTTGTCATGCTCTGATCGAGTTTTGGAGGAAAATGAAGAACAGAAACTTAGACTGCTAATTTTTACTTGATTATTTCCCCCTACTTATACATCTCCATTTTTCTAGAAACTAAAATCGCTTTCAGAAAAGTCGTAGCAAACATGATATTTTTGTTTATATCAAGAAGTTATCTACCTTCATATCTGTATGACGTGAGGTCACATTAGTATTTTGTAGCAGCCTTTGCTCTTCAGTCGAACAATTCTCACAGAAGAAATGCTCGATTTTCTTATTAACCAGCCACTCATGAAGGTTGTAAACATACCATGCTGGATTATCCAAAAGATTTGATGGTGGAAAAGTTGCAAATATTATTAAAAACATACTTGTTAATGATAATGCTACCTCAAATTTTATGTTGGATCTACCGAACAACGTTTCGACCCAACTACTTTTTCACTCAAAATCTTCCTACTATAAATAAAAAATAATTAAAAGAAAGCAATGAAGAAGACTCGATCATCACTCCATCTCGGCAACACCTCCAGCAGTTTTAATTTTCTCTATAATCTCATTCGCATCTTCTTTAGTGACCCATTGTTTGATTACGACAGGAACTTTTTCCACCATATCTTTAGCTTCCTTCAATCCAAGATTTGTAAAAGCACGAACCTCTTTGATTACCTTGATTTTAGCAACTAGATCAAATTTCTCCAATTTGATATCTTATGCTGTTTTCTCAACCTTCTCTTCAGTCTTAGATGACCCTGCTCCTGACCCACCTTGGGTACCCAAGTCCACCCCTTCAACTGAAATTGCCTGCATCTTAGGATGCCTTAGTCTCTCTCTTAAAGTGGGACCTATTTGCATACGATCTTCAGGGGGTAAGGATGCAATCTTATCAGCAAGCAAGTTGAATGATTTTCTCAAAAGGCGGAGGTCGTGGGCCATATGGATCATTGAATGCGGGTAATTTGTATTTTTAAGGCTTGGCGTTAGGATCTGCGGGAACAAAATCGGGTTGAAAAAAGCGAGACTGAAGTGGCCCAGTTATCTCACGGTGAGTGGCACACAAGCGAATGGATCGAATAAGTGCAAAGGATTTCATGGTTTGGCCCGCCTATGAAAGAAACAGATTGTAAAAGATATGTTAGCAACATATCAAACAAATGGTGTCTCCAATTAAAGAATGAATTTGAACTGCATAACACTGGTCTCAACCTTCTTACACCTGAAATTGACGGACAGGCTTCAGCTATAATGAACATATAAATAATGACTTGAAAGATTTATCATAGAAGGTAGGTAATCATAATGAAATGACTTGAAAGATCTATCATAGAAGGCGCACAATTCACTAAAGCAGCAGATAACACATCATCTTCTAAGTGCATGGTTTACACACTAAGATAACAGTATGTGTTGCATCTCTAGGTTCAGGCTAAAATCACATTTTCACAACAAGGCTTAACCTAATACTATCCAAATCCAAATTTAAAAACGAATTGCTAAAAATGAACAACTTTAGTATATTAGTACATTCAAACTTACTTAAGACAACTTTCTGTACATGTCCAAAATTTCACATATAGCACCCACAAACATTTATTAATCTACTCTGTCCCTAGTAAGTATGTCCAGTGGTACCACAAACATTTATCTCATGGAGGTGATTCTTTGTGTACTCTTATGTTACGATAAGATTACGAGGTAATCTTATGTTAAGATGCATCTAAGTGCATACTATTAGTACTAATCCACATGAGTGTTAATGTGTATCGATATACATCACTACTAGGTAAACCTATCTTAAGATGCATCTAAGTGCATACTATTAGTAGTCATCCACATGGGTGTAAACATGTATCAATATAAATCACTTCGATGTAAACCTATCTTAAGATGCATCACAGTGCATACTATTAACATATCACATAACCTGCAAAGACAAGATTATAGAAGTTAGCAATAACAATTGAAAAGCAAAAAATGTTTAAAATGGATAATATTCAACAC
Source organism: Helichrysum umbraculigerum (assembly GCA_949592205.1). Classification (NCBI taxonomy): domain Eukaryota; kingdom Viridiplantae; phylum Streptophyta; class Magnoliopsida; order Asterales; family Asteraceae; genus Helichrysum; species Helichrysum umbraculigerum. The sequence goes on from CATIUR010000003.1 coordinate 78,215,288, forward strand.
AAGTAATATTAACGTTATTGCAAATCAACATATAAAATACAACAATTAAAAACTAAGAAAACAAGGGTTAAATTAAAGATACTAGTAGATTCATGAATAATAGAATCTAATTCCAATGGTAAATTGGAACTAGAAGACAACATAAATTATGAAAAACACGGAATTAAACCCTAAAAACGATTGGATGTAATTGTAATTCGAAACTCAAACTGAAACCCTAATTTCAGAAACCTAAATCGAAATTGTTGATGATGAATAGCGGATCTGAACGTATTTCGTAATTAATGAATAACAGATTCATGTAAACGAATTCATCACATGAAAGGAAATTCAAATTGGATAATTAGAAGAGTATACATAAAATTGGAACATTGAAGATGAATTTCATTTGGATGGAAATTCTTAATGATATCCAAATTGAAGATGAGATGATTTCGATTAAGATGGAATTTGGAATTTCAATTGAAGATGAAAAGAACAGGAACGTAGTAGCTAATTGAAGAAATATGATGTCTCTGTGTTTTGATGAAGAAGAAGAAGGTAAATGACCAAACTAACCTTATCCATTTAAACACAATGAAATGAAGGAACATGGAGTTACAGTGCACCAGAGGAATTATGATAAAATGGATGGTGAGATGGTCACTTCCCCTCTTCCCCCAAAAATGTCCCTTCCCTCTGGATCATGCCACTATATATATATATATATATATATATATATATATATAAATTGGAGGTGACTAACGAATACTTTCATAAATATACAATGACATTAAAAGTTTACGAAAAAAGTTATTTAAATATATTTTCTAAGGATCTTAGTTTGAATCCTTATCATATCATCATAAATATTAAAATATATGGAAATTCACATGCCGTATACTTTAGCATTTAATTGATACGGTAATTTAGTCCTAATTCAAAAGAGGAAAAAATCATATGATTCAATTTGTAAATTTAGGAAAAGTGTGGATAAAGATAATTTAATTTAAATTGGTGAAACAAAGCATTTTGATTGATCAATGGAGTTTTAATGAAATAGAACATTCTGATTGGTCAATAGGAGTTTTATTAATATTTAGATTAGATGATGATTATGATTATTATTATTATTATTATTATTATTATTATTATTATTATTATTATTATTATTTTAGGATATCCTTATACATTTAGGATGTCGTATACAATTAGGATATCCTTATAATATATGTTGTTGCCCTACATTAATCCAATATATAACGTATATACATATTTGGTGGAAGTTTAATTGCAAATTCATACAGAAATCAAAAGAACAATGGCTGAGATTCCAGTCGACATTGTACATCTTAACATATTACCAAGACTTCCGGCTAAGTCCGTAGTTCGTTTTATGCGTGTTTGCAAGCAATGGCTATCCTTTCTCTCAACCCAAGAGTTTGCCAGGATGCACTTACGTCACATAACCAGTGACCAATCCCTAACCCACCATAAACTTCTCATTGTTGATGGGCGTTCGAGAACTTATCACACGCTTGATTGTGAAGCCCTCGTTAACCGTTTAACTACCAGCATCCGTTCTATCCCTTTTGAAGTTGATCCCATCAACGTTAAGATTTTAGCAACTTTGGATGGATTGGTATGCGTAGGCATAGAGAAAACTAATGAGTTAGTTTTTTGGAATCCCTTGACAGGGTCCTACAAGAAGTTGTCTAACTCCAATTCTCCTCGTTTCTACACGCTTTTTCAAGATGCTATTGGTTTCTATTTAGATTCTTCTAACGATTACAAGCTTCTTCAAGTTGTTCGCAGAGGTTCTGAGGGGGGTTTTATCTATTCCAGGAGATGGGATTCATGGAGAAAGATTCAATGTTTAGAAAACCACCATTGTTGGTCGCAAGCTACTTTCTTGGACTCGAGTCTTTATTTCCTGGTGAGAGATGTAAACAGTATTAAGGGTCAAAGTTGGATTATCTGTTTTGATGTGAATGCAGAAACATTTAGGGAGGTACAACATCCACCTATTCAATGTGTTGCCAGTTGTGAGAGTATAGTGGTTGTCAACGGTGAGATTCACTTGTGTGTTTGTTATGCTGCGAATGGGGGAATTTCTTTTGTGGATGGGATGCATCATCCTGGGAGGGAAAAGTGTTTATTGATGCATTCAGAGGGTGACCTGTGGAAGATGGTTGGTGCTGCTGGGTGGATGAAGGTAGCATCCTTTTCTCGGTCACATCATTATCCGTTAAGGTTTAACCAAATATGTATAAAAAGGAGTGGAAATTCGCTTGTGGTTCTGGAGAATAACAAGTCTTATTATAAAATAGATATGGAGGACTTGGCGACAAACTTTGTGGTCAACCTTTGTAGCAATTGGACGTGTTCAATTCCACGAACTATATATGTTGAGACTCTGGTGTCACCAAATCCCTAATTCAAGGGAACTTTTTATCCTAAATTTTCCAGTTTTTGGTATCTTTTCATTTATATTGATAGCCTCAAATGTAGCGTTTATTAAGATTGCTTTTGTTAGTCTATTAGTTGAATCGTTTTCACGAGTGACCTTTGACCACTTTTGTATGTTGATCCGTTTGGTCAATTGTGCCTTTTAAATACATGCAATTATTAAGATTTAAATGTTATATTATTATACCTGCTCATAAGTAAATGAGATGAGCGTGTAAGCAGACACAAAATCTATCCGTTGAGTGAGATAACCAATTCACATAGTTAAAGAAATCAAGTAATGAACTATAGACCCTTGAAGTTACACAAAACTTATGTCAATGTTAGCATTCTATGCTTAGATTATGGAAAACCAGAAGTACAGTGAGACGACAATGTCAAGATACTAGCCAAGTATTTGATGAAAAGCGAGTCATGATTGAGCACATTATAAAAAGTAGTCTCGGACCATGGTATGTATAATAACCTCTCATAGAGATAATTGTGTGGTACATGCAGGATAAAATGAAACATACTTCTCAAATGCTAAGGATTTCTTCCAAGCTGTCCATTGCAGTTCCTCCTGTCAAAGCAAGGAAAATAGTGAGCAATTATATTATATTATATTAAGAATAAAAAGAATGTAAAAAAAATGAAGAAAATAAAAAAGAAATTGCCTCAACAGAACCAGAAGGTGGCACCGCAAGCAGGTTCCAATCAATCTCATCAACATACTTCTTTCGCTCTCTAGTCTCTATAGACAGCCCTTGCACTGGCTGTATAACATAATATCATCAGAATTAGAGGTAACAAGACGGAAAGGTCAGGTGAGCTGAGTAACGGGTCAAAGTGTTTGGGTTGACACATGTTTTAACTTTTAAGTACAGGTTGAAACAGGTAGACCAGGCTGGGTTGACCCACAAAAACCCTTTGAGCTGATTTCTATTTAACCCAATTGAGATAAAGCACAACCCAAACTGCACATTTATAATAAGTAAACGGGCCGAAATTGACATATTTGATTAAACTGAGTATATACCAAGTGAAACTAAGCATGAACAGATGGACAGGTATGTCAGTCAAAATAAGCATAACATATAGTATGTGACAACTCAAGGAAGCTGTATCAAGTACCAACCAGTTATCTAGAGGAGACTCAAAATTTACCACAGTTAATCAACCTAAGTTTTTCAGCATGACCTTTAATGGTCTAATAAGAGAATGATAAAAAAGTAACGAGTGTGCTTTGAATTTTAGTTTTTGAAGAGGTGATTACCAGAGCACGGCTAACTGAATTTTCAAAATTCTCATAGTCCCTCCAGCGTTGCTCTACATGATGTGATGTGGAGTCACAATAGCTTTTTGGTATACTTTCGGTACAGCAATCATCCTCTGTGACTCTTCTTGTGGGTTTTGAGCCTGCACCATTATCTATAGACAATTAAGAGAATGATGATACAAAAAAGGTTAGAACTTGGTGATGTGGTAAACAAGGTATAGCTTACAAACCGGTAAGGATTTTAAAAAGTTGATATACTCGGTCCATACAGTCCCAGAAGAAATGTCAGGTCCTGCTCATAGGAACCAAAGGAAAAAGCCTATATAAACTTGAGAGCAAAAAGTAAAACAATAAGACAGTTGTCCCAGAGGACACAGGAAGAAAACAAACCAACATAACCAAGCATAAGATCAAAAGCTTTTCTGGTTCCTCTAGCTTGAACCTCCGACCCCTTCTTCTCATTGACTTTCCAAATAGAGAAATTTACCAAAATCGTCCTTGTGTTTGTCCAAAAAATCACAATCCGTCCTTTATTTAACGAAATGTCACTAGGCATCCCTACATTCGTTCTTTTAGCTCACAAATCATCCCACTTAACAAATTTCGTTAATTCCTCCGTTAAATCGTAGTGAATTGACAAAAAGTACCCTCTTTCTTCTTCCTAAACTACACCTAGGTCATCTCAAACCCTAACTTTTTTAAAACTAAAAACCTTCCATAATAATATTCAGTAACATAACACCTTCATCACAAATAATCAAACAATATCTAAACACTACAAATCGACGATATCTAAAATCATGCCAAAAAACAAAAAATGTTTACAATACTGGGTGATGTTCCAACGGGTATGGATCATGCCAATAACCAAGGAAAGTTACTAATATAATACATCTTTGAATTGGTATAATATTAATTTAACTAAAACAAATCAATACGTAGAATCAAATTAGAGTTTGTATATACATTTTCTCAATTTTATTGCAGCGGTTAAATACCCAAATTCACTTTATAGTTTAAACTACTCACCTAGAACTCCCTGTATGGTAATATATGCTTGTTGATTTGTACTCACATAAAACAATTCGTATAATTCGCACGACGAAGGTGGCCTCTGGATTTGAACACGGAGGGCGGTGGTGCTTTTGTAATCCGATTGGTGGTGATGGTCAAGGAAGTGATGGGAAGTAACAGTTCGTCAATAGGCCGACGATCAAGTCAGATTCCATCCACATTTGATCGGAAATGGGGGAAGCTTTAGTGGAAATTGACTGACTGGCCACGACGGACAGACGAGAAATCAACTTTCGCCGGAGATCCCTCCAGGTCGTTGAATTATAGTGTTCGATTAGCTTGCTTTTTTTAGCCCTTTAGATCGTGCACCACCTCCATTTACAGATCTGTGACGGTTTCATCGTCCTTCTGTCGTCGGAGTTGCTGGTTTTAACTATTTGCCGGAGTTTCTGGTTTAGAAAAATTCCCCGGAGTTGCTGGTTAAAAGGTGTTTCCATGGTGAGCAAGAGGTGACGGCAGTGAGGGTGTTGAAATTATGAGAAACGAGTGAGTATATTTTAGAGGGGAAGGTAATAGTTACGGTGAATGTCTGAATGAATGTTAGGGTTTTTGAATATACCGTAAACAAATAAGGAGGGGGTATTATTGTCATTTCACTATGATTTAACTGAGAAATTAACAAAATTGTTAAATGAGACGACCTGTGAGCGAAAAGAACTAATATAGGGATGCTTGGTGATATTTCAATAAATAAGGGATGGATTCTGATTTTTTGAACAAACACAAGAACAATATGAGCAATTTCCTCTTCCTAATAAAATTAATATAGCACCACCTACAACATACATAATTGTAACACAGTCAGAAAAACCCACCATCTTATTAGCAACACTAACTAACATAACTACAAAAGTTGATCATAAAATGCAACGCCACCTATTATATTAGCAACAACACTCAAAATAAAATCACTGGTACGTTATGATCACTACATTAGTTGTAACAAGTATTCACTAATTCACAGTTACAAAAATGTATGTATAACTATGATGAAAGTCATACCATATCATGAAGGTATCTACAAGCAATTCAGTAAGCATCTGCTAAATATCTGTTTTGTCGCATCATCATTCCAATATTTATCCTAACAACCAAACACACAATATCATATCAATAACTAATTAAACCAAAGTCATTTTCCTAACATTTAAACCCTAATTGTAAACATACTGCAGTTGGTAAGGTAGCCAAAAGCTGGCTTCTCATTTACAGGCATTGCTTCTATTATGGGCAATTGCTAATGTATAAACAAAAAAAATCAAATAAATTTGAAATTAGTACATTATATAGATAAATTAATTGATAAAATTGTTAAAATGATATAGATCACATAATTATGGAACAAATATATAAAGTTTGGTTTAAGTTATTGGTTGTTATTAACATGTTGTATAAAGTTTTAGTGTGTAGGTACATTTTGTATAAAGTATGAAAGATAAGTGTTCAGAATGTAAAAGGTAAGAAAGGTAGTGCACCATTGAAGAGTTTAAAGGGTCAAGTTGTAAATTAGCTTTACTAGAAAATATATAATCATTTTTTGTATTTTTTGATCTCATAATTTTGGAGATATTTTTCTAGTTTTCTCTCTGTAATCGTTTTAATCTTATATGGTTTATACATTGTAACATCCTCTCCAGCGGTCTGATAATTATTTAATTTAAATTAATTATTTAATTATTTTAGGAATTAGTTCATATTAATTATTTTATTGTGAAACTTGGATAAATAAGTCCTTTGACTTATTGTGAATAGTATAATATTATTTGTTTTGAATAGTTATAGTTGAAGGTAAAATAAAATAATTTCTCTCGCAAATGGTATTTAGGTTCCAGATAATAGATTTAAGACGGGTATAAAATACCCAAAGTTTGAGTCGGTTTATTAGGGGGAGCCGACCTAATATTTTGTTGATTTCCTTAATTCTTACCACTTTCACACAAACCACATATGAATTCAAGAAATCAAAGAGGAAATTGTGATTGAGATTTAATACTTGTGTTATCATCATCCTCATAATCATCTTGCTTATCATCTTCATCTTAAAGCCTTACTTCTCCTTCAAGTGTAAGTGGTTAATTGTTTTGATTATTTTGAACTTGTAAAGTTTGTACTTTGATATGAAATCGAATAGTTAAAATAAGATGATTATTGATGAGGTTTGAGATTACAAGATGTTAATAACTGATTTGGTGCACATGATATGTGTTTTCTTAGATTGCTTGCTCTTAAGTTAGGGTTTTAGAGCTCAATCATATGGATTATTAAGTTAATATAAATTGAACATAAAATTTGTATTGATTTGTTGTTATAGAATCATATTTGATGTCCCCTTAGTGTTAGAACTCTTGTAATATCAATTTGGTATCAGAGAATTGGATGTGTTAAGGTTTTGGGTCGTGCAGAGCATTTGCAGGTCTGAACATGAGCTGTAAAACGGCTAAACGCGATCCCCACCCATTGCCCGGATCGCGTTCCATAGTTATATTTTGTCACAGTCGATTTTGTTCTAAGGAACGTGTGACAATCCTCCAATTAGGGTATTTACTTAGCCTAATTTCATGCATTATCTAGAGTAATTCCCTGACTAAGTGAATTCAAACTATTTTGTGTATAAGTTCTGTGTAACTTACTATGTGTTATGTGATGTATTTGCTAGTAGTTATATGTGAATATATATAATTACGTACGAAATAAATATATCAAACTTTATAAGTGGAATACAATTATGTTAGTGATACAAAATAATTAACAATTCGAAAATTATTAATTACAACTATTATATAATTATATTATTGAAATAATATAATAAATTATACGTTTTATATTAAACGTATTAATCACAAATGATAAAGTTCCGAAATGAACTTCGAAAATACTTTTGAATAATTTTTAGTATGAAATTATTATATAGAAGTATTATAACGAAAAGAAACTGAAACATTTGACGAATTTTGTTACGCGTAATACGAACAGAAACAATTTTAAAACGCGCCTAGAGGTTCCAAATAATAAAAGTATTATTTAGTAAGTTACTGTTTTAATGTGTAGAACATTACCTCAAAATATGATTTCCGAATTTAACTGAAATCTGGCACGCGTTTTAACTATACAGTACTTTTACTGTAAATAATTATATTATACTTTAGACAAAGTATTTCAATTATATGATTATCAATTACTGAGTTCGAGATATCGAGAAACAAAACGTGAAATTTTATTATAAGTAAAGTACCACAAATTATACCCGTACACGAAATTAACGGGCTAAAAACTACCAATAGTACACGTTGTTAAATATCTCGCGACAGATTGATATACCCTCCATACGCTCGTTTGAAAAACTCGCCAAAACCTTCTGCTATACATTTACCTCCATCTCCAATAATTCATTTTACCAAACAATTTCATCATCTCAGTGTGTGTGTGCGTGTACTGGAAGCAGCAGAGGAAACAACAAGAGAAGCAGGAGCTTCATCATCTTCATCATCCTTTACCTCTTCATTTCTCAAACAATCAAACACAAAATCAAACTCACAACAAAATGGTTTCTTGATCACTTTCATACTCATCGTTCGTAATCATCATCATCATCTCAGAATCGTCATCAATCTCCATCTTAAAATCATTGTGAGGAATTTTTAACCATTTTTATCTCATTTATATAATTTCTTCAAATTATGATAATTGTTGATGATTGTTGTTATAAATTGTTAAAAACATGTTACAATGTGTTTACATAACATATTGTGATGTTTGATCATGTTAAAAACGAAGTTAAAACCAAAATCATTAAGTACATATAAGAACAGAGGACGAACTAGTTGCTGGAAATCATCAAGATCCGGCGGATCACCTTTGGATCCGGCGGATCCTTAGCCCAAAAACATATAGATCCGGCGGATCCTATCATGATCCGGCGGATCACCTTTAAACGACCCGCGAACGACTTGATCGCTTAGACCGGTGACCGAGTAAAAGACACTCAAGATCCGGCGGATCCACGAAGGATCCGGCGGATCCTAAAACTTGACACGCACATGAACCCGTGAACGAGAACGATACACGAGTAAAAGACAAGCTCGATCCGGCGGATCACTATGTGATCCGGCGGATCCTAACAAGTTATAACCAGATCCGGCGGATCCACTTTAGATCCGGCGGATCCTCAAGCTAAAAACCAAACGATCCGGCGGATCCACCATATTTTGACACGATCCGGTTAAATTAAAACTTGATCCGTAGGATTCAAGAGTTTTGGTTTAGATCCGGCGGATCCTCCATTGATCCGGCGGATCCCCACTAAATTTTTGGTCACAGACTTTTGTAGTTTAACTTGTGTAATTATAAATCGATTATACGACGAATGTTACAAAATACTATGACAACGAGACTTTGTAAATTGGACACGATTATGAGACGTTAATGTATTCGAGACATTATTTAATTGATACGGACATTTTGGACACGACAAAACTTCGAGACAATTACAAAACATATATATATATATACAAACGAATGGACAATATATATATAACGAGACATATAAAATGGAACGATTTAATTATCTAGTACAAACTATATACGACAAACGAAAACGAGTTATATTTTAACAAACAAAGTTACGTTTTTGAAAATATAAACGATATAACAAGTTATGTTGATAACTATTATAATTATGTTTTGAAAACATAATCGACAACAACGACAACTACATTTATATCTATGGATATTAACAATGACAACAACTAATATATATATTAGAATATATATATTCAACTAATATGTATATAAATATACATACTTGAATTCAACGACTAATTGAAACGCAAACCTCACCAGCAACTGAAATATTATAAACTTTACAACTTAACAAATAATCCATATACTTATACAAGTATTATTATTTGCGTCTAGGTATTTGAGCGACGCTTTTGGATTGTTAGCTAGCTATTTTCGCTGAAGACTTGTAAATTGTGAGTTCACAGCCCCTATTTTCTACTGTTTTAAATGTTTTTAAAACCAGGGGTGGAAAACATAGAACAATGTGATATGACATGCTATATGCGTTATGTATTGCGTTGCATGCTATTATGTGAAATTGAATAACATGATTTCTTTCACACTATTAAACTTGAACTGTTTCTATAAAATGTTTTCATATTGAATTAACTTGAATTAATTATATGAAACGTTTTCACAACATTTTGGGAATAAGACAGCAGATCTTGGTGCGATCCTAGGTTTACGCGAGGTAGTTGTAGTGCACATAAGTCCCAGTGCTTACAACCTATAACCATTAGCTAGGTGACTCTAGCCACTGAGTATACAGATAGTACTATCGATTTGACAACCCTCCCAGGATATTACTCGTTGGTCATTCCAACCACATCGACGATAGTCGTAACGAGGAGTGTATACTTACCGTGTTACTGAGGCAACAACAAAACAACTAGTCGTGGTTTGGTTATAGTACTAGTGTCGTTACTTTAACTCTAAAGGTTTAGCTCACCTTGGAGGGATTATAGTCTAAATTTCCCACACATACAACTAAACAACAACTTGATTTGGGAAGGGTATTCCCTGTGATGATTAATAGGACAGGTGTTCCTTGAGAGACTATTTCTAGGAAACGTTTACCTTAAATGGTTAAACTTGGTTTCCCACACAAAACAACTATTTATAGGAAATGTTTACTTGATTGATAAACCTGTATTTCCTGCAACAACTATTATTGGAATGTTTACCTTATTGTTAAACTTGAATTCCTGTTAACTATCTGTTGAAAAATGTTTGCTTGACTGCTAAACCTGATTTTCCTTAACTATTGAAATGGATATGTTTACTTAAATGATAAACCTGTATATCCTGCAACTATTTGTTAGGAAATGTTTATGATTAAACTTGTGTTTCCTACACTGCTATTATTAATGTAAGAATGACATTCTTACATATTTAGGAAATGTTTTCTTTAATTAGGATACTTGTGTTTCCTATTTACATATAAATATTATGTTTGTGTACATGAATGATTTATACAAAAACTTGATTTACTATAATCACACTAAACCTGTGAATTCACTCAACATTCAATGTTGACAGTTTACTATGTTTTTCAGGGAATTAGGACTCAGGTACTCCTGCATGCATAAAGGACGTAGGCAACCTGACTATTTATGATGCCACTTTTGGGACACTTGGATTTCCTTTGTATTACCAATTCCATTGGTTATACTTATGAAATCCCTCTTTTATAAATATGTATTTTCAAATACTTAAGTTGTCTTTGACAACCCTACTTATGTACGACTTTATAAGTCGTATCTTTTGTAATAACTTTAAACTTATGGCATCTTAAATATATATGTATGTTCTGTATGATCATATACTCTGATACAATGAATGCACTATCGAATCTGTCCGCCCTCAATGCTTAACTATTATTAAAATGCTTCCGCTAATTAACTAAAAGCTTCCGCTAAACTATTATTAAACGCGATTACCGATTTGGGGGTGTGACAGAGATTGGTATCAGAGCTATTGGTTATAGGGAACTAGAAGTCTTTAAGTGACTGAAAACCTTAGAGACCTAGACTATAGCCTTGGCTAACACATTTCTGCATTCATACTATTGCATACGTCTGACACGTCACACACGATTCTTTGACTAGGTATGTCGAGACACGCACCTATTCACATCACTGATTCTGATACTGAGGAGGATCCCATGGAGGGACCATACGACGGGATTCCTACAGCAGTGTCTGAGGAGGTTTACCCGCCTACATTTCCTAGAGATACTTCAGATGGTTCGATAGCCACTCCACCATTGCCATCCACTGATCCTGCTACCCATATGTTAGGATCTATGTCTATGTCTAGACGCCATCTTATTGGAGGGCCTGATTTTAGGCCTACACCTAGGAGGACACTGCTGTCGTGTGTCAGGGATTTTCCCGTAGGACCCTCATCATCTCGCGGCAAGGAGCCGATGACTGAGGAGCGAGAGATCCGCTGTGATCAGCAGACACCGAGAGCTAGAGTTCCGCATCTGGATTGGATGCCACGCATTTTATGCCATTGGAGGATCATTGAGAGGATTCCTTCCACCTATGAGACTGGGGAGTCATCTCACACACCTACATCTCTACATTTGACCGAGGAGCCTCTGGAGCTTACGGTCCCTACTGTAGTCGCCGTTATTCGTACCTTGCTGGGATTTCATTTTGGTACGCAGTCTGCCATCAGGGTGATGCGCAGTGACACCTCTCGTCTTGATGATGATGTGCTGGCGATATATGGACGCCTTGCGACTTCTGAGTTGCATATTGAGGTAGACAGGGAGTCTGCCGATGCTACTAGAGCACGTCTGATCCGACTAGAGCGTCGTTTGGAGACTATAGGTGCTGCAGTTGGTTTATGTGTGTTGATGGTTGCTGTTAGGATGTTTGTGGGATGGAGTATACCGTATTTCTTTTAGACCATATGTATGATGTATTAGGACTATGGTTATGATGTATTTGGGTTAACTTTTGACCAGATGGATGTATAGGTTAAAATCCGTCACATTTTGTAGATCATGTTTGATCCAATGGGTATCTTTTGTAGTAAATCCCATCTTTGTACAAAACTTATGTAACAACAATTAACCCATGATTATGATATATAACTTATGTTTAGTTACATCACTGTGTACATTATGAATGATATCAATTGGTGATTGACTTCATACTATATTTACATTTATCACTTACTTTATGAGTGATGACTTGATTAGATATCTTATGAGTGTTTCTTGTGTGTGATTAGGACTGAATCATGCCGCCTAAACGTAGAATTACCAGGAACAGCCAACGAAACCCCACACCACCTCCTGCTGTTGAGGAGACTACTGAACAAATGGTTAATCGAAGGATTTCTGAAGCCCTTGCTCAGTATGATACTGACCGAAACCGTAGCGGTAGTAGAGAAACCGAACCAAACGCTTCAGGTAGTAATTCTGAGAGCACTCATAAGGGATGTTCATATAAGACGTTTCTAGCCTGTAAACCGAGCCATTTCCGTGGTACTGAAGGTGCCATTGGAATAATCCATTGGATAGAGAAAATGGAGTCTGCGCTAGAGATTAGCAAGTGTGCTCATGAAGATATGGTCATGTATGCTACATGCACGTTTAGTGATAAGGCTTTGACTTGGTGGAATGCCCAAAAGCAAGCAATAGGACGTCCAACCGCTCATTCACTGTTTTGGGAAACTCTGAAAACTATGGTCATGGAAGAGTTTTGTCCTCGCAGTGAGCTGCAGAAGATTGAGTCTGAGCTCTGGAACATTGCTATGGTTGGTGCTGATATCACAGGATATACCACCAGATTTCAAGAACTGGCACGCCTTGTACCGCACATGGTCACTCCTGAGTACAAGCGCACTGAAAGGTATATTTGGGGTTTAGTACCGCAAATTCGAAGTTTGGTAACTTCAGCGAATCCTGTTACTTTTAAGATTGCTGTGGAACTAGCGCAACGTTTGACTGATGAAGCAGTAAGGATGGGGAATCTTACTAAGAAAGCTGATACTGGAAAGGTTGAATCCAGCAATGCTGATGCTGGGAAAGGAAAACGCAAGTGGAATGACCGTCAGGGTCACAAGAATAAGAAGCAAGCTAGTACCACGAAAGCCTACGTTGCCACTATCGCTGAACAAAAGACTTACATGGGGAGTAAGCCCAAGTGTGGCAAGTGTGAACGTCACCATGATGGTGACTGTACTTTCTGTGGGAATTGCAAACGCTGGGGGCATCTGGCCCAATACTGTAGAGCGAACCCTACCACTCAAGCAAATAGGGATCGACCAGCAAATGGATGTTTCGAATGTGGCGAGCAAGGTCATTTCCGAAACAAGTGCCCTAAACTGAACCGTGGCAATCAAAACAATCAGAACCGCCCTGCGAACCCGAACAACAACAACAATCGTGGAAACGCCAACAACCAGCCAGCTAGGGGTCGTGCATTTGTCGTTGGAGCGCAAGAGGCACGCCAGGACCCTAACACTGTCACTGGTACGTTTCTAGTTAACGATCATTATGCATCCGTATTATTTGATTCTGGCGCCGATTTGAGTTTTGTGTCTAAGGACTTTAGACCACTATTAGACGTTAGATCTCGTAAGCTAGACAACAAGTACACCTTAGAACTAGCCGATGGTAGGTTGATTGAATCAGGAGAAATAGTACCAGGATGTACTCTAGCATTGGAGAGTCATCTTTTCAAAATAGACTTACTACCAGTTGAGTTGGGAAGTTTTGACATCGTAGTCGGTATGGACTGGTTGTCGAAAAACCGTGCAGAGATTGTTTGTTTTGATAAAATGATACGTATACCATTGTCTACTGGAGAAACTTTGGTGATACAAGGAGACAAGAGGCGAGTGCCGTCAAAACAATAAATTGTTTGAAAGCTTGTAAATATCTTCGGAAGGGATATCCAGCATTTTTGGCGCATGTTGTGGAAAAGAAATCTGTAGAGAGAAGCTTAGACGATATACCTGTAGTACGAGACTATCCGGGAGTGTTTCCTGATGATCTTCCAGGATTACCACCTCCGCGACAAGTCGAGTTTCGCATCGATCTGGTGCCTGGAGCCGCACCAATCGCTCGCTCACCTTATCGTCTAGCTCCATCAGAAATGCAAGAACTGTCTACACAGTTGCAAGAGCTTTTAGACTTAGGATTCATCCGACCAAGCTTTTCACCTTGGGGAGCTCCGGTTTTGTTTGTCAAGAAGAAAGATGGATCTATGCGCATGTGTATTGACTACAGAGAGTTGAACAAGGTAACTATTAAGAACCGATATCCGTTACCACGCATTGACGATCTGTTCGATCAACTTCAAGGATCGAGTTACTACTCGAAGATCGATCTGCGTTCTGGTTATCATCAACTGAAAGTTCGAGAAGAGGATTTGCCGAAGACAGCGTTTAGGACTCGTTATGGACATTATGAGTTCCTGGTCATGCCGTTTGGATTGACTAACGCGCCGGCTGTATTCATGGATCTCATGAACCGAGTGTGCAAACCTTACTTAGATAAGTTTGTCATTGTGTTCATTGACGACATTTTGATTTACTCAAAGACGAAAGAGGATCACGAACAGCATTTGAAACTTATCCTCCAACTACTTGAGAACGAGAAGCTGTATGCTAAGTTCTCCAAATGCGAATTTTGGATTAGAGAGGTTCATTTCCTAGGTCACGTGATCAATGATAAGGGAATTCATGTGGACCCATCCAAAATAGAGGCGATTAAGAACTGGAAAGCACCGGAAACTCCCACAGAAATTCGACAATTTCTTGGTTTGGCTGGCTATTATCGACGATTTATAGAGAACTTTTCAAAGATAGCCCATTCACTCACCACCTTAACTCAGAAGGATAAGAAATTCGAATGGGGAAAGAAACAAGAAAACGCCTTCCAACTGTTGAAACAAAAGTTGAGCACTGCACCGATTCTATCCTTACCTGAGGGAACCGAGAACTTCATTGTTTATTGTGACGCCTCACATCAAGGATTAGGTTGTGTTCTCATGCAAAACGACAAAGTTATTGCTTATGCATCTCGTCAATTGAAGATTCACGAGAAGAACTATACGACTCATGACTTAGAGTTGGGAGCAGTCGTTTTTGCATTGAAAATTTGGAGACACTACTTATATGGCACAAAGTGTACAATTTTCACTGACCACAAGAGTCTACAACACATATTCGACCAGAAAGAACTCAACATGAGACAGAGACGTTGGGTCGAATTACTGAATGATTACGACTGTGAGATTAAATACCATCCGGGAAAGGCAAATGTAGTAGCAGATGCCTTAAGTCGTAAAGAGAACGTTAAGCCTCGCAGAGTTCGAGCCTTAGTGTTGACAATTCACTCGAATCTCATTACTCAAATTCGCGACGCACAACAATTAGCTTTCACCGCCGTACGCATGAAAGATGAATCCCTGAAGGGAATGGAGAAACAGCTTGAAACAAAAGAGAATGGAGTTTTATACTTCATGAACAGAATTTGGGTACCGTGCAACGATGAACTACGTAAGCTGATTTTGGACGAAGCTCACAAGTCCAACTACTCGATTCATCCTGGTGCAGATAAGATGTACCAAGATGTGAAAGGTTTCTATTGGTGGCCTAATATGAAGAGAGACATCGCTACTTATGTCAGCAAATGTCTAACTTGTTCAAAGGTCAAGGTTGAGTATCAAAAACCTTCAGGACTTTTGCAACAACCGGTGATGCCACAATGGAAATGAGAGCACATAACGATGGATTTCATCACAAAGCTACCAAAAACATCAACTGGTGTTGATTCAATTTGGGTGATTGTCGATAGACTGACGAAATCAGCCCACTTCATTGCTTTCAAAGAGACTGACAAACTTGAGAAACTGGCAAAGATCTATATCAAAGAAGTAGTTTCTCGGCACGGTGTGCCACTATCAATTATATCTGATAGAGATAGCAGATTCACATCTCGTTTCTGGCAAACGCTACAACAGGCCCTAGGTACTCGACTCGATATGAGTACGGCCTATCATCCGCAAACAGATGGCCAGAGTGAACGAACAATTCAAACGCTCGAAGATTTGTTACGAGCTTGTGTGATTGACTTTGGAGGAAATTGGGATACTCATCTCCCATTAGCTGAGTTCTCCTACAACAATAGTTATCACACCAGTATACATATGGCACCGTTTGAAGCGTTGTATGGACGCAAGTGCAGATCCCCACTCTGTTGGGCAGAGTTGGATGACAGACAACTATCCGGACCCGAACTTGTCCAAGAAACCACAGACAAAATATCTCAAGTACTTAACCGATTGAAATCGGCAAGAGATAGACAAAAGAGTTACGCCGATAACCGCCGCAAACCTCTTGAGTTTCAAGTAGGAGATAAAGTTCTACTCAAAGTATCGCCTTGGAAAGGGATAGCACGATTTGGCAAACGAGGAAAGCTGAACCCACGATATGTTGGACCTTTTGAGATCCTTGCGAGGATTGGTCCTGTCGCTTATAAACTCAAACTACCACAAGAGCTTAGTAGTATTCACGACACTTTTCATGTGTGTAATTTGAAGAAGTGTCTTTCCGACGAAACACTTATCATACCTCCTGACGAAGTCTTCATAAACTCAAAGCTTAACTTTGTGGAGGAACCAATCGAAATAGCTGATACGAAAACACAAAGACTACGAAACAAACGAATCAAACTTGTCAAAGTTCGATGGAATTCGAAGCATGGCCCAGAGTTTACATGGGAACGTGAGGATGAGATAAGAAAGAAGTACCCTCACCTGTTTGAACAAGCGACCGACACGAATAACTCAAATTTAAATCTCGGGACGAGATTTCGCTAACAGGGGGAAAATGTGACAATCCACCAATTAGGGTATTTACTTAGCTTAATTTCATGCATTACCTAGAGTAATTCCCTGACTAAGTGAATTCAAACTATTTTGTGTATAAGTTCTGTGTAACTTACTATGTGTTATGTGATGTATTTGCTAGTAGTTATATGTGAATATATATAATTACGTACGAAATAAATATATCAAACTTTATAAGTGGAATACAATTATGTTAGTGATACAAAATAATTAACAATTCGAAAATTATTAATTACAACTATTATATAATTATATTATTGAAATAATATAATAAATTATACGTTTTATATTAAACGTATTAATCACAAATGATAAAGTTCCGAAATGAACTTCGAAAATACTTTTGAATAATTTTTAGTATGAAATTATTATATAGAAGTATTATAACGAAAAGAAACTGAAACATTTAACGAATTTTGTTACGCGTAATACGAACAGAAACAATTTTAAAACGCGCCTAGAGGTTCCAAATAATAAAAGTATTATTTAGTAAGTTACTGTTTTAATGTGTAGAACATTACCTCAAAATATGATTTCCGAATTTAACTGAAATCTGGCACGCGTTTTAACTATACAGTACTTTTACTGTAAATAATTATATTATACTTTAGACAAAGTATTTCAATTATATAATTATCAATTACTGAGTTCGAGATATCGAGAAACAAAACGCGAAATTTTATTATAAGTAAAGTACCACAAATTATACCCGTACACGAAATTAACGGGCTAAAAACTACCAATAGTACACGTTGTTAAATATCTCGCGACAGATTGATATACCCTCCATACGCTCGTTTGAAAAACTCGCCAAAACCTTCTGCTATACATTTACCTCCATCTCCAATAATTCATTTTACCAAACAATTTCATCATCTCAGTGTGTGTGTGCGTGTACTGGAAGCAGCAGAGGAAACAACAAGAGAAGCAGGAGCTTCATCATCTTCATCATCCTTTACCTCTTCATTTCTCAAACAATCAAACACAAAATCAAACTCACAACAAAATGGTTTCTTGATCACTTTCATACTCATCGTTCGTAATCATCATCATCATCTCAGAATCGTCATCAATCTCCATCTTAAAATCATTGTGAGGAATTTTTAACCATTTTTATCTCATTTATATAATTTCTTCAAATTATGATAATTGTTGATGATTGTTGTTATAAATTGTTAAAAACATGTTACAATGTGTTTACATAACATATTGTGATGTTTGATCATGTTAAAAACGAAGTTAAAACCAAAATCATTAAGTACATATAAGAACAGAGGACGAACTAGCTGCTGGAAATCATCAAGATCCGGCGGATCACCTTTGGATCCGGCGGATCCTTAGCCCAAAAACATATAGATCCGGCGGATCCTATCATGATCCGGCGGATCACCTTTAAACGACCCGCGAACGACTTGATCGCTTAGACCGGTGACCGAGTAAAAGACACTCAAGATCCGGCGGATCCACGAAGGATCCGGCGGATCCTAAAACTTGACACGCACATGAACCCGTGAACGAGAACTATACACGAGTAAAAGACAAGCTCGATCCGGCGGATCACTATGTGATCCGGCGGATCCTAACAAGTTATAACCAGATCCGGCGGATCCACTTTAGATCCGGCGGATCCTCAAGCTAAAAACCAAACGATCCGGCGGATCCACCATATTTTGACACGATCCGGTTAAATTAAAACTTGATCCGTAGGATTCAAGAGTTTTGGTTTAGATCCGGCGGATCCTCCATTGATCCGGCGGATCCCCACTAAATTTTTGGTCACAGACTTTTGTAGTTTAACTTGTGCAATTATAAATCGATTATACGACGAATGTTACAAAATACTATGACAACGAGACTTTGTAAATTGGACACGATTATGAGACGTTAATATATTCGAGACATTATTTAATTGATACGGACATTTTGGACACGACAAAACTTCGAGACAATTACAAAACATATATATATATATATATATATACAAACGAACGGACAATATATATATAACGAGACATATAAAATGGAACAATTTAATTATCTAGTACAAACTATATACGACAAACGAAAACGAGTTATATTTTAACAAACAAAGTTACGTTTTTGAAAATATAAACGATATAACAAGTTATGTTGATAACTATTATAATTATGTTTTGAAAACATAATCGACAACAACGACAACTACATTTATATCTATGGATATTAACAATGACAACAACTAATATATATATTAGAATATATATATTCAACTAATATGTATATAAATATACATACTTGAATTCAACGACTAATTGAAACGCAAACCTCACCAGCAACTGAAATATTATAACCTTTACAACTTAACAAATAATCCATATACTTATACAAGTATTATTATTTGCGTCTAGGTATTTGAGCGACGCTTTTGGATTGTTTGCTAGCTATTTTCGCTGAAGACTTGCAAATTGTGAGTTCACAGCCCCTATTTTCTACTGTTTTAAATGCTTTTAAAACCAGGGGTGGAAAACATAGAACAATGTGATATGACATGCTATATGCGTTATGTATTGCGTTGCATGCTATTATGTGAAATTGAATAACATGATTTCTTTCACACTATTAAACTTGAACTGTTTCTATAAAATGTTTTCATATTGAATTAACTTGAATTAATTATATGAAACGTTTTCACAACATTTTGGGAATAAGACAGCAGATCTTGGTGCGATCCTAGGTTTACGCGAGGTAGTTGTAGTGCACATAAGTCCCAGTGCTTACAACCTATAACCATTAGCTAGGTGACTCTAGCCACTGAGTATACAGATAGTACTATCGATTTGACAACCCTCCCAGGATATTACTCGTTGGTCATTCCAACCACATCGACGATAGTCGTAACGAGGAGTGTATACTTACCGTGTTACTGAGGCAACAACAAAACAACTAGTCGTAGTTTGGTTATAGTACTAGTGTCGTTACTTTAACTCTAAAGGTTTAGCTCACCTTGGAGGGATTATAGTCTAAATTTCCCACACATACAACTAAACAACAACTTGATTTGGGAAGGGTATTCCCTGTGATGATTAATAGGACAGGTGTTCCTTGAGAGACTATTTCTAGGAAACGTTTACCTTAAATGGTTAAACTTGGTTTCCCACACAAAACAACTATTTATAGGAAATGTTTACTTGATTGATAAACCTGTATTTCCTGCAACAACTATTATTGGAATGTTTACCTTATTGTTAAACTTGAATTCCTGTTAACTATCTGTTGGAAAATGTTTGCTTGACTGCTAAACCTGATTTTCCTTAACTATTGAAATGGATATGTTTACTTAAATGATAAACCTGTATATCCTGCAACTATTTGTTAGGAAATGTTTATGATTAAATGTGACACCCCCAAATTTAATGATTTGCGGAAGCTTGATTTGGGTGTCACTAATCAATATACAAAGCACATAAGATATAATGAACGACCACTATATGCGTCGTTTTAAACTTGTATAGATAAAGCAAATGTTTACATCAAAATATAGTTACATTAGCTCGATTCCTGAAATTGAGAGATTACATAGCATAATTACTTTTACAAAATATAATAATGCAATCAAATCTCTAGTTGTATGAATGCTGACTCGAGCTAATATTTCCTGCTTGTGCAGCCAACCTACTGCTGGGTACCTGTGATAAATACTAAAATGGGTCAGCGAAAACGCTGGTGAGCTCACAGGTTTGTATATCAATGTATAGTTGTAAGAACCGCAAGATTTATATTGAATTTAAAATGCAATTAAGCAAAATAAAAGTTATACTGTCCATGAGCACATAGTCTGAGCTTAACTTGATTTGTCAGGCCCAATTAAGGAAACCTAACTTGGAGTGCCTCCTACGAGTGCCTAATCAACACTCGTCTTCCCAAATGCTAATACATCCGTTTGACCGGTTAGTGCGTGCTAACCCGGATGAGGATTGTCAATCCCATATGATATCATATACTAACATTCACGCTAAAATATTAGGTACTATGCTTATGGAGGACTTTAAATTGATTAGCTTGAAACTCATGTAGTATTTGAAGTTTGGCACTTGCGTTCTACTTGTAAAACAAAATCGAGTAGTAATATCACACCCCTAGTTGTAAAGCAGTGAAAATGGGGCTATGAAACTCACCTGAGTCTTGAATTGTTAAGCAATTAAACTTGAAGTAATTAGCAGTGTGTTGGTGTCCAAAGACTTGAAACCTGAATGTGTCCACGACACTTAAATTGTTATTAATTGTATTGGTATCTCGAAAGACTACCATTGGAATTGTTTGTTTAACTTAATGTCCAAATTACCCCGATTTGGTTGATTGTATTGTTACAAGTTACTATGACTTGTTTGATTAAATTGATACAAGTTACAACGACTTGTTTGAATAAGTTGATACAAGTTACAACGACTTGTTTGAATAAGTTGATACAAGTTACAACGACTTGTTTGAATTTTGAAGTATGTTTTGAAAACGCGTACGGACCGTTGGTGATTAGTTGAAAATAAAAGTGTTATTGTTGTCGTCTTGTTTTTGAAGTGTTACACTTGAAATACAAGTCCCATTATGTTCTAAAAGTCGCATTGAATAAACGTTTGAAGTTGAAAAATCTCGACACTTGGTGTAAAAATAGTTGGAAAATCTGCTGTTTTATGCGTCACTTAATAGCGTCACTAAGGGTGTTTACGCGACACTACCGAAGTGTCGGGTTCAATGTCAGATCCGAAGGTATAGCGTCACTAGTGTAGTGTCGTGTAACATGGTATGCGTCACTTAAGGAGTGACGGGTTCAGCATAACGGCGGCACTTATGGAGTGTCGTATAAAATGATGATTTCGGACATTTGGGCGTCACTTAAGAAGTGACGTGTATCATAGCGGCACTAACGAAGTGTCGGGTAGAATAGTATGGCGTCACTTGTAGAGTGATGGGTATAGATCAAACTGGAGTTATATGCGACACTTATGAAGTGTCGGTACGGGATATAGGGCATCACTAACCCAGTGTCGGGTATTGTAATATGGCGTCACTTATTTAGTGACTGTACATAGTGTCTGGTAATAAAATGGGGCGTCACTTATCTAGTGACGGTATATTGTGTCGGCTAAAAGTATATGGCGGCACTTAACAAGTGTCGCTAGGTATATATAGGCGTCACTTCAGTAGTGACGGTCAGAGGCCAACATTTGAGGTTATGCGACACTTAAGGAGTGTCGGTATCGAAAGTATAGCGGCACTTAAGGAGTGACGCTGGTAGTGTCGCATATCTGGGTTCGTCCATGCGACACTATCACCTGTCTGACGGATTTCGAGCCAAAAACGTGTTTTCGGGTTTCCGTTTGGTCTGATTCTTTTACCCAACCCTCATAGGAACATATTAAGCTTATACAAACAATAATATATGAAAAGTAAGTAAAATCGAGAGATTTCGTAAATTGTCGGAAACTTACAAAGTGATGAAATGAAAATCCGAAAAGGTAGAAATGTAGATCGGAATACGGTGAGTGTTTTCTTCCAAACGAGTATGACGATCCAAGGTCGATTGAGGTGCTTATTTTTGTGATTTGTGAGTTTTTGTGAGTTTGGGTTTTTGAGAGAAAAGAAAAGGAAGAGAGAGAGAGATGAATAAGAAATGAAAGAAAAAGAATGGTGGGGAGGTGGTTAAGGGATCACCTCCCATTTTCAGTCCGCGCACTGCGCTCCGTGTGGTGTTCGTTTACTCCGTCGTTTGAACGTTAAATATTTATTTTCTATGTTTTAATATACGTTTTAAAATACGAATAATTACTCAGTATTTTTGTTAAAGTCTTTGACTAAACATTTAATAATTACATTATAAATGGTGAATTGTCTCGTTTTGTTTGCGCAATTACATTTTATTCGCGTTTATATAAATTGTGTGATTGAACTTGGATACGAAATATTATTATAAATAATATTTTTAAGTACAAAAACGTTATTAAAAATCCTTGTATTACTTAATAAAATTGTTCACCAACGTCCGTATTTATTGTAATCGAATTTTATTCGATTTGAAGTTCGTACGATTTAAACAAACCGCATAATTGTATATATAATATTCAACAATATATATAATAATTGATACATTAATTAGCCTAACACACAACTAATTACATGTATTAAACTTGATTAGGCACTAAATTATAGTCCTAAATTGACGGTTGTCACATTCTCCCCCTGTTAGAAGAATTTCGTCCCGAAATTTATGTTGAAGTTGTGTTTGACGTTGAATCGGTGAAGAGTTGAGGATACTTGAGTCGCATTTGATCCTCCCGTTCCCAGGTGAATTCCGGACCGCGCCGCGTATTCCACCTAACCTTGACAATGGGAATACGACTTTGTTTAAGTTGTTTGACCTCACGGTCCATGATTTCGGCAGGTTCCTCAACAAAGTGAAGTTTCTCGTCAACTCGAATTTCATCGAGTGGAATGATAAGTGTCTCATCAGACAGACACTTCTTCAGATTTGAAACATGAAATGTGGGATGCACGCTGCTGAGTTCAGATGGCAGCTGCAATCGATAAGCCACTGGACCAATCCTTTCGAGGATCTCGAATGGTCCAATGTATCTGGGATTCAACTTCCCTCGTTTGCCAAATCGGATTACGCCTTTCCAAGGCGATACTTTGAGTAGAACTCGATCCCCAACCTGGAACTCGAGTGGCTTGCGTCTCACGTCAGCATAACTTTTCTGACGATCACGCGTGGCTTTGAGTTTGTTTTGAATTTCAACGATTCTCTCGGTCGTCTCGTGAATGATTTCTGGACCTGTGAGTTGGCTATCCCCAACTTCGGTCCAACAGATAGGTGACCGGCACTTACGGCCGTACAGTGCCTCGAAGGGTGCAGCTTTGATGCTGGTATGATAACTGTTGTTGTACGAGAACTCGCACAATGGTAGATGTTTTTCCCAGTTTACACCGAAGTCTATTACGCAGGCCCGTAGCATGTCTTCAAGTGTTTGAATGGTTCATTCACTTTGACCGTCTGTTTGAGGATGGTATGCGGTACTCATATCAAGTCGAGTACCCAGGGATTTTTGAAGTGATTGCCAAAATTGTGAAGTGAAACGACTATCTCTATCGGAGATAATTGAGATTGGAACACCGTGTTTGGTCACGATTTCCTTCAGATAAATGTTGGTGAGGCGTTCCATTTTGTCGGATTCCTTGATTGCCAGGAAGTGAGCAGACTTTGTGAGACGATCCACGATCACCCAAATGGTATCGCAACCGCTCGAGGATTTGGGTAGTTTGGTTATGAAGTCCATGGCAATTTGTTCCCATTTCCATTCAGGAAGACTGGGTTGTTGAAGTAAACCAGAAGGTTTTTGATATTCGATTTTGACTTTGGAGCAAGTAAGGCACTTGCTGACATAGGTGGCAATTTCAGCTTTCATGTTCGGCCACCAGTAGATGTCCTTGATACCGTGGTACATTTTATCGGATCCCGGATGGATAGAATATTTGGACTTGTGAGCTTCATCCATCACCAAGTCTCGTAGGTTTCCAAATTTAGGCAACCAGATTCGGTTTGAGAAATACCTAATCCCATTAGGTCTGATTTCGAATTGTTTATCCATGCCCCGCAAGGCTTCATCTTTGACATTTTCGGGTTTTAAGGCTTCGAGTTGAGCAGTGAGAATTTGAATGTTTAAATTGTTGTGAATGGTCATACCGAGGGCTCGAACCCGAAGTGGTTTCGCTCGCTCTTTTCGACTGAGGGCGTCAGCAACAACATTTGCTTTGCCTGGATGATATTTGAGTTCGCAGTCGTAATCAGTAAGCAACTCGACCCATCGACGTTGCCTCATGTTGAGATCCTTCTGATCGAATATGTGTTGAAGGCTTTTATGGTTGGTAAAGATTGTACATCTGGTACCATAAAGGTAATGTCTCCAGATTTTGAGGGCAAAAACGACAGCTCCTAGCTCGAGGTCGTGGGTGGTGTAATTCTTTTCATGAATCTTGAGCTGTCGGGAAGCATAAGCTATGACTTTGTCTCGTTGCATGAGCACACAACCGAGACCTTGATGAGAAGCATCGCAGTATACCACGAAGTCATCAGTGCCTTCGGGTAATGATAGGATAGGAGCACTGCAAAGCTTTTGTTTTAAGAGTTGAAATGCCGATTCTTGTTTATCAGTCCAGTCAAACTTTTTGTCTTTCTGGGTCAGCGTCGTGAGGGGTATGGCAATTTTGGAGAAATTTTCAATGAATCGTCGATAGTATCCGGCCAGTCCTAAAAACTGCCGTACTTCGGTCGGAGTGGTTGGCGATTGCCAGTCTTTGATAGCCTCGATTTTTGACGGGTCAACGTGAATCCCCTGACTGTCAATCACGTGACCAAGGAATTGAACTGTTTTGATCCAGAACTCACACTTAGAGAACTTGGCATAGAGCTCCTCGTGTTTAAGTAGTTCAAGGATGGTTCTGAGGTGTTGCGCATGCTCTTCTTTGCTTTGTGAATATATGAGGATGTCATCGATGAAGACAATGACAAACTTATCAAGGTAAGGTTTACACACCCGATTCATAAGGTCCATGAATACAGCCGGTGCATTGGTTAGGCCGAATGGCATCACTTGGAATTCGTAATGCCCGTAACGAGTTCTGAAAGCGGTTTTTGGAATATCGGCATCGCGAACACGCAATTGGTGATAACCGGATCGGAGATCAATCTTTGAATAACAACTCGACCCTTGAAGTTGGTCGAACAGGTCATCGATTCGAGGGAGTGGATACCGGTTCTTGACAGTTAACTTGTTCAACTCTCGATAGTCGATACACATTCGAAAAGAACCATCTTTCTTCTTAACAAATAGGACCGGAGCTCCCCAAGGTGAAGAACTCGGCCTGATAAACCCTCGTTCCAGGAGTTCCTGTAACTGGGTGGACAGCTCCTGAAGTTCGGATGGAGCCAAACGGTATGGTGCTCGAGCCACAGGCGCAGCACCTGGTACAAGATCGATTGAGAACTCAACCTGTCTTGGTGGTGGTAGACCAGGTAGTTCTTCAGGAAAGACTTCTGGAAAGTCTCGAACAATTGGAACATCCTCAAGTCGCTTCTCCTCCGACTTTTTCTCCATGATGTGCGCGAGGATTGATGGATAACCCTTTCTCAGAAATTTCCGGGTTTTAAGACAAGATATGATGTTAAGCCTCGTCCCTCCGGTCTCCCCCTGTATGACTAGGGTTCTACCGACAGTGAGAGGTATGCGAACAATTTTATCGTAACAAATGATTTCGGCGCGATGTTTGGATAACCAGTCCATGCCTACGATGACATCGAAACTTCCTATCTCAATAGGCATAAGATCTATGGAGAAGATTTCGTCGGCTAGATTTAAAGTGCAATTAGGTATCACACTATCGGTTTCTATCAATTTGCCATTTGCTAGCTCTACGGTGTACTTAACGTCTAAAGCAACAGGTGTAATGTCAAGTAGAGGGCAAAATTCATCGGAAATAAAACTCCTATCGGCACCAGTATCAAACAGTATGGAAGCAGTTAAATTGTTGAGGAGGAACATACCCGTGACCACATTCGGGTCCTGACGGGCGTCCCCTGAGTTGATCACGAAGGCGCTACTTTTGGCGTTGTTGTTGTTGCGGTGGTTGTTGTTGTTGTTGCCCTTATTCTTCAATTTCGGGCAAGAATCCCTAAAGTGTCCTGGGTTTCCACATTCGTAGCAGGACTTAGGTTGTCGGGCATTTTTGCCAGAAGGGTTGTTGTTGAATTTGGGGGCTCGGCAATCCTTAGTCAAATGCCCGCACCTCCTGCAGTTGTTGCAAGGAGTACTGCACTGACCAAAGTGGTGATAGTTACACTTGGGACAATAAGGTCTGTCCCCGGTGTAGCTGCGGTTGGATTCAGAGTTGGTGTTGTAGACTTGTATGGCGTTGTTTTTCTTGTTTGAGTTGTGGTGGTGCTCAGTGGATTTGCGTTTGTTGTTGTTAGAGGATGAGGTGTTGGAAGTCTCACGGCTGACAACTAGAGCCATGAGTTCGTGGGCCAATCGAATGGCACTCTCAGTAGTGGTTGGTTTGGATGAGGCGACGTTTCCCTGAATGTTCTCGGGGAGTCCACGAATGTATTTCTTAATGCCCTTACTTTCCGGTTCGACCAAACCCGGGCATAATAGGGCAAACTGCTGAAACTTGGTGGTATATTCAGCAACATCATTTCCCTGCACCGTCAGGTGCCAGAATTCTTCCTCCAGCCTGTGTAATTCCTCTTCAGGACAGTACTTTTCTGTCAGCTTCTTTTTCAGTTCGGCCCAAGGAAGTCGATTTGCAACCTCAAGGCCTACAGAGTTTGCGTGGGTTTTCCACCACGTGAGTGCACCTTCCTGAAAGGTGTAAGCAGCGAATTTGACCTTGTTGTTCTCAGTACAATCGCAGAGACTGAAAACAGATTCCATGCGCTCAATCCAACGAATTAAGCCAATGGCACCTTCCGTGCCCTTGAAGTATAGCGGTTTACAGCTAAGAAAGTCCTTATAGGAGCAAGGTTTGGGTGGTGGAGTATTGGTTGCTGTGTCCTCGCTACCGGGTGGTGTTCGGGTAGCCAAGGCTTCGGTCACACTGCGGGCAATTATTCCCGCGATTTCAGCTTCGCTAAGGGTAATTTGACGAGGAGGAGGCATGATGCTGAGTAAGAAAGAACAAGGAAATGAAATAAGATACTAGTCCGAGTATGATGAACTAGTGGTGTGTTTGTCATTTCGAGACAAAGCGTTAGAGGGAAAGAGGCCTATATTCATATAATATAATATAGCCTAAAGTTGTAATGAGGTCTACTTATGTATATATATATGTATATCACATAATAACCTATTGAGTGTCTAGCACAGACGTGTTTTGAGTCCCGTTTCTCTCGAGGTCAGAGTCAACTAATGCATTCCTGTTCAACATAACTCTTTCAGATTTCACATCATCTTTCTCTAATTGTACATAGTTGATCAGGCTATGTTAAATTAAAGTCGTATGATGTAATCCCTGAACTAGTCATAACTAATAAGGAATACTGCCTAACGGTCATAGTCTAGGCCCACTAAATGCAACCTAGTTCACTATAACCTTAGGCTCTGATACCAATCTGTGACACCCCCAAATTTAATGATTTGCGGAAGCTTGATTTGGGTGTCACTAATCAATATACAAAGCACATAAGATATAATGAACGACCACTATATGCGTCGTTTTAAACTTGTATAGATAAAGCAAATGTTTACATCAAAATATAGTTACATTAGCTCGATTCCTGAAATTGAGAGATTACATAGCATAATTACTTTTACAAAATATAATAATGCAATCAAATCTCTAGTTGTATGAATGCTGACTCGAGCTAATATTTCCTGCTTGTGCAGCCAACCTACTGCTGGGTACCTGTGATAAATACTAACATGGGTCAGCGAAAACGCTGGTGAGCTCACAGGTTTGTATATCAATGTATAGTTGTAAGAACCGCAAGATTTATATTGAATTTAAAATGCAATTAAGCAAAATAAAAGTTATACTGTCCATGAGCACATAGTCTGAGCTTAACTTGATTTGTCAGGCCCAATTAAGGAAACCTAACTTGGAGTGCCTCCTACGAGTGCCTAATCAACACTCGTCTTCCCAAATGCTAATACATCCGTTTGACCGGTTAGTGCGTGCTAACCCGGATGAGGATTGTCAATCCCATATGATATCATATACTAACATTCACGCTAAAATATTAGGTACTATGCTTATGGAGGACTTTAAATTGATTAGCTTGAAACTCATGTAGTATTTGAAGTTTGGCACTTGCGTTCTACTTGTAAAACAAAATCGAGTAGTAATATCACACCCCTAGTTGTAAAGCAGTGAAAATGGGGCTATGAAACTCACCTGAGTCTTGAATTGTTAAGCAATTAAACTTGAAGTAATTAGCAGTGTGTTGGTGTCCAAAGACTTGAAACCTGAATGTGTCCACGACACTTAAATTGTTATTAATTGTATTGGTATCTCGAAAGACTACCATTGGAATTGTTTGTTTAACTTAATGTCCAAATTACCCCGATTTGGTTGATTGTATTGTTACAAGTTACTATGACTTGTTTGATTAAATTGATACAAGTTACAACGACTTGTTTGAATAAGTTGATACAAGTTACAACGACTTGTTTGAATAAGTTGATACAAGTTACAACGACTTGTTTGAATTTTGAAGTATGTTTTGAAAACGCGTACGGACCGTTGGTGATTAGTTGAAAATAAAAGTGTTATTGTTGTCGTCTTGTTTTTGAAGTGTTACACTTGAAATACAAGTCCCATTATGTTCTAAAAGTCGCATTGAATAAACGTTTGAAGTTGAAAAATCTCGACACTTGGTGTAAAAATAGTTGGAAAATCTGCTGTTTTATGCGTCACTTAATAGCGTCACTAAGGGTGTTTACGCGACACTACCGAAGTGTCGGGTTCAATGTCAGATCCGAAGGTATAGCGTCACTAGTGTAGTGTCGTGTAACATGGTATGCGTCACTTAAGGAGTGACGGGTTCAGCATAACGGCGGCACTTATGGAGTGTCGTATAAAATGATGATTTCGGACATTTGGGCGTCACTTAAGAAGTGACGTGTATCATAGCGGCACTAACGAAGTGTCGGGTAGAATAGTATGGCGTCACTTGTAGAGTGACGGGTATAGATCAAACTGGAGTTATATGCGACACTTATGAAGTGTCGGTACGGGATATAGGGCGTCACTAACCCAGTGTCGGGTATTGTAATATGGCGTCACTTATTTAGTGACTGTACATAGTGTCTGGTAATAAAATGGGGCGTCACTTATCTAGTGACGGTATATTGTGTCGGCTAAAAGTATATGGCGGCACTTAACAAGTGTCGCTAGGTATATATAGGCGTCACTTCAGTAGTGACGGTCAGAGGCCAACATTTGAGGTTATACGACACTTAAGGAGTGTCGGTATCGAAAGTATAGCGGCACTTAAGGAGTGACGCTGGTAGTGTCGCATATCTGGGTTCGTCCATGCGACACTATCACCTGTTTGACGGATTTCGAGCCAAAAACATGTTTTCGGGTTTCCGTTTGGTCTGATTCTTTTACCCAACCCTCATAGGAACATATTAAGCTTATACAAACAATAATATATGAAAAGTAAGTAAAATCGAGAGATTTCGTAAATTGTCGGAAACTTACAAAGTGATGAAATGAACATCCGAAAAGGTAGAAATGTAGATCGGAATGCGGTGAGTGTTTTCTTCCAAACGAGTATGACGATCCAAGGTCGATTGAGGTGCTTATTTTTGTGATTTGTGAGTTTTTGTGAGTTTGGGTTTTTGAGAGAAAAGAAAAGGAAGAGAGAGAGAGATGAATAAGAAATGAAAGAAAAAGAATGGTGGGGAGGTGGTTAAGGGATCACCTCCCATTTTCAGTCCCTGCACTGCGCTCCGTGTGGTGTTCGTTTACTCCGTCGTTTGAACGTTAAATATTTATTTTCTATGTTTTAATATACATTTTAAAATACGAATAATTACTCAGTATTTTTGTTAAAGTCTTTGACTAAACATTTAATAATTACATTATAAATGGTGAATTGTCTCGTTTTGTTTGCGCAATTACATTTTATTCGCGTTTATATAAATTGTGTGATTGAACTTGGATACGAAATATTATTATAAATAATATTTTTAAGTACAAAAACGTTATTAAAAATCCTTGTATTACTTAATAAAATTGTTCACCAACGTCCGTATTTATTGTAATCGAATTTCATTCGATTTGAAGTTCGTACGATTTAAACAAACCGCATAATTGTAGATATATATTCAACAATATATATAATAATTGATACATTAATTAGCCTAACACACAACTAATTACATGTATTAAACTTGATTAGGCACTAAATTTAGTCCTAAATTGACGGTTGTCACATTAAACTTGTGTTTCCTACACTGCTATTATTAATGTAAGAATGACATTCTTACATATTTAGGAAATGTTTTCTTTAATTAGGATACTTGTGTTTCCTATTTACATATAAATATTATGTTTGTGTACATGAATGATTTATACAAAAACTTGATTTACTATAATCACACTAAACCTGTGAATTCACTCAACATTCAATGTTGACAGTTTACTATGTTTTTCAGGGAATTAGGACTCAGGTACTCCTGCATGCATAAAGGACGTAGGCAACCTGACTATTTATGATGCCTCTTTTGGGACACTTGGATTTCCTTTGTATTACCAATTCCATTGGTTATACTTATGAAATCCCTCTTTTATAAATATGTATTTTCAAATACTTAAGTTGTCTTTGACAACCCTACTTATGTACGACTTTATAAGTCGTATCTTTTGTAATAACTTTAAACTTATGGCATCTTAAATATATATGTATGTTCTGTATGATCATATACTCTGATACAATGAATGCACTATCGAATCTGTCCGCCCTCAATGCTTAACTATTATTAAAATGCTTCCGCTAATTAACTAAAAGCTTCCGCTAAACTATTATTAAACGCGATTACCGATTTGGGGGTGTGACAGAACGCGATCCAGCCCTTTTGTTCCGGATCGCGTTGCCAAGTGTTATTTGGTTACATAATGTTTTCTAAAGGTGAACGCGATCCAGCCCCCTAGTCCGGATCGCGTTTGCATGAATAATTTTGACGGGTTTTGTAAATATTGAAAATGTACAAGTAATTTCAGGGTCACGGATAAGTGACGAATTTCATTAACTCGGATTGGGTTGAAATTCGCATGGTCATTCGAAAACGGCTGATGTGTGCTAAGTATATGCAATTATAATCACAAGTTTAAAATTAAGGAAATACTAAATAATACTATCACACAATTCAGGCAAGATTGACCCGTTCATTTAATATAGCTTAATAAGTAAGTCCAAATTCGAACACAAACAACACAAGAGACGTGATTCTGATTTATAACTAATTATCTATTTATTTCTAATTACAAATATTTACAATTATAATACAAATGAATAAAGGATCCAATTTACAATAATCTACAAGATAAGGGGGACTTTTTAGTTCCGAACGAACATATTTATATTTATATTTTGATACAGATTCTAATAGATAAGTCTCAGGAACAACTTAATAATACTCAGATGGATAGAAGATTATAATTATTCAAACTATTATTTATTAAATCTATTATATGTACTTATGTCTATTTGCTTTGTTGGCTATTATTACTGGTGAATTACTAATGTAGAAAATTACTTAAGGTTAAGCTAATCTTCATCATAGCAATACAGTCATAAGGTTACGCAAAGTATCACTAATTAATAAGATCCATCAACAGTTTATTAATACAATTTCTAAGGTTAGGCTTGAATCACAGTATTACTTTATATTAATGAATCATTCTTCGTCTATCGCATAAGGTTAAGATCAAGACATAAACACAATCACTTAATTTATATAAACTTAATATGGTCATCCTCGTTTAATATAAATCAGTCTAACTATGTCAAGAACAATCATCAATATATCATAATAAATACAATTCTTGTATAATAAACATTCAATAATATAGTTCCAATATAAACATATAATTCATATAATAAACTCAACAAACATTCATTCAAATAACTATAACGAAAACTTAATTAACAAGTAATTCAAATAAACAATATCCATAAATTAACTCAATAAGGTTATTAAAGTTACAAGGATAAAGAAACCGAACCAATTGTCGAACCAGCTTCTCCTAGGGTTAAAAACCTTCAAACCCTAGCTCCTTAACCTCCAAAATCGCACCTTAAGTTGACCTTAAACCCTAATAATCGGTTTGGTATTCTTGAATCGTATATGAAAAACCTAAACTTAAGCCTCTATTTATACTTTTTCTGGCCGACCTCCCAACCGTCGGTTGGGACCTCCAATCGCCGGTTGGCCTTTTTGAATCCTGGTCCAACTCCACGTAGGGGTGGACAAAAAAACCGAACCCGGAACCGGACCCGATTTAAAAACCGAAACCGGAACCGATTTAGAACCGGTTTTTGAATACCCGGTTCGGGTTTTTGGACAACCCGACGGGTTGGTACCCGGTTTGGGTATTCAAATTCTGAAACCGGGTTGGAACTGGGTTGGAACCGGGTCGGGTTGGAAAAACCGGTCAAAAACCCGGTCAATAACCGGTCAAAAACCCGAAAACCGGTCAAATACCCGGTCAAATACCCGGTTGAAAACCCGAAAAAACCCGGTTCGGGTTGGGTCCAACCCGGTTTTTGACTTTCTTGACCAAAACCCGGTTCCGGGTCGGGTCGGGTTGGCCAAAAAAACCGGTTTGCCCTTCACTGACTCCACGTGTCTCCACCGCCTTACAACCCTAATACACCAATCGCCGGTTGGGCTTTCCAACTGCCGGTTGGACTTCAATTCCATAATGTTCCAACTTCGGGCCAGGCCTCACTTTTGGGCTTCTTCTTTTCTTTAACGCATTTTAATCTTCATCTTAGCCCATTTCTTCATTTTAACACTTTTAGTCTTCAATTCTTCAAGGTTTAAACTCCTTTTTCTTCATTTCTTCATTTTCTTCAGTTTCTTTCAGTTTTGGATTCGTTCTTATTCCTTTTTCTTCAATCTTCAATTAAAATACATCTCTGCAAATATTAACAAAATAAGTATCTAAAATCATATAAATGCACTAAAATGTATATAAATATAGGGATAAATTACTATAAAATATACTATCTATTTGATGCTTATCAAATATCCCCACATTTAAGTTCTGCTTGTCCTCAAGTAGAATACTGAATAAAATTTAAAATAAGCATCAAACTAATATTTAAGAATCAGAATACCAATACTAAAAATTTGTTTCATAAATTAAAATTTAAACAATTTAATTAACATGGATAACTATAATGTATAAATAAAATTATTATTATTTGTGTAATATATAGCTCATGAATGATTACTAATATATTTGTCCACTTTAAACAATCTATATTCATATTTCTAAATACACCTTTATTATTAATATGTATATTACTTATGATTTCCATATATGATATACTCTTAAATTTAATTATACAATTTTCTTTTATATTCCAAATAAATATATGAAATACATTTTTAAGAATCAAGACATTGGTGACAGGTCTGCATTTTCATGCAACAGAGCGACATAACTTGATTCAGGTTTAAATAAAACCAGACTTGGTCAAACCATTTTGGCGACCTTATTAGGTATCTTTTATTTTAAAGACTTTTCAAGTACATTTGACTTGTGTTTGCTTAATTTTTCAAGTATATATTAATAGAGACCAGGTCTATACTTTCGTATAACAGAGGAAACCATCAATATATACCCCCAAATGTATTCACATAAATAAAAAGATATAAAATTATTGCATAATAAATTTAAAAATTAAGACTTTTATGCCATACATCATATTATGAATCATAAAATAATAAACAAGTTATTTTATTAATTTTTTAAATTCCAGAGATCTTTATATAGATTGCCTATTAGTACATCATATCATATAACTATATATCACTTATTATTAAGTAGCTTACGTTATATATACAAAACAGTTAATCCATATTAAAGTCTAAACTTTTTAAATACAAAACAAAACTTTTAACAAAAGTATTCTAACTAATAAATACTTAGTTATTAACTTAAAAATTTTAAATTTTTAATAAAATTTAAGAACAAACATAAACTTAAATGATTAATTAAAGAAATTCTTTTTCTTACGAACCCTATCCCCACACTTAAATTATACAATGCCCTCATTGTATAAAAATTGATAAACAAAAGTGAATAAGGGAAAGAAAAATAGAACAGAAAACTCCCCTGACTGAAATTAAGAATTTCATCATTGGCTAAGAAAAATCTGCTTGGTTGGTTCCTTCATCTCTTGAACACTTTTGTAGTTAATCACGATTGCATTTAGCATATGCAATAAGCCTTTAAACCCCTCGGTATCCCGAGTGGAATAGTTATAGTCTCGTGAGGGTTTCCAGTGAACATACCCACAAAGTTCAATCCTGAAAATAAAAACATAAAAGAAAAACATAACATATATAAATAAACATGGGTTGTCTCCCAAGAAGCACTTTTGTTTAAGTGTCGGTAAGTTCGACATGATCTGGTAACTTATTCTTCCAGAGTTACATCTGAAGTATGTTCAATAACAGTATCTTCATAATATTTCTTCAATCGATGTCCATTAACTGTAAAAATAG
Source organism: Helichrysum umbraculigerum (assembly GCA_949592205.1). Lineage (NCBI taxonomy): Eukaryota > Viridiplantae > Streptophyta > Magnoliopsida > Asterales > Asteraceae > Helichrysum > Helichrysum umbraculigerum. The sequence continues at coordinate 78,250,777 of CATIUR010000003.1, forward strand.
CTCCATCGAAGGCTACTAAATCCACACTTCCATTTGTATGAACTTGGTGAATAACAAACGGTCCGCTCCATCTGGATTTCAATTTACCCGGAAATAACCGAATACGTGAATTGTATAAAAGCACACGTTCTCCAGCAACAAATTCTTTATCTCCTCGAAGTCTTGCATTGTGCCATTTCTTCTTTCTTTCTTTATAAAATATTGAATTCTCATAAGCATTCCAACGAAGCTCATCTAACTCATGTAACTGTAAAAAGCGATGCTTACCAACTTCATCGGTATCCATGTTGCATTCTCGAAGTGCCCAATATGCTTTGTGTTCTATTTCCACCGGTAAATGACAAGCTTTTCCATAAATTAATCTATACGGAGTACAACCTGTAGGTGTCTTAAATGCTGTCCTATATGCCCAAAGTGCATCGTCTAACTTTTCCGACCACTCTTTTCTGTTAGAACCAACAGAACGTTCCAAAATACGTTTTAATGCACGATTTGTATTTTCAACTTGTCCACTAGTCTGAGGATGATAAGGTGTAGCAAATCGATGACTAACTCCATACCTTTTTTATACCTTCTCTAATTGAGTATTACAAAAATGAGTACCTCGATCACTAATCAATGCCTTGGGAGTTCCAAATCTGGAGAATAATTGTTTAAGAAATTTCACCACAACTCTAGCATCATTTGTTTGTAATGCTTTTGCCTCAGCCCATTTAGAAACATAATCCACAGCTACTAATATGTACCTATTACCGTGACTCATAGGAAATGGTCCCATAAAATCAATACCCCAGACATCAAAAATTTCACAAACCTGTATACTAGTCTGCGGCATTTCATCATGTTTAGAAATATTCCCAGCTCTTTGGCAAGAATCACAATTCCTAACGAATGCATATGTATCTTTAAAAATCGTCGGCCAATAAAAACATGCGTCAAATATTTTCTTTGCAGTGTAACTTGGTCCATTATGACCGCCTACTGGTCCTTCATGGCAATGGTTTATAATATGTTGAGCTTCTTCACCATCTACACATCTTCTAATTATGCCATCTGCACAGTATTTGAAAAGAAATGGATCTTTCCAAAAATAATACTTTAAATCAGAAAAGAATTTCTTCCTCTTCTGATAATCCATCCTCGGTAGAATTTTAGTAACCAAATAATTTGCATAATTCGCAAACCAAGGTATCTCTGTTATTTCTTGTACTGTCATAAGTTTTTCATCTGGAAATGAATCTTGAATTTCCTCTTCATCCAATGCTTCCAACTCTGGATTTTCTAACCTTGACAAATGATCAGCTGCGACATTTTCAGCTCCTTTCTTATCCTTGATTTCAATATCAAATTCCTGCAATAAAAGAATCCATCGCAATAAACGAGGGCGCGCATCCTGCTTATTAAACAAATACTTCAAAGCAGAATGGTCAGTATAAACCACAGTTTTAGTTAAGACAAGATATGAACAAAATTTAACGAAAGCAAAAACCACTGCTAGAAGTTCCTTTTCCGTAGTTGTGTAATTTTCCTGAGCATCTGTTAATGTCTTACTGGCATAATAGATTGGCTTAAACTTCTTATCAATTCTCTGCCCTAAAACAGCTCCAACCGCATAATCACTAGCATCACACATTAATTCAAAAGGTAGATTCCAGTTTGGACCTGTCATAACTGGAGCAGATACTAACTTTTCTTTTAATGTATCAAACGATTGTTTGCATTTGTCTGTAAATTCGAACTTTGCATCTTTTTCCAACAAATGTGTAACACCCGCCAAATTAGGACTAGTAATTAGTGCCTAATCATATGTTAATACATGTAATTAGTTCTGTGTTAGGCTAATTTATGTATCGAAATATATATTGTTGAATATATACGAAAATGCGATTTGATTAAATCGTACGCAATTTAAATCGAATGTATTTCGGTTCTATAAATACGGACGTTGGTGACGCAATTTATATTTAAGTATAAAACATTGTCTGAAAACATTACTGGGTCCAAACTATTGTTTAAATTTTATTCCCAAAGTTATCCCGCTTTGTACAATTGAAACTTACCAAATTAACAACAAAATACGCAAATTATTTAAATCACATTTAAATCTTTAAATTATTAGATAATTGGTAAAACAATTTAATTAAATTATTAAACAAAAATCGTATTTTAAAATGGATAATTAACGCGCAAAAAATTTATTAAAACGTTAAATGACGGAGAAAACGAACACCACGCGGAGCGCGGGGCGAAAACTGAAAAGTGGAGGATAACCTCCACCTCCCTTCTCTTCTTTCCTCATTTATTTTTTTATCTTTCTCTCTCTTACTCTCTTTTTCTCTCATTTCTACAAAATCACCAAACCACCACATTCACTAAAAATCGCCAAATAACACCCTTATACGCACTCGGATCACCCATATTTTTAGAGATTCACGACCAACTCGCAACGATCTACAACGCTATCTTTTCGGATTTTCAATCTGGCACTTTGTAAGTTTCCGACAAAATCCCGAAACCACTCAATTCCTAGTATTTTCACTTGTTAGTTGTTTATATAACTTATATATGTCCATTACAAAGAGTAGAACACGATTTTATAGCCTAAAAGTATGTTAAAATCGATTTTTGGATCGGAAAAATGCGTCAGTCGCTGGGTACTGACTTGGTGTTCTTCAATGCGACACAAGCCTTGTGTCGCATGTAGTGTCGTATTTTGCCTGTTCTGTCGCACCTAATGTCGTATAAATCCTTTTGTGTCGTACCCTTTACGACACAACGTTGTGTCGCATCTTATGTCGTATTTTTCATACGACACAATCACTATGTCGCTGTTGAATCAGCATCTCGAATCTATACGACACAACCCTTGTGTCGTATAGGTATTGTGTCGCATTTCTATGCGACACAACCCTTGTGTCGCATGACAAACTTTTGTGTCGCATGATTGTGTCGCATAAAACAGCAGGTTTTCAAACTAAAATTTCACTAAGTGTCGAACCTATATAACCTCAAACACTTATACGATACGACTTATAAAACACATTGGAACACACTTGTAAGTGTAAAACACCAATAACATGATAATAATACTTAAAGTTATTATTTCAAATCCATCACCAACGGGCCGTACACGTTTTCAAACACTTAACAAATCAACCAAATCGTAGTAATTTGGACATATATATAGTTGTGTAACAACTACAAGGGTGATCTTTTGAGATACCCAATCATATTTATAACCATCGCGTGTCGTGGACACCCTCAGGTTACAAGTATTTGGACTTCATCACTCGGCTAATCAACTTACGTTTATTTAAACGCTTTCAGACTCAGGTGAGTCTCATAGCCCCTCTTTTTACTATTTTACTCGGGGGTGTGATATATTGCTCATTTTAACATGGGAACGCAAGTACAAACATTTTCATATACTACATGAGTTTTTCACAACTAACCATTTAAAGTCCTCCGTCAGCATAGTTGTTAATACGTTGTAGCGTGAATATTAGTATATGGTACCATATAGGATTGATCCTCCTCGTCCGGGTTAGCAAGCACTAATCGGGTAAACGGACATACTAATATTTGGGAAGACGAATGTTGATTAGGCATTCGTGGAGGCACCTAGCCCAGAATTCTCTTTAGGGGACCCGGCCCTCGAGTTAAGCTCAACTATGTGCTCATGGCTGTATACATATACATTATCAATTGCTGGATGCAATTCAATTATTTAAATCTTGCGGTTCATACTATATTACTTGATTTCAAACCTGTGAGCTCACCAGCTTTAGCTGACCCATTTAGCATGTATCGCAGGTACCAAGTAGTAGGTTGTTTCTGCTTCAGGACTTCTAGCTCGAGTCAGTACACAGACGTTTGAGATTTTCTTGCATTAGTATATTTTGTACAAGTACTTATGTACTGAAATCTCCTTTTATTTAAACTCGAGCTATGTAAAGCTATAAATGTTGTAAACATTCCAATATTAATATATTTTGTTAAAATGACGCATATAGAGTCGTTTACTATATATCTTTGTGCCTTGTTATTGATTAGTAACACCCAAATCGTGCTTCCGCAAATCCATCAAATTTGGGGGTGTTACAGATTGGTACCAGAGCCTAAGGTTATAGTGAACTAGGTTGCATTTAGTGGACCTAGACTACAACCATTAGGCAGTATTCCTTATTAGGTATAACTGGTTCAGTGATTACGTCATACTAGTTTAATTTAACATAGCCTGATCAACTATGTACAATTAAGCAAAGATGATGTAAGATCTGAAAGTAGTTATGGCTGAACAGGGTACACTAGAAGACTCTGACCTCGAGAGGACCGAGACATAAACATGTTTGTGCTAGACACTCAATAGGCTATATTATATAGGAACTATATGAATATAGGCCTCACTCTTACTAACACTTTGTCTCAGAAATGGCAAACACACCATCAAATTCATCTCGCTCTCAATCCGGGTCGCAGAACCCAAGGGTAGCTAGGAGGAACGCCAGGTTGCCTCGAGCTGGCCCGTACCCCACTCACTTCACCTTGCCGGCCTTAGCTGCTAGGGTGAACCAACACGAGCAGCGACTTCGCACCATGGATGTCGTGTTGCAGGAAACGAACAAAAACTGGAGACTTACATCCCTTGAACGCATCGAACAAGTCACCGAGGATCACGAAAACACCATTAATAATGTAGACGTTCTATTCAACAAAGTGGTGGAGATAAGCGTAGAAACCGCCCTTTTGAAACACAGACTTGATGAGTGTGAACGACGCTCACGGGTATCAGAGGAATACGTTGGCAGTTTGGTTCAACGACTGGCCTTGGCTGAAGACAATGCCCGACAGGCCAGCAGACTTGCAAATACTGTGGATCGTCTCATTGAAATGACGGAGCAGATTAATCTACGTTAAGACTAGTGTAGTCTTTGTCTTGTAATCTATCTTGTAGTCTAATAACTATCTAAGCGCTATTCTATGACTTAGTCAGATGTAACAATTCCCGACACCTTTTGTAATACCTCCGTCGGATGTAACCTTTGAACTCGTATCATCTATCAAATAGCCCTTGTTGATTCTACTTATACTGATTGCCATTTTTCTTTTTCATATTTGTAACACCCCCAAATTTGATGATTTGCGGAAGCTTGATTTGGGTGTTACTAATCAATAACAAAGCACAAAGATAAATAGCAAACGACTCTATATGCGTCGTTTTAACAAAATATATTGATAACTGAAATGTTTACAACATTTAAAGCTTTACATAGCTCGAGTTAAATAAAATGAGATTTCAGTACATAAGTACTTGTACAAAATATACTAATGCAAGAAAATCTCAATCGTCTGTATGCTGACTCGAGCTAAATCCTGAAGCAGAAACATCCTACTGCTAGGTACCTGCGATATATGCTAAAAGGTCAGCTATAAAGCTGGTGAGCTCACAGGTTTGAAATCAAGTAATATCGTATGAACCGCAAGATTTAAATAATGAATTGCATCCAGCAATTAAATAATGAATTGCATCCAGCAATTAAATAATGAATTGCATCCAGCAATTAAATGATAATCATCGTGTATACAGCCATGAGCACATAGTTGAGCTTAACTCGAGGGCCGGGTCCCCTAAAGAGAATTCCAGGCGAGGTGCCTCCACGAATGCCTAATCAACATTCGTCTTCCCAAATATTAGTACGTCCGTTTACCCGGTTAGTGCTTGCTAACCCGAACGAGGAGGGTCAATCCTATATGGTACCATATACTAATATTCACGCTACAACGTATTAACAACTATGCTGACGGAGGACTTCAAATGATTAGTTTCGAAAAACTAATGTAGTATATGAAAAGTTGGTACTTGCGTTCACATGTTAAAAGTTTGAGCAGTATATCACACCCCTGAGTAAAACAGTAAAAAGAGGGGCTATGAGACTCACCTGAGTCTGGGTGCGTTTAAACAAACGTAAGTTGATTAGCCGAGTATGAAGTCCAAAGACTTGTAACCTGAGGGTGTCCACGACACGCGATGGTTATAATATGCGAATGTATCTAATAAGACTACCTTGTAGTTGTTCGTCCAACTATAATGTCCAAATGCCAATTGGTTGATTGATTTGAATGTTTGAAAACATGTACGGCCCGTTGGTGACGGGTTTGTAATAATAATCTCAACTATTATTATTTTGATTTCGTGGCGTTTTACTTGAAAAAAATGTGTTTTGATTGTGTTTTAGAAGCCGTTACGGAATCTAAGTACGGGGGTCCGGGGGCAGCGCCCCTGGTAGCGGGGTCCAAGGGGCAGAGCCCCTGGCTGGGGTCGAGCTGCCAGGTCAGCTTGGAAAATTTTTATTTCTACTATATTGCTTTGACAAAAAACGCATCTGGATCCGAATTTGGGTAAAATTAGGTGTTAAAATTTTAGGTTTCGACACTTAGTAAAAATCTGAGTTTTCTGGTTTGTGCGACGTTGAGCATGACGTCGCTAAAGGCGACGTTGCGCAATTTAATGCGACGTAGGGTGCTGCGTCGCTAATGCGACGTAGGTGATTTCTGCGACGTAGGGGCTTGCGTCGCTAAGTGCGACGTGGCGAGGTATTGGCGACGTTAAGGCTGACGTCGCTATATGCGACGTCGCAATTTAATGCGACGTTGTGACTGACGTCGCACTATGCGACGTCACGAGGGGTTTTGCGACGTAGAAGCTGACGTCGCATAAATTCTGGGCCAACTGCGACGTAGCGGTCTGTTGGCCGGAAAATGTGTCGAAAACGAGTTTTTCGGTTTCCGTTCGGTCCAAAACTTTTACCCAACCCATATAGGGACATTATAAGTTGTTACAAACTACTAACAAGTGAAAACATTTAAAAACGAGAGATTTCGGGATTTGTCGGAAACTTACAAAATGTCGGATGAGAAATCCGAAAAGATAGCGTTGTAGATCGGGATGCGGTGGTCGTTTTCTTCCAAAAGAGTAGTATGATTCGCGTGCGTTTAGTATGTTTATTTGTCGATTTTGTGAAGTTGGGGGTATTTGGTTGGTTGGTAGATTAGAGAGAAAAGAAAGGAGAAAGAGAAAGAGAATGAAAAAGTGAGAGAAGAGAGTGGGAAATGGGAGGTTATCCTCCCATTTTTCGCCCCGCGTTCCCGCTCCGTGCGGTGTTCGTTTGCTCCGTCGTTTATACGTTAAATAATTATTTTAAATATTAAATGGTACATTTTAAATACAAATTATTACGTGATATTTTATTTAATTATTTTACAATTAAGTTTACGTTTGAGTTATAAATGTAAGTTGGTTTATTTAGTTTGCGCGTTTTACATTTTAAATTGTGTAACTTTCTGATCGTACGATACGAATAAATACGAAATATTATTATAATAATATTTTTGACATAACAACGTTATTTAATAAAATTTGTCACCAACGTCCATATTAAATAGAATCGAAATACATTCGATTTAAATTGCGTACGATTTAACCAAATCGCATTTTCGTATATATTCAACAATATATATAATTCGATACATTAATTAGCCTAACAAGGAACTAATTACATGTATTAACATCTGATTAGGCACTAAATACTAGTCCTAATTTGGCGGGTGTTACATTCTCCCCCTGTTAGAAGAATTTCGTCCCGAAATTTAGCTCGAAGTCGTGTTTGATGTGGACTCAGTGAAGAGTTGAGGATATTTGAGTCGCATTTGGACTTCCCGTTCCCAGGTGAATTCCGGACCACGCCGCGAATTCCATCTGACCTTGACGATGGGAATACGACTTTGTTTCAGTTGTTTGACCTCACGGTCCATAATTTCAGCGGGTTCCTCAACGAAGTGTAGTTTATCGTTAACACGAATTTCATCTAATGGAATAATAAGTGTCTCATCAGACAGACACTTCTTCAGGTTTGAAATATGAAAAGTAGGGTGCACGCTGCTAAGTTCGGATGGCAGCTGCAATCGATAAGCTACGGGGCCAATCCTTTCGAGGATCTCAAACGGCCCGATGTATCTAGGATTCAACTTCCCGCGTTTGCCAAAACGGATGACGCCTTTCCAAGGCGATACTTTTAAGAGAACTCGATCCCCAACTTGGAACTCGAGTGGTTTGCGTCTCACGTCAGCATAACTTTTCTGACGATCATGTGCGGCTTTGAGTCTGTTTTGGATTTCCACAATCTTCTCAGTGGTGGCGTGAATGAGTTCAGGACCAGTGAGTTGACTATCTCCCACTTCAGTCCAACAGATCGGTGATCGGCACTTACGACCGTACAGTGCCTCAAAAGGTGCAGCCTTAATGCTGGCGTGATAGCTGTTATTGTACGAGAATTCGCACAACGGTAGATGTTTTTCCCAGTTTGTACCGAAATCAACTACGCAGGCGCGTAGCATATCTTCCAAGGTTTGAATGGTTCGTTCACTTTGGCCATCGGTTTGGGGATGGTACGCGGTACTCATATCGAGACGGGTACCCAAAGCTTTTTGAAGTGATTGCCAAAAGTGAGAGGTGAAACGGGCATCTCTGTCAGAGATGATTGAGATTGGGACACCATGTTGAGAAATGATTTCTTTGATATATATTTGTGCAAGGCGTTCCATTTTATCGTTTTCTTTGATTGCCAGGAAATGAGCAGATTTGGTGAGACGATCGACGATCACCCAAATGGTATCGCAACCGCTCGCCGACTTGGGTAGTTTGGTTATGAAATCCATGGCAATTTGTTCCCATTTCCATTCAGGGATTTCAGGTTGTTGGAGTAAACCAGAAGGTTTCTGATGTTCGGTTTTGACTTTCGAGCAAGTAAGACACTTGCTGACATAAGTGGCGATTTCGGCTTTCATGTTTGGCCACCAATAAAATTCCTTGATGCCATGGTACATCTTATCGGATCCCGGATGGATAGAATATTTAGACTTGTGAGCCTCGTCCATCACCAAGTCTCGTAGGTTTCCGAAATTAGGCAACCAGATTCGGTTTGAGAAATACCTAATCCCGTTAGCTTTGATTTCAATTTGTTTGTCAATGCCCCGCAAGGCCTCACTTTTGATGTTTTCCTGTTTCAGGGCTTCGATCTGAGCGGTATGAATTCGAATGGTAAGATCGTTATGAATGGTCATACTGAGGGCTCGGACTCGAAGAGGTTTTGGTCGTTCCTTTCGACTGAGGGCATCGGCTACAACATTAGCTTTCCCCGGATGGTACTTGATCTCGCAATCGTAATCGGTAAGCAACTCGATCCAACGACGTTGCCTCATATTGAGATCCTTCTGATCGAAGATGTGTTGGAGACTTTTATGATCGGTAAAAATGGTGCACTTAGTGCCGTAGAGATAATGTCTCCAGATCTTGAGAGCAAAAACGACAGCTCCAAGTTCGAGGTCATGAGTGGTGTAGTTCTTTTCGTGAATTTTCAGCTGTCGTGAGGCATAGGCAATGACTTTATCTCGTTGCATTAACACGCAACCGAGACCTTGGTGAGAAGCATCGCAGTATACCACGAAGTCGTCGGTGCCTTCGGGTAAGGATAGAATTGGAGCACTGCAAAGCTTTTGTTTCAGAAGTTGGAAAGCTGACTCTTGTTTATCGGTCCAATCGAACCTCTTGTCCTTCTGAGTCAGTACCGTGAGTGGTTGAGCTATTTTAGAGAAATTTTCAATAAATCGCCGATAGTACCCAGCAAGACCCAAGAATTGTCGTACTTCAGTTGCAGAGGTGGGTGCTTGCCAGTCTTTGATTGCTTCGATCTTTGATGGGTCCACGTGAATTCCCTGACTGTCGATCACGTGACCAAGGAATTGAACGGTTTGTATCCAGAACTCACACTTAGAGAATTTGGCATAAAGCTCCTCGTGTCTAAGTAGTTCAAGGATGGTTTTGAGGTGTTGCGCATGTTCTTGCTCGTTGCGCGAGTAAATGAGTATGTCATCGATAAAAACAATGACAAACTTGTAGAGGTAAGGTTTGCACACCCGATTCATAAGGTCCATGAATACAGCCGGTGCGTTTGTTAGACCAAAGGGCATCACTTGGAATTCGTAGTGCCCGTAACGAGTTCTGAAAGCAGTTTTTGGAATATCGGTGTCGCGAACTTGTAACTGATGATAGCCTGATCGCAGGTCGATTTTTGAGTAGAAGCTTGAACCCTGAAGTTGGTCGAATAGATCATCAATGCGAGGAAGTGGATAACGGTTCTTGACGGTCAATTTGTTCAACTCTCGGTAGTCGATGCACATTCGAAATGAACCGTCCTTCTTTTTAACAAATAAGACCGGAGCTCCCCAAGGAGAAGAACTCGGCCTAATGAATCCTCTATCCAGAAGTTCCTGTAACTGAGAGGACAACTCCTGAAGTTCGGATGGGGCTAAACGGTACGGTGCACGGGCCACCGGTGCGGCACCCGGCACGAGATCAATTGAGAACTCAACCTGTCTAGGCGGAGGTAAACCAGGTAGTTCTTCCGGAAAGACTTCGGGAAAGTCTCTAACAATTGGCACATCCTCAAGTCGCTTCTCCTCCGACTTCTTCTCTGTGATGTGTGCGAGTATTGCAGGGTAACCCTTTCTCAGAAATTTTCGGGTTTTTAAGCAAGAGATGATATTGAGTCCCGTCCCACCGGTCTCCCCCTGTATGATCAAGGTTCCACCGGCAGCGAGTGGAATGCGGACGATTTTATCGTAACAAACGATTTCAGCTCGGTGTTTGGACAACCAGTCCATTCCAATGATGACGTCGAAACTTCCGATTTCAACGGGTACAAGATCGATTGAGAAGGTTTCGTCAGCTAGGTTTAAAGTGCAATTAGGTATCACACTATCGGTTTCTATAAGTTCGCCATTTGCTAGTTCTACAGTGTACTTAACATCTAAGGCAACAGGATTGATGTCAAGTAGTGGGCAAAAGTCATCAGAGATAAAGCTTCTATCAGCACCAGTATCAAATAGAACAGAAGCATTTAAGTTGTTGAGGAGGAACATACCCGAGACCACATTCGGGTCTTGGCGGGCGTCCCCAGATTTGATGACGAAAGCTCTGCTTCGGGTGTTGTTGTTGTTGTTGCTGTTGTTGCGGTTGTTGTTGTTGTTCTTCAGTTTTGGGCACGAGTCTCTGAAATGCCCAGGTTTCCCACACTCAAAGCATACTTTGGGTGGTCTGGTGTTGTTGTTGGAATTGTTGTTGGTAGGAGAGCGGCAATCTTTTGTGAGGTGGCCGTACCTCTTGCAGTTGTTGCAAAAGGGACCACAGGAGCCTTCATGGTGGCGACTGCACTTGGAACAATAGGGTTTGCTCCCAGTGTAGCCCCGGACGATGTCAGTGGTGGTGTTGTAAGCTTTGATGGTGTCGGGTTTCTTGTTTTGTTGGTTTGAGTGGTTGTTGTGGTAGTCAGACCACTTGCGTTTGTTGGTGTGAGAGGATGAAGTGGGTGGTTCAGAATCTTGGCTCATTGACATCAAGTCTTGGGCCAATAGGATTGCACCGTCAATGGTGGTTGGTTTTGAAGAGATGACATGTCCCCGAACAGGATCAGGGAGACCAAGGGTGTACTTCCTGATTTTATCAGGTTCAGTGCCAACCATAGCTGGGCGAAGGGCAGCTAGTTGTTGAAACCTGGTGGTATAACCATCGATATCACCACCCTGAACCTTTAAGTTCCAGAACTCCTCATCCAGCTTTTGGAGTTTGGCGATAGAGCAGTATTTGGCAGTGAGTTTTGCCTTCAATTCCTCCCAAGTGAATTGGTAGGCAATGTCAGCACCCACTGATTGGGTATATGAATTCCACCAAGAGTGGGCATCATCTTCAAGAGAGCAGGTGGCGAAGTTTACTTTGTCGTTCTCCGCGCATTTACTAACACGGAAAACAGTTTCCATTTTCTCGAACCATCTGATCAGTCCGATGGCTCCTTCAGAACCCTTGAAGCTCGAGGGTTTGCAGCTTTGGAGTCCTTGTAAGAACAAGGTTTGACGGCAGAGGTTCCAGCGGTATCGCTGTTTCTTGTGGAGTTGGGTGGGGTATTCCGAGCCAAGGCTTCAGTAACAGCCTGGGTTATGAGTGACGTGATCTGAGCATCTGTGTAAGGTCGTGTCTTTGGCGGCATGATTCTTCAATAAAAGAAATGAAGATACATGAGATTTTGTAAGAAAGTTGTATTTATTTCAGATGTACATGTATAAAGGTGGTAATACATAACATCAATATGAAAAAGAATTATGACAATTAATATGAGTTGAACAACAAGAAATATTTGATAGCTAATACGAGTTCAAAGGTTACATCCTACAGATGTATTACAAAAGATGTCGGGAATTGTTACATCCGACTGAAATATAGAGTAGCGCGTAGATAGTTACTAGATTACAGGATAGATTACAAGACAAAGACTACACTAGTCTTGACGTAGATTAATTTGTTCCATCATCGTGACAAGACGGTCCACAGTGTTTGCGAGCCTGCTAGCTTGTCGGGCGTTGTCTTCTGCTAGCGCAAGTCGTTGTGTTAGTCCGCGCGCATACTCTTCTGCTTCATGTGAGCGTTGCTCACATTCTTCCATCCTTTGTTGTAGTAGGGCATTTTCCACCCTTATTTCAATAATTTGGTTGCGAAGGACATCCATGTTGTTGTTTGTGGTTTCAAGGTCGTCGGAGACCTGTTCTATGCGTTCAAAGGATGTAAGCCTCCAATTTTCGTTCGTTTCCTGCAGCACGACATCCATGGTGCGAAGTCGCTGCTCGTGTTGGTTTACCCTAGCGGCTAAAGCTGGTAAGGCGATGTGAGTGGGATACGGGCCAGCTCGAGGCAACCTGTTGTTCCTCCTTGCTACCCTTGGGTTCTGCGACCCGGATTGAGAGCGGGATGAATTTGATGGGATGTTTGCCATTTCTGAGACAAAGCGTTAGTAAGATTGAGGCCTATATTCATATAGTTCCTATATAATATAGCCTATTGAGTGTCTAGCATAAACATGTTTAAGTCTCGGTTCTCTCGAGGTCAGAGTCTTCTATTGTACCCTGTTCAGCCATAACTACTTTCAGATCTTACATCATCTTTGCTTAATTGTACATAGTTGATCAGGCTATGTTAAATTAAACTCGTATGACGTAATCACTGAACCAGTTATACCTAATAAGGAATACCGCCTAATGGTCATAGTCTAGGCCCACTAAATGCAACCTAGTTCACTATAACCTTAGGCTCTGATACCAATCTGTAACACCCCCACATTTGATGATTTGCGGAAGCTTGATTTGGGTGTTACTAATCAATAACAAAGCACAAAGATAAATAGCAAACGACTCTATATGCATCGTTTTAACAAAATATATTGATAACTGAAATGTTTACAACATTTAAAGCTTTACATAGCTCGAGTTAAATAAAATGAGATTTCAGTACATAAGTACTTGTACAAAATATACTAATGCAAGAAAATCTCAATCGTCTGTATGCTGACTCGAGCTAAATCCTGAAGCAGAAACATCCTACTGCTGGGTACCTGCGATATATGCTAAAAGGTCAGCTATAAAGCTGGTGAGCTCACAGGTTTGAAATCAAGTAGTATCGTATGAACCGCAAGATTTAAATAATGAATTGCATCCAGCAATTAAATAATGAATTGCATCCAGCAATTAAATAATGAATTGCATCCAGCAATTAAATAATGAATTGCATCCAGCAATTAAATGATAATCATCGTGTATACAGCCATGAGCACATAGTTGAGCTTAACTCGAGGGCCGGGTCCCCTAAAGAGAATTCCGGGCGAGGTGCCTCCACGAATGCCTAATCAACATTCGTCTTCCCAAATATTAGTACGTCCGTTTACCCGGTTAGTGCTTGCTAACCCGAACGAGGAGGGTCAATCCTATATGGTACCATATACTAATATTCACGCTACAACGTATTAACAACTATGCTGACGGAGGACTTCAAATGATTAGTTTCGAAAAACTCATGTAGTATATGAAAAGTTGGTACTTGCGTTCACATGTTAAAAGTTTGAGCAGTATATCACACCCCTGAGTAAAACAGTAAAAAGAGGGGCTATGAGACTCACCTGAGTCTGGGTGCGTTTAAACAAACGTAAGTTGATTAGCCGAGTATGAAGTCCAAAGACTTGTAACCTGAGGGTGTCCACGACACGCGATGGTTATAATATGCGAAGGTATCTAATAAGACTACCTTGTAGTTGTTCGTCCAACTATAATGTCCAAATGCCATTTGGTTGATTGATTTGAATGTTTGAAAACATGTACGGCCCTTGGTGACGGGTTTGTAATAATAATCTCAACTATTATTATTTTGATTTCGTGGCGTTTTACTTGAAAAAAATGTGTTTTGATTGTGTTTTAGAAGCCGTTACGGAATCTAAGTACGGGGGTCCGGGGGCAGCGCCCCTGGTAGCGGGGTCCAAGGGGCAGAGCCCCTGGCTGGGGTCGAGCTGCCAGGTCAGCTTGGAAAATTTTTATTTCTACTATATTGCTTTGACGAAAAACGCATCTGGATCCGAATTTGGGTAAAATTAGGTGTTAAAATTTTAGGTTTCGACACTTAGTAAAAATCTGAGTTTTCTGGTTTGTGCGACGTTGAGCATGACGTCGCTAAAGGCGACGTTGCGCAATTTAATGCGACGTAGGGTGCTGCGTCGCTAATGCGACGTAGGTGATTTCTGCGACGTAGGGGCTTGCGTCGCTAAGTGCGACGTGGCGAGGTATTGGCGACGTTAAGGCTGACGTCGCTATATGCGACGTCGCAATTTAATGCGACGTTGTGACTGACGTCGCACTATGCGACGTCACGAGGGGTTTTGCGACGTAGAAGCTGACGTCGCATAAATTCTGGGCCAACTGCGACGTAGCGGACTGTTGGCCGGAAAATGTGTCGAAAACGAGTTTTTCGGTTTCCGTTCGGTCCAAAACTTTTACCCAACCCATATAGGGACATTATAAGTTGTTACAAACTACTAACAAGTGAAAACATTTAAAAACGAGAGATTTCGGGATTTGTCGGAAACTTACAAAATGTCGGATGAGAAATCCGAAAAGATAGCGTTGTAGATCGGGATGCGGTGGTCGTTTTCTTCCAAAAGAGTAGTATGATTCGCGTGCGTTTAGTATGTTTATTTGTCGATTTTGTGAAGTTGGGGGTATTTGGTTGGTTGGTAGATTAGAGAGAAAAGAAAGGAGAAAGAGAAAGAGAATGAAAAAGTGAGAGAAGAGAGTGGGAAATGGGAGGTTATCCTCCCATTTTTCGCCCCGCGTTCCCGCTCCGTGCGGTGTTCGTTTGCTCCGTCGTTTATACGTTAAATAATTATTTTAAATATTAAATGGTACATTTTAAATACAAATTATTACGTGATATTTTATTTAATTATTTTACAATTAAGTTTACGTTTGAGTTATAAATGTAAGTTGGTTTATTTAGTTTGCGCGTTTTACATTTTAAATTGTGTAACTTTCTGATCGTACGATACGAATAAATACAAAATATTATTATAATAATATTTTTGACATAACAACGTTATTTAATAAAATTTGTCAACAACGTCCATATTAAATAGAATCGAAATACATTCGATTTAAATTGCGTACGATTTAACCAAATCGCATTTTCGTATATATTCAACAATATATATAATTCGATACATTAATTAGCCTAACAAGGAACTAATTACATGTATTAACATCTGATTAGGCACTAAATACTAGTCCTAATTTGGCGGGTGTTACAATATTGATGTTATGTATTACCGCCTTTGTACATGTACATCTGAGACAAATACAATTTTCTTACAAAATCTCATGTATCTTCATTTCTTTTATTGAAGAATCATGCCGCCAAAGACAAGACCATACACTGATGCCCAACTTACATCACTCATAACCCAGGCTGTGACTGAAGCCTTGGCTCGGAATACTCCATAGAATTCCGCGAGGAACAGTGATGCCGCTGAAACCCCCGCTACTAAACCTTGTTCTTACAAGGACTTTCAGAGCTGCAAACCCTCAAGCTTCAAGGGTACTGAAGGAGCCATCGGACTGATCAGATGGTTCGAGAAGATGGAAACTGTGTTCCGTGTCAGCAAATGCACGGAAAATGACAAAGTAAACTTTGCCACCTGCTCTCTCAAAGATGATGCCCACTCTTGGTGGAACTCATATTCCCAATCCGTGGGTGCTGACACTGCCTACCAAATAACTTGGGAGGACTTGAAAGCAAAACTCACCGCCAAATACTGCTCAATCGACAAACTCCAAAAGCTAGACGAGGAGTTCTGGAACCTAAAGGTTCAGGGTGGTGATATCGATGGTTATACCACCAGGTTTCAGCAACTAGCTGCCCTCCGCCCAGCTATGGTGAGCACGGAACCTGATAAAATCAGGAAGTACATCCTTGGTCTTCCTGAGCCTGTTCGGGGGCACGTCGCCTCTTCAAACCAAACCACCATCGACGGTGCAATCCTATTAGCCCAAGATCTCATGGCTATGAGCGAGGGCTCAGAACCACTCACTTCATCCTCCCACAACAACAAAAGAAAGTGGTCCGACTACCACAACAACCACCCAAACCAACAAAACAAGAAATCCGACACCATCAAAGCCTACAACACCACCACAGACATCAAACGGGGCTACACTGGGAGCAAACCCTATTGTTCCAAGTGCAGCCGTCACCATGAAGGTTCCTGTGGTCCCTTTTGTAACAATTGCAAGAGGTACGGCCACCTTACCAAAGATTGCCACTCTCCTAACAACAACAACCCTAACAACACCAGGACACCCAAAGTCTGCTTTGAGTGTGGGAACCCCGGGCACTTCAGGGACACGTGCCCAAAGCTGAAGAATAACAACAACAACAACAACAACAACAACAACAACCGCAACAGCAACAACAACAACACCCGAAGTAGAGCCTTCATCATCAACTCCGGGGACGCCCGCCAAGACCCGAATGTGGTCTCGGGTATGTTCCTCCTCAACAACTTAACTGCTTCTGTTCTATTTGATACTGGTGCTGATAGAAGCTTTATCTCCGATGACTTTTGCCCATTACTTGACATCACTCCTGTTGCCTTAGATGTTAAGTACACTGTAGAGCTAGCAAATGGGAAACTTATAGAAACCAATAGTGTGATACCTAATTGCACTTTAAACCTAGCTGACGAAACCTTTTCAATCGATCTTGTACCCGTTGAAATTGGAAGTTTCGACGTCATCATTGGAATGGACTGGTTGTCCAAACACCGAGCCGAAATCGTTTGTTTCGATAAGATCGTCCGTATCCCACTCGCCGTCTGTAGAACCTTGATCATACAGGGGGAGACCGGTGGGACTAGACTCAATATCATCTCTTGTTTAAAAACCCGAAAATTTCTGAGAAAGGGTTACCCTACAATACTCGCACACATCACAGAGAAGAAGTCGGAGGAGAAGCGACTTGAGGATGTGCTAATTGTTAGAGACTTTCCCAAAGTCTTTCCGGAAGAACTACCTGGCCTACCTCCATCCAGACATGTTGAGTTCTCAATCGATCCCGTGCCGGGTGCCGCACCGGTGGCCCGCGCACCGTACCGTTTAGCCCCATCCGAACTTCAGGAGTTGTCCACCCAGTTACAGGAACTCCTGGATAGAGGATTCATTAGACCGAGTTCTTCACCTTGGGGAGCTCCGGTCTTGTTTGTTAAAAAGAAGGATGGTTCATTCCGAATGTGCATCGACTATCGAGAGTTGAACAAATTGACCGTCAAAAACCGATACCCCCTTCCTCGCATTGATGATCTATTCGACCAACTTCAGGGTTCAAGTTTCTACTCAAAAATCGACCTGCGATCAGGCTATCATCAGTTACGGGTTCGCGACACCGATATTCCAAAAACGGCTTTCAGAACTCGTTACGGGCACTACGAATTCCAACTGATGCCCTTCGGTCTAACCAACGCACCGGCTGTATTCATGGATCTTATGAACCGGGTGTGTAAACCTTACCTCGACAAGTTTGTCATTGTCTTTATCGATGACATACTCATTTACTCGCGCAACGAGCAAGAACATGCGCAACACCTCAAAACCATCCTTGAACTACTTAGACACGAGGAGCTTTATGCCAAATTCTCTAAGTGTGAGTTCTGGATAAAAACAGTTCAATTCCTTGGTCATGTGATCGACAGTCAGGGAATTCGCGTTGACCCATCAAAAATCGAGGCTATCAAAAACTGGCAAGCACCCACCACTGCAACTGAAGTACGACAATTCTTGGGTCTTGCTGGGTACTATCGGCGATTTATCGAAAATTTCTCCAAAATAGCTCAACCACTCACGGTACTGACTCAGAAGGACAAAAAGTTCGATTGGACCGATAAACAAGAGTCAGCGTTCCAACTTCTGAAACAAAAGCTTTGCAGTGCTCCAATTCTATCACTACCCGAAGGCACCGATGACTTCGTGGTATACTGCGATGCTTCCCACCAAGGTCTCGGTTGTGTGCTGATGCAACGAGACAAAGTCATTGCCTATGCCTCACGACAGCTGAAAATTCATGAAAAGAACTACACCACTCATGATCTCGAACTTGGAGCTGTCGTTTTTGCTCTCAAAATCTGGAGACATTATCTCTACGGCACTAAGTGCACAATCTTTACCGATCATAAAAGTCTCCAACATATATTCGATCAGAAGGATCTCAATATGAGGCAACGTCGATGGGTCGAGTTGCTTACCGATTACGATTGCGAGATCAAGTACCATCCAGGGAAGGCTAATGTTGTAGCCGATGCCCTCAGTCGAAAGGAACGACCAAAACCACTTCGAGTCCAAGCCCTCAGTATGACCATTCACAACGATCTTACCATTCAGATTCATACCGCTCAGATCGAAGCCCTGAAACCTGAAAACATCAAAAATGAAGCCTTACGGGGTATTGACAAACAATTCGAAATCAGACCTAACGGGGTTAGGTATTTCTTAAACCGAATCTGGTTTCCTAATTTTGGGAACCTACGAGACTTGGTGATGGATGAGGCTCACAAGTCCAAATATTCTATCCATCCAGGATCCGATAAGATGTACCACGGAATCAAGGAATTTTATTGGTGGCCAAACATGAAAGCCGAAATCGCCACTTATGTCAGCAAGTGTCTTACTTGCTAGAAAGTCAAAACCGAACATCAGAAACCACCTGGTTTACTCCAACAACCTGAAATCCCTGAATGGAAATGGGAACAAATTGCCATGGATTTCATAACCAAACTACCCAAGTCATCGAGCGGTTGCGATACCATTTGGGTGATCGTCGATCGTCTCACCAAATCTGCTCATTTCCTGGCAATCAAGGAAAACGATAAAATGGAACGCCTTGCACAAATCTACATCAAGGAAATTATTTCTCAACACGGTGTTCCAATCTCGATCATCTCTGACAGAGATGCCCGTTTCACCTCTCACTTTTGGCAATCACTTCAGAAAGCAATGGGTACCCGTCTCGATATGAGTACCGCGTACCATCCTCAAACCGATGGCCAAAGTGAACGAACCATTCAGACACTGGAAGATATGCTACGCGCCTGCGTAGTTGATTTCGGTACAAACTGGGAAAGACATCTACCTTTGTGCGAATTCTCGTACAATAACAACTATCACGCCAGCATTAAGGCTGCACCTTTTGAGGCACTGTACGGTCGTAAGTGCCGATCACCGATCTGTTGGACTGAAGTGGGAGATAGTCAACTCACTGGTCCTGAACTCATACACGCCACCACTGAGAAAATTGTGGAAATCCAAAACAGACTCAAAGCCGCACGTGATCATCAGAAAAGTTATGCTGATGTGAGACGCAAACCACTCGAGTTCCAAGTTGGGGATCGAGTACTCTTAAAAGTATCGCCTTGGAAAGGCGTCATCCGTTTTGGCAAACGTGGGAAGTTAAATCCCAGGTACATCGGGCCTTTTGAGATCCTCGAATGGATTGGCCCCGTAGCTTATCGATTGCAGCTGCCATCCGAACTCAGCAGCGTGCACCCTACTTTCCACATTTCTTACCTAAAGAAATACCTGTCCGATGAGACACTTATTATACCACTTGACGAGATTCGCGTCGATAATAAACTTCATTTTGTTGAGGAACTTGCTGAGATCATGGACCGTGAGGTCAAACAACTAAAACAAAGTCGTATTCCCATCGTCAAAGTCAGATGGAATTCGCGGCGCGGTCCGGAATTCACTTGGGAACGGGAAGACCAAATGCGACTCAAGTATCCTCAGCTATTCACCGATTCTACATCAACCACGACCTCGAGCTAAATTTCGGGACAAAATTCTTCTAACACGGGGAGAATGTAACACCCGCCAAATTAGGACTAGTAATTAGTGCCTAATCATATGTTAATACATGTAATTAGTTCTGTGTTAGGCTAATTTATGTATCGAAATATATATTGTTGAATATATACGAAAATGCGATTTGATTAAATCGTACGCAATTTAAATCGAATGTATTTCGGTTCTATAAATACGGACGTTGGTGACGCAATTTATATTTAAGTATAAAACATTGTCTGAAAACATTATTGGGTCCAAACTATTGTTTAAATTTTATTCCCAAAGTTATCCCGCTTCGTACAATTGAAACTTACCAAATTAACAACAAAATACGCAAATTATTTAAATCACATTTAAATCTTTAAACTATTAGATAATTGGTAAAACAATTTAATTAACTTATTAAACCAAAATCGTATTTTAAAATGGATAATTAACGCGCAAAATATTTATTAAAACGTTAAATGACGGAGAAAACGAACACCACGCGGAGCGCGGGGCGAAAACTGAAAAGTGGAGGATAACCTCCACCTCCCTTCTCTTCTTTCCTCATTTATTTTTTTATCTTTCTCTCTCTTACTCTCTTTTTCTCTCATTTCTACAAAATCACCAAACCACCACATTCACTAAAAATCGCCAAATAACACCCTTATACGCACTCGGATCACCCAGATTTTTAGAGATTCACGACCACCTCGCAACGATCTACAACGCTATCTTTTCGGATTTTCAATCCGGCACTTTGTAAGTTTCCGACAAAATCCCGAAACCACTCAATTCCTAGTATTTTCACTTGTTAGTTGTTTATATAACTTATATATGTCCATTACAAAGAGTAGAACACGATTTTATAGCCTAAAAGTATGTAAAAATCGAGTTTTGGATCGGAAAAATGCGTCAGTCGATGGGTACTGACTTGGTGTTCTTCAATGTGACACAAGCCTTATGTCGCATGTAGTGTCGTATTTTGCCTGTTCTGTCGCACCTAGTGTCGTATAAATCCTTTTGTGTCGTACCCTTTACGACACAACGTTGTGTCGCATCTTATGTCGTATTTTTCATACGACACAATCACTATGTCGCTGTTGAATCAGCATCTCGAATATATACGACACAACCCTTGTGTCGTATAGGTATTGTGTCGCATTTCTATGCGACACAACCCTTGTGTCGCATGACAAACTTTTGTGTCGCATGATTGTGTCGCATAAAACAGCAGGTTTTCAAACTAAAATTTTACTAAGTGTCGAACCTATATAACCTCAAACACTTATACGATACGACTTATAAAACACATTGGAACACACTTGTAAGTGTAAAACACCAATAACATGATAATAATACTTAAAGTTATTATTTCAAATCCATCACCAACGGGCCGTACACGTTTTCAAACACTTAACAAATCAACCAAATCGTAGTAATTTGGACATATATATAGTTGTGTAACAACTACAAGGGTGATCTTTTGAGATACCCAATCATATTTATAACCATCGCGTGTCGTGGACACCCTCAGGTTACAAGTCTTTGGACTTCATCACTCGGCTAATCAACTTACGTTTATTTAAACGCTTTCAGACTCAGGTGAGTCTTATAGCCCCTCTTTTTACTATTTTACTCAGGGATGTGATATATTGCTCATTTTAACATGGGAACGCAAGTACAAACATTTTCATATACTACATGAGTTTTTCACAACTAATCTTCTAAAGTCCTCCGTCAGCATAGTTGTTAATACTTTGTAGCGTGAATATTAGTATATGGTACCATATAGGATTGACCCTCCTCGTCCGGGTTAGCAAGCACTAATCGGGTAAACGGACGTACTAATATTTGGGAAGACGAATGTTGATTAGGCATTCTTGGAGGCACCTCGCCCGGAATTCTCTTTAGGGGACCCGGCCCTCGAGTTAAGCTTAACTATGTGCTCATGGCTGTATACATATACATTATCAATTGCTGGAAGCAATTCAATTATTTAAATCTTGTGGTTCATACTATATTACTTGATTTCAAACCTGTGAGCTCACCAGCTTTAGCTGACCCATTTAGCATGTATCGCAGGTACCAAGCAGTAGGTTGTTTCTGCTTCAGGACTTCTAGCTCGAGTCAGCACACAGACGTTTGAGATTTTCTTGCATTAGTATATTTTGTACAAGTACTTATGTACTGAAATCTCCTTTTATTTAAACTCGAGCTATGTAAAGCTATAAATGTTGTAAACATTCCAATATTAATATATTTTGTTAAAACGACGCATATAGAGTCGTTTACTATATATCTTTGTGCCTTGTTATTGATTAGTAACACCCAAATCGTGCTTCAGCAAATCCATCAAATTTGGGGGTGTTACAAAATGATTCAGCAGTCTTGCTAATTTTGAAAAATCTGTTATAAATCTCCGGTAAAATCCAGCGTGTCCTAGAAAACTCCTTATTCCTTTTACATTTGTAGGATAAGGTAATTTTGAAATGGCTTCAATCTTTGCTTGATCTACCTCGATTCCTATTTTGGATATTTTATGACCTAAAACAATTCCTTCTCGAACCATAAAGTGACATTTTTCCCAGTTAAGAACTAGATTTGCCCCTTCACATCTCTACAACATCTTCTGTAAAATCTTTAAATAAGAATCAAATGAATCACCAAATACCAAGAAATCGTCCATAAATACTTCCATGAAATCTTCTACCATATCATGAAATATTGCGATCATGCAACGCTGAAATGTAGCTGGTGCATTACACAAACCAAACGGCATCCTTCTATAAGCAAAAGTACAAAACGAACAAGTAAATGTTGTTTTATCTTGATCTTCGGCCGCAATCGGTATTTGAAAATATCCTGAAAATCCATCCAGAAAACAATAGAACTCCTTTCCTGCTAGCCTTTCTATCATTTGATCAATAAATGGTAATGGAAAATGATCTTTCCTGGTAACATCATTTAATTTCCTATAATCAATACAAACTCTCCATCCCGTTACCGTCCTTGTTGGTATCAAATCATTCTTTTCATTTGGTATAACCGTTATTCCGCCTTAATTTGGTACAACATGTACTGGACTTACCCATGGACTATCTGAAATAGGATAGATTAATCCTGAATCCAACAATTTAATGATTTCTTTCCTGACAACGTCTTTAACATTCGGATTCAATCTTCTCAATGATTGTACGACTGGTTTAAAATCTTTTTCCATCAAGATTTTATGAGTACAGTATGTAGGACTGATTCCCTTAATATCCGTGATTTTCCATGCTATTGCTTGTTTATGCTGCTTAAGAACCTGAACTAATCGTTCTTTCTCTGCTTTTGATAGTTTCGAAGATATTATAACTGGCAAGTCTGATTTGCCTTGTAAATAAGCATATTCCAAATGCGATGGTAGCTCTTTAAGTTCCAACTGTGGTGGTTCTTCAATAGATGTCTTGATCTCAAATATCTCTTCTTTAAAACACGGAATATTGTTGACAGAATATGGTATCAATTCTTGGTTAATAATTTTAGCAACTGGTTGTATTGCTTCCTCTTCAGGATGTTGTTGAATAACCACGGTTACTTCTTCCAAATCTTCATCTTCCTCCAATAACTTATCAAATTCTGCTAAATCCTTTGCAGTGTCAAACTCTTCAGTCCATCCGTTAAGAATTCCTGTATCTGCTTGATCTTTTCCTAAAAAATCTTGAAAAGAAGGGTTATCCATGTATTCATATGAATTTAAATAATAACAAGTATCATCCACATAATCAGGAAATTTCATGGAATTATTAACATCAAAAACAATTTTATCATTCCCTAACCTCATGGTAATTTTCCTATTGAAAACATCTATTAAGGCATGTGTAGTTGCTAAAAATGGTCTTCCTAATATAATAGGGACTTTAGGGTCTTCTACCATATCTAAGATTACAAAATCACATGGAAAAACAAATTTATCAACTTTAATTAAAACATTTTCAACTATTCCCCTAGGGTATTGCACAGATCGGTCAGCTAATTCAATACACATACGAATAGGTTTTGGTTCTCCTAATCCTAATCGCATATAAAGAGTATATGACATTAATGAAATATTAGCACCTAAATCTGCTAATGCATTTTCAATAGTAATTTCACCAATTTTGCAAGGTATAGTAATACTCCCTGGATCTTTGACTTTTGGAGGTAGCTTATTCTGCATTATTACTGAACATCTCGCATTCATGGTCACCTTTGTCACATTATCCAGATTACTTTTGTTAGTCAGCAGCTCCTTAAGATATTTTGCATACTTCGGCATTTGAGCTATAGCTTCAACAAAAGGAATATTAATATGAAGTTGTTTCAGATTTTCCAGAAATTTGTGGTATTGTTCATCTTCTTTGTCCTTCCTTAGAGCAGCTGGATATGGAGGTGGGGGTGTATAGTCTTTGATGACTTCTTTAACCTTATTTTCTCCAATGCTCTTTTTGTTTGGTTGTATGTCTTCATTAATTGTTTCTTTTTCAACCTGCTCAGATTCAACAATTTTATTAGTTATAACAGGAGAGTCAACATTCTTACCACTTCTGGTAATTACTGCTTTAGCTTGCTCCTTTGGATTTGTTTCAGTAAATCCTGGCAATGTTCCTGGAAATCTCTCCTGTAATGTTTTAGCAATCTGATGAACTGATCCTTCAATTTGTTTGATTGATGCTTCATTATTACGCATCCTTGCATCATGATCATCCATTCTTTTATAGTCAACTATTTTTCCCAAAATACTTTTTAACGAATTGATCCTGTCAGAATAGGACGGATTTTGTCCCGTTTTGACATAGAAACCTGGTGCTCCTTGTTGATACTGTTGTCCTGGTTGATTAACTCTTCTAAAATTAGAAACTTGACGATAATTTGGATTTCCTTGAAAATCCCCATACATAACTTCTTCAGTATTCATTTCACTATCATTATTAGGACATTCTGTCTTTAGATGACTTCCTCCACATATTTCACAACCAATCCCGATTGCATGAACTTGTTCATTCACTTTCTTAATATCTCTTCCCATAATTTCCAATTTTGCTGTGATAGCTGCGAGACCATCACTGTCTTCAGATATCCTTTTTCTTCCAGATGAACCATCATCCCATAACTGAGAATGCTTAGCTAATTCTTCAATTCCGGCTTTTGCTACTGCTGGAGTTTTCTTAGGTACTGGGCCTTGTGCATCCAACTGTTGACGTGTTGCTCGATCAACTCCTTTATAAAATACCGTTATTTCTTGTTGGACATTCAAATCATGTTGTGGACATTTATGTAACATCTCCTTATATCTTTCCCAAGCTTGATATAGAGATTCATCAGGTTTCTGCTTAAAGTTCCTAATCTCATCGATCATCTTCGAAGTCTTGGAAGGTGTACAATACATTTTTAGAAATTTTGTACGAAGATCTTCCTAAGTAGTAATAGATCCAGCTGGTTCATTATTAATCCATCTCTTAGCTCCATCCTTTAATGTTAAAGGAAATACTCGTAACATAACCTGATCTCTTGTAACATTAGGAATATTAAACATATCTGCAATCTCCAAAAATTTTTCAACATGCTCGTTTGCATCTTCTTTATCTTCTCCTTTGAAAGGATTTTCTCTTAATTCTTTCAGAAATTGCCCTTTTAACTCAAATTCTACTTCTCTAGCTATGGCGGGCCTAACCACTCCCGGTCTCGGATCTCCACGAGTTTGAATCGAGTAATCCTCAAGCGTCATGTTAGCTATGTCTGCCATGTTGTTTTGTTCCGGTTCAGAATCACTTGGATATACTATATGTTGTCTAGAAGGTACTTTATCTAACTCCGAATCGAAGTAATACCCTCTTTTAGCCGTTTTGACTAAACTGTTATGAAATATTAAGTCGTCTTACTCAGATGAAATTCCGTGTTCTGGCGAATTAGGTGGCGCGTATGATAATCGTCTTCTAGAATGAAATTCTCGTTCTGGTTCGTCAAATGGACTAAGTGGATCCGGATGAAGTGTCCGGGTCATACATCCATCTGCAACAAAAACAGAATTTAGTAGTACTTTAAATTCAAAAGTAAATGTTAATAATATGTGAGAAATATTCAAGTTGGTGTATATGAATCCCGATAATTAATAATAAAACACATTCAAAATTCAATAATCGAAAAAGAATACCCCAACCCAAATTTCCTATTTGTTAATTATGCAAATTAGTTATTTATACAACAATTTGAAATTACAGTGGGTTTTGTTAAATTTCTTTTACAAAGCTAGTCAATAGATCTCGGTAGCTCCATTGATAGTACACACAAGCGGAGAAACAGGTCAGCGCGAAGCTTATTAAAAACCTATTTCTTTCGAGAAGCACCTAACCTCTTATATGATAAATCAATGAGGTAGGGCTTTACTCGCCTTATACCTTTGTTTTTGTCAGTATTCTCAATGGGTGAACCGATATTTCTTATTGATTTTGCAAAGTATCAGAAATAAAAATTATACAAGTTAAATAATTAGTTTAATTAAAATACACCGCTCCCCCGGTAAAACAAAATTTCAACCGGTTAAGTGTTCCCCGGCAGCGGCGCCAAAAACTTGATGTGTGCTAAGTATAAGCAATTATAATCACAAGTTTAAAATTAAGGAAATACTAAATAATACTATCACACAATTCAGGCAAGATTGACCCGTTCATGTAATATAGCTTAATAAGTAAGTCCAAATTCGAACACAAAGAACACAAGAGACGTGATTCTGATTTATAAATAATTATCTATTTATTTCTAATTACAAATATTTACAATTATAATACAAATGAATAAAGGATCCAATTTACAATAATCTACAAGATAAGGGGGACGTTTTAGTTCCGAACGAACATATTTATATTTATATTTTGATACAGATTCTAATAGATAAGTCTCAGGAACAACTTAATAATACTCAGATGGATAGAAGATTATAATTATTCAAACTATTATTTATTAAATCTATTATATGTACTTATGTCTATTTGCTTTGTTGGCTATTATTACTGGTGAATTACTAATGTAGAAAATTACTTAAGGTTAAGCTAATCTTCATCATAGCAATACAGTCATAAGGTTACGCAAAGTATCACTAATTAATAAGATCCATCAACAGTTTATTAATACAATTTCTAAGGTTAGGCTTGAATCACAGTATTACTTTATATTAATGAATCATTCTTCGTCTATCGCATAAGGTTAAGATCAAGACATAAACACAATCACTTAATTTATATAAACTTAATATGGTCATCCTCGATTAATATAAATCTGTCTAACTATGTCAAGAACAATCATCAATATATCATAATAAAGACAATTCTTGTATAATAAACATTCAATAATATAGTTCCAACATAAACATATAATTCATATAATAAACTCAACAAACATTCATTCAAATAACTATAATGAAAACCTAATTAACAAGTAATTCAAATAAACAATATCCATAAATTAACTCAATAAGGTTATTAAAGTTACAAGGATAAAGAAACCGAACCAATTGTCGAACCAGCTTCTCCTAGGGTTAAAAACCTTCAAACCCTAGCTCCTTAACCTCCAAAATCGCACCTTAAGTTGACCTTTAACCCTAATAATCGGTTTTAGTATTCTTGAATCGTATATGAAAAACCTAAACTTAAGCCTCTATTTATACTTTTTCTGGCCGACCTCTCAACCGCCGGTTGGGACCTCCAACCGCCGGTTGGCCGTTTTGAATCCTGGTTCAACTTCACGTGTCTCCATTGCCTTACAACCCTAATACACCAACCGCCGGTTGGGCTTTCCAACCGCCGGTTGGACTTCAATTCCAGAATGTTCCAACTTCGGGCCAGGTCTCACTTTTGGGCTTCTTCTTTTCTTTAACAGATTTTAATCTTCATCTTGGCCCATTTCTTCATTTTAACACTTTTAGTCTTCAATTCTTCAAGGTTTAAACTCCTTTTTCTTCATTTCTTCATTTTCTTCAGTTTCTTTCAGTCTTGGATTCGTTCTTGTTCCTTTTTCTTCAATCTTCAATTAAAATACATCTCTGCAAATATTAACAAAATAAGTATCTAAAATCATATAAATGCACTAAAATGTATATAAATACACGGATAAATTACTATAAAATATACTATCTATTTGATGCTTATCAACGGCCCAATGATCAAAGCTCTATTCTAAGAGTCTAGGCAGTTTTTGGCCATTCGGGGTCATCTAGGGGGCAAAAATGGCATTTTTCAGTTTTTAAACGTCATTTCGGGATTTTCTGATTGAACTTTTGTTTGCTTAGACTTCAGGGATTACCTGATTGGATAAATATGTTATGATGATGATTATGAGACGAGTTACTAACTTGTGTGTTATGTGGTGTTTCAGATACCCCAAAAACTCAGTGACTTAGAAGCTGAGTGTGGAGACTGCTGAGGTATCGGTGAGTGGATTTAGAACTCACCTTTTGATTTAGTTGTAACTGTTTGGTTACAACAAATGAACGTAGATATAATTGTTGAATTATTTAATTGATATTGTTGATTGTGAATCTAAATGCTATTTGGCCTTCGGGCATCAGTTGTTATTGAGGTCAACACGTTGGTTGGGCTATTTGGTTATTATATGAATTACACAGGGACTTGATTCATTTGTTGTGTGTAGAACCTGTGTTTGATTATAATAACTGTTAGTTATCGGTCTCGTCCGTTATGGCCATACGGATATGTCTGGATAAGTGTTCTTGGGGGAGTCACCCGGGTATTATGGTATTCTCCAGAGCCACCGATCCTCATTGTTGAATTGTTGATTAGTTGACTTGTGTGTTTACGGTTTTTTGGTGTAAACAGGTGGTTATGCTAAGTTGAATTGTGTGTGAAGAATTCATTCACTTAGCTTCGTACTAATCCCTCGGTTTACTTCCTGCAGGTTATATTTTGGGATGTGGGTCGCAGGAAGATGATGCTCAAGGAGCAGGGAATGTTTGACGCTATGCTACTCTGATAAGATTTTGATAAACTCAGTTTGGAATTATATAATACCCCGTTTGTGTAATATGTGTACTATGTTTTAATAACTTTAAATTGCTATGTATTGAAGTTTATAAAAGTTTATGTACATTTTCTAATGTAGAGTAATGAAATATGTATTTTAAAATATGTGCTTCCGTGATAAATAATAAAATATCCATGTATAGAACGAGGAGTGCTATATACATTGAGGTGTATTTTGTGTAGATTTGTATAGAAATCACCAAGTGACAATGCATGGGACTCATATGATCCTTTTCTGCAATCCCGTTTTAGATTTCTAATCAATTTGACACAAAAGTCAAAGTTACTAGAAGTGACAATGGGACTGAGTTTGTTAATCATAATGTTGATAAATTTTTTAAAGAAACGGGCATTATATTTCACCAAATTACTTGTGCTTATACCCACAACAAAATAGAATTGCAGAAAGGAAATATAGACACTTTAAAATGTTGCAAGGTCTCTTATATTTCAAGGGGTTACCTCTTAATATGTGGACTTAGTGTGTATTAATTGCTACTAATATCAGAATATAACAATCAAAAAGTTCAGTGAATCCAGAATCATAGCTGAATGCTTAAGATCACAAGAACTAAACTAAATACAAAATAATTTTAACACACCGAATTTTTAAGGTATTATTTAAAGTAAATAATTATTTTTAAATGATATAATTGTAAGAAATGTAAAGTGTTATAAATCGCAAATGGTTTCCTAGTTCCAGGCAATAGAAATAAAAGGGAAAGGGATATATAGTAAATTATGCTCCTTCTTATCCCAATTCTTTCCAGCTCGTTCCAGAAATAAAAGTAACATACAGAGTAAAATCGCAGGAGCCATAATAACTAGATTTATTCACAAATTGATCTTCAATCCTTCCAAAATCAAGTGTTCTAAGCATTAATTCATTATCTCCTTCATCCCTTCCAAGCTTTGTAAGTAGATTTCTTCATATCCTTCTACTTAGAAATGGGTTTTAGGGTTTTATATGATTAGTAAACTTAAATCCGAAATTGGGGTTTGTAAAGGCGAAATTGATGTTAGTTTAATTTGATAATGGTGATTGTAACCTAATTCCATGATTAGAAATGGAAGATGGTGAATTGGTGTCGCATCCTCAAAACACGTTGCAGCGGAAGTATGAGTTGTTACGGGGGCACCGACCAAATCAAATATCATTACACAAAAATTACAACAAACGACCTCTAAATGAGACGTTTTGAAAATAATTACATTACCAAATTTAAAGTGTTTACATAATACTTGGAGTTCGCATTCGATATGTAGAATTACAAAACTATCATTACAAAATATAGTAAAATGCAATCTAATCCTTGGTTGTTTTCAAAATATGCGACTCGAGCTAGAAGCTTCCATAAGCATCCTACTGTGGCGGGTTACCTGAGAAATACATAATTGTTGCGTCACGCACCGGTCGTTGGAATTTCTAATGGTGACGTGGCACAGCAGTGGGTTTTAAATTTATAAGGCTGGGGCCTAGGGTTACTGTTATGCTAATCAAAGGGCTAGCAAAGGACAAGTATGACCTAGGATATTTCTTCAAAGTGCGACAAATTGAAACTAGGGGGTTTAGAAACTTTTATGTATTTAGCTAGGGTTAAAAGAGTTGGTTTTGGTTTTGGGTTTTCTATCTAAATTAAACTAAACTAGATTAAAAAGTGGAGGTTACTTCGGGCGTTCAGCAATTAAAGCGATTGTCTACTACGAAGTGGTTTAAGAGTTGTTAAATATGGAGAGTTCTAATGGAGATAATGTGACACCCCCAAATTTAATGATTTGCGGAAGCTTGATTTGGGTGTCACTAATCAATATACAAAGCACAAGATATAATGAACGACCACTATATGCGTCGTTTAAACTTGTATAGATAATGTAAATGTTTACATCAAAATATAGTTACATTAGCTCGATTCCTGAAATTGAGAGATTACATAGCATAATTACTTTTACAAAATATAATAATGCAGTCCAATCTCTAGTTGTATGTATGCTGACTCGAGCTAATAATTCCTGCTTGTGCAGCCAAACTACTGCTGGGTACCTGTGATAAATACTAAAATGGGTCAGCGAAAACGCTGGTGAGCTCACAGGTTTGTATGTCAATGTATAGTTGTCAGAACCGCAAGATTTATAATGAATTTAAAATGCAATTAAGCAAAATAAAAGTTATACTGTCCATGAGCACATAGTCTGAGCTTAACTGATTTGTCAGGCCCAATTAAGGAAACCTAACTTGGAGTGCCTCCTACGAGTGCCTAATCAACACTCGTCTTCCCAAATGCTAATACATCCGTTTGACCGATTAGTGCGTGCTAACCCGGATGAGGATTGTCAATCCCATATGATATCATATACTAACATTCACGCTATAAATACTAGAGACTATGCTTATGGAGGACTTTAAATTGATTAGCTTGAAACTCATGTAGTATTTGAAGTTTGGCACTTGCGTTCTACTTGTAAAACAAAATCGAGTAGTAATATCACACCCCTAGTTGAAAAGCAGTGAAAATGGGGCTATGAAACTCACCTGGTTCTTGAAGTGTTTAACTTAATAAACTTGAAGTAATTAGCTGTG
The DNA here is from genome assembly GCA_949592205.1 of Helichrysum umbraculigerum. Lineage (NCBI taxonomy): Eukaryota > Viridiplantae > Streptophyta > Magnoliopsida > Asterales > Asteraceae > Helichrysum > Helichrysum umbraculigerum. Next base: position 78,282,706 of record CATIUR010000003.1, read on the forward strand.
AGTTGGTGTCCAAAGACTTGAAACCTGAATGTGTCCACGACACTTGAATTGTTATTAATTGTATTGGTATCTCGAAAGACTACCATTGAAATTGTTTGTCTAACTAAATGTCCAAATTACCCCGATTTGGTTGATTGTATTGTTACAAGTTACTACGACTTGTTTGATTGAATTGACACAAGTTACAACGACTTGTTTGAATAAATTATCTAAGTTACTATGACTTAGTTGATTCAATTGTGTATTTGAAAATGTGTACGGCCCGTTGGTGATTTAGTTGAAATAATAATAATTCTAAAATGTTGACTTTGCTACAGTACTGCTACAGTACTGCTACAGTAAATTTGACTTTTTTTGAACAGTAACTTTGACTTTAAAATTTTGAGGTTTGAAGATTTTGTTTTGTGCGACGTAGGGTGCTACGTCGCAGATCCGGACTGCGACGTTGGGCATGACGTCGCTATGTGCGACTTTCGCAATTTAATGCGACGTTGTACGTGACGTCGCTATAGGCGACGTAGTTGATTTCTGCGACGTAAGGGTCTGCGTCGCTAAGTGCGACGTTGGGGTTATAGTGCGACGTAGGTCGCTGCGTCGCTATATGCGACGTTGGGGATATAGTGCGACGTAGGTCGCTGCGTTGCTATATGCGACGTTGGGGATATAGTGCGACGTAGGTCGCTGCGTCGCATTTGCTCCAGGCCAAATGCGACGTACGGGGTCTGATCGGAGTTTCAACTCCAAAAACGCGTTTTCCGGCCATCGATCGGCATAATATTTTTACCCAACCCATTTTAGGACATTACAAGGTTATACAAACAACTAGCAAGTTATAAAACTTAAAAACGAGAGTTTTCGGAGTTGTGTCGGAAACTTACAAATCGCCGAAATGAAATTCCGGAAAGGTAGAAGTGTAGATCGTCGCGAGGTGGTCGTGAATCTCTAAAAATATTGTTGATACGGTTGCGTTTCGAGGTGTTTATTTGCGATTTTGAGAGAATTTGGTGGTGATGAGAGTTGAGAGAAAAAGATGAAGGAGAGAGAGAGATAGAAATGAGAATGAAAGAAAAGAAAGAAAAGGAGGTGGTTTTGGTGGGGATCCCCCACCACTTTCAGTCCACGCACCACGCTCCGTGTGGTGTTCGTTTTCTCCGTAGTTTAAACGTTAAATATTTATTTTATTTATTTAAGGATACATTTTAAATTATAAATTATTACATAATGTTTTATTGTAAAATTTTACCAATTATCTATTTATGATATTTAAAATGAAATTCGTTATATTTGTTTGCGCGTTTGTATTTTAATTATATATGTGTTATTTGTGAAATACGAATTGACCACGAAATATTACAATAAATAATATTCCTAATAAAATTGAGTTATTGAATAATGTTTGTATTATCTTAATAAATTTTACACCAACGTCCGTATTAATTGTATCGAAATTCATTCGATTTGAAACTCGTACGATTTAAACAAACCGCGTAATTGTAGATATATATTCAACAATATATATATAATAATTGATACATTAATTAGCCTAACACAGAACTAATTACATGTATTAAAACTTGATTAGGCACTAAATTCTAGTCCTAATTTGACGGGTGTCACATTCTCCCCCTGTTAGAAGAATTTCGTCCCGAAATTTATGTTGAAGTTGTGTTTGACGTTGAATCAGTGAAGAGTTGAGGATACTTGAGTCGCATTTGGTCTTCCCGTTCCCAGGTGAATTCCGGACCGCGCCGCGAATTCCACCTAACCTTGACAATGGGAATACGACTTTGTTTAAGTTGTTTGACCTCACGGTCCATGATTTCGGCGGGTTCCTCAACGAAGTGAAGTTTTTCGTCAACTCGAATTTCATCAAGTGGAATGATAAGTGTCTCATCAGACAGACACTTCTTCAGATTTGAAACATGAAATGTGGGATGCACGCTGCTGAGTTCGGATGGCAGCTGCAATCGATATGCCACTGAACCAATCTTTTCGAGGATCTCGAATGGTCCAATGTATCTGGGGTTTAACTTCCCTCGTTTGCCAAACCGGATTACGCCTTTCCAAGGCGATACTTTGAGTAGAACTCGATCCCCAACCTGGAACTCGAGTGGCTTGCGTCTCACATCAGCATAACTTTTCTGACGATCACGCACGGCTTTGAGTTTGTTTTGAATTTCTACGATTTTCTCGGTCGTCTCGTGAATGATTTCTGGACCTGTGAGTTGGCTATCCCCAACTTCAGTCCAACAGATAGGTGACCGGCACTTACGACCGTACAGTGCCTCGAAGGGTGCAGCTTTGATGCTGGTATGATAACCGTTGTTGTACGAGAACTCGCACAATGGTAGATGTTTTTCCCAGTTTACACCGAAGTCTACTACGCAGGCCCGTAGCATGTCTTCCAGTGTTTGAATGGTTCGTTCACTTTGGCCGTCGGTTTGAGGATGGTATGCGGTACTCATATCAAGTCGAGTACCCAGAGATTTTTGAAGTGATTGCCAAAATTGTGAAGTGAAACGACTATCTCTATCGGAGATAATTGAGATTGGAACACCGTGTTTGGTCACGATTTCCTTCAGATAAATGTTGGTGAGGCGTTCCATTTTGTCGGATTCCTTGATTGCCAGGAAGTGAGCAGACTTTGTGAGACGATCCACGATCACCCAAATGGAATCGCAACCGTTCGAGGATTTGGGTAGTTTGGTTATGAAGTCCATGGAAATTTGTTCCCATTTCCATTCAGGAAGACTGGGTTGTTGAAGTAAACCAGAAGGTTTTTGATATTCGATTTTGACTTTGGAGCAAGTAAGGCACTTGCTGACATAGGTGGCGATTTCAGCTTTCATGTTCGGCCACCAGTAGAAGTCCTTGATACCGTGGTACATTTTATCGGATCCCGGATGGATAGAATATTTGGACTTGTGAGCTTCATCCATCACCAAGTCTCGTAGATTCCCAAATTTAGGCAACCATATTCGGTTTGAGAAGTACCTAATCTCGTTAGGTTTGATTTCGAACTGTTTATCCATGCCCCGCAAGGCTTCATCTTTGACATTTTCGGGTTTTAAGGCTTCGAGTTGAGCAGTGAGGATTTGAAGGTTTAAATTGTTGTGAATGGTCATACTGAGGGCTCGAACCCGAAGTGGTTTCACTCGCTCTTTTCGACTGAGGGCGTCAGCAACAACATTTGCTTTGCCTGGATGATATTTGAGTTCGCAGTCGTAATCAGTAAGTAACTCGACCCATCGACGTTGCCTCATGTTGAGATCCTTCTGATCGAATATGTGTTGAAGGCTTTTATGGTCGGTAAAGATTGTACACCTGGTACCGTAAAGGTAATGTCTCCAGATTTTGAGGGCAAAAACGACAGCTCCTAGCTCGAGGTCGTGGGTGGTGTAATTCTTTTCATGAATCTTGAGCTGTCGGGAAGCATAAGCTATGACTTTGTCTCGTTGCATAAGCACACAACCGAGACCTTGATGTGAAGCATCGCAGTATACCACGAAGTCATCGGTGCCTTCGGGTAAAGAGAGGATTGGAGCACTGCAAAGCTTTTGTTTTAAGAGTTGAAATGCCGATTCTTGTTTATCAGTCCAGTCAAACTTTTTGTCTTTCTGGGTCAACGTCGTGAGTGGTACGGCTATCTTGGAGAAATTTTCAATGAATCGTCGATAGTATCCGGCCAGGCCTAGAAACTGCCGCACTTCGGTCGGAGTGGTTGGCGATTGCCAATCTTTGATAGCCTCGATTTTTGATGGGTCAACGTGAATCCCCTGACTGTCAATCACGTGGCCAAGGAATTGAACGGTTTTGATCCAGAACTCACACTTAGAGAACTTGGCATAGAGCTCCTCGTGTTTAAGTAGTTCAAGGATGGTTTTGAGGTGTTGCGCATGCTCTTCTTTGCTTCGTGAGTATATGAGGATGTCATCAATGAAGACAATGACAAACTTATCAAGGTAAGGTTTACACACCCGATTCATAAGGTCCATGAATACAGCCGGTGCATTGGTTAGGCCGAATGGCATCACTTGGAATTCGTAATGCCCGTAACGGGTTCTGAAAGCGGTTTTTGGAATATCGGCATCGCGGACACGCAATTGGTGATAACCGGATCGGAGATCAATCTTTGAATAACAATTCGACCCTTGAAGTTGGTCGAACAGGTCATCGATTCGAGGAAGTGGATACCGGTTCTTGACAGTCAACTTGTTCAACTCTCGATAGTCGATACACATTCGAAAAGAACCATCTTTCTTCTTAACAAATAGGACCGGAGCTCCCCAAGGTGAAGAACTCGGCCTGATAAACCCTCGTTCCAGGAGTTCCTGTAACTGGGTGGACAGCTCCTGAAGTTCGGATGGAGCTAAACGGTATGGTGCTCGAGCCACAGGCGCAGCACCTGGTACAAGGTCGATTGAGAACTCAACCTGTCTTGGTGGTGGTAGACCAGGTAGTTCTTCAGGAAAGACTTCTGGAAAGTCTCGGACGATTGGAACATCCTCAAGTCGCTTCTCCTCCGACTTTTTCTCCATGATGTGCGCGAGGATTGATGGATAACCCTTTCTCAGAAATTTCCGGGTTTTAAGACAAGATATGAGGTTAAGCCTCGTCCCACCGGTCTCCCCCTGTATGATTAGGGTTCTACCGACGGCGAGAGGTATGCGAACAACTTTGTCATGGCAAATGATTTCGGCGCGATGTTTGGATAACCAGTCCATGCCTACGATGACATCGAAACTTCCTATCTCAATAGGCATAAGATCTATGGAGAAGATTTCGTTGGCTAGATTTAAAGTGCAATTAGGTATCACACTATCGGTTTCTATCAGTTTGCCATTTGCTAACTCTACGGTGTACTTAACGTCTAAAGCAACAGGTGTAATGTCAAGTAGAGGGCAAAATTCATCGGAAATAAAACTCCTATCGGCACCAGTATCAAACAGTATGGAAGCAGTTAAGTTGTTGATGAGGAACATACCCGTGACCACATTCGGATCCTGACGGGCGTCCCCTGAGTTGATCACGAATGCGTTACTTTTGGTGTTGTTGTTGTTGCGGTGGTTGTTGTTGTTGCCCTTGTTCTTCAATTTTGGGCAAGAATCCCTAAAGTGTCCTGGGTTTCCACATTCGTAGCAGGACTTAGGTTGTCGGGCATTTCTGTCAGAGGGGTTGTTGTTGGATCTGGGGGATCGGCAATCCTTAGTCAAGTGCCCTTGCCTCCTGCAGTTGTTGCAAGGAGTACCGCACTGACCAAAATGGTGATAGTTACACTTGGGACAATAAGGTCTGTCCCCGGTGTAGTTGCGGGTGGTTTCAGAGTTGGTGTTGTAGACTTGGATGGCGTTGTTTTTCTTGTTTGAGTTGTGGTGGTGTTCAGTGGATTTGCGTTTGTTGTTGTTAGAGGATGAGGTGTTGGAGGTCTCACGGCTGACAACTAGAGCCATGAGTTCGTGAGCCAATCGAATGGCACTCTCAGTGGTGGTTGGTTTGGATGAGGCGACATTGCCCTGGATGTTCTCGGGGAGTCCACGAATGTATTTCTTAATGCCCTTACTTTCTGGTTCGACCAAGCCTGGGCATAGTAAAGCAAACTGCTGAAATTTAGTGGTATAATCAGCAACATCATTTCCCTGCACCTCCAGATGCCAGAATTCTTCTTCCAGCCTGTGCAATTCCTCTTCAGGACAGTATTTTTCTGTCAGTTTCTTCTTCAGTTCGGCCCAAGGAAGCCGATTTGCAACCTCAAGGCCTACAGAGTTTGCGTGGGTTTTCCACCACGTGAGTGCACCTTCCTGAAAGGTGTAAGCAGCGAATTTGACTTTGTTGTTCTCAGTACAGTCGCAAAGACTGAAAACAGATTCCATGCGCTCAATCCAACGGATCAAGCCAATGGCACCTTCCGTGCCCTTGAAGTATAGCGGTTTACAGCTAAGAAAGTCTTTATAGGAGCAAGGTTTGGGTGGTGGAGTATTGGTTGCTGTGTCCTCGCTACCAGGTGGTGTTCGGGTAGCCAAGGCTTCGGTCACACTGCGGGCAATGATTCCCGCGATCTCAGCTTCGCTAAGGGTAATTTGACGACGAGGAGGCATGATGCTGAGTAAGAAAGAACAAGGAATGAAATAAGATACTAGTCCGAGTATGATGAACTAGTGGTGTGGTTGTCATTTCGAGACAAAGCGTTAGAAAGAAAGAGGCCTATATTCATATAATATGGCCTAAAGTTGTAATGAGGTCTACTTATGTAAATATGTATATATATCACATAATAACCTATTGAGTGTCTAGCATAGACGTATTTTGAGTCCCGTTTCTCTCGAGGTCAGAGTCAACTAATGTATCCTGTTCAGCCATAACTTCCTTCAGATCTTACATCATCTTTATTTAATTGTACATAGTTGATCATGCTATGTTAAATTAAATTCGTATGCTGTAATCTCTGAACTGGTTATACCTAATAGGGAATACTGCCTAACAGTCATAGTCTAGGTCCACTAAATGCAACCTAGTTCACTATAACCTTAGGCTCTGATACCAATCTGTGACACCCCCAAATTTAATGATTTGCGGAAGCTTGATTTGGGTGTCACTAATCAATATACAAAGCACAAGATATAATGAACGACCACTATATGCGTCGTTTAAACTTGTATAGATAATGTAAATGTTTACATCAAAATATAGTTACATTAGCTCGATTCCTGAAATTGAGAGATTACATAGCATAATTACTTTTACAAAATATAATAATGCAGTCCAATCTCTAGTTGTATGTATGCTGACTCGAGCTAATAATTCCTGCTTGTGCAGCCAAACTACTGCTGGGTACCTGTGATAAATACTAAAATGGGTCAGCGAAAACGCTGGTGAGCTCACAGGTTTGTATGTCAATGTATAGTTGTCAGAACCGCAAGATTTATAATGAATTTAAAATGCAATTAAGCAAAATAAAAGTTATACTGTCCATGAGCACATAGTCTGAGCTTAACTGATTTGTCAGGCCCAATTAAGGAAACCTAACTTGGAGTGCCTCCTACGAGTGCCTAATCAACACTCGTCTTCCCAAATGCTAATACATCCGTTTGACCGATTAGTGCGTGCTAACCCGGATGAGGATTGTCAATCCCATATGATATCATATACTAACATTCACGCTATAAATACTAGAGACTATGCTTATGGAGGACTTTAAATTGATTAGCTTGAAACTCATGTAGTATTTGAAGTTTGGCACTTGCGTTCTACTTGTAAAACAAAATCGAGTAGTAATATCACACCCCTAGTTGAAAAGCAGTGAAAATGGGGCTATGAAACTCACCTGGTTCTTGAAGTGTTTAACTTAATAAACTTGAAGTAATTAGCTGTGAGTTGGTGTCCAAAGACTTGAAACCTGAATGTGTCCACGACACTTGAATTGTTATTAATTGTATTGGTATCTCGAAAGACTACCATTGAAATTGTTTGTCTAACTAAATGTCCAAATTACCCCGATTTGGTTGATTGTATTGTTACAAGTTACTACGACTTGTTTGATTGAATTGACACAAGTTACAACGACTTGTTTGAATAAATTATCTAAGTTACTATGACTTAGTTGATTTAATTGTGTATTTGAAAATGTGTACGGCCCGTTGGTGATTTAGTTGAAATAATAATAATTCTAAAATGTTGACTTTGCTACAGTACTGCTACAGTAAATTTGACTTTTTTTGAACAGTAACTTTGACTTTAAAATTTTGAGGTTTGAAGATTTTGTTTTGTGCGACGTAGGGTGCTACGTCGCAGATCCGGACTGCGACGTTGGGCATGACGTCGCTATGTGCGACTTTCGCAATTTAATGCGACGTTGTACGTGACGTCGCTATAGGCGACGTAGTTGATTTCTGCGACGTAAGGGTCTGCGTCGCTAAGTGCGACGTTGGGGTTATAGTGCGACGTAGGTCGCTGCGTCGCTATATGCGACGTTGGGGATATAGTGCGACGTAGGTCGCTGCGTTGCTATATGCGACGTTGGGGATATAGTGCGACGTAGGTCGCTGCGTCGCATTTGCTCCAGGCCAAATGCGACGTACGGGGTCTGATCGGAGTTTCAACTCCAAAAACGCGTTTTCCGGCCATCGATCGGCATAATATTTTTACCCAACCCATTTTAGGACATTACAAGGTTATACAAACAACTAGCAAGTTATAAAACTTAAAAACGAGAGTTTTCGGAGTTGTGTCGGAAACTTACAAATCGCCGAAATGAAATTCCGGAAAGGTAGAAGTGTAGATCGTCGCGAGGTGGTCGTGAATCTCTAAAAATATTGTTGATACGGTTGCGTTTCGAGGTGTTTATTTGCGATTTTGAGAGAATTTGGTGGTGATGAGAGTTGAGAGAAAAAGATGAAGGAGAGAGAGAGATAGAAATGAGAATGAAAGAAAAGAAAGAAAAGGAGGTGGTTTTGGTGGGGATCCCCCACCACTTTCAGTCCACGCACCACGCTCCGTGTGGTGTTCGTTTTCTCCGTAGTTTAAACGTTAAATATTTATTTTATTTATTTAAGGATACATTTTAAATTATAAATTATTACATAATGTTTTATTGTAAAATTTTACCAATTATCTATTTATGATATTTAAAATGAAATTCGTTATATTTGTTTGCGCGTTTGTATTTTAATTATATATGTGTTATTTGTGAAATACGAATTGACCACGAAATATTACAATAAATAATATTCCTAATAAAATTGAGTTATTGAATAATGTTTGTATTATCTTAATAAATTTTACACCAACGTCCGTATTAATTGTATCGAAATTCATTCGATTTGAAACTCGTACGATTTAAACAAACCGCGTAATTGTAGATATATATTCAACAATATATATATAATAATTGATACATTAATTAGCCTAACACAGAACTAATTACATGTATTAAAACTTGATTAGGCACTAAATTCTAGTCCTAATTTGACGGGTGTCACAGATAAGTTCGTAAGTTAATGTGAGCTATTGCTACAATCCTCCTGTCGGGCTAACGCGGAGGTGTCCACAATCAGGCAAATAGAATGTCACGTGGATTGCAGAATATATTAAAGCATACACCGAAAGTTCTCTCGAATGTACACCCACATTATCCGACAGTTAACCTCGAATCCTATTCCCAAATCTCGATCGTCAGAGATGTCCGAATCATGGCATAGTTTGTTGAATAAACAATATTATGAACGAGGGTTATCCTCACCGGAATAGGTTGGGTCAACCGGTCTAGGCAGCCGGATAATGTGTCATCACTTATTCGTACGAGTTATCAACATTACTCAGGGATGCAACAAAACCGGGATGATTTATACTACAAATGGAAACTTAAGTAATACGGTTGTTATTCGATTCATAATATAACTACCTTCGGTCGTTCTTGACTTCCATACATTTGTACTCCGCCGTAAGCATTTCCAGTACTATATCAAACAACAGTCGAATGGGGGCCGTCATATTATTTCACGCTAATTAGTGCCGTTTATATTTCACTATTACGATGATCCTAAGGCAACAATTAAACAAGAACATGCAATAAGACGATCAAAGCAACATGTAACAACCCCAAAATTAGGACCAATTTAAAATTTTCCTAATTATGTGTTTATTACTTGTATATAATATGAAATAGGATTATATACGTTACTTACTTATTATATATATATATGGATGGAATATATATATATACGCGTATACGATTCGTACAGATCGTATAAAACAACAATCGTACAACTTGCGGACATTGGTAAAACAATTATTAAATAATGTGAAATTATTTAATTACTTTAACTATTACTTTATATTATGTTTATAATATAACGAAAACGTACGTTTTAATTAAAACGTCACCGAACTCTCAGAAAACTCGACCAACCGACAAAACAAAACTAAGTTATATTTTATAACTTGAAAACTAGTATTTTGATAAAATACTTCAACTTAATAATCGGATATTACTTCGTATTTTAAACGTATATTTAATCGCGTATAAAATGATTTTTACGTTTAAACGACCGGGGAAACGAATACCGCACGGAGCGCAAACACGGAGGAAACAAAGTTTGGTGAGACCACACCATGGTGGCCCCACCAAAACCGGCCAAGGTGAGGGGGCATTAAGCCCTCACCCCTTCTCCACTTACACACACAAAATACCATACTCAATAATTCTCTCTCTCTCTCAATCGGTTCTCTCATCTCTCTCTCTCTAAAACCATCCACAAAACACCCTAAAAACACCACTAAAACACCTCGGAAGCTAGGTTCGTTTTGGAGTAAAGTGATCACGAGAACGAGGGCTACAACTTCATCTTTTCGGATTTTCGTTTCGACAACTTTGTAAGTTTTCCGGCGACCCGAAACTTTTCCGATTACTTTTATTTTGCTAGATTATTGTTCCCTTGCTAAATGATGTCCAAATATGTAACTTAAACTCGTTTTTGAACACTTTTACGAAAATGTCGGTTTTGGTCATTTTAAATAAAACGACACCACGAACATTAAGAACGACATCCAACATTTTTTATGAACTCTACATAACATAATATAACTTGTGTAAAAGTTTCAACTTGAACGGAACTCGCTAAATACGTTTTCGACACGAATCAAAAACTGGCCAGACGCTAGTGTCGCATGGCTCACGCCAGTTATGCGGCACTACGTCTAAGTGACGCAATCATAACACCTTCGGCAGAAACAACACGACACTCCACTAGTGACGCAATCATAAAACTTCCGGCAGAAACCATACGACACTTCGTTAGTGTCGCTACCATATAACTATCAGTAGTAACGAGCGTCACTCCTTTAGTGACGCCACCATATAACCTTCGGTAGAAACAAGCGACACTTCATTAGTGTCGCTATCATCGGTAAAAACTTATAACTTTCAGTAGAAACGAACGACGTCCGGTTACTACTGATGACGTCACCGACCCTCATACCGTCACTTCATCAGTGACGCATAAATGCATATACCGACACTTGTCAAGTGTCGCCCCATAAACTGATTTACTTCCTTACACCGTCACTTCGTCAGTGACACATAAATACGTATACCGACACTTGCCTAGTGTCGCCCCGATATCAAATTACTCACTTATACCTTCACTATCATAGTGACGCACTGATGAAAAACAATACTTAATAACGTCACTTACTTAGTGACGCACTATCTGAATACCGACACTACTTAAGTGCCGCATACGTTGTTACACAGACACTGAATACCGACACTACTTAAGTGCCGCATACCACACATAAGTTACGCATACAAGTGACGCTAAAACAGGCTGATGACATTTACATTTTTCACAAGTATAGAATATACTTAAAACGTAAACGTACTTTGCTCGGCGTTACTTATACATGAAAATACTATACTTTGAAAGTATACAACGATACTTGGATACGTACAAGACTGTACTAAACTAAACGTGAGATTTCACTCACACACGCGTACGAGATTACACTCGGAAATACTTAGGAGATTACACTCCAACGAAATTACTCTTGTACACTACACGGGATTGCACCCGATACGAACTTACAAGTTCACTCACTAGTTACGTGCTAGATTACACGTTAACTGATACGAACATACACTCGAATACTTACGAGGTTTCACTCGTACCCTTTGGGGTTTAAGCCCATTGGAACTTACGCAAACGATACATGTTGTAATACAAACAAACGATTATACGAGTATACTTTACAACTGTACAACTACTATGAATACATAATAATAATGGATGGAATTATTATTATACACTGATAACAAACGGACCGTACAACTTTTATACAAACTACGATTTACAAACGAATACAAACGTACAAACAAACTAATGGACATTAACTAGTTTGGGAACAACTAGCATGGATACTTTACAAGTATTCCATTTACTTACTAAACCTTATGCGTATTAGGACGCTAAGGGTTGCTAGTTCGGGATACTACTTGCTTACTTACTGCATTGTCTGCCAGACTCAGGTGAGTCTCACAGCCCCTACTTTACTGTTTTATACTCAGGGGTGAGATGCATTACTGTTTTACATGAACACACAAAACTTACTTGCTGCCATGATTTACTTACTGTACGAGATTACGGATACGCCAATTGCATGAGTTTACGACTAATCCAATGAAATCCTCCTGAATCATAGTTGTTAGTTATGTGATAAGCGCGAGTTTTAGTATATGGATCCATATGGGACTGACAATCCCCGCCCGGGGTAGCAAGCACTACCACGAACCGTTCCTGTAGAAACGGGCGTTTCTTACTCGTTCCGTATGAATGTTTTGGATTACATTCATGAGGGGGTACCTATATTTACTGTACGTTAAGCTTCAACTATGGTGGCTCATGGCAAGGGTATCAAACGGTTTGCATAATCTGCAACCACCCACTTATTAAAACTTAAGTTAACGATGAGCATAACCTGTGATCGTTACTTAGTGGCTGGCTATGATTTACAAATACTACTTGTGTGTTCAAACTGTTTACTTACTTACAAACCTGTGAGATTCACCAACCTTTTTGGTTGACCGTTTTAGTAATGCTTCTCAGGTACACAGCATCAGTAGGGATGCCCAGCAGGATAAGCTTTCTTAGCTCGAGTCGCATGCATTTACAAGCTTGGAGATTTTATTACATTACTTTTGTACTTACTGTTATGTATTAGAATCTCTAGGAATTTACTTGAACTCGAGCTTGTATTTTGAAACTACTTATGTATTAATGTAATAACTTTTCGAACGTCTCATTTAGAGTCGTTCACTGTATCCTTTGTGCTTGTGATTATTGATTAGTAACACCCAAAACATCGCTTCCGCAAACTGTTAAATTTGGGGGTGTTACAGATTGGTATCAGAGCCTAAGGTTATAGTGAACTAGGTTGCATTTAGTGGGCCTAGACTATGACCGTTAGGCAGTATTCCTCATTAGGTATAACTGGTTCAGGAATTACAGCATACAAGTTTAATTTAACATAGCCTGATCAACTATGTACAATTAAATGAAGATGATGTAAGTTCTGAAAGGGGTTATGTTGAACCGGAATGCATTAGCTGACTCTGACCTCGAGAGAACCGGGACTTCTACTTGGTTGTGCTAGGCACGAACTAGGTGATTATGTGATATATATATATATATATATATATATATATATATATATATATATATATATATATATATATATATATATATACATAGGCCTCTTTCCCCGATACGATACTCTCTCTCGACTACTACGAAATTAATATTCCTTAAAAGTTTCATCGAACAAACGACAACTCGATTCTCGTCATTCTGTCCTTATTTAACTTTTATGAATTCACAAATACCGACATACGTCCGAAGATCTCCACACCATTATAACCGACAACCATAGTTACTCGAACATCCTTCGATATGAAGATCGAGACCTTGTTTTCAATTGCTATTCCTACCAAATTCTACGTTTATAACATTCTACAATGTACACTACTGTACCGTTAGGCGTAACCTAATAAAACCATTTTCTACTCAATTTTCGTCAGACTTCAAATTATACAACCGACTTTTACAATCAAAATTTTATAACAAATGTATTTTTATCAAACATGTTACAAAACTTCTCACAAAAATGTTTTTATAAAATTTTCAGAAACTTCAAAAACTGTATAAACTAATTTATAGTACACAACTTTAAACAACCTTCAAAACCTTGGCGTAATTTCTCTAAACTTGCTAAATCATCATAATCAAAAATTCTTGTTCAAACTTTCACATGTTCTTTATTTATTGTTTCAAGGAACATGCCTCCTCGATGACAAATCACCCTTACTGAAGCCGAAGTCGTGGATATTATCGCCCGTAGTGTGGCCCAAGCTCTAGCTGTCCGAGCAACCAATCCTGGTAGCGAAGATACGGCTAACAATACACCTCCACCCAAAACCTGCACCTACAAGGACTTCCAAAACTGCAAACCCTTAAGCTTTGCAGGTACTGAAGGAGCGATTGGTCTGATTCGCTGGACCGAGAAAATAGAATCCGTGTTTCTCATCTGCAACTGCAAGGAAGAGGATAAAGTTAAGTTCGCCACCAGTACCTTTTCTGACACCGCCCTTACCTGGTGGAACACCTATGCACAGACTGTGAGCGTTGCTGAGGCTTACAAACTACAGTGGGATGAGCTGAAGATTATGCTGAGGGGCGAGTACTGCCCAAGGGATGAGCTGAAACAATTGGAAGTAGAATTCTGGAATCACAAGATGCAGGGTGATGACATCACCGGTTACACCAACCGCTTTCACCAACTGGCACTTCTCTGCCCAACCATGGTTGATCCTGAGTACAAAAGGATCGAGAAATACGTCGACGGACTTCCTGAGCGACTTCAAGACTTAGTGACTTCATCTAAACCGGGAACAATTCAGAACGCCATTCGTATGGCTCATGAGTTAACGGCAAATTCTGTCCGCCGTGGCTCGACTTCAACCCCGTCTGCGAATGACAAACGTAAATGGGAAGTGAGTCCCCACTTATCCAATCCGATTCCTGACAAGAAGCTTGCAATTGTCAATGTCAATGACTCAAAGGCTTACAAGGGGAGCAAGCCTTACTGCTCCAAATGTAGCCGCCATCATAATGGCTCCTGTCCCTGCACTAAATGCAAGAAATTCGGGCACCTGGCCCAAGACTGCCGAACCAACCCCACCGGTACTGATACTCCTGCACCCAAAACCTGCTATGAGTGCAATGGTATCGGGCACTTTAGAAAGGATTGCCCTAAGCTGAAACCCCGAACCAACTACACGAAGAGTAGAGCTTACGTAATTAACGCTAGGGAGGATGACCCAAACCCGAGACTCTGTGATTTGCTTAACCCGGGTACGCTCATTCTTTGATTACCCGAAATTGTTTTCCCATAAATCTCTCGCTTAATGATTGTGTGTAACTGTCTATTATTCTGTGTTTCTTTTGATCCTAAATACCCAATAGGTTTAGGAAACGACCGACTATACGAATTCCGAATATATAACTTGTATTACACTTAGACTGCCAATAACAAACTCTTTTCCCAATTATCTCACACTGGTTGAGACCGGGAACTAGTATATTGTTCGTTACTTTGAACAAGTCATCCAATAGAACTTCATTTACTAGTAACAATTCTTAAATAGAACACTTATTTCGTAGGAAATGACAACTCACTCCGTCAACAACCCTACCTTGGATGATGAACTACTCAGTGAGGAACCCTCGATGTTTCCTTACCTCCTCGAACTCGAGTGTGATACCGAACCTTTCGTTGAATCAGCAACAACACCTGCTTCTCCTGTTGCTCTAACTGCTGCAAAAGCACCAGTTGATGTAACCCTAACTGCTGAATCAGTCAGCCACCTTAACCAAACTATTGATTCGCTGCGACAACAACTGACTGAAGCACGGGAAGACATTGATGACCTACGACGAATTGCTTTCCAAAATGACCTACGTATGCGTGAGTACGAGCTACGTTTGATAGCTTTAGAAAACCCTACTTCACCACCAATTCCACAAAGTACTCCTACTGAAGAGGATACCGACACTGACTGTACGCCACCTCCAGCAAAAAGGGTGAAAGTTTACTTGGGAAATAAACCCTACTGTGCTCGATGCACTCGACATCATGGAGGACCGTGTACCACTAAAGGTGCGAACCCTTCCAAGGCGAAGCTGTGTTTCTGTCACACCCCCAAAATCCATAATTGTGTTTATTTAATGTTTAGCGGAAGCAAGTTATAATTAGCGGAAGCATCTTGTATATATACAGTTTAACAGCGGGGGTGCTGACGTTACAATTGTGCATTCACTGTATCAGAGCATATGATCATACAGAACATAATATATTAAGGATGCCAGTTTAAACAGTTGTTACAAAAGTAGTACGACTAGGTAAGTCGTACAGTAATAACAGAGTTTAAAACATTTAAGTTTTTCAATACATATGTTAAGATAAGATTTCATGAGTATAACTGCAATGTCTGCAGTAATACAGAGGAAATCCTCAAAAGCTGTCCCAAAATATATGGCATCCTAAGTAGTCCAGGGTTGTCCATCCTGAATGCATGCGATTCTTACTTACGTAGCTAATTTCCTGTAAAACATAGAAAGAAAGTTGTCAACAAATATGTTGAGTGAATTCACAGGTTTTGTATAAATGTAAGGTATGTTAAACCATTTATGTTTAGATTATTGAATTGTTATTCAATAAATAATGTTTGCAGGTTTTGCAATTTATAAGATTGTAGGGATAGTTACCCTAAAATATAGTTTTATGTGGGTTGTTACCCAAAATGTATATCTGGTAGTTTACCATCATATAAATATAACCAGTAAGTATACCGGTATAAAACAGTTGTAGGATAAGTTCATCCTAAATAGTAAGTGGGAATGCTTAGACTATAATCCCCTGAAAGGTGAGCTAAACCTCACAGGTTAAAGTAACGCGACCTAACCCTATAACCAAACCACAACCAAAACTTATGTTTCTTGCCTGAAGGACAGTTAAGTATACGCTCCATCCACAGGAGGGTCGTCACGGCAATAGTACTATTCGTATACTCAGTGGCTAGAGTCACCTAGCTAATGGTTATAGTTTGCATGACATAAGGACTTTTCATGCATACATTGGGAGTCTGGGTCCGTACTAGGATATGTTGTCTAATTCCCAAAACAGTTGTGAAATATATAATTTCATATCAAACAGTTGTATAAAGCAATAAAGCATTTATATAATTTGCTGCATGTGTTCGCATGCAGTTTCTATGTTTACACCCCTATGTTTAAAAGCATAAAACATTTGCAAAGTAGGGGCTGTGAACTCACAGTAGTTTTGCTCGGTAGGAAAGCTAGCAGCCAAACAGATAACAGCCCAAGGTATGTTAACCTATACAATAATATATTAACATAAGTACGTTTGATTTGTTTTAAATCACTTATGTTAACAGTTTGTTTGTTTGAAGAAATGGTTGATTTCTTAGTAATATAAGTTGTTGACTTTATTAATGACATTGCGTTGAAATATTGTTATTATTTCTTTCATCGTATACTTGGTTAAGTATATGAACCAATATGTAATTGTCTATTTAACGGAAGGTCGTTTTGTTTCATTTGTACATATACATTGTTTACAGTTGTACGTATGTTATTTAAAAATCATTGTAAGTACATATATTTGTTTTATATATGTCTACTTAAGTAATATACTTGTTGTATATTATTAGATTATACGTTGGTTAAACGTGTAGTTTATTGTGTACATATATATATATTTGTGAATATATATTCTTTAAGTGTCGTATATATTTATTTAATCAATACGTTGTTCTCGTATATTAAAATATATATAAGTTTCCATTTGTTTAAGAAAACGTATACGTTT
The DNA here is from genome assembly GCA_949592205.1 of Helichrysum umbraculigerum. NCBI lineage: Eukaryota > Viridiplantae > Streptophyta > Magnoliopsida > Asterales > Asteraceae > Helichrysum > Helichrysum umbraculigerum. The sequence goes on from CATIUR010000003.1 coordinate 78,300,142, forward strand.
GTGTCTATATATATCGTGTGTCCTCGAATATATGTATATATATTGTAATACGTTGTTTCGGATTTAAAACGTGTCGAGTTTTATTTGTTATATAAAACTTGATAATATATTTATTCCGTTTAATAAATATCATTTGCCTTTAATATTGTTACGTTTGTTTAATAAGTGTTAAAAAGTTTAAATGTCCCGATTGTGTAATCGTATTCAAATCGTATAATTTACAAAGTTCGTATATATATATATATATATATATATTATATACGTGTTCATTCCCATATCGTTTGTTTGTACGAAATAAATAAGTCCAAAGTCCGTGTCTCGGATATACCACATTAATGTATTATCAATAGTTTACAATGTCTCGTAAATGTCTACTAATAATTTTAATCGTTAACGAAATCGTTTGTATTTAAAAATAAAAGTCAAGTTGTTGACCAGATGGGGAATCCGCCGGATTCTAATTGAATCCGCCGGATTCTGATTAAATGAAAAGGTGTTGCCGGATCTTCGGATCAAGCCGTCGGGTCGGGTCAAGAATAGGTGAATCCGCCGGATTTAATTGAATCCGCCGGATTCTTTTGTGTTCACAGATCGTTCCAGTGAAGCTTTGGGAATCCGCCGGATTCAAGTGAATCCGCCGGATTCGAGCGTGTCTTTTACTCGTTCACAAGGTGTAAACCGATTACGGGGTGTGCGAGTTTCGTGGGGGAATCCGCCGGATTCATCATGAATCCGCCGGATTCATGCTGTTCACAGAACCTGTTCGTAACAGAGCAATCATAGGCTCGAAAATTTTGGTTCCAAATTCTTTACATTGTTTAACCAAATCGTTTATACAGTCCACATATATCATTTTAACCACTTATTACATCATTATAACACGTTTTCACGTATTGATTTTAGATTTATAGTTTTGGGTTTTGTAAACATTTTCATGATCAAACCTTAAATCCTTCATATATATATGTTATATGCATAGATTAAGTTATATAAACATGTTAGAACACGAATTTAAAGTAAAGAAATCAAAGGTTTGTAGTTTTTCTTACAAACGAAAATGGTGGAGATGATGATGAACGGATGATGATGAAGATGATGATCTTGGTGATGCCCTTGATTCCTGATGTTGTTGTTGTTGTCAAGATGATCAAAGAAGAAGGAGATTGAAGGTGAGATTTTTGTTGAAAGAATTATTGGAGGTGTGTGTGAGTATGTCGATGGATCACAGAGAGAAATGGGAGGGAGTATGGCTTCAAATAGCCTGCTTCCTCAATTATTTGAGTTAGGTGCCCATTTTGGGTACCTCAATTTCGAGTACGGGTATAATTATAGCAATATAAAAATCAACAATTTATATTTCTATTATGTAGGTGTTCTCCTGGTTCGTAATTTATAGTCAGTATAATGATGTTATCATTATTTTAAAGAGATGTACAATTTTGTACATTTTACTGCGCGCAGTTAATTAAGCGCCAAATTTCAGTAAATTTAGGATTTCATATTTTGAGGTAATGTTCTAATCACTTTCAAATGAATCACAAAATTGGAATTTTTAGGATTTGACTTCGTATGCGCGTTTTAGAATTGTTTCTGTTCGTTATTAATACATTTTATGTTAAACGCATAATTAGACCTTTGTATCTATTTGTTATAGATATATAAATACTCGTAATTAATAATTGAGTTATTAATAAAGTTTGTATCACGAAACTTTTGTTATTTATTTTTGTCGGGTTCGTTCCGATATATTTGTATGTAACTTTAAATACTCACGTATTATGTATTACTTTTTGTTTAAAAGTACTGGGCTTGCTAGGCTTACATCACATCAAATAGTTTTGTTAAAACTTAACCAGGAAATTAGCGTAAGAATGCACATGCTTAAATGTAAATTAATACCTAATTTGGAGAGTTGTCACAGTTTCAACTGCGGGTGTGCTGGCCATCTCAAGGCCAAATGCCCACTACCTCCAGGCAACAAGATTTAGGGTACGTTACCGCCTGACAACTACTTGATTTCAAACACTGTAGGACCTACCCTACTACTGTAGGCTACTAGTACACATTGTAGCTACCTGACTAGTATCGAACTACCGATTACTACTTCGAACAAATTTCGGGACGAAATTTTATTAACAAGGGGAGAATGTAACAACCCCAAAATTAGGACCAATTTAAAATTTTCCTAATTACCTGTTTATTACTTGTATATAATATGAAATAGGATTATATACGTTACTTACTTATTATATATATATATATGGATGAAATATATATATATACGCGTATACGATTCGTACAGATCGTATAAAACAACAATCGTACAACTTGCGGACATTGGTAAAACAATTATTAAATAATGTGAAATTATTTAATTACTTTAACTATTACTTTATATTATGTTTATAATATAACGAAAACGTACGTTTTAATTAAAACGTCACCGAACTCTCAGAAAACTCGACCAACCGACAAAACAAAACTAAGTTATATTTTATAACTTGAAAACTAGTATTTTGATAAAATACTTCAACTTAATAATCGGATATTACTTCGTATTTTAAACGTATATTTAATCGCGTATAAAATGATTTTTTCGTTTAAACGACCGGGGAAACGAACACCGCACGGAGCGCAAACACGGAGGAAACAAAGTTTGGTGAGACCACACCATGGTGGCCCCACCAAAACCGGCCAAGGTGAGGGGGCATTAAGCCCTCACCCCTTCTCCACTTACACACACAAAATACCATACTCAATAATTCTCTCTCTCTCTCAATCGGTTCTCTCATCTCTCTCTCTCTAAAACCATCCACAAAACACCCTAAAAACACCACTAAAACACCTCGGAAGCTAGGTTCGTTTTGGAGTAAAGTGATCACGAGAACGAGGGCTACAACTTCATCTTTTCGGATTTTCGTTTCGACAACTTTGTAAGTTTTCCGGCGACCCGAAACTTTTCCGATTACTTTTATTTTGCTAGATTATTGTTCCCCTAGCTAAATGATGTCCAAATATGTAACTTAAACTCGTTTTTGAACACTTTTACGAAAATGTCGGTTTTGGTCATTTTAAATAAAACGACACCACGAACATTAAGAACGACATCCAACAATTTTTATGAACTCTACATAACATAATATAACTTGTGTAAAAGTTTCAACTTGAACGGAACTCGCTAAATACGTTTTCGACACGAATCAAAAACTGGCCAGACGCTAGTGTCGCATGGCTCACGCCAGTTATGCGGCACTACGTCTAAGTGATGCAATCATAACACCTTCGGCAGAAACAACACGACACTCCACTAGTGACGCAATCATAAAACTTTCGGCAGAAACCATACGACACTTCATTAGTGTCGCTACCATATAACTATCAGTAGTAACGAGCGTCACTCCTTTAGTGACGCCACCATATAACCTTCGGTAGAAACAAGCGACACTTCATTAGTGTCGCTATCATCGGTAAAAACTTATAACTTTCAGTAGAAACGAATGACGTCCGGTTACTACTGATGACGTCACCGACCCTCATACCGTCACTTCATCAGTGACGCATAAATGCATATACCGACACTTGTCAAGTGTCGCCCCATAAACTGATTTACTTCCTTACACCGTCACTTCGTCAGTGACACATAAATACGTATACCGACACTTGCCTAGTGTCGCCCCGATATCAAATTACTCACTTATACCGTCACTATCATAGTGACGCACTGATGAAAAACAATACTTAATAACGTCACTTACTTAGTGACGCACTATCTGAATACCGACACTACTTAAGTGCCGCATACGTTGTTACACAGACACTGAATACCGACACTACTTAAGTGCCGCATACCACACATAAGTGACGCATACAAGTGACGCTAAAACAGGCTGATGACATTTACATTTTTCACAAGTATAGAATATACTTAAAACGTAAACGTACTTTGCTCGGCGTTACTTATACATGAAAATACTATACTTTGAAAGTATACAACGATACTTGGATACGTACAAGACTGTACTAAACTAAACGTGAGATTTCACTCACACACGCGTACGAGATTACACTCGGAAATACTTAGGAGATTACACTCCAACGAAATTACTCTTGTACACTACACGGGATTGCACCCGATACGAACTTACAAGTTCACTCACTAGTTACGTGCTGGATTACATGTTAACTGATACGAACATACACTCGAATACTTACGAGGTTTCACTCGTACCCTTTGGGGTTTAAGCCCATTGGAACTTACGCAAACGATACATGTTGTAATACAAACAAACGATTATACGAGTATACTTTACAACTGTACAACTACTATGAATACATAATAATAATGGATGGAATTATTATTATACACTTATAACAAACGGACCGTACAACTTTTATACAAACTACGATTTACAAACGAATACAAACGTACAAACAAACTAATGGACATTAACTAGTTTGGGAACAACTAGCATGGATACTTTACAAGTATTCCATTTACTTACTAAACCTTATGCGTATTAGGACGCTAAGGGTTGCTAGTTCGGGATACTACTTGCTTACTTACTGCATTGTCTGCCAGACTCAGGTGAGTCTCACAGCCCCTACTTTACTGTTTTATACTCAGGGGTGAGATGCATTACTGTTTTACATGAACACACAAAACTTACTTGCTGCCATGATTTACTTACTGTACGAGATTACGGATACGCCAATTGCATGAGTTTACGACTAATCCAATGAAATCCTCCTGAATCATAGTTGTTAGTTATGTGATAAGCGCGAGTTTTAGTATATGGATCCATATGGGACTGACAATCCCCGCCCGGGGTAGCAAGCACTACCACGAACCGTTCCTGTAGAAACGGGCGTTTCTTACTCTTTCCGTATGAATGTTTTGGATTACATTCATGAGGGGGTACCTATATTTACTGTACGTTAAGCTTCAACTATGGTGGCTCATGGCAAGGGTATCAAACGGTTTGCATAATCTGCAACCACCCACTTATTAAAACTTAAGTTAACGATGAGCATAACCTGTGATCGTTACTTAGTGGCTGGCTATGATTTACAAATACTACTTGTGTGTTCAAACTGTTTACTTACTTACAAACCTGTGAGATTCACCAACCTTTTTGGTTGACAATTTTAGTAATGCTTCTCAGGTACACAGCATCAGTAGGGATGCCCAGCAGGATAAGCTTTCTTAGCTCGAGTCGCATGCATTTACAAGCTTGGAGATTTTATTACATTACTTTTGTACTTACTGTTATGTATTAGAATCTCTAGGAATTTACTTGAACTCGAGCTTGTATTTTGAAACTACTTATGTATTAATGTAATAACTTTTCGAACGTCTCATTTAGAGTCGTTCACTGTATCCTTTGTGCTTGTGATTATTGATTAGTAACACCCAAAACATCGCTTCTGCAAACTGTTAAATTTGGGGGTGTTACACAACAGTTCAACATAAGCATACAAAAGTATTATCTAAGTTGAGGATATTCTGAAAGTTGTCTCAAAAATATTATATATATGAATTTAATCTTAATCTACCTCTATTCCCATATTCCGTGTCTCTTGGATCCTACTTTGGTCTAGAGAACACCGGCCATGCCGAGCTCAATGATTCAATCTAACATAGTATAACTAAGTGACCTATACCCTATGAGTTAGCTACGTTCATTTTTGGATAAGGTTTTAGTCACAACATGAGTTGGGCAGATAAACGATAAAGATTTAATTCCTACATCCATTTACAATATAAATCATCCGTAATCTCATAACGTACAATTTAATCACATATTTAAGACTTCCTAGACGACTATCATAGCAGACAATTGAGTTATTTAATTAATCATGGCAATTCTAGCATGCATATTTAAATTTATTAAAGAAAAAGCAAACATATTTAAATACGATAAATAGATTAAAACCTGGAAAGGTGTACAAATAACTCGTAGCTAAAATGCGTCCCGGAGCACCTCCGTACAAATCTTCCTTTAGTTAATTAATTAGCTAGTCTAATTAATTAAAGAAGAATTATAACTAAAATTACAAAGAAATAAAAGATAAAGATGTAGAGATGTGTGTTTTCCAAGGTGTGAAAGGTGTGTCTTGCAAATGAGCCTTATGCCTCCTATTCATAGGTGAAATTCGGCTCACGTTAGCAATCCATGGTGCACAATAGAAAAAGGTGGAAAAGGTGGTGCACCGGGTACGAAAAAGGGCGTAAAGGTGGTGCACCGGGTACCGAAAAGCACGCAAAGGTCTAACACCGGGTACACGCAAGGACCAAAAAGCGGAAACGGGGCAGGGGGCAGGTGGCTGGCTCCGCCCCACCTGTGGCCGGCGGCGGCTAGTACCCCCCGCCTCGGTTCGTCGTCTTTTGCCTCGTTTCTTGATTCGTGCGTGTTTTCTTCGTTATGCGCCCGTTTGCGTCGATTATTTTTGTTGGGTTCGTTTTTCAAAAATGAAGACTTTGGTGAATAGAAATCCCAAAAATATGTCTCTGAACTTTAGATGTGTCGCACGAATCATTTGGATCTTCCGGCGTACGTAGAATCTTCATTCTTCGTCCGTTTTTGTTGATTCTTCTTCCGTTGGATTCGTAATTTGAAAACAAACATCTTGGATGAGATGGATGTTGGTGATGGGCATTTTATCTTGAAATCTCATTTTGATGCCTTGAATCTTCAAACGTGCGTGGAATCTTCGTTTTTCAACCGTTTTGCTTGATTTTTATCGTACAACCTTGTTTTGATCTTCTTACCATATTATCACTGATTTGTGCTTTGTTTGAGTCTAAATTCCAAGTATTGCTTCAGAATGAGAGAGATATCGGTGGTAAAAACGTGACTTTTTACGCGATATTAAGTATCCCACACTTAGAGTTTTGCTTGTCCTTAAGCAAACCTTCAGAAAAACTGTTGTGAAAATCTAGAAGGATGTCTTTGTATTCCGGAGAACTTGATTCCTGCAGGCTTGGTAAAAAGAATTCAGACGAGGTTTTGACCTTTGATGTTTCCCCAAACTTTTGGTTATAACAAGCTCTCTTTTCAATCTCCATGATGTAAGATATACATGACTGGGGCCCTCACAGGTGGTCACTCAATTCACTCAGGTGTATCGGGTTTCCTAATTTCTAGTTCACTCAGGGGCCAGTCATGCAGCTCTTCTGTCGTCATAAGCTTGGTCGAGAATCAAATCTACAATTACTTAAATGAGGACGGTGCTAATTATCCCTAGACATTCGAAAGGGGGTGAAGATGGTGTATGGAAGAAGGTTTTGTAGGTGGTTTGATCGGGGGTTTTGATATAGCCTAAGAGTTATCTGTGATGACTTATCTTTGACGTTTTAGTTGATACCTCCTTTTTTTTTTTTATTTCTCTCTTTGAGAGCCTTCTTTTCGTAGCTTTTTCTTCTTTGAATAATCTTTCCCTTGGCTTTAAATGATCCTTGGGATTTTAGTTCTCTGATTTCTTTGGCAGCTTTGGTTACGCCTCTCTTTGGAGTCCTTTTTTTTTTTTGATGATATTCTTTTTCCTTTAGGGATTCCTTCTGAGTGTGTTTCTTGCAGTAATATTTCTGACAGAACAGAAACTTAGGCTATGGCCAAGAGATGTAAAGAAAGGATTAGTTTTGAAGTGAGTATTTGAAACGAAAAGGCTAAGGCTCAATAGGTTTTCTAAATGATCTTCAATGCCGAAAAATGGGCATTGGCAGGGTCAGGCTTGAAAACGCGGTTTTTCGAGAGGGTTTTATTCTAGGGAATGTCATGATCCTCTAATTGCACCTTCGTCACGTATGACGCTCATTTTTGTAATTTTGAAATGCATTCTTCGAACAAGTTCTAACTTAAGAAGGCATACATCGGCACACTCACAATCGAAAAGTGAAGCATTAAAGGTGAATGCTTTTTTATGGCTCAAGATTCCTCACTTATTTTGGGTGGTTTTTGTGCCTAGTCATGCGATTGCTTATTTTGAAACTTAGTTTGAAAGTTATCAAAGAGTTTTGCTCGTCATAGCCGCTTTTCCGAACCTTTTGAACTTTTGTTGACTAGAAATACCATTTTTTTTTGGACTTTCCATGATTCAAAAATGTTGAAAATTTTGAAGATTTTGCTGAAAATCTGAGTTTTGCTAAAAAGATTGATCAAAATTTCATGTTGCACTACAGTAGTCAATACTACTGCTATCCCACACTTAAAAAGAACATTGTCCCTAATGTTCTATTTCTAAGCTAGGTTAATCCCACACTTAGATTTTTGAATAAGGTTCAATATTTTCGAAGTCATTATCTATTTGTGAGTAATAATCCCACACTTAGAGTTTTACTTAGAATTTTAGTGTGTTTAATCAAGCAAAATAAGGTTAGAAGAGATACTTCCTTGTGCTGTGTGCGTTGCTACTGGATTTTATGGACCAGATTCAAGTGTGTGAATTTGCTGGAAATGGACCAGGCTCATTAAAATGAACTTGTTCCATAAATCCAATGCCGAATTCTGCATAACAAACATCCTTCAGAAAACACAAATGTCAACACAAGTTAATACTAAACATAAAAATAACTAAAAGTATCTAATCCATGTCAGCATAGAGCGCCTCCCAATCGGTGAAGTCATCATCCATAAAGATCTTATTTTCAACGACCGATGTGGGTGATGCCGACTCCTCGACAGTTTAAACCGGAGATGCAGTACCATCCTCCGGATCCTGAATCCAAGCATCTACTGCAGCGATCTCCTCCGCTAGTGGTACCGTAGGAGTGGGGTGATCCTGCGCAGTCATGTCCCAAGGTGGAAATAGGTCCCACGGTGGAATGTGCGGAGCGGGATCAGGCCCCTTCTGAAAGGGGCACACAGGTATAGAAGGAAGGCCCAAAGCAGTGTGGATCTCAGTGATGGCAGTGTGCTGGACCTCGAGGGCTCTCAGTATCGACCAAGTGACATCAGGGTCCGCAGTAGTCACCCCATGCTTGTCACACCCCGTCTAAAGCGGAAACAACGGGGTATAACGGTGATAAGATCATAATACATCATTATTAAGAATTCTATATGACATACAATATCCAATGTGTCATTATCATGTCGTGCATACATTTCAACAATGAATTCAAAATACTACAACCCAACGTGCACTACAATGTTAAGGCAAAACATGCCTTCTCAAACAACCCTAATGTACCACAAGTCTTGAATAACTCTTTATGCAACCTTAAAGGTCCACTAAGTTCTCTTGTCCTCTGCTTTAAGTCCACTAGTATAACCTGAAAAGATATGCTCAAAAACGTCAACTCGAATGTTGGTGAGTTTTGTAGGTTTGAAACCAGACACCAGAAAAATAATCATTTTGCTGTGATAATAATAAGTTAGGACAATGCATATAGAAATGGTACACAAGTAAAATAATCCAACCAAACATCTCACAAAGCTGTCATCACCCCACGAAGGAGTATGACCCAAACAACAACTCAAATGGCAGTAGCTACTCCAACAATGGCTTTAATGCATACCAAAAAGTAAACATCAGGTAATCACTCCTAAGGGAGCAATGCCTTGCAAACAAACGTGGCTTTAATGCATACAAAAGTACACATCAGGTAATCACTCCTAAGGGAGCAATGCCTTGTAAAATAAATCCAACAACCGAAGCACATAATCACAAAGTGTTACACATTTCAAGCATATGTCCAAAAATAGAAATAAACACGTTCACAGCATGAAAAACCATTTATAAAACTCGAGCATACTTTTCCCCCAATTTAAAAATAAGTAAATGAAAACGGGGCCACGAAAACTCACCTTGAAATAAAGATGTAAGTTTTGCCCTTAAGTTTAACCACCAACAATTCTTGCAATCTACAACAATCAGATAATGCATATGGGTCACAACCTAGACATAACTAGGTCATTCCATTGTATTCCAAGTCTAAACACTTCCACTAAGTTCCCTCACAACTCAACTCATGTATATTAACTTGAATCAACCTATCGAGTAAAAATCAGATTCTGTCCACAATTTTCATACCACTTTATGTACTTTTAAATATTACTTAATGAAATTATTTGACTCTACAATTTTAACCAGTGACATTTTAATATGTTTAGAAGATCCTGTAATTTTTCCAGATTCAATCACATTGATTTACTATTTTTAAAAATTCACCAAAATGAACTGCTCTAAACCGTTGACACTTTCTAACTTCACAAAAATTATAATTTATTTAAAAGATTATCATAATTTATTTAAAATACTTAGAAACTTCAAAAGATTATCATATTTTTACAGAAAATATTTAACACTTTTAAAACACTTCAGTAAAAATTTCAAGACCTAATTCTCAGTTTAAGGTACGTTTCAAAAATCGACAACTTAACCAAAATCTGGAACCGAAAACTCAGAAATGACACACGATCTTGTAAAATAATTTTGACTAACTTAAACACAACATTTGTACATGAGACTGACGCCATTTGAAAGTAGACTCAAAGTACTTAAGTTTAGACTCCTGTTTCATCAAAAATCATCAGGAAATAACCAAGTTACGGGCTTCCCAATCCGAAGACACAATCTGGTCAGATTAGGGTTTATGAGTAACCAACCCTAATCACTTGTCTAAACAATCTAAACCGCAATCATAATCATATTTTTTGATTCTACTAACATATATACTGATTTTAACAATATCCTAATGATTTCACTCACTAGGAATACAATGAAATCGAACCGAAAATAACCGACAATGAACGAACTATCAAAATATGAATAAATGAATGATTCGGAAGGAATTTATACCAACAAATCGAGAATCCGCACGATAGAAATCCTTAGAATCTATAAATAACGAGGATGTATACACTTAGATGTCGTTTAAAGATTAAACGAATTGTTTAGAAAGATTATAGAATCAAAACTTACCACCGAATACATCAACAACGCCTTCGATTGATCAAGAATGAATAGAAATCAAGCTTTTGAGTTTCTTGGGGTTTATATTTCGTATTTAGGGTTTGAGAGAGTTTTTGGTCGACTGAAATCCGTAATATGGGGTTTACAACATGTTTTTAGGGTTAAAATACGTTTATATATGGATCTGGGTCGACTTAAAATCGCGTTATGATTAGGGGTGAATCGTGTTAGGATTTATTAATTTGATGAGACAAAATAAAAGACGAAAGTTGAGGGACTAAAGTTGAATAGTTTTATTTTTATTAGTCTCCTAGTATAATTATGATTTCTTGTAACCCTAATGTTCTCTATTATATAAAGAGACATAGGGACATAGGTTTTTGTGTGCACGAAAATATGTAGACGTCTAGTGTTTTACCCCTAAGGTTCTTTGTAATCCTGATACAAAGTTGTATCCGTCTTTATTCTGATCAAATAAGATTAGGGGTTTGGCTTGTGATAACATTGTTCTTATTCCGCTGCATATTTTATCATTGTTATCATTGATCCTAGATTAGACCTAAAAAGTCTAGAGCTTCAACGATTATTATGTTTTCACAATTGGTATCAGAGCAAGGTTGCTCGTGATCTAGGATCTACAAGTTTTACAAGAAAGAGAAGCCGTATCGAAGAAACCCTGGAAGATTTCAAGAAAAATTCGTAATTCGTCACTTTCTGCACAGCCATGGTAAAAAATTCGGATCTCATTCGTTAATCGTTAGATCGTCATGAAATTTGAACTGCAGGTTCTTAACATATAGGCGCACATTCCTACCAAAGGAATTTTCGATCTGAGCTTTTGATTGAGAGATATTTATTGTCGAATTTGGTTGCTGAAAGTTTAGGGTTTTCCAGAATGGCAGAAGTAAAACGGTCACTGTGTCTTCGTTATTCAACGAAAGTTTATGATTTTTTGATATGTTAGAGAAGACATATGTTTTTACATTGTGTAAAAATTTCATTGTGATCGGATGTCTCTACATGGAGATATTAAAATTCGAATTTGCTGCAGTAAGTTTATGGTTTCTTTTGTGCAGCTGAAGTCAAATAATTACTGTAGATTCGTTAACCGTTGGATCGACTTGATTTTTGGTTATGTGGTTAATGAAACATTGATGGACTTCGTGTAAAAATTTGAGAATAATCAGATACGTAATCATGGAGATATATAATTCTGAAGTTGCTGCCACTGCTCATAACGTTGCCCCTGCTAGCACAAAGTCTACCACTGCTAGCACAACGTTCCCACTGTTAGGTTTGTACCGCTGCTAGTACAAGCTTGCCTCTGCTAGTACAACATTGCCTCTGTCAGTACAAGCTTACCTCTGTTAGTGCAAAGCTTTCCGCTGCTAGTAGAGCTTGCCACTGTTAATGCAAAGTGGTTACCACTGTTCGGGATTTTGAAGATTACCAATGTTCGTGAATTTTGTAACCACTGTTAGTTTTGGATCTCGTTTGGAATTGTTTAAATAACAATTTATTTGTATTGATTTATGGCTCGTTTTTGAAGAAGATGTGATTACGAAGAAGGTTGATTATAGCTTATTTGATATTGTAGATGAGTTTTTCAGGTTTGTATCTTATCATATCTCAAACTGGTGGATGAAGAGCTTTGAAGATAACTTGTTTGGTTTGTATGGAGACGACGAAGACTTGACAAATCTAGCAAACGTGTGAGATTAAACTTATGATGCTCAATGCTCACATTTGCTATCACTTGAAAGAGTTTGGGTTGCTCGGTGACTTATTATGAAGAATAAGGATTTTTGTCAAAGAGATCTTAAGGGAAGATAGTGATCTACTTATACATTGGATTATAAGTTCGACGTCGTGGATAGTACAAGATATAAGGTACAAGTTTGGAAGATTTAACTTCTTTATTAAGTTTGTTATATTCTAGTTTCTTCACCGACCAGTAATCATTACATAGAGCCTACAAAGTTTGAGATTCAAGAGATGGTTAACATATTGATTTGAGGGGAAGCTTATCGAAAAAAGTGTTTAATCATCAGAAGATGTTCATGCATTGTTGGAGGAAAAAGGTTTTATTACTACTGCTAGTTATATATTACTACTGCTTGTATAATTTTTAATTGTCCAAATTCATTATTCTGAGGATGCGTCATGGAGGGTAATTTGAGACATTTGAAGGTTGTATTAGTGGTGTGTTATATAGCATGTGGTTGTAAAGGTTCAAGTTGCTTTTCTTCATGAAGACCCCTATTGGATTATGACAAAAAGGGGAAGAAGAATTGAAGGTCAAGATTTACAACTTATCGCATGGCATGATTACAAGAAATCAAGAGTTAAGGGGAAGTTTGTGCAAGAAGATCGATATTTTGTCATCATCAAATAGGGGAAGATTGTTAGGATTTATTAATTTGATGAGACAAAATAAAAGACGAAAGTTGAGGGACTAAAGTTGAATAGTTTTATTTTTATTAGTCTCCTAGTATAATTATGATTTCTTGTAACCCTAATGTTCTCTATTATATAAAGAGACATAGGGACATAGGTTTTTGTGTGCACGAAAATATGTAGACGTCTAGTGTTTTACCCCTAAGGTTCTTTGTAATCCTGATACAAAGTTGTATCCGTCTTTATTCTGATCAAATAAGATTAGGGGTTTGGCTTGTGATAACATTGTTCTTATTCCGCTGCATATTTTATCATTGTTATCATTGATCATAGATTAGACCTAAAAAGTCTAGAGCTTCAACGATTATTATGTTTTCACAATTGGTATCAGAGCAAGGTTGCTCGTGATCTAGGATCTACAAGTTTTACAAGAAAGAGAAGCCGTATCGAAGAAACCCTGGAAGATTTCAAGAAAAATTCGTAATTCGTCACTTTCTGCACAGCCATGGTAAAAAATTCGGATCTCATTCGTTAATCGTTAGATCGTCATGAAATTTGAACTGCAGGTTCTTAACATATAGGCGCACATTCCTACCAAAGGAATTTTCGATCTGAGCTTTTGATTGAGAGATATTTATTGTCGAATTTGGTTGCTGAAAGTTTAGGGTTTTCCAGAATGGCAGAAGTAAAACGGTCACTGTGTCTTCGTTATTCAACGAAAGTTTATGATTTTTTGATATGTTAGAGAAGACATATGTTTTTACATTGTGTAAAAATTTCATTGTGATCGGATGTCTCTACATGGAGATATTAAAATTCGAATTTGCTGCAGTAAGTTTATGGTTTCTTTTGTGCAGCTGAAGTCAAATAATTACTGTAGATTCGTTAACCGTTGGATCGACTTGATTTTTGGTTATGTGGTTAATGAAACATTGATGGACTTCGTGTAAAAATTTGAGCATAATCAGATACGTAATCATGGAGATATATAATTCTGAAGTTGCTGCCACTGCTCATAACGTTGCCCCTGCTAGCACAAAGTCTACCACTGCTAGCACAACGTTCCCACTGTTAGGTTTGTACCGCTGCTAGTACAAGCTTGCCTCTGCTAGTACAACATTGCCTCTGTCAGTACAAGCTTACCTCTGTTAGTGCAAAGCTTTCCGCTGCTAGTAGAGCTTGCCACTGTTAATGCAAAGTGGTTACCACTGTTCGGGATTTTGAAGATTACCAATGTTCGTGAATTTTGTAACCACTGTTAGTTTTGGATCTCGTTTGGAATTGTTTAAATAACAATTTATTTGTATTGATTTATGGCTCGTTTTTGAAGAAGATGTGATTACGAAGAAGGTTGATTATAGCTTATTTGATATTGTAGATGAGTTTTTCAGGTTTGTATCTTATCATATCTCAAACTGGTGGATGAAGAGCTTTGAAGATAACTTGTTTGGTTTGTATGGAGACGACGAAGACTTGACAAATCTAGCAAACGTGTGAGATTAAACTTATGATGCTCAATGCTCACATTTGCTATCACTTGAAAGAGTTTGGGTTGCTCGGTGACTTATTATGAAGAATAAGGATTTTTGTCAAAGAGATCTTAAGGGAAGATAGTGATCTACTTATACATTGGATTATAAGTTCGACGTCGTGGATAGTACAAGATATAAGGTACAAGTTTGGAAGATTTAACTTCTTTATTAAGTTTGTTATATTCTAGTTTCTTCACCGACCAGTAATCATTACATAGAGCCTACAAAGTTTGAGATTCAAGAGATGGTTAACATATTGATTTGAGGGGAAGCTTATCGAAAAAAGTGTTTAATCATCAGAAGATGTTCATGCATTGTTGGAGGAAAAAGGTTTTATTACTACTGCTAGTTATATATTACTACTGCTTGTATAATTTTTAATTGTCCAAATTCATTATTCTGAGGATGCGTCATGGAGGGTAATTTGAGACATTTGAAGGTTGTATTAGTGGTGTGTTATATAGCATGTGGTTGTAAAGGTTCAAGTTGCTTTTCTTCATGAAGACCCCTATTGGATTATGACAAAAAGGGGAAGAAGAATTGAAGGTCAAGATTTACAACTTATCGCATGGCATGATTACAAGAAATCAAGAGTTAAGGGGAAGTTTGTGCAAGAAGATCGATATTTTGTCATCATCAAATAGGGGAAGATTGTTAGGATTTATTAATTTGATGAGACAAAATAAAAGACGAAAGTTGAGGGACTAAAGTTGAATAGTTTTATTTTTATTAGTCTCCTAGTATAATTATGATTTCTTGTAACCCTAATGTTCTCTATTATATAAAGAGACATAGGGACATAGGTTTTTGTGTGCACGAAAATATGTAGACGTCTAGTGTTTTACCCCTAAGGTTCTTTGTAATCCTGATACAAAGTTGTATCCGTCTTTATTCTGATCAAATAAGATTAGGGGTTTGGCTTGTGATAACATTGTTCTTATTCCGCTGCATATTTTATCATTGTTATCATTGATCATAGATTAGACCTAAAAAGTCTAGAGCTTCAACGATTATTATGTTTTCACAATTGGTATCAGAGCAAGGTTGCTCGTGATCTAGGATCTACAAGTTTTACAAGAAAGAGAAGCCGTATCGAAGAAACCCTGGAAGATTTCAAGAAAAATTCGTAATTCGTCACTTTCTGCACAGCCATGGTAAAAAATTCGGATCTCATTCGTTAATCGTTAGATCGTCATGAAATTTGAACTGCAGGTTCTTAACATATAGGCGCACATTCCTACCAAAGGAATTTTCGATCTGAGCTTTTGATTGAGAGATATTTATTGTCGAATTTGGTTGCTGAAAGTTTAGGGTTTTCCAGAATGGCAGAAGTAAAACGGTCACTGTGTCTTCGTTATTCAACGAAAGTTTATGATTTTTTGATATGTTAGAGAAGACATATGTTTTTACATTGTGTAAAAATTTCATTGTGATCGGATGTCTCTACATGGAGATATTAAAATTCGAATTTGCTGCAGTAAGTTTATGGTTTCTTTTGTGCAGCTGAAGTCAAATAATTACTGTAGATTCGTTAACCGTTGGATCGACTTGATTTTTGGTTATGTGGTTAATGAAACATTGATGGACTTCGTGTAAAAATTTGAGCATAATCAGATACGTAATCATGGAGATATATAATTCTGAAGTTGCTGCCACTGCTCATAACGTTGCCCCTGCTAGCACAAAGTCTACCACTGCTAGCACAACGTTCCCACTGTTAGGTTTGTACCGCTGCTAGTACAAGCTTGCCTCTGCTAGTACAACATTGCCTCTGTCAGTACAAGCTTACCTCTGTTAGTGCAAAGCTTTCCGCTGCTAGTAGAGCTTGCCACTGTTAATGCAAAGTGGTTACCACTGTTCGGGATTTTGAAGATTACCACTGTTCGTGAATTTTGTAACCACTGTTAGTTTTGGATCTCGTTTGGAATTGTTTAAATAACAATTTATTTGTATTGATTTATGGCTCGTTTTTGAAGAAGATGTGATTACGAAGAAGGTTGATTATAGCTTATTTGATATTGTAGATGAGTTTTTCAGGTTTGTATCTTATCATATCTCAAACTGGTGGATGAAGAGCTTTGAAGATAACTTGTTTGGTTTGTATGGAGACGACGAAGACTTGACAAATCTAGCAAACGTGTGAGATTAAACTTATGATGCTCAATGCTCACATTTGCTATCACTTGAAAGAGTTTGGGTTGCTCGGTGACTTATTATGAAGAATAAGGATTTTTGTCAAAGAGATCTTAAGGGAAGATAGTGATCTACTTATACATTGGATTATAAGTTCGACGTCGTGGATAGTACAAGATATAAGGTACAAGTTTGGAAGATTTAACTTCTTTATTAAGTTTGTTATATTCTAGTTTCTTCACCGACCAGTAATCATTACATAGAGCCTACAAAGTTTGAGATTCAAGAGATGGTTAACATATTGATTTGAGGGGAAGCTTATCGAAAAAAGTGTTTAATCATCAGAAGATGTTCATGCATTGTTGGAGGAAAAAGGTTTTATTACTACTGCTAGTTATATATTACTACTGCTTGTATAATTTTTAATTGTCCAAATTCATTATTCTGAGGATGCGTCATGGAGGGTAATTTGAGACATTTGAAGGTTGTATTAGTGGTGTGTTATATAGCATGTGGTTGTAAAGGTTCAAGTTGCTTTTCTTCATGAAGACCCCTATTGGATTATGACAAAAAGGGGAAGAAGAATTGAAGGTCAAGATTTACAACTTATCGCATGGCATGATTACAAGAAATCAAGAGTTAAGGGGAAGTTTGTGCAAGAAGATCGATATTTTGTCATCATCAAATAGGGGAAGATTGTTAGGATTTATTAATTTGATGAGACAAAATAAAAGACGAAAGTTGAGGGACTAAAGTTGAATAGTTTTATTTTTATTAGTCTCCTAGTATAATTATGATTTCTTGTAACCCTAATGTTCTCTATTATATAAAGAGACATAGGGACATAGGTTTTTGTGTGCACGAAAATATGTAGACGTCTAGTGTTTTACCCCTAAGGTTCTTTGTAATCCTGATACAAAGTTGTATCCGTCTTTATTCTGATCAAATAAGATTAGGGGTTTGGCTTGTGATAACATTGTTCTTATTCCGCTGCATATTTTATCATTGTTATCATTGATCCTAGATTAGACCTAAAAAGTCTAGAGCTTCAACGATTATTATGTTTTCACAAATCGCGCCGCGAAAACCACCAAATCGCGTCTCTATTAACACCAAATCGCGCCTCTATTTGCCCCCAATCGCGTCTCAGTTTTCAGCCCATTTTTCGTTTACGTTTTGCTTCATAACTTCTTCGTTACACGTCAGATTGAGTTGATTCTTTTTGCGTTGGATTCGTTTTTCAAAAACGAAGACTTTGATTTAAATAAATCTCAAAAACAAGTAGTTATACAAAAATGAGTTTATACGGTTTGAACTACGATAACGGTTTGGTGACGGTTGTCACAGTATCCCCCAGTTGAGAGAATTTCGTCCCGAAATTCAGTTGGAGCTATACTGTCAACACGATCACTGAATAGGTACGTAAAATTAAGCTTTGTACACTCTTTTTGTTTCGAAGTAAATTCAAATCCTCACTAAGCGTTCGATCAAGCAATGATAAATTAAAACTTACCGTTCTTCAACATTTGACCTCTCACTCCATGGTTTCTACCAGTTTCTCTACACAATATCATTGGTGATTCCCTGAAATTTCCTTCTAGAAATACTTGTAAGACCTTATCATTCGACACTTTCTTAGGTTTGAAACATGAAATACATCGTGAACACCACTTCACTCTTGTGACAACTTTCAAACGATATGTGATTGAACCCATACGTTCAACAATTTATAACGTTTCTACAACACATATACTAATATTTCAAACTTCCCAAAATGTACGACACCTTCCCGAAATAACGTTTTAAACAATATATGATTCCTAACACAAAACTCTAACTGCTGTCGACATTTGTTTGCATAACACATTTGCCTAACTCGTACTATTTCCAACCTCTCCTTGATTTGAACGATCGTGTCAATAGCTTCATGGACTATTTCAATCCAATCAATTGACTTTTATCCAACTTCAACCCGTACTACAAATGAACGACCCTTGCACTCATAAAGTGCTTCAAAGAGTGTACTGACGGCAGCCGAACGGTCGGTCTTTAGGAATCGCTTCCTGTCGTTGCGGGCCTTCCGCTTGGCTGGGTCAGTGGTTTTAAAATTTGTTTTGCTGGGCCTAAGTATACTAAAGCTATGGGTGAGTATAGCGATAGGTATGACATAGGGTCGTTCTTCAAACTACAACGGGCATGGGATCTAGGACTTTAGTTATCTCTGGGGATTTAGCTAGGGTTTAAAAGAGATTTTGGTTGGTTTTGGTTTTAACTAACTACTAATTAAATTAAAGTAAAGTGGATGTGAGGTGGCAACGAGAACTTATAGGTGAAGCGAGTGTTTACTATGATAATTACTCATGCTATTTAGGGGTAGTTAATGGGATAAAGCCTTAGTTAAGATGACAGCTATATTTCCTAATGAGCCATAACTCCTAGTCTATTATCTATCTAACGTAGAGTTGTCCGCAATCAGATAAATAACATGTCACGTGGATAACAGTTATGGAATGTAAACTACACCGGAAGTTGTCCCAAATGTAGCAACCAATTTAACCAACAACCATCCTCGAGTCTTGTTCCCCAATCTCAGACATTTGAGATATCCGAATCATGGCATGAATTGTTGAATAAACAAAAACATGAACAGGGGTTTCCTACCGGAACAAGTTGGGATGGTCTGGTCTAACGGCTGATTAAATTGTTCATCATTATTTCATATAAATCATTTTAACTATTCTATGCATGTTAAACTGGTGTATGCAATTGATAAATATTCGAAAACCAAATCATGTAACTAATCAGCATAACAGATACTAGCATGCAAACCCTAAGCAACAGTCAAACAAGAACATGCAGAAAGGCAGCATAGCAGGGATCAATTATGCAGAGTGACGGGGTACATGGTTAAGTCACAAGTGTCCCAAAAGTTCTCTCTAAGACACTTGTTGAATGACCTGAATCTAATCTATCTCTAATCCTACGCTCCGTGTCTCCCTCCGGTAATATTTCAACCAGGAGAACACCGGCCATGTCGAGTTCAACGATCATCAGACACAAAATAATTAGCGGCATACAACTAGCAATTGGCCAAGCCTAGAAGGATGTTACTAACCACATCATAAGTTGAATAGATAAACATTTGAGATTCAATTCATAGATTCAAATATATTTCAACAGCATACGGACAGAGTAACAGCATGATTTAAGTATAACTACCCTAGCATGGCAACTATCATAGCAAACACAGATTTGTCTAGCTAAGCATGGCAATAGTCCTAGCAAGTAATTCTAAACAAGTATAGCAACAGCACGACATTATTTAAAATAACAAGATAGAGATTATAATAGAACCTGACAAAGCGTTATTACAAATCGTGCGACACCGCAGTCTCGGAGCACCTACGTTACTAGTAAGCTACTAATCTACTAGCTTAACTAACCTAATTAACTAACTAACTATTTTAGAGAGAGAGTAGTGAGAGAAAGAGAGAAAGAATGAGAAAAAATGAAAGTGTGTATGAAAATGATGAAATGAGGCTTCTATATATAGAGATCGCACAACCGTATCCGTAGACCGTATCAAAACCATGAAATGCACAACCGTATCGCAAAGGCGAATAAAAACATGATTTTTATCACCCAAACGCACGATACGGCTGAGCTAGGGTGAATACGGCTGAACTGGACCGTATACGGCTGTGCATAGGGTGAATACGGCTGAGCTGGCCCGTATACGGCTGAGCACAGGCCGTATACGGTCTTCACAGGCCGTATACGGTGTGTGACCAGCCATATACGGTCTGGCTCAGCCGTATACGGTCTGTGTTCAGCCGTATTCGGTCCGTTGGTTCTCCGTTTCTTCAATTTGGTGTAACTTCTTCGTCGTTTATCCGTTTTTAGTGATTTTCGCTCTCACGGTTTCGTAATTTCCTAACGAAGAAAATGACATAAGTTAGAAGTCATAATTCCAAGTATAGCTTAAATTGTGCTTAAATGCGTGAACGGAAGATTCGTTAATCGTTTGTGCTCTATTTTACTCGTTTTTAGGTCTTTTTGGTTGAATCTTGAAACATCGTCTATATTTTAGCCCTTATGATGAAATGTGATGTTTAAGTTCATATTTAAGTGTTTTCATTAATAATTGGGCTTAAATGGTGAGATAATGGCACACAAAAACATGACTTTTTGTGTGTCATCAAATATCCCACAGTTAGACATTTGCTTGTCCTCAAGCAAACTTTCCCTCTTAGAATTCACCATAAAAAGTTTTTGATTTTGACCCACAAAGAAGAATTCACACAGATTGGAAACAAGTATTCGCCTGTTAGATAAATAAGAGGTGTTCACATGAAGTATCTAAAGGTTTTCAAGATGATTCACTTAGGCAAACTTTCAATTCTCGAATTTGTGGAATATACACAACTGGGCGATCTCACTGGTGGTCACTCAATTCACTCACAGTGTATTGAGGTTCCTATTATCCTAAGCTAAATGAAAAATCGCTCAAATACCAGTCGTGCAGCACTCGTCGTCATAGGCTTGCCCGAGGATCAAATCTTCATCACTTAGACAGGAACGGTACTGATTATCCCAGGACATTCAAATGGGTTGTAGTGTTTGGTGTGGGTTTTAAAGGGTATGGATAGATTGGGGGTATCTAGGTTTTTAAGGGTGTTTGCTTATCTTGGGACTTCTAAATTTTCGAAAAAACTCTATCTAGATATCCTTTTTTGATGAAAACAGAAACGGATAACACTTTAAGGGGATAAGATAGCTATTTTGTTTTCTTTTTTTTGAAAAACACACGGAATGATTTTTCTTTGAAGAGTAGAGTTTTCGAGAAAGTTAAAGCACTTAGCTTTATTTCAGCTATTTTTCTTTCTTTTTCTTTGCTTTTCTATTTCTATTTCTGGGCTTAGAATTTTCTTGCCAAGAAATTTCTAAGGGATTTTCTTTTATTTCCCTTCTTGAGATCCCTTCTTATTTTCATTTTTTTCAATCCTTTGATGATTTTTGAGTTTACTTTTGTGCCAATTTTTCGCACCATATGACTCTCGATTCTTTAGTATAGATCAATAAAACGCACACGAGAAGTTTTAGTAAACATTATTTGTGATTTTCAGAGTGAAAGCAAAAAGGAATACCTAAATATTGTTTTTCAAAAAGATTTAAAAATTCTAAGATAAGTTTTTGGTAGGTAAGGGAATAAGTGGGTTTAATAATATGGGTTGAAAGAAATGAAAAGGCTAAGGCTCAACATGGTTTTCTAAGCGGATCATCAACACTAAAATTGAGTGTTGGAAGGGTTTTGGGCTTGAAAAGATATGTGAAAAGGGGTTTAAATCCTAAGGAATGTCAAGGTCCTCTAATCGTACCTATGTCACGTATGACACCTGTCAATGTGATCTTGAAATGTATACCTGGGGCAAGTTCTAATTCAGAAATGCGTGCACCGGTCACACACAACAAACGAACAGTAAAGCATTTAAAATGAATGCTTATAAGGTTCAAATTCCTCACTGCAAAAATGGGTTATATGTGTCCAGTCGTGCGATGCCCCTCTTAGATCCTCATCTTAAATTGTTTAGAATCCGACATGATTTCGACCTCATATTTACCAACTTTTGACATACCTGTAAAAAAAATATGTACTTCATCTTACTTTATGACTCATGAAAGTTTAATTTTTTTTGAAAATTTTGGCAAAATAAGGGTTTGAAAATTTATTTTGCGGACTAGCATGTTTCTAGATCAACTTAAACAGATATTTTGACAGACGAGAGATATACCGCTATCCCACACTTAGAAATAAACATTGTCCCCAATGTTTCTACACTAAGTAGGGAGAAAATCCCACACTTAGGGTTTTGGTTTAGGAAAATGTGAATTTAAAAGTTATAAGCGAGGGGGATCCCACACTTAGAGATTTAAGTGGTCAATAGGCATATCGAAGTTATATTAAAATAGGAAGAACGGGTTTAGGAGAAATACTTCCCTACGGACAGTGTATACTGGATATAGGACCAGATTCGTGTAGGGTTGGTGTAAATAATTTGCTGGATCGTGAGGACCAGACTCTTTTCAAAGCTCATCCAATTCCTACGAAGATAAGGTCTGCAGTGTCATAAAATACCATCATAATCATCAGTTCAACAACATAACAGGTCTAATGATAAATAAAGTTAACTAAAGATAAAATAAACTAGAGATCGTCTAGTAAATCATCCATGTCTGGATCAAATGCTGCAAGTGCGTCAGGATCTGGATCTGAAGTGAGTGATAAGGCAGCAGTGTGATCAGACACCATGGATGCATTAGCGGGATTCTGAGGTGGCCTAGAAGGAGCAACAGCAGCAGGAGGAATAGTCTGTGGTGGGGCAGCTGGGAAGAAGGACGAAGGTGGGAGAGCTGGCCTGGGACCCTGACCAAGCTGATACGGCTGGTCGGCGAGTCTCGGTAGTCCCATCACCTCTCTGATTTCGGACTAAGAGCTACACTGAATCGAAAGCTAACTGAGCATCGCCCAAGCCACCATCGGATCTGAAGTGGTAACTCCAAAGTCAAAAAGTGGGGCAGATACATGAGCAGTCGGAGCATGCTCATCAGTAGTGGTGGTCGTCTTCTTTCTTTTTCCTCTGCGAGTCCTCTTCCTCTGATGTTTCTGAGTAGCTTGTCCTGAAATCTCAGCTGAAGCGTCCATCCTAAAACATAAAGATAAACAAGTAATGCTATAGTTTTAAATGGGTATACAAATGCAAAATAATCAGATGACTTCAAGAAACGTTTGTTTAAATGTTAAAGCTTTGTTAGGTCATCTGTTCATTTGCATTTGTATACTATGAATAAAACTTATCTGATGTATATGTAAGAGTGTGGCATCGTCAGATATTTGGGTTATCCTGCATCATTAGTTTAGGGATGATAATACTAAAGCAAAAATAACTAAGAAATAAATAAAATAAAATAAGATAAGCAATGGGGTGCCTCCCAAGAGCGCTTGTTTAGAGAGTCTCTAGCTTGACTCTTTGTACCTACTAGTCGGCTCAAGGTGGTTCAAAGATATAGACTTCCTCACCAGAGGGGAAATCTTCGATGTAGTACTTTAAACGATGGCCATTGACTTTAAAATTACCGTCCGGGGCTTCTAGTTCGATTGCTCCTAAGGTAAAGACTTTTGATACAACAAATGGTCCGCTTCACCTTGATCTGAATTTGCCGGAGAATTTTTTGAAGCGCGAATTGAAGAGAAGAACTTTGTCTCCGGGCTTGAACTTAGAATATTTGAGTTTAGCGTCGTGAGTATTCTTTGTTCGTTCTTTGAAGTGCAGAGAGCTATCATATGCTTGGTCTCTTAATTCTACTAGTTCATTCAGTTGCATTTTCCGATGTGATTCAATTGTAGAAGGGTCTAAATTACACTCTCTCAGCGCCCAGTGAGCTTTATACTCCAACTCTATCGGCAGATGACACGCTTTTTTGTAGACTAGTCTGTAGGGCGTGGTTCCTAGTGGCGATTTATATGCGGTTCTGAACGCCCACAGAGCATCGTCTAATTTTTCAGCCCATCTTTCCCTATGATTAACCACGGTTCGTTCTAAAATTCTCTTGAGCGCTCGATTCGTCACTTCGGCTTGCCCATTCGTCTGCGGGTGGTAAGCCGTAGAGGTCTTATGGGTGACACCATAATATTGTAATGTCCTCATAAACTGAGCATTACAGAAATGCGTGCCCCGATCACTAATGATCGCTTTTGGAGTACCGAAACGCTTGAGCTGCTTTAAGAGTTTCACCACTACTCGGGAATCATTTGTAGGAAATGCTTGAGCTTCAGCCCATCTGGAGACGTAGTCGACAGCAACCAGAATATACTCTTTCCCATATGATTTTGGGAATGGTCCCATAAAATCCAACCCCCATATATCAAAGATCTCGCAGGCCTGGATGTTAGTAAGTGACATTTCACTCCACCGTGAGATACTTCCAAACCTTTGGCAAGCATCACAATGTTTTACCAAGTCGTGAGCGTCTCTGAATATAGATGGCCAATAGAAACCGGAATCGTATACCTTCCTTGCGGTCATATTTGCTCCATGATGTCCTCCAGTTGGTCCGTGATAACTTTGGTGAAGAATGTTCCTTGCCTCCCTCTCGTCTGCGCATCTTCTGATGATTTGGTCCGGGCATACTTTAAATAAGTATGGATCGTCCCAATAGTAGTTATTTACGTCTCTAAAGAATTTTCGTCTTCTAGAGGTGGGCATTCCTTTTGGTACAATTCCTCCAACCAGATAATTTGCGTAGTCTGCATACCATGGGTTGTAAGTGAATTGAGATCCCTTTTGGTATCCTCCGATATTCATGAGTTGTTCTTCAGGAAACTGGTCTTGAATTTCTCTCTCATCAAGCTTCTCCATCGACGGATTTTTCAATCGACTAAGACGATCTACTGCGACATTCTCGGCTCCCATTTTATCCTTGATTTCTATGTCAAATTCTTGGAGGAGGAGAATCCATCTAAGCAGTCTTGGCTTAGCGTCTTGCTTTTTGAAGAGATACTTCAAGGCTGAGTGATCTGTATAGATAATAGTTTTAGACAATATTAAATAAGAACGAAATTTATCAAAAGCGAATACTACCGCAAGAAGCTCTTTCTCTGTTGTGTTGTAATTCTCTTGTGCATCAGTGAGTGTCTTGCTGGCGTAGTAGATTGGCAGAAACTGCTTCTCCTTCCTTTGCCCTAAGACAGCTCCAACAGCGAAGTCACTAGCATTGCACATGATCTCAAACGGAAGACTCCAATCGGGGGCGACCATGATCGGTGCATGTGTGAGCCGATCCTTTAAAATGTTGAAATCTTTAAGACAGTCATCTGAAAAGACAAACGGAGAATCCTTCTCGAGAAGGTGCGTCATAGGTCGAGAGATCTTAGAGAATTCCTTGATAAAGCGACAGTAGAATCCAGCGTGACCTAGAAAACTGCGAATGGCTTTAACAGAAGTAGGTGGCGGAAGTTTGGCAATAGTCTCAACTTTGGCTTTGTCAACTTCGATTCCAGATTTTTATATTCGATGTCCTAAAACTATTCCTTCATTCACCATAAAGTGGCACTTTTCCCAGTTTAAGACAAGATTTGATTCTTCGCATCGGGCTAGCATCCTTTCAAGGTTGGAAAGACAAGATGTGAAGGAATCACCGAAGACTGAGAAGTCATCCATGAATACCTCCATACAATGTTCAATCATGTCATGGAATATTGCCATCATACACCTTTGAAATGT
The DNA here is from genome assembly GCA_949592205.1 of Helichrysum umbraculigerum. Classification (NCBI taxonomy): domain Eukaryota; kingdom Viridiplantae; phylum Streptophyta; class Magnoliopsida; order Asterales; family Asteraceae; genus Helichrysum; species Helichrysum umbraculigerum. The sequence goes on from CATIUR010000003.1 coordinate 78,326,396, forward strand.
TGCAGGCGCATTGCATAAACCGAATGGCATGCGGCGGTAGGCAAATGTACCATATGGACATGTGAATGTCGTCTTTTCCTGGTCCTTTGGATCGAGAGGAATTTGAAAATAGCCGGAGAAACCATCGAGGAAGCAGTAATATTCATTCCCCGATAATCTTTCCAACATCTGATCGATGAACGGCAGAGGGAAGTGATCTTTCCGGGTGGCTTCATTTAATTTCCGGTAGTCGATACACACCCTCCAGGCGGTGATGGTCCGTGTAGGAATCAATTCATTATCTTCATTAGTGATAGCCATCATTCCTCCTTTCTTTGGGACAACCTGAACTGGGCTGACCCATGGGGAATCTGAGATAGGATAGATCAAACCAGCATCCAAGAGTTTGATAACCTCTTTTTTGACCACGTCTTGAATCTTCGGGTTTACTCTCCTCTGTCTCTGTATGGAAGGTTTGAAGTCGTTTTCCATGAGTATTTTGTGCGTGCAGTAATTTGGAGTGATCCCTTGTATATCAGAAATCTTCCATGCAATCGCCTTTTTGTGTGACTTCAAGACCTGGATAAGTCTTGCCTTCTCTTCAGCTGAAAGACCTTTGGCAATTATGACGGTTAGATGTGAGGTTCCTTCGAGAAAAGCATATTCTAAGTGAGGGGGTAATTCCTTCAGCTCCAATTCTGGCGGTTCTTCGATAGAGGGTTTCATTCGAGCGATCTCGTCTCTTTGTAACTCGTCATACTCCTTTTGGAACTCTGATTCTTCTGGAGATGAGTCGGCTATAGTGGCTGATGCTATTTCTACTAGTTCTGTCTCATTAGAAAGCGCGTTCTTCTTTAACTCGTATTTGCAGGTAGATGATGAAGAAGTTGCATTATCCTCAGTGATGATGACATCATTGTTGTCGGTGAGTGTGAACTTCTGAAATTGAGCTTTAGAAGAAGTACTTATGGTGATTTCTGGATTTGATTTCTCACAACCTTCAGATAGTTGTGGCAAAGTTCCGGAATCCATCTCCTCGAAAGATTTGAGAATCTCAGCTACAGACGGAGATGATTCGGGTATAGGAAAAAACTGATTTCTTCTTAAAAGTGGGATAGGGATGCCTTCGCCTAAAGGAACAGTAACAATGGAGTTGTTCGTGGGAGAGTAGTTAGGCGGTGCTAAAGGATTCTTCATTTCAGGTAAGGGAAATAGCAGCTCTCCGGAAGGTGCTGGTTGGTCAGAGATAGCTGAGCAGAGTCCGATGTCATCCTGGCAAAGTCTTCTTTTGGTGATGACAGTGCTGGAGAAAGGTTCATTACTGCTGACTGCTAGAATCTCCTCCAAATGCTCGTCATATATTTCCTGCATGGCATCCACAAGACCAGGATCTTCTCCCATAGGCTAACCAATTTTCGGGGGGATCTGACATATTAGAGGATAAAGGTTGCAGAAACTGAGTAGGTGGGTTATTGGTTGGCCGCTGAATGAAAGGTTTAGAATGAAAGTTTGATTCAGGGTTTTTAACAGTAGTGACAAGAATTTCTTCCGTACCTTTATGAGGCTGAGGTGTAGAAGATTGAAGATCCTTGAAGACTCTGGAGAGATTGTCCACTTGAGCTTGCAGAGCTTCCAAGGATAGGCTTGAAGTACTAGTTACTTCCTTAGCCGGTTCGCCAAACTCCCAGTCATGTTGATGCATTGCTATCGTCTCAACTAGCTCCCAGGCTTCTTTAGAAGTGTGTGACATGAAATTTCCTTGAGAAGCAGCATCGAGGGTTGACTTGTGCTGAGGAGTCAGACCATTGTAGAATATGCAGATTAGGTTCGTCTTACCCATTTGATGATTCGGACATCTGTTAAGCATTTTCTTAAATCGTTCCCATGCTAGATATAATGATTCATTGGTTTCTTGTCGGAAACTGAGGATGTCATCCTTGAGCTTGGTTTGCTTGGAAGGAGGGAAAAACTTAGCCATAAACTTAGTAGCCAACTCCTCCCAAGTATGAATCGAATTGGGTTCGAGTTCATCAAACCAGGTTCGAGCACGCGAAGATAAAGAATAGGGAAAAAGATATAGTCGGGAGACTTCTCTTAAAATCCCTGATTGCTCACAGGAATCAGAAAGATTGATGAATCTATCCAAATGTGAATTTGGATCATCGAGCGGAAAACCGTGAAATTGGCAGAAAGTTTTGAGTAACTTGGTAACGCTTGGCTTAATTTCAAAGTTTTCGTCGGGCAGCACGATAGGTCCTCCTCTTCCTTCCAGTAGTGGTGTGTAGGTCGAGGCGAGAGTAATACGATTCATCATAGTTGATGAAGTTCGGGTTTGGTAGAAAAGAGAGTTTTGGAAAGGAAAGAACAGAAAAAGAACTTTTGGATGATATTGATCTTCCGAAAGGATCGCTAAATAACTACGACAACTAAATTCCTAAATCGGTCGTTGTAGTCCTCGGTAGCGGCGCCAAAAGACTTGACGGCAGCCGAACGGTCGGTCTTTAGGAATCGCTTCCTGTCGTTGCGGGCCTTCCGCTTGGCTGGGTCAGTGGTTTTAAAATTTGTTTTACTGGGCCTAAGTATACTAAAGCTATGGGTGAGTACAGCGATAGGTATGACCTAGGGTCGTTCTTCAAACTACAACGGGCATGGGATCTAGGACTTTAGTTATCTATGGGGATTTAGCTAGGGTTTAAAAGAGATTTTGGTTGGTTTTGGTTTTAACTAACTACTAATTAAATTAAAGTAAAGTGGAGGTGAGGTGGCAACGAGAACTTATAGGTGAAGCGAGTGTTTACTATGATAATTACTCATGCTATTTAGGGGTAGCTAATGGGATAAAGCCTTAGTTAAGATGACAGCTATATTTCCTAATGAGCCATAACTCCTAGCCTATTATCTATCTAACGTAGAGTTGTCCGCAATCAGATAAATAACATGTCACGTGGATAACAGTTATGGAATGTAAACTACACCGGAAGTTGTCCCAAATGTAGCAACCAATTTAACCAACAACCATCCTCGAGTCTTGTTCCCCAATCTCGGACATTTGAAATATCCGAATCATGGCATGAATTGTTGAATAAACAAAAACATGAACAGGGGTTTCCTACCGGAACAAGTTGGGATGGTCTGGTCTAACGACTGATTAAATTGTTCATCATTATTTCATATAAATCATTTTAACTATTCTATGCATGTTAAACTGGTGTATGCAATTGATAAATATTCGAAAACCTAATCATGTAACTAATCAGCATAACAGATACTAGCATGGAAACACTAAGCAACAATCAAACAAGAACATGCAGAAAGGCAGCATAGCAGGGATCAATTATGCAGAGTGACGGGGTACATGGTTAAGTCACAAGTGTCCCGAAAGTTCTCTCTAAGACACTTGTTGAATGACCTGAATCTAATCTATCTCTAATCCTACGCTCCGTGTCTCCCTCCGGTAATATTTCAACCAGGAGAACACCGGCCATGTCGAGTTCAACGATCATCAGACACAGAATAATTAGCGGCATACAACTAGCAATTGGCCAAGCCTAGATGGATGTTACTAACCACAACATAAGTTGGATAGATAAACATTTGAGATTCAGTTCATAGATTCAAATATATTTCAACAGCATACGCACAGAGTAACAACATGATTTAAGTATAACTACCCTAGCATGGCAACTATGATAGCAAACACAGATTTGTCTAGCTAAGCATGGCAATAGTCCTAGCAAGTAATTCTAAACAAGTGTAGCAACAACACGACATTATTTAAAATAACAAGATAAATATTATAATAGAACCTGACAAAGCGTTATTACAAATCGTGCGACACCGCAGTCTCGGAGCATCTCCGTTACAAGTAAGCTACTAATCTACTAGCTTAACTAAGCTAATTAACTAACTAACTATTTTAGAGAGAGAGTAGTGAGAGAAAGAGAGAAAGAATGAGAAAAAATGAAAGTGTGTATGAAAATGATGAAATGAGGCTTCTATATATAGAGATCGCACAACCGTATCTGTAGACCGTATCCAAACCACGAAATGCACAACCGTATCGCAAAGGCGAATAAAATCCTGATTTTTATCACCCAAACGCACGATACGGCTGAGCTAGGGTGAATACGGCTGAACTGGACCATATACGGCTGTGCATAGGGTGAATACGGCTGAGCTGGCCCGTATACGGCTGAGCACAGGCCGTATACAGTCTGCACAGGCCATATACGGTCTGTGTCCAGCCGTATACGGTCTGGCTCAGCCGTATACGGTCTGTGTTCAGCCGTATTCGGTCCGTTGGTTCTTCGTTTCTTCGATTTGGCGTAACTTCTTCGTCGTTTATCCGTTTTGAGTGATTCTCACGCTCACGGTTTCGTAATTTCCTAACGAAGAAAATGACATAAGTTAGAGGTCATAATTCCAAGTATAGCTTAAATTGTGCTTAAATGCATGAACGGAAGATTCGTTAATCGTTTGTGCTCTATTTTTACTCGTTTTTAGGTCTTTTTGGTTGAATCTTGAAACATCGTCTATATTTTAGCCCTTATGATGAAATGTGATGTTTAAGTTCATATTTAAGTGTTTTCATTAATAATTGGGCTAAAATGGTGAGATAATGGCACACAAAAACATGACTTTTTGTGTGTCATCATGTACATTGAATACTAAAGTGATAACTGTGTTATATGAGAACATGACTAGTGGTAAGTGAGTATCCCAACTTCAACCAAAATCAATAACACGCTCTAAGCATACTCTCAAACGTTTGAATGGTTTGCTCACTCTGCTCTTTAGCTTGAGATTGATATACTGTCCTCCCATCAAAACGCATTCCCAAAGCCTTTTGTAACGTTTTTCCTAAATCTTGTAGAAAATGACCATCTAAAACGACCATAATTGGCATAGACACTTCATGCCTTGTTACTACTTTGTTGATGTAACACCTTATCAAATTCCCTATCTTGAAATCCTCATGGATAGATAGGAAATGAGCAGACTTGGTTATTCTACCCAAATAGATTCGCGCCCACTATTAGTTTTAGGAAACTTCGTAATGAAATTCATAATTATGCTTCCCCTTTTTCTATTCGAAAATCTATGGTTACTGTAATAGACCAGAGAGTCTTAGGTATTCCGCCTTAAACTTCAAACAGATCATGCATTGAGTTTCGTGAAGAATGTATTAAATGATGTCCTTCTTCATTCCCAGACACCAATCTAAATCCATGATATCATACTACTTCTTAATAACTCCCGTTGTATGAAATATTTTGACTTATGTACTCTGCCCATTACTAGTGTCCATAGACCACCAAGCAAAGGAATCCATAATCTTTTCCATGATGTAACATCTTGTCCACTTTTTGTTCCAAATGTTTGTCTAACCCGCGCAACTTTTTGTTTTGTATATGAGTATCCTTAACGCTTCATCTTGAATTTTGAACATCTTATCCTTAATACCAGAGTGTATCGTCAAAATTTGACTTGCACTCACCTTGGCATACTTTTTCCTTCCTACTCAAAACATCTGCCACAACATCTGTCTTCCCCGGATGATATCAAAATTTACAATCGTAGCCGCTAAATATTTTGAACTTCCTCATTTGCCTCGTTTTCAACTTCTTTTGAACATAGGGGTGTTAAAAGCTCTTATGATCGGTATACATAATGTTCTTCATTCCATACAAGTAGTGTCTTCAACACATATGTACGAATGCTACCGCTTCAAGTTCCAAATCGTGGGTAATATAGTAATACTTATGTATCTTGAGATGTCGAGAGACGAATACGGTTACATTTCCCATTTAATTAACACACAACTCAGACCTCGGTCTGATGCATCACAATACACAACGAAATTCTCCGATCCGTCGGGAAGAGTCCGAATTGATGCGTTACACAAGACATCCTTCAATGTTTGAAAAGATTTTCTCAGTTTCTACCCCAAAACAAACTTCTTATATATATATTTTGTGTGAGTGGTTGAACGATCTTTGGAAAACTCTCGATAAAATGCCGATAACAGTCTGTGAATCCAAAATGCTTTACAAACCTCCGATGATAACCGTGGGATCTTCCATCCCTTTACATCTTCTATTTTGTTAAAATTGACAAGAATAACTTGTTTGTTCACAACGTGTCCAAGAAAAACAAACCTCTTGTAGTCAAATTTCGAACTCTGAATATATTGCATAGACTTTTTCTTTCAAAAGAAACTCTAGGATTAATCTTGAAGGAACTTCATGCTCCTTCATGGTTTTAGAATAAATTAGAACGTCGCAAATGAAAAGTATGATAAATTCATCAAGATGCGGCTTATATACGCGTTCGTTAAATATAGGAATGCTATAGTCGCACTAGTAAGATCGAAAGACATAACGAGAAATTTGAAATGTTCATAACGAGTACTAAACGCAATCTTAGGTATATCTGATTCAGGTACCCTCTATTGATGGTAACCAAAATGAAGATTGATTTTTGAAAACCACCGAACACCTTGAAGTTGATCAAACAAATCATCCATCCTTGAAAGAGGACAGCGATTCTTGACCGTAAATTTGTTAAGTTCACGATAATCAATGCACAAATGAAAAGAACCATCTTTCTTTTTAACAAATAAGACATGTGCTCCCCAAAGAGAATGACTAGGGTGAATAAGACCCTTGTCTTGGAGCATCTTAAAATCGATTAAATAATTCTTGCATTCTAATAGTGTTAAGCGATTTGGAGCTTTTGCAACTGGGGTTGCTCCAAGAATAAGATCAATACATACGTTACGAGTACAGAGGGATATAGTCCTTCTAAGTCTTTCCGGGAAGACTTCGAGGGAATCGTCGATAACAGAATATTTGAAATTTTATATTATTAGCCTTTACGCTCATGAGTTGTTTCTTTTCGTCTTTGAAGTGTTACATGAAAATCTTAGGTATTACACCACCATTTAAGTGGTATACAAAATACTTTCTCAAACGTACAATTTCTACCTAAATTTCGTCAACTAATCCATTCCCTCAACCACACCAAAACTTCTGAATCCGAAGGGCAACAAGTCAATGCTAAAAGAATAATCTTCTAGCACTAAAGTACACCCTTATATAATGTCTTTTAGTCTCTACGTGCTCCCATTAATAAAATTGTTTCAAAGTCTCTCACTCAAGACAAGCCATCGAGTTTCCTACTGTGTTGATTGGTGCCCCTTGACGAGCTGTCATCGGACATTCAATTGTAAAGCGACTTCTTAAGTTTCAGTTTGAATAAATACAACATGGTGCAGATGTGTGATGATAGTAGTTACATTTTACTCACATAAGATGTGAACAAGTGTAACCCTCTCTTCATGTGTTAGTATCCATCAATCTCTTGAATACCCTCTCATTCTTGGTATTGTTTCCACATTCCCAGCCTTAATGGTTTCACCGATTAACAATCCATCCATCAATATTACGCCATGGATAGTAGGAGGCTCAGTCACTTCTACCATCTCGCGAGTTTCCAGAACAAGGCTGTTGGTGTACTTCTCAATTCTCTTAGCTTCGAGTGCCACACGATGAGGTCTAATTCTTACCAACTTATGAAATTGTCCGATATATGTTGCATGATTAACTCCCATCGTAGAGAAATTTCAAAACTTGTTCACTAACTTCTTCATTTCGTTATTGAAAAAATATTTCTCCTTAAACAGTGCCTTTATTTATTTTATTTATTTATCTATCTATTTATTTATTTATTTATATATTTTATTATAATATTATTATTTTCATTTTATTTATTTATTTATTTATTTTTCGCGCCATCACCACTCCCATCATTTGAATTCTCGCTTATTAATTCCATTTTCGCCTTCAGTGTCGTTAGCTCTACCATGCTTCAATATGCTGATACTAATTTTCATGACAACTTTGAATATTAAGGTCCACCTCTGTCGTGCAATGATCGCAACAACATTGGAGTTCTTGCCTTCAATACAACAAATTCCTCCAGTTCAATCACCATTATCACTTGTATGACCACCACCGAGTGTTTCTCCTCCACGAGTAATATTTACGGGTAATGCGTCTTAGTAGTATGCTTGCTATAATTTCGAATTCATATTAGTTTAGAATAGATAAATGCTTTGGAGTTTGTCAAGGCATAAATGCACAAGACTTACAAATATAAGAATGATTCGGTAAGGAATATAATTGGGATTTTATTACAATACGACATGGAGATAGCACATGAGACACGCAAACATGGTCGGATAAGCACACATACGTCGGAACACCTTTGTCAATTACGTCTGCAGCCGTAATTGTGAAAGCATTCTTTCATACACATACTTATCTTCCAAGTCTTTGTATCACAATAAGCTTTGTATTCGCGTAAAGAGATCAGATATTTATAGAATCCTAAGTAACATGTAGACGAACCACATAAAGAGTCGTAAGACGATGAAGAAACGCTTACATCGTCCTTCTTACTTGAAATGGTTAAGATGAATGATCGACACTAGCCACAACTAGCTTCACGGAATTGTATGCACACATAACTTCCTAACTCATGTTCTATATGTGGGTTCCTTATTTATAGTCTAGGCCAATCCACCTAGATCTCTATAAACAATGGCTCTGATACCAATCTGTCACAACCCGTCTAAGGCGGAAACAACGGGGTATAACGGTGATAAGATCATAACACATCATTATAAAGAATTCTATATGACATACAATATCCAATGTGTCATGATGCCAATAACATGAATAACGGCTCATGTCATGCATACATTTCAACAATGAATTCAAAATACTACAACCCAACGTGCACTACAATGTTAAGGCAAAACATGCCTTCTCAAACAACCCTAATGTACCACAAGTCTTGAATAACTCTTTATGCAACCCTAAAGGTCCACTAAGTTCTCTTGTCCTCTGCTTTAAGTCCACTAGTATAACCTGAAAAGATATGCTGAAAAACGTCAACTCGAATGTTGGTGAGTTTCGTAGGTTTGAAACCAGACACCAGAAAAATAATCATTTTGCTGTGATAATAATAAGTTAGGACAATGCATATAGAAATGGTACACAAGTGAAATAATCCAACCAAACATCTCACAAAGCTGTCATCACCCCACGAAGGAGTATGACCGAAACAACAACTCAAATGGCAGTAGCTACTCCAACAATGGCTTTAATGCATACCAAAAAGTACACATCAGGTAATCACTCCTAAGGGAGCAATGCCTTGCAAACAAACGTGGCTTTAATGCATACAAAAGTACACATCAGGTAATCACTCCTAAGGGAGCAATGCCTTGTAAAATAAATCCAACAACCGAAGCACATAATCACAAAGTGTTACACATTTCAAGCATATGTCCAAAAATAGAAATAAACACGTTCACAGCATGAAAAACCATTTATAAAACTCGAGCATACTTTTCCCCCAATTTAAAAATAAGTAAATGAAAACGGGGCCACGAAAACTCACCTTGAAATAAAGATGTAAGTTTTGCCCTTAAGTTTAAACACCAACAATTCTTGCAATCAACAACAATCAGATAATGCATATGGGTCACAACCTAGACATAACTAGGTCATTCCATTGTATCCCAAGTCTAAACACTTCCACTAAGTTCCCTCACAACTCAACTCATGTATATTAACTTGAATCAACCTATCGAGTAAAAATCAGATTCTGTCCACAATTTTCATACCACTTTATGTATTTTTAAATATTACTTAATTAAATTATTTGACTCTACAATTTTAACCAGTGACATTTAAATATGTTTATAAGGTCCTGTAATTTTTCCAGATTTAATCACATTGATTTACTATTTTTAAAAATTCACCAAAATGAACTGCTCTAAACCGTTGACACTTTCTGACTTCACAAAAGTTATAATTTATTTAAAATACTTAGAAACTTCAAAAGATTATAATATTTTTACAGAAAATATATAACACTTTTATAACACTTCAGTAAAAATTTCAAGACCTAATTCTTAGTTTAAGGTACGTTTCAAAAATTGACAACTTAATCAAAATCTGGAACCGAAAACTCAGAAATGACACACGATTTTGTAAAATCATTTTTACTAACTTAAACACAACATTTGTACATGAGACTGATGCCATTTGAAAGTAGACTCAAAGTACTTAAGTTTAGACTCCTGTTTCATCAAAAATCATCAGGAAATAACCAAGTTACGGGCTTCCCAATCCGAAGACACAATCTGGTCAGATTAGGGTTTATGAGTAACCAACCCTAATCGCTTGTCTAAACAATCTAAACGGCAATCATAATCATATTTTTCGATTCTACTAACATATATACTGATTTAACAATATCCTAATGATTTCACTCACTAGGAATACAATGGAATCGAACCGAAAATAACCGACAATGAACGAACTATCAAAATATGAATAAATGAATGATTCGGAAGGAATTTATACCAACAAATCGAGAATCCGCATGATAGAAATCCTTAGAATATGTAAATAACGAGGATGTATACACTTAGATGTCGTTTAAAGATTAAACGAATTGTTTAGAAAGATTATAGAATCAAAACTTACCACCGAATACATCAACAAAGCCTTCGATTGATCAAGAATGAATAGAAATCAAGCTTTTGAGTTTCTTGGGGTTTATATTTCGTATTTAGGGTTTGAGAGAGTTTTTGGTCGACTGAAATCCGTAATATGGGGTTTACAACACGTTTTTAGGGTTAAAATACGTTTATATATGGATCTGGGTCGACTTAAAATCGCGTCATGATTAGGGGTGAATCGCGCCGCGAAAACCACCAAATCGCGTCTCTATTAACACCAAATCGCGCCTCTATTTGCCCCCAATCGCGTCTCAGTTTTCAGCCCATTTTTCGTTTACGTTTTGCTTCATAACTTCTTCGTTACACTTCAGATTGAGTTGATTCTTTTTGCGTTGGATTCGTTTTTCAAAAACGAAGACTTTGATGTAAATTGTCACACCCCAAAAATCCATAATTGTGTTTATTTAATGTTTAGCGGAAGCAAGTTAAGATTTAGCGGAAGCATCTTGTTTCAACAGTTTAACAACGGGGGTGATGACTTATCAATTGTGCATTCATCGTATCAGAGCATATGATCATAAAGAACATAATATATAAAGGATGCCAATTAAATAGTTATTACAAAAGTAGTACGACTATGTAAGTCGTACAGTAGTAATAAAGTTTAAAACATTTAAGTTTTACAATACATATGTTAAAATAAGATTTCATGAGTATAACTGCAATGTCTGCAGTAATACAGTGGAAATCTTCAAAAGCTGTCCCATAAGTTATGGCATCCTAGGTAGTCCAGGGTTGTCATCCTGAATGCATGCTATCCTTACTTACATAGCTAATTTCCTGTAAAACATAGAAAGAAAGTCGTCAACAAATATGTTGAGTGAATTCACAGGTTTGTATAAATATGTGGTATGTTAAACCATTTATGTTCAAGTTATTGAAATGTTATTCAATAAATAAATGTTTGCAGGTTTTGCAATTTATAAGATGTTAGGGATAGTTACCCTAAAATATAGATTTATGTGGGTTGTTACCCAAAATGTATGTCTGGTTGTTTACCAGTATATAAATATAATCAGTAAGTATACTGACATAAAACAGTTGTAGGATATGTTTATCCTAAATAATAAGTGTGGGAATGCTTAGACTATAATCCCCTGAAAGGTGAGCTAAACCTCGCAGGTTAAAGTAACGCGACCTAACCCTATAACCAAACCACAACCAAAACTTATGTTGTTTGCCTGAAGGACAATTAAGTATACGCTCCATCCACAGGAGGGTCGTCACGGCAATAGTACTATTCGTATACTCAGTGGCTAGAGTCACCTAGCTAATGGTTATAGTCTGCATGACATAAGGTCTTTCATGCACACATTTCAAGTCTGGTCCGTACTAGGATTTGTTGTCTAATTCCCAAAACAGTTGTGAAATAATATTTCATGTCAAACAGTTGTATAAAGCAATAAAGCAATTATATAATTTGCTGCATGTGTTTGCATGCAGTTTCTATGTTTACACCCCTATGTTTAAAAGCATAAAACATTTGTAAAGTTGGGGCTGTGAACTCACGGTGGTTTGCTCGGTATGAAAGCTAGCAGCCAAACAGATAACAGCCCAAGGTTTGTTAACCTATATATAATAAATATATTAACATAAGTACGTTTGATTTGTTTTAATCACTTATGTTAACAGTTTGTTCTTTTGAAGAAATGGTTGATTTCTTATTAATGTAAGTTGTTAACTTTATTAATGACATTGTGTTGAAATAATGTTATTATATCTTTTGTCGTATACTTGTTAAGCATACTTACCAATCTGTAATTGTTTATTTAACGGAAGGTCGTTTTGTTTCCATTTGTACATATACTTTGTATATGGTTGTTCGTATAATTTGAACGTTATTCAAATATCATTGTTTGTACATATACTTGTTTTATATATATGTATACGTATGTAAATATACTTGTTGTATATTGTTAAGTTATACGTTTGTTAAACGTGAACTTCATTGTATATGTATATATGTGAATACATATTCTCGCGTGTCGTGTGGACATATATTAAATCAATACGTCGTCTACGTATAAAAATGTATAAGTTTTCATTCTTTAAGAAAACGTATATTCGTGAATATAACTTAAATGTCATTTGTATCTATATATATAACGTGTGTCTTCGAATATATATATATATATTGTAATACGTTGTTTCGTATTTAAAAAGGTTGCAAGTTTTATTTGTTACAAAACTTGTTAGTATATTTATCCAGTTTATAATATATCATCAATTTCCAAGAATCATCGTACACGTTTATTTAATAAGTGTTAAACATCTCTAAATTGTAATCGTATCCAAATTGTATAATTTATAAAGTCCGTATATATATTAAGTGTCGTTTGTTTTTACGAGTCAATTGGTTCAAATGTCCGGGTCTCGGATTTATTCCATGTAATTGTTATCGATATGTGTTAAGTTATAACATTGTTTCGTTTCAACGTATAATCGCTTACGTGTTTGTATTTGTACGACGATTGCACTCGAATCATTTTATAAATCTGGCCTGGCCTGTATGCCCAATTCACGCGATCGCGTGGTCTGTTGGACCGATCGCGTGATATCCCTTTATGAACCGATCGCGTAGTTTGTTTGACCGATCGCGTGATAACCCAAATGAACCGATCGCGTGAAGTTTTCGTTGAAAATGACGCGATCACGTGAGTTAGAAAAACAGGACGACTCACTTTTCAAAATGACGCGATCGCGTGAGTTTTGTTAACGAGTTTTCTTGATTTTAGGCATGAAGTCACGCGATCGCGTGACTCATTTTTACTGTAGCACCGTCTTGTAGGTTCTGTTTTGTTACAGAGTATATATATACTCGATCTTTTTAGCTTCAAATCAATGTACATCAACTACCAAATGTTTATACAAGTGTTTAGGTGTCGTTTTTACACATTATTACACCATTTAAACAAGTTTTAATGTATCGATTTTGTATTTGAAGTTTTGGGTTATATAAACATTTTCATGATCAAACCTTCAATCTTTCATATATATGTGTTATATACATAGATTAAGTTATATAAACATGTTAGAACACTAATTCAAAGTAAAGAAATCAAGAATTTGGAGTTTCCTTACAAAGGTTTTATGGTGGTGATGATGAAGGCAGACGATGGTGATGATGATGATATGTTCCTGGTTCTATTTCTGCTTCCTGATGTTGTTGTTGTTACCTCTGATCTTGTTAATGATTGAGAGAAAGAAGAAGAAAATTGATGGTGAATGTGTGTGTATTATCCTCTGAAGGAAATAATTGAGAGGGAAACAAAAATGATCGGAAGAGTATGGTTTAAACACTGATATGTCTGCTCAATTATTTGAGTTAGGTGCCAGTTTTGGTACCTCAATTTCGAGTACGGGTATAATTTTAGCAATATAAAAATAAACATTTTATATTTTTATTTTGTAGGTGTTCTCCTGGTTCGTTAATTATAATCTGAATAATGAGGTTATCATTATTTTAAATAGATGTACAGTTTTGTACATTTTACTGCGTTCAACTATTTGATCGCCAAATTTCAGTTTAATTAGGATTTCATATTTTGAGGAAATGTTCTAATTACTTCCAAACGAACAAGAAAATTTGTATTTTTATGATTCGACCTTTTATGAGCGTTTTAGAATTGTTTCTGTTCGTTTATAATACGTTTTATGTTAAACGCATAATTAGACTTTTATATCTATTTGTTATAGATATATAAATACTCGTAATTAATAATTGAGTTATTAATAAAGTTTGTATCACGAAACTTTTGTTATTTATTTTTGTCGGGTTCGTTCCGATATATTTGTACGTAACTTCTAAATACTTACGTATTATATATTACTTTTTGTTTAAAAGTACCGGGCTTGCTAGGCTTACATCACATCAAATAGTTTTGTTAAAACTTAATCAGGAAATTAGCGTAAGAATGCACATGCTTAAAGTTAAACTAATACCTAATTTGGAGAGTTGTCACATTCTCCCCCCGTTAGGGAAATCTCGTCCCGAGATTTAATTTGTGTCGTGAGTCGTGGTCACGGGTTCAAATAGGTGTGGATACTTCTTGCGTATCTCGTCCTCACGTTCCCAGGTGAACTCTGGGCCTCTTTTCGAGTTCCATCGAATTTTGACAAGTTTGATCCGACTGTTTCGGAGTTTCTGTGTTTTCGTATCCATTACTTCAAGCGGTTCCTCCACGAAGTTCAGTTTTGCGTCGACGTAGATTTCGTCGGGAGGTATGATTAACGCTTCGTCAGATAGACACTTCTTAAGATTACTCACGTGAAATGTGTCGTGAATATTACTAAGTTCTTGCGGCAGTTTAAGCTTATAAGCTACAGGACCAATCCTTTCTAGGATCTCAAAAGGTCCGATGTAACGTGGATTTAATTTACCGCGTTTTCCAAATCGCACAACTCCTTTCCAAGGAGATACTTTGAGTAGGACTCTGTCACCTACTTGAAACTCTAAAGGTTTCCGTCTATTGTCTGCATAACTCTTTTGTCGGTCTCGTGCCGTTTTCAATCGATTAAGCACTTGAGATATCTTGTCCGTTGTCTCTTGGACTATCTCAGGACCTGATAACTGTCTGTCATCCATATCTGCCCAACATAGTGGGGATCGGCACTTGCGTCCGTACAACGCCTCAAAAGGTGCCATTTGTATACTCGTATGATAACTATTGTTGTACGAGAATTCAGCTAAAGGGAGATGAACGTCCCAGTTCCCTCCAAAATCAATCACGCATGCTCGTAGCAAGTCCTCAAGCGTTTGTATCGTTCGCTCGCTTTGACCATCGGTTTGTGGATGGTAGGCGGTACTCATGTCGAGTCTAGTGCCTAAAGCTTGTTGCAGTGTTTGCCAGAAGCGAGAGGTGAAACGTGCATCTCTATCAGAGATGATAGATAATGGAACTCCATGTCTAGAAACAACTTCCTTTATGTAAATTCTAGCCAGCTTTTCCATCTTATCTGTCTCTTTGATGGCTAGAAAGTGAACTGACTTTGTCAGTCGGTCGACAATCACCCATATGGAGTCCATTCCAGATGATGTTTTCGGTAGCTTTGTGATGAAGTCCATCGTGATGTGTTCCCATTTCCACTTGGGCAACTCAGGTTGTTGCAAAAGCCCAGACGGCTTTTGGTATTCAGTCTTAACTTTTGCACAAGTCAGACATCTACTAACGTAGGTGGCAATGTCTCTTTTCATGCCAGGCCACCAGTAAAATCCTTTCAGATTGTGGTACATCTTATCTGCACCAGGATGTATCGAATAATTGGACTTATGAGCTTCGTCCAATACTAGGCTACGTAGCTCATCAACACTTGGAATCCAAATTCGATTCATGAAGTACAGTACTCCATTTTCCTTAGACTCCAGTTGCTTCTCTATCCCCTTGAGGGATTCGTCCTTCATACGTTCTGGAGTAAAAGCTGCTTGTTGAGCATCACGAATTTGAGAGATTAAATCCAAGTGGATTGTCAGTCCTAAGGCTCGAACTCTTCGAGGTTTCACTCTTTCCTTACGACTCAAGGCATCCGCTACTACATTAGCTTTGCCTGGATGGTACTTGATTTCACAGTCGTAATCATTCAACAGTTCAACCCAACGTCTCTGTCTCATGTTGAGTTCTTTCTGATCAAATATATGTTGGAGACTTTTGTGATCGGTAAAGATCGTACACTTTGTACCGTATAGATAGTGTCTCCAAATCTTAAGTGCAAAAACGACTGCTCCCAGCTCTAAGTCATGCGTCGTATAGTTCTTCTCGTGAATCTTCAATTGACGAGACGCATATGCAATGACCTTGTCGTTTTGCATCAACACGCAACCTAATCCTTGATGTGAAGCATCACAGTAGACAACAAAGTTTTCTACTCCTTCTGGTAAGGATAGGATAGGTGCGGTGCTCAATTTCTCTTTCAGCATTTGAAAAGCATTCTCTTGCTTCTCGCCCCAATCAAAATTCTTGTCTTTTTGCGTTAGGGCGGTAAGTGGCTGAGCTATCTTCGAGAAATTCCCAATGAACCTTCGGTAGTAACCGGCTAACCCAAGAAATTGTCGTATCTCAGTTGGGGTCTTTGGGGCTTCCCAATTCTTAATCGCCTCAATTTTGGATGGGTCCACGTGAATTCCTTTGCTATTGATCACATGACCAAGGAAATGAACCTCACGCATCCAAAACTCGCATTTAGAGAACTTTGCATAAAGCTTCTCTTTCTCAAGTAATTCAAGAATCAGCCTCAGATGTCGTTCATGGTCTTCCTTCGTTCTCGAGTATATCAAGATATCGTCAATGAACACTATGACGAACTTATCAAGGTATGGTTTACATACTCTATTCATTAGATCCATGAACACTGCTGGCGCATTCGTTAGCCCAAACGACATAACCAGGAACTCGTAATGACCATATCGAGTCCTAAACGCAGTCTTAGGGATATCTTCATCCCGTACCTTCAGTTGATGGTAACCCGATCTCAAGTCGATCTTTGAGTAATAACTTGACCCTTGCAGCTGGTCAAACAAGTCATCGATGCGTGGTAACGGGTATCGGTTCTTAATCGTCACTTTGTTCAGTTCTCGATAATCGATACACATCCGCATTGATCCATCCTTCTTTTTGACGAACAACACCGGAGCTCCCCACGGTGAAAAGCTCGGTCGGATGAATCCTAAATCCAACAGTTCTTGTAACTGTGCAGACAGTTCTTGCATTTCTGATGGAGCTAAACGGTAAGGCGCACGAGCAATCGGTGCAGCTCCCGGCACTAGGTCGATATGAAATTCAACCTGCCGAGGAGGTGGTATCCCTGGTAGCTCGTCAGGAAATACTCCTGGGTATTCGCGTACTACGGCCACGTCGTCTATGCGTCGCTCCTCTGGTTTCTTATTCACAACATGTACCAAAAATGCTTGGTACCCTTTTCGTAGATACTTATTTGCCTTCATGCATGTAATCGTTTTCACCACACGATTACTCTTTTCTCCTAGAACCATCAACATTTCTCCTGACGGTAAAGGTAACCGTACAATCTTCTCATGACAGATGATCTCTGCGTGGTTCAGTGATAACCAATCCATGCCAACCACTATATCGAAGCTCCCTAGTTCTACCGGTAGTAAGTCTATTTTGAAAGAATGACCTTCTAACGTTAAGGAACATCCTGGTACTATTTCTCCTGATTCAATCAACTTACCATCGGCTAGCTCTACAGTATATTTGTTATCTAGCTTAAGGGATTCGATCTCTAATAGTGGTCTAAACTCAGTGGACACAAAACTTAAATCAGCACCGGAATCAAATAACACAGAAGCAAAACGATTGTTTACAAGAAACGTACCAGTGACTGTGTTAGGATCCTGACGTGCCTCTGGTGCTCCTAACATGAACACGCGTCCACGAGCTGGCTGATTGTTGTTGTTGTTAGCATTGTTGTTGTTGGTTCGGTTGTTTCCATTGTTGTTGCGGTTACGAGCGTTGTTGGCGTTACGGTTTTGGTTATTGAGTCGAGGGCATCGGTTTCGATAATGCCTCATGTCGCCACATTCAAAACATCCTTGGTTTTGGCGAACAGTGTTTCCCTTAGGGGTAGGGTTTACCTTACAGTTTTGGGTTTTGTGACCCCATCCCTTACAGCTGTCGCAAAACCAGCACTCACCCTCGTGGTGTTTGCTACACTTATCACACTTAGGTTTGTTACCCAAGTATGGCTTTGGTTCCACAATGGTGGCAGCGTAAGACTTTGGATTTCCAGATCCTTTCTTGTTGGATTGACCCTGACGGTCATTCCACTTACGCTTCTTACCTCCAGAACTACCAGCTTCAGCACTGCTCTGCTCAACCTTAACCGACACAGTCTTCTTGGTCAGTGTCCCCATTCTAACTGCTTCATCAGTCAAACTCTGCGCTAAGGTAACAGCGCTCCTGAAAGTGTCAGGTTTGGAGGACGTAACTAAACTCCTGATCTGTGGTGCCAGTCCATACACATAGCGTTCAATACGCTTATACTCAGGCGTTACCATATGTGGCACAAGACGAGCTAGTTCTTGGAACCTAGTTGTGTAACCAGTGATATCAGCACCGATCATAGCAATGTTCCACAGCTCAGTCTCAATTTTCTGCATCTCACTGCGAGGGCAGAATTCTTCCATCATCATACGCTTCAATGTTTCCCATGTCATGGAATAAGCAGCTGGTCGTCCCATTGACTGAACTTGACTGTTCCACCAAGTCAAAGCTTTATCAGCTAGTGTACAGGCAACATACTTCACTGCAGTGTCTGGTAGACAATCACTGATGTCCAACACAGAATCCATCTTTTCTATCCAGTGTATAATACCAATAGCACCTTCAGTGCCACAGAAAGATGGTGGTTTACATGCCTGAAATGTCTTATATGAACACCCTTTGCGGTTATTCACAACAGTCTCAACAATAACAGGGGTCGATCCACTGTTATTAATCCCAGTCTCACGGTTTCGGCTTGCCTCATACTCGGCAATACCTTCAGCTATGCGTCTAGCTATTAACTGCTCAGTAGTTTCCTCGGTGTTAGGTGGTGGAATGGTTTCGGATGTAGGAGGTACAGTTGTCTTCTGACTGTTCCTAGTAATTCGTCGTTTTGGCGGCATAGTTCAGTTCTGAGATGAATAAAATGCAGAAGTCAATGCTAAGATATTGAATGTGATGAACAAGATTTCACATTGCTTAACAAGGAAACAATATGAAGAATTTGAAAGAATAAGGTTTCACATTGTATATTGCACGACTTTGAAACACCCATATGTACTTTGTACAATATAATCACGTTGGCCAGGCGTCATTATATAATGCCAAATACATATTTCTTTTCATCATCGTTTAAGTGCAATCAATGTGTTATGGAATTTAAGATAGAATCAATAATTCATAGTATGGTAGGTTTTCAAAGTTTGCAAGAAATGGTTTCAACAATTATTACATGATAACTTTTCTATCACCTGTATATAGAAATGAATATAATTAGCACGAAATTTCGAATCGAACCTAAGTTATATTATACATTAACTAGAACGTACTTATATCGTTTCATTACAAAACTTGATGATATCTTCTATATCCATCACGAGTGATTTCCAATACAACACGAGTTGTTACAGTACCAATTAAACTAAACTTAGCTATACTTAGATCCTAACAAAACAATTATATTCCTACGACAGTTCTTCATCAGTTCTTTATTAAGCTATCTTTAGCTATGTTCTCTGTCGTAGTGCAGTTCTTTTTCTTTCACTCCTGGTCCAGGTTAGGAGAGGAGTAATGCGTTTCTAGCATAGTTTTATATCGCAGAGTTGGATAATATTCCAGATCATTCTCAGTCGAGCATTTGCACAAACGTTTGATCCAAGACTTAACTCTTTTCTTGCGATTACTAGCCACTTTCTTCCAGAAGCGAATTCTATCCCTAACTCGGACAGACATAGGCCTCTTTAGGATTCTCAACTCAGTTTCATAGTTCTTGCATTTAGATGCAAGTTCCCAGTTTTGACCATCTAGCTCTTCAGCTTGGTCTCTAACTCTCTCATATTCCTCTATATCAATCAATCCAAAGTGGTGGTTCTCAATCTCTTCTTCCACCAGTTCCACTATCGGAATTGTTTCTGTATCGACATATTCATATTGAATTTGCTCGTCGACTGTTACGTCATCGTCTGATGAATATTCACTTATGACAGGTTCTGCCATTTTTCCAGTTTCAAGAGATCTATAGGTTACAAAGACATATTTCAGTATCCACAGTTATGTAGTCTATATTGTCAATATATAATCCAATCACAACGCACAGTAATATAAACAATAATAATAAACCAAATACATACGTCATATCATATAATTGATCATAGTTAGTTCACAAGTTTTTATACAAAACATGATGGACCTATCCTAGATATCCATCGATCCAAAGACTAATCAAAGCATGACGGGTCTGTCTACACACCGTCAATCCAAATGATATACAAAACATGACAGGTCTGTCTATACCTGTCGAACCAAAGTTCCAAGTCTAATACATAGTATATATACAATCCTAAGTAGGCACTTCCCGCCCTACATAGGTCTAACGGAAATACGGTAGAAATGATCCCACGGCTGTCCTCAACACAGCCATCACCACACAAGCACCAACCACAAGCCCTGCAATCCTAACATGTCTCTCAAGTGTCCTCACACGAGCACGTGCGGACTCAGCTATCTCCTGGGCAGTAAACACATGGTTCAACAAAAAGTGATGATGCTCATGCATACCAGCCATGTCCCCATACAGACGAGAGATCTCATCCTGTACCTGTCCAAGGTGAGAACCCCTGCTAGAAGTAATACAGAACAATGTACGCATAACAGCAACTAATGTAGGGAGAGTCTGCTCTATCGGCTCTCCAGTGGTAGACAGTGGTGCTGGGGGTCGTGAGGACTCTCCTGTCTCAAAGGTGGAGGGAAAACCCTCTAATGACCTCCAGTGCCTCAACATAGGAGTCATCCACTCTAGATGAGCAAACCTGGGTGCCCTCTGTGGAGACTCAACAGACTCGTCCGCTGGTGCCAACGGACCTATAGGAAAATCTCGGACACACATCCTCGGTGTCCTCCTATATACAGGCCTGCGAGAAGTCTCACCGGCCTGATGGTGAATACCTGTAGTGATAGGGGTAACCTCATGTGCTGTTGGTGGTGGCGCGATGTAAGCGTCACTAGTGTCGTCTGACATGTCTCTCAAATGAACAGATGACTCATCCCCTACAGTGATCGCGGGACCCTCAAAAGGAGCCTCAGTCGGCTCTTCGTCCGAAGCATAAACATGGTAAACTGATTGACTAGACATACTGTGACAAAGGAAATTGTGTGTGACGTGTCAGTCATTTGTTAGATGTATGCAAACGTATGTATGTAAATGAAAATCAATGCTGAAAATATAAGATAGGCTTGGGATGCCTCCCAAGTGCGCTTTGTTTATCGAGTCTCGTAGCTTGACTCTACTATTCTATTAGGGTGATTCGTAGTTATAGACTTCCTCAGTTGAGGGAAAGTCTTCTACGTAGCGTTTTAAACGGTGACCGTTTACTTTGAAATTTCCGTCTGGAGCTTCGAGTTCGACGGCACCATAAGGAAATACTTTAGAGATTGTGAATGGACCGCTCCATCGTGTTTTGAACTTATCAGAAAACTTCTTAAATCGGGAGTTAAAGAGTAGAACTTTATCACCTAGATTGAAGCGTGTGGGGCGGAGCTTCGAATCATGGAACAACTTGGTTCTTTCCTTGAATTTGGAGGAGCTTTCCTAAGCTTGATCTCTTAACTCTGCTAGCTCATTCAGTTGCATTTTTCGGTGCGTTCCTGTTATAGTAGGATCTAAACTACAGTTCTTCAGTGCCCAGTAAGCTTTGTATTCGAGTTCAATTAGGAGATGACATGCCTTTCCATAAACGAGCCTATAGGGGGTTGTTCCTAATGGCGTTTTATAAGCTGTCCGGAATGCCCATAAAGCATCGTCTAGCTTATCTACCCATCTCTCCTTGTGTTGACCAACTGTTCATTCCAAGATCCTTTTTAATGCCCGGTTTGTAATCTCTGCTTTCCCATTTGTCTGCGGGTGATAGGCCGTAGAGGTTTTATGGGTGACACCGTATTGTTGCAATAGTTTCATAAACTGAGTATTGCAAAATTGCGTGCCTCGATCGCTGATGATCGCTCGAGGGGTTCCAAACCGACAGAATAGCTGTTTAAAGAACTTGGTGACGACTCTTGAGTCATTTGTGGGAAAGGCCTGAGCTTCAGCCCATCTGGATACATAATCGACAGCCACTAGAATGTATTCTTTTCCGTAAGATTTCGGAAATGGTCCCATGAAGTCTAATCCCCATATGTCATGTATCTCGCATGCTTGGATGTTCGTTAATGGCATTTCGTTACGCATTGTGATATTTCCAAACCTTTGGCAAATATCGCAACGTTTTACCAAGTCTTGTGCATCTCTGAACATAGTAGGCCAATAGAATCCTGAATCGTAAACTTTCTTTGCTGTTAGATTAGCTGCATGATGTCCTCCGGTGGGTTCGTGATGGCTTTGGTGGAGTATGTATTCGGCTTCTTTCCCATCGACACATCTTCTTACTATTTGGTCGGGACAGACCTTGAACAAGTATGGATCATCCCAAAAGTAATGCTTGACGTCACGGAAGAATTTTTGTCTTCGTGGTGATGGCATCCCTTTCCTTGTGATTCCTCCAACTACGAAATTGGCAATGTCTGCAAACCAAGGATCGTCAGTGAATTGTGATCCTTGCATTTGTTCTCCTAAACTCATTAACTGCTCTTCTGGAAATCGATCTTTAATATCTCTTTCTGCAAGTTGCTCCATTGACGGATTTTCTAGTCGACTCAAATGATCTGCGGCGACATTTTCTGCTCCCTTTTTATCTTTTATCTCGATGTCGAATTCTTGTAGGAGTAGAATCCATCGTAACAATCTAGGCTTTGCGTCTTGCTTTTTGAAGAGGTATTTTAGAGCTGAGTGATCCGTGTACAATATCGTTTTGGACAATATTAGGTAGGATCTAAACTTGTCAAAGGCAAACACTATGGCTAGCAGCTCCTTTTCTGTAGTTGTGTAGTTCTCTTGAGCCTCCGTGAGTGTTTTGCTGGCGTAGTAGATTGGTCGAAAGTGATTATCCTTCCTTTGACCCAGAACTGCCCCAACTGCGAAATCACTAGCGTCGCACATGATTTCAAATTGTAGACTCCAATCTGGAGCGACCATGATTGGTGCATTGGTTAGCTCCTTTTTAAGGTAGTTGAAAGCCTTCATGCAATTCTCGTCAAACACAAACTTGATGTCTTTTCCTAGAATGTGGGTGATAGGTCGAGAGATCTTGGAGAAGTCCTTGATAAATAGGCGGTAGAACCCAGCGTGTCCTAGAAAGCTTCGAATGGCCTAAACGTTGGTTTGCGGTGGAAGTTTGGCAATGGTTTTGACTTTTGCTTTTGTTGAGTCACTGGTCGCTGACCATGTTAAGTCACTGGTCGCTGACCATGTTGAGTCGCTGATCGCTGACCAACTCAACTATTGTATTACTCGATGAAAAAATGGATTGTATCAAAGCTGCTGTTGCTGAAGTTTATTATTACTGATCGTCATTCACTCTACTCTCATGGAATATGATATGCTGAGGAAGATTAGATCTCAACTTCGTATGTCGCTGATACCTAGCAGCGAGAGTTCTACTTCTTCATTCTAATAAGGCAAAAGTCACTGCCCGAATAATAGCTAGTCTCTGAAGATCTATAATTCAAGTCATTCTACAAGAGCATGTTAGCTCGCAGTCAGTGAGGAGAGTTACTGCATCTTCAGTGACTATTCAATAAAGCCTCTTGACGCGCCACCAGCGGTCGGTTAGGAATTAACCTGTCGTTGCACCAACTACTGGCGACGTGTCAGTGGAGTTTTAAATTTGTAAAATGCTGGGGCCTAAGTTTACCAGTGCTAAAGGTGTACAGCAGCAAGTATGACCTAGGGTCGTTCTTTAAAACCAACGGTATTGTGAAACAGAAAAATCAAGATGTCCGAATCTAGCTAGTGAAGGTTGTTTTAAAAGCAGTTGGAGGTTTGTTTTTGTTTCTTTTGTAAATTATATTACTAATTAAACTACACAATAAAATAAAATAAAGGGATAGCAGTCAGGATATAGGGGGTGTTTGTTGTGACTTCGTTAGCTTTGCATTGGGATGATGTTTTAGTTTAAGTTATGAAAACGTCTTTCTAAAGATTTGTATTTTATTTGTCTTAAGTATTTGTGGTGTAAGCACTAGCACCCTACTGATTGATTGCTCAATCAGTATGTCACTGAGTAACTAGGCTATCGTGATTCTGATCGGAGGAGGCTGCTCAACTCTCAACACTGCCCTGTTACGGAACAAAGTCAGTTGGGAAAAAGAACTTGTCGACTTTAACCATGATGTTCGCAGCTATTCCCTTAGGGTATCTAATGGATTGGTCAGCTAGCTGGACACTCATTTTAGTGGGTTTAAGGTCTCCTAATTCTAGTCTTTTAAATAATGAATATGGCATTAGGTTGATACTTGCTCCTAGATCGGCCAAAGAGCGAATATCACCAGATTGGTTGATAGAGCAGGGAATGGTAAAACGTCCGGTATCTCCTAGTTTTTCCGGCAGACGATTTTGAAGGATAGCTGAACATTCAACAGTTAGCGGGATATTAGGTACTTCGGGTACCTTGTCTTTGTTTGAGATAAGTCTCCTAACATATTTAGCATACTTGAATGCTTTGACTTCATTAGGTTGTTGCTTGAGACATCCTGGAAATGGTACGCTTTCCTTTTTAGGGTTTGGAGAAGACTTTTTCTCAACTGTCTGTGTGACAGGAGATTGTTCTTTCACCGAAGAAAGAACTGAAGGTTGGCTCGGTGCCACCTTGGAGTCTTGGTTGGCTACGTGGTTGGCTTCC
Organism: Helichrysum umbraculigerum; assembly: GCA_949592205.1. Classification (NCBI taxonomy): domain Eukaryota; kingdom Viridiplantae; phylum Streptophyta; class Magnoliopsida; order Asterales; family Asteraceae; genus Helichrysum; species Helichrysum umbraculigerum. The sequence goes on from CATIUR010000003.1 coordinate 78,351,460, forward strand.
ATAGTATGTGGGTTATGAAAGGTGCTACTAGGCAGACTACCCTGTGGTCTAGTGTCAATATGTTCTGCTAGTCGACCTACTTGGGTTACAAGAGTGTTTAGTAAAGTTAGTTGGTCTCTTAGGAAGAGATCAACCTGGTCTTGTCTAGCCGTAATCGTTTGGATGATTTGTGCGAGGGTGTCGTCTGGACTAGTAATTGGCCTAGTGGGTTCAGAAGATTGGGCCATCTCAGGTGTGGTTCTGGGAAGTAATGGTGGTTGGTGGTAGGTTGGGTATTGGAATTAGTTGGGTGGTTGAATTGGTAGGTATTGGTTGGCATGAGGAGGAGAGGTTTGAGTATAATCAGGTGGACGTGGATGGGTTCGGAACTGGTCATGGTAGGCTGTTCCATCAACAGGGTTCGTAGCTTGTAGATCGGTACAGTTCTGACAGGACTGAATATGGTAGACCTGTTGAGGAGGTTTCTTCAGCTTTCCAATTTCCTCGGTTAGCATTCCGATGTGTTCCGTCAAAGATTTGATCGCCTCAGTTTGCACGGGATTGGGAAGGGCAAGCGTTGCCGATGATGAGGAATGCTCATCAGTGTTCCAATCATTGTGATTCATGGTCATGCTCTCAATCAGATTCCAGGCTTCGTCATCCGTGCAATGTGTGAAGTTTCCTCGAGCAGCGGCATCGAGCATTGGCTTGTGGTGCAGTGCGAGACCATTGTAAAATGTGCACAACTGAGTTGATCGTTCAATTTGGTGGTTTGGACATCTTCTAAGCAACCTCTTAAATCTTTCCCACGCACTGTAGATTGATTCATCATGAAACTGTTGGAAGTTCAAGATATCTTTCTTTAACTTGATTCGTTTGGATGGGGGAAAGTACTTTGTTAAGAACTTATCTTCCATTTCCGCCCATGAGGAGATAGAGTTGGTCTCTAGTTCCTCGAAACAAGTCTGTGCGTGATGAGAAAGAGAGTAGGGGAATAGATATAGACAGATTGTATCTTGCTCAACCCCATTTTGCTTGAAAGAGTCGGATATGGTGAAAAATTTGTTCAGGTGGGAGTAGGGGTCATCGTTCGGTTGTCCATTTAATTGGCACCGATTCAGGATCAGCTGCACTACGTTGTGCTTGAGTTCGAATGATGCTCCTTTAGTCTCCGGGTAGCGTATGGGTCCACCTCGAACTTCTATCGAGGGTTTGTTGCTATCAGCGAGAGTGATGTGTGCGGTGGTTGTAGGATTGTGGGAAGATGAGCGCTTTTCTTGTCGGGTGGGTAAGATGTCATCTTCAGGATAGGAGAAAGGAAGGGTTGAAAGAATTTTTAGTGGTTTAAGAAGAGAGAACCATCCTAAAGGTTTACTAGAAAGAAAGTTCATCATGACGTCTCTGAGTCTTACAGTTGATTCCCCGGCAGCGGCGCCAAAAACTTGACGCGCCACCAGCGGTCGGTTAGGAATTAACCTGTCGTTGCACCAACTACTGGCGACGTGTCAGTGGAGTTTTAAATTTGTAAAATGCTGGGGCCTAAGTTTACCAGTGCTAAAGGTGTAAAGCAGCAAGTATGACCTAGGGTCGTTCTTTAAAACCAACGGTATTGTGAAACAGAGAAATCAAGATGTCCGAATCTAGCTAGTGAAGGTTGTTTTAAAAGCAGTTGGAGGTTTGTTTTTGTTTGTTTTCTAAATTATACTACTAATTAAACTACGCAATAAAATAAAATAAAGGGATAGCAGTCAGGATAGAGGGGGTGTTTGTTGTGACTTCGTTAGCCTTGCATTGGGATGATGTTTTAGTTTAAGTTATGAAAACGTCTTTCTAAATATTTGTATTTTATTTGTCTTAAGTATTTGTGGTGTAAGCACTAGCACCCTACTGATTGATTGCTCAATCAGTATGTCACTGAGTAACTAGGCTATCGTGATTCTGATCGGAGGAGGCTGCTCAACTCTCAACACTGCCCTGTTACGGAACAGTGACCCTTTTCTGGAATACGAAGATTCCTGGGCGCATGCATAGAGTAACAGACCCACTAACGGTCCGACCGTTCTAAACACCACAGTGATACTCAATTGAATAAAACATTTAGGTTTAAGACTTGGTTGGTGTTTAATTACTTTCCATCAATGGTTTTGTTGAATCTAGGGGTGATAGACAAATTTGGAATACTAGATGATTCCTCGTCTTCCTTTCTGGATTCATAAACTGAGTTTGTATTTTAGATTAGAGATCCCCCATTTATGATTTAAACCAGCCATCACTTGTATTTAACCAATAAATCCCTAGTTTATTCACAGTGTACAATACTTGTTTAAAACAGCATTTCCACAGCTTCAAAACCAGACCATGTTATTTGAACACAGATATTTAATCAGAAGTTTATTCACGGTGTACAATACGTATAAAGTATTTCCACAGATCCAAAACAAAAACACAGATAATTAATTACCCCCGATATGACGTCTTATCAAAAGGTTTTAACCACGTTTATTGGTGGAAAGGCATTAGTTGAATATGCGGTTTAAAATCATAGATGGAACGCGTAGTCAAAGCACCGAGTTTTCATTTATAATATAATAGTTGGGAACATTAATCCACAACAGATTGTGCCCACGACTTTCATAGCTTCCACGTTCCGTACTCCACACATTAGTGATGTTTCCGGCGCTATACAAATGAAAGCCGTATAACGTTACTTCCGTTGTTTCATAATGACATCATCCCAATTAACGACTAACTACATCACAACAAACACACAATATAACTACTCACTACGCATAATAACAGATCCTAAATCTAGCATAATAACAATAGCAATCATCATTATAATAGATAAGGAAAGAAATAACCGTTAATAAAGCGTAGATTGAATAAACGTTAGAGAGAGAGTACAAGCAGAACCTCCTCAATATCTTCGACAATATTACAAATAAGCCCCTGAACTATTCCCTACGCTATTACAAAAGTAGTCCCTCCGTTAGTCCCAGTTAAATATTAACTGAGAACTAACTGATGCTAACCCTAATTCTAGAGAGAGAAAATGAAGAGAGAGAGAGTAGAGAGAGAGAGTGTGTGTGAGAGAGAAAGTGAGAGTGAGGAAATGAGTGGAATGAAGAATGGTGTGGTAAAATGTGGAGGAGGTGACCCCTATTTATAGGTGAAGTCCCAAATCAGCAGTACAAGCGAAACAGCACAGCATACAAGCAAACGAAGCACGAACGGAGACCAATTGGGGTTAGGAGGGCCGTATACGGGGTAGGTGGGGCCATATACAGTACTGTAGCAGCCGTATACGGTACTTTAGAGGCCGTATACGGTCTCCAGGGCCGTATACGGGGTCCGTCGGTCTTCGTTCGTTGCTTAAAACGCCCGTATCTCCTTCGTTATGCGTCCATTTGACCTGATTCTTGCGCTCACGCTTTCGTAATTCCGTTACGCTTCTAATGGTACAAATTTAACAGAAATTGGATGTGTATAGCTCAGGCATAGCCGGAAAGACTTTTAACGATCTGTAGATGCCGTATCTCCTTCGTTCTTTATCCAATTTTCATGATTCTTGATTCTCCCGTCTCGTTTTTACCTATGACATCATATGATAAGGTTAGAATGTGTTTATCATAAGGTAAATGAGGGTGTGAGAATTGGTTGTTATTTATTCGCTCTGTTTTGCTCGTTATTTGGACGTTTTTAGTGGTTTTTGTAGCAACGCCTATATTTGGAGCACTTTAGTGAATTTTAGTAAATAATGATTGTTTTGAAATGTTTTCACTAAAGATGTGCCCAAAAAGTGCGGAATATCATACTTAAAAACATGACTTTTTGCGTTACATCCAGTTATCCCACACTTAGACGTTGCTTGTCCTCAAGCAACACTCAGTTTTTGAAAACATTTTAAAACAGTTAAGAACTTTTTAGAGAGAGTCAAAACATTTTTTAAAGAGTTACCACTTCCAAACATAAGTAAGATAACTTCAAGAATATAGGGAAATATAAGATGATCCTTTCAGAAACAAGAAAAGATTCTCTTAGGCATACATCCAAATCTCATGATCTTGGAGTACACATGACTAGGCGATCTCACAAAAGGTGGTCACTCAATTCACTCAAAGTGTATCGGGTTTCCTATCAATCTAGAACAAATGAAATCGCTCAAATAGCCAGTCATGCAGCTCTCATCGTCATAGGCTTGATCGAGAATCGGATCTCCACCACTTAGGTGAGGACGGTGCTAATTATCCCAAGACATTTATGAGGGCTGTAGTGTTTGGTGAGGGTTTAAAGGGTATGGATAGTGGTATATTTAGGTTGTAAGGTTGCTTATCTTAAAACAACTAAGATCATGAACAACTTTATTTTAGAACGGAAAGGAGATAGCTATTCGTCTTCTATCGGATTTTTCTCGTGAGGATGATACTTCGAAGGACTTTGTAGCTTTATTCTTGCAGAACTATTTTTCTTTTCTTTTCTTCTTTTTCTATTTCTTTTTTTGCATTTTCTATATTTTTTTTTTCTATTTTCTTTTCCTTCTTCAGAACTTATTTGCCAGAGAATTTCCAAGGATATTTTCTTTTAATTCTTTCAGAAATCCTTTTCAGAACTATGATCTTTGATCTTGAATTTTGAGTCCTTTTGCGGTGCCAATTTTTCGCACCTTTTAGAGATATATATCTTTTGGAGAACACGAAAGAGGAAGACTTGAGAGCATAATCGAATCGGATGTTCTAAAAGATGTTTTCCACAACCTCAGAAATTCTAAGATAAGTTTGGGGATATTTGGGAAGTAGGGTTTAATGATGAGGGTTTTATGAAACGAAAGGTTTAGGCTCAACAGGGTTTACTAGGCGGATCATCGATACTGAAAATGAGTATCGGAAGGGTTTTGGGCTTGAAGAGATATATAAAAAGGTTTAAATCCTAGGGAATGTCAAGGTCATCTAATTGCACCTATACTGCGTACGGTACACACCAATGTGGTCTCGAAGCGTATGTCAAGAGCAAGTTCTAATTCAGAGATACATGCATCGGCACACACAAGAAATGAATAGTGAAGCATTAAAGATGAATGCTTTTAGGCTCAAAATACCTCACTGCAAATAGGGTTGTATGTGCTTTGTCATGCTCCTATTAGATTATCATTTCTTGCTTAAGAAATTTCTACCTTATTTTCCATAGATTCTGAAATATCTTACTCATATTTGAAAATAGCTCCTCTAAAAATATATTATGACTCAAAATAGTAGAGTTAATCAAGTGATTAAGCTCATACTTTTTAATTTTCTTGAAAAATTTTGAAAAATTTGAGGAACATTTTCCGAGTTTGCTACTTCGGACATTAAAAATCATAAAAACTCACCAAGGTATTCTATACCTGCTATCCCACACTTAGAGGAACATTGTCCCTAATGTTCTCTTGAGTTGAGATTTACTGGAAGTAAAATCCCACACTTAGAGTTTGAACATGTAAGAAAATGTTTCTCAAGTGTCTGTTTTGGGCTGGAATCCCACACTTAGTGATAAACTTAGGATAGAGTATAGATTACTTTAACAAACTTAACAGAGCAAATAATATACAGAATCATAAACAAATTAAAGAGGGTAAAGGGTTAAGACACTCCCCAGATAGCGAGCTGTAATGAAGTTGAGAGTCTGAATTTGATGAAAAGGGATGTTGTCAGGATCCTTTTCTAGCATCCATGAAGAACGGCTCGGCTTCAAGCGTCTTGCTATTTGTTTTCTTCATTCATAATTCTTTTGTGAATTAATCTCGTAAGTGTGAACACATTGGTCGTACCCTCTTTACAAACTCAATATTTTTGCAAATGAAAAGAGAAATCACTGTCTCAGAATTTTGAAAAGATGTTTTCTACTACAAATCAGTTTTATAAAACATGTGTTTTTAAACGAGTTTGAGCATAATGCATAAAAGTAGTATGTAAGTACCTCAAATGCTCGAAACACATGAATTATCAGTTTCAAATTGTTTTCCTGTTTTCTGAGATGAGTGGTTTATTTGCAAATGAGTTGTAATATCATAAGGTTTTATAAATCATTTAGGTACGACCAAGTGTGAAGGATAGTCAGAGATCTTCTTCACTTATTGACACGTTTCTCTCTACACGTCTTATTCCACGGGTTGCCTCCCGAGAAGCGCTGCTGTTAGAGTCGAGAGCTCGACTTTACACCTCCGAGATTAAGTGTACGGGAAGGAGCTCCCAGGGCGAGTGATGGTGACATTATGTGCCCTGGGTTGTGGGAAAGAGTATCGCGGAGGATAGATCCTTTGGAAGTGGCAGGCCATGGTTGAGATTAGATCTAGTGGTTCCATGGTATCCACTTTGAAATTTCGAAGTTGTTCTGAGGCTGCTCTAGAAAGACCTAGCAATCCGTTTGTGATATAGTCAACCGCCTTAGTGACTGGCCCGTTAGGGTCAATCATAGTGGTTGTGCTTGTCGTGATGTATTCTCTAATCGGATGCTTAAGTCTGAAGGAGTCCATAAATTCTAGTAACTTCAACTTCACATCTTCGAATTCTTCACTATGAGGATCTCCTTCGAATACAGCTGTAGACTTGCACAAGCTTTTGATTAGCTGGTGCTGATGAAGGGTGAAAGGAAAGCCAGAGTTTTTGAAAATATGAATCAGTTTGTTGAATATCTCGCGATATCCAGCTTGGAGGATATACTCTGCTTTCTTGGCGTCTTCTGCATTCAATATCTCATGTAATCGAGTTATCACAAAAGTGACAACATCGAGTAGAGACATATTTTTAACAGTGAGGGGGTGATTACGCCTGCTTTCGTCCTTAGTGATGTACCTAAGCTCTTCGATTATCAATTTAATATGATGTTCTAAAGTAGACTTGATGATAAATCGATTGCTTTCTTTGGTACTCATATGATCTTTCTCAGCTAATAATTCAAGGAATGCCTGTAGATTCCTCATCACCATGAAGTCAGTAGCATCTTCAATATTTCTTCTGATAGCACCCAACTTCTCCCTCTGTTTTGATGAATAAGGAAACGCAGAGCCCATGAGAACATCATACACCTTGCGGTATATTTGTCTCTGTTCAATGTAGAAGAGTAGTTCATTCGCGTTGTTCCTTTCTTTCTTGAGCTGAGATTTGAGTGCATCTGCGAATACTCTGATGCAATGCTTAAGGTAGAGCGGATCTTGGGTTCCCTTGCTAGTGAGATAGATAGTGGATGCTGCCTCAATAACCGCTATTAGCCATCTTTGATGCATAGAGTAATCATTGGTAGAATTTCTAGTAGCTGCTATTATAGTATGAGGGTAACCATCATATTTGTCTATCACAGAAATCATTTGCTCATGAGTAGAGACAATTGGGATGCAGATGATTTCTTGAGATAATGCTTGTGAATCAGGCAGTTCTGGAGAATCAAGAGGATGAATATCCACTTTGGCAAGAGGCTTCTTTTCTTCTTTCATCTCTTCTTCCTGCTTGGCAGCTGGTTCAGAGATTTCATCATCAGATGTGTCTTGGCTAATAGAGACCGTATATAGCTCAGCATTCTCCATCGGAACACAATCGTTCTTATCGCTCTTGAATGTGATGCTTTCTCCGTGAGCGCGTAAGCTAATCGTCTGAGAGTGCACATCAATGACTGTTCTAGCGGTGTTCAAAAAAGGTCTACCTAGGATTATTGGGATGTTTATATCTTCCTGAATATCCATTACCACAAAGTCAGTTGGGAAAAAGAACTTGTCGACTTTAACCATGATGTTCGCAACTATTCCCTTAGGGTATCTAATGGATTGGTCAGCTAGCTGGACACTCATTTTAGTGGGTTTAAGGTCTCCTAATTCTAGTCTTTTAAATAATGAATGTGGCATTAGGTTGATACTTGCTCCTAGATCGGCCAAAGAGCGAATATCACCAGATTGGTTGATAGAGCAGGGAATGGTAAAACGTCCGGTATCTCCTAGTTTTTCCGGTAGACGATTTTGAAGGATAGCTGAACATTCAGCAGTTAGCGGGACATTAGGTACTTCGGGTACCTTGTCTTTGTTTGAGATAAGTCTCCTAACATATTTAGCATACTTGAATGCTTTGACTTCATTAGGTTGTTGCTTGAGACATCCTGGAAATGGTAAGCTTTCCTTTTTAGGGTTTGGAGAAGACTTTTTCTTAACTGTCTGTGTGACAGGAGATTGTTCTTTCACCGGAGAAAGAACTGAAGGTTGGCTCGGTGCCACCTTGGAGTCTTGGTTGGCTACGTGGTTGGCTTCCATAGTATGTGGGTTATGAAAGGTGCTACTAGGCAGATTACCATGTGGTCTAGTGTCGATACGTTCTGCTAGTCGACCTACTTGGGTTACAAGAGTGTTTAGTAAAGTTAGTTGGTCTCTTAGGAAGAGATCAACATGGTCTTGTCTAGCCGTAATCGTTTGGATGATTTGTGCGAGGGTGTCGTCTGGACTAGTAATTGGCCTAGTGGGTTCAGAAGATTGGGCCATCTCAGGTGTGGTTCCGGGAAGTAATGGTGGTTGGTGGTAGGTTGGGTATTGGAATTGGTTGGGTGGTTGAATTGGTAGGTATTGGTTGGTACGAGGAGGAGAGGTTTGAGTATAATCAGGTGGACGTGGATGGGTTCGGAACTGGTCATGGTAGGTTGTTCCATCAACAGGGTTCGTAGCTTGTAGATCTGTACAGTTCTGACAGGACTGAATATGGTAGACCTATTGAGGAGGTTTCTTCAGCTTTCCAATTTCCTCGGTTAGCATTCCGATGTGTTCCGTCAGAGATTTGAGCGCCTCAGTTTGCACGGGATTGGGAAGGGCAAGCGTTGCCGATGATGAGGAATGCTCATCAGTGTTCCAATCGTTGTGATTCATGGTCATGCTCTCAATCAGATTCCATGCTTCATCATCCTTGCAACGTGTGAAGTTTCCTCGAGCTGCGGCATCGAGCATTGGCTTGTGGTGCAGTGCGAGACCATTGTAAAATGTGCACAACTGAGTTGATCGTTCAATTTGTTGGTTTGGACATCTTCTAAGCAACCTCTTAAATCTTTCCCACGCACTGTAGATTGATTCATCATGAAACTGTTGGAAGTTCAAGATATCTTTCTTTAACTTGATTCGTTTGGATGGGGGAAAGTACTTTGTTAAGAACTTATCTTCCATTTCCGCCCATGAGGAGATAGAGTTGGTCTTTAGTTCCTCGAACCAAGTCTGTGCGTGATGAGAAAGAGAGTAGGGGAATAGATATAGACGGATTGTATCTTGCTCAACCCCATTTTGCTTGAAAGAGTCGGATATGGTGAAAAATTTGTTCAGGTGGGAGTAAGGGTCATCGTTCGGTTGTCCATTGAATTGGCAGCGATTCAGGATCAGCTGCACTACATTGTGCTTGAGTTCGAATGATGCTCCTTTAGTCTCCGGGTAGCGTATGGGTCCACCTCGAACTTCTATCGAGGGTTCGTTGCTATTAGCGAGAGTGATGCGTGCGGTGGTTGTAGGATTGTGGGAAGATGAGCGCTTTTCTTGTCGGGTGGGTAAGATGTCATCTTCAGGATAGGAGAAAGGAAGGGTTGAAAGAATTTTTAGTGGTTTAAGAAGAGAGAACCATCCTAAAGGTTTACTAGAAAGAAAGTTCATCATGACGTCTCTGAGTCTTACAGTTGATTCCCCGGCAGCGGCTCCAAAAACTTGACGCGCCACCAGCGGTCGGTTAGGAATTAACCTGTCGTTGCACCAACTACTGGCGACGTATCAGTGGAGTTTTAAATTTGTAAAATGCTGGGGCCTAAGTTTACCAGTGCTAAAGGTGTAAAGCAGCAAGTATGACCTAGGGTCGTTCTTTAAAACCAACGGTATTGTGAAACAGAGAAATCAAGATGTCCGAATCTAGCTAGTGAAGGTTGTTTTAAAAGCAGTTGGAGGTTTGTTTTTGTTTGTTTTCTAAATTATACTACTAATTAAACTACGCAATAAAATAAAATAAAGGGATAGCAGTCAGGATAGAGGGGGTGTTTGTTGTGACTTCGTTAGCCTTGCATTGGGATGATGTTTTAGTTTAAGTTATGAAAACGTCTTTCTAAATATTTGTATTTTATTTGTCCTAAGTATTTGTGGTGTAAGCACTAGCACCCTACTGATTGATTGCTCAATCAGTATGTCACTGAGTAACTAGGCTATCGTGATTCTGATCGGAGGAGGCTGCTCAACTCTCAACACTGCCCTGTTACGAAACAGTGACCCTTTTCTGGAATACGAAGATTCCTGGGCACATGCATAGAGTAACAGACCCACTAACGGTCCGACCGTTCTTAACACCACAGTGATACTCAATTGAATAAAACATTTAGGTTTAAGACTTGGTTGGTGTTTGATTATGATGTGACGCTAAAAGTCATGTTCTTAAGTACGATATTCCACACTTTTTGGACACATCTTTAGTGAAAACATTCCAAAACAATCATTATTTACTAAAATTCACTAAAGTGTTCCAAATATAGGCGTTGCTACAAAAACCACTAAAAACGTCCAAATAACGAGCAAAACAGAGCGAATAAACAACAACCAATTCTCACACCCTCATTTACCTTATGATAAGCACATTCTAACCTTATGATATGTTGGAATAGGTAAAAACGAGACGGGAGAATCAAGAATCATGCAAATTGGGTGAAGAACGGAAGAGATACGGCTTCTACAGATCGTTAAATGTCATTCCAAACATGCTTGATCTACACTCATCCAATTTCTGTGAAATTGGTACCATTAGAAGTGTAACGGAATTACGAAACCGTGAGTGCAAGAATCGCGTCAAACGGACATGTAACGAAGGAGATACGGGCGTTTTAAGCAACGAAGGAAAGCTGAAACACCCCGTATACGGCCTTGGCAAGCCATATACGGCCCGACATGACCGTATACGGCCTTTTAAGGCCATATACGGCCCTTCTAACCCCATATGCTGTTTTGGCAAAGCTTGGGTCCATCCGGTCATCCCCCTTCATGCTTGGTTCGCTTGTACGATGCGCTTTGATGTTTATACGTATTTCTCCTTTGGCTCCAAGCATTATTTCTTTGGCTCCAAGAATGGCTTCAACTTTGGCTCCAAGTTTGGCTCCATGGCTCATTGCTTTGGCTCCAAGTTGATCTTTGCCTATAAATAGAGCCCATCACCTCCACATTTCATACACCATTCTCATTTCTCATTTCTCACTTTCTCTCTCACACATTCTCTCTCTAGCACTACTCTTAGGAGTTAGAGGAGAATTATTCTTGTAGTTAGTTCCTCTCTCTAGTTTCTCTCTCTAGCACTACTCTTAGGAGTTAGAGGAGAACTAGAGAGAGATTAGCTATGTAGTTAATTAGTAGAGGCTAGCTTATGTAATGCTTGGATTTTAATGAAGAAATACAAGTTGTTATTATGCTCGCAATTCGTATCGGTATCATTTATCCTTTCTATTATTAATTTGTCATATTGTTCTTGTTTGATGTATGTGATTTATTAATATTAGAAATGTTTATTGTTATGCATTGTGAGTAGTGTGCTTGTATGTTTGTCATGATTTAAATAGTAGTGATGATGTTACTTCAAATATATGATATTGGGATAACAACATGAAACAACGGAGGTAACGTTATACGGCTTTCATTTGTATAGCGCCGGAAACATCACTAATGTGTGGAGTACGGAACGTGGAAGCTATGAAAGTCGTGGGCACAATCCGTTATGGAATAATGTTTCCGATCATTATATAATTGGGAGTTGTTATACTTTGTTATCTGTCTAAGCTTATCCTGAATATAGATCTAGTGTCTCATCACCCTTTCCAGACTTTCACGTGACTGTTGCCCTTAGGATAGGACTTTGCAAACCCTAATACTACGTAGATACAGTTATCTCCAGTTACAGTAGGAAGCTATGAACTTTCTGTAAAACGGCACAGTACTTCGTATAGCGTCAAATACGTGGAAGCTAAGGAAATGCCGTAGGACTGTTTCATCGTGGAATACCTAGAAGTGACCCTTCTAGAACTCGGGTCTAGGAATTAAAGCTGTGGAAATGCTCGTTGCCCTGTACACCGTTATTACACCTAAGATCTGGAAAGCTGTGGAAATGCTTAAATGCCCGGTACACCGTTAGTACATCTAGGATCAGGAACACTGTGGAAATGCCTAATTGCCCTGTACACCGTGAGTATTCCTAGGGATGAACGCCTGAATGTAAAGGAGGGTCTATGTTTATGACGGTAGAATATATGCTTCAATGAATGAATACAGAGTTCTGTCAAGAGGGCTTAATGCTCCATAAACATTGCTTAACTCTACAATATCGATAGTTTAGAATAACAACAGTTAACAACCAGTACACAGTTAGATAATAACAAATAGACTTAGGGGTTAAGAAAGGTCAGTAAATACAATTGCGGCCTGTTGCCTTATGCCTGCTCCCTAGATAAATCAAGGGTGACTTTGTCTTATTCAAGCAAAAGTTCAGGGGGGTTTGAAAACAATCTGATCTGATCAGGGTTCATGATAGCCTAGGTACTCAGTGACATACGTATTTAGATCCGGAACTAAATAAGTAGGGTCCTAGTGTTTACAACTAAGTTTATCTGTCTGTTAACTGACTGTGTCTCCAATAAACATCATCCTAACTGTATGCTATCCTAAATCATGGTGAACCACGTCTTTGTTATGTTTAAGTGTTACATATGTGCTAGCTTCCTTTTACTTTTATGTTTTATTAGTTTTAGTAGTTTTAATTAGATAAAAAATCAAATCAAATACCTATCCAACTATCTAAACCCTAGCTTGATCACTAAGTTATCTGGACGAGCTCTGTTTCAATTCTGCCGTCGTGAGGAACGACCCTGGATCATCCTTACCATATACTAGTATCAGGTATTCGTACCAAGTACCAGTAGATAGTACGGAGGATTAGGCTCCCCCGACAAAATATAAATTTAAAACTACCCACTGACGCCGCGCCCAGCGGAAAGGTCCGCAACGACGGGAAGCAATTCCTGATCCGACCGTTGGGAGCGCGTCAAGTTTTTGGCGCCGCTGCCGGGGAAGGTAGTACGATTCGGAGCCTGTTTAGACAAATTTAGTTTTTAAGCGATCCTTTTGGATTGGGATTCACCATCCCTATCCGAAGTTACTTTCTGCCCGTAGATTAGTTAGATTAAGTTAGCGTAGCGTAGTTTAAATTAATTTCCCTTCTCACCCCAACTTTAATTCTAAAACCTTATTCTTGTGCTGTCTTTACTGATAACTTGGCAATGGTAACTGTACAACAACTAAGTGATCAATTGGAAAGTCTCATTAATTTAAACCAAGATAGATGTAGGAGTGATGCCCACGTAGATAATGAATGTCAAGGGTATAGTATGACTTATCCGGATAACATAGGGTATTTAGATCTTCAATCACAATACCAATATGACCCTTATGATGTCCAACAACATCAAAACCAACCTTACTATCCTGACCTATTCAATGTCTACCCACACTCATCTTACTCTGTACACGAACCACAACCGTATGAAAGTTCTAACTTGAGAGATATGCCCATAGCTTATCTCAGCAGTAATGCTACTCTTTCACCCTCTCACAACCCACTTGAACAATTACTTAAAGAACAAGACGACATGCTTAGAAGGTGTACCAATAGGCTATCTAAAATAGAAACACTAGTCCAAGTGAGAAGTGAGAGAACTAGGGATCAAGTTACAACTGACTATAGGCTACAGGAAGATGAGAGGCACCCACACACCACATCTACATCACTTGACAGAGACTTCCATTCTCATGAGTCTGGTTGCAAAACTCCTTCAAATCCTACACCTACCCAATCTTCTAAATACTCACTTCCACCCGTTCTTAACCTATCTACGTCCGAGACCGACGAAGAGTTCATTCTAGAGGAACTTTCCGAACCACTGCAACTCGAAACTACTGGCCAGGGTGACGAGTATGACGAGGTAGACGAAGAAATAGAAATGGAGAACCCGGATGTGGAGATTTACAAAGAAGATTCAGCTTCAGAAGGACCAGAGGAATGCACACCAACTCGGAGTAGTGATCTCATTCTAATTCCAACCGACGTGGTTGATACTATCCCACAACAAGTTGTGGTTGATGATATCCCACATATCTTTCCGGATGAATCACCCATTGATCTAGTTGAACCTTCTATTGATATAGAGCCCACTACCCAAGTTGTCGATGAGAATGTTGCTACAAGATTGGAGACCATAACGGATACTGTCCCACCTCCATGCCCAGAGTACAACATTCTCATTGACCCAAAGACCATAGGAAGTAAGGCGGGTTCTGCGTCATGGTTTCCCTACAAACCTTCTCTCCACCACATAATGACATATACATCTTGGAGTAGTAAGGATTCCTTTGACCAACCCATTCCGACAATCCTACCTGAGGAGGTATTAGAAGTTGAGAGATTTGTTATACCTCCAGTTAAACCATTCTCTCACTTTGAACCATCTCCTAATATTGGACATGCCTTAACCTCAACTTTCCTTAGACTCTTAGGTATGTACCAATATTACCCCTTGTGTCTACTGATGGATGCAAGGGAGCCACTAAGATCTTCTGCTAAATAGTGCTAGAGTCAAGCTAGAGACTCAAACAAAAACAAGCGCTTCTCGGGAGGCAACCCGTGTCTAACATAGGTTTGGTAATAGTAATATGCTAACTCAATAAATAGAAAATGAAACCCTAACATAAATGCCCCAAGTTTTCTTTATTTTCATGAACAAAAAGGATGGTTTGCGAAAGTCAGATTTTTGTCAAAACCTTAAAACTTCCTACTCCCACTTGTTTGGACTTTATTACAACATCTATTTTTAACCATTATCTAAGATCTCTAGTTCTTACTATCCCTTTCACTCACGAACATGGAAACCTAATAGAATGAGAATTAGGAACCTTAGTCATCTTATACACCCAATCACATATTTCGAGCATTGGAGGTACTTACATATGTTTCTGTGAACATACATAAAAGATCTTTAACTGAATTATCTGATAACCTGATTTGTATGTCAATGTGTGTATTATGCTCGAACTCGTTTAAAAATGTGTGCTTTGGAAATCTTTATACTTGGTTGCCTGATTTAAACTACTCATGCTAGTATTTCCATATCTATTGTTTGTGCTACGGTGAAATTATAGGCAACTAACACTTTTGGTGTGAGATTTGATTCCAAGTCATACACTGATTTGTTTCATCTACAAAGTACTCACTTTGATAGGTTATTTGCAAACTAGTGAGTCTATGATTTGGAAGATAATCACTTGTTTGTTAGATCACATTTGCTTGTTCTACTTGTACAAATGCCTAGCAAACAGGAACCGACGCCTATGGATAAAGGAATCTTTGAGTATAATGGGAAGACAACAAGGGGAGCCCACAGTTCATTAAATTTGAAAATCTTTGGAGCATTGCTTTGCAGGGGAGAGGAGATAACACTTCTAGACACAAAAATGAAGCTCTACTTGTGTCCGGAGGATGACATCACTTCCTATTATTTTCTATCCTTTTGGAAGTCAAGCTCTCGACTATAAAAGCAGCGCTGCTCGGGAGGCAACCCGTGGAATAAGACGTGCAGAGAGAAAGTGTCAACAAGTGAAGAAAATCTCTGACTATCCTTCACACTTGGTCGTACCTAAATGATTTATGAAATTCCTCCATAATTACAACTCATTTGCAAATAAACCACTGGTCTCAGAAAATAGGAAATCACTTTGAAAACTGATAATTCATGTGTTTCGAGCATTTGAGGTACTTGCATACTACTTTTATACATTATGCTCGAACTAGTTTAAAAACACATGTTTTATAAAACTGATTTGTAATAGAAAACATCTTTTCAAATTCTGAGACAGTGATTTCTCTTTCCATTTGCAATAAAAACTGAGTTTGTAAAAATGATACGTCCAATGTGTTCACACTTACGAGATTAATTCAAAAGAGAATGATGGATGAATAAACCAATAGCAAGATGCTTGAAGCCGAGCCGATCTTCATGGATGTAGAAAAGGATCTTGGCAACATCTCTTTTCAGCAAATTCAGACTCTCAGCTTCATTGCAGCTCGCTATCTGGGGAGTGCCTTTACCCTTTACCCTCTTTTGTTTATGATTCCATATATTATTAGCTTTGTTAGTTTGTTAAAATAGTCTATACTCTATCCTAAGCTTATCACTAAGTGTGGGATTCCAGCCCAAAACAAACACTTGAGAAACATTTTCTTACATGTTCAAACTCTAAGTGTGGGATTTTACTTTCAGTAAATCTCAACTCAAGAGAACATTAGGGACAATGTTCCTCTAAGTGTGGGATAGCAGGTATAGAATACCTTGGTTAGTTTTTATGATCTTTAATGTCCGAAATAGTAAACTCAGAAAATGTTCCGCAATTTTTTCAAAATTTTTCAAGAAAATCTAAAAAGTACGAGCCTAATCTCTCGATTAACTCTACTATTTTGAGTCATAATATCTTTTGAGATGAGCTATCTTCAAATATGAGTAATATATTTCGGAATCTAGGGAAAATAAGGTAGAATTTTTTTAAGCAAGAAATGATAATCTAATATGAGCATGACGAAGCACATACAACCCTATTTGCAGTGAGGTATCTTGAGCCCAAAAGCATTCATCTTTAATGCTTCACTATTCATTTCTTGTGTGTGCCGATGCATGTATCTCTGAATTAGAACTTGCTCTTGACATACGGTTCGAGACCACATTGGTGTGTACCGTATGCGGTATAGGTGCAATTAGATGACCTTTACTTTCCCTAGGATTTAACCCTCTTTTACATATCTCTTCAAGCCCAAAACCCTTCCGATACTCATTTTTAGTATCGATGATCCGCCTAGTAAACCCTGTTGAGCCTAAACCTTTCGTTTCATTAAACCGTCATCTTCAAACCCTACTTTCCCAAAATACCCCCAAATTTATCTTAGAATTTCTGAGGTTATGGAAAACATCTTTTAGAATATCCGCTTCACTTATCCTACCATTTCGTGTTCTCCAAAAGTCATCTCTCTTGAGAATCCTTGGTGTGTAAAATTGGCACCGCGAAAAGACTCGAAACGTTCAAGATAAGGGATTTCTGAAAAAATCAAAAGAAGAAAAACATCCTTGGAAATTCTCTGGCAAAGAAGTTCTGAAGAAGAAAAAGAAAATAGAAAAGAAGAAAAAGCAGAAAAAGAAAATAAAAAGAAGAAAAAAGCAGAAAAGAAAAGAAAAATAGTTCCGCAAGAATAAAGCTAAGTCCTTCAAAGTATCATCCTCTCAAGAAGAATCTGATAAGAAGACGAATAGATATCTCCTTTCCGTTCTAAAATAAAGTTTTTCATAATCTTAGTTGTTTTTAAGATAAGCAACCCTTACACCCAAAAATACCACTATCCATACCCTTTAACCCTCACCAAACACTACAACCCTCATGAATGTCTTGGGATAATTAGCACCGTCCTCACCAAAGTGGTGGAGATCCGATTCTCGATCAAGCCTATGACGATGAGTGTTGCATGACTGGCTATTTGAGCGATTTCGTTTGTTCTAGATTGATAGGAAAACCGATACACTTTGAGTGAATTGAGTGACCACCTTTAGTGAGATCGCCTAGTCATCTGTACTCCAAGATCATGAGATTTGGAAGTATGCCTAAGAGAATCTTTTCTTGTTTATGAAATGATCATCTTATCTTTCCATATATTCTTGATATTATCTTACTTACATCTGGAAGTGGTAACTCTTAAAACATGTTGTGACTCGCTCTAAAATGTTTTAAAATGTTTTCAAAAACTGAGTGTTGCTTGAGGACAAGCAACGTCTAAGTGTGGGATAACTTGATGTGACGTAAAAAGTCATGTTCTTAAGTACGATATTCCACACTTTTTGGACACATCTTTAGTGAAAACATTCCAAAACAATCATTATTTACTAAAATTCACTAAAGTGTTCCAAATATAGGCGTTGCTACAAAAACCACTAAAAACGTCCAAATAACGAGCAAAACAGAGCGAATAAACAACAACCAATTCTCACACCCTCATTTACCTTATGATAAGCACATTCTAACCTTATGATATGTTGCAATAGGTAAAAACGAGATGGGAGAATCAAGAATCATGCAAATTGGGTGAAGAACGGAAGAGATACGGCTTCTACAGATTGTTAAAAGTCATTCCAAACATGCTTGATCTACACTCATCTAATTTCTGTGAATTTAGTACCATTAGAAGCGTAACGGAATTACGAAACCGTGAGCGCAAGAATCGCGTCAAACGGACATGTAACGAAGGAGATACGGGCGTTTTAAGCAACGAAGGAAAGCCGAAACACCCCGTATACGGCCTTGGCAAGCCATATACGGCCCTTCTAACCCCATATGCTGTTTTGGCAAGGCTTGGGTCCATCCGGTCATCCCCCTTCATGCTTGGTTCGCTTGTACGATGCGCCTTGATGTTTATACGTATTTCTCCTTTGGCTCCAAGCATTATTTCTTTGGCTCCAAGAATGGCTTCAACTTTGGCTCCAAGTTTGGCTCCATGGCTCATTGCTTTGGCTCCAAGTTGATCTTTGCCTATAAATAGAGCCCATCACCTCCACATTTCATACACCATTCTCATTTCTCATTTCTCACTTTCTCTCTCACACATTCTCTCTCTAGCACTACTCTTAGGAGTTAGAGGAGAATTATTCTTGTAGTTAGTTCCTCTCTCTAGTTTCTCTCTCTAGCACTACTCTTAGGAGTTAGAGGAGAACTAGAGAGAGATTAGCTATGTAGTTAATTAGTAGAGGCTAGCTTATGTAATGCTTGGATTTTAATGAAGAAATACAAGTTGTTATTATGCTCGCAATTCGTATCGGTATCATTTATCCTTTCTATTATTAATTTGTCATATTGTTCTTGTTTGATGTATGTGATTTATTAATATTAGAAATGTTTATTGTTATGCATTGTGAGTAGTGTGCTTGTATGTTTGTCATGATTTAAATAGTAGTGATGATGTTACTTCAAATATATGATATTGGGATAACAACATGAAACAACGGAGGTAACGTTATACGGCTTTCATTTGTATAGCGCCGGAAACATCACTAATGTGTGGAGTACGGAACGTGGAAGCTATGAAAGTCGTGGGCACAATCCGTTGTGGAATAATGTTTCCGATCATTATATAATTGGGAGTTGTTATACTTTGTTATCTGTCTAAGCTTATCCTGAATATAGATCTAGTGTCTCATCACCCTTTCCAGACTTTCACGTGACTGTTGCCCTTAGGATAGGACTTTGCAAACCCTAATACTACGTAGATACAGTTATCTCCAGTTACAGTAGGAAGCTATGAACTTTCTGTAAAACGGCACAGTACTTCGTATAGCGTCAAATACGTGGAAGCTAAGGAAATGCCGTAGGACTGTTTCATCGTGGAATACCTAGAAGTGACCCTTCTAGAACTCGGGTCTAGGAATTAAAGCTGTGGAAATGCTCGTTGCCCTGTACACCGTTATTACACCTAAGATCTGGAAAGCTGTGGAAATGCTTAAATGCCCGGTACACCGTTAGTACATCTAGGATCAGGAACACTGTGGAAATGCCTAATTGCCCTGTACACCGTGAGTATTCCTAGGGATGAATGCCTGAATGTAAAGGAGGGTCTATGTTTATGATGGTAGAATATATGCTTCAATGAATGAATACAGAGTTCTGTCAAGAGGGCTTAATGCTCCATAAACATTGCTTAACTCTACAATATCGATAGTTTAGAATAACAACAGTTAACAACCAGTACACAGTTAGATAATAACAAATAGACTTAGGGGTTAAGAAAGGTCAGTAAATACAATTGCGGCCTGTTGCCTTATGCCTGCTCCCTAGATAAATCAAGGGTGACTTTGTCTTATTCAAGCAAAAGTTCAGGGGGGTTTGAAAACAGTCTGATCTGATCAGGGTTCATGATAGCCTAGGTACTCAGTGACATACGTATTTAGATCCGGAACTAAATAAGTAGGGTCCTAGTGTTTACAACTAAGTTTATCTGTCTGTTAACTGACTGTGTCCCCAATAAACATCATCCTAACTGTATGCTATCCTTAATCATGGTGAACCACGTCTTTGTTATGTTTAAGTGTTACATATGTGCTAGCTTCCTTTTACTTTTATGTTTTATTAGTTTTAGTAGTTTTAATTAGATAAAAAATCAAATCAAATACCTATCCAACTATCTAAACCCTAGCTTGATCACTAAGTTATCTGGACGAGCTCTGTTTCAATTCTGCCGTCGTGAGGAACGACCCTGGATCATCCTTACCATATACTAGTATCAGGTATTTGTACCAAGTACCAGTAGATAGTACGGAGGATTAGGCTCCCCCGACAAAATATAAATTTAAAACTACCCACTGACGCCGCGCCCAGCGGAAAGGTCCGCAACGACGGGAAGCAATTCCTGATCCGGCCGTTGGGAGCGCGTCAAGTTTTTGGCGCCGCTGTCGGGGAAGGTAGTACGATTCGGAGCCTGTTTAGACAAATTTAGTTTTTAAGCGATCCTTTTGGATTGGGATTCACCATCCCTATCCGAAGTTACTTTCTGCCCGTAGATTAGTTAGATTAAGTTAGCGTAGCGTAGTTTAAATTAATTTCCCTTCTCACCCCAACTTTAATTCTAAAACCTTATTCTTGTGCTGTCTTTACTGATAACTTGGCAATGGTAACTGTACAACAACTAAGTGATCAATTGGAAAGTCTCATTAATTTAAACCAAGATAGATGTAGGAGTGATGCCCACGTAGATAATGAATGTCAAGGGTATAGTATGACTTATCTGGATAACATAGGGTATTTAGATGTTCATTCACAATACCAATATGACCCTTATGATGTCCAACAACATCAAAACCAACCTTACTATCCTGACCTATTCAATGTCTACCCACACTCATCTTACTCTGTACACGAACCACAACCGTATGAAAGTTCTAACTTGAGAGATATGCCCATAGCTTATCTCAGCAGTAATGCTACTCTTTCACCCTCTCACAACCCACTTGAACAATTACTTAAAGAACAAGACGACATGCTTAGAAGGTGTACCAATAGGCTGTCTAAAATAGAAACACTAGTCCAAGTGAGAAGTGAGAGAACTAGGGATCAAGTTACAACTGACTATAGGCTACAGGAAGATGAGAGGCACCCATACACCACATCTACATCACTTGACAGAGACTTCCATTCTCATGAGTCTGGTTGCAAAACTCCTTCAAATCCTACACCTACCCAATCTTCTAAATACTCACTTCCACCCGTTCTTAACCTATCTACGTGTTAGTACATGTTTAGTGTCTGTCAGTTGGTCTAGCTCGT
Organism: Helichrysum umbraculigerum; assembly: GCA_949592205.1. NCBI lineage: Eukaryota > Viridiplantae > Streptophyta > Magnoliopsida > Asterales > Asteraceae > Helichrysum > Helichrysum umbraculigerum. Next base: position 78,372,839 of record CATIUR010000003.1, read on the forward strand.
AGTTTGTATTTAGGTTTGCGTTTCCTGACTCCTGCGACGTAGCGCGTAACGTCGCAGGTGCGACGTCAGGAATGGGCCTGCGACGTAGCCAACGTCGCATGGGCTTGGGCCTGCGACGTAGCGTGCGACGTCGCAGGTGCCAGATTTGTATAAATACGTTTTATGTTTTCTGTTTTAGGGTGGACGAAACCCTAAACGCAATTAGTCGAAATCTCTGTAATCTGACCGATTATAATACAATATAATACATTTCATTTGATATTCATTGCGTATTGATTGTTCGTGTGTTTAGTGTATAACTTAATCGTTGATTCCGCAAACGATTGGGTGACTCGGTTCGTACTAGATCCAAGGTTAGGGACAAACAACTGGTATCAGAGCAGAAAGTGCTCATTTTGGCGATTCGGATCGAGTTTGGGATTTAAAAGGACGTGATATTATTGTGTTTTTGTGTTTATCACGTTTGTTTTGTGTTTTTACAGGTTTTCGATCAGTATTACTGAGATTATTGAAGGTTTCCGTCGTTCAACATTCGTGGTTTTCGTGTTAGTGTTAAAATTCGTTTTTAGGGTTTTTGGCCGCAGATTTTCGCGTTTTGCGACGTACCATTGCGACGTAAGCTGCGACGTCGCGTGCGACGTAGTGATTTGGATTTTAATTTGTCTGTGCGACGTCGTGTTGCGACGTAGTGTGATTCTGCGACGTCCTCTGCGACGTCAGCTGCGACGTACCTCTCAACGTCGCATATTCTGATTCTTAATTGAATCCTTTGCTTTTGCGACGTACCTATCAACGTCGCATAATCTTTGTGCGACGTACCCATCTACGTCGCTAATATCAGAATTTTGTTTTTTCGCTTAAGTAATTAAAATGGCAGCTGATAAGGAGGATATTAGAGGACTGAGAGAAATGATTAAACAAAGTAATGACATAGGTTCAAGTAATAAGCCTCCACTATTTACTGCGGACATGGATTACGTGTACTGGAGAGACCGAGTTGAGCAATACATAGATTTTCATTGTCCAGAATTATGGGGACCATTACGTGAGCGTTATGTACCTCCATTAGCTGAAGGAGAATACCGTGGTATTCGTCCTGTTAAGACCTATAAAGCGATGTCTCCCGAGGAGAAGAAAGATTTTGATACTGAAAGAAAATCTTTTTCAATGATTAAAATGTGTCTAACCAAGGACGTTCTTTGGCTTTTCAGAACTCATGAAACAGCCTTTGATTTATGGAAGGCAATTGAAACTCGTTGTGGAGGAAATGATAAGTACAAGGAAGCCAAGCTCGAACTGATTAAGAAACAGTACGATATCTTTGACATCCTTCCTAATGAAGACACGACTTCTTTATTCACTAGGTACTCACGGTTAGTTGGTGAGTTGTTTGAAGGGGGTTATACTTTTCCTTCAATTGAAGTAAATAAGAAGCTACTGGATGTGTTACCAAGTTCTTGGGATGTTAAAGTTCAATTTTTAAAGGAAAATGAAGAACTTGCAAACATGTCTTTGGATACGCTGATCGGGGATCTTCAAGCTCACGCGATGGAGATTAAGAAGAAAGAAACTAGTCTGGTGCTGCTGTTCAGAATCCTAGTGTGTATGGTGTTCAGATCAACTCTGGAAAGACTTATGGATCTGGAGTCGCCTTCGTGACAAATACAAATGCTCCATCAACTTCTTCTTCTGCTTCCGATGGGATTCATTCTGTTTTCATGACTGGACCTTCTTCAAATCAACAACAGGTTCAAGTCTCACCTGCTATTCAGGAGCAAGCTGCCATTTACACAGCTTTCTTAAGCTCATACAAGGATTTGGTTACTCAACCGAATCTTACTTTGGAGCTGACTAAGGAAGACTATGCTCAGCTTGATGAAGATGATCTGGAGCAAATGGATTTAACTTGGAATGTGGCGATGATCACCTGAAGAATTCAAAAGTTCTTGCAGAGGACAGGGCGTAAAAGTTTGGAAGGTGATGGAAAGACTGGCTTCGGATTTGACAAGAGTAAGGTCCGATGTTACAATTGTCAAAATTTGGGTCACTTCGCCAGAGAGTGCGAGAAACCCAAAATGCCAGCATCGGGATTCACGACACCTTCTACTCCTCCAAAGGCCAAAGAAATGGAAGTTTGTAAGAAAGGGCTTGCTGATAATGCCCTGATTGCCTTTGAGCCTACAAGTCAAGATTGGACGCCAGTCTCCCAGCATTACTAACAATGTCTGATGGCTCACATTGTGAATGAGGTACCTGATGAACCATTAAATTGTATCTCATGTATTAAGTTAACTGAATCTCTAAAGGCATTTCAGAATGAAACCGTAGAGTTGAGGAAAAAGAATGAAAAACTAACCGAGTCAAATAATTTCTTAGAAGCTAATGAGAAACTTTATGAAAAACATCTTGAGGCTCATCGGTTAGATACTCAGAAATATAAATCTAAGGTTTTTAGTCAAGAAGATGCCATTAAAAGCTATCTTGTTGAAATTGAATTACTAAATAAAGAACTTACAGATTTAAAAGCTGAGTATGAGAATTATAAGAGTAAAATCTTAGGTTCAAATTCCTCAACGGTTGTTTTTAATGAAATTCTTAGCAAGCATGGTACTAAAGGGAAGAAGAATGAGGGATTAGGATACAACTCAGTCCCTCCTCCTACTACTCACTGTCCCTTGCCTGTTAAGGAAGGCTTTGAAGAGATTCCAGTTGATTGGTCCAAGCTTTATGGTTTAAAAGCTAAAGATGCTAAAGAGACCAAACATAACAAACCGGCAAAGGAGAAAACCAAGCGGCCAGAGTACCCCTTGCCAACGTTTGTTAAGTCTGTGCATGAATCTCCTGTTAGTGTTAAGGAGAGTGTTGAGTTAAAGAATGAATCTCCTGTTATTATTGAGGAGATTGTTGAGATTGAGGACATTACGGATCAGGAGTATCCTGAGGTTAAGAAGGTTGTGGTTAAACCTGAAAAAGTGATTTCAAAGATTGAACCTGAAATTAAGGTTCAACCAAATAAGGGAAAAGCCAAGGTTTTTAATTCGAAACAACAAACTTTACAGTCACCTGTAAAGATTTTGCAAAATAAAATAGTAAATGAAAGAGTTTCGCATGATAAACCTTCAACTTCAACCTCTCAACCAAAACAAACACTTTCTAAAACATGTACGCATTGTTCATGTTCTAGAAATGTTTCTCCACCTCCTGTGGTAATTCCTCAGCCTCAACCGTTTGTTGAGACTCGTTCTTGTTTCTACTGCAAGAAACAAGGACATTTAATCCGTGAATGTCCAAAGCTGTCAAATCAGCGATATGGGAGAGAGATGCCTAGGACATCTGTTTATAGAAACTCTTTTTCTAAATCTCCACCTAGGCGTTACTCAAACTCTCCCAAGCCTGTTTCGAAACCAAGTAATGTTGAGCAAAAACCTTTGCCAATTCAAAAGCCCAACATTACTTCTAATATCAATTCCGAATCTTCAAAAGTTTGGAAACGAAAAGAGTCTGATGTTGACTCTTCAGTCGTCAACAATAACACATCAGATAAAAATTTTAATTTGTTTAAAGATAAAATCCTATCTGACGTGCTTATTGTTGATGACCACGGTCGACCTAAGTCTGTAAAGGCTTGGGTCACCGTTTCTCACTAATCTCCTTTGTATGTGTGTTGCAGCAGTCAGAACGCGTTAAAGATAGTGAATGGTATTTGGATAGCGGCTGCTCGCGACATATGACAGGCGATGTATCTCTTCTTGTGGATATTAAACCATACGCAGGAGGATATGTTGCTTTTGCTGGAGATACTGGGGGAACTATTTCTGGAAGAGGAACGCTCACTAACGGCAATGTTAGTTTTGAAAATGTGAACTACGTGGAACAGCTTACGCACAACTTGCTAAGTGTTTCACAGGTCTGTGATAAGGATTATACTACTGCGTTCACAAAGACAGAGTGTGTGATACTGAAGCCTGGGTATGTCATTCCGGAAGAATGGGTGTTACTGAGAGCACCAAGAAAGAATGACACATACATTTTGAATATGAGAACTGCTGAGACCTCGAACGAGTATACGTGTCTCTTGTCTAAGGCTTCTGAAAAGGAATCACTGCTTTGGCACAGACGAATGGGACATATTCATTTCCGAAAAATGAATTTCTTGACTAAAAATGACCTAGTGCTAGGAGTTCCGAAACAGCCATTTGCTCTAAAGGATGACTGTATCTCCTGCCAAAAAGGAAAGCTACGTAAGAAGTCCCATAAGTCTAAGCAGGTGAATTCCATAAATGCTCCATTGGAACTACTGCATATGGATCTTTTCGGTCCAGTCTCTACAAAGAGCATTGGTGGTCGGTCTTACTGCTTGGTAGTTACTGATGACTACTCAAGGTTTTCGTGGGTTTACTTTTTGACCACAAAAGGGGAAACTCCTGAGATTCTGGTGTATTTGTTGGACAAGTTGGCAAATCTGTGCAACTTGAAGGTGAAAAGGATACGAAGTGATAATGGAACTGAATTCAAGAACTCAACTCTCGAATTGTTTTGTGCTACAAGAGGTATTGAGCATCAATTTAGTGCTCCGAGGACTCCACAACAGAATGGAGTTGCTGAAAGGAAGAACAGGACAATCATTGAGACAGCTCGGACTATGTTAGCTGACTCCAAGTTACCAATTATCTTCTGGGCTGAGGCAGTTAATACTGCCTGTTATGTTCTCAACAGAGTACTCACGGTTAAGAAAAAGAACAAAACGTGTTATGAACTTTTCAATAACCGTAAGCCAAATTTGTAGTTCCTAGAACCATTTGGGTGTCCATGCCTGATCATGATCACAAAAGATAAGGTCTCTAAGTTTGGTGATAAAGCTGTTGAAGGGATTTTTCTTGGATATTCAGTCAACTCTCCGAACAAAAGAGTCTTTAACAAATCAACGAATCAGATTGAGGAGCATTTTGAAGTGAAATGTTTAAGGTATACGGAACCTCCTCAAGGAACGGGTCCGGACTGGTTTTTCAACTATGGAAACCTCTTCAACTCTTTCAATATTCCGAAAGAAGATGAAACGGAAGAATTGGTTTCTATACTTCATGAGCTTGATATTACTCAAGATACACCTGTACATAATAAACCATCCGACCCATCTCCCAATGAAACACCCGCACCTCCACCGACTAATCCTACACCTCCACCAACTACACCTACACCTTCACAAACAACACCCACACAACCACAACCAACAACCAAATCACCACCATCTACACCATCTCCTACTCCACCATCTTCGGCTGCTCCTTCTAAAACAGTTTATAACTACACTAAGGAGCTTCCATATGATCCAAACATGCCTCCTTTAGAGGAACCTCAAGAAGAAGATGAAATGGAAGAAACAATGGCTTACTCTCACTTATTTTCTCATGAAGATGAAGGAGAAGAAGAAGAGTTAGCCTCTCCTGAGTCTGCTGCTACTCCTGAAACTGAGGGAGATTTGAACAATCTGGGTGTGGATCTTGTGCCAGGTGCCATACCAGAAACTCGTATACATAAGGATCACCCCATTGATAATATCATTGGTGATCCTCATGCATCTGTTCAAACACGACAGCAAGCAAAGCAGACTTCAGCTCAGCAACTTTTGGGACTTATAGCTCATATCGATTCATGTCATTTGTCTCAAATTGAACCTAAAAAGGTTGAACAAGCCTTAAAGGATCCATCTTGGGTCGAGGCTATGCAGGAGGAACTACAGCAAATAAACAAGATGAATGTTTGGGAAATTGTTCCTCTACCCAAGGGTGCTCACTTGACGGGTACTCGTTGGGTTTTCCGTAACAAAATGGATGATCGTGGGGCGGTTATTCGAAATAAAGCCCGTCTGGTAGTTCAAGGATATAGTCAATTAGAAGGTATTGACTATGATGAAGTTTTCGGTCATGTTGCTCGTTTGGAATCAATTCGGATTTTTCTAGCCTACGCTTCATTTAAAGGATTCCGCGTGTATCAACTTGACGTAAAGTGTGCTTTTCTATACGGAGATGTCGACGCAGTGATTTATGTGTGTCAGCCTCCTGGTTTTGAAGACCCAAAGCATCCTAATCATGTTTGCAAACTGAAGAAAGCTTTGTATGGTCTTCATCAATCTCCTCGACTTTGGTATGAGCGACTTGCCAAGTACTTGCTGAAGAATGGTTTTGACAGAGGACAGATTGATAGCACGCTTTTCATCAAACGGGAAGGAGCGGATTTGTTACTTGTGCAGGTCTATGTGGACGACATAATTTTTGGATCAACTAATGATCAGTTGTGCAAGGATTTTGAAAGACTGATGAAATCTGAGTTTGAAATGAGTGCTATGGGGGAACTTACGTTCTTTCTGGGACTACAGGTTGAGCAATCTGACAATGGAATTTATATCCACCAGTCAAAATATGTCACTGACATGTTAAAGCGATATGAATTGCTCAACTGTAAACACTACGGCACTCCAATTGAAGCAAGACACAATCTTGGACCTAATGAGGACGATGAAGATTGCAAGGAGAAAGACTATCGCTCAATGATAGGCTCTCTCATGTACCTGACTACCTCAAGACCAGATATAGTGTTTGCTGTTTCTCTCTGCTCACGATTTCAAGCAAATCCGAAGGTGTCTCATATGAAGGCAGTAAAACGCATTTTTGGATATATCGCTTTTAGGCCATCTCTGGGTCTATGGTATTCAAACGAGAAAAACTTCGAGTTAACTGCCTATTCGGATTCGGATCTTGGTGGCTGCAAGATAGATATGAAGTCAACTACTGGAGGATGTCAGTTCCTTGGATCGCGCTTAGTTTCTTGGCAGTGCAAAAAGCAGACTGCGGTAGCTATTTCCACACCTGAAGCCGAGTATGTTGCTGCTGCAAGTTGCTGTTCTCAAGTTCTCTGGATTCAGCATCAGCTGCGTGATTACGGGTTCAATCTCTCTATGACTCCTATTTACATTGATAATACAGCTGCTATATCTATAACACACAATCCCGTACAGCACTCTAAGACCAAACATATTGAACTTAGGTTCCACTTCATACGGGATTGCTTTGAGAAACACCTTATAGATGTCGTACATATAGATACCCTTAAGCAGTGTGCGGACATTTTCACAAAAGCCTTTTTGCGATCACGTTTTATAGAACTGGTCAATCTGATAGGTTTAAGGTTCTTTCAGTCAAAGAAATGATTTGTGACTTGGATTTTTAAGGTTTTTTTTTTTTTTTTTTTTTTTTTTTTAATTCAATTTAAAAAAAAAATTAAAAAAAAAAATAAAAAATCGCAACAGCCACTCTTTATACTCTTTAGTATTAAAGAAAACGCAATGTTGCTACATTTTTAAAATAGACGTTGAAGTTGTGTCTGTAAACAACTTGGGATATGATAGTACATCGGGTGACATGCACAAAATGGAATTTTAAGGTTTATCTTGGATGTGTCAGTAGGTTTATCTGACACACTTAAAACAGTTTTTATCTAAATTATCTTCATCATACGATGTATTGGTAGGCATGGTACACACTGGTCTCTGAGATATTAAGAAGTCATTTAAATACTTGTCTATGATAATGTGGTAATCACCTTGTGATGTACGACTCTATTTCTTAATTCCTTAGCATAGCTTGACATACTTCTATTTTTAGATTGTATATCTGAGATCTTTTGGGGGAGTATGCTGATTGTTTCCTCTGTTGTACGTAAGTGCAGACCTGGTCTCAATTCAGCTTACTCTCAAAACTAAGCAAACGTGAGTCAATGCACTTGCAAAGTCTTAAATTTAAGGTACTAAACAAGGTCGCCACAAATTTGGTTTGACTGCGTTTGGTTTTGCTTACACCTGAATTAAGTTATGTTGCTCTGTTGTACGCAAGTACAGACCTGTCACCGCTGGCTTGATTCTTAAAATTGATTCTCTTATATTCTTTCTAAATTTGAAAATTATGTTCATGTCTAAGTTATAGGGGTATATCTATGGTGGGGACCATGGTGAAATATTCATACTAACAATAACAGTTTAACTCACAGACACGGATGTAACGTGTTTAGGTGGACAAACAATACCAATAATTGTCTTGAAATAATTTTTATAAAAGGTGTTTTAAATGTGCCACGTAAATTTAAAGTGGACAAATATACTGATGATTGAAATAACACTTACTATTCCTAATAAATGCATGTTATTCCGATATGATCCCTAATCAGACAACTCAACTTCGTCACCAAAAATAGAGTGTTAGTATTTTTATTTTGTTCATTTTTTACTTTTTGTAAAATTAAAGAAAATACCAAAAAGATTTTTTTAGTTTTATGCTTTATTTTTATTCTGAGTTATTTTTCCCAAGTCACGAGTTATTTGGAAATTATTTGTTAAAATAACGAGTAAACGGTTTGAAAAATTCAAAATTGGATCAAAATTGTTATATGCGACGTCCCACTCTACGTCGCCTGCGACGTCCCAGTCTACGTCGCATGTAGGGTTAGACTATATATAGTCTCAACTGCGACGTAACATGTCACACTATTCACTATTTACGTGCGACGTACCCTGCGACGTAGCATTGGCGATTTGCGACGTAGCAATTTTCGAGCAATTTTCGTGATTTGTAGCCGTTTTCATTCCGATACACTTACGTAGTTTTGATCTCCTCGTTATTCCGCACACTTAGGTACCATATTCACCTTTTTTCACCGTGTATATTACGTTTAATTGCTATATATGTGATACGGGTTAAAAGGGTTTCGGTTTTGGGTTAAATTCGATGGTTAATTGGATGTTGTACCTATTGTAACTTATATTTTCGTAATCACCATCGTAGGACGCACCTTATTGTGTGATTGATTTTGAAAACCCCTAAAATCGAAGGTTAGGGTTTCTGGGTTGGGGCGCCTGTTCGTCAGTGCGACGTACGATGCGACGTCGAGGCCTACGTCGCTTTATTTAATTATTATTAATTTCCTACGTCGCCCTTCCCTACGTCGCTTTCTCTGCGACGTCCGATGCGACGTACCGCTCTACGTCGCTATTTTAATAAAGTGATTAAATTCACAATAAATTGCAAAATGCGACGTCCCTCTTGACGTCGCTCGAATTTTCTGCGACGTCCGGCATTACGTCGCTTTTCAATTTATTTTGATTTTTGGCGACGTACAGTTCTACGTCGCTCTGTGTTAATGCGACGTAAGTGGCTACGTCGCTAGTTCCAGGAAGTTTGTAAAAATGTAATATTATTTTTCTAATCTTTTTCGAGTTGCAATCTGTTTCTGTTCTTGCAGATATGGCTTTGATTTTCGAAGCTCGTCACAATACGGCTGCTTACCTTACTGACACTTCTGATAAAGCTGCACCATATCATCAGATGATCGCGTTTTTGAGACGTTCAAGGGTATTCCACGCCATTTCCGATAACACTATGGCGTTTGGAAATCTGATCAACCCTTTTTGGAGAAATGCGACTGTTGTTACTGATAACGACGTTAGACGATTGGTCTCTACCGTTCTGGGTACGGAGATCACTATTACAGAACAGAGTATTCGGGAACTTTTACAGCTGAATGATCAACCGGATATGCCTATCGGTTTTGATCATATTTTTGTTACTGGAGCTATGCAACGGATAGGATATCCCGGGATTCCCTCTGATCAGTATAGAAAAGCGAATCTCACACGCGTCTGGAGATATTTGATGCATGTGATTATTGTTTGCTTGGGGAATAGGAAAGGTGGAACGGATGGGATGAGCCGAAGTCTGGCTTCTGCTATGTTAGCGTTGGTATACAACAAGCCGTTCAACTTCTCGGGATTTATCTTCAAGGCTATGGTTGATAATGCGAATGCCGGGGATCAGAAATGGATTTTATATCCGAGATTTGTACAGTTGCATATTAATCGTCATCATCCGGAGCTTCAGGCACAGGGTGATATCGATCAGCCGCTCAAGATTTCACCGATGATGAGTCGGATTTTCACTATTTGTGCAGGGTATGAGAAAGGGGTCGAGGCACCAAGGGATGTTCCCTTATTCGGTGCTATTGTGGATGAAAATTATGTACCGCCTCCAGATCCTCAGTATATGGATATTCCAGTACCTCAGCAGCCGCAGCAACCGCTTGTGAACATTCCAGTTCAACCTGCGGGGGAGAATGTAGATGCTCTATTGGAGAACATCGAGCAGTTCGGGCATGTGGATTCGGACAATCCAGCATCTCATGACACGGTTGAAAATTCTGATTCTGATGATAGTCCTGTTCAACAACCTGATGATGGCGGGCCAACGCCTTCGGATTCTGATGGTGCGGTCCCGCACCCGTCTCAGATGGAAACAATTAGACGTCAGTTTTCTCAGAGGTACAAAAGAATTCAGCGCCGTTTGAAACAGGGGCGTGTATATGTTCCAAAGAATACCGGCAAACGTATTCGAGACGGTGATGATCCTGCTGATGAGACTTATCAACCGACTCGTCGTGTTCGTCATTCTTCATCAGCCAGAGCTCCAGTCAATCCACAGCAACAACCTGATTTTGAGATTCAACCGACTCCAGCTTTCATGCAAAAGATTATGGAAGATATGCAGCAGATGAAGCAAAAGCTGGAGGCTCAGGACGAGAAGATTGCTGAACAAGCTGCGTTGATCGAGGTTCAATCTAAGGAGCTTGAGGAAACGAAGCTTAGGGTTAATGTTTTGGAAGGCAGGTTACTTGCCTCGGGGGAGTCTGGGTCTGGGATACCCACTTTAGAGTCAAGTGAACCTGCGTCTGTAAATCCCAACCCTGTAATTGAAAATGTTAATGAAAATATTTCTCGTTTGGATTATTTTTGTGTTGATGATATTCCAGGGCAACCGAGACCGCTGGCAGTTGACTACTCATTCGCTGACTTATCATTTATTCAGAGGATGGCCAGTGGAGTTGGCTCTGAGGAAGAAACAGAGAATGTTTTTGAGATGAATGAGGATGTTTCAATTGAAAAAGAGCAGTTGAATGCAGATGAAGCTTATGATGATGCACCAATTATAGAATCTGATTCAAGTGAAGACGAGAGTCCTGATAAAGCTCAACATGGAGAATCAAGTTCTGCTGCAACTCCAGCTTCAGAGACACAGGCACCGGACTCAGCAGTGAAGAAATTAACTGCTGAAGAAAAGAGAGAGAGAAACAAGAAATGGTGGCCTAAGGGACGAAATCCAGTTCCTATTCCAGTTAAATGTCAAGTGTACCGGGTTAGTCGAAATTATACCGGTGTTATTAAAAGCTGGAAGTGTCAGAGGAATCTGTTTATGATTAAGAGAGAAGATGGAGTTCAGTACTTCAGAATGCGTTTTGATAGATTAAGTACGTTGCCAAAAGGAGAGATTAATCGATTAGCTCAGCTTAAATTGATTAATCCTTTTGAGAATGATTATGCTGAGTTCATTCAGAGAAATTTACGTCGGGAAGTGTTATCGAAGACATATTCGAAATTGAAACCGACGTTGGGAACTCGGTATACGTGGAAAAAGAAGATTGATCCAGTCACCAGGAAGCCTTTGGTTAAAGTTCACTATTCGCCTGCTAAATGTTTGACTGAGATACCTCTGGAATCAGTTCCTTATTATTTTCTGAGAAGACTTGTAAAATGGGAACTTGATCCACAGACTGGCGAAGCGGTTATTACTTTCGTTCCAGATTCTGAACCGTGGCCAGAAGTTGGAGGTATATGGAATTTGAGGCAAGCAACGTTTAGACTGTATGATCCGATGAGTTTGATTAATTTTCATGAAAAAGATTTAAGAAAACTCTATGATAATCGGATTCGTGTTGGTCAGAAGAATGAATTCAACAGACGTTTAGCACAACAGTTTTACAATGTTGTTACTGTTTGTGTGGCTAATGGAATTCATGCCGACGACCAATTTCCTGCGGGCTGGGTTTAAAGAAGATTTTTGAAGACCAAGCTGAAGACACGGGGGAGTTTGTTAGTACATATTTAGTGTCTGTCAGTTGGTCTAGCTCGTAGTTTGTATTTAGGTTTGCGTTTCCTGACTCCTGCGACGTAGCGCGTAACGTCGCAGGTGCGACGTCAGGAATGGGCCTTCGACGTAGCCAACGTCGCATGGGCTTGGGCCTGCGACGTAGCGTGCGACGTCGCAGGTGCCAGATTTGTATAAATACGTTTTATGTTTTCTGTTTTAGGGTGGACGAAACCCTAAACGCAATTAGTCGAAATCTCTGTAATCTGACGGATTATAATACAATATAATACGTTTCATTTGATATTCATTGCGTATTGATTGTTCGTGTGTTTAGTGTATAACTTAATCGTTGATTCCGCAAACGATTGAGTGACTCGGTTCGTACTAGATCCAAGGTTAGGGACAAACACTACGTCCGAGACCGACGAAGAGTTCATTCTAGAGGAACTTTCCGAACCACTGCAACTCGAAACTACTGGCCAGGGTGACGAGTATGACGAGGTAGACGAAGAAATAGAAATGGAGAACCCGGATGTGGAGATTTACAAAGAAGATTCAGCTTCAGAAGGACCAGAGGAATGCACACCAACTCTGAGTAGTGATCTCATTCTAATTCAAACCGACGTGGTTGATACTATCCCACAACAAGTTGTGGTTGATGATATCCCACATATCTTTCCGGATGAATCACCCATTGATCTAGTTGAACCTTCTATTGATATAGAGCCCACTACCCAAGTTGTCGATGAGAATGTTGCTACAAGATTGGAGACCATAACGGATACTGTCCCACCTCCATGCCCAGAGTACAACATTCTCATTGACCCAAAGACCATAGGAAGTAAGGCGGGTTCTGCGTCATGGTTTCCCTACAAACCTTCTCTCCACCACATAATGACATATACATCTTGGAGTAGTAAGGATTCCTTTGACCAACCCATTCCGACAATCCTACCTAAGGAGGTATTAGAAGTTGAGAGATTTGTTATACCTCCAGTTAAACCATTCTCTCACTTTGAACCATCTCCTAATATTGGACATGCCTTAACCTCAACTTTCCTTAGACTCTTAGGTATGTACCAATATTACCCCTTGTGTCTACTGATGGATACAAGGGAGCCACTAAGATCTTCTGCTAAATAGTGCTAGAGTCAAGCTAGAGACTCAAACAAAAACAAGCGCTTCTCGGGAGGCAACCCGTGTCTAACATAGGTTTGGTAATAGTAATATGCTAACTCAATAAATAGAAAATGAAACCCTAACATAAATGCCCCAAGTTTTCTTTATTTTCATGAACAAAAAGGATGGTTTGCGAAAGTCAGATTTTTGTCAAAACCTTAAAACTTCCTACTCCCACTTGTTTGGACTTTATTACAACATCTATTTTTAACCATTATCTAAGATCTCTAGTTCTTACTATCCCTTTCACTCACGAACATGGAAACCTAATAGAATGAGAATTAGGAACCTTAGTCATCTTATACACCCAATCACATATTTCGAGCATTGGAGGTACTTACATATGTTTCTGTGAACATACATAAAAGATCTTTAACTGAATTATCTGATAACCTGATTTGTATGTCAATGTGTGTATTATGCTCGAACTCGTTTAAAAATGTGTGCTTTGGAAATCTTTATACTTGGTTGCCTGATTTAAACTACTCATGCTAGTATTTCCATATCTATTGTTTGTGCTACGGTGAAATTATAGGCAACTAACACTTTTGGTGTGAGATTTGATTCCAAGTCATACACTGATTTGTTTCATCTACAAAGTACTCACTTTGATAGGTTATTTGCAAACTAGTGAGTCTGTGATTTGGAAGATAATCACTTGTTTGTTAGATCACATTTGCTTGTTCTACTTGTACAAATGCCTAGCAAACAGGAACCGATGCCTATGGATAAAGGAATCTTTGAGTATGATGGGAAGACAACAAGGGGAGCCCACAGTTCATTAAATTTGAAAATCTTTGGAGCATTGCTTTGCAGGGGAGAGGAGATAACACTTCTAGACACAAAAATGAAGCTCTACTTGTGTCCGGAGGATGACATCACTTCATATTATTTTCTATCCTTTTGGAAGTCAAGCTCTCGACTATAAAAGCAGCGCTGCTCGGGAGGCAACCCGTGGAATAAGACGTGCAGAGAGAAAGTGTCAACAAGTGAAGAAAATCTCTGACTATCCTTCACACTTGGTCGTACCTAAATGATTTATGAAACTCCTCCATAATTACAACTCATTTGCAAATAAACCACTGGTCTCAGAAAATAGGAAATCACTTTGAAAACTGATAATTCATGTGTTTCGAGCATTTGAGGTACTTGCATACTACTTTTATACATTATGCTCGAACTAGTTTAAAAACACATGTTTTATAAAGCTGATTTGTAATAGAAAACATCTTTTCAAATTCTGAGACAGTGATTTCTCTTTCCATTTGCAATAAAAACTGAGTTTGTAAAAATGATACGTCCAATGTGTTCACACTTACGAGATTAATTCAAAAGAGAATGATGGATGAATAAACCAATAGCAAGATGCTTGAAGCCGAGCCGATCTTCATGGATGCAGAAAAGGATCTTGGCAACATCTCTTTTCAGCAAATTCAGACTCTCAGCTTCATTGCAGCTCGCTATCTGGGGAGTGCCTTTACCCTTTACCCTCTTTTGTTTATGATTCCGTATATTATTTGCTTTGTTAGTTTGTTAAAATAGTCTATACTCTATCCTAAGCTTATCACTAAGTGTGGGATTCCAGCCCAAAACAAACACTTGAGAAACATTTTCTTACATGTTCAAACTCTAAGTGTGGGATTTTACTTTCAGTAAATCTCAACTCAAGAGAACATTAGGGACAATGTTCCTCTAAGTGTGGGATAGCAGGTATAGAATACATTGGTTAGTTTTTATGATCTTTAATGTCCGAAATAGTAAACTCAGAAAATGTTCCGCAATTTTTTCAAAATTTTTCAAGAAAATCTAAAAAGTACGAGTCTAATCTCTCGATTAACTCTACTATTTTGAGTCATAATATCTTTTGAGATGAGCTATCTTCAAATATGAGTAATATATTTCGGAATCTAGGGAAAATAAGGTAGAATTTTTTTAAGCAAGAAATGATAATCTAATATGAGCATGACGAAGCACATACAACCCTATTTGCAGTGAGGTATCTTGAGCCCAAAAGCATTCATCTTTAATGCTTCACTATTCATTTCTTGTGTGTGCCGATGCATGTATCTCTGAATTAGAACTTGCTCTTGACATACGGTTCGAGACCACATTGGTGTGTACCGTATGCGGTATAGGTGCAATTAGATGACCTTTACTTTCCCTAGGATTTAACCCTCTTTTACATATCTCTTCAAGCCCAAAACCCTTCCGATACTCATTTTTAGTATCGATGATCCGCCTAGTAAACCCTGTTGAGCCTAAACCTTTCGTTTCATTAAACCGTCATCTTCAAACCCTACTTTCCCAAAATACCCCCAAATTTATCTTAGAATTTCTGAGGTTATGGAAAACATCTTTTAGAATATCCGCTTCACTTATCCTACCATTTCGTGTTCTCCAAAAGTCATCTCTCTTGAGAATCCTTGGTGTGTAAAATTGGCACCGCGAAAAGACTCGAAACGTTCAAGATAAGGGATTTCTGAAAAAATCAAAAGAAGAAAAACATCCTTGGAAATTCTCTGGCAAAGAAGTTCTGAAGAAGAAAAAGAAAATAGAAAAGAAGAAAAAGCAGAAAAAGAAAATAAAAAGAAGAAAAAAGCAGAAAAGAAAAGAAAAATAGTTCCGCAAGAATAAAGCTAAGTCCTTCAAAGTATCATCCTCTCAAGAAGAATCTGATAAGAAGACGAATAGATATCTCCTTTCCGTTCTAAAATAAAGTTTTTCATAATCTCAGTTGTTTTTAAGATAAGCAACCCTTACACCCAAAAATACCACTATCCATACCCTTTAACCCTCACCAAACACTACAACCCTCATGAATGTCTTGGGATAATTAGCACCGTCCTCACCAAAGTGGTGGAGATCCGATTCTCGATCAAGCCTATGACGATGAGTGTTGCATGACTGGCTATTTGAGCGATTTCGTTTGTTCTAGATTGATAGGAAACCCGATACACTTTGAGTGAATTGAGTGACCACCTTTAGTGAGATCGCCTAGTCATCTGTACTCCAAGATCATGAGATTTGGAAGTATGCCTAAGAGAATCTTTTCTTGTTTATGAAAAGATCATCTTATCTTTCCATATATTCTTGATATTATCTTACTTACATCTGGAAGTGGTAACTCTTAAAACATGTTGTGACTCGCTCTAAAATGTTTTAAAATGTTTTCAAAAACTGAGTGTTGCTTGAGGACAAGCAACGTCTAAGTGTGGGATAACTTGATGTGACGCAAAAAGTCATGTTCTTAAGTACGATATTCCACACTTTTTGGACACATCTTTAGTGAAAACATTCCAAAACAATCATTATTTACTAAAATTCACTAAAGTGTTCCAAATATAGGCGTTGCTACAAAAACCACTAAAAACGTCCAAATAACGAGCAAAACAGAGCGAATAAACAACAACCAATTCTCACACCCTCATTTACCTTATGATAAGCACATTCTAACCTTATGATATGTTGCAATAGGTAAAAACGAGATGGGAGAATCAAGAATCATGCAAATTGGGTGAAGAACGGAAGAGATAATGCTTCTACAGATTGTTAAAAGTCATTCCAAACATGCTTGATCTACACTCATCTAATTTCTGTGAAATTGGTACCATTAGAAGCGTAACGGAATTACGAAACCGTGAGCGCAAGAATCGCGTCAAACGGACATGTAACGAAGGAGATACGGGCGTTTTAAGCAACGAAGGAAAGCCGAAACACCCTGTATACGGCCTTGGCAAGCCATATACGGCCCTTCTAACCCCATATGCTGTTTTGGCAAGGCTTGGGTCCATCCGGTCATCCCCCTTCATGCTTGGTTCGCTTGTACGATGCGCTTTGATGTTTATACGTATTTCTCCTTTGGCTCCAAGCATTATTTCTTTGGCTCCAAGAATGGCTTCAACTTTGGCTCCAAGTTTGGCTCCATAGCTCATTGCTTTGGCTCCAAGTTGATCTTTGCCTATAAATAGAGCCCATCACCTCCACATTTCATACACCATTCACATTTCTCATTTCTCACTTTCTCTCTCACACATTCTCTCTCTAGCGCTACTCTTAGGAGTTAGAGGAGAATTATTCTTGTAGTTAGTTCCTCTCTCTAGTTTCTCTCTCTAGCACTACTCTTAGGAGTTAGAGGAGAACTAGAGAGAGATTAGTTATGTAGTTAATTAGTAGAGGCTAGCTTATGTAATGCTTGGATTTTAATGAAGAAATACAAGTTGTTATTATGCTCGCAATTCGTATCGGTATCATTTATCCTTTCTATTATTAATTTGTCATATTGTTCTTGTTTGATGTATGTGATTTATTAATATTAGAAATGTTTATTGTTATGCATTGTGAGTAGTGTGCTTGTATGTTTGTCAAGATTTAAATAGTAGTGATGATGTTACTTCAAATATATGATATTGGGATAACAACATGAAACAACGGAGGTAACGTTATACGGCTTTCATTTGTATAGCGCCGGAAACATCACTAATGTGTGGAGTACGGAACGTGGAAGCTATGAAAGTCGTGGGCACAATCCGTTGTAGAATAATGTTTCCGATCATTATATAATTGAGAGTTGTTATACTTTGTTATCTGTCTAAGCTTATCCTGAATATAGATCTAGTGTCTCATCACCCTTTCCAGACTTTCACGTGACTGTTGCCCTTAGGATAGGACTTTGCAAACCCTAATACTACGTAGATACAGTTATCTCCAGTTACAGTAGGAAGCTATGAACTTTCTGTAAAACGGCACAGTACTTCGTATAGCGTCAAATACGTGGAAGCTAAGGAAATGCCGTAGGACTGTTTCATCGTGGAATACCTAGAAGTGACCCTTCTAGAACTCGGGTCTAGGAATTAAAGCTGTGGAAATGCTCGTTGCCCTGTACACCGTTATTACACCTAAGATCTGGAAAGCTGTGGAAATGCTTAAATGCCCGGTACACCGTTAGTACATCTAGGATCAGGAACACTGTGGAAATGCCTAATTGCCCTGTACACTGTGAGTATTCCTAGGGATGAACGCCTGAATGTAAAGGAGGGTCTATGTTTATGACGGTAGAATATATGCTTCAATGAATGAATACAGAGTTCTGTCAAGAGGGCTTAATGCTCCATAAACATTGCTTAACTCTACAATATCGATAGTTTAGAATAACAACAGTTAACAACCAGTACACAGTTAGATAATAACAAATAGACTTAGGGGTTAAGAAAGGTCAGTAAATACAATTGCGGCCTGTTGCCTTATGCCTGCTCCCTAGATAAATCAAGGGTGACTTTGTCTTATTCAAGCAAAAGTTCAGGGGGGTTTGAAAACAGTCTGATCTGATCAGGGTTCATGATAGCCTAGGTACTCAGTGACATACGTATTTAGATCCGGAACTAAATAAGTAGGGTCCTAGTGTTTACAACTAAGTTTATCTGTCTGTTAACTGACTGTGTCTCCAATAAACATCATCCTAACTGTATGCTATCCTAAATCATGGTGAACCACGTCTTTGTTATGTTTAAGTGTTACATATGTGCTAGCTTCCTTTTACTTTTATGTTTTATTAGTTTTAGTAGTTTTAATTAGATAAAAAATCAAATCAAATACCTATCCAACTATCTAAACCCTAGCTTGATCACTAAGTTATCTGGACGAGCTCTGTTTCAATTCTGCCGTCGTGAGGAACGACCCTGGATCATCCTTACCATATACTAGTATCATGTATTCGTACCAAGTACCAGTAGATAGTACGGAGGATTAGGCTCCCCCGACAAAATATAAATTTAAAACTACCCACTGACGTCGCGCCCAGCGGAAAGGTCCGCAACGACGGGAAGCAATTCCTGATCCGACCGTTGGGAGCGCGTCAAGTTTTTGGCCCACTGCCGGGGACGGTAGTACGATTCGGAGCCTGTTTAGACAAATTTAGTTTTTAAGCGATCCTTTTGGATTGGGATTCACCATCCCTATCCGAAGTTACTTTCTGCCGGTAGATTAGTTAGATTAAGTTAGCGTAGCGTAGTTTAAATTAATTTCCCTTCTCACCCCAACTTTAATTCTAAAACCTTATTCTTGTGCTGTCTTTACTGATAACTTGGCAATGGTAACTGTACAACAACTAAGTGATCAATTGGAAAGTCTCATTAATTTAAACCAAGATAGATGTAGGAGTGATGCCGACGTAGATAATGAATGTCAAGGGTATAGTATGACTTATCCGGATAACATAGGGTATTTAGATGTTCATTCACAATACCAATATGACCCTTATGATGTCCAACAACATCAAAACCAACCTTACTATCCTGACCTATTCAATGTCTACCCACACTCATCTTACTCTGTACACGAACCACAACCGTATGAAAGTTCTAACTTGAGAGATATGCCCATAGCTTATCTCAGCAGTAATGCTACTCTTTCACCCTCTCACAACCCACTTGAACAATTACTTAAAGAACAAGACGACATGCTTAGAAGGTGTACCAATAGGCTGTCTAAAATAGAAACACTAGTCCAAGTGAGAAGTGAGAGAACTAGGGATCAAGTTACAACTGACTATAGGCTACAGGAAGATGAGAGGCACCCATACACCACATCTACATCACTTGACAGAGACTTCCATTCTCATGAGTCTGGTTGCAAAACTCCTTTAATTCCTACACCTACCCAATCTTCTAAATACTCACTTCCACCCGTTCTTAACCTATCTACGTCCGAGACCGACGAAGAGTTCATTCTAGAGGAACTTTCCGAACCACTACAACTCGAAACTACTGGCCAGGGTGACGAGTATGACGAGGTAGACGAAGAAATAGAAATGGAGAACCCGGATGTGGAGATTTACAAAGAAGATTCAGCTTCAGAAGGACCAGAGGAATGCACACCAACTCTGAGTAGTGATCTCATTCTAATTCAAACCGACGTGGTTGATACTATCCCACAACAAGTTGTGGTTGATGATATCCCACATATCTTTCCGGATGAATCACCCATTGATCTAGTTGAACCTTCTATTGATATAGAGCCCACTACCCAAGTTGTCGATGAGAATGTTGCTACAAGATTGGAGACCATAACGGATACTGTCCCACCTCCATGCCCAGAGTACAACATTCTCATTGACCCAAAGACCATAGGAAGTAAGGCGGGTTCTGCGTCATGGTTTCCCTACAAACCTTCTCTCCACCACATAATGACATATACATCTTGGAGTAGTAAGGATTCCTTTGACCAACCCATTCCGACAATCCTACCTAAGGAGGTATTAGAAGTTGAGAGATTTGTTATACCTCCAGTTAAACCATTCTCTCACTTTGAACCATCTCCTAATATTGGACATGCCTTAACCTCAACTTTCCTTAGACTCTTAGGTATGTACCAATATTACCCCTTATGTCTACTGATGGATGCAAGGGAGCCACTAAGATCTTCTGCTAAATAGTGCTAGAGTCAAGCTAGAGACTCAAACAAAAACAAGCGCTTCTCGGGAGGCAACCCGTGTCTAACATAGGTTTGGTAATAGTAATATGCTAACTCAATAAATAGAAAATGAAACCCTAACATAAATGCCCCAAGTTTTCTTTATTTTCATGAACAAAAAGGATGGTTTGCGAAAGTCAGATTTTTGTCAAAACCTTAAAACTTCCTACTCCCACTTGTTTGGACTTTATTATAACATCTATTTTTAACCATTATCTAAGATCTCTAGTTCTTACTATCCCTTTCACTCACGAACATGGAAACCTAATAGAATGAGAATTAGGAACCTTAGTCATCTTATACACCCAATCACATATTTCGAGCATTGGAGGTACTTACATATGTTTCTGTGAACATACATAAAAGATCTTTAACTGAATTATCTGATAACCTGATTTGTATGTCAATGTGTGTATTATGCTCGAACTCGTTTAAAAATGTGTGCTTTGGAAATCTTTATACTTGGTTGCCTGATTTAAACTACTCATGCTAGTATTTCCATATCTATTGTTTGTGCTACGGTGAAATTATAGGCAACTAACACTTTTGGTGTGAGATTTGATTCCAAGTCATACACTGATTTGTTTCATCTACAAAGTACTCACTTTGATAGGTTATTTGCAAACTAGTGAGTCTGTGATTTGGAAGATAATCACTTGTTTGTTAGATCACATTTGCTTGTTCTACTTGTACAAATGCCTAGCAAACAGGAACCGATGCCTATGGATAAAGGAATCTTTGAGTATAATGGGAAGACAACAAGGGGAGCCCACAGTTCATTAAATTTGAAAATCTTTGGAGCATTGCTTTGCAGGGGAGAGGAGATAAAACTTCTAGACACAAAAATGAAGCTCTACTTGTGTCCGGAGGATGACATCACTTCATATTATTTTCTATCCTTTTGGAAGTCAAGCTCTCGACTATAAAAGCAGCGCTGCTCGGGAGGCAACCCGTGGAATAAGACGTGCAGAGAGAAAGTGTCAACAAGTGAAGAAAATCTCTGACTATCCTTCACACTTGGTCGTACCTAAATGATTTATGAAACTCCTCCATAATTACAACTCATTTGCAAATAGACCACTGGTCTCAGAAAATAGGAAATCACTTTGAAAACTGATAATTCATGTGTTTCGAGCATTTGAGGTACTTGCATACTACTTTTATACATTATGCTCGAACTAGTTTAAAAACACATGTTTTATAAAACTGATTTGTAATAGAAAACATCTTTTCAAATTCTGAGACAGTGATTTCTCTTTCCATTTGCAATAAAAACTGAGTTTGTAAAAATGATACGTCCAATGTGTTCACACTTACGAGATTAATTCACAAGAGAATGATGGATGAATAAACCAATAGCAAGATGCTTGAAGCCGAGCCGATCTTCATGGATGCAGAAAAGGATCTTGGCAACATCTCTTTTCAGCAAATTCAGACTCTCAGCTTCATTGCAGCTCGCTATCTGGGGAGTGCCTTTACCCTTTACCCTCTTTTGTTTATGATTCCGTATATTATTTGCTTTGTTAGTTTGTTAAAATAGTCTATACTCTATCCTAAGCTTATCACTAAGTGTGGGATTCCAGCCCAAAACAAACACTTGAGAAACATTTTCTTACATGTTCAAACTCTAAGTGTGGGATTTTACTTTCAGTAAATCTCAACTCAAGAGAACATTAGGGACAATGTTCCTCTAAGTGTGGGATAGCAGGTATAGAATACCTTGGTTAGTTTTTATGATCTTTAATGTCCGAAATAGTAAACTCAGAAAATGTTCCGCAATTTTTTCAAAATTTTTCAAGAAAATCTAAAAAGTACGAGCCTAATCTCTCGATTAACTCTACTATTTTGAGTCATAATATCTTTTGAGATGAGCTATCTTCAAATATGAGTAATATATTTCGGAATCTAGGGAAAATAAGGTAGAATTTTTTTAAGCAAGAAATGATAATCTAATATGAGCATGACGAAGCACATACAACCCTATTTGCAGTGAGGTATCTTGAGCCCAAAAGCATTCATCTTTAATGCTTCACTATTCATTTCTTGTGTGTGCCGATGCATGTATCTCTGAATTAGAACTTGCTCTTGACATACGGTTCGAGACCACATTGGTGTGTACCGTATGCGGTATAGGTGCAATTAGATGACCTTTACTTTCCCTAGGATTTAACCCTCTTTTACATATCTCTTCAAGCCCAAAACCCTTCCGATACTCATTTTTAGTATCGATGATCCGCCTAGTAAACCCTGTTGAGCCTAAACCTTTCGTTTCATTAAACCGTCATCTTCAAACCCTACTTTCCCAAAATACCCCCAAATTTATCTTAGAATTTCTGAGGTTATGGAAAACATCTTTTAGAATATCCGCTTCACTTATCCTACCATTTCGTGTTCTCCAAAAGTCATCTCTCTTGAGAATCCTTGGTGTGTAAAATTGGCACCGCGAAAAGACTCGAAACGTTCAAGATAAGGGATTTCTGAAAAAATCAAAAGAAGAAAAACATCCTTGGAAATTCTCTGGCAAAGAAGTTCTGAAGAAGAAAAAGAAAATAGAAAAGAAGAAAAAGCAGAAAAAGAAAATAAAAAGAAGAAAAAAGCAGAAAAGAAAAGAAAAATAGTTCCGCAAGAATAAAGCTAAGTCCTTCAAAGTATCATCCTCTCAAGAAGAATCTGATAAGAAGACGAATAGCTATCTCCTTTCCGTTCTAAAATAAAGTTTTTCATAATCTCAGTTGTTTTTAAGATAAGCAACCCTTACACCCAAAAATACCACTATCCATACCCTTTAACCCTCACCAAACACTACAACCCTCATGAATGTCTTGGGATAATTAGCACCGTCCTCACCAAAGTGGTGGAGATCCGATTCTCGATCAAGCCTATGACGATGAGTGTTGCATGACTGGCTATTTGAGCGATTTCGTTTGTTCTAGATTGATAGGAAACCCGATACACTTTGAGTGAATTGAGTGACCACCTTTAGTGAGATCGCCTAGTCATCTGTACTCCAAGATCATGAGATTTGGAAGTATGCCTAAGAGAATCTTTTCTTGTTTATGAAATGATCATCTTATCTTTCCATATATTCTTGATATTATCTTACTTACATCTGGAAGTGGTAACTCTTAAAACATGTTGTGACTCGCTCTAAAATGTTTTAAAATGTTTTCAAAAACTGAGTGTTGCTTGAGGACAAGCAACGTCTAAGTGTGGGATAACTTGATGTGACGCAAAAAGTCATGTTCTTAAGTACGATATTCCACACTTTTTGGACACATCTTTAGTGAAAACATTCCAAAACAATCATTATTTACTAAAATTCACTAAAGTGTTCCAAATATAGTCGTTGCTACAAAAACCACTAAAAACGTCCAAATAACGAGCAAAACAGAGCGAATAAACAACAACCAATTCTCACACCCTCATTTACCTTATGATAAGCACATTCTAACCTTATGATATGTT
The DNA here is from genome assembly GCA_949592205.1 of Helichrysum umbraculigerum. Lineage (NCBI taxonomy): Eukaryota > Viridiplantae > Streptophyta > Magnoliopsida > Asterales > Asteraceae > Helichrysum > Helichrysum umbraculigerum. The sequence continues at coordinate 78,396,916 of CATIUR010000003.1, forward strand.
GCGATAGGTAAAAACGAGACGGGAGAATCAAGAATCATGCAAATTGGGTGAAGAACGGAAGAGATACGGCTTCTACAGATCGTTAAAAGTCATTCCAAACATGCTTGATCTACACTCATCTAATTTCTGTGAAATTGGTACCATTAGAAGCGTAACGGAATTACAAAACCGTGAGCACAAGAATCGCGTCAAACGGACATGTAACGAAGGAGATACGGGCGTTTTAAGCAACGAAGGAAAGCCGAAACACCCCGTATACGGCCTTGGCAAGCCATATACGGCCCGACATGACCGTATACGGCCTTTTAAGGCCATATACGGCCCTTCTAACCCCATATGCTGTTTTGGCAAGGCTTGGGTCCATCCGGTCATCCCCCTTCATGCTTGGTTCGCTTGTACGATGCGCTTTGATTTTTATACGTATTTCTCCTTTGGCTCCAAGCATTATTTCTTTGGCTCCTAGATTGGCTTCAACTTTGGCTCCAAGTTTGGCTCCATGGCTCATTGCTTTGGCTCCAAGTTGATCTTTGCCTATAAATAGAGCCCATCACCTCCACATTTCATACACCATTCTCATTTCTCATTTCTCATTTTCTCTCTCACACATTCTCTCGCTAGCACTACTCTTAGGAGTTAGAGGATAATTATTCTTGTAGTTAGTTCCTCTCTCTAGTTTCTCTCTCTAGCACTACTCTTAGGAGTTAGAGGAGAACTAGAGAGAGATTAGTTATGTAGTTAATTAGTAGAGGCTAGCTTATGTAATGCTTGGATTTTAATGAAGAAATACAAGTTGTTATTATGCTCGCAATTCGTATCGGTATCATTTATCCTTTCTATTATTAATTTGTCATATTGTTCTTGTTTGATGTATGTGATTTATTAATATTAGAAATGTTTATTGTTATGCATTGTGAGTAGTGTGCTTGTATGTTTGTCATGATTTAAATAGTAGTGATGATGTTACTTCAAATATATGATATTGGGATAACAACATGAAACAACGGAGGTAACGTTATACGGCTTTCATTTGTATAGCGCCGGAAACATCACTAATGTGTGGAGTACGGAACGTGGAAGCTATGAAAGTCGTGGGCACAATCCGTTGTGGAATAATGTTTCCGATCATTATATAATTGGGAGTTGTTATACTTTGTTATCTGTCTAAGCTTATCCTGAATATAGATCTAGTGTCTCATCACCCTTTCCAGACTTTCACGTGACTGTTGCCCTTAGGATAGGACTTTGCAAACCCTAATACTACGTAGATACAGTTATCTCCAGTTACAGTAGGAAGCTATGAACTTTCTGTAAAACGGCACAGTACTTCGTATAGCGTCAAATACGTGGAAGCTAAGGAAATGCCGTAGGACTGTTTCATCGTGGAATACCTAGAAGTGACCCTTCTAGAACTCGGGTCTAGGAATTAAAGCTGTGGAAATGCTCGTTGCCCTGTACACCGTTATTACACCTAAGATCTGGAAAGCTGTGGAAATGCTTAAATGCCCGGTACACCGTTAGTACATCTAGGATCAGGAACACTGTGGAAATGCCTAATTGCCCTGTACACCGTGAGTATTCCTAGGGATGAATGCCTGAATGTAAAGGAGGGTCTATGTTTATGATGGTAGAATATATGCATCAATGAATGAATACAGAGTTCTGTCAAGAGGGCTTAATGCTCCATAAACATTGCTTAACTCTACAATATCGATAGTTTAGAATAACAACAGTTAACAACCAGTACACAGTTAGATAATAACAAATAGACTTAGGGGTTAAGAAAGGTCAGTAAATACAATTGCGGCCTGTTGCCTTATGCCTGCTCCCTAGATAAATCAAGGGTGACTTTGTCTTATTCAAGCAAAAGTTCAGGGGGTTTGAAAACAGTCTGATCTGATCAGGGTTCATGATAGCCTAGGTACTCAGTGACATACGTATTTAGATCTGGAACTAAATAAGTAGGGTCCTAGTGTTTACAACTAAGTTTATCTGTCTGTTAACTGACTGTGTCTCCAATAAACATCATCCTAACTGTATGCTATCCTAAATCATGGTGAACCACGTCTTTGTTATGTTTAAGTGTTACATATGTGCTAGCTTCCTTTTACTTTTATGTTTTATTAGTTTTAGTAGTTTTAATTAGATAAAAAATCAAATCAAATACCTATCCAACTATCTAAACCCTAGCTTGATCACTAAGTTATCTGAACGAGCTCTGTTTCAATTCTGCCGTCGTGAGGAACGACCCTGGATCATCCTTACCATATACTAGTATCAGGTATTCGTACCAAGTACCAGTAGATAGTACGGAGGATTAGGCTCCCCCGACAAAATATAAATTTAAAACTACCCATTGACGCCGCGCCCAGCGGAAAGGTCCGCAACGACGGGAAGCGGAAAGGTCCGTATACGGTACTGTAGCATCCGTATACGGTACTGTAGAGGCCGTATACGGTCTCCAGGGCCGTATACGGGGTCCGTCGGTCTTCGTTCGTTGCTTAAAACGCCCGTATCTCCTTCGTTATGCGTCCGTTTGACCTGATTCTTGCGCTCATGCTTTCGTAATTCCGTTACGCTTCTAATGGTACCAATTTCACAGAAATTGGATGTGTATAGCTCAGGCATATCCGGAAAGACTTTTAACGATCTGTAGAAGCCGTATCTCCTTCGTTCTTTATCCAATTTGCATGATTCTTGATTCTCCCGTCTCGTTTTGACCTATGACATCATATGATAAGGTTAGAATGTGTTTATCATAAGGTAAATGAGGGTGTGAGAATTGGTTGTTATTTATTCGCTCTGTTTTGCTCGTTATTTGGACGTTTTTAGTGGTTTTTGTAGCAACGCCTATATTTGGAGCATTTTAGTGAATTTTAGTAAATAATGATTGTTTTGAAATGTTTTCACTAAAGATGTGCCCAAAAAGTGCGGAATATCATACTTAAAAACATGACTTTTTGCATCACATCACCTCTCAATCAACAAGTACAAGGGTACTGTACTTTTATACACATCAGCGAGAGTTCTACTTCTTAACTATTGTATTACTCGATGACCAACTGTTGTTGCTGAAGTTTATTATTACTGATCGTCATTCACTCTACTCTCATGGAATATGATATGCTGAGGAAGATTAGATCTCAACTTCGTGTGTCGATGATACCTAGCAGCGAGAGTTCTACTTCTTCATTCTAATAAGGCAAAATTCACTGCCCGAATAATAGCTAGTCTCTGAAGATCTATAATTCAAGTCATTCTACAAGAGCATGTTAGCTCGCAGTCAGTGAGGAGAGTTACTGCATCTTCAGTGACTATTCGATAAAGCCTCTCAATCAACAAGTACAAGGGTACTGTACTTTTATACACATCAGTAAGAGTCTTCGTACTTGAAGAATGTTCGAATGATTACGTGGCAGCATGTGATTGGTTTTAAGGTAACGAGATATTTGCGGTAACAGAATTGGGACCCATAGTATGTCGGTTCATCAGAGATCACGCCAATCAAGTAGCGACACGTGTCCTTCCAAGATCCTATTTTTTAGGAGATATTCTAGGAACTCTTGTAGTATAAATAGTTCAGTATATTGTACTTTTGAGGTTAGTTTTTCTGTACAAACTTATCACTTGTGTATTCAGTGAGTAGTTTGTCTAGGTTACGTAACAGTAACTCAGTGAGTGAGCAGTTAGCGTGTTTATCCACTACTGTTCATCTCATCTTGTAACAAGTTAGCTAAGTGTGTTTGATTTGAATTAGCTTGGGCTAATTCATTCCAAAATCATTACTTGTGAATCTTATGATCAATCAAATTCACCATTTAGCTACTATTACTTTTGTTCTTTGATATTGTCATATCCGTTTGATTTTCCATTTCCATATTACTCTGTTTGTGTTAATCAATTAAAAACAACTTAAGTAATATGTTCAAAAATAGAGAGAAGTTTTTAATTGTTTTCAACCCCCCCCCCCCCTTCTACAATTAAACTTTACTTATTGCGATTCCATTTCACTAATCAATAGTGAATTCGGGACTCTCAATTGGTATCAGGGCAGAGTTGGTTTAAATTCAATTAACCAGATCTGCGATGGAATCAGTAAAGTACAGCTGTGTTGATTCTGAGTATCAAAAGGGAAATGGTTCTACTACCAAACCTCCAGCATTTGATCCCTATAGGATTGAAACCTGGATGTCTCGGATGATGATGTTTTTGGACCTTGTTGATGATCGTCTCTGCAATACAATAACCAATGGTCCTCACATTCCAACCACAATTGTTCCTGCTGTTATTGCTACAGCTACCACTCCGGCCATACCTGAAATGGTTGTGCCCAAGCGAGAGGAACAGTGGACTGATGAGGATAAATGATTGGTTAGGTTGGATAAGCAAGCTAAAATCTACATAGGCATGTCACTTCCTGATGAAGTGTTTGAATCTATTAGACTTTGTAGAACAGCTAAATACATGTGGGATACCCTTAAGAATATCTATATTGGAACTCCTGATATTATTCGCTGCAGGGAAGTCAATCTCACTCGTCAGTATGAGTTATTCGCCATGGAACCCAATGAATCTTTATCTTCTACTTATACCAGATACCAGTCGTTGATGAACAAAATGGAGAAGGCTGGTATAGGTAAGGAACAGAGATTTGTTGTTGAAAAGTTCCTGGAGCTGCTGCCAAGGAAAGTCTGAGGAACCATTGCAACATGCACTAGACAGAGGAATGATTATACAACACTGAATCTTACTCAAGTCTATGGCATTTTACTCAACTGGGAACAGTCTGAAAAGCAAGCTGATCAGAGTGAACATATTCGTGCAACTCTTGGAAGTCAGAAGATATCAAATGCCCTTGTAGCTGAACTTGAAGAAATTGATCAGAAACAAAAATCAAAAGCTTCAAAGATAAGCTCAAAATCTCTGTTAACAGATAAAGAAGGAGATGGTCAGTCATAATATGAAGATGATGAAGGTTTAGAAAAGTTGGAGAGGGACATGGCCATGATGGTTGCAAATTTCAGAAGAAACACCAGATCGAAAAGATTCGCTGGTGCCCCATCATCTGATAATTTCAAACCAAAAGGTGACTGCTACAAATATGGTAAACTTGGTCATTTTGCAGCTGATTTTCGATCAAAGTCGGTTAACCTAGTTCCTGACCTAAAGCCAAGCTTCAAAAATGACAAATACTACAAGTACAAAGCAAAGTACAAGAAGCTGAAAGAAATGTCCAAACTTGGGAAAAAGAAGGAGAAAGGGTTTGTCGCTGAAGAAGGTTCACTAAGTGACTCTGACTCATCCTCATCCTCTGATGAAGAAGAAGCAATGATTTGTCTGGATAAGGAGTACTGTCTGATGGCTGATGACACCAAGGTTCATGAGGATATCAAAGAAGTCGCTCACAAATGCTCAGCATCTGGATGGGATCCTGAAACTATCTACAAGAAAAGACAAAAGCGAGAGATCAGTGACTTAAAATCTCAACTCAGTGATCAAAGTGAGAATGGGTCAAAATTGAAAAGAATAAAACTAGACCTTGAAGCTCAGATTCATGCTAATCAAATTTGTGTTCAAGAAAAGGCTCAGTTTGAAAAACAATTCTTACAACTCAAAAAGGTCACTGAATTTTGGTGTAAGTCTACTGACAAAGTAAACCAATGTGTCAATAATCAAATACCAAAACAAGCTAAAGCTATATTGGGAGGAGATTATGGGCATGCTGCATCTCTCGCTGATTCAATCAAGATTGATCCTGTTTTTAACCCCAAGGGTAATCTTTCAGAAGCTGTGTTTGAACCAATATCAGTTTTTAGTGTGTCAAGACCAAATTATTTTACAAAAAGAAAATTGGACACTGATGAGTCTGATTTATTTGATGGTGGCAATGAGAAAAACGTTTTAGCAACTGATAAATCATCAGTAAATTTAGAACTCATTGACACCATCACGAATAAGGAAGATTTCATCAGCAACTCCTCTGGCACTGCATCAGTCACTGATGATGTCTCTTTCAGTGACCTTAAGTCAAGGATGCAGGAGGTAAGCATCAGCAGCGAAAGTTGCTTGATAGTGTCAGATCAGCAACTATCATCAAAGAAAGTAAAAAAGGTCACTTATGCAAATAAGAAGTGTTATAAATGCGGTAACAGGCAACATGTGTCATCTGAATGTCCTGCTACCTCTTTCCCAAAACAGAAACCATCAGTGAACATTCAGATACTGTTTATTCAAATCAGAGGAAGCCTAAACCTAGGCTTGGCCACTATGAACCCATCCCTGGATGGGTTCATCAACTGAACTGAACATGTTCTTTTATATTAAAATGACTATGTGAAGTGTAATTTTAGAAAAGCATAGTCACTGATCCAATTACATCAGCTGATTCTAACCACAAGTGTAATAATCAGCTGGCAATGCTTATCTAACTTTACAATTCATATAGTCACTTGAGTATTGATTATGTTTCTTTATTAAGTTTTATATCATTGATGTATGTTTTCTTAAGCTGACCTAGTTAGTATTCTAAGTTGTAACTCGGTCAGTGAAAGTCAATCTAATGGTATGATATAAAATTTATATTCAACATAATTTGTACTCATGTTTTCTTTTAAAAAAACATATAAAAATATATATATAAATAATATAAATATTCAAGAATAATTATCATTGTTTATGTTTGTGCAGTGACCACATCTCTATGATTTATTCAGTATTCTAAGTTGTGTCTAAATCAGCAAGACAAAGTCTCTGTCAGATAGAAGATCAATTTCATTATTCTTAGATGTTTATATTTGTTTTCAGTGGATAATCAATTTACTGATTATATACATCAGGGTCTCCCTGATGTATCACTTAATGGTAATAAAACCAACCGACAAACATTCGTTATATTTAATACATTTCGTATTTAATTTAATGGATTTCAAAAATAAATGTTTTATGGTATACCAGAAAAGTCGCACAGTCCTGACAATCTCTTTCCTACGTCAGCACACTTTTCCGGCGCACCACTCCCATCACCATTAATGCCACCACGTACCACCATCCCCCTATGCCTCTACCACTCCCATCACAACCATCCACATCACCCCATTTTTAAACCACACGATCATCAGGAAGCGTACTCTATAAAAAACAACGAGTTTCACCTCATTTTATCTTTTACGCCTTCTTGATTTTCGTAAACACACTCAGTTTTCGTAAACCCTAATAAACAAAAACCTTAATTGTTTTAGGTCATCGTAATGTCGAAATCAAAATTCTTCACTAACTACTATTCTGCCACTGCAGAAATTAAAGCTCTTCGAGCCTATGAAGTGGGTGAAGATTCCGTCATTACTGTGCCAAAATCAAATTATTTGGGCAATCTTTCGTGCCCTAAAACAGAGTATGCGGAGATTTTAAATTTCTTGAAAAATCATTTTATTCTCCCTGCTCTTACATTGTCACCTGGGCTTATGAATCCCGAATGGCTAAGTGAGTTTTGGTTTACCTGTACTCACTCAATCGTTAAACGGACTTCACATATCCAGGGTTTCATTAACAATGGATCTCACAAAATCACCATCACTGCAGCCATCCTTCGAACCATACTACAACTGCCTGTACATGATGCTTACGAACCACTGCTTGGAAAAGAGGTAGCCAAAGGAGGCTTGGTCAATCTCACTGGGATTGACTGTAAATTTACTCAAGACAGCAATGGCAATCGTAAGTATTCTACTGTACATAAATCAAAAATGGATGGTGTGTGGAATGCCATATTTTCAAATTTTATTCAATGTTTGGGCACCAAAACAGGGAGCTGTGATCAATTCAGCTCCCTAGAGGCACAAATCAGCTGGTCACTGGTCAATTCTTTAAAAGTTGACTATGCAAGTGTAATTTTTGATGAGCTGGTTACTCGTGTCGCTGAGGCGCTTCCAGGGCAAAATATGTGCCCTATCCTAGGTTTCTGTCACTAATCTTCAAAGATCAGTTTGAAGCCTATGATAGCACTTCTTTCGATGGCTTTGAACCAACCCTGGTAGGAAGTCAAATTTTAAGTAAAGCAGCGACTGTGCCTCTCCCTGATTTCATGAAAACAAAGGGGATACTAGCACCCCAGCCTTTACAATCTGTACATCCGTCCGCTCCTGCCCCACCATCGACCACGTCACTGACCACACCCCCAGTGACTACTGCTGGTCATCCACCAAAACAAAAATCCTCAACTACTCCAAAGAAAATCAAGTTGAAGTCCCTGACATTAAAGGATCAGGGACAGAGTCAAAAGAAGACGTCTAAGGATGCCAAGGGTGAAACAGAAACTGAACGTTCAGTTCCTGCGGGCACCCTTGATCAACCATCAACCACAACCACTTCACTGGACTCCCGAAAGTCCAGTGACTTCATAAAGGGAAACCTACAGACAGCTACAATGGCTCAACCCATTGTTTGCAGTGATTCGGGTGCAACCCACACTAACCTATCGAGTCAACCCATCAGCCACTCATTATCCACACAAAATGATGATGTTTTAATCAAAGGGCAAGTGACATCAGTGGGTGATAACACACCCATCACTTATATCACATCACTGGCTACAGACCCAGGCCATCTCTCATCTAGCACTGCACCAGCTGTCAATGTCTTTCCCCTGACACAGGGAGAGATACAAGATGCACCTTCTGTTTCCAATGATCCATCAGCCAAAACACAAGCTGATGATGATGAGGAAGCCCAGCCAATGGATACCTCTACCTCTTCATCTGATATGGATCAGCAACCACCACAATATCCAACCTATGCTTCTCTCGTTAAAAGACTGGATCAGCAACTGGATGCTGCTGATATCTCATCTCTACCCATCTCAACTGCTCCTCTAGCAGACACAATAACCTCACCCATCGTGGAATTAGACACAATGTCTCTTTCCAGCGACAATATCTCACACCATGATGCTGAAAAACCTTTATCTGCAATAGCTGAAGTACAATCTCAGCCACCACCAACACCACCACTCTCACCTATCACTCAAAAATCACCACAAACTGATAAAGCTTCAACCTCCACCATCTCACCAATAGACAAACTGCTGCTCGATTATATTGCCTCTTCCCAGCAATAGATTTGAATGCTCACTAAAGATAGAGAGTCTCTGATATGTCAAATTGCTAGTCTCACTGACAAGATTCACTTTCTTACAGCAGTCTATGAACCCATTCCATCCTGGAGCGAGTCTATCAGCGAAAAGGTCAAAACGCTTGCTAACGCTGAACTTGATCACTATCGACTTTTGGAAACCCATGCTAAATCCCTCTCTGAATTCCTAACTTTCACCAGAGTCAGTCTCAAAACCCATGATGAAGCAATATCCTCTCTCACTAACCATCAATCTGAAATGGCATCTTCTATTCTTGAGTATATCACCCACACTGATAAAATTGTGAGTGAAATTCCAACTATGGTCACCAATCAGCAGACGACCATCAAAGGCTTAGAATCTATTCATACGGATCACAAGTTCATCTACAAACGGCTCAAGGAGATTGTTGCAGCTTTTTATGATGAAAGGGGGGAGAATTATGAAACTGAGAGTGATGAAGCTGAAAATGATGACAATGATGAAAATGCTGAAAATAAAGAAGTTGAGACTAAAGCTGACAATGATACTTTCATCAATAAATCTGCATCTCCTCAACACTTCTTTGATCATGATGAGATTGATATGGATGTCGCTGATGATAATGAAGACAGAAATGATGAGGTTATATTTCCTGAGTTCCATCCTGATGAGCTCAGAATGTATAATTGTAAAGTTAAAGAATGGGCTGCTGATGAGAATGCACAGATTAAGGGGGAGTCAGAAAGCTATGAGCTGGCTCGATGGAATTGGATGAACAGGCAAAATGAAGAAGATAATGTTAATATGGATGGAGGTGATGATGGTAATGACGATAATAATAATGGTAATAATAAGGATGATGGGACTGATGAAAAAGGGAATGGTGCTGATAATGGGAGAGCAACTGATGAGCAGGAAGATGAAGATGATGATACAGAAATGGAGGATCAGCAACACATCTCTCCTGTTCTCTCAAAAAGAAAAAGGACCAGCAAGTCACCTACGTCATCTGGGCTCCCATCCACTAAACATAAAAGAATCTCATTCTCTGAAGAAGAAATGTCGGCAACAATGCATCAACTGAAAACCATCCTTGAAAAGCCTGATTCACCATCACCAGAGACTCAATCAAACACTGTCACATCTGTTGAAATCCCAGCAATCATCGCAGCAACAACTTCCATCACAACTACAACTTCACAACTTATTATCCCAATCACCACAACAAGCATCTCAACAGAAGCAACAACAACAACAGCAGTCTTCCACTCTCAACCAGAGATCACAAAACCAGATTCTTCTATTCCAGCTCCTCTTCTATCATCTGATTCAACCACAGAAGATCTCAATCCTGAAGAAACTAAAGAGCAGCGAATTGCTAGAAAAATGAAAGCCAGACAAGATCAGGAGAGAGAGAGAATTTTAAAGATCAGTGTTGATGCTGATGCTAGAGAAGAAGAAGAGAGGAAAAGGAAACTAAAAGAACAATCTGATGCAGACAGAGAATATATGATGGAAGTCAGTGGAAAGATGGCTAAGGAAAGAGAAAGAAAGATTCGTTTGAAAAGAGAACAGGAAGAGAGAGATGAGGTCTTTGCCAGAGTTTTGCAAAAACTTGAAGAAGGTGAACAACAGCGAGAAAGAGCTATTGCTGGTTCAAAAAGGAAAGGGGGAGAAAAATCATCAGTGAATAGACTTTGGAATGAAATTGATAGAAAGAAATATGATGTTAGAATGATTGGAAGATCAAATCCTGCTCTTATTTTAACTTGAAAAAGCCAAAAAACAAATCTCAAGCACAGCTTCTCATCCACAGAGGAACAGTGACTCAAGCGATAAATCTTGATCAAGTCTGCAAACTTCACAGAGAAGAATGGAATGAGATCAGACTTGCTATCAGTCATTCCTCAAGTGCAGCAAAAGAAGAAGTTCTAAAGGAAATTGATAGGCTATTCAAGAAAATGGTGGATCTGCAGCTACTCAGGCCAGAAGATACTGTCATACACGGTGAGGAGATAGTGCAGCCACCAAGTCCAAGGTATATGACAGGTAACAGCAGCATATACCGTATTCCAAACACTTCAAGGCTAAATCTAACTATCCATGATGGCTTACCAAGAGAGGAAGGAATTGAAATCACTGAAGGAGAAAAGGGCATAATTTACAAAGATCTTAATGGTGTTCTTAGATTTCAGAGGGAAACTGAATTGGAGAAAATTAATCATGAGCAACTTGTTCATTTGATCAGGTTTGCTAGTATACTTGACAAGAAATCACCTATGAGAAAAGCTATCATTGAAGAAGCCATGGCCAGGGAGTTCAGATACCTTCCATCAACGCACAAATACGAGCTAGCTGATGAGCTTACCACTGTGAAAGAAGAAGATGTGTGGAGTACCCTAGACTAAAAATGTAACACCTGCTAAATTAGGATAATTAATTATGCCTAAATTAATTGTAACTAGTTGTAATTAGTATGTAATAGGACTAATTGCAGACTCTATTTATATATATATAAGGTGATTTATATATATATATGAGTGTACTTACGCGATTTGGATTAATCGTACGAATTAACCGGACAGAGTCCGACACAATTACTTGGACGTTGGTGACAGAAACTTACCTAAATAATGGGAACGTATTTTATTATATAAAATACACAGCGAACAAACATTATTTATAATATCGCGACGACATTTTAAATAATTTAACGAATACGTATTAAACGCGAGTTAAGAATTTTAATACTTCGACAAATGTTTTTATAATTAATTTCAAGGTATTTCATTAAAATATTCCCGTCACCTTTTAAAAATATAACTGCTTGATTTAACGTTCAAACGACGGAGGAAACGAACACCGAACGGAGTGCGGAGGCGCAGACTGAAAGTGGGAGGTTAACCTCCCACTCTTACTCTCTTTCTCCTCACTTTCTCCACTCTTTCTCTTTCTTCCTCCCTTTTCTCTCTCAAATTAATCACCACCACCAACTCATCAAATTCACAAAATACTACCTCAAAACGCACTCGGTTTTACTCGGTCATTTGGAAGAAAAGCACCACCACTTCACGATCTATCATCCTATCTTTTTGGATTTTCAATCCGACACCTCGTAAGTTTCCGACAAATCCCGACATCTCTCGTTTTTGATCATTTTTACTAGTTTATAGCTTCTATAGGCTTAAAATGTCCTAATATGGGTTGGGTAAAAGATTTGGACCGAACGGAAACCGGAAAACTCGTTTTCGGCACATTTTCCGGCCAACAGACCGCGACGTCGCATTTAGACCCAGATCCATGCGACGTCAGCCTCAACGTCGCACAACCCCTCGTAACGTCGCATGGTGCGACGTCAGTCACAAAGTCGCATTAAGTTGCGACGTCGCGTATAGCGACGCCACCCACAACGTCGCATTAAATTGCGAAAGTCACACATAGCGACGTCGCCTACTACGTCGCACAAATACTCAACGTCGCATATAGCGACGCCAGCCTTTACGTCGCATTAATTTGCGAATGTCACACTTAGCGACGTCGTACTCAACGTCGCAATCCTTACCTGCGACGTCGCACCCAACGTCGCAGAAATCAGAATTTTTAAAGAGATTTTCACTAAAACTATGTAGAAATTGTGCATTTTTCCCTCTGAGCTGACTCGGCAGCTCGACCCCGACCAGGGGCTCTGCCCCTTGGACCCCGCCAAGGGGTTGCCACCCCTTGGAACCCCGCAACCAGGGGCGCTGCCCCCGGACCCCCGTTGTTTCAGTACAAAATGTTTCAAACGCAATGATAATACTTTGACTATTACTAATACAAACCGTCACCAACGGGCCAACCATGTTTTCCAAGAACAAACAATAACGAAACAACCTTGGACATAACGAGTTGTGTAGACAACTAGCCTAGATGGTCTTGCGAGACATCTACTTACTTAACTTTATATGTTTAGGCATTTAAAGGTTACGGGTTCGGAGAACCTACACGCTACTTACAGTTTACCACTGCTTACTACTAGGCTCAGGTGAGTCTTACGGCCCCACTTTTACTGTTTTATCTTATTGGGGGAGAATCATGCTACTGATTTTTCTTGAACACAAGTACTAAACTGTTTACTATACCAAACGGAATTGCATGAGTTGTTTACTATTTACAGAAGTCTCTCCATCATATATCGTTAGTTATGGACTTAAGCGCGAACACTAGTTAATGGATCCATTAGGGAAATGACCCTCCCCACCCGGGGCAGTAGCGCTGCCACGTACTGATTTACACGTATAAACGGGTGACTACTTATTCGTTACTGATGTTTGCTCAATTACGAGCATGTCACGGGAGCAAACTTATTACTTACGGGTTAAGCTTCGATTATGAGCCTCATGGCAACGGTATAAACTTACTTATTTACATTTGCTGGATTGCGAATACTGGTTTTACGATTGCTGGATTGCAATTACTGATTTTACGCCTGAGAGCATTACTGATGAAAGCTCGTGTTCAAAGCTGATATTACTTACAAACCTGTGAGATTCACCAACCTTTTGGTTGACACTTTTTAGCATGTTTTCTCAGGTACCCGAATGGAGTAGGATTACTCCAGGATTTTAGCTAGAGTCGCATGATTTCAACACAACTGCATTAACGGAGATTCTTAGCATTATCTTTTGTATATTATGATTATGTAATAGAATCTCCCGCTATACGCGTGGGCTCTAGGGGAAACTACATTTTTGTATACGAAAACTCTAAGTTTTCAAACATTATATCTATGGAATGTAACTAATTTACAAACGTTGCATATAGATGTCGTTTGCTTTATCTTTGTGCTGTGATATTTGATTAGTAACACCCCAAACTATGCTTCCGCAAAACAGTGAATTTTCGGGGGTGTTACAGATTGGTATCAGAGCCTAAGGTTATAGTGAACTAGGTTGCATTTAGTGGGCCTAGACTATGACCGTTAGGCAGTATTTTCTTATTAGGCATGACTAGTTCAGGAATTACAGCATATGACTTTAATTTAAAATAGCCTGATCAATTATGTACAATTAAGGAAAGATGATGTAAGGTCTGAAACGATTATGTTGAACGGGAATACATTAGTTGACTCTGACCACGAGAGAACCGGACCATTACTTGATACGTGCTAGACACTAGGCTGGATATTATATACTTACATATATTAGCATCGTCTTACTTACACTCTGCCACAGGAATGGCAAACACACCACCTAATCCGTCACACTCTCGCTCACATGGGTCACGAAACCCACGAGTAGCCAGGAGGAACACAAGGTCACCTCGAAACAGCCCCTATCCTGTTCATAACTCTCAGGAATCGGCACATCTCACGTTGCCAGTATTGGCTACCCAATTCCGCCGTCAAGAGCAAAGGCTCGAAAGTCTCGAACGGGAACAACACCGAATGACCTACCTGCTTCGCCAAGCACTTGATCACATATCCCAACTCCAGCGAGAACAAGAGGATACCAACCTCTCTGTAAGCATAATTCAGGATTCCATGACCGCCGAATTAGGTGCGGATGAACTTGTAAGAAACCGACTAGAGGAATGTGAACAGCGTTCACAGGAGACTGAGGATCACTCTCGAGCACTAACACAACGACTGGCCTTGGTGGAAGACAACGCCAGGCAAACAAACAGACTAGCAGAAACCGTGGACCGCCTTGTCGCGCTGATGGAACAAATTAATCTACAGGAAGACTAGTGTAGTCTTTGTCTTGTAATCTATCTCGTAATCTAATGACTATCTAGCGCTACTCTATAAACTAGTCGGATGTAACAATTCCCGACACCTTTTGTAATATCTCTGTAGGATGTAACCTTTGAACTCACATTATCTATCAAATTTTCCTTGTTATTTCAACTCACATTAATTGTCATTTTCCATGTTGATGTTATGTATTACTGCTTTTATACATGTACATCTGTGACAATTACAAGTTCCTACAAAATCTCATGTATCTTCATTTCGTTTATTGAAGAAACATGCCGCCAAAGACAAGACCATACACAGATGCCCAGATTACCTCCCTTATAACCCAGGCTGTTACTGAAGCCTTGGCTCGGAATACTCCACCAAGTTCCACGAGGAACAGCGATGCCGCTGAAACCCCTATTGCTAAACCTTGTTCTTACAAGGACTTCCAGAACTGCAAACCTCTAAACTTTGCAGGTAGCGAGGGAGCTATCGGTCTAGTACGCTGGATCGAGAAAGTTGAATCTGTATTTCTTATCTGCAACTGTGCGGAGGGAGATAAAGTTAAGTTCTCCGTTAGTACTTTTACTGACACCGCACTCACCTGGTGGAACACTTATTGTAACACCCTGAAATTGGCCCAGTAGAATCAGGTATTTACTTAAATTTAAATACGTACATTTAATTGTTTGAATGTGTTTGATTGTGAAATTAATAGGTAAATAAGTCTCAGGAGATATTGTGACTAGTAAAATATTAATTGTTTCAAATAATCTTAGACGACGGAAAAATAAAATAATTTCTCGCAATTAGTATTTAGGTTCCAGACAATAGAGTTAAGAGGAGTATTATATGGTACTGTAATTAAAAGAGGTGGGATTTAAATAAAATGGGGAGGTCGATCATTTTCCCCAATTCTCATTTCTTTGTAGTTAAAACCAAAAACCTAGAACAAACCTCAAATTCTTTCAAACCAAATCTTTATACCAAATTGATTGAAGATTGAAGCTTGGAAATATTAAGATCATCATCATCATCTTGTTTTGATCTCTCAAACTTGTAAGTTATTTGTTTGATGGATATATATATATGAGATTAATTAGGTATATGTGATTTGAATGATTTGTGTTGATTTGATGAATGAAACCATGTTATATGAGTTTACTAGAAGTTATAGTAGCTAAATACTAGTATAGATTTGTGTTATAAATGAGTTTTGGTCGATTTTGTGGTTTTTGGTTCGAACATGAATAGTGCAGAAATCTGCATTTTCGGAGGTTTGGAAGACGAGGGAATACGGTCGTATTCCAGGGAGTATGTTCGTATTCCTGGGAATACGGCGTATTCCCAAACCGTATTCCCAATCGTATTCCCAAAATAAAGGTCTGATCAAAACTGAGCTGGAAAATGGTCGGGAATACGGCGTATTCCCTTGAATACGGTCGTATTCCCGAGAGTACGGCGTACTCATGGAGCGTATTCACGGGAATACGGCGTATTCAATTGAATACGGTCGTATTCCCATGGCTCGACTGGGAAATTTTCAATTGAGCTTAATTATGTAATTTAGCTTATACATTTTATGTATATTGCTTAGTATATGCTTGATTGTGGATATTAAGTAAGTATAGATTGATTTTGAGATTGATTTGGATTTCTCTTATGTTTCAGAACCGCCGAAGACTCAATAAAGTTAGAATTTTGAGTGGAGACGGAATTGAGACAGGTGAGTGGACTTTGATCTCTCGCTATGTTTGGTGATCACTATGTGGTTACTTCAAGTGTTATTTGTGCATTCTTGTGTTAAGGCATATTGTGAATTAGAAGCAAGTGTTAAGAAACCTATTGGTGATTGTGTTAAGGAGGTCAATTTTATTGGACGTTTTGCTACAGGTTAGTCAACACGAGAGTTGTGAACATGTGTTGTGAATGGAGCTTGTGTTGACTAAAGGTAGCAAATCGTTATCGGTTAACCACTGTATTGGCCTGCAGTTGGTGTAAGTGTCGCTTGGTGGGCCACCGCGGCTGAGGGTGCCACAAGGGCCACCGATCCTCTAGTGATGTTGAGTCAAAGTGTTAAATTGTTGTAAACTCATGGTGTTAAACTAAGTGTAGTGTTAGTGATGAGTTAACTCACTTAGCTTCGTGCTAATCCCTCGTTGTTTACTCCTTGCAGGTTAATATATTTTGTTAAGGGCGGGTCTTGGAGTAAATTGAAGGAGTGTTCGACAATGATGACTCTGATGACTTTTGTACTAATTCAAATGTTTTGTTAAAGTAACGCCCATCTAGTTGTGTAGTTGTATTATGAAATACTTATGTAAATGATTTTGTATATTTTGGTTAATCCAAGGTTATATATATATGGGATATTGCTTCCGCGATGTTTTAAAAAAAAGTATTCAAATTTAGGGGCGTTATAAGTTGGTATCAGAGCATAGATTTGGGTGAATTGAACAACTTAGAGTGTTCAATCCCAGGTCTAGTGTCGAGTTGTCAAACATTCCGGGTTGTGGGATTAGCTATAGTGTGAAATGTGTTAGTATGTTAGTACTAACAAATTAACAAGTGTTGAGATGTGTTTTGATGACAGATGGTAGAGAATGAGCAACCACCCCGTACTCTCTATAATATCTCGACTGTTCACTCCGCTCCAGAAGACGTGGATCATAATGGTATTTCGAATCCGGTAAATACTGAAGTTGAAATTAGCCAAGAGTATATATTAAGATTAGAGAATCGTGTAGTAGAACTTGAGAGAGAACGTGCAGGGTCATCTCAATGGTCCATTCCTGTTTATTCGCATGTTGCTACTACTACTCCTCCTATTTCGGCTTCTACTCGGATTCCAGTTACTTTTCCTTATGTTTCACAACAACAGCAGCAGGGTTATGATTTTCAGACATCAATGCCGTTTCCTTCATTTGGATCGACTGGTTATCAGGCACATTTGTTTCCACCCTTTCAGTTGCCGAAGAAAGGATGTTCGTTAAAAACCTTCATGTCTAGTAAACCATCCTCTTACTCTGGAAGTCCTGATCCTACGGTTACCTTAGACTGGTTGCGTGACGTGGAAAGAAAGTTAGAGGTTTGTCACTGTGATGAGGAAGACAAGGTTCCATACACTGTCCAATTATTGAAAGGTGAAGCCATGTCTTGGTGGGACTCGATAACTGCTCATTTTACTCCACAACAAAAGAGTTCTATTAAGTGGCTGGATTTTCATGCCGAGGTATGCAAACAGTTTTGCTCGGAATATAATCTTGATCGTGTCAGACAGGAATTCATGGATTTACGAAAGACCGATGAGATGTCAATCGATGAGCTTATCCGACAATTTTCTGAGAAATTAAGATTTGTGCAACAGTGGGTCCCGACTGAAAGAACCAAAATTAGCCACTTTGTGAAAACATTACCTCCAGATTATCGTACCACAGTGCGAATGGCTAGTAGCATTTCTCAGGCTTTTGAGTAGGCACGATCTGTGGATAGTGATGTTATGGCTAGGAGGTTGCAAAATAAAGAAAGGTATGCACAGAAGCCGAAGAGTGATTCTTCCGGTAAAGGAAAACAAAGATGGCAACCTTCTCAATCAAGCAAGAAAACTAGTTATGGTAGTGTTCCGATGGATAATTCTTATTGTGCAAGATGTCAATCAAAACATACCGGGCCTTGTTCGATTCGGACATCTAGGTGTATGAAATGTGGGTTGTTGGGTCATAATGCGATTGATTGTACTTATCCCAATAATGTGTGTTGGACATGTCACAAGGAAGGACATAGAGCGGGTGATTGTCCTGATGCAAGGAAGCAGGGTACGGGTGCGGCTAGAGGTTCCTCATCTTCTGGCCAGAAAAGGAAGATTCCACCGGCTGCTACAGGTCGAGCTTTCCAAATGACCGTGGATGATGCTGTGCTTACTGATGATGTGATTACTGGTACTTTCCTTGTTAACTCTGTACCAGCTCGTGTATTATTTGATTCTGGAGCAAATTGCTCGTTTATATCAGTGCAATTTTGTGATAAACTGAAATTGATGCCCTCTGTGATTTCTAATCCCTTAGAAGTTGAGGTAGCTGATGGTAAGACAGTTCCTGTTACCACATCGGTAGCCGGAGCTAGTATACTAATAGAGGATCATGAATTTCCAGTTTCTTTCCTATTGATGCAAATCCCTAGTTTTGATGTGGTTCTTGGTATGGACTGGCTGAGTCAAAACAAAGCCGACATCTCTTGTCATAAAAAGTTGATAAAAATCCCAGTTTCCAATCTATCATATGTTGTGGCGCGTGGGGAACGTGCAAAGGGTAGTATTCCTGTTATATCCATGATGAAGGCTAGGAAGTCTTTAGTTAAGGGTTGTGAATCCTTTGTGGCCTATGTTGTAGATGTTAAATTAGAAAAGAAATCCATTTCCGATATTCGGGTGGTTTCTGAATATTCGGACGTGTTTCCGGATGAATTGCCTGGCCTTCCCCCTGTAAGAGATGTAGAATACCAAATTGACTTAATTCCTGGTTCGTCTCCAGTAGCAAGGACTCCTTATAGATTAGCTCCTTCTGAAATTCGTGAAATGATGGGACAAATTCAGGAATTGTTAGATAAGGGATTTATTAGGCCGAGTTCATCGCCGTGGGGTGCTCCCGTGTTATTTGTGAAGAAGAAAGACGGTACTCTCCGTATGTGCATCGATTATCGGGAATTAAATAAGAGGACGGTGAAGAACAAATACCCGTTGCCCAGAATTGATGAATTGTTTGACCAATTACAAGGATCCTCATATTTTTCAAAAATTGATTTGAGGTCGGGATATCATCAAGTCCGAGTTCGTGAGGAAGATATTCCTAAAACCGCTTTTCGCACGAGGTATGGTCACTATGAGTTTTTAGTTATGCCGTTCGGGTTAACGAATGCTCCTGCAATCTTTATGGATTTAATGAATCATGTATGTCGTCCCTATCTTGATCAGTTTGTGATTGTGTTTATCGACGATATTTTGATTTATTCCAAGTCTGAAGCGGATCATGAAATGCATCTGAGATTGATACTTGAAACTTTGAAAAGAGAGCAGCTTTATGCAAAGTTTTCGAAATGTGAGTTTTGGTTGCGTGAGGTGCAGTTTTTGGGACATATCATTTGCAAAGATGGGGTTAGAGTGGATCCATCGAAAGTGAAAGCTGTTATGAATTGGAATGCGCCTAAGTCTCCTTCAGAAATTAAGAGTTTCCTTGGATTAGCAGGATACTACAGAAAGTTTATCAAAGATTTTTCTAAAATTGCTAGCCCATTGACTAAGTTAACTCGAAAGGATGTGAAATTTCAGTGGACCGAACAACAAGAGACAGCTTTTCAGACATTAAAGCAATTATTGTGTCAAGCCCCAGTTTTAGCGTTACCTGATGGGTCGGATGATTTCATTGTATATTGTGATGCATCGCATACCGGATTAGGTGGTGTTTTAATGCAAAGAGATCGTGTAATTGCATATGCTTCTAGACAGCTTAAACCACATGAAAAGAACTATCCGACACATGATTTGGAGCTTGCGGCTGTAATTTTTACCTTGAAGATTTGGAGACATTATTTGTATGGTACGGAATGTGTAATTTGCACTGATCATAAAAGCCTTCAGTACATGTTTTCGCAAAAAGAATTGAATATGCGTCAGAGGCGGTGGTTAGAATTGATTAAAGATTATGATTGCGAGATCCGTTATCACCCGGGTAAAGCTAATGTGGTTGCGGATGCATTGAGTCGTAATATATCTAGTGACAAAATTTGTTTTATGCGATTAGAGGTGTCCTCTGATTTGATTTTTCAGCTTAGAGCCGCACAGATTGAAGCTTTATTGGATGTTAATTTGAAAGCCGAGATCATGTTGAAACGAAAGGATTTGTTAGTTGATGATTCGCGTGGGTTGAAAACTTTTCAGTCTCGGGTTTGGGTCCCATTAATTGGTGGACTTCGTGAGTTGATTTTGACGGAGGTTCATAAATCGAGATTATCTATTCATCCCGGTAGCACGAAAATGTATAACGATTTGAAACCTCTTTATTGGTGGCCAACAATGAAAACGGATGTAGCTAGATTTGTGGAATCATGTCATATTTGTTCCCAAGTAAAAGCCGAGCATCAAAAGCCTTATGGTTCGTTGAAACAATTGGAGATACCCGAGTGGAAATGGGAACACATCACTATGGATTTTGTCACTAAGTTACCACGTACGCAGAAAGGCAACGATATGATTTGGGTTGTTGTTGATCGTTTAACTAAAAGCGCCCATTTTCTTGCAACCAGTGAAACCGCTTCTTTGACCCGTTTGGCTCAATTGTATATTAATGAGATTGTATCGAGGCACGGAATACCATTATCTATTGTGTCAGATCGAGATTCCAGGTTTGTGTCAGGCTTTTGGCAGAATCTTCAGAAAGAGTTAGGTACCCGAGTTAATCTTAGTACCGCATATCATCCTCAAACAGATGGACAGTCAGAAAGAACCATTCAGACTCTCGAGGATATGTTGAGGGCGTGTATTTTGGAGTATGGGGGTTCGTGGGACTCTCACCTACCTTTGGTGGAATTTGCGTATAATAACTCGTATCATTCTAGCATTGGCATGCCACCATATGAAATGCTTTACGGACGTCGTTGTCGAACGCCGACTTGTTGGTTAGAGGCGAGGGAAAAACAGTTTGCGGGTCCTGATATTGTTCAGATTACGGCCGATAAAGTTGCTATAGCTCGCGAGAAAATTGAAAGTCGCCAGAGATAGGCAGAAACAGTATGCTGATCCGCGTCGTCGACCTTTTAATTTTGTCGAATGCGAATTGGTTTATTTGAAAGTGTCACCTTAGAAGGGTGTGATTCGTTTTGGTAAGCGTGGGAAATTGGCTCCGAGATTTATAGGTCCATTTAAAATCCGCCAAGTAGTTAATGACCAAACTGTTGCTTTAGACCTTCCTTCAGAATTAAGTGGTATTCACGACACATTTAATGTTTGCTATTTGCGGAAATGTAATGTGGAGGATCCAACCCAAATCCTTCCGTTACAAGATCTTAGAGTTGACCAAAGTCAGAAATTAGTAGAAGAGCCCATCGAGTTAGTTGATAGTAAAGTGACTAAATTACGCAAGAAGGAGATACCTATGGTTCTAGTGAAATGGAAACATAGTTTGGGAGAAAATCTTACTTGGGAGACCGAGTCGAGTATGAGGGCCCGTTACCCTAATTTGTTCGAGTCTAGTTAGATTTCGGGGACGAAATCTTTTAAGGAGGGAAGATTTGTAACACCCTGAAATTGGTCCAGTAGAATCAGGTATTTATTTAAATTTAAATACGTACATTTAATTGTTTGAATGTGTTTGATTGTGAAATTAATAGGTAAATAAGTCTCAGGAGATATTGTGACTAGTAAAATATTAATTGTTTCAAATAATCTTAGACGACGGAAAAATAAAATAATTTTCTCGCAATTAGTATTTAGGTTCCAGACAATAGAGTTAAGAGGAGTATTATATGGTACTGTAATTAAAAGAGGTGGGAAATAAAATGGGGAGGTCGATCATTTTCCCCAATTCTCATTTCTTTGTAGTTAAAACCAAAAACCTAGAACAAACCTCAAATTCTTTCAAACCAAATCTTTATACCAAATTGATTGAAGATTGAAGCTTGGAAATATTAAGATCATCATCATCATCTTGTTTTGATCTCTCAAACTTGTAAGTTATTTGTTTGATGGATATATATATATGAGATTAATTAGGTATATGTGATTTGAATGATTTGTGTTGATTTGATGAATGAAACCATGTTATATGAGTTTACTAGAAGTTATAGTAGCTAAATACTAGTATAGATTTGTGTTATAAATGAGTTTTGGTCGATTTTGTGGTTTTTGGTTCGAACATGAATAGTGCAGAAATCTGCATTTTCGCAGGTTTGGAAGACGAGGGAATACGGTCGTATTCCAGGGAGTACGTTCGTATTCCTGGGAATACGGCGTATTCCCAAACCGTATGCCCAATCGTATTCCCAAAATAAAGGTCTGATCAAAACTGATGTAACACCCGACTATTTAGGTTTACTGATTAACCTGCTAGAAACCCTAATTACGTGTGTTTAGTTTAATATTAGGCTAAATACTTGTAATTACTTGTAACTATTTGTATATTTATGTGAATATACACTTCCGTAATCATTTTGTATTACGCTTACGCAATTTGGTGAAATTGTGCGAAACAACCGGACGGAGTCCGACAGACTATACGACGTTGGTGAAAACCTTTTTATAAATAACTTTAATCCATTCTTAGAAGTTATTTATCACTTATTATTATTTTGTTAAAATAATACACGAAAAACCTAGACGTTTTGGCTAAAACGTCTCAAACGCAACGAAAACGCGCGGAACACGCCCGACAAGCGAACGAAAGTCAAAATATATTTTAATAATTTAAAATATATTATTTTGTATGAAATTATTATTGAAAACATCATATAATAGTTCGTCAATGAAAAACGTTTATTTAAAACGCTACGCGATTAAACTTCCGTAAAACGTGCACGCAAATCGAGACCGATAAACTAACGGAATATTTTTATAAATGTTTTCAAGCATCTAGATAAAATATTTCAAGTGAAAATATCTAAATTAAAAGTTGTCACTTAAAAACGCGTATAAAACGTTTAACGTATGAATAAACGTCTAAACAATCGAGTAAACGAACGGAGAACATAACTAATTAAATGGGAAATGAGAAATGACCAAAATACCCTTTGTAGGGCCCCCTATGAACTGGCCACCACCTCCCATCCCACCCTATCCTATCTCTTGCTTTTTCACTATGATGATTCCTTACACACCCACACAAATTTCATGCAACTCTTTCTTTCCTTCATTTCCACTTAACCTCCTCATTTCCTCTCAATCCATTTTCACTCTTTTTCTCTCTAATTACTGAATAAGATCAGCCCAAAAATCAGTTTGTTCATCATCACATATCATTATCTTGAAGATTAAGAACAAAAGGAACCAAGCTCAAGACATCATCATCTTCATCTCCCTCTTGTTCTCCATCATTTTGTTGGTATAAATCACCTAAACTCCTCATTTACATACTTGTATAATGTATATTTAGATGCTAATATGATCATCTAACACTATTATGTCCAAATAAGAGGTTAAAATACGTTTTTGTAACACATAGGTAAGAAGACAGATTCTGTCTTCAAAAACACAGCTTACAAAAGTGGTCGTAGCTGGAGTTATAGGAAGAACTAGACAACGAATTTTTTTTTAAAAGTTGCGTATTGAAAAGGGCTACAACTTTCGTGTTTTGCACTTTTTCCAGATCTCTACGTATTTTTGGATATAATCTGATCTTTGAGTCTCGTATGGAAGTTTTCGAAAACCGAGTTCGGTTCCTTCACGAAATTATTTAGATATGTAAATGGACACTATGGTTGCTGCAAAAATTATATGTTAGACTAGAAACATGGATGATCAGTTGGTAAAATTTGTAGACCTTAATTTGGACCAGAAGTGGTAGAAATAAAATGGCGAACCAAACCGACAAAAGTCGAAAATGTGAAATATTGAAATCTTGAGTTGCATGTTAAAAACCGACACCATGGGTGAACTCCGACACGAACCGACAAATTTATTTGGACTCTATAAATTGATTTATGGGTTGGGTAAAAGTTTCGGGTCAAACCGAGTCGGTTTGACCAAGTCAACAAAAACGGCTCGGTTTCTAAAAACGACAAAATTTACTATTTTTGGAAAGTGGTAACAAAAATGGGTTTGGATGACTTAGTTATTAACTTGGACCTAAAACTAAACTTAGAAAGTTTCCTGAATTAGAAACCGACACTTAGAACAATTTCTAAAAATATCCTAAGTCTCAAGTAGAGACACTAACCTAGTGATGCCACAATTACTAGTGATGCTACATTTTGCTAGTGATGCTACATTTTCTAAAAATATCCCAAGTCTCAAGTAGAGACACTAACCTAGTGATGCCACAATTACTAGTGATGCTACATTTTGCTAGTGATGCTACATTTTCTGAAAATATCCTAAGTCTCAAGTAGAGACACTAACCTAGTGATGCCACAATTACTAGTGATGCTACATTTTGTTAGTGATGCTACATTTTCTGAAAATATCTTAAGTCTCAAGTAGAGACACTAACCTAGTGATGCCACAATTACTAGTGATGCTACATTTTGCTAGTGATGCTACATTTTCTGAAAATATCCTAAGTCTCAAGTAGAGACACTAACCTAATGATGCCACAATTACTAGTGTTGCTACATTTTGCTAGTGATGCTAAGTTTGACCAACCTTGACCAGTTTGACCGGGTTTGACCAGTTTGACCAGGTTTGACCAAGTTTGACCAGGTTTGACCAGTTTGACCAGTTTGTCCAGGTTTGACCAAGTTTGACCAGGTTTGACCAGTTTGACCAGTTTGACCAGGTTGACCAGGTTTGACCAGGTTTGACCAGGTTTGACCAGTTTGACCAGGTTTGACCAGGTTGACCAGGTTTGACCAGTTTGACCAAGTTTGACCAGCTTTGACCAAGTTTGACCAGCTTTGACCAACGAGTTGACCAACTTTGACCTACGGTTTAAGGCTTATACAAACTAAAATAATCTATTTGCAACACATGAAACATATACTTGGATAGTATACAATGAAACAACACATAATAATAATGATTTAAGATTATTATTACAAACTTTCACCAACGGGTCGTACATGTTTTTAATAAACGAACTTGAACAACTTATTTGGACATACTAGTTGATGAACTAGCCTTAGGTGGACATTAACCCTCCACCTACACGATTTGGCTTAAGTGGACATTGACTCCCACTTATACAATCGCTATAGATGGTCTTCGAGACATCTACTTATACCCAACCTTATACGTTTCTAGGGCGTTAGGAGGTTGCACACCGGCTTGCTTGCTTTTTTGATATTTGCTTGCTACATGCTAATCTGAGGTGAGTTTCATAGCCCCTTTTTACTTGTTTGAACTGTTTTGGGGTGAGAATACATGCACTGTTTTATGAACTGTTATGTGAACTGTTTTATGAACTGTTTTTAGGAAAACACTTATACGTATTTCATGAGTTACTTTCTATTCCACTAAGGCCAATACAACCATTTTAATCTGCTGACTTACGCTTGCGATATTGCGGTAAAGCAATACAAAACGATATTGCGGTAAAGCAATACAAAACGATATTGCGGTAAAGCGATACAAAACGATATTGCGGTAAAGCGATACAAAACGATATTGCGGTAAAGCGATACAAAACGATATTGCGGTAAAGCGATACAAAACGATATTGCGGTAAAGCAATACAAAACGATATTGCGGTAAAGCGATACAAAACGATATTGCGGTAAAGCGATACAAAACGATATTGCGGTAAAGCGATACAAAACGATATTGCGGTAAAGCGATACAAAACGATATTGCGGTAAAGCAATACAAACATTTCGATATTGTGGTAAAGCAATACAAACTATTAAATCTTGCGATTTACAATTACGATATTGGCAATAGTATACATTATTATCTTTGCATACGTGCAACACACTTACTTACCGTGGTTTAGCGATACAATTTTGGTAAACTTGTGTTTCATATTTTGGACAACTGTTTAACAAACCTATGAACTCACCAACTTTATGTTGACCTTTTAGCATGTATTTCTCAGGTTCACAGACGATGTAGGACTTCCCACAGGAAACAAGGCAGTAGGATGCTTTTGGAAAGCATTAGCTCGAGTCGCATGTTTTCACAAACAACAAGAGATTAGATTGCATTACGATATTTTGTATCAACATTTATGTATTAGAAATCTCTAACGGTTTATGCGAACTCCGGATATTTTGTAAACATTTGAATTATGGTAATGTAATATTTTCAAACGTCTCATATAGAGGTCGTTTGCTTTAATCTTTGTGTTGTGATATTTGATTTGGTCGGCGCCCCCGTGACACCTCATGTTTCCGCTGCCACGTGTTATGGGGGTGCGACAGATTGGTATCAGAGCCTAAGGTTATAGCGAACTAGGATTGCATTAGTGACCTAGACTATAACCGTTAGGTTAGTATACTTGTTTGATATGACTGGTTCAGCGATTGCATCAATTGAATTTAATTTAACATAGCCTGATCAACTATGTACAATTAAAGGAGATTCGATGTAAGACCTGAAATGGTTATAGGGAACGAGAGTACAGTAGCAGACGTAGACCGAGGATAGAACGGGACCAACCTTTATATGTGCTTATGTGCTAGTCTTTTATGTGTATATATATGTATATATACGTATAACCTTACGTACACTAAACTTACTTGCCACCCTTTACGGCAACCACTCCCACAGCTACGTTACCCAACTCTGAAAACGAGGCTCTAGCCTTACTCGCTACTGTGGAGA
This sequence comes from Helichrysum umbraculigerum, assembly GCA_949592205.1. Lineage (NCBI taxonomy): Eukaryota > Viridiplantae > Streptophyta > Magnoliopsida > Asterales > Asteraceae > Helichrysum > Helichrysum umbraculigerum. The sequence goes on from CATIUR010000003.1 coordinate 78,424,201, forward strand.
TTTTCATGGTACCCGCTCCCCCAACCGCATCGGGCAACGATATAATCGAATAGGACTCACTTGAGGATAATCCACCAAAGGATTCGCCACCCAAATGAGTGACACCTACTTCACTCTCTTATTCCCGCTCGCAACTAAATCACTCGGGAACACGTATAGAACTTAAACTGTACGATACTTTGTCACCTAAACGAACTACACCTACTTCCTTCACTACGCACTCATCGTTCTCACTTTTATCATAGACCCAAGGAGCGCACGTGCTACACACGACTAGAAGGACAGAAACATCACTTCGAACTAGACCTTGTCCTATTCTTACCGCTACTACAGATACTTCAACCATAAGAACCGTCTTCCCACAGATATCCGCCAATGAAATTGGCTAACCACAACACCAACACATTAAGAATAATATTTCCAACACCTGAAAGGATTCCAACAACTTACGCATAACTCGGTTTATGACTTTAACTACTCTGAACACAACTATCTTAATAACAACTAAACCACTTCGATCGCTGCCGCAATGAATGCTTGCAACCAAGGAGCAAGTCGTTACACTTATTCCACCACCAAGTTCCCCTCAGGATTAGTTTATCCCTTGACATTGTAACCTGTTGGGGCGGAACTATCTATCTTTGTTATCTTTATAAACTCTTGAACAAAGACCGGATGTAACACTGCCCGGCATATTTTGAGAACTTTCTAAGTCTTGTAATCATTTTGAACTTGCGCCTCAGTGTGGTTATATAAATTTGCTTCCTTGTTTTACTTAATTATTTCGACGTATCATAAACACCTGTTTTACTTTCCTTATACACCTGCAATGACCTTAAATCCTATTCAATGACATCTTACGTGCCTCTCATCTTCTTACTTTTAGAATCATGGCACCAAAACGTCAAATGAGCTCCGCCGATATCGAGCGACTCATCAATCAGAGGGTACAAGCGGCTCTAGAAGCTGCAAGAAACGACCTTAACCCGAACCAAGGAAACCCTGGAGGGGCAGGCAATAATCCACCCGTGCCAAAGCCCTGCACCTACAAAGATTTCACAAATTGTAATCCCCTTAATTTCAAAGGAACCGAAGGAGCCGTCGATCTCATGCACTGGATTGAGAAAATGGAGTCCATTTTTCGAATAAGTAACTGCCAAGAGGAAAACAAAGTAAAATTCTCTACCTGCACACTAGCTGAGGGTGCACTCACTTTCTGGAACTCATACGCCCAAACCCATGGTATTGATGTTGCCCATCAAATATCCTGGGATGAACTCAAAAACCTGTTGAGGGAAGAATACTGTCCTCGTGAGCAACTCCAACAGCTCGAACAGGAATTCTGGAACCTCACAGTTCAAGGAAACGACATCACCAGCTACACAACCAGGTTCCACCAGCTTGCTCTTCTATGTCCATCCATGGTGGACCCCGAATACAAACGTATCGAAAGATACATATGGGGGCTACCTGACTCCATCCAAGGCAATGTCTCCTCTTCTAAACCCGGAACCATCCAAAGTGCCGTCCGTATGGCACACGAGCTAATGGCCCAAATTGTCCGTCGAGGAACACCTACTGAGAAAAGCACCAGGGACAACAAAAGGAAATGGTCTGGCAACAACAACAACCAGCAACAGCAGCAAACCAAAAAGGCCGATACTGTCAAGGCCTATGCTACCGGATCCGAGAGAAATAATAGTTATGAAGGACGCAGGCCCTACTGCCCTAACTGTAATCGACACCACGAAGGTTACTGTGGTACACCTTGCGAGAGGTGCAAGCGATATGGACACCAAGTTAAGGACTGCAGGATTCCCGCAAACCCTGATGCACAGAGAACATGTTTCAAGTGTCGTAACCCTGGACACTATAAGAAGGATTGTGCAGAACTAAAAGACAAGATCAACGATCAAAACAACAACATCGCCCGTGACAGGGCCTAGGTGATCAACACCGGGGAAGGCGGACAAAACCCTAACAACCATATGGGTACGTTCATTCTCGAAAACTCGACTTTTCAATCTTGGTAGACACTAAATGAGTGTAGCTCATCTCTCCACCTCATCCTAGAACTGGCTAACTAATTTAAGCCAACCGAAAAACTTAGGAATCGCGTATTTACAAACGTACTTTCCCGCACAGACTTGACAAACACTAGTAATATTTACATTCCCATTTAAACCTCACATTATCTGAGACTGTGAACTAATTTCGGGACGAAATTCTCCTAACAGGGGGAGAATGTAACACCCGACGATTTAGGTTTACTGATTAACCTGCTAGAAACCCTAATTACGTGTGTTTAGTTTAATATTAGGCTAAATACTTGTAATTACTTGTAACTATTTGTATATTTATGTGAATATACACTTCCGTAATCATTTTGTATTACGCTTACGCAATTTGGTGAAATTGTGCGAAACAACCGGACGGAGTCCGACAGACTATACGACGTTGGTGAAAACCTTTTTATAAATAACTTTAATCCATTCTTAGAAGTTATTTATCACTTATTATTATTTTGTTAAAATAATACACGAAAAACCTAGACGTTTTGGCTAAAACGTCTCAAACGCAACGAAAACGCGCGGAACGCGCCCGACAAGCGAACGAAAGTCAAAATATATTTTAATAATTTAAAATATATTATTTTGTATGAAATTATTATTGAAAACATCATATAATAGTTCGTCAATGAAAAACGTTTATTTAAAACGCTACGCGATTAAACTTCCGTAAAACGTGCACGCAAATCGAGACCGATAAACTAACGGAATATTTTTATAAATGTTTTCAAGCATCTAGATAAAATATTTCAAGTGAAAATATCTAAATTAAAAGTTGTCACTTAAAAACGCGTATAAAACGTTTAACGTATGAATAAACGTCTAAACAATCGAGTAAACGAACGGAGAACATAACTAATTAAATGGGAAATGAGAAATGACCAAAATACCCTTTGTAGGGCCCCCTATGAACTGGCCACCACCTCCCATCCCACCCTATCCTATCTCTTGCTTTTTCACTATGATGATTCCTTACACACCCACACAAATTTCATGCAACTCTTTCTTTCCTTCATTTCCACTTAACCTCCTCATTTCCTCTCAATCCATTTTCACTCTTTTTCTCTCTAATTACTGAATAAGATCAGCCCAAAAATCAGTTTGTTCATCATCACATATCATTATCTTGAAGATTAAGAACAAAAGGAACCAAGCTCAAGACATCATCATCTTCATCTCCCTCTTGTTCTCCATCATTTTGTTGGTATAAATCACCTAAACTCCTCATTTACATACTTGTATAATGTATATTTAGATGTTAATATGATCATCTAACACTATTATGTCCAAATAAGAGGTTAAAATACGTTTTTGTAACACATAGGTAAGAAGACAGATTCTGTCTTCAAAAACACAGCTTACAAAAGTGGTCGTAGCTGGAGTTATAAGAAGAATTAGACAACGAATTTTTTTTTTAAAAGTTGCGTATTGAAAAGGGCTACAACTTTCGTGTTTTGCACTTTTTCCAGATCTCTACGTATTTTTGGATATAATCTGATCTTTGAGTCTCGTATGGAAGTTTTCGAAAACCGAGTTCGGTTCCTTCACGAAATTATTTAGATATGTAAATGGACACTATGGTTGCTGCAAAAATTATATGTTAGACTAGAAACATGGATGATCAGTTGGTAAAATTTGTAGACCTTAATTTGGACCAGAAGTGGTAGAAATAAAATGGCGAACCAAACCGACAAAAGTCGAAAATGTGAAATATTGAAATCTTGAGTTGCATGTTAAAAACCGACACCATGGGTGAACTCCGACACGAACCGACAAATTTATTTGGACTCTATAAACTGATTTATGGGTTGGGTAAAAGTTTCGGGTCAAACCGAGTCGGTTTGACCAAGTCAACAAAAACGGCTCGGTTTCTAAAAACGACAAAATTTACTATTTTTGGAAAGTGGTAACAAAAATGGGTTTGGATGACTTAGTTATTAACTTGGACCTAAAACTAAACTTAGAAAGTTTCCTGAATTAGAAACCGACACTTAGAACAATTTCTAAAAATATCCTAAGTCTCAAGTAGAGACACTAACCTAGTGATGCCACAATTACTAGTGATGCTACATTTTGATAGTGATGCTACATTTTCTAAAAATATCTCAAGTCTCAAGTAGAGACACTAACCTAGTGATGCCACAATTACTAGTGATGCTACATTTTGCTAGTGATGCTACATTTTCTGAAAATATCCTAAGTCTCAAGTAGAGACACTAACCTAGTGATGCCACAATTACTAGTGATGCTACATTTTGTTAGTGATGCTACATTTTCTGAAAATATCTTAAGTCTCAAGTAGAGACACTAACCTAGTGATGCCACAATTACTAGTGATGCTACATTTTGCTAGTGATGCTACATTTTCTGAAAATATCCTAAGTCTCAAGTAGAGACACTAACCTAATGATGCCACAATTACTAGTGTTGCTACATTTTGCTAGTGATGCTAAGTTTGACCAACCTTGACCAGTTTGACCAGGTTTGACCAGTTTGACCAGGTTTGACCAAGTTTGACCAGGTTTGACCAGTTTGACCAGTTTGTCCAGGTTTGACCAAGTTTGACCAGGTTTGACCAGTTTGACCAGGTTGACCAGGTTTGACCAGGTTTGACCAGGTTTGACCAGTTTGACCAGGTTTGACCAGGTTGACCAGGTTTGACCAGTTTGACCAAGTTTGACCAGCTTTGACCAAGTTTGACCAGCTTTGACCAACGAGTTGACCAACTTTGACCTACGGTTTAAGGCTTATACAAACTAAAATAATCTATTTGCAACACATGAAACATATACTTGGATAGTATACAATGAAACAACACATAATAATAATGATTTAAGATTATTATTACAAACTTTCACCAACGGGTCGTACATGTTTTTAATAAACGAACTTGAACAACTTATTTGGACATACTAGTTGATGAACTAGCCTTAGGTGGACATTAACCCTCCACCTACACGATTTGGCTTAAGTGGACATTGACTCCCACTTATACAATCGCTATAGATGGTCTTCGAGACATCTACTTATACCCAACCTTATACGTTTCTAGGGCGTTAGGAGGTTGCACACCGGCTTGCTTGCTTATTTGATATTTGCTTGCTACATGCTAATCTGAGGTGAGTTTCATAGCCCCTTTTTACTTGTTTGAACTGTTTTGGGGTGAGAATACATGCACTGTTTTATGAACTGTTATGTGAACTGTTTTATGAACTGTTTTTAGGAAAACACTTATACGTATTTCATGAGTTACTTTCTATTCCACTAAGGCCAATACAACCATTTTAATCTGCTGACTTACGCTTGCGATATTGCGGTAAAGCAATACAAAACGATATTGCGGTAAAGCAATACAAAACGATATTGCGGTAAAGCGATACAAAACGATATTGCGGTAAAGCGATACAAAACGATATTGCGGTAAAGCGATACAAAACGATATTGCGGTAAAGCGATACAAAACGATATTGCGGTAAAGCTATACAAAACGATATTGCGGTAAAGCAATACAAAACGATATTGCGGTAAAGCAATACAAAACGATATTGCGGTAAAGCGATACAAAACGATATTGCGGTAAAGCAATACAAAACGATATTGCGGTAAAGCGATACAAAACGATATTGCGGTAAAGCAATACAAAACGATATTGCGGTAAAGCAATACAAAACAATATTGCGGTAAAGCAATACAAACATTTCGATATTGTGGTAAAGCAATACAAACTATTAAATCTTGCGATTTACAATTACGATATTGGCAATAGTATACATTATTATCTTTGCATACGTGCAACACACTTACTTACCGTGGTTTAGCGATACAATTTTGGTAAACTTGTGTTTCATATTTTGGACAACTGTTTAACAAACCTATGAACTCACCAACTTTATGTTGACCTTTTAGCATGTATTTCTCAGGTTCACAGACGATGTAGGACTTCCCACAGGAAACAAGGCAGTAGGATGCTTTTGGAAAGCATTAGCTCGAGTCGCATGTTTTCACAAACAACAAGAGATTAGATTGCATTACGATATTTTGTATCAACATTTATGTATTAGAAATCTCTAACGGTTTATGCGAACTCCGGATATTTTGTAAACATTTGAATTATGGTAATGTAATATTTTCAAACGTCTCATATAGAGGTCGTTTGCTTTAATCTTTGTGTTGTGATATTTGATTTGGTCGGCGCCCCCGTGACACCTCATGTTTCCGCTGCCACGTGTTATGGGGGTGCGACAACTGAGCTGGAAAATGGTCGGGAATACGGCGTATTCCCTTCAATACGGTCGTATTCCCGAGAGTACGGCGTACTCATGGAGCGTATTCATGGGAATACGACGTATTCAATTGAATACGGTCGTATTCCCATGGCTCGACTGGGAAATTTTCAATTGAGCTTAATTATGTAATTTAGCTTGTACATTTTATGTATATTGCTTAGTATATGCTTGATTGTGGATATTAAGTAAGTATAGATTGATTTTGAGATTGATTTGGATTTCTATTATGTTTCAGAACCGCCGAAGACTCAATAAAGTTAGAATTTTGAGTGGAGACGGAATTGAGACAGGTGAGTGGACTTTGATCTCTCGCTATGTTTGGTGATCACTATGTGGTTACTTCAAGTGTTATTTGTGCATTCTTGTGTTAAGGCATATTGTGAATTAGAAGCAAGTGTTAAGAAACCTATTGGTGATTGTGTTAAGGAGGTCAATTTTATTGGACGTTTTGCTACAGGTTAGTCAACACGAGAGTTGTGAACATGTGTTGTGAATGGAGCTTGTGTTGACTAAAGGTAGCAAATCGTTATCGGTTAACCACTGTATTGGCCTGCAGTTGGTGTAAGTGTCGCTTGGTGGGCCACCGCGGCTGAGGGTGCCACAAGGGCCACCGATCCTCTAGTGATGTTGAGTCAAAGTGTTAAATTGTTGTAGACTAATGGTGTTAAACTAAGTGTAGTGTTAGTGATGAGTTAACTCACTTAGCTTCGTGCTAATCCCTCGTTGTTTACTCCTTGCAGGTTAATATATTTTGTTAAGGGCGGGTCTTGGAGTAAATTGAAGGAGTGTTCGACAATGATGACTCTGATGACTTTTGTACTAATTCAAATGTTTTGTTAAAGTAACGCCCATCTAGTTGTGTAGTTGTATTATGAAATACTTATGTAAATGATTTTGTATATTTTGGTTAATCCAAGGTTATATATATATGGGATATTGCTTCCGCGATGTTTTAAAATAAAAAATGTATTCAAATTTAGGGGCGTTATACTTATGCCCAGACTGTGAGTGTTGCTACTGCTTACCAACTCCCGTGGGAGGAGTTGAAAGAAATGTTGAGGGGCGAGTACTGCCCCAGGGATGAATTGAAACAGCTAGAAATGGAATTTTGGAACCACAAGATGCAGGGTGATGACATCACCGGATACACAAACCGTTTCCATCAACTGGCACTTCTGTGCCCAACCATGGTCGATTCTGAGTACAAGAGGATCGAGAAATTCTTTGATGGTCTCCCTGAGAGACTACAGGACCTGGTGACTTCATCCAAACCAGGTACTATTCAGAGCGCCATCCGTATGGCCCATGAACTAACGGCAAATTCTGTCCGCCGTGGCACAACTTCAACCCCATCTGCAAACAACAAACGCAAGTGGGAAGGAAACCCCAACTCATCCAACCAAACCTCCAACAAAAAGCCTGAGTACATTAAGGCTTATTCATCCGGAACCTCGGAGAAGAAAGGGTACAGCGGGAGCAGACCCTACTGTCCCAAATGCAACCGCCACCATGACGGTTCTTGCCCTTGCTCCAACTGCAAACGGTTCGGGCATCTAGCCAAGGATTGCCGAACGAACATTCCTACCCCCAACACCAATGCACCAAAGGCCTGCTTTGGGTGCGGAAATACAGGGCATTTCAAGAAAGATTGCCCAAAGCTGAAAAACAACAACAACAACCCTGCTCGCGGCAGATCATTCGTCATCAAGGCTGGGGAAGCCAGGCAAGACCCGAATGTCGTTACGGGTACGTTTCTTCTCAACGACCTTACTGCTTCTGTATTATTTGATACTGGTGCCGATAGAAGCTTCATTTCTGAGAAATTCAGCCCTTTACTTGATATAACTCCCACTGCCTTAGATACTAAATACATTGTAGAATTAGCTAACGGAAAACTGATTGAGACTGATAGCATCATACACAACTGTACACTTAACCTCACGAACGAAACGTTTTCCATTGATTTAATCCCTGTCGAGATCGGCAGCTTCGATATTATTGTCGGTATGGATTGGTTATCCAAGCACCGAGCTGAAATCATCTGTCATGACAAACTCGTTCGCATACCTCTTGTCTCCGGTGGAACCTTAGTCCTATAAGGGGAGACCAGCAGACGGAATCTGAATATTGTCTCCTATCTGAAAACTAGAAAATATCTACGAAAAGGGTATCAAGCCATCCTCGCACATGTAACGGAGAAGAAGTCGGAGGAGAAGCGACTTGAGGATGTTCCGATCGTGCGGGATTTCCCGGAAGTCTTTCCTGAAGACTTGCCCGGACTTCCGCCACCTAGACAAGTTGAATTTCAAATCGAACTTGTGCCCGGAGCTGCACCCGTGGCACGAGCCCCTTACCGTTTAGCACCATCCGAAATGCAGGAGTTGTCTAACCAACTACAGGAACTCCTGGACAGAGGATTCATTCGACCAAGTTCCTCGCCTTGGGGAGCTCCGGTCTTATTAGTGAAAAAGAAAGATGGATCTTTCCGCATTAGTATCGATTACCGAGAGCTGAATAAGCTAACCATAAAGAATCGGTATCCACTTCCTAGAATCGATGACCTGTTTGACCAACTCCAGGGATCGAGTGTTTACTCAAAGATTGATCTACGGTCGGGTTATCATCAACTCCGAGTCCGTGACAATGATATCCCAAAGACAACTTTCCGAACTCGTTATGGGCATTACGAATTCCAAGTGATGCCATTCGGGTTGACCAACGCACCGGCCGTATTCATGGACCTTATGAATCGGGTGTGCAAACCATATCTTGACAAATTCATCATTGTGTTCATCGACGATATTCTGATTTACTCTCGCAACGAGCAGGAACATGCTCAACATCTGAAAACCATTCTAGGACTTCTTAAACACGAAGAGTTATATGCCAAATTCTCTAAGTGTGAGTTCTGGATTCGAACCGTTCAATTCCTCGGGCACGTGATTGACAGCCAAGGAATTCATGTTGATCCCGCCAAGATTGAAGCAATCAAGGGCTGGGAGTCACCGACCACTCCAACCGAAGTGAGACAATTCTTAGGTCTTGCTAGTTATTACCGTCGATTCATTGAAAACTTTTCAAGAATAGCTATTCCCCTAACCACACTGACTCAGAAAGATAAGAAGTTCGATTGGACTGATAAACAAGAGTCAGCCTTCCAACTATTGAAAAACAAACTTTGCAGTGCACCAATCTTGTCCTTACCCGAGGGCACCGACGATTTCGTAGTTTACTGCGACGCCTCACCTCAAGGACTTGGTTGTGTGTTAATGCAACGGGAAAAAGTCATTGCCTATGCCTCACGACAACTGAAAATCCACGAGAAAAACTATACGACCCACGACCTTGAGTTAGGTGCTGTGGTCTTCGCATTGAAAATCTGGAGACATTATCTCTACGGTACGAAAAGCACTATCTTTACCGATCACAAAAGTCTCCAACACATATTCGATCAGAAAGATCTAAACATGAGGCAACGTCGCTGGGTTGAGTTACTTAGTGACTACGACTGCGAGATCAAATACCATCCGGGCAAGGCTAACGTAGTTGCCGACGCCTTAAGCCGAAAAGAACGAGTGAAACCCCTTCGAGTCCGAGCACTCTCTATGACAATTCGTAACGAGCTTCCTGCTCAAATCCTTACCGCTCAACTTGAGGCACTCAACGATGAAAACTTGAAAAATGAAGCCTTGCGAGGCTTGGATAAACAATTCGAAATCAAACCCGATGGAACTCGATACTTCTCTAACCGGGTGTGGTTACCCAAATTCGGAAACTTGCGAGATTTGGTGATGGCTGAAGCTCACAAATCTCGATACTCTATACATCCTGGTTCTGACAAGATGTATCACGACGTCAAAGGGTTGTATTGGTGGCCTAACATGAAAGCTGACATCGCCTTGTACGTCAGTAAATGCCTAACCTGTTCCAAAGTCAAGGCCGAACACCAAAAACCCTCGGGGTTGCTCCAACAACCTGAAATTCCTCAATGGAAATGGGAACAGATTTCCATGGACTTCATTACCAAACTACCAAAAACTTCGAGTGGTTGCGATACCATTTGGGTGATCGTGGACCGTCTTACGAAATCTGCTCATTTTCTGGCCATCAAGGAAACCGACAAGATGGAGCGTCTGACTCGCATCTACGTCAAAGAAATCATCTCGCGACACGGTGTACCTATCTCGATCATCTCAGATAGGGACAGCCGTTTTACTTCTAACTTTTGGCAATCACTACAGAAATCTCTTGGTACTCGTCTGGATATGAGTACTGCTTACCACCCGCAAACCGATGGCCAAAGCGAGCGAACTATTCAAACACTGGAGGATATGCTACGAGCCTGCGTAGTTGGGAAAATCACTTACCGTTGTGCGAGTTCTCGTACAACAACAGTTACCATACCAGCATAAAGGCTGCACCATTCGAGGCACTTTACGGGCGTAAGTGCCGATCACCTATTTGTTGGACTGAGTTAGGAGATTCCCAACTCACGGGTCCAGATATTATTCATGAAACTACTGAGAAAATCATTGGTATTCAAAACCGGCTGAAAGCCGCACGTGATCGTCAGAAAAGCTATGCTGACGTGAGACGCAAACACCTTGAGTTCCAGGTAGGGGACAAAGTACTTCTCAAAGTGGCACCGTGGAAGGGTGTCATTCGATTCGGAAAGCGAGGCAAACTAAACCCTAGATACATCGGACCATTCGAAATCCTTGAAAGGATTGGCCCAGTGGCATACCGCCTGCAACTTCCTGCTGAACTTAGCAGCGTTCACAACACATTCCACATTTCTAACCTGAAGAAATGTCTGTCTGACGAGACACTGATTATACCGCTCGACGAAATCCAAATCGATGATAAGCTTCATTTTGTCGAGGAACCTATGGAAATCATGGACCGAGAGGTCAAGCAATTGAAACAAAGTCGTATTCCCATCGTAAAAGTCAGGTGGAATTCTAGGCGCGGCCCTGAGTTCACCTGGGAACGGGAAGAGCAAATGCGACAGAAATACCCACATCTCTTCCCAGACAACGCACCGTCCGTGCACTCAAGCTAATTTCGGGACGAAATTTCTTTAACAAGGGGAGAATGTAACACCTGCTAAATTAGGATAATTAATTATGCCTAAATTAATTGTAACTAGTTGTAATTAGTATGTAATAGGACTAATTGCAAACTCTATTTGTATATATATAAGGTGATTTATATATATATGAGTGTACTTACGCGATTTGGATTAATCGTACGAATTAACCGGACGGAGTCCGACACAATTACTTGGACGTTGGTGACAGAAACTTACCTAAATAATGGGAACGTATTTTATTATATAAAATACACAGCGAACAAACATTATTTATAATATCGCGACGACATTTTAAATAATTTAACGAATACGTATTAAACGCGAGTTAAGAATTTTAATACTTCGACAAATGTTTTTATAATTAATTTCAAGGTATTTCATTAAAATATTCCCGTCACCTTTTAAAAATATAACTGCTTGATTTAACGTTTAAACGACGGAGGAAACGAACACCGCACGGAGTGCGGAGGCGCAGACTGAAAGTGGGAGGTTAACCTCCCACTCTTACTCTCTTTCTCCTCACTTTCTCCACTCTTTCTCTTTCTTCCTCCCTTTTCTCTCTTAAATTAATCACCACCACCAACTCATCAAATTCACAAAATACTACCTCAAAACGCACTCGGTTTTACTCGGTCATTTGGAAGAAAAGCACCACCACTTCACGATCTATCATCCTATCTTTTTGGATTTTCAATCCGACACCTCGTAAGTTTCCGACAAATCCCGACATCTCTCGTTTTTGATCATTTTTACTAGTTTATAGCTTCTATAGGCTTAAAATGTCCAAATATGGGTTGGGTAAAAGATTTGGACCGAACGGAAACCGGAAAACTCGTTTTCGGCACATTTTCCGGCCAACAGACCGCGACGTCGCATTTGGACCCAGATCCATGCGACGTCAGCCTCAACGTCGCACAACCCCTCGTAACGTCGCATGGTGCGACGTCAGTCACAAAGTCGCATTAAGTTGCGACGTCGCGTATAGCGACGCCACCCACAACGTCGCATTAAATTGCGAAAGTCGCACATAGCGACGTCGCCTACTACGTCGCACAAATACTCAACGTCGCATATAGCGACGCTAGCCTTTACGTCGCATTAATTTGCGAATGTCACACTTAGCGACGTCGTACTCAACGTCGCAATCCTTACCTGCGACCTCGCACCCAACGTCGCAGAAATCAGAATTTTTAAAGAGATTTTCACTAAAACTATGTAGAAATTGTGCATTTTTCCCTCTGAGCTGACTCGGCAGCTCGACCCCGACCAGGGGCTCTGCCCCTTGGACCCCGCCAAGGGGTTGCCACCCCTTGGAACCCCGCAACCAGGGGCGCTGCCCCCGGACCCCCGTCGTTTCATTACAAAATGTTTCAAACGCAATGATAATACTTTGACTATTACTAATACAAACCGTCACCAACGGGCCAAACATGTTTTCCAAGAACAAACAATAACGAAACAACCTTGGACATAACGAGTTGTGTAGACAACTAGCCTAGATGGTCTTGCGAGACATCTACTTACTTAACTTTATATGTTTAGGCATTTAAAGGTTACGGGTTCGGAGAACCTACACGCTACTTACAGTTTACCACTGCTTACTACTAGGCTCAGGTGAGTCTTACGGCCCCACTTTTACTGTTTTATCTTATTGGGGGAGAAACATGCTACTGATTTTTCTTGAACACAAGTACTAAACTGTTTACTATACCAAACGGAATTGCATGAGTTGTTTACTATTTACAGAAGTCTCTCCATCATATATCGTTAGTTATGGACTTAAGCGCGAACACTAGTTAATGGATCCATTAGGGAAATGACCCTCCCCACCCGGGGCAGTAGCGCTGCCACGTACTGATTTACACGTATAAATGGGTGACTACTTATTCGTTACTGATGTTTGCTCAATTACGAGCATGTCACGGGAGCAAACTTATTACTTACGGGTTAAGCTTCGATTATGAGCCTCATGGCAACGGTATAAACTTACTTATTTACATTTGCTGGATTGCGAATACTGGTTTTACGATTGCTGGATTGCAATTACTGATTTTACGCCTGAGAGCATTACTGATGAAAGCTCGTGTTCAAGTTGATATTACTTACAAACCTGTGAGATTCACCAACCTTTTGGTTGACACTTTTTAGCATGTTTTCTCAGGTACCCGAATGGAGTAGGATTACTCCAGGATTTTAGCTAGAGTCGCATGATTTCAACACAACTGCATTAACGGAGATTCTTAGCATTATCTTTTGTATATTATGATTATGTAATAGAATCTCCCGATATACGCGTGGGCTCTAGGGGAAACTACATTTTTGTATACGAAAACTCTAAGTTTTCAAGCATTATATCTATGGAATGTAACTAATTTACAAACGTTGCATATAGATGTCGTTTGCTTTATCTTTGTGCTGTGATATTTGATTAGTAACACCCCAAACTATGCTTCCGCAAAACAGTGAATTTTCGGGGGTGTTACAAAAAATCTTGTAATAGATTAGGTTCATAGTAATTCATCACTTATTTTACAGTTTATCGAAATCTGATCTTTTGAAAATCAAAAAGTGCAAAAACTCTGTTCATATCAAAAGAATCCAAAAAGGTTTAATGAATAGATCGCAAGTACAAGTCACTGAATGTTTAAAATCTTAAACACTGACTATAAACTTTTTCAGCAACAAGTTTGTCTAGGGAGCTTCGATCACAATCATTTAGGGGGAGATTGTTGAGTCACTAGTCGCTAACCATGTTAAGTCACTGGTCGCTGACCAAGTTGAGTCGCTCGTCGCTGACCAACTCAACTATTGTATTACTCGATGAAAAAATGGATTGTATCAAAGCTGTTGTTGCTGAAGTTTATTATTACTGATCGTCATTCACTCTACTCTCATGGAATATGATATGCTGAGGAAGATTAGATCTCAACTTCGTGTGTCGATGATACCTAGCAGCGAGAGTTCTACTTCTTCATTCTAATAAGGCAAAATTCACTGCCCGAATAATAGCTAGTCTCTGAAGATCTATAATTCAAGTCATTCTACAAGAGCATGTTAGCTCGCAGTCAGTGAGGAGAGTTACTGCATCTTCAGTGACTATTCGATAAAGCCTCTCAATCAACAAGTACAAGGGTACTGTACTTTTATACACATCAGTAAGAGTCTTCGTACTTGAAGAATGTTCGAATGATTACGTGGCAGCAGTTGATTGGTTTTAAGGTAACGAGATATTTGCGGTAACATAATTGGGACCCATAGTATGTCGGTTCATCAGAGATCACGCCAATCAAGTAGCGACACGTGTCCTTCCAAGATCCTATTTTTTAGGAGATATTCTAGGAACTCTTGTAGTATAAATAGTTCAGTATATTGTACTTTTGAGGTTAGTTTTTCTGTACATACTTATCACTTGTGTATTCAGTGAGTAGTTTGTCTAGGTTACGTAACAGTAACTCAGTGAGTGAGCAGTTAGCGTGTTTGTCCACTCCTATTCATCTCATCTTGTAACAAGTTAGCTAAGTGTGTTTGATTTGAATTAGCTTGGGCTAATTCATTCCGAAATCATTACTTGTGAATCTTATGATCAATCAAATTCACCATTTAGCTACTATTACTTTTGTTCTTTGATATTGTCATATCCGTTTGATTTTCCATTTCCATATTACTCTGTTTGTGTTAATCAATTAAAAACAACTTAAGTAATATGTTCAAAAATAGAGAGAAGTTTTTAATTGTATTCAACCCCCCCCCCTTCTACAATTAAACTTTACTTATTGCGATTCCATTTCACTAATCAATAGTGAATTCGGGACTCTCAGCTTTGTCTACTTCGATTCCTGGCTTTGATATCCGATGTCCTAAATCTATTCCTTCTTTCACCATAAAGTGACATTTTTCCCAATTCAAAACGAGATTCGATTCTTCACACTTTGCGAGCATTCTATCGAGGTTGGATAGACATGATGCGAAAGAGTCTCCAAAGACCGAAAAATCATCCATAAAGACTTCCATGCATTGTTCAATCATGTCATGGAAAATTGCAACCATGCATCTCTGAAATGTTACAGGTGCGTTGCATAATCCAAACGGCATTCATCGGTATGCGAATGTTCCGTAGGGGCATGTGAATGTTGTCTTCTCTTGCTCCTTCAGATCGAGCAGGATTTGGAAATAACCGGAAAAACCGTCGAGGAAATAGTAGAATTCATTTCCCGATAGCCTTTCGAGCATTTGGTCAATAAACGGAAGCGGGAAGTGATCCTTGCGAGTTGCTTCATTTAACTTCTGATAATCGATGCAAACCCTCCAACTGGTAACTGTCCGAGTGGGTATAAGTTCATTTTCTTCGTTTGTAATGACCGTCATTCCTCCTTTCTTCGGGACGACTTGAACAGGGCTAACCCTAGGCGAGTAGCATATTGGGTAAATCAATCCAGCATCCAAGAGTTTGATAACCTCTTGCTTAACCACGTCCTGAATCTTAGGATTTACCCTTCTTCACCTTTGTACGGATGGTTTGAAATCGTTCTCCATGAGGATCTTGTATGTGCAATAGTTTGGACTAATTCCTTGTATATCGGAAATTTTCCAAGCAATTGCTTTCTTGTGCGATTTCAGAACATCAATAAGTTGAACTTTCTCCTCGGGTTTTAACTCTTTTGATATTATCACCGGGAGTTGTGATGTTCCATGGAGGTAAGCGTACTCAAGGTGAGGTGGTAGTTCTTTTAATTCCAGGTTTAGTAGTTCTTCGACAGACGGCTTCATCCTAGCCATCTCGTCTCTATTCAACTTCTCATATTCAGCTTGGAATGGTGCCTCGTCTATCTCGGGTTCAGATGTGGAGATTGATGCTATTTCAACCCACTCGGTTTTATTTGAGAATTCGTCCTTCTTCAGCTCGTACTTGTTGACTGATGATGAGGAAACTTCATCATTCCTGGTGATGATGATCTCTCCGTCGTCCGTGAATTGGAATTCTTGAAATTGAGCGGATGAAGATTGGTTTATGGTGATTTCAGGGTTTGAAAGTGATAGTGGTACGGGTTGGTTGTTTAGTTGTGGTTCAAATGATGGTGGCTCAACACTCATTTCCTTGAACGAATCTAGGATTTCTTTGATCGAAGGAAATGGGTTTGGTCCGTTGAATATGGGTTTATCTCTTTTTAGCCAAGGTATCGGTGTACCGCATCCTAATGGAACAGCGATTGTTTTGCCATCGGTGCGAGGAAATTTCTTTTCAAACAGCGGAAATAGTAGCTCGTCGGATGTTGTTGGCGAAGTGATTGCGGAATGCAGCCCAGGGTCCTCATTATATAGCATCCGAACAGTGATTATGGTGTTGGGTATCGGATCCTGGCCGGATAGTGCTAGTACTTCGTGGAGATGTTCATCAAAAATGTCCTACATGTTATCACACAAACCAAGGTCCTCTTCCAGAGGTTGTTTCATTAATCGATCGACATTAAAGGTGACCTCCTCTTTCCCAATTCTCAATTCTTAAAGATTTTTCGTTAACGTCAATTACGGCCTTGGCAGTATTTAGGAAAGCTCTACCAAGGATGATCGGGATGTGGGTGTCTTCCTCTATGTCCATCACAATGAAGTCTACAGGAAAAACGAACTTATCGACTTTGACCATGACATCCTCAGCAGTTCCTCGGGGGAGTTTAACTGATCTGTCAGCCAATTGGATGGTCATACGAGTAGGTAATAGGTCATCTAATTCTAATTTCTTATAGAGGGAATAAGGCATAAGATTAACACTAGCACCTAGGTCTGCTAAGGCGTTACTGATTTGAATTCCTTGGAGAAAATAGGGTATAGTAAAACGTCCAGTATCGCCTAATTTAGGTGGGAGACCATGTTGTACAATTAATGAACATTCAGCATTCAAGGGTAAACTAACTAGTTGCCTAAGTTTTTCTTTGTTTGAAAGGAGCTCTTTAAAGAATTTAGCACATGAGGGCATTTCTACAAAAGCATCTAATAATCTAATATTTAAATGTAAGCTTTTAAATATTTCCAGATATTTACCGAATTGGGCTTCTTGCTTGTCCTTCTTAAGTCTACCAGGATAAGGTATTCTCGTTCGAGGTACATTATCTGGAGTTTCAGCTGGTGATGGGTCAGGTGTTGTGACAGGGATGTCAATTGACACATTTTCACTAGATGTAGGTGTGAGCAAAGTGTTTTCGGGGGTGTTATCTGGTGGTGGTGAATCAACTTTGGTTACTTTTCCTCCTCTAGTCACGATTAACACATCATCACTTGGTGGATGAGTGATGTCATTAGTGATCACCAATGTACTTTCCTCAATAAAACATAAGTTTTTCAAAATAGATTCCATGTTAGAAATTAATTTTTCTGAAATTTTTTATCATGGCATCAATGTTGTCTTGAAATTCAGCATTTCTTTTGTTTATAAGGTTTTGTTCAAGCATAAAAAGTGGTAAAATTTGTTTTGAGGAAGGTAAGTGGTTCGTAGGTGAAGGAACAGCCAAAAGTTGGGTCCAATCAGGATAAGGTGTTGTCATAATTGGTCAAAAGTGGTTAACTAAAACTAAACTAATCCTAAAGGCAAAAAGGTAACTTTTGATTGATATTAATCTTTCAAAAGGATCGCTAAACACTAAAGTTACTAATTTCCAAAAATCGGTTGCCGACGCTCCCCGGCAGCGGCGCCAAAAACTTGTTGCATCACGCACCGGTCGTTGGAATTTCTAATGGTGATGTGGCACAGCAGTGGGTTTTAAATTTATAAGGCTGGGGCCTAGGGTTACTGTTATGCTAATCAAAGGGCTAGCAAAGGACAAGTATGACCTAGGATCATTCTTCAAAGCGCGACAAATTGAAACTATGGGGTTTAGAAACTTTTATGATGTATTTAGCTAGGGTTAAAAGAGTTGGTTTTGGTTTTGGGTTTTCTATCTAAATTAAACTAAACTAGATTAAAAAGTGGAGGTTACTTCGGGCGTTCAGCAATTAAAGCGATTGTCTACTACGAAGTGGTTTAAGAGTTGTTAAATATGGAGAGTTCTAATGGAGATAAGTTCGTAAGTTAATGTGAGTTATTGCTACAATCCTCCTATCGGGCTAACGCGGAGGTGTCCACAATCAGGCAAATAGAATGTCACGTGGATTGCAGAATATATTAAAGCATACACCGAAAGTTCTCTCGAATGTACACCCACATTATCCGACAGTTAACCTCGAATCCTATTCCCCAATCTCGATCGTCAGAGATGTCCGAATCATGGCATAGTTTGTTGAATAAACAATCTTATGAACGAGGGTTATCCTCACCGGAATAGGTTGGGTCAACCGGTCTAGGCGGCCGGATGATGTGTCATCACTTATTCGTACGAGTTATCAACATTACTCTGGGATGCAACAAAACCGGGATGATTTATACTACAAATGGAAACTTAAGTAATACGGTTGTTATTCGATTCATAATATAACTACCTTCGGTCGTTCTTGACTTCCATACATTTGTACTCCGCCGTAAGCGTTTCCAGTACTATATCAAAGAACAGTCGAATGGGGGCCATCATATTATTTCACGCTAATTAGTGCCGTTTATATTTCACTATTATGATGATCCTAAGGCAACAATCAAACAAGAACATGCAATAAGATGATCAAAGCAACAGTTCAACATAAGCATACAAAAGTATTATCTAAGTTGAGGATATTCATAAAGTTGTCTCAAAAATATTGTCTATATGAATTTAATCTTTATCTACCTCTATTCCCATATTCCGTGTCTCTTGGATCCTACTTTGGTCTAGAGAACACCGGCCATGCCGAGCTCAATGATTCAATCTAACATAGTATAACTAAGTGACCTATACCCTATGAGTTAGCTACGTTCATTTTTGGATAAGGTTTTAGTCACAACATGAGTTGGGCAGATAAAAGATAAAGATTTAATTTGTACATCCATTTACAATATAAATGATCCGCAATCTCATAACGTACAATTTAATCACATATTTAAGACTACCTAGATGACTATCATAGCAGACAATTGAGTTATTTAATTAATCATGGCAATTCTAGCATGCATATTTAAATTTATTAAAGAAAAAGCGAACATATTTAAATACGATAAATAGATTAAAACCTGGAAAGGTGTACAAATAACTCGTAGCTAAAATGCGTCCCGGAGCACCTCCGTACAAATCTTCCTTTAGTTAATTTATTAGCTAGTATAATTAATTAAAGAAGAATTATAACTAAAATTACGAAGAAATAAAAGATAAAGATGTAGATATGTGTGTTTTCCAAGGTGTGGAAGGTGTGTCTTGAAAATGAGCCTCATGCCTCCTATTTATAGGTAAAATTCGGCTCACGTTAGCAATCCATGGCGCACGATAGAAAAAGGTGGAAAAGGTGATGCACCGGGTACGAAAAAGGGCGTAAAGGTGGTGCACCGGGTACCGAAAAGCACGCAAAGGTCTAGCACCGGGTACACGCAAGGACCAAAAAGTGGAAACGGGGCAGGAGGCAGGTGGCCGGCGGTGGCTGGCACCCCCCGTCTCGGTTCGTCGTCTTTTGCCTCGTTTCTTGATTCGTGCGTGTTTTCTTCGTTATGCGCCTTTTGCGTCGATTCTTTTTTTGTTGGATTCGTTTTTCAAAAACGAAGACTTTGTGATAAGTGCCTAAATGTACTATATTTCTATAGTATTTTACCCCATTAATTATATGTTTTTATTGCATTTTAATAAGATTGGATACTGATTTCGTTCATATTTGCGATTAGGTATTAAAATCAAGCTTTATGGAGAAAAGGGCGAAAAATAGTAAATAATTGAGGTAAATGGCGCAATTATGAAGAATCAAGTGGAATTGTGTTTGCAAAGTGAAGATTAGCCCAAGTTTGAGTCTAAAGTTAATAAAAGTCCAAGAATAAAGCCCAAGGACAAGGCAAGCCCAATGTCCAAGCCCAAATCCATTTGGTTGGGCTGGAGCCCGGATTTCACAGTTTGACCGCCGGCCAAATTTGTTGGTAGGCGGTCAAAACCAAAAAGGAAGTCGGCAAGAGAAAACGCGTGAGTTGAGTGGGTGACGTCATTTCGACCGGCGGTCAAGCTTCTTGGTAGACGGTCGAGAGCCGCATTTCGACTAATATAAATAGCAGCCTTGGCAGACAGTTTTAGGGTGTTACATATTACATTTTTCAGTCCCAATAATGTAGTTTACGAATTTTATTTCGTTTTTAGGGTTAGGTTTTTATATTTTCGAGTCGTAGGTACATTTTGGAGGCACGAGAAGTGACGGTTGGATCCATTTCAACTAATCTTCGAGTGATTCGTCATTTGGTTTGAATCTTTTATTAAATATTATTGAAAAATTTAGTATTTAATATTATATCTGTTCTTATTTGATGAATTGATACTTGTAGTATTTGTTTTAATAAATCTTAGATTATGATTATTGAATGATTGCATTTGCACGTTTGTTGAGTTATTTGGTTGAAGACTATTATGTTATCCGTGAATCCTTGTTTATTGGTGCTGTATTGATTGCTTGCTTAACGTGGTTATTAGGATCATTGAGATTGAGTTCCCTTGGTAATAGTAATCATTGATAATTATGAACTTAGGTTTATAGTTATTGCTAAATACGTTGAGTCTGATAGGTTAAGAGTTAGTAATCAATATCCCTAAGATGAACAAGACTAATAAGTAATTATTAGTAGGTATTGTTGAGTCATACCACAGGATAATTATAATAGATCGTGAATCCTTAATGCATAATCTAGGGAGCACTCTAGATTATAGGAATTAGTTGGACCCGAAACGTTGGCTAGTTCACATTCAACTTAATTTCATTGAAGAATTTGGGTTAAGTTGATATAAAAGAAATCACAACTAGATAATTAATGTGTGAATGTATCAGGATGTATGAATCTAAGGTGAATTATTACATGCTATATGTTCCTTCCATATTGTACATTAGTGTTTATTTTATTTTAAGTTTTATTTAGTTTATTTATGTTAATTAGTATTTTATCTTACGTTCATACGGAACTAAAGCGTTACCCCCTTGGTTCTGTAATTTACAAGATTATTATTGCTTTTAATCCCTTTCCTAGTGTTCGACCTGGACTTATCATGAGCTATACTATTTCTGATCGGGTATTCTTGCCTGGTTGTGTGATAGTAGTAATTGATATTTCCCGTACTTTATAAATAATAAAACTAGACGCTGTCACGTACACATCAAGTTTTTGGCGCCGCTGCCGGGGAAAGCGGTAATAAAAAGAATGTAATCTTGTAAATTTTTGTACATTGTTGATTAATTGTTTGTGAATATTGTGAATAGTTTTGTATTTATTGTTATTGATCTAATGTTTGTATTTAGAAGTGTTTAATGTTTAGAAAATAGTGAGTAAGCAATTGGAGGCGAAAGAAATGGTCAAGGAAATTGCTAGCTTGAAGACTCTTTACCCCCGCTCAATTGATCAACTCATTTTTAGGGGGGAGTGTTCTTGTTCCAATTTTCAATTTAAGATTATTTGACTAGTTGCTTATTCCATTTAGTTTGTAAATTATGTATTTGTTAATATATGTGTTTAGTTTAAATTAAAATGAGTAGGTGTTTTAAAAAAAAAAAAAAAAAGTTTTGATTAAAGGGGGAAAGTAAATTAGATTAATTAACTTTTAATTTTTAATTTTCATTCTTATTTGATATTAAAAAAAAAAAAAAAGAGCGGGTCACAGAACCGGGTCGGGTCCAAACTTTTGGGTTCTAGCCGCCGGCCTCAAGCTTTGGTAAGCGGCTAAACTGTAACAACCGCCAAATGAGGGCTAGTATTAGCGCCTAATTCTTTGTTAATACATGTAATTAGTACTGTGTTAGGCTAATTTATGTATCGGATTATATGTTAGTAAATATATACAACTTTGCGATTTGACTTAAATCGTACGCAACTTAAATAGAATGAAATTCTATTCGATTAATACGGACGTTGGTGAACAAATGCTTATAAACTAAAATAACGCAATTACGATCGAAATGCTATTTTATAATAGTTAATAACTGCCTCGTATTACACGATTTAAAACTTACGCGATTTAAAGACGAAAGTAATTAAATTCAATTTAAACTGTTAAAGATTTAAGGAAATAATTTAAATAAATTATTTAACAAGAATTGTGATTTTATAAATATAATTAAACGCGTAAAATAAATATTTGACGCTTAAACGACGGAGAAAACGAACACCGCACGGAGCACGGAGCGCATACTGAAAAGTGGGGGGATTCCACCTACATCACCACCTCCCCACCTTTTCTTCTCTTTATTTCATTTCAATCTTTCATCTTTCTCTCTCTCCTCCTTTTTCTCTCTAAAAACTAAACCACCACCATCACACAAATCCGCAAAATAACACCATCAAACCTCGCCGAAACATACCACTCGTTTGGAGAAAAGCGACCACGACAACACGATCTACATTCCTATCTTTTCGGATTTTCAATCCGACACTTTGTAAGTTTCCGACAAATCCCGACATCTCTTGTTTTTGATCATTTTTACTAGTTTATGGTTTTGATAGGCTTAATATGTTCATATGAGGGTTGGGTAAAAGAATCGGACCAAACGGAAACCCGAAAACATGTTTTTGACTCGAAATCCGTCGATCAGCCGATAGTGTCGCATAGATGAACCCAGATATGCGACACTTCGTGCGACACTTGCTGAGTGTCGCATAAAACTTATACCGACACTTCAGTAGTGACGCCTATAATCGAACTGACACTTATACCGACACTAGCTTAGTGTCGCCCTCAACCTAATACCGACACTCTTTATACGACAATAGTCTAGTGCCGCATCTATTTTAATACCGACACTTCCATAGTGCCGCCGTCCCGGTTACTCGACACTACCTAACGACACTTTCTTAGTGCCGCCTTACTATTTTACCTGACACTTCTTTAGTGTCGCTATACTACACGTCACTCCCTAAGTGACGCCCAAAACCTGGAATTATCCATTTTATACGACACTGCTTGAGTGCCGCTATCGTTACGGAACCCGTCACTTCTTAAGTGACGCATACTATGAGTCATGACACTACGTTAGTGACGCATGATCTGGCTACCCGACACTTAACCCGACACTGTCTCAGTGTCGCATGACCAACCTAAGTGACGCATATAAGTGTCGCATAAAACAGCAGCTTTTCAACTATTTTTACACTAAGTGTCGAACTTATACAACTTCCAATACTCATACCATACGACTTAACAAACATCATAGAATATGCTTTCTATTACAATTGCACTAAATTGCGTTATAAATGATAAACTTTAATTATAACAAATCACCAACGGGCCGTATACTTTGATACAAACGAGAACAAACCAACATTTAACACAACGGGTTGTATGAACAACTAGCCTAGATGGTCTTGCGAGACATCTACTTACTTAACCTTACGTGTTTAGGCACTAGAAGGTTACGGGTTCGGAGAACCTACTTGCTTTACTACTACTTGCTATTTACCACTACTCGACTCAGGTGAGTCTTACAGCCCCACTTTTACTGTTTTATACTTTGGGGTGAGATACTTAGCAACCGTTTTACGCATGAACACAATGTACTGAACTGAAAACATTACTGTTTACAAACAAACGCATGAGTTACTTTTATCCACTGAAAGCCTCCTAATCGTAAGTTGTTAGTTATGGACTTAAGCGCGATTACTAATAGATGGATCCATTTGGGACTGACAATCCCTGTCTGGGGTGGTAGCGCCACCACGTACTGATTTACACGTAGAAACAGACATATTAGTATTTGTTACATATGAGTGTGCGGATAGCACTCACGGGGGTACGTGATATATTCACACTACACGGTTAAGCTTCAACTTATGAGCTCATGGCACTGTACTGATTTACTGATTTACTTACTTTGCTTGATAGCAATACGGGTACATACTTGTGGTTCATAACACCTACTTATTACTAAACCTGTGAGATTCACCAACCTTTTTGGTTGACACTTTTTAGCTTTTTATCTCAGGTACACATACGGAGTAGGATCACTCCAGGATTTCTAGCTAGAGTCGCATGATTTACAAACTGCATTTAACGGAGATTCTTTGGCATTATCTTTTGTAACTACGGTTATGTAATAGAATCTCCCGCCACATACGCGGACTCTAGGCTTACTTACTTTTGTAAAGAAAACTATATGTTTTCAAACGATTCAAATTATGAAATGTAACTATTTTACAAACGTCTCATTTAGAGGTCGTTTACTATTAATCTTGTGCTTTGTATATTGATTAGTAACACCCAATGTATGCTTCCGCAACTCGGTAAATTTGAGGGTGTTACAGATTGGTATCAGAGCCTAAGGTTATAGTGAACTAGGTTGCATTTAGTGAGCCTAGACTTGACCATTAGGCAGTATCCCTTATTAGGTATAACTGGTTCAGTGATTACATCATACGAGTTTAATTTAACATAGCCTGATCAACTATGTACAATTAAGCAAAGACGATGTAAGATCTGAAAGGGGTTATGGCTGAATAGGGTACAATAGAAGACTCTGACTTTGAGAGAACCGAGACTTAAACATGTTTATGCTAGACACTCAATAGGCTATATTATATAGGGACTATATGAATATAGGCCTTAATCTTACTAACGCTTTGTCTCAGAAATGGCAAACATCCCACCCGATTCATCTCGTTCTCAATCCGGGTCGCAGAACCCAAGGGTAGCAAGGAGGAACAACAGGTTGCCTCGAGCTGGCCCGTACTCCACTCACTTCACCTTGCCGGCCTTAGCTGCTAGGGTGAACCAACACGAGCAACGACTTCGCACCATGGATGTCGTGTTGCAGGAAACAAACGAAAACTGGAGACTTACATCACTTGAGCGCATCGAACAAGTCTCTGAGGATCACGAAACCACCGTTAATAATGTGGACGTTCTTCTCAACAAGGTGGTGGAGATAAGCGTGGAAACCACTCTTTTGAAGCACAGACTTGATGAGTGTGAACAACGCTCACGGGAAACGGAAGAATATACCCGTGGATTGGTACAGCGACTAGCATTAGCTGAAGACAATGCTCGACAAGCCAGCAGACTTGCAAATACTGTGGATCGTCTCATCGAAATGATGGAGCAGATTAACCTACGTTAAGACTAGCTTAGTCTTTGTTTTGTAAACTACCCTGTAATCTAGTAACTATCTAAGCACTACTCTATGTTCCAGTCGGATGTAACAATTCCCGATATCTTTTGTAACACATCCGTAGGATGTAACCTTTGAACTCGTATCATCTATTAAATATTCCTTGCTGTTTCGACTCATGTTAATTGCCATAATTCTTTTCATAATGATGTTATGTATTACCACCTTTATACATGTACATCTGAAATAAATACAATTTTCTTACAAAATCTCATGTATCTTCATTTCTTTTATTGAAGAGTCATGCCGCCAAAGTCAAGACCTTATACTGATGCTCAGATCACGTCACTCATAACCCAGGCTGTTACTGAAGCCTTGGCACGGAATACTCCACCAAACTCCACAAGAAACAGCGATGCCGCTGAAACCTCTGCTGCTAAACCTTGTTCATACAAGGACTTTCAGAACTGCAAACCCTTGAGCTTCAAGGGGACCGAAGGAGCCATCGGACTTATCAGATGGTTCGAAAAGATGGAATCCGTTTTCCGCATCAGCAAATGTGCGGAGGACGACAAGGTCAAATTCTCCACCTGCACCCTCGAAGATGGTGCCCTCTCGTGGTGGAATTCCTATACCCAGTCCGTGGGGATTGACACCGCTTACCTACTCCCTTGGGAGGACCTAAAGAAAATGCTCACGGATGAGTACTGCCCGTCCGAACAACTTCACAAGCTGGACGAAGAGTTCTGGAACTTAAAAGTGCAAGGAACTGATATCGTTGGATACACCACCAGATTCCAACAACTCACCGTCCTTCGCCCGGCTATGGCAGGTACTGGGCCCGACAAGATTAAGAAATACATCCGCGGCCTCCCGGAACCCGTCCGGGGAAATGTCACCTCATCAAACCAAACCACCCTTCACGGTGCCATTCGGTTGGCCCATGAACTTCTAGCTATGAACGAGGACCCAGAACCACCCACTCCATCCTCCAACAACAATAAAAGAAAATGGTCCGACAACCACAACAACCACCAAACCAAGAAACCTGAGACCATTAAAGCCTACACCTCCAGTTCTGATGACAAGGGAGCGTACAAGGGAACCAAGCCCTATTGCTCAAAGTGCCAACGACACCACCATGGTTCTTGTCCCTGTAGCAAGTGTAAGAGATTCGGACACTTGGCTAAGGATTGTAGATCAAACACCACTGACACCAACACCTCGGCACCAAAGACTTGTTATGGGTGCAACGGTACGGGGCATTTCAAGAAAGACTGCCCGAAGCTGAACAACAACAACAACAGGAATAACAACAATGCTCGAGGAAGAGCTTTTGTGCTGAAATCTGGGGAAGCCCGTCAAGACCCGAATGTGGTCACGGGTACGTTTCTTCTCAACAACTTGACTGCATCTGTATTATTTGATACTGGTGCTGATAAGAGCTTTATTTCTGATGAGTTTTATCCACTACTTGACACCACACCTATCGCCTTAGATTCTAAGTACACTGTAGAATTGGCAAACGGAAAACTTATTGAGGCCGACAGTGTGATACCTGACTGCACTTTGAACCTAGCTAACGAGCTCTTTTCCATTGACTTGATACCTGTCGAAATCGGCAGCTTTGACATCATCGTAGGTATGGATTGGTTATCTAAGCACCGAGCCGAAATCGTTTGTTTTGAGAAAATTGTACGCATTCCTCTCGTCACCGGTGGAACTTTGAGCATACAAGGGGAGACCGGTGGGACGAGAATAAATATCATTTCTTGCATGAAAACCCGAAAATACTTGAGAAAAGGGTACCAGGCAATCCTCGCACACGTTATAGAGAAAAAGTCGGTGGAGAGGCGACTTGAGGATGTGCCTATTGTTCGAGACTTCCCAGAAGTCTTTCCTGAAGACTTGCCTGGCCTACCGCCAACTAGACAAGTCGAATTCTCTATTGATCTTGTGCCCGGCGCAACACCTGTGGCACGAGCCCCTTACCGACTAGCCCCATCTGAACTTCAGGAGTTGTCTACTCAGTTACAGGAACTCCTGGACAAGGGATTTATTCGACCAAGTTCCTCACCTTGGGGAGCTCCGGTCCTGTTTGTGAAAAAGAAAGACGGTTCTTTCCGCATGTGCATCGACTACCGTGAACTCAACAAATTAACTGTCAAGAACCGTTACCCACTTCCTCGCATCGATGACCTGTTTGACCAACTTCAGGGGTCGAGTTTTTATTCAAAAATCGATCTACGGTCGGGTTATCACCAACTCCGAGTTCGTGATGAAGATATTCCTAAAACTGCTTTCCGAACTCGCTACGGGCATTATGAATTCCAAGTGATGCCATTCGGCTTAACCAACGCACCGGCTGTATTCATGGACCTTATGAATCGGGTGTGTAAACCTTACCTTGACAAGTTTGTTATCGTCTTTATCGATGACATCTTGATTTACTCGCGCACTGAACAAGAACAGGCGCAACACCTGAAAACTATCCTAGAGCTGCTCAAACACGAAGAGTTATACGCCAAATTCTCTAAGTGTGAGTTCTGGATGCAAACTGTTCAATTCCTTGGACACGTCATTGGTAATCAAGGGATTCATGTCGATCCTTCAAAAATCGAGGCTATCAAGTGTTGGCAAGCACCTACAACACCAACCGAGGTACGCCAATTCTTAGGACTCGCCGGATACTACAGCCGGTTCATTGAGAATTTTTCGAAAATAGCCCTACCTCTCACTGCACTGACTCAAAAAGAAAAGAAGTTCGATTGGACTGACAAACAGGAGTCAGCTTTCCAGCTACTAAAATAGAAACTCTGCAGTGCACCTATCTTATCTTTACCCGAAGGCAACGATGACTTCGTGGTATACTGTGATGCTTCACACCAAGGTCTTGGTTACGTGCTGATGCAACGAGACAAAGTCATCGCTTACGCCTCTCGACAACTCAAGGTCCACGAAAAGAATTACACAACTCATGACCTAGAGTTGGGGGCTGTTGTATTCGCTCTAAAAATCTGGAGGCACTACTTATACGGTACCAAGTGTACAATCT
Organism: Helichrysum umbraculigerum; assembly: GCA_949592205.1. NCBI lineage: Eukaryota > Viridiplantae > Streptophyta > Magnoliopsida > Asterales > Asteraceae > Helichrysum > Helichrysum umbraculigerum. The sequence continues at coordinate 78,452,869 of CATIUR010000003.1, forward strand.
TTACTGACCATAAAAGTCTCCAACATATCTTCGATCAAAAGGATCTCAACATGAGGCAACGTCGATGGGTCGAGTTGCTCACTGATTACGATTGCGAAATTCGCTATCATCCAGGCAAGGCGAATGTTGTCGCCGATGCTTTAAGCCGAAAGGAACGAGTGAAACCACTTCGAATTCGAGCTCTCGGTATGACCATTCACAACGACCTCATCAATCAAACTCTCATCGCTCAACTCGAAGCACTCAAACCAGAAAACTTGATAAACGAGGCCTTGCGGGGCATGGACAAACAATTTGAAACCAAACCTAACGGGGCCAAATACTTCTCAAATCGAATCTGGTTACCAAGTTTTGGGAACCTGCGAGACTTGGTGATGGATGAAGCTCACAAGTCTAAATACTCTATACACCCCGGTGCCGACAAAATGTATCACGGCATCAAGGAAATGTATTGGTGGCCCAACATGAAATCTGACATTGCAACCTATGTTGGTAAGTGTCTTACTTGTTCCAAAGTCAAAGCTGAACACCAAAAACCTTCCGGTTTGCTACAACAACCCGAAATACCACAATGGAAATGGGAGCAGATCACCATGGATTTCATTACTAAACTCCCGAAAACTCCTAACGGTTGCGATACCATTTGGGTGATCGTTGAGCGACTCACTAAATCTGCTCATTTCCTAGCCATCAAGGAAACTGATAAGATGGAACGTTTGACACGGATCTACCTGAAAGAAATCGTGTCAAGACACGGCGTGCCCATCTCAATCATCTCCGACCGAGATGCTCGATTTACTTCTCGCTTCTGGCAATCACTGCAAAAATCTCTCGGTACTCGACTGGATATGAGTACGGCTTACCATCCCCAAACCGATGGCCAGAGCGAACGAACCATACAAACACTGGAAGACATGCTACGAGCCTGCGTAGTTGACTTCGGTAAAAACTGGGAAAATCACTTACCGTTGTGCGAGTTCTCGTACAACAACAGTTATCACACCAGCATAAAGGTTGCACCCTTCGAGGCACTGTACGGTCGTAAGTGCCGATCACCTATCTGTTGGACTGAGGTGGGGGATACACAACTCACCGGTCCAGAAATCATACATGAAACAACTGAAAAGATCGTCGGCATACAAAACCGACTAAAAGCCGCACGTGATCGTCAGAAAAGCTATGCTGACGTGAGACGCAAGCACCTTGAGTTCCAAGTAGGGGACAAGGTACTTCTCAAAGTGGCACCGTGGAAAGGTGTCATTCGATTCGGAAAACGAGGCAAACTAAATCCCAGATACATCGGACCATTCGAAATCCTTGAAAAGATTGGTCCGGTGGCATACCGCCTGCAACTTCCTGCTGAGCTTAGCAGTGTTCACAACACATTCCACATTTCTAATCTGAAGAAATGTCTGTCTGACGAGACACTGATTATACCGCTCGACGAAATTCAGATCGATGATAAACTTCATTTTGTCGAGGAACCTATGGAAATAATGGACCGTGAGGTCAAACAACTAAAACAGAGTCGTATTCCCATCGTAAAGGTCAGGTGGAATTCTAGACGTGGTCCTGAATTCACCTGGGAACGGGAAGACCAAATGCGACAGAAATACCCACATCTCTTCCCAGACAACGCACCGACCGTGCAATCGAACTAATTTCGGGTAGAAATTCTTTTAACAAGGGGAGAATGTAACAACCGCCAAATGAGGGCTAGTATTAGCGCCTAATTCTTTGTTAATACATGTAATTAGTACTGTGTTAGGCTAATTTATGTATCGGATTATATGTTAGTAAATATATACAACTTTGCGATTTGACTTAAATCGTACGCAACTTAAATAGAATGAAATTCTATTCGATTAATACGGACGTTGGTGAACAAATGCTTATAAACTAAAATAACGCAATTACGATCGAAATGCTATTTTATAATAGTTAATAACTGCCTCGTATTACACGATTTAAAACTTACGCGATTTAAAGACGAAAGTAATTAAATTCAATTTAAACTGTTAAAGATTTAAGGAAATAATTTAAATAAATTATTTAACAAGAATTGTGATTTTATAAATATAATTAAACGCGTAAAATAAATATTTGACGCTTAAACGACGGAGAAAACGAACACCGCACGGAGCACGGAGCGCATACTGAAAAGTGGGGGGATTCCACCTACATCACCACCTCCCCACCTTTTCTTCTCTTTATTTCATTTCAATCTTTCATCTTTCTCTCTCTCCTCCTTTTTCTCTCTAAAAACTAAACCACCACCATCACACAAAACCGCAAAATAACACCATCAAACCTCGCCGAAACATACCACTCGTTTGAAGAAAAGCGACCACGACAACACGATCTACATTCCTATCTTTTCGGATTTTCAATCCGACACTTTGTAAGTTTCCGACAAATCCCGACATCTCTCGTTTTTGATCATTTTTACTAGTTTATGGTTTTGATAGGCTTAATATGTTCATATGAGGGTTGGGTAAAAGAATCGGACCAAACGGAAACCCGAAAACATGTTTTTGGCTCGAAATCCGTCGATCAGCCGATAGTGTCGCATAGATGAACCCAGATATGCGACACTTCGTGCGACACTTGCTGAGTGTCGCATAAAACTTATACCGACACTTCAGTAGTGACGCCTATAATCGAACTGACACTTATACCGACACTAGCTTAGTGACGCCCTCAGCCTAATACCGACACTCTTTATACGACACTAGTCTAGTGCCGCATCTATTTTAATACTGACACTTCCATAGTGCCGCCGTCCCGGTTACTCGACACTACCTAACGACACTTTCTTAGTGCCGCCTTACTATTTTACCTGACACTTCTTTAGTGTCGCTATACTACACGTCACTCCCTAAGTGACGCCCAAAACCTGGAATTATCCATTTTATACGACACTGCTTGAGTGCCGCTATCGTTACGGAACCCGTCACTTCTTAAGTGACGCATACTATGAGTCACGACACTACGTTAGTGATGCATGATCTGGCTACCCGACACTTAACCCGACACTGTCTCAGTGTCGCATGACCAACCTAAGTGACGCATATAAGTGTCGCATAAAACAGCAGCTTTTCAACTATTTTTACACTAAGTGTCGAACTTATACAACTTCCAATACTCATACCATACGACTTAACAAACATCATAGAATATGCTTTCTATTACAATTGCACTAAATTGCGTTATAAATGATAAACTTTAATTATAACAAATCACCAACGGGCCGTATACTTTGATACAAACGAGAACGAACCAACATTTAACACAACGGGTTGTATGAACAACTAGCCTAGATGGTCTTGCGAGACATCTACTTACTTAACCTTATGTGTTTAGGCACTAGAAGGTTACGGGTTCGGAGAACCTACTTGCTTTACTACTAGTTGCTATTTACCACTACTCGACTCAGGTGAGTCTTACAGCCCCACTTTTACTGTTTTATACTTTGGGGTGAGATACTTAGCAACTGTTTTACGCATGAACACAATGTACTGAACTGAAGACATTACTGTTTACAAACAAACGCATGAGTTACTTTTATCCACTGAAAGCCTCCTAATCGTAAGTTGTTAGTTATGGACTTAAGCGCGATTACTAATAGATGGATCCATTTGGGACTGACAATCCCTGTATGGGGTGGTAGCGCCACCACGTACTGATTTACACGTAGAAACAGACATATTAGTATTTGTTACATATGAGTGTGCGGATAGCACTCACGGGGGTACGTGATATATTCACACTACACGGTTAAGCTTCAACTTATGAGCTCATGGCACTGTACTGATTTACTGATTTACTTACTTTGCTTGATAGCAATACGGGTACATACTTGTGGTTCATAACACCTACTTATTACTAAACCTGTGAGATTCACCAACCTTTTTGGTTGACACTTTTTAGCTTTGTATCCCAGGTACACATACGGAGTAGGATCACTCCAGGATTTCTAGCTAGAGTCGCATGATTTACAAACTGCATTTAACGGAGATTCTTTGGCATTATCTTTTGTAACTACGGTTATGTAATAGAATCTCCCGCCACATACGCGGACTCTAGGCTTACTTACTTTTGTAAAGAAAACTATATGTTTTCAAACGATTCAAATTATGAAATGTAACTATTTTACAAACGTCTCATTTAGAGGTCGTTTACTATTAATCTTGTGCTTTGTATATTGATTAGTAACACCCAATGTATGCTTCCGCAACTCGGTAAATTTGAGGGTGTTACATAAACCGCCTGGGGTAAATAAAACGGCAGAAACCCTTTCTTCTTCATTTTAACACCTATTTTCCTCAAAATACCTCTCGAAAAATTTCGATTTCTCCTACTAATCAACCGGTTTCAACATTGAACTTTGTTATTTCATTGAAGGTATGTGGCTTTTACTTGCATTCTCGTTTTCAATTCATTTTTACATTAAAGATTGAATTAGGGTTTCGCATTTTAGGGTTTATTGGCTAAAAACCCGAATTGTTATTCTTTTTGTGTAAATCCCTAGTTTAGTTGAATAATGTTAGTTCGTTTATACGGATTGTGACTTGTATACGTGGTAATGTAGTAATAAGCTTATTATTTTGTGATTGATGAATGAATGTGTGAATAAATCTGTTGAGGGTATTGGAATGTTGAAATTATAATCGAGTTGGTTGTCGGATTTGTAACACCCCAAAATTCGTCGGTTTCGATTAGCGGAAGCATTGGTATAAGCTGGGGGTGCCACAATAACAAAGTGTACATGCATACGTATCAGAGCATATGATTACAACAGAACATGTATATTAAGATGCCAAAAGTAATGGTTACAAAGTTTACGATTCATCGAATCATACAAGTGTAAAAGTTATTAAGTTTACAAAAGTTGGCATCCTAAAGCATAGCGGGTCGCCTAAGATTCCGTATGTGCAGGCGGTTCTTACGTGCGCAGCTAATTCCCTGAAAAACATTGTAAAACGTCAACAACGAGGTTGAGTGAATTCACAGGTTTTATGTTTGCAATTGTTGAATCAAGTTTATAAGCACAGTTGTTAAACCAAATACGTTCACAAATAGTTATTGCCATAACAGTTAAGTAATCTTTTTGTGGATTGTTATCCAAATGTAGTTCGGTTGGGATGTTGCCCAAATACAGTTTACGTGGGATGTTACCCAAAATACAGTTTACGTGGGATGTTACCCAAAACACTATTTACGTGGGATGTTACCCAAAACACTATTTACGTGGGATGTTACCCAAAATACAGTTTACGTGGGATGTTACCCAAAATACAGTTTACGTGGGATGTTACCCAAAACACTGTTTACGTGGGATGTTACTCAAAACGCAGTTTAAAACGTGTTGCTGGTCGTTCTCCGGCGGTTTTAAAAGTGTGAGTCGGTCGTTCTCCGACTAGTTACCAAATTGTACCGGTCATTCTCCGGTAAGTTACCAAGTTAGCACCGGTCGTTCTCCGGCGAGTTACACTGTTAGTACCGGTCGTTCTCCGGTAAGATACCAAGTTAGTGTCGGTCGTTCTCCGACAAGTTACCAATATGTATCGGTCGTTCTCCGGTAAGTTACACAGCTAGTCGTTCTCTAGCTAGATACAAATTGTACCGGTCGTTCTCCGGTAAGATACCAAGTCGAATTTCACAAGTTGATAATAGTTTTTGTATGAAATACCCTTTCATAAATACCAGTTCGTATAATTGTTTAACAGTTCAAGTACTCTAATCGTTTGAGTAAATAAGTATACAATCATGTAATAAAGCAGTTATGGCAATTAATAAAGCAGTTGTAAGAGTTTGACCGCAGTCACAAATAGTTTGTACAATGTATAACACAGTAGTTATATAAAAGTTTGCTCACGTAGCAAAAACGTTGACTATGTTTTCCACCCCTGTTCAAAAGCAGTTAAAACAGTAAAAGTAGGGGCTGTGAACTCACCTGTTGAGTTAAGTAGTAGTGCGAGTGCTAGCAAAGCCTAAAGCCCAAGTCTAGTCCGAAATCTCCTAACGCCCTAAACGTATGAGATTTAATAAATATGTGGATGTCTAAGTCGACCATCCATGTCAGTGTTCGTACAACTAAGTTATGTCCAAAGTGTTGGTTTATACGTTTGTGTTTTGGAAAATATGTACGGCTCGTTGGTGAGTTTTCGTAATAATAATTCAAAGTATTATTATTATATTTATCGTATTGTATACTACCCAAAGTATATGTGTTTCATGTGTGAGTTATATCATAAAGGTTTGATTCTTGAAGATGTTTAATGATTAGCGTGAAAATATCCTTAAATTTTCTGTTATTTTATCCGAAAGTATACATATATATAAGTATATATGTCCGAATGTGTCAAAATTCATCGTTTATGTTCAAAAATGCACTTTTTCAAAAAGTCAACGCGCAGTCAAAAAGTCAACTCGTAAGTGGACCCGCAAGTCAACTGGACCCGCAAGTCAACTGGACCCGCAAGTCAAGTCGACCCGCAAGTCAAGTCGACCCACAAGTCAAGTCGACTCGCAAGTCAAGTCGACCCGCAAGTCCAAATCTCGACTCGCGAAATTCGTCAGATTTGGATCTCAGCTCGCGAAACTGGCTGTTCAGCGATTTTTATGCAAATTTCAACTTTTAAAGCGTTTTAATGGTGTTTTTGGACATAAAAATTAAATATAACACTCATACATGGTATATTAAGTATTTTAAACATGAAATATCAAAGAAAAACCGAAATCTAAGAGTTGTCGGGAATTGTCGGGATCTTACAAAGTTTACGCGAGAGAAATCCGAGAAGATAGAAGTGTAGATCTCGTTGTCGTGATCGTTTTTCCCTAAATGAGTTTGATGATTTGAGGTCGTTTAGTGGTAGTTTGTGGCGTTTTTGTATGGTTTTTAGTGAGAGAATTGAGAGAGAGTTGGGGTTAGAGAGAGAGAGTGAAATGAAAGTGAAGATGGAAATGGGTGGGGGTGGGCCGGTTTTGATGTCCCAAAAAAGAGAGGGGACTTTGTCCCAAACTTTGTGGTATTTTATCCGTGTTCGTTTACCCGATCGTTAAATGTTAAGATATTTTAAATATAAATTTTTTTATTTTTTATTTTTTTTTAAATATGCATTCCATTATATTTTTATTTGAGATATTTATAAAACTAATCTAGTTGAGTTTATAAAATCCTAAACTTTATTTTGTTTCAGTTTTTACATAATAAATGTTATTCGTTACGAAATACTTGTAAATATTATCAACATAATATTTAATAATCGTTAATGTTATTTAATAAATTTCGTTTTACTAAATAATTTTGTTCACCAACAGTCGTATATTTTTGTCGCGTTTGTTCCAGTCGTTTTGCGCGTAATTATAAAAAAATTACGAATCGTATAATACTACGTGTATTACCTAGTTGGACTTTGCTAGACTTATCTCTAAAAGTAGTCCTGAATTCACTCAAAGTTAGGGAATTAGCCTAATAATGCAAGTGATTAACGTCTATAATCGCGTTTAAATTTGTGGGGTGTTACAGGATTTATGGGAACATGCGGTTTGACCGCCGGTCAACGCCGGAGATAGCCGGTCAACGCCGGAGACCGTCGGTCAAGGCGTCTGACCGCCGACCAAATGGGTTTAGGCAGAATCAGGCCATTCGATCTGTATATGTATATTTTGCATGTTTTAATAATCTAATTTTTAATGTTCAGGTTTCAAAAAGATTAGTAGGTAGGTTTTCGGAATTTTAGTAACTAATTGTAAGTAGTTAAGTTTAAATAAGTTTTATGTAAATATGATTATTATGTGAATATTATTATTATAATATTATGTAAGGTGTATAAGTGAAATTGTTTAAATTAATGGTAGATATATTTAGTTTTTGTAAGAATTTTTATTATGCTTTAGGGGTATATGTATATTTCTAATAGGCTAATTTATGTAGGTTCATGTTAGCTATAATGTTTGTACTAATTATTTATGTAGCTTTTTAATGTATATTTAATTGTATTTCAATTACTAGAAATTCTTTTAAATGTTTGTAAGTTTATTGTTTCAAATGGAGTATGATATGCGTGTAGATAGGGGCGCAGCTGTTGTTGCTAACCCGATTATTCTCACTCACCCTATTCTTCAGTTTATGCACCATACTATATCGCCAGGTGACCGAGCTAGAATCCAGAATAGATTACAAGCCAACATTGATCAGGAAATCGTAGCTTCAGAGGTGTTAGATTGGGATACTATGGAAATGGTGATTAATCCCGATACTCATGAGACAGGTATTCAGTATTTACACCGACTATTATCAGTTGATTATTTGTTGGATGATGGTAGTGTTGGTTTTACTTCTCTTGCTTGGGAGAGATTATTTGGTATTCATGAGATTATCTTCAGGGAGTTGGTTGTTGAGTTCTATAGCACAGTTAGGTTTGATATGTCATCAGAGGATATTCTGCAGCATACTTTGAGTTTTATGTTTGGTGGTGAGCCACGTCATCTGGACTTGGTTCAGTTTGCACGAGCTATTGGGTTGTACACTGCTGAGGATGAGGATAATCTTCATTTTAGGGATTTTCTGAGAGCTGCGCGTACCAATAGGTATGATGATTTAGAGGTTACTGCAGGATGGACAGACATTGCTAATGGAGCATTTGGTGACCGAAGTCCGTCTGATGTGTTAGTGAGGATCCCTGCACATAAGCTTATTCATAGGATGTTATCTCATTCGATATGTGCTAGGAAGACAGGTCACGAGAAGGTGCATAGGATTGATTTGTTTTATTTGCACTCTATTAGTCAGGGTAGGAGTGTGAATATCCCTTGGAGATTGGTAGATTGGATGACACATAGGGCCACAGGTACAAAGGCTTCGAGTGTTATTTGTGGTGGCCAGTATGTGACTAGATTAGCTAGGTGGTTCGGTCTTACACAGGATATGTATCAGTCGTGTACTCCTGTTCTACCGGGTATGCAGTTTATGGGAGCTCTTAAGCTCCTAGAGATTTCGATTATCATGAGACCTATGGAGGGAGACTTCTATCTTTGGACTCCACCATTACTTCCGGGTGCTAGGCGTGTGAGGAGACGACGTGATGCACAGCCACAGGTTGAGATTGCACCCGAGGAGCAGCATGCAGATATTCCACCACAGCCACAGGTTCACCAGGGTCCAGTCTATGATATGTATCACTTACAGCAAGAGATTGGTAGGATGTATGATTTTCAGCAGCAGCAGTTCCAGCAGATGCAGACATATCAGCAGCAGCAGTTTGAGCAGATGCATCGCTATGAGGAGCAGAGGTATCACGAGCAGCAGCACCATTATCATAAGATACTCTGATCGATTCCGAAACAACCATGATGCAGTGTATTGCAATTTATGCAATGCAGATTATATGGATTTGGTTGATATAAATTTATATGTTCCCTTCCCTGATGGGTATGTGTTGAGTCACTGGTCGCTGACCATGTTGAGTTGCTGGTCACTGACCAACTCAACTTAACACTACTCGATGAAGAAATGGATTGTATCAAAGCTGCTGTTGCTGAAGATTAGTTTCGATTATCGTCATTCATTCTACTCTCAAGGAATTGATATGCAGAGGAAGATTAAAGCTCAACTTGGTGTGTCGCTGATCAAGGACAACGAGAGATTTACATCCTCAACTCAATAAAGGCAAAAGTCACTGCCAGAATAACAGCTAGTCTCTGAAGATCAATAGTTCAAGTCATTCTACAAGAGCATGTTAGCTCACAGTGAGTGAGGAGGATTAATGTATCTTCAGTGACTATTCAATAAAGCCTCTCAATCATCAAGTACAGAAAGTACTGTATTTATCTATACATCAGCAAGAGCGTTCCTACTTGAAGTATGTTCGAAAGATTACGTGGCAGCGAATGATTGGTTTTAAGGTAACGAGATATTCGCGGTAACAGAATTGGGACCCGCAGAATGTCGGTTCATCAGAGATCAAGCCAATCCAGCAACGACATGTGTCATTCCAAGATCCTATTTTATAGGAGATATTTTAGGAACTCTTGTAGTATAAATAGTCCAGTGTTTTGTACTGTAGAGGCTAGTCGTTCAATCGTGTTAATCACTTGTGTGTCAGTGAGTAGTTAGTCTAAGCACGTATTGACGATCCAGCGAGTGAACAGTCAGTGTGTTTGTCCACTGTTGTTCATCTCATTTGTAATAGTTAGCTTGTGTGTTTGATTTGGATTAGCTTGGGCTAGTCCATTCCGCAATCAACACTTGTGAATTTTATGATCAATATAATTCACCATTTAAGCTATTATTACTTTGTTACTTTGATATTGTCATATCTATTATCATATACTCTGTTTGTACCCATTTAAGCTTGAACAATTAAAAATTATTGAATTAACTTAGTTAAAATCAGAAAAAGTTTTTAATTGTATTCAACCCCCCCCCCCCTTCTACAATTAAACTTTACATATTGCGATTCCAAATCACTAACTAATAGTGACTCCGGGATTCTCAATTGGTATGAGAGCAGAGTTGGTTTAAATTCAATTAACCATGTCTGCAATGGAATCAGTAAAGTACAGTTGTGTAGAATCTGAGTATCAGAAGGGAAATGGTTCTACAACCAAACCTCCAGCTTTTGATCCTTCTAGGATTCAAACTTGGATGTCCCGAATGATGACGTTTTTAGACCTAGTTGATGACCGTCTCTGTGATACAATAACCAATGGTCCTCACATTCCAACCACAATTATTCCTGCTGTCATTGCTACAGCTACTACTCCTGCTATACCAGAAATGGTTGTGCCCAAAAGAGAGGAACAATGGTCGGATGAGGATAGACGATTGGTTAGACTTGATAAACAAGCTAAAATCTACATAGGCATGGCACTTCCTGATGAAGTGTTCGAATCTATCAGGCTTTGTAGAACTGCTAAAGACATGTGGGACACCCTTAGGAATATATATATATTGGAACTCCTGATATTATTCGCTGCAGGGAAGTTAATCTCACTAGCCAGTATGAGCTGTTCGCAATGGAACCAAATGAATCTCTATCTTCTACTTACACCAGATACCAGTCACTGATGAACAAAATGGAGAAGGCTGGTATAGGTAAAGAATAGAGATTTGTTGTTGAAAAGTTTCTGGAGTTGCTGCCAAGGAAAATCTGGGGAACCATTGCCACATGCACCAGACAGAGGAATGATTATTCAATTCTTAATCTAACTCAGGTCTATGGTATTTTGCTCAACTAGGAGCAGTCTGAAAAGCAAGCTGATCAGAGTGAACATATTCGTGCTACTCTTGGAAGTCAGAAGATATCCAATGCTCTTGTAGCTGAGCTTGATGAAATTGATCAGAGACAGAAGTCAAAGGTCTCCAAGCTAAGCTCAAAGTCTTTACTAGCTGATGGAGAAAGTGGTCAAGTTGATGAACAGCTAGAGTATGAGTATGATGAGGGTCTGGAGAAACTGGAAAAAGACATGGCCATGATGGTTGCTAATTTCAGAAGGAACACCAGATCAAAAAGATTCGCTGGTGCTCCATCATCTGATAATTTTCAATCAAAAGGTGAATGTTACAAGTGTGGCAAACCTGGTCATTTTGCAGCTGATTGTAGATCGAAGTCAGTGAATCCCATCCCTGAACAGAAGTCAAGCTTCAAGAATGATAAGTACTATAAATACAAGGCAAAGTACAAGAAGCTGAAGGCACTATCCAAATCTGGAAAGAAGAAAGGAAAAAGCTTCGTCGCTGAAGAAGGTTCACTCAGCGACTCTGATTCTTCATCATCATCCGATGAAGAAGCAATGATGTGTCTAGATAAGGATTACTGTCTCATGGCTGACGATGCTGAATTTCATATAGACATCAAAGAAGTTGCTCATCAATGTTCAGCGTCTGGATGGGATCCTGAAACTATTTACAAAGGTATTCTTAGAGAGACTATCTGGTATCTGGACAGCGGATGCTCCAGACACATGACAGGATGTAAGTCTCTACTCAGCGACTACCAGGATGAAAAAGGACCTGATGTAGTATTTGGTGATAATAAGGTCGGAAAGACAAAAGGGTATGGTGTCTTGACAAATGGAAATGTGATGTTTAAGCGAGTGGCATATGTGGAGGGCCTGAAGCACAATTTATTAAGCATCAGTCAGTTTTGTGACTCCAAGAACAAGGTACTATTTGATCATGAAGCAGGAGTTGTTTACAACAAGAAGGGAAGTGCTGTACTTGCTGCTAATCGAAAAGGGAATACTTATGTGGTCAACATGGATCAGCACAGTCAGAAACATGTTTTTACTCCAGGACCGTTTCAGAAGAAAAATGGTTGTGGCATAAGCGACTTTCTCATCTGAATATCAAAGCAATCAGTAAATTGAGCAAGAATGGTTTAGTCACTGGACTACCAAAATTATCTTATGATAAAGATAAGCTTTGTTCAGCATGTGAAAAGGGAAAGCATCACAGCTCTTCTTTCAAAAGTAAGCAGACTTCATCAGTGACTGAATGTTTCCACTTGCTCCATATGGATCTATTTGGTCCAGTGAGTACTCCAAGTCTTGGTGGAAAAAGGTACTGTTTGGTGATAGTGGATGAATACTCCAGATACACTTGGGTATTTTTTCTCAAAGCTAAAAGTGAAGCTGCCAGCGAGATCATATCCTTTGTCAAGAAAATGGAGAATCTAAATGATGTCACAGTAAAACATCTGAGAAGTGATAATGGCACTGAATTTAGAAATATTGACCTGGAAAGTTTCTGGGATTCAAAAGGTATTTCTCAAAATTTTTCAGCACCTAGAACACCCCAACAAAATGGGGTGGGAGAAAGGAGAAATAGAACCTTGATTGAATCTGCCAGGTCAATGCTCATTGATGCTGGTCTTAAGACCTATTTCTGGGCTGAAGCAGTAAGTATTGCCTGTTACACTCAGAATAGGTCACTGATTGTCAAAAGACACAGTAAGACAGGATATGAGCTGTTAAGGGGGAGAAAACCTGACATAAGTTTTCTCCATGTTTTTGGTAGTACCTGCTACATTTTAAACAAAAGAGATCACTTAGGAAAGTTCGATCCTAAAGCTGATGAAGGAATATTTATTGGTTACTCAATCATCTCTAAAGCTTTCAGAGTTTATAATAAACGAAGGGAATGTATTGAGGAATCAATAGATGTTACTTTTGATGAATCATACGATGAGTCACTCATTGATCCAAAAGAATATGAAAGTCTCATTTTTAACAAAACGAATAGTGACTCATCAATTAAAGAGAAACCAGCTGATAAGAAGTTTGAAAATTTCTCTTCAGATTCTGATAGGGAAGATAATGTGCCTGAAATTAATTCTAGCTCTACTTCAGCTAAGAATAATTCAGGAACATCATCTTTACCTACTGATGGTCCATCATCATCTACATGTTCAAACCAAAGTCCACAAGATAATGACTCAAATAACAACATGCATGTTTCTAATGCTGATCTTCCTGTTCAAACCCAAGTCACTGCTGAACCTCAGCGAGTTACTAAATGGACAAAACATATCGATAATCAATTGATTATTGGCAATCCACAATCCAGGGTTCAGACAAGATCAGCGACTGCTAATTTTTATCTGTTTGTTAGCTTTGTATCTCTGATGGAACCAAAGAAGGTTGATGAAGCACTCACTGATCATCACTGGATAACTGCCATGCAAGAAGAGCTATCACAGTTTGAAAGAAACAAAGTTTGGAAGCTAGTGCCTCAGCCCACTGGAAAATCAGTGATTGGAACAAGATGGGTATTCATAAATAAAATGGATGTTGATGGAATAGTCATCAGGAACAAGGCTAGACTGGTTGCACAAGGTTACTGTCAGCAGGAGGGCATTGACTATGACGAAACTTTTGCACCAGTAGCCAGACTTGAAGCAATCAGGTTGTTTCTGGCCTATGCAGGTCACAAGAAGTTCAAAGTGTATCAAATGGATGTGAAAAGTGCCTTTCTGAATGACAAGCTACAGGAAGAAGTATATGTTAAGCAACCACCTGGATTCATTGATCCCAAACATCCCGGTTATGTTTATAAACTTGATAAAGCATTATATGGACTAAAACAGGCTCCTAGAGCCTGGTATGACACTCTCTCTGTCTATCTGATAAAATGTGGCTATGTCAGAGGAAAAATTGACAGCACATTATTTATCAAAAGAGATAAGAGAGATGTCATACTAGTTCAAATTTATGTGGATGATATTATTTTTGGGTCTACTAACAGTAACATGTGCAAGGAATTTACTGATCTCATGACTAAAAGCTATGAGATGAGTATGATGGGTGAATTAACATTTTTCCTTGGTCTGCAAATAAAACAAACCAAAACTGGAATTTTTATAAATCAAGGAAAATATGTTAAAGATTTGTTAAAGAAAATTGAATTTACAAACTGCTCATCCCTTGCTAATCCCATGTCACCAGCTATAAAGTTACATTCTGACTCTGATAGTAAAACTGTAAACATCACTGCTTACAGAGGAATGATTGGGTCACTGCTGTATCTAACTGCTAGTAGACCAGACATTATGTTTGCTACATGTCTTTGTGCTAGGTATCAAGCTGATCCTAAAGAATCACATTTGCTCGCTGTCAAAAGGATATTCAGATATCTGAAGGGTACACCAAATCTTGGTCTCTGGTACCCATCTGGTTCAGACTTCTCCCTGAAAGGATATTCTAATTCTGATCATGCTGGATGCAAATTGGATAGAAAAAGTACATCTGGTAGCTGTCAATTTCTTGGAGAAAAGCTAGTAAGCTGGTCCAGCAAGAAACAAAACTCAGTCTCAACTTCAACTGCTGAAGCTGAATATGTTGCTGCCAATGCCTGCACTGCTCAAATTCTCTGGATAAAAAAACAGCTTGCTGACTATGGATTTGACTTCAGTGAGATACCGATCTACTGTGACAGTCAAAGGGCTATAGCCATTGCCAACAATCCAGTGATGCATTCAAGAACAAAGCACATTGATGTTAGATATCATTTCATCAAGGACCATGTGATTAAAGGTGACATTGAATTGCATTTTATCCCAACTGATTACCAACTCGCTGATTTGTTTACAAAACCTTTAGATGAGAAAAGATTTAACTTTCTTATCAGCGAGCTTGGCATGTTAAACTTGAATGACTAGCTCAGCTATCAAGCTCAGTTAGTTATTTTTGTTTAAAGCTTTAACTTTTCTTTTAAATAAATTGATTATATGCAGAATAAAGTTAGTTGAGCACTATCTCTGATTAATTAATTCTAACTGATTGAATCAGCAAGCATAATGATCAGGTTAATATGTTCAATTAATTTTACAATGTGCATAATCTCATGAGTATTTTTTATGTCTCTATATAATCTACATATCATTGCTCTATATTTTTCCTTAGCTGATTTAGTTAGTATTCTAAGTTGTAACTAGATCAGTGAAAGTTAATATAGTAAAGTGTTACATAGTTCATATCAGACATAATCTGTACTCATTTTTTTAATAAAAAAATAAAAATATAAGTATTCAAGAAAGATATTTCATAACTTATATCTGTGCAGTGACTACATCTCTATGATTTATTCAGTATTCTAAGTTGTGTCTAAATCAGCGAGACAACATCTCAGTCAGATAGAAGTTTAATCTTATTCTTCTTGAATACTCATGTTTACTTTTTCTGATGATAATCAATTTACTTGATTATATGAATCAGGGACTCCTTGGTGGTATTGTTAATGGTGATTTATTAACATTAATCATATCGGTGTGTCACAAAAGTCGCACAATCTGACACTCTCTTTCTTACGTCAGTGTACTTTTTCGGCGCACCCCTCCAATCACCATTAATACCACCAGGTTCCATAATCATCACTCCTATACCACTAACTACCATCAATTATCACCTCTATACCACCTCTACTTACCACCATCGTCGACCACGATGATCCATTCTCAACCACATAATTCACACATAGTCCACTATAAAACAACACTTTACCTCACCTCATTTCACGCCTACTTGATGATCATACATTCAAACACTCTGTTCTGAAAGTAAAAATCTATTTTTAAACCATCATTGTTACTAGCAAGATAAAAATCAGGTTTTCCATACATCATTTCTACAAAAGTTTAAAGCTCTTCCAGCCTTTGCAGAAACCAAAGATCTTGTTAATACAATTTTCAAATCAAATCATCAAAGAAACCTGTCATGCTCAAAAACAGGGTTTGTGAAGATATTAAATTCTTTGTCAATCTTTTTCTTCTCCCTGTCTGTTTTACTGATTTTCTTCAAACAATGAGCAGAAAATCAAAAAAGCTGATCAGTTAGTCGCTAATCAATTATCTCATGATAGATTAAGGAAGTGCGATCTCTGGAAAACTGATCACTAAAAAGTAATTTTCATAAACAACAAAGGGATACTTGCTCCCTAGCCTGCAACTGCTGTACATCCGACCACTCCTACACTTCCACAGACCACATCACTGAACACACCCCCAGTGACCACAGTTGGTCAACCACCAAAGAAAAATCCAGAACCATCAAAAGAAAATCCAAATTAGGGTCCCTGACATTAATGGATCAAGGACATAGCAAATGAAAGACGTCTAAGGACGCCAAGGGTGAAACAGGGCCTGAACATTCAGTCACTGTGGGCACCCTTGATGAAACCAAGCCTTCAACCGCCTCCCTGGATTCCCGAAAATCCAGTGACTCTATCAAGGGAAACCTACATACAGCTACAATGGTTCAACCCATTGTTAGCAGTGATTCGGGTGCAACCCACACCCCTTTATCGAGTCAACCCATCAGCTACTCATCATCCTCACAAAAGAATGATGTTTTAAACAAAGGGCAAGTGACATCAGTGGGTGATAACACACCCATCGTTGGTGTCACATCACTGGCTACAGACCCGAGCAATCTCTTATCTATCACTGCACCAGCTGTCAATGTCTCCCTCCAGTCACAGGGAGAGATACAGGCCGATCCCTCTGTTTTCCATGATCCATCAGCTAAAACACAAGCTAATGATGACGAGAAAACTAATCACCTATTACAAAAAGATCAAACATTTGCTGCAGAATTTCATGCTATCATCAAGGGGGAGAAATATTCAATTGTTGCTGATGCTACCAGAGAAATGCTGATCTACTTCGTGCTGTTATCAAGGGGGAGAGAATGTGCAAATAAATGCAAAAACCAATGTTGTTCATATGAAAAATCGCCGATGCTATTAAAGTTGCTGATACTTGGGAATCATCTTTGCGGCTTCTATCACAAAACTTACATATTCCCTGTATTTGAGTTACAATTTTCTTGGCGATTTTATTCAATATTTGTGCCACTTCAGCTTAGCAATGAATCCTTCTCTATCCGGATCAGTCACAAACTCGAGCAATTTATCATGCAGCTTGAAAATTAGAAACCTCAGTATCTGAAGGTTCATTTTCATTGATTTTTAGTCGGTTAAAGTTTCGTGAGAGGGTGTCATACTGAAGATAGTAGGTTTGATATGTCAAAAATCACTACCATTCATCTGATCGCTGAAGATAGTAGGTTTGATATGGCAAGGATCACTGCAATTCGTCTGATCGCTGAAGATAGTAGGCTTGATATGGCAAGAATCACTGCAATTCATCTGATCGCTGAAGATAGTAGGTTTAAAGTTTGTAATAAGATTAGATTTATTGTAACTGAAAAACCATCTGTACTTTATATTTACAGTTCAATGAAATATGATCTTTTGAGAAAATCAAAGTGCAAAACTCAGATCATATCAAAAGAATCCAAAAAGATAAATGAATGGATCAAAGTGTAAGTCACTGAATGTTTAAATTCTTCAAACACTGACTATAAACTTTCACAGCAACAAGTTTGTCTAGGGAGCTTTGATCACAATCATTTAGGGGGAGATTGTTGAGTCACTGGTCGCTGACCATGTTGAGTCGCTGGTCACTGACCAACTCAACTTAACACTACTCGATGAAGAAATGGATTGTATCAAAGCTGCTGTTGCTGAAGATTAGTTTCGATGATCGTCATTCATTTTACTCTCAAGGAATTGATATGTTGAGGAAGATTAAAGCTCAACTTGGTGTGTCGCTGATCAAGGACAGCGAGAGCTTTACATCCTCAAATCAATAAAGGCAAAAGTCACTGCCAGAATAACAGCTAGTCTCTGAAGATCAATAGTTCAAGTCATTCTACAAGAGCATGTTAGCTCGCAGTGAGTGAGGAGGATTAATGTATCTTCAGTGACTATTCAATAAAGCCTCTCAATCATCAAGTACAGAAAGTACTGTATTTATCTATACATCAGCAAGAGCGTTCCTACTAGAAGTATGTTCGAAAGATTATGTGGCAACGAATGATTGGTTTTAAGGTAACGAGATATTCGTGGTAACAGAATTGGGACCCGCAGAATGTCGGTTCATCAGAGATCAAGCCAATCCAGCTACGACACGTGTCATTCCAAGATCCTATTTTATAGGAGATATTTTAGGAACTCTTGTAGTATAAATAGTCCAGTGTTTTGTATTGTGGAGGCTAGTCGTTCAATCGTGTTAATCACTTGTGTGTCAGTGAGTAGTTAGTCTAAGCACGTATTGACGATCCAGCGAGTGAACAGTTAGCGTGTTTGTCCATTGCTGTTCATCTCATTTGTAATAGTTAGCTTGTGTGTTTGATTTGGATTAGCTTGGGCTAGTCCATTCCGCAATCAACACTTGTGAATTTTATGATCAATATAACTCACCATTTAAGCTATTATTACTTTGTTACTTTGATATTGTCATATCTATTATCATATACTCTGTTTGTACCCATTTAAGCTTGAACAATTAAAAACTATTGAATTCACTTAGTTAAAATCAAAAAAAGTTTTTAATTGTATTCAACCCCCCTTCTACAATTAAACTTTACATATTGCGATTCCAAATCACTAATTGATAGTCATTCCGGGACTCTCAGTATGCGACAATGAGCTTTTAAATGGGGGCCATAAGCAAAGAACGGTAACAGTGAGGATACTACAACACACATATAATGTGTTGTTGGAGTTCACGATGGTGCTGCAGAACCTATAACGTGCATCGTGTTTGATTTTTTGTGATACGCATTCTGTGCAACTGGATGCTTTTTACTTGTATGTTTGTCCTTATGGGTGACGATCTCGTCCATTTACTTATAATGGCTCAACTTGGGCGACGCTTTCGGCTAAAGATTTTCTTGCGAACCAAACTTTTTTTCACCCCTCCGTAGTGTGTTCCCAACTATGAAACTTCAAATGACATCTAGTTTGACTAATTTAAGTAATTAAAAATCACATTTGTATACTAAAGTGTCTGAGTACTTGTGGTTGATGATTTATGGCATAACACTCATCACACAACATCTGTATTTCGTTCTTTTTTTTTAACCTCTCTGATTACCGAAACATTAATATATTCTTAAATCAGATTCTGAATATCATAATATTTTTTTTCAGACTAAAGGGTTTCTTGTCTCAGTAAGACTTGTGACACTTCAGATTGCCGAGAATTAGATAAGAATGTATACCCTGGTCATTACCCATTTATCAGAGTCGGCCTCGAGTCGACCCCCTTGCTTGAGCAGATAAATATTACAATTGTTTTGGCGTATTCAAGTGTATTACAAGTGTCGTGCCTCTCAGGTAACATTCATTCATACATTAGTCTTTGATTGATTGGTTTTTTAAGATATAAAACAAAAGTGGTTATATGATTTTGTTCTTTAAATCATAAGGCAATAACCAAATGCTTATGCCACACCAGACATTCATTTTGGTGGTTGTCTGGAATGCACATTAGATTACAATACTTAAACACTCCCAAACATATTCAGCTTCTAATGATAAAACTTTCGAGAGGTTAAGTAACATGAGTTAAAAATGTAAGGTTATTAGTTCCATGTTTGTGGCTAGATCTATGAATCAAACTCCAAACTCGTTGATAGGATGTTTATTACATTACTTTCAATAAGCCAGCACAATTTTGTTTTCATACTTAAGATGAATGCATTATAGTAACAATTCTATCAAATTGTATATGACAGTAAAACTGATGCCGATGTCAAACCCAAGAAAACGAGCATTCAGTGAGACATTCCTCTTCATGATGGTCAAGTTTCAAGTCCAAATCGTAGATGCTCATTTTCATACACTGGTAACCTTTTCTTTTAAGTTTACAAGCTTTGAAAAGCCATATTTAGCTATAAGGATAGATGTCAACCTTCTAAGAGACAATGAAGTTGTTATATACTAAACTTAAATCTTAAATCTTAAAAGGGTGGCAAAACGGGCGAATCAGCCAGGTTGGGTAACGGATCAAAAATGTTAACATTTGGGACTGGAATAGGTCAAGTTGATCCCACGAGACTTGTGGCTAGAAAGGTGTACAAAACTGTTATCGGATCAGATAATGTGGTTGTGATGTCTTTTTATTAGCACTTGATGGAGAGGAACCATGTTGAGCAAGTTTTTTTATTCTTTCCAAATTGTATAAATTTGTATCATTTAATAAGATAAGCATTTGCAATAATGCGAAACTACTCTAAAGTTAACCAGTTTGCTAATGCAATAGTGATAGTATGGAAGTGGATCAATATATAACTGTTGGTGGCTACTTACGAGAGGAACTTCTGTTGATTATAATTCCTTTTTTCCTTTGTTTGATTGCACATATATTTTAAAATAAAAGTGTTTTTGGTTAGATTGGTTTAACTGATGTTTCTTTGTTTTTGAAACTGCTAGACATCAACAATATGGTCAACTTGAACTTAGAGCTCTATTTAGATGATCTTCACTAAAGTTTGACACTCACCAATTGAAATGGAATAGCGCACGGATAGTTATTGGATCTCACGTTAGTTAGTCGAGCATTGTCCATGTAGGTCATTTGGGTGTAAATTGCAAGTCTCCACTTTTCTTTTTTACTTTATAACTGCAGCTTATTGAGGAAGAAGAAATTGACGTTCCATGATCATGAAATTATGAAGCTGCAAAAAATGTGTTACTTTGATTCTGGTTTATCAAATTCACTATTTTTGAGTGTATGTCATCATGTGGGATTTCAAAAATACATTAGGTAATGTTTGACGCCTAAGGATCATGAAGATATTAAGGGTATTCGTGTTCATATTCTACCAACGAAAGACGGAGAGTATATAGAGATCATTTTTGTGAAAAAGCTTTCAGTTTGTTTGGTCAAAGTGCATTTTGCATATGTACTTAGATGATATTGATAGTAATGGCTGTTTTATGTGTAGGATAGTATCAAATACTTGTATTTATATTTAGTTAAAAGTTTGGTACTTTCTCTTGTATTTGGAGGGATGCCCATTAAATCACTTTTAGGTATATTTAAAGTTATCATGTAAATAACACTTTTTATTTTTATAAAATTTTGTATGTGTATCATTCCTTTAACTAAAAAATATCATCCCGTTGTGAGTTTAAGACTGAGAACTCATTATAACTTATTTCTAAGCTCTTTGTTTTTTGTCTAGAAAACATGTTTAAGCCAGTAAATTTTGCGGGTTATGATCTAGTAACTATTAATGTGGGTGAATACTAAGTTATAATCACGTGTTAAGTAGCAAATACCATGAATAAATAATCGTGAACAAATTTTAATTTTTTATCATAAATCACATGGGATTATATTGAGAAATCAGGTAAAAAAAAGCGAAGAAAAAAAATTCGTCGAAAGAATATCTTATGACATCTCTAATCGAAGAGAAAAACGTGCTGGTTCCGAATATGTAATTTTTATAATTTATGGACTTACGGTTTGTGAGATAATTAACCAAGGGGATAAAAAATTGAAGTGGATTTTGTAGAGAAATGAAAGAATCCTATTAGTTCTCTCGTTCTTTACTTTTTTAGCATTGTTACAAGAACTCACCTCGTTATATTAAATAACATATTATCTGTGTATATTAATTGTTTGTTATTGTACAATATTACGTAAAATGAAAGATAGTAATTAAATAAAAAATAATTTTTTAATATTTTTTATATTACTATTTTCAGAAGCGGAGACAGTAGGTAGTTTGTGGGTGCTCAGCCACCCCCAACTGGCCTAACTACATCATATTTTCATCAGCTCAACTCCAGTAATTTTCTACAATGTTTTGAAAACTGGTCAACTCAGACCGGTCCGACCGGTTTGACCGAAAACCGGAGCTCTTCCGGCCGGTACAAAACCGGTTTTGACCAAGGTTTAACTGGTCAACGAACCGGGCGGTTCGGTTAAAACCGGACGGTTCAACTGGATTTTTTATTTTTTTTATATAAAATCGAGTTTTGGCCGTTTTTTCGGTCGGACCTGTCCGACCGGAACCGAAGCCCTTTCCGATTCGATTCGGTTTTAAAAACATTGGCGGTAGCACTGTGTAGGCATTGTGGACAGATGCCCACACAAAAGATATCGTAAGTTCCTTTATATATATTTATTTATTATATTATATTATATAATATAAAGAAAGTAAACAATTGCCTACTCAGCAGTGTTTTAAAACCCGGGTTTTTAGTCGACCCGGAAAATTGTTATTTTCTGGTCGGACCGGTTGGGCCGGAAGGTCGGACCAGATTTAATAATAGTATACAATAGTAATATTTAGTGAATTTTTTATTTTTTTATAATTATAAATATAATTATTAATTATATCATGTATAATAATTATAATCCATAGAGTAATAGAGGGTGATAACACATCGATTCTCTTGTTATTCTTGGAATACACATCAATATAATAATTATATAATCCATAGAGTAATAAATGGTGATGACACATCAGTCAAAGATTCACTTATTACCCATATTATTCTTGAAATACACAATCAGTAAATATTCCCTAAATATAAATGATTAAATGTACATAGAAATTAAAAAAAAAAATGAAACCCGGGTCAATGTGCCTTTCCGGGTCCCGGTCCAACCCGGTCCGACCGGCCGGGTCAACCGGGTCGTTGACTAGCAACATATTGAAAAACCCGGTTTTAAATGGCCCGGAAAACTCTAAAAGTGCAGTCCGACCGGGCCGGTCGAACCGGGTCTTAAAACGTTGCTACTCAGTATAGTGGTAGTGCCTTTAAATTTGTAACCATAGGTCTTCGAGTCCTAGTTTGTTTGTTTTTTTCTTTCCCTTCTTTATTATATATTCCCTTACTTTCCATTATAATTTTTTTTAACTGTAATTTTTAATTAGTTAAGAAAGTGCTTTCATTACAAAAAAACATATTCATCTTTATATTTTAAATGGTAAAAAGTTTTCTTATTATTTTTTTTTTTCCTAATTTAACTGTTTAAACTATGAGTATGGATAAATGAAATATACTTAATCTATACAGAATTAGAAAAGTTTGAAACTGTTAGTGCTACGTACTTATGAAGAAAAACAAAAGATAATCACAATGTGTGTTCACATTTGTAACACCCGCCAATTTAGGACTAGTAAATAGTGCCTAATCATACGTTAATACATGTAATTAGTTCTGTGTTAGGCTAATTAATGAATCGAATTATATATATATTGTTGAATATATACGAAAATGCGATTTGATTAAATCGTACGCAATTTAAATCGAATGTATTTCGACTCAATTTAATACGGACGTTGGTGACCAATTTTATTAAATAACGCTCTTATGTCAAAAATATTATTATGATAATATTTCGTATTCATTCGTATCGTACAAACAAAACTTACACAAATTAAAATATTAAAATGCGCAAACTAAATAAACAAACTTACATTTTATAACTCAAATATAAATTTATTTGTAAAATATATAAATAAAATATCGCGTAATAAATTGTATTTTAAAACTTATAATTAAAATGTAAAATAATTATTTAACGTTTAGACGACGGAGTAAACGAACACCGCACGGAGCGGGAACGCGGGGCGAAAAATGGGAGGTTAACCTCCCATTCCCCACCAATTTCTTTCTCATTTCTCTTATCACTCTCTCTCTCTCTTACACTCTCTTTCTTTCTTTTCTCTAACCACCACCACCTCCAAAATACTCACAAAATCATCAAATAAACATACTAAACGCACTCGGATCATAGCATCGCTTTAGAGAAAAACGACCACGACACCACGATCTATCATCCTATCTTTTCGGATTTTTGATCCGACAATTTGTAAGTTTCCGACAAATCCCGAAATCTCCCGTTTTCAAGTGTTTTTGCTTGTTAGTAGTTTATATCAACTTATAATGTCCAAATATGGGTTGGGTAAAAGTTTTGGACCAAACGGAAACCGAAAAACTCGTTTTCGACACATTTTCCGGCCAACAGAACGCTACGTCGCTTTTGGACCCAGATTTATGCGACGTCAGCTGCGACGTCGCAAAACCCCTCGTAACGTCGCATAGTGCGACGTCAGTCACAACGTCGCACGAATCCTCGACGTCGCATATAGCGACGCAGCCTATTACGTCGCATTGACTTGCGAATGTCGCACATAGCGACGCAGACCTTAACGTCGCCAACTTAACCAACGTCGCATTAGCGACGCAGCACTCTACGTCGCATTAAATTGCGAAACGTCGCCTTTAGCGACGTCATGCTCAACGTCGCAACCCTACCTGCGACGTCGCACCCAACGTCGCACAAATCAGAACCTCAAAAACATAGATTTTTACTAAGTGTCGAGACTCGAAATTTATCACTCGATGTACCCAAATTCAGATCCCAGATGCGTTTTTCGTCAAAGCAATATAGTAGAAATAAAAATTTTCCAAGCTGACCTGGCAGCTCGACCCCAGCCAGGGGCTCTGCCCCTTGGACCCCGTCAGGGGCTGCCGCCCCTTGGACCCAGCTACCAGGGGCGCTGCCCCCGGACCCCCGTACTTAGATTCTGTAACGGCTTCTAAAACACAATCAAAACACATTTTTCAAGTAAAACGACACGAAATCAAAATGATAATAGTTGAGATTATTATTACAAATCCGTCACCAACGGGCCGTACATATTTTCAAACATTCGAATAAATCAACTAAATGTAATTTGGACATTATAGTTGGACGAACAACTACAAGGTAGTCTTATTAGATACCTTCGCATATTATAACCATCGCGTGTCGTGGACACCCTCAGGTTACAAGTCTTTGGACTTCGATTCTCGGCTAATCATTCTCAGTGTATTTTCATAAACTCAACGACTCAGGTGAGTCTCATAGCCCCTCTTTTTACTGTTTTACTCAGGGGTGTGATATACTGCTCAACTTTTAACATGTGAACGCAAGTACCAACTTTTCATATACTACATGAGTTTTTCGAAACTAATCATTTTAAAGTCCTCCGTCAGCATAGTTGTTAATACGTTGTAGCGTGAATATTAGTATATGGTACCATATAGGATTGACCCACCTCGTCCGGGTTAGCAAGCACTAACCGGGTAAACGGACGTACTAATATTTGGGAAGACGAATGTGGATTAGGCATTCGTGGAGGCACCTCGCCCGGAATTCTCTATAGGGGACCCGGCCCTCGAGTTAAGCTCAACTATGTGCTCATGGCTATATACACGATGACAATCATTTAATTGCTGGATGCAATTCATTATTAAATTGCTGGATGCAATTCATTATTTAAATCTTGCGGTTCACACTATATTAACTGATTTCAAACCTGTGAGCTCACCAGCTTTTAGCTGACCTTTTAGCATATATCGCAGGTACCAAGCAGTAGGATGTTTCTGCTTCAGGATTTTAGCTCGAGTCAGCATACAGAAGATTGAGATTTTCTTGCATTAGTATATTTTGTACAAGTACTTATGTACTGAAATCTCATTTGATTTAAACTCGAGCTATGTAAAGCTTAAATGTTGTAAACATTTCTATTATCAATATATTTTGTTAAAACGACGCATATAGAGTCGTTTACTATATATCTTTGTGTTTTGTTATTGATTAGTAACACCCAAATCAAGCTTCCGCAAATCATCAAATTTGGGGGTGTTACAGATTGGTATCAGAGCCTAAGGTTATAGTGAACTAGGTTGCATTTAGTGGACCTTGACTATGACCATTAGGCGGTGTTCCTTATTAGGTATAACTGGTTCAGTGATTACATCATACGAGTTTAATTTAACATAGCCTGATCAACTATGTACAATTAAGCAAGGATGATGTAAGATCTGAAAGTAGTTATGGCTGAACAGGGTACAATAGAAGACTCTGACCTCGAGAGAACCGAGACTTAAACATGTTTATGCTAGACACTCAATAGGCTATATTATATAGGAGCTATATGAATATAGGCCTCAATCTTACTAACGTTTTGTCTCAGAAATGGCAAACACACCATCAAATTCATCTCGCCCTCAATCCGGGTCGCAGAACCCAAGGGTAGCTAGGAGGAACGCCAGGTTGCCTCGAGCTGGCCCGTACCCCACTCACTTCACCCTTCCGGCCTTAGCCGCTAGGGTGAACCAACACGAGCAGCGACTTCGCACCATGGATGTCGTGTTGCAAGAAACAAACGAAAACTGGAGACTTACATCCCTTGAACGCATCGAACAAGTCTCCGACGACCTGGAAACCACAAACAACAACATGGATGTCCTTCGCAACCAAGTAATAGCGATAAGCGTGGAAAATGCCCTCCTGCGTCAAAGGATGGAAGAATGTGAACAGCGTTCACATGAAGCAGAAGAGTATGCCCGTGGACTAACACAACGACTAGCACTAGCATAAGATAACGCCCGTCAAGCTAGCAGACTTGCAAACACTGTGGACCGTCTTGTCACGATGATGGAACAAATTAATCTACGTTAAGACTAGTGTAGTCTTTGTCTTGTAATCTATCCTGTAATCTAGTAACTATCTACGCGCTACTCTAAAATTCGGTCGGATGTAACAATTCCCGACACCTTTTGTAATAACTCTGTAGGATGTAACCTTTGAACTCATATTAGCTATCAATTATTCCTTGTTGTTCAACTCATATTAATTGTCATTTTTCCATGTTGATGTCATGTATTACTGCTTTTATACACGTACATCTATAACAAATACAACTTTCCTACGAAATCTCATGTATCTTCATTTCTTTTATTGAAGAATCATGCCGCCAAAGTCAAGACCATACACCGATGCTCAGCTTACATCGCTTATAACCCAGGCTGTTACTGAAGCCTTGGCTCGGAATACCCCACAAAACTCCACCAGAAACAGCGATGCCGCTGAAACCACTACTGCTAAACCTTGTTCTTACAAGGACTTTCAAAGCTGCAAACCCTCCAGCTTCAAGGGTTCTGAAGGAGCCATCGGACTTATCAGATGGTTCGAGAAAATGGAAACTGTTTTCCGTGTCAGCAAATGCGCGGAGAACGACAAAGTAAACTTCGTCACCTGCTCTCTTGAAGATGATGCCCACTCTTGGTGGAATTCATATACCCAATCAGTGGGTGCTGACACTGCCTACCAACTCTCTTGGGAGGACTTGAAAGCAAAACTCACTGCCAAATACTGCTCAATTGCCAAACTCCAAAAGCTGGACGAGGAGTTCTGGAACCTAAAGGTTCAGGGTGGTGATATCGATGGTTATACCACCAGATTCCAGCAACTCGCTGCCCTCCGCCCAGCCATGGTAAGCACAGAACCTGATAAAATCAGGAAGTACATCCTCGGCCTTCCTGAGCCTGTTCGGGGGCATGTTGCCTCTTCCAACCAAACCACCATTGACGGTGCAATCCTATTGGCCCAAGATCTGATGTCCATGAGCCAAGATTCTGAACCACCCACTTCATCCTCCCAAAACAACAAGCGAAAGTGGTCTGACTACCACAACAACCACTCCAACCAACAAAACAAGAAACCCGACACCATCAAAGCCTACAACACCACCACTGACATCACACGGGGCTACACTGGGAACAAACCCTATTGTTCCAAGTGCAGCCGTCACCATGAAGGCTCCTGTGGTCCCTTTTGCAACAATTGCAAGAGGTACGGCCATCTCACCAAAGATTGCAATTCTCCTGCCAACAACAATTCCAACAACAACACCAGACCACCCAAAGTCTGTTTTGAGTGTGGGAAACCAGGGCACTTCAGGGATAAGTGCCCAAAGCTGAAGAATAACAACAACAACAACAACAACAACCGCAACAGCAACAGCAACAACAACAACACCCGAAGCAGAGCCTTCGTCATCAAATCTGGGGACGCCCGCCAAGACCCGAATGTGGTCTCGGGTATGTTCCTCCTCAACAACTTAAATGCTTCTGTTCTATTTGATACTGGTGCTGATAGAAGCTTTATCTCTGATGACTTTTGCCCACTACTTGACATCAATCCTGTTGCCTTAGATGTTAAGTACACTGTAGAACTAGCAAATGGCGAACTTATAGAAACCGATAGTGTGATACCTAATTGCACTTTAAACCTAGCTGACGAAACCTTTCCAATCGATCTTGTACCCGTTGAAATCGGAAGTTTCGACGTAATCGTTTGTTACGATAAGATCGTCCGCATTCCACTCGCTGCCGGTGGAACCTTGATCATACAGGGGGAGACCGGTGAGACGGGACTCAATATCATCTCTTGCTTAAAAACCCGAAAATTTCTGAGAAAGGGTTACCCTGCAATACTCGCACACATCACAGAGAAGAAGTCGGAGGAGAAGCGACTTGAGGATGTGCCAATTGTTAGAGACTTTCCCGAAGTCTTTCCGGAAGAACTACCTGGTTTACCTCCGCCTAGACAGGTTGAGTTCTCAATTGCTCTCGTGCCGGGTGCCGCACCGGTGGCCCGTACACCGTACCGTTTAGCCCCATCCGAACTTCAGGAGTTGTCCTCTCAGTTACAAGAACTTCTGGATAGAGGATTCATTAGGCCGAGTTCTTCGCCTTGGGGAGCTCCGGTCTTATTTGTTAAAAAGAAGGACGGTTCATTTCGAATGTGCATCGACTACCGAGAGTTGAACAAATTGACCGTCAAGAACCGTTATCCACTTCCTCGCATTGATGATCTATTCGACCAACTTCAGGGTTCAAGCTTCTACTCAAAAATCGACCTGCGATCAGGCTATCATCAGTTACGAGTTCGCGACACCGATATTCCAAAAACTGCTTTCAGAACTCGTTACGGGCACTACGAATTCCAAGTGATGCCCTTTGGTCTAACCAACGCACCGGCTGTATTCATGGACCTCATGAATCGGGTGTGCAAACCTTACCTCGATAAGTTTGTCATCGTCTTTATTGATGACATACTCATTTACTCGCGCAACGAGCAAGAACATGCGCAACACCTCAGAACCATCCTTGAACTACTTAGACACGAGGAGCTGTATGCAAAATTCTCTAAGTGTGAGTTCTGGATCCAAACTGTTCAATTCCTTGGTCACGTGATCGACAGTCAAGGAATTCACGTTGACCCATCAAAAATCGAGGCTATCAAAGACTGGCAAGCACCCACCTCTGCAACTGAAGTACGACAATTCTTGGGTCTTGCTGGGTACTATCGGCGATTTATCGAAAACTTCTCTAAAATAGCTCAACCACTCACGGTACTGACTCAGAAGGACAAAAGGTTCGATTGGACCGATAAACAAGAGTCAGCATTCCAACTTCTGAAACAAAAGCTTTGCAGTGCTCCAATTCTATCCTTACCCGAAGGCACCGATGACTTCGTGGTATACTGTGATGCTTCTCACCAAGGTCTCGGTTGCGTATTGATGCAACGAGATAAAGTTATTGCCTATGCCTCACGACAGCTGAAAATTCACGAAAAGAACTACACCACTCATGATCTCGAACTTGGAGCTGTCGTTTTTGCTCTCAAAATCTGGAGACATTATCTCTACGGCACTAAGTGCACCATCTTTACCGATCATAAAAGCCTCCAACATATATTCGATCAGAAGGATCTCAATATGAGGCAACGTCGATGGGTCGAGTTGCTTACCGATTACGACTGCGAGATCAAGTACCATCCAGGGAAGGCTAATGTTGTAGCCGATGCCCTCAGCCGAAAGGAACGACCGAAACCACTTCGAGTCCGAGCTCTCAGTATGACCATTCATAACGATCTTACTATTCAAATTCATACCGCTCAGATCGAAGCCCTGAAACCTGAAAACATCAAAAACGAAGCCTTACGGGGTATTGACAAACAATTTGAAACCAAATCTAACGGGATTAGGTATTTCTCAAACCGAATCTGGTTGCCTAATTTCGGAAACCTACGAGACTTGGTGATGGACGAGGCTCACAAGTCTAAATATTATATCCATCCGGGATCCGATAAGATGTACCACGGCATCAAGGAATTTTATTGGTAGCCAAATATGAAAGCCGAAATCGCCACTTACGTCAGCAAGTGCCTTACTTGCTCGAAAGTCAAAACCGAACATCAGAAACCTTCTGGCTTACTCCAACAACCTGAAATTCCTGAATGGAAATGGGAACAAATTGCCATGGATTTCATAACCAAACTACCCAAGTCGTCGAGCGGTTGCGATACCATTTGGGTGATCGTCGATCGTCTCACCAAATCTGCTCATTTCTTGGCAATCAAGGAAAACGATAAAATGGAACGCCTTACACAAATCTACATCAAGAATATCGTTTCTCATCATGGTGTTCCAATCTCGATCATCTCTGACAGGGATGCCCGTTTCACTTCTCACTTTTGGCAGTCACTTCAAAAAGCATTGGGTACCCGTCTCGATATGAGTACCGCGTACCATCCTCAAACCGATGGCCAAAGTGAACGAACAATCCAAACCCTGGAAGATATGCTACGCGCCTGCGTAGTTGATTTCGGTACAAACTGGGAAAGACATCTACCGTTGTGCGAATTCTCGTACAATAACAGCTATCATGCCAGCATTAAGGCTGCACCTTTTGAGGCATTGTACGGTCGTAAGTGCCGATCACCGATCTGTTGGACTGAAGTGGGAGATAGTCAACTCACTGGTCCTGGACTCATACACGCCACCACTGAGAAAATTGTGGAAATCCAAAACAGACTCAAAGCCGCACGTGATCGTCAGAAAAGTTATGCTGACGTGAGACGCAAACCACTCGAGTTCCAAGTTGGGGATCGAGTACTCTTAAAAGTATCGCCTTGGAAAGGCGTCATCCATTTTGGTAAACGCGGGAAGTTGAACCCCAGGTACATCGGGCCTTTTGAGATCCTCGAACGGATTGGCCCCGTAGCTTATCGATTGCAGCTGCCATCCGAACTCAGCAGCGTGCACCCCACTTTTCACATTTCAAATCTGAAGAAGTGTCTGTCTGATGAGACACTTATTATTCCACTAGATGAAATTCGTGTTGATGATAAACTCCACTTCGTTGAGGAACCCGCTGAAATTATGGACCGTGAGGTCAAACAACTGAAACAAAGTCGTATTCCCATCGTCAAGGTCAGATGGAATTCGCGGCGTGGTCCGGAATTCACCTGGGAACGGGAAGACCAGATGCGACTCAAATATCCTCAACTCTTCACTGATTCTACCTCGAACACGACCTCGAGCTAAATTTCGGGACGAAATTCTTCTAACAGGGGGAGAATGTAACACCCGCCAATTTAGGACTAGTAAATAGTGCCTAATCATACGTTAATACATGTAATTAGTTCTGTGTTAGGCTAATTAATGAATCGAATTATATATATATTGTTGAATATATACGAAAATGCGATTTGATTAAATCGTACGCAATTTAAATCGAATGTATTTCGACTCAATTTAATACGGACGTTGGTGACCAATTTTATTAAATAACGCTCTTATGTCAAAAATATTATTATGATAATATTTCGTATTCATTCGTATCGTACAAACAAAACTTACACAAATTAAAATATTAAAATGCGCAAACTAAATAAACAAACTTACATTTTATAACTCAAATATAAATTTATTTGTAAAATATATAAATAAAATATCGCGTAATAAATTGTATTTTAAAACTTATAATTAAAATGTAAAATAATTATTTAACGTTTAGACGACGGAGTAAACGAACACCGCACGGAGCGGGAACGCGGGGTGAAAAATGGGAAGTTAACCTCCCATTCCCCACCAATTTCTTTCTCATTTCTCTTATCACTCTCTCTCTCTTACACTCTCTTTCTTTCTTTTCTCTAACCACCACCACCTCCAAAATACTCACAAAATCATCAAATAAACATACTAAACGCACTCGGATCATAGCATCGCTTTGGAGAAAAATGACCACGACACCACGATCTATCATCCTATCTTTTCGGATTTTTGATCCGACAATTTGTAAGTTTCTGACAAATCCCGAAATCTCCCGTTTTCAAGTGTTTTTGCTTGTTAGTAGTTTATATCAACTTATAATGTCCAAATATGGGTTGGGTAAAAGTTTTGGACCAAACGGAAACCGAAAAACTCGTTTTCGACACATTTTCCGGCCAACAGAACGCTACGTCACTTTTGGACCCAGATTTATGCGACGTCAGCTGCGACGTCGCAAAACCCCTCGTAACGTCGCATAGTGCGACGTCAGTCACAACGTCGCACGAATCCTCGACGTCGTATATAGCGACGCAGCCTATTACGTCGCATTGACTTGCGAATGTCGCACATAGCGACGCAGACCTTAACGTCGCCAACTTAACCAACGTCGCATTAGCGACGCAGCACCCTACGTCGCATTAAATTGCGAAACGTCGCCTTTAGCGACGTCATGCTCAACGTCGCAACCCTACCTGCGACGTCGCACCCAACGTCGCACAAATCAGAACCTCAAAAACATAGATTTTTACTAAGTGTCGAGACTCGAAATTTATCACTCGATTTACCCAAATTCAGATCCCAGATGCGTTTTTCGTCAAAGCAATATAGTAGAAATAAAAATTTTCCAAGCTGACCTGGCAGCTCGACCCCAGCCAGGGGCTCTGCCCCTTGGACCCCGCCAGGGGCTGCCGCCCCTTGGACCCCGCTACCAGGGGCGCTGCCCCCGGACCCCCGTACTTAGATTCCGTAACGGCTTCTAAAACACAATCAAAACACATTTTTCAAGTAAAACGACACGAAATCAAAATGATAATAGTTGAGATTATTATTACAAATCCGTCACCAACGGGCCGTACATATTTTCAAACATTCGAATAAATCAACTAAATGTAATTTGGACATTATAGTTGGACGAACAACTACAAGGTAGTCTTATTAGATACCTTCGCATATTATAACCATCGCGTGTCGTGGACACCCTCAGGTTACAAGTCTTTGGACTTCGATTCTCGGCTAATCATTCTCAGTTTATTTTCATAAACTCAACGACTCAGGTGAGTTTCATAGCCCCTCTTTTTACTATTTTACTCAGGGGTGTGATATACTGCTCAACTTTTAACATGTGAACGCAAGTACCAACTTTTCATATACTACATGAGTTTTTCGAAACTAATCATTTTAAAGTCCTCCGTCAGCATAGTTGTTAATACGTTGTAGCGTGAATATTAGTATATGGTACCATATAGGATTGACCCACCTCGTCCGGGTTAGCAAGCACTAACCGGGTAAACGGACGTACTAATATTTGGGAAGACGAATGTGGATTAGGCATTCGTGGAGGCACCTCGCCCTGAATTCTCTATAGGGGACCCGGCCCTCGAGTTAAGCTCAACTATGTGCTCATGGCTGTATACACGATGACAATCATTTAATTGCTGGATGCAATTCATTATTAAATTGCTGGATGCAATTCATTATTTAAATCTTGCGGTTCACACTATATTAACTGATTTCAAACCTGTGAGCTCACCAGCTTTTAGCTGACCTTTTAGCATATATCGCAGGTACCAAGCAGTAGGATGTTTCTGCTTCAGGATTTTAGCTCGAGTCAGCATACAGAAGATTGAGATTTTCTTGCATTAGTATATTTTGTACAAGTACTTATGTACTGAAATCTCATTTGATTTAAACTCGAGCTATGTAAAGCTTAAATGTTGTAAACATTTCTATTATCAATATATTTTGTTAAAACGACGCATATAGAGTCGTTTACTATATATCTTTGTGTTTTGTTATTGATTAGTAACACCCAAATCAAGCTTCCGCAAATCATCAAATTTGGGGGTGTTACAACATTGTTTAAAATTTAGAGCCTCTTGTACGATGATTTTTCGTTGAAAATTAAATGAAATCGAATTTTTTCCTTATATGTTGAATTCATGCTAAATCTTGGTTGCTTTAATTTAACGCTTACTTGAAGAAAAAAATCAATTCGGAATCGTAAATCTATATAATTTGCCCTCATTAACAAAACTTTCCGGTACCGCCCGTAAAAAGCTTAACATTTTTATGAACGGTGGTGATTTTAGAGAAACATCCTAGTAACAAACTAGAACAAAAATTCAATGTTACATGTGCAATCTTATAACTTTGTAATCTTGTATAAACAGGGCCGTCTCTGAGTTTCGAGAGGCCCTGGATGAAAACTGATAAATTGTCGAAAGAGAGCTCTATATCTAACTATAAGATATTTTTTTCATTTTTTTTGTTGCTGCTCAATCAACTTTGAAATAGCCTAAACCTATTTTTCATGTTTTATGCAATTAACAATCAAATTATATATGTATATATATGTATACGTGTACACAGATATACACAAACATACACATTTTGAGGCCTTTATAATTTGGAGGCCCTGGGCATATTGAACCCAGCAGATAACCACATTTAATATCAGTTTAATGCCCGTTTGAACATCAACTCTTTCTTGCGTTGCATAGTCAAGAGTGATCTTGTTGTACGCTCTCAACGTGATTATTTACCACAATTCTGCAATTAAGTCAATACACAAACAAATTAACACCAGTTTCAAGAATCGTAATGGTAATAGATTGTCAACAATTTAACAAAGTATATGGCCTTGTAATTATGCCTTCCCAAATTAATCGGACTTCAATCTGTCGCTCCATCAACACGTATAACTTATAAGACCATATATGCCACTTACACATATATACAGTCTTTACTTCTCTCTTTATATTCCATGAAAACCAAAGGATCCATATCATTAACCATAATAACAGGACATCAAACTCAAACTCTAAGACTTTATTGATGTGATTGCGCATTTGTTAAATGCGCAGTTACTGTTATTGCGCATTTATTAAATTTGCACAAACAAATACGCAAATATCCAACACTTGGTAAATCTGTTGTCTTTGAAATGTTATTTTATGTAGAAATTTGGATGTTTTTGTGTCGATAGCTACAGGTAACCGAGTTATCCATGGAAGCTAGGAACTTCATTCAAGCATGTAAAATACCAAATTTCAAGTACAGACGCAAGATTGGAGCAAAGTTTCAACGAATGTTCCTTTAAGTCTGGGATATGATGTGCGAAATTTAGTTATAAAATTATCGTTGAAAAGTAACCAAGAAAGTACCGAGCTAGACCAAAACACAACCAGGCAGTGGACCCTATCGTGTAGTAGTATAGTTTGGTAAGTTCGGGTTCGAACACAGGGAACTTAAGTTAAGATAATCAAGATAAGTGTGAGCAATTTAGAAAATAAAATAAAAGTTGGTTTTGTGTGACCGAGTTGTCACGTTGCTTAAAACTACGCTTTTTAGTCAAACTAGGCAAGTGGACTCTTAAGAGTCAAAGTAATTGGTTTGAAACTTTCAAATATAAAAAAACAATACTTGCTTGGATTAGATCGTTAGTGATTTCGGGGTGTAAAGTTAAAACCGGTTTATTCTATGCAAGCAAATTTCCATCAAACCTAGGCTTAACATTCGCCATCACCTAAAGTTCAACTTCAATTTGCAAACTCATGATTTTATCACGTAACGGACATTCGCCATGGCTACCTACTTGCATGTTTGAGCTTAATTATCAACTTGTTTCAAAACCACATCCGTAATTAAGTTCAACCATTTATAGACAAATAACCGATAACAATTTGCTAGCAAGAAAACGTTCGCTATATCCTTTAGCAAATTATCAAACAAGTTAATTCAATAACATCAACCTCAAACACGCAAGTTGGAGATTAAACATAAGTTCAAACTAGAAGAGTTTATGATTCATCCACACGAAAAGCATTCGCCAATTTCGCTAACTCATATCATGCTAGTTAACTAGTTTTACTTGTAACAATATCCACATTCGCGAAAATAGATGCATTTATACATTTCATACAAATGACAAGTATTTTTAATAAGCAACAAACGTTCGCTATAATTGCTTAGCCAAAATACCCACAAGCTTCAACTAATCAAACTAGTTACATACAAATCCATGGATGAATCTTAAACTCGAAGCATAAAATTCACTACAAAAGATAACACCCCTAGTCACTAACTAGTTCATCCAAGCAAGTACACCAAAATCTAGCTAACAATCATACTAGCATCACTATATACACAAATCATCAAAGATATCAAAGGAAACATGATTATATTCGAATAAAAATGAAAACCGAGTGATTACAATGTCGGGATGATGATTGTTTGTAAACGAGTGAAGTTATATGAAAGGAAATCTTCAAGAATGTGAAAGAAATCCTCTAAACCCTAAAAATCGCCTTTTGGAGCTGGTTTTCGTGTGTGAAGATGGAGATAAAAAAGTTGGTGAGATCCAAAGTGAAAAGTGCTTTTTGTAGCAAAAAGTGTTATGCCGCCCAAAGGACTCGGCAGCTCAGGGTAACCAGCCGGTGGCTTCTCCAAATTCAAACGACCCGGCGGCTAACACCTTTGGCCCAGCGGCTTCTAAACAAGAGGCATCACCCGGCGGCTTCTGTTCCCAAGCCGGCGGCTTCTACACACTTTCCAGCAAATCAGCTTTGAGCCCAAGACTTCAACACTTTTCACACTTTGCTCGAATCTACACCCAAATGTAATCCAAACTTTGATCCTTCAATATTGTAACACCCGCCACATTAGGACTAGTAATTAGTGCCTAATCATATGTTAATACATGTAATTAGTTCCTTGTTAGGCTAATTAATGTATCGAATTATATATATTGTTGAATATATACGAATATGCGATTTGATTAAATCGTACGCAATTTAAATCGAATGTACTTCGATTCTATTTTATATGGACGTTGGTGACAAATTTTATTAAATAACGTTGTTATGTCAAAAACATTATTATAATAATATTTAGTATTCATTCGGATCGTACAAACTGAACCCACACGATTTAAAAGCTTTAAAACGCGCAAGTTAAATAAACCAAATTACATTTATAATTCAAATATAAACTTATTTGGAAAATAACTTAATAAAATATCGCGTAATAATTTGTATTTTAAAACTTACCAATTAATATATAAAATAATTTATTTAACGTTTAAACGACGGAGCAAACGAACACCGCACGGAGCGGGAACGCGGGCGAAAAATGGGAGGATAACCTCCCATTCCCACCTCATTTCTTTCATTTATTTCTTTTCCTCTCTCTCTCCTTCATCTTTTTCTCTCTTTCTTTTTAATCACCACCAACCACCTCCACCTTCAAAAATCTCACAAAAACGCAAAATAAACATATCAAACGACTTCGGATCTTCAAGATTTTTAGAGATTCACGACCACCGCGACACGATCTATCTTTCTATCTTTCCGAAATTTCATTTCGGCGATTTGTAAGTTTCCGACACCTCTCGTTTTTAAGTGTTTTTACTTGTTTGCGGTTTGTATCGACTTATAATGTTCAAATAAGGGTTGGGTAAAAGTTTTGGACCGAACGGAAACCGAAAAACTCGTTTTCGACCCATTTTCCGGCCAACAGACCGCTACGTCGCATTTGGCCCGGAATTTATGCGACGTCAGCTTCTACGTCGCAAAACCCCTCGTGACGTCGCATGGTGCGACGTCAGTCACAACGTCGCATTAAATTGCGACGTCGCATATAGCGACGTCAGCCTTAACGTCGCCAATACCTCGCCACGTCGCACTTAGCGACGCAAGCCCCTACGTCGCAGAAATCAGAACCTCAAAAACATAGATTTTTACTAAGTGTCGAGACTCAAAATTTATCACTCGATTTTACCCAAATTCAGATCCAGATGCGTTTTTCGTCAAAGCAATATAGTAGAAATAAAAATTTTCCAAGCTGACCTGGCAGCTCGACCCCAGCCAGGGGCTCTGCCCCTTGGACCCCGCCAGGGGCTGCCGCCCCTTGGACCCCGCTACCAGGGGCGCTGCCCCCGGACCCCCGTACTTAGATTTCGTAACGGCTTCTAAAACACAATCAAAACACATTTTTCAAGTAAAACGCCACGAAATCAAAATAGTAATAATTGAGATTATTATTACAAATCCGTCACCAACGGGCCGTACACTTTTCAAACACTTAAACGTATCAACCAAATAGTGGAGATTTGGACATTATAGTTGGACAAACAACTGCAGGGGTGATCTTTTGAGATACCCAATCATATTTATAACCATCGCGTGTCGTGGACACCCTCAGGTTACAAGTCTTTGGACTTCATTTCGGCTAATCAACTTACGTTTGTTTAAACGCTTACAGACTCAGGTGAGACTCATAGCCCCTCTTTTACTATTTTACTCAGGGGTGTGATATACTGCTCAAACTTTTAACATGTGAACGCAAGTACCAACTTTTCATATACTACATGAGTTTTTCGAAACTAATCATTTTAAAGTCCTCCGTCAGCATAGTTGTTAATACGTTGTAGCGTGAATATTAGTATATGGTACCATATAGGATTGACCCTCCTCGTTCGGGTTAGCAAGCACTAACCGGGTAAACGGACGTACTAATATTTGGGAAGACGAATGTTGATTAGGCATTCGTGGAGGCACCTCGCCCGGAATTCTCTATAGGGGACCCGGCCCTCGAGTTAAGCTCAACTATGTGCTCATGGCCGTATACACAATGATTATCATTTAATTGCTGGATGCAATTCATATTTAATTGCTGGATGCAATTCATTATTTAATTGCTGGATGCAATTCATTATTTAAATCTTGCGGTTCATACGATATTACTTGATTTCAAACCTGTGAGCTCACCAGCTTTATAGCTGACCTTTTAGCATATATCGCAGGTACCAAGCAGTAGGATGTTTCTGCTTCAGGATTTTAGCTCGAGTCAGCATGCAGACGATTGAGATTTTCTTGCATTAGTATATTTTGTACAAGTACTTATGTACTGAAATCTCATTTTAATTAACTCGAGCTATGTAAATCTTTAAATGTTGTAAACATTTCAATTATCAATATATTTTGTTAAAACGACGCATATAGAGTCGTTTGCTATTTATCTTTGTGCTTTGTTATTGATTAGTAACACCCAAAACAAGCTTCCGCAAATCATCAAATTTGGGGGTGTTACAGATTGGTATCAGAGCCTAAGGTTATAGTGAACTAGGTTGCATTTAGTGAGCCTAGACTATGACCATTAGGCCGTATTCCTTATTAAGTATGACTGGTTCAGGGATTACAACATACGAGTTTAATTTAACATAGCCTGATCAACTATGTACAATTAAACAAAGATGATGTAAGATCTGAAAGTAGTTATGGCTGAACAGGGTACAATAGAAGACTCTGACCTCGAGAGAACCGAGACTTAAACATGTTTATACTAGACACTCAATAGGCTATATTATATAGGAGCTATATGAATATAGGCCTCAATCTTACTAACGCTTTGTCTCAGAAATGGCAAACATTCCATCAAATTCATCTCGTTCTCAAT
The DNA here is from genome assembly GCA_949592205.1 of Helichrysum umbraculigerum. Lineage (NCBI taxonomy): Eukaryota > Viridiplantae > Streptophyta > Magnoliopsida > Asterales > Asteraceae > Helichrysum > Helichrysum umbraculigerum. The sequence continues at coordinate 78,492,586 of CATIUR010000003.1, forward strand.
CCGGGTCGCAGAACCCAAGGGTAGCAAGGAGGAACTCCAGGTTGCCTCGAGCTGGCCCGTACTCCACTCACTCCACCTTGCCGGCTCTAGCCGCTAGGGTGAATCAACACGAGCAACGACTTCGCACCATGGATGTCGTGTTGCAGGAAACAAACGAAAACTGGAGACTTACATCCCTCGAACGCATAGAACAAGTCTCCGACGATCTTGAAACCACTAACAACAACATGGATATCCTTCGTAATCAAATAATAGAAATAAGGGTGGAAAATGCCCTTCTGCAACAAAGGATGGATGAATGTGTGCAACGCTCACTTGAGGCAGAAGAATATGCGCGTGGACTAACACAACGACTTGCACTAGCAGAAGACAACGCCCGACAAGCTAGCAGGCTTGCAAACACTGTGGACCGTCTTGTCACGATGATGGAACAAATTAATCTACGTTAAGACTAGTGTAGTCTTTGTCTTGTAATCTACCCTGTAATCTAGTAACTATCTACGCGCTATTCTATAATTCGGTCGGATGTAACAATTCCCGACATCTTTTGTAATACATCTGTAGGATGTAACCTTTGAACTCGTATCATCTATCAAGTATTCTTGCTGTTTTCGACTCATATTAATTGCCATTATTCCTGTTGATGTTATGTATTACTGCTTTTATACATGTACATCTGAGATAAATACAACTTTCTTGCAAAATCTCATGTATCTTCATTTCTTTTATTGAAGAATCATGCCGCCAAAGACCAGACCTTACACTGATGCTCAGATTACGTCACTCATAACCCAGGCTGTTACTGAAGCCTTAGCTCGGAATACCCCACCAAACTCCACAAGAAACAGCGATACCACTGGAACCTCTACCACCAAACCTTGTTCTTACAAGGACTTTCAAAGCTGCAAACCCTCGAGTTTCAAGGGTTCTGAAGGAGCCATCGGACTAATCAGATGGTTCGAGAAAATGGAAACTGTTTTCCGTGTCAGCAAATGCGCGGAGAACGACAAAGTAAACTTCGCCACCTGCTCTCTTGAAGATGATGCCCACTCTTGGTGGAATTCATATACCCAATCAGTGGGTGCTGACATTGCCTACCAAATCACTTGGGAGGAATTGAAAGCCAAACTCACTGCCAAGTACTGCTCTATCGCCAAACTCCAAAAGCTGGATGAGGAGTTCTGGAACTTAAAGGTTCAGGGTGGTGACATCGATGGTTATACCACCAGGTTTCAACAACTAGCTGCCCTCCGCCCAGCTATGGTAAGCACTGAACCTGATAAAATCAGGAAGTACGCCCTTGGTCTCCCTGATTTTGTTCGAGGACACGTCATCTCTTCCAAACCAACCACCATTGACGGTGCAATCTCATTGGCCCAAGACCTGATGTCTATGAGCCAAGATTCTGAACCACCCACTTCATCCTCCCAAAACAACAAACGCAAGTGGTCTGACTACCACAACAACCACTCCAACCAACAAAACAAGAAACCCGACACCATCAAAGCTTACAACACCACCACTGACATCATCCGGGGTTACACGGGGAGCAAACCATATTGTCCCAAGTGCAGCCGTCACCATGAGGGTTCCTGTGGTCCCTTTTGCAACAACTGCAAGAGGTACGGCCACCTTACCAAGGATTGTCGCTCTCCTAACAACAACAACAACAACAATTCCAACAACAACACCAGACCACCCAAAGTATGCTTCGAGTGTGGAAAACCTGGGCATTTCAGGGACTCGTGCCCAAATCTGAAGAACAACAACAACAACCGCAACAACAACAATAACAACACCCGCAGCAGAGCTTTCGTCATCAAATCTGGGGACGCCCGCCAGGACCCGAATGTGGTCTCGGGTATGTTCCTCCTCAACAACTTAACTGCTTCTGTTCTATTTGATACTGGTGCTGATAGAAGCTTTATCTCCGATGATTTTTGCCCATTACTTGACATCACTCCTGTTGCCTTAGATGTTAAGTACACTGTAGAGCTAGCCAATGGAAAACTTGTAGAAACCACCAGTGTGATACCTAATTGCACTTTAAACCTAGCTGACGAAATCTTTTCGATCGACCTTATACCCATTGAAATCGGAAGTTTCGACGTCATTATTGGAATGGACTGGTTGTCCAAACATCGAGCTGAAATCATTTGTCACGATAAGATCGTCCGTATCCCACTCGCCGTCGGTGGAACCTTGATCATACAGGGGGAGACCGGTGGGACGGGACTCAATATAATCTCCTGCTTAAAAACCCGAAAATTTCTGAGAAAGGGTTACCCTGCCATACTCGCACACATCACTGAGAAGAAGTCGGAGGAGAAACGACTTGAGGAGGTGCCGATTGTTAGAGACTTTCCCGAAGTCTTTCCGGAAGAACTACCTGGTCTACCTCCGTCTAGACAGGTTGAGTTCTCAATCGATCTCGTGCCGGGTGCCGCACCGGTGGCCCGCGCACCATACCGTTTAGCCCCATCCGAACTTCAGGAGTTGTCCTCTCAGTTACAGGAACTGCTGGATCGAGGATTCATTAGACCGAGTTCTTCACCCTGGGGAGCTCCGGTCTTATTTGTCAAAAAGAAGGACGGTTCATTCCGAATGTGCATCGACTACCGAGAGTTGAATAAATTGACCGTCAAGAACCGTTATCCACTTCCTCGCATTGATGATCTATTCGACCAACTTCAGGGTTCAAGTTTCTACTCAAAAATCGACCTGCGATCAGGCTATCATCAGTTACGAGTTCGCGACACCGATATTCCAAAAACTGCTTTCAGAACTCGTTACGGGCACTACGAATTCCAAGTGATGCCCTTTGGTCTAACCAACGCACCGGCTGTATTCATGGATCTCATGAACCGGGTGTGCAAACCTTACCTCGACAAGTTTGTCATTGTCTTTATCGATGACATACTCATTTACTCGCGCAACGAGCAGGAACATGCGCAACACCTTAAGACCATCCTTGAACTACTTAGACACGAGGAGCTTTACGCTAAATTCTCTAAGTGTGAGTTCTGGATCCAAACTGTTCAATTCCTTGGTCACGTGATCGACAGTCAGGGAATTCACGTGGACCCATCAAAGATCGAGGCAATCAAAGACTGGCAAGCACCCACCTCTGCAACTGAAGTACGACAATTCTTGGGTCTTGCTGGGTACTATCGGCGATTTATCGAAAATTTCTCCAAAATAGCTCAACCACTCACGGTACTGACTCAGAAGGACAAAAGGTTCGATTGGACCGATAAACAAGAGTCAGCGTTCCAACTTCTGAAACAAAAGCTTTGCAGTGCTCCAATTCTATCCTTACCCGAAGGCACCGATGACTTCGTGGTATACTGCGATGCTTCTCACCAAGGTCTCGGTTGCGTGTTGATGCAACGAGACAAGGTTATTGCCTATGCCTCACGACAGCTGAAAATTCATGAAAAGAACTACACCACTCACGATCTCGAACTTGGAGCTGTCGTTTTTGCACTCAAAATCTGGAGACATTATCTCTACAGCACTAAGTGCACCATTTTTACCGATCATAAAAGTCTTCAACATATCTTCGATCAGAAGGATCTCAATATGAGGCAACGTCGATGGGTCGAGTTGCTTACCGATTACGATTGCGAGATCAAGTACCATCCAGGGAAGGCTAATGTTGTAGCCGATGCCCTCAGCCGAAAGGAACGACCAAAACCACTTCGAGTCCGAGCCCTCAGTATGACCATTCATAACGATCTTACCATTCAAATTCATACCGCTCAGATCGAAGCCCTGAAATCTGAAAATATCAAAAATGAAGCCTTGCGGGGCATTGACAAACAATTTGAAATCAGACCTAACGGAATTAGGTATTTCTCAAACCGAATCTGGTTGCCCAGTTTTGGGAACCTAAGAGACTTGGTGATGGACGAGGCTCACAAGTCTAAATATTCTATTCATCCGGGATCCGATAAGATGTACCACGGTATCAAGGAATTTTATTGGTGGCCAAACATGAAAGCCGAAATCGCCACTTATGTCAGCAAGTGCCTTACTTGCTCGAAAGTCAAAACCGAACATCAGAAACCTCCTGGTTTACTCCAACAACCTGAAATCCCTGAATGGAAATGGGATCAAATTGCCATGGACTTCATAACCAAACTACCAAAGTCGTCGAGCGGTTGCGATACCATTTGGGTGATCGTCGATCGTCTCACCAAATCTGCTCATTTCCTGGCAATCAAAGAAAACGATAAAATGGAACGCCTTACACAAATTTACATCAAGGAAATCATTTCTCATCACGGTGTTCCAACCTCAATCATCTCTGACAGAGATGCCCGTTTCACCTCTCACTTTTGGCAATCACTTCAGAAAGCATTGGGTACCCGTCTCGATATGAGTACCGCATACCATCCTCAAACCGACGGCCAAAGTGAACGAACCATTCAAACACTGGAAGACATGCTACGAGCCTGCGTAGTTGATTTCGGTACAAACTGGGAAAAACATCTACCGTTGTGCGAATTTTCGTACAATAACAGTTATCATGCCAGCATTAAGGCTGCACCATTTGAGGCACTGTACGGTCGTAAGTGCCGATCACCGATCTGTTGGACTGAGGTGGGCGATAGTCAGCTCACTGGTCCTGAACTCATTCACGCCACCACTGAGAAAATTGTGGAAATCCAAAACAGACTCAAAACCGCACGTGATCGTCAGAAAAGTTATGCTGACGTGAGACGCAAACCGCTCGAGTTCCAAGTTGGGGATCGAGTTCTCTTAAAAGTATCGCCTTGGAAAGGCGTCATCCGTTTTGGCAAACGCGGGAAGTTGAATCCCCGGTACATCGGGCCTTTTGAGATCCTCGAAAGGATTGGCCCCGTAGCTTATCGATTGCAGCTGCCATCCGAACTCAGCAGCGTGCACCCTACTTTTCATATCTCAAACTAGAAGAAGTGTCTGTCTGATGAGACACTTATTATTCCACTAGATGAAATTCGTGTTGATGATAAACTCCACTTCGTTGAGGAACCCGCTGAAATTATGGACCGTGAGGTCAAACAACTGAAACAAAGTCGTATTCCCATCGTCAAGGTCAGATGGAATTCGCGGCGTGGTCCGGAATTCACCTGGGAACGGGAAGACCAGATGCGACTCAAATATCCTCAACTCTTCACTGATTCTACCTCGAACACGACCTCGAGCTAAATTTCGGGACGAAATTCTTCTAACAGGGGGAGAATGTAACACCCGCCAATTTAGGACTAGTAAATAGTGCCTAATCATACGTTAATACATGTAATTAGTTCCTTGTTAGGCTAATTAATGTATCGAATTATATATATTGTTGAATATATACGAATATGCGATTTGATTAAATCGTACGCAATTTAAATCGAATGTACTTCGATTCTATTTTATATGGACGTTGGTGACAAATTTTATTAAATAACGTTGTTATGTCAAAAACATTATTATAATAATATTTAGTATTCATTCGGATCGTACAAACTGAACCCACACGATTTAAAAGCTTTAAAACGCGCAAGTTAAATAAACCAAATTACATTTATAATTCAAATATAAACTTATTTGGAAAATAACTTAATAAAATATCGCGTAATAATTTGTATTTTAAAACTTACCAATTAATATATAAAATAATTTATTTAACGTTTAAACGACGGAGCAAACGAACACCGCACGGAGCGGGAACGCGGGCGAAAAATGGGAGGATAACCTCCCATTCCCACCTCATTTCTTTCATTTATTTCTTTTCCTCTCTCTCTCCTTCATCTTTTTCTCTCTTTCTTTTTAATCACCACCAACCACCTCCACCTTCAAAAATCTCACAAAAACGCAAAATAAACATATCAAACGACTTCGGATCTTCAAGATTTTTAGAGATTCACGACCACCGCGACACGATCTATCTTTCTATCTTTCCGAAATTTCATTTCGGCGATTTGTAAGTTTCCGACACCTCTCGTTTTTAAGTGTTTTTACTTGTTTGCGGTTTGTATCGACTTATAATGTTCAAATAAGGGTTGGGTAAAAGTTTTGGACCGAACGGAAACCGAAAAACTCGTTTTCGACCCATTTTCCGGCCAACAGACCGCTACGTCGCATTTGGCCCGGAATTTATGCGACGTCAGCTTCTACGTCGCAAAACCCCTCGTGACGTCGCATGGTGCGACGTCAGTCACAACGTCGCATTAAATTGCGACGTCGCATATAGCGACGTCAGCCTTAACGTCGCCAATACCTCGCCACGTCGCACTTAGCGACGCAAGCCCCTACGTCGCAGAAATCAGAACCTCAAAAACATAGATTTTTACTAAGTGTCGAGACTCAAAATTTATCACTCGATTTTACCCAAATTCAGATCCAGATGCGTTTTTCGTCAAAGCAATATAGTAGAAATAAAAATTTTCCAAGCTGACCTGGCAGCTCGACCCCAGCCAGGGGCTCTGCCCCTTGGACCCCGCCAGGGGCTGCCGCCCCTTGGACCCCGCTACCAGGGGCGCTGCCCCCGGACCCCCGTACTTAGATTTCGTAACGGCTTCTAAAACACAATCAAAACACATTTTTCAAGTAAAACGCCACGAAATCAAAATAGTAATAATTGAGATTATTATTACAAATCCGTCACCAACGGGCCGTACACTTTTCAAACACTTAAACGTATCAACCAAATAGTGGAGATTTGGACATTATAGTTGGACAAACAACTGCAGGGGTGATCTTTTGAGATACCCAATCATATTTATAACCATCGCGTGTCGTGGACACCCTCAGGTTACAAGTCTTTGGACTTCATTTCGGCTAATCAACTTACGTTTGTTTAAACGCTTACAGACTCAGGTGAGACTCATAGCCCCTCTTTTACTATTTTACTCAGGGGTGTGATATACTGCTCAAACTTTTAACATGTGAACGCAAGTACCAACTTTTCATATACTACATGAGTTTTTCGAAACTAATCATTTTAAAGTCCTCCGTCAGCATAGTTGTTAATACGTTGTAGCGTGAATATTAGTATATGGTACCATATAGGATTGACCCTCCTCGTTCGGGTTAGCAAGCACTAACCGGGTAAACGGACGTACTAATATTTGGGAAGACGAATGTTGATTAGGCATTCGTGGAGGCACCTCGCCCGGAATTCTCTATAGGGGACCCGGCCCTCGAGTTAAGCTCAACTATGTGCTCATGGCCGTATACACAATGATTATCATTTAATTGCTGGATGCAATTCATATTTAATTGCTGGATGCAATTCATTATTTAATTGCTGGATGCAATTCATTATTTAAATCTTGCGGTTCATACGATATTACTTGATTTCAAACCTGTGAGCTCACCAGCTTTATAGCTGACCTTTTAGCATATATCGCAGGTACCAAGCAGTAGGATGTTTCTGCTTCAGGATTTTAGCTCGAGTCAGCATGCAGACGATTGAGATTTTCTTGCATTAGTATATTTTGTACAAGTACTTATGTACTGAAATCTCATTTTAATTAACTCGAGCTATGTAAATCTTTAAATGTTGTAAACATTTCAATTATCAATATATTTTGTTAAAACGACGCATATAGAGTCGTTTGCTATTTATCTTTGTGCTTTGTTATTGATTAGTAACACCCAAAACAAGCTTCCGCAAATCATCAAATTTGGGGGTGTTACAAATATTGACACCTAGAAATCAATTTAAGCTAAGTAAGTACCAAAAGTTCATAAAGTTCACTTAAAACGAATGCAAAAACAACGATATCGCTAAAGATAGACATGTATAAAATGAGCGATATCAAATATCCCCACACTTGAACTTTGCTTGTCCTCAAGCAAAACCATCATTTACAACTTCACAACCCCCTCTTGCATTTTCAGAAATAGAGATTAGGCTTATCGAAATAGTACTAACACAAACCACCGAAGTAATCATACTAGCAACATTTACATAATTATCACAAACCTGAGATGATATGTTTGACAAGCCCGAATGCACGACCTAGCACCTCACATAAGGATAAGTGTATAATCACTCACTCTCAACCTATAGAGCTACAGGGTAAGGATGTAAATGATGTAACACTCAATCAACCCAAGTCGTGATGCACTGTTACCATAGGCTTGCAAAAGGATCAAATCTCCACCCTCTTGGCGTGAGCACCATGTGAGATCTCAAAGGAGGTATTCTGAACATGTGATAAATAAGTGTAGGCTAATATGGAATGGGTCTGATAGACACAATAATTGGTGAAAAGTGGTAGTCAAGACCCATGAAAAATGTGGAAACGTTACCTAATGGTTTGTATATGTGACAATAGTAAACTTAGGATTCTCATGCCAAATTAATTCAACTTATACTTCATTTTCACCTACAATTCCTATTCACTAATTGCATGCAATAACCCAAATTGATTTACACATTTGATTGGAATAATTGCATTCTATGACTTTCTATGAACCATGTGTAACGAACTTTCGGACCAACCATCCTAGACCGGATAAAGACCTTTAGTGGTTAGGTGTAGAACACCCCTCGGGAACTACTTGTTCAGGAATTCAAAGGCCATTTAGTTGACTACAACTACCCAATCATTAACATTACGCTTAAATTGTTAACTTCCAATAATCTTATTGCTTTCAACTTCAATCGTTTAACTTTAACATTCAACAATTTTCATTTCATGCAATTTCAACTATAGAATTTAACACTAGAATCCCACTTTAAAACGCTTTAAGTCACATTTAGATAAAACTCTTTAAAATTCCAATTAGGCAACATTTAAGAAAATATGTGATTCGGGAAATGACTACACAAAAATTAGGCTAGCATTTTTGGTGGAGTGTATGTGGAAGTGTCTACGGGTTTCTTAGCACTAAAAATGAGTGCTAACGACCTGGGTGGACTGGATGTAAATTGGTGTAAAACACAAAATAGGATCCAACATAGTTAAGATTCCTTGACCGATCAGCAAATTCGTACAATCTATAAAAGATCAAGCACAAACTCAATAATTGGTTAGAAAGACAAGACTATAAGGATTAAGCTCCAAATCCTAAGAATACCTCCTCGTCTTCGACCCCACCTATATCACATTTCGGTGATCCCACAGCGGTCTCGAAATGCATCACTAGGGCAAGTTCTAGAACAAATTACAATCACCGGCACACTCATAGCAATAAACAATGTAAACACTAAAGATAAGTGTTTTTCTCAATAAGGCTCAAATTTCTCACAATTTATAGTGGAGGCTACAAGTGTGCTAGTCATGCAATTTACCCTATTAGGTTGCTTTTTATGACACATCTCTAAAGGTTAAGTAGCAAGAGGGGAGATTAAATTACTTTCACTAGATTTACAAGTTTAAAATTTCAAAGCAATCAATCTTTTAAGGACAAGCATTTTCCTAGCAAACTATCATTCCCCGACCCTTTATTAGAATTTGCAAAAATCTATCGGACCCAAGATCAATAACCGACCTAATAAATGACCAATGGCCCGTTAATAGGATTCGTAAAGTTCAATTGGGGACCCAATAGACTTCACAAACCCAATAAAAGTTGAGAAACAATAATTTACTTGAAATGGAATTCAAGTGAATTTAACCCTCCTCACACTTGAGATTTGCATTGCCCTCAATGCAAAAACAGCATATAAGTATTAGCGCGAAGGGTCAAAAAGAACGAGAACTTCCCCGGGGGTATGTTAGCCGAGCGAGTGCATTTACTGAACTTATTGCCAGCCGGCGCACGTGTTCCAAATCCAAACAAGCAAGAACTTTTAGCCATTACCTAGATGGAAATAAAAATAAACATAGGGTAATGCACTTAAGTGACATTGTACAAAACAGTACCCAAATGTCACTCAAAGTAAGAAGTTCATAATACTAGCTAAGATAAGTACTAAAACATGAAATAAATTGTCTAACAAGTGAGGCACGCAGGCACTCTTAATTGAAAGCATAAGGATAGTAATAATAATGTCTGAAAAGGGGGCAATGAGCAAACTAGTAGGGCCATCCCCAACCCCCTGAACTTGGTCCGTGAGACCCATCCTGATGGTCACGAGCTTGTGGCCATGGGTCCCAGCTTTGATAACCGGAAGGAGCATCATGATACATATGCTCTTGCTGCAACTGCCTCTCGTATTCTTCTTGGTGCCGGCGCTGAGCTTCCTCTAATGCAGCATCATGATCGTATACATGGGGTGGGTGGTTGCGGGACTCTGGTGTACCCCATTGGTACACGGGCTCGGCTCTGGTAGTCTGGTAACCCTGTTGTTCAGCTAACCAGCTGAGGTTGTGAGAATTCCATGCAGACTGATATTCAATGTTGCCCACCCTGTAGTCCATTTGGTGTTGCCAATCATACATCTCATTTCACCACTCGGTAACCTCCCCTCTGAATTGATTTTGATTGACATTCAATCCCTCAATACCATGCATAATATCAAGGAGGGAAGGCTGTGTAGCACCATATTATGGTTCCTGATGCTGTTGAGCTTGCCTTCGTTGTGGTGGTTGTTGTTGCTGTTGTGGTGCAGGTTCCTCCGGATATGGAAAAAAGCCGCTTTTCCTGTTTTTAGCAACCGCTCTAGTTGCATAATACATTAGGTAACCTACGCTCTTCTGATTGAGCTCAACTCTAGTCAATCCCGATCGGGAACCAAAATCAATCCCAAGAGATTGGGCAATCAGGGTGATGAAATGCCCACCACAAATCGGGCTCTTGTCCTTCATACCCGCAGAAAAAGTCCTCAAATACGCGGCCACACCACAGGGAATGTTGATGTTAATCCTTTCCCTAATCTGCCTCAAATACCAAATATCGGCTCGGGTGATTTTCTCGGAGTTTTCTCTTCGGTTTTGAATAGTATGAGCCAAAAACTGATGAATCACTCTTAGGCGGACATCATTCATGTCTTTGTGAGACACTCCACTAGGCACATATTCTTTCGGACTGAGTTCCTCCCAGAATTCCCCTTCAATAAACTCATGTGTTTCCTGAACTCGTGCACCCGACCACAAATATTCATCAAAGCAATCATATGAGAGTTCAGCAGGTGTATAAAGTCCTAAACCGATCGCCAATTCTTTCATTGATAGAAATCTCGGTTCTCCCCCCAATCTGAATCTCATAAAGTCACGGTCATTAACCGAGGTGGACTTGTCTTTAACACCGAGGGTTGAGTGAAATTCAAAACATAACTCCCTAAACACGGGTACCCTGATGTCGAATAGCTTCTCCCACTCGGTAAAGTGGTACACCCGTCCCTGATACTCATAATGCTGAGTGAGAAGTTCCTTAATCTGTCGGGCCAAACCAATTGCCTCAAGAGGTTCCCATTCCACATATCTCGGCAGCTCAAATTCCTTTTTCATCACATAAAACAGATTCCGGGCGTATTCATTGTAATGCACCCATCTACGATCAAACTGTAACCACCTGTGAGCATTCGCAGGAATCAACAAGGCTTCTGCACATTCGGGGTCAAGTTGGAGCAATTCCTCTTCCTCATCGTGAAGTTGAGAAGTGGAAGTATCTGCAGCACGTTTTAAAGTGTTAGTCTTGCGTGCCTTTCTTGAGGTGGATGCATTCTGCACAAGCACATAAGAGAAACACCATATTGCACCAAACAAATGTTAGCGTTAGTCATAATCAAAGACATGTCTCATGTACAAAATGAGTGATAATATGTCTAGAGTTACATCCTTCCCCTAACAAATAATCTTCTCAAGACAAATGTGGCATAAAGGCAATTCATCTAAACACCATAGCCAAGCATGCACAACACATTTATCCCCACAATTTAAACTCAACCAATGTACAAACAATATGTAGTCCAATATTAAACTACACCAAACTTAAAATAATGCCTAATCAACATCATCTTAGTTAAGCTAGTCTTACAATCACGAAAACATATTAATTCATACAATGCACCTTCGACAAAGTAGGTTTATCATGTGCATTCAACTTTCAATAATCATAGTATCAAACATATACTTGAATCATAAAAAGGGCAAACACTTAAACTATTTTCAAGCAATGTCTTACAACCAATAATCATTCAAAGTATAATAATAACCAAAATATCCACTATTATCATCTTCTTCAAGTATCATGAACCCTAATCACTAAAATAAAATTCAAATTATGAACTTAACCATAAAATGAGCAATTATAAGCATGGTGACAGAAATACCATGAAATTCCATCAACTATAAACATTTATCATCATCAAAATTCGTATTACCCATGTTCACATAAACCCTAATTCACAAAATTCATCAAATAATGCAAATAAACACAAGTTCATGGAGAAAATAGGCTATCTAACATGTATACATCATCAATAACATGAAAAGTACAAGATTAAACATCCCCACACTTAGCAATTGCAAAACCCACATGTAGAGTAATGTGAGAATTAAAATCACAAATTAAAAGTGAAAAGATGTTAATCCATACCTTAGGTGCCATTAAAACACAAATTGATTGATGAAAAGAGTGAAAATTTTCGAAATAGTGGTGGTGGAGTCACAGGTGGAACAGCCGGTTTGGAGGAGATGAGAGAAATAATTGAGGTAGGTGAAGAAAAAGAGTTAAAACTCGTGTTTAAAATCTGCAGATTTGAAGAGAAACCGGCGGCTTGGGTATCGGACCCGACGGGTCGAGTCGGGTTAGGCGTGGGTTGGCCCCGGGTCGCCAGGCATTCGGGTCGTGCATTTGATTTAAACCCGCCGGCTAATACATCAATCAACCGGCTTGAGACACTTACCCGGCGGTTCAATGAGCCAAGACGCCGGCTCGCCGAGGCTTTAAAAGAGCTCTAAGGTCTGATGTGAAAATTCCCTTGTACCCGGCGGCTCACACCATTTGCCCGGCGGCTGATCAACCAAACCGGACAGCTATCCCTTACAAACCGGCTGCTCGACCAACGTTTTCCAGAATTTTTAATTTAATTTTTTTTTTTAGCCAAAAGTAATACTAATAAGCTTTAATAATAACAACTAAAAAGGATACGAAAATGGGTTTGACCCGTTTGGTCCTTGGTTTATTAACGAGCCGAAAGCTTGACTCGACCCCGAATTCATTTGTCCTTGGGGTAAGTAGCAAGCTCCTCCCACTCGCTCTCAACGTCCTCCTCATGATAAAGCTTTAACCGATGCCCATTCACAATGAAAGTTCCACCATCCGACCCAAAAAGTTCCACGTATCCGGATGGGTAACTATGTTTGACCACATAAGGACCGGTCCAAAGCGGTTTGAACTTAGGTTGCTTCAACTTGAATCGAGATTGAAATAGAAGAACTTTGTCGCCGGCTTTGAATTCCTTTCTTGTTTTCAACCTCCGGTCATGCAACACTTTTGTTCTTTCCTTGTATAAACGGGAATTTTCATAAGCTTGCAACCGAAGCTCATCCAACTCATGGAGTTGCATCATCCTTTTCTCGCCCGCGTCTACCAAGTCTAAATTGCAATTCTTTAAAGCCCAATAGGCTTTGTGCTCGATCTGAAGAGATAAATGGCAAGTTTTGCCATAGAGCAACCGGTATGGTGTCGTCCCAATGGGGGTCTTGTAAGCGGTTCGAAATGCCCACAATGCATCTTCTAACTTCTTGGACCATATAGACCAGTTGTCTTTCACCGTTTTATCCAATATTCTCTTCAAGGCACGGTTGGTGTTCTCAACTTGACCACTCGTTTGTGGATGGTATGAAGTCGAAAACCGGTGATTTACCCCATACTTTTTAAGGACCTTTTCGAGTTGGGCATTTGCAAAGTGACTTCCCCGGTCACTAATTAAGGCCTTGGGCATCCCAAATCGGCAAAATAGGTTTTTCAAGAAATCAATGACCACACGAGCGTCATTCTTTGGTAAAGCCTTAGCTTCCGCCCACTTGGACACATAGTCAACCGCCACCAAAATATACTCATTCTTGAAGGATGGTGGGAACGGTCCCATGAAATCAATACCCCAAATATCAAAAACCTCACAAACTTGGATGCTTGTTTGTGGCATTTCATCCCTTTTTGATATGTTTCTGGTTCTTTGACAAGCATCACAAGTTTGACATAAAGTATTTGCTTCCTTGAAAATCGTCGGCCGATAGAAACCCGCATCAAAAACCTTCTTTGCGGTTACTGACGGTCCATAATGCCCTCCGGTGGGGCCATGGTGACAAGCATCCAAGATTTCCCTAGTCTCTCCCCCCGATACACATCTTCTAACCATGTCATCCGCACAAACACGGAACAAATAAGGTTCTTCCCAAAAATAATACTTGAGGTTGGAGAAGAATTTGTTCTTTTCTTGATGGCTCATCCCTTTTCTCAAAACGCCACTAACCAAATAATTTGCCAAGTCGGCATACCAAGGTGCCTCATCCTCCTTTTCCGCCTCATCACCTACCTGCAAAAGAAATTCCTCGGGAAAGGAATCATCAATATTAGTATCGCCTTGCTTGTCAACATTTGGATTTTCCAATCTCGACAAGTGATCGGCGGCAAGGTTCTCGGCTCCTCTTTTGTCCTTTATCTCAATGTCGAATTCTTGCAAGAGAAGAATCCAACGGATGAGACGGGGCTTAGCATCTTGTTTTGCAAATAGATACTTTAGAGCCGAGTGATCGGTGAAAACAATGGTCTTTGAAAGAACAAGGTATTGCCTGAATTTGTCAAAGGCAAACACCACGGCTAACAACTCTTTTTCGGTGGTCGTATAGTTTTGTTGGGCTCCATTCAAGGTTTTACTAGCAAAGTAGATTGGTTTAAAATGGTTATCAACTCTTTGTCCTAGGACGGCTCGTAAGGCAAAGTCGCTAGCGTCACACATAAGCTCGAATGGTTTGGACCAATCGGGAGAAACTATGATGGGTGCCTTAGTCAATTGGTCTTTCAAAGTCGAAAATGCACTCAAACATGGGCCATCAAATACGAATGGGGCATCTTTTTCAAGTAACTTGGTCATGGGTCGGGTGATCTTTGAAAAGTCCATAATAAACCTACGATAGAACCCGGCGTGACCTAAGAAACTTCTAATGCCTTTAACATTTGTCGGTGGATGTAGTTTAGCAATGACATCAATTTTAGCCCGGTCAACCTCAATTCCTAGACCCGAAACTTTGTGCCCCAACACAATACCCTCTTTTACCATAAAATGGCATTTCTCCCATTTAAGACTAAGTGGGCCTTCTCACATCTCTCAAGCATTTTATCCAAGTGGGATAAACAAGATTCAAACGAATTCCCAAACACGGAAAAGTCATCCATGAAAACTTCCATGGAGGTCTCAACCATGTCGTGAAAGATGGCGATCATGCACCTTTGAAAGGTGGCCGGGGCATTGCATAGCCCGAAAGGCATTCGTCGGTAAGCATAGGTTCCAAATGGGCAAGTGAAAGTAGTCTTCTCTTGATCTTTGGGGTCTATGGTGATTTGAAAATATCCCGAGAACCCATCAAGAAAACAATAAAATTCATTACCCGCAAGTCTTTCAAGCATTTGGTCAATGAATGGTAAGGGGAAGTGGTCTTTCCTAGTGGCGTCATTCAATTTTCTATAGTCAATGCAAACTCGCCACCCAGTCACGATTCTAGTGGGTATCATTTCATTTTGGTCATTTTCTACAACCGTCGTACCCCCCTTTTTCGGCACACAATGCACCGGACTAACCCAAGAACTATCGGATATGGGGTAAATGATACCCGCATCAAGCAACTTGACAACCTCCTTCTTGACGACATCTTTCATATTCGGGTTAAGCCTCCGTTGTCTTTGAACAACGGGTTTTGCCTCATCTAGAAAATTTATTTTGTGTTTGCAAAACGAGGGGCTTATTCCGGGTATGTCGGATGTACGCCAAGCGAAGGCGCCTTTATGAGCTTTCAACACATCCAATAACATGCATTTTTCAGAATTTTTAAGAGTTGAATAAATTACAACGGGTAATAAGTTCTCCTCTTGAAGATATGCATATTCCAAATGGCTCGGTAGAGGCTTCATTTCCAAATCTTTCGGTGGATCCTCCAAAGAAGTTTTGATCCTCATGTAGTCCTCGCCTTTCAAGTCCTCAAAGCTTTCATTATCAATTTGCTCGTCTTCATCATTGGCATCTTCCATGCTCATGACCAACTCTTCTTCGGTCATTCTTTCTTCATTTGACTCCAAAAGGTCAACAAGTTCCGATTCCATGCCAATCAAACTTTGCAATTCTTCATCCACTGCTTCATCTATCACATCAATTCTAAAACAAGAATCGTCAGTAGAATAAGGATGCTTCATGGCCTTATCGACTGTGAAAGCAATCATTTCTTGTCCTACTCCTAAGGTCAATTTCTTGTCCTTAACCCCTATTATGGCATCCACGGTGTGTAAGGTCTTCCTAGAATCAAGGGCACTTTACTATCCTCCTCCATTTCGAGGATAACAAAGTCAACCGGGAAGGTAAATTGTCCTACCTCTATCAACATGTTTTCCGCAATCCCAACGGGATATTGAAATGACCTATCGGCAAGTCTTATACTCATGCGGGTGGGGGTCAAAGATCCTAGGGCCAACTTAGCATACAAGGAATAGGGCATCAAGTTGATACTTGCACCCAAATCCGCAAGAGCATCACAAGTTATGATTTTACCCAAGGTGCATGAAATGATGAAACTCCCGGGATCTCCAAGCTTTGGTGGAATTTGGTTTTGAACAAGTGTCGAGCACTCCTCATTCAAAAACATAGCCGACGCCTCCGACATTTTGTCTTTGTTGCTCACCAAATCTTTGATGAATTTGGCATAATTCGGCATCCTGGCTAACACATCAACCAAAGGCACGTTGATTCGAATGCCCTTGATCATATCCACAAATTTCCCATATTGGGCCACAATCTTTTCTTTCCTTAGCCTTTGAGGGTAAGGGATCTTCGGCTTATAAGCTTTTACAACCGGTATAGGGGACACCGGTGTAACCGTTGGTATAGAAGCTTCATCATTTTCTTCAATCTCTTCCTCCTCAATTTCCTGCAAAACGGGGTTAGAAACATTTTTGTCCTTTGCTTGAGGTGGTGGGAGTTCCTTTCCGCTCCTTGTAATGATAGCATTTACATGCTCATTCTGTGCGGGCGGTGGTTGGTATGGCTTGGACCCGCTACTAAATGAAGATGGTTGTCTCGGGTTTTGTTGGGTATTGCTTGGTAAACCACCGGTTGGCCTACTACTTTGCCCCTCGGATAACCTTTCCATTTTTTGCTCCAAGTCTTGGATTGAAGCTTGTTGATTCTTTTGCCCTTGTTCCATGCTCATCCGAAGATTTGTCATTTGAGCTTTCATTCTTTCGGTTGCGGTGTCTTGTTTCGCCATGAACTCCTTCATCATTTGTTCCATGGGCGTCAAGGTTGGTTCTTGTTTTTGAACTGGTGGTTGATTGTTGTCTCTTGAAGAACTTTGGTTTTGGTTTTGATTGTAATTTTGGTTTGAGGATTGGTTGTAACTTTGGTTTGGTCTAGAAAATCGGTTATTTTGGTTGTAGCTTCCTCCTTGATAACCTCCCGAGTTTTTATTTTGGTAACCACCCCGTTGGTAGTTTCCACTTTGATAATTACCTTATTGAAGAAAATTTACATCTTCCTCATCCCCCGCCATTGGCAAATCGTCTTGTGCACAATTTGTCGTGGCATGGTTACCCCCACAATTACCGCAACCTTCTCTAAGCTCCTTGATTTCACCTTTTATTGTCTTGAATTGAGCATCAAACTTAGAAGACAATGCTTTGATTTCCTTCATCATTGCCGAATCGTTGGAGCTTCCACCTCCACTACTAGTTCCTTCCACAAAAGCAACATGCTTTCTCACCGGCTTTCCTCCTTTATCCTTAGCCCAATTCAAGCTTTAGATCACTTTATCTTCAAGAACTCTCCAAGCTTCGTTTGGTATCTTATAAAGAAATTGACCACCTCCCGAAGCATCAAGAATACTAGCCGAATTGATGTCAAGACCATTGTAGAACAACACAATAATTTCCCTCTTTTTCAAATCATGGCCATGATAATTTCTCAACATTTCCTTCATCCGACACCACGCTTCTACCAAAGTTTCGCCTTCTTGTTGTTTAAAGGCTCTAATCTCATTCAATAATCTTTCGGCCAAAGTCGGAGGGTAATACCGTCTAACAAATGCTTCTCCCATTTCGTCCCATGTTGTAATGGTGTTTGGTTCCAATTCTTGAAACCATATCTTTGCCTCACCACATAGAGACATAGGAAAAGTCCGTAGGCGAATTGCCTCATCCATATTTGGCCCATACTTGAAATAACTCCCAATCTCAAGAAAACTAGCAATATGTTTGTGCGGATCAGCCCGCACCCTTCCATCAAATTGGGTGTCTCTTATAAGTTGCATATGATGCCCCTTCAAAGAAAAGTTATCATTCTCAATATCTTGAACCCGTACGGCCGACTCGGGTGTCAGTGCCACGGTTCTTGTCCGTGAGAAAATAGGAGTATCATCCTCATCCGCCATATCGTCCTCATTTATAATAATTTCTTCCTCTTGTTCCGGTGTTACAAGTTCGTCTTCAAAAACCTCTTCAACAAAGACGTTCCCCGAAGATGTATCCGTATCTGTATGACTACTCGTTGAATCCATTGGTTTATTCTTTGGCTTCTTCCTTCGTTTCTTTTTAGTGGCTTTCTCCGGATTGGACAAGGGACTAAGAAGTTCGGGGCCCGAACTTCTTGTGCTCATCCACTATTAAGTCAAACCTGTAAAAGTACAAAAGATAAAACAGTAAAATGCACCGGTGCAACACAACAAAATATAACTTTCAAAGAATAAATTCCAAGAAAGGATCAATTAATCACACTTAAATCAACTTCAATGAAACACTAAGCTCCCCGGCAGCGGCGCCAAAAACTTGATGTGTGAAATCTAGTTATAAAATTATCGTTGAAAAGTAACCAAGAAAGTACCGAGCTAGACCAAAACACAACCGGGCAGTGGACCCTATCGTGTAGTAGTATAGTTTGGTAAGTTCGGGTTCGAACACAGGGAACTTAAGTTAAGATAATCAAGATAAGTGTGAGCAATTTAGAAAATAAAATAAAAGTTGGTTTTGTGTGACCGAGTTGTCATGTTGCTTAAAACTACGATTTTTAGTCAAACTAGGCAAGTGGACTCTTAAGAGTCAAAGTAATTGGTTTGAAACTTTCAAATATAAAAAACAATACTTGCTTGGATTAGATCGTTAGTGATTTCGGGGTGTAAAGTTAAAACCGGTTTATTCTATGCAAGCAAATTTCCATCAAACCTAGGCTTAACATTCGCCATCACCTAAAGTTCAACTTCAATTTGCAAACTCGTGATTTAATCACGTAACGGACATTCGCCATGGCTACCTACTTGCACGTTTGAGCTTAATTATCAACTTGTTCCAAAACCACATCCGTAATTAAGTTCAACCATTTATAGACAAATAACCGATAACAATTTGCTAGCAAGAAAAGGTTCGCTATATCCTTTAGCAAATCATCAAACAAGTTAATTCAATAACATCAAGCTCAAACACGCAAGTTGGAGATTAAACATAAGTTCAAACTAGAAGAGTTTATGATTCATCCATACGAAAAGCATTCGCCAATTTCGCTAACTCATATCATGCTAGTTAACTAGTTTTACTTGTAACAATATCCACATTCGCGAAAATAGATGCATTTATACATTTCATACAAATGACAAGTATTTTTAATAAGCAACAAACGTTCGCTATAATTGCTTAGCCAAAATACCCACAAGCTTCAACTAATCAAACTAGTTACATACAAATCCATGGATGAATCTTAAACTCGAAGCATAAAACTCACAACAAAAGATAACACCCTTAGTCACTAACTAGTTCATCCAAGCAAGTACACCAAAATCTAGCTAACAATCATACTAGCATCACTATATACACAAATCATCAAAGATATCAAAGGAAACATGATTATATTCGAATAAAAATGCAAACCGAGTGATTACAATGTCGGGATGATGATTGTTTGTAAACGAGTGAAGTTATATGAAAGGAAATCTTCAAGAATGTGAAAGAAATCCTCCAAACCCTAAAAATCGCCTTTTGGAGCTGGTTTTTCGTGTGTGAAGATGGAGATAAAAAAGTTGGTGAGATCCAAAGTGAAAAGTGCTTTTTGTAGCAAAAAGTGTTCTGCCGCCCAAAGGACCCGGCGGCTCAGGGTAACCAGCCGGAGGCTTCTCCAAATTCAAACGACCCGGCGGCTAACACCTTTGGCCCGGCGGCTTCTAAACAAGAGGCATCACCCGGCGGCTTCTACACACTTTCCAGCAAATCAGCTTTGAGCCCAAGACTTCAACACTTTTCACACTTTGCTCGAATCTACACCCAAATGTAATCCAAACTTTGATCCTTAAATATTGACACCTAGAAATCAATTTAAGCTAAGTAAGTACCAAAAGTTCATAAAGTTCACTTAAAACGAATGCAAAACAATGATATCGCTAAAGATAGACATGTACAAAATGAGCGATATCAGGATAGTAGCAATCACAAGTGAACATGCAATGAGCATGTGTCACTTGTGACTTTTATTCGTATGATGGTGATGGTCAATGAGATATGTAAATGCATTCCCAGACACTAACCCTCTAAACATAACCTTTGGCATTTTGTCTTTGATATCAACTATGGAGTATTATTTATTTCCAACTTTATACCCCAAATCACCAAACAACATCACTAAAAACATCAAAACTAACACATCGTAAGAGCATATCCGATATAAGCTTGCAGAAAAGGTTTTCCTTTATCGGAAAAAAACTCATTCAAGCAAAAGCGTGATAAATATCAGGTCTTGCATTAAAGACTTTTTTGATAGTGTGTGTGTGTTTAAAAAGGAAAGATTGAAAAGCTTTGCACAATACGACAAAAGAAAGATTTAGTAGGATGGCAATGGGCGATAAAAAACCCGCGACCCATGGGTACCCGCCCATCGTGGGTTGGTAAACCCATGAAATTTTTACTCATGGGTGGGTTACGGGTATGAACTTCTACCCGTTGGCGGGTCGCGGGCGGGTGATGGGTATGGACTTATACCCGTGGGTAAACCTGACCCGCGAACTTACAAAACACATTATAGCTACCTACAAGTGAGTTTGTATAATTTATTGCATATATATGTATATATATAATGGTTAATTTGAACTATATATGATAAAACTATTCATATAGAGAAAAAAAGTATAGTTTTCATGTTTCGAATAGTAAACTTATCAAACGATCAAGAAAAAAATTATCAAATAAATTGATAGTTATCGAACTATTAGTGTGCATGCCTTAATTTTTAACAATTTAATTCGTTTAAAATTAAGATCCATTGATTTAAACATGTTTTAAAATATTTTTATACATTAAAATTAAATAAACTTATTTGATTTTTAGATAAAATGTTTATATTATTTAAAACCCGCGGGTTACCCGCGATCCATGGGTATCCGCGGGTCACAGGTATGGGTGTAAAAATAAATCCGCTAGTGGGTATTCGCGGGTTTGCGGGTACAATAAACCCGTCGCGGGCGGGTGATGAGTTTGGCATATCCGTACCCCCGTGGGTGCCATCCCTAAGATTTAGAGAATAACGAGTGGTTTTTAGCCCGTGCGTTGCGACGGGATTTTTTCCATTAAAAAAACAGTAGAATATGATAAAAAAAAAATGGAGTTTTTAAAAGGTTCGCATAATATGTATAAATGTAGTTTGCATAATTTCTAAATAAAAAGGTGTCCATATCAATAAACACTATATAAGTTTTGTAAAGTTAAATTAGCGTTTGCAATTATTTGTATAATTTTAGCGTTAAAAAAAGTTAAGTCGACGAATGTATGATCTCTTTATTTTTTTTTATTATAATAATATGTATGTATAATTGAAAAAATGTAAGTTAATACAAATTTTATAGGATACTACATAAAAATGTTAAGTTAAATTAACGTTTGCAATTATCTGTATAATTTTGTTGTAATAAATCTAGTATTAAACTTTGTTGTAAGCAAAGGGGGAAAATGTATAAGTTATTGGTAAAAGAAAAGGGTAAAAAATAAAGATAAAATATAAAGGGGGAAAATCAAAAATGTTAAAACCTAAAGGGTAGATAATGGAGAAGTGTTTAAACTTCAAACGAAGAAAGTGGAAAGTAGTTAAAAGTTGAAGGGTAAAAATAGAAAAGTGCTTAAACGTAGGGGGAAAGATTGGAAAATAAAATGGTAGAAAATGAAAAAGTGTTTAAACTTTAGGGGTAGAAATTAAAAAATAGCTGAAACGTAGAGGGGAGAAAATGGAAAACCTTTAAAAGTTGAGGGATAGGAAGTGGAAAATTTTGGGTACTGTTCATAAGTTCATTTAACAGTAACCAGGAATCCTAAATGTATGGGTCGAGAATGATGCAACTAGCGAGAGAAAAAATAAATAAATAAATCCGCAACAATCTAAAATGCTATCTCAATTTAAATAACTTAAGATACACAGTTTTTAAAATCACGAAAATTACAAAAAAATGAATTGCACAACAAGATCACATACATACAAGAAACCGGGCAAGCCACAAATATACTTACCATGTCAGCGGTCATAACTTCAAATCGCTGACTGAAATCTCTTTGTTGCCAGCCGCAAAGGATCATTACGAGTTCAACAGTCCCGCTTATTCTATATTTCAATATATGGTACAAACCAGCACAAAATAATTTACAAAAGCATTATTCGAGAGATTTCCCCTCCAACAATGGCTCCAGAATTGAGTCTGAATCTCTGGATGTTAACCGCTCTCTTTCACCTGACTCCATTTCATCTGCAGATAAGTCCTCTTTACGTCTTTCTTTCAGCTTCACCAAGTCTGTATAGCTGGAACTGCTATACATCGATAGTCTCTCTTTCAGCATGTCTGTATAGCTGGAACTGTTATGGATTGATTGTCGTGGTATTCTGGGTGAATGGACTGAGGTCTGCACATATTGAAGACAAACTTGAACAGCATCATGCACTCGTACAAAACACCACTCTTTACCAACCAGATCGATGAATCCAGACTTTGCTAGAGTTAAGAGCACATCATGGTTCGGATTAGCAATGGCTATCTGTGTTACAAAAGGTAGAAAGTTGGCAGATCAGAGGACTATTTGGAGTTAATGATTTTGTTAACAATCAGAATTTGTAGTTTCATTGTAAACTATTGATGTTACTTCCTAATATGCAGAAATTGACACCAAGCATGTGATAAGGTATTGTACGAGTAGTTAAAAACTTTAGTTTACTTTTATTGGAAGTATAAGTAATAGTTATAGGTGAACACGATTATGTACCTGTATGTTTCTTGATTTGTATTCTTGATACAACTCTTTCAAAGCTTGAACTGCACTGGAGTCGACATAGGTAACAGCTGAAATGACATACCACTGTGATTTAACATCCACACATTGTTCCTTATATAGTCATATAAACATCAAAGAAATGAAGGCACTTAAAAGAATATAAATGGAGTTTATGGTTCGATAATTGTTTAAATTAAGCAACAAAATTGACCATTTTCTTGTTTAGTAGTAGATGATCATTCAAAATTCAGCATCTTAACTAATTGATATCATATAGCAGAAAAGATGATGAGCACATACGTGCAAACTCTAGAATAACAAAGCATATTCTTTCAACTTCTGGTCCACGTCTGATGTTAGATTGCTCATCCACGATTTCATACTCCCGCAGCCTGAAAAACATAACCAGATAAGGTAAACCTATTTTGTTAAAAGCAACCAAAGGCCGTCAAATGAGATAGAACAAAGTCAATGCAATATATTCACCTGTCTTTGATAAAGCTTGTATTGGCAAAATAGAAAGGTGCGTCTATTCGAACAACCACGATCCCGTTGTATGTATATGCTTCTGGATACTGCTGGGTGTTTCGGTAAACAGTGGTGCCAGGAAGACGCCCCAACACAGCTGCAATATAAAATAAATTGACAATTAATTAAGCAGAAAGTTGCAGGTGCATGCAGCTTTATACAAACAGATTAAGCTGTAGCTTGCTCACCCATATGTGGATTTGCCGATTCATGAATGACAAAAGCAAGAGAAAAACCGACCTACATATATCAACACAGCGTAACACCCTTAGATTAGTGATATAGGAATCTCATAAGTTGGAACACTGTTAATGGTGGTCAATATATCTGTGCAAGTAAAAACTAGAAATAAATGCATACCCCAACAAGTACACCAATCTCTATTCCGAGGAAGAGTGTAGTTGCACTAGTAACTGTCCAAAGAAAAAAATCTTTTTTATCAACTCGCCATAAAAACATTGCCTCTTCATAGTCCACCTGTAATGAGTAATCTTACAATTATAGATCTATTCAGAGATTGAGCTTATGACAGTAAAGTAAATCCTCTGAATTTCTGGGGAGAGAATAGCATTACTCACCAGCCCAATTACAGCAGAGACTACAATGGCAGCCAG
Organism: Helichrysum umbraculigerum; assembly: GCA_949592205.1. Taxonomy (NCBI): domain Eukaryota; kingdom Viridiplantae; phylum Streptophyta; class Magnoliopsida; order Asterales; family Asteraceae; genus Helichrysum; species Helichrysum umbraculigerum. The sequence goes on from CATIUR010000003.1 coordinate 78,517,089, forward strand.
AGCGCACTGCAAAGGTGAAAAGGTCCACAAAAGGTAGAGTCAGATATCAAAATGTTAATTTCTCACACAAGATCATTAGAATTAGTCTGAAATAAGATGGGGATCTGAAAAGTGAGCTAGCAAGATAACAAGAGAATGAAGTATTAAATCGAGACTCACCTGAGGTATATCTTCAAACAATGGTGTCATGAATAACAGAGTGCAGCATATTATAATGCCCGTGATAATTCCTGACAAACCAGTTTTTGCGCCACTTTCATGATTAACTGCTGACCTTGAGAAGGAACCTATCCAACATATTCAATATATGGAAACATATAGAGCATTGCATGAATTAATATGTGCAATCAGGTTTAGTTACATATAATATCTATAAATGCATACATTAAACAATAGACACTAAGATAACCCACCTGTTGCAGGGTATGCTGAGAAAAAGGACCCGAATACATTAGCTACTCCAAGCCCAAACAACTGTTCAAATGTAATGAATGAATTATAAGGGATTTATGATTTGGTTGCTCCTTATGAAAAACATTCACCATGTACCTCTCAATAGTAATCACTAAATAACAGCTGTTCTTGCTGAATAACTATAATAATTATAATTATCCTAACAACAGATCTTTTAATTAAACCAAAGCCTAAGCCTCTGTCTTGATATTTAAGATCGTAATACAAACAGATAATATAAGGGCTAAAAGAAGAACACTTGGAATTACCATACCTCTTGATTTGAATCCAATTCGTAACCATTCTTTGCGGCCAGGGCTTTGGCGATCCCTACAGATTCCTAAATTACAGAGGTGATGTGAGTGGAAGGTTAATATGAAATAGAAAATATAATAAAAAGACAACTAAGGGTGTTTCGTATCTGTTTCAGGTAACCAACTCATTTTAGGTCAGAAAAACCCATGAAATTTAGATTTAATGAACTACCTACCATTTCCACATAAACAAGTCAACATGGTCGAAGTTACTGACACATCAGCTAACATGTCATCAATTTGACCATTTACCGTGCAGATTACCTTCAGCTTTTTATATTTAGGTTTGTTAAACATTTTTTAAACTATGATGTCGTTTTTTATAGCCAAAAACGTTGGTTACTTTTTTATGCATTTAGCCCTCATGAAAACTATTAACAATTCTGGCTAATAACAGAATTCTGTTCTTACCAGTATGGCCACTCCAGTAATAAGAAATGTGGTAGGGATTAAAGACTTCACATGCCCAAAGTCTTTAGGGATGGAAAATGAGGGAAGCCCTTGCGGTATATTTCCCACCTAAATTTCTCACTCAAATACATATGTACAGTCATTATACTGCATAACCAGATTTTGGAAGGAATCAAAAAAAATTTCAAGCTGTCCTGCCTAAGATATAGTGATGCAATTTTATTTGATGTTTCTGGTTATTGTGAAATCGACTTTGGCTTGTATTGTATAATGTGATTTTTGTATAGATACAAGTCATTGAATGTAAATCGTTTGAGATTAAAAATACAGCATAAATTGTTTTTGTGGATAGTTTAGTACTGCAAAAAAGGTATTGTTTTTCCCATTTTTCTCACCAGAGAAATGGAAGATGGATGAAATATTTTCACAAAGGTTGTACCCAGAACAACTGCAGTAAGAGGACCGCCCGCTCGCAAAAACCGAAAGTTCTTCCTTGTTTTGCCCTGTATGGAGGAAATCATCCAAATAATTAACAACCTCAGAAGCGACACAATAATTTAACTAAATTTGATAAAGTACAGTACCAAGTGCTTCATGGTCAGCATAATTGCAAGAATAGTTGACCCCATCACAAAAGGAGGCCATGAGAACTACAAACAGAAACATTGTCAATGATTACCACAATAACTAAGTATTAGTAATGTTGAATGAAAGATTTAATCAAGGAGCCAGGAGCATAGTGAATCATATATTTTTTGAAAAATCAAAAACTGTGAGAAAAATGAAGGTTTGTAAGGTGTACTGCTCTATAAGAGCATTCTTAAGCAAACACAAAATTAATGTTGGTCCCAGCTTTACACATGATTTGGGCTTACTGACAACATAAATCGGCTTAAAGTTCATCTAAGTTACAATTCCTACTCTTTCTACCCGCTATATAAACCATATTTCCTAACTATGAAAGAATATATAGACATGAAGTTATAAACAAATGGAAAACTGAATACATTATCAATCATGTGGTTACTTTTATAATTTTAAACAGAAAAAGCAGCACATACAAATATAAATATACATGTACAAGTAGGAGAGGTTGGCGTAGTGGGATCACATATTCTGTGCTCCATCTCCATGTCATGTTTCTTATGTCGGTCATAATTGTTCTAATCATTTACAACTCTGATTTAAGGCCACTTGGTCCATTTATATAGTTATTATCATACTAAAACCATAAAAATCAAATATTTGAGTAGTAATGTCCCCATCTCAACAAGAATGTTACCACAATAGTATCTTTTAAGTTTAACTTGCCAACAGCTTTTGGAAAGATTCCTTTGCATATGTAGTTGTGTTCTTATCATCACTCATTACAAAATATTAATGAAGTTGATTCTGGTCCATAACTACTATCAATACCGTCTTATTAACAAGTCATCTGCTGTATTTGATCAGCAACAAAGTTTTTTGAAAATTTTACTATGTAAAGTTTTATCTTGCATTTTTAAAACGGAGTATGAAAACCAATGAAGTTTTTAAGTCTAAAGAGGTTAAGTTATTACATATATCTTTGACTAATAAAAAGATACCTGATCTGCGCCTGCTATTATACTCCTAATCAGTGGAATAATTTCGCTGCTTCTCTCTACACTATAGCCCAAGAAATATTTTGCTTGGGACAGGGCAATAACAATGGCTGAAGAAGTTGTAAAGCCAGAAATCACAGAATGGCTGATAAATCGGATGATCCATCCTAGCCTAAAAACATTAAAAATAAAGTAGAATAAAAAAATAAAAAATAAGAAGATACCATATCAGTAAAAGATACTTAAGGTTTTTAAAATTATAATTTCTAGGATATAATGCATGTTGTAAATTAGATTGACCAAGCACTATATCGATTCGATCAGCATAATCACAAAGTTACAAATTAAATCTGTACAAAAATAAAAGAGAACTAATCAAGGCAAAAGTACCTCAAGAGTCCCATCGTGCATTCTAGAATCCCAACCATTAGTGACAATAATATAGCTAATTCCGTATATAATTCACCAGATGCATCGAAATTGCCTAGAACATTAGAGACTAATAATGAAACTAATGCTACTGGACCAACAGCAAGCTGACGTGACGACCCGAATACGGCATACACAAATATAGGCACTAATCCAGTATCTGATTTGGAAAAAAGTCAAAAACAACACAAAAATGTAACAGTTAGTCACAACAATAGGTAAACATAGTTAATTCATTAACAAAGTTAACCCATGTAATTGAGCAGAAGTTAAACTTACAAAGTCCATATATTGGTTGAAGTCCAGCTAGCTTTGCATATGACATAGACTACTCATATAAAAACATGAAAAAAAGATAAAAATAAAAATAGTAAATGCAATATCACATCATATATCATCCGGTCAAACAAAATGCAGATACAACAAACAAGATATCAATTAAATGAAATATGTTGATAAAACAGCAATTAATGTATAAATTATACCTGCGGAACAAGCATAATACCGACGGTAACACCGGAAACTAAATCCGGCTGCAAATATTCGCGCCAATTGTAAGTACGAATCCAGCGTGAACAAGGGATAAACATTTCAATCCAGTCAATCAATTTCATCCGGTCAAACTTCTCTCTCCATCGCGAAACCGACGATGACGTCGACGGCGGCGTCGTATCTCCGCCGGTGTACGGATGTTGAAACGGAATGATTTTAACGTTACGATTCGTTGGCGTTCTCATGACGCACACGGCGTACGGAAGGTGAAGTGACAGTAAGTTTTAATTTAGGAGAGTGCGTAGGTTAATATAATGCGCACCGGTGGCGCAGAGTAGATGGAAGTGGAGAAATATGGTGGTTGTGTGGCTTTTGGCTATGGTGAGAGGGTGAGTGTCACCACTGTCAGACGACCACCAGTTATCATCATTACAATTGTGAAATGTGACTCGGTTATTTTGTCAAGTTCGTTACGTCAACGATTGTTGGGTTCCACTTAAAGGCGCGCACACTATATATTTCTCCAGTCAAACAGAATATATGAGAACACGTTTTCTTATTTTATAATTTATACATATTTGGAAGATCTGGGATATAATGACATTTTAAAGAGGGTAAGATAGAGCATTTATTAAATAAAGGTGGCACAATGATAATTAATTTGAGAAGTGAGGATGATGACGTGTGATTAAAGTTTAAAATAACATGTTTTAATAAATATGAAATACTTAAATAATAACATCACACAAGTCAGGCAAGAATACCCGTTCGTATAATATAGCTTACAAGTAAGTTCAGGTATCGAACACAGGGAACAGTATTAAAATAATTAATTAATTCCTATATTAGTATTTACAAATATTCGCGATTAATATTACAGATAAAAGGGGGACGTTTTAGTTCCGAACGAACATATTTATTTTGATACTAATTTATAATAAACTAAACCAATTTAAAGTATTAGAAACAATTAGAAATAAGCAATTTAGATAGAAGATTGTATTTATTTAGATTAGTTTTACTTAAATCTTATAGTTTTCCTTTATGTTTATTTTACTGTTGATTAATCTATTGGTGAATTAACAAATATGGATAGTTCCTGGGGCACTAGGTTGACTACCTTATAAAAACTAAAGAAAAATAGAGAAATTTTTCTGTAGTTAAATGCGCCCTAAATTACAAATACGATGGATACTTTTATTTATCTTATGATTTTCAATTTGGTGCATAATTTATACTATTTCTTTTATAGTTTTATATTAGGTATATATTAGCAAAAACTACACATATCCGATAACGATCTACTATTTTGTCTTTAGCAGTAATTAAAAATCTATCGATAACAAATGTGCTCTACACGTAGTTGTCAATTAAAATTTAAAAGCAATTTTTTTGCATACCAATTTATTTATTTTTCAACTCGAATATCTACTCTGACGATCTTCTGCATCGGAGGTTGGAAAATCAACCCCTCTCAACCTTATCTCATCTAACATAGCGTCACATGAGTTTTCACTAAATATTTCATTTAACCACTTTCGACTCCATTTTCACCCAATTAAACCCCTTTAGCCCCGGTTCTTTTTGAACTTTTCAAATCTTTTTTAACACAACAAAGTTAAAACTATGGAGTAATAATAATACGTTTCATTAAAAGTTAAATATTACTTACATAAAAGTAAACGTCACATTTGTTTATTTATAATTGAAAAGTTACGTTTGCCGATAGCCCGTAGTTCAATTAGTAATGAGCGGGGACATCTTTGCCACACAAAGCAGAAGGTCAGAGGTTCAAGCCCTGACATCCCAGAGCCATAACCGTTGAGTGAGTCAAATGCCCCACACATTATGGATAGGCAGCCAATTGTATGTCGGTGGACGGTTATTAACCTTTGTTGCCAAAAAAGTTAAGTTTATTTGTAGTATAAATTTATTTGTATACTTAATTTTAATTGTTACATTTCAAATTCTAATCTTTTCATATTTAAAATAAAAAGTCCAACTACAAATCTAGTCCTTTTCTTCCTACCCTTACACATTCGAAACAAAAAATAATAATAATAATAATTATATTAATAATAATAAAAAATGCATGAAATAAGAAGTAAACAAAAACAAAAACAAAAAAATCAGAGAAAGATTTGGCATTAGAACGCCATTTTTAGTTTTGATTCCAACCCGAACTACTCTCATTGGAACCCCGCTAACCCCACTCAAACTCATGCGTAAACCCAAACCTAATCTGATGTCGTTGCTAATGCTCTTATTTTTTCTAAAAAAACAAAGAAACGTGGAAATGTACTCCCATTTTTGCTTCTAACAAACAAAAAAGCATATGAGCCAGACAGACAAAAGGAATATATATTAAAATTTACATCGAACTAACAACGTACAAGTTTGATAATTTAATTTGAAGATGAAAAACGGATCAAAAGCATATCGGAAAAATAACTGTGTTAAGTTCTTTAATTCTATATATATACAACGGGGATGGCATTTTACTGTTCATGCGTAAGTTTTATCGCATGTATCCGTTAGTCCTGTATCTTCCTTGCATCCGACCAATGACGTTGAATTGTCTCGCCGGCAATGTTGACTATATACATGGACCGACATAATGTAATAATGAAGATGACTATATACATGGACCGACATAATGTAATAATGAAGAAAGACGGGCCAATCCTTTTGGGCCTTTTATTTTTAATGGGCCATTTCATATTATACACATGTATGATGTATGCTTATTATACGTCGTATATCTACATAAATAAGTAATGAGATGTAATAATACAAACAACCAAATCATGTCATCCCTAACTTTTAAGTTTTAACCATTCTGCACCATTTTTCTTTAGTGAATGGGTTTAAAAAAGAGTTTTAGAGCACGATATTTTGACTCATAAATTTTTAGACTTATTCTATTATGACATTTCTATCCTGATTGTAAGAAGTATGTTTTCCACAAAAGTAATAAATTTACAAACTTTGTAGTATATTTTATTATAAAGAGTTTTTTTTTCCTTCTTAAAATGAGATTTGTTATATGGTTGACAGATTGATTGTTATATGAAGATTGTCAAAGTTTTTGGTGCATTTCAAATTAAATGATAAAAGATTTAATTACAATCATTTGTGTATTTATAGAATAATAAAGTTTATGTTGTAGATAAGAGAAATGATATGTTCACATAATGTTACAATAAAATTTTACAAAATGAGTTGTACCAATCGATTTAGAAAATGAATGATGAGAGGGAAAAACAAATGCATTTTATTAGTCCATATCTCATTCCATGTCATTTTGTGAACACGTATTTGTCAAATTTTAGTGACTCTATCAATTATCATTTCTCCGAAGATAATTATCCCAGCAAAACGGGACAAACAACCTTGTTAGAGATAAAAGATGCCAAGATGGTATACTTTCTTGGGCTCCCTCACCTAAGTTAATTGGGTCTTATTAGGCTATAGTTAACTGGGTTTATATATTTTTGGGCTGTTAAGGTTTGGCCACTTTGGGTAACATATTAGCGGACATAAGGCCCATGATGGCCACCATCTTCCAAGGAAGTATCATATCTAGTTTGTTTTGTTTTTAATTATTTGTACATTTTTACACTAATGATAAATAAATTAATGCTCATGTTGAAGTTTCCATGGTTTTTCAAACAAAATGGGATACTATGTTAGGTGAAATAACTAAATAAGCAATAAAATTAACAAAGTCATTTGATTACAAAACTTCATGAATATAAAGAGGAAAAATGGTATACTTTGGGCTATTTTAATAGCTCGAATGTAACACCCGGTCAAAAAGGCAAATTTTCGCGCCTATTTTAAACTTTAAACAATCGTATTTAGTACGTATTACTTTTAAATAATGTGTTATTATTTTTAATAAACGTTATTTACACGGGAAATATTAAACTATTCTAGAACATAAATCGTTTCATTTAAAAACGTATTTTAGTTGGACGAAACTTAAATACTTTCGTATCATTTAGAAATGATATAAACAAAATCATAGATTTAAAGTAATTATTTAACGTATAAACGACGGAGTAAACGAACACCGCATTGGACACGTAGACGGAGACTGAAGATGGGACTTAACCCCACCTCCACCTCCCATTTCTTTCATTTTATTTCTTTCTTTCTCTTTCTTTCCTCTCTCTTCCTCCTTTTCTCTCTAAAAAGTTCATCACCTCAAATCTCACAAAATCGCAAAATAACAACATCAAACGGCCTCGGATTATACTACTCCTTTGGAATAAAACGACCACGGCATCCCGATCTACACTTCTACCTTTTCGGATTTCAAATCCGACACTCGTAAGTTTCCGACAAATCCCGCAAATCTTTAGATTTCGAAGTTATAATTAATGTTTCATGTTTAATATACTTAGATTACCATTTTTAGTGTCCTATACAACCGAAAACGTCCGAAATCGACCCAAAACCCGACTTTTACTTGCTGTTCGTCGAACAGCTGATAGTGTCGCGGTGTGACCAAAAACAGTACCGCGACACTACCCTAGTGACGCTATTAGTGACGTACCAAACCGTTGTATACCGACACTCCTTAAGTGTCGCACTCAGTGCCGCATGAAATCCAAATTATACCGTCACTTGATAAGTGACGCACTATACCGACACTTCCTAAGTGACGCTATATGCGTCACTAACCCAATAGCGACACTTCTGAAGTGTCGCTAAAATGCTAAAATTTCGTAACTTCTGAGTCACTAGCCTAGTGACGCTATAAACCTCATAGTGACGCATGAAGTGTCGCTATTATCAGTTTTTGAACTAAAAACTCACTTTTAAAATGTCAAACTTATCCGGAAACATATACGCAATTATATACGAATCGAAACGCGTTTAAACGAGGTTATTTATACGAAAAACACTATAATTATATTTTCAAAATATAATTCCAATACGTTACGAACGAACCAAACTTTCTTACAAACTTTGAAACGTAAACGCGTGTCAAACACATTGAGTACGATTTAACCGATTAAGCAAACGAATTGGATAATTTATGTCTATGTACTTATACGGAACCTCACGTGTTTAGGACACTAGGAGGTCTTCATTTCACTCGCGCGTAACTTAAGGGTTGCTAGCTCTCCAGGTGAGTTCATAGCCCCTCCTTTTTACTGTTTTCATTGATTTTGGGGGAGATACATACTCATGATTTACTTACTTTTCGTTGATAAAAGAACTTACAACTGCTTTACAAACGTTTGCAAATGACATGATAGACTCCAATGCCTTTGAGACAACAGTACATACTAGGCAAACTAAGTGGGCCTTAGCTAGGCAACGACTAAAATTATACAAGTAACACTATTTAAACACTCGTCACATCGGCGAGGCATTATTACTAGACTTGGGTAGTTTACTTGTGAAACAAAATATGGAGACCATACTCACTAGTCGTGACACGATCCATGAAACCAAATGATAGCATACAATAATTACGTACTGTAGGTACGCTTCGACAACTAAGTGATGAAATGATACACTTAGGCATTATGTACTACTCTGAATAGCTAGGTGGCGTTTATACGCATCTAGACATAACATGCTACACCCATCATCTAGGTGGTGATTAGTCACACTTAGAATCATTGTGAATACTAAACTTTAATCATAGGTGTAGATTGTTAGATTACACCTTCAGTATTACCGTAGGGAAATAAACACACATAAATTGAGTGTAGTGATTATCTGTAGATAGCTTACACTAATTTATGCATACATAAACTGTTTAGCACGTTGTGCTACTACCGAGCCCGTGGGGCCATTACTGGGCGCGTTGCGCTACTTCCGGGCACGTTGTGCTACTTCCGGGTTCGTTGAACCACTACTGGGCACGTTGTGCTACTTCCGGGTTCGTTGAACCACTACTGGGCACGTTGTGCTACTTACGATTACATGTACATGATGATGTACACACGCTTACACTAACAAGCACGCGGTGCTTCGCTTATATATATATATACATATGTACACCCCCTGATTACACCATTAAGCACGTAGTGCTTCATTAACGTTAAACAAGCATGTAATGCTTCATTGAACATACAGTAGGCATGTTATGCTACTGCAGAGCCTGTAGGGCCATCACTGGGCGCGTTGCGCTACTTCCGGGCACGTTGTGCTACTTCCGGGCACGTTGTGCTACTTCCGGGTTCGTTGAACCACTACTTGGCACGTGGTGCTACTTCCGATTTCTTATACATGTTGATGTATACTTACTACTGTCTTACTAAGCACGTGGTGCTTCATATCTATGCATACGTATTACGTACATCAGGCACGGAGTGCCTCACTATATTTGAACTTAAGCACAGGTTGCTTCATTGTTTATCTAACAAGCACGTGGTGCTCTTGAACATAAAGTATGCACGTAGTGCTACTTTCATTACTTATATACTTGCAGGATAATCTGATGGATTATTGGGACTCGGGATACTTATTAACAAACATCATATGTTGTGGGTCCTACATGGGTAGATGACCTAATTCTAGGAACCCGCACCTCCATGTAAAGACTAGTAGACGATGCATACTAAACCCCTGTATCTAGCTAAACCCTATGGTTAGGGTAACCTACACCCCGATATATAACTTTTATAATGTCTTTGCAAACTTATTAAATCTAAATACACGGTGGATAACTGCTTTTTATAATACGGATGGTATTATCACACGATTTTATATTAAACTCTCTGTGAACTCACCAGCTTTATAGCTGACCTGTTTTAGTATGTATTCTCAGGTGGCCAGCAGGATTAGGACCACTACAAGCTATGCTAGTTCGAGTCGCATGTTTACAAACTTTGGGACAACTCTGCATTTACTTTGTATTTCAAATTGTGTATTTGAAAACCACTATCAACTTTGTAAACGTTTTATTTGGTAAATGTATAACTATTTTCAACGTCTCATTTAGAGTCGTTCGTTATATATCTTTGTGCTTGTGATATTTGATTTAGTAACACCCGACCCGATCGCTTCCGCAAACCGAAATTTGAGGGTGTTACAGATTGGTATCAGAGCCTAAGGTTATAGTGAACTAGGTTGCATTTAGTGGGCCTAGACTATGACCGTTAGGCTGTATTCCCCATTAGGTATGACTGGTTCGGGAATTACATCATACGAGTTTAATTTAACATAGCGTAGCTAACTATGTACAATTAAATAAAGATGATGTAAGATCTGAAAGGGGTTATACTGAAACAGGAATGCGTAGTTGACTCTGATTGTTATTTGCTAGACATCCTAGGCTATTATATGTACTGTAGGTATATATGAATAGGCCTTACGTGTATATTATTCCTACATATCTGTATACCTGTAGGTACGATTACATCTGACATGATTCCGCTGTAGTACTGATATATATTTTCGAAGTGGCATATCGCCAGCTTCCCAACCTTTACAACTTGACCTCGAATTTTGACCAGGTTGGTCACGACTGATTAGTATTGCGAGGGATGCTCGTAATGACTAAGTCCACGAATTACCTTCAAACGTACTTACGGCCCGAGGGCTATACTTGTGTAACACAACGGCACGTGATGCCACGATTTCACGGTATGTTAATACCACGATTTGAGCACGTTAGTGCAATTCTCATAGTATGTCAATACTACAAATCATAGCATGTTGATGCTACACTCACAGTACATGGGTACTGCAATTACGGTGCTGCGGGCACTTCATTACAGCACGTGGTGCTGCGTTTCATAGTACTTAGGTACTGCAATTACCAAACATTAGTGTTTCAACTACGGTGCTGATAGCACTGCATTATAGCACTAGGTGCTACTTCAATTATACATGTAGACTTGTTATAGTTGCATGTACGACTTACATATATACATATACACTTACTTAGCTGGGCACGAGGTGCCATGTCTGATTTTTACTACACACGTATACTTGTATAGTTACGTGTACACCATATATGTATATACGACAAATTAAGTGGGTAATGCTCTAATCAATAAATACATACCTAGTTTAAACCTAGTGCTACGTATAGAAATCCCACGACTTATACACATACAGCCTTGGAGGCTACGTTCAAGAAATATACGATCCCTACCTACCAACAGTACTTTGAGTACTGCATTACAGTGCGTGGCACTACCTTTACGGCACAGGGTGCTGCATTTACAATACGTAGTTTTACAAGTACGGTGTTTCGGGGCACTGTGCTTATAGTATTTTGACTTCGCATTTCAGTACAAATAGTACTGCTGTCACACCCCGCCAAACGGTAATTACAATTACGTAGAGTGGTTTGCGGAAGCTTAGTGACGTGGCGGGGGTGTGAGCAGTAAAACAACCAATAGATACATACATATTCAGAGCATATGATTATCGCAGAACGAAATAGATTAAGATGCCATTAGTTAAAGTTTTACAAAAGATTACTACTTGAAAAGTAGTAACAGTAATAGTAGTGATTGAAATCAGTATTTCATAAAATACATAATATCAAAAGTAGATTTCATAGGTATGACTGCAGTAGTTGCAGTTATACAGAGGAAATCCAAGTGTCCCAAAAGTAGTGGCATCCTAACAAGTCCAGGGTAGTCCGTCCTGATAATGCATGCAGATCTTACTTACGCTGCTAATTCCCTGAAAAACATAGAGTAAAACGTCAACAAAATTGTTGAGTGAATTCACAAGTTTGTTTGTTATGTAGGAAACACAAGTTAATCATTTAAGAATAACATTTCCAAATAAGTGTTGTTTGTCAAGTAGGAAACACAAGTTATTAACAAATAACATTTCCCAAATCAGTTGTAGTTGTAATAGGAAACACAAGTTATTAATCAAATAACATTTCCTAAATCAGTTGTAGTTGTAATAGGAAACACAAGTTATTAATCAAATAACATTTCCTAAATCAGTTATCAGTAGGAAACACAAGTTAACCTAAATAAAGATTAACATTTCCAATTCAGTGTACGTAGGAAATCCTTTCCTAATCAATAGTTTAGTGGGAATATTTAGACGGTGATCCCTTGAAAGGTGAGCTAAACCTGTCAAGTAAGGTAACCCGATCTAACCCTATAACCAAACCACGACCCTAATCTGTTGTTGTTGTGCCAAGTAGGACATTTAAGTATACGCTCCCAAATCCGTAGGAGGGTCGTCACGGCGATAGTACTATCCGTATACTTAGTGGCTAGAGTCACCTAGCTAATGGTTATAGTCTGTAGCCATAAGGTCTTTTATGCACTACATCGTTCAGCCTAGATCTGTACCAAGATTCGTTGTCTAAATTCCCAAAATAGTATGAAAACATTTCATAAATCATAGTTCAAGTAGTTGTGTGAAATACCCTTTCACAAACAGTCACGTATGAAATACCCTTTCATAAACAATCAAGTAAATACATACAGTATTTAAAGCAGTTGTCGCATGCAGTTATACATACGATTTCTATGTTTTCCACCCCGAGTTCTAAAAGCATTAAAACAGTGAAAAGGGGTTTGTGAACTCACTGTGAGTGCTCGGATGTGAATGCTAGCGAGATAAGATAACGAAGCCCAAACGTAGTCAACCTATACACAACAATGTATTAACTATAAGTACTATGTTTACTTACGTTAATAGTTCATTTGTTTCAAGAAATTATCAATTTCTGAAGTTTGTGTATTTCGTTGATAATTGTTGTTTGGAAATATATAATATTATCCAAGTATTGTTCGTTTGTTGAATTGTCCGAAAGGTGTAAGCATATATACATATACTTATTTAGGTGAATACATATATTCTCGTATATATATATTAGTTGAATATATATATTCTAATATATATATTGGTTGTCATCGTTGTTAATTGTTGCGAATAAAACTTGGTTATCGTTTACGTTTGTCGTATACTTGTTAAGTGTACAACCCAATATGTAGTTATCTATTTATATATCGTTTGTTCGCACGAATTAAATAAGTCCAAAGTCCGTGTCTTGGATATATCACATTAATGTTTTATTAATAGTTTACAATGTCTCGTAAATGTATCGTATAATTGGAATCGTGAACGGAAGCGTTTATGTGTTTATATAAAAGTCAGATTGTTGACTAGACACGGGAATCCGCCGTATTCAATGGAATCCGCCGGATTCAAGTCAGAAGTCGGAATACGCCGGATTCGGGTGAATCCGCCGTATTCATCCTAGTTTTCATACGGTTTCGTTTTTGTTCGGGAATACGCCGGATTTAAATGAATCCGCCGTATTCGTTTGTGTTCACAGGTATTTCGTGTGAAGGTTTGTGAATACGCCGGATTCATTTGAATCCGCCGTATTCACCCGTGTCTTTTACTCGTTCACCGTTTCTGCCGAACGTTTGTGTGCGGGTCAAGGGTGGGAATACGCCGTATTTAACTGAATACGCCGTATTCGTATTTTCAAAAGTTGGGAATCCGCCGTATTCCCGTGAATACGCCGGATTCATTTGGGTTGCTCAAAGTGTTCGAGTTTTAAATGGGGAATACGCCGTATTCGATGGAATACGCCGTATTCACCAATGTTTCAGCTGGGAATCCGCCGTATTAAAATGAATACGCCGGATTCAACTAGTTCTTCAAAATCGTTTATGATTAACAATGGGGAATACGCCATATTCGAAAGAATACGCCGTATTCCGAGTGTTTACAGCAGCTAGTTCGACTCTGTTATTACAAATACGTACGGGTTTTGATTTTTGCTTCGTTTTTAAGATGATCAAACATCATAATAGGTTATACAATCACTTTGTAACATGTTTTAACCAGTTTATAACAACTTTCACATATCTAAATTGTGATTTCAAGTTTTTGGTTCAAAAACCATTTTCAATATTTAAGCTTCAATCTTTCCATTTTTGTTGTTTATATGCATAGATTGTGATGTTTAAACATGTTATATAACGATTTTAAAGCTTAGAAATCGAAGAAATCAAAATTTCCTTACAATGAAATGAAGATGAAAATGATGATCGATGATGGTGAAGATGGTGAAGCCACTGGCTTTGTTCCACTTCCACTTCCTGATGCTGCTTGTTGTTGCCTCAAATGATTAAAGGAAAAAGATGAAGAGAATTGAGAGTGTGAGTGTGTATGTGTGTGTGTCGAATGAATCACAGAGAGATGGAGGGAGTATGGTTTAAACTGAACCGGTCTCCTCAATTATTGAAGGTAGGTGCCAAATTTTGGCACCTCAATTTCGAGTACGGGTATAATTATAGCAATATAAAATTTAACATTTTATATTTTTATTTTGTAGATGCTCTCCTGGTTCGTCATATATTTCCAGAATAATGAGGTTATCATTATTTTTAGTAGTTGTACATTTTTGTACATTTTACTGCGCACGTCCAATTGAGCGCCAGATTTCGGTTGAGTTTCGAATTCATATTTCGAAGTAATGTTCTAAACACTTGAAAACTTACTAGAAAAATAACATTTTTCATATTTTGACCTTTTAGGTACGTTTTAGAATAGTTTCTGTTCGTTATATAATACGTTTTATGTTAAACGTATAACTGAACCATTTTATCTATATGTTATAGATATATAATTTCTCGTAATTAATAATTGAATTATTAATTATTTCATATAACCAAATCCGGTTAATTATTTTTGTCGGCTTCGTTCCGATACGTTCGTACGTAATTTATAAATAACTACGTATTATGTAATACTTTTTGTATTATTGTTTAGGGCTCGCTAGACTCATATCACATCATAGGTTTAGTTTAAAACAAATGCAGGGAATTAGCGTAAGAAATGCATGTAATTAAGTATAATTATATACCTAATTTGGAGGAGTGTCACATTCTCCCCCCGTTAGTGAAATCTCGTCCCGAGATTTAAGTCGAGCCGTGAGTCTCGGTCACGCTCTCAAATAGGTTGGGGTATTTCTTTCGTATTTCATCCTCTCGTTCCCAGGTAAACTCTGGGCCATGTTTCGAGTTCCAACGAACTTTAACCAGTTTGATTCGTTTGTGTCGAAGTTTCTGTGTTTTAGAATCCATAACTTCAACAGGTTCCTCCACAAAGTTAAGTTTTGAGTCAATGAAGACTTCGTCAGGAGGAAGGGTAAGTGTTTCGTCAGAAAGACACTTTTTGAGGTTGCTAACGTGGAAAGTATCGTGTATGCTACTAAGCTCTTGTGGTAGTTTGAGCTTATAAGCGACAGGACCAACCCTAGCAAGGATTTCAAACGGTCCGATGTATCGTGGGTTCAGCTTTCCTCGTTTGCCAAATCGTGCTACTCCTTTCCAGGGAGATACTTTGAGTAGGACCTTGTCTCCTACTTGAAACTCAAGAGGTTTACGGCGGTTATCAGCGTAACTCTTTTGTCGGTCTCGTGCCGCTTTCAGTCGGCTTAATACTTGAGTTATTTTGTCAGTGGTTTCCTGGACAAGTTCGGGTCCAGATAGTTGTCTGTCGTCCAACTCGGCCCAACAGAGTGGTGATCGGCACTTGCGTCCATATAACGCCTCAAATGGTGCCATCTGTATACTCGTGTGATAACTATTGTTGTAAGAGAATTCAGCTAGAGGTAGGTGGGTATCCCAGTTTCCTCCAAAGTCTATCACACATGCTCGCAACAAATCTTCGAGCGTCTGTATCGTTCGCTCACTTTGGCCGTCAGTCTGCGGGTGGTAGGCAGTACTCATATCAAGTCGAGTACCCATTGCCTGTTGTAATGTTTGCCAAAAGCGAGAAGTGAATCGCGCATCTCTATCAGATATGATGGATAGTGGCACCCCATGCCGAGAAACAATCTCTTTAATATATATTTTAGCTAGTTTCTCCATTCCATCCGTTTCCTTAATAGCGAGGAAGTGGGCTGATTTCGTCAATCGATCGACAATCACCCATATGGCATTTGCTCCAGATGCCGTTCTTGGTAACTTCGTAATGAAGTCCATTGTTATTTGCTCCCATTTCCATTTGGGCAGTTCAGGTTGTTGCAAAAGTCCCGACGGCTTTTGGTATTCCACCTTTACCTTCGAGCAAGTTAAGCATTTGCTCACGTAGGTGGCAATGTCACGTTTCATTCCAGGCCACCAGTAAAAGCCTTTCAAGTCCTGGTACATCTTGTCCGCACTAGGATGTATCGAGTAGTTGGACTTGTGTGCCTCGTCCAAAATCAGCTTGCGTAACTCCTCTACGCATGGTATCCAAATTCGATCCATAAAGTACAACACTCCGTTGTCCTTTTTCTCAAGTTGCTTTTCCATTCCCTTCAAGGATTCATCCTTAAGACGTTCGGGAGTGAAAGCAGTTTCTTGTGCATCGCGAATTTGAGTAATGAGATTCGAGTGGATTGTCAATCCCAAGGCTCGAACTCTTCGAGGTTTGATTCGTTCCTTACGACTCAGGGCATCTGCTACCACGTTAGCTTTACCCGGGTGATACTTTATTTCACAGTCGTAATCGTTAAGTAATTCGACCCAACGTCGTTGTCTCATGTTAAGTTCTTTCTGGTCGAATATATGTTGTAGGCTCTTATGATCAGTGAAGATCGTACACTTTGTACCGTATAGGTAGTGTCTCCAGATCTTTAGTGCAAAAACAACGGCTCCCAATTCCAAATCATGAGTCGTATAGTTTTTCTCATGCACTTTTAGTTGTCGTGATGCATACGCAATGACCTTTTCATTTTGCATCAGTACGCAACCCAATCCCTGATGCGAAGCATCACAGTAAACAACAAAGTTATCTACTCCTTCAGGTAGAGATAGTATGGGTGCGCTGCTCAGTTTCTGCTTCAGTAGTTGGAATGCATTCTCTTGCTTTTCATTCCACTCAAATTTCTTGTCTTTTTGAGTTAATGTAGTAAGTGGCTGGGCTATCTTTGAAAAGTTTGCGATGAATCGCCTGTAATAGCCAGCTAGACCAAGAAATTGTCGTACTTCCGTTGGGGTCTTCGGTGCTTCCCAGTTGTTGATTGCCTCAATTTTGGATGGGTCCACATGAATTCCCTTGTCATTTATCACATGACCAAGGAATTGAACCTCTCGAATCCAAAATTCGCACTTAGAGAACTTTGCGTAAAGCTTCTCTCTTTGTAGTAGTTCGAGAACAAGCTTCAGATGTTGCTCGTGATCCTCTTTCGATCGTGAGTATACCAAGATTTCGTCAATAAACACAATGACGAATTTATCCAAATAAGGTTTGCATACTCTGTTCATCAAATCCATGAATACTGCTGGTGCGTTGGTCAGCCCAAAAGGCATGACTAGGAACTCGTAATGACCGTATCGAGTCCTAAATGCAGTTTTCGGTACATCCTCTTCTCGTACCTTAAGTTGATGGTAACCAGATCGTAGGTCAATTTTTGAATAATAACTTGACCCTTGCAATTGATCAAACAGATCGTCAATGCGTGGTAACGGGTATCTGTTCTTGATAGTTACCTTGTTCAGTTCTCGATAATCGATGCACATCCGCATAGATCCATCCTTTTTCTTAACAAACAAAACCGGAGCTCCCCAAGGGGAAAAGCTCGGTCGGACGAATCCCAAGTCTAGAAGTTCTTGCAATTGTGTGGATAGCTCTTGCATTTCCGAGGGAGTTAGACGATAAGGTGCACGTGCGATAGGTGCTGCTCCTGGCACCAGGTCAATGTGAAACTCAACTTGTCGTGGAGGTGGTAATCCCGGCAACTCATCAGGGAACACTCCTGGATAGTCGCGCACAATTGGTACATCGTCTATACGTCGCTCCTCGGGTTTCTTTTCTACAACGTGTGCCAAAAATGCTTGGTACCCCTTTCGGAGATACTTACTGGCCTTCAAGTACGAAATCATTTTTGTGGCACTCTTTCGTTTCTCGCCTTGAATCACAAGTGTTTCTCCTGTTGACAGTGGTAATCGTACCAGCTTATCATAACATATGATCTCAGCGCGGTTCTTAGATAACCAATCCATACCGACTACAATGTCAAAACTTCCCAACTTAACCGGTAGCAAGTCTATTTCGAAGAGATGACCTTCTAACTCTAAGGTACATCCCGGTACTATTTCTCCTGATTCGATCAACTCGCCATCGGCTAATTCTATGGTATACTTGTTGTCTAACTTACGGGATTCAAGTTCTAATAGTGGTCTAAACTCAGTAGACACAAAACTTAAATCAGCACCCGAATCAATTAACACAGAGGCATAATGATTGTTTACAAGAAACGTACCAGTGACGGTGTTAGGGTCCTGGCGTGCCTCTTGTGCTCCAATCACAAATGCCCTTCCTTGAGCCGGTTGATTGTTGATGTTGTTGGCTCGGTTATTGTTGTTACCGCGGTTGTTGTTGTTGTTGCGGTTTTGGTTGTTGTTGAGCTTAGGGCATCGGTTGCGGTAGTGCCCCTGCTCTCCACATTCAAAACATCCCTGGTTTTGACGCTCAGTGTTTGCCCGTGGGGGAGGGTTAGTTTTGCATTCTCGGGTTCTATGTCCCCATGCCCTACAGTTTCCACAATACCCACACCCGCCTTCGTGGTGTCGGTTGCACTTATCACATTTGGGTTTGTTACCCAGATATGGTTTCGATTCGGTGGTAGTGGCAATATATGCTTTCGCATTTACAGAAGGTTTCTTGTTCTGCTGACCCTGACGATCAGCACCACTACCGTTCCACTTTCGCTTTGCACCACCAGAACTACTAACATCAGTACTGTTCGGTTCACTTTTTCCCGACACAGCTTTCTTAGTCAGATTTCCCATCCTGACTGCCTCATCGGTCAAACTTTGCGCTAGAGTAACAGCACTCCTGAAAGTGTCCGGTTTAGATGATGTCACTAGACTGCGGATTTGTGGTACTAGACCAAATATGTAGCGCTCAATACGCTTATACTCGGGTGTCACCATATGTGGCACTAGACGTGCAAGTTCCTGAAACTTAGTGGTGTACCCAGCAATATCAGCACCAATCATGGTGATGTTCCACAACTCTGTTTCCATTTTCTGCATCTCACTGCGAGGGCAGAATTCCTCCAACATCAAATTCTTAAATGTTCCCCATGACATTGAATAAGCAGCTGGTCGACCAAGTGATTGGATCTGACTGTTCCACCAAGTGAGCGCTTTGTCAGCCAAAGTGCAAGTAGCATACTTCACCATACAGTCAGGTGAACAGTCACTAATGTCCAATACTGATTCAGTTTTCTCTATCCAATGAATCATACCAATTGCACCCTCTGTACCACGGAAAGAAATCGGCTTACAAGCTTGAAATGTTTTGTATGAACACCCTCGACTAGCATTCACGGGCGTCTCAGTATTAACAGGGGTAGATCCACTGTTGTTAACTACGGGTTCGCGATTTCGGCTTGCCTCATATTCAGCAATACCTTCAGCTATTCTTCGTGCGATCATTTGTTCAGTGGTTTCAGTAGGTGGTGGTGGTGGAGGCGTAGTCGTCTTTTGACTGTTTCTAGTAACTCGTCGTTTGGGAGGCATGATTCAGCTCTGCGATGAATAAAATGCAGAGTGTTAATGTTGAGATATTGAATGTGAATAGATCCAAGATTCACATTTGATAGAAATGAATGACAAGAGAAGATGAACGAAAAGAGTTTTACAACACGTGCCTTACAACTTTGAAACACCCACATGTAACTAGCATAATATAATCACGTTGGCCAGGCGTCATTATATAATGTCCAATACATATTTCTTTTCATTGTCGTTTAACACTGTAAATTTCAGAGGTTCTCAAGAATAATCAATCATCAAGCTGTAATATGTTTCAGGGTTTACAAGAATTGATCACAAAGTTGTCGATAAAGTGTAGGTTTAATCACAAGTCGACAGTTGTAAGAGGAAATAGTATGGTTGATAATAAGCATAATGAACACGAGATGTAAACCAAGCATACATTATATATTAAAGATCATAACGCTGTTACATGAGTTTAGTACAAAATGAGATGGGATTTTTAATATACCCATCAATGGTTAGCGTTATACAAAAGATGATGGGTTGCCTATACATAAACCCATTCTACTAACGAAGTTTCGTCCGACATACAGCTAGTCCATGACTAATACATACATATATGTTTCCCCAAAAGTAATAATCTAATATGATACAGGCACAGACTGCCATACACAGACTAACGGAACCATGGTAAATACATCCTAACCGCAACCATCACTGCTGCAGTCATCACACAAACACTAGCTACAATCTCTGACACCCTAGCACGCCTCTCTAAAGCTGCAACGCGTGCACAGGTGGATGCTAGACTCTGCCAGTCTGTCAGACGGTGAGTCTCCACAAAATCCATCCTCTGATGGAGCATAGCCATATCCATATCAGTACGGGAGGCATCGCTCAGTAACTCCATCACATCTCTGCTCCTGCTAGATGATATCCTAAACATGGTGTGGACCACAGCCACAAGGGTAGGCACAGTGAGCTCCAGAGGCTCACCAGTGAGATATGCAGATGGTGGTGAGTGGGAGGACTCTCCAAACTCAAAGGTCGAGGGAATACCCTCTAGTGATCTCCACTCTCTCAATACTCGAGGCATCCAATCCAGATGGGAAGGTCGGAGCCTCTTCTGTGGCGGCTCGACAACTGGAACCTCAGGCTCAGTCACTGGCGACTTATCGCGCGGTGCGAGTGGTCCCTTGGGAAAATCCCGAACACATATCCTAGCTGTCATCCTAGGTACAGGCACACGAGAAGTACTCGCAACAGGTGGTGTAGAGGTAGGAGTGACCTCAGGTGCGGTCGGAGGTGGTACTAAGTAAGCATCACTAGTGTCAACAGACATGGCTCTCACATGGACTGATGACTCATCCTCTACTGTGATCGCGGGACCCTCAAAAGTAGCCTCGGTCGGCTCTTCATCCGAAGCGTAAACATGGTAATGTGATTGACTAGACATACTGTGACAAAAGAAATTGGGTGCGGCGTGTCAGTCGTATGTTAGTTGTATGCAAAGTATGTATGCATGAATGCACAAATGTTCTAGCCAAGGCTATAGTCTAGGTCTCTAAGGTTTTCAGTCACCTAAAGACTTCTAGTTCGCTATAACCAATGGCTCTGATACCAAGTCTGTCACACCCCGCCAAACGGTAATTACAATTACGTAGAGTGGTTTGCGGAAGCTTAGTGACGTGGCGGGGGTGTGAGCAGTAAAACAACCAATAGATACATACATATTCAGAGCATATGATTATCGCAGAACGAAATAGATTAAGATGCCATTAGTTAAAGTTTTACAAAAGATTACTACTTGAAAAGTAGTAACAGTAATAGTAGTGATTGAAATCAGTATTTCATAAAATACATAATATCAAAAGTAGATTTCATAGGTATGACTGCAGTAGTTGCAGTTATACAGAGGAAATCCAAGTGTCCCAAAAGTAGTGGCATCCTAACAAGTCCAGGGTAGTCCGTCCTGATAATGCATGCAGATCTTACTTACGCTGCTAATTCCCTGAAAAACATAGAGTAAAACGTCAACAAAATTGTTGAGTGAATTCACAAGTTTGTTTGTTATGTAGGAAACACAAGTTAATCATTTAAGAATAACATTTCCAAATAAGTGTTGTTTGTCAAGTAGGAAACACAAGTTATTAACAAATAACATTTCCCTAATCAGTTGTAGTTGTAATAGGAAACACAAGTTATTAATCAAATAACATTTCCTAAATCAGTTGTAGTTGTAATAGGAAACACAAGTTATTAATCAAATAACATTTCCTAAATCAGTTATCAGTAGGAAACACAAGTTAACCTAAATAAAGATTAACATTTCCAATTCAGTGTACGTAGGAAATCCTTTCCTAATCAATAGTTTAGTGGGAATATTTAGACGGTGATCCCTTGAAAGGTGAGCTAAACCTGTCAATTAAGGTAACCCGATCTAACCCTATAACCAAACCACGACCCTAATCTGTTGTTGTTGTGCCAAGTAGGACATTTAAGTATACGCTCCCAAATCCGTAGGAGGGTCGTCACGGCGATAGTACTATCCGTATACTTAGTGGCTAGAGTCACCTAGCTAATGGTTATAGTCTGTAGCCATAAGGTCTTTTATGCACTACATCGTTCAGCCTAGATCTGTACCAAGATTCGTTGTCTAAATTCCCAAAATAGTATGAAAACATTTCATAAATCATAGTTCAAGTAGTTGTGTGAAATACCCTTTCACAAACAGTCACGTATGAAATACCCTTTCATAAACAATCAAGTAAATACATACAGTATTTAAAGCAGTTGTCGCATGCAGTTATACATACGATTTCTATGTTTTCCACCCCGAGTTCTAAAAGCATTAAAACAGTGAAAAGGGGTTTGTGAACTCACTGTGAGTGCTCGGATGTGAATGCTAGCGAGATAAGATAACGAAGCCCAAACGTAGTCAACCTATACACAACAATGTATTAACTATAAGTACTATGTTTACTTACGTTAATAGTTCATTTGTTTCAAGAAATTATCAATTTCTGAAGTTTGTGTATTTCGTTGATAATTGTTGTTTGGAAATATATAATATTATCCAAGTATTGTTCGTTTGTTGAATTGTCCGAAAGGTGTAAGCATATATACATATACTTATTTAGGTGAATACATATATTCTCGTATATATATATTAGTTGAATATATATATTCTAATATATATATTGGTTGTCATCGTTGTTAATTGTTGCGAATAAAACTTGGTTATCGTTTACGTTTGTCGTATACTTGTTAAGTGTACAACCCAATATGTAGTTATCTATTTATATATCGTTTGTTCGCACGAATTAAATAAGTCCAAAGTCCGTGTCTTGGATATATCACATTAATGTTTTATTAATAGTTTACAATGTCTCGTAAATGTATCGTATAATTGGAATCGTGAACGGAAGCGTTTATGTGTTAATATAAAAGTCAGATTGTTGACTAGACACGGGAATCCGCCGTATTCAGTGGAATCCGCCGGATTCAAGTCAGAAGTCGGAATACGCCGGATTCGGGTGAATCCGCCGTATTCATCCTAGTTTTCATACGGTTTCGTTTTTGTTCGGGAATACGCCGGATTTAAATGAATCCGCCGTATTCGTTTGTGTTCACAGGTATTTCGTGTGAAGGTTTGTGAATACGCCGGATTCATTTGAATCCGCCGTATTCACCCGTGTCTTTTACTCGTTCACCGTTTCTGCCGAACGTTTGTGTGCGGGTCAAGGGTGGGAATACGCCGTATTTAACTGAATACGCCGTATTCGTATTTTCAAAAGTTGGGAATCCGCCGTATTCCCGTGAATACGCCGGATTCATTTGGGTTGCTCAAAGTGTTCGAGTTTTAAATGGGGAATACGCCGTATTCGATGGAATACGCCGTATTCACCAATGTTTCAGCTGGGAATCCGCCGTATTAAAATGAATACGCCGGATTCAACTAGTTCTTCAAAATCGTTTATGATTAACAATGGGGAATACGCCATATTCGAAAGAATACGCCGTATTCTGAGTGTTTACAGCAGCTAGTTCGACTCTGTTATTACAAATACGTACGGGTTTTGATTTTTGCTTCGTTTTTAAGATGATCAAACATCATAATAGGTTATACAATCACTTTGTAACATGTTTTAACCAGTTTATAACAACTTTCACATATCTAAATTGTGATTTCAAGTTTTTGGTTCAAAAACCATTTTCAATATTTAAGCTTCAATCTTTCCATTTTTGTTGTTTATATGCATAGATTGTGATGTTTAAACATGTTATATAACGATTTTAAAGCTTAGAAATCGAAGAAATCAAAATTTCCTTACAATGAAATGAAGATGAAAATGATGATCGATGATGGTGAAGATGGTGAAGCCACTGGCTTTGTTCCACTTCCACTTCCTGATGCTGCTTGTTGTTGCCTCAAATGATTAAAGGAAAAAGATGAAGAGAATTGAGAGTGTGAGTGTGTATGTGTGTGTGTCGAATGAATCACAGAGAGATGGAGGGAGTATGGTTTAAACTGAACCGGTCTCCTCAATTATTGAAGGTAGGTGCCAAATTTTGGCACCTCAATTTCGAGTACGGGTATAATTATAGCAATATAAAATTTAACATTTTATATTTTTATTTTGTAGATGCTCTCCTGGTTCGTCATATATTTCCAGAATAATGAGGTTATCATTATTTTTAGTAGTTGTACATTTTTGTACATTTTACTGCGCACGTCCAATTGAGCGCCAGATTTCGGTTGAGTTTCGAATTCATATTTCGAAGTAATGTTCTAAACACTTGAAAACTTACTAGAAAAATAACATTTTTCATATTTTGACCTTTTAGGTACGTTTTAGAATAGTTTCTGTTCGTTATATAATACGTTTTATGTTAAACGTATAACTGAACCATTTTATCTATATGTTATAGATATATAATTTCTCGTAATTAATAATTGAATTATTAATTATTTCATATAACCAAATCCGGTTAATTATTTTTGTCGG
The DNA here is from genome assembly GCA_949592205.1 of Helichrysum umbraculigerum. Taxonomy (NCBI): domain Eukaryota; kingdom Viridiplantae; phylum Streptophyta; class Magnoliopsida; order Asterales; family Asteraceae; genus Helichrysum; species Helichrysum umbraculigerum. Next base: position 78,542,240 of record CATIUR010000003.1, read on the forward strand.
CTTCGTTCCGATACGTTCGTACGTAATTTATAAATAACTACGTATTATGTAATACTTTTTGTATTATTGTTTAGGGCTCGCTAGACTCATATCACATCATAGGTTTAGTTTAAAACAAATGCAGGGAATTAGCGTAAGAAATGCATGTAATTAAGTATAATTATATACCTAATTTGGAGGAGTGTCACAACTGCACTCATGGTACAGTTAGTACTACACTTATAGCACCTGGTACTACACACACGGTAGGTTAGTACTGCATTATGATCTGTAGGATCATCACATAGCATAGCCTTGAACGACTATTGGGAATAATACTACTTGGTCATGATTATGACTGCCAATCAAAACTACTTAACTAAATCCCATCATTGGGAAGGTGAACAAATAAACACAACGATTTGATAACTCGATAGGAACAAAAATCGTCACTTCAAAATCACGTAACGCGGGACGATGTCCGCCACACACAAAACTGGAAACCTCAACTCAGATACGGATATAGAATCCTATCTCATTCTTATAAAATGCTTGGAGAAACCAACATTATCACGACAACTTATACACTTTTGCCTTTTCTTAAAGGAACATGTCTTCGAGACAACTGACTCTCGACGAAGCTGAACTCGCTCGATACATTGCTCAAGGAGTGACCGATGCGTTACTCTCACGAAACCTACGAACTGACGGCGATGCCGCACTGAACAACCCACTCCAAACGAGACCCTGCACTTATAAAGAATTTATGAGGTGCAAACCACTACCCTTCTCGGGAACCGAAGGAGCTATTGGCTTAACTAGGTGGGTTGAGAAAATGGAATCCATATTCTGTCTCTACGAATGCCCTGACGACCGCAAGGTCAGACTCTCTACCTGCACTTTCGAGGAAGGTGCACTTACCTGGTGGAACACCCAAGTTCATTCTATGAGCACCGAAGTTGCTTACAGGATGCCCTGGGAGGAACTGAAACAAATGCTCAAGGAAGAGTACTGTCCTAACGAGGAAATACATCGACTCGAGGTTGAACTCTGGAACCTCACCGTGAAGGGGAATGACATCACCTCGTACACCACTCGATTCCAACAATTGGCACCCTTATGCCCAAACATAGTAAACTCAGAGCCCACGCGTATCAGAAAATACATTCTAGGTCTTCCTGAACCTATCAGAGGGAACGTCATCTCGTCCGCACCTACAACCATCCGAAAAGCCATACGTTTGGCCCATGAACTAATGGCGATGAAGGCCGACAATGAGTCACACCCTCGATCTCCTAATCCCAATAGCAAGAGGAAATGGGATGGAAATTCCAGCAGTAACCACGAGCTAACCTTAAGACCTGAACCCGTACCACTCAATATAATCAAACCCGGAGAAAAGAAATACAAGGGAAACAAACCCTTCTGCCCCAAATGTGAAAGCCATCATACGGGGGCGTGTGGCACGCCATGCAACAGGTGTAGAAGTTTTGGACACCAAACTAGGAACTGCAGAGTCCCTACTACTATCTCAAACCCTAACGGCCCAAAGGTCTGTTTCGAATGCGGAGACCCTGGACACTTCAAAAGGGACTGCCCGAAAATTTTCAACGACGCCTGACTAACCTCTGATTACTATTATGGGTGCGTCCTTCATTTAGAACTTAACAATTTTAATTTACACTAAGTACGTGTTATTTATTACTTAATACCGTGTGGCATTGATTTAGTGCCGAATGTACTATAGGGCTAGTTTACCTAGGCCAACATAAACGTTTCGAGTTTGCTTTCAGCAGACTAGCTAAATTTATTAGCTACTAGGTATTTGGTCCTGAAAGGACGACTTACAATACGGTCACGTTGTGACAACTATCTAGTCCCGAACGGACTCCAACTTAAACGAATACCCTGTAACCACAACTTAACGACAATTAAAAACAAACAATATAGTCAGGACGTGACTACAATGAAAAACTACGATATAGTCATCGGTTGACGGCTATCCAACCTCGTCATAGACACCTTATGTCTACAAGTTACTCGACAAACATCTAGTACGTGCATTGCTCTCCAGACCACGCGCGACCACGACCCTACTTTAAATTTCGGGACGAAATTTTCTTAACAGGGGGAGAATGTAACACCCGGTCAAAAAGGCAAATTTTCGCGCCTATTTTAAACTTTAAACAATCGTATTTAGTACGTATTACTTTTAAATAATGTGTTATTATTTTTAATAAACGTTATTTACACGGGAAATATTAAACTATTCTAGAACATAAATCGTTTCATTTAAAAACGTATTTTAGTTGGACGAAACTTAAATACTTTCGTATCATTTAGAAATGATATAAACAAAATCATAGATTTAAAGTAATTATTTAACGTATAAACGACGGAGTAAACGAACACCGCATTGGACACGTAGACGGAGACTGAAGATGGGACTTAACCCCACCTCCACCTCCCATTTCTTTCATTTTATTTCTTTCTTTCTCTTTCTTTCCTCTCTCTTCCTCCTTTTCTCTCTAAAAAGTTCATCACCTCAAATCTCACAAAATCGCAAAATAACAACATCAAACGGCCTCGGATTATACTACTCCTTTGGAATAAAACGACCACGGCATCCCGATCTACACTTCTACCTTTTCGGATTTCAAATCCGACACTCGTAAGTTTCCGACAAATCCCGCAAATCTTTAGATTTCGAAGTTATAATTAATGTTTCATGTTTAATATACTTAGATTACCATGTTTTAGTGTCCTATACAACCGAAAACGTCCGAAATCGACCCAAAACCCGACTTTTACTTGCTGTTCGTCGAACAGCTGATAGTGTCGCGGTGTGACCAAAAACAGTACCGCGACACTACCCTAGTGACGCTATTAGTGACGTACCAAACCGTTGTATACCGACACTCCTTAAGTGTCGCACTCAGTGCCGCATGAAATCCAAATTATACCGTCACTTGATAAGTGACGCACTATACCGACACTTCCTAAGTGACGCTATATGCGTCACTAACCCGATAGCGACACTTCTGAAGTGTCGCTAAAATGCTGAAATTTCGTAACTTCTGAGTCACTAGCCTAGTGACGCTATAAACCTCATAGTGACGCATGAAGTGTCGCTATTATCAGTTTTTGAACTAAAAACTCACTTTTAAAATGTCAAACTTATCCGGAAACATATACGCAATTATATACGAATCGAAACGCGTTTAAACGAGGTTATTTATACGAAAAACACTATAATTATATTTTCAAAATATAATTCCAATACGTTACGAACGAACCGAACTTTCTTACAAACTTTGAAACGTAAACGCGTGTCAAACACATTGAGTACGATTTAACCGATTAAGCAAACGAATTGGATAATTTATGTCTATGTACTTATACGGAACCTCACGTGTTTAGGACACTAGGAGGTCTTCATTTCACTCGCGCGTAACTTAAGGGTTGCTAGCTCTCCAGGTGAGTTCATAGCCCCTCCTTTTTACTGTTTTCATTGATTTTGGGGGAGATACATACTCATGATTTACTTACTTTTCGTTGATAAAAGAACTTACAACTGCTTTACAAACGTTTGCAAATGACATGATAGACTCCAATGCCTTTGAGACAACAGTACATACTAGGCAAACTAAGTGGGCCTTAGCTAGGCAACGACTAAAATTATACAAGTAACACTATTTAAACACTCGTCACATCGGCGAGGCATTATTACTAGACTTGGGTAGTTTACTTGTGAAACAAAATATGGAGACCATACTCACTAGTCGTGACACGATCCATGAAACCAAATGATAGCATACAATAATTACGTACTGTAGGTACGCTTCGACAACTAAGTGATGAAATGATACACTTAGGCATTATGTACTACTCTGAATAGCTAGGTGGCGTTTATACGCATCTAGACATAACATGCTACACCCATCATCTAGGTGGTGATTAGTCACACTTAGAATCATTGTGAATACTAAACTTTAATCATAGGTGTAGATTGTTAGATTACACCTTCAGTATTACCGTAGGGAAATAAACACACATAAATTGAGTGTAGTGATTATCTGTAGATAGCTTACACTAATTTATGCATACATAAACTGTTTAGCACGTTGTGCTACTACCGAGCCCGTGGGGCCATTACTGGGCGCGTTGCGCTACTTCCGGGCACGTTGTGCTACTTCCGGGTTCGTTGAACCACTACTGGGCACGTTGTGCTACTTCCGGGTTCGTTGAACCACTACTGGGCACGTTGTGCTACTTACGATTACATGTACATGATGATGTACACACGCTTACACTAACAAGCACGCGGTGCTTCGCTTATATATATATATACATATGTACACCCCCTGATTACACCATTAAGCACGTAGTGCTTCATTAACGTTAAACAAGCATGTAATGCTTCATTGAACATACAGTAGGCATGTTATGCTACTGCAGAGCCTGTAGGGCCATCACTGGGCGCGTTGCGCTACTTCCGGGCACGTTGTGCTACTTCCGGGCACGTTGTGCTACTTCCGGGTTCGTTGAACCACTACTTGGCACGTGGTGCTACTTCCGATTTCTTATACATGTTGATGTATACTTACTACTGTCTTACTAAGCACGTGGTGCTTCATATCTATGCATACGTATTACGTACATCAGGCACGGAGTGCCTCACTATATTTGAACTTAAGCACAGGTTGCTTCATTGTTTATCTAACAAGCATGTGGTGCTCTTGAACATAAAGTATGCACGTAGTGCTACTTTCATTACTTATATACTTGCAGGATAATCTGATGGATTATTGGGACTCGGGATACTTATTAACAAACATCATATGTTGTGGGTCCTACATGGGTAGATGACCTAATTCTAGGAACCCGCACCTCCATGTAAAGACTAGTAGACGATGCATACTAAACCCCTGTATCTAGCTAAACCCTATGGTTAGGGTAACCTACACCCCGATATATAACTTTTATAATGTCTTTGCAAACTTATTAAATCTAAATACACGGTGGATAACTGCTTTTTATAATACGGATGGTATTATCACACGATTTTATATTAAACTCTCTGTGAACTCACCAGCTTTATAGCTGACCTGTTTTAGTATGTATTCTCAGGTGGCCAGCAGGATTAGGACCACTACAAGCTATGCTAGTTCGAGTCGCATGTTTACAAACTTTGGGACAACTCTGCATTTACTTTGTATTTCAAATTGTGTATTTGAAAACCACTATCAACTTTGTAAACGTTTTATTTGGTAAATGTATAACTATTTTCAACGTCTCATTTAGAGTCGTTCGTTATATATCTTTGTGCTTGTGATATTTGATTTAGTAACACCCGACCCGATCGCTTCCGCAAACCGAAATTTGAGGGTGTTACATCTAACATTCTAAACACTATGGGTCATATCTTCAAAGTTCCGCTTATATTTGAATGTGACTTCACTCCTACGATATCTTAGCGAAAAACTTATCCACATTTCTCGAACTTTTATTCAACAAACGAGTATCCGTGTCTTATTCGATAAAATAGCCGTCGAGACTAAACAAACTATAATACTTCAAAACCGTGTTACCTTTATACTAGCATATTACCCGCACATTGCAGCGGTAACAAATGAGAAATAGGTACCAGTGGTCGACAGTGATAATTGACAATAATAATATTAATGAAAAATATAGTGATAGTTGTTGGCGTTGATTGTTAGCAATATTGGCTTGTATCGATTATCAATTGTTACGTTTTATCATGATTGATTCATTAAATTCATTCAAAAAAATTTTAAGTTGATTTTTTAACAAGTATGAAATTTTAAATGTGCTTATAATGATCTTTATATTATCTTGCATCATTTGTTAATTTTTAATAATTATCGAAGAAACTTAAAAGGCTTATGCAAAAGAAGAAGGTGAGCATTATAAATGTGTTATTACGTTGATAATTGATTTTCATATTTATCCAATCAATCGGTAGGTGTCATTTGGAAATGTGCCTTCTTAGTTTTCACATATAGTAAATTAATGATAAGGGTATAATTGACCTTTCGCATTTTTAAAAGAGTAAGTTTGTTAAGAAAAGGTGGAAACCCTTTGTAAGGGAGTATAGATATAGATATAGATATAGATTAACAACGTTTACCTTAAATGAAATTTCCTTCTTACCTAAACTCGTATTTAACAAAAATTTATAATTAGATTTTTCGAACCTTTTACACGACCCATTTTATTTATTAATTATTTTTTAAAAAAGTGTGTAATGTGCTTTTAATTTTTTATATTTTTTTATATCAATTTCCGTAAACCGTATCAAAAATTTGGGAATTGAAAATTTGTTTTTTTATAAACTCAAAATCTCACGCTCATCTTTCTTTGCTACCAGAGACTTCCCCCTCCATTTTCCCTCACGATTTCGTAATCTGTAAGTCCTCAATCTCCCTTTTTATTTCCCTTTTTAATTACACAATCACGTATTTCCACTAACGATTCAATTTTCACAACAAAACCTAGAAATCAGCAATTACATTCATTGATTGATTGATTAATTTAGTATCTGTTTGCAGGTTTAATTTTATTAATTTATTTTGTATTAGCATTTAGGTTTAGTTACAAAGACACTGCGTTATACGAACTATTGATGATTTGATATAGATATAGGTATAGCCGTATAGGTATAGGTATAGGTATAGAATATAGATCAGACAGTGTGTAGTTTGATTGTGGTTAGGGTTTTATAGTGGAATGGTAGGAACAGAGGATGAGGCAGCTGGAGAAAGTAGTAAAAGTGATACTTGTGATTCGCAAGTGCATAATTCGGTTTCTGGTAATAGGAAATTGTATTGGCGGTCGGCGTCGTGGTCGTCTTCTCACGTGCCATTACCACCGCTTAATCCCGACAGTGTGAAGGATCGGGATGTTGGTGATGGTGGTTTGAATAGAAGGCGTCCTGGTCCGTTAACTCCTAGATCGAATAGTAAAGGGAGATCGTGTTTGCCACCGTTATCGATTGCTAGACGGAGTTTAGATGAGTGGCCGAGAGCTGGTTCGGATGATGTTGGTGAGTGGCTGGTTCCTAGTACACCTAGTGGGAGTAATGGTGCAAGGTTGAAACTTGATTTGTCGTCGATTCAAAGAGTTCCGGATAAGAATGCTGGTTTAGTGAAACGAGATAAAATTGCGTTTTTTGATAAGAAGTGTTCAAAGGTTGCTGAACATATCTTTCTTGGTGGTGATGCTGTTGCAAGAGATAAAGATATACTAAAACAGCATAAGATTACTCATATTCTTAATTGTGTAGGGTTCGTTTGTCCGGAATATTTCAAGGGGAATTTTGTTTATCGAACTTTGTGGTTGCAAGATAGTCCTTCAGAAGATATCACAAGTATATTGTATGATGTTTTTGATTACTTTGAAGATGTTAGAAATCAAGATGGAAAAGTTTTTGTACATTGTTGTCAAGGGGTCTCTCGGTCAACTTCTTTGGTAATTGCATATCGTATGTGGAGAGAAGGGCAAAGCTTTGATGATGCTTTTCAATACGTAAAGGCAGCTCGAGAGATTGCTGATCCAAATATGGGGTTTGCATGTCAATTGTTACAATGTCAAAAAAGGGTTCATGCGTTTCCATTAAGTCCAAGCTCATTACTTAGGTTATATAGAATTGCCCCTCACTCGTCATACGACCCTTTACATCTTGTTCCAAAAATGTTGAACGTACCTTCTCCAGCAAGTTTGGATTCTAGAGGTGCGTTTATCTTGCACGTACCTTCAACGATCTTTATCTGGGTCGGTAAGAAATGTGGATCTTTAATGGAAAGAGATGCAAGGGGTGCTGTTTGTCAGATCGTACGTTATGAAAAAGTTCAGGGACCTATTGTTGTAGTTAAGGAAGGGGAAGAACCTTCATACTTTTGGGATGCTTTCTCGAGTCTCCTACCTTTGATGGATAAATCAGGCAATGTGATGGATATTGCCAAGTTTTCTAAAGTTACTCCAGGTGAGAGATTTGTTGACTCATACAATCTTGACTTTGAAATTATTCAGAAAGCGATAGTTGGTGGGTTTGTGCCCCCATTTGCATCATCTGAGACTGATCAAGAAACTCACCTCCCTGCTAGAGAAAGCAGTTGGAGCGTATTGAGACGTAAGTTTGCATCTGGAAACATGAAGGAATTTGTCTCAGCTTCTAAATCTTCACCATCTAGCGTCTATCCTGATTCAGTGCTACTAGGTGCAGAGAATAATTCTAATGTCAATTCTAATCCTCCATCAAAACCAGTTATCCTTTCTTTAACTTCTTCATTGTTTTCATCATCATCATTGTCACCATCATTTTCATCTGCTTCTTCTCCCGATTCCATATCATCCGATTCAAGCATTAGCTCCAAATGTTTTTCGGATTCTCCAACTTCATCTCCTTCAATATCTTCATACACTCATGCTTTCTCGTCAACTTTATCCACTTTGTCAAATTTATCACTTGTTCCGACTAAACTCTCTCCTCATTCCATTTCTAAAAGCTCTGAATTTATTGATGTCAATTTTACTTCAAATTCATGTTCAGACTCAGTAGTATCACCATCAAAAAAGTCTTCACTTTCCATTGCTGAACGCAGAGGTAACACTCCAAAATCTCTAAAACTACCAATGCTGACAAATGATTCACATGGTCAAGATACTTGTGAAGCCATTGAATCTACTGAAGATTTTGTTATAGAATTAAAACAGAAGGGATTAAATCAAAAATCTCTTCTTCAGGGTACTTGTTTGTCATGTTCAAACATTTCATCTGAAGGCGGTGGGTCTGACTGGGACCAAACATCTAAAGCTTCTCAAGGAAATCGGGCTTCAAAGAGGAAAGAGTCACATAACTTCTCTGTGTCAGCGGAGAGTGAATCTGCAAATCACAATGTGAAGCAACAAATAGAGGTGCTTGAGTGGCCTAGTTTGGAGAAGCGTATGGGATTTAATGGTGGTGATATGGATTCCACTCGTATGCTCATTTTTGTCGCTCCTAGTTCGGGTCCTGCAAAAGATGGGGATTTTGTGCTGTATTTATGGGTGGGAAAGGCTTTCAGGCATGACTGCAAGAATCTCCTGGAGACAAACAAAAGGCGTGCTGAGCTACCAGATTCTTCCATGAAAGAAGTAATTAACAGCGTTCTTTCCCAAATGGGATTGTCAAAGGACACTCACGTCAAGGTACAATTGATATAAATTAAATTTATCTATTATATAATTAGTGTGTCAATATGATTACAAACACTTATTACTTCAATGTTAATCTCATCTTTCTAATAAAATGCTTTGGGAGCTTTTACCCATTTAAACTACACTTTGGGTAACTTTTGACCCATTTGACCCTTGTGACCTGTCTCATTTTGGCTAGCTTTTTTTAATTACCTGATTGGATAAAACATATCCTTCTTTGACCCATCAAGAATGAAAGGAATTAAAATTGCCATCTCTACTATCTAAATAAGATTTCGCTCTTTTTTCCTTTGTAGAAGATTATATCTGATGATGTCTTGTTGTATAGGCATTTGATTAATTTTAGATCAAAAAATATCTACTTACAGAAAGTTCTTCAGTCCCATGACAACTGACACCTTTGATTCTTACGTAGTAAAGCAGGTTTTTTGACTATTGATTAAAGGTATAAAGTACCCATCAATTACATCAAATAGGAGCAATCTTGTTGACTAAAATAACCAAAATAACAGTATTTATAATAATGGCAATGGGTAGGTAAGTCATCTTATAGTTTACCAAAGGGGTCACAAATAACAGTATTGACAGTTTATGATAACGGGGAATTGTTACAATCTTTATGGAACAAATGGATTAGGTTAGATATAGAACTCCTTTATTTTGATCTATGAAATGTTTATTTTTTCTTCTTTCAATATATCTAGCATTTATCTAAATAATCGTTCATTTGCTGGAGCAAATTCCACATAGTTGACTATTTGATACATAGTCCTGTTATGTTTTTTGATTGTTGGTTACTTGCTTATACATCGCAAGCAAACCATGAATCTTGGGAAAATGCAGAAAGGACTAAGAAACACTACCCTATGCTGGATGAGCAATTCTGCACGAAAGGAACCAATATGATGTTTTTCATTTACATTTATAATACCATTAAAAGTCCATTTGCTATGTTCCTCTTAAGTATAGTGTTCATTTTTTCATTATCTCGAAATGGTCAATTTACAATGAAAAGTCGGTAAAGCTATTATCTTTGAACTTCCTCCTTTATTTGGTCTTGTCTAATTTTTCTTTTCCAATCAAATAACATATGAGCAGGTTGTGAAGCAAGATGAAGAACCTTCAGACTTTGTTTTATTACTTAGTTCGCTGTAGCTCTGGGGTAGTTATCAGATGCCGTGCACCTTTCCTAACTTCCCGTCTCTCATGTCTTCAGCTTTGACAACATTCCAGCAAAAGATGCTGGAAAACAACGTTGAGGTACTTTGGCAATCTTTTGTTATTGCTTTGAAATTAATGGTCTTACTTGTGTCTACTGCTGTGGATAGAATCGCTAATGCCTGTTCTTAACTCTGTCCTGTAAGTATCTTGCATAAAGGGGGCTATTTTGACCCATTTACTTATGATAGGGTCGATTTAATTTATGTGCTCCTCTAATGGGTAAATTAGATAAAAAAAAAATCATCATATAAGGAAATGGTTTAGACGGGTCAAACAACTTGGAAGTCATGAACCTGTATCTATAATGCACAGAACTTTACTTTTTGTTGTTATAGTTGACACTAATTATACAAAAATAACTAGGAGTATAAAAATAAAAATAGAAAATTTGGAGAAAAAGTGTTACGAGTAAACATTGTCTGTTTCAACCTGTTACTTTGAGTTTTGGACCAATTGTGTTACTGGTTAAAAGTTTACAGTATATTCCAGAATCCATATCATGTGATTAAAGATCAAGTGCAGTATTAGCATTATATACATCTTGGTAACCAAATGTGTAGGACGTATTTGACACACTCCTCTTTCAGCAATTTTTAATTTTGGCCGATTTTAGATAAAACATAATCCAGATCAACCCATTCCTTTATTTATGGGTGTAGACAAACAAGCTTTGCTTTACCTTGCCCATTGCACTTTTATGATCACTGTAATGTTCAACCTTCCATCTTTTTAGCATGTCCAAAGGTTTAAATATGCAATATTTTTTTTTCATGCAGAACGCATCGAAGACCCAGTTGAATATCGCAAACCATTGGGGATGCGCGAGTGGGACCTTTTGTTTTCTAACCTCGACACATTGTTTGTATATCTCTTTGTTAAACAGTTTCATATGAACTCTAATTTATGCCATAGATTCACTGAAGAATTGCTGGTTATCCTTCATAAGTAATCCTCTATTACACATACCTACTTAATGCTAGGGGGTGTAAATGAGCCGAGCTACTAGCGAGCTCGATTCGAGCTGATCTTAAATGAGCTCGTTTAGTAAACATATATTGGAGCTCGTTTAGCAAGCGAGCTTGAGCTTGTTATATCATGCTTGAACAAGCTCGCGACTAGCAAACCTAAACGAGCCTTTCATTTATATACGTTAATTGTTTTATATATAATAATATAATATTTAATTACATAATAATAACCAGTATATATATAATTATATAATACTTACAATAATAATAGTAAATCTTATTATATGTAATTAAAAAATAAATAATATTATGTAATAAACGAGGTGAGCTCGAGCTTGTATAATATCAAACGAGCCGAGCTCGAGCTTTTTGAGTTTTAAAGCCTCTGCTGTACCCTATCCTCTACGTTAGTGGAATTGTTTTGTTCTAGAATCACAGACATTGGCTTTCAACTGATTTGGAATATCACGAAGCAGCTTCGTGTTGCTTACTACTAGGGCTTCCGAACGCCATGTCTCATAGACCTTGTAACCTTCACTTCATAGCCTCATTATTACACTTTAAAAGCGCACTTCTATAAACAACTTCCAGAGAGAAGCGAACGAGGTCTGTCGAAAACAATGGTATTAATAAGCCTGTTAAGAGTTTCTATAAAACCCTACGAAAGGTGCAGTAAGAGCCCAAAACGGCAGCTAACAGGAGGTTATGGACTTATGGGAGGGGCTACCATAACCCATATAAACATTCTGCAACCCCCCTCATTGATTCGTGGGATGGAGTCTCGCAGAAGAATATAGTTAAAGGGCAACAAGTCAGGATAGACAAGACGGCCCTGATCACCAGGCCGAGAAAGCTGGGCAACCACTCCCCTATGTGCCAATTGCTAGTGCAGCCAGGGCGGTCCCCTCTTGTCAAAATACTGAAAGCGAGAGTAAAGCATGTATTTTGTTTACATTCATATCTTAACTGTATTATATTCTATTTCTATATATAATAACTAAGAATGTATAATTTTTTAGGCTAGAAAGAATAGAAAACGGAGCACACCGCAGATAGATTCTCAAATATAAGAAATCCCCCTTTTTTCCTAAGAAGGAAATGAAGGACATGAACGAAAAGAATAAAGCCTTTCTAACTCTAGTTTCGGATGTTCGAACGATTTGAATCTAACATGATGTCGATAACACACCGGGGGATTGAGGTTCTTAAGTCTTAAGGCTTTACAACTTTCTTCAATTAGGGAATAGCACAGATGGATCAATCACGTGGTTGTGCAGCGTCCCCCAACTCGCTGTCGTTTACACCCCTGCTTATTGCTAAGCATCTCATGTATCTCAGAACCAGGCAGTGTCGTCTATTAATTTCTCTTCGTGTTCATTGACAAATTGTGGAGGTGGAAACTGGGTACGTCATGCAGGTTGGATAGCAGTTCAAAACAGGTAATTTATATATATGGATCAAAACATGGTGGATCTGTTTGCATTGACATGAAACGCTATTTGTCTGGAAATATTTTCTATTGATAATTAGTGTGTCAAATATGTATGGTTAGGTAAACTTAAAGCCGAATCACTCATTTGGTAAGTAAATGGGTCGAAACTGTAACCTCTAATCATTTGCATATAGTTAAAATGCCTCTGGAATTTATCAACATAACAAGCAATGGTTACAAATTCTGTTTCGAAATCAAGTAAACATGTACTTGAATAGTGGTGTGTCTTATGGATTGCTTATTGCATCGTGTAAGATGTTTGACTTTGGCCAGAATGTTTATGAGCCTTAACTTAAGAACACAATTGATTGTAATGTTACGACTGATTGGGAGAAAGTATCTACAACATGTTGTCCTTTTCTTTCAGTAATAACCACCATACACGTGTAGCATAGAATGCCAATTAGTAGGTTTCTGAATTTGCATACTATACACTTTTACTTGAAAAGTTGTTACAGTAGTTGGCTTAAACAATTTCGACGTGGTCTTCTGAGTCTAGGAATACACGAGTCAGTACATTCTTGCACTCCAGTGAGGCCTTGAGCAGCTTTAAACCCTGCAAACACATTTTGATTTAGTTCCTGGGGCTTGACTGTATCTACGAGTTCTATGTCCAAAATTCTTTTTTTCACATTTATTACCGTACACATGTATATAATGGTAAAGATGAACCTACATTAAGAATCAAAAGTCCTATCTTTACCATTTATTCTTTTACTGGATGAATTAAGCATGACCCTTCGATACGACTGTTAACTTTCGTTCCGTTTCATTTTTACTATTATATTTTTGTGTATATTTTTTGATTAAACTCGATTGATAACATGGAGATATAAGTTAACCAAATGAGACACATCTATAGTAAAATAGATTGAAGGTGTCTCCATCAGTAACGGATTAAAGATTAATATTTTAACCTTTTATATATGGAGTAGTAAAAAGAAGATAGAAACACAGAAAAAATCGGTCAATTCGTACCTCTGCCATCCCGAATTGGACTTCCTTCTCAGCAAGAACACAAACATCTTTGATACTCAACTTATTGAGCAAAGTAATGGTTGAAATGGTGGACATTGGTTTAACAGCCAGATCATCCATTACCATATAAGTCACCACTTCTTTCACGAAACCAACTTCTCCGGCTTCTGTGCTTGAAGCCACCTTAGCCGCCTCAGTAGTTACATATGCCACCTCCTCAGACATAGACCACCGACAGTTAGGACACAGGACCTTCAGCTCATCGGTGATGTATTTGCAGCGATGGTTAGAGGCCGAGCATCTGTAAAATTTTCTATCTGTGGTAGGAACTTCTTTTGGAATCAAGAGCAAATCTTGATCAGGAGCATAAGCTGTTGATTTTGGGTTCAAAACGGTGTCTTTGGTCTTGTTTTGTAGTATATACATGTCACTTAGGTTTTCAATGCTTTGATAAAGGTCTGCTAAGCTGCCCGATAAGGGCTCTTTTGCGAGTAGTTTTGTGATAGCGCCAACAGGTAATGTGAGGATGTAAAAGAGGAAGTCGACAAAGTCTTTGTTTGCTTCAGCAAACACGATTTTGTGGTCTCGTTTGTTGACCAAAAGCTTCAAGTTCATCATTGAATTCGTCGTTGTTGAAAGGTTTTAATTTTTTGTACCTAATCTTACTAGATTGGTTTATAAGTGATGAATTGTGGAATTTGGAAGTTGAGGGATATATTTTGAGCCTTGCTTGATTAATGAAAGAACATATGCTTTTTCTTTGGCCATGTAATTACTTAATTTGTGCAAAGTATATATGCTTTTCCTTTGAAGCCTTCAATTCGTATCCTTCTCTTCTTTTTCTTATCAAACTTAGAAAACTTGTTTTCTAAGTATGTGGCTTTATATTTATCTTGAACAGCTAGTTCTCAAAATGTCAACAAATGATCTTATAATTGACAAGACATCGTAGACGGCTAAGTGATTCGGGCGATGGATTTGTCTGCGGTTGTAAACGGTTTAACTTGATTCATCGATAATTTTCCCTTTGATCGTTAGGTATTAAAAAGGGTTAATTGTTTGGTTATGTATCTAACTTTGCTCGTTTTACTATTGTATGTAACAAACTTTCAAAACATATATTGTATGCAATAAACTTGTAAAAATCCCTATTGTATGTCACAACCTTTAAAAACATCTATTGTATGCAATGAACTTGTAAAAAATCTCTATTGTATGTTGCGGGTTACCATGTGTACATGCCAAACTGAAAATGGCTCTTTAACATTGGTTTGTGGCGGCACGAGCAAACTCTAGCAGATCATTGACTACCGCACCATACGATAGCGATTTTTTACAAGTTTATTGCATACAATAGATGTTTTGAAAGTTTGTTACATACAATAGCATTTTTTACAAGTTTATTACATACAATAGATGTGTTGAAAGTTTGTTACATACAATAGTAAAAAGGGCAAAGTTAGATACATAACCAAACAATTAACCCTATTATTAAAAATACAAAACTACTAGAATAATAGTTTATTTTGATATCCATATAAGTGCATAAATAAATATATCCATCCGTATATAACTTAAGTCAAAATTTAAAGAGTAAATTTCATAGATGGTCCATGTGGTTTACATCGATTTACGAAACTCATCCCTGAACTTTTTTTTTTAACGTTTTCAGTCCAATAAGTATAGATTTTGCTCGAAAATGGTCATTTTCACTAAAAAAGACTAAAATACCCTTATCAATTTAATTTATTATTTTTTCTAATTACTTAACTACTTTTTCAATATTAATTTAATCCAATATTTAAAATAAAACAAAGCTTATTTCAAACTACCATACACTTACATTTTTAAACCATTTCTCTTCTTCTCCTATTATTTCAACAACGAGTAAATATTTCCGGCAGCCTAATTTTTCGACGACCCTACATAAATACAAACCCATATAATTAATCTATTATTTTTTATGTGGATCTGGAAAACCATACACAACACCACCTAAAACTCCTAGAGCCACTCTACCCTTTCCATGAATTACCTCAATCTACTCCCAACCGGCGGTTGGAGCAATCAGACTTGTACTCCAATTCTGCGACTTGCACCGCCTTGAAACCCTAATCCCAACCGGCGGTTGGACCTTTCAACATGCGGTTGGATCCAGTTTCTGGAATCTTCCGCCAAACTTAATTACTTTTGATTTTCTAATTAATAAACTATTTATTAATTAACCAAACAATTATAATATTAATACAATTAATATTATCCTTCATTTTTTTTCTTGACTGTTCATGAGGGCAACCCAAAAAGGACTTTACCATTAATGATAATCTCACCAATTAGTTATGATATTGGACACTATTACAACAGAACATTCAAACACAACTGTTTCAAAATTGAAAGTTAATGGGTGTTTTCAGTTTTTCACCTCGAGAGTGAGGAGCTGATGGGTCACTTTCGGTTATATTCCCAACATTATTAGCATCTCGAGGAGATGCTTATTGTTATTTGATATTGTTCAGTCAAATCTACTTTCCTAATTCTTTCAAACATTTTCTTCAAATAAATGATATGAAGTTGTAGTTTATATATTTACAAAAATAAAAGTAATAAATAAATGATGAGTTTTTACTTGTTGGTACCCTTATTTTTACTTTTATAGCAAAATGCCCGCGCGATGCTGTGGGTAAACATTTGTTAGCTTTACATTTATGACGATACACTATGATATGTCGTTGTAAACTTGATAGTCGAGCTGTGAATCTCTAATAGCCAGTTGGTAGGTGCGAAGTAATTGTTTTATGTTTTTTAACTTAGTAATTTAAAAACTAAACAATATGTTCTTGAAATTGGTATTAATGAGTTTTTAATACATGTAGGGGTATTTTAGTAATTTCAATTAGATTTTCCAAATATTATTAGTAAGGTTAGGGGGTAGTTTAGTAAATTCCCTTTTAAAAAAAATCACAAATATGTTATATATTGTTAATATATTATATAGCATGAATGATATTGTATAATAATCTTTTATTGATATTGTGAATTATGGATCTTAGAATGAACATATTGTAGATTTGATTATGCAATATTTTTTGATTTTATTTTATATTGAATGTGGATATGTATAATATGTAAAATAATATTTTATTGATATTGTGGATTGGATTCATAGATTGTAACCCCCGACTATTAAAAAGGTATTAAAGGACTATTAAAAAGGTATTAAAGGCAGGTATTAATATAGGGGTACTTCAGTAAATTCCAAAGAATATTTGAAAAACCTTTAATAGATGTAAGGGCAAAAAGGTAATTTCAATCTTAAAAAAAAACATCCAAATGTATTATATATTAGTAATAGAAATATTGATTTTAAAAATCTAAAAAAAAAACCTACGGCAAATTATATAAGGGAATAATAATTAATAATTAATAATAATATTAATTAATAATATATAAAAACTATTAAATCATTATAAAGTTGCCTACAATATTTTATATATTTGCACACATTTACCTAAAAATGAGCACAGAATCAACATGTCTTATATTTTTAATAATTTAAATGGGGCATATCCTAGATGTTATTGGTTGGCAATTATATCATAATGATACAACAAAACTAAAAATTTTTACAAATATATACTGACTTAAATAACATATAACTACAAAAGCTAACTATCCTGGACAAATATATATAAGTGAAAATATAAATAATCAAAACACTTTAGAATGGGAAGTGATCCATACACCACTACTTTTTATCCATACACCACCAAACATGCTTTATAATCTTCTACTGTACAACACTGTAAAGCATAAAAGTGATGTATGGATAAAAAGTAGTGGTGTACGGATCACTGCCCCTTTAGAATCGTTTGCGTTGCCGCGGGTCTTGTATCTAGTTATTAAATGAAAGAAAATAAAATAAAAAAGTAAGGTTAAAGGGTAATCTAGTCTTTTTAGGTGAAAGGGAGACCGTTTATGTTACAAACGTAAACTTATTGAACTGAAAACGTTAAAAAAAAAGATTATGGACGAATTCCGTAAATCGGTGTAAACCATAGGGACCATCTATGAAATTTACTCAAATTTAAATAAAATTTGAAATCTCGAAATATGAACTTAAAAGCATTTTATGCATTTTCCCAGAAGAAGTGAAACAACAAATTGAATTCCAAGACAAGCATGCAGACCCTAAATCCCAACGACCCAAAATTGAAAACTCGGACCACTCATATAAAACTCTGATCTGTGATCAAGATTACAACAATGGCCTCCTCAAACATGAGTCTTAAACTTTTAATCGACAAAAAAGGCCAAAGAGTGTTATTTGCAGAAGCCAACAAAGAATTTGTGGATTTTCTTTTCCACATCTTCTCTTTACCACTCGGAACCCTCATCGAATTCTTGGGCTCTAAACAAATGGTAGGTTGTTTTGGAAAGCTCAAAGAAAGCATCGACAGTTTCAACCAAACTTACCTTCAACCTGGCATCAATAAAAATGATATCTCTAATCCCAAAACACCATTCAGTGGAAATACATTTTTGTTACCTTATAATACACCATTCGTCGAACAATCTGGGGCACCTACAGAAATTTACAAGTGTTCTAGCATATACAAAATCAGTAAATGTCACAAGTACGTGAGTGTCTATGCTGATTCTAAATGTCCAGGCTGCAGATATCCCATGAATGCTAAGATGACTCTTGTTTTGCCAAATGACAAAGTGGCAAAGGAGTTCGACGCTGAGGCGGACATGAAAAAAGGGTATGTGAAAGAGGTGGTGACGTACATGGTGATGGATGATTTGGTGGTGAAGCCCATGTCCACCGTTTCAAGCATCACTCTTATCAATAGCTTTGGTGTTAAGGATTTGAGTCAACTTGAGGAGAAGACTGTTTCCTTTGGAAAAAAAGAGGTAATAATTTTGTTAAAAATGCAGACTTGACTTGTATTTAGACTATTTCATATATTATATTTTAAAATTATATCTCTGTATTGATCTTTATATGATATGATAATTGAAACAATATGGTTTTTTGTTTTACAGGGCTTGAAACTATTGAAGAATGCTTTTACCTCCAACGCTGTGCTGACAAAAGTCTTCGTTAGAGAAGCTTGCAAAGTTAAAAAGCGCATCAAGAGGTCTAAAAGAGCCTTTGTAGGTTTAAGAATGCATCTTTGATGATTGGACTTATCTCTTCTTTATATTTGTTGCATCTTGAATATAGCATTTTGATTAGTATGTTCGATACACTTGGGTTTGTTTTATACTTTTATGGTAGCTTTGGTGATTACAAAATTATGTATAGCTATGATCTCAATCATTCGGAAAGTCAAATTTTGAATTCAATGAATTTTGACACTTAGATTCCGTCTATTTCGCATAATGTCTATGAAGAAATTTGGAACATATACAAAGGAACTGAAATGTCTAAAAATTGTCAACAGAATTCATGATAGATGATGAAATTGCCCTTTTAGTTAGGGGTGAGCATAGAAACCGATTAACCGACCCACAATCGAATTAACCGATTTAACCGACCCAATTTAACCGAACCAAAGCTTAACCGATGGTTCGGTTATTATAATTCCATTAACCGATTAGATTGGTTATGGTTACGGTTAAGACCCATTAACCGACCATATTTAACCGAACCGACCAACCCTTAGTTTTTTTACTTATATTTTCATTATACAAATAAATATGTAATGTAAATAGGTAATATATGTTGAGCTAAATTTTTTTTAGAAAAGGCAAAAATTTATTGAATACCAACCAAAATATACAAAGATTCAAGCAGGGGATATCTATCTAAATAAATCTATCTATACAAACATAAAAACCACCCTGCATGACAGCACAATACTATTTACATTTCTACTAAGGCACCAAACTATCAGATTGTGACAGAGCCGAATATAGCTTTCCAACCAAAACTAACTCCGTGATTTTCCTGGCCTTCAGAAATTAAACAAGCATATAGATGCATCCGAAAAACCTTTACCCGCATCAATACATCCCACGCCCACAGTAGCAAAAACTACCCATTTAACACCAATCTACTGCTACTTACAGTCATTTGATTAAATTGATAGATGCATACAATTTAATACTAAGTAGCATAATGACCCGTTAGGAAACTCTCAAACTTTAAGCCCACTAGTTAATTATGTAGTCCATTCCATTTTTAGGTTACATTTAAAGCCACTTTCTCTTCTACCCGTAAATACAACCTTTAGAAATAGTGATGTTCTTCGCAAGATATCGACAACACCACCACAACTAGGAGCTCGATGATTCCATTACTTCATAATTTTTCTTTTTCAAGCGGTTAACCGACCCAAAATCTACCCAAAAACCGATTAACCATAACCGATTTAACCGAAACCGAACTGTTAAGAAATTTCCATAACCGAAATTTCGGTTTTGGGTTCGGTTAAGGGTCATAACCGACCCAAACCGACCCATGCTCACCCCTACTTTTAGTATTTTGTATACTTTTTTCAAATACATACATTGTTATAGAGTCTCTAATATATTACTCTGCATTTCTCAATAATTAAATGAAAAGGAGATGAAACGACAATATTAAACTTCTTCCACTCTTATAAAATTAAGCATTTAGATTATTCATCAATATAAACTCCACAATGGCTACTCTTAAAGTTTTAATCGACAAGAATGCCCAAAGAGTCTTATTTGCCGAAACCAACAAAGAATTTGTGGATTTTCTATTCCGTATCTTCTCCTTACCACTCGGAACCCTCATCGAGTTTATAGGATTAAAACAAATGGTAGGTTGTTTGGGAAAACTCAAAGATAGCATCGATAACTTCAATGAAACCTACCTCCAACCAGGAGTTAAAAAAGATGATATCTTTAACCCCAAAACACGTTTCAAAGGAAACTTGTCTTTATCGTCTGACGATGATACACGTGTTACATCAAGTAGACTTTACGGGTGTAGCTCGTTTTATGATGATGAATTGGTTATGAGAAGAAGAGACCAATTAAATTAAAGTGTGTTAATTAACTTAATTAAAAAACTCATTTGCATGTCTAGTAAATTACATATATTAACAGCAAACTGATTTTCAGATTAATTTAAATAATCAAAATTATGAGAAAATTCATCAAGCCTCGTGAAGCCACCTCATCACAATCATTTGCTTAGAAGGGTGTCAAGTTAGCGTGGAAACTTAAACATCTACCCTTTAGTAGAGGGGTTATCTAAACACCCCCAAAGTTTTTACTCATTTTACCGGTCAACAAATAATCATTACATATTAATTATGAAATTTTTGTAAGTTGTAATTTCTAGGTCTCATTTATTACTAGTAAATAGTAAATCATTAATCATGTTCTTATCTATTTATTTTTGCATTTTCAATATTTTTTATTTGTGTTTAGTAATACATACATTAATTATTATTATTTTTTAATAATTAAAAATAATTAAAAATAAAATCTATATGACCAAAAGTATATGACCAAAAGTAACAACTGAAATAAACCACATAATTAAAACAACTAAATTAAACAAATCTTAAGTTTTTTCTTTTTATAAAATTATTCCTTATAATTACTTAAATTATTATATCAAAATGAATCATTTTTTAATTACTAAAACAAAGAAGTCCAACAGAAATTTATACCTTTAACCTTCTTCGACCGAGATACTACCGGGTTATACTAAGAGACTTTTAGTGAGCATCCCAGCTCCAACCTATTCATGGGAATAGGTAACTTCCCTTTAGTTCCTTCAGCAATATCTAGCACAGCCTAGTTTCGTTTCCTACGTTAGGCGTATAGATTATAGGTGTAGATTGAGTTGGAATTTCTTGTTTAAGTAAAAAAGAAATGAACCATCTTGATGATGAATAATCCAAGTAACTATAAGGAAAGTGGAATTTTATTCAAACATATTTTACAAAGAGTTGCATGGAATTTTTGAGAGTACGTACAAGATACATGAAAATAAAAGCTAATTGGGGTTACCCCTTTATTTTACATACACACTTTATTTATACACAAGACTCTTCTTGACAACTTGCAACTCCTTTCTTGCTTCACATGACACCTGGAGGTGGAGTTTTAAGAGTCATCACTTCTTGGATTTTTTGGAAGTCCACGTATCAACATTATCACACATGAGCTCTTGCTTCAAGACAAGCTTCTATCAAACTTCCTTACCACTTATCTTTAAGATTACTTGTTGTTTTGTAGATAATTATCATTAAGATAATAAAGATTATCTTTAATTAATCCTCATCTGAAATCACTTTAACTTCTTCTTTATCTTTTTGTCGAGAACATGCAGGACAGGTTTCCTTTTTGTGCTTCCTGAATTTGCAAAAAACTTCTTGTGCTTCAGGGCTTGATCTAAGTAGTCCTCTTTCCAAAATATCCATCTTCTTTTCTAAGAATCTTTGGGCTGATGTAGGTGTATTTTTTGCAGGTGCAATCATGACCGGAGAATATCTACTTGATGCACTATAAGTTCGGAAACCCCTTTTAAAACTGGCTTCCATATTTTGAAGAATTACTCTAATTCCTAAACCCCTCCTATAGTGGATGTCACTTTCATTAAAACCTTGAAACATTTTCTTGACTTTATCATAATCATTTTCAAGAGTATCATATTTCAATAATTGTAGAAAATGATATGCAGGATAAGTATATTCTTTATAAAAATCAGGTCCTGCTGAGAAGAGTTTTAAAACCAGAATATCTTTAGTAGTTATCGATATATTTTTCAAATATGCATCTCTTACAGATGTAGTTATCCAATTTGGAAGTTCAGCAATTTCTGGAAAATCGGGTATAGTAAGATATATCGAGTTTATTGCTCCAAAATCATACCAGTATCTTATTTCACTAGGTGAAGATCTTTGTAAATAATTTATCCTAGGATAAATTCCCGTAAAATTAACATACCTTGATTCATTATCTGAGAGACTGTATAACTCTTTCATCATCCATGCTTGATTTTCAACAAAATCTCTGGGAAAAGGATGTTTAAATATCTTTTTTATTTCATAAAAATCTGTATTTTGAGAATGGGGTCTGAAAGAGTAAATCTCTTTTTTATCATGATTTGTATCTATCATTTCTTCATCTTTTACTGAAGAAGATGAGGGAATATCTGCATTAGACTTTTCTTTTATCAAACCTTTTAGCCTTTGGCTATCTATCTTATAGCTAGTAACCTTGGAAATAATTATTAGACTTTGTCTTTTAACCAAGGCTTTTATCTCTGGAATTTCGCTTGAGAGGCCTTCCATAACGTTCGATAAGGCTTCCATATCTTTAGCTGTATCTTTGATACCTTCTATCTGTTCGTCCATAGACCTGAGATATTTATCTATCGTTTGGTTGAATTCTTCCATCTCTGGTTAGAAAATCTGCTAGGACATTTTTTTCAGATTTAATAATCTCAATATCAAAATTATATTCAGACAACAAAGTTTGCCACCTTATTAATCTTTTATACTCTGGTTTTGAAGGTAGATTATTTTTAATGAAAGCTTTTACTTGTGTATTATCAGTTCTTAATATGAAATTATGAGGTAACAAGAAGTAATATAATTTTTGACAACTTCTGACTACCGCTAATAATTCTTTTTCATTAATATGGTATCTTGTTTCAGTATCACTAAAAGTTCCAGAACAATATCTACAAATATTTTCACTAATTTTTTCTTTTTTGTCATTATATTCTATTTTTTTAAGTACTCCACTCCAGCATTCTTCAGAGGCATCTGTTTCTAAATTAAATCATCATTTTCTTTGGGCAATTGCAATTTTGGTAACCGTTTACAATCCTCCTTTATTTTCCTTACTTGATTTTCTAAATTTTTATCAAAACTAAAAATTTTATCTTTTTTAAGTAGGTTTTGAAAAGGTTTTCTTATTATGGCTAAATTTTGAATAAAATCTGAGGCATAATTCAATATCCCTAGAAAGCTCTGTACCTGTTTTTTATCTATTAATTTATCTGGAAATGCTATAATTTTTTCAAGTATATGACTTTGTAGTTCTATTCCCTCTCCATCTATTTTCATTCCTAAGAATTCTATCTGATTTTGTAACAAAGTGGTTTTCTTTTCGGACAAAGCTAAACCATTTTTTATGCATAAATCAATAAAAGTATCCAAATGTTGTAGATGTGAGTTTATATTATCAGACAAGATTAGTATATCATCTACATATACAAAAATAAAATCGTAGTCTCTAAAGATAGTATCCATTTTCCTTTGAAATATTTGTGGAGCATTTTTTAATCCGAAGGGCATGACAAGCCATTCATATTGCCCTTGGGGTGTAGAAAAAGCTGTATATGATATACTATCGGGGTGCATTTTTATCTGCCAAAAACCACTTTTACAGTCGAATTTAGAAAATATTTTTTTTATTTCTGGTCCAATTTATTAAACTTTCCTTATGGGGTAAAAAATATCCATCAAATATAGTATTATCATTTAATTTTTTATAGTTAATTACCATTCTTGCTTTTCCTCTTGTTATTTCTGCATGTTTTCTTACTAAAAAGGCAGGAGAACTATGAGGGCTATGACTAGGTCTAATTAATTTAAGATCCAACAATTCTCTTATTTGATTTTTAAATTCTTTTTGGTCTTCAGGATTGTATCTCATAGGTTTAACTCTAATGTCTTTATCTTTATCTTTCATTTCTAGTTTTGCCATTATTTGATTTTTATTCCAGAATTGTAATGGATTTTCACTATAACATTTTTTAAGTTTTATTTTTGTATTTTCAATATCTATATCGAGTCTTCTTAAATTTACTTGGTAGTCTAGGAGTTTTTCTTCTTGAAATATTAACATAGGTATACTTTTCTCAAGAATTGGCTTTTCTTTATATCCTATATCATTCTCATTTAATCTAGGTTTAAAATTAAGAGGGAAAGTTCTTGAGTAAGCCTTTTTTATTCTTCTAACAACTATTAAACTGTGACAGGGTGTCTTTAAAATTACTTGATATGTAGTAAAATCAAAAGTTACTTTAATAAATCTTTGCAGAAAATTATTTCCTAATAAAATATCAGAACCTGAATTATGAAAATAAAAAGGAGGGCATTTAACCATAAATGATCCGATTAAAATTACTGGTTCTCTAACTCCTTTATTTAAAGGGACAATATTTCCAGAAAATGACACACCTCTATAAGGTTCTAAATCTTGGTGGTATTCTTTTGGAAAACAGTTTGGTTTACATACACAAACACCTGCACCACAGTCTATAAAAGCAGCAAAATATTCTGCTTTATAATCTTTGTAAGTAATTCCTACGGGAATATAAATACTCACAGGACTAGTCATTTTGGTATATATATTAATTTTCTATTATGAGTTATTTTTAAGCCGTATGAGCTTAATTGATAGGGTTTGACATTTTCTAAAAATGTTAATCCTAACATTATTTCTAAAGAATCGTCATTACTTTCATTTTCTATTAATAATCTTAGAGGGATTTTATCTTCTCCAAATTTAATTATGGTTTCTATTGCTTCATCTATCTCATGTAGTTCACCATTAAAATTTGTATACTGGTGAGGTTCATTTAATTTATGTCTGATTAAATTTTTGCATAGCTTATGACTTATGTAATTACCATTTGCTCCTGTATCTATTAGTATATTAACATTAGAATACTTTGATCCGTCAAAATATTCTCCCTGTATCTTATAATTTTTTAAATTATTTTCTTTTTCTATTATCATATGTTCAAATCTATTAGAGTTAATCTTTCTTTCATATGGATTACTAAACACTCTTTTATCTGAAAATGTCATACTAGGTGTTAATTGGTTAGACATCAATAATGGTTTATCTTGTAAATCTAGATTCAAAGGTCTATCATCTATTTCTTCAATTTTAGTTAGTGTTGGCATTTGAATTTGACACACATCACTAAATAAAAAAGGAAAATCTATTGTATCTTTTATTGTGAAACAATCTGAGTGGTGTGTATTTGATAAGGCATAAGAAATTGCATAAGTTATTGAATATGGTCTATTATTTTGTCTAAAAAAATCTTTTCTTTTAAAGTCTTGTAATAAACTTAATGTTTTATCAAAATCTTTGTCTTGTAAATTATAAGATATTCTAGGATATATATTAAATTTAAGCTTTCCGTATTGTAAATTTTCTCTTAAAATTCCTAAGCATGCTTCTTCTCTATTTTGTATCCTATTATCCATTATTGCTAAATCTATCGGAGTATCAATTCCTTCTTTAAAAGTTGATCTTATAATGATTTGAATGGCTCCAATATGAACCCATCCAAGTGTATTTCTAATATTTTGTTTTATACTTTGTAACTTATTTTGTATATCTTTTTTAGATAATAAAGGTATCATTACTTTATTAGAGGTTACATTTATATCAAGAGCCCTTTCTTGAATATTCAATCCAAAGAATAAATTATGATTTCTAGGTTTTATTCCCAATTTTTGTAAAGTATTTACCTTAAATCCAGAATAATTTGACAATGAGAAATTTTCATGTTGAATTTGTTTTAATTTCTTTTTATCTATCAAAATTTCTTGTTTGTATTCTCCTAGATACTCATTTTGTACATCTATAATATATTTATCTGTATCAATAATACTTGATGTTGCTAGATCTAAATTATTCATTTTCGGAAGAAGTATATTCTGTTTCGGTTAATATAAATATGCTTTCGTCAGAGTCTACATCTTGAAAATCTTTTATGGGTATAAATTCTCCATCATCTATCATTTTTTCAATATCGTTATCTAACTCAAATATTTTTAGATTTTTATTAAACTTCTTTGGGCATCTATTAGCATAATGTCCTTTTTCTTTGCAAATATAACATGTACATTCTTTAGAATTTTTCTTTCTTTTATATGTAGGTTTATTGGTTTGGTTATATCCTCTTTTCTTGTAGTATCTAGTTTTTCTTTTCTTAAAATATCTTTTCTTAAAATGAGTTCTTTTTTTATATTTTCTTTTTATCTTTCCATAATAGTAAGTGCTATCACATCCTATCATTATAGGCATTTTAGGATTACTACAACATAAAGCCACTTTTTTCTTTAAACATCTACTCATTTTTGCTAAAAGTGCATCACCACACCATTCACTTAGTTTATCTCTAACATGTGTGATTCTTTTACCTAGAGTATCAGTGGTTCCTGGATTATAAGTATTAATTAATTTCTGTCCCCATGGGTCGGGTATTTTTGCAAAAAACAATGGTAAGTAACTAGTAGTATTTTCTACTTGATTATATATATGATAATAATAATCTTGAAAAACACATATGTATCTGTCTATTTCACAAATATCACATAATTGCAATCTTAACAAAGCAGTAGAGTATTTTTGAACTGTTGCGGGGTCTTTTATAATACTACCTTCTCCACAAAATTCTAATCTAAATGCTTCTACGGCTCTTGTTAATATATTTGCCATCGTATCATCTGTTTCAAATATACTTCTTTTAAAATCTGGGTGTATATTTTGCCAATATCTTAAAGCACTATTTAACAGGGTTCTTTCTAAAAATCCTTTTATAGTTTCTATATCCATTTTATTTACAGAGACTGCTATTCTTAGAGCCGTTTCCCATTTATGTATGGCTTCTTCTGTATTATTAACACAATCTATATCTAAGTATATTCCAAAGGGATTGATTGGTTCATTTCTCATGCTCTCATAAGGTTTATAGTTACTATCTTTATTCATTGTTGTTTTAATGGCAGCATATCCTTGTGTAGGTCTATTAAATTCATTTCTTATCTGTGTATTACTACCGGTTGGTACATCATTAACATTAGGAACCCATTCTTCTGTTTTTACTTCAGGTTTCATATTTACAAAATTTTCTTGTAAATCTATTTCACCTATTTGTGTTACTAAATTATCAATTTTAGGTGGAATAAAAATATCTATTTCTGAGTCAGAACTCATTGTTTGTAATCTTTAGGTATTTTCATATTAAGTAACTGCTTTATTAATGGGTCTTGAGTCTTTACTCTATCTTTTTCTAAACACATGTCTACTTTATTATTGTCTTTAATTAAAATTTGAATATTTTTCAATTCATTAATTATTTTTTCTCCATAATATATAATAGTTTTTTGTATCTCTATTAAATCTTTATCTAATTTAAGAGTATTATCGTTTTCTTCTAATAGCATAAAATCACTTTTATTCATTATGATGAGTTATAATTCCAATCTGTATTATCATAAACATAGTCAGAATCAGTTAATTCATATCTATCAAAACTAAAGTCTTCATCAGAAATATAATCTTCAAAATCTTCTATTATTTGATTATTCGTTTGCTCAATAACTAAAGTTTCATTGTTTACTAAATAAAAATTACTAATATTATTGTATTAAATTCTAAAAAGTTAAAAATATCTTCTATCCCTTGGTCAACAAATAATCATTACATATTAATTATGAAATTTTTGTAAGTTGTAATTTCCAGGTCTCATTTATTACTAGTAAATAGTAAATCATTAATCATGTTCTTATCTATTTATTTTTGCATTTTCAATATTTTTTATTTGTGTTTAGTAATACATACATTAATTATTATTATTTTTTAAATCCTTCTTTTTATTTGACTTTCTACGTTTATCGTTATTAATTATTGTTATTATTACACATAAAAAATATGTATAAATTATTGAATATACAAACAAAAAATTGAGATGAATTATAAAAGATAAACTTAATTATGGTAAAAAGGTATGATATATATATTCGAGAATAGATGTGTATTACGCGAACAACCGAAGTTATCCATTGTTCATGTTACGAGCATGGCGGTATTTGAAGGTTTGCAAGTACAATAAAATTGATTACATTTCATATATAAGTTAGCTAAAAAAATAAAATATTCGTGTCACATGTTATTTGTTATTATTCGAGCTCGAATTCGATGCTCCTTTGATCCAATAGTTGAGTCTAATTACTCGGCTCGTTAACAACCCTAGTTGTAATCCAATAGTTATGTCTATATCCAAAAGATCAAATGAAACATGAGAAAAATGCATGTTTGCAATTTTAACTTAAGTAAAGGCGTAAAAGTTACCTATATAAATGTGGTTGTTATTTTAGATAACTTATAATATTATGACGTTTCTTATAAATTTAGATTAATCCATCTCTTAGTGGGTTTTGGATTTTGTTCAAAATAAAGAAGAAGAAGAAGAAGAAGAAAAAACAACATTTACGTTTATTTTTAAAAAGTATGTTAATGTTAAGAGAAAATTACAAAAACCGTCCTTATGGTTTGACCTGAATTGCACATTCAGTCCTTTAATTAATTTAATTACATAGATGGTCCTTTCTTTTGAAACTTGTTACATAAATAGTCCTTTACACTAACGACTGTTAAATCTCCGTTAAAAAGGATCACGTGTATAGTTTTTTTTATTCTTTTAAATTTTATAATTTTTGAGTGGATATAAATTATAAAATTTAAAATATGTATATATACATTATTAGGTGCATAACATCATTTTCAGCTTTCACATTTCGCTTAGCAAATTCATTGTCAAATTGTTCATCTTCCACATTTGTCTTTCACCACTCAAGGACTCTCCATTACCCATTCATCTTATCTCGCAATGACTTTAATGGCCACCATCTCTTCTCTTTTGTATCCTTTTCGATGACCTTAGCTTTAAAGTAAAATGACGTTGAAAAGTGGGAACTAATTAAGTTAAAAATGTATATTTAGGTAGGAAAAGATGGTGGTGGAATATAAATTTGATGTTATAGATAAATGTGTTAACGAACCGAGCACTTAATGAGCTACTCGAGTTCGAACTCGTTTATCTCGAATTCGAGCATAATACTATTCGAGCCCGAGTCAAGTTCGAACATAAAAAGACTACTCGATTAGTTTCACGAGCCGAGCTTCAAAACAATAAATTTGACTCGGCTCGTTAGGATGAGATGAGCACACTATAAATATTAACATCAAGAATCTAATTACATACTTATTACATACTTATTACAAATTTATTATAACTATTATTATTTATTATTTATTATATTATATAGGAAATATCATGGCATGTCGTTGGATATTTACGGTTATAATAATTTAATTTAATTAATTACTAATGTATTAATTACTAATTTATTATAATTATAATTATTTATTATATTCAAAATATCCCTAACACATTTGCTATTTTCGGTTATAATATTTAATTTTTTATTAATTACTATTTTATTATAATAACTAGATATAAACCCATGCGATGCACGACAAATTAAATCATAAAACTTAACAAACATGTTGCATACCAACTAAAAGTAAATAGGAAAAGAAAATATTAGAAATTGTGTACCTGAGCTTGCACATATATTTGTGTTGAAGCATAATCTTAATTTTGATAGTTATACTAATTTTTTTAACCATCTCAATAACATGTGGCATGCAATAATACATTATTACAGTGATTAAACGTGTAGTAGACTATTCATGCAATAATACATTAAAACACTATACGTTAGCAAATTCGTAGGATATATACATGCAACAAAATATTAAATCACTAAATGAACAATAAGGCCAAGAATTACGTCCTACCAGAAATTTACATGTGCGATAAATAAGGAATTGAAGTAACCAGAGAAATGTAAAAGATGTAAAAAATAAATGATAATATACGATAAAGAGTATCTATTAACCAAAAGTTGATAAATAAATATCAATACATCATAAGTATAATTATAGACAATGTGAATCATGATTTTAATCTAATTTAATTCAAATTTTGATTATATATTTTAATAAAGGTAGTATTTGAGCGTAAATAAAACTCTAATTGTTTGATTATTCATAAAACTATTAACTAATTAATAATATAGTTAATTATATTATTTGTGAAATCCTTAGCTTTACACAATTACGACTACTCTTTTTCCACATTATATACGGACTATTTATTTATTGAATAAAAAAGTAATAAATAATAAATTTAAGAATTTGTTAAATAATATAATTGATTAAATAATTTGTTAAGTAGAATTATAATATGTTGTCACGTGTCATTGTTGCCTACGTGGCAAATCCTGGAGTCATTTTTAATACTCGCTTAGTATATACATAAATAATAATTATTATTATTTATATTGAAAATATCCTGGCAAATCGTTGAATATTTACGGTTATACTTTTATTGGGTGAATTACATCTATATCTCTGTAAACCTTTAAAATTACACATATATCCTTATAAACTTTAAAATTACGTCAATATCCTCTCAAACTTTCAAATTTCACATATATATCTAAATAAACAATTAAATCATTATTTAATTATTTTAACTATTAACACTTCAATCTAAATATATAAATATAATATATAATATAATGATATTTAAAATGGAGATATGTCACGGTAGAAGATTCTTGGGAATCATATGCCGATTTTTTTATTTTTTGTTATTTAATAAATTTGCCGAATTATATTCAATTTTTATAAAGTAATATTAAATATAATATTAAATATTAAGTATTATTATTTACGAGGTTTAGAGGTGGTAAGTGTAACTATCAACAAATTAATCAACATCGTCGGATCTATTTTGAAAACCCAATTAAGGGTTGAGATTACCCATGATATTTTGTTTTAAGTATAGTTTATTATTATTATTATTATTATTTTTATTATTATTATTATTATTATTATAATTAAATTTAAATACTGGAGTGAGTAATTTAATAGGGCCAACCCTTTCACCAGTGAATGTACGTTAAAAGTAGAGACCACCACAAATTGAACCTATGAATGGCTATACCCTTTACCCAATACATATAGATTCCACTACCATATATTCTACCATTATTCTCCACACTACACGTCCGTTCATTTTCTTAAATCTCCTTGTAAGTTTTGACCATCAATGGCACCAGCTGCTTCGGAGGTAAGTTTGAAACTTCTAATCGACAAAAAAGGACACAAGGTGTTGTTTGCTGAAGCTGGTAAGGATTTCATTGATTTCCTCTTCACTCTTCTCACTTTACCAATCGGTACAGTCATTAGACTCTTAGACAACAATGGCATGGTTGGGTGTTTGGGTAAACTTTACCAAAGTGTCTCAGATCTAAACAATGACTACATGCAGTCTAACCAACAAAAAGATGTCCTCTTAAAACCCAAATCTTCAGTTTCATCTCATGTTCCTTTGTTGCCACATAATGAATGGTCGTCTCCTACTGTTGCAACAACGTATTATATGTGCCGGATATGTAAAAACTCGATTCTTTCCTCAACTTCTCGTAGTTGTCCTTATTGTGGTAACACAATGATTAACGCTGTCACACACCATGTTCCTAAGCCATCTACAGCTCCAGCTCCTGCTAATGCAGTTGGAGATAAAGGTGGATTTGTGAAGGGGGTGGTAACTTACATGGTGATGGATGATCTTGTTGTTTCTCCGATGTCTACGATCTCTAGCATTACTCTGCTCAACAAGTTTAACATTAAGGATGTGGGTGCGTTAGAGGAAAAAGTTGTTGATGTTGGCATGGATGATGTAACTAATTTCATTTTATCATTTTATTATTATTATTATTATTATTATTATTATTATTATTATTATTATTATTATTATTATTATTATTATTATTATTATTATTTTATATATAATCGCGCTATTTTATTAGCTAATAGCTAGTAACTGTAACCTAGCTAGTGTACCATTAATTGGATTGATGGATCAGGTGGTTGGTTTTTTTTTTTTTTTTTTTGAGAGTAATATAACATGGGGTTTCGATCATGTGGAGTACTACTTGAGGTGGTCGTTAGAGTACTTAGACCATCCGTAACCGTAACACCAGAACGCCACTTTTTCAGCTGCCACATCAGCGCCACATCATCATCAAACTATAACACCAGAATGCCCCTAATCATAACACCAGAACGCCACTTTAAAAAAAACATTTTTCTTTTTTTTTTTTACGTAAACAAGGCAAAGAAAAAGCAAAAAAGAAAAAAAAACCGTGTGGACCCCACCAAAACGCTCAAAAACGCCTCGTTATATGACCCAGAACGCCGTCCAGAACGCCGTCCAGAACGCCGCATTACCGGCGTTCTGGCGTTGTGGTGCTTCAGAACGCTTGCCACATGTGTGCGTTACAGATGGTCTTAGTGACACTTATAATTTAATTTATTCCCTAATGTTTTTTCAAAGTCAGATCCTCCTTTTATTCTATGAAGCTCTTATATATATGTGCATAAATTGCATTACGTACAACACGTGTGTAAGATCGTTATGTTTTAATAGTTCAAATATATCGGACCATATACATCATATCGTTCATAGTGACATTAAATATTGCATTTGTTTGGGAAACACACAAGTATTTGAATGGTGTTTGGTTTGATGGTATAGGGCTTGGAACTTTTGAAGCATGCTTTGAGCTCTAACACCGTATTGACAAATATCTTCCTCGGATGAAACTCTACAAGAGGTCTAAATCATATGCTTTGTGATCGATATGATATGATGCTTGTGTCTCACATGCATCCTATAAGTTATGCTTTTGTTTGTATTATGAGATTATCGTTAGTGAAGCCGCCTTCTGATTTCTAGTGATCGATGTAAGTACTTTGGCCGATGATCATTTTGAATCTTTGGCTGTCTATTATGTGTTTTGTGTTTTGTGAGATTCATGGATGACACCAAATTTCTAGTCAAGAAAGTATTTTTGTGGTATGTAATCACTAGCAAAGTATTTCAAAATCCCGTTTAGTACAGATTAGATGATTTAATTATACTAACATTTAATTAGTGAAAAGTTTTTTATTTTTATTATTTTCTTGTGTGATTTGTGAAAATAACAGAAGTGAATATAATTAAGTGTCTACTACACAAGTTACATCATAAATTTGTTATAAGTGATAATATTTACACTTTTTGAGTGTCAAATGTCTTACATTTTATGAGGCATTTTTAAAAACATGGAAAAGGGAGTAGCCTTGTAATTAATACTTTTTCATTAATCAAATGAAATCAAACGACGATATTTAATAGATGCATGCATGCGTGTATCATTTCCAAATGTTTTAAACACCGTGCAAGCCATCCCTAATCTCCAAATTCCACTCTTATAAAATCTCATCGAGTTTATAGGATCGAACCAAATGATCGGTTGTTTAGGAAAACTCAAAGACAGCATCGACACTTTCAACCAAACCTACCTTCAACCCGACATTGATAAAAATGACATCTTTAATCCCAAAACACCTTTCAGTGGAAACTTGTATTTGTTGTCCTATCATTAACTACTTGTTCGATCAAGAAAACTCTACGGGTGCAGCTCGTTTCATGGTGCTGATGAAGTACTATCGTCGATCTGACGAAGAAAATGACACTAGTGATTCAGTGTGTGAGAAATGCGTGACTGAGCAGAAGGAGGCCACCTGTCCTTCTTGCGAGTAGTTGATGAATGTCCCTTTAACAATTGTTTGTCCTACAAATAAGATTGACGCGATTGAGGAGCCGAATAAAAAGAAGAAGAAATCAGCAGAAGGGTACGTAAAAGAGGTGGTGACTTATATGGTGATGGATGATTTGGTGGTAAAACCTAATAACCTATGTCCACCATTTCAACCTTCACACTCATTAAAAGTTTTGGTGAAAAAGATTTCAGCCAGTTGGAAGAGAAGATGGTAGTGTTTGACAAAAACGAGGTAATTAATCTATATATATATTTTTTTGTTAATTAGGCAATGCAAATTAGTATTTAAAAGTAATGTGTTGTTGTTTGAGTTTTGATAGGCATTGAAGCTGTTGAAGGCGTCGTTGTCGACAGATCAAGTGCTAACCACTCTATTTCTGCACGACGCCAATGCGTCGAGTAATCAAAGAAAAAATTACATTATAGTTGTGTGACGTTGGAATTTTGTCACAATATAGTGTTAACTAATGCCCATTGATGATTATTTTACGTTGTTATTTGAATTCAAGACTCATTTAAAACAAAAAAATCACAGTGTAAAGTTGTGGAGTCCAAGTTTTAAGTTTACATCTTCAATTCCAGCACGGCACCACCTATTTTGTTTCGTTGATGAGTTCTTTATGGATTGAACTAGAAATTCTCGCTGGTGAATAATGCAAATCCAGTAGTCCAGCCCATCAATTCATTTCAGCTTATTGGCGAATGGCGATAAAAGTAATATGGATTTTTGGAAGATGGGCTACAGGCCCAAAATGCTGTTCTCTTTGAAAGGCCATATTTATCAGAGCATAAACAATTTCATATCTATAATCTTTACACGTAACTACGTAAGTAAAGATGTTTTTTGGGTAAAGGGTTACCCAGGTGAAATTGCATTCTCAAACGTTTAAATACAAAACAATCTAGATGAGTTCCACATCAACCTCAAGATAAGCAATAGCAAATCTTAGCCTTGCTCTCGAGATTTTGATAGAAAGAAAATAAGAGAAGAGAATATAAAACAATAGAAAAGAAAAGAAGATGAAAAACACTTTTGCGTTCCCGAGTTGAAAAGAAAAGAAAAGAAATTGAAAGGTTTTGTGTTCCCGAGTTGGAGAGAAATGAAAGGAAGTGACATAATATAGCTTTAATATTCTTCTCTCCTTCCAATTCTTCTCAATTTTGGAGAGAAAGTTTGGAGGGAAAAGATGTCTAAATATTTCTCACTTCTCTTATCTTCTTTCCAAATAAAAAACTCGGGAACACGATTTGATTTTTGTTCTTCCCACTTCTCTTCTCTTCTCTCGAAAATACAACTCAGGAGCATTTTACATAATAATAATAATAATAATAATAATAATAATAATAATAATAATAATTATTATTATTATTATTATTATTATTATTATTATTATTATTATTATTATTATTATTATTATTATTATTATTATTACAATATAACAATAAGTTTTTTTCAATTCAGAGCATTTTTAGCAAAAAAACTTTTTTTACTAAATTGATAAAAAGCTTTGTACGTACATAAAATCATTAATAAGTACAAAATTAAAAAGGTGAGAGAGTGAAAAAGTTGAGACAAATAAATTTTAAAATCTCTTTCGTTGAATGTATACCTTAAATTGGTTTTATATATAATACATAAGATTTTTTTTATTGGAACTTCTTTCTTCAAAAAAGTATTTACATCATTTGTACAAAAAAAATAATTTATAAAAAGGCTCTTGTATGCTCTAACGTACCTTTCTAAAAGTAAATTACAAAAAATATTACTTAGAGCGTCTTTAACGGTGGGTTTTTTTAAGATTTTTTTTGACAAAAAAAGTCTTTGAAAAGCTTTTATCCATTGGAGTCAAAAACTTAATTTGGCAAAGGGTTTGCTAAAATTAAGCTTTTGCTCAATGACGCAACAACAATATTGTGTGTGTAGTTGATCAATATAAAAGTATCTTGTGTGTATATTTTGATGAAAAAATCTTTTTAAAAGTTTTACCATTGAAATGCAAAGGTTAGTCTTCATAATAATAAGTGTAGTGTAATGTGGCACTGAAAAAAGCTTTAGAAAAGTTTAAACCATTGTGGATGCTCTAAAGATATCACTAGTATTGTAGAGCTAAACTGGTATTACTTCCATTTTATTATAAGACCACTTCCATCCGTGATTAAAACTGACTAAAACCGACTGACCCATGTCAGTGCCACATCAGCTTTTTCAAAAACTGACTGAAACTGACAAACCTCTGTCATCATTGACACCGTCACTTTAATTTTTGGGTCCTACATTTACCAATTTACCTTTATTTATACACACGCGAAAAATGACAAAAAAAAAAGACGAGCGTCGGTTTTCCCGTTAAAAACCGACGGACAACCGACGGCATGGTGCCATAGGTGTCGGTTCCGTCGGTTTTAACCAACGCAGACCAACTAACACCACTGGAAGTCGTCTAAGTGTCCACTGCGGATATGACATACAGTTTTAAATAAGTACAAATTTTTTTTCTATAAACCAATAATCTTTCTAGCTTTTACTTTTAAATGTTTTTGTGTAATTGAAAATAATGAACTTTTAATTTGAGACAAACAAAAAAAATGTGAACTCTTAAGTTGAGAGTAGCAACTCCAGTTCATTTAAATAAAATTTTAACTTTGTTAAACTTAGGATACACCATTGCATTTAACTCTACAGATACTACAAAGTGTCAGAAATTATAGAAAAATGCCAAACAAATTTATCCGTCAAAGAGATTGATGTGTGCACACGGCTCAACGACCTTCTTTGCATTATCAAATCAGGATTATTTCTTCATCTGTTCGATTCAGTCATTATGTAGATTCTACAGGCGTAAATAGAAGATAATTAACACACTGGGCCCACGAAACATGATCCACTTTTATATTCTCTCCGTCCCAAATATGATTGTCCATCTTTTCATTAAGGGACGTCCAAATTAATTGTCCACTACCAAAAATAGATAGAGAAGTTTGATTGAGATTACAATATTACCCTTGCTTGAAATTATTATTACAAACTTTTAAAAGGGTAGTAATTAAGTAGTTAAGGGTAAAACTGTCATTGTACAAAAAGTAAGAAAGAGAAAATAGTAATAATTATGTTTTTATTAAACTGTGTGTTTTTTGTCGGATAACAATTATTTTTGGACGGAGGGAGTACCACATAAACATTAAAATAAGTTTTCTCTCGATCCTAAATTGTTTTCTACAAATAAAATTATTATCCACAAATAAAAATTACACAATAAATATAATTACTCCCTTCTTTTCATTATAAGTGTCCAGTTTTGAATTTTGAAAGTCTTTCTTTTACAACGTTGACTTTAAATATTTTTGTTTGTGTTATATAATACTTGATGCAAAATATATGAATAGATTGAGTTTTAAATGTATTTTCATTGATATAATATTCATTAAGTATTATATAACACAAACAAAAATATTTAAGGTTAAAGTGGAAAAAGAAAAACTTCAAAAAGTCAAAAGTGGACAATTGTAATGGGACGGAGGTAGTATCATATTGAACTTTTATAAATTATGATAATTTAACCTTTATCTTTTACCCACTTTTTAATGACATACGTATATAATACTCCCTCCGTCCCATTTAAAATGTCCACTTTGACTTTGCACGTGATTTTAGGATTCTCCACTAGCTACACTTTTCACCAATCAAATATTAAATCTACCCACTAAAGTATTTATTGATTGGTTAAATATCAAAGTGGACACTTATAATGGGACATCCCAAAATAGTAATGTGGACATTTCAAATGGGACGGAGGGAGTAGAGCTAATACTTAATATAGGAAGTTTGGTTACGATATAGTTTGGGTGTGTTGTTCCAGTTAAATTGTAATCACATAGTTCTAGTTTTCTTCATTAATTATATATTTCATCAATCAAATAACATATTTATCTAGTAAAGTTTTTTTAATAGATTGTAACATGGAAATTGACACTTATCTAAAAATACCCAACATTAGTAATATGAACACTCATAGTGAGACGAAAGTAATGCTATATTAGGGTACATCAAGAGTTTAACATATAAAATAGTTATACCATATATTTTTTCATTATAAACTATATAAAAAGGAGCTAGACTAAGTTTAGAGATGTACAATTGTACACTACTTAGACCACTCCTAACCCCAGCTTCTTCACTTGCTTCTTCAATTGTGACATGTGACACATTCACAATTGATGAAAGACTGATTAAATACTCTCAATCCTCATTTCATCACTTCAATTTTTGAGCCTCACATTTACCAATATACTTACATTTACATACACTAAATAAAAAATAACAATACATTATATATAACCTTGGCCCCACATTTATCTCCTCTCCCTTTCTTCGGTTAATCAGAGAGTACAAAGAGAAGAAGCAAAGGAAAAGCCCGTGCCAACCGTGTCTTTTGAAACCCTAATTGGTTCCAACCGAAGAAATGGGTTGGGACCGGTCTTACAAATCAATATTCAAGTAAAAGAAAAAAGTAAGTGGTAAAGAAAGATTGTAGTACAAGTTTATGAAGCGTGAATCACACTTTTAGTTAAAGAATTTTCCGTTCTCCTAATCAATGTACGTCTCCTCTTTTTATTCATAAAAACTGAGATGTATGTTATGTCCGTGCTTATGTGTTACATGGTGCATTAGGTTGTTAGAGTTGTATGCATGTAATAATGATGTTTTAAGCATGCGATTTATGTACATATGTATTATGTGTGGTTAATGCGTACCGACTGTAACATTCGGTTCATCAAACCATTTAGAGTTTAAAAGTTGTTAGCGCGAAGCTAACGTATTTAAGAGAATGGGATCCCTATCTATAAGATTACATCCAAAATGTTATGGATCATTACACATTAACGAATGAATCTCGATATTTATTTTGATATATTTAAAGAGCCTTATCATGATATGATTGTATGTGATATTTTAATAGAAAACACACGAGCCCATTTAGCAATTAGGCTTAAACATTTATTGTGTATAAAAGCCTTAATGACGAGATAAGAAGAGATAGGAATTGTATATATGTACCAAATGGCCATTGGCATAGTAATATGAAGGTGACCTTCCAACCATGAGGTTGTGGATTCAAGTCTAGAGGTGGTGACTTTCCAACCATGAGGTTGTGGATTCAAATCCAGGGGTGGACATATGTAAATTTTCTTGAAAAAATGTACATATTCATAGTGGAATGTGTGAATTTATTGTCTTTTTTTTTTTTTTTTAATTGAAAAAGATGTATATTTGTAGAGATACCTACTTAGAAAATGTAAGTTGTATAGCTTAAGTATAGAATGACGTTTATATTATTAACTAATGACCGTCTTACCTTCTGCTCCGTATTTTTTCTGTGGATCAAGAAGCTTATTACGAGTAAATTGGATAAGTTAGTATGAAGTATTAATTTTTAAAAGTAGACACCCAAAATTATACGGAGTATTAGTAATTGTGAAATGCGGAGTCATCAACGTTTTATACCCTCCACTTTTTGCGGAAAAAAAGAGATTGTTATATAATGAGAATAGAATCGGTTTACGAACAATTGCCAAGAGCTTCCAGCTCAAGTGACACAAGGTGTTTCACCATGACCTCAAGGTCATAGGTTCGAACTCGGATGTGAGTAAAATGCTCTCCGGGATGGAGACAGGGGTTTTCTCTCGAAATATTCGGGTTTCCCCTGAAATTGGTGATGAGTATATGAAGAGGCAATGCCACTGAGCCCAATACTGCCTTTCAAAAAAAAAAAAAAGTTTACGAACAATTGCTTCATGCGTCTAAAAAATAATAATAATCTCAAATTACCCAATCAATTACTGTAGTTAACTATCATAACTCATTAATTGGATTAAAAGATTAGGTAACATTATCGATCCAACCAATTATGTAACTATGAAATAAAATTTTATCTAAATAGTTAATGTTCATCAAAGGTCAAAAAATATTAATTAGAAACCAATATTTGATGATTTGTTATCTTTATTTTGGTATAAAATTCCAATTTTTATGATAATGTGAGAATATATATATGGCATATGATATTTTAATTTCATATATTTCTTATAAATGTTCATGAATGTTTATAACTTTTCATAGTAAATTATTATAGATAAACACCACGCATATACAAATTACAAAAGATAATAACTTTTTTAAGTTAGTAATTGCGAAGAACACTTCAATAACACCGTCTGATATGTTTATGCTATCGGTCCTTATATTGTTCAAACGATTTGAGAGCAACATACAGTTTATTATTAAGTATCATCAGGAATATAAATATTTAACAATAAAATGTATTACTCGCATCAACTAAGGATTTTTTATCGATTTTAAAAAATTCATCCATTGCAAATGATTTAAACAGCAAAATGATTAACAAATAGCAAAATTTATTAGTCGGGAGTGTGATCCGTTGAACAGATGTGCGCACACCGCTCAAGAAATCATTTAAGTATCGTATCGAACTTCTGTGTTTACTGTTTAGCGTCATCATTTTTATTCCTTCCCACTTGATTTAATCACTACTTTTATTTATTTTGACGTATTTTCCTATTTAATATTTTCACTTCACAGTACTTCCTCCGTCTCACTTCTAAGTGTCTTGGTTACTATTATGGGTTGTCCCAAATAAGTGTCCGCTTTTATGATTCAACCAATCGAAAATTATTTTAGTAGGTAGAGATGTTATTTGATTGGTGAATATTGTAGTTGATAAAAAAATCTTAAAACTGTGTGCAAAGTCAAAGTGGTCACTTTAACTAGGACGGAGGGAGTAACTAAATGTAAGCCTCTCCCAATTGTTAATTTGGATAATCAATTTTGTTCTCTTATTGAGCAATAATAAGAATATATATAGGTTGCAATAATGTTTGAGGAGAAAACTAACTGAAGACTTTGGCTACGCCCGTACATAATACTTAAGTAATGGACTAAGTATTAATAAAAGAATATCTGTTAATATGTCCTCACAGTTGAAGCGGGAGGTTCATGAACGTTCAAATTGGGCCTGAACTCAACAAAAAGCATAGAGGTGAGTCATTTGGTGAAGATGTCAGCATATTGATAACGCGAGGGAACATGAAGCACACACACTTACCTAGTTGCAACCTTATCCCGAACAAAATGAATAACTATCGCAATATGTTTGGTACGTTGATGTTGAACAGAATTAGAAGATAGATAAACAACACTCACATTATCTCAATAAACAATGGTAGGTATTAACAAGTGGTGTATTCAACTCACATAATAAATTGCGTAGCCACGCTGTCTCAAGATCAATATTGGCAACGCCCCGATATTACGCCATAGTACTGGAGCGAGAGACAAGCTGTTGACGCTTGGAGGACCATGAAAGGAGATTGTCCCAAAAAAACATAATAACCAGAGGTAGAATGACAAGTGCTGGGACAACCTACCCAATCGGATTCCGAGTAAGCAGTAAGTGTAGTAGTAGGAGAGGCATATAACTGTAACCCGAGATTAAGATTCAAGAGTACCCTGTACATAACGGAGGATAAGTTTTTAAGATCCGTAAAGTGAGGTTCTTGCGGATCATGAATAAACAGCAAATCTGCTGAACAGTAGACAAGTCCAGTCTCATGAAAGTAAGATATTGAAGGGCACCAGCTAACCTGCGGTAAAGTGTAGGATCAATCACAGGTTCTCCGGAAGTAGTAAGCTTGGCTTCCATATCCACGGGAGTCTTGCAATGATTGCATTTGAGCATATGAGCCCGCTTAAGAAATTCGGTGGCATGTTTCTTCACAAGGAAATAGTTAAGTGGACCAAAATCAGTCATAACAAACTCCTAATGTAATGAAGAAATAACCTGCTGAAGTAGGGTAGTAGATGAAGCAGTGAGAATAATCTCATCAACACATTAGAACAAATATGCAACCTCAACCCCATGGCGTAAGATAAACAAAGAAGAATCACACTGGCTATGAAGAAAAGCAATCTGAGTAGCATAGTTGGTAAAATGTTTAAACCATGCAGGAGGTGCCTGTTTAAGGACATACAATGATTTCTTCAGGAGACAAATGTGACACCCGGTCAAAAAGGGGCTAAATTAGCTCATAATTTAAACTTTAATTATTCGTACTCGGTACGAAGTAATACGTAAGTATTCAAGTATTATTTATATATGATTATATATAACCCAAAAAGGATTATTTAATAATCATTATAAATCAATCTGACTGAACGCAAAAACTCAAAATGGACGTTGATGCAAAACACTTCTAAGTAAAGTATTATTGTTAAAAAAAAATAATATTTATTTACTCGAATACAATTTAAACACATTTTGTTTCATTTAAAAATGTGATTCTATTCAGTTGAGACCACTCGAAACCAAATTATATTTTATAACTTCAATAAGTATTTTTATAAAAATACTTCAACTCAAAAATAATTCGAAAATACTTTTATTAACTTTTAGAATTAAAAGTATTACATTTTATATGATCGGGTAAACAAACACGGGCTAAAATGCCACAAAATAAAGTAGGTCGGCACAATTATTTTGCTTCAACTATTGGACTTGGTTTCTTCTACAATAAGCCGACCAAACACTTCCCTCATTTCATTTTTCTTCTTCATCTACCTCGATCTCTCTCTCTCGGCTCTCTTCAAGATCATCATCAACAACAACAATAACAACAACAATCAAGCGGCAACAACAATTAATCATCATCATCTTCATCTATCGATCATCATTTTATCTTCATCATCATCACCGTCGGTTATCATCATCATCATCCTAATCATCATCAAAACCAAAGTGAGGAAACTTTTCAATCCTTAAATCTTTGCTTAAATTTCGTATTATAGAGTGTTTATATAACATAAATGATGTGTAAAACTTAACAATTTGGTGATTGATGGAATAATTTCTTGAAAATAATTTTTAAGAAAACAAACCATGAATGCAAAAATTTGATGAATATAAACTTGTTATGATATTTTTAGTTGTTGTGAGATGATGTTCATAAACATATGTAAAAGAATACAACTCGAAATCATAGCTAAAAATTTGATGATGTAAATTGTTTACTGGGTTTTAACTGACCCGATCACCTAGCGAACTTAAATCTTCAGAAAGTTAACTTTATTCTATTTTAAAAGTGCTTCACATACAAAATATGTATGTGAATCTAATTTATTAGAAGCTTCACACACAAAGTTCCATGTTAACTTTATTTTGAAATAGCTTCACATACAAAATAAGTATGTGCATCTAATTTGTTAAAAGCTTCATATGGTATGAACCATGTTAAGCTATTTTCTTTCTTAAACTTCACATCCAATTTTGTGTTAATACAATGAAAAGCTTCACACAGTATAATATGGTGTTAAGCTATTTTTGGTTAAACTTCACACAGTGTAATATGGTGTTAAGCTATTTTTGGTTAAACTTCACACAGTGTAATATGGTGTTAAGCTATTTTTGGGTTAAGCTTCACATGGTATAATATTGTGTTAAGTCATTTTTGGTAAAGCTTCACATGGTATAATATTGTGTTAAGTCATTTTTTTGTTAAGCTTCTCATAGTATAAAACTTGTAAGCTGTCTTTTTGTTAAAGCTTCACATGGTAAACCATGTGAAGCTATTTTTCTTAAACATGGAATAAAACATGCTGCGATCCCAAGAACTGAAAACAGAAACAGGGTTTGCTGGGCCGAAGGA
Source organism: Helichrysum umbraculigerum (assembly GCA_949592205.1). Taxonomy (NCBI): domain Eukaryota; kingdom Viridiplantae; phylum Streptophyta; class Magnoliopsida; order Asterales; family Asteraceae; genus Helichrysum; species Helichrysum umbraculigerum. The sequence continues at coordinate 78,586,306 of CATIUR010000003.1, forward strand.
ATGGGTTTGGTAAACGGGCCGAACATGTGTGAATATTAATGGGCCAAAGCTATTTATTTTTTTTAATGGGCCAGATGTGTTATTTTAATAAATGGGCCGTATAATTTTTAAAACACAAACATGAATTGGGTTAATATTCCGGATCGAGTAATTATATACAAAAAAAAAAAAAAACAAATAATGAATCTTTAAAACTTTACGACACATAAATTGGACCTAAAATGTACACGGACACGAGACAATTATGTACACAATTATTTACTTCAATTAATACGAAAACATTGGACGCGACAACTTTTGAATTAATAACGATTATTGGACTATTATTTTATATACGACAACGACAAATTTTATATATATACGAATATACATATACTTACACGCAACCAATGATACGACTCAAGAAATACTAATTAACTGAACAACGAACTAAGAAGGATTTGTTAGTCACTTACTTATACATATAACCTCACGTGTTGTCGCACCCCCAAATTATGATGCGGAAGCGGGTCGATTCGGGGCGCGACTAATCAATACACAAAGCACCAGATTACATAATGAACGACCACTACATGCGTCGTTTACAAATACATTGATAAAATAAAGGTTTTACACCATTATAATATAGTTTACAAAAGCCCTTGAGTTCAAATGATAGAGATTCTATGGCATAACTAAATTATACAAAATATAGTAATGCATGACAATCTCTTGATGTCTGTATGCGACTCGAACTAATGGGCATCCTGAATGGCAGTCCTATTGCTGCTGAGAACCTGAGAATACATGCTAAAAGGTCAGCTATAAAGCTGGTGAGCTCACAGGTTTAATGATAAGATATGATGTATGAACCACAAGATTTAATAATGATGTTTGAAATTAATCAAATATAGTGTATATATAGCCATGAGCACATAGTCTGAGCTTAACTGAGATGTCAGGATCACAATTAAGTGCCTGAGCGAGGGTGCCTCTATGCGTATGCCTAATCAACATACGTATGAACAAATGATAATGCGTCCGTTTTGACCAGTCAGTGCTTGCTGACCCGGACGGGGATTGTCAGTCCCATATGGATCCATACACTAACATTCACGCTACAAAGTATTACCAAACTATGCTATGAGGACTTAAAATGATTAGATGATTTACTCATGTAATATATAGCGATGTTTTGATACTTGTGTTCAGATGTAAAACAAAATGAGCATGTATCTCACCCCTAGGTAAAAGCATGTAAAAAGGGGCTATGAGACTCACCTGAGCCTAATGTGATGCTAGTAAGCACAATTGATGTTTCACAATACAATGATGTCGATCAATCGACTGAAACCTGCAGGGCGTCTTTGACGCGCAAGGTTATGATAAATGATTAGATTATTGAAACCTGCCGGGCGTATTAAACGCGCAAGGTTAAATTGATTAGATGACACAACGGACCATCTATGCTAGTTGTTCCCTCAACTAGTTATGACCAAATACTTTGGTTAATGATTATGTTTGAAATTGTGAAAATGTATACGGATCGTTGGTGATTGATTGAAATAATAATTCTTCAATTATTATTACTACTTTCATTTGTTATGAACTTATAAAAGCATATTTGAAGTGTTTAAATGTTGTATCGTATAAGTATGAAATATGTCGCGATGTCTGACACTTAGTGTAAACCTTTAGTTTTAAGTTTATGGAAAAACGGGGATCCGAAAACTAAAATACGCCATTTTCGACCCCTAGATGACTCCGGATGGCCTAAAACTGACTAGGCTAAGGTACTTAGCCTTGACCATTGGGTTGTTTTTGAGTGACCGAGCGAATTTGAGCCCAATCCGTTACAATAAATTTTTCATCGAGAAGCTACCCTGTTTTAAGTTGTTAAATCGTCGACGTTTTCAAAAATCTAATTGTTCTGTTTTAGCTAGAATTCGCCGGGCTAGTTTATTGATCCGTTGGATCATGAAATATAAATGGGGAATCCGCCGGATTGGTGGCATTTGTGGGGAATACGCCGGATTCCCATGAATCCGACCGTATTCATGACAAACAACGGGAATACGCCGGATTCCCATGAATCCGACCGTATTCATGACAATGTAGCGTGGATCATGTATTCTGGGCAGGAATCCGCCGGATTCCCTTGAATCCGCCGGATTCATAGGTCCGACTCAGGTCTGTTCGCTCCAAATCACACCCAACCCCAATTTAAAACCATTTTCGCATATAACCAACTTATTCTAACATTAATACATGATGATATACGTTATTTAAACACGGAATTACAAAGATTGAGTTAACGATTCCTTACGATTTTAGAAATGGAGCTTGGATGGTGATGATGATGAAAATGAAGGAGATGATGAAGAGGATGATGATGATCCACGAAATGATGATGATGATAATCTGTTGCTTGTTAATTGTTGTTGTTTGATGATTTTTGTGTTGGTGATAGTTTAGCCGAGAGAGAGATTGAAAGAATTGAGAATGAAAATGAAATGAGAAAATGAGAGTAAGGGTGCGGTTTGGTATAGCTGCCAACTCCAATAATTGGAGTTGGTTGGCACAATATGATGTACAAAATACCCGTGTTTTTGTACCCGATCGAAAAGTAGTATAATGTTTTAAATTGATAAATTTCTAAAAATGCATTCGTTTATACTTTTATTTGAAGTATTTTATAAAAATACCTTTGATGGGATATAATAATATATCTTTGTTTTACGTTCGAGAGACGGATATAATTTAATTGGTTTCATCGCGTTTGAGTGAAATGTTATAAAACGAAATATGTTTTATTTTGATCAAAGTGATTAGTAATTATTATTTCTAATAATAATACATTACTTATGAGTTTTTCATGACCATTTGATTTGTACGATACGCAATACTTTATATATTATATAAATAATATATAAATAATATGTGGATATTAAATAATAATTCTGTATTACTTAATATTTGTTTTTCACCAATGCCGTATAAATGAATCGGAATTTTGGCCGATTTGAAAATGCACGATTAAATATAATCGCGTGCTGATATATTCAACAATATATATATTGATACATACAATTAGCCTAATACATAGAACTAATTACACGTATTTCTAAATGATTAGGAACTAAAAACTAGTCCTAATTTTTACGGGTGTCACACGTGTTTAGGACACTAGGAGGTTACTGCTGGACAACACGTGCGTTTAGAAACGCTAGCACCCAAAGGTGAGTCTCACGCCCCCTTTTTACCGTTTTACTATTTTGGGGGAGATGCATTACTTGTTTACTGAAATTACTTGTTTACTGAAATACGTGTACAAACTTACTGCCTTGCCGACTTATCTACTTATTGTTTTACTGTCATACCGACTCACCAACTTCACTGTTTTACCGACCTTACTGGTTTACTTTACAAACTTACTATACATACTTATTATTTCACCGACTATTAAACTTACTGTTTTACCGACATATTAAGTTACTGTTTGACCGACTCATAAACTTACTTTGTTACCGACTTACAAACTCACTGTTTTACAAACTTACCGACTTACTATTTTACAAACTTACCGACTTACTATTTCACAAACTTACAGACTTCTCGATATACTGAACTGCTTGAGTTACGTTTAATCCAATGAAGGCCTCTGAATCATAGTTGTTAGTTATGGGATAAGCGCGAGTTTTAGTATATGGATCCATATGGGACTGACAATCCCCGCCCGGGGTAGCACGCACTACCACGAACCGTACTCGTATAAACGGGCGTTTTCTACTCGTTTCGTATGAGTGTTTTTGGATTAGCACTCACGGGGGCAAATTACAGACTTGTTAAGCTTCGACTATGATGGCTCATGGCAGACTACACCGACCTTACTATACTTGTGAAATCTTTACTTACTGACCTACTACCTTTGTACAATTATACTTTACTGTCTTATTTACTTGGAAATTCTTTACTTACTGATATATACATTGTGAATTCTTTACTACTGACTGTTTTTATTCGTAAAATAAATTACTTATTGTTTTGTGTACAAATTCCTGTTATTGTTTGTCACAAACCTGTGAGATTCACCAACCTTTTGGTTGACGCTTTTTAGTGATGCATTTCAGGTACACAACAACACTAGGGTTGACCTTCAGGATCCTAGCTTGACATGCTCACTGTGCCTCTGTGCGATGATTACCGGATTAGTAGCACCCCAAAGCTTGCTTCCCCTAAACCGTAAATTTGGGGGTGTTACAACAAACAACTCCTGGACGCTGGGGGGTCAATAAAACCAGGAGGTTGATGCATGTACACAGTTTCGGCTAGATGACCATGTAGAAACGCATTTTTGACATCTAACTGATGAATATGGCAATGTCTAGAGACCACAAGACTTAAGGTTGTACGAATAGTTGCAGGTTTAACCACTGGACTGAAAGTCTCATCACGATCAACACCATTTTCTTGTGTACTACCATTAGTTACCAAACGATCCTTATAGCGGCTCAAATTACCATCCGCAAGAAACTTATGTTTGAACAACCACATACACCTAACAATGTTAGCATCTCGAGGTCTCGGAACAAGAAACCAAGTATTATTTATTATTAATTTATTATATTCATCAAACATAGCATTTCTCCAATGTGGGTTGGTGAGGGCCATGTGAGGAGATTTTTAGGAATGGGAGAAAGCATAATAGTGTGTAATTTAGACGTTGTGTGGATATATTTGTACCCATTTGAAACGAGTGACCATTGGGTGAGTTTTGGTAGTGGTAGATGATACAGATGGCTGTAGGACTGAAGCGGTTATGGCCAGCAAAGGCTGTTATGGTGTAGGAGTGGGAGAATTGGAGTTAGTTGGGGTTGACGAAACGACGAGGTGGTAGGTATATGAAGAAGATAGGTTCAGACAAGATTTGGCGTGTGTTCAATATCAAGAAATGAGTAAGAAGGTCAGAATTAGGTGTCATGGAACCAAAGGGAAAGCTAGATTAATCAAAGGTAACATGTTGTGAGATGATGATTTGTTGGTTGCTAAGTCGAGACACTGATAGCCTCGATGGTATGAAGGGTATCCTAAAAAGATGCATGGTGTGGAACGGGTAGCTAATTTGTGAGGGGTGTCAAGATGAAACTAATAGAGACACCCAAACACGTAAGTGAGAGTAGTTTGGTTTTATGTTGTAAAGTTTAGCGAAAGGTATGTCATTTTTAATAGCGGTGGATGGAAGCAAATTAAGTAGGTATTCAAAAAAGCTTTATAAAAAGCCTTAGGGCACGTTTGGTTCACATAATTCGTAGGAATCTGATGGAATTGGAATCTGAATTCCATTCCATATTCTGTTTGGTTGGCAGAATGAAATTCAGATTCCAGTGCATTGCTTTTGTTTCACAGAATTGGAAGAAATTGGAATCCTTCGAATTCCCTCAGACAAAGGAATTAAGATTCCTTAGCATATTGGATGGAAGACTTACGATTTCATTGGAATTCAGATTGCTGATTAAAAAATTCTTTTATAATTTTTTTTACTAATACTGCTATTATATAAAAATTATTTTAATGTTAAATTTATGTTTTTTTATATTTTTTTTATCAATTAAATATTATTTCGAAGTTATTTTTATATTTTTATTTTTATGATATATGTTATAAAATTTAAAAGAAGAATATAACAATATTTATATATATAACTAATAATTTATTAATATTATTGTATTATATATTTTAATTAATTGTATTTGTATATTAACATTATACCTATTGTATTTATCCATACTTATATTATTATTAATTTGAAAATTCATTCCAATTCCTGTCAACCAAACGTGACATATTCCACCACATTCAGATTCCATTTACATCAGATTTCAATTCTTTCATATTTCAATTCATTCACATTCCAATTCCTTCGACATATTTCAATTCCTTCAAAAATATTTTGCGAACCAAACGGGGCCTTAGAGAAAGCTTTTGAATTCCTAGTGTAATTTTTCTATTTTCCTAGCAAAGCTTGAGATATAGTAAGCTATAGGTATACTAGATCCTATATCTTTGAATTATTTTATAAGCATTCTAAGACGGCTGCAAACGCACTTCCTCGGTTTCAACCGAAGAAGGCTTGGCCAACTGACAGGGTTGGCACGAACTCTTTTGTTGCTTCTTTTGTTTGCACTCTTCAATTAACCGAATAAAGGAGAGGTGGTAAATGTGGGGCCCAATTTATATTTAATAAGCTATAGGTATACTAGATCCTATATCTTTGAATTATTTTATAAGCATTTCAAGACGGCTGCAAACGCACTTCCTCAGTTTCAACCGAAGAAGGCTTGGCCAACTGACAGGGTTGGCACGAGCTCTTTTGTTGCTTCTTTTGTTTGCACTCTTCAATTAACCGAATAAAGGAGAGGTGGTAAATGTGGGGCCCAATTTATATTTAATTTATTGTTATTTTTTGTTTTGTGTATGTAAATGTAGGTATATTGGTAAATGTAGGGCTCAAAAATTGAAGTGAAGACATGAGGATTGACAGTGTTTAATCAGCATTTCATCAGTTATGGATGTGCTGACGTGACACTGAGCTGACACAACTGAAAAAGCAAGTGAAGAAATTAAGGAGGGTTGAGTGTGGTCTAATGAGGTTTGGTTCTATAAAGCGTTTTATTATTGGAGCAATAAATTTTCATAAAAATGCTTTAAAAAGGTTTAAAAAATTAGTCATTGGGAATTCTCTTAATATACATACTAACCGCACTTATTTGTATTCATCATCTTGTTTTAATCCACAACGTTAAGGTATGAAATTCAAAAATTATTTCTTTTTAGAGTTTGCAATAGAAAATTATGCATTTGCCACTACGTGCCAAACTTCTTATAAAACGAAATGAAAGGGCCATTTTAAAATGGAATAACTATTTGTAAATATATTCAACTTTACCTAAAAATTTATAGTATGTACTCAACTTATAAAGCTTCTATTGTGTGTGTCAAACTTTCAACAATCTCTATTGTATGTATTGGACTGTACTTTTAATGACGTGTCATTCATATAATGTGCCACATGTCATCCATATAACCCGATACATCATCAAAAGGCAAATCTGATACATACAATATAGATTATTGAAAGTTCAATATATACAATAGAAACGTTTTAAGTTGGATACATACTATAGATTTTTGAGTGAAGTTGAATACATTGATAAATATTAATTCCTTTAAAAATCTATATATATTTCAACCATTTGCACGATGTTTTGAGTTAAATACCCATATTACAGTACTTATAAAAATCAAATAATTAAGGGGTGGTGATTTGTACACCATCATACTTTGGCCATACATCATTAACTATGCATTACAGTGTTATTCTGTACAACTATGAAAACATATTTGGTTAGGGGTGAGCATCCGTACCGTATTCCCGATCCCGAACCGGTACCGTACCGGGACCGTACCGAACCGGTACCAACCGACTTCAAACGGTTCGGTATTTGGTACTTATATATACAAAATTTTTTAAAGCGTTACTTCCGGTTCGGTACCGGTACTTTCCCTTTCTAGTACCATAATTGAATACGCAAACTACTAATTATTGTGCCACATTTTAAAAGGAAAAAAGATTGAAGCCAATTGTATACTTATTTTGTGCAAAGTCGATCTTCATGCCAAATAACAAATATCCATAAAATATAAACTCTATCGACCACTAAGTTATCACAATCATTGTCGGCATCATATCATCATCATCAAAAAAGTAAAGAAAAGAAAATTCAATTCTGCAAAAAATCTATACCCCTTTACTAAGGGTTTCATACCTTGGCTGAAAAGTTGAGTAGAAGGGATATCCGAATACGATCAGAACAAGTATAATATTGATATATTTTTAACATCGTGTACATAATCGTCTTTAATTTTGAAGCACATACAAATATACATAATCGTTTTCAAAAAATACGCTACAAATTATAATGCTTATTAAATCCCACTAGCTTGTGTTTTGATCAATTATTACTCTGTTAACAAATTTATAGCTCTCTCAAACACTCAAATTCGAGTTATTACTCTATAACTACGTCACATTAGAACGACAATTAAGTGGGTTAATATTGCTATACCTCGACCGACATCTACCTCTTTTCAAACTCTATGCCGCAATTACTAATAGTAATTCTTCAAATATCAAATACGATTTAGACTTTTTTTTTATTTTAGAACTTTCAAGTGAACGTTAGCCGTTAGTGTTGCAACAGCTGCATTCACCTCTATAAATTTAGTGTACTCGATCCTTATAACATATACTCTTCTACAACTATCTATGTTCAAACAATCAAACATTCCTTTGAAGATAATCTATCCGGTCTTAATTCTAATCCTTGTAACCTTAGTACTACTTATTATCATATGTGTAACTCTCTCTCATGGGGATTTATTTTTTTCTTAAGCTTTTATGTATTAGTGGTTTTTCCACTCCTCTGTTTTTTTAACTATCAAGAGTATGTGTATGTTCTAAGTTTATTGTTGTTTACTCAAATTGTTGATAGCAACAATATGTCAAGCGTTGTAATGATCGAGTGTGAACCACTCGATGTAACTGAAATAAATTAAATGTAATTCTCTTTCTTTTACTTACTATGTATTCATATTTACTTTTTTCTTGTCGACAATGTTAAACCAATCTCTTAATGTGTTTCAAATTTTTTTATTTGAAGTGTAATTTTATATATCGAATGCTTAGCTTTTTTTTTTTTTTTTTTTTTTTTTTTTTTCACGTAACAATATATCGAATGCATCATATATATTGAGGTTCTAGGTCTTTTTAAATTTCTACAATTGAATGTTCAGCTGTTGTTCCTCGTAGTACTTCATATTATTATTATTTGTTTGATCAATGACGTATATTTAAAATCAATTTTGCAACGATTACTCGTTACCGCCGCATCGCGCGGGTTATGTACTAGTTAAGTTAGATTTCTTTTAATGATATAATTATATACTGCACCTACTGAAAATGTATGTGTATGTAAAAAATAAAAATTTATTGTAAGTTGATATCATAGCAAAGCTCCTCTAATATTGTAGGCTTGTAGCGGTCTTAATCATGTTATATGATTATTTTCCACTAAATAAAGTTTCAATTGCATATAGATCATAGTCTTAAATAACCATATACATCTATCATTACTACATTACTCAACTCAATTTCCTTGTTATACATTTTGGTACCAATCAGGTATGGTACCATTTTTACCGGACCGATACCGGAACCGAACCGGTACCAACATGCATTAAGCGGTTCGGTATTCGGTATTCACTTTGAGACAAAAAACAAACGTGGTACCAACCGGTTCGGTACCGGTTCGGTACCGAGCTCACCCCTATATTTGGTGACGTATGACCAAGATTTGGTAGTGTACGGATTATCAGCCATCATTAAACCCAATATGATAATAATAGAAGTATAAATACATTTACTAAAGAAAATTAGTTAATAATTCATTGTTTTGGTTACATAGATAAAAGTTGTTTTAATTGAAAAAGAAATAACTATAAACTATTATATAGAAATTATTAGGGGGTTTAATAATGGTTTAATCCTCAAAGTTTCACTTTTTTTTTTTTTTCATTTTAACCACTCAAGTTTTTTCTTACGATTTAATCATTCAAGTGCATTGACTTATCGGTTTAACCCTTCAAAGGGTTAAACCATTGAATTTTTGAAAATTATTAGATGATTAAACCAGAAAAACTTAAAAGGACGAAATCATTATGAAAGATAAACTTTAGGGATTAAACCATCAAATTATTGAAATATAATCAAACTTTAGGCTTAAACCATCAAAATTTTAAAACTTCGAGGATTAAATAATTATAAAAAAACTTGAGTGATTAAAACGAAAAAAATGTGAAACTTCGAGAATTAAATAGTTATTAACTCTTATTAGGGTGTTGGGCCATTAAATAATTATAAAAAAACTTGAGTGGTTAAAACGAAAAAAATACGAAATCTTGAGAATTAAACCATTATTAACCCTTATTAGGGTGTTGGGCCATATGTACGTGTAAGTAACCAATTTTTGTAAACTACTTTAGAATAAACCTATTTTTGCAAAGCAATCTAAAAACTACTCTATTTCTAAAAAAAAAAAAAACCTTTGTTTAAAGCATTGTCTACCCCTCGTGCTATTATTTTTTAGGGCATACTGTTTGCACATCCATGTTTCCTGATTGCACACCCCCTATCACATCAAATCGTCTTTTTTTTTTTAAATCAAAATTCCTAATTGCACACCCCCTAACTATCAAATCAATTTTCATTTTTTGTTTTTAGTGTTTTCCTTTTTTTTTCTAATATTTTTGAAGGATTCATTTTTTATAAAAATAATACCCAATTTTTTTATTAAAAAAAAAAAAACAATACTCCTTAGTCCTTACGTCCCAAAATAAGTGTCCTAGTTACTAATTTGGATTGTCCCAAAATAAGTATCCACATTCCGTTTCAGCTAATCAAAAAAGACTTTCGTTGGTAAAGATGATATGTTATTGATCGATAGTGACTATCCTAAAACTATTTGCATTTTTGATGTAATAGATTGATCTGTGGATGGTTGATTTATGAATGATTGACTATAAGAAAAATTGATTATAATATAAAAAAACATTTTTATAAAATTTCATCTTTTAAAAATATTCGTAATTATTGATTTTTTATTAATTATAATTTTTTTATACTCTATAAAAATTAGAAAGACTAAATTAAAGACGAAATAGACAAAAGCAAAAAATAAAACAATTAATCAATTTGACGGGGTGTGCAACCAATAATCCTAGGGTGTGTAAATAAATTACCCTTAGACCATCCGTAACCGTAACACCAGAACGCCACTTTTTCAGCTGCCACATCAGCGCCACATCAGCGTCAAACTATAACACCAGAACGCCCCTAATCATAACACCAGAACGCCACTTTTTTTCTCCATTCTGGGACCCACCACTAACTAACTAAATTTAATTTTCTTTTATTTAAAATACAATACAAAACATTTTAATTAAAAATACAATACACCACAATAATTAAAATAAAAACCATACATTAATTAATCGAAAATGAAATACATTACTTTTTTAAAATAAAATACATCACACTAAATTTAAAATACAATACGATACGAATAATTAAACTAAATTACGATACGATACAATCATTAAAATAAAATACGATACAATACAATAGTTTATAGTAAAATAACTAAGCCGTGGATGGTGGTAAGCTGCGAAAGTTTGGTGGTAGCATCCAAATGTGCTCGGTGAGATCGGTCCGCAGTTGGTCGTGCACATTTTTGTCCCGTATTTCCTTGGCTCTAGCCTCTCTATCTTGAACACGAGTCCTAAAATCACGACGAGGTCGGTTAGTAGGGTCGTCGATCATTTCTTGCTCGATAGATGATATTGCGAAGTTGTTATCCTCTTGAATCATGTTGTGTAGTATGACACAAGTATACATCTGTCTTCGCATCTTGTTGACACTCAAAGCTCTCCCCGAAATTTTTAAAATTGCAAACCTGCCTTGCAGTACGCCAAAAGCCCGTTCGACATCTTTCCGAGCACTTTCTTGAAATCTCTTGAACTTGGCTCGTTTGTCATCAGTAGGGGAGTGAAAGCCTTTGACTAGTGTACACCAATCCGGATAAATACCATCTGCAAGATAATACCCTTTAGTGTAGTGATGTCCATTGACAGTGAAATCTGCGGGTGGCCCAGTGTCATTTTTGATAGAATCGAACAACGGAGATTGGTTTAATACGTTGATGTCGTTGTTCGAACCCGCCATGCCAAAAAAAGCATGCCATATCCACATGTCGTATGAAGCAACAGCTTCAAGCATAATGGTGGGGTGTCCTTGATCACCTCTAGTGTACTGCCCCTTCCATGCATTCGGGCAATTTTTCCATTGCCAATGCATACAGTCAATGCTCCCTAGCATTCCTCTAAACCCATGCTTCTGCTCGTGTGCTGCATATAGCCGAGCAATATCTGTAGCGGTCGGCTTTCTCAAATATTCCGCCGAGTACAAATCAAAGACACACTTACAAAAGTTGTTTAGACAGTCGAGCGATGTTTTTTCACCCATTTGTAAATACTCATCGAACATATCCGCGGCTGTGCCATACGCCAATTGGCGCATGGCGGAAGTGCACTTTTGTAGCGGCGTAAAACCAAGCCGACCAAGTGCATCCGGTTTTTGTTTAAAAAATTGAAAGTGTTCGGGAATAGGTTCGATGGAGTAGTCGGATATACCTTGTACTATTCGCACAAATAAACCTCGACTCATACGGAAGCGTCGTTTGAACAAATTTGGAGGATACCTCGGGCGCTCGGAAAAGTAGTCGTCCCAAAGACGTTGTTGGGCACCTTCACGGTCTCTTGGAATGTAGCTTCGGTTGCGTGGTGTTCTTGAACTTTGTCCGGCGTCACTACTTAGTTGAGCTTGGTATTGTTGCAAAAGTTGCCACATGTTGTCATCGTCGGAGTCGGATCCGCAAATCTTATTTATCGAATCCATTTTGTGAAATTATGTGATGAAAATGGTATAAAATGGTGTAGAAAATATATTAGATGGATGTGTATAATGGTGGTGAAAGTGGATGGAATATTTATTAAAAATGATGAGGAAAGTGTGGGAAGTAGAAGTGTATAAAATAGTGAAGAAAGTTTATAAAATAAAGGTTAAAGTAGTTTGATTTTGATGAAAATGGAGTGTGAATGGTGTAATATATATAGATATAGAAGTGGTTTGGAAAAAATTTTAAAAAATTTTGAAAAAAACGGGTGGGGAGCGTCCAAATTTTTTTTTTTTTTTTTTTTTTTTTTTTTTTTTTTTTGTAGTTCAAACGGTAACTTTTAAAAAAAAAAAAACGTTTTTTTTTTAAAAAACCGAATTAAACTTCAAAAGAAAAAGGGAAAAGAAATTAAAAAAACGCGTGGGACCCACAAAAACGCCAAAATCGTCCCGTTATTCGAGTGAGAACGCCGGCCAGAACGCCGGCCAGAACGCCGCGTTAGCGGCGTTCTGGCGTTGTGGAGGCTGAGAACGCGGGCCACGTCCTTGCGTTACAGATGGTCTTATTCTTCTGTAGTCAAAATGATAAATGATATTCTCATAAAGATACAGTAACAAAAAGGTTTGACGGTAAATTTAAAAATCCAAACGACCTATATAGTACTCCCTTCGTCCCAAAATTATAGTCACAGACGAGAGACGTACAATTTAAGAAAAGTACATGTATTATTGTCATCTTTACCATTTTTAAGTATTTTGATTGATTCATTTTGAAAAAGGACAATTATTTTAGGTTATATAAATAAATTGGCATGGAGAGTAGTAATTTGGTTAGATTAGTTACTTTCAATGGTTTGAATCCAGGTCATTAAACACATCCATCGAAACGAACACTTCTTCAAGTATTGTCACTTCACATTAAAGATGTTAATCAAATACGTATAATTAAATAAATACCAATAATACTCCGTATATTTCCGTGGTTTATTATTTATACTCCCATTTGTAGAGTTATATTATCAAAAGGCCAAGACTAATAAAATCAGCGCACACAAAAATCTCTCATCGATGGCTTCGCCAAACATGAGTCTTAAACTTTTACTCGACAACAATGGCAAAAGAGTCTTATTTGCAGAAGCCAACAAAGAATTCATCGATTTCCTTTTCCACATCTTCTCTTTACCACTCGGAAACCTCATCGAATTCTTGGGTTCTAAACAAATGGTGGGTTGTTTAGGAAAACTCAAAGAAAGCATCGACAGTTTCAACCAAACCTACCTCCAACCAGGAGTTAAGAAAGATGATATCTTCAATCCCAAAACACCATACACTGGAAGTACTTTTCTGCTGTCGTATGAAGCTCCTACTAATGATCAATCTAGTGCATCTAAAACAATTTACAGGTGTTCAAATGCATCAAGCCAGTGCGGTTACTGTAACCGCAGCAATTGTCGATCAAACGCGACCCTATATTCGGGTGCAAATTGTCCCAGTTGCAATGGTTCCATGAATATTACGATGACTTCCGTCAAGCCCACAGAAAATGCAACGACGGTGGAGGTTGAAACTCCGGCCATGAAGAAAAAGAAAGGGTATGTTCAAGAAGTGATGACGTACATGGTAATGGACGATTTGATGGTGAAACCCATGTCCACTATTTCAAGCATAACTCTGATTAGTAAGTTTGGTGTGAAAGATTTAAGTCAACTTGAGGAGAAGACTGTTACTTTTGGAAAAGAGGAGGTACACTATTACGACTTACGAGTATTGATCATGATTATGTTATCTCTTTCGTTTAGTAATTGCATATATGTATTCATTTTAGTGAACTTTAATGGTGAATATGTAGGGATTGAAGCTGCTAAAGGCATCTCTGTCGACAAATAAAGTGCTGACAAGTATTTATATGAATTAGCTCAATCATGTAGTTGGGTATGGGCTATTTAAAAGTCTTTTGGTAGTTGTTTAGTTTGCAGGTGGTATGTAAATCCCGGCCCGTACTAAAATCTTTTGCATAAACATGGCCATGTTATCATCGATGTAACAACTAGCTTCCCGGATGTAAGATCTGTTTGGTTTATTATGTATGTTTATGTTTATGTTAAATATGTTATGTTATTATGCTTTTTCCGTATATCAAGCTTTTTGAGCCGTGAGCCCCTATGTATATGATGTGCGGTTTGATTATGTGTATGGTTCGGTTGAATCTGGATTTTGTTCAAACCGGTAACTTCGATTTGCCATTAATTCAAACACAACCAGCCTTCATTTTAATGTGCAAAACTATACATATCAGATATATATATAAAAACAAAAACAAAAAAGAGTTCGATAGTTTACACTTTACACCGGTAAGTTTTTTCTAATACAACAAGTTGTAAGCGATCATTTATTAACCAACATATTTGGTTTTACTCGACTTGTCACATCGAACCTCAATTCGCAGCAAATCCGAACTAAACTCAAGTTTTTTGTATAAGAGCAAAATGTAAGGTGACGGGTGGCACAACGGAAAGCATTACCAAGAGAAGCTAATTGATAAGGGAAATTACTTAAAATTTTATAAATTTTTCCAAAGTAGCCTTGATTAAAGGGAATTAATTTACACTAAATTTTTATATCATGTTTCATACAAGTTGAACTTTTACGTTAACATTTCATCAAAATTTCGTAAGTATGCAAAAGAGATAGGATAAATAATAAACATTGGCTATGTACTATTACAAAATATTTTAAATATGTAACATACCAAAAAAATTGTTCAAGTATGCCACAAACCGAAATAACATGTACTGATGTGAGTAACATGATAATCATTTACCGGTCGATCCAGTAAAATACAATATTTGACATTTTACATTTTTTTTTAAAATTGACGTGGCTTTCTTTTAGATTTCTAAAAGGTGAGGTGGAGTTTTTTATTATTATTTTATTTATGCATTTTAATAAAATAATCTTTTCTATATTTTTTAAATTTTCTTTTAGCTAAATAAATTGTGATTTTTAATCATTTCTTTCTTCAAATTACCATCATCAAGATCTTAATTTCATCATATGCCATCTTTAAAATCATAATTTCTTCAAATATTTATTCACTAGGAAACGATAATGATAGTCCTTAAGGCTGTCAATAAGAGAAATATAATGCATTAATTGAACTTAAAATTTTCTTTATAATCAAAAATTTCAATTAATACATCACAGATAAAAGGAAAGTTACAGTGCATTAAATGCAAATCATAAGTGAATTAATTATAATTTTGAATAAATAAGGAAACTTTAAGTTCAATAAACGTAATATATTTCTCTTATAATGATGTCATTATCAATTCCCTTAATTTATTCATATTAATTTAAATGGACTTTTATTAACACTCAAAAAAGCAAACCCAATATTCAGTCTCAAACATAGTCACCTGATTCGCGGTTCGCTCCGGTACGAATTCGCGGTACGGATTCGCAATTCGCTAGGTCCCTAAAATGCGGTTCGAAAGGGGGTAGGCTCATTTCGGTTCGCTTCGGCACGATCCGATACGATGTACCCGAAATTAAAATACAATAATAGATTCGAATATCAAATACTCCAAATTACATAATCTTAGAACTGCTAAGTTTATATATACACATTAAATTATGGGACTACATCATAATTTGAATTGAATGATATTAAGTGAGACAATTATTTTGAGATGGAGGGAGTAACAAATAATCCTTTTGACTTTTATTATTCAACTGATAAAAACTTTATACTTTTTGAAACTTTATAATAAAAAATTTAAAGTTTAAACACTACGAAGGAAAAAGCCTATATTACTTTCTTTTACACAATTATAGCATAAATATTTGAATGATGTTAAATGTGTGAGTAATATATGCAAAACTTGATACGGAGTATTATTCAATGGACATTATTATATTATAAAAGAAGGGCTAAATATTACTTTCATAAGTATACGAGGGGCTTTAATGAAAAAAAAAGTAACAGCTGTACATTGAAAAACGGGTCATCTTCCCCAAATTAAAATTGGGGGCTATTAAAGCTACCCCCTGGTCCACCTTTTTTTTTTTTACTTTCTAGGTATACCCCTGTTTTTTTTAATTTTTAACTCCTGTTTAGTCTAAAACTGAAACTGATTCTGTACTGAACTGGACCAAACTTAAATAAAAGTAGACTGAAAAAGGTGGGCCAGGGGGTAGATCAGACTTTTGGGGGTGGCTTTAGATTCCCCCATTAAAATTTCTTCACAGAAGACCAACAACACTGCTTTCTTTCTTAGTATCGGTAAAAAAAAAAAAAAAATGAAACACGGCAACAACAAACAGCAGTGAGTATGGTTTGCTGAACCAACCCTTCCTGATACGCGTATTTGATCGATGAATTCCCTGAACCAAGTTAGATGGGATTCGCTGAATTCGCCCTATGTAGTTCGCCGATTTTAGCATCGAATTCGCGAATCATGACCGAATGGAGTCGCTATCGAACTCCGATTGGGTTCGATCGAACCAATTCGAAATTCGCATGCAATCCAGCGAATTGTGTGACTATGGTCTCAAACAAACAAAAATTACAAACATGAACACAATATAATAGTGAGATCAAACCCTAACTGTGACACCCCACAATTTCGACACAATTATAAACGTAATTAGCACACATTTTTTTTTTGGCTAATTCCCTAACTTATAGTGAATTCACAACACAGTTTAGAGATAAGTCTAGCAAAGCTCAACTAGTTAATACGTGTAGTATTACATATTGTGAGACTCATATAAATACGTACAAAACATTTGGAACAAACGCGACAAAATATACGACTGTTGGTGAACAAAATTTATTAAATAATATAACGTTATTTAATAACACTATTTTATCGTAAATATTATTTTGATAATATTTCGCAATCATTTCATATCTTACAACTAACGTCTATGCGATTTAAAATATTAAACGCGCAAACAATTGAAACAAATCTAAGTTATATTTTATAACTCAATTATAAAGTATTTAGTGAAATACTTCAAACAAAAATATCGAATAATTATTCGTATTTTAAACGTATAAATAAACGATCGGGAAAACGAACACCGCACGGAGCGCAATTGCGGGGAACGAAAATGGAAGGCTTTTACCAAAACCCCCCACCCCTTTCCTTTTTCTTTCATTTTCTACACTCTCTCTCTCTCTCGCTCTCCCTTCCTTCTTTTTCTCTCTAAAAACCACCATCACCACCACCACCTTCATTCCACAAAAAGCACCACCAAACGAACTTAAATCGCAAGACCCATTTGGAGAAAAACGTTCACCTCGTCACGATCTACATTTCTATCTTTTCGGATTTCTCTCGCGTTAACTCGTAAGTTTCTGACAAATCTCGAAAACACTCCAATTTCGTGTATTGTACTTGTTTGTGGTTTGTATAAGGTTGAAATGTCCAAATGTGGGTTGGGTAAAAGAATCGGACCCAACGGAAACCGGAAAACACGTTTTTGAACTCGAAAATTCTGACCAGTCGTAAGTGTCGCACAGACGGATCCAGCGTAGCGTCACTTCCTTAAGTGACGCATTAAGTGTCGCTAAAAACCCTAATTTTGCGTCACTTACCTAAGTGCCGCTAAAAACCCTCTTTTTGCGTCACTCGCTTAAGTGTCGCAAACTCATACCCGGCACTTGTACCCGACACTTGCTTAAGTGTCGCCCCAAAATCGATTTGCAATCATACCGACACTCATACCCAACACATACACCGGCACTCATACCTTATGCGTCACTTCCTCAAGTGACGTCAATAATACTGAACTTACATTTTTATGCGACACTTCCTGAGTGTCGCATTAAACCATTAAGTGACGCCTCAAGTGACGCTAAAAACAGTAGGTTTACAACTACTTTTTCACTAAGTGTGGAACTTAACCGGGAACGAATATTTACATACAATACGATACACGAACTTTACAAACACTACAAACACACTTATATTATTGAAATTGTGATTTCAAACTATCACCAACGAGTCGTATACCTTTTCACAACTACGAAATACAAACATAAATGTTAAACGAACGCTTTGGACATAACTTGGTTGTACGAACACTAGCATGGATGGTCGACTTAGACATCCATTTACTTATTAAAATCTCATACGTTTAGGGCGTTAGGAGATTTCAGATTAGACTTGGGCTTTAGGCTTTGCTAGCACTCGCACTTTATTTAGCTCAACAGGTGAGTTCACAGCCCCCTACTTTTACTGCTTTGCTACTTTTGAACAGGGGTGGAAAACATAGTACAACTTTTACAGCACAACTTTTGCTGTATAACTTTTACTGTACAACTTTTACTGTTGCCATAGCTTACTTTGTTTTAGCGGTTGCTAATTTGTCGGTGCTTTAGAACTAAATATATACATTTTTATGAATGAGTTCATACATACAATTATTTACAAAACGTTTCAAGCTTTTGGAAATAAACAGACTTTTATGAAACAACATTTTCATAACTGTAACACCCTCAAATTTTGGGTTGCGGAAGTGGTCGGGTCGGGTGTTACCAAACCAAATATCATAGCATAAGATACATAATGAACGACTCTAAATGAGACGTTTGAAAATAGTTATACATTTCCAAAATAAAAGTGTATACAAGTTGCGAGTTCGCAAAGTAATTTCAATACATAATTTGTAATACAAAAGTTATGCAGAGAAATCCAGTTGTGAAAACATGCGACTCGAGCTAGCATAGCTTGTAGCAATCCTAATCCTGCTGGGCACATGAGAACACATGCTAAAACGAGTCAGCTATAAAGCTGGTGAGTTCATAGGATTGTTAAGTGAAAACATATAGTATAAGTCCTGTATGTTTTGAAAGTAGATCAAAATCCATAATTTTGATAAGTATCAAGTTAAAGTTGTGACACCAATGTGTATACGTCTAACGAGGTATCTAATACCTAAGTAATAGTGATCTGTACCTAAGTACATAAAAGTTGAGGCATTTCGTGCATGAATACCTATCAGGTATTTAATAAATCTGTAAACGCGAGGCACTACGTGCCTAAGTACTATCGAGTGAGCGTGTGACTATGTCATATCGTGGGTGTGGCAATCCAGGCCTTGATACCTATCAGGTATGAGTAAATCAATTAATTGTGAGGCGAGACTTGCCTGAGTATATTCCGAGTAATTGTATGACCGCGTCATATGATATCAAGTAATGTACTGGTGTGCCTACCTGGCACAGCGTATAGTATCCAGTATCATAAACGTGTAGTCCCGCAGAACTATAATCGAGTACTTAGTCAAGTACTGAGTTAACGACCTCGCGTGAAAACTCACCGACCCGTTAACTAATGTGTGTGGATCACCAGCATAAGCCCGCCCATCCATCGAGTGTATCGCTTTACCGCGATACATCTTTGTGCCCACTGCAATACCGTGGCATCGTTTTGTGCCCACTTTACCGTGGCATCGTTGTGTGTCCCTTCTGGAACATCGTCCGTATTGCTCGCAAGCAAAATATGTAATTGAGCCGGCTGTACTACGACAAGCCCGACTGGTGAAATGTAGAGCCAGCTGTACTACGACAGACTAGCTAAGTAAATGAGAGCCAGCCGTACTACGACGCGCCTGACTTGAGTAGTTATGTTTGTATGTATGTATGCCAATATACATGTAAATTGTAAGAAGCACCAAGCGCTTGATATAGTGTACGAGTATATTTATATATACATATATATAAGTCAAATCTACAAGCACAAGTAATAGTGTATCATGCCACGCATGAAGTAATATATTGTATCTAAATATGTATGTACAATACTTAGATATTAATTGTATCACATTGGGCCTAGGTGTGAACAGTCATCACCTAGTTGGTTTGTATTAGTATAAAGATCCTATACTAACGTTTGTCACTAATGTATACTCCTAGCCTCAGCCTAGCAAGTATATCTGAAGTCCTTGGTTGTTGTTTACTTGGGTACTATTCCAGTTTAGAAGTCCTGGACTGTATGAGCAGTCGTAGTCCCGAAAGGGAAACTAATCCTGTAAAAGTCTAGTCATTGTCCAGTGTAGGTAGAACTAACTAGCTCTAGTATAAGTGATAGTATTGTCCCGTGACAATATAGTCAATGGATAGTGATAACTTAATCAAGTCATGTAGTGGTAATTATTTTCCAACAATCTAACAGTGTACGGTTGTAACCTATCTAGGTTAAGTATTGATACTATCTCAAAACAGTATGGTGGGTGTAATTTCTAGGTATTACACATTCGTATTACATGGCAGTAATAAAGATAATTGTGAATTACAAAAGTTTATTAATATCATTCGAAACAGTGGTTGAGCATGTGTTTCACCCCGAAAACAGTAAAACAGTTGAAAGAATAGGGCTATGAAACTCACCTGTGAGTTGTCGGCGATTCTAAGATACGCGTGTTGTCCGAACGGTAACCTCCCAGTGTCCTAAACACGTGAGGTTATATAAGTAAGAGACAAATCAGTTTGTCTAAGCGAGTTGTGTAAATATTCGTTCGTTGTTCGGGTTTGGAAATTGTGTACGGGGGTCCGGGGGCAGCGCCCCTGGTAGCGGGGTCCAAGGGGTGGCAACCCCTGGCGGGGTCCAAGGGGCAGAGCCCCTGGTTGGGGTCGAGCTTTGGAGTAAAATCTAAATTTGGAGTAAAATCGAGTGGTAAAATTTGTGGTCAATACTTAGTGAAAAACGTAGGTTTTTAAGGTTCTGTGACCAGCGACGTTAGGTGCGACGTAGGGTCTTGCGTCGCTACGTGCGACGTTGTGTCCCGCGTCGCAATGTGCGACGTTGGAATGGTTTGCGACGTTGGCTGCGACGTCGCAACACTGTTTTTGGTCCCTGCGACATCAGGGTTTGTTCGACGGGTTTTCACCCAAAAACAAGATCTAACTCGTTTTTGACCAAATCTCGTTGATATAATGTTAATACATGATAGTATAAGTGTTATAAACTCGAAATAACAAAGAAAAAGGCGTGAATCCTTACGATTTGAAGATTGGGGGTTTTGAGGATGATGATGATGAACTTGAAGATGAAGAAGATGATGATGTTTGTTGTTGTTGCTCCTGATGATGATGATGTTTGCGGTGGTGATGATGATGGTGGCGGTGGCGGCCGGCGGTGACGGCGATGGTGATGAAGAGAGGAGAAGGAGAGATTGAGAGAGAGTTGTGGGTGTGTGTGTGTAAAAATGAAATGAAAATGAAAGGGTAAAGGGGGCTATGGGTTGGTTTATGTTTGGTGGGATGGACACTGTCTCCCAAATGACAGTGTAAAATACTCGCGTTTTTGTACCCGATTGTAATATAAATTTAATATTTTAAATTTATAAATTTTTTTATATTATTTCGTAGATATTCTAAATAAAATATTTCATTTGAACCACAAAAATATAATTATTTAAAGTTTAAAATTGGTGCGAAATTTGACTTTTTGACCGGGTGTTACAATAACCAATTGGAAAGTCCCTACATCTTGGGCACATACACAGAAAGTCCCTACGTCTTGGGCACACATACAGAAAGTCCCTACTTCTTGGGCAAGGTTCCATCCTGCGTCTTGGGTGAAGGCTCTACTTCTTGAGCAGTGGGTCCTACGTCTTGGATGTCAGTCCTACTACTTGGACACAACCTGAAAAGTCCCTACGTCTTGGGCACACAGAAAGTCCCTACTTCTTGGGCAGATATTGATGGGTCCTACTTCTTGGACAAACGCTTTAGTCCCTACTTCTTAGTCAGTTATTTATAGGTCCTACTTCCTGGACAAACATTTCAACTGTACTTTCGGGCGATATCCCGACCAAACTACATTATTGATGAACATTACTTAAACTGTTATGGCAAAACGTTATAAACATATTTGGTTACGAACTTTACACGTAAACTTAAAACTTGTGAATTCACTCAACCTCGTTGTTGACTTTTACTATGTTTTTCAGGGAATTAGCTGCACGTAAGATCCGCCTGCACATATGGAACATAGTCGACCCATGAAGGAATAGGATGCCAACTTTTGACAACTGGATTTCTTTTATATAACTAAAACTGTTTAGTCATATTTACGAAATCTACTTTTGTACAACTTAACTACTTTTACACTTGTACGATTCAATGAATCGTAAAACTTTGTAACTATTACTCTTGGCATCTTAATATATATATGTTCTGTTGTAATCATGTGCTCTGATATGTATTCATGTACCTTGTATACATCGGCGCCCCCAATTGATCTTATGCTTCCGCAAAATAATCTGATAACTTTAATTAACAAATTTGGGGGTGCGACACTAACTCAAACAAATCCAAACACCCCTACTTATAAATGGTTGATAGCCACCTAATAAACAGACACCCAACCTCTGCCTCTGCAACATCCGATAACCGTCGGCGACGGATTCATGACGGCTAGCGATTGAATGTTTGGTCACGATTTTGGCAGACCTTCTCTTCCTTTCCTATTCTCCGGTTACGATTTTGTATATACTTTTATTTATCCCCGACAATTAAAGGATCACTTATTAAAAAAACAGAATCTAGAACTACTAGAATCGAGACATTTGGCGACGACAAAAGTAAGGGTGAGCATGGTACGGAACCGGTACTGAACTGTACTGAACCGATTGGTGCCGGTTATTTTTTGACCCTAAAGTGAGTACCGAATACCCGATCATTTAAAGTGGTACGGTGCCGGTACGGTTCCGGTTTCGGTACGGGTAAAAGTGGTACTATACCGCTTTGGTACCAAAAAATAGTAGAATATATAATAAGTAAACCTATCTACGTATTTTGTATTCGATAAAATTAGAAGAAGATAAATATTAATGAATCGCAAATAAATAAAAACATCATTAAGTGACAAAGATGGATATTGACGAAGAAAAACAAATATATACAACGACGTTATTGTACTGTGAGTCTAACTCTATTTTATACTTCTTAATTACCCAAAAAAGATCATTTATATATTCATAGACATATCACATAATCATAGAAATGGGGTTTCAAATAAATCTCTTTAAGCTATAGAAAGAACCTATGGAACTATAACAAAGAAAAACATATATATTTCGGATATGGTACCAAAACGGGAAAAGTGGTAAAATACTGGTACCGAACCGGCCGGTACCGGTTATCTTTTTGGCCTTAAAGTGAGTACCGAATACTGGACCGTTTAAAGCGGTTCGGTACCGGTTCGGTACAGTTCTGGTACGGGATCGGGATGTTGGAATAATGTCCAATATCATAACTAATTGGTGTGAGTATCATTAATGGTAAAGTCCTTTTTGGGTTGCCCTCAATAAACAGTCAAGAGAAAGATGAAGGGTAATATTAATAGTATTAATATTATATTTAATTGTTTAATTAATTAATAATAGTTTATTAATTAGAAAATTAAAAGTAACTAAATCTGGCGGAAGATTCCAGAAACTGACTCAACCGTCGGTTGGAAGGTCCAACCGCAGGTTGAGGTTAGGGTTTCTAAGGCGGTGGAATTCGCAGACTTGGAGTACAAGTCAAACAGATCTAACCGTCGGTTGGAAGTTCCAACCGCCGGTTGGGAGTCGAATTCAGCAAACTCTGGGGTTTCTTCCACAACTATAAATAGGGGCATCCTATACCTTCATAACATACGATTCAGATACGAATTTTCTGAGAATTTCGAAATTCGACTTTCTCTTGGGTTTTTGGGTGTGAAGCATTAGAGGTATTCTACTTTGGGTACTTGCCTCCAAGTAACGAAGCTCTGCTCGTTGGTCTACGCGTGAGAAATAGGTTTTCTCTAAGGTCAGTGTTTTCTTTATATTCTCTTTGTCCAAATTTATTCATTGTACTATGTTGTTAAAGTTAAAGATCCCTTAGGGTTTTACTTTCCTAAATGCCTTAGATTATTTAAAGTTTTGTTATTCCGCTGCGTATATGATAATCTAGATAGGGAATAGAAAACCCAACAGTGGTATCAGAGACATAGCTTAACAAATAGTAGCATGAAATTATCTGCAAAAGTATGTAGGTAAAGATAAATTGGAAGGAGAATTATCTAAATATGTAATATGTATTTACAATTTAGATATTGATAATTTTAAATTGTTTAAAATAGACCACTAATTTTAAAAGGTTTAAAA
This sequence comes from Helichrysum umbraculigerum, assembly GCA_949592205.1. Lineage (NCBI taxonomy): Eukaryota > Viridiplantae > Streptophyta > Magnoliopsida > Asterales > Asteraceae > Helichrysum > Helichrysum umbraculigerum. Next base: position 78,611,000 of record CATIUR010000003.1, read on the forward strand.
TAGAACCCTAAACTTCAAGAGAGATTATATGTATAATATGATTTATATATATGTATAATTAAAGTCTAAATACATCGTCAGTCAATTGATAAATCGGCTCACCCATGAGGAACAAACTATAAGAGAGGTATAAGGCGGGTCGCTTTGCTTCCCTAAAGAAGTCAGGTTTTTAATAGGCTTCGCGCTGACCTGCTTCTCCGCTTCTTTGTGCGTTCGATGGAGCTACCGAGGACTTTTGATAGGATAATGTCTAGATTAAAAGTAGACTTAAAATAGTAAAACAAAATCCCGTTTTAGCTATAGGAAATGATGAATAGTATGCTAACCCATGAAATCCGCACATCTCTCGTATGAACTGTTAATGGAGCGTGTGTGGTTTACCGGTACATTAATATGTGGACATAATGAGAGGTGATTGAGACTCGGGATTCTCGAGCGTACTCGAGCCGGGGATCACGCGGGGTTTGCATGGTTAATTCACCATCTTGTTCGTGATCCTCGGCATACCAGTCATGAATAGTAGATGTGCATAACCGAGATTAACATGCCGTTGATAGAAATCAATGAATCTCAAAGATCTAGGAGTTTCATAGAAATGAAATAGATAATGGTATTTTAGTTATATGATTACGGCGACCCTTTTCATAGAACTGAAAATATGGATCCTAGCCTTAATTTAGAAAATTGGGTAAATAATTAAGGAATATTCAAACTAAGTAAAACTATTTTATCTCATAGATGGCTAATTTAAATGGTGCAAATCCTCCCGTCCCCAATCCCGCACATAACTTGAACTTCTCACTACTCTCAGTTCTTGGGAGTAAAAGACTTACCGGTCCAAATTTAATTCTCGTATAGTGTTCAAAAACTCGAATCAATGTTCGTACGCGGTTAGATTAAAAGTTAGGATAATATTAATGAAATAATAATAATAATAATAATAATTAACAATATAATATGAACAATATTGATAATATAATAATAATAACATTATAATAATAATAATAGTAATAGTAATTATAATTATAATATAATAATAACATATAACCGTATCATCATTCTTGATGATAATATGATAATAATAAAAAAATAATAATAGTGATGATTATGGTTTTGCTTTGTAGTTGTCGAGAGTGGTAGGTTCATCCGCTCGGCCCATGCCACCCAAACCCGCAATACTTAGTCTCCGATCCAAACAAAATTAACCTATAAATATTATCTATAAGTCAAACCCTAAACATTCTTTGGCAAATTAATAGAGGATCGTCCCTGGGGTTTTCTGCGGGGGAGTCGATCAAAATCAAGAAACCAAACAAATCGAGTTCGATTAATTGCTTCCGTGTATTACACGTTTACGTAGGTATTTTTCATAAACCCTAATCAATATATTTTCTTATTATTTTTCTGGAATAGGTATATATTAGAGATGATTTATATGTTTGGGGATTGAATATATTAGGTTTAAGGTGTTTTTGAGGTCGAAAGTTATAAAACCGTAAACCGTATAAGCTGTCCATATTTTCGCAGTTGTGATGAAAGGCTGTTTTGACCTAGCTACGTTCGTTTTCAGGCTTCGGCCAAAACTAGAAAGTTGTAGATCTCGAAATTTCACTTTAGTTCGAGAGGTTTCGGCCTCTAAAAAGCAACGTACGATTTTATAGAAATTATTTTGTAAACTGCTATTAAGAGTGACGAATTTCCAAAAAAAGTTGATAATGTTAAATTGGTTTGATCAAATTGTCTTTAGTTATTTTGGGGGTTAAAGAAGGTTAAGGATACACTTTTCTGTAAATAAATCACATTTATAAAATTCTAAGATTAATATTTGATTTAAAAAAAATGGTTAAATTTTTAGTTCCGTTAACACGTTTTGATTCTATATACTTCCTCGTTTTTTATGCCGAACTCGATTGTATAGAAAACACTAAAGTTTTACGTTCATAATCGTTTGAATGGAGAAAGTTATTTCACATTCTAATAAGCAAATACATAGGAAAATGGCATTTGAACTTTAAGTTCTTAAATAATTTAAAAGAAAATTCAGTTGTGGAGAAACAGTCTAGTATGGTTTAATATATATTATAAGTTTTTCATGTTTGTAACTTGATATTGAAACTTAATTTAAAAGGATATGGGCGTATACATCTAGGTTCGGTCTAAATATTAATTTATATATATGGTGTCTGACTAAATGAATCTTAAAGAATTTAGTGTGTGCTTGTGACTTAATAATTAGCATTGTGTTTTCTCTTGGTTGAATTAGGATAATGAATTAAAATGTTAAACATTTGTATAAAGTAGGTTGTTGTAAGAAAAGGGTGTATCTTGCATCAGAAAATCAACCAAATTAAGTAGGACAACGTTCGAGAATGTATTAAGTTTATTTTATAGAGTCCTTAGTAGAATTTAATATGTTTGTAGGGAGCTTTGGTTACACGAGACACTAAAGCTTTGCTCGTGATTAAGCTAGGTTAACTTGCTTTGCTATTTAAGGTGAGTTTTCGTGGCCCCGTTTTCAATTACATTTTGGGTGAAAAGTATGCTCACATGTTTTATTAATTATTTTCATGTTGTGATTACACTTGATTTCATTTTTGGACATATGCTTGAAATGTGTGACACTATGTGATATATGTGCATTGGTTGTTGGATTCATTTTTATAAAAGGCCTTACTCTTTCGAGGGTAAGTACCTAATGTGTACTGTTTGTATACATTGAAGGTCATGATTCGGTTGTTCTTATCAAAGACCTTACTCTTTCGAGGGTAAGTACCTAATGTATGCTTAGGTGTACATTGAAGGTCATTTATGGGTAGCTACCGCATACACATGATTTGGTTGGGTCATACTCCTTCGTGGGGTGATGACGGTTTGTGGTTTGTGGTTGTATTATTTCACTTGTGTGCTATTTCTATATGCATTGTCCTAACTTACTTTCATCACAGCAAAATGTTTTATTTTGTGGTGTTTGGTTTCAAACCTACGAAACTCACCAACATTATTGTTGACGTTTTTTAGCATAACTTTTCAGGTAACACTAGTGGGCTGAAGATAGAGGACAAGAAAACTTAGTGGACCATTTAGGTTGCATTAAGGACTACTGCCGAGCGTGTGAAATTTTGGTTGATGATAAAGGCTTTTAGCCATAACATTGGGTATACGTTTAGTGAATGTAAAACTTTGATTTATTTTGATGTGCATGTATTAGCACAAACCGCCATTTGTGTATATAACATCACAACGCGTTGATCTTTAAATTTCATTTAGAGTTCTATATATTAATGTGTTATGATCCTATCGTAGTTGTACCCCGTTGTTTCCGCTTTAGACGGGGTGTGACAAGGTTTACCTTGAGGTACGAGAACAAGGAATATGTTCTCGATGAGCAGATTCCCATAATTGATGAAGAATCAACCCAAGAGGAGATTGAGGCACACCGAAAATATTATGATGACGCGAATAAAGTGTCTTGTATCATGGCATCTTCCATGAGCCCTGAACTGCAAAAGACTTTTGAAAACACATGGGCTTATGAAATGAACCAATAGCTGAAAGAAATGTTTCAGGCTAAGGCAAGCAAAAAACGCGTTGGTGTGGTGAAATCCCTCATAGCTTGCAAGCCCAAACCTGGAGTTTCTATCTTTGCTTTCGTCTTAGAGATGAAAGGGTACTTTGATAGGTTGGAGTAATTGAACCTGGTATTTGACACAGAGTTTTCTATCGCCATAATTCTATCCAGTTTGCCAGCTGTCTACAATCAGTTTGTAATGTCATATCAGATGAATATGAATGAGAGAGAAGGTTCAATAATGGAACTCCACAATTTACTGCAAACTGCTGAGAAAGGAATCAAAAAGGATGATGTGTCCTCTAGCTCAGCAGCTCCTGTGTTGACTGTTGGTCAAATTGCAAAGAAAAGAAAAAGGTCAAATTCAAATTGGAAAAGGAAGACTACTGATGGAAAGTCCGTTCGCAGGTCTAAGAAAGGGACCGATTCTGAGATTGCACCTGTTAGTGACCCGAAGGAAGCAGTGTGCTTCTACTGCAACACTAAGGGGCATTGGAAGCGTAACTGCCCAAAATACCTGAAGGATCTTGAAGATGGAAAGGTCGAGAAGAGTATTCATTCAGGTATGTTTATGATCGAACTCCATAATACTACAACTTCTAATTCGTGGGTTCTGGATACAGGGTGTGGTAATCACATTTACACTGTATTGCAGGGACTAAAGGAAAGTAGAAGTGTGAAGCATGGAGAGCTCAACTTAGTTATGGGAAACAAGGGAATTGTACCTGTGACGAAGATTGGAAGATTTGAGCTCATGCTGAATTCTGGAGTTAGGATAGATTTAAATAATTGCTATTATTCGTCAGAAATGACTAGAAACATTATTTCATTTTATGCTTTATATAAAGATGGTTATCATTTTTCTTTTGTTAATGGAAATGGAGATATTTTGGTTCAATTAAATGATTGTTTTATTTTTAAAGCTTCTCCTTACAAAGGCATATATGAAAATGTTGAGTGTGTTACCAATGTTATTTTAAATGTTGATTCGTCTAATGAAATTGATAAATCCAAGTTGTGGCATTATCGTCTAGGGCACATAAACAAGAAACGCATCGCCCAACTTCAAAAAGATGGAGTTTTGGAATCATTCGACCTCAAATCGGATGATGTATGCGAATCTTGTTTATTAGGCAAGATGACTAAATCACCATTCACAGGATCATGTGAAAGAGGTGAAGGACTATTGGATTTGGTACATACAGATGTATGTGGACTATTCCGATGTGCTATAAAAGATGGAAATAGATACTATGTTACATTTACTGATGACTTCAGTAGATTTGGACATGTTTATCTGATCAAACATAAGTCAGATACTTTTGAGGTGTTCAAAAGATATGAAAACGAAGTAGAGAATCAACTGGGCATAAAAATAAAGGTTCTCCGATCCGATAGGGGAGGAGAGTACCTTAGTATCGAGTTTCTCGATCATCTTAGAGATTGTGGAATAGTTTCAAAATTGACTCCTCCTAGAACACCGCAGCTTAATGGTGTTGCTGAGAGGAGAAACAGAACTTTGTTAGACATGGTTCGATCTATGATGAGTCGAGCAACACTTCCAATAAGTTTCTGGGGTTATGCATTAGAAACAGCCGCCCATATCTTAAATCAAATACCCACTAAGAAAGTTTCAAAGACACCTTATGAGATGTGGAAGGGAAAGAGACCTTCTCTTGGTCACATCAAAATCTGGGGTTGTGAAGTACGTTAGACGGGAAACTCAGGACAAACTAGACTCCAGATCTGAAAAGTGTCTTTTCGTCGGTTATCCACAAGAGTCATTTGGATATTTATTCTACAGACCCAAGGAAAATGTGGTCTTTGTAGCTCGAAGAGGAGTGTTCGTTAAGAGAGAAATGATATCTAAAGAGGACAGTGGGAGTAAAATTGATATTGAAGAAATTAAAGAATCTCCCGATGCAGAACCTACAGTAAACACTGACACCCAACTTGAGGTGGCAACACCTATTGAACCTGAAGACATATCCTTACCCGTTCGCAGATCTAGTAGAGTTAGCAATCCTCCTTAGTTCTATTATAGTTACCAAATAGAAGAAGAAGATAAGATAAGTGATAGTACACTTGGTGAATTAGATGAGCCTGCTAACTACAAGGAAGCGATGGCAGGCCCTGAGGCTGCTAAATGGAAGGAAGCTATGAAAAGCGAAATTCAGTCCATGTATGACAATCAAGTTTGGAATTTGGTTGACACTACAACCGGTCTTAAGACGGTGGGTTGTAAGTGGATCTTCAAGAAGAAGAAAGTCATGGATGGGAAAGTACACACTTATAAAGCTAGGTTGGTAGCAAAGGGCTATACTCAAACCTATGGGATTGATTATGAGGAAACCTTCTCACCAGTAGCTAAGATTAAGTCAATTAGGATTATGCTAGCCATAGCTGCATTTCATGACTATGAAATTTGGCAGATGGATGTCAAAACCGCTTTCCTTAACGGGAAACTGACAGAGGATGTGTTCATGACACAACCGGAAGGTTTTGAAAATGCAAAGTATCCTAATAGAGTGTGCAAGCTTGAAAAGGCCATTTATGGACTTAAACAAGCTTCTCGTAGCTGGAATCTCTGCTTCCACGAAAAGGTCACAGAGTTTGGATTTTCTAGAAGTGAAGATGAGTCCTGTATATATGTCAAGTTCAGTGGGAGTATTGTAGTATTCTTAGTATTATATGTGGATGATATACTGCTCATAGGAAATGATATCCCAACTTTACAACGTGTAAGAGCCTGGTTGGGAAAGTGTTTCGCTATGAAAGATCTTGGAGATGCAGCATATATCCTAGGTATAAAGATTTACAGAGATAGGTCAAAACGTCTCATATGACTTAGCCAGGATACGTACATAGATAAAATACTGAAAAGATTTAATATGGAAAATTCTAAGAAAGGGAACTTACCCTTAAATCATGGCATTAAGATCAGTAAGGATCTATGTCCAAAGTCTGAACAAGAATTGGACAGAATGAGTCGAAACCCATATGCTTTGGCTATAGGATCGATCATGTATGCCATGACGTGTACAAGACCTGATGTCTCATTTGCTTTGAGCTTAGTGAGTCGACATCAGCAGAATCCTGGTGAAGGTCATTGGACAGCTGTAAAGAATATTCTTAAGTATTTGAGAAATACTAAAGATAGGTTCTTGGTTTATGGTGGAGAAGAAGAACTTAGAGTAACGGGTTATAGTGATTCTAGTTTCCAAACAGACAGAGATGATTGTCGATCACAGTCTGGTTGGGTATTCCTACTGAATGGGGGAGCGGTGACATGGAAAAGTTCTAAGCAAGATACAATAGCAGATTCTACATGTGAGTCTGAGTACATTGCGGCTAGTGAAGCGGCAAAGGAAGCTATCTGGATGAGGAATTTCATTGGAGATCTTGGAGTTGTTCCAACGGTGCAAGATCCTATTACTATATTCTGTGATAACGAAAGTGCAGTTGCCTTGAGTAGAGAACCCAAGGATCACGGAAAGTCAAAGCACATTGAAAGGAAATACCATTTTGTTCAAAAGAAAGTCGAAGAAGAACATGTAATTGTGAAGAGCATAAGATCAGAGGATAATCCAGCTGATCCTTTCACAAAGCCTCTAGGAAAGTCCAAGCACGATGAACATGTTAGGAGCATAGGTTTAAGAGATAATGTAAAGTTTTAGTTGATTAGTTTGAATTTGAAACTTTATAAACAATGATAGAAACTGTAATAGACTTGGTGATTAATAATGGAGATATTTAATGGGAAGGAGTTCTACCATTTACTATTGTTTGTTGTTGTGTTTCAGTTTTGCATGTTTTAGACACCACTTCCAGAGTAATAAGTTCTTACTCAAACCTCCTCAGTCGATCACACTATAGGAAGTATGTGGTGAATCAAGACTGTCATGGAGTGTTAGTAGATATCTATGGAGATTAGACATGGCATGGAGATTGCTGCAACACTCATGGGTACTTAATGGGGATTTAAGTATAGGAGAAACCCGCACTTAAAGATATCACTTCATGGATTAAATCACGAGTGATTTTAAGATGATAATATCTTCTATTCTTAAAATGGAGATACATGAGTATCTAGTTCTTCGAGTCTGTTATACTTTAGTCTATTCAAACGCTGTGCGTAAATGCCAGTTATAAAGGGTATGCTAGGTATGATATGATGAGTTGACTAGTGCTATGTAGTCGATATTTATTTGTTCCTTTTGCCTAAAATGGAAAAGAGATATCATGGGCCCTCTGATGATTAAAGTTTGACTTAAAAAGTGCTAGGCCTGGCAGAGACTAAAGTGATAGTTCAGTAGTCTCATATAGTCAATATAATCGGAAATCGGAAAACATATATGAATCTTGAGACTGATTATAATCCATGTCTCGATTCATACGATATCGTGAAACAAAGGAATGGATGATCACTTATCTAAAGGACTGACTCTAAGATGAGATTCAGAGTTCGGCAGTTGCTTGGATGCACACTTTACATAGTTAATGTGATATAGCCTTAAGACCAATAGTAGTTGATGAATTGTCCAAGTGGGAGACTGTTGGAATAGTGTCCAATATCATAACTAATTGGTGTGAGTATCATTAATGGTAAAGTCCTTTTTGGGTTGCCCTCAATAAACAGTCAAGAGAAAGATGAAGGGTAATATTAATAGTATTAATATTATATTTAATTATTTAATTAATTAATAATAGTTTATTAATTAGAAAATTAAAAGTAATTAAATCTGGCGGAAGATTCCTGAAACTGACTCAACCGCCGGTTGGAAGGTCCAACCGCAGGTTGAGGTTAGGGTTTCTAAGGCGGTGGAATTCGCAGACTTGGAGTACAAGTCAAACAGATCTAACCGCCGGTTGGAAGTTCCAACCGCCGGTTGGGAATCGAATTCAGCAAACTCTGGGGTTTCTTCCACAACTATAAATAGGGGCATCCTATACCTTCATAACATACGATTCAGATACGAATTTTCTGAGAATTTCGAAATTCGACTTTCTCTTGGGTTTTTGGGTGTGAAGCATTAGAGGTATTCTACTTTGGGTACTTGCCTCCAAGTAACGAAGCTCTGCTCGTTGGTCTACGCGTGAGAAATAGGTTTTCTCTAAGGTCAGTGTTTTCTTTATATTCTCTTTGTCCAAATTTATTCAATGTACTATGTTGTTAAAGTTAAAGATCCCTTAGGGTTTTACTTTCCTAAATGCCTTAGATTATTTAAAGTTTTGTTATTCCGCTGCGTATATGATAATCTAGATAGGGAATAGAAAACCCAACACGGGATTCGGGTACGAATGCTCACCCCTAGACAAAAGTCATCGCAAAACCCCCGAATGTCATAGCCGTAGGTCTTTCGCGACAACTAATCGCGACAACCAGTGAGGTCCAGGTTGACTTTGATTTTCTTTATTAAAAATGCTTCGCGACTACGTGTCGTCACGAAAGATAATTTCTTTTATTTTAATTTCCTTTAATAAAAAAGTTTCGCGGCTACATGCGTCGCGAAAGATATTTTCTTTTATTTTTGTATTTTCTTTAATAAAATATGAATAGCGACGACATGTCGTCGTGAAAGGGTCATCGCGAAAGGTCACAGACAGTTATGAAAGGATCTTCCTGTTTTTCCATTTTTCCAGGGTTTTTTTTTTTCTGATTATAAGCTGCATTTTCCCTCCTGATTACTAGCATAATCTATTACCAAATGCGCAAATCAAACCAAACCAAACCAAATCCGGAAATCGAACATTATCCTCAAACAAACATACAATTTATTCAAATCATTCAAACATCCAAATCCAATTAACCAACTAAACATACAAGTTTTTAAACAAGTTCCTCTTTAACACATGAATTCCAAATTAACCAACTTACTCAACATCTTCATCCTTGTCTTCATCCTTATCATCATCTAGGAACATTTCGAGATCCTCTTCTTTAAGCTTCGGAAGGTTAATATTAGCAGTATGTAAGACATCACTGATAACATCAAATAATATGATATTTATATACTAATAATCCCTACATTTCATATGTCTTTTATTGGATTTATGTTGATTTAGATACTTAATTTGTTTGTATTTGCAATATAGGTATGAAAGATGAAGATTGAAGAAACGAACGGAAAAAGAAATAGAAATGAAGAAAAATTGAAAAGAAATGAAGACTTTGAAAAGACGGAGCTTTAAAAGAAGATTTAAATGACATTACTAAAGAAATGGGCCAAGAAAAGAGTTTAAATTCGGTTTCGAGAAGTAGGAAGCCCAAAAAGAGGCCTAGCCCGAATTTGGAATATTCTGGAATGAAGACTCAACCGGCGGTTGGAATTACCAGCCGACGGTTGAATATTTATATTAAAGTCGGTGAAGATCGCAGAGTTTGACTTGGAGAACAAGTACTCCAACCGGTGGTTGAGAACTCCAACCGACGGTTGGACTGGCGGTTTGTAAAAACTATAAATAGAGGCTTAGGTTAGACTTAACCATATACGATTTCAATTACTAAAATTCGATTTTAGGGTTTAGGTTTCGACTAGAATACGAATTTGGAGGCTAAGGAGCTAGGGTTTGAAGGTTTTTAACCCTAGAAGAGCTGATTCATCGTTTGGGTTCGATTCTTTATCCTTGTATTCTTAAATATGCTATTTAATTGTATATTGGATATTGTTTATTTAACTTTGATTATGAATTAAGTTTCTTATTGTGTTTATTTAGATGAATGTTAATTGAAATCATAATTCGAATTTATGTTTACGTTGTTATGAATTTATTGAATATCTATTATACTTCCCCGATATTTGTGTTAAACGTATGCTTAAGTTGTTCTTAACATAGTTAATTAATTTATATGCTATACTTTAATTAATTATGAACTTGAAATCGGACCTGGTAATAGGTTAAGAACATTAGACTTTTGAATATATTTAATGTGGTTATCATAAACTCTTGTATGCTACAAGGTTGCCTATAAGGTTATAATAGATTGCTGAAAGGTTTAATTGAATATAATTTGGGTGAGTAATGCTAAGAAGAGGAACCTCTATAGCATATTTGTAGTGAATCTAGTACTTTTCCTTAATAATATAAGGTAGTCCGCTTTGTCCAAAGAGATTATCTATATAAGTGAATTCACCAATAAGTTAGACAACGATAAAATAAACATAAAGGGGAATTATAAGATTAGGTTAAAGATATTCTATATAAAAACAATCTTCTCTCTACAATTAGTATTTCTATTTGTTCCTAATATCTTAGTTGAACTAGTTATTTGTAAATTAGTATCAATATAGATATATTCATAATGAATTAAAAAACCCCCTTGAATTGTATATTAATTGTAAATAATTGTTAATAATTGTAATAGGAAGTAATTAACTATTTTATTTTCTATGTTCCCTGTGTTCGATACCTGGACTTACTTGTAAAAGCTATATTATACGAACGGGTATTTTTGCCTGGCTTGTGTGATATTATTATTTGAGTATTTCCACTTTATTAAAACTTGTTATTTTGAACTCTAATCACACGACATCAAGTTTTTGGCGCCGCTGCTAGGGAGCGGTGGAATTTAAAATTTTTAATTTTCCCCCTGTAAAATATCAATTTTTGTATATTCAAGGTCAATTGAAAAATCGGCTCAACCATTGGGATTACTAACAAAAACAGAGGTATAAGGAGGGTCGCTCTGCTTCCCGAAAGGGATAGGTTTTTTATAAGCTTCGCGCTGACCTATTTCTACGCTTTTGTGTATGATCATTGGAGCTACCGAGGACTTTTGACTATTTTGTAAAAAATGAATAATTGTTTAAATGTATATTATGTATATAAAATGTTTTATTTAAATTTTATATGTTCTAAACTGTAACATCCGTAAATCGAACCTAGTTGTTTTATATTATTTGGTGATTTTAAAATAATATTAACGTGTTTGGAAATAATAGTGTTTGAATTAATCGCGAATAAATAGGAAATAAGTTTAAGGACTTATTGTGATTAGTAAAATATTAAGTGATTTAAATTAATAAAGTTGACGGTAAAATAAAAGTTTGGACTCGCAAATGGTTTTCGGGTTCCAGACAATAGGTTGAGAAAGGGTATTAAATTATACCCGTATAATGGAAGGTCGGTTTAGGAGCCGACCTCCTCCCTTTTTATTTGATTCTCCTGCTTTCATTTTTAATATTCACAAATATATCAAAATCATTCCAAATCAAAATTAGAAAGAAAGGAGATCTGAGTTGTGATTAAAAACTGAATATTATCACCATCATCATCCTGTTCATAATCAATTGGTAAGTGTTTATGTAGTTTATTAAGAATTTGATTATATCATTAGGGTTTATGATAATTATGATAAAATTGATGAATTAAAATGATGATATGTGATGTTAGTAGTTGTTAGAAATCGTTATTCGTTATGTATAACTGATTAGATAGTTGAGATAGGTGATTTGGTGTGTGTTTAGTCGAATTAATAAGCTGGAAACGAAGAACAGAAGAACAGGGTCTGGGACTGTGACCTATGGCCGGCGGTCAAGTTATTTAGCCGGCGGTCAGGAGTTCGCTTTGGGCCGGCGGTCACAAATTCGCTTTAGCCGGCGGTCAGATGGTTTAGCCGGCGGTTAAATGACCCCAACACAGAAATGTTAATTTCGTTACAAACTTATTTCAAACGATCTTTCGTGTTTAAGCAGCGACTAGTGAGTGAAGTGACATAATAAATATTGTAACTAGATAACATAATTGTGTGATGTTACAATCGAGATAAGTTGTAATATAATTGCGATGACATAAGTGTTAATTATCATGATTGATATGATATATTGTGTATTGAGATAATGTGATATGTTATATGGTTATAACATGTGTTGATTAATATAACGAGTTCGTTGTTGATACCAAGTTACTGACTTGTGTATTTTGTTGTGATTCTCAGATGGAGAGAAGGCTCAGTAATATTAGACTTCTGAGCTTGCAGCTGAGGTATTGGTGAGTGGACTCGTACTCTCAGTGTGATTTAGTTGTAACATAATTGGTTACAACAAGTGAACATAGTGATATAGTGATTGTGATTGTGATTGTGACTGTTGATTTGTGAAATACACGTGTAATAAGTGATGTGTTGCCTTTGAGCATTCTTTGATTCGGAGGTCAACTTGACTGATTAGTTGGACTGGGTTGCTACAGGTTAGTCTATGTGAGATTTGTGATCATGTGTTGAGAATGGAACACATATTGACTAAAGGTAGCAAACAGTTATCGGTATTGCCAATGTATTGGCCTGCAGTTGGTTGTAAGTGTCGCTTGGTGCACCTCCCAGGTCTGAGCGGTGTCACAAGGACCACCGATCCTCTTGGTGATGTTGTGTCAGTGTTAAGTGATAATTGTGATAATCAGTATTGTTATGCTGAGTTGTGCTGATAGTGACAGGTTGACTCACTTAGCTTCGTGCTAATCCCCCTATTTACTCTTTGCATGTTTTGAGATGATTGGACTGGACTGAAGAATGTTTGACTACCAAGTGTTACTCTGATATTTAATTTTATAAATCAGTGTTGTTCATGTTTTTATATAACACCCAAATGGATAAATTGTGTTTTAAATTAGTTGAACTTTTATGTTTTGATTGATTAAAGCTTTAATTTGGACAGACGCTTCCGATATATTGAATTTAAATAACTATAATATGAGGGGTGTTAAAAGTTGGTATCAGAGCATAGGTTTGGGTGAATTGGACATTGGTAAGTGTTCAATCCCAAATCTATTTTGTGTTAAGTCAAACATTCTAAAGTGGGGGATTAGTAGTGTATGAGAAAGTGATTATTAAAAGTGTACTAACCTATAACAAGATGCAAGGTTGTTGTTTTGATTTCAGAGACGGAGGAACATGAGTAATTGACTGGTATTCTCAATGGTTCCTCGATCTTCGTCGGCATAGTGTGACAGGTACTTTTCGATAAGCTTGTTGAATTTAAATAAGCTTGAATTGATTACCTTGATATGATGTGATTAGTAGTAAAGTGATTGAGTCAGACTGATATGATTCCCCAGTGATGTGTCATTGATACGTGTTACTTGTTATTGTGATGATATAAGTATTAGATGAATCATCCAGTGATATGAGTAGTCTGGCTGAACTTTGAACTGTTGATTAAGTGTTAAGTTGTGTAGACACAGTGTTGATCAAGTTGTTAATAGTGAAACTGTTGAATCTGAATGTGTCTACTATGTAGAAATAAAATATAACCAGTTGTGTGATTATCTGTGATAAATGCAAAGTGTGATTAGGACACCTTGCTAGAGAAATTGTTGTTATGTGATAAATTGAATTGAGGTGACATCAAATAGTGAAATTAATGAGATGTGATATATCTCAATTAATAAGTTGAGAATCATTTTGTTGTCTAGATGGAAAAAGTGTATAGTTGTTGTAATGTGTGCCTGGATTAGGCAAAGTTAGAGTTGAAAGTGATAGCATCTAACTTGGGTAATAGTTATGCTATAAAGTGATAAAAGTGACTAGATGTTGTTGTGTGACAGTGATTGTTATAGTAGGTTGAATTGGGATATATATGTATAAAAAAAAAAATAGGTGATATAGTAATGTAGTAAGAAAATAAAGGTAGTTAACAAACCTTTTTATATGTTGAACAGGTTGTGAAAAGTATTTGTTAAATACTTGTTGTAAGTGGTATAAATAGGATGATTTTATTGAGAAATTAGTGTTTTAAGATTGTAATATAACACTAATAGTGAAACTAGTTGTGTGTGATTTAAATAGTCAAAGAAGTGTAAACTAGTAAATGATTTGGATATGTTGAATTAATAACAAATGTTATTAATAGGAGAATAGTTGTCATGTGACTAGAGGCATGAGGTGATGCCGAGTAATGTGATAAAGTACCTAGTACTTGGTGTTGTACTTTGTACTGATTGTTGATATTAAATATATGTAGTTGATATTATACGTGGAATTATGGGGCATTAGGGTTTAAATTGATATTATAATCAAGTAATTGTCATGGAATACGTGTTTGGAATTACACGTGATATTATTGCGTCATTATTATTTGACAAAGTGTTATGTGTGGAAAGTATGAGGATAGGTTATCAGGTGTTTGGAGTTCAAATAAGTTGAAATACTGAATAAATCAGTTGTGAAGTGAATATATATATAAAAGTTGAAAATAAATGAAATAAGTGTGAATAAATATATACCAAAAGATGATTTGGTATATATATCTGTGGTTAGGAGACATGTAGAATGATCAGAATTGTTTAAAACAAAGGTTAAGTAATATATGTAAGTGAAGGAAATCACATTGTGATTGATGATATGAAGTAACATGAGAAGGAAATGTGAAGAACATAATCAAGCAACGTTTGATCACCGTTGTTACATTATGCTGTATCACATGAACTTGTTGAGGTTACCAAGTATCTAAGAAAGTGAATGTGATTGAGAGAATATAACATGAAATTGTGTGAAACTAATTAGTTGTTAATTACATGGTGAAGGTTAATTAGTGAAAAATTTATGATAATCAGTAAGTGAAACTTGCAAGGGTGTATGGTACTTGCAATTGTTTGAATTTGTGAAATGTGATTAGGTAGCTAATAGGCGTGGACTTCCTATTAGAGAGTAATATAGTATCTTAACGGATTACTAGTATATGTATGGCTTGTATTAAGCCAAGTTGAGTTACTAGCTCTGTATGGTGACTGAGTTGTTAACTTAGTGAGAGTAATGTTTTGAATTTTGTGAGTAGGTTAAATCTAAAACTTGAGATAAATTATCAGCTGATATGTATAAGTGATAAGTGACAGAAGTAAATACCTCATACCGTGTGCTAAATAAGTTATTAGAATGTCATTGAATGGAAATTGACCAGAGAAAGGTGTAGTGGTTCCATTTTAGTTGAGTGTGTCACTGTTGTTGAATGTAATTATGGAAAATCTATGTTTAAGGCTAAACATAGTACTTATATGTTAATATTGTGATATGTTGATTTTGAAAGTCAACTATAATTAAAAAGTTTAGTGTTTAATATGAAATCATTAGAATATGATTGATTTTGTTGTAAATTAAGATTGATAAAAGTGACCAAAGTGATTTGTTGATTAATTGATTAAGTTAAAGTTGACAAATAGTCAACAGTATTGAAATTGTTAATTGGGTTATTATTAACTCAAATGAGTGAGAAAAGTTGTTAAGGGCTATTAAACATTGAGTGATTGTGTTAAGTTATTTAACGTGTGAACAGTGTAATATGAGACTGAACTTATTAAAAATTGATTGTGATATAAGTTCTCAGGGAGTAATTGAGTACACGTCTAAATCAGGTGGGTATTTGTGAATGATATTGTTAAAAATTAAAATTTTGTGTATGCAAATTTTGTGCTGAAACTAGTTGGACAATTTTACTGATATGTAGTGATAATGTGATCTATATAAGATCGTTGCTTGATCTAAGATAATTGCAGAACGATGTTGGGTGATCGTGATGCCTTATAATCGTGTTGATGTAATAGAGTGATAACATGAACCCTAAGGGGGAGATAACTAAATAGATGATAATAATATTGAGGTGAATGTGATAATATAAAATTAATGGTTAAATTAAGAAATTGGAAATGTTATACCATTAATTGAGAAAAGTGTATAAATATATATATAATATATATATAGTTGATAAAAAGTGATATGTTGTGAAAGTAATAGTAGAAATTTTGGAAATGATGATTATATTTCCATTTATTGCAGAAATGTGTATTTTGCTGATAGAATAAATTGTGATTTAAGGTGAAATAAGTTAATGTAGAGGTCGGTTGAATGTAGGTACTACGGTGTGACAGTACATGTGTTAATTTAACAATGTACTTCTTGATAATGTTTTACCTACTGTGTGTGACCTCTATTTTGCTTATTAAGGTGACATGAATCCGGATTACTTCTAAGTAAAGGATTTCATAGAGTTGAAGTGATATGTGAATATTTGTTGATTGTCGGTTATGAACTGAAATAAATTTTCAGTGTTGTTAAGTGTATTGTGATTTTATAACCACTGATGTTGGCTGTTGTTGTTATTTTAGTTGATTAAAAGATAAGTTGTCAAAGATTTTAGCATATTGCTAATCTCTGGTTAATATAGTTGTTAAAGATTTTGACACGTTACTAGTGTCTGGTTGTAAGTGAATATGTGACTATTTGTTAAAGTGAGTATGTGTTTTAAACATATATCTGATTGATGATAGAGGATTCAGGTAAATGGTTATTTTATAGAAATTGTTGGATAAATGTACAATATATATATATATATATATATATATATATATATATATATATATATACAAGGGTGAAAGATAGAAACATGTACATTGGGATATGTGCATGTGGAAAGAATTCAAATAAATAAATTATTATTATAAGTTGCTCAAGGGGAGCAAGGTATGTTATTAGTTTTGGTTGTAATTGATTTTGTGTCCATTTGTTAAAGTGATTGTGTGTTAATGATAAAGAATTCGGATATGTGCTTGTTTCATGGAAAATATTGGATGAAAGCACAGTATATGTGCGTGGGAAAAGACAGAAGCATGTCCATGAGGACAAGTGAATATAGAAAGAATTAAAACAAGATAAATATAGTTGTAAGTTGCTCTTGAGGATTAATGTATGATAAGATGTAGGTGAGTATGTTATATTAGACGAGCTGAGTATGATCAGATTTCGAGGACGAAATCTTTTAAGGGGGAGAGATTTGTAACATCCGTAAATCGGACTTAGTTGTTTTATATTATTTGGTGATTTTAAAATAATATTAACGTGTTTGGAAATAATAGTGTTTGAATTAATCGCGAATAAATAGGAAATAAGTTTCAGGACTTATTGTGATTAGTAAAATATTAAGTGATTTAAATTAATAAAGTTGACGGTAAAATAAAAGTTTGGACTCGCAAATGGTTTTCGGGTTCCAGACAATAGGTTGAGAAGGGGTATTAAATTATACCCGTATAATGGAAGGTCGGTTTAGGAGCCGACCTCCTCCCTTTTTATTTGATTCTTCTGCTTTCATTTTTAATATTCACAAATATATCAAAATCATTCCAAATCAAAATTAGAAAGAAAGGAGATCTGAGTTGTGATTAAAAACTGAATATTATCACCATCATCATCCTGTTCATAATCAATTGGTAAGTGTTTATATAGTTTATTAAGAACTTGATTATATCATTAGGGTTTATGATAATTATGATGAAATTGATGAATTAAAATGATGATATGTGATGTTAGTAGTTGTTAGAAATCGTTATTCGTTATGTATAACTGATTAGATAGTTGAGATAGGTGATTTGGTGTGTGTTTAGTCGAATTAATAAGCTGGAAACGAAGAACAGAAGAACAGGGTTTGGGACTGTGACCTAAGGCCGGCGGTCAAGTTATTTAGCCGGCGGTCAGGAGTTCGCTTTGGGCCGGTGGTCACAAATTCGCTTTAGCCGGCGGTCAGATGGTTTAGCCGGCGGCTAAATGACCCCAACACAGAAATGTTAATTTCGTTACAAACTTATTTCAAACGATCTTTCGTGTTTAAGCAGCGACTAGTGAGTGAAGTGACATAATAAATATTGTAACTAGATAACATAATTGTGTGATGTTACAATCGAGATAAGTTGTAATATAATTGCGATGACATAAGTGTTAATTATCATGATTGATATGATATATTGTGTATTGAGATAATGTGATATGTTATATGGTTATAACATGTGTTGATTAATATAACGAGTTCGTTGTTGATACCAAGTTACTGACTTGTGTATTTTGTTGTGATTCTCAGATGGAGAGAAGGCTCAGTAATATTAGACTTCTGAGCTTGCAGCTGAGGTATTGGTGAGTGGACTCGTTCTCTCAGTGTGATTTAGTTGTAACATAATTGGTTACAACAAGTGAACATAGTGATATAGTGATTGTGATTGTGATTGTGACTGTTGATTTGTGAAATACACGTGTAATAAGTGATGTGTTGCCTTTGAGCATTCTGTGATTCGGAGGTTAACTTGACTGATTAGTTGGACTGGGTTGATACAGGTTAGTCTATGTGAGATTTGTGATCATGTGTTGAGAATGGAACACATATTGACTAAAGGTAGCAAACAGTTATCGGTATTGCCACTGTATTGGCCTGCAGTTGGTTGTAAGTGTCGCTTGGTGCACCTCCCGGGTCTGAGCGGTGTCACAAGGACCACCGATCCTCTTGGTGATGTTGTGTCAGTGTTAAGTGATAATTGTGATAATCAGTATTGTTATGCTGAGTTGTGCTGATAGTGACAGGTTGACTCACTTAGCTTCGTGCTAATCCCCCATTTACTCTTTGCAGGTTTTGAGATGATTGGACTGGACTGAAGAATGTTTGACTACCAAGTGTTACTCTGATATTTAATTTTATAAATCAGTGTTGTTCGTGTTTTTATATAACACCCAAATGGATAAATTGTAACACCCGCCAAATTAGGACTAGTAATTAGTGCTTAATCATATGTTAATACAAGTAATTAGTTCTGTGTTAGGCTAATTTATGTATCGAAATATATATTGTTGAATATATACGAAAATGCGATTTGATTAAATCGTACGCAATTTAAATCGAATGTATTTCGGTTCCATAAATACGGACGTTGGTGACATAATTTATATTTAAGTATAAAACATTATCTGAAAACATTACTGGGTCCAAACTACTGTTTAAATTTTATTCCCAAAGTTGTCCCGCTTCGTACAATTAAAACTTACCTAATTAACAACAAAATACGCAAATTATTTAAATCACATTTTATATCTTTAAATTATTAGATAATTGGTAAAACAATTTAATTAAATTATTAAAAAAAATTCGTATTTTAAAATGGATAATTAACGCGTGAAATTTTCATTAAAACGTTAAATGACGGAGAAAACGAACACCACGCGGAGCACAGAGACGGAGACTGAAAATGGGGGACTTAACCTCCCACTTTCCTCTTTCATTTCATTTTCACCATCCCACTCTCTCTCTTTCCTATTCTTTTTCTCTCATCTCTTTCTCTAAACACTTTCACCATCACCACCTAAATCACAAAATAACACAATCAAACGCACTCGGATCATAGCACTACTTTGGAGAAAAACGTTCACCACTTCACGATCTACAACGCTATCTTTTCGGATTTTCAATCCGACACTTTGTAAGTTTCCGACAAAATCCCGAAACCACTCGATTCTTAGTATTTTCACTTGATAGTCGTTTATATAACTTATATATGTCCATTACAAAGAGTAGAACACGATTTTATAGCTTAAAAATGAGTTTGAATTGGGTTTTGGCCGGAAAAATCTCGACAGTCGAAACTTTCTGGGCTGGTGTTCTTCAATGCGACACAAGACTTGCGTCGCATGTTGTGTCGTATTTTGCCTATTCTGTCGTACCTGGTGTCGTATAAATCCTTTTGTGTTGTACCCTTTACGACACAACGTTGTGTCGTATTTTATGTCGTATTTCCCATACGACACAAGCACTATGTCGCTGTTAAATCAGCATCTCGAATCTATGCGACACAACCCTTGTGTCGCATGACAAACTTTTGTGTCGCACGTTGTGTCGCAAAACACAGAAAACCAGAATTTTTTTAAAGTCAAAGTTACTGTAGAAAAGTCAAATTTACTGTAGCAATTCACTGTAGCAAACGCAATAATAACGTTTTAGAACTATTGTTACAAACCGTCACCAACGGGCCGTACACGTTTTCAAAACATAAATCCAATAATCAACCAAATCGTAGTAATTTGGACATATATAGTTGTGTAACAACTATAAGGGTGATCTTTTGAGATACCCAATCATGTTTATAACCGTCGTGTGTCGTGGACACCCTCAGGTTACAAGTCTTTGGACTTCATTACTCGGCTAATCAACTCAAGTTTATTAAGTTAAACTCTCAAGACTCAGGTGAGTCTCATAGCCCCTCTTTTTTTACTGTTTTTACTCAGGGGTGTGATACAATGCTTATTTTTAACATGTGAACGCAAGTACAACTTTTATATACTACATGAGTTTTACACACTAATCATTTAAAGTCCTCCGTCAGCATAGTTGTTAATACGTTGTAGCGTGAATATTAGTATATGGTACCATATAGGATTGACCCTCCTCGTCCGGGTTAGCAAGCACTAACCGGGTAAACGGACGTACTAATATTTGGGAAGACGAATGTTGATTAGGCATTCGTGGAGGCACCTCGCCCGGAATTCTCTATAGGGGACCTGGCCCTCGAGTTAAGCTCAACTATGTGCTCATGGCTGTATACCTGAATACATATACATTATCAATTGTTGGATGCAATTCAATTATTAAATCTTGCGGTTCATACTATATTACTTGATTTCAAACCTGTGAGCTCACCAGCTTTAGCTGACCCATTTTAGCATGTATCGCAGGTACCAAGCAGTAGGTTGTTTCTGCTCAGGACTTTTAGCTCGAGTCAGCATGCAGACGTTTGAGATTTTCTTGCATTAGTATATTTTGTACAAGTACTTATGTACTGAAATCTCCTTTTATTTAAACTCGAGCTATGTAAAGCTATGAATGTTGTAAACATTTCAATGTCATTATATTTTGTTGTTAAAACCACGCATATAGAGTCGTTTACTATATATCTTTGTGCTTTGTTATTGATTAGTAACACTCAAATCGTGCTTCCGCAAACCATTAAAGTTGGGGGTGTTACATAAATTGTGTTTTAAATTAGTTGAACTTTTATGTTTTGATTGATTAAAGCTTTAATTTGGACAGACGCTTCCGATATATTGAATTTAAATAACTATAATATGAGGGGTGTTAAATAAACTATGTGATAATTTGTGTATACAGAACTCATTAACTGTTAGTAAAATGGAAAATAAGTAAATGGAAACTGTGAATGAAACTGTGGAATACAAAGATATTAGCATTGATGAACAATCGTTTAAGCCACTTAGTAACCCTACACTAGATATCCTATCTGAAGATGAAGAAGAGGATTTAGGAATTATGTCTGAGGATGAGGAGATTGATTTAGATGAGAGTTATGATGATGAGGATATTGATCGAGAAAGGTTACCTGTGCCAGTAGTAGA
Source organism: Helichrysum umbraculigerum (assembly GCA_949592205.1). Taxonomy (NCBI): domain Eukaryota; kingdom Viridiplantae; phylum Streptophyta; class Magnoliopsida; order Asterales; family Asteraceae; genus Helichrysum; species Helichrysum umbraculigerum. The sequence goes on from CATIUR010000003.1 coordinate 78,632,716, forward strand.
TACCAGGGATGGAATGATTCAGCTGTTAGAAGTCGGTAAGGATGACACTTATTATATTATGGCTATCATTAGGACGTCAACTATTGAGTTTACACCAGAACAGAGACGCATCATCGAGAAGATTGAAAGAGAATATGACCAATGGTATGATCCAAATCACAATCAAATGGTGAACTATTTTGACAAATATGTAACCGAACTAAGGGATACCTTCTATCAGCAAGAAGCTCAGGAGGAAGATTTCTTTGAAGGCCAGAAAGTTCTCTACTCTTGTGTCTATAGAGCATTGACAAGATACCCATTTCCTTACTCTGATAAACAAATGAGTTTACTAGAATCTTATAAGGCTCAGATTGATTGGACCACTGGAGATCCAACTCAATTGGCAGATATTAGTTTGATAGAAGATTTGCAGAAACTGATAAGTTTGATGGAGCAACAAGATCATAAGAACTGCAATACGTATTATGTAGATTGTACAGTGGAGTTTTATGTGCAACAAATGGTTAATGATTTGTACTATCCCGCAAAAGATGAGCAGAAGTGGAAAGTTCCAGATTGGATATCTGAAGTAGCACTAGTTAATGTGGCAAATTATGTGATTATGGAGCTTAAGTCGATCTTTCATGGAGTTCATCATTACTGTCATATTGATCTATTTCACTTAGGGTTATCACAAATTTATACTAAGATGATAAATATTTTTAATTTTTCGGGATTGATATTCACTGAACGTCAGAAAGAGTTAATATAACTGTTGCTAAGGGAAATTGAAGATGTGGTTAGAAATCCTACAGTTGGAAAATATGATGTCTTACATTTAGGATTTTATTGATTTATGGATGAATTAAGGCGTGAGCATCAAGAGCGTGAAACAAAGGAGGAAGATGGATGCAAGGTGATTAATGAAGAAGGAATTGTAGCTAAGGCAATAAAGAAAATGATGAGAGAATTCTATTAATTGCAAATAGCAGCAGAAGAACATCACAAACATTTTGAAGATTATACTCCCGAAGTTCCCGATATCACTTAAACAATGTTTAGATACTTTGTAAGGATCTTTCCACCTAAAACTGGAACATCATAAAGAATCCCTATAACCTTTATGCTACCCAATGGTTACTATGCATCCGCACTAGCTCGAGAACGGGTTCATCAACCTTGAAGAGATTCACAACATTCCAATTACCATTTGTATTTTTATTTTATTATTAGTTATGTTTTTTTAAGACTTATGTTATTTGTTTGTTTGACAATTATTAGATTTTTAATAAATTTTTTATGCTTTATTTAGGAATCATGGATGTGTTTATGTTTGTTACGATTAATATGGTCTAAAAATTCTTTCTTAAATTGCTCGATATGTTTTCATATTAATCTCGGTTATATTACATAAGGTATAGTACTTTTTCAGTTCAATGACCATATTTTATTCCTGCATGAAAATTATTTTAAGGTTTCATAATATTGGATTTTCTTTTAATCCTAACTTGCATAAGTTATTTTTATGAAAACTTAAATTGTTTAACATGTTAGTCTATTTATATGGATATTAAAATTATGAGTTATTGTACCAAAAGTTGTTGAAATATTTTGATAATATAATGGAAGTAGGTATGAGAAATTGATCTAAATTGAGGAAAATTTTTTATAAGTTGGCTAAGCTAAAGTTAACAGTGTTAATTAATGTTAATTAAATTGCTTTCCTTTCACATACTGTAACAACCCCAAAATTAGGCCAATTTAAAATTTCCCTAATTACGTGTTTACTACTTGTATTTAATATGAAATAGGATTAAATACGTTATTTACTTATATATATATATAGGTGATATATATATACACGTATACGATTCGTTCAAATCGTATAAAACTACAATTGTACAAACATACGGACGTTGGTAAAATAATTATTAAATAATGTGGAATTATTTAATTACTTCAACAACTACTTTATATTATATTTATAATATAACGGAAACGTACGTTTTTAATCAAAACGTCACCGAACTCTCCGAAAACTCGACCAACCGACAAAACAAAACAAAGTTATATTTTATAACTTAACAACTAGTATTTTGATAAAATTCTCCAACTAAATTATCGAATAATATTTCATATTTTAAAACGTATAATTAAACGCGTACAAAATTATTTTAACGTTTAGACGACCGGGGAAACGAACACCGCACGGAGCGCAAACGCGAGGGAACGAAACTTGGTGAGATCCACACATGGTGGACCCCACCAACCGGCCAAGACAAAGGGGACAACCCCCCATGTCTTCTTTTTCTTTTTCACTCAAACACACAAAAACAAAAACACACTCAATCCTCTCCTCTCTCTCTCTCAATCGGTTTCTCTCTCTCTCTCTAAAACCGCCACCCAAATCACCCAAAAACACCACGAAAACTCCCTAAATCACCTAGCTCGTTTGGAGGAAGTTGATCACGACAACGAGCTCTACGCGTTCATCTTTTCGGTTTCTCGATCCGACAACTTTTTAAGTTTTCCGGCGACTCGAAACTTTTCCGATTACAATTATTTTGCTAGATTATTGTTCCCCTAGTTTCGTAATGTCCAAATATATAATTTAAACTTGATTTCGGAACATTGTCGGTTTTGGTCACTTTTAAGAAAACGACACCACAAACACTAAAAACGACAACCAATAATTTTTATGAACTCTTTGTAACATACTAGAACTTGTGTAAAAGTTTCGGGTCAAACCGAGGTCATTTGACCCAAAACCGAGCTTAAAAACGAAGTCAGCCGCTGTGTTGCATAGGACCAAACTTTCATGTGACACAAGGCTTGTGTCACATGTTGTGTCGCATGGCAACCATGTGACACAAGGGTTGTGTCGCATAAATCATGTGACACAAGGGTTGTGTCGCATATTGTGTCGCATTAAGTTGCATCCATGTGACACAAGGGTTGTGTCGCATAAATCATGTGACACAAGGGTTGTGTCGCATATTGTGTCGCATTAAGTTGCATCCATGTGACACAAGGGTTGTGTCGCATAAATCATGTGACACAAGGGTTGTGTCGCATATTGTGTCGCATTAAGTTGCATCCATGTGACACAAGGGCTGTGTCGCATTTAGTGTCGCAAAAACCTAAAAACAGAAGCCAAAAACATTCTAAGTGTTTAAAAATCACTTTTCAACAACCAAATCAAATACAATACGATTTATACATGAAAATAATATACTTTTGGAAGTATACACAAATACTCGAATACGTACAAGATTATATCTAACTGAACGTGAGATTTCACTCACACACACGAGACTGCACTCAAAAATACTTAGGAGATTACACTCCAACGAACATACACTTGTACACTACACGGGATTGCACCCGATACGAACTTACAAGTTCACTCACTAGTTACGTGCTGGATTACACGTTAACTGATACGAACTTACACTCGAACATTTACAAGGATTCACTTGTACCCTTTGGGGATTAAGCCCATTGGAACTTACGCGAACGATACACGTTGTAATACAAACAATTATACACGTACGCTTTACAACTGTACAACTACTATGAATACATAATAATAATGGATGGAATTATTATTATACGCCGATACCAACGGGCCGTACAACTTTTCTACAAACTACAAACAATTACAAACGTACAAACAAACTTATGGACATTAACTAGTTTGGGAACAACTAGCATGGATACTTTACAAGTATTCCAATTACTTACTAAACCTGATGCGTATTAGGACGCTAAGGGTTGCTAGTTCGGGATACTACTTTGCTTGCTTACTGCATTGTCTGCTAGACTCAGGTGAGTCTTACAGCCCCTACTTTACTGTTTTTACTCAGGGGTGAGATGCATTACTGTTTTACATGAACACACAAAACTTACTTGCTGCCATGATTTACTTACTGTACGGAATTACGGATACGCCAATTGCATGAGTTTCGACTAATCCAATGAAATCCTCCTTAATCATAGTTGTTAGTTAGGAGATAAGCGCGAGTTTTAGTATATGGATCCATATGGGACTGACAATCCCCGCCCGGGGTAGCACGCACTACCACGAACCGTTACTGTAGAAACGGGCGTTTCTTACTCGTTTCATATGAATGTTTTTGGATTAACATTCACGGGGGTACTATTATTTACTGTACGTTAAGCTTCAACTATGGTGGCTCATGGCAAGGGTATCAAACGGTTAGCATAACCTGCAACCACCCACTTATTAAAACTTAAGTGAACGATGAGCATAGCCTGTGATCGTTACTTACTGGCTGGCTATGATTTACAAATATTACTTGTGTGTGTTCAAACTATTTACTTACTTACAAACCTGTGAGATTCACCAACCTTTTGGTTGACCGTTTTAGTAATGCTTCTCAGGTACACAGCATCAGTAGGGATGCCCAGCAGGATAAGCTTACTTAGCTCGAGTCGCATGCATTTACAAGCTTGGAGATTTACATACATTACTTTTGTACTTACTGTTATGTATTAAAATCTCTAGGAATTTATACGAAACTCGAGCTTGTATTTTGAATTACTTATGTATTAATGTAATACTTTTCGAACGTCTCATTTAGAGTCGTTCACTGTATCCTTTGTGCTTGTGATTATTGATTAGTAACACCCAAAACTCGCTTCCGCAAACTGTTAAATTTGGGGGTGTTACAGATTGGTATCAGAGCATAAGGTTATAGTGAACTAGGTTGCAATTAGTGGGCCTAGACTATGACCGTTAGGCAGTATTCCTCATTAGGTATAACTGGTTCAGGAATTACAGCATACAAGTTTAATTTAACATAGCCTGATCAACTATGTACAATTAAATGAAGATGATGTGAGTTCTGAAAGGGGTTATGTTGAACAGGAATGCAATAGCTGACTCTGACCTCGAGAGAACCGGGACTTTTACTTGATTGTGCTAGACACTTACTAGGTGGTTATGTGATATATATATATATATATATATATATATATATATATATATATATATATATATATATATATATATACATAGGCCTCTTTCCCCGATACGATACTCTCTCTCGACTGCTGCGAAATTAATATTTTTCAACTTACATCAAACGAACAACAACTCGACTCTCGTCATTCCGTCCTTATTCAACTTTTATGAATTCACGAATACCGACATACTTTCGAAGGCCTCGATTTCACACTGCTCTCTAGGCTATTATATACTGAAGGTATAGGGATAGGCCTTGTCCGATGATATTTTGTTTACCACCCACACCATTATAACTTACAAACATAGCTACTCCAACATCTTTCGATATGAAGATCGGGACTTTGTTTTCATTCGCTACTCCTACCTAATTCTACGTTTATCACATTCTACAACATACACCACTGTACTGTTAGGTGTATCCTAGGAAAAACACTTCCAACAAATTTCAACATACTTTTACCCTGGAACTTTTCATAACTTCTGTTTTTGAACAGTTTTTGTTAAACAAAAATTCCAAAACTTTGTCGCTGACCATAATTTCAACCGAATCATTTTCAACTCAAGTTTTCATCAGACTTCAAATTTTCAACCGACTATCCCCATCAAAATTTTATAACAAATGTATTTCTATCAAACATGTTACAAAAAAAAAAAAAAAAAAAAAAAAAAAATTTCTTACAAAATGTTTTATAAAATTCTCAGAATTTCCAAAACCGTATGAACTTACTTATAGTACACAACTTTAAATAAATTTCAAACTTTGGCGTTGTTTCTCTGAACTTACTAAATCATCACCATCAAAATTTTTGTTCAAACCCTCACAAGTTCTTTATTTGTTGTTTCAAGGAACATGCCTCCTCGACGACAAGTCACGCTTAGTGAAGCCGAACTCGCGGGTCTGATTGCCCGTAGTGTAGCCTAAGCCTTAGCTGTCCGAGCAACCACTCCTGGTAGCGAAGATACGGCTAATAATACACCACCACCCAAAACCTGCACCTACAAGGACTTCCAGAACTGCAAACCCTTGAGCTTTCAAGGTACTGAAGGAGCGATCGGTCTAATACGATGGATCGAGAAAATCGAATCAGTGTTCCTCATCTGCAACTGTACGGAAGAGGACAAAGTCAAATTTGCCGCCAGCACCTTTGCTGACACTGCCCTTACCTGGTGGAACACATACGCCCAGACTGTGAGCGTCGCTAATGCTTACAAACTTCAGTGGGACGAATTGAAGAAGATGCTGAGGGGCGAGTACTGCCCCAGAGATGAATTGAAACAACTGGAAGTAGAGTTTTGGAACCATAAAATGCAAGGTGACGATATCACTGGTTACACCAACCGCTTTCACCAACTGGCACTTCTGTGCCCATCCATGGTCGATCCTGAGTACAAGAGGATCGAGAAATACGTCGATGGACTTCCTGACAGACTCCAAGACCTGGTAACTTCATCCAAACCGGGTACTATTCAGAATGCCATTCGCATGGCTCATGAACTGACGGCCAACTCTGTCCGCCGTGGCTCAACTCTTGCCCCATCTGCAAACAAACGCAAATGGGAAGCCAATCCCCACTCATCCAACCCTACCTCTGACAAAAAGCCTGCAACTGTCAATGCCAACGACTCGAAGGCTTATAAGGGGAAGAAGCCTTACTGTTCCACATGCAGTATGCATCATAATGGCTCCTGTCCCTGCACCAACTGCAAGAAATTCGGGCATCTGGCCAAAGACTGCCGAAACAACCCTGCTGGTACCGATACTGCTGCACCCAAGACCTGCTATGAGTGCAACGGTACAAGGCACTTCAGAAAGGACTGCCCAAAGGTAAAGGAGGGAACCAACTTCGCGAAAGGAAGAGCTTATGTAATTAACGCTAGGGAGGATGACCCGAACCCGAGACTTTGTGATTTGCTCAACCCGGGTACGCACATTTCTAGATTACCCGAACTGCTTAACAACTTATGTATATTGCCTTGCGTTCTATGTACTATCCTAGATCCTAAGCACACAATAGGATTAGGAAATGACCGACCACTTGAATCCCGACAGCGCAATTTGTATTGCACTTTAAATACAGCAAACAAACTTCCCTCCCAAACACCTCACACTGGTTGAGACCGGGAACTCGAACACTTTCACTTGATTCTCAACTGACCATGTCCCGTGGACAAATGGTCGATACTCTTTACCAACTTTCCCAAACGATACCGATTACTATTTCGAACAAATTTCGGGACGAAATTCTCCTAACAAAGGGAGAATGTAACAACCCCAAAATTAGGGCCAATTTAAAATTTCCCTAATTACGTGTTTACTACTTGTATTTAATATGAAATAGGATTAAATACGTTATTTACTTATATATATATATAGGTGATATATATATACACGTATACGATTCGTTCAAATCGTATAAAACTACAATTGTACAAACATACGGACGTTGGTAAAATAATTATTAAATAATGTGAAATTATTTAATTACTTCAACGACTACTTTATATTATATTTATAATATAACGGAAACGTACGTTTTTAATCAAAACGTCACCGAACTCTCCGAAAACTAGACCAACCGACAAAACAAAACAAAGTTATATTTTATAACTTAACAACTAGTATTTTGATAAAATTCTCCAACTAAATTATCGAATAATATTTCATATTTTAAAACGTATAATTAAACGCGTACAAAATTATTTTAACGTTTAGACGACCGGGGAAACGAACACCGCACGGAGCGCAAACGCGAGGGAACGAAACTTGGTGAGATCCACACATGGTGGACCCCACCAACCGGCCAAGACAAAGGGGACAACCCCCCATGTCTTCTTTTTCTTTTTCACTCAAACACACAAAAACAAAAACACACTCAATCCTCTCCTCTCTCTCTCTCAATCGGTTTCTCTCTCTCTCTCTAAAACCGCCACCCAAATCACCCAAAAACACCACGAAAGCTCCCTAAATCACCTAGCTCGTTTGGAGGAAGTTGATCACGACAACGAGCTCTACGCGTTCATCTTTTCGGTTTCTCGATCCGACAACTTTGTAAGTTTTCCGGCGACTCGAAACTTTTCCGATTACAATTATTTTGCTAGATTATTGTTCCCCTAGTTTCGTAATGTCCAAATATATAATTTAAACTTGATTTCGGAACATTGTCGGTTTTGGTCACTTTTAAGAAAACGACACCACAAACACTAAAAACGACAACCAATAATTTTTATGAACTTTTTGTAACATACTAGAACTTGTGTAAAAGTTTCGGGTCAAACCGAGGTCATTTGACCCAAAACCGAGCTTAAAAACGAAGTCAGCCGCTGTGTTGCATAGGACCAAACTTTCATGTGACACAAGGCTTGTGTCACATGTTGTGTCGCATGGCAACCATGTGACACAAGGGTTGTGTCGCATAAATCATGTGACACAAGGGTTGTATCGCATATTGTGTCGCATTAAGTTGCATCCATGTGACACAAGGGTTGTGTCGCATAAATCATGTGACACAAGGGTTGTGTCGCATATTGTGTCGCATTAAGTTGCATCCATGTGACACAAGGGTTGTGTCATATAAATCATGTGACACAAGGGTTGTGTCGCATATTGTGTCGCATTAAGTTGCATCCATGTGACACAAGGGTTGTGTCGCATAAATCATGTGACACAAGGGCTGTGTCGCATTTAGTGTCGCAAAAATCTAAAAACAGAAGCCAAAAACATTCTAAGTGTTTAAAAATCACTTTTCAACAACCAAATCAAATACGATACGATTTATACATGAAAATACTATACTTTTGGAAGTATACACAAATACTCGAATACGTACAAGATTATATCTAACTGAACGTGAGATTTCACTCACACACACGAGACTGCACTCAAAAATACTTAGGAGATTACACTCCAACGAACATACACTTGTACACTACACGGGATTGCACCCGATACGAACTTACAAGTTCACTCACTAGTTACGTGCTGGATTACACGTTAACTGATACGAACTTACACTCGAACATTTACAAGGATTCACTTGTACCCTTTGGGGATTAAGCCCATTGGAACTTACGCGAACGATACACGTTGTAATACAAACAATTATACACGTACGCTTTACAACTGTACAACTACTATGAATACATAATAATAATGGATGGAATTATTATTATACGCCGATACCAACGGGCCGTACAACTTTTCTACAAACTACAAACAATTACAAACGTACAAACAAACTTATGGACATTAACTAGTTTGGGAACAACTAGCATGGATACTTTACAAGTATTCCAATTACTTACTAAACCTGATGCGTATTAGGACGCTAAGGGTTGCTAGTTCGGGATACTACTTTGCTTGCTTACTGCATTGTCTGCTAGACTCAGGTGAGTCTTACAGCCCCTACTTTACTGTTTTTACTCAGGGGTGAGATGCATTACTGTTTTACATGAACACACAAAACTTACTTGCTGCCATGATTTACTTACAGTACGGAATTACGGATACGCCAATTGCATGAGTTTTGACTAATCCAATGAAATCCTCCTTAATCATAGTTGTTAGTTAGGAGATAAGCGCGAGTTTTAGTATATGGATCCATATGGGACTGACAATCCCCGCCCAGGGTAGCACGCACTACCACGAACCGTTACTGTAGAAACGGGCGTTTCTTACTCGTTTCATATGAATGTTTTTGGATTAACATTCACGGGGGTACTATTATTTACTGTACATTAAGCTTCAACTATGGTGGCTCATGGCAAGGGTATCAAACGGTTAGCATAACCTGCAACCACCCACTTATTAAAACTTAAGTGAACGATGAGCATAGCCTGTGATCGTTACTTACTGGCTGGCTATGATTTACAAATATTACTTGTGTGTGTTCAAACTATTTACTTACTTACAAACCTGTGAGATTCACCAACCTTTTGGTTGACCGTTTTAGTAATGCTTCTCAGGTACACAGCATCAGTAGGGATGCCCAGCAGGATAAGCTTACTTAGCTCGAGTCGCATGCATTTACAAGCTTGGAGATTTACATACATTACTTTTGTACTTACTGTTATGTATTAGAATCTCTAGGAATTTATACGAAACTCGAGCTTGTATTTTGAATTACTTATGTATTAATGTAATACTTTTCGAACGTCTCATTTAGAGTCGTTCACTGTATCCTTTGTGCTTGTGATTATTGATTAGTAACACCCAAAACTCGCTTCCGCAAACTGTTAAATTTGGGGGTGTTACACATACGATATTCTTAGATTTTTTGTTAAGCTATTGATCGAATGGTTTTTCTTTGAATAATGATATTATCTTTGTTTCCTTTATATGGTATGGATACATTATCCTAGTTTTTGAGTTTTTTATAAAATTATTTGATTATGATTTATAGTTAGGGTTTATTTAATCCAAGTTGTATATTTTTGCTATAATTCTTAAGTAAATAATTGAATATAAAATGTTTTTCTATTGGATGATGATATGAAGTATTTATGTAGGAATAGTTTTAATTGACTATTTTAAGTAAATGAAGTTTGTTCAATACGATTTTACAGTAGTAAAGAATGTTGTGTGCTAATGACTTAGTAAGTTTTATTGCATAACACATATAGAGATTTTTTTAATAAATTTTTATTAGAAGTTAAACTTTTATTCAGATTTTTTTTAATAAGTGAGATGGTTTCATAATATTCTCCACTTATGTGGATGGTTATTATGTTTGTTGGTAGTTTATTTTATTTTTGCAGCATTATGAACTTTGTGGGTGTGTTAACTGGAAACCCTCACGAGACTATAACTCGTCCGCTTGGGATACTGAGGGGTTTAAAGGCTTATTGCATATGCTAAATGCAATCGTGATTAACTACGAAAGTGTGGATGTTGTATATTATTTATGAGGATTAAGAAGTCGACCAAATTACAGAATAGACCTAGCCGATGATGAATTCTACAAATTCAGTCAAGGGAGTTTTTCGTTCTAATTTCTTTTCTTCCTTTTACTCACTTTATTTTTATTGTTTATATACAATGAGGACATTGTATAATTTAAGTGTGGGGATGAGTCGTAAGAAAAGAAAATTATTTAAGTTTTTATTTGTCCTACATATATAAATTTTCATCAAATTTAAAATTTTTAAGTAATAACTAAGTATTTATTAGTTAGAATACTTTTGTTGAAAGTTTTGTTTTGTATTTAAAGGTTTAGACTTTAATGTGGATTAACTGTTTTGTACATATAACGTAAGCAACTTAATAATAAATGATATATAGTTATATGATATGATGTACTAATAGGCAATCTATATAAGGATTTCTGAATTTTAAAGAAATTAATAAAATAACTTGTATATTATTTTATGATACATAATATGATGTATGACATAAAAAGTCTTAATTCTTAAATTTATCATGCGATAATTTTATATATCTTTATACTTATGTGAAAATATTTGGGGGTCTATTAAATGTTTCCTCTGTTGTACTAAGTATAGACCTGGTTTCTAATTAGTATTCTTAAAAATTGAGCATAAAGAAAGATAAATCTTTCAAAAATATAATTAATCAAACTATGTCACTTTGTTATACTAAGGTTTAGACCTGTCACCCCTGGTTTGATTTAAAAATCTGCTTTACCTGAATCAAGTTATGTCGCTCTGTTGCATGAAAATGCAGACCTGTCACCAATGTCTTGATTCTTAAAAATGGATTTCATATATTTATTTGGAATATAAAAGAAAATTGCATGATTAAACTTAAGAGTATATCATATATGAAAATCATGAGTAATATACATACGAACAATAAAGATGTATTCATAAATATAAGTATAGATTGTTTAAAGTGGATAAATATATTAGTAATCATTCATGAACTATATATTGCACGAATAATAAATAATTTTTATTTGTACTTAATAGTTATCCATGTTGATTAAATTGTTTAAAGTTTTAACTCGTGAAACAGATTTTTAATATTAGGTATTTTGGTTATTAAATATTAGTTTGATGCTTATCAAGTTTTAAATTTTAATATAATCTACTTGAGGACAAACATAACTTAAGTATGGGGATATTTGATAACATCAAATAATATGATATTTATATACTAATAATCCATACATTTCATATGTCTTTTATTGCATTTATGTTGATTTAAAAACTTAATTTGTTTGTATTTGCAATATAGGTATGAAAGATGAAGATTGAAGAAACGGACGGAAAAAGAAATAGAAATGAAGAAAAATTGAAAAGAAATGAAGACTTTGAAAAGACGGAGCTTTAAAAGAAGATTTAAATGACATTACTAAAGAAATGGGCCAAGAAAAGAGTTTAAATTCGGTTTCGAGAAGTAGGAAGCCCAAAAAGAGGCCTGGCCCGAATTTGGAATATTCTGGAATGAAGATTCAACCGGCGGTTGGAATTATCAGCCGGCGGTTGAATATTTATATTAAAGTCGGTGAAGATCGCAGAGTTTGACTTGGAGAACAAGTACTCCAACCGGCGGTTGAGAACTCCAACCGGCGGTTGAGAACTCCAACCGGCGGTTGGACTGGCGGTTTGTAAAAACTATAAATAGAGGCTTAGGTTAGACTTAACCATATACGATTTCAATTACTAAAATTCGATTTTAGGGTTTAGGTTTCGACTAAAATACGAATTTGGAGGCTAAGGAGCTAGGGTTTGAAGGTTTTTAACCCTAGAAGAGCTGATTCATCGTTTGGGTTCGATTCTTTATCCTTGTATTCTTAAATATGCTATTTAATTGTATATTGGATATTGTTTATTTAACTTTGATTATGAATTAAGTTTCTTATTGTGTTTATTTAGATGAATGTTAATTGAAATCATAATTCGAATTTATGTTTACGTTGTTATGAATTTATTGAATATCTATTATACTTCCCCGATATTTGTGTTAAACGTATGCTTAAGTTGTTCTTAACATAGTTAATTAATTTATATGCTATACTTTAATTAATTATGAACTTGAAACCGGACCTGGTAATAGGTTAAGAACATTAGACTTTTGAATATATTTAATGTGGTTATCATAAACTCTTGTATGCTACAAGGTTGCCTATAAGGTTATAATAGATTGCTGAAAGGTTTAATTGAATATAATTTGGGTGAGTAATGCTAAGAAGAGGAACCTCTATAGCATATTTGTTGTGAATCTAGTACTTTTCCTTAATAATATAAGGTAGTCTGCTTTGTCCAAAGAGATTATCTATATAAGTGAATTCACCAATAAGTTAGACAACGATAAAATAAACATAAAGGGGAATTATAAGATTAGGTTAAAGATATTCTATATAAAAACAATCTTCTCTCTACAATTAGTATTTCTATTTGTTCCTAATACCTTAGTTGAACTAGTTATTTGTAAATTAGTATCAATATAGATATATTCATAATGAATTAAAAAAACCCCCTTGAATTGTATATTAATTGTAAATAATTGTAATAGGAAGTAATTAACTATTTTATTTTCTACGTTCCCTGTGTTCGATACCTGAACAACAATAATTAGTGACATGACATACTTGACCCATTTCACTCATGTATATAATCAATATAACCCATTTGACCCATTTCATTCATATTACCACTTGAAAACCCATTTGACCTATAAAAACCTATATGACCAACTTTACCCATTTGACACATTTTACATATGAACCCATTTGACCCACTTTAACTATTTTTATCCATTTAACCATATTACCACTTGGAAACTCAATGGACTCGCTTGAAACATTAGACATTTCACTCACTTTACCTATTTGACCCATTTCATGCATATTATTACTTGGAAACCCATTTAACCCATAAGATCCCATTTGACCCACTTTACCCATTTAACACCTTCAACATAGGAACCCATTTGAACCACTTCAACCATTTGATCCATTTAACCATATTACTACTTGGAAAGCCATTTGACTCACTTGACACATTTAACACATTAGACATTTCACCCACTTTACCCATTTGACCCATTTCATGAATATTATCACTTGAAAATCCATTGAACCCATAAGAACCCATTTGACCCACTTTACCAATTTGACACATTCACCATACGAACCCATTTGACCCGCTTTAACCATTTGATCCATTTAACCATATTACTACTTGGAAGCCCATTTGACCCACTAGACACATTAGACATTTCACCCACTTTACCCATTTGACTCATTTCCGAAATTAATCACTAAATCACTTGTAATATAGTATACATACATACAACTCATACATTTTATACATACAACTCATACAAGTCTATGCAATATAGGATGTTGAGTTGCTTGAAGGTTCATGTGCAACGATCACTGATCTCTAACTATCACAGCCCTTAATAAATCCATTCTATCTTCATAAGCTCTAACATAAATTCTATTTGGTTGCAAGTCCCATTCCAGCAAATTCCAGTCTTCACGGACTTTATTAAGCCAACTGTTTCTAAAGATACTCTGGCCACTGGTACCATGATAATAATGGTCACAAGGATCTTTAACGACATCAAATGTTTTAAATATGGAATAGTCAACCTTGGATCTTGGAGAATCACTTAGTTGAGCAGATTTATCAACATTGGGTGTTTCATGAGACACATCACTCGAATCATTCCTAATGCTTAGATAAAATAGTTGGTGTTTCACAGCCATTTTCCAACCCAATATCCTCTAGCGTCTTCCGAAGGTCTTCTAAAGCTTCCAAACTGGCTGCATCATCACTTACTTTACCTCCACCAACAACTGAATCATCATCATCATCATCATCATCATCATGACCAACAACATGTATTTCTTGTGGACAACCCAAGTAACTTCAATATCACCATTTCTGAACCCCATAATATATCCAATCCAAGAAAGGTCTGAAAACTCATTTACTGAATCTCCCTTGAGCTCGTTACCATCAGTAAAATCTAACACATTCTCACCATCATTAGCTGCAGTGGAAACAGATGACAACCGAGCAACTGCTTCCCCATAACAATAATAAAAATCTTGATGTCCTTCAAGCTCATAAACACTCATAAATTCCTATCTGTCTTTTAGTCTACCAACCACCCACCTCACAAGAGCTGTTTGTTCTTTCGCATCAACACTTCTCACCAATCCCACATCGTAAATGTATTATTCACCACCATCATCTTCTTCAGATCTATCACTATGTTTTTCCACCACATATTGTTCAGGCAGAAATTCGTGATCTCCAGGATTTTCAATTGGTATAAACGAAACTGAATCCAATCCATATTCTCTGGTATCATCCCGCCACACAACATCAACCCTACTTTTTATATTGATAATTTGATAAAAGGAAAATCAAAATGTTCCTCATTCCTTCTTGACCTTTCCTCCTCATAAACAACTTCTGAATCACTTTCCAATTTCTCCAATGACCTTTCCTCCTCATGGTATTTCTAGGTGCCGCAAGTAATTTGCAGAATATATCCATTCAACACATGCTGAAACAGCTTTAACATATGTTACAGTTTCTTCCATCCGTGAAGAGGTTGCCTTGACTCTTTGACAAGGAAAATACGGAAAATGTGCTTGTCCTAAAGTATTCTTTCCCACTGGTTTAAATTGCAGTGGGTCAGCTTTTATAACTTCTCAAATAGAACCGCCATCAAACTTGACTGTCACATTACTATCAAGTACACCTTCTACGTGACCAAGCCACTGGCAAAGTTACCTAAAGTCTATTTTAAACGCCTATAACCCTCCAATTTGTTTAAATGCAAGCCATGTTACTATTGTTTCCCTAAAATGAGATAAAAAACACCTAAAGTCTATTTTAAATGCCTATAACCTTCCAATATGTTTATTTGAGAGCCATGTTACTATAGTAATCATAGTGTTTCCCTAATCACAATCAATGCATTAGTTATTCAGTAACTATAAGTGTGGGTCAATACGATATGACCCCAACTCGTTTTTAACAGCTACCCAACCCGCCCGACTCACCGTCTTCGAACTTAATAAATCTTTGACTACACACAATTCCAATTAAACTTTAGAAAAAACAGACAATCTCGATCACACTAATGAAATGCTCACAAGCCACACAACTACCTAATTTGCTAGCCTTTTTTCTAGAATGCAAGTACTATATACGATACGCAACACAAAATTCACAAATGAGACTGGGAATATAACAATATTGAGATGGTTGGTGTTAAAGTGAACAAATTAAGGAAGAAATAATAAAATAAACAAAATAAATAACAACTTATTATGATATAAATTATTAGATGAAAAATTTAGATAGTAGACATACTAACGGAGGAAAAACAAACCATTGAGTGGATATTAGTGCTAGTAACACCTTCCTCGCATCCTGAAATTTTAAACAACAATAAGTTAGGCAGTACTAAAATTAGCAAAAACTCCTAGCAAATAAGAAGTATATACTGATCATAGATATCTGTTTTTAAGCATTTGAAAACACTTTCGGGTGACCTGTTAAAAACTGAATTACCGATGTCTGCAATAGATAGATATAGAATTAAACCCATCAAAATTTAGACATGTACAAAGGTCAACCTTTTAGACTCGAACTCATTTTGACCCGTCCATTTTTCTAGCTCTACTACATGATTACACAAGTCATTAAGAGAAAAATGTAAGCATCTTTCCATATGCTTGGTGTGCCCTCAAATAGACTTGGCAAGCTTTCAGGGGCAATAATAAAGATATTAGCCATGCTGAAGAATTACGGGTTAGATCAGTATTTACGGGTCAGCCAGACTTGTTTTTATTGGAACCATAAATTACATGTTGACTAGTTACATGATCTTTCTGACCTTCTCATGTCGCCACTGCTAATCATTGCTTATTGTTTAGAAATGCCAAATAGTTACCAACATTATATAAGCTAAAGATCTTAGATACATTGCGAGAACATACTATGTAGAGTTGCCTATTCCTGTAAAAGATCAACATTATCAAGGGATCGAGTTGCAGTCATAGGTGTACTAAAAGCCAAGACTGTGCTTGCTTGGTTCATAACTCCACTTTCTAAAAGTATGTAAGCTTGGTCTATGCTTGTCTAAGACCAAGCCAGTGGATTGGCTAATGTAAGCACAGTTTCTACGGGTTCATTTAAGGTGTAACCTGAAATCTGCTTATAGAGGTTTGATTTGTATGGGATCATATACACTTGAAAATTGGCCCAAATCATTGTGGCTCATACAATTGAAAACAGACCTTTCAAATAGCTTGGCTATGAATGTTAAAAGCACAAAATACTAAGAAAGTAAGCAATCAAAATCATCAAACACTAATTGATTGATACAAATCATATAATTAACAATAAATATAGTTAACATCATTTACAACTAATATCTATAAACCTTAAAAAATATAATATCAACGATACTCGTAATACAAATTTGTCTTCAATTCATATTATCTTATTATACATTATATTATATTATATTATATTATATTATATTATATTATATTATAGAAGATGTGATTAGGACTGACCTGCATATTTGCATATGTACTTTTTGGTGGGGAGAAGGTTTGCTGTGAGGAGGCCCCACAAAGAAGAAAGTCAGAACTTACGTAGAGCAACACTGCTTATACTGAAATTGTGACGGGCATCATCAAAAGTTGGAGAACCAACTATTCCAAAGTCCTGGGCAAATATATAGTTCATAGAACCTGACATCAGTTGTCTCACCCATTTGGCTTTTACAACATGTATTTGGGACAACCTGTAGAGACAAAATCAATTGGGTTTCATTAATATGCTTGCGACATAAAAACAGCAACAAACATTGGGTTTCACTAATATAAAATAAAATCAACAAACTAAGGCTGGCCCGTCTGTCTCGCCAGTATTTAAAAAGAAGGAAGTCTTGATAAGTCACGTTTAAACCGCCCATCTTGCCACCTCTAGATAAACACTAAAGTCTAATCAGAATTAAAGTGTCTTACTTGAATCCAATTATCTTGTTCTCGGGTATTTCCTTGATTCGCGTGCATAAGAAATTGAAGATATGAAGAATAATCAAAAGGCATTTACGTATAGCCATGTCAAGCCAGAGATAATACCTTGACAGATTGGTTCCAAGCCATACTTAGCTACTCCTGCTCATTTTCATAAACATTAAAGTAACGCTCCTCTCAATGTCCCATATTATGGCATGAGCCATGATCTCTGCTTCTTTTTCCCTTTCTTGAGCCCCCGTCTCTGCAAACTTTTCTCTTTCTCCAGCCAGGGTATATGCTATATTTTGTTGTTGAGACTATGGTTGAAGTGACAAACGTTGCTGAGGAATACTCTTCAATAGTTGTTGTTGCTGATGTTGTTGCTGCATGAATCTGTGTTCTTGCAAAAGATTAAGTTATTGTATTTCATTTAACATTAATATACAGGGTTATGAGTACATTACAATTCCCAGTTTTGACATATTCGTTTGAAGACAGACCTGAGATTCATAATAAAGGCAAGCATACAACGAAGCATAAAAATAGTTTCTTTCTTGTCCCTCAAGATAATCCCTTTAGAAGATAAATAAATCACATATACTTGTACACCATTGCATATACCTTTTCAGGGTCATCACCATCCTTAAACATGTTATAAGCTTTTCTCAATATAGGTCTAGGATCTCTTCCAACCTGCACAGAACAAATCAGACATATTTAAACTCCTGTTTTAGATCTAGTATAAGTGAAAATACTTGAGCATTCACTTTTTTCCATCTCCAAGTTCCACCACCCAAAAGTTTAGAGACATGTAACTTCTAACCGATCGTAACATGTACAGATACCATCAAACATGGATGATAATACAAACTTAAACTAACCATATACAGATCAATGGTTGGATGTAGAAGAAAATATCAATGTTATATAACAATGACACTCAACTAATCATGAGGTGTCTAACTAAAATATAGCACAAACTTAAACTAACCATGTTAGAATCATCATCAACAATTATTCTAAACCATGAAGCCTCTAAATAGTTAGCTTTAGTTACAGATGGTAGAATGAATTGAACACGATGGCCTGCAAAACAGCTTAAAAATGGTTTACTCATTATCCCCAAAAACTCCCGAACTGAAACCAATGAATGTAATATAGGTTCAGACTTCATTAGTTATATAGTATTAATAAGTATATGAATATATAAATCATCATCGATCGATACCAAATGGCAGACCCTTTAAAGATACTAAAACTTACTATTGTTGGATCACAAAGAACATATACAAAAAAAGCTACAAATGTTAATAAGAATGTGCCTCTTCCATGATACAAAACTGACATTTTAGGAAGCTCCAATCCTTTGCAAACTTCATAGAAGAAATATTATTTTTTTTATTAACCTATAACAACATATGATTTGAAACGATATGCAATTCAGTTATGATTGTTGATGATTGAAAAAATTATAAAACAAAAAATAAAAAAGTTGAGTAGGCAATTGTTACCGTACTTTTGTGTGCAACATTCTTTAAATCATCGATGTGTTTGGATTTCAGATACGCGTTCCACTTCAACCTAACCAAAACAAAAATAAAATCAACACCAATTTTAGTATCAAGGTTCATATTTTGGGTCATACTTAATTGCCAAATTGGATCTTACTTTATTGCCAATTGGATCATACTTTGAGTCAACAGTGTGTCTAGATTTCATATAACTCTTTTCCAGTCAATCTACTACCATAGGAAAGTCAAGAAATTCAAGATTAATTAGTAAAGACATCATCTATAATTAATGGGTATGAATTACATATAAAAAACTTACATACCAAGATACCTTGTACCTTCTGAAATTAGGAAAAACAGATGTTTACATACAATAACTAACCTGCAATCATCAGAGTATTTATGTATTTCAATGTAAATTGCATCAAACTTCGAAGAACTTAGGTTATTTCGTTTATTAAAAACCATGAAACCTAATGATACAGAACCATACAATATAAAGATAAAAACAAAAATTACCAGGGTGTGACAAACCTCACTTTATCATCAAGGAGACTTCGACCCACAATCGATTCTTGATTTCGGAACCCTTTACCCAAATCATTGTGATTGAAGAAGATGATATAAATTAAAAAAGGTAGCATAGTTTTTACCGCATAAAACTGGTCGATTTGGTGTTGCAACCCAAGATTTAATGTTAATTTTTGGCTTTGGGAGTATGTGATTTATGTCTTACAAAATTTGGGGTTTAATGATCGAGAGGTGTTATAGAGAGGATTCATAAATATAAACATCAAAGATTAAAGATTAAAGATTTGAGATAGAATGGAGATATAAGATTAAGCTGTTTACGGATGGAAGGCTCCCTGGAAAAGAGAAATATGAGAGAACGTGGAGAGCGGTTCCTGGAAAAAAACTAAATCTGGCGCATAATAACTGAAAATATGGAATAACGTAAGGATGGGATTTAAAGTCAATGCGATCCGATGGTCCACAATGCAAGTCAATGAGAAAATAAACTGCCAATATAGTTACACTCCCCTTGGGCCATATATAAGGAGAATTGATTAGGCATATGTTAAAGAACTCGAAAATACTTTGAAGATTGTTACACAACGTAATGACGAATTGCAACGCGCAAACCACGTAACCTCATAAAGTGACCATTCCCAAGCATATGAGTTGAGTTGTATGTTCAAATCCCCATACTATATTTTATATTTATCTAGGCTTTTTTTTTTTTTTTTTATGTTCTTCATTTATATGACGCTAATAATTGATATATTTGTTTTCTTATGTACTTTGATAAGTGTCTCGATCATTCTTTAATCAATATACAAGCTGGTTACAAGAACAAAACAAATATATGTGTGCAGTACGCAAAGCAATAACTTCATGCCAAAGTGATGTTGACCTAAGGTATATTGTTGAAAATGCCACCTCTCACTTTGATCACCTGTTCAACTTGAAAAGAAACGCGTCCAAAGAAGATGTATTTTATATCGTTTATGGACTTTGGACATCACCTGCAGAACGATGTTGTATGTGGATTGGTGGATTCCGTTCTTATGATATTTTAAAGGCAAGTCACATTACAAAACAAAATTTGTCACGTGAAAGTCAATTTAGTTGTTTATTTTACTATGAACATTATATTACGTCAAATGACATCAAATTAGTTTCAATGGTCATTTTAAATTTTCTACATGTAATGTAAAGTTTCAATTTTATTGAAGGTTATTTCTAAAAGCTTGGATTCGTTAACAGTAAACCAAATTGCAAGCCTCAATGACTTACAAAAAACATCAAAGGATTTGGAAAAATCTTTGTCACGAGGAATGGAAAGATTGCAGCAATCGTTGTGTGACACCTTGACCAGTGATGTACCATTGGACCCACTCAGATCATTGGATTTGTTTAACTATATGGGTAAAATGTCGATGGCTGTGGGAAAGTTTAGTTTAATTGAGGATTTTCTTCGTTAGGTAATTTTATTATTTTACTAGGTTCATGGAACATGCACTTACGTAATTGTTTGTTTACCATTTGCTTTACAGTTCTTTATGTTTATAAAGTTCAATGTCTTAGCATGTTGACATTTTTTTAAACTCTAACCAATCTATTTATTTTTACAACTGACAGGCTGATCAATTGCGGGAAAAAACATTGCACAATATGCATGCTATACTTACCATTCAACAATCTGCACGTGCACTGCTTGCAATTAACGACTTCTTTTGTCGCTTGCGTGCCATGAGCACTCTTTGGCGTGCTAACCAAAAACCAGAGCATTAAGCCATGTTTTCTTAAGTGTATTCGATTTTTTTTACTTTGGTGAAACGCCCCATTTTTTTTTTTTTTATAAACATATCAATTCATATTATTATAAATCCTTTAAAGTAAACTCATTTGCATTTGGTCCCATTTAAATTCCACATTTAATTTTTACAAAATCAACTTAATACAACGATGACATATTACACCAAATCATAATCCCTTGGGCGATTTGTACAAGCATCATCATAACGATAATTTAAAAGAAACAGAAGCTTGTCTAACCATTTAACAAGCTTTAATCCACGTAGCCTTCTAGCAACATCAGTTATCCATTCTTGCACCTTAGATCCAATCAATTCACACACCTACAACATAAAACAACTAAAAGGGTAAGCTATTAAGCTTAGTGAGCATACAGAAAATTAAATGAATAATTTACCAATTCAAGCAACATACAACAATTATCAATAATCCACTTATATGCCTAAGCAACAACTACTGAGCAATTGTAGAGATCTCCCCATAATACCCAACGGATCCGTGGTCATATAACATCGTATGCAAGGTACCAAATCACGTCGAAATGAATACCAAGCTCATCATAGGTTAGCACCAGCTACGTCAGCATGAGTACTAACAACATCATATTTCGTAAACCACTCTGATACAAGATCAGTACTAACCGCAGCTAGCAACCAATCATTCCTAAATCTCTACAAACTGCTCATTCCACATAATCCACGTAATCATCATATTATTCCACATATCCACAAACTCTATTAACAACTAAGCATCTCAGCACGAAGGCAACATGATATACCATCACAACAACACGAATAATCAACAAAATATAGAATACATAACACTAGACAACAATTGGAAACAAGATAAGATACAAGTAACTACCACTTGATTGTATGAACCTCTTGCTCGGAAGCAATCCGGAACATACAATCATTACCCATTTAACCCCCATATCACTCACCTTTGCCTTGATTACTCGAAAGCATGAGATGTAGATATACAAGTACCACTTCTTTTTCGCACCTAAACAAGCATAATATATCACATAAACATTCATATATTGACTACTCATGCATTTGATTAATTTATATTGATCACTTTTTAACTTAAAATTTTTGCAGTTTACTACAGCTCCAAGTAGCTGTTTTGATCCCCACTTTTAAACCTTCTAAACCTTTTTAAAACAAACATATATTATACCATTACGAAGGTATTACAGCATACTTTAATGTACAACTTTCACCTTTTCATAAAACACAATACATGTTAAGTTATAGCTCTCCGAAAACAGCAAAAAGTCATCTTGTATTGCTGAATTCTCAGCAAGCAAACAACACCAATGGGCTGTTTTACAACCCACTTTCGACCCACCTAGACATGTCCGTTTTTAGCAAACTTTATATCGAATTAAAGGTATTCGACCATATTTTCATTCTCTACTTTCATATTTCTCTGCAACATTATACACACAAAGTTACAACCCCTCAAAGTTTACCAAAAACACTTATTTCACTTTTTTTGCCCAATTTACCCCATGACCCAAAATTGTAATATAATCATCACACATATTGCAACCAACATACTAAGGATCATATAATATCATTTACAACTTTTCTTACTTCATTTACCATTCTAAGTTTTGTATGATAAGTTTGACTTCCAAAATAAAACCGAACACAATTTCACCAATTTAAGCATAACTCAATTTATTGTTTAATTGATCTCAACACCACTCTAATACTTACTAATAGCATCACAACAACTTCTTTAAACTAACACTTTGGTAAATTATTACTAGTTTGCAAAAATTTACATTACCCACTTTAATACAAATTTCGACCCGTTTGACTTTCAATGATAAATTAACCACCACCTTATCAACTAAATTCAAACCTCACCATGATTATCTAAACACCACTTTATCTTTCAAATTACTTTTCTCAATTCATCATTATTAGTTAACTCCCATTTATGCATCTTACTACATTAAATAAACACTTTACAACATTTTTACCATGTTTCATAAAAGCTGGACAGCAGCTATTTAACTCACTTTTCGACCAATTTATATTCAGATATGGGCACCAAGGCCATAACCAACAGAAACTAGACTTTCCCACCTTTCCAACGATATATCGCACATCAAAAACGGAGCTACGGTTTATCTTTTATGACCATTTCAAAATGACACTTTTCTGTGTATACTTGCTGTCCAAATACGAATTTTAACAACATAAACTCAATTCAACTCAACTTAAGGTTTATCACCTTCATAAACAACTCATAATCTTGTTATATACTTTAAACCTATAAAATAACTAAACATTCTTATTAATCAATCTCTTTATCAACTATTCTTTTATAACAAGTTTTACCAACAAAATCTTCTAACCCTTTTCTAGTTCATCTTCCATGACATCATTGATTATAATACTTACTAACAAACTTTCTTTTAAATCAAAAACTCAACTTTAACAATTCATAACAACTAATTTGGGGTTTTTATCCACCTTATGTATAAGATTAACAACAACAATAGCAACTTCTATATCTAACTTAAATCTTCATATTTACTTTGACACTAAATTTCATGTATCTCTTACTAAATCATCATAACAACACTCTATTAACATCATTAATCATACTTCTAATCGAATTACATCAATTTACACACTTTTAGCAAAACCCCATAATCACCCCAAGAACACTCGTGATAAATTCATCACTTTTAACTTGTAATATGATAATCTACAAGCTTAACAACACTAGTAAACAACAATTCTATTGATTTAAAACCCTAATTTCATATCAATTTAAACCAATTTTATAAAACCCATTAAAACCCCAAAAGTTAGGTTAAAAAGATACTAAATCACTTACAATGGTTAGAAGAACAAAAAAGATGATGAAAGGAGATGATAATTCAAAGATTTCTAGCTTGAATCAAGGTTGTGATTAAATTCTGAAGGTTGGTTGAATGCTCTGCGATTTCTTCAACCTCAGGAAAGTGTTTAGGAATGTTTTAGAATAAATGAACTCTCCAGGCAGTCCACGTAAATACATATGATTTAATTTTAATCCCTTTAATTCGTACAGTCTGGAACTGATAAATCATTTACGTTTTTTATTGTTTTGTACTATTTATATAATAATATTTCATAATAAAAATATTTTCGCATACGAAATTAATTTCCTGAATTTCGGGTTGCTACATTTGGATTTAGTAATAAAAGTCTTTTTTTTTTAATACACTCTTAGTTTTTATCATAGCATCATAAAGTTCTCCATATTAATAACCTACACACGTACAATCCAAAAGGCTACACAAAAATACAAATCTCTATATGAATTTATTATTTATAGGCTTGAAAGTATACTTAATACATATCTTTTGCAAATTTACTATGTATATAGATATAGATAGTAGTAGTAGATTTGTGATTTCCAGCGACCTACCTACCTGTAACTCTATACGTAGCATTATTTTCAAGTATTCAATGTTTACTTTTAAACAAAAAAAAGTAACACTATTATAAAGTTATCATAATAAGTAAGATATAATAAGATATAATATATATGTATATAAGATACCTATAAATAGCATTTAATTACGTTAACAGTAGGATTTGCAACGCTTATTTTTTAGGCGCTGATTTTTCGATCATCTTTGTTAGTATCATTTTTTATATGTTCTACGTATTTATCCAATATTTTCGATTCCATATGTGATCCAATCCAAAATTAAAACATTTCAAGTTCCATTTTTTCTATACTAACCAGTTGAAAAATATATGATTAATTACGTTTACATTATTTATGTTTTTGTTATATACAAAAACCCGAACACCATTCATAGCTAACATTGTCTATATTTACGTTTCAAATTCATGTACACTTTCACCATTAGATTAATTTATTTTTTGTAAGTTAAAAGGTTGCCACAAATGATGGTTAATTTTAACATATATCCGCCAGATGTACGTACGTAAGTTTATTTGATAAATTCCCTTTGATTTGACCTTTGTGTTCTTTATGTAAAATTATGTAAATATATATATTTATGTATAACTCTGGGTGAACAAGTGAGATACGCTAGATGTGTTTATGTTTAATATGTATATTTTTATTTTATGTCTACGAGTACTGATTATGTAACACCCCCGAAATTCACTGTTTTGCGGAAGCATACATGGGTGTTACTAATCAATATACAAAGCACAAGATATACAGCAAACGACCTCTAAATGAGACGTTTTGTAAATTAGTTACATTCCATAGATATAATGTTTGAAAACTTAGTGTTTTCGTATACAAAATGTAGTTTCCCCTAGAGTCCACGCGTATAGCGGGAGATTCTATTACATAATCGTAATCTACAAAAGATAATGCTAAGAATCTCCGTTAATGCAGTTGTGTTGAAATCATGCGACTCTAGCTAAAATCCTGGAGTAATCCTACTCCATCCGGGTACCTGAGAAAACATGCTAAAAAGTGTCAACCAAAAAGGTTGGTGAATCTCACAGGTTTGTAAATAATATCGGCTTTGAACACGAGATTTCATTAGTAGTGCCCGTAGGCGTAAAATCAGCCATTGCAATCCAGCAATCGTAAAATCAGTATTTGCAATCCAGCAAATGTAAATAAATAAGTTTATACCGTTGCCATGAGGCTCATAATCGAAGCTTAACCCGTAAATAATATGTTTGCTCCCGTGACATGCTCGTAAGTGAGCAAGCATCAGTAACGAATAAGTTGTCACCCGTTTATACGTGTAAATCGGTACGTGGCAGCGCTACTGCCCCGGGTGGGGAGGGTCATTTCCCTAATGGATCCATTAACTACTGTTCGCGCTTAAGTCCATAACTAACGATATATGATGGAGAGACTTCTGTAAATAGTAATTAACTCATGCAATTCCGTTTGGTATAGAAATCAGTTTAGTACTTGTGTTCAGGAAAAATCAGTAGCATGTATCTCCCCCAATAAGATAAAACAGTAAAAAGTGGGGCCGTAAGACTCACCTGAGTCTTTGCAAGTACGTTTATATCAATAAACGAGTAAGTAATATCAACCGTAGGTTCTCCGAACCCGTAACCTTCAAATGCCTAAACATATAAATTTAAGTAAGTAGATGTCTCACAAGACCATCTAGGCTAGTTGTTTACACAACTCATTATGTCCAAGTGTTTGTTTAGTAATCCGTTTGTAGTTTGAAAACAAATATGGCCCGTTGGTGACGGTTTGTAATAATGATTCAAAGTGTTATCATTTATAACGCAATTTAGTGTAATTGTAATAGAAAGTATGTTCTATGACGTTTGTTAAGTCGTATGACATAAGTATTTGAAGTTGTGTAAGTTCGACACTTAGTAAAATCTGACTTTTCAAGGTTCTGGTTTGTGCGACGTAGCATGCGACGTAGCATGCGACGTAGGGTGCGACGTAGGGAGGTACGTCGCATGATGCGACCTTCGCAAATCAATGCTACGTAGGTTCGGTTTGCGATGTAAAAGTCTACGTCGCTATGTGCGACGTCCGCAAGTTAATGCGACGTAATAGGCTGCGTCGCTAGTGCGACGTTGGGATTTTTGTGCGACGTAGGCCGCGACGTCGCTAAATGCGACGTTGTGAGGTGTAATGCGACGTTTTGAGCTACGTCGCAGATAGCCCAGCGTCTCTGCGACGTAGCGGTCTGATCGGAATTTGGTGGCCGGAAAATCGGTCGAAAAACTTCCGTTAGGTCCAAATCTTTTACCCAACCCATTTTTGGACATTTTAAGCATATATAAACCATAAAAACGTAAAAATGAGCAAAAACGGAGAGTTTCGGGTTTTGTCGGAAACTTACAAAATGTCGGATTGAAAATCCGAAAAGGTAGGTTGATAGATCGTGAAGTGGTGGTGCTTTCCTTCCAAATGACCGAGTAAAACCGAGTGCGTTTTGAGGTAGTATTTTGTGAATTTGATGAGTTGGTGGTGGTGGTGATTAATGAGAGAAAAAGGGAGGAAGAAAGAGAGTGAGGGAGAAAGAATGAGAAAGAGAATGGGGATGGTGGGGTGTTGGTGAAAGCCTCACCTCACCCAGTCCCCGTTCCGTGCCCCGTGTGGTGTTCGTTTTCTCCGTCGTTTAATCCTTCGTTCTTAATATTAAATCAAGCAGTTATATTTTTGAAACGTGCCGGAAATATTTTGATGAATTACCTTGAGGTTAATTATAAAAACATTTGTCCAAATATTAAATTCCTTAACTCGCGTTTAGTACGTATTTGTTAATTTATTTAACATGTCATCGCGATAATCTAAATAATGTTCGTTCACGGTGTATTTTAAATAATAAAATACGTTCTCATTATTTAGGTAAATTTCTGTCACCAACGTCCAAGTAACTGTGTCGGACTCCGTCCGGTTAATTCGTACGATTAATCCAAATCGCGTAAGTACACACATATATATATAATTCACCTTATATATATATACAAATAGAGTCTGCAATTAGTCCTATTACATACTAATTACAACTAGTTACAACTAATTAGGCATAATTAATTATCCTAATTTAGCAGGTGTTACATTCTCCCCTTGTTAAAGAAATTTCGTCCCGAAATTAGTTCGTGTGCACAGATGGTGCGTTGTCTGGGAAGAGATGTGGGTATTTCTGTCGCATTTGGTCTTCCCGTTCCCAGGTGAACTCAGGGCCGCGCCTAGAATTCCACCTGACTTTTACTATGGGAATACGACTCTGTTTCAATTGCTTGACCTCTCGGTCCATGATTTCCATAGGTTTCTCGACAAAATGAAGTTTATCATCGATTTGAATTTCGTCGAGCGGTATAATCAGCGTCTGGTCAGACAGACATTTCTTCAAGTTAGAAATGTGGAATGTGTTGTGTACGCTGCTAAGTTCAGCAGGAAGTTGCAGGCGATAGGCCACTGGACCAATCCTTTCAAGGATTTCGAATGGTCCGATGTATCTAGGATTTAGTTTGCCTCGTTTCCCGAATCGAATAACACCTTTCCACGGTGCCACCTTGAGAAGTACCTTGTCTCCTACCTGGAACTCAAGGTGTTTGCGTCTCACGTCAGCATAGCTTTTCTGACGATCACGTGCGGCTTTCAGCCGGTTTTGAATACTAACGATTTTCTCAGTAGTTTCTTGAATGATTTCTGGACCCGTGAGTTGGGAATCTCCTAACTCAGTCCAACAGATGGGTGATCGGCACTTACGCCCGTAAAGTGCCTCAAAGGGTGCAGCCTTTATGCTGGTATGATAACTGTTGTTGTACGAGAACTCGCACAACGGTAAGTGATTTTCCGAAGAAGTACCGAAGTCAACTACGCAGGCTCGCAGCATATCCTCCAGTGTTTGAATAGTTCGCTCGCTTTGGCCATCGGTTTGCGGGTGATAAGCAGTACTCATATCCAGACGAGTACCAAGAGATTTCTGTAATGATTGCCAAAAGTTAGAAGTAAAACGGCTGTCCCTATCCGAGATGATCGAGATAGGTACACCGTGTCGCGAGATGATTTCTTTGACATAGATGCGAGTCAGACGCTCCATCTTGTCGGTTTCCTTGATGGCCAGAAAATGAGCAGATTTCGTGAGACGGTCCACGATCACCCAAATGGTATCGCAACCATTCGAAGTTTTTGGTAGTTTGGTAATAAAGTCCATGGAAATCTGTTCCCATTTCCATCGCGGAATTTCAGGTTGTTGGAGCAACCCCGAGGGTCTTTGGTGTTCGGCCTTGACTTTGGAACAGGTTAGGCATTTACTGACGTACAAGGCAATGTCAGCTTTCATGTTAGGCCACCAATACAACCCTTTGATGTCCCGATACATCTTGTCAGAACCAGGATGTATAGAGTATCGAGATTTGTGAGCTTCAGTCATCACCAAATCTCGCAAGTTTCCGAATTTGGGTAACCACACCCGGTTAGAGAAGTATCGAGTTCCATCGGGTTTGATTTCGAATTGTTTATCCAAGCCTCGCAAGGCTTCATTTTTCAAGTTTTCATCGTTGAGTGCTTCAAGTTGAGCGGTA
This sequence comes from Helichrysum umbraculigerum, assembly GCA_949592205.1. NCBI lineage: Eukaryota > Viridiplantae > Streptophyta > Magnoliopsida > Asterales > Asteraceae > Helichrysum > Helichrysum umbraculigerum. The sequence goes on from CATIUR010000003.1 coordinate 78,662,501, forward strand.
AGGATTTGAGCAGGGAGCTCGTTAAGAATTGTCATAGAAAGTGCTCGGACTCGAAGGGGTTTCACTCGTTCTTTTCGGCTTAGGGCATCGGCAACTACGTTAGCCTTGCCCGGATGGTATTTGATCTCGCAGTCGTAGTCACTAAGCAACTCAACCCAGCGACGTTGTCTCATGTTTAGATCTTTCTGATCGAATATGTGTTGGAGGCTTTTGTGATCGGTAAAGATAGTGCTTTTCGTACCATAGAGATAATGTCTCCAGATTTTCAATGCGAAGACCACAGCACCTAACTCGAGGTCGTGGGTCGTATAGTTTTTCTCGTGAATTTTTAGTTGTCGGGAGGCATAGGCAATGACTTTTCCTCGTTGCATCAACACACAACCAAGTCCTTGGTGTGAGGCATCGCAGTAAACTACGAAATCGTCGGTGCCTTCGGGTAAGGACAAGATTGGTGCACTGCAAAGTTTGTTTTTCAATAGCTGGAAAGCTGACTCTTGCTTATCAGTCCAATCGAACTTCTTATCTTTCTGAGTCAGTGTGGTTAGGGGAACAGCTATTCTTGAAAAGTTTTCGATGAATCGGCGGTAGTAACCAGCAAGACCTAAGAATTGTCTCACTTCGGTTGGAGTGGTCGGTGACTCCCAGCCCTTGATTGCTTCAATCTTGGCGGGATCAACATGAATTCCTTGGCTGTCAATCACGTGCCCGAGGAATTGAACGGTTCGAATCCAGAACTCACACTTAGAGAATTTGGCATATAACTCTTCGTGTTTAAGAAGTCCTAGAATGGTTTTCAGATGTTGAGCATGTTCCTGCTCGTTGCGAGAGTAAATCAGAATATCATCGATGAACACAATGACGAATTTGTCAAGATATGGTTTGCACACCCGATTCATAAGGTCCATGAATACGGCCGGTGCGTTGGTCAACCCGAATGGCATCACTTGGAATTCGTAATGTCCATAACGAGTTCGGAAAGCTGTCTTTGGGATATCATTGTCACGGACTCGGAGTTGATGATAACCCGACCGTAGATCAATCTTTGAGTAAACACTCGATCCCTGGAGTTGGTCAAACAGGTCATCGATTCTAGGAAGTGGGTACCGATTCTTTATAGTTAGCTTATTCAGCTCTCGGTAGTCGATACACATGCGGAAAGATCCATCTTTCTTTTTCACGAATAAGACCGGAGCTCCCCAAGGCGAGGAACTTGGTCGAATGAATCCTCTGTCCAGGAGTTCCTGTAGTTGGTTAGACAACTCCTGCATTTCGGATGGTGCTAAACGGTAAGGGGCTCGTGCCACGGGTGCAGCTCCGGGCACAAGTTCGATTTGAAATTCAACTTGTCTAGGTGGCGGAAGTCCGGGCAAGTCTTCAGGAAAGACTTCCGGGAAATCCCGCACGATCGGAACATCCTCAAGTCGCTTCTCCTCCGACTTCTTCTCCGTTACATGTGCGAGGATGGCTTGATACCCTTTTCGTAGGTATTTTCTCGTTTTCAGACAGGATACAATATTCAGATTCCGTCTACCGGTCTCCCCTTGTAGGACTAAGGTTCCACCGGAGACAAGAGGTATGCGAACGAGTTTGTCATGACAGATGATTTCAGCTCGGTGCTTGGATAACCAATCCATACCGACAATAATATCGAAGCTGCCGATCTCGACAGGGATTAAATCAATGGGAAACGTTTCGTTCGTGAGGTTAAGTGTACAGTTATGTATGATGCTATCAGTTTCAATCAGTTTGCCGTTAGCTAATTCTACAATGTATTTAGCATCTAAGGCAGTGGGAGTAATATCAAGTAAAGGGCTAAATTTCTCAGAAATGAAGCTTCTATCGGCACCGGTATCAAATAACACAGAAGCGGTAAGGTCGTTGAGAAGGAACGTACCCGTCACGACGTTCGGGTCTTGTCTGGCTTCCCCAGCCTTGATAACGAATGATCTGCCGCGAGCAGGGTTGTTGTTGTTTTTCAGTTTTGGGCAATCTTTCTTGAAATGCCCTGTATTTCCGCACCCAAAGCAGGCCTTTGGTGCATTAGTGTTGGGGGTGGGAATGTTGGTTCGACAATCCTTGGCTAGATGCCCGAACCGTTTGCAGTTGGAGCAAGGGCAAGAACCGTCATGATGGCGGCTGCATTTGGAACAGTAGGGCTTGTTCCCGCTGTACCCTTTCTTTTCCGAAGTTCCAGATGTATAAGCCTTAATGTACTCAGGCTTTTTGTTGGAGGTTTGGTTGGATGAGTTGGGGTTACCTTCCCACTTGCGTTTGTTGTTTGCAGATGGGGTTGAAGTTGTACCACGGCGGACAGAATTTGCCGTTAGTTCATGGGCCATACGGATGGCGCTCTGAATAGTACCCGGTTTGGAAGAAGTTACCAGATCTTGGAGTCTCTCAGGAAGACCATCAACAAATTTCTCGATCCTCTTGTACTCAGGATCGACCATGGTTGGGCACAGAAGTGCCAGTTGATGGAAACGGTTGGTGTATCCGGTGATGTCATCACCCTGCATCTTGTGGTTCCAGAATTCCACTTCTAGTTGTTTCAATTCATCCCTGGGGCAATACTCACCCCTCAACATCTTCTTCAACTCCTCCCACGGGAGTTGATAAGCAGTAGCAACACTCACAGTCTGGGCATAAGTGTTCCACCAGGTGAGTGCGGTGTCAGTAAAAGTACTAACGGAGAACTTAACCTTATCTCCCTCCGCACAGTTGCAGATAAGAAATACAGACTCAACTTTCTCGATCCAGCGTACTAGACCGATAGCTCCCTCGGTACCTGCAAAGTTTAGAGGTTTGCAGTTCTGGAAGTCCTTGTAAGAACAAGGTTTAGCAGTAGTGGTTTCAGCGGCATCGCTGTTTCTCGAGGAATTTGGTGGAGTATTCCGAGCCAAGGCTTCAGTAACAGCCTGGGTTATAAGGGAGGTGATCTGGGCATCGGTGTACGGTCGTGTCTTTGGCGGCATGATTCTTCAATAAAAGAAATGAAGATACATGAGATTTTGTATGAGCTGGTAATTGTCACAGATGTACATGTATAAAAGCAGTAATACATAACATCAACATGGAAAATGACAATTAATGTGAGTTGAGATAACAAAGGATATCTGATAGATAAAGTGAGTTCAAAAGTTACATCTTACAGAGATATTACAAGAGGTGTCGGGAATGGTTACATCCGACTAGTTTATAGAGTAGTGCTAGATAGTCCCTAGATTACGAGATAGATTACAGACAAAAACTACACTAATCTTAATGTAGATTAATTGGTTCCATTAGCGTGACAAGGCGGTCCACAGTTTGCTAGTCGATTGGTTCCTTCTTAGTTAGGGTTCCTGGCCTTCGGATTCGTCTTCCGATTCCAGGTTCAGGTCGTGTGGGTGGTAGCGTGCCTCAAGCATGTCCCTGTATTTTTGAGTCGTGGAGCGGTACCTAGTCTCCTCCTTTGACTTCCTGCCCAAACGTTTGATCCATGTTTTGGTCCTACGGGTTAGGTTGGTGGCCACTTTCTTCCAGTAATGGATCTTATCTTTGATTCGTGTAGGGACAGATCGGTTTGAGATTCTCAATCTTTGTTCATAGTCTATGCACTTACGCTTAAGTGCCCAATTTCGGCCGTCTAGTCCCACGGCCTGATCTCGTACTCTTTCATATTCTTCTATGTCGATGCCAGTCATTTCGAGATTCTGATTTTCGTTTCCCTCCAGCATGATTTCTTCTTCTGGTACGATGTCCTCATCGAGATACGTGTACTGGATTTGTTCCTCGTGGACTTGGTCACTATCAGACATGTGGTCGTCCATTTGGGAATTCGCGTCTTTGAGTTCTATAGAAATGACAGAGAGAGGATTTTAGTCCTTGGAAGTACGTTGCTTCCGGGTGTTAGATGTGATTTTCATAAAATCGTTAGAGTGCGCCACAAGGTGGTGTGACGGTAATCAAGTCTGTCATGGTCGGTGCAAACCGCTGAGAGAAATTCGTAAGTGTCACCAGAGAAACGTCGGCTATCTCTATAGCGAGTGTGTTTACGTGCGAGGCCTATTCATATATATTCAATATATAATAGCTTAGTAGCATAGTCAGTGAGTGAGGCCTATGTATGTATATACTCGTATATCACATAATAGCCTAGCGTATGTCTAGCACATAACAAGTAAGAGTCTCGGTTCTCTCGTGGTCAGAGTCTACTAACGCATTCCTGTTTGACATAACCATTTCAGACCTCACATCATCTTTCCTTAATTGTACATAGTTGATCAGGATATGTTAAATTAAAGTCGTATGATGTAATTCCTGAACCAATCATGCCTAATAAGGAAATACTGCCTAATGGTCATAGTCTAGGCCCACTAAATGCAACCTAGTTCACTATAACCTTAGGCTCTGATACCAATCTGTAACACCCCCGAAATTCACTGTTTTGCGGAAGCATACATGGGTTGTTACTAATCAATATACAAAGCACAAGATATACAGCAAACGACCTCTAAATGAGACGTTTTGTAAATTAGTTACATTCCATAGATATAATGTTTGAAAACTTAGTGTTTTCGTATACAAAATGTAGTTTCCCCTAGAGTCCACGCGTATAGCGGGAGATTCTATTACATAATCGTAATCTACAAAAGATAATGCTAAGAATCTCCGTTAATGCAGTTGTGTTGAAATCATGCGACTCTAGCTAAAATCCTGGAGTAATCCTACTCCATCCGGGTACCTGAGAAAACATGCTAAAAAGTGTCAACCAAAAAGGTTGGTGAATCTCACAGGTTTGTAAATAATATCGGCTTTGAACACGAGATTTCATTAGTAGTGCCCGTAGGCGTAAAATCAGCCATTGCAATCCAGCAATCGTAAAATCAGTATTTGCAATCCAGCAAATGTAAATAAATAAGTTTATACCGTTGCCATGAGGCTCATAATCGAAGCTTAACCCGTAAATAATATGTTTGCTCCCGTGACATGCTCGTAAGTGAGCAAGCATCAGTAACGAATAAGTTGTCACCCGTTTATACGTGTAAATCGGTACGTGGCAGCGCTACTGCCCCGGGTGGGGAGGGTCATTTCCCTAATGGATCCATTAACTACTGTTCGCGCTTAAGTCCATAACTAACGATATATGATGGAGAGACTTCTGTAAATAGTAATTAACTCATGCAATTCCGTTTGGTATAGAAATCAGTTTAGTACTTGTGTTCAGGAAAAATCAGTAGCATGTATCTCCCCCAATAAGATAAAACAGTAAAAAGTGGGGCCGTAAGACTCACCTGAGTCTTTGCAAGTACGTTTATATCAATAAACGAGTAAGTAATATCAACCGTAGGTTCTCCGAACCCGTAACCTTCAAATGCCTAAACATATAAATTTAAGTAAGTAGATGTCTCGCAAGACCATCTAGGCTAGTTGTTTACACAACTCATTATGTCCAAGTGTTTGTTTAGTAATCCGTTTGTAGTTTGAAAACAAATATGGCCCGTTGGTGACGGTTTGTAATAATGATTCAAAGTGTTATCATTTATAACGCAATTTAGTGTAATTGTAATAGAAAGTATGTTCTATGACGTTTGTTAAGTCGTATGACATAAGTATTTGAAGTTGTGTAAGTTCGACACTTAGTAAAATCTGACTTTTCAAGGTTCTGGTTTGTGCGACGTAGCATGCGACGTAGCATGCGACGTAGGGTGCGACGTAGGGAGGTACGTCGCATGATGCGACCTTCGCAAATCAATGCGACGTAGGTTCGGTTTGCGACGTAAAAGTCTACGTCGCTATGTGCGACGTCCGCAAGTTAATGCGACGTAATAGGCTGCGTCGCTAGTGCGACGTTGGGATTTTTGTGCGACGTAGGCCGCGACGTCGCTAAATGCGACGTTGTGAGGTGTAATGCGACGTTTTGAGCTACGTCGCAGATAGCCCAGCGTCTCTGCGACGTAGCGGTCTGATCGGAATTTGGTGGCCGGAAAATCGGTCGAAAAACTTCCGTTAGGTCCAAATCTTTTACCCAACCCATTTTTGGACATTTTAAGCATATATAAACCATAAAAACGTAAAAATGAGCAAAAACGGAGAGTTTCGGGTTTTGTCGGAAACTTACAAAATGTCGGATTGAAAATCCGAAAAGGTAGGTTGATAGATCGTGAAGTGGTGGTGCTTTCCTTCCAAATGACCGAGTAAAACCGAGTGCGTTTTGAGGTAGTATTTTGTGAATTTGATGAGTTGGTGGTGGTGGTGATTAATGAGAGAAAAAGGGAGGAAGAAAGAGAGTGAGGGAGAAAGAATGAGAAAGAGAATGGGGATGGTGGGGTGTTGGTGAAAGCCTCACCTCACCCAGTCCCCGTTCCGTGCCCCGTGTGGTGTTCGTTTTCTCCGTCGTTTAATCCTTCGTTCTTAATATTAAATCAAGCAGTTATATTTTTGAAACGTGCCGGAAATATTTTGATGAATTACCTTGAGGTTAATTATAAAAACATTTGTCCAAATATTAAATTCCTTAACTCGCGTTTAGTACGTATTTGTTAATTTATTTAACATGTCATCGCGATAATCTAAATAATGTTCGTTCACGGTGTATTTTAAATAATAAAATACGTTCTCATTATTTAGGTAAATTTCTGTCACCAACGTCCAAGTAACTGTGTCGGACTCCATCCGGTTAATTCGTACGATTAATCCAAATCGCGTAAGTACACACATATATATATAATTCACCTTATATATATATACAAATAGAGTCTGCAATTAGTCCTATTACATACTAATTACAACTAGTTACAACTAATTAGGCATAATTAATTATCCTAATTTAGCAGGTGTTACAGATTAGTTACCAACTAAGACTTTACTCGCTTTACAAAGATCTTTTACGCGTAATTCCTTATATAAGCGACATAATATTCTTATTTAAATAAATACAGGATCTTTTGTCATATTACAATTTACATTTATGGAGGGAAAAGTGTATAAAAACGAAATTTCTATAGAATAGATACATTGAAATTGTGTGTGTGTATATATATATATATATATATATATATATATATATATATATATATATATATATATATATATATATATTATATACCTATATATAATGTATGTTGGACAAATAGTCAATCTCATTGTTTGGTTCTACAAGATTATGTCAAGGTTTGTTTAAAGTTTTAATTATTCAAACAATTTATTCTTTAACCTTCGCTTTCTCAACAACATTACGCCTTTGCGTTTTGTTGGCAACAATTGTCTAACAAGGATTCATGCACCTAAGTAAGTAACTATCATCCTTTAATTAAGCAATTTTAAGTATCATATATTTTGTCATTCAGTAAACTATTTGTCTATCTAAATACTATATCTACACTATATTTTGTTTTTCAGTGTCAATGGTGAGTTACCAACAAAAATCGATATATGTTTGCATTATGGAGGAGATATGGTGCGCACCGTTGTAGGTTTTGAATATCAACGTGGATCTGAGATTATGTTATGCTCGATTCAGACAAATGATTTCACGTTGAATAACATTCTTATGTGGATTTACTCAAATGTTTATCCTTCACAACTACAATATTGGTATGTAGCCAAGCACCCACGCAAAAACTTGAATGAGGAATTCTCTCTAGCACGTATATTGACTACTGATGACCTCCATAATATGTTTCGCACTTGTCACAACCAAACTGTTTTGCATGTATATGTCTTGGACAATCCAGATATCCCAAGAGTTGCGTTGCATAATTAGGAAAATAATACTACACTTATTTCAGTCCTAAAGGCGTATTGTCTGTACTTCATTTCCAAAATCAATTAATTTTGTTTTAAAATTTTAATATAATATTTGTCCATATTATTTCATGTTCCTTTCGCTTCATACACAATACTAGAATAAGTGATACTTTTGGTTATGTTACTATTTGTTGTCTTTTAGTTGTAAGCTGTGTTTTACTAAATTGATAACCAAATATAATCCCTATATATATTAAAAGATATGATTAGTTAACCTTTGCTCAAATATATATGTTATATATTACCACCTTTAACACACATGAGTTAATTTTGCTCATAGCTAAACAACTATTATTTGTAATGGATAAACTTTAACTGTTATAAGAAGTTCATCTGTTTTACATTTTTAACATTTGCTTATATTTATAGATTTCTATTCGACTCTAATCATAAAGGCCGACAGAACCAACCTTTCTTATTATTTTATATTTAATTGAATGATTCCTTTCGGCTTATAAAAGTAATGTACTGCATTTTTATACGGAATACACGTATAATTCATATAAAAAATAGAACGATAAATATAATACATCTTTATGTTAATAATGTTTTTAATAACTTTTACTTTATTATTAAGATAACTCCACACCATCAATAAATATGATTAATACTTTAAAACTCGAACTCGCCTTTGCTACAAGTTAAATAATACAACTCAACACGCTTTGTATTTCATTTATATTAGCCAATATATCAAAAACTAAATAGCTTATCCCGCGTAGCCGCGGGTCAATAAACTAGTACATTAACAAAACACCATTTTCAATTCTTTTTCATTTCAACAAAAGCAAGAGAGAAGTAAACAGATAAGATTAAATTAATTTCTACTTACATTTAGTATGAAGGATTTTTTTTCTTTACAACTTTGTTCAAATGAAAACAACAATAGTTGAAATGCATAAAAATAACTTTCTTCATGTAGTAAAAGTTCTTTAAGAGAAGCAACATCAACATCTCTAACTCTGGAAAACGGTTGTTTTTCCAAACTTGTAATAAGAATTCTCGATTCATCGAAACATTCATTGATCAACTCCAAAATACTTTCAACTTTCTCAGTCATGTTATTCTCTATGTTTACTTCAATTGAAACTTTTTTGATAAACTCAGCTACATACTGTTTGTTAATTCCCTTTACTTTCATGCAATATGCCTTTACAAAGTTCCAACTTCTTGAGATGCAAACTTTCAGACAAAAGAACACCATTGTTGCAATAGAAGTTTTTGTAGTAGACAATTGACAAAATAGAGGCAATTCTTTAAAAGTATTAATTGATGAGAATGATTTACTCATTGCAAGTAAATGTTTAAATAGAAGAAGAGATGATAGCCTTTGATAGGATAGGTCAAAGATAAGAAGACCTAAATTTACAAATATGGTCTTCCCAAAAAAAGGTATAAAGGTTAGATAAAAAGCTGACAGCTTTTATACATTTAAATTTTTTATATTTTCAGATGTAAATATTACAGTATGTTTCTAAGAACTAAACGTGAAATATAAATATTAAAAATAATGATTTTAAAACTAAAAGTAGGTAAATACTATTACAACAACATATTTGGTTCAAACATGCTATTCACAATATCAAAATTATCATCTACAAAGATATATAAACAGAAAAATTAAAATAACATTTTACGATAACATATTAAGTAGTTACTGAAAATGTATTGGAATTACACATTAGGCAGTAAATGATATTTTGTTGCAAAATATAATCAAATAAACTTAAGATATACCTTATTTTTTGTACGCACAAAAACAATAAACCAATAAACTAATACAATATAAATACTTAAATTCATACAAACGCATGTATATATTTTTTAAAAAAGCAAAAAAATTAGTAATTCACATAAACAGATCATTTAATATGTTTGTTTTACAACAATCTCCATAACAGCAACACAAGAATCATAACCTATTTAGGTTCATTATTATTACTACATACAGTTCACGTTTAACAAACGTGTCCAATCAAAGAATATGTAAAGCTAAACGTTTGTTCTTGAATATTTAAGTATAACTTAAAAAAATCAACGAAAGCAAAGACATACAAAGAAGAAGATATACATATATATATAAATATATAAGAACCATTAATAGTTTAATACAATTCATACTGATAACAGAAAATGAGGATCCAAAATATTTCTTACAATAATAAGCATAAAAATATAAACATTAATAAAAACATAAATATTTAACCTTTAGCTAGCATATTGATCCAGAATAAATTGCAAAATGTAGTTTCCACTGAATGTAGTTTTTTCTAAAGTCATGGATCTCCACAATGTCGGAATCATTAAATAACTTTGTACTAAACAAAGCATTTTGAAAAGTAAGGTTGCCTAAAAGTTTGATGTGAAAAACAGCATTAAAATTAATCCAGAATAAATTATAAGAAAGATGAAAAAAATATAAAGTAGATACCTTTCCATTCACGAATCCTTTCAAATTGCAAAATGATGACAACATGTGCTTGAACTTTGATAGAAACAGCATACTCATGAAACTGTACTGCATATCCATCCCACAAAGTATAGTTGATCTTCATGCCTCTACAAATGGTGATTGTAAGTACATGTACAAATCACTAACCTAATTGATAATATAAATGTTGCAGGAATAAATAAACTAAAAACATAACATTACTTCAGATCTTCAAGTAGCATAGTCATTCTCTTCCCTTGTTTTCCATTATCTTTAGGGTACAACTATAAGTTTCCAGATTCAACAACACATCCGATAACATCTATAAGGAGTCAGAATTTTAGCAAAGCAATAAAAAAAAAAAAACTAAAAAAATACCAATTAATAACAAAACAAAATCATCTTACCAACTGGTTTGTTAGGATCATCACCATGATTTGAGATTTCAGAAAAAGGAAAGAAATCAAAACCATGCAAAGGCCCATCAAAATGCTGACCTTTCTTGATTACGGTACCACGATTAAAGTTTAGCTTATAACGGTGTTTCAGAGCAGGGTATTTGCCATTGTTATCTCCTACTCTAAACTTACTCATAAACACAACAATTCCTTCAGAGATCAGACCATCAAATTGTGGACATAGAACCATCTTCAGACTTGTCTGGATCTTATCAGACTGCATATATTGTTACAAATTAATACAAAATAGCATGTAATCCATAATAAACATATTTAAAAAAGACATTTACTTACCCTCTCATCCGTCAGTATCATGTCCAACTTGTAACTTGTTTACTTTCAGTTTCCAATTGTCCTTACCGGTGTCAAGATCTGAAATGTAGTTGAAGCCACCGTTCTCCATTGTTGATCGCAAATACAAATTACATATTATGTATGATGATGTTATGTATGCAGTGAAGACGGAATTTTTATTTGGAGGAGGAGGTGACCAATGGTATTCCAATCTTGGGAGTGATTATATGAAGCGTGCAAGAAAAATAAATAGCAGCTGGCCTTTCCGATAAAATATGAAGCGCGCCATAATAATAATTAGGGTATCTTGGTATTGACATAAGATCGTATATCAAAACACTTTTAGTTAAAAACATATGCTGAATTTAATTTTTACGAAAACTCAAAATTAGGAGATAAATCCTTGCATATTAGAGCGCCACGTCAGCATTGAGATTGTTTAAGAATGGGACAAATCAGCTATATGACATTGGCATAAACCCCCTTTTATTAGATAGGAAATATACTTCTTTTGATATGTACGTTGTTGTAAAGTCGGATATAAAATTTTGAATACTTGTCCTGATTTTTGTAAATTGATATCACTCGTGTGTTCAATTGTTTTATGGTCTGGTTTATACGGTTTGAGAGTTATGATGCAATCAAATTTGTATGTGTAAAATGAAGTGTTGTAGTGATTGTGGTTTACATTTATGATACAGTTGGGTCATAGATTACAAAAACCACGGGATGAGATCAACTCCCTCAGATTGCCATCCCCTAGTTAACAAATCTAGTATACTATACTATTTATATACTCCCTCCATCACACCTCAAGTGTCCACCTTACTATTTTGGGTTGTTCCAAATAAATGTCCATTTCCATGTTACAACCAATCGAAAAAGACTTTAGTGGGTAGATATGCAATTTGATTGGTAAAAAGTATAGTTAGTGGAGAAATCTAAAACTGTGTACAAATTCAAAGTGGACACTTTGATTGGGACGGAATGAGTATTTATATATAGTTTTGTATGGATGTTCAAAGCAAAGAAAAAAGCCATGATGATTCATTTTCAAAACGACCTTTTAAAAATTTTCATGAAACACACATAGATAGTCAAGAACAATTGCTAAATCTTAGTGTTCATCTATTTCAAAAATATAAAAAATTCTTACTCTTCATTTCTTAATAGTGATGGTGATATATATGGTATGTAGTTGTAGATGTGCAGAAAATGTTATTTTAAACAAAAAATATGAAGAAAAAAATTATTAATGCTTCTCTAGTTAAAAGGAAATCAAACGACAAAATTAGCGTGTATCATTTTCAAGCGTTTTAAATATCCCTATTCTCCAACTTCTTCCACTCTTGTAAAATTAAGCATTTACATTATTCATCAATAAACTCCACAATGGCTACCCTTAAACTTCTAATCGACAAGAATATATGCCCAAAGAGTCTTATTTACCGAAACCAACAAAGAAGTTGTAGATCTTCTATTTCTTATTTTCTCCTTACCACTCGAGACACTCATCGAGTTTATTGGATGGAAACAAATGGTTGGTTGTTTAGGAAAACTCAAAGATAGCATCGATACCTTTAATGAAACCTGCCTCCAACCAGGAGTTAGAAAACATGATATCTTTAATCCCAAGACACCTTTCAATGGAAACTTGTTTTTATCGTCTGACGATGATAAACCTGTTACATCAGCAATACTTTACGGTTGTAGCTCGTTTCATGATGACGCGACGTCTTGGCTTCATGATCCTGAAGAAGACTTGTCTGATAAACAAAATTGCGATGATTCAGAATGCGATAAATGTGTCTCCGAGCAAGAGGATGTTACGATCCTACATCGGCCATGTATGGGAATGGTTGGTAGCTTATAAGTCTAAGTGTCCCCTCCTCCTTCAAGCTAGCTTTTGGGAGTGAGTTCTACACTTGGGCTTATGGCTTGAGATGTGCCTAGTATGGGCTAGGTTCGTATCAATTGGTATCAGAGCTAGCCCCATCTTTCGAGATCCAACACCTCGGAGTGGTGACCTATGGAGTGGTGGCTTGGACCCAAAAAGAGGGTGCCAATTGTGACCAACATAGCCGTGACCAACGAGGACGTTGGCTCTTCAAAGCGTGGGGTATTATTATGATACCACATCGGGTGCCAACCGTGACCAACATATCCGTGACCAACGAGGCCTCGGAGTGGTGGCCTATGGAATGGTGGCTTGGACCCGAAAAGAGGGTGCCAACCATGACCAACATAGCCGTGACCAAAGAGGAAGTTGGCTCTTCAAAGCGTGGGGTATTGTTACGATCCCACATCGGCCATGTATGGTGTAACACCTCGTCAAAAAGTCAATTTTCGCGCCGAATTTAAACTTCAAATAAACGATTTAACTTTTATTTCCAATTAGTATTTTTATAAAATACTTTCATTAGAAAAAATTTTAAAATAATATAAATAAGATTTTATTTTATATTATGACTGGACAAATAAAACACGGGTATTTTGTACTGTGGTTGGAGACCACAGTCCGCGCACTGGGGATCTGTGTTGGACAAAACCCAACCCCCTCCCCATTTTCACCTCATTTCATCATCTTCTTCTTTTTCACCTCCCCCATTTCTCTCTCAAAATAACCACCACCAATCACCGCCACCACCGCCGAACGCCACCACCACCACCATCAACATACATTTTCGGAATCACCATCAAGTGAAGAACAACATTAACAAAGGCAACACCCTCGTTTTCTTCCTCGTTTGGCCTCGATTCGCATTTGTAAGAAATTCCTAAATTTTTAGATTTAATCATTTTGGTGTAATAATGTTTACACAACTTAGTTATAACCTAAACAACCAAGAAAACATGATTTTACAACTCAAAAATGCGTTTGATTTGCGATTTTGGCCGGAAAAACGCGACAGTCGCTGGTTTCTGGGCTGGTGTTCATCTATGCGACACAACGCTTGTGTCGCATGTTGTGTCGCATAACTTCAATTGTGTCGTATCTTATGTCGTATCCTTATGTCGCACCTTGTGTCGTATTCCCATACGACACAACCCTTATGTCGCTATTGATTTAGCATCGCAAGCTTTTGCGACACAACCACTGTGTCGCAGAGCTCTTGTGTCGCACTCCATACGACACAACCCTTGTGTCGCATGACAAAATTTTGTGTCGCATGTTATGTCGCAGAAAACAGAAAACAGCCATATTTTTCTAAGTGTCGGGATACGTTTTTAAATGACAATTCGAATATGATACGACTTGTACTCAAAACAAATATACTTTATAAAGTATACGAAAGTTCAAACCTAATAATAATATGAATTATTATTACGAAACATCAATAACGAACCGCACTTACAAACATACGAAATCTCTCGTGTTTAGGACACTAGGAGATTATACTTGGCACGACTCGTTACACTAGGACGCTAGCTTCTCAGGTGAGTTTCATAGCCCCACTCTTCCAACTGTTTTACTATTTCGGGGTGAAACACATGCTCAATTACTGTTTTCGAATTATATTAATAATCGTTTATAATTCACAACTATTTTTATTACTATATGTAATACGAAATGTGTAATACTTAGGAATTACACCCTTAATATTGTTTTAGAACAATATCAATACTTAACCTAGATAGGTTGCACTCGTACCCTGTTAGGTCGTTGGAAAACGATTACCAACACATAACTTGATTTAGTTATCACAATCTTTTGGCCATATTGTTACGGGACAATATCATCGAATACATTAGAACTAGTTAGTTCTACCTACACTAGACAACATCTATACTGTACATGTTTTAGTTATTCTTTGGGAACCGAAACCGTCGACACTTTTCATTATCACTAGAACGGGAACTAGACTTAAGTGAGCATTTCCCCGAGACTCCGATATATATACTTGCTAGGCTTTAGACTAGGAGTATACAATAGCATCACACGTCAGTACAGACTTCTTATATCAATACAACTCAACTGGTGACGACTCTGGCCCAGGATGTAATCCAACCAGGGATGGACCCCCGGCCCAGGATGTAATCCAACCGTGGGGGTGTCACCTGATGAATATCCATACCTAGGTTCAACGTGAAATTTGGCATGTAAGTATTCGTTCATATATATATATATATATATATATATATATATATATATATATATATATATATATATATATATATATATATATATCTACATACTGATACATCATCTCGAGCACTCGGTGCTACCTACAATTTACATATGTATATTAGTATACATACAATTATACGATCAACTTAGTCGGGCATGTCGTTGTACTGCCGGCTCAATTACAAATTGCTTGCGAGCAATTCCAAAAACGATGCCGCGGTATTGCAGTTGGCACCAAACGATGCCACGGTAAAGTGGGCACAAAACAAAACCACGGTATTGCAGTGGGCGAGATTTTAACACAATCAATGGATCAGCGAGTTATACTCGGGGTTCACAATAAGTTAACGGGTCGGTGGGGTTCCCACGCGAGGCCGTTAGCTCAATCATGTTCGGGTTAGCTTATGCTAGCCGGGTAAACGAACATACAACAATAATCTGTGGGATTACGATTTCGTTGCTGGATGCAACACGCTATCAAATATTACTCAACATCATATGACGTGGTCATACATTACTTGATTTCAAACTTAGGCAGGTATTGCCCTACTCTGTTAAACTTACGTAATACCAGAAAGGTATTCAGGTTCGAAGAACCTCAACTATTAGGTACTTAGGTACATATCCCTATTACTTAGGTATTAGATACCTCGACCAATCGTATACACATTGATGATTACAATTTCAACTTCATACAAATCAGAATCGTGGATTTTGAACTACTTTTCAAAACATACTGGATTTATACTTTACGATTTCAACTAACCATCCTATGAACTCACCAGCTTTATAGCTGACCTGTTTTAGCATGTGTTCTCAGGTGCCCAGCAGGATTAGGAATTACTACAAGATTATGCTAGCTCGAGTCGCATGATTTCAAACATTTGGGACAACTCTGCATTTACTTTTGTATTTTCAAATTATGTATTTGAAATTTCTATTAAACTCGCCACGTTGTAAACGTTCTATTTGGTAAATGTATAATTATTTTCAAACGTCTCATTTAGAGTCGTTCATTATGTATCTTATGCTGTGATATTTAATTTGGTAACACCCGACCCGACCACTTCCGCAAACCGAAATTTGAGGGTGTTACATATGGGAATAGTTGGTAGCTTATAAGTCTAAGTGTACTGTTAAAATGTACAATATAATTATGAAATAGTGTTATATCATATTCTCATTAGGGATGTTTAGTGCAGGTTATATATGTGGTGGTCAAAATATAAAGATTAGAAGTTTGTTGCTTTTTAAAGAGTTAATGGTGCCAGTTTCTAAAAGAAAAAAGTTTAAGGGCTTTCTTGCAAATTGTTGAAAGTTGTTACGTTATATAAACGTTTTATTTCTTTTATTCTTTGAATTTAATTCATTACTATATTATTGAGAGCTAGGTTTTTCTCTGCGATTTGTTCCGTTTATACTTTCTGGTATCATCTTGATACAAGAATTGTTAGTTAGTTGTGTGAATGATCATTATCTATTGATAGTGAATCATTGAGAGTTTTCTGTTTAAAAGTGAGGATTTACTTTGTCTTGTTTTTGGCCTTTGTGCCGGTTTGGTTTGGTTTTGTTTAGTATTAATCAAGTGCTGTTCGTTAATAGTCTGGTGTTCTTATTCTTATTCATACGTTTGATCATGGTATCAGAGCTTTGGCTCCGATAGATTGATTAGTTTCCGTGACTTGGTTTCAAATCTGTAGTTAGGGTTTCAGATCGAGAGATTTGGGATTTCTATCTTAGATCGGTGTTATTTGGTTTTTTTAGGTTCGATTGGGATCTGTTGGCTCAATTAGGGTTTTTCGCTGGTTCAAAAGGTTATATCGGGTTTGTGTTTTTTCAGGAGATTATTGAAGATTATCTTCTTCTTCTTTCTGGTGTGACTCTTATTTGTTCCAGAGTCAGATTAAAGTCATCCACTGTGAATAATTTTTCTCTGGTCTTCTAGCTTTGCTAGGAGTACTCTGTGAGAACGTTTCATACTCTCTTCTCTCTAAATTGTGATATTCTGTGATTATTTGTTTATTTGATAATTTATTGAAAAGTGCTATTTGGTTTGAATTTACAAGTTTTTGTGTGTTGATTATCTAAGTTGTTCTAATCTGTTTTCTAGTAGAAGAGAGAACATCCTGTTCTTTAGGTTTTTTGTTATAGGCATATGTGTGTGCTTGTGCATTACTCGTTGATTAGATAATATATGTTTGAACTAATTGACTAATTAATAAAATGACTAAAGAAGGTGACAAACCATCTAATAGTGATAAGCCCAGTGGTTCAGGTACCACTGAAATAAGTAAATTGGATTTTGGTGACCCACTTTATCTACATGCTAGTGACATTAGTAGTACACCATTGATAACATTCATGTTAAAAGGAACAGAGAATTATAAGTCATGGGCTTGTGCTATGGAACTTGCTTTACAGACTAAAAATAAAATTGGATTCATTGATGGTAGTTTAGAAAGGTCTGTAGATGATGATGTTCTGGGTAGACAGTGGGACAGATGCTCTTAACAAAGATACACGAATTGTTTTGTTTTTAAATTATTGAAGTGATGATTTACAATAAACATAATGCCCCATTTTATACATGTATTTGTGAGCTAATTTTAAAAAATGGTGACACATTCTTGGCTGTAATTCTTAGCTGTGATGATCGAGACTTAATGGCTCCAATCTTCTAATAAGGGAAATGATGTGGATGCTTATCCCATAATTCTTTTTAACACTCCCCCTCAAGTTGAATAGTGGGATCACCAAAATTTAACTTGCCCAAACACTCGTGGAGAACGCCTGCACCTACTGCTTTTGTTAAGATATCAGCTAGTTGGTCTTCAGATTTAACGAATGGTATTTCGATGATCCTGGCTTTGAGTTTTTCTTTAATGAAATGTCTATCAATCTCTACATGTTTGGTCCTGTCATGCTGTACAGGGTTTTCTGAAATTTGAATAGCAGATTCATTATCACACATGACATGGGTGGTTTCTTTCGGAGGGAACCCAACATCGGTCAGAAGTTTTCTTATCCATAGTACTTCTGCTAGTCCTCTAGCTATTCCTCTAAATTCAGCTTCGGCACTTGACAGTGAAACCACCTTCTGCTTTTTACTTTCCAAGTAACAAGATTACCTCCTACCAAAGAGAAGTACCCCGACGGTGACCTTCTGTTCCCTTTGTCACCAATCAGTCAGCATCAGTATATACTTGAATATTCAGATGAGCATTCGACCTGAAAAGGACCCCATGGCCAACAGTCCCTTTGAGATATCTAATGATTCTTAGAACTGCATCCATATGGGCCATATGAGGTTGGTGCATGAATTAACTTACTACTCCAACAGCGGATGCTATATCTAGACGAGTGTGCGAGAGGTATATTAGCTTTCCTACCATTCGTTGATACCTGTCTTTATCAGCAAGTTCAGCTTCTGTTTCCATGTATAATTTTTGATTGACAATCATAGGTGTCTCAACTGGCTTGCAATCAATCATGCCTGTTTCTGCAAGTAGATCTAGGATGTATTTTTTCTAACAAATAAAGATTCCATGTTGTGATCTAAGCACTTCAATTCCAAGAAAGTATTTTAATCTTCCCTAATCCTTCATTTCGAATTCTGTATTCAACTTTTTTTTTAGATTCTTTATTTCTTCTTCATCATTCCCGGTGATAATCATATCATCAACATAGATTATTAAACATGTCACACGGCTTCCTCTGTGCTTGAGGAATAGAGTGTGATCTGAGTTACTTTGTTTGAACCCATATTTCTTCATTGCCAGAGTAAATCTACCAAACCATGATCTGGGAGACTGTTTTAATCCATATAGAGATTTCTTCAACCTACAAACTTCTCCCGGCTTGAAATTGTGTGAGAAACCAGGAGGTGCTTCCATGTACACTTCTTCTTTTAACTCTCCATGTCACACCCCGCTAAAGCGGAAACACGAGGTGTAACAGTACCGGGTAACAATGCACAAGATATAGAAGTAACACCATATATAATTTAGCGAAAGTATTACAAGTTACTACAAGTTCAACCCGTAGTTTCAAAAGAGATTACATCAAGTTCATAAAAGTTTCCAAAAGATAGTCATAGTTCAAAATAAAGCAAACGCATGTGAGAATGCATATCCATGCAAAGGTACTCCTAGAATGCATCTTACCGTCGTTCACCTGAAAAGCATGATAAAACAAAAGGGTCAACTATGGTCATAGTTGGTGAGTTCACAGGTTTAATGTTACAAATAAATGAACTAAAAGATTTGTTCATAAATGACATGAGTAAAAATGATTGGTTGTAATAGTTGCGAATATGAAAGGTAATATACACGAGTGTTAATGCAATAGAGGCCACTACTAAACCGATTACCGACCGAATGCCCCAAATGATGTCCTCAAAGGAACATGAGTTACCTTCCGTCCAATCGGGGACAAGGTAAATTCTACACATCCAATCGGGGATATGAGCGAGTGATAACATGCACACACATAGCCATGTGAGTGAGAGTTGGTCTACCCTAAATAACGTTATTCATGATTATCAAGGACGGCTCGTCTGGCTCACGGACGAGTTAATAAGTAGTGTAAAAGATATTTCCGGGGACTTTAGCACGATAGTACTCAAGCATAACAATAGTATACACCGATTCGCATAAATTGAATAACAAAAGTTCAACAAGTTCATAATGAGTACAACCAATTTAGTTAAAGTTTAAGATCATGCTTTTCACCCCAAAATAGTTAACAAGTAAAAAGGGGCTGTGAAAACTCACCTGAGTTTAGCAATAAGCAAGCAAGCAATAAATCAAATAGCAAGCAAGTAAGCGGATGTCCAAATGCAACCTTCTATCGCCCTAAACGTATAAGGTTGTGTATGTAAGTAGATGTCTCAAAAGACCATCTATGTAAGTGGAGGGTTAATGTCCACTTAAGTCAAATCGTGTAGGTGGAGGGTTAATGTCCATCTATGATAGTTGTTCACTCAACTAATATGTTCAATTAAGTTTTTTTTATCAAAAGTGGGTACGACCCGTTGGTGAAAGTTTGTAATAATAATTCTAAAAGACATTGTTATTATGTTTGTTTCATTGAATACTTTTTAATAGTATAAGTCATGTGTTGCCGCGTTGTCGTCTTATGTGGTTATAATTTGTTACTCAACTTGAATACTTGGTGTAAATCATGTTTTAAGCTTTCCATTTTTGTACAAGTGTTCAAGGTGTCGGTTATTCGTTCGGGTGTGTTATCGGGTCTCAGTTTTGGTCCAAGTTACTAAATATGTCATCCAAACCCATTTTGTTTACAATTCTTTCCAAAAATAGTAAGTTTTCAAAAATAGAAAGTTTGACGTTTTCGAAACCGAACCCCGTTTTTGTTGACTTGGTCAAACCTACTCGGTTTGACCCGAGACTTTTACCAAAACCTTAAATATGTTCAAATGTCATAAAAACTCAGTCCTTACACTTTTAGTAAGTCAACAAGTGTCGGTTTTTATGTTACACCATAAACAGTCCACACATTACATTTTCCAGATTTTACATCCACTTGTCGGATTTTTCTAAAAATCTATATTCCGAAATAGAATATGGAAAAAATCATAGGTGATCCCCAAGGTATTATAAAGTTCCAGTAATTTTTATAGGGTCTTAGAAATGTCTTAAGTATTTTATAAAATTTCGTTTTCCTCTGAGGTCCAAAAACTGACCAATCTGGACACATGCAAGAAGATATAATTACTGAGGAAAATACACAAGGATTCATAAAAAGTGGTCAAAAAAACAAATGTAACTAATGAAATTTGTAAACTTTTGGCGTTGGTTTCAAGTCATTTGGAGCTGTGTAGCTCAAGATATGGTCAAAACCATAAGACTAAATTACTGACTTTTCTGATCAGATTATACATGCATTCATACAAAAATTATTTAAAATAGCAAACTAGCTCCAAACATTATGAAACCAGTGGGGTTAGAAAGATAACTTCTTGAAATTAATTTTATGCTATAAAAACGTCCATTTTAGTTAAGAAATGAGTGAGAAACAATTTGATGAAATTCGTATAAGAATCTGACCAGAAAGTTTTTGTTACTTTTTGTGAGATTTTGAAGATGAAAAATGGTTTTTGTGCAATATATTGGACATGTACTCTTGAGTGAACATAATAACAAGTTAATAAGAGTATAAAAATCATAAAGGGATCCTCACAATGGTGGTAATGAAGAAGGAATGGCAGGAAAGTGATGAGGAACTCTTGTAGTGTAGGAATCTTGAAGAAGCTTTCCAAAAACTTTAGGATTTGTGTGGTGGTTGTATGGTGGTGATGTGGTGGACTTGTGGTGGCCTTAGGTGGTTGTGGGTGGTCTTATGACTGACCCAATTTCGTTTTTAGAGAGAGAGAGGGGATTAGAGAGGGAATTGAGAGGATTTGGTGAAGTGTGTGAAGTGAAAAGTGAGAAAATGCATGTGTTTTGGTTGGTATATGGAAAAAGTGGTTTGCATGAGAAATGAGTGGAGGGGGAAGGGTGGTGACTGGTCAAATGGGCCCCATTTGGGTTTGTATGTCTTTATTTAATTTTCCAGACTGTGTTTGCGTATTGTGGTCGTTTACCCGTTATTTTCGTTATTCGGTTATATCGCCTAACGTTATTTGAGTCGTTTTTAATTAACGATATATTGGAGATTATTTTCCATTGAAGTATTGTTAAAATACTTTATTTTGAGTTGTAAAAATATTTAATGACTTTCGTTTAGTTGCCGAATTCGATTTGCGCGTTTTTACCGTGTTTGTTACGTTTTAAACTAAACGTCTAGATTTTTCGCGTATTAATATACGAAATAATAATATAAAGTGATTAACTACTATTTAATTCATAAAATAGGTTTACGTTATTTTAAACGTGTTTTCACCAACGTTCGTGTTTAGTTGCATACCGTCCGATTGAATTTACTTGTCAAGTCACCGAAATTTCGGATTTTGTGATTTGATGAGGATTTTGTGAGGACATAAAGAGTAGATATTTCTTTGTTTTATTAGGCACTTAGTAACCTAATTTAATATGTCTACGAGTATTTAAAGTTCACCAAACAGTCTCTAAGACGTTCTACGACTCTAGTAAGCCTAAGGAGTCATAACCTAGGATTTAAGGAAAGTTGTAAATGAAATTTGAGATTCGAGTGCGATAATGACCTGAGATTTTGACGGTTGTCACACTCCATGTAGAAAGGCATTCTTTACATCGAATTTGTAAAGTGGCCAATTTTGATTTGCTGCGATTGAGAATAGAACTCTTATTGTATCAATCTTTGCAACTGGAGAGAAAGTTTCTGTAGCACCCCCAAATTTCGGGTTGCAGAAGCGATCGGGTCGGGTGTTACCAAATCAAATATCACAAGCACGAAGGTACATAATGAACGACTCTAAATGAGACGTTTGAAAATAGTTATACATTTCCAAAATAAAGAGTTTACAATGATACGAGTTCGCAAAATAATTTCAATACATAATTTGAAATACAAAGGTTATGCAACGAAATCCAGGTGTTTGAAAATATGCGACTCGAGCTAGCATAGCTTGTAGTAGTCCTAATCCTGCTGGCACTTGAGAACACATGCTAAAATGAGTCAGCAATAAAGCTGGTGAGTTCATAGGTTAGTGTCGTCACCCCTATCGGTCGGTCGGATTTGACTCCGGTCGTTGTTCCAACAGCAACAGAAGCGGCGGACAGTGAGTTTTAAATTTATATGAGCTGGGGCTCAAACTATAAGTACTACCTACCTTGGGAGCAAGCAGTAAGTATAACTCGAGGTCGTTCTTAAATCGGAGCGAATTAAAATAAAGCGGGTCACCAAAGATTATGGTCGCAATTAGGATGGGGGGTAGGTAGATAGATTTTGGATTGATTTGGTTTTCTAATTATCCTAAATGCAGAAAAGTAAATAACGAGAAATGAAATTAGGGTTTAAGCAGACAGGTAGAGATGTGATTGCTGAAACTTGGATATTAGGGTTTCGGGATGATGTTCATTATAAAATTGATTGGAGATTCACCAAATAAAGAGTAGACATACTTTCGGTGTAAACACTAAGACCCTACGTTCAAGTGAAACCCTAGAAACATATGTCACTGGAATCCTAGGTTATCATGATTCTGATCAGATCAGGCTATTTTCAAACCCTCCTGAGCCTTTGCTTAACTAAGACAAAGTCACCCTAAATGTTCTAGGGACCAGGCATAAGGCAACAGACCGCAATTGTATTTACTGACCTTTCTTAACACCTAATCGTCTATTTACTTTCATTATAACAAATACTGATTGTATCCTGTGTATGTTAAACTATTGGTGTGATTAGGGTTTTGCATGTCTAGGTATATGATTGACACTACCCTGTATTGTTTCTATTGAAGCACATACATAACCATCATAAATATAGACCCTCCTTTACAGTCAGGCGTTCATCCCTAGGAATAATCACGGTGTACAGGGCAATTAGGCATTTCCACAGTGTTCCAAACCCTAGATGTACTGACGGTGTACTGGGCATTTAAGCATTTCCACAGTGTTCCAGATCTTAGGTGTACTAACGGTGTACAGTGCAACAAGCATTTCCACAGCTTTGATTCCTAGACCACAGTTCTAGAAGGATCACTTCTAGGTAATTCACAATGAAACAATCCATGGCATTTCCTTAGCTTCCACGTATTTGTACTCCACACGAGGTGTTTCCAACGCTATACGAAGTACCGTGCCTTTTAAAGGAAAGTTCATAGTTTCATACTGTAACTGGAGATAACTGTATATTCATAGTATTAGGGTTGATCAGATCCTATCCTAGGGCAACAGTCACGTGAAAGTCTGGAAAGGGTGATGAGAGACTAGATCTATATTCAGGATAAGCTTAACCAGATACACAGCATAACAATTTCCAATCGTATAAATGAAACATTAATTTAACATCATCCCTACTCCTAATATCTACATTTCAACAATCACAATATTAAACTACTCTATAAACATGGCAATATGCAGAATACAAACTGAAATAACATAAAGCACAGGCATTATAACAGTAAGTAAAGTTTAGATATCACCGGGAATACAGCAGCGTAATACTGAGGATTACAAATAGTCTGAACTTGAAAAACTCGTTACAACAAGATTACCAAGCTAAAACTTCCTCTAGACTCGAACCGTAAGCTCAACCCTAACCTTTCTCCTCTAACTCTTAAGAGTAGTGCTAGAGAGAGAAAGTTAGAGAGAGAAAGTGAAAGAAAAGAGAGAAATAAGAAAAGTGAGAGAATGAGAAATATGTGAATGTGTTGAGGTGTGTTAAGGTGTGTGAAATGAGGAGGAGTGATCCCCTATTTATAGGCAAAGCTCAAAAATCAGCCGTACAACTCACGAAACAGCACGTACAAGCAAACGAAGCACGATACAGGGCAGCAGGGGCCGTATACGGCCTTAGGGGGGCCGTATATGGGGTGTACATGGCCGTATACGGTCTCTGTGGGGCCGTATACTGTTCCCAGGGCCGTATACGGTGTTCGTCTGATTTCGTTCGTTGCTTAAAACGCGCGTATCTCCTTCGTTATGCGTATGTTTGACCTGATTCTTTCGCCTGTGGTTTCGTAATTCCGTTACGCTTCTAATGATGCCAACTTCACTGAAATTGGATGTGTATAGCTCAAGCATAGCCGAAATGACTTTATAGGGTCTGATACTGCTCAGTCTTCTCCGTTCTTTATCCGATTTGCATGATTCTTGATTTTCCCGTCTCGATTTTACCTGTTTTATCATATGATGAAGTTAGAATGTGATCTATATAAGGTAAATGAGGCCGGGTGATTTTGTGCACGTTTATTCGTCCTGATTTGCTTGTTATTTGGACGTTTTTGGTGATTTTTGCAGCAACGCCTATATTTAGACCACTTTAGTGAAATTTAGTAAATAATGATTATTTTGGAATGTTTTCAATAAAGATACGTCCGAAAAGTGCGGAATATTGCCCTTAAAAACATGACTATTTGAGTCACATCAAGTTATCCCACACTTAGGCGTTGCTTGTCCTCAAGCAACACTCAGTTAGAAAAACATTTAAAATGGGTTTTTAAGGAGCGAGTCAAAATAATTTCAAAATGATACCACTTCTAATATGATTAAGACTGTTTAAGAATAAGGAAAAGGATAAGATGATCCTTTCAGAAGCAAGAAGCAATTATCATCAAGCATACTACCAATTCTCGTGATCTTGGAGTACACATGACTAGGCGATCTCACTATAGGTGGTCACTCAATTCACTCAAAGTGTATCGGGTTCCCTAACAATCTAGAACAATTGAAATCGCTCAAATAAGCCAGTCATGCAGCACTCATCGTCATAAGCTTGGTCGAGAATCGGATCTCCACCACTTAGGTGAGGACGGTGCTAACTATCCCAAGACATTCAACGGGTGGTAGTGTTTGGTGAGGTTTAAGGGTATGGGTAGTGGTATATGTTTGGTTGTAAGGTTTTGACTTATCTTAAAACTCAAAGATAGTGAAAAACTTTATTTCAGAATGGAACGGAGGATTTTGTAGCTGCTCGTCTTCTATCGAATTTTTCTTGAGAAGGTGATACTTGAAGCACTCAGCTTTATTTGATGGAACTGTTTCTTTTTCTTTTCTTGATTTTTCTACTTTTTATTTTTCTTTTCTTCTTCAGAACTTCTTTGCCAGAGAATTTCTAAGGATATTTTATGTTGATCCTTTCAGAAATCCTTTTCGGAACTATGATCTTTGATCTTGAACTTCAATTTCTTTTGTCGTGCCAATTTTTCGCACTTTGATTTTTTTAGAGTACACAGAAGAGGAAGACTTTAGAGCATAATTGAAGAGAATGTTCCAAAAGATGTTTTTCACGACCTTAGAAATTCTAAGATAAAGTTTTGGGAAATTTTGGGTGAGTAGGGGTTTTGTACGAGGGTTTTTATGAAATGAAAGGTTTAGGCTCAACAGGGTTTACTAGGCGGATCATCGATACTGAAAGTAAGTATCGGAAGGGTTTTGGGCTTGAAGAGATATGTAAAAATTGGGTTTAAATCCTAAGGAATGTCAAGGTCATCTAGCTGCACCTATACCGCGTACGGTACACACCAATGTGGTCTTGAAACGTATGTCTGGAGCAAGTTCTAATTCAGAGATGCAAGCATCGGCACACACAAGAAATGAAAGTGAAGCATTAAAGATGAATTCTTTTAGGCTCAAGATACCTCACTACAAAATAGGGTTGTATGTGCCTAGCCATGCTCCTTTCAGATTATCGTTTCTTGCTCGAGAAATTTCTACCTTATTTTCCCTATATTCCAAAATATCTTACTCATATTTCGAGAATGATTCTTTTCGAAAGTATTTAACTCAAAAACTTAGAGTTTAGTTTCATAATTTAACTCATAATTTTAAATTTTTGAAAAAATTTGTTTGAAAAATTCGTTATTTGGGAAAACATTTTCTGAGTAATGCTATTTTGGACATAAAAATTGCCTAAAAATTATCCAAGGTATTCTATACCTTGCTATCCCACACTTAGAGGAACATTGTCCCTAATGTTCTCTTGAGTTGAGTTTTTACTGGAGGTAAAATCCCACACTTAGAGTTTGAACATGTGAGAAAATGTTTTTTTAAGTGTTAAATTTGGGTTTGAATCCCACACTTAGTGATAAGCTCAGGATAGGGTATAGAATATAATAAAGCTTTCAAGACAGAATATATGTGATCATGAAATGGATAGAAGGTTAAGAAACTCCCCAGATAACGTTTTGAAGCATGTGAAATTTTGCAGGAGAGAGAGAGTTGAAGTGAGCTTTCTTCTGCATTCTTCTTGAAGGACATCAAGCTTCATATGGGGTTATCCGGTGTCATGTATCCAACGTTATCAAAAATCAACTTCAATTCTTTTAAGTGGGGATCCTTATGGTGTAGAATCCCATACTTTAGGTTTTGAAGAAGTTGGAGTGATTTTGATAAGTGTTTGCCTTGTGGGGAGTGATCCCACACTTAGTTCTTTGAAGTGCTTGGATACAAGGAAGTTTTGAGAAGAACGAGGCCCCTCCATGAGATGTTTGAATGTTCCGCAGTCTGCAAATATTGAAAACTGGTTCGGGTTGCCTTTTGACTTCACGGATTTTCTTCTTGAAAGTGCGTCATCTCGCCTTTTTCCACGTTCATACATCATAACATTTCTACTTATTAAACAGAAAGAAAATAAAACATAATAAGTAATAGCATAATGTAAATACGGATAGAGTGATCAACCAACTAGTGGCTGATACAAATAAGTTCCAAAAGTAAGGTTTAACAGTAGCCAACAAACACAAGATAATAATAATGATAATGTCTGAAACCAAAGTCAGATGATGCAAATGGGGTAGAACTATGAAGCTGGGGATCCCTGGTCAGGTGCATCAATATGCTGAGTAGGAGCTGGTGCTGTGGATGGTCCTACGACTGACTGCTGGCCACTAGATACTCTCTGTCCCTGTTCTTCAGCATTGATTAGTTTGAGCTGAATCAATATGTCTCTGAGGGTAGCCGCTGGCAGTCTCATCGGATCAGTGTAGCCCCACTCTAGCAAAATAGCCGAAGTAACCCCTGCCTGCTCTAGTAAGGTCATGTAAGCCTGACGTAGCATGCTCTCTGTCGGTACAGCTGAGGAAGAGATCGGTCCCAAGTTTAATAGCATCCCAGAAGTGTCAAAAGATACAGCATCAGTGCCCAAGTAGACTGTGTCAGCACGGTAAGATCCACTGGCGACTGGCTGGGCAGGATGAGGAGTCACAGGTGCAGAAATCACTGGCTGAACTACCGGTATCTCGGTCTCAACTGACTGGACCTGCTCTGGTACTGGTGTGGTCCGGATAGCGGGTGATGGTGTATGGGTGGTATGTGATGGGATGGATGTATGTGGTGGTGCTATGGCTGGTGGTGGTGGACCGCATTGGTACATGTAAGGCTCTGGGTCAGGAATACCAAGTTTCCTGCAAATCAACAGCTGATGGGAACGGTTAACCTGAAGAGCATGCAAGAGATAATACTGTGTCAGCGAGGTCACTGGATCTGTGTAGTGAACAGTAGCCTGAGCTGGTGGCTCGGCTGTCTCAACTCCTCTATGCGGGACACTAGTATGAGTAGTAGGTGCTCAGGCTCTATCAGATGGGCCATCCTCAGTATCTGCAACAGGTGAGCATCCTCTAACACGCTTCCCAGGGAGACGACATCCTGGAATGATCTGTTTGGTGTTCTTCCATAGGCACTGTCTCTGCTCATCTACCTCAACAAGATGGATCAACTTGCAGTAGTCCAAGTTGAATGGCAAAGAACGAGAACAAACAGTAAACTCCTCAGTGTGGGCCTCAGTCAACAATCCCATACTATAAAGCAATCTAGTAATAATCGACCCCATGAACATGTGCCTATCCATGTTTGTCTCAGCTCCAAGTCTCTCAGCAATCAAGAAAGCAACATTCAGATTCTTTCCTCCTATGATTGCTTCCATGAACTTCAACTCTTCGGCACTCACAGCACCACCTTCCTTCTTTCCAAATATAGAACATGCTAACAACTTGTGAAGGATGTGATGAACCGGCTTGATGAAAGTGGATGACTTAACACAGCTCCTAAAGTTTGATCCTGCTAAATCCATCCAAATATCCTTGTGGTTCCTGTTTGGTAGGCTGGAGATGTCTTGAACACTGTTTCTGAACCATGCAGAGTTGACCTGAGACTCTGTATATAAACCAAGATACACTCCCAAGTCGGCAACTGAGATATGATGAGTCTGTTCCTGAAACCTGAATGAAATCTTTCTTTTGTCGGATACGCTCATCTTTGGGTTCAGCTGGTAAGTCATCATGAACTCTGTCACTACTTCTTGGTATGCATACTCATCTATATCGAAGAGACGGAGAAAGGCATTGTTTACTTGACCATCGGTCTCATACATCAACAAACTCTTCAACTCATCCCTGATCCCTAACTTAATCATGTCTTTCCATACCACATATCGATTACTGCCTATCGGTCGCTGCAACCACTGGCGAATGAGTGACTTATTCTTTGAAGATTTGGCCAAGTAGCTGAGTGAAGGTGGGTAATTTTCCATCTGTGATAAAAGACAAGAAAAGATTAGGCCATAATAGTGATATATTAATGGATATGCTAAAGTACTTCCAAATTTTCAGAAAAAATTGGAAATGTAGGCTTTAGAAATGGGCATATCCAGAAATTTTAAAATTGCTAAACCTAACCGCAACCAATCACAAATCCAAAAACTTTTATCAACTTATGTCTAAATAAGGGTAAGTGGCACAAAGCTTCAAGTTCCTAGCATAATTAAAGCAAGTCAACAAGTTACCTAACTTAATTATCCCAAGCACTAAAAACTTAAATACTTCATGTTCATGGTTAATCAATCTAAATGAGATTAAGTCCAAGGTCATATAATTACCTCAAATAAATCAATTAATCATAAAAGGGCATATTACCAATTAAATATGCAATCCAATATTCCGTAATTTCCAAAAGACATAATAGCCGTATTTTACATGATTTCAAGCAAAGAATGGAAGTAAACTTATTTGACAAAATGGTATATTTTAGAAAATAGTGTTTTTGTTGGTTTCATTTCAAAGTCATACACTTTATTAATTAAAGTGATAAACTTAAAAATGATTAAATGAACCGAAACTTGTTTTGATAATTTTGTAAGCTTTTTAAGTTTAAAAAAGTCATAAACATGGTTTTAAAAATAAAAGTTTTAAGTAAAAATAATGTTTATGATGATTTTATTAAAAATGAGCTTACTTTAATCACCAAAAACTAGCTTAACCATTTTCTAATTGCAAATGATCAATCAAAACATGTTAACCTATCATATTTAAGCATAACTCAATCAACAAAAGTCAACATAAGCAATTAATCATCCAAAAAGTCAAACTAGCCATAGTTCATCAAAAAGTCAACACTTTAATTCCCAATCTTGCAATCAAGCCAACAAATCACTAGATTAAGCTTGTAATCATGTTAAGCATCAAGATAAGCATGAAATAACACTAAAGATTGCAACTTTTAACCATGAAATCTATGAAAATGAGTTACAGGCCCTAATTTTTAAAGTTTCATGAAAATCACAAAAGTAGGTCAAGAATTACCTTAAACTTGATGTAATGATGTTGTGGATGCAAGAAAGATCATAAAATGATGAATTTTGAGCTTGGAATCATGCAAAATGGTTGAGTAATGGAGATTTGAGGATATGGTGATGGTGGCCGACGGTTTGGGTGTGGGGAGGAGGAAGAAGATGAAGTTTTTAATGTTTTGTCTTATGTGTGTGGCCAAAAGTCCCTTTTATATCCTTCCAAACGCACGCGATTTAAAATTTACGAAAGATACGAAACATACAAGTAAAATTTCAAAGTTTAAAAAATTTTTAATAAAACAATTTTAAAAAAGTATGTTCGTAATTTTCTGAATCTTTACGCGCAGTCTGGAAAGATATTGCGAATTTTATGCGAAATCGTATACGTTTTTATTTAAAACAAGACAATCTTTTTGTGTTCTTTAAAATTCAAGACAAATTCAAAATAAATTTTTCAAAATTTAAAAATAAACTTTTTCGAACTTTCTGAAAATGTCTGAAATTCGTTACTGTGTTGTGCGAATTTGAATTTTAAAAGAACGTTTTCTTGTATTTTAAAATGCAAGCTTTTAAATTTAAAAATAAACCACTAATATTACTTTGCCTAAATACTTAAAATAAAAACTAAATTAACTAAAGTTTGGGTTGCCTCCCAAAAAGCGCTTGGTTAAAGTCGGTAGCTCGACTTTTGGACAAATTTATTGAATATTGCCCAAGAGCAATTGTTTAAGTGAATTTGGTGCTCTTGGTTGAGGGAAAGTGTAGCGAGGAATAAAGTCACAAGTGAGAATCTTAATGACAGAATCAACTAGGTCTGCGGGATGTAACGAGAATCGTTCGTGTTCAGTGAGAAACATACGTTCCTTTTTGCCTAAATCTAGAAGATTGTCAATAAACTTGTTAAATTCCTTTCTAACTTTCTTAGGGTTTGAAATTCCGTTTCGTGATCCGTCATCTATATGGTTTAAGTCATGAAGAAGCATTCCTAGGGCTTGTTGAAATTTCCATTCTTCTCTTGAATCAGGATCTCCGGTGGTAGTATGAACTGACTCCGTGATTTCTTCGATTAAAGATGTTTGTGAAACGGTGAAAGGAAATTTTGACTGAGCAAATAACAAAGTGAGTGAGACGTTAATATCCTTCCTTCCAGCAAAGAAAGTAGCTTCCATGTTATCGTCAGTGGCTCCAGGGAATATTTCTAACAACTTGTCGATCATATAAGTAGCGGGGTCAACGAAAAATGGAATTTTATCAGAAATGACGAGAGATATAGCGGGATCTTTGCTGATCCAGAACTCAAGCTCATAAATCATAGCTGCAACATGACGATTAATTAGGGTTTGGGAAACCGGTTGATAATCGGTGCAGGCGAATAGATCCATTAGTAGGTCTATCTCTGATTTAAGCTTTAGTTCTTGCTCTCGATAATGTGTGAAGATACCTTCCTCCTTTTGATTTGGAAGATGGTGGAGAATACCAACCTGTTTCTTTATCCTACGAGCGACTTCTCTTTGTTCAACTGAAAAAGGAAAGTCAGACGTTTTGAGTTGTCTGGCAAATGCCCGACAAACATCTAATCTCCTATCAGGATCAAAAGAGTTACCTACGTAGAGGATATTTTCTTCAGGTTTGATTGGTAAAGTCCTATCAACAACACGATAGATGGTGTACTCAGGTTCGGGTACGAGGTTCAAAAAGATAGGTGATTTTGGAGGGTATTCGTAAACTTCTTCGTCCCATGGTGGAAGACGTTCTTCAATGGGTGGAAAACGAAAGGGTTGAAGATGTTCAGAGTTACTCTCGACAAAACCAGATGAGGTAGGGAATTGAAAGAAGTTTTCTAAGGAATATGAAATCTCAGGAGCAGGTATAACCTGGTAGCTTAGAATGCTAGATGCAGAAGTTGAGATCTTCTGATGAGAATCATGGGTTCCTAAGTCAAGGTCTAAGAATTGCCCTATGGTTCTAGATTCATCGTCTGAATTAGCGGAGATAACTTCGGAAGAGGATAAAGATGAAGAGTAGACGTCAGATTCCAACTCTTGTTCTAAGCAGGTGAAGAACTCAGCGTCATTCATGGCCATCATTTCTTCGGACGTCTTGAGGGCGAGTGGAGAAATGGGGCTAGACGGAAATGAATCATAGAAAGATGTTTTTGTATTTTTCATTTTTTTTATTAACCTAAATTAAACTAAGGAAAGCAAATAACTACCAACTAAGTCTGGGAAACCTAATTGGAAAGGATCTCCTAAAAGCTAGAATATCTAAGGCGGCTTCAAATCGTAACGCTCTACGGTCCCCGGCAGCGGCGCCAAAAACTTGTCGTCACCCCTATCGCTCGGTCGGATTTGACTCCGGTCGTTGTTCCAACAGCAACAGAAGCGGCGGACAGTGAGTTTTAAATTTATATGAGCTGGGGCTCAAACTATAAGTACTACCTACCTTGGAAGCAAGCAGTAAGTATAACTCGAGGTCGTTCTTAAATCGGAGCGAATTGAAATAAAGCGGGTCACCAAAGATTATGGTCGCAATTAGGATGGGGGGTAGGTAGATAGATTTTGGATTGATTTGGTTTTCTAATTATCCTAAATGCAGAAAAGTTAATAACGAGAAATGAAATTAGGGTTTAAGCAGACAGGTAGAGATGTGATTGCTAAAACTTGGATATTAGGGTTTCGGGATGATGTTCATTATAAAATTGATTGGAGATTCACCAAATAAAGAGTAGACATACTTTCGATGTAAACACTAAGAACCTACGTTCAGGTGAAACCCTAGAAACATATGTCACTGGAATCCTAGGTTATCATGATTCTGATCAGATCAGGCTGTTTTCAAACCCTCCTGAGCCTTTGCTTAACTAAGACAAAGTCACCCTAAATGTTCTAGGGACCAGGCATAAGGCAACATACCGCAATTGTATTTACTGACCTTTCTTAACACCTAATCGTCTATTTACTTTCATTATAGCAAATACTGATTGTATCCTGTGTATGTTAAACTATTGGTGTGATTAGGGTTTTGCATGTCTAGGTATATGATTGACACTACCCTGTATTGTTTCTATTGAAGCACATACATAACCATCATAAATATAGACCCTCCTTTACAGTCAGGCGTTCATCCCTAGGAATAATCACGGTGTACAGGGCAATTAGGCATTTCCACAGTGTTCCAAACCCTAGATGTACTGACGGTGTACTGGGCATTTAAGCATTTCCACAGTGTTCCAGATCTTAGGTGTACTAACGGTGTACAGTGCAACAAGCATTTCCACAGCTTTGATTCCTAGACCACAGTTCTAGAAGGATCACTTCTAGGTAATTCACGATGAAACAATCCATGGCATTTCCTTAGCTTCCACGTATTTGTACTCCACACGAGGTGTTTCCAACGCTATACGAAGTACCGTGCCTTTTAAAGGAAAGTTCATAGTTTCATACTGTAACTGGAGATAACTGTATATTCATAGTATTAGGGTTGATCAGATCCTATCATAGGGCAACAGTCACGTGAAAGTCTGGAAAGGGTGATGAGAGACTAGATCTATATTCAGGATAAGCTTAACCAGATACACAGCATAACAATTTCCAATCGTATAAGTGAAACATTAATTTAACATCATCCCTACTCCTAATATCTACATTTCAACAATCACAATATTAAACTACTCTATAAACATGGCAATATGCAGAATACAAACTGAAATAACATAAAGCACAGGCATTATAACAGTAAGTAAAGTTTAGATATCACCGGGAATACAGCAGCGTAATACTGAGGATTACAAATAGTCTGAACTTGAAAAACTCGTTACAACAAGATTACCAAGCTAAAACTTCCTCTAGACTCGAACCGTAAGCTCAACCCTAACCTTTCTCCTCTAACTCCTAAGAGTAGTGCTAGAGAGAGAAAGTTAGAGAGAGAAAGTGAAAGAAAAGAGAGAAATAAGAAAAGTGAGAGAATGAGAAATGTGTGAATGTGTTGAGGTGTGTTAAGGTGTGTGAAATGAGGAGGAGTGATCCCCTATTTATAGGCAAAGCTCAAAAATCAGCCGTACAACTCGCGAAACAGCACGTACAAGCAAACGAAGCACGATACAGGGTAGCAGGGGCCGTTTACGGCCTTAGGGGGTCCGTATACGGTGTGTACATGGCTGTATACGGTCTCTGTGGGGCCGTATACGGTTCCCAGGGCCGTATACGGTGTTCGTCTGATTTCGTTCGTTGCTTAAAACGCGCGTATCTCCTTCGTTATGCGTCCGTTTGACCTGATTCTTTCGCCTGTGGTTTCGTAATTCCGTTACGCTTCTAATGATGCCAAATTCACTGAAATTGGATGTGTATAGCTCAAGCATAGCCGAAATGACTTTATAGGGTCTGATACTGCTCAGTCTTCTCCGTTCTTTATCCGATTTGCATGATTCTTGATTTTCCCGTCTCGATTTTACCTGTTTTATCATATGATGAAGTTAGAATGTGATCTATATAAGGTAAATGAGGCCGGGTGATTTTGTGCACGTTTATTCGTCCTGATTTGCTTGTTATTTGGACGTTTTAGGTGATTTTTGCAGCAACGCCTATATTTAGACCACTTTAGTGAAATTTAGTAAATAATGATTATTTTGGAATGTTTTCACTAAAGATACGTCCAAAAAGTACGGAATATTGCCCTTAAAAACATGACTATTTGAGTCACATCAGTTAGTTAAGCAAAACATGAAGTATAAACCGTGTGTATTTTAATAGTAGTTCGTAAACTCTGTTTGAAAACTGTAATGTATTATAATCGTGTCCCTTTTTGTAAAATCAATATGAAAGTTGCGATAACCTCGTAACCTAATCCGATAGGTTTAGTTTCTAATGTGTTCTCCAAAGGTTTCTGTGTATGTACTACCTTTCGGAGTAGCACACTACCAGACCCTATGATCGTAACTCATGGTGGTTTCTAGACGCAGTACTATGTACTCAAGGACCTATCAGGTTGTCATGCACGTGTATATGAATCGAGTGTGACACTAAGTTCCCAACTGTGTAACTACGTATGTATAAGTGTATCGAGTGTAGCACCACGTGCTCAGTCAGGTCACCGGGTGTGCATACAAAGGGTATGTGTATTTATAATAGGCGTACATGTAAACAGTAATTGGTTGCGGCACATCGTGCCCAGTAGAGTAATTGTGTATGCATATAAGTGTACATGTATCTTTAGCAAGTGTACATACGTAAGATAAATCGAGTGTGGTACTCCGTGCCCAGTAGTGTAATCAAGTATGCATATAAAGTGTACATGTAACTATAACAAGTATACATACATAAAGTAATCGAGTCTGGCACCTCGTGCCCAGTAGAATAGTCGTATATGCATATAGGGTGTACATGTAACTATACAAGTATACGTGCATAGTAGTAATCAGGTATGGCACCTCGTGCCCAGTAGAGTAAGTGTATATGCGTATAAAGTGTACATGTAAATCTAAGAAGTCTACATGTATATCGGAAGTAGCACCTAGTGCCCGGAAGTAGCTCATAGAGCCCGAAAGTAGCACAGCATGCCCGGAAGTAGCACAACGTGCCCGGAAGTAGCACAACTTGCCCGGAAGTAGGACAACGTGCCCAGAAGTAGCTCAACGTGCCCGGAAGTAGCTCAACGTGCCCGGAAGTAGCTCTGCGAGCCCGGAAGTAGCACAACATGCCCATCATATATGCATATAAGTGTACATGTACCTATCTCTAGCGTACATGCAGTAGAAATCAAGTGTGACACATCGTGTCCAGTAGTATCATTGTAACACCCCCAAATTTGATGCTTTGCGGAAGCGAGTTTATGGGTGTTACTTATCAATAATCACAAGCACAAAGGATACAGTGAACGACTCTATATGAGACGTTCGAAAAAGTATTACATTAATACATAAGTAGTTTCAAAATACAAGCTCGAGTTCGAGTAAATTCCTAGAGATTCTAATACATAACAACTAATACAAAAGTAATGTATAAAAATCTCTACGCTTGTAAATGCATGCGACTCGAGCTAAATAAGCTTATCCTGCTGGGCAATCCACCTAGCGCTGTGTACCTGAGAATGCATTACTAAAACAGGTCAACCAAAAGGTTGGTGAATCTGACAGGTATGTAAGTAAATAGTTTGAACACACAAGTAACAGTTGTATTTGTAAAACATCAGCCAGCCAGTAAGTAAGTAGTGATTGCAGGTCATGCTAATCGTTTGATACCCTTGCCATGAGCCACCATAGTTGAAGCTTAACGTACAGTAAATATTGTGCCCCCGTGAATGTTAATCCAAAAACATTCATATGAAACGAGTAAGAAACGCCCATTTATACCTGTATGTTCGTGGTAGTGCGTGCTACCCTGGGCGGGGATTGTCAGTCCCATATGGATCCATATACTAAAACTCGCGCTTATCCCATAACTAACAACTATGATTAGGAGGCCTTCATTGGATTAAATGAAACTCATGCAATTGGCGTATCCGTAAATCAGTAAGGTACGTAAATCATGCCAGCAAGTAAATACGTGTGTTCATGTAAAACAAGTAATGCATCTCACCCCTGAATGAAAAACAGTAAAATAGGGGCTGTGAGACTCACCTGAGTCTTAGTAAATGTTGCAGAAAGTAAGCGGTATAGTATCCTGACTAGCAACCTTTAGTGTCCTAACACGCATGAGGTTTAGTAAGTAAATGGAATACTTGTAAGGTATCCATGCTAGTTGTTCCCAAACTAGTTAATGTCCATTTGTTGTTTGTACGTTTGTATTTCTTTGTAAGTTGTAGTTTGTAGCAAAGTTGTACGGCCCGTTGGTATCGGAGTGTAATAATAATCTCATCTATTATTATTATGCAGTTGTTGTAATCTTATAGTTGTCAAGTATGTTTGTATTGTAACGTGTAACGTTCAAGTGAATGTAAATCCGAGTGGGTGTAACCCTAGAGTGTATGAGTGAAATCTCATAGGTGTTCGAGTGTAATCTCATGTATGTGCGCGAGTGGGATCTCGCGTTTTAAATAAGTGTAATCTTTTATGTATTCGAGTATTGGTGTATACTTCCAAAAGTATAGTATTTTTATGTATAAGTCGTATCGTATTTGATTTGGTTGTTGAAAAGTGATTTTTAAACACTTAGAATGTTTTTGGCTTCTGTTTTTGGGTTTTTGCGACACTAAATGTGACACATTGATTGTGTTCCGCAACACAAGGCTTGTGTTCCGCAACACAAGGCTTGTGTCTCATGTCTGCGACACAATATGCGACACAATGCTTGTGTTCCACAACACGAGGCTTGTGTCTTATTATATGCAACTTAATGCGACACTAAATGCGACACAATGCTTGTGTCTTATGTTTTATGCGACACAATGCTTGTGTCTTATGTTTTATGCGACACAATGCTTGTGTCTTATGTTTTATGCGACACAATGCTTGTGTCTTATGTTTTATGCGACACAAGGCTTGTGTTCCGCAACATAAGGGCTGTTACGTTTTTCAGTTTGGTTTTTGGGTCAAACGACCTCGGTTTGACCCGAAACTTTTTACACAAGTCTTAGAATGTTTCAAGGAGTTCATAAAAATTATTTGTTGGCGTTTTTAGTATTCGAGGTGTCGTTTTCTTTAAAATGACCAAAACCGACATTTTCGATAATGTTTTCAAAAACGAGTTTAAATCACATATTTGGACATTACTAAGCTAGGGGAACAATGTTCTAATAAAATAAATGAAATCGGAAAGTTCGAGAGTCGCCGGAAAACTTACAAAGTCGTCTAAACGAAAAACCGAAAAGATGGAATCGTAACCCTCGTTGCGGTGGACACTTCTCTCCAAACAAGCTTAGTGATTCAAGGAAGTTTTGTGGTGATTTTTGTTAGAGAGAGAGTGAGCCGAGATAGAGAGAGAGTAAGAGAGTTGATAGAGATTGTGTGTGTGTTTGTGGGTTGTGTATGAAAGAAGAAAGGGAAAGAAAAGCATGGGGGTGTTGTCCCCCTTGCTTGGCTGGTTGGTGGGGGTGGTCCACCGAAGTGTGGGTTGCCCCAAACTTGTTCCCCGTGTCGCGCTCCGTGCGGTGTTCGTTTCCCCGGTCGTTTAAACGTTAAAATCATTTTATATGCGATTATTTATACGTTTTAAAATACGAGATATTACTCGATAATATAGTCGGAGTATTTTATCAAACTACTAGTTTTTAAGTTATAAATTCTAACTTTGTTTTGTTTTTGTCGGTTGATCACGTTTTCGTAGAGATCGGTAATGTTTTAAACAAAACGTGCGTGTTTGTTATATTATCAACATAATATAAAGTAGTAATTTGCGTAATTAAATTATTCCACATAATTTAATAATTGTTCTACCAACGTCCGTATGTTTGTACAATTGTAGTTTCATACGATTTGAACGAATCGTATACGTGTATATATATATCACCTATATATATATATAGTAAGTAATTATCATATTTAATCCTATTTCATATTAAATACATGTAATAAGCACGTAATTAGGAAAATTTTAAATTGGCCCTAATTTTGCGGTTGTTACATTCTCCCCTTGTTAGGAGAATTTCGTCCCGAAATTTGTTCGAAGTAGTAATCGGTCGTTTCTTAATCCTATTGGGTACTTAGGATCTAAGAAAGTATACACGGAATATGAGACAATCAGATAAAAGGCATTAGACGAGAAATTTTTGGGAAGTAGTTCAGGTAATCTATAATGAGCGTACCCGGGTTGAGCAAGTCAAGAAGTCTCGGGTCTTGGGAATCCTCCCTAGCGTTAAGTACGTAAGCTCTTCCTTTCGCAAAGTTGGTTCCCGATTTTACCTTTGGGCAATCCTTCTTGAAGTGCCCGGTACCGTTGCACTCATAGCAGGTCTTGGGTGCAGGAGTATCGGTTCTAGTAGTGTTGGTTTGGCAGTCTTTAGCCAGATATCCAAATTTCTTGCATTTGGAGCAGGGACAAGAGCCATTATGATGAAAGCTACATTTGGATCAGTAAGGCTTGCTCCCCTTGTAAGCCTTCAAGTCATCGGCATTAACGATTACAGGCTTTTTGTTGGAGGTCTGGTTGGATGGGTTGGGACTTACTTCCCACTTGCGTTTGTTTGCGGATGGGGTTGATGTTGGGCCACGGCGGACATAGTTGGCCGTTAATTCATGGGCCATGCGAATGGCGTTCTGAATAGTACCCGGTTTGGATGAGGTTACCAGGTCTTGGAGTCTGTCAGGAAGTCCATCGACGTATTTCTCGATCCTCTTATACTCAGGATCAACCATGGATGGGCATAGAAGTGCCAGTTGGTGAAAGCGGTTGGTGTAACCGGTGATGTCATCACCTTGCATTTTATGGTTCCAAAACTCTACTTCCAGTTGTTTCAATTCATCTCTGGGGTAGTACTCACCCCTCAGCATCTTCTTCAGTTCTTCCCACGGAAGTTTGTAAGCATTCGCGATACTCACAGTCTGAGCATAGGTGTTCCACCAGGTGAGAGCAGTGTCAGAAAAAGTGCTGGCGGCGAACTTAACCTTGTCCTCCTCAGTGCAGTTGCAGATAAGGAATACTGATTCGATCTTCTCGACCCAGCAGACTAGGCCGATTGCTCCTTCAGTACCTTGAAAGATCAAAGGTTTGCAGTTCTGGAAGTCCTTGTAAGTGCAGAGTTTGGGTGGTGGTACATTGTTAGCCGTATCTTCGCTACCAGGAGTGGTTGCTCGGACAGCTAAGGCTTGGGCCACACTACGGGCAATCAGATTTGTAATTTCGGTTTCGCTAAGTGTGACTTGTCGTCGAGGAGGCATGTTCCTTGAAATAACAAATAAAGAACATGTGAGGGTTTGAACAAGAATTATGATCGTGATGATCGAGTAAGTACAAAGAAACTACGCCAAAGGTTGACACGCTGCTAGTTTAACAAAAGTAATAAGATGGTTGAAATTAAAATATAACCATCGGATTACAGGCATTTATAGTTTACAAAAGTGCCAGGAATTTGAACATCCGGACGAGCAAGATAAGTTACAAAAGGTGATGGAATTCAAATATAACCATCGGATTAGCGGCCCTAACTGAGACCTATTACATACATGCCTAACTGCTATACACTATGGTCATAGCTATCGTCGGCCTATTCTTGGTGTAGATTGTAGGGGTAGTAACGAGCTTCCAGCATATCTTGGTATCGTCGAAGGGTAGGATAAACCAAAGCATCTCCGGTAGCTTGTAGGTGCATCCATTTGATCCATGCCGTTACTCGTTGATTCAGATGAGTAGTTACTTCCTTCAAATAGAAAACAGAGTCTCGGATTCGTTCAGGAATGGACCTTTGCAGAATCCTTAACTCCATCTCGTAAGCTTTGCATTTTAGTTGCAGCTCCCAGTTACGGCCATCCAGATCTTCAGCTTGATCCCGTTCTCTTTCGTACTCTTCAATGTCTACGAGTCCGAAACCATGATTCTCAAGTCCTTCCACTGGGGCTATCTCTTCATCGAGATATGTGTACTGGATTTGTTCGTCGTTAATTTGTTCGTTGTCTGACGTGTAGCCGCATGTCGGGAAGTGTGTCATTTCCAATGGATAATTCTACAAAATGGCAGGGAAGGAATTTCAGCCTTCGGAGGTATGTCGGTTATGTGAAATCATAAGAGTTGGCTCAGAAATGGGATGACGAGGGTCAAGTTGTCGTTATTTGGTGTAAGCCGTAAAGCGGAATTCACAGGTGTCGAGAGAGAGTAATATGTCGGAAGGCGAGGCCTATATATGTATATCTATCTATATCACATAATAGCCTAGTGTGTGTCTAGCACAAACAAGTAAAAGTCACGGTTCTCTCGAGGTCAGAGCCAGCTAGTGCATTCCTGTTCAACATAACCCCTTTCAGAACTCACATCATCTTCATTTAATTGTACATAGTTGATCAGGCTATGTTAAATTAAACTTGTATGGTGTAATCCCTAAACCAGTTATACCTAATGAGGAATACTGCCTAACGGTCATAGTCTAGGCCCACTAAATGCAACCTAGTTCACTATAACCTCAGGCTCTGATACCAATCTGTAACACCCCCAAATTTGATGCTTTGCGGAAGCGAGTTTATGGGTGTTACTTATCAATAATCACAAGCACAAAGGATACAGTGAACGACTCTATATGAGACGTTCGAAAAAGTATTACATTAATACATAAGTAGTTTCAAAATACAAGCTCGAGTTCGAGTAAATTCCTAGAGATTCTAATACATAAGAACTAATACAAAAGTAATGTATAAAAATCTCTACGCTTGTAAATGCATGCGACTCGAGCTAAATAAGCTTATCTTGCTGGGCAATCCACCTAGCGCTGTGTACCTGAGAATGCAAAACTAAAACAGGTCAACCAAAAGGTTGGTGAATCTCACAGGTATGTAAGTAAATAGTTTGAACACACAAGTAACAGTTGTATTTGTAAAACATTAGCCAGCCAGTAAGTAAGTAGTGATTGCAGGTCATGCTAATCGTTTGATACCCTTGCCATGAGCCACCATAGTTGAAGCTTAACGTACAGTAAATATTGTGCCCCCGTGAATGTTAATCCAAAAACATTCATATGAAACGAGTAAGAAACGCCCATTTATACCTGTATGTTCGTGGTAGTGCGTGCTACCCTGGGCAGGGATTGTCAGTCCCATATGGATCCATATACTAAAACTCGCGCTTATCCCATAACTAACAACTATGATTAGGAGGCCTTCATTGGATTAAACGAAACTCATGCAATTGGCATATCCGTAAATCAGTAAGGTACGTAAATCATGCCAGCAAGTAAATATGTGTGTTCATGTAAAACAAGTAATGCATCTCACCCCTGAGTGAAAAACAGTAAAATAGGGGCTGTGAGACTCACCTGAGTCTTAGTAAACGTTGTAGAAAGTAAGCGGTATAGTATCCTGACTAGCAACCTTTAGCGTTCTAACACGCATGAGGTTTAGTAAGTAAATGGAATACTTGTAAGGTATCCATGCTAGTTGTTCCCAAACTAGTTAATGTCCATTTGTTGTTTGTACGTTTGTATTTGTTTGTAAGTTATAGTTTGTAGCAAAGTTGTACGGCCCGTTGGTATCGGAGTGTAATAATAATCTCATCTATTATTATTATGTAGTTGTTGTAATCGTATAGTTGTCAAGTACGTTTGTATTGTAACGTGTAACGTTCAAGTGAATGTAAATCCGAGTGGGTGTAACCCTAGAGTGTATGAGTGAAATCTCATAGGTGTTCGAGTGTAATCTCGTGTATGTGCGCGAGTGGGATCTCACGTTTTAAATAAGTGTAATCTTATATGTATTCGAGTATTGGTGTATACTTCCAAAAGTATAGTATTTTTATGTATAAGTCGTATCGTATTTGATTTGGTTGTTGAAAAGTGATTTTTAAACACTTAGAATGTTTTTGGCTTCTGTTATTAGGTTTTTGCGACACTAAATGCGACACAGTGATTGTGTTCCGCAACATAAGGCTTGTGTTACGCAACACAAGGCTTGTGTCTCATGTCTGCGACACAATATGCGACACAATGCTAGTGTTCCGCAACACAAGGCTTGTGTCTTATGATATGCAACTTAATGCGACACTAAATGCGACACAATGTTTGTGTCTTATGTTTTATGCGACACAATGCTTGTGTCTTATGTTTTATGCGACACAAGGCTTGTGTTCCGCAACACAAGGGCTGTTACGTTTTTCAGTTCGGTTTTTGGGTCAAACGACCTCGGTTTGACCCGAAACTTTTTACACAAGTCTTAGAATGTTTCAAGGAGTTCATAAAAATTATTTGTTGGCGTTTTTAGTGTTCGAGGTGTCGTTTTCTTCAAAATGACCAAAACCGACATTTTTGATAATGTTTTCAAAAACGAGTTTAAATCACATATTTGGACATTACTAAGCTAGGGGAACAATGTTCTAGCAAAATAAATGAAATCGGAAAGTTCGAGAGTCGCCGGAAAACTTACAAAGTCGTCGAAACGAAAAACCGAAAAGATGGAATCGTAACCCTCGTTGCGGTGGACACTTCTCTCCAAACAAGCTTAGTGATTCAAGGAAGTTTTGTGGTGATTTTTGTTAGAGAGAGAGTGAGCCGAGATAGAGAGAGAGAGAGAGTTGATATAGATTGTGTGTGTGTGTTTGTGGGTTGTGTATGAAAGAAGAAAGGGAAAGAAAAGCATGGGGGTGTTGTCCCCCTTGCTTGGCCGTTTGGTGGGGGTGGCCCACCGAAGTGTGGGTTGCCCCAAACTTGTTCCCCGTGTCGCGCTCCGTGCGGTGTTCGTTTCCCCGGTCGTTTAAACGTTAAAATCATTTTATACGCGATTATTTATACGTTTTAAAATACGAGATATTACTTGATACTATAGTCGGAGTATTTTTATCAAACTACTAGTTTTTAAGTTATAAATTATAACTTTGTTTTGTTTTTGTCGGTTGGTCGCGTTTTCGTAGAGATTGGTAATGTTTTAAACAAAACGTGCGTGTTTGTTATATTATCAACATAATATAAAGTAGTAATTTGCGTAATTAAATTATTCCACATAATTTAATAATTGTTCTACCAACGTCCGTATGTTTGTACAATTGTAGTTTCATACGATTTGAACGAATCGTATACGTGTATATATATATCACCTATATATATATATATATATATATATATATATATATATATATATATATATATATAGTAAGTAATTATC
Source organism: Helichrysum umbraculigerum (assembly GCA_949592205.1). NCBI lineage: Eukaryota > Viridiplantae > Streptophyta > Magnoliopsida > Asterales > Asteraceae > Helichrysum > Helichrysum umbraculigerum. The sequence continues at coordinate 78,706,492 of CATIUR010000003.1, forward strand.
GTATTTAATCCTATTTCATATTAAATACATGTAATAAGCACGTAATTAGGAAAATTTTAAATTGGCCCTAATTTTGCGGTTGTTACAATCATCAAGTATGCATATAAATGCACATGTACCTATATCTAGCGTACATGCAGTAGAAATCGTGTTTGGCACCACGTACCCAAAAGTGTATGCATATAATCAGTAAGTACGATTATAGCACAATGTTAGACCAGTGGATTACCCTATGGTAATATTGTAAATGTTATTCAAAAGAGTAGCTACAGTTGTCAGGTATAGCACAGTGTATCTAAGTTTGTAAGTGTCCCACTTAGATAGTAGTATATAGCATAATGTGCCAAAGTATGTGTAATCATCACTTAGCTGTTTTGGGAAATAGTATAATGTGTTCCACTAATGTATGCTACCATCGCATATTTGTAATCTGAAACTTAACAGGTAGGTTGGTGCCCCTAGGCACGGTGTACTCGAAGGTTAGCATGAAACTAGGAATTGTAGATCATAAGTGTAAGGAATCCAATAGTCCTTAGAAAGTCGTACCTGTTCAAGTCTAAGCACTTCCAAACCTTGGGATAATTAATACCCTAAAGTATTTTAGGACAGTTCATCAATGTTAATACATAACATGTTTATCAAGAAAGTCGGTTACCCGTTTTGTTTAATCCATAAACAATGAAAGTAAGTAAAACGGAAGCATGTGTCTCACCCCAAAATCAGTAAAATAGTTTGAAAGGTGGGGCTATGAACTCACCTGTGAGTAGTCAGCGATCCTATGATACGTGTGTTGTCTGAATGATAACCTCCTAGTGTCCTAAACACGCGAGGTTATATAAGTAAGAGACAAATCAGTTTGTCTAAGCGAGTTCTGTAATTATTCATTTATCGTTCATGTTTGGAAACCGTGTGCGGGGCTCCGGGGGCAGCGCCCCTGGTAGCGGGGTCCAAGGGTTGGCAACCCCTAGCGGGGTCCAAGGGGCAGAGCCCCTGGCTGGGGTTGAGCTGCCAGGTCAGCTTGGAAAAATTTTATTTTTACTACATTGCTTTACTGAAAAACGCATCTGAAATTTAAATTCATTCATTACGTGAACCTGACTCGTAGGTCAGTTCGCAAGGTCAGTTCACAGAGTCAGCTCGCAAGACATGGTCGACTCGCAAGTCTCATCTCGCTGCTCAACTCAGTTCGCGGGTCAAGTCGCTTCGCAACTCGGTTTGCAAACAAGTCGGTTCACAAGTCAACTCGCAACTCAGTTCGGGTCGCAAGCTTGTTCGGTTCGCAGATTTTGGATAAGGTTTAACGAGTTGAGTTAGGATAGGGTTTTGCGAATCGAGTTCATCTAAATTCGCACGACGAACTGATGCGAAATTTGGGGTGGGTTTCGATTTTTAAAGCATTTTCAGTGGGGTTTTTGGGCAAAATTTCGTTGTGTAAACGTTCTAGCATGTAAATAGAAGCTTAATAAGTATTTTAAAAGTGTTAAGAAATTTCATACCATGAAATCGAAAACGAATAAGATGAAGATGGATTGCGATGGGTTCTTGAGCTTGATCTTGTTGTTGATGATGATGATGATGTCCGGCGATGGTGTTGGCAGCTGCGGCTGCTGTCGATCTGCTGTTGTAGAGAGAGAGAGAGATGTAGAGAGAGAGAGAGATGAGAGAACGTGGGTGTATATGTGTGTGCAAAAATGAAAAAGAAAATGAGGTAAAAAGAGGGGAAAAGGGGTGGGTCGGTTCGGGTTGGGTCCGCGGGTGGGCCGACCCATCGGGTCTCGGTTTCGTGTTATTTTGTTTCTCCCAAACTCGTGTTGTGTTGAATTTTAAAAATGTTCGCGTACATTGTATAATTATATTTAAAAGTTTTAAGTATTTAGCATAAATACGTAACTAAATATAAGTAATTAATGTTTAAATGGGGCATGAAAATTCGCCCCTTTTTGACCGGGTGTTACAGTTTCAGAGTAATCGATTCCATATGTTTGAGTATAGCCTTTGGCGACTAATCGGGCTTTATACCTGTGACACCCCCAAATTTAATGATTTGCGGAAGCTTGATTTGGGTGCCACTAATCAATATACAAAGCACAAAGATAATAATGAACGACCACTATATGCGTCGTTTTAAACTTGTATTAATAAAGTGAACGTTTACATCAAAAATAATATTGCACTAGCTCGGTTCCTGAAATTGAGAGATTACATGGCATAATTACTTTTACAAAATATAATAATGCAGTCCAATCTCTAATTGTATGTATGCTGACTCGAGCTAGAAATCCCTGCTTGTGCAGTCAACCTACTGCTGGGTACCTGTGATATATACTAAAATGGGTCAGCGAAAACGCTGGTGAGCTCACAGGTTTGTATGTCAATGTATAATTGTCAGAACCGCAAGATTTATAATGAATTTAAAATGCACTTAAGCAAAATAAAAGTTATACTGTCCATGAGCACATAGTCTGAGCTTAACTGATTTGTCAGGCCCAATTAAGGAAACCTAACATGATTTGCCTCCTACGAGTGCCTAATCAACACTCGTCTTCCCAAATGCTAATACATCCGTTTGACCGGTTAGTGCGTGCTAACCCGGATGAGGATTGTCAATCCCATATGATATCATATACTAACATTCACGCTATAAAATACTAGAGACTATGCTTATGGAGGACTTTAAATTGATTAGCTTGAAACTCATGTAGTATTTGAAGTTTGTCACTTGCGTTCTACTTGTAAAACAAAATGATGTAGTAATATCACACCCCTGGTAAAAGTAGTGAAAATGGGGCTATGAAACTCACCTGATTCCTGATGTGTTTAACTTAATAAACTTGAAGTAATTAGCAGTGTGTTGGTGTCCAAAGACTTGAAACCTGAATGTGTCCACGACACTTGAATTGTTATTAATTGTATTGGTATCTCGAAAGACTACCATTGAAATTGTTTGTCTAACTCAATGTCCAAATTACCCCGATTTGGTTGATTGTATTGTTACAAGTTACTACGACTTGTTTGATTGAATTGACACAAGTTACAACGACTTGTTTGATTGAATTGACACAAGTTACAACAACTTGTTTGAGTGTTGAAGTATGTTTTGAAAACGCGTACGGCCCGTTGGTGAATTGTTGAAATAAAAGTGTTGTTGTTATCGTCTTGTTTTTGAAGTGTTACTCTTGAAATATAAGTCCCATCATGTTCTAAAAGTCGTATGGAATAAGTATTTGAGGTTGAAAAATCTCGACACTTGGTGTAAAAATAGTTGGACAATCTGCTGTTTTATGCGTCACTATAGGCGTCACTAAAGGTGTCCATGCGACACTAAGGAAGTGTCGTGTGAAGTGTCAGATTCAAGGGTATAGCGTCACTGATCTAGTGTCGCGTGAAATTGTATGCGTCACTTCAGGAGTGACGGGTTCAGCATAACGGCGGCACTTATGGAGTGTCGTATAAAATAATGATTTCGGATATTTGGGCGTCACTTAAGAAGTGACGTGTATCATAGCGGCACTAACGAAGTGTCGGGTAAAATAGTAGGGCGTCACTTGTGGAGTGACGGGTATAGATCAAAATGGGATTATGGGCGACACTTATGAAGTGTCGGTATAGAATATAGGGCGTCACTTATCTAGTGACGGTATGTAGTGTCGGCTAATAGGATATGGCGGCACTTAACAAGTGTCGCTAGGTATGTATAGGCGTCACTTCAGTAGTGACGGTCAGAGGTTAACTTTCGAGCTTATGCGACACTTAAGAAGTGTCGGTACCGGAGGTATAGCGGCACTTAAGGAGTGACGCTGGTAGTGACGCATGTCTGGGTTCATCCATGCGACACTATCACCTGTTTGACGGATTTCGAGCCAAAAACGTGTTTTCGGGTTTCCGTTTGGTCTGATTCTTTTACCCAACCCTCATAGGGACATATTAAGCTTATCCAAACAATAATATATGAAAAGTAAGTAAAATCGAGAGATTTCGTAATTTGTCGGAAACTTACAAAGTGATGAAATGAAAATCCGGAAAGGTAGGATTGTAGATCGTTGCGAGGTGGTCGTTTATTTCCAAAGGAGTATAGTGTTTTGAAGTCGTTTAATGTGTTTATTTTGCGATTTTTGATGATTTTGGGTTGTGGTTTAGTTGAGAGAAAATAGAGAGAAGAGAGATAGAGAAAAAGAGAAATGAGGAAAAGTGGGTGGGAGTGGGAGGTTAAGCCCCCATTTTCGCCCCGCGTTTCCGCTCCGTGCGGTGTTCGTTTGCTCCGTCATTTAAACGTTAAATAATTATTTTGAATATTAATTGGTGCATTTTAAAATACAAATTATCACGCTGTATTTTATTTAAATATTTTACTATCACTTTATATTTGAATTATAAAAACGTAAGTTAATTTGTTTGCGCGTTTTACATTTTAAATTTGGTAACTTTCTGATTGTACAGTACGAATGAATACGAAGTATTATAATAAGAATACTTTTGACACAAAGCGTTATTAAATAAAAGTTGGTCACCAACGTCCGTATTTATTGTATCGAAATTCATTCGATTTAAAGCTCGTGCGATTTAAACAAACCGCATAATTGTAGATATATATTCAACAATATATATAATAATTGATACATTAATTAGCCTAACACAGAACTAATTACATGTATTAAAACTTGATTAGGCACTAAACTATAGTCCTAAATTGACGGTTGTCACATTCTCCCCCTGTTAGAAGAATTTCGTCCCGAAATTTATGTTGTAGTCGTGTTTGATGTGGAGTCAGTGAAGAGTTGAGGATACTTGAGTCGCATTTGGTCTTCCCGTTCCCAGGTGAATTCCGGACCGCGCCGCGAATTCCACCTAACCTTGACGATAGGAATGCGACTTTGTTTAAGTTGTTTGACCTCACGGTCCATGATTTCTGCGGGTTCCTCAATAAAGTGAAGTTTCTCGTCAACTCGAATTTCATCGAGTGGAATGATAAGTGTCTCGTCAGACAGACACTTCTTCAGATTTGAAACATGAAATGTGGGATGCACGCTGCTGAGTTCAGATGGCAGCTGCAATCGATAAGCCACTGGACCGATCCTTTCGAGGATCTCGAATGGTCCAATGTATCTGGGATTCAACTTCCCTCGTTTGCCAAACCGGATTACGCCTTTCCAGGGCGATACTTTGAGTAGAACTCGATCCCCAACCTGGAACTCGAGAGGTTTGCGTCTCACGTCAGCATAACTTTTCTGACGATCACGCGCGGCTTTGAGCTTGTTTTGAATTTCTACGATCCTCTCGGTTGTTTCGTGTATGATTTCTGGACCCGTGAGTTGGCTATCCCCAACTTCGGTCCAACAGATAGGTGACCGGCACTTACGACCGTACAGTGCCTCGAAGGGAGCAGCCTTGATGCTGGTATGATAACTGTTGTTGTACGAGAACTCGCACAATGGTAGATGTTTTTCCCAGTTTACACCGAAATCTACTACGCAGGCCCGTAGCATATCTTCCAGTGTTTGAATGGTTCGTTCACTTTGGCCGTCGGTTTGAGGATGGTATGCGGTACTCATATCAAGTCGAGTACCCAGGGATTTTTGTAGTGATTGCCAAAATTGTGAAGTGAAACGACTATCTCTATCGGAGATGATTGAAATTGGAACACCGTGTTTGGTCACGATTTCCTTCAGATAAATGTTGGTGAGGCGTTCCATTTTGTCAGATTCCTTGATTGCCAGGAAGTGAGCAGATTTGGTGAGACGATCCACGATCACCCAAATGGAATCGCAACCGTTCGAGGATCTGGGTAGTTTGGTTATGAAGTCCATGGCAATTTGTTCCCATTTCCATTCAGGAAGACTGGGTTGTTGAAGTAAACCAGAAGGTTTTTGATATTCAATTTTGACTTTGGAGCAAGTAAGGCACTTGCTGACATAGGTGGCGATTTCAGATTTCATGTTTGGCCACCAGTAGAAGTCCTTGATACCGTGGTACATTTTATCGGATCCCGGATGGATAGAATATTTGGACTTGTGAGCTTCATCCATCACCAAGTCTCGTAGGTTCCCGAATTTAGGCAACCAGATTCGGTTTGAAAAATACCTAATCCCGTTAGGTCTGATTTCAAGCTGTTTATCCATGCCCCGCAAGGCTTCATCTTTGACATGTTCGGGTTTTAAGGCTTCGAGTTGAGCAGTGAGAATTTGAATGTTTAAATTGTTGTGAATGGTCATACTGAGGGCTCGAACCCGAAGTGGTTTCACTCGCTCTTTTTGACTGAGGGCGTCAGCAACAACATTTGCTTTGCCTGGATGATATTTGAGTTCGCAGTCGTAATCGGTAAGCAACTCGACCCATCGACGTTGCCTCATGTTGAGATCCTTCTGATCGAATATGTGTTGAAGGCTTTTATGGTCGGTGAAGATTGTACATCTGGTACCGTAAAGGTAATGTCTCCAGATTTTGAGGGCAAAAACGACAGCTCCTAGCTCGAGGTCGTGGGTGGTGTAATTCTTTTCATGAATCTTGAGCTGTCGGGAAGCATAAGCTATGACTTTGTCTCGTTGCATGAGCACACAACCGAGACCTTGATGAGAAGCATCGCAGTATACCACGAAATCATCGGTGCCTTCGGGTAATGATAGGATAGGAGCACTGCAAAGCTTTTGCTTTAAGAGTTGAAATGCCGACTCTTGTTTCTCAGTCCAGTCAAACTTTTTGTCTTTCTGGGTTAGAGTCGTGAGTGGTATGGCTATCTTGGAGAAATTTTCAATGAATCTTCGATAGTACCCGGCAAGTCCCAAAAACTGCCGTACTTCGGTTGGAGTGGTTGGCGATTTCCAATCTTTGATAGCTTCGATTTTTGATGGGTCAACGTGAATCCCCTGACTGTCAATCACGTGACCAAGGAATTGAACGGTTTTGATCCAGAACTCACACTTAGAGAACTTGGCATAGAGCTCCTCGTGTTTAAGTAGTTTAAGGATGGTTCTGAGGTGTTGCGCGTGTTCTTCTTTGTTTCGTGAATATATGAGGATGTCGTCGATGAAGACAATGACAAATTTGTCAAGATAAGGCTTGCACACCCGATTCATAAGATCCATGAATACCGCCGGTGCGTTGGTTAGGCCGAATGGCATCACTTGGAATTCGTAATGCCCGTAACGGGTTCTGAAAGCGGTTTTTGGAATATCGGCATCGCGAACACGCAATTGATGATAACCGGATCGGAGATCAATCTTTGAATAACAACTCGACCCTTGCAGTTGGTCGAACAAATCATCGATTCGAGGAAGTGGATACCGGTTCTTGACAGTTAACTTGTTCAACTCTCGATAGTCGATACACATTCGAAAGGAACCATCTTTCTTCTTAACGAATAGGACCGGAGCTCCCCAAGGTGAAGAACTCGGCCTGATAAACCCTCGTTCCAGGAGTTCCTGTAACTGGGTGGACAACTCCTGAAGTTCGGATGGAGCTAAAAGGTATGGTGCTCGGGCCACAGGCGCAGCACCTGGTACAAGATCGATTGAGAACTCAACCTGTCTTGGTGGTGGTAGACCAGGTAGTTCTTCAGGAAAGACTTCTGGAAAGTCTCGAACAATTGGAACATCCTCAAGTCGCTTCTCCTCCGACTTTTTCTCCATGATGTGCGCGAGGATTGCAGGATAACCCTTTCTCAGAAATTTTCGGGTTTTTAAACAAGATATGAGGTTGAGCCTCGTCCCTCCGGTCTCCCCCTGTATGACTAGGGTTCTACCGACAGTGAGAGGTATGCGAACAATTTTGTCATAGCAGATGATTTCGGCGCGATGTTTGGATAACCAGTCCATGCCTACGATGACATCGAAACTTCCTATCTCAATAGGCATAAGATCTATGGGGAAGGTTTCGTCGGCTAGATTTAAAGTGCAATTAGGTATCACACTATCGGTTTCTATCAGCTTGCCATTTGCTAGCTCTACGGTGTACTTAACGTCTAAAGCAACAGGTGTAATGTCAAGTAGAGGGCAAAATTCATCGGAAATAAAACTCCTATCGGCACCAGTATCAAACAGAATGGAAGCAGTTAAATTGTTGAGGAGGAACATACCCGTGACCACATTCGGGTCCAGACGGGCGTCCCCTGAGTTGATCACGAAAGCGGTACTTTTGGCGTTGTTGTTGTTGCGGGAGTTGTTGTTGTTGTTGCCCTTATTCTTCAACTTTGGGCAAGAATCCCTGAAGTGTCCTGGGTTTCCACATTCATAGCAGGACTTAGGTTGTCGGGTATTTCTGTCAGAGAGGTTGTTGTTGGATTTGGGGGCTCGGCAATCCTTAGTCAAATGCCCTTGCCTCCTGCAGTTGTTGCAAGGAGTACCGCACTGACCAAAATGATGGTAGTTACACTTGGGACAATAAGGTCTGCCCCCGGTGTAGCTGTGGGTGGTTTCAGAGTTGGAGGTGTAGACTTGGATGGCGTTGTTTTTCTTGCTTGAGTTGTGGTGGTGTTCAGTGGATTTGCGTTTGTTGGAGGATGAGGTGTTGGAGGTCTCACGGCTGACAACTAGGGCCATGAGTTCGTGGGCCAATCGAATGGCACTCTCAGTAGTGGTTGGTTTGGATGAGGCGACGTTTCCCTGGATGTTCTCGGGGAGTCCACGAATGTATTTCTTAATGCCCTTACTTTCTGGTTCGACCAAACCCGGGCATAATAAGGCAAACTGCTGAAACTTGGTGGTATAATCAGCGACATCATTTCCCTGCACTTCCAGATGCCAGAATTCTTCTTCCAGCCTATGCAATTCTTCTTCAGGACAGTACTTTTCTGTCAGCTTCTTCTTCAGTTCGGCCCAAGGAAGTCGGTTTGCAACCTCAAGGCCTACAGAGTTTGCGTGGGTTTTCCACCACGTGGATGCACCTTCCTGAAAGGTGTAAACATCGAATTTGACCTTGTTGTTCTCAGTGCAGTCGCAGAGACTGAAAACAGATTCCATGCGCTCAATCCAACGGATCAAACCAATGGCACCTTCCGTGCCCTTGAAGTATAGTGGTTTACAGCTAAGGAAATCCTTATAGGAGCAGGGTTTGGGTGGTGGAGTATTGGTTGCGGTGTCCTCACTACCAGGTGGTGTTCGGGTAGCCAAGGCTTCAGTCACACTGCGGGCAATTATTCCCGCGATCTCAGCTTCGCTAAGGGTAATTTGACGACGTGGAGGCATGATGCTGAGTAAGAAAGAACAAGGAAATGAAATAAGATACTAGTCCGAGTATGATGAACTAGTGGTGTGTTTGTCATTCCGAGACAAAACGTTTGAAAGAAAGAGGCCTATATTCATATAATATAATATAATATAGCCTAAAGTTGTAATGAGGTCTATTCATGTAAATATATGTATATCACATAATAACCTATTGAGTGTCTAGCACAGAAGTGTTTTTGAGTCCCGTTTCTCTCGAGGTCAGAGTCAACTAATGCATTCCTGTTCAACATAACTCTTTCAGATTTCACATCATCTTTCTTTAATTGTACATAGTTGATCAGGCTATGTTAAATTAAAGTCGCATGATGTAATCCCTGAACTAGTCATAACTAATAAGGAATACTGCCTAACGGTCATAGTCTAGGCCCACTAAATGCAACCTAGTTCACTATAACCTTAGGCTCTGATACCAATCTGTGACACCCCCAAATTTAATGATTTGCGGAAGCTTGATTTGGGTGCCACTAATCAATATACAAAGCACAAAGATAATAATGAACGACCACTATATGCGTCGTTTTAAACTTGTATTAATAAAGTGAACGTTTACATCAAAAATAATATTGCACTAGCTCGGTTCCTGAAATTGAGAGATTACATGGCATAATTACTTTTACAAAATATAATAATGCAGTCCAATCTCTAATTGTATGTATGCTGACTCGAGCTAGAAATCCCTGCTTGTGCAGTCAACCTACTGCTGGGTACCTGTGATATATACTAAAATGGGTCAGCGAAAACGCTGGTGAGCTCACAGGTTTGTATGTCAATGTATAATTGTCAGAACCGCAAGATTTATAATGAATTTAAAATGCACTTAAGCAAAATAAAAGTTATACTGTCCATGAGCACATAGTCTGAGCTTAACTGATTTGTCAGGCCCAATTAAGGAAACCTAACATGATTTGCCTCCTACGAGTGCCTAATCAACACTCGTCTTCCCAAATGCTAATACATCCGTTTGACCGGTTAGTGCGTGCTAACCCGGATGAGGATTGTCAATCCCATATGATATCATATACTAACATTCACGCTATAAAATACTAGAGACTATGCTTATGGAGGACTTTAAATTGATTAGCTTGAAACTCATGTAGTATTTGAAGTTTGTCACTTGCGTTCTACTTGTAAAACAAAATGATGTAGTAATATCACACCCCTGGTAAAAGTAGTGAAAATGGGGCTATGAAACTCACCTGATTCCTGATGTGTTTAACTTAATAAACTTGAAGTAATTAGCAGTGTGTTGGTGTCCAAAGACTTGAAACCTGAATGTGTCCACGACACTTGAATTGTTATTAATTGTATTGGTATCTCGAAAGACTACCATTGAAATTGTTTGTCTAACTCAATGTCCAAATTACCCCGATTTGGTTGATTGTATTGTTACAAGTTACTACGACTTGTTTGATTGAATTGACACAAGTTACAACGACTTGTTTGATTGAATTGACACAAGTTACAACAACTTGTTTGAGTGTTGAAGTATGTTTTGAAAACGCGTACGGCCCGTTGGTGAATTGTTGAAATAAAAGTGTTGTTGTTATCGTCTTGTTTTTGAAGTGTTACTCTTGAAATATAAGTCCCATCATGTTCTAAAAGTCGTATGGAATAAGTATTTGAGGTTGAAAAATCTCGACACTTGGTGTAAAAATAGTTGGACAATCTGCTGTTTTATGCGTCACTATAGGCGTCACTAAAGGTGTCCATGCGACACTAAGGAAGTGTCGTGTGAAGTGTCAGATTCAAGGGTATAGCGTCACTGATCTAGTGTCGCGTGAAATTGTATGCGTCACTTCAGGAGTGACGGGTTCAGCATAACGGCGGCACTTATGGAGTGTCGTATAAAATAATGATTTCGGATATTTGGGCGTCACTTAAGAAGTGACGTGTATCATAGCGGCACTAACGAAGTGTCGGGTAAAATAGTAGGGCGTCACTTGTGGAGTGACGGGTATAGATCAAAATGGGATTATGGGCGACACTTATGAAGTGTCGGTATAGAATATAGGGCGTCACTTATCTAGTGACGGTATGTAGTGTCGGCTAATAGGATATGGCGGCACTTAACAAGTGTCGCTAGGTATGTATAGGCGTCACTTCAGTAGTGACGGTCAGAGGTTAACTTTCGAGCTTATGCGACACTTAAGAAGTGTCGGTACCGGAGGTATAGCGGCACTTAAGGAGTGACGCTGGTAGTGACGCATGTCTGGGTTCATCCATGCGACACTATCACCTGTTTGACGGATTTCGAGCCAAAAACGTGTTTTCGAGTTTCCGTTTGGTCTGATTCTTTTACCCAACCCTCATAGGGACATATTAAGCTTATCCAAACAATAATATATGAAAAGTAAGTAAAATCGAGAGATTTCGTAATTTGTCGGAAACTTACAAAGTGATGAAATGAAAATCCGGAAAGGTAGGATTGTAGATCGTTGCGAGGTGGTCGTTTATTTCCAAAGGAGTATAGTGTTTTGAAGTCGTTTAATGTGTTTATTTTGCGATTTTTGATGATTTTGGGTTGTGGTTTAGTTGAGAGAAAATAGAGAGAAGAGAGATAGAGAAAAAGAGAAATGAGGAAAAGTGGGTGGGAGTGGGAGGTTAAGCCCCCATTTTCGCCCCGCGTTTCCGCTCCGTGCGGTGTTCGTTTGCTCCGTCATTTAAACGTTAAATAATTATTTTGAATATTAATTGGTGCATTTTAAAATACAAATTATCACGCTATATTTTATTTAAATATTTTACTATCACTTTATATTTGAATTATAAAAACGTAAGTTAATTTGTTTGCGCGTTTTACATTTTAAATTTGGTAACTTTCTGATTGTACAGTACGAATGAATACGAAGTATTATAATAAGAATACTTTTGACACAAAGCGTTATTAAATAAAAGTTGGTCACCAACGTCCGTATTTATTGTATCGAAATTCATTCGATTTAAAGCTCGTGCGATTTAAACAAACCGCATAATTGTAGATATATATTCAACAATATATATAATAATTGATACATTAATTAGCCTAACACAGAACTAATTACATGTATTAAAACTTGATTAGGCACTAAACTATAGTCCTAAATTGACGGTTGTCACAATACCTCTCGATTGTACCATCTGGTTTATATTTAACCGTGAAGAGCCATCGACATCCCACAGGTTTCTTTCCTTGCGGTAGAACACACTTATCCCATGTTGCACTTCTGATCAATGCATCCATCTAAACATCCATAGCATCCTTCCATTTTTTGATTTCAAGGCTTGTTTTGTATTAGAGGGAATTTTCTGTGAGTAGAGACTTGTAGTAAATGCCTTTTCTTCTTTAGATAGGTTTCCCACAGCTACATTAGCCATAGGATACTTTGAACTTTTAGATACTCTTTCTGGAGAGTATCGCTTTGCAAGGATTCCTCTGTTTGCTCTTGCTGGAAGGACATACTTGGCTGGTTCTACTATAAGCTCTCTCTGTTCCTGGACGTCTTCATTTATGGGTTCTGATTTTGTGGCATTAACTAAATTTTCAACAACCACATCATGAGACTCACTAGGTTGAGAATTACTTACCTCAGATACCAGATTGAGGGATATATTTTCGGTGGCACTGATATTTAGGGAGGATTGAGCATGATCTTTAGGTGGTGTGGTACTGTGAACTGGATTGTGTTCTTCTGAGGCAGTAACTTCTCTCAACCAACTCAGTGTGTCACATTGTTCCTCCCCCTGGCCGCTGTGTTGGGGAGAATAGTAATATTTGGTTTCTAAAAAATCACAGTTCATTGTGGTGTACATGCAACTTGTTTTTGGATTATAACACCTGTATCCTTTTTGATTAACTCCATAACCCACAAAAACACATTTTTCAGCACATGGATCAAGTTTATCTCGGTATGATTTGGGTATGTGAACAAACACAGTGCATCCAAACACTTTGGGTTGAAGGGTGAGGATGGGAGGAATGTTGGTATATTTTTCGAGGGTTTCTAGTGGTGTATGTAGTTTAAGGATTTTGGTTAGTAGACGGTTAAAAAGGTAGGTGGCAGTGGCTAGAGCTTCTGGCCAAAACATTTTAGGAACATGAGATTCAATTATGAGTGCTCTAGTCATTTCTAGAAGAATACGATTCTTCCGTTCTGCAACACCGTTTTGTTCTGGGGTATGAGGGCAGGTGGTTTGGTGGACTATTCCTTTAGATTGAAAGAAAAGTTTCATTTGGGAGTTAACATATTCTCCGCCAATATTTGACCGGACAATTTGGATAGTTTGTTTGAACTGAGTTTGAATCATGGCATAAAAAGCAGTGAAACTATCAGATACCTCAGAATTATTTTTTTTTTTAAATCCATGTCATTCGTGTGCAATCATCAACAAATATTACATAAAATCGAAAATTTTGCCCCCCAATTACAGGTGCATGGCCCACACATCAGAATGGATCAATGAAAAAGGTGTTTGAACCCTGGTATTACTATGTTTGAAAGGTTGTCTATGGCTCTTAGCTAACATGCAGGTTTCACAAGTAATTGATTTTTTCGAACGAAAAAGTCCAGGAAATAAAATGTAACACCCCCAAATTTACTGTTTAGCGGAAGCATACTTTGGGTGTTACTAATCAATAATCAAAGCACAAAGATATATAGTAAACGACTCTATATGCGTCGTTTTAACAAAATATATAAATGTTAAAATGTTTACAACCTTTACAACTAATACATAGCTCGTGTTCGATTAAATGAGAAATTTTAGTACATGAGAACTTGTACAAAATATACTAATGCAAGAAAATCTGTAATATCTACATGCTGACTCGAGCTATAGTAATCCCGAGGGCAATCCAATCACTACTTAGTACCTGCGATACATGCTAAAATAGGTCAGCTAAAGCTGGTGAGCTCACAGGTTTGAGTACCATATAATATTGTATGAACCACAAGATTTAAGTACTGATTTGCATCCAGCAAATGAAAATGTATACGTATACAGCCATGAGCACATAGTTGAGTTTAACTCATGGGTCAGGGTCACAACCTAAGCGTTTTTGCCTCCACGAGTGCCTAATCAACACTCGTCTTCCCAAATATTAGTACGTCTGTTTACCCGATTAGTGCTTGCTAACCCGGACGAGGAGGGTCAATCCTATATGGTACCATATACTAATATTCACGCTACAACGTATTAACAACTATGCTGACGGAGGACTTTCAATGATTAGTCGTGAGTAACTCATGTAGTATATGTAAAAGTTGTACTTGCGTTCACATGTTAAAAACGAGCATTGTATCACACGCCTGAGTAAAACAGTAAAAAGAGGGGCTATGAGACTCACCTGAGTCTAGAGAGTTTAACTTAATAAACTTGAGTTGATTAGCCGAGTGATGGTTTCCGAAGACTTGTAACCTGAGGGTGTTCATGACACGCGATGGTTATAAACATGATTGGGTATCTCAAAAGATCACCCTTGTAGTTGTTCGTCCAACTAGAATGTCCAAATTACTATGATTTGGTTGATGTGTTTAAGTGTTTGAAAACATGTACGGCTCGTTGGTGATTGTTTGTGATAATAATCTTGACATTATCATTATTATTTCGAAGTGTTATACAAGTTTGACTCTTGGTGTGAAATGTATTTGCTAACTCTAGGTGACGGGGGTCCGGGGGCAGCGCCCCTGGTTAGCGGGGTTCCAGGGGTGGCAACCCCTGGCGGGGTCCAAGGGGCTGGCCCCTGGTTGAATTTGGATTTGAATTTGGGTAAAATCAAGTGATAAATTCCAGGTCTCGACACTTAGTAAAATCTGAGTTTTCTAGGTTCTGTTATCTGCGACATTAGGCGTAGTGTCGCAGGCCGTGACTGCGACGTTGATCATGGCGTCGCTAAGTGCGACGTTCGCAATTTAATGTGACATGACGTGTTATGTCGCTATATGCGACGTTGTTGGTTCTTGCGACGTAAAGGTCGGTGTCGCTATGTGCGACGTTAGCAACTTAATGCGACGTTAAGACTGATGTCGCACCATGCAACATCGTGAGAGGTTTTGCGACGTTGCAGCTGATGTCGCATAATGTCTGGCCCAAAAGCGACATTACGGTCTGATGGCCGGAATTTGTGTCGAAAATATATTTTCCTGTTTCCGTTCGGTCCAATTCTTTTACCCAACCCTTAGATGGACATTTCAAGTTTATCTAAACAACCACAAGTCAAAAACACTTAAAATCAAAGAGTTGCGGGATTTGTCGGAAACTTACAAAGTGTCGAATGGAAATTCCGAAAAGATAGAAAGATAGATCGTGACGTGGTGATGCTTTTCTTCCAAAGGTGTGACACCCGACTAATTAGGGCTAGTATTAGTTCCTAATCATTTTGTAATACATGTAATTAGTGCTATGTATTAGGCTAATTGTGTGTATCAATATGTATATTGATTAATATATATATATATATCAGTACGCGATTAAATTTAATCGTGCATTTTATATTATATCGGCCGAATTCCGATACATTAATACGGACGTTGGTGAACTCAAAATATTAAATAATGTGAAATTAGTTAATAAACATAGTGATTTTCTAAACATTATTTCAATAATATTTCATAAGAACTTCGTATCGTATTGATTAAGTTATACGCAACCAAAATGTGCGAAACGCGCCCTAAAAATGGAACTTATGAAAATTATATGTTTATAATTTATTTCCAAGTATTTTGATGAAATATTTCAATAAAAATTCACGCGATTACGCCCAACCAAATATAACGTTTTATAACGTCACGCGATTTAGTTAATCGTCAAACAATCACGCAAATCAATACCGTCATGATACCAAACATTTTAATAAGTGTTTTCAAGTAATATTAAGTATTACTTCAAGTTAAAAATATCGAAATTTAATCGTTACTCAAATTACGTACGTATTTCATTTAACGCACGCATTATCGTTTAAACGACCGGGGAAACGAACACCGCACGGAACGTAAACGTAGGGAACGAGTTTTGGAGACACCACACCCTTGTGTGGGCCCCATGGGCCGGATTTGTCAGCCCCATACCAACTCCCCCTTTTTTTTTGTGGATCTGTGTTTCCCATTTGACCAATTAACATGACATGATCCATATTTTGTGCATTTGTGTTTCACCTCCCATCTCACTAACATCTCTCTAAAACACACACACATTTCTCTTGCCCTCTCCTCTACTCCACGGTTATCATCATCATAATCAAACATATTCATCTAACCTCACTTGGTGGAAGCAAATTGAAGAAAAGGAAGCAAGAACAAGCACTAAACATCATCATCTTGAGTCTCTCTCTCTAGCCCTCGGTTTTGGTATAATCCACACCCCTTTTATCTCTAGATTTCCTTGCTTAATGTTTAATAACATGTTATGTTGATCATATAACAATATCATGTCCAAATCATAGCTCAAAATACGTTTTTATGAATTATACATATATACATATACCAAAACAGATTCTGCCTTCATGAAATCGTCTCACGGAATTGACCATAACTTGAGTTCTACAAAGATTTAGACAACGAAACACTTACCAAAATTTGCGTATGGAAGAGCTATACAAAAAGTTCTTCTTTGACCACTACCATAAATGTCCGTATTTTCGTGTATAAATCGATCTTTGGACGAAGGTCTGTTTTGATCCGAATCTGACCACATCCCATGTTTATTTTTGTTAAAAATAGTAAATGAACTTATAGAAATACCATAAAATGCATAAATGAACTAGACACATAGATGTCCGACTGTGATTTTTGGTGGGACTTAGTTTGGAATAAAAAGTGTAGAAATCGAGAGACCCTTCGAGTTGAAATCTGGAAAAATTATAAACCTAGGGGCTGTTTTAACATAATCATGAAAACGACACTTCGAGAGACTCACGAAACGTAAAGACAACTTTTATAAACTGATTTTGACATATTAGGAGTTGTGTAAAAGTTTCGGGTCAAACGGTGGTCGTTTGACCACTTTCCCGAACCCGAACCCGAACCCTTGACTTTCGGACTAAAACTTACATTCGGACACATATACACTTTCGGACCTAGACACCTTCGGACTACAAACATTCGGACATAAATATATATATCTTTGGATATATATAAAAGTTCTCACTTTTGAAAATGCATATGTATATACTTTTACAAGTAAACAAAATGATGAGACGCATAATAATAATACTTGGAATTATTATTACAAAAACTCACCAACGGGCCGTACGTATTTACAAAATATAAACAATCCAAAACTAATCATTTGGACATTACTAGTTAAATGAGTAACTAGCATAGATGGTCTGTTAAGACATCTAATCATTACTATAACCTTGCACGTTTAGGACGCCCGGCAGGGTCGGTCGTTGTAACGACATCAAATCTGTGTGAATCATCATAATTGTTGGCTAACAATTCATCAGACTCAGGTGAGTCTCATAGTCCCTCTTTTTAAATGCTTTTACCTAGGGATGAGATACATGCTTTGTTTTGTTTTACATGTGAACGCAAGTATCAAATTATCACGTATGCTGCATGAGTTGTTTTCATCTAATCAATCAAAGTCCTCTGAAGCTTAGTTCTGTTAATATAATTTATCGTGAATGTTAGTGTATGGTACCATATGAGATTGATAATCCCCGTCCGAGTTAGCAAGCACTAACCTGTCAAACGGACGCATTATCATTTGTTCAGTATTGAGTGTTGATTAGGCACTCATAGAGAGGCACCTCGTTCAGGTCCTTGAATGTGGATCCTGACCCCCTCAGTTAAGCTCAGACTATGTGCTCATGGCAGTGATACTCATCATTTATCTATTTACTTGATTGTAAATCATTGTGTTAAATCTTGCGGTTCATAAATCATATCTTATCATATTAAACCTGTGAGCTCACCAGCTTTATAGCTGACCTTTTTAGCATGTTATCTCAGGTACTCAGCAGTAGGTTGGACTGCCCATCAGGATACTTTAGCTCGAGTCGCATGCAATCATTAAACATCAAGAGATTTCCTTGTATATCTATATTTTGTATAATTAGAAATGTACTAGAATCTCTCAGGGAAATCATGTGAACTCAAATATAATGTAAACAGTTTGTAAACTCTTTTGTTATATCAATGTATTTTGTAAACGACGCATATAGAGTTTTCATTATATACCTTATGTGCTTGATTATTGATTAGTCGCGCCCCGACCCGATTCGCTTCCGCAACCCGAATTAGGGGGTGCGACAGATTGGTATCAGAGCCTAAGGTTATAGTGAACTAGGTTGCATGAGTGGGCCTAGACTATGACCGTTAGGTAGTATTTTCTGTTAAGTATGATTGGTTCAAGAGTTACATCATACAAGTTTAATTTAACATAGCCTGATCAACTATGTACAATTAAATAAAGATGATGTAAGGCTTGAAATGGTTATGCTGAAATAGGGATACATTAGTTGACTCTGACCATGAGAAAAACCGGGACTCACAATTGTTTGTGCTAGACACTCATAAGACTATTATGTGATATATGTATATATACATCCATAGTCATCGCTCAAGCACTAAACGCTAGTCTATTATATATTATATGTATGTATATATATATATATATATATATATATATATATATATATATATAGGCACTCACATTTCCAAACACTTTGTCATAAAGATGGCAAACACACCCACCGAAACATCTTCTACTTCATCCCACTCTCAACAACATCCCTTGGGATCACGAAACTCACGGGTGGCTAGGAGGACCACCGAGTCACTTCGAGCTAGACCTTATCCAACTCACAACAATTCAAATAACCAGGCTAGTTAGCACGCAGTTGCTAGTCAGTAGAGATGGTTATTCAACACCTTTTGATTGTTCTATAATGTTGATTGTCATATTGTGATGTTGTATATTACCGCATTTATATATGTACATCTATGATAATCATCATTTATGGACAATCTCTCACGAACCCTATCCTTCTGTTCTCAGGAAAATCATGCCGCCAAAGTTAAGGACTTACACCGATGCCCAGATGGCATCCCTCATTTCCCAGGCAGTAACTGAAGCCTTGGCGCGACAGTCGTCAGAGACCTCCAGAAGGAATAGCGATACTGCCGATACCACTCCTACTGCCAAGCCTTATTCCTACAAGGACTTCCGGAACTGTAAACCCTTAAACTTTAAAGGAACTGAAGGAGCCATCGGCCTAATAAGATGGTTTGAGAAGATGGAGTCCGTCTTTCGCATCAGCAAATGTGCGGAAGGGGATAGAGTTCAGTTCTCCACATGCACCCTTGCTGACGGTGCCCTCACCTGGTGGAACTCGTATGCCCAGTATGTGGGTATCGACACCGCCTATTTACTCCCATGGGAGGATATAAAGAAAATGCTCACGGATGAGTATTGCCCAACTGAAGAACTCCAGAAGCTATATGAGGAGTTCTGGCATCTCAGGGTTCAAGGAACCGACATTGTTGGATACACTACTAGGTTCCAACAACTTGTAACCCTTCGCCCTGCCTTAGTAAGCACTGAGACCGATAAGGTCAAGAGGTACATCCGCGGTCTTCCGGAACCTGTCTGGGGGAACGTCGCCTCTTCCAACAAAACCACTATTCAGGGAGTAATCCGATTGACCCATGAACTCATGGCTATGAAAGAGAGCCGAGAAACACCTGTCTCATCTTCTGGGAACAACAATAAGAGGAAATGGTATGGAAATCAGAACCAGCAAACCTTCAAAAAGACTGAGACTATCAAGAATGACACATCGGGGTCTGGAGAAAGGAAAGGGTACACTGGGAGCAAACCTTACTGTTCCAAGTGCAACCGTCATCATGATGGTCCTTGTGGTACCCCCTGCAACAACTGCAAGAGGTATGGACATCTTACCAAAGACTGCCGAGCACCTGCAACCAACCCCACTACCAACACTAACAACAAACAACCTCGAGCCTGCTTTGAGTGTGGAAACACTGTACACTTCAGGAATGCATGTCCGAAGCTGAAGAACAAGGGCAACAACAACAATGCAAGAGGCAGAGCTTTTGTGCTAAACGCTGGAGATGCCCGTGAAGACCCTAATGTGGTCACGGGTATGTTCCTTCTCAATAACTTAACTGCTTCAGTTCTGTTTGATACTGGTGCTGATAAGAGTTTTATATCTGGGGAGTTTAGCCCACTATTAGATATTACACCAGTTGCCTTAGAAGCTAAGTACAATGTAGAGTTAGCTAATGGCAAATTAATTGAGGCCGATAGTGTAAAACCAAATTGCACCCTAAACCTCGCTAACGAACTCTTTCCCATAAACCTCATACCTGTCGAGATTGGAAGTTTTGACATCATTGTAGGCATGGATTGGCTATCCAAGCACCGAGCTGAAATCGTCTGTTATGAAAAAATTGTTCGTATTCCTCTCATCACTGGTAGTACTTTAATCATACAAGGGGAGACCGGTGGGACGAGATTGAATATCATATCCTGCATGAAAACCCGCAAATACCTGAGAAAGGGTTATCAGACAATCCTCGCTCATGTTATTGAGAAAAAGTCGGAAGAGAAGCAACTTGAGGATGTGCCCATCGTCAGAGACTTTCTAGAAGTCTTTCCAGAAGAATTGCCTGGTCTTCCACCACCGAGGCAAGTTGAGTTCTCAATTGACCTTGTGCCCGGAGCAGCACCCGTGGCACGAGCCCCATATCGTTTAGCCCCTTCAGAACTGCAGGAGTTGTCTATTCAGTTACAGGAACTCCTGGATAAGGGTTTCATAAGACCGAGTTCTTCACCTTGGGGTGCTCCGGTCCTGTTTGTGAAAAAGAAGGACGGTTCATTCAGGATGTGTATCGACTACAGAGAGTTGAACAAATTAACCATCAAGAACCATTACCCACTTCCTCGCATTGATGACCTATTTGACCAACTTCAGGGATCGAGTTTTTACTCAAAGATTGATCTACGGTCAGGTTATCACCAGCTACGAGTTCGCGATGAAGATATTCCGAAAACAGCTTTCCGAACTCGCTATGGTCATTACGAGTTTCAGGTAATGGCATTTGGGTTGACAAACGCACTGGCAATATTCATAGATCTTATGAACCGTGTGTGTAAACTATATCTGGACAAGTTTGTCATTGTCTTCATCGACGACATTCTTATCTACTCGCGCAACGAGCAAGAGCACGCGCAGCATCTCAAAACCATTCTAGAACTTCTTAGACACGAAGAGTTATATGCAAAATTCTCCAAGTGTGAGTTATGGATGCAAACTGTCCAATTCCTTGGTCATGTGATTGACAGTCAGGGAATTCATGTTGATCCCTCAAAGATTGAGGCTATCGAGTGCTGGAAAGCACCGACAACGCCGACCGAAGTACGCCAATTTTTAGGATTGGCTGGTTATTATCGGCGCGTCTTTGAAAATTTCTCAAAAATAGCTCAACCTCTCACGACACTGACTCAGAAGGAAAAGAAGTTTAATTGGACTGATAAGCAAGAGTCAGCATTTCAGCTATTGAAGCAAAAGCTTTGCAGTGCACCTATCCTATCACTACCCGAAGGTAACGAAGACTTCGTGGTATACTGCGATGCTTCCCACCAAGGTCTTGGTTGCGTGTTGATGCAACGAGACAAGGTCATAGCCTACGCTTCTCGACAGCTCAAAGTTCATGAAAAGAATTACACCACTCACGACCTCGAGCTGGGGGCCGTGATATTCGCACTCAAAATTTGGAGACATTATCTGTATGGCACAAAATGTACCATCTTCACCGATCATAAAAGCCTCCAGCACATATTCGATCAGAAGGATCTCAACATGAGGCAACGTCGCTGGGTCGAGTTGCTTACCGATTATGATTGTGAGATCAAGTATCATCCGGGGAAGGCTAATGTAGTTGCCGATGCTCTAAGTCGAAAGGAGCTCACCAAACCACTTCGAGTTCGAGCCCTCAGTATGACCATTCATAATGATTTAATCATTCAGATTCTTACTGCTCAACTCGAAGCCTTGAAACCTGAAAACCTCAAAGATGAGGCCTTGCGAAACATGGAGAAGCAATTCGAAATCAAACCCAACGGGGTCAAGTACTTCGCTAACCGAATTTGGTTACCTAAATTTGGAAACCTCCAAGACTTGGTGATGGACAAAGCTCACAAATCTCGCTATTTCGTACATCCTGGATCGGACAAGATGTATCATGGTATTATGGAACTATATTGGTGGCCTAACATGAAAGCTGACATAGCCACTTATGTCGGCAAATGCCTCACATGTTCCAAAGTCAAAGCCGAATATCAGAAACCTTCCGGCTTGTTCCAGCAACCGGAAATCCCTCAATGGAAATGGGAGCAGATCTCCATGGATTTCATCACAAAACTCCCTAAAACAGCTAGCGGTTGCGACTCCATTTGGGTGATCGTTGATCGGCTTACAAAATCGGTTCATTTTTTCGCCATCAAGGAAACCGACAAAATGGAACGCCTAACACGCATCTATCTGAAAGAGATCGTATCAAGACACGGCGTTCCAATCTCGATTATCTCTGATAGAGACAGCCGTTTTACATCTCACTTTTGGCAATCATTGCAAAAGTCATTGGGTACTCGTTTGGATATGAGTACAACCTATCATCCACAAACCGATGGTCAAAGTGAACGAACCATCCAAACACTGGAAGATATGCTACGAGCTTGCATAGTAGATTTCGGTGTCAATTGGGAAAATCATTTACCATTGTGCGAATTCTCGTACAATAACAGTTACCACACCAGCATCAAGGCTGCACCATTCGAGGCACTGTAAGGTCGTAAGTGTCGCTCGCCTATCTGTTGGACCGAAGTGGGAGACAGTCAACTCACTGGTCCCGAAATAATTCATGAAACCAACGAGAAGATCGTTGGTATTCAGAACCGGCTATAGGCCGCACGTGATCGTCAGAAGAGTTATGCTGACGTGAGACGCAAGCATCTCGAGTTCCAGGTTGGGGATCAATTATTGCTCAAAGTATCACCTTGGAAAGGTGTCATCCGATTTGGCAAACGCGGGAAGTTGAACCCTATATACGTTGGACCTTTTGAGATCCTTGAAAGGATAGGTCCAGTCGCTTATCGATTGCAGCTACCACCCGAGCTTAGTAGGGTGCATCCCACATTTCACATTTCTAATCTCAAGAAATGTCTGTCTGATGAGACACTCATTATACCTCTCGATGAGATTCGAATCGGCGACAAGCTTCATTTTGTCGAGGAACCTGCGGAAATCCTGGATCGTGAGGTCAAGCAACTCAAGCAAAGTCGTGTTCCCATCGTTAAGGTCCGGTGGAATTCGCGGCGTGGTCCGGAATTCACTTGGGAACGGGAAGATCAAATGCGACTCAAGTATCCTTAATTATTCACTGATTCCACTCCAACCATGACTCAGAGCTAAATTTCGGGACGAAATTCCCTTAACAAGGGGAGAATGTGACACCCGACTAATTAGGGCTAGTATTAGTTCCTAATCATTTTGTAATACATGTAATTAGTGCTATGTATTAGGCTAATTGTGTGTATCAATATGTATATTGATTAATATATATATCAGTACGCGATTAAATTTAATCATGCATTTTATATTATATCGGCCAAATTCCGATACATTAATACGGACGTTGGTGAACTCAAAATATTAAATAATGTGAAATTAGTTAATAAACATAGTGATTTTCTAAACATTATTTCAATAATATTTCATAAGTACTTCGTATCGTGTTGATTAAGTTATACGCAACCAAAACGTGTTAAACGCTCCCTAAAAATGAAACTTATGAAAATTATATGTTTATAATTCATTTCCAAGTATTTTGATAATATACTTCAATAAAAATTCACGCGATTACGCGCAACCAAATATAACGTTTGATCACACGCAAAAAGTCAAGTTTTAACGTGCCATTATCTCACCTTTTTAGCCCAATTATGGATGAAAACATTTGAAATATACATTTTTATACTAAATTTCATAATGAAGGCTAAAATATAGACGATGCTTCAAGAATCAACTAAAAAGGCCTAAAAACGAATAAAATAGAGCATAAACGATCTTAAGCATTCCGGTTCACGTATTCTAGCACTTTTTGAGCTCCGCTTGGAATTATGACCTCTAACCTATGTCATTTTGTTCCTTAGGAGATTACGATCGTGTGGATATAAAGAACGCTCAAAACGGACATCGGATGAAGAAGTTACGCCCAATCGAAGATTCAAGACAACCGACGGACCACGATACGGGAGGCACCAAGCCGTATACGGGCAATCCCAGCCGTATACGGCCTAGACCCAACCGTATACGGCCTGGCTAGGGCGTATACGGCCTGATGCCAGCCGTATACGGCCATTCCCCCTCGTATCCGGCCTTATCCCTCCCCCGATACGGCCAATCTCTCCCGTATACGGCCAAACTCAACCGTATCGTGTGTTTTGGTCATCCAAGGTGTGATTTTGATACGGTTGAGGAATACGGTTGAGATTTTGAAGATGGAAATACGGCTGAGGAATACGGTTGAGCTTCTAGTATAAATATGGGGTTAAACCTCCTCATTTCACACATTCTACATTCTTACACTCTTACATTCTTAGATTCATATTTCTCTTCCATTTTCTCTGATAGGTTAGATTTATATTTTATTTTCGTAGTTAGCGGCTAGTTAGTCACGGCTTTGACCGGACGAATAGGGGGTAATATTGTAATATTGCTTGGAGGATACTCGAAGTTCTGCTTGTATTTCTTCACGTTATATTCAGCTACGCTGTTACTCTGGTTAATTCTATCCTTTATCTATTTTATGATGATGATTGTTATTACTGTTATCATGCTAGATTTAGGATCACTTGCCATGATTAGCGAGTAGTTTTACTGCGTGTTTGCTATGATGTAATTAGTCGTATTAATTGGGATGATGTCATTATGAAAACAACGGAGGTAACGTTATACGGCTTTCATTTGTATAGCGCCGGAAACATCACGAATGTGTGTAGTACGGAACGTGGAAGCTATGAAAGTCGTGGGCACAATCCGTTGTCGATTAATGATTAATTAAATGTTGATCCACTTTCTATCTATGATTTTAAACCTCAATCAAACTTAACGCCTTTCGACCAGTAAACGTGGCTACGGCCTTAATGATAGGACGTCGCGAACCCTATCCAAAGGTGATTAGTTATCTGTGTCTAAAACATGGTCTGATTTGTGAAGAATGTAAACATTGTTTTCTAAATGGAACACCAAGTACATCGTCATCATGGAAATAATGCTTTCACTCATGAACGCAAACTATATGGTGATTATGGAAAAACGTTTTCTAACTTGAATGCAAAGTACACCGGTATTATGGAATTATCGCTTTCCTCTCAGAACGTATAATTTACATTATACCTGTGGAAACACTGTCTTCTCTCGAACGCAAATATTACGCTATTTACAAATTAGGGATTTATTGGGATTTTAAAGTAAGGGCTGGTTTATATCATAGATGGAGAATTTCTATGCTTAAATACAAACTTAGCTAAAACAAGTCTAGGGTTTAAAGCAAAGTAGGTACCGTAATTCGACTAAGAACTTGGTATTTCCACGGGAAAGAGTCGTAGTTCCCTACTGTGTACAAACGTTTTACTTAGACTGTACAAACCCATCGATAGAAAGTGATCAACATATATAAAACATGATCTTGAACTTAAATGTTTCGTTTAATCTAAAGTATTCCTGTGGGGTTAAGAAAGGTCAGACATCGAGATTGGTTTGTCGTCATATTCATGCACCCAGGATTTATATCCATATAAGGGTCGCTCTTCCGTTATCGGTTGGCGTTGTATGGCTGGATAAACTACTCTGATCAGAATCACGATAGCCTAGTTACTCAGTGACATACTGATTTATCAGTAGGGAGCTAGTGCTTACTCCTCAATACTCGAAATAAATGAAATACAAATCTTTTGAAATCATTTTACAAATCAAACATCATCCCAATTAAGAAAACTAATGAAGTCATAGCAAACACCTCCCCTAGATTATCTGCTAACTACATAAATTTTATCTGCTTTATTTTAATTTCCTGCCTAAGTATAAAAACCAAAACAAAACCACCAAAAATCATTTAAAACCATTACTAGTTTGATAAATCGTCTCCAACGTAAACGTTTCACAATACAACTGGTTTATAGAACGACCCTAGGTCATACTTACTACTGTACCCATAGTTTTAAGTATACTTAGGCCCCGCACTTACAAATTTTAAAACACACGTTGGTGGACGCGCCCGGAGGAAAGCACCGCAACGACGCGAGTCAAATCGCGACCGACCTCCCGGACGCCCATCAAGTTTTTGGCGCCGCTGCCGGGGAATCAGTTGTAAGATCCGTAGACATTATAGACGAATTTTTCTTTCTAGTAAATATCCGTAGTTTAGTTTAGTTTACTTTTAATTTCTTAGCTTAATTGTTCCATTCGAAATTTCCTTCCCACAACACACAACGATATTCGACCAGATCATCCGGATCTGAACCTATCATCTTCGTTTCCGATCCTGAGTCGATTATCCGAACCGCTCATAAAGGAAAGCGCACTCGACAACCGATGGCTGCTCGCGTCACTCTCGCCGATAGCACCAAACCATCAATCGAAGGATGAGGAGGACCTATCAACTATCCAGTTATCGAAGTCGCATCTTTCGAACTAAGACACCATATCATTCAGCTGATCAAGGAATTCTACCAGTACCATGGTCTGCCCAATGAAGACCCCAACGCCCACATAAACCGATTTATTCAAACCACCAACTCTTACAAGCAGAATGGGGTTGAGCAGGACATAGTCCGCCTATACCTATTCCCCTATTCGCTTACTCACCATGCCTTAACCTGGTTTGAGGGATTGGAGACCGGCTCTATCTCTTCTTGGACGGAGATGGGTAATAAATTCTTAACTAAATACTTTCCTCCGGCCAAACAAACCAAATGCAAGAATGACATCATGAACTTCCACCAAGCTCATGATGAATCTATCTATACGGCATGGGAGAGATTCAAGAGTCTCCTAAACAAATGCCCTAACCACCTGATTGAGAAAACCAGCCAGCTGTGCACGTTTTACAACGGTCTTGTTCCAAACCACCGCATCACCCTCGACGCTGCCGCTCAAGGAAGTATTATGCTACTCTCCGCAGATGAGGCTTGGAATCTGATCGAAAATATGACGATGCACCATCACGATTGGAACTCTGGTGAACGCTCCTCATCATCGGCACCGCTTGCCGCATCCAACCCGTACCAGGCTGAAGCTATCAAGTCCCTAACGGAGAAGATCGAGACTTTGATGAAACAGATCGGCGAATTGAAGAAACCATCCCAGCATGTCCATCAAGTTCAGGAATGCCAGAACTGTGCCAACCTCCCAACTGCTGCTTATCAGGTTGAGTACGAGGATCCCGCTGATGGAAAGGTTTACTACGCTCAATTCCCAGCTCGCCCTCAAAATCAGTCGCGTTTCAATCAAACCTCTCCCCCTAGGACTAGAGGCACCCAATACCCACCTAGAAACCAACCACCTTTCCAACCCAACTACCAACCTAGGTACCCACAACAACCCCAACTCACCTACAACCAACCATTGTCATTGACTGCACCGGACGCAGCTCAATCGACTGAACCCACTAAAACCCTTGTGCCCATTACTAGTACAGATGACACCCTCACTAAGTTCATCCAAGGCCAACACCAGGTCAACCAAAAGACTAGCGCTAGGCAAGACCAAACTGACCTATACCTTAGGAACCAATTGGCCGTTCTCAAAAATCTTGAGGCCCAAATAGGACAACTAGCCCAACGTCTTGACTCTAGGCCTCAGGGTAATCTTCCTAGTAACACGGTACAAAACCCCCACGTAGAAGAGGCTAAACAGATGAGTACTACAGACAAGAAGGAGGCACCGGGCCAACCTTCCACTACTTCTCCTGTCCCACCGACAGTCGAGACTCCGTCTATCCCTACATTACCAAGGGAAGTACAAATTCCGTTTCCTAACCGACTTAGGAAAGCCTACAAAGCCAACACCTTCCGACTCGATGGAAAGTTCATGGACACGGTGTCCAGAACCCCTTCCAGTTCAAAATACATCCTTAAACTCCTGTCGACTAAGGACAAGGTACCTGAAGTACCCAATGTCCCACTGAACGCGGAATGTTCAGCAATCGTTAAGAATGACCTGCCGGAGAAATTAGGAGATACATGACGATTCACCCTTCCTTGTTCGATCTATCACTCGGGCATGATACACTCTCTAGCCGACCTAGGAGCCAGTATCAACCTTATGCCTTATTAACTTTATAGAAGATTGGAATTAGGACCACTTAAGCCTACCAAAATGAGTGTCCAGCTAGCTGACCAATCCATTAGATACCCTAAGGGAATAGCTGAGAATATCATGGTTAGGGTAGATAAGTTCCTATATCCCACAGACTTTGTAGTGTTGGACATTCAGGAGGATGTTCATATCCCTATCATCTTAGGAAGGCCATTCTTGAACACCGCGCGTACTATCATCGATGTTTATTCACAGACTCTCAGTCTTAGATCTCATGGAGAGACTGTTACCTTCAAGATTGATCAGACTGAGCAGGCTTTGGCCGAGCATGCGGAGATATGTATGATTTCTACAGGCAGAGTTACTTCGGATGATGATTCCGAACCAGATACACAGATGTCTGTCGAGCATACTATGATTGCTTCCGACACTGAGGAGGAAGAAATGGAAGAAGAGGATGAGACAGAAGAAGATCAAACCACACCGACTTACCTTCCTGAGTCATACCTTCCGACGGCAGAAATAATGCAGATAGACTACACTCGAAGTTTTATTCCGCTGCCAGATAGTGATTCAGAGGAAGAAGAACCAATGGAGGATCATTCTAGTAAACTCATCACATCAGACCTCAATCCACTCACCTTCCCTAGACTTCGAACTCAACTTGAGCTAGGAAGTACTTCTGGTTCCAGTCATGATTCCGACTCTCAGGATAAAAGGGAAATTGAGATGATCTCTTCTCAGCCGATATCTCAGATCACCGACGAGTCTCACTCACCACCTACCGTTATGGAGTTCCCTGATTCACTAGAGGTTGATCCCACAACGACAGAAAGTGACGAGGACGATGTCGTGTTCATTGATGTCCCAATAGATATCCGCTCTATTCACCTTCGTCTACCTTCCACCATTCCAGACTCTTCTCTCGGAACGATCCAAGTACTGATCATCGCTAATCACGAAGAAATGATCAGTACTATTGAGCAATACGAAGATGACTTTCGTACCTTGATGGCGATTATCATAGATTCTACTATTGAGTACACGCCACAACAGAGAAACTTGATAGAAGGGATCGAAGCAGAATATGATGTTTATCGTGCCATCAACTCCCGAAGTCCTCAGCATATACAGAACATCATTCATGCCTTCGCTGAAAACCTTGCTGCTCAACTTCTGCAAGAACCTCATATTTCTGACGAGCCATCTACTGACGATCGGTTGTTCTTTGAAAACCAAGAAGTCATCTATGGCAAGGTATATGAAGCACTGATCAGGTCTGCATTTCCATATTCGCCCAGACAGATGGAGTTTCTACACTCTTACAGATACAATATGGACTATGCCACTGGGAATCCTGATGACGAAGTCGACAAACAGATGATGAGTGATCTTCAGGGATTGATGAACTCTATGGCTAATAATAATCATATCGACGATTCTTCACCACACAGGTTTTACATCGACTGAACTTTAGAGTTCCTCGCTCACAAGATTATCGAAAGGCTGGAGCGTGTATGCCAGGAGGAAAGGACCCGTGACATCCCTTCATCCATACCTGACGATTCATTGGTTAACACCGCAAACTTCATCACAGAGCAGCTTAGAGATATCTTTGGTACTGTCTTCACAGGAGAGCCCAGACAGTTATTTCATGATGGATTGCGTGAGGTTTACAATAGAATGATTAACATCTTTCGTAAACCCAACCTCACGTATTCCAGTCATCAAAAACAGCTCATCCAAGGCATCCTTAAGTCCATTGAAGAAGTAGGAAGGAGCACCACCGTGAGCACTCATGAAGACATTCATCTACGCTTCTTCGGATTCATGGATTCATTAAGGCAGGAACGACCAGAGCGTGAGAGACTCGAGTACAACGGGACCTACTTCATAGATTCCGATGGACCCATCTCCAAAGCAGTTTATAATATCACCTGGGACCTCTTATACTTGCAGAGGGTGGCTGAGGAACACTTCGATAGCTTCCCTCTCTTTGTCTCAAGAATCCCGAATATCACCCAAGTCATCACTCGGTATTTCCTCAAGTTCTATCCCTAAAATTCCAGGGCACCACCGAACATCACTAGCCCTGGAGGTTCCTCTTCCGGCTGATCCAGGAGGAACAAAAGTCGAGCCCTCGACTTTAAATAGAAGCGCTTCTCGGGAGGCAACCCGTGGAATAAATATCCTTTAGTAGTAGTAGTATTTTAATTTCCAAGAAGTGAAATATCTCTGACTATCTTTCACACTTGGATATACAAAAGCTTTCAAAACACCACTTCATTTTCAAACTAACAAACTTTTACCACATCACTAATTCCAGAATTTAAGAAACATTTTCAAAATGATAAGTCATGTGTTTCGAGCATTTGAGGTACTTGTGTGCTACTTTCACACATTATGCTCGAACTCGTTTAAAAACACATGTCTTACAAATGATTTGTAGTAGAAAACATCTTTTCACATTCTGGAATAGTGACACTTTTTCGGTAAAAGCTATAAAAAAAATGAGAAGTTGGTCAAAAAGTATATCCAACGTGTTCACACTTACGAGATATGTTCACATGAGAGAACGGTGGAGAAAATGAAGAACTGAGCTATATTGTACCAAGAGCTCTTTCCAAAGCCGAATGCACTTCATGGAACTGTCGCAAGAAGGATATCTAGCAAGTACTCTTTTTCAAGGCAGCATATCTTCAGACTCTCAGCTTCCTTCAACCGCTTTGTTAGGGGAGTTCTCTCGTTCTTATCCTTGTTTTGATATAGATTATTTTGCTTTATTTTTCAAGTAATCTATGCCATATCCTTAACTTATCACTAAGTGTGGGATTCCAGCCCAAAATAAACACTTGAGAAACATTTTCCGATATGTTCAAACTCTAAGTGTGGGATTTTACTTGCAATAAAATCTCAACTCAAGAGAACATTAGGGACAATGTTCCTCTAAGTGTGGGATAGCGGTATAGAATACCTTAGGTCTGATTCTTATTTCCAAAAGCAAACTAGGAAAATGTTCCTCAATTTTAAAAAACTCACTTTTGCTTAAAAATTTTTCAAAATTTTTGAATTTAAATGTCTTGAGGGGATGCATTTTCATATATGAGTAGTGTATTTTGGAAGTTAAGAGTAAATAAGTTAGGAATTTCTTAAGCTTGAAATAATAATCTAAAAGGGCAGCGCATGGCTAGGCACATATAACCCAATCTTGTAGTGAGGTATCTTGAGCCCATGAAAAGCATTCATTTTTAATGCTTCACTATTCGTTTGATGAGTGTGTGCCGATGCTTGCATCTGGAATTAGAACTTGCTCCTGTTATGCATGTCGAGACCATATTGGTAGAGTACCGTACGCGGTATAGGTGCAATCAGATGACCTTGACATTCCTTAGGATTTAAACCCCTTTTCACATATCTCTTCAAGCCCAAAACCCTTCCAACACTCATTTTTAGTGTTGATGATCCGCCTAGAAAACCCTGTTGAGCCTTAGCCTTTTCGTTTCTTTAAAACCCAAACTTTCAACCCATTCACTTTCACACCCACCAAAACCTTATCTTAGAAATTTTTAAAATTTTTGAAAAATGATATTTAGGTATTCTTTTTGCTTTCACTCCAAATCCACAAATTCGTTTTTACTCATAACTTCTCGCGTGCGTTTCCATATAAATACTCAAAAATCGAGAGTCTTATGGTGTGTAAAATTGGCACCAAGTAAATTCGAAATTGTCAAAAGTGTGAAAAATGAAAGTCTGAAAGGTCTCAAAAGGGCAATAAAATAAAAAGTGAAAAATGCCTTAGAAATTCCTTGGCAAAGAAGTTCTAAAGCCCAAAAATATATAGAAAAAGAAAAGAAATGAAAAATATGTAATAAAGCTAAGTGCTTCGATTCTTCCGAAAATACTCCGAGTCTTAAAAGAATATAAATCCTCCGTGTGTTTTTAAGAGATAGAAGTCAAAATAGCTATCTCATTCCCTTCTCGCTATCCGTTTCCGTTTTCATTAAAAAGTTTATCTAAATAAAGTTTTTCATAAGTTTGAAAAGGCCTAAGATAAGTAAAACCCTTTTATTTAAAACCAATTTCCCGCTTATCCATTCCCTTTAACCCTCACCAAACATTACAACCCATCTGAATGTCCTGGGATGATTAGCACCGTCCTCACCTAAGTGGTGGAGATGTGATTCTCGAGCAAGCCTATGACGAAGGATGCCGCATGACTGGCTTATGAGCGATTTCGTTTGATTAGAATGATAGGTAACCCGAAACACTTATGAGTGAATTGAGTGACCACCTGGTGAGATCGCCTAGTCATGTATATCCCAAATAGCTTGCCCTAGAAAATTATTTCATGCTTCTGGAACGAATACCTTATTTCTTCTTGGCTTCTAGGATATATTACTTATATATGGAATTGTTTGCTCTTAAACATTTTGATTCACCCAAAATGCATTGACACTTTCAAATATTTTCATTGGGAAAGCAAGTGAGAAATTTAAGTTTTGCTTGAGGACAAACAAAGTCTAAGTGTGGGATATTTGATGACACGCAAAAAGTCAAGTTTTAACGTGCCATTATCTCACCTTTTTAGCCCAATTATGGATGAAAACATTTGAAATATACATTTTTATACTAAATTTCATAATGAAGGCTAAAATATAGACGATGCTTCAAGAATCAACTAAAAAGGCCTAAAAACGAATAAAATAGAGCATAAACGATCTTAAGCATTCCGGTTCACGTATTCTAGCACTTTTTGAGCTCCGCTTGGAATTATGACCTCTAACCTATGTCATTTTGTTCCTTAGGAGATTACGATCGCGTGGATATAAAGAACGCTCAAAACGGACATCGGATGAAGAAGTTACGCCCAATCGAAGATTCAAGACAACCGACGGACCACGATACGGGAGGCACCAAACCGTATACGGGCAATCCCAGCCGTATACGGACTAGACCCAACCGTATACGGCCTGGCTAGGGCGTATACGGCCTGATGCCAGCCGTATACGGCCATTCCCCCTCGTATCCGGCCTTGTCCCTCCCCCGATACGACCAATCTCTCCCGTATACGGCCAAACTCAACCGTATCGTGTGTTTTGGTCATCCAAGGTGTGATTTTGATACGGTTGAGGAATACGGTTGAGATTTTGAAGATGGAAATACGGCTGAGGAATACGGTTGAGCTTCTAGTATAAATATGGGGTTAAACCTCCTCATTTCACACATTCTACATTCTTACACTCTTACATTCTTAGATTCATATTTCTCTTCCATTTTCTCTGATAGGTTAGATTTATATTTTATTTTCGTAGTTAGCGGCTAGTTAGTCACGGCTTTGACCGGACGAATAGGGGGTAATATTGTAATATTGCTTGGAGGATACTCGAAGTTCTGCTTGTATTTCTTCACGTTATATTCAGCTACGCTGTTACTCTGGTTAATTCTATCCTTTATCTATTTTATGATGATGATTGTTATTACTGTTATCATGCTAGATTTAGGATCACTTGCCATGATTAGCGAGTAGTTTTACTGCGTGTTTGCTATGATGTAATTAGTCGTATTAATTGGGATGATGTCATTATGAAAACAACGGAGGTAACGTTATACGGCTTTCATTTGTATAGCGCCGGAAACATCACGAATGTGTGTAGTACGGAACGTGGAAACTATGAAAGTCGTGGGCACAATCCGTTGTCGATTAATGATTAATTAATTGTTGATCCACTTTCTATCTATGATTTTAAACCTCAATCAAACTTAACGCCTTTCGACCAGTAAACGTGGCTACGGCCTTAATGATAGGACGTCGCGAACCCTATCCAAAGGTGATTAGTTATCTGTGTCTAAAACATGGTCTGATTTGTGAAGAATGTAAACATTGTTTTCTAAATGGAACACCAAGTACATCGTCATCATGGAAATAATGCTTTCACTCATGAACGCAAACTATATGGTGATTATGGAAAAACGTTTTCTAACTTGAATGCAAAGTACACCGGTATTATGGAATTATCGCTTTCCTCTCAGAACGTATAATTTACATTATACCTGTGGAAACACTGTCTTCTCTCGAACGCAAATATTACGCTATTTACAAATTAGGGATTTATTGGGATTTTAAAGTAAGGGCTGGTTTATATCATAGATGGAGAATTTCTGTGCTTAAATACAAACTTAGCTAAAACAAGTCTAGGGTTTAAAGCAAAGTAGGTACCGTAATTCGACTAAGAACTTGGTATT
This sequence comes from Helichrysum umbraculigerum, assembly GCA_949592205.1. Lineage (NCBI taxonomy): Eukaryota > Viridiplantae > Streptophyta > Magnoliopsida > Asterales > Asteraceae > Helichrysum > Helichrysum umbraculigerum. The sequence goes on from CATIUR010000003.1 coordinate 78,741,277, forward strand.
TCCACGGGAAAGAGTCGTAGTTCCCTACTGTGTACAAACGTTTTACTTAGACTATACAAACCCATCGATAGAAAGTGATCAACATATATAAAACATGATCTTGAACTTAAATGTTTCGTTTAATCTAAAGTATTCCTGTGGGGTTAAGAAAGGTCAGACATCGAGATTGGTTTGTCGTCATATTCATGCACCCAGGATTTATATCCATATAAGGGTCGCTCTTCCGTTATCGGTTGGCGTTGTATGGCTGGATAAACTACTCTGATCAGAATCACGATAGCCTAGTTACTCAGTGACATACTGATTTAACAGTAGGGAGCTAGTGCTTACTCCTCAATACTCGAAATAAATGAAATACAAATCTTTTGAAATCATTTTACAAATCAAACATCATCCCAATTAAGAAAACTAACGAAGTCATAGCAAACACCTCCCCTAGATTATCTGCTAACTACATAAATTTTATCTGCTTTATTTTAATTTCCTGCCTAAGTATAAAAACCAAAACAAAACCACCAAAAATCATTTAAAACCATTACTAGTTTGATAAATCGTCTCCAAAGTAAACGTTTCACAATACAACTGGTTTATAGAACGACCCTAGGTCATACTTACTACTGTACCCATAGTTTTAAGTATACTTAGGCCCCGCACTTACAAATTTTAAAACACACGTTGGTGGACGCGCCCAGAGGAAAGCACCGCAACGACGCGAGTCAAATCGCGACCGACCTCCCGGACGCCCATCAACGTTTTATAACGTCACGCGATTTAGTTAATCGTCAAACAATCACGCAAATCAATACCGTCACGATACCAAGCATTTTAATAAGTGTTTTCAAGTAATATTAAGTATTACTTCAAGTTAAAAATATCGAAATTTAATCGTTACTCAAATTACGTACGTATTTCATTTAACTCACGCATTATCGTTTAAACGACCAGGGAAACGAACACCGCACGGAACGTAAACGTAGGGAACGAGTTTTGGAGACACCACACCCTTGTGTGGGCCCCATGGGCCGGATTTCTCAGCCCTATACCAACTCCCCCTTTTTTTTTTGTGGATCTATGTTTCCCATTTGACCAATTAACATGACATGATCCATATTTTGTGCAATTGTGTTTCACCTCCCATCTCACTAACATCTCTCTAAAACACACACACATTTCTCTTGCCCTCTCCTCTAATCCACGGTTATCATCATCATAATCAAACATATTCATCTAACCTCACTTGGTGGAAGCAAATTGAAGAAAAGGAAGTAAGAACAAGCACTAAACATCATCATCTTGAGTCTCTCTCTCTAGCCCTCGGTTTTGGTATAATCCACACCCCTTTTATCTCTAGATTTCCTTGCTTAATGTTTAATAACATGTTATGTTGATCATATAACAATATCATGTCCAAATCATAGCTCAAAATACGTTTATATGAATTATACATATATACATATACCAAAACAGATTCTGCCTTCATGAAATCGTCTCACGGAATTGACCATAACTTGAGTTCTACAAAGAATTAGACAACGAAACACCTACCAAAATTTGCGTATGGAAGATCTATACAAAAAGTTCTTCTTTGACCATTTCCATAAATGTCCGTATTTTCGTGTATAAATCGATCTTTGGACGAAGGTCTGTTTTGATCCGAATCTGACCACATCCCATGTTTATTTTTGTTAAAAATAGTAAATGAACTTATGGAAATACCATAAAATGCATAAATGAACTAGACACATAGATGTACGACTGTGATTTTTGGTGGGACTTAGTTTGGAGTAAAAAGTGTAGAAATCGAGAGACCCTTCGAGTTGAAATCTGGAAAAATTATAAACCTAGGGGCTGTTTTAACATAATCATGAAAACTACACTTCGAGAGACCCACGAAACGTAAAGACAACTTTTATAAACTGATTTTGACATATTAGGAGTTGTGTAAAAGTTTCGGGTCAAACGGTGGTCGTTTGACCACTTTCCCGAACCCGAACCCGAACCCTTGACTTTCGGACTAAAACTTACATTCGGACACATATACACTTTCGGACCTAGACACCTTCGGACTACAAACATTCGGACATAAATATATATATCTTTGGATATATATAAAAGTTCTCACTTTTGAAAATGCATATGTATATACTTTTACAAGTAAACAAAATGATGAGACGCATAATAATAATACTTGGAATTATTATTACAAAAACTCACCAACGGGCCGTACGTATTTACAAAATATAAACAATCCAAAACTAATCATTTGGACATTACTAGTTAAATGAGTAACTAGCATAGATGGTCTGTTAAGACATCTAATCATTACTATAACCTTGCGCGTTTAGGACGCCCGACAGGGTCGGTCGTTGTAACGACATCAAATCTGTGTGAATCATCATAATTGTTGGCTAACAATTCATCAGACTCAGGTGAGTATTATAGCCCCTCTTTTTAAATGCTTTTACCTAGGGGTGAGATACATGCTCTGTTTTGTTTTACATGTGAACGCAAGTATCAAATTATCACGTATGCTGCATGAGTTGTTTTCATCTAATCAATCAAAGTCCTCTGAAGCATAGTTATGTTAATATAATTTAGCGTGAATGTTAGTGTATGGTACCATATGAGATTGACAATCCCCGTCCGAGTTAGCAAGCACTAACCTGTCAAACGGACGCATTATCATTTGTTCAGTAATGAGTGTTGATTAGGCACTCATAGAGAGGCACCTCGCTCAGGTCCTTGAATGTGGATCCTGACCCCCTCAGTTAAGCTCAGACTATGTGCTCATGGCAGTGATACTCATCATTTATCTATTTACTTGATTGTAAATCATTGTGTTAAATCTTGCGGTTCATAAATCATATCTTTTCATATTAAACCTGTGAGCTCACCAGTTTTATAGCTGACCTTTTTAGCATGTTATCTCAGGTACTCAGCAGTAGGTTGGACTGCCCATCAGGATACTTTAGCTCGAGTCGCATGCAATCATTAAACATCAAGAGATTTCCTTGCATATCTATATTTTGTATAATTGGAAATGTACTAGAATCTCTCAGGGAAATCATGTGAACTCAAATATAATGTAAACAGTTTGTAAACTCTTATGTTATATCAATGTATTTTGTAAACGACGCATATAGAGTCGTTCATTATATACATTATGTGCTTGATTATTGATTAGTCTTGCCCCGACCCGATTCGCTTCCGCAACCTGAATTAGGGGGTGCGACAAAAGGGCTCCGGTGATCCGACGTCGTTTGGTGGTGCTTTTTGGCGGAAATCGGTGGTGGTGGTGAAGGGATTATTTGAGAGAAAAGGGAGATGGAGAGAGAGTGAGAGAATGAAAATGAGGGTGGGGAGTTGGTGACCTCACCCTTTTGGCTGATTCGGGTGGGGGCCCACCGGGGTGTGGGTCTCCATTTTTGGCTTCGTGTATTCGCGCTCCGTGCGGTGTTCGTTTTTCCGATTGTTTAAACGTTTAAATAATTTTATATACGTTTAATTATGAGTTTTAAAATACGAATAACTATTCGATATGAAGTATTTCATAAACTACTTTATAATTGCGTTATAAAATGTAACTTTGTTTTGTTTGCGCATTTAATATTTTAAATCACGTAGTCTTTGTTTGTGCGATACGAATTGTGTACGAAATATTATCAAAATAACACTTTGGGTATAATAGCGTTATTAAATAATGTTATATCATTTAATAAAATTGTTCTCCAACGTCCGTGTTAATTGAGCCGAATTACATTCGATTGAAATGCGCACGATTTAGCCAAATCGCGTAATTGTATATATTCAACAATATATATTACTTGATACATTAATTAGCCTAACACAAAACTAATTATATGTATTAACAGCGGTTTAGACACTAATCACTAGTCCTAATTTGACGGGTGTTATATAAAATATGTAAATAACTAGCAGAGGGGTGTCCCAGTCTTCTATGCCATAACCATGCCTCTCTCTCTTGTTCCATGAGCTAACATCACAGTACCACTTTGAATGACTTCATCAACATAGTATAATCCATGTCTTTCAGTGCCACGCCCAATAATCCGACCCGTCCTGATATCCTGTAAGAGACAAAAAGTTGGATGCATGAGAACTGAACAATTGAGTTCCTTTGTCACATGACTAATTGACAAAAGTTTGTGTGACAAGGAAGGAACATACAGACAATTAGGCAGTTTAATGCTAGGGGAAATTTCCATCGTTCCTCCAGATTTTACATTCATTTTTTCCTGATTGGCAGCTCGGAAGTGGGTTTTACGGGGTTTTGTTATGACTTTGAAATCAGACAATTCATAGGACATAGTGTCGGTTGCTCCACAGTCAAATACCCATGCCCCATTATTTTCTTTGATTCTTTCTTTGGCCATATTTGCACCCCCATCAAAAGTCAGGGGGTTTTTTTGTTGAAAACTTTTATTATTTGAAGGAAAAGAAGGTTGTAAATAAAGTGGGGTGTTTGACCGTGTGGAAAACACAGGGGCGTTTGGGATTTTTCCCTTACCCCCTTTACCTGCCATCGTGAACCCTTCCTCCTCCTCTCCTTTTTCGGCCGCCACTAGCCCTCCAAATCCGGCATTTGATTGCTGACCATCGTAAGTATTTCCTTTGTAATCGGAACTAGTCTGAGCGGTAGGGAAGGTTTGCTTCTCGGATCTACTTGATTTGGTGCCTTTCTTGTTGCCGTTGCCCCACCATTCCGGGTACCCAACAATCCGAAAGCATTGTTCCTTCGTGGGCCTAGTCATGCCACACTCGTCACATCTGAGATGAGATTTGTCTTTTTTGATCATTGGTTTCTTTCCGTCATACCGGCGGTAACCCTTCGTTGCTAGACCGGTTCTTTCTGTTTCACCGGCGGTGAGTCCGGTGGCTATGCCCTGTAAACCATCGCTAGTTGCTCCCAGAATATTCTGGTGAGCGACTTCTTTGCGAACGATGACGTAGGCAACTTCTACCAAAGGGAGAGTGTCGAGTCGAAGGATTTCTCTTTTGATGGATTCATACTTTTGATCTAATCCCTTTCGAAACTGGAACATTTTTTGTTCCGATCGGATTTGTGAATAGGTTTTGATATCTTCTGGGCACATCATGGGGTTTGGGTCGATCCGATCTATTTCTTCCCATACTCCTTGAAGCGCGACCCAGGAATCTTCAAGTGACTTTTCATTTTGCTTGAGGTCATTGGCTTTGACATGTAAATTGAATGTCTGTAGTTTGTCTTTACCACTACTATACGTGATTACCAGAGCATCCCACAATTCTTTTGCAGTGGAATACTCGGTAAGATTGCCAGCCAATGTGGGTTCGATATTTTGGATGAGCCATGAGAATACGATTAGATCTTCTTGTTCCCATGTTTCGTAATTCTTACTGGTTATTTCTAGGAGGGTTTTTGGTTAAATGTGATAACAATGTTTTTGATCGTCCGCCCACTAGTACAAAAACGAGTAAAAAGAGCGCAACGTTATAGCGGTTTTATGTGAAAACCGCTATAAAGATCATAAAGTGGATATAATAATCTTTGATGGAGCGGTTTATCCGTCTTACTGTGGGGTCCCAACAATGCTAATGTAGCAGTTTATGTTAAACCGCTTTAATTAATTATGATTGTGGCGGTCAAGTCTACTCGCTACATTTGCTATCCTCCATTAGTAGCGGTTATTAACAAAACCGATTCAAAATTAACAATATTTATTCCGAGAAAAAATACCCAAGAAAATATTCGGAGCCAATTATAGCGGTTGTCAGTAAACCGACCCACAAGAAACGTGTGCATGGGCCTTAATGGGCTTAATAATCTTGAAGTTGTGATAGACAGATCGAGAAGATGAAAGCCCAAACACAAGTGTAAAAAATATATATATATATACTCTGCATCCCACATCGGAAATAATAGAAAAGGTGTGTTGGTTTATTTACGTCTTTTGATGTTTCTTTCTTAAATGTCATTTCCTTGTATCATTATCATTGTAGGTTTGGTTGTTCCGTTCTCCATAGGCTGTTTTTTACTTGCGTCGCAAGTAACAAATGGATTTACTTTTCTCGCGAGTAGCAAACAGCCTAAAGAGAAGGGAATTATTATATCTATGTTGATAAAGGTATTTAAGAATGATCATTTTTTGGATATGATGTTAATTATTATTTTTCTCTGGTTGTTTCTTTTTTTTTTAGTATGTCGATAATAAATATTAGTAGATATGATGTTGATAATTTAATGGCAAATGTTAATGAAAATTCAAAAAATATAGAAATGATTCGTAGGATTGTAAATCCCTTGATTTTTTTATTGATCACCTCTCAATATATAAAGATTACAATCACAATGCTATAAATAAGATATGTGATTTGTTTGCCTTGTCACAATACAAGCATACATCTACCTATTGTTACATACTGTATATATTATATATCTAGTCGATCTATCATGATTGAATGCCAACTACGCTCAACTCGATCATCACTTAATTTGAAAGATGATCATATGTAGTGATCATCGCTATCATCTAATCTTAGAAGGTTAACGTTACTAATACACCTAGCAACGAATCGCTTAGCGGCAAATCCCCGGTAACATTGAAGCCAGTATATATTTAGGTCCATGTTGGGACATTCCTTTTCGTGCTCATTCTGTAACAAATAAAAGACAGGAGTCTCTAACTCCGAATCGAACGATTAAACAGACAAGAAGACGGAGTATTTAAACAGAGAAATCACGGTCGGAAAGGAGACCCAAATTAATATGATAATGAAATATATAGATGATGATGAAAACGTGATCTAAGCAAAAAAGGAGGAAATTAAAAGGATACAGTAGCTTCGTATTGTTATATTATTGTTAATTTGTCACTTAATTGATTAATTTGGTCATCACCTATTGTTTGTATTTATAATAAGTGAAAAACGTGTGCAATAAATGTTTTATTTAATGCAATTTAAACACCAATTAAAATGACACCTAATAATAAATTAAGAATAAATTAAATGCAATTTTTTATTTTTTATTTGATGCGGGAACATAAGTAGCGGTTATAAGCGATGACCGTTTCAATTGTTTGTATCATTAGTAGCGGTCCTTTTTAAACCGATCCACGTTTGAAGAAATTTGTGTATTATATTCTTGTTGGTTATTAATGGTAAACCCGCTTCAAATCCCTTCAATGTTCAATGTTGGAACCATGAGTAGCAGTTATAGGTAAACCCGATCGAACAATTAAAAACATTTGCAACGGTTATATGTAGACCGATGCAACAACAAGCAAAAACAAATTCCAACATTACACATTTTGACCAGCAACAGCCAAAACAAAAACATTAGCAATCAAAAATATATGTCCAAAACCATCTACACTATATATCGCCAATAACATAAAAGCAATCACAGACTTCATGAGTATATAGCAAAAATATCATAAACCACGTCTGTACTTATTAGAAGTAACCACCATTAGGATAAATATATATAGCTTTCTTTTGCTGTAAATGGAATGGAATGGAAGCTTTAATTAGCAACTCGTGGATTATCAAGCCACACTCCTTCTTCGTCGTTGTTGGCTCGTAGGCATACGTTATGTTCGCCTGTGAGCGGAGGTATACCGACATAGAATGGTGGTAACTCGTCGAACTGATCGTATTCTTCCTCATCGACAACATTATCGACACCAAGTATACGTCGTTTACCTTGCAAGACGACGTGCCATCTTGAGTTTGACGGGTCTTCAACATAAAACGCTTGGGTGGCTAGGTTTGCAAGAATGAAAGGTTCGTCTGCATAGCCATTAGTCGAAAGGTCGACGAGTATGAAACCCAATTGAGGGTCAACCTTAACATCACCTCTTCTGTTATTCACCCACTTACACTTGAACAGAGGTACAGTAAACAAACGATAATCCAACTCCCAAATTTCTTGAATCTTACCATAATACGATTCTTTGGCAATCTCAATCCTTTTATCGAGATTATTCGCCCTTCCATATTCAACCATTGATGCTATAACAGTTGCTCCACAGTTTTGCACCGCGCATTTATCATATTTTCTTTAGGTGTAAAATGTGTAACCGTTAATGTCGTATCCTTCATATGCCTTCACTTTGAAGTTTGGGCCTTCTCCAAACGCTTCCACTGTCTTATTAACATTCGGTTGACCGTAGTTTACGGTCACAATGTCTTTCAACCATTTGGCAAACTCTTTGTTGTGTTTGATCTTATACCAGGTGTCGTCCCTCCCCGCATGTTGTTGCGCCGTCAGAGTGCTGACTCAACCGCGGTCGTTTTCCAAGGGGGGCTGGCACGGCGGTCCTGCAGGCAACGACGCAACAACGTGTGAACGTGTTAGGTTTTAAATTTATATGAGCTGGGGCTCAAACTATAAGTACTACCTACTTTTGTTGAGTAAGCAGTAAGTATAACTCGAGTGTCGTTCTTAAAATCGGAGCGAATGGAACCAAAAGGGACTTACCGTAAATGAGCTTTCTGATAGGATGGGTTTATAAAAGTAGGTAGGTTTTGGTTGGTTATCTAAGCTAATACTAAATAAAACAAGTAAATTAAAAAGAGAGTAGGCAACAGGTAGAGCGTGATTGCTGAAACTTCGATAATTAGGGTTTCTGGATGATATTCATTAGACAGATGATTAGAGACTACCTTGGGCAAATCATCAGACGGACAGTCGGTGTAAACACTAGGACCCTACGTTTTAGTCTAAAAGCCTAAAAGCATATGTCACTGAATCCTAGGTTATCCTGATGCTGATCAGAAACAGGTTGTTCAAACCCTCCTCACTTGCCTTGTAAGACTAAGCGACCTCTACGGATGATATATCCTGGGTGTAGGCATAAGGTAACAAACTGCAATTTTCTATCTGACCTTTCTTAACACCTAAATCTATCTGAGTTTATCTAGGTAAGTACTAATTGTATGCTGTATATGTTGAGCTGTCGGTTATGTTGAGTTAAGCGGTTTAAGCATCTTGTATTACAGCCGAATACTTGCTTTCTTTTCAAAACTCATTTATTATCTGGTTTAAGCATAATTAACTCCGTCATGAATTAGACCCTCCTTTGCTATCAGGCGTTCATCCCTAGGAATACTTACGGTGTACAGTGCATTTGGCATATCCACAGTGTTCCGGACTCAAGGTATACTCACGGTGTACAGTGCATTTGGCATATCCACAGTGTTCCAGACTCAAGGCATACTAACGGTGTACTGTACGTTAAAGTAGTTCCACAGCTGTATGTTAACCTTGGTGTACTAATGGTGTACGGTGTAGCGAGCATTTCCACAGCTGTATTTGAACCTTGGTGTACTAACGGTGTACGGTGCAGCGAGCATTTCCACAGCTTTATTGTTCCTAGACCCATATTCTAAAAGGGTGACTTCTAGGTATTCCACGATGAAATAAACCTACGGCAGTTCCTTAGCTTTTCCCACGTATTTAAACGTTATACGAAGTACTGTGCCGTTTTACGGAATATTCATAGCTTCATACTGTAATATGAGATAACTATATCTACGTAGTATTAGGGTTGATCAGATCCTATCCTAAGGCAATAGTCACGTGAAAGACTGGAAAGGGTGGACACTGAATTAAGTCTATATTCATGTAAAACTCAACCAGATACACAGCAAAACAATCACCAATCATAATACTGGGGACATTATTCCATAACGGATTGTGCCCACGACTTTCATAGCTTCCACGTTCCGTACTACACACATTCGTGATGATTCCGGCACTATACAAATGAAAGCCGTATAACGTTACTTCCGTTATTTCATAATGTTTATCCCACTGAATTAAATATCATCCATAATCCTAATATCTACATTTCAACAATCACAGTATTAAACTACGTAAATAGCATGGCAATATTCGCAACACAAACAAAGATATCATGCAAACAAAACATAATAACCGTAAGTAAAGGAATAAGTAATAACCAGTATTTAAGCAGCGTAACACTGAGTAGTACAAGCTAGAATCTTGAAAACTTCAATACAATAAAATTCCCAAGCTACAGCTATCTTCCCCACTCGAACCGTGCCTACATCTCTCTAGTTCTCTAGAGAGAGAAACTAGAGAGAGAAGCTAACCTAATCTAATTCTCCTCTAACTCCTAAGAGTAGTGCTAGAGAGAGAATGTGTGTGAGAGAGAAAGTGAGAGAATTCTATGAAGAATGGTGTGTGAAATGAGGTTACATGAGGTCTCTATTTATAGGCAAGCCTTGGATCCAAGAGTACAAGTCCACAAGCACACGTACAAGCCAACGAAGCAAGGAAGAGGTCGTGTGAGACCAAAGTAGGCCGTACACGGCCCTATACAGGCCGTACACGGCTATGTATAGGCCGTACACGGTCACATCAAGGCCGTACACGGCTTGGTGGTGGCCGTGTGCTAGGCCGTGTGATTTTTCCGACTTTTCTCGCATCTTTGGAAGGCCGTATCTTCTTCGTTTCGCGTCCGATTGACTTGATTCTTTCGCCTACGGCTTCGTAATTCCGTTACGCTTCTAATGATGCCAATTTGGTAGAAATTGGATGTGTGGGGCCCGGGCGTGTTCAGAATACGTTTTGTAGCTTTCGGCTGCGCTGTAACTTGCATAACTTTCTCGTCCTTGATCCGTTCTGAGCAATCCTTATATCCACGTTCTCGTAATCTTCATAGCTACAAAATAAGACTATTATGAGGATCTGGTATGAAGTTTACAGTAGAATTAGGGTTGGGCTCAGAATAGTGCCTATTTTGGTCAGTTTTCTGCCCTTTTTGCTTGATTTTCAAAAGACCGACAAGTTTATACCTTTCTAACAAAAGTCAATCAATAATGATGATTTTAAGATGTATTTGTTAGAAAAGAGCTAAATATGGGACAATTAATGTATGTAAAAACGTGACTTTTTGCGATACATCACATGTGTTGCCCGTAATACCCTCATGTGTTCTGCAATGTAGGGAGAAAGACATGACATGTGCTCTAGGACTACAAAGTGTGCAAGCTGTAAAAGATCGTGACTTGGATATATATCTTTCTCTCCACTTGTCCCAAGGCCAGAAAGTCGACCTTCGTGTCGAGATATCGGAATGCCAACCTTCTTTACACCTTCCATGTAGTCATTGCAAAATTCGATCACCTCCTCGGAACAGTATCCTTCAATAATACTAACCTCTAGTTTTTTTTTGTTCCTTACATACCCCTTTAAGAATCCCATATATCTCTCGAAAGGGTACATGTAACGTAAGAATACGGGACCAACAACCTTAATTTCTCCTACAATATGAGACACTAAGTGAACCATGACATCGAAAAAAGAAGTCGGAAAGTACATCTCTAGTTCACAGAGCGTGAGAATAATCTCTTTTTGCATATTGTCTAATTCAGTTGGTACAATCACCTTCGAGTGGATCGTGTTAAAAAATAAGCAAAGTTTTGTGATAGTATGTCGGATGCGGACGGGCATTAAACCTCGGATTGCTATAGGAATCATGTGTGTCATTAAAACATGGCAATCGTGAGACTTAATACCAAGCAATTTACAATCTTTTAGCGACACAAACCCCTTAATGTTCGAAGAATAGCCAGACGGAACCTTAATACCATGCAAGCATTCACATAATTTTTTTTTCTGTTCTCGACAATGTATAGCTTGCTGGTGGGAGAAAGGTGCGCTTTTTATCAGCGTTGAGCTTTGGACAAAGCTCAGGCCGAATGTTCCATGCCTTCATGTCTTTTCGTACATTAATCCCGTCCTTTGTTTTTCCGGGAATGTTCAACAATAAGCCTATCAAGCTATCACAAACGTTTTTCTCGATGTGCATGACATCCAGGCAATGTCGAACCTCCAAATCCTTCCAGTAAGGTAAATCCCAAAAGATGGACTTCTTTTTCCATGAACCTTTCTGCAACGGTATTCCTTTGCCAAAAACTATCTTTGTATTTACAACTTTCGAGAGTGCTTCATGTCCGGTAAAACGTGTCCGTACAGTTCTCTGCTTAGTGGTCCCGTCAAACTGAGTATCCATGCTACGATACGCATGGTCTCTTTCAAGCGATCTGCGATGCCCCATGAAAACAGTCTTTTTGCAGTTATCTAACCACCTTGAATGTGTATCACTTTCACAATTAGGACACACCAGTTTCCCTTTCGTACAGTAACCAGACAAATTTCCATATGCGGGGAAATCATTTATTGTAAAAAAAATCATTGCTCTCAACCGGAAATTCTCTTTCTTATAAGCATCGTACACTTGTACACCCGTATCCCACAGAGTTTTCAAGTCGTCAATTAAAGGAGCCAAATAAACATCAATGTCATTACCCGGTTGTTTGGGGCCTTGAATTAACAATGACATCATGATGTATTTACGTTTCATGCATAACCATGGTGGAAGATTGTAAAACACATAGAAGAACAGGCCAAGTACTGTGGCGACTGCTCAGGCTTCCGAATGGATTGATTCCGTCTGAACTAAGACCAAACCGTAAATTTCTAATTTCTGCACCAAATTCTTTATAAATATTGTCGATATTTCTCCATGGAGGTGAATCAGCAACATGTCTATATTTTCCATCGTTTTTACGCTGATCGGAATGCCAACGCAACAATTTTGCCTCATTCTTGTTTGAAAATAATCGTCTCAATCTTGGTATTATTGGCAAATACCACAATAATTTTGCAGGCGGGCCATGTTTTGATCCTTCAACTTCTTCCTCTTACTGTGCTCCTCTTTTCCGCTTGTACCTAGGTGTAGCACAAACGGGACATGTCTTCAATTGTGTATACTCATTTCTGTACAATACACAGTCATTCGGGCATGCATTTATCCTTTCGATTTCTAATCCCATTGGACACATCAGTTTCTTTGCGAGGTACAACGAAACAGGTAACTCATTATCCTCGGGGAGCATTTGATGCAAAAGAACTAGTAGCTTTGTGAAACTCCTGTCACTCCAACCATAGTTTGCTTTTAAGTTCATTAATTTCATCACAGCAGAAAGTTTGGAAAATTCGGAACCGACATACAATGGTTTTTCAGATTGCTCAAAAAGTCGGTGCAATTCGTCTTGATCGTTGTTAACTTGAGCATTGTCATCATCAACTTCAACTTGAGCATTGTCTTCAACTTCAACTTGCGCATTGTCATCAAAATTGTAGTTATATGAAGCATCGTTGTAATTAACTCGAGTTGACGAACAACTTTCAACAACAGTTGGTTCACCATGTCTTGACCAACAAGTATACAGCTGTACAAACCCACGTTGAAACAAGTGGGACTCAATTACACTAGTATCACTAAATCTCTTAAAATTTCTACAATCTATGCAAGGACACAAAATATCACCCTCTCCATTCATCACACGATTATATTCCGCAAATCTAAGAAATTGTTCCACGCCACTCACATACTCTAACGAAGACCGCAATGTGTTATACATCCATTCACGGTCCATCTGAAAATTTAAGAGGAAATGAATCAAATGATCGACGATTTTTTCTTACATAGTCAATTCACTAAAGGACTCCCAAACGGGGATCGCATTTCCGAAATTAATCTCTCTAGCTTCAATATTATAAAGTGTTTTTTTTTTTTTAGGAACAGCAAGAAATTAAATTATTAAAACTACCAAACCATTATCAATTAACTTGCTGTTTCTATTAAAATATAACTATAACTATACATTTTTACATATATATAGTTATAAGAACCTTTGTATAGTATATATATATATATATATATATATATATATATATATATGGTACTAAAATACATACACAAAAAATAAACAGAACAAAACTGAAAATCAAACCTTGATAATTAACAAGATCTCAAGGTCTACTCTAATGTTGTAACTTGTAGGGGCTTTCAATGATCCAATTCAATGAAGGTAGAGTTTAATTTTGTTGGTGAGATATCTAAGTAAAAAGATTTTTTAATGGAGAGCAGAGCGCCGGATAGTAATTAATATGGATGCAGAGAAGATGATGACTTCTAGTTCTGTCTCATGCGTTGGCGGGAAAAACTACTCAATGTTGTCACTTGGAACAGTTACACAAAAGTTGAATCGGTTATTAGTAACTTAAGGAGCGGTGTTCATTTTGGAGCATTACACTTAATGAGTTATTGACTATTATTGTTATTAAAAATGATGACATGTTGGATCGGTTTTCTGTTATCTTTGGAGCGGTTAATGTAAAAAGATTTTTTAATGGAGAGCAGAGCGCCGGATAGTAATTAATATGGATGCAGAGAAGATGATGACTTCTAGTTCTATCTCATGCGTTGGCGGGAAAAAATACTCAATGTTGTCACTTGGAACAGTTACACAAAAGTTGAATCGGTTATTAGTAACTTAAGGAGTGGTGTTCATTTTGGAGCATCACTTATTATGAGTTATTGTTATTAAAAATGATGACCTGTTAAATCGGTTTTCTGTTATCTTTGGAGCGGTTAATGTTGATCCAGTTAAATTTAAAAGTCAAAAAAACAAAAGACTTCACTGTGAGGGTTCTATATATATAAAATAGTAATAATATACTGTGTATATATGTATATATAATATACTCCATAATATACTCCGTATATATTTTAATTGTTGTTTATTACAAGGCCAATTATTTTCGACATTCAATGGTGAACACCTCGCGTTCTTCAACTGAGGTTTCTAGTTCTAGAAACATAAGAAAAACGGGTTGGGAGAGTGAAGATTTGATAAATCGAGTTCGTGTATTGTGCAAATGTGGGGATGTGAGTGGTATGTGGACATCTTGGACCGAAACCAACCCGCGTCGACGGTTTTTAGGTTGCCCAAATTATAAGGAAAGAGAGAACTGTGGTTTTTTTCATTGGTGGGATCCCGATCCAAAGATCGAGTTTTACAAACACAAGATTGCAGAATTGAAGAATGATGCTGTGGATTACCGTAAGTTGCTCTCTGATTTGGATGAAGAAGTCAAAATGTTAAAGTGTAGAAATCATGTTTACATTTGTTGCATTTGTGTGCTTATGGGAATGGTTGTAATGTTTATTATTAAGTAATTACCAACATTAACGACACTTAATAATAAAAATTACAACGTCGTTCGTTGTAGTTGTACGGTCAGGGGTCATTTGGTATTGGTGGTGTAACTTAGGGGTCATTTTTTTTGGTTTCGTTGTAGTAGACGAAAACGTACATGTAGTAGATTGTTGGTACCTTTGTAATTCTAGCATCTTGCTAGCTTGAGTTATTAATATATTTGTGGGGTGCGGGTTTAGGGGGTGATGGCGGAGCCGAAGCTCCCTTCCCGTTCCTCTTTTTGCCATTAAAAAAAAACATATAGTAGATGATAACATAACAATTACAACGACGTACATAACATATTTTTGCATATGGGTGTACACGCCTTTCAAGAATATATATTTTCAGTTCAAAAAAATCTAAAATGTACGACCTAAAATGACACACGAAACACGATAACAATCTTTAAACATATCATCAATCATCAATTTACTATACATAACTCGATCTGCAGTTCCACAACAAGTATGATACGGAGTAGATCGATCTGAACCAAAAACTTTTGTATGAATTGAACCTGCATGCTGCTAGCTTTATCCAAAATAATAATGTATCTGAGCCAAAAACAACAAACTAGTTATAGCTAGGTCTTCGATCAACTCTTTCCGTTCCATATTTATAGTCCAGTATTACTTTGAGGCTTTGATAGTTTGACCGATGTCCCCATTTTATTGTCAGCTTCCATAAATAGATAAGAAAAAGTAGTTAATTAACGTTCTTTCTTACTGTATAAAAAATGGGTAAAAAGTAGAAGGTGCACTGTCATATTACCAAAAAAGGAAAAAAGTAAAAGGGTTGGTTAAGTACTGTGCGCCGTGTTTTTTTTTTTGTCTGAGGACAATAAAATTTAGATGAAAAGAGCCATTGTATAAACCGCTTCGGCGCTCCCAACATAGATCGAGGAGAAGAAAAAGAAAGATTTGAAAAGTAGCATGATATGTGGCAAATTGACAATGGCAGCTACCGAGATATGTTAAACAGAGAAATCGCGGTTGCCACCAGACAAAGAGCCCGTTGCATGCAATCAAATGGTGGTTCAAGTGAGTCAAAATGACGCACTTAAAATTTTAAACAGGGAAATCGCAGTTGGGAACGAATATATATTATAATTTGTTGGACAAATCGCCGACGGAGGATCGTAAAAAGGGTAATGAAAAAGGAAATGAAAAGTTGAGTGCTTCATGGCGTATAGTCGCATACTGCATAGATTGTTACTTAATATATGTTATATATATATATATATATATATATATATATATATATATATATATATATATATATATATATAAAGTTGGAGACATTGTCTTAAAAGGAGTAATAGTAAATTACTATTATACCCTTCTAACTAATAATCTCAACTTTTGAAAATTTATTATAAATACAATTTAATATCTCGTAATTATTATTTATTTTTTTGGCGAAAATTGAATTGTATTGATTGATACAAATGTAACCCCATAAATATTTACTCCATGAATATATAAATGTATTTTAATATTGTTTTGATATATGTATCAATGAAAAATCATATATTATTTCCAAATTATATTTCACCTTTATTTTTTATATCTTTTATACTTAAAATTTACTTGATTTTCATTTAAATATGTTATTCAACACTTAAGCATTTAAATATGTTATTTGATTCACATTTAAAATTCATTTAAATGTAATTTAAAATTTATTTAATTCACATTCAAGTGGCGGTTTTACGAACTACCCGCCTTAAAACAAAGATCTAAATTCAAACCGCCGCTAAAATTATAACCGCTCCAGATAGGTTTTTTTCTATGCCGATTTTGATTCAGTTTTAATGCTAGGAATGAATAATTTCAAGATTCAAACCGCTACTAAAATTAGAACCGCTCCAGATAGGTATTTATTTATATTCAAACACTATTTTCAGGATATTTGAATTCAATGCTTATACAACTAACCCTGTGTTTTTTTCTATGCCAATTTTGATTTTTATCATTTTAATTAATGCCAGGAAGAATTTCTAAATTCAAACCGCTACTAAAATTAGAACCGACTTCAGAGTTCAGATACGTTTTTTTCTATGCCAATTTTGATTTAGCATTTTAATGCCAGGAAGACTTTCTAGATTCAAACCGCTAATAACATTATAACCGCTCCAGATACTTTTTCTTTCTCTCAAGTCTCAAAATAGTCAAGATCTTGACTATCTACTAACCAAATGTACAAGAAAGAGAGATAGACTTTACAATCACTTAAAGCATAAGATCTTTTTCTTTTTTGGAGAACGAAAAAGTTGCAACTCATATTTAAACACGATTTTCAAGAGATTTGAATTCAATGCCTATACAACTTACCCGGCGTTTTTTTCTATGCCTATTTTGATTCTGTAATTAATGCCTGAAGATTTTCTTTATTCAACAGTCATAAGTTAAATCAAAATTGGCATAGTAAAAAACGCAGGGTAACTGGGAGTTATATACGCATTGAATTCAAATATCTTGAAAATCGTGTATAAATAAATATTATTATTTTATTATTACTATTAATATTAAAAGTATCTGGAGCGGTTCTAGTTTTAGTAGCGGTCGAACACGATTTAGATTTTAGAATACAACAAGCTCTTGTATTAATAACCGCTCCATTATTCATGAATATATCAAAAACCGATTCAGATGAATTTCAACCGCTCTATTATTAATTTAATACAGTGTATTACACGGCCTTGTAGAAACGGTCAAATATAATTTCAAGTCATTCAATTAGCATTGAGAAGCGAGTAGTTTGGACTTTGGAGTTGGCATAATTTCAAAGGGAACTCGCTCGTTGTACCCGGTTTATAAATAGCCTTTAGCTTTGGCAGTCCCTTTGCATACAAACAACAAAATGAAGCAGTTTCATTTTCATTCACCTTTTCGTGATCTACTTTCCGAACAGTATTCATTTACGATCGTGATTTCCCTATTTAAATCTTCCGTCGAACATATCCGTATCAAATCTTAATGACGGAAGTACAACAAAGCATATGGTTCTTCCAGACCATATTGGACAATCCAGTAGATCTGGTCCTTTGTTTACAAAGATACTAGCCATTTGCTTGAAACCTGTTTTGTTGTAAATGTCGGGATATGTTCGTTACATAATTTTTCTTCCGTGTGAATTCTAATTCAACCAAAGGCTTTTTTTATCCCATAGAAAAGGTGATGAATTCAATGAATAAAAGTTTTAACTAAGCAGGTTGATATACTTTAGTAAAGAGATTGTAAAAAGCTTTACATTCCACAAGCTATTGCCTTCTCTCTCGTCTATATGTAAATCAATTTTTATAAAATCGCCTGGGTAAATTTAAATACAATAGTGTCGGTTATGGTGATTCTTATACAAAAATATATATATATAATCCACCTTCTGCCACTCTATTCAGTTGCAAACTTACAACACAACATTTCATGTAAATGTTCTAAAAGCATCAAACATATTTTTCAAGAGCATAGTGAAGTGTACTAGCTAGCATCACTGAAGTCCGTTGAAGATATATCGTACTATTCGTATGGATTGTTTGTAAGAAAGAGTGATGGAATTAAGTCCGTTGGAGATTAAAAGAGAGTACGTGGTGATTATGTAGATTAATTATTATATTGTTAGTTTGTTACTCTATCATAGAGGATTGTACTATACCTTAATCAGGAGTATTATATTGTACTACACGTTGGACTGCACCTTATTTGGGACGGTTTAAACTTTTGGAGCAGGTTGTGTATTGTGTAAGACAAAATGTATCTAGATAGTAGTATAATGGTTTAAACTTTTGGAGCAGGTTGTGTATTGTGTATTGTGCAAGTACTCCAACTTGGTTTAATGGTTTATTTATGTATTTATTTTATTTCATTTACATTTTACAATAAAGATAATAAAAACAACCAGATGCTTTCGAAATTTTATACTCCGTATATATTATGTATTTATTTTATTTCTTTTACATTTTAAAACAAAGATAATAAAAACAACCAGATGAAATTTTATATATAACACAATTTAAGATTTACAAAATTCGAACTTAGTAGCCCACGAGCTATACGTACAAATTGAATTGAATGATTCCGCCATCTTCTCGCAATTCTTTTACATGTTGATCGGGATGTTTAGGCAATGAATACACTCCGTATATACTAACTGAGATGTTGAGGTTATAAGTCATTTGTAGTTGCTCTGTATCATAATAGTGGGTCTGTCTGTCGATGCCCAATATTATGATTGTGGCCAAAGGAAGCCGGGAGCACGTCAACGTGACTGAATAAAACTACACATGGCAAAAGATTTAAACAGGGAAATCGCAGTAGCAAAAGAGTATTGAAAGTTTTGTTGGGGAAAAAAGATGATAAAGAAAATGAACTTTGAAAGAGAAAGTGGGCATGGATAGCTTTCAGCATCTTCATATAGTAAATAGTTCCTGGACCCATCTCCACATTTCTTTTTCTTCCTTTGATTTATCATATATCTGGTTCAACACATTACCCCTGAGGTTTTTCGACATAAAACACAAGGGTATGAAAAAACTTCGGAAGGATTTAAACAGCGAAATCGTGGTTGCTAAGAGTATGTCGTTGATACTTTTATGTCTGATTGACAAAAACAAAACTTGGCGAAATATATTTTTTTTTCCCCTTTTTTGAATGTTGATGGGGACAAAAAAGAATTAGTATTTGGACATTGGATGTTAATTTAAATACAAAAGTGACCTTATTATGTGCATGTGTACGTGTATTTATAGTATAACGAGGGCAGATATATAGATCGACAACATTAAATTCTGAAATGAATGCCATTAAACTTTCCAACTTTTATTTACCCGTTGGGGCGGTTAGATCGACTAGTGAAGCGTTTTTTTGTATTTGTATGTAACTAGTTGGGGCGGGTGTCTGGGTTCTTTTAAAGCTTGTAATTAACGAGCATGATATATATATATATATATATATATATATATATATATATATATATATATATATATATATATATATATATATATATATATATATATTAAATTTGAGCGCAACCAAAAAGTGAACAAGTTAACCTTGGGTAATAGACTAATAGGATCAAATTGTCAACCACGGTTGGGTTTGGACTTTGGGTGAACCGTGGTCTATTCGAAATAAATGAATTTTTTATGTCGACGTGATAAATGAAAATCTTAAGCTTCTTTGACTAAAATAGTGTTTATGACTTTATATACTCCATTTTGGATCCATAAATCTTTTAACAAAAACAATAATCATACATAAGTACATAACTATTTTATTTTATTCAAATAGCTAGTACTATATCACATACGGAGTAGCAATCTTTTTAACATCTAGATCGGGCCATCAGAGGACAAGTTGAAGAACACGACTTCTCAAACGTGTACACATATACATATACAATTAGTGATGCATCTATGCTATGAAGATACAACAACAAATTAGATGGTTTCCTTTTTAAACATACACCAGGCTAAGACTATCGGGACGTACATTACAGACAAAACTAGAAGTGTTTATTATGATTTCAACATCAAGAATTAACCAACACCTAATGATTATGGTTTTGGGGAATCGCTTCCTTCTTTCTTGATTATGTCTGCCGGGCACAACAAACCATGGGTATTTAGGACGCTTACTCCCTGTTTTGGGTCCAAAGCATTAGACCCCTAAATATAATTTCTACCGAGTAAACTCCAGAGATGGATTTAAATAAAGAAATCGCGGTTGAGAGGGAATACGTATTGTTACCTTGGTTGTGAAAAATGTGATCAAGAAAAAGGAATTTGATGATGATATTTGGGAACATGATAATCATATTTTAGGGTTTGGATGAGAAAAGTGAACCTTATGTGTATTGTGTATGTATATATTTATAAGAGATGATAATAATATATACTCCGTAATCAAACTTTGGATTCGTACATGAAACCGCCCCAAGTATAAGCGCTCATATATAATTTGTGCCGTGGACAAACGTCATATATAAACAAAGTTATAAACAATAAAGAATAAACCGACCCTATTGATAGTATTTGAGGCGGGTAAATCGATTTAAGATGTTGATTAATAGCGGTTAACGACATAACTATAATTTATATATATATATATATATATATATATATATATATATATATATATATATATATACGTGTAGGGTGTACATGATACATAGTCTGTCGTCATACTCTCATATGTAACTAGATCTCAAACCCGTGTATACACCCGGGTGTTGATTGTTTAATTAAAATAAAGGTCTTAATTTTAATTTAACTAAAATAGAGGGACTCAATTGATTAATTAAGTTTGGTGTAAATTATTAATGATGTCATAACCATGTTTCCTATATATAATTTATATTATTTATATATTTATTTGTTGGAGTATATAAGATTCTATTACGTAGTAATACAGAGTAATATATAGTTACTCAATTACTCCACATACTAGTTTGGACCGGTTAGCATTAACCGCTTCAAATATGTTATTGCTGGCTTGCACTTGCATATCTAGTTGCACTGTTGCAGTGTTGCACACTGGCACTCTGTCTTTAAACATATGGCGAATACTACAGTATACCCATTTGAAACCCTCAATATTGATAAGACTTTGCAAGTAGTTCGAGGTTGGAAATTAATACTTGAGCAAATCAATATCCAAAAAAAGATAAAGATGGAGCATACACCATATATATATATATATATATATATACTCCGTATAATACTATATCCACGTACTTTTGGTTGGTGAGGCTATCAATAGCTTAGTAATTACTACGGAGTATAAATAAAAGCACATAAAGCCGGGCATGTATCATCCCAAAACTCCAATTTACACTTTACACAATTATATAAAGTAGTGGGGTTAACTTTTGTCCTCTTTATCCAATAAAGAAACAACATGAAGCATTACCCTTTCCCTTTTCGTGAACATCTTTACTACAAAGAATTAACATTTAATGATATAATATCCGCAACTGCAATTTCTCAGTTTTAATATCCTCGCAAAAAACTCCGACCAACTGTAGGAACGTTGTTAAGAAAGCGTGTTTATAAAGGCGTTACACGCAAGTGCAATTTCTCAGTTATAAACACAATTTCTTTTCCTCGTCTCTCCCAACGGTTGGTGTGCATTTTTTGTGAATTTTGTATCATTTGAAGTTCAAAACGAACTAGGCCTAACTGTTAGTGTGCATTTTTGGATATAATATCATAAATTTTAAAGTTCAACACAAGTTGGGCCACAGTTTCGGTTTGAGTTTCAATAATGTTTATGCTTTTCGCGGTCTTTCAAGGCCTTTTGATGCCGAGTTTGTGAAACAAACACCTTGTTAGAGAGGGAGCATGAGCAAAATTGTCGTCCATCCAAAACCGTTTCTCAAAACCCTTTCTTTTCATAAAGATTCAAATGGGTTAAGATAAACGGAATGGTGACGACATTCATATGTTTTGTCTTCCATGTTTGTTCTTCTTTTTTAAAAAAAATTCTTAATCTTCAAAATCCCCGTCCAGCATGGACCTCAATCATGTCTCCAGTAGACATGTGACATCTTATGGAACTTCGCATGTTGTACGTTTTAAGTACACTTTTCATTAAAAAACTAATTAAGTAGAAGATTGCCTTGATTGTCTTATCGAGCAAGTCTTCAACGACAGCTAATTAAAAAACTAAGTAATGAGGAGCAGCGCTAAGCATATATATTGGCGATGGATCGAGTAGAAAGAAGCAAAGCACGAGCTGCTAACTAGTGTTAGGGGTGTTCACAGTTCGGATATAACCGGATTATTATCCAAATGGTAATATTTGTAATTCGGTTTGCGGATTGGACAATTTGGTTTTTTTGATCAGATCGGGCAAAAACCAAATTAGTAATTCGGTTTTTGGATTGGTTTTGTACCCTCGGTATTAGAACCGGATTATCCAAATAAACCAAATAGTCATAATTGTATATGTAATGCTCATTTGTAATACTTTTATTTATCTATCAATTCAAAGTGAAAGTTAAATATTTTTTAATTTTTTTTTATACATGAAACCTTATTATATGATTGGTATGTTAATAATTTAATATATATCATTGAATATATAATTTAAGCTTAAGTTCGGATATAAAACACCAACTCCACATTTATATATATAAACCCTCAACGCAACATGAGTACATGATTATCGATAACCATTGATATCGCTTATGACATTACCCTTTCACGAGTCAAAACGTACGATACACCTATGCAATTCACGAAAAAAAACAAATGGTTAATAAGTTTATAACCAATCCGGACATCCAAATAGTAATTTGGTTCGGTTTAATTCGGATTTGTTAATTGTTTCATTGTTTGGATGGATTGAGTTAACATTTTGAGAATCAAAAGCAAAATAGATTTATATATCAAATCCGATCCATCCAAAAGAACACCTCTAACTAGTGTCGTCATTTGTAAATTTGCATTTAATTAAAACGATATTACTCCTGTATTAGGGTAAATTACGTTTTTCCGTCCTTGTGGTTTTTCATTTACCTACTCTCAATCCTCTTACTTGTTTAATTACAGTGGTCGTCCTTATGTTTTGTGCTTTTTCTCAAGTTAGTCCTTTTACTTTTGTAATATTCTATTAACATCCTTATGGGTCACAAGATCTATTTATATGGGTCTGGATCTGGCCCATTAGTTATTGGATCATGATCCAATTCAAGATCCAACTAAATTAGTGGATCTAGAACTGGAACAACCCGCTTACCATGACACAATATTGTCCGCTTTGCCCGCAGGTGCACGGCTTTGCTCTTGGCGACCACACTTCCCAGGAGGTCACCCATCCTAGAAATTGCCCTCGCTCGAGCAAGCTTAACAGCAGTACTCTTGCGACAATCTACCACATGTGGTCCCAAAACGCGTTGTGTCATTTAAGCGCCTTGTTACCCTTATAAGCCCCAGCATCCCTTATGTCCACGGCCGATGTGGGATACGCCTAAGGTGCTCACCCCCCACCCCCTACCCCAAAGACTCATCGTTCTCGATGAGGTTTGCCCCACCATCCCGACGGCACATGAGTTGCTCTGATACCAGAACCGGAACAACCCGCTTACCATGACACAATATTTTCCGCTTTGCCCGCAGGCGCACGCCTTTGCTCTTGGCGACCACACTTCCCAGAGGTCACCCCTCCTGGAAATTGCCCTCGCTCGAGCACGCTTAACAGCCGTACTCTTGCGACAATCTACCACCTGTGGTCCCAAAACGCGTTGTGTCATTTAAGCGCCTTGTTACCCTTATAAGCCCCATCATCCCTCATGTCCACGGCCGATGTGGGATATGCCTAAGGTGCTCAATTCAGATGTCGGTAAAAATGGTTAGTCCACAATTTTTTATTAGAGGTATATTCAGGACATAACTTAGATTTCTCATGAAAGGGTTAATAATGGTTTAATCCTCAAAGTTTCACTTTTTTTTTTCACTTTAACCACTCAATTTTTTATGTAATGATTTAATCCTTCAAGTTTGCATTGACTTAATGGTTTAACCCTTTGAAGGGTTAAACCATTAAATTTTTAAAAGTTTGATGATTAAACTAGCTAGAAAAAATTAAAAGGGTTAAATCATTATAAAAGATAAACTTTAGGGATTAAACCATTAAAATGTTGAAGTATAATCAAACTTTAGGCTTAAATCACCAAAATATTGAAACTTAGAGGGTTAAATCATTAGAAAAATACTTTAGTGGTTTAAACGAAAAAAAAGTGAAACTTTGAGGATTTAACCATTATTAACCCTAGAGCTTCAAAGAAATTTTTACATTAGATGGGTCGACCCAGATATAGATCCACTAATTTAGTTGGATCTTGAATCGGATCATGATCCAATAACTAATTGGCTAGATCAAGACCCATATAAATGGATCTTGTGACCCATTGGATCTTGTCAAGATCCGACCTGCCCCGCCCCATTGACAGGGATCTAGTGTGCTAAATAAACGGTATGCATGTATGTACTGTACAATTGTACAATATCGGATCCAAATATATTTTTTTTTGATAAAGTTATGTTGTAAACCGCCACAAATGCGCGCTCCAATTGTGTATTATTATATATTATTATATTATTCCCATTCCCGCCAATGTCCGACGTCACTAGTTATATATATACTCACTTGTGACCGATGGGCATTTCAATCTATCTTCTTCCATTGTTGTACGCCGGCGATTTCCACTACGCTTCCGATTCTTAGTTCTCTATATAAGGGTACTTATCTTCCGTTAAAGTTCTTAATATGTATTTCTACAAATATTATGGAGTTCGATGATTAATTAATCCTAAAATTTGTTGATAATATAATACATGGATATGGGGGTGATATAAATTAAATTGATTAACCTTTAGAACTATAAATAAAATGCAGTTTGTTCGATAACAAGTGATGCACATTTAAGAATGAACGTCAGTGGTCCATATGTGTATATATATATGTATGTTTGTGGTCCATACATGCTCTTTGATATATCTATATATGTTAATGTTGTTGGCAATACGTGTCCATATGTAAAGTATCTTTGTCTCACATTGATTGTACAAAAACTTAACGAATAGTATATGAATTGGAAAAGTGATATCCGATCTGTTGTGATCTTTCATGTCTGTGGTCCACACACGTACATGTGTTATTTCTTAAATACTTCGTATATACTCCGTATTAGATTATTAGTCACACGTGTATATGTAAAGAACTTTGTCTGTAAAGTATAAGCATTTAATTGTTTCTCATGTTTTCGAGTTGAATTGAATGTATGTATAATTGTATAAAAGAGTATTTAATGCATGTATGTAATGTAAATAAGATTTGTCTGTATTTGACTCGAATTGAATTGATTGAATCGATCTATTCTATGTACAGTATAAAAGAAAAGAATTCAATTGACCGTCCACATTTTGTTACTTTTTCTTGTTTATGTTATTTATTGTTGTATTTATATATATATATATATATATATATATATATATATATATATATATATATATATATATATATATATATATATATTCATGATCCATGATATGATTTAGTTAAGGTTCGTTGAATGTTGTAATTGTAATAATTAAGATAATTTTTTGTAGGTTATTATAAACAAAATGGTAGGCAAAAGACTAGGGGCTGCAAAGGGTAATGACTACACTCACGATCTAAACCGTTTCATTGAGTTCACCAAGGAAGGAGAACCTGTAGGAGCTAATAGGCCAGATTATACCTCATGGTTTGGTACAGAGATTAGAGTAGAGATTCCTTACTATTTGGACTGGAACACTAAGGAAGTTCCACATGATGACCATACAAAAGTGACTCCTCAAATGTTAAATCGATTATGGGACGTAACAAAAAGTTATTGGAACATACCAAACGATAACTACAAAGGTATACATATGAGGAAGGTAAATAAAATTTGGAGGAAGTTTAAAAGTGAGCTTACCACTCAATTTGCTGCTAAGGATGTAGATCCCTTTGAAAAATATTCCTATTTGAATAAGGAAGAGTGGCCAAGATTTGTTGAGTCGAGGACCACGGAAGAATTCAAGGTATTTATAGAACATGTTTGTATCCGTTGCTTCCAATGATTAAGTAGGAATGATTTTGATTAAAACTGTCACTAACAATTAATTTTTTTACTTCTCATATGTGAAGGCAAAAAGTGAGAAAGCCAAGGCAAGTGCAGCTATGAACACGGATCCTGCCCGTGTAGGTCGATTGGGATATGCTGGACTGAGAGAGTTTTATTACAAGAACAAAGTCAATATACATAAACAATACCCAGTTCTAGCAAAACTGAAGGCAGAGCGTTCTATTTTATATTATTATGCCAGACTACGGGAGGGAATAAAACGGGGTTTCAAGTTATGGCCGAGTATCTTAAAAGTGTAGCAGAAGATTTGGTAATATATTAAATGCGTACTACGCTGCTAACTTTTGTTACTAAATATGTTATAACACGTCAATATTTATTTCATTGATTAACATTTGACAACAGAGAGAAGAATGTTGAATGATGGTACATATGATGAGAGGGGGGAAGATTCCCTAACAAGGTACAAGGGAAAAGAACACGGGGGAAGGACTCGGGCGGTGTCCAGTGTCGTTGGTAGTAAAAAAGCCCTTGGACATAGGAAGAAGGGTGAAAAAAGAAAAGCACTCACACTTGAGGAATTTGAGTCCTTCACTGGGCGGTTTCAGGATGATAAACTAGTTTCTGCAACGGCGTTAGAAAATTGTAGAGCTGAATTAGCTAGAATTACAGAAGACCTGAAGATTCTCAAGGCTGACCAACGCTTCTTGTCTTCTGCATCAGATGGATCATCCGACTGGTCTGACGAGGACGAGGTAATTCCTTACATGTTAAACACATTATGTATGTATGTATATATATATATATATATATATATATATATATATATATATATATATATCTTAATATATACTATAAAAATGTTATATACTTATCCTTTTACAGGCCTCTGCTCCATGTCAGATTATGATGCCATATGGTACTCATGATACTAGATGGGCGAGGGGGATGACACATCCGGCTCACAAGGAAGGACTAGTGCCGGGTCATTTGTTTGTTCAAGTTGACACCGTAGAACAAGGTTTTGATTTCCTTGGCATTCCAATTCCTAAGGAGGGAATCACTCTTCTAGGCCAAGCAAAAAGTGAATTTATTCAATGTCCTCGCACCGTTATCAAGGTTTATATTCATTTGTATTTAATATAAAAGTGTATTAATCTGTATATTGTAATATATATACTTTATTGAGATGAGATAACTGTTTTTATAAATGTATCTTGTCTGCAATATGTCGCCACACGACTCTTTTACTTGTTTTAAAAAATGTATTCAATATGGTCACGCTTCTTTTAAAAGTTACCGTTAATAAATGTAGCTTGGCCGCGAGGAGTCGCCACACGACTTTAGGAGTGCCAAGCCCACAACACTCTATGACGAGGCATGTCACTCGCTGGTAATTTCTTAAGCCAAATAATGATGTACATATATGTCTTATGTTTATACATTTTTCAATAATTTTTGTAATAATACGTACTGTAGCCTCCAAGTGAAGCGTCACCCCGCGTCTCCACATGTAACAGGATTTCACAACCTTTCCCCCGTAGCAGCCAACCATTTTCTGCAGAAGATGCATATGTGCGTTTTTTTCTATATGGTTTACGTATATGATGTATATTAGTATATTATTGCCATATAATCTGATACTTTGTTAATGTAGCGCCCATTGCCACCACCATCTTCACCACTGCGACCTGTAGAATTATCAAAGCGTGAAGTTGAACTGGCCACGCGAATTTGCAATATGGAACTGAAGCTGGACAAGAGGCCGGCCGAAATCAGGGGAATGGGTGAGCGATTTCGGGAATTGATGGCTGGGTCTCCTTTCATTCCGCTTGATCCGCCACACAATATGTATGCGGATTCACAGCGGGAATGGATTGGATATGAGGGGCTACTAATGTGGATGACAAATGAATGGCTAGATATCAGCATAATTTCTTGGTTTGCGATGTATGTATGTTAATATGTATATATATATTCTATTAAGAAAATTTGTGATTTATTACAAATACTTTAATCGTTTAATTCATCATATTTTGATTTTAGGTACTTGTTTGAGTTACGCTTGAAGACGAGGATTCAAACAAAATGTGCGTTCTTATCACCGAGTGCTATTCAATTTAGTGTTTGTGAAGACTTTTTTGCCTACACGGATGTCATTAAACACATCTCACAGCAGTTTGATCTTCACAGTGACAAATAATATTTTATTGCTCCCTATTACCATCAGTACGTATTACAGTATATTATATCTATATCTGCTATATTGTTTTAATCAATATTTATACTAAAATGTTTAAACATGTTGGTAGTCAACATTGGGTCCTGTTCATAATTGATAAAGTTGAACACACTGGGTACATTGTGGATTCCATGAAGAAGGGGAAGGTACCCGGATCTTATGCTCTGACAAAAAGAGTAGAAGAGTAAGAGTCCTAAACTTTTCAATATGTAAAAATCCTCAACTATACCCATGTGTTTTTATAACTGTACTAACTTAATAATATTGAATATCTGATTATGACTAATTCACCTAGGAAATGGAATTGGCAAATGATTGATGTGAGTTGTTTCGAACATCTTGTTTATATATATTATATTAAATAATATTGTTTAACTAACTTTTTAACTTTAATTAGTGTCCCCAACAACAATCTAGCTGGGAATGTGGCTACTACATGATGAAACACATGTTCCAATTTGCTATAAATATAGAAAGAAACTTCCCCGCCAATGTACGTAAGTCCTTAAGTAGTTGCTAGTGTTCTGTGTATAATGGACACATCAAATGATAACTAGTTTTTCCTTCTATATATGTAGATTTGGAAATCACACAGGCAATATACATCCAAAGAATTGGACCAGTCTATCATTAGTTGGGGAGCTGCATTTGCAAAATGCTACATTGATGATCGCGCGACTAGCAAGCTAGCTGGCTAGGTGATATTTGAACATGTGTATATTACCTGTACAACATTTATATCTATATCTATATATATGTACATAAATATGTACGTTTTGGTAATTTAGTAATCGATGGATATTTTGGTTTTGAACACGATATATATATAGCTGCTGAGCGAATCAAACTGATTTATATAGGGAATTAATTACATTATAATAATGCTTCAAACCGCTACGAATTTGGAAAACGAACCGGTTTATATTTTTGAATAAATATGCTATCGAACCGCTCCTAAATTGAGATACGCCTAACCGATCCGTTATAATTTCGCGGGAATAAATCAGAATAAAATAATGCCGGTGACCGCTCCTAAATTGGAAAACAAACCGATCCAATAAATAACTCGAGAAAAAATCGTAATAAAATAATGATCAGGAACCGATCCAAAGTCATTTGCAAAACCGACCCAATTAATTTTGCGAGAATAAATCATAATAAAATAATGCCGGTTAGGAACCGCTCTAACATTCACAATCGCTCCATTTTTGCTTCGTTTTAACCGCTTCAATGTTAATTAAACCCGCTTCAAATGCTGTTATTTGAAACGGTCGTTTGCCCGCTCTAAAAGCTTTTCGGTCTTTCGTGGCGCCGGTATCAGGGGCGGTCAGATCACCGCTTCAGATGACCTTTTTCACAGCCATATATACCCGTTTTTGTACTAGTGGCCTATGGCAACCTGAATCATCCGGGTCCATAAGTCGTAGTTTTGGCTGTTGAGTTTGAGATTTATTTGAAGGTTATCGGATATTTTTGGGTGTTGTGGGTGTTGTTTTGCAACAGGTTTGCTAATTGGATCGCTAAATCGGATCCCGAGCCGCCGGAACCGTCTTCCATGGTTTTTGGTGGACTAGCAAAGTCATTCAAAATCCCGTTTAGTACAGATTAGATGATTTAATTATACCAACATTTAATTAGTGAAAAGTATTATATTTTTATTAGTTTCTTTTGTGATTTGTGAAAATAATTAACAGAAGTGAATATAATTAAGTGTCTACTACACAAGTTACATCATAAATTTGTTATAATTGATTTCATTTAGAGATGCATTTTTAAAAGGGGGTGATAAATCCACCATTGTTTTTGATAAATTCATCAAAACTGTGCATCACTGATATGTACGGTACAAGTTTTAATGCACAAATTTGGAACATGGAAAAAGGAGTAGCCTTGTAATTAATACTTTTTCATTAATCAAATGAAATCAAACGACAATATTTAATAGATGCATGCATGCGTGTTTCATTTCCAAGTGTTTTAAACACCGTGCATGCTATCCCTAATCTCCAAATTTCACTGTTATAAAATCTCAGTATTATTATGTAACAATAAACTCCACACATGGCTTCCCTAAACATGATTACTCTTAAACTTTTAATCAACAAGAATGCCCAAAGAGTTTTATTTGCCGAAACCAGCAAAGAATTGTGGATTTTCTTTTCCACATATTCTCTTTACCACTCGGCACCCTCATCGAGTTTATAGGATCGAACCAAGTGATTGGTTGTTTAGGAAAACTCAAAGACAGCATCGACACTTTCAACCAAACCTACCTTCAACCCGACATTAATAAAAATGACATCTTTAATCCCAAAACACCTTTCAATGGAAACTTGTTTTTGTTGTCCTATGATGAAAAACCTGTTCGATCAAGAAAACTCTACGGGTGTAGCTCGTTTCATGGTGCTGATGAAGTACTATCGTCTGACGAAGAAAATGACACTAGTGATTCAATATGTGAGAAATGCGTGACTGAGCACGAGGAGGTCACCTGTCCTTCTTGCGAGTCGTTGATGAATGTCCCTTTAACGATTGTTTGTCCTTCGAATACGATTGACGCGATTGAGGAGCCAAAGAAAAAGAAGAAGAAATCAGCGGAAGGGTACGTAAAAGAGGTGGTGACTTATATGGTGATGGATGATCTGGTCGTAAAACCTATGTCCACCATTTCAACCATCACACTTATTAATACTTTTGGTGTTAGAGATTTTAGCCACTTGGAGGAGAAGATGGTAGTTTTTGACGAAAACAAGGTAATTAATCTATCTTTTTTCTTTAATTGGGCGATGCAAATTAGTATTGTATATCAAACTAATGTGTGTGTTTGTTGTTTGAGTTTTGATAGGCATTGAAGCTGTTGAAGGCATCGTTGTCGACAGATCAAGTGCTTACCACTCTATTTCTGCACGACGTCAATGCTTTGAGTAATTAAAGAAAAATTTACATTATAGTTGTGTGACGTTGGAATTTTGTCACAATATACTGTTAACTAATGCCCATTGATGATTATTTTATGTTGTTATTTGAATTCATGACTCATTTTGAATGGTTGATTTAGAGGGGGAAAAAATCTTAAAACAAAAAAATCACACTGTTAAGTTCTGGAGTCCAAGTTTACATCTTAAATTCCACCACGGCACCACCTAGGCACCTATGTTTTCGTTGATGAGATATTTGTGGATTGAACTAGAAATTCTCGCTGGTGAATACTGAATAATGCAAATCCAGTAGTCCAGCCCATCAATTAAGCTTATCGGCGATAAAAGTAATTTGGATTCTAGGAAGATGGGCTACAGGCCCAAAATGCTGTTCCCTTAGAAAGGCCATATTTGATCAAAGCATAAACAATTCATATCTATAAATCTTTACACGTAACTTGGTAACGATATTTTTTGGGTAAAGGGTTTTCCCAGCAGGTGCGAAACTTGAATATTTTGTTTAGGGGGGGTGAAAAATCAGTTGACATATCAAATTATTGTTATACAAGTATAAACTATAAACTATTAATTTATAATTTCTTAAACAAAAGGCAAAAATTTATACTACAGATCCTGAATTGAGCTTATTTGCATGAAATATAAAGTTTGAGGGGCTAAATTGTCACTCTAAGTATAATAAAAGAGTGTCTTTTCTTGAAGGGTGATAATTTTCTGAGACGTGGGCTTTTGGTGTCTTCTTCCCCATAAAACCACACCTCTTCATTTTTCACCATTAAAATAGAGCTCTCAACTTACATTCTATTGTTTCATTTATATTTAATTTCAATCATATAAAACGTATTTTCTATATCATTAAGCACTATTACCTGTAACTGTTATAATTTCTATTTTTTTCTAAACTATTGGACGTATATTAACGTTAATCACTAAGCTTTTAGGGGGGTGAGCACCCCTCCTAGCCGTCACTAAGATCCACCATTGTTTCCTAGTAAAATTGCATTATCACGCAAACATAAGTACAAAATAATATAGATGAGTTTCACATCAACCTGGAGATAAGCACTAGCAAATCTTAACAGGGGCGGACCCGGTTAACAAGCGGGGGTCCAGGGCCCCCAGTCATCTTGACCCAATTCTTGTTAATATATTAAGTTTTAATGCTAAGCCCAGTCTAAAGTCACAATGGACCCCCTTTCATCTAGTCCAAATCTCAATGGACCCCCTTTCATCTAGTCCAACTTTATTTTCTTCTTATTTAATTTTTTCATTATGGCCTTTTTCATTCTATTTGACTATTGGACCTCAACCATTTCTCTTTTTTACATTGTTTGTATGGGTAATAAGCTAACTAGATATATAAGTGCATACTGATTTTGTATTTCAATTATAACACATCTATATATACGATTATATTATAAGAATTAGAGTTTTAATTTTAACCATAAAATATTAAAATACCATATATAATCTATTTGTGTGGAGAATAAAAATTAAATTACCCCATTTCTATACGTATTTGGCTACTTTTAAGAAATTTTTTACATACACTACATTTAAATTCTAGTTTGGTATTAAGAAAATTTTATAGTAATAATTTTTGGCCCCCCATGATATAAATTACTGGATCCGCCACTGAATCTTAAGAGAGCACATCTAAATGTATATGACATGCCATATACATATACATATACATAATAATTACGATATAACAATAAGTTTTTGCAAAGCTTTTTTATTAAAATCGTTTAAGAGCATTTTTAGTTAAAACTTTTTACTAAATTGATATAAAGTTTTGTTCGTACATAAAATCATTAAAAGGTGAGAGAGTGAAAGACTCTGGAAAAGTAAAATTTTACAATCTCTTTCGTTGAATGTATACCTTAAATTGGTTTTATATATATAAGAAAATAAAATTATTAAAGCTTCTTTCTTCAATAAAGTTTTTACATCATTTGTATAAAAAAAAAACCTTTATTAAAGGCTCTTGTATGCTTTAACGTACCTTTATAAAAGTTATTAATTACAAAAAAGTAAATACTGAATCGAACAGAAGGATCACTAGTATTGTAGAGTTAAACTCGTACTACTTTCATTTCATTATAAGTTATGATACACAGTTTCAAAAAAAGTAAAAAAAGATATCTATAAACTAATAATAACCTTTCAGCTTTTACTTTTTAAAAGTTTTTGTGTAATTGAAAATAATGGACTTTTAATTTAACACAAACTAAAATAAAATATCGACTCCTAGGTTGAAACGAAAAAAGTTATAAAGTGGCAGCAACTCCACTTCATTAAGTAAACTTTTAACTTTTGTTAAACTTAGGCCGGATACACATTACACACTACACCATTGCATTTGACTCTGCGGATACTAACTCTATAAAAGAGTTTAGCATAAATCGAAAATAAATAAACGGAGAGATGGTGATACGACCGGAATGAAAAGAAGAGGGAGTGATGATTTAAGTGTTCCTAAGTTAGAAAGAAATGAAAGGAAAGTGAAAATTTTGTAATCAACAATCTTAATTAGAAATCTACCCTTAAAAGAACAGGTTGCATCATTTTATAGGATTAATAAATTAGGTAGAATGATTTTTTGGTAGATATATAGAAAATAATATGTGATTAATTGTTCTTTTTCAAATTCTTCTAATTTGGAAGGAAAGTTATGAAGGAAATATTAAAAGAATTCTCCTTCTCTTTCATTCCCTTTATTTCAATGAAAAACTCGAGAACACATTCTCCTCTTTCACTTTCATCTCACCTTTGTCTCCAAAATAAAACTATGAAACAAAGTCTAAAAAGTGTCAGAAGGAAATATTAAAAGAATTCTCCTTCTCTTTCATTCCCTTTATTTCAATGAAAAACTCGAGAACACGTTCCCCTCTTTCACTTTCATCTCACCTTTGTCTCCAAAATGAAACTATGAAACAAAGTCTAAAAAGTGTCCGAAATTATTAAAGAGATTGATGTGTTCACACGGCTCAACGACCTCTTTTCACTATAAAATCAGGGTTATTTATTCTTCTGTTCGATTAAGTCATTATGTAGATTCTTCAGGCGTATATAGAACACACTGGGCCCACGAAACATGATCCATTTTTATTAGGCCTGGCAATCTTAACCCGGAAGGGTAAAACTGGGTTGGGTGGGTTGTTTAACGGGTTACTTGTGGGTTGTAAGGTTGTGTCAAAACCACGAGAACAGGTCAAAATGGGTAGTCTTCACAAGTTTGAAAAAGTATGAGCGGGTCGAGTGGGTCGAACAGGTCACACACGGGTAATCTTCACCTTACCTCAATATTGTCATTTTTTCCATTGCCGTACATATACAACGTTATTTATGTACAATATTATTTTAAAAAAGACAATCTATTTTAAAGACTTAATACGAGGGTTTCGATAGGTAGGTAGACGGTGATTTTATGTTTAACGGAGAAGAGAAGATAAGATGTGGTTTTAAATTCGTCCACGTATGCATGTCTGTTTGGTTCTTTTTTCTACATATTTTTACTTTTTAACTTACACCGTTAGTATATATATTAATTAAGTAAATAAATAAAGGTAAGTAAACAATTGCAATACACACAGGCTTATTTTGGGATTTTAAAATCTTCGAATAAATAAAAGGTAACAATAAATAATGTAAGTAGACTAGATATATTTAAGCATCTTAATATTTTCAAATAATTAAACGGTAAAATAGATTACTATTACTTATTTAACATATTTAAATTTAGTTAAAGTGACCATAAAAATAAAAAATAAAATGCTGATAGTAGGATGACCCGACCTAACCCGGTTCCGACCCGACCCGTTCGACCCGATTCATAAAAGGACCCGTTCGACCCGTGACCCATTTCGACCAAAACCCATTCGATCCCCGACCCAACCCGACCCGTTTGTCAGGCATAAGTTTTATACAACGTAAACATTAAAATAAGTATTCTCTCGATCCTAAATTATTTTCTACAAATAAAAATGTCCACAAATAAAAATAATAATTTAACCTTTATCTTGAGTAAATTTTATAAATGGTTCACCGGGTTGACATCGATTTACGAAAACCGTCCCAATATTTATTTTTTCACCTTTTCAGTCCAAAGTTCGTTTTGCTCGTAAATGGTCCTTCCTTCACCTATAACGACTAAAGTACATTTCCTTTTGTCATTTTCGGATAGTCAAGATTAAAACGCTCAAAGGGTACTTTAGTCATTTTAAATGGGTGACGGATCATTTTCGAGCAAAATGTAAACTTATTGGACTGAAAAAGTGAAAAAAGAAATATAGAGACAGTTTTCATAAATTGATGTAAACCTTAAGGACCATTTATAAAATTTACTCCTTTATCTTTTACCCACTTTTTAATGAGACATCTATATCTATATTCTATATTCTGTATCTATATTTAAAAGAAAAACCCTGAACTAATCTCCACCTTGATTATACATTAATCCTACTATAAGCCACTATTAGATCAAAACATGACATCATTTAGCCATTTGATTGTGTAACAAATTACCAAAATGCCATAGATCTAAGTAAATTAACATCCATTCGTAGGTTTTCACTGAGCCTGGTCCAAACTCAATTTTTGAAATCTTAAAGCAAACAAGTTTCCTGCAATTGTTAATCGATCATAGACAAATCGATGACAAACCTTAGGGTTTGATTTTCTCTTCTTTTTTTTTTTAATTTACTCCCTAAATCAAATCTTCTTCCTTTTGAATCAATTTTTTTCTTCAAAGAACCAGTTAATACAAATCAACAAATCAGGTACGTCTCAAAAACTTATTCAAATATTTGATACGGATGTTTGTGATCAGCTTCAAAAAGACCGATCAAAGGTGAGTTTTTGAATAACGTATGATGTGTTTTCAACAATGTAGCTCAATATATGAAGTTTCTTCATGCACACAAGGTGTTCGATGTAATGTCAATTATCATTTTTGAGGTTTGTATGTGATTTCAAGGTGTTCGGTTTGTGTTCTGAAATTTTTATCAGACTCTAAATTCTTGATGGGTCAGACATCTTATTTTTATGCTCCCTTGAAATATAGTGCATTTTGGTGAGGCTACATGTATGATTTCTATTCCACAAAGATAAATACTATTACAGAATGATGTTTATTTACAATGATGCAATTATGTGTACTACCATTACCCCATGTCTGTTTATAATTTTCAATATATTATAAGTATTATGATACGAATTATGAAGCACTACCGTGTACAAAATTTGATGTTACTAGCTTCATTTGCATTTAAGTTATATAATTATGTCTTCATGAATAAATTCTGATGTTACAAGTGTAATACCCGCCAAATTAGGACTAGTGATTAGTGCCTAATCATTCGTTAATACATGTAATTAGTTCAGTTTTAGGCTAATTAATGTATCTAAATATATATTGTGGAATATATATACAAAAAATGCGATTTGATTAGATCGTACGCTATTTTAATCGAATGTAATTCGGTTCAGTTAAATATGGACGTTGGTGGAATACTTTTATTATATAATAACGCTATTATATCCAAAAATATTATTATGATAATAATTTGTGTTCATTTCGTATTGTACAAGCAAAACTTACACGACTTAAAAATGTAAAACGCACGAACAAACCGAAACAAGTTTAATATTTCATTTTATAACTCAAGCATATAGTATTTTATAAAATACTTCAACCAAACTATCGGGAAATTATTCATAGTTTAAAACGTACATTTAAAAGTAATTAATATTAATTTAATGTTTAAACGACCGGGAAAACGAACGCTACACGGAGCACGATCGCGGGAGAAACGAAAAAGGGGGAGGCTTAAACCTCCACCTCCTTCCTTTTCTTCTTCATTTATCACCATCCACTCTCTCTCTTACTCCCTTTTTCTCTCAAATTTCACCACCACTCTACCACACAAAACCGCCAATTACTACCACTAAACGCCGTCGGAATTCAAAGCTCTTTTAGGAAAAACGACCACCACGCAACGATCTACACTTCTATCTTTCCGGAATTTCATTTCGGCACTTTGTAAGTTCCCGACATTCCCGACAACTCTTAGATTTCGAAGTTTTCTTTGATATTTAGGGTTTATAATGCTTAATCTACCATGTATTAGTGTTATATCAACTTATTATGTCCAAAAACACCTTTAAAACGCTTTAAAAGTCGAAATTTGCATAAAAATCGCTGAACAGCCAATTTCACGAGCTGATATCCAAATCTGATGAATTTCGCGAGTCGAGACTTGATTTGCGGGTCGACTTGACTTGCGGGTCCACTTGACTTGCGGGTCCACTTGACTCGTGGATCTCAACTCGACCCGCGAGAAATCTCAACTTGCGAAACTCAACTTGCGAAACTCAACTTGCAAATCATTTTTCCACTAGGTGTCTAACTTAACCGGAAACGAATACTTACACATGATACGATATACGAACTGTACAGACATTTCAAACAAACTTATTTTTATTGAAATCGTGATTTCAAACTATTACCAACGAGTCGTACACATTTTCACAACTATGAAATACAAACGTAAACGTTAAACAAACACTTTGGACATAATTTAGTTGCGTGAACACTAGCATGGATGGTCAAACTTAGACATCCATGTACTTATTAAATCTCAAACGTTTAGGGCGTTAGGAGATTCGACTAGGTGAACTTTGGGTTTTAGGCTTTGCTAGCACTCACACGCAACGCAACTCAACAGGTGAGTCTCATGGCCCCTCTTTTTACTGTTTTACTCAGGGGGTGTGATACACTGCTTATTTTTAACATGTGAACGCAAGTGCAACTTTTACGTATACTACATGAGTTTTACATGACTAATCATTTGAAGTCCTCCGACAGCATAGTTGTTAATACATTTGTAGCGTGAATATTAGTATATGGTACCATATAGGATTGACCCACCTCGTTCTGGTTAGCAAGCACTAACCGGGTAAACGGACGTACTAATATTTGGGAAGACGAGTGTTGATTAGGCACTCGTGGAGGTAAAAACGCTCAGGCTGTGACCCTGACCCACGAGTTAAGCTCAACTATGTGCTCATGGCTGTATACACTTACATTATCAATTGCTGGATGCAATTCAATTAATTAAATCTTGCGGTTCATACAACTTATATGTTATTTCAAACCTGTGAGCTCACCAGCTTTTAGCTGACCTATTTTAGCATGTATCACAGGTACCCAGCAGTAGATTTGCTCTACCATCAGGATTATATAGCTCGAGTCAGCATGCAGACATTAGAGATTTTCTTGCATTAGTATATTTTGTACACGTACTTATGTACTGAAATCTCTCATTTTATCGAACACGAGCTATGTACAGTTTCAAATGTTGTAAACATTTCTTATATTAATATATTTTGTTAAAACGACGCATATAGAGTCGTTTACTATATATCTTGGTGCTTTGATTATTGATTAGTAACACCCAATGTATGCTTCCGCTAAATAGTAAATTTGGGGGTGTTACAGATTGGTATCAGAGCCTAAGGTTATAGTGAACTAGATTGCATTTAGTGGGCCTAGACTATGACCATTAGACAGTATTTTCTTATTAGGCATGACTGGTTCAGGAATTACAGCATACGACTTTAATTTAACATAGCCTGATCAACTATGTACAATTAAGGAAAGATGATGTAAGGTTTGAAACGATTATGTTGAACGGAGATACACTAGTTGACTCTGACATCGAGAGAACCGGGACTTAAACTTGTATGTGCTAGACACTCAATAGGCTATATTAAATACGTATCATATGAATATAGGCCTCACTCATACTAACGCTTTGTCTCAGAAATGGCAAACTTACCACCCAATTCATCGCGCTCTCAACCCCGATCTCAGAACCCACGGGTAGCCCGAAGGAACGCCAGATTGCCTCGAGCTGGCCCATATCCTACCCATTTCACCTTACCGGCGTTGGCGGCTAGACTGCACCGTCACGAGCAACAACTTCGCACCATGGATGTCGTGCTACAAGAAACAAATGAAAACTGGAGACTTACATCCCTCGAACGCATCCATCAAGTCTCCGATGGCCTCGAAACCACAAACAACAATATGGATGTCCTTCGCAACCAAGTAGTAGAAATAAGCGTGGAAAATGCCCTTCTACGACAAAGGATGGAAGAATATGGACAGCGCTCACGGGAAGCAGAAGAGTATGCCCATGGATTAACACAACGACTAGCACTAGCAGAAGATAACGCCCGACAAGCCAGCAGACTTGCAAATACGGTTGACCGTCTTGTCACGATGATGGAACAATTCAACCTACGCCAAGATTAGTGTAGATCTTGCCTTGTAATCTATCTTGTAACCTAGTAACTACCTAAACGCTACGCTAGTAGTTCGGTCGGAAGTAACAATTCCCGACACCTTTTGTAAAATCCACGGATGTAACTCTTGAACTCGTATAATCTATCGAATGCCACTACTGTTTCAACTCACTATACTTATCATTCTATATCAATGTTGTGTATTACCACTTACGTACATAAACGTCTGTGACAACCTTTATCATTATACGAAAATCTCACAAATTTTATTTCTTTTATTTGAAGAATCATGCCGCCGAAGATGAGACCATTCTCTGATGCTCAGCTTGCATCACTCATATCCCATGCTGTGACAGAAGCATTGGCCCGGAATTCCTCATTGAACTCCGGAAGAAACAGCGACACTGCTGAAACCGCTGTTGCTGCCACAAAGCCTTGTTCCTACAAGGACTTCTAGAACTGTAAACCCTCGAGCTTCAAGGGTACTGAGGGAGCTATCGGACTCATCCGATGGTTCGAAAAGATGGAGACCGTTTTCCGTGTCAGCAAATGCGCGGAGGAGGACAAAGTCAACTTCGCTACTTGCACCGTTGAGGACGATGCCCACTCATGGTGGAACTCTTACGCCCAGTCAGTGGGTGCTGAGGCCGCCTATCAACTAACTTGGGATGACCTGAAGAAGAAACTCACCTCCAAGTACTGCTCCATCGACAAGCTTCAAAAGCTGGACGAAGAATTCTGGAACCTAAAGGTACAGGGTGGTGACATTGATGGATACACCACCAGATTTCAACAACTTGCCACCCTTCGCCCAGCTATGGTGAGCACCGAACCTGATAAAATCAGGAAGTATATTCTTGGCCTCCCGGAACCTGTTCGGGGGCACGTCGCCTCTTCAAACCAAACCACTATCGATGGTGCTATCCTTTTAGCCCATGACCTTATGGCAATGAACACTGAACCAGAAACACTCACCTCCTCCTCCCACCATAACAAAAGAAAGTGGTCCGACAACCACAATAACCACCCAAACAAGAAACCCGACACCATCAAAGCTTACAACACCACCACTGACAACAAACGGGGTTACATTGGGAACAAACCTTACTGTTCCAAGTGCAGCCACCACCATGAAGGTTCTTGTGGTCCCTTTTGCAACAATTGCAAGAAGTACGGACACCTTACCAAAGATTGTCGATCCCCTACCAACAACAATCCCAACAACAACACTAGGCCACCCAAAGTCTGTTTTGAGTGTGGAAATCCCGGGCACTTCAGGGACGATTGCCCAAAACTGAAGAACAAGGGCAACAACAACAACCGCAACAACAACATCAACAACAACAACGCAAGAGGGTAGAGCCTTCGTACTCAACTCTGGGGACGCCCGTCAAGACCCGAATGTGGTCTCGGGTATGTTTCTCCTCAACAACTTATCTG
The DNA here is from genome assembly GCA_949592205.1 of Helichrysum umbraculigerum. Classification (NCBI taxonomy): domain Eukaryota; kingdom Viridiplantae; phylum Streptophyta; class Magnoliopsida; order Asterales; family Asteraceae; genus Helichrysum; species Helichrysum umbraculigerum. Next base: position 78,782,896 of record CATIUR010000003.1, read on the forward strand.
CTTCTGTTCTGTTTGATACTAGTGCCGATAGGAGCTTTATTTCTGATGAGTTTTACCCACTACTTGACATCACCCCCGTGGCCTTAGATGTTAAGTACACCTTAGAGCTAGCAAACGGTAAACTCATAGAAACCGATAGTGTAATACCTAATTGCACTTTAAACCTAGCCGACGAAACCTTTTCAATTGATCTCATGCCCGTTAGAATCGGAAGTTTTGACGTCATCGTGGGTATGGACTGGTTGTCCAAGCATCGGGCCAAAATTGTTTGTCATGATAAGATTGTCCGCATCCCTCTCGCCGTCGGTATAACCTTGATCATACAGGGGGAGACCGGTGGGTCGAGACTCAACATCATCTCTTGTCTGAAAACCCGAAAATTTCTGAGAAAGGGTTATCCTGCAATCCTCGCACACATCACGGAGAAAAAGTCGGAGGGGAAGCGACTTGAGGATGTGCCTATCGTTAGAGACTTTCCTGAAGTCTTTCCGGAAGAACTACCTGGTCTACCTCCACTGATGTGACCCAAAAAGTCATGTTTTTAAGAGTATATTTCCACACTTTTTGGACTATTCTTTGGTGAAAACATTTCAAAACCATCATTATTTAGCAAAAATCACCAAGGCAGCCTAAATATAGACGTTGCTGCAAAAATCGGTTAAAACGTCCAAATAACACGCAAACCGAGGCAAAACAATCACCTTAAATTTTCTGTTCTCAATATTCTTATGAAAATAGAGCTAAATACATATTTTATGATTCCATAGGAAAATCCAAGATCGGAGGTGAAAGAATCAGAAGAAACGGACAAAAGACGGAGAAGATATGCAGTCTGGAAGCTCACTGATCGTCATCCGGAACACGCAAAAGCTAAACACTTCCAAATTTGACAAACTCAGTGTCATTAGAAGCGTAATGGAAAAACGAAACTAACGGCGCAAGAATCAAGCAAATCGGAGCCTAAACGAGGAAGATACGGACGAACCAAGCAACCGAGAAACAAGCGGAAGCCAAACCAAGCACCAACCCCCCTGGACACCTAGGTACCGTATACGGTACCCTAGGTGCCGTATACGGCCCTATTGGTGCCGTATACGGGGGTGTTTGCTTTGTGAGGTGCCGTTTGACCCCCCTTGGTCCAGTACCCCCGTATGCGCTTTGGTGCTTGTTCTTCATGCTTTGTGACTTGTACCAAGCTTCACCTCATTCTCCTATAAATACCAAGCCTCCTCATTCATTTTCCACACACATCATTCACCTCTCACCTCTCATATTACTTTCTCTCTCTAGAATTAGGTTAGCATTCTCTCTCTAGCACTACTCTTAGGAGTTAGAGGAGAATTAGTAGGTTAGAGTAGAAGCTCTCAGTAGCTTTTGTACGGAGTTACTCCGAGACTTCAGATTTGTGAAGATTTGTCTGTATTACTCTCGTATTCAGGTTTAATACAATCTCTCGCATTTATTCTTTTAATTATGCTTTCTTATTATGCATGTTTAGGAATGAATGCTAGAATTATGCTAGGCTAGACAAATCAATGTTTGTTGTGATGTATGCAATGTTAGGATAGTTATGATATAATATACAGTTGGGGATAACACCATTATGAAACAACGGAGGTAACGTTATACGGCTTTCATTTGTATAGCGCCGGAATCATCATGAATGTGTGTAGTACGGAACGTGGAAGCTATGAAAGTTGTGGGCACAATCCGTTGTGGAAATAATGATTCCCAATTGTAAACATACTGCTACTCTGTTTGTGTAGGTTTAAAACTGTTTGCGAACTTATAAGCTGAACCTCTGCCTGTTTATCTATCCAACTTATGCTGTGGTTTGTATCCTCCTCCCTAGAATCTGACCAATTGCTAGAAGTAGGATTGCCAACTATTCTGTGTATGATGATCAATGAACTCAACATGGTCGTTGTTCCCTTGATTGAAACACATCCGAGGGACACGAAGCATAGGATTAGAGATAGATTAGGTTCACGCTTGTTTGTTGTGTATCTTTGGGACAACTTCCGGGATATTCATGATTTGATTATTAGGTCAGTTAATGTGATGACTAGTGTTCCGTCCTATTGCATGTTCTTGTTTGATTGTTTCTTAGGTACTGCATGCTAGACATACATAAACATTATCACTGCCCTGCTGATTAGATTTTCGTAAACATAATAAACATAATACAGATAGGTTAACATGTATGTATTAGTTGTAATGATTGTATGATTAATGATGAACAATTCAGCTGACCGTTAGACAGATTATCCCAACCGGTTCCGCGGGTTAAACCCTGTTCATGTTATTGTTCAATGAACAATTCATGCCATAATACTAATGTCCTCCGGATGTCTGTAAATGGGGACCTGGATTAGAGGATAATTGTTAGTTGAATTGGTCTGTGCATTTGGGAGAACTTCCGGTGTACTAAGACATTCTATAACTGCTATCCATGTGACATATTATATATCTGATTGCGGACAACTCTACGTCATGTGTATAGTAGGATCATAGCTGTAGCTCATTAAGAAATATAGGAATATCTAGTGAGTAATCTGGAACCCTAATTGGTATAACGGAAAAGCCGTAAAACTCCCGAGTATCCGGTATAGTGTTAACATAAATACGTGGGAAACCGAGTAAAGGTCGTAGGCATAATACTTTATCTACCAATTAAGTTTCTATGACCTCACCGGATCAATCATCACACCTAGTAACCTTATCCCTCATAACTATCCATCCAAATAACATTGCCGAAGTCACAGCAAACATATTCCTTATCTTGATTTCTCTGCGTACTCCGTACAAACCCCTGTCTTTAATTTAGTTTTTAATTTTAGTAATTAGATTAGAAAACCAACCAACCTATCAAAAAATTTCAAAAATCCCAGCTAAATTACAAAAGATATTTAATCCTCCTAGATTCCCATGCCCGTTGTAGTTTGAAGAATGACACCTGAGTCATACATACCGCTTACTGCCCTTAAGGTCTTTAAGTTGTATCAAAACTTAGGATACCCAGCATAATAAATATAAAACACACTGTCCGCGCGCCCTTGCCGGAAGGTTCAACGACCGGAGTAAAATCCGACCGACCGCGGGGTGCACGACAAGTTTTTGGCGCCGCTGCCGGGGACTACAACGACCGACTTTAGGAATTTAGTTATCTTAGTTATTTAGCGACCCTTTCGGGAGATCAATATCATCCGGAAGTTACCTGCTTTATCCTTAGGTTAATTAATTAGGTTAATTAATTTAGAATAGTTTTTCCTTTCCGTAACCCTAATTTCTACCTTACGAGTTATGACGAACCGTATCACGCTCGCCTCATCAATCAAGCCACTACTAGAGGGACGAGGAGGACCGATCGTAGCACCAACCGACGAAACCCTTGAAATTAAGCCTCACTACATAAAAATGATTAAATCTGAGTGTCAGTTTCATGGTCTTTCGGTTGAAAACTCAAACGCCCATCTCAACAAGTTCATCAACCTTACCGACTCCTTCGATATAATAGGAACCAATAGAGACCTTCTTCGACTCCATCTGTTTCCTTATTCTCTATCTTCTCGAGCCTTAACCTGTTTTTATGATTTCGAACCCAATTCGATTCATACATGGGAAGAGATGGCTACTAAGTTTCTAGCTAAGTACTTTCCTCCTTCCATGCAAACCAAGCTTAAGACCGACATTGCTAACTTCCGTCAGGAAACTAACGAATCATTAAGCAAGGCTTGGGAATGATTTAAGAATCTTATCGGAAGATGTCAAAACCATCAGTTTGCTGAAACGAATCTGGTCTGCACATTCTACAACAGCTTAAATCCTCAGCACCAACAAACCCTAGATGCTGCTTCATCCGGAAACTTCATGCAACATACTTCAGACGAAGCTTGGAAGTTGATTGAGACGATAACGATGCACCATCATGACTTGGAGCCAGATGAATCCACTTTAGAGGAAAGGAATACTTCAGATCAAGCCTTGGACACCTTGAAAACTCAACTCGAATCCATCTCTAAAGTTGTCAAGGACTTGCAAGAATCTTCTAAACCCATGCAAAAGAAGAAACTCCCAAGGTTCTTCCCAAACAGACGGGCCAACGAAGAAATTCTTGACACCACTGGTAGAAACCCTGACCAATCCTTTCATTCTAAACCATTTGTTCAGCGGTTAACCACACTACCCCCGTCTCAATCTTTAGTTCTCTCTACTCCTACCCAATTGACTTCTCGTCTAAACAATACGATTTTCAATAACTTCATGGTTGAGCAAAATAATACAAACAAACGAATTCTTGATTTTCAAAACCAAAATGATTATTTGCTCAGAATTTCAAATGATTTAATTAAAAACATGGAAGATAATGTTAAAAGATTGTTTTTAAAAGTTGAGGAGAAGCAAAGGGAGGAAGCGATCTACAATTCTGTCTTTCACTCATCCTATGAGCACGATGACATGCTTGTGGTTACTAGAGGAGGAAAAGAGACTAAGAATGAGAAAACCATAGATATTCCTTCAGATAAACCTTCTACTTCTCTACCCACTGACTCGGTACAAGCTGACACTCCTGTCACGTCTCCTGAGCCAGAACCTTCTAAAGCCCCAGAAGTTTCTAAACCCGTTCGAATACCTTTCCCTGGTAGGCTTAAGAAAGAGAAACAAGAAGCTCAATTTGGAAAATATCTAGAAATGTTCAAAAGCCTACACTTAAACGTCAGATTATTAGATGCTTTAGTAGAAATGCCCAGTTGTGCTAAATTCTTTAAGGAGCTGATATCCAACAAAGAAAAACTTAGACAGATAGTTAACTTACCCCTAGATGCCGAGTGCTCTCTGATTATGCAATAAGGACTACCCCCTAAGCTTGGAGATACTGGCCGTTTCACTATTCCTTGTTATCTTCAGGATGTTCAAATAAGTAACGCCTTAGCTGACCTAGGAGCTAGTGTAAACCTCATGCCATTGTCGCTTTATAGGAAACTAGGATTAAACAAACTCTTGCCTACACGTATGACCATCCAATTAGCAGATAGATCAGTTAAACTCCCTCGAGGAATTGCTGAAGATATTATGGTCCGTGTCGACAAATTCGTCTTTCCAGTAGATTTCGTTGTTATGGATATTGAAGAGGACACCCAGGTTCCACTCATCCTTGGCAGACCTTTCCTAAACACTGCCAAGGCCGTCATTGACGTAAATGAAACATCTTTAAAACTCCGAGTTGGAACTGAAGAGGTCACCTTCAATGTTGATAAACTAATGAAACAGCCTGTGGGAGAAGATCTTGGTCTTGTAGATTCTATGCAGGAAATAATTGAAGAACACCTGGAAGAGATCCTCGCAGTAAGCAGCATTAACCCCCTTCCCAATACTATCATCACTTCAAGAATACTCTGTGAAGAAGGTGCGGGTCTATGCTCAGCTATCTCGGATTCTTCCGACACATCTGGAGAGTTACTATTTCCTTTAAAGAATTCCGAGCCGAAGCTCAATTCCATCTTGACTGCTCCTCTTGGATTTGGCACTCCTGTCACTCTACTACGAAGGAACCCGACTTCTGAAGTAGATCATTCATCTCTCTCAAGGGAAGAAATTCTGAAGACTCTTAAAAACATGGAGTCAATGCTTAAAACACCTACTTCGCAACCATCTGAAGGTTGTGAAAATCCAGAAATCAACATCAGCGAGTCTTCATCAGCTCAATTTTAGAGATTTGCAACAACTGACAAAGGAAAAGAAATTATCACTGAAGAAAATGCAATCTCTCAATCTTCCCAAGTAAAATATGAGCTGAGAAAAGATGAGCTGTCCAACCATACAGAATGGGTTGAGATAGCATCAGCCGACATTCCAGAATCACCTGCAATGGAGTCAGATTATCAAACAACGTACGATGAGCTTAAAAGAGACGAGATTGCCAGGATGAAACCATCTACTGAAGAACCACCCGAATTGGAACTAAAGGAACTTCCCTCACACCTTGAATATGCTTTTCTTGAAGGAACTTCACACTTACCGGTTATCATATCTAAAGAATTGAAGCCCGAAGAGAAAGCAAGGCTGGTACAGGTTCTAAAGTCACACAAGAAGGCAATTGCTTGGAAGATCTCTGACATACAAGGAATTAGTCCAAACTACTGCACGCATAAGATCTTAATGGAAAACGACTTTAGACCATCAGTTCAAAGGCAAAGGAGAGTCAACCCGAAGATTCAAGACGTGGTGAAAAAGGAGGTTATCAAACTCCTGGATGCCGGTCTGATCTACCCTATCTCAGATTCCCCATGGGTTAGCCCAGTTCAAGTCGTCCCAAAGAAAGGAGGCATGACGGTCATCGCTAACGAAAATAATGAATTGATTCCAACACGAATCGTCAATGGTTGGAGGGTGTGTATCGACTATCAGAAACTGAATGAAGCTACACGCAAAGATCATTTCCCTCTACCATTCATTGATCAGATGCTCGAAAGGTTATCAGGAAACGAATTCTATTGCTTCCTTGATGGCTTCTCAGGCTATTTTCAGATACCTCTCGATCCGAAGGACCAAGAAAAGACGACGTTTACTTGTCCCCATGGAACGTTTGCTTACCGACGTATGCCTTTTGGTTTATGTAATGCACCCGCGACTTTTCAAAGATGCATGGTAGCAATCTTCCACGACATGATTGAACAATGCATGGAAGTGTTCATGGACGATTTCTCAGTTTTTGGGGATTCGTTCACCACTTGTCATTCTAACTTGGATAGGATGCTTGCTCGATATGAAGAATCAAACCTAATTCTGAATTGGGAGAAATGTCACTTCATGGTGAAAGAAGGCATAGTTCTTGGACACCGCATTTCTAAATCTGGAATTGAAGTTGACAAAGCAAAAGTTGAAACCATCTCGAAGCTTCCACCCCCTACTTCTGTGAAAGCCATCCGAAGTTTTCTAGGTCACGCCGGATTCTACCGCCGCTTTATTAAGGATTTCTCTAAGATTTCTCGACCTATGACTCATCTTCTCGAAAAAGATACTCCGTTTCACTTTACAGATGAATGTCTCAAAGCTTTCAACTACCTGAAGGATCAGCTTGTACATGCACCGATCATGGTTGCCCCCGATTGGAGTCTTCCATTTGAAATCATGTGCGACGCCAGTGAATTCGCTGTTGGAGCTGTACTGGGACAGCGGAAGGAGAAACACTTTCAACCAATATACTACGCCAGCAAAACACTCACGGATGCTCAAGAAAACTACACCACTACAGAAAAGGAGCTGCTTGCGGTAGTATTTGCATTCGATAAATTTCGTTCTTATCTAATCTTGTCCAAAACTATTGTCTATACAGATCACTCCGCTTTGAAATACCTTTTCAAAAAGCAATATGCTAAACCGCGCCTTCTACGATGGATTCTACTCCTACAAGAATTTGATATTGAGATTAAAGATAAGAAAGGAGCAGAAAATGTCACGGCCGATCATCTTAGCCGATTGGAAAATCCATCAATGGAGAAGTTGCACGAGAACGATATTCAAGATCAGTTCCCCGAAGAACAACTCATGACTATAGGAGGCTACCAACAAGGGTCACAGTTCACACACAACCCTTGGTATGCTGACTTCGCCAATTATCTGGTAGGAAACATCGTACCAAAAGGAATGTCAACCTCTCAGAAATGAAAATTCTTCCGAGATGTCAAGAACTATTATTGGAACGATCCTTATCTCTTTAAGGTTTGTCCCGATCAACTTATTCGAAGATTAGTCGATGGGAATGTGACCCGGTCAAAATAACCCAAAATTAGCTCCTAATTTAAACTTTTAAAACACGTAATTACATACGTGTCAATACTCAAGTACACAAGTATTATATATATATATGTATATATATAAACCGAAACGATGAATTAATAATCGCAAATACACGAATTTAACAAAACGTAGAAACTCAAAATGAAAGCGAGCGAAAAACATTTTTAAATCAAGTATTATTATTAAGGATAATAATTATGTACTCCGTTTGAAATTTAAATACCTTTTAGATACTGAAAACTATCCGTACATTTTAAGTAAAGCAAAGATATATTTTTATATCTCTTTAAAAGTATTTTTATAAAATACTTTGATTGGAAAGGTATACAATTACATTTTTAGAAAATTACCATTTTAAAAGATTATACTATATAACGATCGGGTACGCAAACACGGGTCGAGTATTACCCATCTACCTCAATAATTGAGGCCGGTTATAATACCCGACCTCAATTATTTTACACACACACGCACATAATTTTGATCACTCTCTTTCTCTTCCTCTGCTCTCTCTCGATCCATCTCAAATGCAACAACAACAATAACATTAACAACAACAAAAATCTGCAACATCATCATCTAATCATCTTCATCATCATCGGATCATCCTCATCATCATCACCAACCGTTTCGTTTTCAAATTTGTAAGGAACCATTCCGTTTTCCTTTTAAATTCATGTTTATAATACATTATATTACATGTATTAGCTTTGTATTAAGTTGTTGTAAGCGGAAATAGGATTTAGAACTGGTTTTGTATGTTTTCTGCACGAACAGAGTCGAACCAGTCACGTGAATCTGGCGGATTCGGGTGAATCCGGCGGATTCCTGCCCAAAGCCATTGAATCCGGCGTATTCGGGTGAATACGGCGTATTCCCCTCAAAACTCGCTAATCCGGCGGATTCAAGGGAATCCGGCGGATTCCCCCTTTATATTCCATGATCCAACGGATCAATAAACTAGCCCTGCGAATTCTAGCTAAAACAGAACAAATAAATTTTCGAAAACGTCGACGATTTAACAACTTAAAACAGGGTAGCTTCTCGATAAAAATTTTATTATAACTGATTGGGCTCAAATTCACACGGTCATTCGAAAACAACCCAATGGTCAAGGCTAAGTACCTTAGCCTAGTCACTTTTAGGCCATCCGGGGTCGTCTAGGGGTCGAAAATGGCATATTTTCAGTTTTCGGACTTGTGCCAAATTTTGTAAATTATGAAATAAAGTGTAACGGATATAATAAACTTGAGTAACAACTAAACTTATACGATACAACTTATATGCGAAACACGTGTCTTTTATAAGCACAACAAATCCTGTATAATAATAATAGTTTGAAATTATTATTACAAACCATCACCACAAGCCGTACATTTTACAAAACTTCAAACGTAAATACGAGGCGAATACTTTGGACTCAATTAATCAAACAAACAACTATAAGAGCTATTAATTAAAGCATTCACTTACACTTATACAATCTCGCGTGTTTAGGACACTAGGAGGTTACGTTGGTTCACGCGCACACTTTAGGATTGCTTGCTCTACAGGTGAGTCTCACTGCCCCTTTTTACTGTTTTCACTTTGGGGGAGGTGCATCACTTGTTTACTGAATATATTGTTTACAAAATATATTTGTTACTGCTATTGCATGTTTACTGTGTGTAATTGTTTACTAAAATTTCTTGAAATACTAATACAAGTACAAAATGTATTGTTTTACCGACTTTAATACCAGTACAAAAGGTATTATTTTACAAACTATAATACAAGTACAAAATGTATTATTTTACTGATTTGAATGCAAGTACAAAATGTATTATTTTACCGACTTTAATACAAATACAAAATGTATTATTTTACAAACTATAATACAAGTACAAAATGTATTATTTTACTGATTTGAATACAAGTACAAAATGTATTATTTTACCGACTTTAAGACAAATACAAAATGTATTAATTACCGACGTATTGCCTTACTGAACTGCATGAGTTTCTATTTAATCCAATGAAGTCCTCTGAATTATAGTCGTCAGTTATTCGATAAGCGCGAATTTTAGTATATGGATCCATATGGGACTGACAATCCCCGCCTGGGGTGGTAGCTCCACCACGAACCGCACTAGTATAAACAGGTGTTTCTTATTCGTTTGATATGAGTATTTTTGGATTAGTACTCACGGGGGCAAAAACTACTGACGTGTTAAGCTTCGACTATAATGGCTCATGGCATGGCAATAAATTGACCGACTACACCGATTTTACTATGTTTGTGAAATACTATTTTACTAAATTACTACTGTTGTACAATTATACTTTACTGTTTTACTGATTGTAAATGTTTTACTTACTGATTTACTCAAACTGTTTATTACTGTATACTATAAACCTGTGAGATTCACCAACCTTTTGGTTGACCTTTTAGTGATGTATTCTCAGGTACTCAGCAACAGTAGGATGACCCGCAGGGTATGCTAGGCTAGTACGAGTCGCATGCATAACCACTTGAAGATTTTATTAACATTATCTTTTGTACCATGATTATGTGTTTAAAATCTTTTGAATAACTTTGCGAACTCGCTTATAATGTACTACTTATAACTTAAAACCTTGTATTACTTTTGGTAACGTATTGTAATGAAATGTATTTCCTAAAACGTCTCATTTAGAGTCGTTTGCTTGTACTTTGGTGTTTTGATATTTGATTAGTGACACCCAAAACTCGCTTCCGCAAAGCATTAAATTTGGGGGTGTCACAGGGAAGGAGGCAGAACTAATTCTACACCAGAGCCACCACGGACCTACTGGAGGACACCATGGCAACAAAATGACTGCACGAAAGGTTTACGATGCCGGCTTTTATTGGCCAACCATATTCCGAGATGCTTGCGACCTGGTGAAGCGCTGTGATATTTGCCAAAGGCAAGGCAATATCTCAGCCCGTAACGAAATGCCACTTACTAATATCCAGGCCGTGGAGATCTTTGATATCTGGGGATTAGACTTTATGGGACCATTCCCTAAATCTAACGGCAAAGAGTACATCTTAGTCGTAGTTAACTACGTCTCCAGGTGGGCCGAAGCTCAAGCTTTTCCGACCAACGATTCAAAAGTAGTAACCCAGTTCCTCAAAAAGCTGTTCAGTCGATTTGGAACTCCTAGGGCTATAATCAGTGACCGTGGCACACATTTCTGCAATACTCAATTCATGCGAGTGCTGCAGCAGTATGGTATCACTCACAAAACATCGACGGCTTACCATCCACAAACTAATGGGCAAGCTGAAGCGACAAATCGGGCTTTGAAAAGGATATTGGAACGAACTGTCGGAAATCACGGGCACAGGTGGGCTGAAAAATTAGACGATGCGTTGTGGGCATTCAGAACTGCCTACAAAACACCATTAGGAACCACACCGTATTGCCTAGTTTACGGAAAGGCATGTCAGCTCCCAATTGAGTTGGAATATCGGGTGAACTGGGCATTAAAACACTGCAACTTGGAAATTTCAGCAGCTGGAGAACAACGGAGAATGCAAATGAATGAGTTAGCAGAGCTAAGAGACCATGCGTACGACAGTTCGCTGAGCTTCAAGGAGAGAACTAAAAGGGTCCACGACGCTAAGTTAAAGCCCTCTAGGTTCAAACAAGGAGATAAAGTGCTGCTCTTCAATTCGCGATTCAAGAAATTCTCCGAAAAATTCAAAAGTAGGTGGAGCGGACCATTCACTATCTCAAAGGTATTTTCCTATGGCGCAATCGAACTCGAGGCTCCAGAAGGTAATTTTAAGGTTAATGGTCATCGCTTAAAGCATTATGTTGAGGACTTTCCCATCAGGGAAGACGTCTTCATCTTTGAACCTCCATGAGTCTTCAAGAAAGGTACAAAGAGTCAAGCTAGAGACTCGTAAAACAAGTGCTCTTGGGAGGCACCCCAAGCTTATCTTTACTTTTTTGTCAAATTTTTACTTCTTAGTTTATTTTTTGTTAAGTATGATTATCTCTAACGAAATTTCAGGATTTGCTACTTATCTGACTATAAACTTCAAAGTCAGAGATAAGTTTTAAAAATGCAAATGCAAGAACTCTGATAACAGAAATCTTTATAAAACATCTTCACACTGTCATCAGATCTCTGTGCATTTGTATTTATCATTTTATGCATTACCTGTTTATTTTGTTTGTTTCAGGATGGATAGCTCCAGTGACACCAGAGAGATCATAGCTAAGATACCACCGAGACGTCGCAGAGATCGTAGACGAGGACGTAGAGCACGCAGGACCATGCCCACTATTAGCGAGGAGGACCTTACTGATGTCCCGATCACTCATGAGGAGCCATCCGCTGAGAGACCCTCATCACCTATGCACCAGTCAGCTCCCATACCCACTCTTGAGTATGGAATTACACTAGCTGACCCGATTGCAGCCTGGGCCCTCTTTCGGACACTCCGCCTTCAGCATGACATCATGTCCACCCTCTGTGTGCATGTAGGGCTTCCGAGGCCTTCTGACTGTCCGTTCCATCTAGGTCCGGACCCAGGACCGTCTCGCCCGCCCTGGTCATTCTTCCCTCCTGCTGGACCGTTCGCCGCTGGACCTTCCACTGCTCCACCTGCTGCTGTTGATCCTGCCATGTCATCAGGGAGTACATCAGTAGAGCCTTCACTTACTGAGTAGTTGATGGCTGTGTTGGATGTCTTTAGCCCACCTCACACTCATGTCTCTACTGGCATTACTGAGCCGAGCATGGATACAATTGAGGAGCCTGCACTATCACCCACCTCAGTCCTTGCTGCTGCTATTGCTGCCTTCGATCCTGACAGCGATGATCTACTTGATGACTTTTAGTTTATTTAGCTTATTTTATCTTATTTCAGTACTTAGATTTTTATAACTCTTTGTTATTTTTGAGATATGACGATGTGTTGATGTTTATTGCAGAACTTAGCTTATTGTGGAATGGATAATCTTACACGAGACTGGTCCTCTAATCCAGCAAATCACACGCACCATTTCTACACTAATCTGGTCCTGTCCAGTAAACAGAATGGGGAGTATTTTAAACCTTTCTCCGTTTTTGATGATTCTATATTTACTTAAGTTTATGTGTTATAATCTATGCCACATCCTAACTTATCACTAAGTGTGGGATTCTAGCCCAATTCAACACTTAGGAAACATTTTCTTACATGTTCAAACTCTAAGTGTGGGATTTTAGTCGTAAAAACTCAACTCAAGAGAACATTAGGGACAATGTTCCCCTAAGTGTGGGATGGTAGGTATAGAATACCTTGGATAAACGATTTTTATGTCTACATGGCATATCTCAGAAAATGTTGGTAGGTATAGAATACCTTGAATAAACGATTTTTATGTCTACATGGCATATCTCAGAAAATGTTCCCTAAATTTTTTCAAATTTTTCAAAAATATTTTTCAATAAAACTAAAATATGAGCTAAATCTTGCGATTAACTCTAAATTTTTGAGTTTTGGTATGCCTGAAAGAAATCATTTTCAAAATATGAGGAAAATATTTCAAAAACTTAAGGAAATTAAGGTAGAAATTTCCTAAACAAGAAATGACAATCTAAGAGGGGCATCGCATGACTAGGTACATACAACCCAAATTTGCAGTGAGGTCTTGAGCCTTAAAAGCATTCATTTTTAATGCTACATTGTTCATTTCTTGTGTGTGCCGATGCATGTATCTCTGAATTAGAACTTGCTCTTGACATACGCTTCGAGACCACATTGGTGTGTACCGTACGCGGTATAGGCGCAATTAGATGACCTTGACATTCCTTAGGATTTGAACCCCTTTTTAGCCTTCTCTTTCAAAGACCAAGACCCTTCCGATACTCATTTTTAGTATCGATGATCCGCCTAGAAAACCCTGTTGAGCCTAAACCTTTTCATTTCTTCAAAAACCCTAATCATAAACCTACTTTCCCAAATTCCCAAAACCTTATCTTAGAATTTCTGAGGGTATGAAAAACATCTTGAAGAATATCTAACTCGATTATCCTACTCGTTCGTGTTCTCCAAAAAGAATCAAACTCCTCTAAAAAGTGCGGGAAAATTAGCACACAAGAGAGACAAGAGAACAACGATGCGGGAAAATTAGCACCCAAAGAAAAGACGCGAATTGATCAAGATAAGAGAAAGGATTTCTGAAGGAGAAAAAGAAAAGAAATTATCCTCGGAAGTTCTCTAACAAAGAAATTCTGAAGAAGAAAAGAAAATAAAAAGCAAAAAAAAAAAGAAAAAAAAAATAAATAAAGCTCACAAAGGCTTTAAAGTATCAACCATTAAAGGGAGATCCGATAGAAGACGAGTAGCTACTTCATCCGTTCTACAAATAAATTTTTCTTGACTCTTGGAAAGCCTGGGATAAGTAACACCCTTACAAACCAAAAATTCCCTTATCCATACCCCTTAACCCTCACAACCATTACAACCCCCGAATGTCTCGGGATAATTAGCACCGTTCTCACCTAAGTGGTGGAGATCCGATTCTCGATCAAGCCTATGACGATGAGTACTGCATGACTGGCTTTATGAGCGATTTCGTTTGAATTAGATTGATAGGAAACCCGATACACTATTGAGTGAATTGAGTGACCACCTTATGTGAGATCGCCTAGTCATGTATACTCCGAGATCATGAGAGTTGGAAGTATGCCTATGAGAATCACTTCTTGTTTCCGAAAGGATCATCTTACTTTTCCTTGGTTTCCTAAAACTATCTACTCATACGAGAAAACGGTGACCGACAGGGATGTCATAACTCTCCTCTAAAACCTATTTTAAAAATGTTTTCAAAAGGGGATGTTGATGAGTGTTGCTTGAGGACAAGCAACGTCTAAGTGTGGGATACTTGATGTGACCCAAAAAGTCATGTTTTTAAGAGTATATTTCCACACTTTTTGGACTATTCTTTGGTGAAACATTTCAAAACCATCATTATTTAGCAAAAATTACCAATGCAGCCTAAATATAGACGTTGCTGCAAAAATCGGTTAAAACGTCTGTTTGTCCCTAACCTTGGATCTAGTACGAATCGAGTCACTCAATCGTTTCCGGAATCAACGATTAAGTTATAAACTAAACACACGAACAATCAATATGCAATGAATATCAAACGAAACGTATTATATTGAACAATAATCGGTCAGATTACAGAGATTTCGACTAATTGCGTTTAGGGTTTCGTCAACCCTAAATCAGAAAACATAAAACGAATTTATACAAAATCTGGCACCTGCGACGTCGCACGCTACGTCGCAGGCCCAAGCCCATGCAACGTAGACTACGTCGCAGGCCCAAAACCTGACGTCGCACCTGCGACGTTGCACGCTACGTCGCAGGAGTCAGGAATGCTAATTCTAATTACAAACTACGAGCTAGACCAACTGACAGACACTAAACATGTACTAACAAACTCCCCCGTGTCTTCAGCTTGGTCTTCAAAAATCTTCATTAAACCCAGCCCGCAGGAAATTGACCATCGGCATGAATTCCATTAGCCACACAAACAGTAACAACATTGTAAAACTGCTGTGCTAAACGTCTGTTGAATTCATTCTTCTGACCAACTCGAATCCGATTATCATAGAGTTTTCTTAAATCTTTTTCATGAAAATTAATCAAACTCATCGGATCATATAGTCTAAACGTTGCTTGCTTCAAATTCCATATACCTCCAACTTCTGGCCACGGTTCAGAATCTGGAACGAAGGTAATAACCGCTTCACCAGTCTGTGGATCAAGTTCCCATTTTACAAGTCTTCTCAGAAAATAATAAGGAACTGATTCCAGAGGTATCTCAGTCAAACATTTAGCAGGCGAATAGTGAACTTTAACCAAAGGCTTCCTGGTGACTGGATCAATCTTCTTTTTCCATGTATACCGAGTTCCCAACGTCGGTTTCAATTTCGAATATGTCTTCGATAACACTTCCCGACGTAAATTTCTCTGAATGAACTCAGCATAATCATTTTCGAAAGGATTGATCAATTTAAGCTGAGCTAATCGATTGATCTCTCCTTTTGGCAACGTGCTCAATCTATCAAAACGCATTCTGAAGTATTGTACTCCATCTTCTCTCTTAATCATAAAAAGATTCCTCTGACACTTCCAGCTTTTAATAACACCGGTATAATTTCGACTAACCCGGTACACTTGACATTTAACTGGAATAGGGACTGGATTTCGTCCCTTAGGCCACCATTTCTTATTTCTTTCTCTCTTTTCTTCAGCAGTTAATTTCTTCGCTGCTGAGTCCGGTGCCTGTGTCTCTGAAGCTGGAGTTGCAGCAGAACTTGATTCTCCATGTTGAGCTTTATCAGGACTCTCGTCTTCACTTGAATCAGATTCTATAATAGGTGCATCATCATAAGCTTCCCCAGATTGTGCATCATCATACGTTTCATCTGCATTCAACTGCTCTTCTTCAATCGAAACATCCTCATTCATCTCAAAAACATTCTCTGTTTCTTCCTCAGAGCCAACTCCACTGGCCATCCTCTGAATAAATGATAAGTCAGCGAATGAGTAATCAACTGCCAGCGGTCTCGGTTGCCCTGGAATATCATCAACACAAAAATAATCCAAAAGAGAAATATTTTTATTAATATTTTCAATTACAGGGTTGGGATTTACAGACGCAGGTTCACTTGACTCTAAAGTGGGTATCCCAGACCCAGACTCCCCCGAGGCAAGTAACCTGCCTTCCAAAACATTAACCCTAAGCTTCGTATCCTCAAGCTCTTTAGATTGAACCTCGATCAACGCAGCTTGTTCAGCTATCTTCTCGTCCTGAGCCTCCAGCTTTCGCTTCATCTGCTGCATATCTTCCATTATCTTTTGCATGAAAGCTGGAGTCGGTTGAATCTCAAAAGCATCCTGCTGCTGTGGATTGACTGGAGCTCGTGTTGACGAAGAGCGACGAACACGACGACTCGGTCGATAAGTCTCATCAGCAGGATCATCACCGTCACGTGTACGTTTTCCAGTATCCCTTGGAGGTACATACTTGCGTCCTTGTCTGATCCGACGCTGAATTCTCAAATATCTGAATGAATCGGATAACCTGATACGTTCCATCTCAGAGGGATGCGGAACAGTACCATCAGAATGCTCAGGCGTCGGAACCCCATCCTGAGGTCCTACATTTGCTGTATCTTCAGAATCTGAATTCTCAACCGTTTCATGAGATGCAGGATTGTCCGAATCAACGTGCCCGAACTGCTCAATGTTTTCCAAAAGAGCATCCACATTCTCCCCCGCAGCCTGAACAGGAACATTCATGAGTGGTTGATGCGGTTGCTGTGGAGCTGGAACATCCATATACTGAGGGTCTGGAGGCGGTACATAATTTTCATCCACAATAGCACCGAATAAAGGAACATCCCTTGGTGCCTCGACCCCTTTCTCATACCCTGCACAAATAGTGAAAATCCGACTCATCATCGGTGAAATCTTGAGCGGATGATCGATATCACCCTGTGCCTGAAGCTCCGGATGATGACGATTGATGTGCAGCTGTACAAATCTCGGATATAAAATCCATTTCTGATCCCCGGCATTTGCATTATCAACCATAGCCCTGAAGATAAATCCCGAGAAGTTGAACGGCTTGTTGTATACCAATGCTAACATAGCAGAAGCCAGACTTCGGCTCATCCCATCCGTTCCACCTTTCCTATTCCCCAAGCAAACTATAATCACATGCATCAAATATCTCCAGACGCGTGTGAGATTCGCCTTTCGATACTGATCAGAGGGAATCCCGGGATATCCTATCCGTTGCATAGCTCCAGTAACAAAAATATGATCAAAACCGACAGGCATATCCGGTTGATCATTCAGCTGTAAAAGTTCCCGAATACTCTGTTCTGTAATAGTGATCTCCGTACCCAGAACGGTAGAGACCAATCGTCTAACGTCGTTTTCAGTAACGACAGTTGCGTTTCTCCAAAAAGGGTTGATCAGATTTCCAAACGCCATAGTGTTATCGGAAATGGCGTGGAATACCCTTGAACGTCTCAAAAACGCGATCATCGGACGATACGGTGCAGCTTTATCAGAAGTGTCAGTAAGGTAAGCAGCCGTATTATGACGAGCTTCAAAAATCAAAGCCATATCTGCAAAAACAGAAACAGATTGCAACTTGAAAAAGATTAGCAAAAAATATTACATTTTTACAAACTTCCTGGAACTAGCGACGTAGCCACGTACGTCGCATCAACACAGAGCGACGTAGAACTGTACGTCGCTAAAATTCAAAATAAATTGGAAAGCGACGTAAGGCCTGACGTCGCATAAAATTCGAGCGACGTCAAGGGGGACGTCGCATTTGGCAATTTATTGTGAATTTAATCACTTTAATTAAAACAGCGACGTAGAGTGGTACGTCGCATCGGACGTCGCAGTAAAAGCGACGTAGGGAAGGGCGACGTAGGAAATTAATAATAATTAATTAAAGCGACGTAGGCCACTACGTCGCACTGACGAACAGGCGTCCCCAACCCAGAAACCCTAACCCTCGAATTTAGGGGTTTTCAAAATCAAACGCACTACAAGGTGCGGCTAACGATGGTGATCACGAAAACATAAATTATAACCATTAATTTACACGATATACCATCTAATTTATCCCAAAACCGAAACCCTTTTAACCCGTAATACATACATAGCAATTAAACATAATATACACGGTGAAAAATGGTAAAATCGGTACCTAAGTGTGCGGAATAACGAGTAGATCACAACTACGTAAGTGAATCGGAATGAAAACGGCTAAAAATCACGAAAAAATGCTCGAAAATTGCTACGTCGCAAATCGCCAAATTGTACGTCGCAGGCTACGTCGCACGTGAATAGTGAATAGTGTGACGTTTTACGTCGCAGTTGAGACTATATATAGTCTAACCCTATGTGCGACGTAGGATGGGACGTCGCAGGCGACGTAGAGCGTGACGTCGCAGAGAGCAGTTTTGATGCAATTTTAAATGTTTCAAAAACCGTTAACTCGTTATTTTAGCAAATAATTTCCAAATGACTCGTGACTTTGGAAAAATAACTCAGAATAAAAATAAAGCATAAAACTAAAAAATCTTTTTGGTATTTTCTTTAATTTTACAAAAAGTAAAAAATTAACAAAATAAAATTACTAACACTCTATTTTTGGTGACGGAGTTGAGTTGTCTGATTAGGGATCATATCGGAATAACGTGCATTTATTAGGAATAGTAAGTGTTATTTCGATCATCAGTATATTTGTCCACTTTAAATTTACGTGGCACATTTAAAACATCTTTTATAAAAATTATTTCAAGACAATTATTGGTATTGTTTGTCCACCTAAACACGTTACATCCGTGTCTGTGAGTTAACCTTTTATTGTTAGTATGAATATTAATTTTGAGAGACCTATTATATGATATACTGATAAACTTCAGTAAAACAAACACTGCATATTCACACAAGGTAGAGATTACAAGACCAAGTTTATCTCGGTTTTCTCGTAACATACACTTGATATTTATATTTAGGCATACATCAAACTGACTATGAAGATACTAGTGGCCCCAGATCTGTACAAAGTACAACAGAGGGTCCCTTAGTATGAACATAACAAGTTTGAGACTATTTGCATAACTAATGGATTCAGGTCTGTACGTGAGTACAACAATAGTCACCATTAGTTAGGCGAATAATCATATTATCACTATATGCCCATTTTACATTTACATAATTATGACAGTGTATGATAGTACTTCCATTTATCAATTAAGACTTATGTCATACATCATATAACATTTTTCTCAAAGTAATAGACAAGTATTTAAATTACTTCTTAATATCTCAGAGACCGGTGTGTACCATGCCTAACAATACATCGTATGATGAAGATAATTTAGATGAAAACTGTTTTAAGTGTGTCAGATAAACCTACTGACACATCCAAGATAAATCTTAAAATTCCATTTTGTGCATGTCACCCGATGTACTATCATATCCAAAGTTGTTTACAGACACAACTTCAACGTCTATTTTAAAAATGTAGCAACCTTGCGTTTTCTTTAATACTAAAGAGTATAAAGAGTGGCTGTTGCGATTTTTTTTTTTTTTTTTAAATTGAATTTAAAAACTAAAAAAATCCAAGTCACGAATCATTTCTTTGACTGAAAGAACCTTAAACCTATCAGATTGACCAGTTCTATAAAACGTGATCGCAAAAAGGCTTTTGTGAAAATGTCCGCACACTGCTTAAGGGTATCTATATGTACGACATCTATAAGGTGTTTCTCAAAGCAATCCCGTATGAAGTGGAACCTAAGTTCGATATGTTTGGTCTTAGAGTGCTGTACGGGATTGTGTGTTATAGATATAGCAGCTGTATTATCAATGTAAATAGGAGTCATAGAGAGATTGAACCCGTAATCACGCAGCTGATGCTGAATCCAGAGAACTTGAGAACAGCAACTTGCAGCAGCAACATACTCGGCTTCAGCTGTGGAAATAGTTACCGCAGTCTGCTTTTTGCACTGCCAAGAAACTAAGCGCGATCCAAGGAACTGACATCCTCCAGTAGTTGACTTCATATCTATCTTGCAGCCACCAAGATCCGAATCCGAATAGGCAGTTAACTCGAAGTTTTTCTCGTTTGAATACCATAGACCCAGAGATGGCCTAAAAGCGAGATATCCAAAAATACGTTTTACTGCCTTCATATGAGACACCTTCGGATTTGCTTGAAATCGTGAGCAGAGAGAAACAGCAAACACTATATCTGGTCTTGAGGCAGTCAGGTACATGAGAGCGCCTATCATTGAGCGATAGTCTTTCTCCTTGCAATCTTCATCGTTCTCATTAGGTCCAAGATCGTGTCTTGCTTCAATTGGAGTGCCGTAGTGTTTACAGTTGAGCAATTCATATCGCTTTAACATGTCAGTGACATATTTTGACTGGTGGATATAAATTCCATTGTCAGATTGCTCAACCTGTAGTCCCAGAAAGAACGTGAGTTCCCCCATAGCACTCATTTCAAACTCAGATTTCATCAATCTTTCAAAATCCTTGCACAACTGATCATTAGTTGATCCAAAGATTATGTCGTCCACATAGACCTGCACAAGTAACAAATCCGCTCCTTCCCGTTTAATGAAAAGCGTGCTATCAATCTGTCCTCTGTCAAAACCATTCTTCAGCAAGTACTTGGCAAGTCGCTCATACCAAAGTCGAGGAGATTGATGAAGACCATACAAAGCTTTCTTCAGTTTGCAGACATGATTAGGATGCTTTGGGTCTTCAAAACCGGGAGGCTGACACACATAAATCACTGCGTCGACATCTCCATAAAGAAAAGCACACTTTACGTCAAGTTGATACACGCGGAATCCTTTAAATGAAGCGTAGGCTAGAAAAATTCGAATTGATTCCAAACGAGCAACAGGAGCGAAAACTTCATCATAGTCAATACCTTCTAGTTGACTATATCCTTGAACTACCAGACGGGCTTTGTTTCGAATAACAGCCCCACGATCATCCATTTTGTTACGGAAAACCCAACGAGTACCCGTCAAGTGAGCACCCTTGGGTAGAGGAACAATTTCCCAAACATTCATCTTGTTTATTTGCTGTAGTTCCTCCTGCATAGCCTCGACCCAAGATGGATCCTTTAAGGCTTGATCAACCTTTTTAGGTTCAATTTGAGACAAATGACATGAATCGATATGTGCAATAAGTCCCAAAAGCTGCTGAGCTGAAGTCTGCTTTGCTTGCTGTCGTGTTTGAACAGATGCATGAGGATCACCAATGATATTATTAATGGGGTGATCCTTATGTATACGAGTTTCTGGTATGGCACCTGGCACAAGATCCACACCCAGATTGTTCAAATCTCCCTCAGTTTCAGGAGTAGCAGCAGACTCAGGAGAGGCTAACTCTTCTTCTTCTACTTCATCTTCATGAGAAAATAAGTGAGAGTAGGCCATTGTTTCCTCCATTTCATCTTCTTCTTGAGGTTCCTCTAAAGGAGGCATGTTTGGATCATATGGAAGCTCCTTTGTGTAGTTATAAACTGTTTTAGAAGGAGCAGCCGAAGATGACGGAGTAGGAGATGGTGTTGATGGTGGTGATTTAGTAGTTGTTTGTGGTTGTGTGGGTGGTTGTGTGGGTGGTGGTGGAGGTTGTGTGGGTTTTGGTTGTGATGGTGTAGGTGTGGGTTGTGGAGGTGTAGGATTAGTTGGTGGAGGTGCGGGTGTTGCATTGGGAGATGGGTCGGATGGTTTATTAGTAACAGGTGTATCTTGAGAAAGATCAAGCTCATGAAGTATAGAAACCAATTCTTCCGTTTCATCTTCTTCCGGAATATTAAAAGAGTTGAAGAGGTTTCCATAGTTGAAAAACCAATCCGGACCCGTTCCTTGAGGAGGTTCCGTATACCTTAAACATTTCACTTCAAAATGCTCCTCAATCTGATTCGATGATTTGTTAAAGACTCTTTTGTTCGGAGAGTTGACTGAATATCCAAGAAAAATCCCTTCAACAGCTTTATCACAAAACTTAGAGACCTTATCTTTTGTTATCATGATCAGGCATGGACACCCAAATGGTTCTAGGAACTGCAAATTTGGCTTACGGTTATTGAAAAGTTCATAACACGTCTTGTTCTTTTTCTTAACCGTGAGTACTCTGTTGAGAACATAACAGGCAGTATTAACTGCCTCAGCCCAGAAGATGATTGGTAACTTGGAGTCAGCTAACATAGTCCGAGCTGTCTCGATGATTGTCCTGTTCTTCCTTTCAGCAACTCCATTCTGTTGTGGAGTCCTCGGAGCACTAAATTGATGCTCAATACCTCTTGTAGCACAAAACAATTCGAGAGTTGAGTTCTTGAATTCAGTTCCATTGTCGCTTCGTATCCTTTTCACCTTCAAGTTGCACAGATTTGCCAACTTGTCCAACAAATACACCAGAATCTCAGGAGTTTCCCCTTTTGTGGTCAAAAAGTAAACCCACGAAAACCTTGAGTAGTCATCAGTAACTACCAAGCAGTAAGACCGACCACCAATGCTCTTTGTAGACACTGGACCGAAAAGATCCATATGCAGTAGTTCCAATGGAGCATTTATAGAATTCACCTGCTTAGACTTATGGGACTTCTTACGTAACTTTCCTTTTTGGCAGGAGATACAGTCATCCTTTAGAGCAAATGACTGTTTCGGAACTCCTAGCACTAGGTCATTTTTAGTCAAGAAATTCATTTTTCGGAAATGAATATGTCCCATTCGTCTGTGCCAAAGCAGTGATTCCTTTTCAGAAGCTTTAGACAAGAGACACGTATACTCGTTTGAGGTCTCAACAGTTCTCATATTCAGAATATATGTGTCATTCTTTCTTGGTGCTCTCAGTAACACCCATTCTTCCGGAATGACATACCCAGGCTTCAGTATCACACACTCTGTCTTTGTGAACGCAGTTGTATAATCCTTATCACAGACCTGTGAAACACTTAGCAAGTTGTGCGTAAGCTGTTCCACGTAGTTCACATTTTCGAAACTAACATTGCCGTTAGTTAGCGTTCCTCTTCCAGAAATGGTTCCCCCAGCATCTCCAGCAAAAGCAACATATCCTCCTGCGTATGGTTTAATATCCACAAGAAGAGATACATCGCCTGTCATATGTCGCGAGCAGCCGCTATCCAGATACCATTCACTATCTTTAACACGTTCTGACTGCTGCAACACACAAATGAAGGAGATTAGTGAGAAACGGTGACCCAAGCCTTTACAGACTTAGGTCGATCGTGGTCATCAACAATAATCATGTCAGATAGGATTTTATCTTTAAACAAATTAGAATTTTTATCTGATGTGTTACTGTTGACGACTGAAGAGTCAACATCAGACTCTTTTCGTTTCCAAACTTTTGAAGATTCGGAATTGATATTAGAAGTAATGTTGGGCTTTTGAATTGGCAAAGGTTTTTGCTCAACATTACTTGGTTTCGAAACAGGCTTGGGAGAGTTTGAGTAACGCCTAGGTGGAGATTTAGAAAAAGAGTTTCTATAAACAGATGTCCTAGGCATCTCTCTCCCATATCGCTGATTTGACAGCTTTGGACAATCACGGATTAAATGTCCTTGTTTCTTGCAGTAGAAACAAGAACGAGTCTCAACAAACGGTTGAGGCTGAGGAATTACGACAGGAGGTGGGGAAACATTTCTAGAACATGAACAATGCGTACATGTTTTAGAAAATGTTTGCTTTGGTTGAGAGGTTGAAGTTGAAGGTTTATCATACGAAACTCTTTCATTTACTATTTTATTTTGCAAAATCTTTACAGGTGACTGTAAAGTTTGTTGTTTCGAATTAAAAACCTTGGCTTTTCCCTTATTTGGTTGAACCTTAATTTTAGGTTCAACCTTTGAAATTACTTTCTCAGGTTTAACTTCAACCTTCTTAACCTCAGGATACTCCTGATCCGTAATGTCCTCAATCTCAACAATCTCCTCAATAATAACAGGAGATTCATTCTTTAACTCAACACTCTCCTTAACACTAACAGGAGATTCATGCACAGACTTAACAAACGTTGGCAAGGGGTACTCTGACCGCTTGGTTTTCTCCTTTGCCGGTTTGTTATGTTTGGTCTCTTTAGCATCTTTAGCTTTTAAACCATAAAGCTTGGACCAATCAACTGGAATCTCTTCAAAGCCTTCCTTAACAGGCAGGGGACAGTGAGTAGTAGGAGGAGGGACTGAGTTGTATCCCAATCCCTCATTCTTCTTCCCTTTAGTACCATGCTTGCTAAGAATTTCATTAAAAACAACCGTTGAGGAATTTGAGCCTAAGATTTTACTCTTATAATTCTCATACTCAGCTTTTAAATCAGTAAGTTCTTTATTTAGTAATTCAATTTCAACAAGATAGCTTTTAATGGCATCTTCTTGACTAAAAACCTTAGATTTATATTTCTGAGTATCTAACCGATGAGCCTCAAGATGTTTTTCATAAAGTTTCTCATTAGCTTTTAAGAAATTATTTGACTCGGTTAGTTTTTCATTCTTTTTCCTCAACTCAACAGTTTCATTTTGAAATGCCTTTAGAGATTCAGTTAACTTAATACATGAGATACAATTTAACGGTTCATCATGTACCTCATTCACAATGTGAGCCATCAGACACTGTTGGTAATGCTGGGAGACAGGCGTCCAATCTTGACTTGTAGGCTCAAAGGCAATCAGGGCATTATCAGCAATCCCTTTCTTAGAAACTTCCATTTCTTTGGCCTTTGGAGGAGTAGATGGTGTTGTGAATCCCGATGCTGGCATTTTGGGTTTCTCGCACTCTCTGGCGAAGTGACCCAAATTTTGACAATTGTAACATCGGACCTTACTCTTGTCAAATCCGAAGCCAGTCTTTCCATCACCTTCCAAACTTTTACGCCCTGTCCTCTGCAAGAACTTTTGAATTCTTCTGGTGATCATCGCCACATTCCAAGTTAAATCCATTTGCTCCAGATCATCTTCATCAAGCTGAGCATAGTCTTCCTTAGTCAGCTCCAAAGTAAGATTCGGTTGAGTAACCAAATCCTTGTATGAGC
This sequence comes from Helichrysum umbraculigerum, assembly GCA_949592205.1. Classification (NCBI taxonomy): domain Eukaryota; kingdom Viridiplantae; phylum Streptophyta; class Magnoliopsida; order Asterales; family Asteraceae; genus Helichrysum; species Helichrysum umbraculigerum. Next base: position 78,808,319 of record CATIUR010000003.1, read on the forward strand.
TTAAGAAAGCTGTGTAAATGGCAGCTTGCTCCTGAATAGCAGGTGAGACTTGAACCTGTTGTTGATTTGAAGAATGTCCAGTCATGAAAACAGAATGAATTCCATCGGAAGCAGAAGAAGAAGTTGATGGAGCATTTGTATTTGTCACGAAATCGACTCCAGATCCATAAGTCTTCCCAGAGTTGATCTGAACACCATACACACTAGGATTCTGAACAGCAGCACCAGACCTAGTTTCTTTCTTCTTAATCTCCATCGCGTGAGCTTGAAGATCCCCTATCAGCGTATCCAAAGACATGTTTGCAAGTTCTTTATTTTCCTTTAAAAATTGAACTTTAACATCCCAAGAACTTGGTAACACATCCAGTAGCTTCTTATTTACTTCAATTGAAGGAAAAGTATAACCCCCTTCAAACAACTCACCAACTAACCGTGAGTACCTAGTGAATAACGAAGTCGTGTCTTCATTTGGAAGGATGTCAAAGATATCGTACTGTTTTTTAATCAGTTCGAGCTTGGCTTCCTTGTACTTATAATTTCCTCCACAACGAGTTTCAATTGCCTTCCACAAATCAAAGGCTGTTTCATGAGTTCTGAAAAGCCAAAGAACATCCTTGGTTAGACACATTTTAATCATTGAAAAAGATTTTCTTTCAGTATCAAAATCTTTCTTCTCCTCGGGAGACATCGCTTTATAGGTCTTAGCAGGACGAATATTACGGTATTCTCCTTCAGCTAATGGAGGTACATAACGTTCGCGTAATGGTCCCCATAATTCTGGACAATGAAAATCAATGTATTGCTCAACTCGGTCTCTCCAGTATACATAATCCATGTCCGCAGTAAATAGTGGAGGTTTATTGCTTGAACCAATGTCATTACTTTGTTTAATCATCTCCCTAAGTCCTCTAATATCCTCTTTATCAGCTGCCATTGTAATTACTTAATCGAAAAAACAAACTTCTGATCTTAGCGACGTAGGTGAGTACGTCGCACCAAGATTATGCGACGTTGATAGGTACGTCGCAAAAGCAAAGGATTCAATTAAGAATCAGAAATATGCGACGTTGAGAGGTACGTCGCAGCTGACGTCGCAGAGGACGTCGCAGAATCACACTATGCGACGTTGAGAGGTACGTCGCAGATGACGTCGCAGAGGACGTCGCAGAATCACACTACGTCGCAACACGACGTCGCACAGACTAATTAAAGTCCAAATCACTACGTCGCACGCGACGTCGCAGCTTACGTCGCTATGGTACGTCGCAAAACGCGCTGAGCAGCGGCCAAAAAACCCTAAAAACGAAAATTTTAACCCTAAACGAAAACCACGAATGCCGAACGACCGAAACCTTCAATTATCCCAGTAATACTGATCGAAAACCTGTAAAAACACAAAACAAACGTGATAAACACAAAAACACAATAATATCACGTCCTTTTAAATCCCAAACTCGATCCGAATCGCCAAAACGAGCACTTTCTGCTCTGATACCAGTTGTTTGTCCCTAACCTTGGATCTAGTACGAATCGAGTCACTCAATCGTTTGCGGAATCAACGATTAAGTTATAAACTAAACACACGAACAATCAATATGCAATGAATATCAAACGAAACGTATTATATTGAACAATAATCGGTCAGATTACAGAGATTTCGACTAATTGCGTTTAGGGTTTCGTCAACCCTAAATCAGAAAACATAAAACGAATTTATACAAAATCTGGCACCTGCGACGTCGCACGCTACGTCGCAGGCCCAAGCCCATGCGACGTAGACTACGTCGCAGGCCCAAAACCTGACGTCGCACCTGCGACGTTGCACGCTACGTCGCAGAAGTCAGGAATGCTAATTCTAATTACAAACTACGAGCTAGACCAACTGACAGACACTAAACATGTACTAACAACGTCCAAATAACACGCAAACCGAGGCATAACAATCACCTTAAATTTTCCGTTCTCAATATTCTTATGAAAATAGAGCTAAATACATATTTTATGATTCCATAGGAAAATCCAAGATCGGAGGTGAAAGAATCAGAAGAAACGGACAAAAGACGGAGAAGATATGCAGTCTGGAAGCTCGCCGATCGTCATCCGGAACACGCAAAAGCTAAACACTTACAATTTTGGCAAACTCAGTGTCATTAGAAGCGTAACAGAAAAACGAAACTTACGGCGTAAGAATCAAGCAAATCGGAGCCCAAACGAGGAAGATACGGACGAACCAAGCAACCGAGAAACAAGCGGAGGCCAAACCAAGCACCAACCCCCCCTGGACACCTAGGTACCGTATACGGTACCCTAGGTGCCGTATACGGCCCTATGGGTGCCGTATACGGGGGTGTTTGCTTTGTGAGGTGCCTGTTTGACACCCCTTGGTCCAGTACCCCCCGTATGCGCTTTGGTGCTTGTTCTTCATGCTTTGTGACTTGTACCAAGCTTCACCTCATTCTCCTATAAATACCAAGCCTCCTCATTCATTTTCCACACACCTCATTCACCTCTCACCTCTCATATTACTTTTCTCTCTAGAATTAGGTTAGCATTCTCTCTCTAGCACTACTCTTAGGAGTTAGAGGAGAATTAGTAGGTTAGAGTAGAAGCTCTCAGTAGCTTTTGTACGGAGTTACTCCGAGACTTCAGATTTGTGAAGATTTGTCTGTATTACTCTCGTATTCAGGTTTAATACAATCTCTCGCATTTATTCTTTTAATTATGCTTTCTTATTATGCATGTTTAGGAATGAATGCTAGAATTATGCTAGGCTAGACAAATCAATGTTTGTTGTGATGTATGCAATGTTAGGATAGTTATGATATAATATACAGTTGGGGATAACACCATTATGAAACAACGGAGGTAACGTTATACGGCTTTCATTTGTATAGCGCCGGAATCATCATGAATGTGTGTAGTACGGAACGTGGAAGCTATGAAAGTCGTGGGCACAATCCGTTGTGGAAATAATGATTCCCAATTGTAAACATACTGCTACTCTGTCTGTGTAGGTTTAAAACTATTTGCGAACTTATAAGCTGAACCTCTGCCTGTTTATCTATCCAACTTATGCTGTGGTTTGTATCCTCCTCCCTAGAATCTGACCAATTGCTAGAAGTAGGATTGCCAACTATTCTGTGTATGATGATCAATGAACTCAACATGGTCGTTGTTCCCTTGATTGAAACACATCCGAGGGACACGAAGCATAGGATTAGAGATAGATTAGGTTCACGCTTGTTTGTTGTGTATCTTTGGGACAACTTCCGGGATATTCATGATTTGATTATTAGGTCAGTTAATGTGATGACTAGTGTTCAGTCCTATTGCATGTTCTTGTTTGATTGTTGCTTAGGTACTGCATGCTAGACATACATAAACATTATCACTGCCCTGCTGATTAGATTTTCGTAAACATAATAAACATAATACAGATAGGTTAACATGTATGTATTAGTTGTAATGATTGTATGATTAATGACGAACAATTCAGCTGACCGTTAGACAGATTATCCCAACCGGTTCCGCGGGTTAAACCCTGTTCATGTTATTGTTCAATGAACAATTCATGCCATAACACTAATGTCCTCCGGATGTCTGTATATGGGGACCTGGATTAGAGGATAATTGTTAGTTGAATTGGTCTGTGCATTTGGGAGAACTTCCGGTGTACTAAGACATTCTATAACTGCTATCCATGTGACATATTATATATCTGATTGCGGACAACTCTACGTCAGGTGTATAGTAGGATCGTAGCTGTAGCTTATTAAGAAATATAGGAATATCTAGTGAGTAATCTGGAACCCTAATTGGTATAACGGAAAAGCCGTAAAACGCCTGAGTATCCGGTATAATGTTAACATAAATACGTGGGAAACCGAGTAAAGGTCGTAGGCATAATACTTTATCTACCAATTAAGTTTCTATGACCTCACCGGATTAATCATCACACCTAGTAACCTTATCCCTCATAACTATCCATCCAAATAACATTGCCGAAGTCACAGCAAACATATTCCTTATCTTGATTTCTCTGCGTACTCCGTACAAACCCCTGTCTTTAATTTAGTTTTTAATTTTAGTAATTAGATTAGAAAACCAACCAACCTATCAAAAAATTTTAAAAATCCCAGCTAAATTACAAAAGATAATTAATCCTCCTAGATTCCCATGCCCGTTGTAGTTTGAAGAACGACACCTGAGTCATACATACCGCTTACTGCCCTTAAGGTCTTTAAGTTGTATCAAAACTTAGGATACCCAGCATAATAAATATAAAACACACTGTCCGCGCGCCCTTGCCCGAAGGTTCAACGACCGGAGTAAAATCCGACCGACCGCGGGGTGCACGACATCCACCTAGACAGGTTGAGTTCTCGATTGATCTCATGCCGGGTGCCGCACCGGTGGCCCGAGCACCGTACCACCTAGCCCCATCCGAACTTCAGGAGCTGTCCAGCCAATTACAGGAACTCCTGGATAGAGGATTCATCAGACCGAGTTCTTCACCTTGGGGAGCTCCGGTCTTGTTTGTCAAAAAGAAGGACGGTTCATTCAGAATGTGTATCGACTACCGGGAGTTGAACAAATTAACCGTCAAAAACCGATATCCACTCCCTCGCATCGATGATCTATTCGACCAACTTCAGGGATCAAGTTTTTATTCAAAGATCGACCTTCGATCGGGTTATCATCAGTTACGGGTTCGCGACACCGACATTCCGAAAACAGCCTTCAGAACCCGTTATGGGCATTACGAATTTCAAGTGATGCCATTCGGTCCAACCAACGCACCGGCCGTGTTCATGGACCTTATGAATCGGGTGTGCAAACCTTATCTCGACAAGTTTGTCATCGTCTTCATTGATGACATTCTCATCTATTCGCGCAACGAGCAAGAACATGCGCAACACCTCATAACCATCCTAGAACTACTTAAGCACAAGGAGCTTTACGCCAAATTCTCTAAGTGTGAGTTCTGGATGCAAACCGTTCAATTCCTTGGACACGTGATTGACAGTCAAGGAATTCATGTTGATCCATCAAAAATCGAGGCTATCAAAGACTGGCAAGCGCCAACCACTCCAACCGAAGTACGCCAATTCTTGGGATTGGCAGGGTAATATCGCCGGTTCATCGAAAACTTCTCTAAAATAGCTCAACCACTCACGACACTGACTCAGAAGGAAAAGAAGTTCGATTGGACTGATAAACAAGAGTCAGCATTCCAGCTCCTGAAACAGAAGCTTTGCAGTGCTCCAATCTTATCTCTACCCGAAGGCACCGATGACTTCGTGGTATACTGCGATGCTTCTCATCAAGGTCTCGGTTGCGTCCTGATGCAACTAGACAAAGTCATTGCTTACACCTCACGACAGCTGAGAATTCACGAAAAGAACTACACCACTCATGACCTCGAGCTTGGAGCTGTCGTGTTCGCTCTCAAAATCTGGAGACATTACCTCTACGGCACTAAGTGCACAATCTTTACCGATCATAAAAGTCTCCAACATATCTTCGATCAAAAGGATCTCAACATGAGGCAACGTCGATGGGTCGAGTTGCTTACCGATTACGACTGCGAAATCAAATACCATCCGGGTAAGGCAAATGTTGTTGCCGATGCCCTCAGTCGAAAAGAAAGACCTAAACCACTTCGAGTCCGAGCCCTTAGCATGACTATTCATAATGATCTCACCCTTCAAATACACACCGCTCAACTCGAAGCCTTAAAACCTGAAAACATCAAAAATAAAGCCTTGCGAGGCTTGGATAAACAATTCGAAACCAAACCTAATGGGGTTAAGTACTTCTCCAATCGAATCTGGCTCCCAAATTTTGGGAACCTCCGGGACTTGGTGATGGACGAAGCTCACAAGTCCAAATATTCTATCCACCCGAGATCCGACAAAATGTACCATGGTATCAAGGAGTTTTATTGGTGGCCGAACATGAAAGCCGAAATCGCCACTTATATTAGCAAGTGTCTCACTTGCTCAAAAGTCAAAACCGAACATCAAAAGCCTTCCGGTTTACTCCAACAACCTAAAATCCCTGAATGGAAATGGGAACAAATTGCCTTGGATTTCATAACCAAACTACCCAAGTCGTCGAGCGGTTGCGATACCATTTGGGTGATCGTCGATCGTCTCACCAAATCTGCTCATTTCCTGGCGATCAAGGAAACCGATAAAATGGAACGCCTAGCACAAATCTACATCAAGGAAGTTGTTTCTCGACACGGTGTTCCAACCTCGATTATTTCCGATAGAGATGCCCGCTTCACCTCCCACTTTTGGCAATCACTTCAGAAATCAATGGGTACCCGTCTCGATATGAGTACCGCATACCACCCTCAAACCGATGGCCAAAGTGAACGAACTATTCAGACACTGGAAGACATGCTACGAGCTTGCGTAGTTGACTTCGGTGCAAACTGGGAAAGACACCTACCATTGTGCGAGTTTTCCTACAATAACAGCTATCACGCCAGCATTAAGGGTGCACCTTTTGAGGCACTGTACGGTTGTAAGTGCCGATCACCGATCTGTTGGACCGAAGTGGGAGATAGTCAGCTCACTGGTCCTGAACTCCTACACGAAACCACCGAGAAAATTGTTGAAATCCAAAACCGACTCAAAGCCACACGTGATCGTCAGAAAAGTTACGCTGACGTGAGACGCAAACCACTCGAGTTCCAGGTTGGGGATCGAGTACTCTTGAAAGTTTCACCTTGGAAAGGTGTCATTCGTTTCGGCAAACGCGGGAAGTTAAATCCTAGGTACATTGGGGCTTTTGAGATCCTCGAAAGGATAGGTCCAGTGGCATATCGATTGCAACTGCCAGCCGAACTCAGCAGCGTGCACCCCACATTCCACATTTCTAACTTGAAGAAATGTCTTTCTGATGAGACACTTATTATCCCTCTCGAAGAGATTCGCGTCAATGACAAACTCCATTTCGTGGAAGAACCCGTTGAAATCGTGAACCATAATGTCAAACAACTCAAACATAGTCGTATTCCCATTGTTAACGTCAGGTGGAATTCGCGGCGCGGTCCGGAATTCACTTGGGAACGGGAAGACCAAATGCGACTCAAGTATCCTCAACTCTTCACAGACTCCACATCAAACGCGACATCGAACTAAATTCTTCTAACAGGGGGAGAATGTAACACCCGCCAAATTAGGACTAGTGATTAGTGCCTAATCATTCGTTAATACATGTAATTAGTTCAGTTTTAGGCTAATTAATGTATCGAAATATATATTGTGGAATATATATACAAAAAATGTGATTTGATTAGATCGTACGCTATTTTAATCGAATGTAATTCGGTTCAGTTAAATATGGACGTTGGTGGAATACTTTTATTATATAATAACGCTACTATATCCAAAAATATTATTATGATAATAATTTGTGTTCATTTCGTATTGTACAAGCAAAACTTACACGATTTAAAAATGTAAAACGCACGAACAAACCGAAACAAGTTTAATATTTCATTTTATAAGTCAAGCATATAGTATTTTATAAAATACTTCAACCAAACTATCGGGAAATTATTCGTAGTTTAAAACGTACATTTAAAAGTAATTAATATTAATTTAACGTTTAAACGACCGGGAAAACGAACGCCACACGGAGCACGATCGCGGGAGAAACGAAAAAGGGGGAGGCTTAAACCTCCACCTCCTTCCTTTTCTTTTTCATTTATCACCATCCACTCTCTCTCTTACTCCCTTTTTCTCTCAAATTTCACCACCACTCTACCACACAAAACCGCCAATTACTACCACTAAACGCCGTCGGAATTCAAAGCTCTTTTAGGAAAAACGACCACCACGCAACGATCTACACTTCTATCTTTCCGGAATTTCATTTCGGCACTTTGTAAGTTCCCGACATTCCCGACAACTCTTAGATTTCGAAGTTTTCTTTGATATTTAGGGTTTATAATGCTTAATCTACCATGTATTAGTGTTATATCAACTTATTATGTCCAAAAACACCTTTAAAAAAGCTTTAAAAGTCGAAATTTGCATAAAAATCGCTGAACAGCCAATTTCACGAGCTGAGATCCAAATCTGATGAATTTCGCGAGTCGAGACTTGACTTGCGGGTCCACTTGACTCGTTGATCTCAACTCGACTCGCGAGAAATCTCAACTTGCGAAACTCAACTTGCAAATCATTTTTCCACTAAGTGTCTAACTTAACCGGAAACGGATACTTACACATGATACGATATACGAACTGTACAGACATTTCAAACAAACTTATTTTTATTGAAATCGTGATTTCAAACTATTACCAACGAGTCGTACACATTTTCACAACTACGAAATACAAACGTAAACGTTAAACAAACATTTTGGACATAATTTAGTTGCGTGAACACTAGCATGGATTGTCAAACTTAGACATCCACGTACTTATTAAATCTCAAACGTTTAGGGCGTTAGGAGATTCGACTAGGTGAACTTTGGGTTTTAGGCTTTGCTAGCACTCACACGCAATGCAACTCAACAGGTGAGTCTCATGGCCCATCTTTTTACTGTTTTACTCAATGGTGTGATACACTGCTTATTTTTAACATGTGAACGCAAGTGCAACTTTTACATATACTACATGAGTTTTACACGACTAATCATTTGAAGTCCTCCGACAGCATAGTTGTTAATACATTTGTAGCGTGAATGTTAGTATATGGTACCATATAGGATTGACCCACCTCGTTCGGGTTAGCAAGCACTAACCGGGTAAACGGACGTACTAATATTTGGGAAGACGAGTGTTGATTAGGCACTCGTGGAGGTAAAAACGCTCAGGCTGTGACCCTGACCCACGAGTTAAGCTCAACTATGTGCTCATGGCTGTATACACTTACATTATCAATTGCTGAATGCAATTCAATTACTTAAATCTTGCGGTTCATATAACTTATATGTTATTTCAAACCTATGAGCTCACCAACTTTTAGCTGACCTATTTTAGCATGTATCACAGGTACCCAGCAGTAGATTTGCTCTACCATCAGGATTATATAGCTCGAGTCAGCATGCAGACATTAGAGATTTTCTTGCATTAGTATATTTTGTACAAGTACTTATAAACTGAAATCTCTCATTTTATCGAACACGAGCTATGTACAGCTTCAAATGTTGTAAACATTTCTTATATTAATATATTTTGTTAAAACGACGCATATAGAGTCGTTTACTATATATCTTGGTGCTTTGATTATTGATTAGTAACACCCAATGTATGCTTCCGCTAAACAGTAAATTTGGGGGTGTTACAACAAGCTACATTCTCGATTGGTATACGGACTGCCTTCACAGAACCAATTCTATGCAAAACATCCCCAGGTTGATTCAGGTTGTTTGGTTTTGGATGACCTACCAACTCTTTTGTGGACTATTTGTATTATATAAACTATCAGCGTTTTAAAAAAAAATTATTAGTTTTTAATTTGAGCGATTAAAATACTTCGGATGACTTTAGACCCGTTTTACAAATTTGTCTCTTTATCATTTTAGCTGGCTTACAGAGTTATTACTTATTTTTCATATTCAGGATAAGTTACATTCCAGGTTGCCCCGCTGTTAGGCAAATGGAGTATCAAAATTATCTATATACAGGTCAGTACTTAGGCGTATAGGAGGCAAAACGGGTGGGGACGGTTGTGTTAATTGAAACACTTTTTGCCGCTGTTAGGCAAATGAAGTTGTTTTGATTTGGTGTGTGAACTTATAGAATTAGACATTGTATGAAACATTTTGATAGGTAAATAATCAAAGTTGTTTTGATTTGGTGTATGAACTTATAGAAACTTAGACATTGTATGAAACATTTTGATAGGTAAATAATCAGAAGTTGTTTTGATTTGTTATTGAAATGAAGTTATTATGCAGCTTTATCTGTTATAGTGTTATATGGATCATGTTTTACAAGCAGAAAACAAACACAAATTTCAGGCTCATTTTTTGTGTAGTATTATTATGTAACTTTTATAGACATTTAATAAATTCTTTAAGCTTATATCACCGGATCCGTTGGAAAAATTATGGTCCCGAAGCAGACACATCGGAGCCTATAGATGGATTGGGGTATGGACTTACACTTCTGATTTGTGTTCTTATTTTCTTGTATCTAACTTAATTATGTTAACTTTATCCTATTTTTATCAGTAACTATATGGAGAGGATAAAACAGTTTGTTGCGGATGGTTTCAAATCATAGTTGTTACCTCTACCGGTAAGTACATAATGCTATACACTCTAGCAGCTATATATTATAAAGTATTAATGATTTCCAACTGTGGATTATCTTTTCCAATTGCTATTTAGGGGATGTGGATGTCATCTGCAGTGGCCCACCTTGCCAAGGCATTAGTGGGTTTAATCGGTTCAGGAATACAGATAATCCATTAGAGGATGAAAAAAGCAGCAGCTTATTGTGTACATGAACATTGTTGAATATTTAAAACCAAGGTTTGCATTGATGGAGAATGTCGTAGATATACTTAAGTTTGCAAAAGGTTTTCTGGGGAGATATGCCATGGGGAGTCTTGTTTCCATGAACTATCAGATACACATGGGATTGAGTTTTGTAAGAATTAATGATTTCATTAATGGCTTTAAATAATATAATAGTAATAATAATAACTAATCTGATTTATCTATATTTTTTGAGTTTCTTTAAAATTAACCATTTAATTAATGACTTTAAATAATTGTAATAATAATAACTAATTTGACGTTATCTATATTTATTACGGTAATCGATGGAGTCTATAAGTTTGAAAGTTTACTTCTAAATAAATTCATAGTAATAATAATTAATAAATCCATTTTGAGGTTATATAAAGAATCGTATTAAAGATCTAATAGTGTTTGTAACGTAATATGTAATCATGGTGAGCAAGTAAAATGAATAACTAAAATCATTAAGTTAAGGTAGTTATAAAATGGTATATAAGAGGGACACGTTTATCATAAATAATAAATTAATAAATAATATAATATTAATCAGCATAGTAATAATTCACTTCTGAATGAATGACCCATGGATTGCTAGCTTTCAATAGCAGCAACAATATAACTGATTTTTTTGATTATTGTGAGCATCTAAGAAGAACTCTACAAACTAGATTATAAATAACTCACTTTTACGTGACAAACAATATTGGATGTCATGATAACTTTTGGTTGCCCTTTCTATATAGTTTCCTTATGATCTCCACTATTTGTATATGGATTCAAGAAGTATATGAAAGTGTTTCAAATTTATGTTTGTCGTCATTAGTTCATGTTTTGAGATTTATGGATTACTTGACTTTTGTATGTAGACTTTGTTTGTTTTATGTTGAATTCCTTTATCAAGTTCCATTTCTTATTTTACTTACAATTTTATGATATTGTGTTATAATCCATAATTGCTCATGGTTATAGTTGTAAGTTTCGTTTTCTTTATTTTGTTTATGTAGTTGGCGATCGTTACATGTGAAATGATTAAGAGATGAGATGGTGATGAAAAAGAATGTTGAGTTCAAAAGGTAATAGGTCTTTGATTATTTTGGAAGCGACTAATACAAGATAACTAAAGAGTTTTTACTTAGAGATACAGTGATATATGAAGATGGTCAACTATGATGCAATGTAGTGTTAGATGACAATAACAAAAAAAACTTCTTCATTGTGTGACAAGAAAATCTATGTTTTTTTTTCGGTATACTGCAGGGTTTTCTTTTTTCCTTATTATTATAAACATAGATAAATCATAGATTATAAGTGTTGATTTCTTGACATTTTATCTAACTAATATTGTCAACATATAGACACATGAGACCATAATTAACTATCCACTTTTTATTCCTCAATGTTTAAGCGTATGAAGAGTCGGATAGTAAATAAAAGTTATCAAGATATGAGTATCCAAGTATTCACATCTAACAAAATCAAGGCATCACAAAACATAGATATACAAACATTGGAATATATAAGATCCGTGCATCGCACGGGCTAACCCTCCAAGATATAATTTGCAAAAGGTTTTCTGGGGAGATATGCCATGGGGAGTCTTGTTTCCATGAACTATCAGATACACATGGGATTGATGACATTTGTAGTTGCTGTGATGTTAATGAGAAGCCAAGATATAATTTCTTTTATCATAGATAGCATTTAAATTTACTTTGTAACTGGTAGTCAAACGTTGTCGTTCATGAGGAAATCAACCGAGTCGAGTTAGAAAATGAACTCTTTCTTGGTGATGCAATTTCTGATCTTCCGGCTATAAGTAATTAATATAGTTTTCTTTTTTAAAGTTTCTGATTTGTCAACATCAGAAGTGTATATTATGTGTGCTTATGTTTGCACATGTTTAATAAGAGAAGAATTAAAACTATATTTCTCATAAATATAATTCTTTGCTATTAAATCCAGTGTAGCCATGTATGCTTCCATGAAATTGGTCCTAAAGCATGTTATTTTACTTTTAGGTCAGTAAAAAAATGTACTTAACTTCAGCCCAATTACTATAGTTCTGGATTTTCATCATGCTTGATAAATACTATCATAATCATTCATTTTTATTACTAAATGTTCCCCACCGCTAACGCTTATCATATACCTTCACAGGCATATGTTTACAAGAACAAAACGAGAGTTCGTTCTACTTTTCTTGCAAATGATCATAAATTGGTCTTTGCGAAAGTCATTTTCCAGAATCGGAAATATAGGTACCATTGATGCTAGGGAGTTAAATGTTGCAATAAGTTAATATACTTCATTTTAATTTACTAATAGAGTTGGCAAAATAGGTGGGTTGGGTAACGAGAAGTTGTCAATTTTGGCACATGTCGAAATAGGTCGGGTTGTTTCGATTGATTGGTTGAGTAGAAACACTCTTTTCCAGTTCTTTATAAACTACTATTGTGTTAAAACTGCAATGTTAAGTTTCCTGAATAAAACAATGTAAGAGGTTGTGTGGATAAAATGTACACTTGGGGCAACTTTCGAACCGTTTAACACCATTGACCCAATTGCCACCTCCATATATAGAAAATATTTTTATACAAACAATAACATCCGTATATAATTTCATTTCAGGGCCCTTGGTTTAGAAATAAAGAAGGAGGTAACATCTGAATCTCAATGATTTCCTTTTTAATGATGTTAGATGTTTGAATTGGTTACTACATTTTATTCCAAGTAGCCATCTGATTCACTCTCTTTGTGATATTTGGTGTAGTGAGCAATATTCTTTCAACTTGTCATTTAGTACAATGTCCCTTATTCCTTTGCTTCTCATGAAATTAATCAAATGAAAGTGGATGTAGACAAAGACGACAATAGTGCTATTGTTTTAATGAGTTTGTCTGCAGGATGACTAAATGAATTGTTGAGAGGGCCAGCACACAAGAGCTTACAAAAGCTTTCAACATCATTGGCCACCATAAAATGTAGTATTCTACTGTATATCGTTGATGCGTGTTATTTAAATTTGAAACTAATGTTTGTTATGTGAATACATGGGAAGATATCTATTTCAGACATTAAGAGTATTGCTACGGAGTTGGGTGAACATTTTTACTTATAAAGAGATCAACAAATGGTGGAGGAAGCAGATCACGATCGTGAGTTTCTCTAAATACAAGGTGACAATTGGGCGGGTTGGATAATATGTCAATGTGTGTCATTTATAGTACCCTCAAAACGAGTCCGTTGGATTAGGTTCGCCCACAACTAATTTTTCCTTTACACTTCTTAGAATATGTATAAATTAGCCAAGCGTTAAATATGATTAGAATTTGACTGTTTTGTGTAGTACATATCCTACTTTGATGAATATCATATTTCCCTTTCTCACAATTAACATCATTCAATCTATGCTTAGCATGCTTAACCCAAAAAAAATATTGAAGAGTGCCGCAAATTTTGTGGGTTCTAAACTAGTATATAATAAAGCTAAGGCTTAATATAGGAAGTTTGGTTACGAGAGAGTTTGGGTGTATGTTGTCCGGTTAAAGTGTACTCATAGTTCTAGTTTTCTTCGTTAACTATATTTTTCATCAATCAAATAACATATTTATTCACTAAAGTTTTTTTTAATAAATTATAACATGAAAATTGACACTTATTTGAGACAATTCAAAATAGCAATATTAACGCTCATATATAGTGAGACAAAAATAGTGCTATATAAAGGTACATCAAGAATTTAACATATAAAATAGTTATCCATATTTATTTTTCATTATAAACTATATAAAAAAGAGCTAGACTGAGTTTAGAGATGTACAACTACTTCCAAATCAATATTCGACCACTCGTAAAGCGCCCTGAGTTGGGGCGTTTTTCGGCTCAGAACGCCCAGAACGCTCGTATCGCGGCGTTCTCGGGCTGGCGTCGTGCAGCAGTCGACGGGCAAGGAACGGGCGTAGTGGTGGTGCCCACGTGCTTTTTTCCTTTTGTTTTCCCGTTTGTAATGGTGGGGCCCATATGCTTTTTCCTTTATTTTCTCTTTTGTAGTGGCGGGGCCGACATGCTTTTTCCTTTTCATTTTTCTTTCTTTTCCTTTTTGTAGTGGTGGGTCCACATGCTTTTTTACTTTTCTTTTTTCTTCGTCGTTTTAATTATAAAAAAATGATTTATTTAGATTCAAAAGGCTACAACTTAAAAAAAAAAAAATTAAAAACGACAATTTGAGGGTTGAAAAGATCAATCCTGAAAATTAAATTTTAATTAATTAACAATAATCCGTTTTCTTTTCCCTTACTTATTGTATTTTAGTTAATTAATTAAATTGTATTTGTTTTGTTATATAAATAAAAATTAAATTTAGTTAGTGGGTCTCGGGAGGTAAAAAAGGGGCGTTCTGGTATTACCATTGCAAGTGCTGAAAATGGTGTTGTGGTGTTATGGTGACGTAGTACTTGAAAAATGGGCGTTCTAGTGTTACGATTACGAATCACTAGTGTCATTTTCTTCACCAGATGATAGTACTTCATCAACATCATGAAACAATAAAGTGTTTAAAAGGGATGCCGGTGTGTCTCCAGATTTATTTAAAGAAGTGCAAATGAAGACTTTCAGTTAGGTCTCTCCAAGAGAGAAATCTGGTAAAATTGACTGGAATATGTGGAAGTATATTTCTGGAAGCAATAGTTAAGGTCTGGGCTATCTTGCATCTTATGTTGGGCCAATTTGATGGTTGTTCTAGTCTTCTGCTGCTTCTGTTGCTTTCTGGTGCTTGGCCCCATGTGGTTTTTGCTTGTTTTGGTCTTATTTTGGTAGTAGGACGCTAGTTTCAATATTACCTCTTGTAATATTGAGTTGTGGTCTTTGATAGTAAAATTAAAAATCCGAACCACCTATATACTACTAGTAATTTGGTTAGATTAGTTACTTTCAATGGTTTAAATCCAGGTCATTATAACACATCCATCGAAACAAACACTTCTTCAATTATTGTCACTTCACATTAAAGATGTTAATCAAATAAGTATAATTAAATTAATACCGATACTAAGGCCACTCCCAACGGGAGTAACTGGTTGCTAATTGGTTGCAATCGATTAGCTAATCGGTGTCATCGGTGCAACCGGTTGCTCCTCTAACCGGAAAACCGATTCCGAATTGGTTGTGATAATGGGGCCCAGCTAAAAATAACTTTCGTTTGAAGAAAAAAAAAGTGACCATTTGGGGCTAACGACTCAAAAAAAAAAATTCAAATTTTTTATTTATTTATTTTTTCCAATTAAATTTTACACGGTCACTACTACATATATATACACGTACACTTCACACTATTATTTTCATCAAAAACTCTCTCTTTTCATACAATACACACTCATTTTATACATTAAAAATTACACACTACCACACCCAAATTATAAACAAAAACTACACACTACACAAAATGCCTAAACATAAAAAATCATCTTCATCACAATCTCAAGCCCAAGATATGTGGAATCATTTGATGAACAATCCCATTCCAAACACAAACCTACACATGGATTCACCAAGCGGTTCTAGTTCCGCGCATTTAAGTTTTCAATTACCATCTCAACCGGTCGGGTTTTCACAATACGCACCACTTACCACTAACCCATTTTCACAACAATTTTATCAATAACACCTACACGTTTCACATTATATAATCCCACCAACACAACAATATTCACAACAACCCACATACTACGGCAATCCATGGCAACAAATTCCCAACCCAAACGTACATTCCGAAAACGTTTCGGAGGACGACACCGAAAACACTCAAGTTATGAATCCGTATCCGAAACCCAAACACAAACCGAAAAGGCGAAAGGAAAAAGAAAGCAAGTTCAGTGGACCGATGACGAAGGGTGGGTACTTTGCTCTGAAAATGATGTCATCGGTAAAAATCAAACCAATTAAAGTTTTTGGAAAAAAGTCATCAAGGACTATAATTCGTGTGTTTCCAAAGAACGTAATTATAGTCAACTAAACGGCAAGTGGAACAAAATTGCACCCGATGTAAAACAATTCAACGCCCTCTAAAAACACTACATCGAGATTCAAACCCAAAGCGGTGCGAACGACAACGACATTTTAGTCGCCACCCGAAACTACTTTGCACAAAATGAGGGCGGCCGTAAATTTATTTACGAGCAATGTTGGGATCTAAAACATTATCCGAAGTTTTTTATGGAGTCGGGGGTAATGAGCAACAAACGTATGTTCGAGGACGACGAAGAACCCATCGATCTTGAAGCCGATAATGTAGAAACGGGTACAAAGGTGCAACCCGGAAGTTCAAACCTTGCGGCTAATATGCAAAGGTTATTCCACAATGACCGGATACGTCGTCCACTGGGTAGAAAGGCTCAAAAAAGTTCCGCCTCGTCGGACGCGGCTATATCTTCAAGAAGCGTAAAGTCCGACAAGCTTGATGCAATTGAAACGGTTGAAAAAACCGCTCTATTGCATCAAGAAGCAATCCATACAATTAAGGAGAATTCGTCGAAAAAGTTGGCATTCAAGGAGTTAAAATTTTTGACGTCTAAAAGACCTAAAAAATTGTCAAAAAAGAAAAGGCGTTGCTTAAAAATGCTCGTGCAAATGTGGTACAACAATACACTCCAATGTTTCCGCCAACCGAAGCCGGTTCGAACAAAGACGAAGCCGACGATGAAGAATCAAGTTCCGAATAGATTATTTTTTTTTAGGAAATGTAATCTTTTATTTTAATTATTGTTATTTTTTTTTAGGAAATGTAACGTTTTATTTTAATTGTTTTGCATTAAATAATTTAATGAAAATAAAGTGGTTAAGAGGTGGTTATTCATTGATGGCATGGAATAATAATTTGTGAATCAGTTAGTGAAAAGCTGACGTGATACTAAGATGATAGAAGTAATTTGGAAGTGGTTTGGAAATGGTTGGGAGTGGGCTAAGTAGTCCTCGAACTTAAAAGGCAAGCATGAATTTAACATGTTAATTGTTAACTATTGTTTATTTCCTGGGGTTATTATATATACCCCATTTGTAGAGTTATACTACCAAAGCCCAAGTCTAATAAAATCAGCACACGCAAAAATCTCTCATCAATGGCTTCACCAAACATGAGTCTTAAACTTTTAATCGACAACAATGGCAAAAGAGTCTTATTTGCGGAAGCCAACAAAGAATTCATCGATTTCCTTTTCCACATCTTCTCTTTACCACTCGGAACCCTCATTGAATTCTTGGGCTCTAAACAAATGGTGGGTTGTTTAGGAAAACTCAAAGAAAGCATCGACAGTTTCAACCAAACCTACCTCCAACCAGGAGTTAAGAAAGATGATATCTTCAACCCCAAAACACCATACACTGGAAGTACTTTTTTGTTGTCGTATGAAGCTCCTACTACTGATCAATCTAGTGCATCTAAAACAATTTACAGGTGTTCAAATGCATCAAGCCAGTGCGGTTACTGTAACCGCAACAACTGTCGATCAAACGCGACCCTATATTCGGGTGCAACATGTCCCAGTTGCAATGGTTCCATGAATATTATGATGACTTCCGTTAAGCCCACAGAGGATGCAACGACGGTGGAGGTTGAAACTCCGGCGATGAAGAAAAAGCAAGGGTATGTTCAAGAAGTGATGACGTACATGGTGATGGACGATTTGATGGTGAAACCCATGTCCACTATCTCAAGCATAACTCTGATTAGTAAGTTTGGTGTGAAAGATTTGAGTCAACTTGAGGAGAAGACGGTTTCTTTTGGAAAAGAGGAGGTACACTATTATTGATTATGATTACGTTACACTTTCGTTTAATACTGTAATTATATAGAGTATTAATTTAGTAAACTGTAATGGTGAATATGTAGGGATTGAAGCTGCTAAAGGCATCTCTGACTACAAATAAAGTGCTGACAAGTATTTATTTATATGAATTAGCTGAATCATGTATGTAACTAGGTGAGTTTGTCCGGGCTTCGCTCCAGATATGTAACTAGGTGGGTTTGTTCTTTTTGTAAGATTTGGAAAGTTGCCTCCATTTTTTTATTTTATTTTTAAGGTTGTCATTTTAAGATCGTATTCTTATTTTGAATGTGTTGTTTATATAAAAATAGATAGATTTTTTATTTTTAAAGTTTTACATGTTAAATGTGGCTTTGAAAATTTTATAAGATCAAAATCTGTATGTCATTTTTTACTACTCATCAAACCTTGAAAATATACTATATACGGAGTAGTATATATATTCAAGTAAGGTGAACCCAAGTATTACTTATCCAATTTAAAAATTAATTGAGCAGGCCCATGAATTGAACCGGCATCAATTGACACCTCCACCTTCGCCTACTTTGTTTGACCGATTCAATTTTACCAAATGTTATTTGTTCTAATATGCTACACAAGTATTATATATTAAGGTAAGTTTTTATCAAAACGACAAAAACCAATGGTGAAATGACAGTTGACCAACCGTAAATGTACTTTAGATAATACATATGGGTTAAATATATATATATATATATATATATATATATATATATATATATATATATATATATATATTTTGGTCATTGTGAATAGTTTGCTATGTAGATCCCTTAAGAAGGTTAAGTACTAGTATGTATTCAATGGTACCTAAAATCTTTTGCATAGACATGGCCATGTTATCATCAATGTATCTAGCTTCCCAGATGTAACATCAGTTTGGTTTATATGTCTTATTATTTTGCTTTTTCTGTATAACTAGTGGTTTATATATATGTTGAATCAAGTGGTTGAATCAAGTGTTATGTTATATATTGATAAACAAGATCGAGTAGATCTTGGTGATGTATATTTGATTATATGTGTATCATGTATGATTCGGTTGGATCTAACATTTTGTTCGAACCGGTAAATTTGAGTTGCATTTTCTTCAAACACGAACGGCCTCCGAATTAATGTGTGAAACCAAACATATGATCAGAATCAGATTTATTAGAACAGTTTGATAGTAGTAGTATTGAACCTCATAATTACTCCGCCAACTTTATAGACATTACTAAAATTGATTATGAACCCGTTTGATAAATTTTTTAACTTGACTTTAAAAAGTACCAAACAATCTAACGTGGTGACCTTGATTTCAATGAATAGGCTCGTTAATCAAATAATTAGTACTAGTATTAGCTGAAGCTAATAATAATCGAATCAATTCTATCTCTAGTTTCATATTAAGACCAACTATGGACCATATTTGTTATTTTAGGCTTCTCCTATATTCTACGCGTCCTATTTCAAGTGTGTTAGTTAGTATTTTGATTTGTTTCAAATAAGTGTTTACACCAATCAAAAGAAATTTTAGTGAATACGGATTTTATTTAATTGATGAAACTTGTATTTAATGAAAATTCTATAAAATTGTGTGCATGTTAAAAGCGAATAGTTTACTGAAACTGAAGGAGTATAATTATGATTGCCACATATGTCCTATTGTCCAAGAAGTAAATGAATAAAATCATCTTTAACTTATAGTCTAGCACTTCTGTGTCTTACTAATTTTTTAGACCATATTTTCTATTTCGGATATCTCATTTTTAAATATTCACGGGTATAATTAACTTGAGTTACTTATAAAAAGAGGCACATGCAAAATGTTAAGGATAATAGTATCATTTTATCAAAAGGAGAGTGTACCGATTAAGTTTATTAAGTATGCCTTCCCATGTACTTAACAGCTAAACACAATTTTATATATTATATATACGTAACAACACAGATAAATACTCCTCAAGTGTTGATAAACCAATACCTTCACATTTTCACCACGTGTTGAAAAAGACACGGGGTGAGATGAAAGATAGCTAGTGACACGTGTTGTTATCACCGTTTGAGTTAGAGTCCACTTTTGTATAGTAGCTAGTCATTGTGATCATCGACACCGCCGCTGACTGAGATATCCGGTAACAACTAACTAAGAAAAATGGGACAAGGAAAAGAGGTGATTACGAAAAGCCCACCTGATGTTGAGATTCAGGTACGTATATATTTGTATATATTTCAATTTGTTTTAATTAATTAATTGATTGATAGGTACACTACTACAAACAAGGCCTTTAAGACCGGTTAAAAAAGCAATGTGGACCGGTTTTGGGTCAGGTCTCCATGAATGGTAGTCTCCTTGCCATTCAGCAACTAGACCGGTTAAATACCCGGTCTACTTGATAATTTCAAGACCGGTTTATACTATCAAGAGCTATTGATTTCTAGCTCACAATGAATGAGATAAAAACCGGTTTGCGTATATATCAACGGGTCTCCTTTTAATTTGAGAAACCTGGGCATTATATGCCATCAAACCTGCTACCAGAACCTGCTTTTGCTTTATTCATAATTTATCCAAAAATCAGAATCTACTTTATAATTAACTACCACCAATCTGCAGATGGACTTACCAAACCACAAACATGCTATACACTACCAATTACCAAACCACAAACATGCTATACACTACCAAAACCAAATCACAGGTTGAAAACTTAGACAAACAAAGATAACATTGCAACCCAAAAACATAGGGATCAATAATGCACTTGCATTACACTTCATAAAAGGTGCCATAATCGACCATAATTCATTACATAATTTCCATCTAAATTACCATAACAAGTTTCAAAATTGGGGCCTAATTCACTACGGCAAGCTCCCATCAAAATATACCAAAACAAGTATCATAATAAAGCTCTGATTCACTACAACAAGCTCTCATCAAAATTAGCCTAAACAAGGTTCGTTGGAAATTGACTAGTACCTAATCAAATAGACACATCGAATGCCACCTAGCAACTACATCGTCTATGTCTTGTGTAGATAACGGGCGGTTGTCCCAATAGATCTGTATTTAAATAAAAGAATATAAGATAATAGGATTCAACCAACAAACACAATAAACATGTTTATGTGAATAAAATATATACTGACCTCATCAACATCAAGATCATCATAACGGTTTAGGATAGAATACATCCAGCTCAGAACGTAAAACTCGCATTCTCAGCCGCCGGGTTGTTGATTGCACTAAATTTTAATACCACAAGTATAAATACATGTTAAAAACACAATAACACTAACAACATGTGCAGAATATTAGCGATAAGACTGCAGAAATTTAGCACAAGACTATTGATAATTGTGCAACAATGTATTGAAAAGATGTGCATCTCTATCAAAATATATATATATCTAATAACAATACATAACATATATTATACAAAAAATTTTAGTTACCTTAAGAATTCTTCCAGACATACGACCAATGACACTACAAAGAAAACAAGCCATTTCCCAAGTTACCACTTGAATGTTCAAATATAAATATAATACTAATTTATATGATAAAAATGTCATACCTTTCAAAACACGCCGTGAGCAAATAATTTTTCTCAGTCTTCTTACTTTCCTTGTTGAGTGAATCCATAATTATCCCTTCGTGTCGTGAAGAAGATATAATGAACAACACCCAATGACCACTTGTAATTTAAACACGTTAGTATAGACGACGAAAATATATAAATATATATAATGTAACAATTTAATTAAAGAGTTAAAGCGGTACTTTTGATTGTATGGTGCAAGTTGAAAATCAGATTGACTACAGTTGCATGCTCTCCTCAAATAGTCCTTCACGGCCGTCTTATTTTCAGGGATTGCAGAGGCAGCGATTGAATAAGGGTTCAGTAGGCCATATGAGTTGCGAGTTGAGGACTGCATCATAGTGTATAGCCCCCTAAAATCAACCCAATATATAAAATATTAGAATGTAAAATAATATAAAAATCAAACTAAACTTGGGAAATATGGCATATATTAATGTACTTACCACATAAAATAAACTATAATGCTACTGTCAAGCCACTTAGTTGTCCATAACGCCATAATGTCCTCAGCCTCAATCGTCCAGGGGAACTCGTTTGGTTGCCCAAACATCTCAGGAGAAGCCATAACAACATAACCTGTGGTGGGATCATCACGGCTCATCCAACGATCATATGCATCCTTCACACACTTCTTTTTGTGGCTCACTCTTTTGTCCATGTCAAGCAACTTGTTCCACAGTTCTTCTTTTATTTTTTGTTGCTCCTCCGGTAATGCTGCCATTTGTGGGTGAACCTGCACATACAACAAATCAACATTCTGTAGGCCTCTAAAATTCAAGTTTAGTTCATCAACCATCCAAAATTTTACTGAAAAATACGCATAATTTTATCATAATAAATCACAGCAAACTAATAACATACAAACTGCATAAATGGAGAATTTTAGTTATAGTGTTTACTGGATCAGAAGTAGCCACACTATTTGTCAGCAACGGTGTCACTTTCGTCTTTAAATCTTTCTTTGGCAATGTTGATGTTTTCCCCTATGAACAAGTTACATCTTAAAGTATGTGAGCAGATGTTACTAAACACATATGTTAGACATTAAATATTCATAGATACATATATAAACATAGAAACAATTTTAATAAGTATTTTACACTTGTACCTTAATAATGCGACACATTTTGAGGAGAGGCCATTGAACAAAAGTCCCTACCACCTGGTCTAATGTGTAATAAGAAACCGGTTTGATCGATATTGGAAGCTTGAGTGAATTATGGTGTAACACCCGCCAAATTAAGACTAGTGATTAGTGCCTAATCATTTGTTAATACATGTAATTAGTTCGGTTTTAGGCTAATTAATGTATCGAAATATATATTGATGAATATATACAATTATGCGATTTGATTAAATCGTACACAATTTAAATTGAATGTAATTCGATTCAGTAAAATACGGACGTTGGTGAACAAATTTTATTAAATAATATAACATTATTTAATAACGCTATTATACCCAAAATGCTATTTTGATAATATTTCGTACACAATTCGTAACGCACAAACTAACCGAAATAAAGTTAAGTTATAATTCTTTTATAACTCCAATATTTAGTATTTGATAAAACACTTCAACCAAAATATCGAGTAATTATTTACATTTTAAAAACGTATAATTAAATGTTTTAAATAATTATTTAACGTTTAAATAATCGGGAAAACGAACACCGCACGTAGCTCGAGTGCACGGAGCTAAAAATTGGAGACCCACACCCCGGTGGGCCACCACAAAAATAGGCCAAGGTGAGGGTCATCACCCCCCTCACCTCACTCTCTTCCTCATTTCCCCATTTTCTTTCTCTCTATTTCTCTCATTTTCTCTCAAAATAACCACCACCACCCCACCACTTAATCCACCAATTACTACCATCAAACGGCCTTGGATCGTCACACTTCTTTGAAGAAAAAGAACCACCTCGACACGATCTATCATTCTATCTTTCGGAATTTCCATTCGACACTTTGTATGTTTCTGACAAAATCTCGAAACCTCTCGATTTTTAGTATTTTTACTTGTTTGTTGTTTGTAATAACTTGTAATGTCCATTTATGGGTTGGGTAAAATAATCGGACCAAACGGAAACCGGAAAACTCACTTTCGACACAAATTCCAGCCATCAGACCGTAATGTCGCATTTGGCTTGGGCCAATTGCGACGTCAGCCTTAACGTCGCTAAACACCTCACAACGTCGCATATAGCGACATTACCCCCAACGTCGCATTAAGTTGCTAACGTCGCATATAGCGACATCGACCCCTACGTCGCAAGAACCAACAACGTCGCATATAGCGACATACCGCGTAACGTCGCATTAAATTGTGAATGTCGCACTTAGCGACGCCATGACCAATGTCGCAGTCATGACCTGCGACATAACAGCCTACGTCGCACCTTATGTCGCACAAACCAGAACCTTGAAAACTCAGATTTTACTAAGTGTCGAGACCCGAAATTCATTACTTAATTTTACTCAAATTCAGCTCGACCCCAACCAGGGGCTCTGCCCCTTGGACCCCGCCAGGGGCTGCCGCCCCTTGGACCCCGCTACCAGGGGCGCTGCCCCCGGACCCCCGTCACTTAGAGTTTGTAATTACATTTCACACCAAGTGTCAAACTTTAAATAATAATAGTTGAGATTATTATTACAAGTAATCACCAACGGGCCGTACACGTTTTCAAACACTTAACAAATCAACCAAATCGAAACCATTTGGACATTCTAGTTGGACGAACAACTACAATGGTGATCTTTAGAGATACCCAACCATATTTATAACCATCGCGTGTCGTGGACACCCTCAGGTTACAAGTCCTTGGACTTCATCACTCGGCAAATCAACCTCACGTATATTTGCTAACCACTTCAAGACTCAGGTGAGTCTTACAGCCTCACTTTTACTGTTTTATATACGGGGTGAGATACATTGCTTACTTTTCTTGAACACAAGTACGAACTATTCAATTTACTATACGGGATTCCATGAGTTACTTACTTTCTACTGAAGTCTCTCCATCATATATCGTTAGTTATGGACTTAAGCACGAACACTAGTTAATGGATCCATTAGGGAAATGACCCTCCCCGCCCGGGGTAGTAGCGCTACCACGAATCGTACTGTATAAACGGGCGACTATTATTCGTTACTTATGCTTGCTCAGTTACGAGCATGTCACGGGAGCAACTTATCACTTACGGGTTAAGCTTCGATTATGAGCCTCATGGCAACGGTATAACTTACATATTTTACATTTGCAGGATTGCAAATACTTGATTTACGCCTGCGGGCACAACTGATGAAATCTTGTGTTCAAAAACTGATATTACTTACAAACCTGTGAGATTCACCAACATTCGTGTTGACCTTTTAGCATGTATTCTCAGGTACCCAGACGGAGTAGGATTACTCCAGGACATAGCTAGAGTCGCATGATTTCAACTAAATTGCATTAACGGAGATTCTCAGCATTATCTTTTGTACATTTTGATTATGTAATAGAATTTCCCGCTACACGCGTGGACTCTAGGGAACTTCATTTTGTATACGAAAACATTGAGTTTTCAAACATTTATTTCATATGAAATCGTTTACAACGTCTCATTTAGAGGTCGTTTGCTGTATATCTTGTGCTTTGTATATTGATTAGTAACACCCAAGTATGCTTCCGCAAATCATTAATTTGGGGGTGTTACAGATTGGTATCAGAGCCTAAGGTTATAGTAAACTAGGTTGCATTTAGTGGGCCTAGACTATGACCGTTGGGCAGTATTTCCTTATTAGGCATTACTGGTTCAGGAATTACAGCATACGACTTTAATTTAACATAGCCTGATCAACTGTGTACAATTAAGGAAAAATGATGTAAGGTCTGAAACGATTATGTTGAACGGGGATACGTTAGTTGACTCTGACCACGAGAGAACCAGACCATTACTTGATACGTGCTAGACACTAGGCTGGATATTTTGTACTTACCTATATATTAGGCTGGTCTTATTTACACTCTGCCACAGGAATGGCAAACACACCACCCAATTCGTCATGTTCTCATCCACATGGATCACGAAACCCACGTGTAGCCAGGAGAAACACTAGGCCACCTCGAAGCAGCCCCTATCATGTTCATAACACTCGGAACTCGGCACACCTCACGGTGCCAGTGTTGGCTGCCCGACTCCATCATCAGGAGCAAAGGCTCGAGAATCTCGAACGGGAACAACACCGAATGACCTACGTGACACCCGACCAATTAGGGCTAGTATTAGTGCCTAATCATAAGTGTTAGTACATGTAATTAGGATTAATTATGTGTATCATTATGTGTATCGATATATTTGTTATTATAAATACACACGTATGCGATTTGTTTAAATCGTACATTTTACATTATCGGATGGATTCGGACATTATAAATGCGGACGTTGGTGAACAAAATGTTAAATAATGTGAAATTATTTAATAAACTCAAAAATCTCTAAATATTATATTGATAATATTTAACATGTAAAACGTATCGTATAAAGTATCACAAACGCGACGAAAACGCGCGAAACGCGCCTGACAATCGAATGGGAACCAAAATATATTTGATAAGTTTAAAATATATCATTTCGAGTAAAGTTTTCATTTAAAATATCGTATTTTAAATCGATAACGAAAAACGGCTAATTAAAACGCTACGCGATTAAACCTCCGTAAAACGAACGCGCAAATCGAGGCCGATAAATAAACGGAAATTTTTATAAATGTTTTTAAGTATTTTAATAAATACTTCAATCAAAAATATCGAAATTCGAATCGTTATTTAAACACGTGTATAAAACGTTTAACGTCTAAATAAACTTCGAAACGAACAAGGAAACGAACACCGCACGGAGCACGGACTGTGGAACAAAATTTGGAACAAAAAGCCAGCCCTATGGGCCCCCCTTGCTGCCCCCATGTGCCCCCTCTCCACTTAAACCTCATGCAAAATAATTATTACAAGATTCCTTATCACACTCCTCCTCCCCTTCATCATTTCATTTGATCATCACAATACACAAACACTCCAACTCTCTCTACCTCACTCTAAATCTCTGCACTTTCTCTCACTAAAAACCCTCCAAATCTCAGCCCAAAGTTGAAGAAAAAGAAGCAAAAGGGACTAGGAGCAAGAAGAACTCAAGAACATCATCATCATCATCTTTACTTCCTCTTGATTCCCACCATTCTCATTGTAAGAATCATCAAAACTTTTCACTAAATATACTTGCATGCTACTGATTTATATGTTATCTTGCTCATCTAACTACATTATGTCAAAAGTTTGGTTTAAAAATCGTTTTTATACATTATACATGAACATGCAAAATGTGACATATTCTATCTTCATAAAATCAGTTTACAAAAACGACCATATCTCGAGTTATAGGAGGAATTAGACAACGAATTGTTTTTTAAAAGTTGCGTATTGAAAAGAGCTACAACTTTCATGTTTTACACTTTTACCATATTCGTATGTATTTTTGGTTATTAACTGATCTTTGCGACTGGTCTGCATGTGTTCGAAAACCGAGTACGGTTCTTAATTACCCATCTATATGAACTCGATAATTGTTGGAATAATCACGTTAGGTTCTGGAAACACAAGTGAACATCTGGTAAAAATCTTGGAATCTAATTCGGAATAGAACACGTTAAAATCGAGTGGCGAAATGAACCGACATAAACCGAAAAACACATTTTGGGACTGTTTTTGATATAAACATAAAACCGACACTTCGGGCCGACCATAAAATGTACCGACAACTTTATAAGTCTTAGTTAACTATTTTAAGACTTGTGTAAAAGTTTCGGGTCAACCCGAACACGTTTGACCAAGTCAACATAAACGAGCCTCGGTACGAAAAATGTAAAACGAAATGTAAAACTTTAGATTTTGCCTCGAAACAATTGTTTTAGGTGTTTTACTATGAAACTTGAACAAAAACGATGCTACGATATTTACGGATAACGATACATGTGTTGAAACACTTAAACAAATACGTATACTTTTACAAGTCAATAAACGAAACAAGCATAATAATAATACTTTGGGAATTATTATTACAAACCACCACCAACAGGCCGTACATGTTTTCAAAAACACGAACAAACAAACCAATGTAATTGGACATAACTAGTTGAGGGAACAACTAGCATAGATGTTCTGTTGAGACATCTAATCATTAAAACCTTGCGCATTTTGGACACCCGGCAGGTTACAGTCTGCGGACACATCATTTGGTGCAACATCATATTTGCTTGTTTTGCTAACACATCAGACTCAGGTGAGTCTCATAGCCCCTATTTTACTGTTTTTACTCTAGGGGTGAGAATACATGCCTGTTTTATTTTACATGTGAACGCAAGTATTAAATATCGCTATATTCTGCATGAGTTAATCATCTAATCATCATAAGTCCTCATTAGCATAGTTTGGTAATACTTTGTAGCGTGAATGTTAGTGTATGGTACCATATGGGACTGACAATCCCCGTCCGGGTCAGCAAGCACTGACTGGTCAAAACGGACGCATTATCATTTGTTCATACGTGTGTTGATTAGGCATACACATAGAGGCACCCTCGCTCAAGCACTTAATTGTGATCCTGACACCTCAGTTAAGCTCAAACTATGTGCTCATGACAGTCATACACATCATTTATCATTTATTTATTTGCTTAATTGCAAATCATCATACTTAAATCTTGCGGTTCATATATTATACTTTATCATTAAACCTGTGAGCTCACCAGCGTAAGCTGACCAATTTAGTGTGTATTCTCAGGTTCGCAGCAGCAGTAAGTCTGCTCACTCTGGATGCCCATTAGCTCGAGTCTCATTGACGCGCCACCAACCGTCACGAGGCGTCAACGCGACCGTATGGCAGCACGCCGGTGTGGAAGTTTTAAAATTTATATTTTGCTGGGGACCTAAGTTCTACTAGAGCTGTATAGCTGAAGTATGACCTAGGGTCGTTCTGAAGAGTTAACCGTATTGTGAAACGACTTGTCGGGACGAAAGTTCAAATTAGCGATGGTTTGAAAATAGTTTTGAGTGGGGGTTTTATACTTAGGTCCATAATTAAAATTAAAAACTAATTAAAACAGTAAATAAAAGCAGTAGGTTGAATCAGTATAGATGGACTTGTGTTTGTTATGACTTCGTTAGCTTTTACGTGGGGTGATGCTGTATTGTGGTTTTATATTTGAAAACGTCTTTTAAGATTTGTGTCTTGCGTTCACGTAGATACCTTGTGGTGTGAACACTAGTACCCTACTGATCAGATAAACCAACCAGTATGTCACTGAGTACTAGGCTGTCAAGATTCTGATCAGATCGGACTGTCTTGAAACCCTCCTCACCGTCTCTTATGATGAGACCAAGTGACCCTCCAGATGGGGTGCAGGAATAAGGCGACAGTCCGCAATTTATCCACTGATCTTTCTTAACACAGACAAAGATATCTAAGCTAGGCGAGACATTTAAGATTTAAGACAGGTGGTGACTGATTAACATATACATTAATGGTCGTGATTGAGTTCATAGATATTTGGCTGTGATACAGTCTTCAACCAACAGAGATTTTCACAGTTACATAGTGTATTCACTCGTATTACGGTCTTTCCTGGATCACAGACTTAGCCAGGATGTAACATAGTATACAGCCTTCGACCTTTCCGTAGTTTGCACGTGTTTGTATTCCACCATAGGTGTTTCCAACGTTAAACCGGATACTCAGTCGTATTAGGGCTTTAACTGGGCTACATACTTTACAGCCATCTGAACTCAATATATCTAAGCTTGTATTACAGTAAAACCATCTATGATAGCTAAACAACCCGTTCACTTTATAATCCCAAAGCAATAAATCCCTGATTAATTCACAGTGTATTATACGATAGGCAGACAGTATTTCCATTGCTTCAAAATCAGACCATGTTATTTTCAGAAAACATAGATAGGTAGTGACCGTTTGACTAAGGGTCGCGATTCCTTGACATAAAGGTTCTAACCACGTTTATTGGAGGAAAGGCGTTAGTTTAGTTTAAAATCATAAATGTATAGTTAACAGTGCACCGGTTTTCAATATTTAATCAATTGGGATCATTATTCCACAATAGATTGTGCCCATGACTTTCATAGCTTCCACGTTCCGTACTACACACATTCGTGATGTTTCCGGCGCTATACAAATGAAAGCCGTATAACGTTACCTCCGTTGTTTCATAACGATGTAATCCCAATTGTATTTAAAATAGCATCACCCAAAGTATTAACAAGCTAACTACATCATAACAAACACAATAGCTAATCTACTCACTAATCATGGCAATGTATCCTAAATCAAACATAATAATAGCATGCAACATTATGAAAGATAAGGATAGAAATAACCGAAAGTAATGTGTAGATTGAATAGCAGCGGAAAGATTACACGGACAGAGCTCTGAAATATCTCGAACAATATTACAAAGGAGATCCTCCAAGAATTCCAACTCTGTTACAAAAGCTACCCTACTAATCCTCCTCTAACTCCTAAGAGTAGTGCTAGAGAGAGGACGCTAATTTCCTACTAATTCTCCTCTAACTCATAAGAGTAGTGCTAGAGAGAGAATGCTAACCTAATTCTAGAGAGAGAATGAGAATGAGATGAGAGGTGTGTGAAAATGAGAAATGGAGGTGGCTATTTATAGGGAAAGTAGGAAAGCCTTGGTACAAGCCTTAAAGCATCAAATACAAGCATCAAAGCAGCATACGGGACAAGAGGACCAAGGGGGGTCAAACGGCACCTCACAAGGCAAACACCCCCGTATACGGCACCCATAGGGCCGTATATGGCACCTAGGGTACCGTATACGGTACCTAGGTGTCCAGGGGGGTTGGTGCTCCGTTTGGCCTCCGCTGATTCCTCAGTTGCTTGGTTCGTCCGTATCTTCTTCGTTTGGGCTCCGATTTGCTTGATTCTTGCGCCGTTGGCTTCGTTTTTCCGTTACGCTTCTAATGGCACTGAGTTTGCCAAATTTGGAAGTGTTTGACTTTTGCGTGTTCCGGATGACGATCGGCGAGCTTCCAAACTTTGTATCTTCTCCGTCTTTCATCCGTTTCTTCTGATTCTTTCACCTCCGGTCTTGGATTTCCCTATGGAATCATAAAATATGAATTAAGATTTAATTCCAAAAGTAAATTAAGAAGGGAATATTTAATGTGACATTAATTGCCTCATTTTGCGTGATAAACGGATGTTTTTGGTGATTTTAACAGCAACGCCCATAATTAGACCACTTTGATGATTTTAAGTAAATAATAGATATTTTAAGATGATTTCACCAAATATAAGTCCAATAAGTGTAGAATAATGTGCCTAAAAACATGACTTTTTAGGTCACATCAAGTATCCCACACTTAGACGTTGCTTGTCCTCAAGCAACACATCAATGCCTCGTGAAAAAGATATTTTAAAATCTGGTTTTGGGGTGAGTCAGAACATTTTCAAAAGTCATCATTTTCTCATATTTATATATTTGCTCTAAAAACATCAGGAAAAATAAGATAATTATTTCAGAAACAAGTTATGACTCTCTTTAAGCATACTTCCAAATCTCGTGATCTTGGTGTATACATGACCAGGCGATCTCACTAAAGTGGTCACTCAATTCACTCAAGAGTGTTTTGGGTTTCCTAATATTCTAAACAAAGAAACCGCTCAATTAGCCAGTCATGCAGTATTCATCGTCATAAGCTTGATCGAGAATCGGATCTCCACCACTTAGGTGAGAACGATGCTAATTATCCCAAGACATTCAGGGGTTGTAATGTTTGTGAGGGTTAAGGGGTATGGATAGTGTAAATTTTGGGTGTAAGGGTGTTGCTTATCTTAGGACTCCTAAGGTCACGAAAAACTTAATTTAGAAACGGATGAAAGTAAAGTAGCTTTTGTCTTCTATCGGATCTTCTTCTTTTAGGGCGATACTTCGAAGCACTAAGCTTTATTTTTCGGAGCTTCTTCTTTTCTTTTTTTCTATTTCTTTTTTCTGATTTTCTCTTTTTTTCTTTTTCTTTCAGAACTTCTTTGCCAGAGAATTTCCAAGGATTATTAAATTCTTCTCATCTTTCTTCTTCGAGTCTTTTCATGGTGTCAATTTTTCACACCAAGGATATTTCTTTTTCGGAGAACACGAGAGAGTAAGACAATTTGAAGGGATGTTCCTAAAAAGCGTTTTTCATAACCTTAGAAATTCTAGGATAAGTTTTTGGAAGTTTGGGAAAGTGGGGGTTTAAACATGTGGGTTTATGAAATGAAAAGGTTTAGGCTCAACAGGGTTTACTACGTGGATCATCGATGCTAAAAATAAGCATCGAAAAGGGTTTTGGGCTTGAAAGAGAAGGCTAAAAAGTGGGTTAAATCCTAAGGAATGTCAAGGTCATCTAATTGGACCTGTACCGCGTACACTAGTACAAATTTTGGCTTTGGTCACACCTAAAAAGTGTGACGATATGCATACGGTCACGCATGTTTTTCAACGTGTGTGTGACTAAAGGTGCCGCGACCATAGGGTGCATACGGCTACACTAAATGGTTAGTGGCCGTATCCATTTAAAAAGAGTGACCAAAACCATAAAATGTGTGACCATATGCTCTTTAAAATCAAGTAAAGGTGTATTATGTGTGACTATTGTTCATCCAATGGTCACTTGAAGTTTATGTTTGTGTGGCGTTTTGTAACGTTTAGTCACACAACGAGTGTTATTATTTTTGGAATTGGTCACATAAGTTTAAGCCGGAAGTGGCCATAGGTGTTAAAAAGTGAGACTATATGGTATTTAAATCTAGTAAACGTGGATTTTGTGTGACTATTGTGCATCCAATGGCCACTTGAATTCTATGTTTGTGTGGCGTTATGTAACATTTAGTCACACAACGAGTGTTTTTTTTTTGGATTTGGTCACATAAAATGAAGCCAAAAGTGGCCATAGGTGTTAATAAGCGTGACCAAATGCTCCTTAAAGCCAAGTAAACGTGGATTTTGTGTGGCGATTGTGCCTCTAATGGCCACTTGAATTCTATGTTTGTGTGGCGTTATGTAACATTTAGTCACACAACGAGTGCTTTTCTTTGGGATTTGGTCACACAAAAGTAAGCTAAAAGTGGCCATAGGTATTCATATGTGTGACCAAATTCTCTTTAAAGTCACGTAAACCTGTATTTTGTGTGACTATTGTTAATCCAATGGCCACTCGAATTTTATGTTTGCGTGACGTTTGGTATCATTTAGTCACATAACAAGTGTTTTATTTTTGGATTTGGTCACATATATAGAATATAACCTAATGTGGCCATAGGTGTTAATATGTGTGACCATATGATCTTTAAAGTCACGTAAACCTGTATTTTGTGTGACTATTGTTAATCCAATGGCCACTTGAATTTTATGTTTGCGTGACGTTTGGTATCATTTAGTCACACAACAAGTGTTTTATTTTTGGATTTGGTCACATATATAGAATAAAACCAAATGTGGCCATATGTGTTAATATGTGTGACCATATGATCTTTAAAGTCACGTGAACCTGTTTTTTGTGTGACTATTGTTCATCCAATGGCCACATGAATATTTTTTGTGTGTGACGTTTGGTATCATTTAGTCACACAACGAGTGTTTTATTTTTGGATTTGGTCACATATATAGAATTAAACCAAATGTGGTCGTAGGTGTTAATATGTGTGACCATATGATCTTTAAAGTCATGTGAACCTGTATTTTGTGTGACTATTGTTAATCCAATGGCCACTCGAATTTTATGTTTGCGTGACGTTTGGTATCATTTAGTCACACAACGAGTCAATCAAAGTGTGACCGTATTATGTGAGCGCATCATTTAGTCACATATAAGAAATCAATATTTCGTGTGACAATTGGAATATTATATATATATATATATATATATATATATATATATATATATATATATATATATATATATATTATAACACGACAAATTAAAATTGGAATAATATATATGTACATAATTAACTCCATACATGTACCCAAACTAATATTGGAATATTGTTTTACATGATAATAATAACCGAATAAATGTATCAAAATTATAAAGTAATTATACATGATCACAGTTGCAAGGCCTTTTGACTCTTGAGTTTCATCTTCGCTTGCTTTTGCACGGTATCACTAGATACAAAAACCGATGCGGTGCGCCTTTTCTTTGATACTTCCGGTGCAGTTTTGTTTTCCGCATACGCCAATTGACCTGAAGTAGGTGGTGTTACCTGTAAAAGACAAAAGCCGCATATATATGTATCAAACATGAATATTAATATATGAAGAATTATATATGTATACGTAGGTAGATATAGGTTGTTAAAAATGTATACGTACTGTATGTACCTCCTCCTCAAATACCACTTGCGCCTTGGGCCATGCATAAAAACCACCTACTGCCTGCAAAGCAGTTTTGACACCATTGTCTCCAACGTCCGGTAAAAAAGCTGCATCCACCAACGATGTACCAACAGACACTTTGTAGCAATCCTTTGGGAGTACTTTGCTATGAAGCATCTGTTTTCCACTAAACACGTGTACGGTACCCAAAGCAATAGTGTTTGACTTCTTTAGGTTCCACAGTTTACACTTGAATACCTAAACAAAATGAAATGATGACGATTAATATAAATATATATACTAATTATAACTAAAGCATAAGCCTCTGTCTTAAACGGTGAAGATTTCAGATATGCACATTGTACAACTCACAATAAATACCCTGTAATTGCATTCTAATTAAATTAAGAATTCTATAAACCAATATTTCAACAAATAATTAATAGCACTTCATATTTACCGATTTCAATATCTTCCAGCAGCATCATATATATATATATATATATATATATATATATATATATATATATATATATATATATATATATATATATATATATATATATATATATATATGTATGCAATATCAGAATTAGATGAAACTTAATTGAATAATGTTTCAACATGCTGAAATACATATATATACCCTGCAGCGTTGGTGGTGTTGGAGACCGTTTCTTTTGTGATCGGGACGACCGGTTAGGTTCAACCGTGTTCTCTTGTGAATCAGGCGTCCTGTTTGGTGACTTGTTAACTGCTTTTTCAACAGTCTCCTATATAAAACAAGGCAAACAAGTAATTATTGTAAATGGGAGTGACTCTTGAACTAGCAGTGCTTTGAATTACTAGCTGTACTTTGAATACAACTAGCAGTGGCAAAACTAGCTTAAATTTGCAGTAGCAGTGGGAGTGACTCTTGAACCAGCAGTGGGAGTGACTCTTGAACTAGCAATGGGAGTACATGACTTGGCCTTTTTTAAGTTCATCAATTCCACTGCAAAATCAATGTAATTCTAATGTTTTATTACTTAATTACCATTTTGTCTTTTTGGTTGATCATGCTAGTTGCAAGTCCTTTAGGCCTGTCAAAACTAGCTTCCTGCCCACTTCCAACCACACTTGATGACCTTATTTGGCACTCCTGATCTGCAGTTCCAATGGTTGCTTTAGGATTAACGTCCACTGATGGAGACACCTGCAATATATATAAAGAAATACATATATCCGTTAGCTGCAATATAAATTAATGAATAATATGTTAGCATAATTACTTAATTAATACAAGAATTAAATGTCTTTCCTCCGATGGCAGGTTTTGAGTTGACATTGAATTAATTTTCGCCTCTTGTGCAGTCAACTTGGCCATCACTTGTGACACCTGGTTGGACAACGTTTCTATAACTTTGTCTTTGTCTTCACGGGCACGTCTCTCTGCTGCAAGTTCTGCTTGAAGTAATTTCATCTGTTCGGCATCTGCTGCTTTTCTGCTTCGATCTGCTGGAAGATGAAAATACTTGTTGATTGTCACTCCACTTCCTACTCCTCTGGCATACCCTCCCTTTTCCTTTCCAAATACCTCTGTCATTGCATCGTTGCCATGAGCAAGCTGTAAGGTTCCGGTTTTGATCTTCTCGTGAGTGTCTATCTGCATTATAGATTCCAACAGCCAGTAGTTAATTGATTTATCGAAAGTAAACTACATGAACTATTTAAACGGAAAATTTGCATGTCAAATTAATGCTTACTACTTCTTGTCCCTTCTCTTTAGTCATTTCGTCTAGAAATAACCCGGCTTTGTTTTGCTTTCCTCTCAACCACAATATACCACGTGGGGGTTCTTCATGTGCTTCGATTACTTTTTCTTCGATCTTATAATCATCAAATCAACACACATGTAAATTAGTCAAATTACCAATTAACATGTAAGCATATAAAATTGAAAACAGAAACAGAGTACACTAGCTGTCTGTGTATTTTACTTTGATCTTATATATAATTAATACATATAATGTACAAAATAGAAACATACATTATATATGTAAATGTAATTACCAATTTCTTTTTCACATGTACGTAGCCACCTCGTCCCATGGTATGCGGATAAACCGACTTGGAGCGCGCCTCTTTTGACGCATCTGACTTTTTCTAATTACAGAACAAAATGATTATTAGATGGCATTAATGTGCAAACACAATAATCTGAAATTATATATATATATATATATATATATATATATATATATATATATATATATATATATATGCACTCTAATATAAATGACTAAACCTGGTAATCCTCCGTGCTCGTATACTCTACAAAAGAGTTCCATTCCGGGGCATGGACAAATGCACTATATTTCATTGGGACTTCATTTACTGCTGGTGTGTTTAGGTTGGGCAGTATGTAGGATTCCCTCAATTTCCTTCTAAAATTCCTAAGATGGGCACCAAGACGATTCATTACTACCTTTCTGTGTGTCTCATCAACATCAAAATATCGCTGCAAGATCAATATTAACAAGTTAAATCTATATATATATATATATATATATATATATATATATATATATATATATATATATACATGCAGTTGCATATATAATGTACTGTAAACAATTTTAATTAATAAAGAAAATTAATCAAGGGAGCATATATGGAGTGGGTTATAAATACCATGATTTCATCCCACAGTTTATCTCTTTCTTCTTTATCGACCTTCTTCCAGGATAGAATCTTCAAACCAATATGCTCACGAACAATGTCTCCCAAAAAACTCGCAAACAAAGCTCTATTGTCCCCTATTAGCCGATCCATTTGATCGAAGGTTACCTTGAGCTTTTGTGCACCGGGTCTGCCATACTTGTTGCGAAACGCAAATAATCTTGTTATGCCCCTCGGCGGAACTATTTTGGGATTTGCATTATTGTCGTTTTCATCGGCTTCATCATCTTGTACATCATCGTAACCCTCCGATTCATATCCTAAATCGTGGGCGTCATCATTATAATTATTTAGAGGATGATCGGCTTCGTTATCCATGATATATATATACTTTAATTGAGATTAATTGAGAGTTGTAAATTGTTTGATATTTTGGTTGGAGATTAATTGAGAGTTAGTTGTAAATGCTTTGATCGGCCTAAAAGTTTAAAAAAACCTAGTATTAAGATGTTTTGGAATGTAATTTAAAGGTCACTTGAAATTCAAATTTTTCTGCTTGGCTCTAATTGGTCAGTTTAAATTTTTTGGGGAAAAATTTGGCTCCAAAATGAAGGAAATAATATTTAGAGTTAAAATTATGAATAAGGTTAATTATGAATTTATGATTGTAGGGGGGAAAACAGCAAATCAAACAATATTGAGCTCAAAAAAACAAAATGTAGGTTAGGGGACTCGAACCCGAGATTGCTAGGTTAACTCCTCAGCGAAATGACCAACTCAGCTATCAATACAATTGATTTACTTTTCCAACGATAAATATATATTATTATGTTGTTAAACCCTAAACGCTAGCCCTAAACCCTAAAGTGAAATGACCAACAGGTTCCTAGCATCTTCTTTCCTTTCCTGACCTTCCATTAACAAACGCATATAATGCACATATATATAACACATCGATCATTAACTTAACTACAAAAAATAAGTACAAATTTATAAGTATCCGACATACATCTGTCGATAACTAACTATATAATTATATATACTTAATCAAAAGTAATAACTACCAAAACTAGATACATGCAAAGTGAATGTAGCAAGCATCCCACAAACATACATTACAATTTAACAGCCAAGCCCGTCTGTGAAAGAAGGCATTGCGTAACGTCTGTGCTTGCAATACCTTGTGCTTAGGACAACAAAGAATGCAGTTAGTGTATTCCTTTTTTGCTCGCCATACGATACGGGGATCAGCCAACAATCGACGTACCTTGTTAGCTGTCCGAGCAACATCCCACAGACCTGCTAACCTTGTTCTGGTAGAGGTCAACAGTTGCTTGGCCTCTGCCTGTCTGTCTTGACTTTCCCCCATCACCAGCATCCCAAGCACAAACGTTGCATCACGTTGTCCCAAATTAGATGCCTGTTGCATCATCTCCTTTCCAGCAGCCTCATCACCAAATGAGAAGAACTTGTTCTGATCAAGACATTTAAGAAAAGTAAATTAGTATGTGACAGAGTACAATTAAAAACTTCAATAAAATGTAAAATAAACATTACCATGCCATCCCTAAACAGCATGTTAGGGTTTCGATTCTCCCTCATTTTTGATAGCACATCAATTTTGTGCAAGTTCATAGAAAATAGAGGATAGAGGGAATCATCATCCAGCTGGCGATAAACCTCATCTGAATCAACTGCACGTCTGAAGGTCTTGCACCTGTAATGCATATAAACGACGTCATAAACACAATCTAAGTCCCTTCATGATCATAAAAGGTGATTCATCATGTACATGCACAATATAATTTAAATATTCCTAAATCAAGCCCTAATAATTGCGCTACATTCTTTAAAAATTACAGAACATACAAGGCTTATATATATTGACAAAACGTCGAGTATTTAAATTGAAACGACAATCCAAACTAGAAACTAGGGTAATGTCACTTACAGAGTCCTCATTTTAAAAACTTGCTTGGCGTTGCAAGCCCCGACACGGGCCAGTACTTGACTAACGACGTCGTCCGGAAGGTCAGCAAGAGTTCGATCATCTTCCAAAGCAGTTTTCTGTCGTTTAGAGCTTTGGGAATCCATGGTTTATTTCTTGTTTAGATGATTTGTTGATGCTCTGTTTTGAGTTTCTTTGGAAGTTGGTAGGCCGGGAAGTGAAAGGGGTTGATCTGATGTCTGAATTTTACTGCAACTTTTTACGCCTCACGCGCCTACTTCCAAGTCTTTAAGTAAATTACCTAAATGCCCTTACTATTAAAATCCTTCTTATTGTATTGGTAATGGATTATAAAGGGTATTTATGTCATTCAACCTTTAAGGGTTAGTATTAGCAGACATTACCAAATGTGGTAAAAAAAGATAAACTATTTTTACTCTTGATATACACAATTTCACAATAACATATTTATATACAATATTATAAAAATGTTATGAAAACGTATTTATATAAACAAATATGGTAAGAAGATAAATTATATTTTTACTCGGTACCCAATTTAACAATAACATATTTTTATTTATACACACACAAACAAAAGTATGAAAATCTTATACTTATAATAAGTTGAATTATGCTGTATATCGTACACTTGACTATTAACCTTAGGGCAATGTCACATGCATACATATGCCGAAATGACGAATTACATAACACCCTAAGTTCAATAGTGGCGTGTGTGATACCGCAACTACTGGCGTATATCGTACACTTGACTATTAACCTTAGGGCAATGTCACTTGCATACATATGCCGAAATGACGAATTACATAACACCCTAAGTTCAATATAATAGTGGCGTGTGTGATAACGCAACTACTGCCGTATATCGTACAGTTGACTATTAACCTTAGGGCAATGTCACATGCATACATATGCCGAAATGACGAATTACATAACACCCTAAGTTCAATAGTGGCGTGTGTGATACCGCAACTACAGCCGTATATCGTACACTTAACTATTAACCTTAGGGCAATGTCACATGCATACATATGCCGAAATGACGAATTACAAAACACCCTAAGTTCAATAGTGGCGTGTGTGATACCGCAACTACTAGCGTATATCGTACACTTGACTATTAACCTTAGGGCAATGTCACATGCATACATATGCCGAAATGATGAATTACATAACACCCTAAGTTCAAAAGTGGCGTGTGTGATACCGCAACTACTGCCGTATATCTTACACTTGACTATTAACCTTAGGGCAATGTCAAATGCATACATATGCCGAAATGATGAATTACATAACACCCTAAGTTCAATAGTGGCGTGTGTGATACCGCAACTACTGCCGTATATCGTACACTTGACTATTAACCTTAGGGCAATGTCACTTGCATACATATGCCGAAATGACGAATTACATAACACCCTAAGTTCAATAGTGGCGTGTGTGATACCGCAACTACTGTCGTATATCGTACATTTGACTATTAACATTAGGGCAATGTCACATGCATACATATGCCGAAATGACGAATTACATAACACCCTAAGTTCAACAGTGGCGTGTGTGATACCGCAACTACTGCCGTATATCGTACACTTGACTATTAACCTTAGGGCAATGACACATGCATACATATGCCGAAATGACGAATTACATAACACCTTAAGTTCAATAGTGGCGTGTGTGATAACGCAACTACTACCGTATATCCTACACTTGACTATTAACCTTAGGGCAATGTCACTTGCATACATATGCCGAAATGACGAATTACATAACGCCCTAAGTTCAATAGTGGCGTGTGTGATACCGTGATATCGCGTAAAAAGTCACGTTTTTACTACCGATATCTCTCTCATTCTGGAACGATTCTCGGCATATTAACTCAAAAACAGCACAAATCAGTAACATTATGCCAAGATGGTCAAAACGAGGTTGCACGATAAAAATCGAGCAAAACGGCCGAGAAACGAAGATTTCACATACGTTTGAAGATTCAAGGCTTAAAAACGAGATTTCAAGACTAAAGTGCCCTCCATCAACATCCAATATTTCCAAGATGTTCGTTTTTAAAATTTGAATCCAACAGAAGAAGAATCAACCAAAACGGGTGAAAAATGAAGATTTCGCGCCCGCGGGAAAAACCAAATGATCCGTACGCAATATCTGGAGCTAGGGACCTCATTTTAAGGCATATCCTATGTCAAAATCTTCGTTTTTGAATTACGAATCCAACAAAAAAAAGAATCAACTCAAACGGACATATAACGAAGAAAACACGCACGAATCGAGAAACGAAGCAAAAGATCGCGCAACGGGGCGGGATGGGGCCCACCGCCGCCGGCCACCAGCCAGCTGCCGCCGGCCACCTGGCTGGCGCCGCCGGCCACCCTACCCCCGTCCCGGTTTCTGTTTTTGGCAAGTTTTGGTACCCGGTGCGCCTACTTTTCGCGTTGTACAGTACCCGGTGCGCCTACTTTTCGTGTTGTACACACCACTTTTGGAAAGCTTTCTAATGTGCACCCCTTGATGCTAATGTGAGCCAAAGCTCTCCTATAAATAGAGGGCTTGAGGCTTCATTTCAACTTGCACCATATGCACCTCCTTTCTTGCATATTTCTCTTTCTCTCTCTAGAATTCTTTCTCTAGCACTACTCTTAGGAGTTAGAGGAGAATTATTCTTGTAGTTAGTTCTTCTCTCTAGTCTCTCTCTCTAGCACTACTCTTAGGAGTTAGAGGAGAACTAGAGAGAAGATTAGGGTCTTTCTACTTTCTCTCTCTAAGTTAATTTGGAGAGAGATAAGTATGAGATTAATTATGTAATAGTTAGTAGTAGCTAGCTTATCAATGTAACGCTTTGGATTATTCGGAAGTAATATAAGCATCGTTTGGCTCGCATTAATTATGGGTAATATCTATCATTTTCTCTTATTAATTAATTGTAATGTTCTTGTTTGATGTTTATGATTTATTAATATTGGAAATGTTTATTGTCATGATATGCGAGTAGTTGTTTATATGTTTGCCATGATTTAGATAGTTATAATGGGATGATAATAAATGTTGTGAAGTAATATGACGGCCCCTATTCGACTGTTCTCGGATATAGTGCTGGAAACGCTTTAGGCGGAGTACAAACGTACGGAAGTCTGAGAACGACCGAAGGTAGTTATATTACGGACCAATACTTTAAATGTGCTAAATGAATTTCTATTTATAGTTTAATTATAACATTATGAATGAATGATGGCATGTTTGGCCAACCGCTTTTGACCAGACTACCCCAACTTATTCCGGTAGGGTAAAACCTATTTATGTGACTATTTATTCAATAGACCATGCCATGATACGGACATCTCTGACGACCGAGATTGGGGAATAGGATTCGAGGGTAGCTGTTAGCCGATATGTTCAGTACATTTGGGAGAACTTCCGGTGTATTGTAATTGTTTGTGTTTACTATCCATGTGACATATCTTCTATCTGATTGCGGACAACTCTACGTTAGTTAGTTGATAGGATCGTAAAAACAACTCATTCCAACATAGTCTAAATTCATAAAAAGAAACTTATATGAATGGGAATTATTATACTTTGTTAATGTTTAAATGTATGACACCTGACCTAATTTATGGAGTACCCTTTCCGGTTATCCACGTGACTACAACCTAGATATTAGGGAGTCCGGAACCTTAATTGTGGTAAGTAGTTATTTGTGCCTATGACATGCAATAAGTAAGACACAGTGAAACCACTCGTTGTATATATTAGATTTACATTTCTGCACTGCTTTACATTTAGTTAGTTTAGAGTGTCACCCTCACTGTCAATTACTCTCGACCGCATGTTAGACGTAAGAACCCGTGGAACTACCCTGTAAAGTACACTGTCTATTACTGAAAGGCATGGTCCTCATATGAAACATGTTTTAAACAAACTGTGAATAATCTGGAGATGTATAACTGTTTGAAAAGGAGAGGTCTAGGTCATAAATCAAAGTAATTGGAGCTTAAGAAAAGTATTAACAAGGTCTAGTGAGGAAAGTCCAAGTGATTTAGATGTATCAACCTCCTAGACTTTACATATTTGATTCTTTAAACATAACATGTTAATAATTAGATACACTATTAGAAGAACGAGAGATAAGCTTAGGTGTTAAGAACGGTCGGACCTATGAGACGATATGCTGCTTTATTCATGTACCTCGGTTAATCACCAAAATAGGTTGCTTACCTTTCAACTAGGTAAGTATTGGGAGTTTAGCGTATTGCTCCGATCAGAATCGCGATAACCTAGTTCCTAGTGACATGCCAATGGGAATTTAATTGGTAGGGTTCTAGTGTTTACACCAAAGTCTGTCAATCTATTAATCTGAAAGTGTCCCCATCATAAACACAATCCCGATATTATACTATTCCAAGTCATGGTAAACCACGTCTTCCCTATCCTTAGTTGTTCCTTATATGCTAGCTAGTTCTTTTTAATTTTATTGCTTTAGTTATTTTAATTAGTTAAAAAAACCAAACAAAACCAACTATCTGAACCCAATCTTGAGGACTGAATTATCCAAATGAGCTCCGTTTCAAATTCGACCGTTTGGAGACGACCCTGATCATCCTTACCACGTACTAGTATCGGGTACTTGTACCTAGTACCAGTAGGTAGTTCGAAGGTTTAGGCCCGAGCAAACATAAATTTTAAAACACCCTGATCGCACCCTCGGTCGTTACAACAGCACCGACGACACCGACGGCTGAGGGCGCATCAAGTTTTTGGCGCCGCTGCCGGGGACGGTAGTACGATTTGGAGCCTGTTTAGATAAGTTAGTTTTTAAGAGATCCTTTTGGCTAGGAACCACCATCCTTATCAGAAGTTACTTTTTGCACGTAGTTTAGCGTAGTTAGGATTACCTTAGTATTAGTTTAGATTAAGATCCCTTCTCACCCCCACTTTAATTCTGAAACCTTCTCCTTATGCCATCCAT
Source organism: Helichrysum umbraculigerum (assembly GCA_949592205.1). NCBI lineage: Eukaryota > Viridiplantae > Streptophyta > Magnoliopsida > Asterales > Asteraceae > Helichrysum > Helichrysum umbraculigerum. The sequence goes on from CATIUR010000003.1 coordinate 78,852,287, forward strand.
TATGAACCCTTGGGAAATGTTAAATCAATGGAAACTATTAGATCAAATGCAAAGTCTTGTTAATTCAATCGAAAATAGATGTAGCATGTGCGATAATACCCACGTAGATGGAGAATGCCAAAGCCATAGTATGATGTATTCGGATAACCTAGGGTACTTAGATCCTCAAACACTGTATCAGAATGACCCAAACACTTTCCAACCACATCCATGCCAACCTTTTTATCCCCAACCATTCGAAATCTACCCACAATCACCTCACCCTGTAAGTCTACCACAACCCTACGAGAACCCTGACTTGAGAGATATGCCCTTAGCCTGTCTCAGCAGTAATGCTGCTTTCTCACCTCCTTCCAAATCACTTGAAGAAATGATTAGAGAACAAGAGGACATACTTAGAAGTCAAACTTATAATATGTCTAAATTCTCTACTGAACTACCAACACAAGCCCAAGAGAGTAGTGAGGAGAGTAGGAGTCAAGCTGGAGCCAACTCTAGGATATAGAAAGTTGAGAGACACACACACACCACATCTAGCACACCAGATACAGACTTACATTTTCATGAGTTCGGTTTCAATATCCCTTCGACTCCCACACCAACCCAAACTTCTAAACCTACAATTTCACCTATTCCCGACCTATCAACGTCAAAGATCGACGGAGGGTTTGTTCTAGAAGAACTTTCCGAACCACTGCAACTCGAAACTTCTGGCCAGAGTGACGAGGATGACGAAGTAGACGAAGAGATCGAGATGGAAAGCCCGAATTTGGAGATTTACATAGAAGACTCGGCTTCGCATCGACTGAAGGAATACATACCGGCTCTGATTAGTGAACTAATTCAAACTGATATGGTTGAACACGTCCCACAACCAGTTGTGGTCAACTGTATCCCAAAAATCCCTTTAATTGATTCACTTCCTAATCTAATTGACTCCATTAGTACCTTAGAGGAGACAAACACCCAAGTATTTGATGATAATGTTACTACAAGATTGGAGACACTAATGGACACTGTCCCACCTCCATGCCCAGAGTACAACGTTATCATCCAACCAAAGGTTTTAGGAAGCAAGGTGGGTTTTGCATCAAGAGCACCCTACAAACCATCTCTCCCTTACATAATGACATACACGTCATGGAGTGATGAGGAACTCTTTGACCAACCCGAACAACCCAAAACTCAAGAGGTAGAAAAAGTCAAGAGCTTTGTTTTACCTCAAATAAAACAAATCACTCACTTTACCATGCCTCTTCTACTGATTGGACATACCCTGACCATAGTCCACTTTAATCCCCTAGGTATGTACCAATACTTCCGCTTGTATCTACTGATGGATGCAAGGGAGCCCCCTAGATTTCCTAAGAAATAGGTTTGGAGTCAAGCTAGTGACTCGAACAAAAACAAGCGCTTCTCGGGAGGCAACCCGTGTCTAACATAGGATTATCAGTAGTAGTTAAAGTAGTTTAAGTAGTGAACTAACCCCAATAAGTAGAAATGAAACCCCAAAATGAATGTTTCAAGTTTTCTATCTTTATGAACAAAAATGGATGGTTTGCGAAATTACTTCGTTAAAAGTCAAATTTTTGTCAAACCTTAATACTTCCTACTCCCAGTCGTTTGGAATTTATTGCAACATCTATTTTCACCATTTTCTAAAGTTCTTGTTATCCCTTTCACTCACAAAAATGGAAACCTACTAGGAGTTAGGAGCCTTAGTCATTCTAAACACCCACTGACATGTTTCGAGCATTTGAGGTACTTACATATATTTTCGTGAACATACATGAGATACTAATACTTAATATGATAACATGATTTGTATGTCAATATGTGTATTATGCTCGAACTCGTTTAAAAATATGTGCTTTGGATATCTTTATACCTGGCTACCCGATTCAACTGATAATACTGATATTTCCATGTCTGCTATTTGTGCTGCGGTGAAATTATAGGCAACTAACATTTTTTTTGTGTGAGATTAAACTCAAAGTCATACACTGGTTTGTTTCATCTACAAAGCACTCACTTTGATAGGTTCTTCGCAAACCAGTGAATCTATGATTTGGAGAATAATCACTTGTTTGTTAGATCATATTTGTTTGATCTACTTGTAACAGACAGGGACTGACGCCTATGGATAGAGATTCTTTGAGGATAATGGAAAGACGACAAGAGGAGCTTACAGTTCATTGAGTATGAGAATCTTTGGAGCATTGCTTTGCAGGGGTCAAGTGATGACACTTCTTGATATGAAGATGATTTCTAGTTGTCTAAGACTAATTCATCAAGTTGACCAACTCAATACTCATCATATGTGCCCAAAAATTCCAAGTCCTATAGCTAAACCTTGCCCTAAACCATCATCACCATATCCACCCACATTCACCCATCCATCCACCCCTTCACACATACAATCATCAACCTCAGGGACTATTCATACAAAGGAATAGATACAGGGACAATTTGGAAACTGGAGATCTCAGTCGATAAATGAACAACATCAGATTCATTACATCAGTAGTCGACAAAAGATCTCGGGTCATAAAGATTCATGGTCATTGGATTCAACACTTTCAAATCATTAGGAGCAGTTGAGTTACAGCAGCGGCTCTTGAAGATTAGGATCTTTGTCCATTAACCTCTATCCGACATTCGGTGTTTATTGGTTAATTATGCTTATGTCCGGGGGGCGACATCACTTCATTTTCTGCAATCTATCCTTTAGTTCTTAGTTATTTTCGCGAGAAAACTAGTTGAGGTATTGAAGAAAGGTTATACTGTTGGAGCTCGAGTTCAATACATGAAGGCTGATGCCAACCAAGTTCAGCAAACATTGGAGCGGACACAGTCAACCACTCAGATGCTCAGCTCACAGTCATAGGGGAGTTCTGCGTTCCTTTCTCTAGTTTATCTATCTGTTTTTGCAAGATTATATCGACCTATATCCCATTCCAAACACTAAGTGTGGGATCCTTAGAAACCACAAAATACTAAGAGGTATTTTCCATAATTAGTAGAAATTCTAAGTGTGGGATACTTCGACAAGAGGTGTTCAATACACAGATTCGAACATTAGAGACAATGTTCCTCTAAGTGTGGGATATACGGTCTGCAACCGCAAGTTTAACCTCTTGTCCGTAAAATAAACAATATTTTCATTAAAAAGGCTAAAAATGAAGAAATTTTCAAAATTTTTGATTCAAAAGCAACATTCTTTAGAACCTCTATTTTCCGAAAATATAAATTACAGAAAGAATTGAGTTTTAACAAAGAAACAAAACGGTTCTCTTAGAATAAGATATTGACGAAAAAGGCAACACATGGCTAGGCACACAGACCAAAACATTCGATTCGTGAGGTTTCAGCCCATAATTAGCATTCATCTTTAAAATGCTTCACTTTTCGTTTCATGTGTGTGCCGATGTATGCATTTGAATTAGAACTTGCTCTTGCAATACATTTCGAGATCACACCAATGAGTGCATAGGTACAACCTATCTCGATACTTTCTAAGGAATCCCAACACCCTCTTACCACCAAATAATCACTCACTCATCACACCCACAAACCAACCAAAACCTCCCTTTATATCTTCATTTCGAACCTATGGAAGTCACGTCTTCCAAAAATTTCAGAGACATTCTCAATTTCCCAATTTCCACAAGAAAAGCCAACACAACCTTACAACCCAATACCATAAGAAACCTTTCGGACCATAAAATATCCATCGGTAAGACCGGCATAATACAAGGAAAGAGAAGACAAATGAGAAAAAGAAAGTAAGCAACAAATGTATATGCCGGCACTACCCAAAGAAAGTCCAGAAAAAGGAAAAATCCAAGAAAAAGGGAAGAAAAAGGCTATGAAGTCCTTTCAAAATCTGAGAAATTTCAAAAGAGACTCTCTCGAGAAAAGCACACAAGTTTCGAGAAAATACAAAGAAAACCCATCACAGCCCTCATCACACACCATCTTCAAAAACCAAACACCCGATTCCTTCTAAGATATCTTGAAAGATTAGTACCGTCTTCATCAAAAGTGATGGAGATTTGATTCTTGATCAAGCCTATGACGAGAATGCTGCATGACTAGCTATCTGAGTGATTGACACTAGTAAGTAGGAAACCCTAAACACTTGAGTGATTTGAGTGACCCACTTGTGAGGATTGCCTAGTCATCATCATCCTACAGGTTGCCCGAAGAAGGTATCAAATTCTATAAACTCTTAGTTTCCAGTAAAAACTCTTTCATAACTGTGATTTTATATTCTTTAGAAATAGTCTTTCTAAAAACTAATGCAATTAGAATCAAAGGCTTTTCATGAATGAGTTTGCTTGAGGACAAGCAAAGTTCTAAGTGTGGGATACTTGATATCGCGTAAAAAGTCACGTTTTTACTACCGATATCTCTCTCATTCTGGAACGATTCTCGGCATATTAACTCAAAAATAGCACAAATCAGTAACATTATGCCAAGATGGTCAAAACGAGGTTGCACGATAAAAATCGAGCAAAACGGTCGAGAAACGAAGATTTCACATACGTTTGAAGATTCAAGGCTTAAAAACGAGATTTCAAGACTAAAGTGCCCTCCATCAACATCCAATATTTCCAAGATGTTCGTTTTTAAAATTTGAATCCAACAGAAGAAGAATCAACCAAAACGGGTGAAAAATGAAGATTTCGCGCCTGCCGGAAGATCCAAATGATCCGTATGCAATATCTGGAGCTAGGGACCTCATTTTAAGGCATATCCTATGTCAAAATCTTCGTTTTTGAATTACGAATCCAACAAAAAAAGAATCAACTCAAACGGACATATAACGAAGAAAACACGCACGAATCGAGAAACGAAGCAAAAGATCGCGCAACGGGGCGGGATGGGGCCCACCGCCGCCGGCCACCAGCCAGCCGCCACCGGCCACCCTACCCCCGTCCCGGTTTCCATTTTTGGCAAGTTTTGGTACCCGGTGCGCCTACTTTTCGCGTTGTACAGTACCCGGTGCGCCTACTTTTCGTGTTGTACACACCACTTTTGGAAAGCTTTCTAATGTGCACCCCTTGATGCTAATGTGAGCCAAATCTCTCCTATAAATAGAGGGCTTGAGACTTCATTTCAACTTGCACCATATGCACCTCCTTTCTTGAATATTTCTCTTTCTCTCTCTAGAATTCTTTCTCTAGCACTACTCTTAGGAGTTAGAGGAGAATTATTCTTGTAGTTAGTTCTTCTCTCTAGTCTCTCTCTAGCACTACTCTTAGGAGTTAGAGGAGAACTAGAGAGAAGATTAGGGTCTTTCTACTTTCTCTCTCTAAGTTAATTTGGAGAGAGATAAGTATGAGATTAATTATGTAATAGTTAGTAGTAGCTAGCTTATCAATGTAACGCTTTGGATTATTCGGAAGTAATATAAGCATCGTTTGGCTCGCAATAATTACGGTTAATATCTATCCTTTTCTCTTATTAATTAATTGTAATGTTCTTGTTTGATGTTTATGATTTATTAATATTGGAAATGTTTATTGTCATGATATGCGAGTAGTTGTTTATATGTTTTCCATGATTTAGATAGTTATAATGGGATGATAATAAATGTTGTGAAGTAATATGACGGCCCCTATTCGACTGTTCTCGGATATAGTGCTAAAAACGCTTTAGGCGGAGTACAAACGTACGGAAGTCTGAGAACGACCGAAGGTAGTTATATTACGGACCAATACTTTAAATGTGCTAAATAAATTTCTATTTATAGTTTAATTATAACATTATGAACGAATGATGGCATGTTTGGCCAACCGCTTTTGACCAGACTACCCCAACTTATTCCGGTAGGGTAAAACCTATTTATGTGACTATTTATTCAATAGACCATGCCATGATACGGACATCTCTGACGACCGAGATTGGGGAATAGGATTCGAGGGTAGTTGTTAGCCGATATGTTCAGTACATTTGGGAGAACTTCCGATGTATTGTAATTGTTTGTGTTTACTATCCATGTGACATATCTTCTATCTGATTGCGGACAACTCTACGTTAGTTAGTTGATAGGATCGTAAAAACAACTCATTCCAACATAGTCTAAATTCATAAAAAGAAACTTATATGAATGGGAATTATTATCCTTTGTTAATGTTTAAATGTATGACACCTGACCTAATTTATGGAGTACCCTTTCCAGTTATCCACGTGACTACAACCTAGATATTAGGGAGTCCGGAACCTTAATTGTGGTAAGTAGTTATTTGTGCCTATGACATGCAATAAGTAAGACACAGTGAAACCACTCGTTGTATATATTAGATTTACATTTCTGCACTGCTTTACATTTAGTTAGTTTAGAGTGTCACCCTCAATGTCAATTACTCTCGACCGCATGTTAGACGTAAGAACCCGTGGAACTACCCTGTAAAGTACACTGTCTATTACTGAAAGGCATGGTCCTCATATGAAACATGTTTTAAACAAACTGTGAATAATCTGGAGATGTATAACTGTTTGAAAAGGAGAGGTCTAGGTCATAAATCAAAGTAATTGGAGCTTAAGAAAAGTATTAACAAGGTCTAGTGAGGAAAGTCCAAGTGATTTAGATGTATCAACCTCCTAGACTTTACATATTTGATTCTTTAAACATAACATGTTAATAATTAGATACACTATTAGAAGAACGAGAGATAAGCTTAGGTGTTAAGAACGGTCGGACCTATGAGACGATATGCTGCTTTATTCATGTACCTCGGTTAATCACCAAAATAGGTTTCTTACCTTTCAACTAGGTAAGTATTGGGAGTTTAGCGTATTGCTCCGATCAGAATCGCGATAACCTAGTTCCTAGTGACATGCCAATGGGAATTTAATTGGTAGGGTTCTAGTGTTTACACCAAAGTCTGTCAATCTATTAATCTGAAAGTGTCCCTATCATAAACACAATCCCGATATTATACTATTCCAAGTCATGGTAAACCACGTCTTCCCTATCCTTAGTTGGTCCTTATATGCTAGCTAGTTCTTTTTAATTTTATTGCTTTAGTTATTTTAATTAGTTAAAAAACCAAACAAAACCAACTATCTGAACCCAATCTTGAGGACTGAATTATCCAAACGAGCTCCGTTTCAAATTCGACCGTCTGGAGACGACCCTGATCATCCTTACCACGTACTAGTATCGGGTACTTGTACCTAGTACCAGTAGGTAGTTCGTAGGTTTAGGCCCGAGCAAACATAAATTTTAAAACACCCTGATTGCACCCTCGGTCGTTACAACAGCACCGACGACACCGACGGCTGAGGGCGCATCATACCGCAACTACTGCCGTATATCGTACATTTGACTATTAACCTTAGGGCAATGTCACATGCATACATATGCCGAAATGACGAATTACATAACACCCTAAGTTCAATAGTGGCGTGTGTGATACCGCAACTACTGCCGTATATCGTACATTTGACTATTAACCTTAGGGCAATGTCACATGCATACATATGCCGAAATGACGAATTACATAACACCCTAATTAAGTTCAATAGTGGCGTGTGTGATACCGCAACTACTGCCGTATATCGTACATTTGACTATTAACCTTTGGGTAATGTCACATGCATACATATGCCGAAATGACGAATTACATAACACCCAAATTAAGTTCAATAGTGGCGTGTGTGATACCGCAACTACTGCCGTATATCGTATATCTAATATTTCACTATTGGCGTATGTGATTATTTGTATCAATGTTATTATTTGCATATAATATTTCACAAATGGTTTTTTGTTCATTCTGCTTTGATTAATTTATTTATTATTAGTTGAGGTTACATTTATATAATAATTTATTTACCATACACCCACCAAACATGATACATATAGCTACTTAAAAGAACCATTAATCACACCATTTAAAGAAACTTAGTTCATAACAAGAACAAGTATAACTACACACAACATCATACAACACCAATTAAAAGTGCAAACACTTGGTCAAACATCTTCAATTTTGACTTCATGGAAGTCAACTCTTCAACCATCTTCATCAACACCATCTTTGAGTCTGAATCTTCTTCCGTTTCATTCCTGATGGACTTGTTTTTACATTCCATTCTTAATTGATACATAATCTTCCTGTAATACTCTGGAAGCTCCGAATCAAGAAAGCGATATCTTGTACAAAAATGGCTGTTAACCTAAATCACAACAAAATAACAAAATTAAAGCATTTTTGAGTCAATATTTAACCTAATAGCATCATCAATTGCAGATACCAACAACAATAAAAAAATAAGGTTAAAACTAACATCTGGGCATTTTACGAATCTGCGTGTCGGGTTGATCTCAGTCCATGATGTGCGAACATACATCTTGGCTCCGCAATGGCAGTAATAAAATTGTGGTTCCAAAGCTTGATTTTGAGAAGATGATGATGACGCCATGTTACAGGGAGAAAAATGAGCGGGAATAAAATGAGGATGGTAATGGAGGGAAATAGCAAGTGGACGATGTAAAGGAATGGGGAAGAAAGGGGATTAAAAAGGTGGGAAGGAAGAGAATTTTACAAAAATACCCTCATGTGTGCTACCGGTAGTGCCATATATCATACATTTCACTATTAAACTTAGGCTAAAGTCACATAAAGACGTAAATCTGTTAAAGACGTAGAATCTGTTCAATCAAATTCATTTGGTTTAGTACGAAGAATCTGTTAAAGATGTAAAAAATGAAACGATAAAACTTTTTATCGAAAAAGTTAATAGACAACAAGGGATTTAAACTTTCTTAAAAATTTTAATTTAGTGAAGGATAAAAAATTGTACGTTAATCAACCATAACTATAGGCAATGTGTTCAAGAATTACCAAAGTTTATAAAATGTGTTTAATGATAACTAAAGTTTATAAAAGTGTTCAAAATGATGAATTAAGTGAGGTACCCCTGTTGGGCTTATTTGTAAGTTGTGCCCCTGCCGGGTATAACTAGCAGTGCCACTGTTAGGTCTAATTTCTAGGGCTTGACACTGTCATCACATAAGTACCCAAACACTTAACTTTTTCAATTACGCTTTCAAAATTCGCAGAACCCTTCAATAACCGCTCTCGTTTGTGTCAGTTCATTGTAAACCGCTCTTCTTTCTTTCATCAATTTCGTTAATGGCATCATCATCTTCATCGGATTCTGGTAATTCTACTCTGAGTGTTCATTCTGAACACAACATGAGGGCTTTCTTGAACAAAGAAATCGCAGATGAGAATTTTCACCCAATTATCGATTTCTTGAGAAACTGTCCAGTTACATATGCCCTTACTGTCGCCCCAAGATTGATAAGATCTCATATTCACGAATTCTGGAAGAACGCAAAGGAAGGGAATGTTAATGGAATTCCTCACATTCATTCCACTGTCAAGGGAATGAAGGTAATGGTGACTGAGATTGTTCTTAGAGAACTTCTGCAGTTTGATGATGAAGGAGGAGTTCTGGAATTATCAAGAACTGATTTGTTTCAAGGTATAAAGGATATGGGGTATGAAGGTACTGGAAAAGCAAGGTCTGAATACACTTTCTTGAAGTCATGGTTCTGTCCTCAGTGGAAGTTCTACATTCATACTTTTCTGGTATGTTTGTCTCAAAAGAGGACTAGTTTTAATGAATTTAGTTCTAGTATTGCATATCCTATAATCTGCTTGGCACAGGGTCTTAAATTTAATATGTCTAGGTTTATCTTAGATAATATGATCAGGAATGTAAAGGGTGATACATTTATTATGTACCCTAGATTTGTTCAGCTTTTGTTGAATAAGCAATTGCCAAATTTGCCAGCAGAGAATAGTGTAATAGTTAGTTCTACTCTATCCTTGAAGACTATTAGAGCCATGAACCAGTATCAGAATACTTTTTCCAAGAAGGAAACTGCATTGTTTTCTACAATGTTAGTTGCTCCTTCTGCCACTGGTGGTGTATTACCAACATCACTTGGACCAAATGATGACAGGCCAACAACACAAGTTGGTTCTGAACACACATCAGGAGGTGGCACAAAAAGAAAACAAGGGAACCAACAGCCTACCCAAAAAAAAGCCAAGAAATCCAAGAAAATTACACAGACTATGGAGATTCCTGTTTCTTCACAGTCTCAGTCAAATGATCAATCACAACAGGTGAACATACTTGATGAAAATGTTCATTCTGGAAGGGCTGCCACTACTGTCTCTAGCCCACTGGCAGGGCAGGACAGTGGTAACATCAATAAGACCAAACCAGAGGCAACTACACTTGATGAACCTCTGGGTGATGAATCAAATGTAGGTCCCAGTACCAAGAACCAAGGGGCATCTGAAAATCTTGCAAGGCAAGTGACAGATGTAGTCAATGATTCATCTAGGAGGTCACACTCCAATGTTGATGAGACTAGTAATGAAACTAGGGAATTGACGATTGATGATCTGGTACATGATGTCAAGTTGATTTGGACCAAATTTGAGAGAGAAAGAGATTTGAGAAGGGAGCAACAAGTCAAGTTGGCTGCCCAGGATGTATTGATAAAGAAGCAGCAGGAGGAAATCAATGATTTACAAACAAGATTGGCTGTGGTGGAGGATGTTGTTTTAAAGGTCTTAAAGCCTGCTGCAGAATTACAGGCATCTTCAGGCAAGGGGGAGAGAAAAGATCAAGAGAAAGACAATGTGCCTGAAGATAAGGGAGATGATAATGATGGTTCTGATGGGAATAATGATGATAATGATGGAGGTATTGAGGATGAATTGAATGTTTCAGATTATGTGGTTAGTGAAGGCATGGATGATGAAATGGTGGATGCTGAGCATGATAGAAGAATGGTGGTATATGTGGATAAAAATGTACAAACAAGTGGTTCAGACAGTGAGAATGTGAATGTTGCAGATGATAATACACAAAGTGGTCCATCTTTGAATGTTTTTCCATTAAACAAAGGATTACCTTTTGAGGCTGCGGCTAATTTGTATATCTGGGATGTTATGGGAAGAAATCTTGACTGGAGGAAAAGAGTGAGCTTTAGTGATAGGATGGTGTATGAACAAAATGATGATGAAATTGATAAATCTGTTGAAACAAAGGAGATGGAAAGTGGTGATGTAGAGGTTGAGGGGGAGCTTGTAGATTCTAAGCCTGAAGAAAAAGAGGAGACAAAGAAGTTGATATACAACAGGAAGAAGTCTATTCCTAAGAGAAAGTCTACCTCTGCCAAGGTACAAACCCCTGTTAAAACTCAATCGATGACCACTGCTAGTAGTGTTTCTACCTCTGCTAGTAGTTTGGTTTCTACCACTGCTGAGGTATCTACCACTGTTGGTACTTCAGTAGCAACCCCTGTTACTACAAATCTTACCTCTGTTATCACAGAGTTAACCACTGTTACACCACCAACGTCTGTCAACAATTCAAACATTCTAACAACCACTGTCACAACTACTGTTACCCCAATTTACACCCCTGCTACAGCAACTACCACTACCAGGGCTCTAGAAGTGCCTGTTACAATGAGAGAACCTACACAATCACCCAAACCTAAGTCTGATCTTCCAAAGATTGATTCAAAGGACAAAGGTAAGGGAAAATTGAAAGAAGAAAGTAAGGTTAAGAAGGTTGTAGAACCTCCAATTGATTTAGATGAGGCCAGGAGAGCTCAGGAGGAGCATGATGAGAGTATGTTAAGAATGGCTGTTGAGTCCAAGAGACCAGAAGGTCCTGATGTTGATGTTGTACTAGATGACACGAGTGTGGTAACCTTATCACAAAAGGCTGCAAAGATGCTAAATAACATGGCTGCAATAGGTCGAGGGTTGTCTGCTCAAAAGATTCATGACATGATCAACAAAAAGGATGGTAATGATGGTTTGGATCCAGGGTTTGCAAAGCTCAAACAAGCTACTGAAGAAAAGGCAAGACTGAAAAGACAAGCTGAGCTTGAGAAGAAAAGAAACAAACCACCAACTGCTGCTCAGAGGAAAAAGGTGTTGATCAAAATTCTTGGTGGAAGATATGCACCAAGAAGTGTGCTTGAAGGATGGGATGTAGAAAAGTTGGAAAAAGCTTATGAAAGACATCAGAATGAGGGAAAGGAGGATTTTGAGAAAAAGCTCATGCAAGACAAATTTATTGAGAAAAAGTTGGCTGAGGATAGAAAGAAGATTGCTGAGCAGGTGAGAAAAGAGGAGGAAGATAGAATTGAAAAGAAAGAGCAAGAGGAAGCAGAAGCCAAAGAAAGAGAATTCAATAGGCTTTCTGATCAAAATATAAAGATCAGATGGAATGGAGTTCTTGCTTGTGATAGTGTAGTTCCTGATGTGGAGAAAGATGTAGAAGAATTGAGTAAATATATCAAAGAGGTGAAGGATAGCAAAGAAAATATTCACATCCATCATGATAGATCATCAAGGATAGTTGAATGGGAAGGACAAATATTAAAAGAAGTTTCTAATGTTGTCAAAGAGCAGATCAAGATTGTCAGAGAGGATGGGAATGAGCAATACATGACATCTGTTGCTGATGTACTCAAGAATGTGAATAGATTAGACATTCTAGATCTGTATGAGCTAGTCAGTCAAAGAAACAGGCAGGCTTCACTGGTAGTAATGGAAAGAGATTTGGGAAGATGTTTGAATATGTTGTTTGAGCCTGAACCATTCATTAATTTGTTCTTAAACTGCAATGAGGGTGTGAATACATGGAGACATTTCGTTAGAGCTGGAGTTCACATGATCTTATTCAGAAATGGAATGACAATCTACATGTTTGATGAAAGACAATATGTTCTGGGGACTCATATTCTAAGAACTGTGCTTGCATCTCAACTGAGAACTACAGTGATTTCAGAAGGAGCATTCAATGCTTTATACATGGTGCTCAATCAGTTTCATAAAAGAATGGAGTTGGAAAGAATAAGAGAGGAGGAGAAAAAAGGGAAAACAGAATCAAGCTCCTAAAGATGAAAAGAAAGATAAAGAAACTTGATTCATTGCTGAGAATGATCAAGTTTAGGGGGAGATTGTGGAGACCTGAGCCACTGTCAGATCTGCTCAGAGTACAAGTATGCTGCCACTGTTAGAAGAAGTCTACCACTGTTAGAGTTTTATACTTGTAACTTGTATTTTGTATCTACTCACCCACTGTTAGTAATATACGAGTACTACCCCTGTTAGTTATATAGACAACCACTGTTGGTTAGATAAAGTCGGTTAGAGTTATATTAGGAGTAGATACGGATTCCTAATATGTTTGATTCTGTAAAGGACTCTATGTGTTATAAATAGAGATCCTGTAAAACCCTAGCTTGATATACGATTCATTCTAGTTATTAGCTTCAAGGTTGTAAACCCTAACACAATTGTGTGTTCGTATTATTGATAATAATATTGAAGCTTTTGGTTAGATATTCTGTTTGCACAAGTTCTTCAAGTTGTTAATAAACTATTCCGCAAACTTGTTAACAATCCATCAAAGTAATACATACTAAGATCTCTAACTGGGGTCATCAGCTACACTTAAATCATGTGTGACAAAATCGACTCTATGCTATAGTCACACAAACCATTACTCCATGTGACCAATAAGGTCTCATGATATAGCCACACAAACAGCACTGAATGTGACTAATATCAAATTTAATGATAATCGTTTTTGCCCATTTTAGCTTTAAAAAATAGTCACAAGAATATTTAACAACGTGACTGTTGTGAATACATTGGTCACATATAATCACCCAAAATGTGGCCATAAACATCCTATTGGATACACATTTGTGATATGGTGTGGCTATTACCATTCCATATAGTCACATGATCGGGCTAGAAATTAGGGTGACTATACACATTACGTTTTGCCATTCTAAGTTTCTAACACACACTAAACTTTAGACACACATAATAACTTATGTGACCATATGTACCTGGCTTCGGCTACACTAAAATCATGTGTGACAAAATCGACTCTATGCTATAGTCACACAAACCATTACTCCATGTGACCAATAAGGTCTCATGATATACCCACACAAACAGCACTGAATGTGACTAATATCAAATTTAATGATAATCGTTTTTGCCCATTTTCGCTTTAAAAAATAGTCACATGAATATCTAAAAACGTGACTGTTGTGAATATATTGGTCACATATAATCACCTAACATGTGGCCATAAACATCCTTTCGATACACATTTGTGATATGGTGTGGCTATTCTAACGCGATATAGTCACTGATCGGGCTAGAAATTAGTGTGACTAAACACATTACCTTTTGCCATTCTAACAAACACTAAACATATGGTCACATAATAACTTATGTGACCATATGTACCTGGCTTTGGCTACACTTTAATCATGTGTGACAAAATCGACTATATGCTTTAGTCACATAAACAATTACTCCATGTGACCATATAGTGGCGTTTGGTCACATTGTTCAAGTGTGTGACAAGATTTGTCACGCGTTCCAACTTCATGTGTGACTAAATGAAATGCAAAAATTTTGCAGTTCCCTTTAGCCACATAAATGTTCGAAGGTGTGGCAAATACGTTTCAGAATGGTCACACGATTGGAGTTCATGTGTGGCTAAATAATAACGTCCAGTTTTTTTTTGTCCCTTTGGTCACATAAATATTGGAATGTGTGACCGTTTCAAATAGACCATGTGTGACGAAAGCCCAAATTTGTACTAGTGGTACGGTACTCACCAATGTGGTCTCGAAGCGTATGTCAAGAGCAAGTTCTAATTCAGATATACATGCATCGGCACACACAAGAAATGAACAATGTAGCATTAAAGATGAATGGTTTTAAGGCTCAAGTCCTCACTGCAAATGGGTTGTATGTGCCTAGTCATGTTCTTATTAGATTATCATTTCTTGCTTAAGCAATTATTAACTTATTTTCCTTAGATTTTAAAAACAACTTATTCATATTTTGAAAATGACTTCTCTTAAAAACATCAAAACTCAAAAAATTCAGAGTTAATCGGGGGATTAAACTCGTTTTTCTTTTGAAAAAGGGTTTTGAAAATTGAAAAATTTTGAAAAATTTAGAGGAACATTTTCTGTGTTAACTATTTTGAACTAAAATCATTAAAACAAACTAAGGTATTCTATACCTGCTATCCCACACTTAGAGGAACATTGTCCCTAATGTTCTCTTGAGTTGAGATTGTAAAATCCCACACTTAGAGTTTGAACATGTAAGAAAATGTTTCTTAAGTGTTTTGTTTTGGGGTGGAATCCCACACTTAGTGATAAGTTTAGGATAGAGTATAGACTACTTTTTATTATCACACTAACAAAACAATTAAACATGAAAAAGATAAAACAGATAAAAGAGGAAAGGATCAGATACTCCCAAGATAGTAAGTTGCACAGGAGCTGAGTTTCTGAATTTACAGAAGAAGATGTGGCCAAGATCTGCTTCTGAGTTCTTTATGAGGATTGGCTCGGCTTCAAGCGACTTTGCTTATTTCCATCTCATCATCTCAATTTTATCCTCATGAAGAGATCTCTTAAGTGTGAACACGTTGGATGTACCCATTTTACAAACTCGGTTTTGTTTTTGCAAATGAAAAGAAATCACTGTCTTGGATTTTGAAAGATATTTTCAAACACAAACCAGTTTTATAAATCATGTGTTTTTAAACGAGTTTGAGCATAATGCATAAAAGTAGTATGCAAGTACTTCAAATGCTCGAAACACAAGATGATTTTCCTATTCATCCGAGAACAGTGGTTTATTTGCAAAATGAGCTATGTTAAGACGTTTTATATAACAGTTGGGTTCACCCAAGTGTGAAGGATAGTCGGAGATCTACTTCATTTCTCAGATTCTCTTTCTTTCTTTTATTCCATGGGTTGCCTCCCAAGAAGCGCTGCTTTTAAAGTCGAGAGCCTGACTTTATTCCATGGGTTGCCTCCCGAGAAGCGCTGCTTTTAGAGTCGAGAGCCTGACTTTGCCTTTCTTCAGTCTAGTTGGTGCTGGAACCTCCAGGGTCGGAAGTGCTTAGAAGTGGAACCCTGGGATTGCTTGGATAGATCCTCAGAAAGTGGCAAGAAATGATTTCAACAATGTTTGGAATCTCTTCTGAAAAGATAGGGAAACTTTCAAGATGTTGCTGAGTAACCCTTTTCATGTGCAGAAGGTCCCAAGTGATATCCCTGATTGCTCTGGATATAGGTCCGCGGGAATCAACTATAGAGAAACCATCAGATTCAATCATTTCTCTCTGAGGGTGCTGTTGTCTGAATGAGTCCATGAATCCGAGAAATTGGAGGTGTAGAGTATCGTGATCTGCTATCCCAGAGTTCCCTCTTATTTCTCGAAATGAATCATGAATATCCTGGATGAGCTTGGTCTGGTGGTTGGTGAACGTGAGATTTGAGTCTTTGAAGGTGTTGCACACAATATCGTACACCTCACGTAAACCATAGTGAAATATCTGTCGATGCTCGTCCGGATTATCCTCAGCAAAGATTTCTTGGATCCGTTCTGTGAGGAAGTTCGCGATGTTAACCATCGAACCTTCTGGTATAGAGGAAGGGATGTCACGAGACCTTTCTGTGAAACTCACATACTCGAGATCTTCAGCAATCTTGTGAGCATGGAACTCAACAGTGCAGTCGATGTAGAACCTGTGAGGAGAAGTCTCGTCCATGTGGTCGTTCCTTGCCATAGAATTAAGTATGCCCCGAAGATTATTCATCAGTCTAATGTCAGCATCTGCATCAGGGTTTCCAGTAGCACGGTACATTTCCTCGTGAAATGAGTGTAGAAACTCACTTTTCTCTCGGGAATATGGAAATGCGGATCTAATCAGAGTGTCATAGATCTTCCTGTAGATGCGCTTCTGTTCTTCAAAGAACTCCAGCTCTTTAGATGTAGGGCTAGCATTTTGTTGCAGGAGCTGAGCGGCGAGATCTTCGGCGAAGGCATTGAGACGATTGTGGAAGAATCTGTAATCTTGGGAATTCTCGGCTTGGTTGACTTCAGACTCGGCTATAATTTCCTCGATCAGGGCCTGCTGTCGTGGAGTGTATTCATTGGTAGATTTGAGGATAATGCTAGTCATAGTAGGTATGTCATCTTCAAAGTCTTCGATAGCACTTATCATCTCCTCATGGCTAGTGATAATCGGAATTCCTGGAGAAGGTGGATCCGCTGGAGGCGTAGGAAGATGGATAGACCGGATATCTATTGGAATGTCAGTGTAGACGACATCATCCATGTCACTTTCTATGAATGGAGAATCCCTAGCCTGGGAATCAGGGAACTCAACATGATCAGATGGTGGCTGGGTGTCATCGGTGATTTGAGATATCGGTTGTGAAGAGTGCATCTCTATGTCTCTCTCCTCCTGAGAATCAGTACCTCGGCTGGATTCAGAGGTGCTTCCAAATTCGAACAGGGTTCATGGCGCATATGCATCGAAGTTTTGAATCCTTCGGGAAGGCTCTCTTGAATGCAACTCCGGTAATCGGGAAGCTTTGTAAGCTGAGATCTTCATCAGGAGTTTGTCTCTAAGCTCTGGGTGTTGTTTTGCTAACGCAATGGTTTTCTCGATGTTTAATAGAGCGTCGAGTCGAGGCGAGATAAGAGGCTTAGAGGGGTCCATGACAGAGGCTATAAGCCTTTCCATGGTTATGCCGAATCCTGCATCATATGGTTCATCTGTAGGTGGATCATCATCTGATTCATTATCTGACAGGGGAATAGCGTTCTCGATCTGCATGATTTCTTCTGTCGGATAGTGAGAATCAGGTAAGCAGCGATGCGGTGGGGTGGATTGGTATAAGTCCTCCTCTGGGTCTTCCTCCATTTCTTCTTCGGATTCCTCCATTTCTTCTTGTTCAGGTTCAGTTTCTTCTTCCTCCATTTCTTCCGGTTCTGACTCATCTGGCTTGGAATCTTCATTCTCTTCTTCTGACTCTGACTCTTCTGTTGATGATATGAGGCAAGTGTGCTCATCTGGTATGTAGGTGTCTGATGGTTCTGAATCATAAGTGTCGTCGTCCGAAGTGATCCTGCCCATAGAGATGGCGTATATCTCTGATTTCTCTGCAAGAAGCTCATCAGCCTGATTGATTCTGAATGCAACAGTTTGTCCATGTGCTCTGAGGCTGATAGTCTGCGAGTAAACATCAATAATAGCACGAGCAGTATTCATAAAAGGCCTTCCTAGGATAATGGGTACATTGATGTCTTCCTGAATATCCATCACTACGAAGTCAGTTGGGAAACAGAACCTATCCACTTTTACCATGATGTTCTCAGCTATGCCTCTAGGATATCGGATTGTTTGATCGGCAAGCTGGACGCTCATTCCAGTGGGTTGCAGTGGTCCTAATTCAAGTCTGGAGTAGAGTGAGTAGGGCATGAGGTTGATGCTCGCTCCGAGATCGGCCAAGGAACGGATCATGCCAGAGTGATAGATAGAGCAGGGCAAGGTGAATCGGCCCGTGTCTCCTAGTTTTTCCGGAAGGGAATTCTAAATGACGGCGGAGCATTCAACGTTGAGAGAGATTTTAGGTACTCCGGGTACCTTTTCCTTAGTAACCAGCATGTGTCGAATATACTTGGAGCCGGAAGGGATTCTAGACACGGTGTCTAAGAATTTTCCATCGAGCTTGAAAGATTTAGCGTTGTATCTTTTTCCGATACGATGTGGGAAGGGGACTCGAACTTCCTGAATAGAAGTAGGTACGGTTTGGTCTCAACTGTCATCGGGACAGGAGTAGGGTTCTTCATCGGAGAAGATGTTTCAGAATGGCTCGGTGCCTTCTGGTTATTCGTGGAGTTCAGAGTCTTGGCTTCCTCAACGTGGGGGTTGTGAACAGTATTGCTCGGTAGCGATCCTTGGGGACGAGTGTCAAGACGGTGGGCTAACTGACCAATTTGATTCTCGAGGCTCTTGAGAACCGAGATTTGATTTCGAAGGAATAGGTCGGTTTGATCTTGTCTAGCTGTCGTCTTCTGATTGAAAGCGTTCTGCCCCTGGATAAACTTGTTCAGGTTGTCATCAGTGCTTGTGACTGGGACGATTGTCTTCACCGGTTCAGCAGGCTGGGTATCCTCAGTGGCGGTTAATGGAAGTGGTTGATTGTATGGAAGTTGTGGCTGTTGTGGGTACATCGGATATCGAGGCTGAAACCTGGGTGGTTGATTGTTCCGTGGAGGAAACTGGGTTCCTCGTGCTCTTGGCGGAGAAGTTCTAGCGAAGCCAGGTGGATTTTGTTGTCTGGTTGGGAATTGAACATAGTAGACAGTTCCGTCGGTAGGATCTTCATACTCCACAGCGTATTCCTCGGTAGGATGATGGGCACAGTTCTGGCAAGCCTGAACTTGGTGAACCTGCTGCGGTTGCTTCTTCAGTTCTCCAATCTGCTTCGTTAGAGTTTCGATCTGCTCGCTCAGAGATTTGATTGCTTCAGCTTGCGCGGTGCTTGCAATAGGCAGGGATGAGGATTGCTCATCGGACTTCCAGTCGTGGTGATGCATCGTCATGTCTTCGATTAAGGCCCATGCTTCATCATCGGTTAACTTCATGAGATTGCCTTGAGCAGCTGCGTCAAGCGTGATGCGATGGATAGGATTGATACCATTATAGAAAGTATAGAGTTTATCAGTTTTGGTCATCTGGTAGTTGGGACATCTCCTCACCAAACTCTTGAATTGCTCCCATGCTGAGTAGATTGACTCGTCGTGAGCTTGTGAAAAGTTCGCGATGTCATTCTTGGCTTTAGTTTCTTTGGACGGAGGGAAATATTTCGTAAGGAATTTGTTTCCCATGTCCTCCCATGAGGTAATTGATCCGGTGTCAAGCCCCTCAAACCAGCTCAAAGCATGTAACACTAGTACAAATTTTGGCTTTGGTCACACCAGAAAAGTGTGACGAAAAACATATGGTCACACTCGTTTTTTCAGCGTGTGTGTGACTAAAGGTGCCGTCACCAAAGGGGTCCATACGGTCACATTACATGGTTAGTGGCCGTATCCATCTAAAAAGTGTGACGAAAACCATAAAATGTGTGACCGTATGCTCTTTAAAATTAAGTGAAAGTGTATTTTGTGTGACTATTGTCCATCCAATGGCCACTTGAATTGTAGGTTCGTGTGGCTATTTGTAACATTTAGTCACACAACGAGTGTTTTTTTTTTGGGATTTGGTTACATAAATTTAAGCCAAGAGTGACCAAAAGTGTTAATAAGTGTGACCATATGTTCATTAAAGTTAGCTAAACGTGTATTTTGTGTGACCATATGCTTTGCAATGACAAGTAAACTTATATTTTGTGTGACTATTGCCAACCAATGGCCACTTTATTTTTATGTTTGTGTGGCGTTTTGTATCATTTAGTCACACAAATAGTGATTTATTCTTGTATTTGGTCACGTAAAATTAGAGCAAAAGTGGCCGTAGGTGATAAAAAGTGTGACCGTATGGGCTGCAATAACAAGTAAACTTGTATTTTGTGTGACTATTGCCATCCAATGGCCACTTTATTTTTATGTTTGTGTGGCATTTTGTATCATTTAGTCACACAAAGAGTTATTTATTCTGGGATTTGGTCACACAAAATTAAGCCAAAAGTGGCCGTATGTGATAAAAAGTGTGACCATACGGGCTGCAATGTCAAGTAAACTTTTATTTTGTGTGACCATTGCCATTCAATGGCCACTTTTTTTTTATGTTTGTGTGGCGTTTTCTATCATTTAGTCACTCAAAGAGTGATATACTCTGGGATTTGGTCACACAAAATTAAGCCAAAAGTGGCCGTAGGTGATAATAAGTGTGACCATATGGGCTGCAATGTCAAGTAAACTTGTATTTTGTGTGACTATTGCCATTCAATGGCCACTTTTTTTTTTATGTTTGTGTGGCGTTTTGTATCATTTAGTCACTTAAAGAGTGATTTATTATGGGATTTGGTCACATAAAAGTAGATCAAAAGTGGCCGTAGGTTATAATAAGTGTGACCATATGCTTTGTAATGTCAAGTAAACTTTTATTTTGTGTGACTATTGCCACCCAATGGCCACTTTATTTTTATGTTTGTGTGGCGTTTTGTATCATTTAGTCACACAAATAGTGATTTATTCTTGGATTTGGTCACGTAAAATTAGAGCAAAAGTGGCCGTAGGTGATAAAAAGTGTGACCATATGGGCTGCAATGACAAGTAAACTTGTATTTTGTGTGACTATTGCCATCCAATGGCCACTTTATTTTTATGTTTGTGTGGCGTTTTGTATCATTTAGTCACACAAAGAGTGATTTATTCTGGGATTTGGTCACACAAAATTAAGCCAAAAGTGGCCGTATGTGATAAAAAGTGTGACCATATGGGCTGCAATGTCAAGTAAACTTTTATTTTGTGTGACCATTGCCATTCAATGGCCACTTTTTTTTTATGTTTGTGTGGCGTTTTCTATCATTTAGTCACTCAAAGAGTGATATACTCTGGGATTTGGTCACACAAAATTAAGCCAAAAGTGGCCGTAGGTGATAATAAGTGTGACCATTGTTCACCCAATGGCCACTTGAATTGTATGTTTGTGTGACGTTTTGCATTATTTAGTCACACATAATTAATCAAACAGTGGCCACAATGTGTGACCATATTATGTGATTACATATTTTAGTCACATATAACAAATCAATAATTTGTGTAACAATATGAATTATGTAGTATATAACACCACAAATTAAATTTCAATGTAAATAATTCAATGTACAAATCAATAATATAATTGGATTGTTTAATTTACAAAATAATTACGAAAATACACTTATTAAACATCAGAGTTGTAAGGACTTTTGACTATTGAGTTTTCTATTCGCTTGCTTTCGCATGGCATCGGAAGACACAAAAACCGGTCCTTTGCGCTTTTTCCTTGATACTTCTGGTGCAGTTTTGGTCTCACCAAATGCCTTTTGTCCAGTAGTTGGTGGTGTTACCTGTACAATAAACAAGGGGCATATGGATCAAACACCAAATTAAATATGAAGAACTATGTAGCATAAAAAAACGTGTACTATGTACCTCCTCATCAAAAATCACTTGATTCTTGGGCCATGCATAAAAACCACCTACTGCATTGAGAGCTGTTTTCAAACCATTGTTTCCGTTGTCCGGAATACAAGCTTCATGCACTAACGCTTTATCAACGGACACTTTGTAGAAATCCTTTGGGAGTGGTCTGCTATGCATCATCACTTTTCCTTTTGACAAGTAGACAGTACCCAAAGCAATGATGTTGGTCCTCTTTAGGTGCCACAGTTTACACTTGAATAACTAAAGAAAATGATAACGATTATTATGTATATATATATGTCTGTATGTATGTATGCAGCAGAATTATATTAAACTGATCGAAGAATGTATGAACATTTTGGAATATATATATACATACCTGCGGTGGTGTTGGCCTTGATGGAGACAAATCATTTTGCCTCTGTTTAGGTTGAAACGTGTTGACTTGTGAATCAGGCGTCTTGTGTGACTCGTCAGCAGATTTAACAACCAGTTCCTATATAAAACTCGGTAAGTAAGTCATGTATGTAAAATTATTAAATAACAGTGAGAAATATTAAAGTCAAATTAATTCAACTTTTTTAATACGTACACTTGTTTCTGTTGGCATTTCCACAGTTCTTAGTCCATTAGACTTGTGAAAGCTGGAATCCTTCTCACATCCAACATCACTTAATGCCACTCCACCATCCTGAACAGTATTGGAAGCGTTAGGATTAACGTCCACTGTTGGAGACACCTGCAATAAAAATTATACATTTGTTAGCAATATATTGTAAACTAATTTATAAAAGGTTAGCATAATTAATACAACAAATGCCTTTCCTCTAATGCTGGTACAACAGTTGACAATGAATTTAGCTGATCCCCTTCTAACGCATCAAACCGACCCTTAAGTTTGGTAACCATTGACTGTGTTTCAAGAACCTGATCCTGCAAAGACTTTATTATTGTGTCTTTGTCTTGACGTGCGCGTCTCTCAGCAGCAAGCTCTGCTTCAAGTAACTTGACTTTCTCATCATTGCAGGCATTTCTGTTTCGAGCAGGAAGATTAAAAAACTTTTTGACAGTCACTCCGCTTCCCACTCCTCGTGCATACCCCGACTTTTCGGGTCCAAATACCTTTGTCAAGGCATCAGTCCCATCATCAACCTTTAAGGTTCCGGCTTTGATCTGTGCCTCTGTGTCTTTCTGCATTACAAATTAATTTAATTCCAATAGGCAGTAATTAATTTGTTTCTTGAAAATAAACATGAATAATGTAAATGATGAATTAGCATGTCAAAATACTTACTACGTTATCTGCCTTTTCTTTAGTCCTTTCGTCACGAAATACCCCTTCTTTGGTTTGCCTTTCTCTCAACCATAAGACACCACGTCCGAGTTCTTCATATGCTTCAATTACTTTTTCTTCGATCTTATAATCATCAAATACACATGTAAATTAAAGTTAAAAGAATTAATTAATATATAAACTTAGAAATTAGAAAACATAAACAAATTAGATAGTATTTAGAAACAAACATTCACAATGTAAATGTAGTTACCAGCTTCTTTTTCACATGTACGTATCCGCCTCGTCCCATAGTATGCGGATAAACAGACATGGAGCGCGCCTCTTTTGATGCATCAGACTTTTTCTTAATTACAGAACAAAAAGATATATAGTTGATGCATAAATTTGCAAACACAATAATATATATGAAAGATATATGTATGGATCTAGTTAATATAATGACCAATACCTGGTAAGCCTCGGTGCTCGTATGCTGAACGAAAGCACCCCATTCCGGGGCTTTGACAATTGCACTATAATTGAATGGGACTTCAGTTAATTTTGAAGGAGTATCTCTGTTGGGCAGTATGTATTTTTCCCCCAACTTTCTTCTGAAATTCCTTAAGTGGGCACCAAGACGATTCATTATTGACTTTCTGTATGTGTCTTCAATATCAAAATATCGCTGCAAAATCAATTAAGAATAAATTGCAGACTTTTGCTCAAATATGATTACAGACTACAAAACGGCTTAGTGTATTCTCAAATATACACATAAATAATACACAAATCTGATTAACAGTAATCTGTTCTTTTAACATTAACAAATTAAATATAATTGCATAATGTATTCTCAGTGTTTTTTAATATAATAAAGGAATTAATTTAATTAAAAGGGATCAGTTGATAAAACTTGCCTTGATTTCTTCCCAAAGTTTAGCTCTTGCTTCTGCATCGACCTTCTTCCAGGAAAGAATCTTCAAGCCTATTTGCTCACGAACAATGTCTCCTAGAAAACTTGCAAACACTACTCTGTTATCACCTATTAGCCTATGCATAGCATCGAAGGTTATCTTTAGCTTTAATGCACCCGGTTTGCTGTATTGGTTGCGAAACTTGGATAACCTTGTAATGCCCCTCGGTGGAACCACTTTGTTTGCAATTGAATTCTCGTTTCCATCGTCAGCCTCTTCATCATCAAAATCATCGTATTGCTCTGATTCATATCCATGCTCTGCTTCTTCCTCGTAGCCATTAGGGTAAATAGTAGTAACATTATTATCGGCTTCAACATCCATGATCCTTTAGTTCTTTCGGATAGAGTTGGTGAATTAGCACGTTTAAATCTTTTGATAATGGTTGATTATGATCGGCAGAAAAGTGTAAAAACAGAATAATGATTGTGTTTGTACTGGTTTTGAGGCATTAACTGTAATTATCGAATTTTAAGGAATGTGAATGGTTACGTCTAATTTAAAATTTTCGGCTAATTTTGGCTCTAATTTGAAATTTTAAAATATTCTGTAAATATTTGGCTCCAAAAAAAAAGAAGAAGTTCAGCAGTGTTTTTTAATATATATAAAACATATGAAAAAAGAGTAAAACGCATCAATTAGATTAGTGTTATAAGTTGTGAAAGGTGTTGGGTTGGTCGCATGTTCAAGTCTTATACCCTATTTTTTTTTGGTTTTTTTTGTTTATGAGTTTTTTTAAGCATGAGTACATCATTTCAAATGACGATTAACTAACCCGAATTCGAAGCTTATTTAGCCACCCGAATTTGAATAACCCCGTTTATAGTATTTACATTTTGATCCATCAGTTTTGATTAATTAGTTTTAATTAACCACTAACTAGGTGTGTTAATAATTTTATTTAAAACCAACAACAATGAAACACCGAAATATACGCAAATAAATACACAAATTTAAAACGTTGTTAAGTTATATATATATATATATATATATATATATATATATATATATATATATATATATATAGTAGCAGCATACCAAAAACTAATAACCAAAGTATCCAACATACATACATCGTTAACTTATTATACCTAAACATCCCAAATTCGTACAAACCAAAGGTAACAAGCATCCCACAAACAAACCTTACATCTAAACAGATATTCATTATTGCCATACCAGAATTGGTCCATTAAACTACACTGGGTTGCACTGGGGTGTTCACTACAATGATAGAACCTAGCAGGGAATTTCCTTGGGCTTAAGCGGTCGCGATCATACAAGATCATGCTGATCTTGTAAATGGTTCGCCTCACAATCCAGCGACCTTCTGACCTTGTGTACTCGTCGTGCAATAGTTTCCTTGCTTCTTCCATCCTTCCTCCACCTTCCGCCATTAGCAGCATACCAAGGACAAATGTAGCATCAGTGTGTCCCAAACGCGATGCCTGTTGCAGCATCTCCTTTCCAGCAGCCTCATCACCCACATAGAACATCCTCATCTGATCAACACAATAATATAGAAACATAAATATGTATGTAACAGAGTACCATAAAAAAATTCAAATGAATGGAAAATAAATTGTACCAATCCATCTCTGTACAACATGTGTCGGTTTCCTTTCTCCCGCAAAAGTGCTAGCACTTCAGTTTTCTGTAACAAGAACCGAGATGAAAAGATGGAATCAACTTCCATCCTTTTATACACCTCATCTGACTCACCAGCTCGTCTGAAGGTTTTGCAACTGTAATATAGGTAAACACAGAAGCAATATAAATCCCTCATAGATGGTAATTTCCTAAACACTGTTCATTCAAAAAATTCAATCTAAGCCCTAATCACACTTAATTAATCGCTAAAATAGGCAAATGTAGTGTTATTTAAGTTCAATCGATAGTGTTTACTAGGGTTAGGAGACTTACAGAGTCTTGAATTTAAAAACGTCAATTGCCCTAGAAGCCCCCAAATGCGCTAATATGTTGGTGATGACTCCATCCAGTAGTTCAGAAAGCGATAATCCATGTTCCATAGTCGATCGTCGTCGTTTTGGTAGTTGGAATTCCATGGTTTTGATCTTTGTTTGAAGATTTGGTGATGCTCTGTTTCAAAGAGTTCGGAAGTTTAAAAGCCGGGAAGTGATACGTTTGGTCATGAACTGGAATAGTCACAAGCCCATTGTATATATATTTGGAAATTACGGAAATGCCCTTTAAAATAAAATGCTTCTTGTTGGATTAGGAAGGGTATTTATGTCAATAACACCTTTAATGTATATATTTAAACGTTTACAAATATGGTAACAAGATAAATTACTTTTATATGTGATACAGAATTTTACAATAACATAATTATTTACAATCAAAAACTATTATGCAAATCTTAAGCTTAGGAAGTTGTATAATTAAAAAGATGACGATTTAATTATATCCTAAGTTTTTTATTGGCGTTCGTGACACAATTAAATGACGGCGTTTACTTTGAAGTATATTACCTAAGTTTTAGAATTTATGACATTATCTTAAGTTTAATAATGGAATATATTACCAATATCACATATGCCGCTATTTAACTTTGGATAAAATTAATTAATCATTTGGAATATATGACATTATCTTAAGTTCAATATTTGAATATATATTACCAGTATCACATATGACACTATTAAACTTAAGATAAAATTAATTTATCATTTGGAATATATGACATTATCCTAAGTTTAATAATGAAATAGATTACCAATATCACATATGCCACCATTAAAATTAGGATAAAATTAATTCATCATTTGGAATATATGACATTATCCTAAGTTTAATAATGGAATATATTACCAATATCACATATGCCGCTATTTAACTTTGGATAAAATTAATTAATCATTTGGAATATATGACATTATCTTAAGTTCAATATTTGAATATACATTACCAGTATCACATACGACACTATTAAACTTAGGATAAAATTAATTCATCATTTGGAATATATGACATTATCCTAAGTTTAATAATGAAATAGATTACCAATATCACATATGCCACCATTAAAATTAGGATAAAATTAATTCATCATTTGAAATATATGACATTATCTTAAGTTCAATATTTGAATATATATTACCAGTATCACATATGACACTATTAAACTTAGGATAAAATTAATTCATCATTTGGAATATATGACATTATCCTAAGTTTAATAATGGAATATATTACCAATATCACATATGCCGCTATTTAACTTTGGATAAAATTAATTAATCATTTGGAATATATGATATTATCTTAAGTTCAATATTTGAATATATATTACAAGTATCACATATGACAATATTAAACTTAGGATAAAATTAATTCATCATTTGGAATATATATGACATTATCCTAAGTTTAATAATGAAATAGATTACCAATATCCCATATGCCACCATTAAAATTAGGATAAAATTAATTCATCATTTGGAATATGTGACATTATCCTAAGTTTAATAATGGAATATATTACCAATATCACATATGCCGCTATTTAACTTTGGATAAAATTAATTAATCATTTGGAATATATGACATTATCTTAAGTTCAATATTTGAATATATATTACCAATATCACATATGACACTATTAAACTTAGGATAAAATTAATTCATCATTTGGAATATATGACATTATCCTAAGTTTAATAATGGAATATATTACCAATATCACATATGCCGCTATTTAACTTTGGATAAAATTAATTAATCATTTGGAATATATGACATTATCTTAAGTTCAATATTTGAATATATATTACCAGGATCACATATGACACTATTAAACTTAGGATAAAATTAATTCATCATTTAAAATATATGGCATTATCCAAAGTTTAATAATGAAAAATATTACCAATATCACATATGACATTATGAAACTTAAGATAAAATTAATTCATCATTTGGAATATATGATATTATTTTAAGTTTAATAATGGAATATATTACCAATATCACATATATAACTTAGGATAAAATTAATTCATCATTTGCAATATATGAAATTATTCTAAGTTTAATAATGGAATATATGAATATTGACGAGTTAATCATATCCTAAGTTCGTAATTGGCTTATGTGACATGGACGACGACGTTTGAAGAGAACTACTATATATATTCAAACTTATGATATATATAAGGTGTATTACTCAGAAAAATGACGAGTTAATTATATCCTAAGTTTTATTATATAGAAAATGATTAATTATATAGAAAATGATTAATTTATTATATCCTAAGTTTTATTATAAAGAAAATGATTAATTTATTACATCCTAATTTTATAGAAGTTGTATTATATCCTAAGTGTAATATATATATATATACATCATTTAAAATATATGACATTATCCTAAGTGTATATATATATATATATGCGTATCATTACTTAAATAATAAGGCTAATTCAACTAGAAGGAAAAAAAAATGCTACAGCCTAGATTCGAACCCGGGGTAAACTTGTAGCCGCAAGGAAACCAAGGAAACCACTAAGGCACATACTATCTTTGTTATTTGGTTATAATTTATTCATTAATAACGTATTCATTTTAGTTTAATTAATTAAGCTGTTCTTTTAATTTTCAAACCCTAATTATTTACAAGACAGGCGCCTTACACCACTAATCAAAGATTCTAACCCTAATTATTTACAAAACAGGTCGTACACCTCTAATCAAAGATTTGAATCCTACAATGGACAAGTCTTGGATGGGAACAAACAGGATGAACAAACCTTATAGAGATGGAGTAACAGCATTTATTGATTACGCATTAGACAACTTGAAGAAGATGACTAACATCGACCCACAAGGTAATAAACAACATGTTGAAATCCCCTGTCCATGTACCAAATGTTTAAACCATGTAGTGCGTAAAGTGGAGGAAGTGCATTTCCATCTATTCTGTCATGGCATTGATCTAAACTACACAAAGTGGACTAAACATGGAGAAAAGGATGAGCCACCATTAAGTGCCGTGGAACATCAGAATGGAACACCAGATTTCCTAATTGACACACAACTACCGGATTTTGATTCAGAAATTTCAACAGATGGCCCAGAAACAGTGGAAATGGTGAATGCAGCAAAAGATAATTTTGATCATGATGATCCGGATGACCATGCCAAGTTTCTAGAACTACTATCAGACGCAGGAAAGCCACTTTACAATGGATGTCCTGACTTCACAAAGTTGTCCGCAACTGTTCAACTACTCAACTTGAAGAGTAAGTATGGCTGTTCTGATAAGTTCTTTACTGAATTACTAGTTTTGTTGAAGAAGATGCTACCTGATGGTAACGAACTGCCGGAAAAAACTTATCAGGCAAAAAAAATTATGAAACTGATGGGGTCAGGATACAAAAAAATAGATGTATGTATAAACAACTGCCTTCTTTATCGGAAGGAGGATGAGGAATCGACTATGTGTCGAACTTGTGGGGCATCAAGATGGAAGCTGGATAAGAAGATGAATAAAATGTACGATAAAACTTCAGCAAAGGTAATGTGGTATTTTCCAATCATACCAAGAATGCAACGTCTCTTTAGGATAGAAAGTATTTCAGAAGATTTAAGATGGCACGCGACAAGGAGGAAAACAGATGGTGTGTTACGCCACCCCGCAGATTCACAGGCATGGCGTACCATAGATACAAAATTCCCCGAAATTGCTAATGATCCAAGAAATCTAAGGCTAGGAATATCGGCTGATGGTGTAGATGTCAACAGAGGAAATAGGCATCATAGTGTATGGCCAGTTTTAACGGTCATTTACAACCTTCCTCCATGGTTGTGTATGAAACGAAAGTTTATAATGCTTTCTGTGTTGATACCTGGATACCCGGGAAGTGACATTGATGTTTTTTTAGAACCGTTGGTTGATGATCTGCAAACCTTATTCGATACAGGGGTCGATACATATGATGCTTTCACAAAACAAATCTTTAGGCTACGGGCGGTTGTGTTATCGACAATAAATGATTACCCTGCCCTCGGTACTTTATGTGGCTGCCCAACCAGTGGATACAAAGGTTGTGTAGTATGTGGGAAAAATACGGATTGTGTTAGACTTCCTGCGTCATCGAAGCAGAGTTATGTGGGTCACAGAAGATATCTACCATATACCCACGCATTCAGGAAGCAAAAGAAGGCGTTTAATGGAGAACAAGAACTCCGCCTGTCTCCAATTCCAAAGACTGGGGAAGAAATATACAATGAGGTCAAACATATTGAAAATAAGTGGGGAAGGGAAAAATGACCAATTAACAAAAAGGCATCAGAAAACCTTAACGATGCGAGAGGCATAGGTGGGAAGATCCAAAAGCACAAAAGGAAAAGGGGAAATGAAAATGGTAGTTCCAGTCAAGTAAATGAACAAGATGGTCCGTACTGGAAGAAATTCAACATTTGGTATCGAAAGCTTAAATATTGGAGGCATAATGAAGTTCAACATTGTATTGATTTCATGCATATAGAGAAAAATGTTGGTGAGAGTCTAGTCAGAACTTTGCTAAATGTTCCGGGAAAGACGAAAGATGGAGAGAATGCGCGATTGGATCTAGTAGAATTGAATATAGATAAACCAGAGTTGTTTGCTAGGAAAGACGGAGACAAAACAGTACTACCTCCAGCAGGTTACACACTAACGAATGCCGAAAAATACATCTTTTGTAAAACGTTATACAACATCAGGGTACCTCAAGGATACTGTTCAAATTTCTCGTCATTAGTCAACCTAAAAGATAGGAAGCTCATCGGGCTTAAATCACATGACTATCACATGCTAATGCAAGAGTTTTTGCCCATTGCAATACGGTCAATCATGCACCAACCCACACGATATGCTATCATCAGGTTTTGCTTTTTTTTTTTTAAATCAATATGTAGCAAGGAAATCGTATTAGATGAGGTAGATAAGATGCAAGAAGAACTTTGTGTCAAGCTCTGCCTACTCGAAAAGTTCTTTCCTCCCTCGTTTTTTGATATTATGGTCCATTTGACTGTGCACCTCTCTAGGGAAGTAAAATTATGTGGTCTGGTATGCTTTCGTTGGATGTATCCCTTCAAACGCTGTATGAAGGTTATTAAAGGACATGTGTGAAACAGAAGTAAACCAGAGGGATGCATTGCTGAGAAGACTATTGCAGAAGAAACAATAGAGTTTTTCGGCGAATATAAAAAGTCAATGAAAACTATTGGTATCCCACGAGATAAACATGAAACTGATGAAAAAAATGAGGACGGCAAGCCACTTTCGGCCGGCAAATCAAGTGACGTTTCAGCAGAACTCCTTCGGAAAGCACATTTGAATGTAATATAGAATACAGATGAAATTGTACCGTATATCGAGTAAGTATTACTAACACATGCATGTATATTTCGTTACTTAATTAAACTGATGCAACAAACATAATAACCAAACACCTTATTTCAGGAAACACAAGCAGGTTTTGGAAACACAAAACCCGGGTAAGCGAAAAGCATGGCTGGAGAATGAGCACAGTATATCTTTTGTTAGCTGGTTACGCGAAGAGGTAATAGCCCATTTTTTGTAACTGTTTGTTTGTTGTTCCTTCGATTTGAAGCTCATATATATACTTGTAATGAGATTCAGGTTGAGAGAGAATTAGCGATCTCCACAGAAAGTGTATAAGAAACCGTAAGGTGGATTTCATATGGACCACTCGCCACCATAGTAAAATACAGAGCATATAACATCAATGGGTATACATTTCGTACTAAATGTAGTGATGGCAGCGTTTACCAAAACAGTGGTGTTAGTGTTGTGACAGAAGATGTGCACATAGTAAAAGGAGTAGCAACCACAAGACGCAAAGTGTATTATGGGGTTTTGCAAGAGATATGGGTACTAGATTACCGTTTCAAGCAACTCCCTCTTTTCAAATGTGATTGGGTTAACCATCAGAAAGGTGCGGTCAGACGCGATACTACGCTTGGTTATACACTGGTTGACCTGAATAGTTTAGGCCACAAGGATGATCCGTTCATATTAGCCTCACTAGCACGACAAGTGTTTTATGTGGAAGACCAGCTAAATAGAAAGTTGTCTATTGTCTTCAACACACCTCCCAAGAATTACAGAGATACATATGATGACATCGATGAGGAATTTAGTACTGTCATTCACCCGCACAATGATAACATTTTACCACGTGTGGATCCACGTGACTTGGGTGATGAATCAAGAGATGATTACTATCGAACCAACTGTGGAGGTATTGTTATACCAAAATCCAAGTGATCGGGTCATGCTGGAACACTATTGTAATACATTAATTAGCCTTGTAAATTAGCCTTGTAATTTACCTTTTAATTAATTTATGGAATTATTATTTGTATCTTAATTTATATGACTTCCACGTTTTATTTTATAGTTCAGTGCCATTTATTGTAGTACAATAACCTTGTAAATCAGAACATAAATAGTTAGCATATATAAATAATTGTCATATATGACAACAGTTTTACATTAATGAATTTAATATGCAAAAACAAGCTGAGCATGGGATTCGAACTTGGATCCCAATTAACCACTCCAGGTACAAAGAAACCTATTCACCAAGTGAGATAAATGTTAGTTCTGCTAGGAAAACAGCAACTAATTACATATCTATGAATGCTAGCTTTTGGCCATAACACACACACATAATATATTAGTTTCTCTAACACACATATAGTGGCATTTGGTCACACTGAAACTATGTGTGACAAACTCAAATTCATGTCTTAGTCACATAAACAATTACTTCATGTCACCATATAGTGGCATTTGGTCACGTTCTTCAAGTGTGTGACCATATAGTGACAATATGTACCTGTTTTTGGCTACATTGAAATTTTGTGTGAACAACTCGACTTCATGATTTAGTCACATCAACAATTACTTCATGTGACCATATACTGGCACTTGGTCACAGTGTTCAAGTGTGTGACCATATAGAGGCATTTGGTCACAGTGTTCAAATGTGTGACCATATAGTTACCATATCTACCTGTTTTTGGCTACTCTGAAATTATGTGTGACAAACTCAACTTCATAACTTAGTCACATAAACAATTACTTTATGTGACCATATAGTGGCATTTGGTCATAGTGTGCAAGTGTGTGACCATATAGTGGCATTTGGTCACAGTGTTCAAATGTGTGACCATATAGTTCCCATATCTACCTGTTTTTGGTCACACTGAAACTATGTGTTACAAACTCAAATTCATGTCTTATTCACATAAACAATTACTTCATGTCACCATATAGTGGCATTTGGTCACGTTCTTCAAGTGTGTGACCATATAGTGACAATATGTACATGTTTTTGGCTACATTGAAATTTTGTGTGAACAACTCGACTTCATGATTTAGTCACATCAACAATTACTTCATGTGACCATATACTGGCACTTGGTCACAGTGTTCAAGTGTGTGACCATATAGAGGCATTTGGTCACAGTGTTCAAATGTGTGACCATATAGTTACCATATCTACCTGTTTTTGGGTACTCTGAAATTATGTGTGACAAACTCAACTTCATAACTTAGTCACATAAAAAATTACTTTATGTGACCATATAGTGGCATTTGGTCACAGTGTGCAAGTGTGTGACCATATAGTGGCATTTGGTCACAGTGTTCAAATGTGTGACCATATAGTTCCCATATCTACCTGTTTTTGGCTACACTGAAACTATGTGTGACAAACTCAACTTCATGACTTAGTCACATAAACAATTACTTCATGTGACCATATAGTGGCATTTGGTCACATTGTTCACTTGTGTTACCATATTGTGACCATATGTACCTGTTTTTGGCTACACTGAAATTATGTGTGACAAACTCGACTTCATGATTTAGTCACATAAACAATAACTTCATGTGACCATATAGTGGCATTTGGTCACAGTGTTCAAGTGTGTGACCATATAGTGGCATTTGGTCACAGTGGTCAAGTGTGTGACCATATAGTGACCATATGTACCTGTTTTTGGCTACACTTAAATTATGTGTGACAAACTCGACTTCGTGATTTAGTCACATAAACAATTACTTCATGTGACCATATAGTGGCATTTGGTCACACTATTCAAGTGTGTGGTGCGGTATTTGTCACACTTTATGTGTCTAACGTGACTAATGCATCAAACTTACTCTTCATTGGTCACGCGTTCCAAATTATGTGTGACTAAATAATCATCGAAAAAACATCAGTTACCTTTAGCCACATAAACGTACTAACGTGTGGCGAATACATTTCAGAATGGTCACATGATTGGAGCGCATGTGTGACCAACTAATGACGTGAATTCAATTTTTGTATCTTCAGTCACGTAATTATTCTAATGTGTGACGATTTGGATTTCGAGCATGTGTGACCAAAGCCAATTTTTGGCGTAGTGTAAGGCAAGAGAAAAGGGGAACAGGTGTAGGCGAACTATGTCCTGATCAACCCCATTCTGCTTATACGAGTTGAAGATTTGAATGAATTTGTTAATGTGGGCGTTGGGATCTTCACGGGGTAGTCCGTGGAATTGACAGTTGTCCTTGATGAGTTGGACGATGTGGTATTTGAGTTCGAAAGATGGTCCGTCGATCACTGGATAGCTAATCGGTCCTCCTCGTCCTTCGATGGATGGTTTGGTACTGTCGGCGAGAGTAACACGAGCGGCCATTGGTGGAAAACGGGAACGTCTTTCTTTGTGGATGGTACGGATAATTGACTCAGGATCGGGTACGAAAATGAGAGGTTCAGATCCGGATGATCTGGTCGAATATCGTTGTTGATTGTAGGAAAGAATTTTCGGTGGTTACGAGAGAGAAATCTAATCTACGGGTATCACTAAAGAGAAAGTTCGTCGGGACGCCTCAGAATCTTACGATTAACTTCCCCGGCAGCGGCGTCAAAAACTTGACGCGCCACCAACCGTCACGCGTCGTCAACGCGACCGTATGGCAGCACATCGGTGTGGAAGTTTTAAAATTTATATTTTGCTGGGGACCTAAGTTCTACTAGAGCTGTATAGCTGAAGTATGACCTAGGGTAGTTCTGAAGAGTTAACCGTATTGTGAAACGACTTGTCGGGACGAAAGTTCAAATTAGCGATGGTTTGAAAATAGTTTTGAGTGGTGGTTTTATACTTAGGTCCGTAATTAAAATTAAAAACTAATTAAAACAGTAAATAAAAGCAGTAGGTTGAATCAGTATAGAGGGACTTGTGTTTGTTATGACTTCGTTAGCTTTTACGTGGGGTGAACTGTATTGAGGTTTTATATTTGAAAACGTCTTTTAAGATTTGTGTCTTGCGTTCACGTGGATACCTTGTGGTGTGAACACTTGTACTCTACTGATCATATAAACCAACCAGTATGTCACTGAGTACTAGGTTGTCAAGATTCTGATCAGATCGG
This sequence comes from Helichrysum umbraculigerum, assembly GCA_949592205.1. Classification (NCBI taxonomy): domain Eukaryota; kingdom Viridiplantae; phylum Streptophyta; class Magnoliopsida; order Asterales; family Asteraceae; genus Helichrysum; species Helichrysum umbraculigerum. The sequence continues at coordinate 78,888,036 of CATIUR010000003.1, forward strand.
ACTGTCTTGAAACCCCCCTCACCGTCTCTTATGATGAGACCAAGTGACCCTCCAGATGGGGTGCAGGAATAAGGTGACAGTCCGCAATTTATCCACTGATCTTTCTTAACACAGACAAAGATATCTAAGCTAGGCGAGGCATTTAAGATTTAAGACAGGTGGTGACTGATTAACATATACATTAATGGTCGTGATTGAGTTTAGAGATATTCGGCTGTGATACAGTCTTCAACCAACAGAGCTTTTCACAGTTACATAGTGTATTCACTCGTATTACGGTCTTTCCAGGATCACAGACTTATCCAGGATGTAACACAGTATACAGCCTTCGACCTTTCCGTAGTTTGCACGTGTTTGTATTCCACCATAGGTGTTTCCAACGTTAAACCGGATACTCAGTCGTATTAGGGCTTTAACTGGGCTACATACTTTACAGCCATCTGAACTCAATATATCTAAGCTTGTATTACAGTAAAACCATCTATGATAGCTAAACAACCCGTTCACTTTATAATCCCAAACCAATAAATCCCTGATTAATTCACAGTGTACTATACGATAGGCAGACAGTATTTCCATTGCTTCAAAATCAGACCATGTTATTTTCAGAAAACATAGATAGGTAGTGACCGTTTGACTAAGGGTGGCGAGTCCTTGACATAAAGGTTCTAACCACGTTTATTGGAGGAAAGACGTTAGTTTAGTTTAAAATCATAAATGTATAGTTAACAGTGCACCGGTTTTCAATATTTAATCAATTAGGATCATTATTCCACAACAGATTGTGCCCACGACTTTCATAGCTTCCACGTTCCGTACTACACACATTCGTGATGTTTCCGGCGCTATACAAATGAAAGCCGTATAACGTTACCTCCGTTGTTTCATAACGATGTAATCCCAATTGTATTTAAAATAGCATCACCCAAAGTATTAACAAGCTAACTACATCATAACAAACACAATAGCTAATCTACTCACTAATCATGGCAATGTATCCTAAATCAAACATAATAATAGCATGCAACATTATGAAAGATAAGGATAGAAATAACCGAAAGTAATGTGTAGATTGAATAGCAGCGGAAAGATTACACGGACAGAGCTCCGAAATATCTCGAACAATATTACAAAGGAGATCCTCCAAGAATTCCAACTCTATTACAAAAGCTACCCTACTAATCCTTCTCTAACTCCTAAGAGTAGTGCTAGAGAGAGGACGCTAATTTCCTACTAATTCTCCTCTAACTCCTAAGAGTAGTGCTAGAGAGAGAATGCTAACCTAATTCTAGAGAGAGAATGAGAATGAGATGAGAGGTGTGTGAAAATGAGAAATGGAGGTGGCTATTTATAGGAAAAGTAGGAAAGCCTTGGTACAAGCCTTAAAGCATCAAATACAAGCATCAAAGCAGCATACGGGACAAGCGGACCAATGGGGGTCAAACGGCACCTCACAAGGCAAACACCCCCGTATACGGCACCTAGGGTACCGTATACGGTACCTAGGTGTCCAGGGGGTTTGGTGCTCCGTTTGGCCTCCGCTGATTCCTCGGTTGCTTGGTTCGTCCGTATCTTCTTCGTTTGAGCTCCGATTTGCTTGATTCTTGCGCCGTTGGCTTCGTTTTTCCGTTACGCTTCTAATGGCACTTAGTTTGCCAAATTTGGAAGTGTTTGACTTTTGTGTGTTCCGGATGACGATCGGCGAGCTTCCAAACTTTGTATCTTCTCCATCTTTCATCCGTTTCTTCTGATTCTTTCACCTCCGGTCTTGGATTTCCCTATGGAATCATAAAATATGAATTAAGATTTAATTCCATAAGTAAATTAAGAAGGAAATATTTAAGGTGACATTAATTGCCTCGTTTTGCGTGATAAATGGATGTTTTTGGTGATTTTAACAGCAACGCCCATAATTAGACCAATTTGGTGATTTTAAGTAAATAATAGATAGTTTAAGATGATTTCACCAAATATAAGTCCAATAAGTGCAGAATAATGTGCCTAAAAACGTGACTTTTTAGGTCACATCACTCATGCAAACATTAGGAGATTATCATGCATTACTGTATTTTGTATAAATTAGTTATGACATAGAATCTTTTACATCAATTCGAGCTTTTGTAAACTATTATAACAGTATAAGACTTTTATAATATCAACGTATTGTAAACGACGCATATAGAGTCGTTCACTATATCTTATGTGCTGTTGATATTTGATTAGTCGCGCCACGACCCGAATCGCTTCCGCATCATAATCTGGGGGTGCGACAGATTGGTATCAGAGCCTAAGGTTATAGTGAACTAGGTTGCATTTAGTTGGCCTAGACTATGACCGTTAGGCAGTATTCCTTATTAGATATAACTGGTTCAGTGATTACATCATACGAGTTTAATTTAACATAGCCTAGCTAACTATGTACAATTAAATGAATACAGTGTGAAATCTGAAAGGGGTTATGTTGAACAGGAATGCACTAGTTGACTCTGACCATGAGAGAAATCGGGACTTATACTTGTTTTGTGCTAGACACACACTAGGCTATTATGTGATATAGGTGTATATACATACATAGGCCTCACCTACGTACTACTCTATAGGCTATTATATGTATTGTAGGTATATATGAATAGGCCTTACCCACGTACGACTCTCTACGTTATTATATATATCGAATATATATATAGACCTCACATGATAATCACTCGTTAATGCTCACGTCATCGAAGCTGACACGTCTTACTACTATCGTATCACTAGATATAAAGAACGAGACTTGTTCTCATCTACCACCGTCTATCTATTTACATACGCGTAAAGAATAACTAGACGCCTCGCTGTACCGTCACGTACACACTTGAAAGATATCGCTTCGCATTCTTTCCACCATATTATCCTTCAGGATCACGATCAAAACGTACTACTAGGAAAACTGCTACACTTTAGGCTATATTATATGATATGATATGATTATGAATATAGGCCTCACTTGTTAAACGCTCTTGCCATAGAAGATGGCAGACTCATCATCAAGAAAAACTACACGTACTTCATCGTCTATCTCTCGCTCACGTCGCAGCCACTCAGAAGCACTCGTGGCTAGACGCACTATTAGCTCTTATCGAGTCAGACCATATCACAACCCAGCCGTCACAGAAAACGTATTTGCGATAGATCGTCATCGAGTTCTTGCACACCAGTGGAGCTGGTTACCAATGGCTATTGCTACATGGAGAATCGAGAAAAAAAAACATTGAAATCCCTGCTGATGTTGGAAGATACTCAGCTATGGATCTTTCCCCTTATACTCAAGAACTGACACATCTCACCATGCCTGTGTTAACTGCCCACTTGCATCCTCACGAACGCAAGTTACACTACTTGAAAATCGAACAACACGAAACTCATTCAGATTGGATGGAACTAGCTCAAGGCCGCATCGCTCAGATGTACTTGGACCAGGAAGACATCTCCATAACTATCCATCATACTCACGGTCAAATGAAGGAAACCACCGCAACCACGGAGAGCGTTCATGATCAAGTAATTAGTAGTCGAAACAAAATCTTGCACATATAAGGACTCCTCTAACTGCAAGTCTCAAAATTTCAAAGGGCACTGAAGGTGCTATTGGATTGTTACGTAGGATGGAAATAACTTTGGTTTTAACAAAAGAAAGTAGTTTGGGAACCCCAATCAAGATCAACCATCATCGAAAAGGTCTGATACTGTTGAGGCCTACACCTCTGGTTCAGAACCTAAAAAGATCTATTCAGGGAATGAACCCTTCTGTTCAAAGTGCCGCAGACATCATGAAGGTCCTTGCGGTACTCCATGTGTAAAATGTCAAAGGTATGGGCATCTGGCCAAAGACTGCAGATCTACCAATACCAACACCGCCACTGACAAACCTAAGTCCTGCTATGAGTGTGGAGACACAGGGCACTTTAGGAATGAGTGCCCAAAGCTGAAGAATAAGGGCAACAACAACAACACTGCTAAAGGAAGAGCATTTGTTCTGAACTCAGGAAAAGCCCGTCAAGACCCGAATGTAGTCTCGGGTATGTTCCTTCTCAACAATCTTACTGCTTCTGTCCTATTTGATACAGGTGCTGATAGAAGTTTCATATCTGATGAGTTTAGTCCACTGCTAGACATCACTCCTATTGCTTTAAATGCTAAGTACATGGTAGAGTTAGATAATGGTAAACTCATAGAGACCGACAGTGTAATACCTAATTGCACTTTAAATCTATCCGACAAGCTCTTTTCTATTGACCTTATACCTGTCAAGATCGGAAGTTTCGACATCATCGTTGGCATGAATTGGTTGTCCAAGCATCGCGCTGAAGTTATCTGCTACGATGAAATCGTCCGTATTCCTCTCATCACCGGTGGTACTTTAGTCATACAAGGGGAGACCGGTGGGACGAGATTAAATATAATATCATGCATGAAAACCCGCAAATACCTGAGAAAGGGTTATCAGGCAATCCTCGAGCACGTTATGGAGAAAAAGTCGGAAGAGAAGCGACTTGAGGATGTGGCCATTGTTAGAGACTTTCTAGAAGTCTTTCCCGAAGACTTGCCTGGTCTACCACCACCGAGACAAGTTGAGTTCTCAATCGACCTCATGCCCGGGGCAGCACCCATTGCACGAGCACCTTATCGCTTAGCCCCATCCGAATTGCAGGAGTTGTCCACTCAATTACAAGAACTTCTGGACAAAAGATTTATTAGACCGAGGTCTTCACCTTGGGGAGCTCCGGTCCGGTTTGTGAAAAAGAATGACGGTTCATTCAGGATGTGTATCGACTACAGAGAGTTGACTAAATTAACCGTCAAGAACCGTTACCCACTCCCTCGCATTGATGACCTATTCGACCAACTTCAGGGGTCAAGTTTCTATTCGAAAATAGATCTACGATCAGGTTATCATCAGTTACGAGTTCGTGACATCGACATCCCAAAGACTGCCTTCCGAACTCGCTATGGGCATTACGAGTTCCAAGTGATGCCATTTGGTTTGACAAACGCACCGGCTGTATTCATGGATCTTATGAACCGAGTGTGAAAACCATATCTCGACAAGTTTGTCATTGTCTTCATCGATGACATTCTCATCTACTCGCGCAATGAACATGAACACGCGCAACATCTCAAAGTCCTTCTAGAACTTCTTAGACACGAAGAGTTATATGCTAACTTTTCCAAGTGTGAGTTCTGGATGCAAACCGTTTAATTCCTTGGTCATGTGATTGACAGTCAGGGAATTCACGTAGATATTTCAAAGATTGAGGCTATCAAATGCTGGCAAGTACCTACAACGCCGACCAAAGTACGCCAATTCTTAGGTCTGGCTGGTTACTATCGACGCTTCATTGAGAATTTCTCCAAAATAGCCCAACCTCTCATGACACTGACTCAAAAGGAAAAGAAGTTCAATTGGACTGATAAGCAGGAGTCAGCATTTCAGCAATTGAAACAAAAGCTTTGCAGTGCAGCCATTCTATCATTACCCGAAGGCAACGATGACTTCGTGGTATACTGCGATGCCTCACACCAAGGTCTTGGTTGCGTGTTGATGCAACGGGACAAGGTTATTGCCTACGCCTCCCGACAACTCAAGGTTCACGAGAAGAACTACACGACTCATGATCTCGAACTAGGAGCCGTAGTGTTTGCACTCAAAATCTGGAGACACTATCTGTATGGCACAAAATGTAACATCTTCACCGATCATAAAAGCCTTCAGCATATATTCGATCAGAAGGATCTCGACATGAGGCAACGTCGTTGGGTCGAGTTGCTCACCGATTGTGATTGCGAGATCAAATACCATCCGGGCAAAGCAACTGTTGTTGCCGACGCCCTCAGTCGAAAAGAACATTCAAAACCACTTCGAGTCCGAGCCCTCGGCATGATCATTCATAATGACTTCATCATTCAAATCCTCACCGCTCAACTTGAAGCATTGAAACCCGAAAATCTGAAGAAAAAAAAATGAGGTCTTGTGCAACATGGAGAAACAGTTCGAAACCAAACCCAACGGGGTCAAGTACTTCGCGAACCGGATCTGGTTGCCCTACTTCGGAAATCTTCGAGACTTGGTGATGGATGAAGCTCACAAGTCCAAATACTCTATACATCTTGGATCGGACAAGATGTATCATGGCATCAAGGGATTGTACTGGTGGCCAAACATGAAAGCAGAGATCGCTACATACGTCAGCAAGTGCCTCACATGTTCTAAAGTCAAAGCTGAATATCAGAAACCCTCCGGTCTACTGCAACAACCGGACATTCCTGAGTGGAAATGGGAGCAAATCGCTATGGATTTCATCACTAAACTCCCGAAAACATCAAGCGGTTGCGATACCATTTGGGTGATCGTTGATCGTCTCACCAAATCTGCACATTTCCTCGCTATCAAAGAAACTGATAAAATGGAACGCCTCACACGAATCTATCTGAAGGAGATCGAATCCTGACACGGCGTTCCTACCTCGATTATCTCCGACAGAAATAGTCGTTTCACTTCTTAGTTCTGGATATCATTGCAGAAATACTTAGGTACTCGTCTGGATATGAGTAGAGCCTATCATCCACAAACCGACGGCCAAACTGAAAGGACAATTCAAACACTGGAAGATATGCTACGCGCTTGCGTAATTGACTTCGGTGCAAATTGGGAACATCATCTGCCATTGTGCGAATTCTTGTACAACAACAGCTATCATACCAGCATTGGAGCTGCGCCATTCTAGGCACTGTATGGTCGTAAGTGCCGGTCGCCTATCTGTTGGACCGAAGTGGGAAGACGGCCAACTCACTGGTCCTGAAATCATTCATGAAACCACCAAGAAGATCGTTGGTATCCAGCAATGGCTGAAGGCCGTACGTGATCGTCAAAAGAGTTATGCTGACGTAAGACGAAAACATCTCGAGTTCCAGGTTGGGGATCAAGTATTACTCAAAGTATCACCTTGGAAAGGTGTCATCCATTTCGGCAAGCATGGGAAATTGAATCCTAGATACGTTGGACCTTTTGAGATCCTTGAAAGGATTGGTCCAGTCGCATATCGATTGTAGCTACCTCCCGAGCTTAGTAACGTGCATCCCACATTCCACATTTCTAATCTTAAGAAATGTATGTCCGATGAGACACTCATTATCCCTCTCGAGGAGATTCAAATCGACGACAGCCTTCATTTTTTCGAGACACCAGTGGAGATCATGGACCGTGAAGTCAAACAACTTAAGCAAAGTCGTATCCCTATCGTCAGAGTTCAGTGGAATTCACGGCGTGGTCCGGAATTCACCTGGGAACGGGAAGACCAAATTCGACTCAAATACCCACATCTTTTCACAGACTCTCCTCACACGACAACTCAGAGCTAAATTTCGGGACGAAATTTTCTTAACAAAGGGAGAATGTGACACCCGACCAATTAGGGCTAGTATTAGTGCCAAATCATAAGTGTTAGTACATGTAATTAGGATTAATTATGCGTATCATTATGTGTATCGATATATTTGTTATTATAAATACACACGTATGCGATTTGTTTAAATCGTACATTTTACATTATCGGATGGATTCCGACATTATAAATGCGGACGTTGGTGAACAAAATGTTAAATAATGTGAAATTATTTAATAAACTCAAAAATCTCTAAATATTATATTGATAATATTTAACATGTAAAACGTATCGTATAAAGTATCACAAACGCGACGAAAACCCGCGAAACGTGCCCGACAATCGAATGAGAACCAAAATATATTTTATGAGTTTAAAATATATCATTTCGAGTAAAGCTTTCAGTTAAAATATCGTATTTTAAATTGATAACGAAAAACGGCTAATTAAAACGCTACGCGATTAAACCTCCGTAAAACGAACGCGCAAATCGAGGCCGATAAATAAACGGAAATTTTTATAAATGTTTTTAAGTATTTTAATAAATACTTCAATCAAAAATATCGAAATTCGAATCGTTATTTAAACACGTGTATAAAACGTTTAACGTCTAAATAAACTTCGAAACGAACGAGGAAATGAACACCGCACGTAGCACGGACTGTGGAACAAAATTTGGAACAAAAAGCCAGCCCTATGGGCCCCCCTGGCCTGGCCCCCTTGCTGCCCCCATGTGCCCCCTCTCCACTTAAACCTCATGCAAAATAATTATTATAAGATTCCTTATCACACTCCTCCTCCCCTCTATCATTTCATTTGATCATCATAATTCACAAACACTCCAACTCTCTCTACCTCACTCTAAATCTCTGCACTTTCTCTCACTAAAAACCCTCCAAATCTCAGCCCAAAGTTGAAGAAAAAGAAGCAAAAGGGACTAGGAGCAAGAAGAACTCAAGAACATCATCATCATCATCTTTACTTCCTCTTGATTCCCACCATTCTCATTGTAAGAATCATCAAAACTTTTCACTAAACATACTTGCATGCTACTGATTTATATGTTATCTTGCTCATCTAACTACATTATGTCCAAAGTTTGGTTTAAAAATCGTTTTTATACATTATACATGAACATGCAAAATGTGACACATTCTGTCTTCATAAAATCAGTTTACAAAAACGACCATATCTCGAGTTATAAGAGGAATTAGACAACGAATTGTTTTTTAAAAGTTGCGTATTGAAAAGAGCTACAACTTTCATGTTTTACACTTTTACCATATCCGTACGTATTTTTGGTTATAAACTGATCTTTGCGACTGGTCTGCATGTGTTCGAAAACCGAGTATGGTTCTTTCGCGAAATTAATTACCCATCTATATGAACTCGATAATTGTTGGAATAATCACGTTAGGTTTTGGACACACACATGAACATCTGGTAAAAATCTTGGAATCTAGTTCGGACTAGAACACGTTAAAATCGAGTGGCGAAATGAACCGACATAAACCGAAAAACACATTTTGGGACTGTTTTTGATATAAACATAAAACCGACACTTTGGGCCGACCATAAAACGTACCGACAACTTTATAAGTCTTAGTTAACTATTTTAAGACTTGTGTAAAAGTTTCGGGTCAAACCGAACACGTTTGACCAAGTCAACCGAAACGAGCCTCGGTACGAAAAATGTAAAACGAAATGTAAAACTTTAGATTTTGCCTCGAAACAATTGTTTTAGGTGTTTTACTATGAAAATTGAACAAAAACGATGCTACGATATTTACGGATAACGATACATGTGTTGAAACACTTAAACAAATACGTATACTTTTACAAGTCAATAAACGAAACAAGCATAATAATAATACTTTGGGAATTATTATTACAAACCACCACCAACATGCCGTACATGTTTTCAAAAACACGAACAAACAAACCAATGTAATTAGACATAACTAGTTGAGGGAACAACTAGCATAGATGTTCTGTTGAGACATCTAATCATTAAAACCTTGCGCGTTTTGGATGTCCGGCAGGTTACAGTCTGCGGACACATCATTTGGTGCAACATCATATTTGCTTGTTTTGCTAACACATCAGACTCAGGTGAGTCTCATAGCCCCTATTTTACTGTTTTTACTCTAGGGGTGAGAATACATGTCTGTTTTATTTTACATGTGAACGCAAGTATTAAATATCGCTATATTCTGCATGAGTTAATCATCTAATCATCATAAGTCCTCATTAGCATAGTTTGGTAATACTTTGTAGCGTGAATGTTAGTGTATGGTACCATATGGGACTGACAATCCCCGTCCGGGTCAGCAAGCACTGACTGGTCAAAACGGACGCATTATCATTTGTTCATACGTGTGTTGATTAGGCATACGTATAGAGGCACCCTCGCTCAGGCACTTAATTGTGATCCTGACACCTCAGTTAAGCTCAGACTATGTGCTCATGGAAGTTATATACATCATTTATCATTTATTTATTTGCTTAATTGCAAATCATCATACTTAAATCTTGCGGTTCATATATTATACTTTATCATTAAACCTGTGAGCTCACCAGCGTAAGCTGACCAATTTAGCGTGTATTCTCAGGTTCGTAGCAGCAGTAAGTCTGCTCACTCAGGATGCCCATTAGCTCGAGTCTCATGCAAACATCAGGAGATTATCATGCATTACTATATTTTGTATAAATTAGTTATGACATAGAATCTTTTACATCAATTCGAGCTTTTGTAAACTATTATAACAGTGTAAGACTTTTATAATATCAAAGTATTGTAAACGACGCATATAGAGTTGTTCATTATATCTTATGTGCTGTTGATATTTGATTAGTCACGCCCCGAGCCGAATCGCTTTCGCATCATAATCTGGGGGTGCGACAACCTACCTGCTCCGCCAAGCTCTTGATCATATATCACAACTCCAACGAGAACAAGAAGATACCAACCTCTCTGTAAGCATAATTCAGGATTCAATGACCGCTGAATTAGGTGCGGATGAACTTATAAGAGACCGACTAGAAGAATGTGAACAGCGTTCACAGGAGGCTGAGGAGTACTCTCGAGCACTGGTACAACGACTGGTCTTGGTTGAAGACAACGCCAGGCAAGCCAGCAGACTTGCAGAAACCGTGGTCCGCCTTGTCGCGCTGATGGAGCGGATTAATCTGCATCAAGATTAGATCAGTCTGTAACTTGTAACCAATTAACTACTTAAGCGGGACCTATGTAACCCGACCGGATTTAATAATTCCCTGCACTTTTGTACTACTACTGTTCTGTAACCTTTTGGAAAAACTTGTACCGTGTATCCAACTCGATTCTCTAAATGGAATGTGATTATCACCTCGTACTATTATCGTGTATCTCATCATATACACTTGTGATATATCATAAATTTCATGCAATTATCTTATTTCTTTTCCTTGTTCTTTTCTTGTTCAGCATCATGCCACCTCGCCGACAAGTCACCCTCAGTGAGGCCGAAATTGCAGGTCTGATTGCCCGCAGTGTGGCCCAAGCCTTAGCTACCCGAACACCAACTCCTAGTAGCGAAGATACAGCTACCAATGCGCCACAACCCAAACCCTGCTCATATAAGGACTTCCAGAACTGCAAACCCTTGAGCTTCCAGGGTACTGAAGGAGCTATTGGTCTAGTACGCTGGATCGAGAAAATCGAATCTGTATTCCTTATCTGCAACTGCACGGAGGGAGACAAGGTCAAGTTCTCCGCCAGTACTTTTCTGACACTGCTCTCACCTGGTGGAACACCTATGCCCAAACTGTGGGTATTGCTAATGCTTACAAACTCCCGTGGGAGGAGTTGAAGAAGATGTTGAGGGGCGAGTACTGTCCCAGAGATGAATTGAAACATCTGGAAGTGGAATTCTGGAACCACAAAATGCAGGGTAATGACATCACGGGTTACACCAACCGCTTTCACCAACTGGCAATTCTGTGCCCATCCATGGTCGATCCTGAGTACAAGAGGATTGAGAAATACGTCGATGGACTCCCTGACAGACTCCAAGACCTGGTAACTTCATCCAAACCGGGTACTATTCAGAGCGCCATTCGTATGGCCCATGAACTGACGGCAAACTCTGTCCGCCATGGCACAACATCAACCCCATCGACAAGCAACAAACGAAAGTGGGAAGGAAACCCCAACTCATCCAACCAAACCACCAACAAAAAGCCTGAGTCTGTTAAGGCTTATTCATCGGGGACTACGGAAAAGAAAGGGTACATCGGGAACAAACCCTACTGTCCCAAATGCAATCGTCATCACGACGGTTCCTGCCCTTGCACCAACTGCAAACGGTTCGGGCACCTAGCCAAGGAATGCCGAGCCAACATTCCTACCCCCAACACTAATGCACCACGGGCCTGCTTTGGGTGCGGAAATCCTGGGCATTTCAAGAATGATTGCCCTAAACTGAAAAACAACAACAACCGGAACAACAACCCTGCTCGCGGCAGAGCATTCGTTATCAAGGCTGGGGAAGCCAGGCAAGACCCGAGCGTCGTGACGGGTATGTTCTTTATCAACGACCTTACTGCTTCTATATTATTTGATACCGGTGCCGATAGCAGCTTCATTTCTGAGAAATTTAGCCCATTGCAAGACACCACCCCTACTGCCTTAGATACTAAGTACATTGTAGAGCTAGCCAACGGCAAACTAATAGAAACTGATAGCATCATACGCGATTGCACACTGAACCTCTCAAACGAACACTTTTCCTTTGATTTGATACCGGTCAAGATCGGCAGCTTTGACATTATCATCGGTATGGATTGGTTGTCCAAACATCGGGCCGAAATTCTTTGTCATGATAAGATTGTTCGCATCCCTCTCGCCTTCGGTAGAACCTTGATCATACAGGGGGAGACCGGTGGGTCGAGACTAAACATCATCTCCTGTTTAAAAACCCAAAAATTTCTGAGAAAGGGTTATCCGGCAATCCTCGCGCACATTGATAACACGTAAAAAGTCATGTTTTTACTTATGTTATTTCTCGCATTTTAGACTCAAAGTTAGCAAAACCACACCAATAATGTCAAATATTATGATATTTTGTTAACTAAGTCAAAACGGAAGTGATATTTATAAAACCATTGAAAATGATACGAAAAACGTGAAAAAGGGAGCATAAACGGTCAACGAATCTTTAGTTCACGCGTTTCAACACTTTTTGAGCAAAACTAAGAATTATGACCTCTAATTTATGTCATTATGTTCGTTAGGAAAAGACAATCGCGTGGATATAAAGAACGTTGAAAACGGATGCACGATGAAGAAGATACGCCTAAACGAAGATCACAAGCAACCGACGGATCACGATACGGGAGAGACAAGCCGGATACGGCCAAGCCCAACCGTATACGGCCAAGACCAAGCCGTATACGGCCTGTCCCAACCGTATACGGCCAAGGTAAAGCCGTATACGGCCAATCTCCCCCGTATCCGGCCTTGTCCCTCCCCCGATACGGCCAATCTCTCCCGTATACGGCCAAATTCAACCGTATCGTGTGTTTTGGTCATCCAAGGTGTAATCTTGATACGGGTGGGAAATACGGCTGAGATTTTGGAGGTGGAAATACGGTTGAGGAATACGGTTGAGACAAATCTATAAATACTAACCACCACCTCCTCATTTCAGATATTCTCAACATTCTACACTTCATTCATCCAATTCTCTTTCACACTTCTCTTTTATTTTATTTTTCGGTTTTTATTTTTAGTTTGTAGTTTTGGTTTCTCTCTCTAGAGTTTTCTCTCTCTAGAGAGAAGTAGATAGTTAGTTAGTTAGAGGTAGAGAAGAGAAAAGCAAGGCGTTGTAATCACGGTGTAAAAGCATTCTTGGTGCAAAACTACGCATTTCTCAATATTACTCTGCTCAAATTTCTGGTGATATCTATCCTCTCATACTTATACTATGTTTGAATTATTTATGCTTATTTGTATGATGTGTGTTATGTGTATTGCCATGATTACTGAGTAGTGTACTATTGCGGTTGTTGAAATGTAGATAATTAGATGTAGGGATGATGTTAAATTAATCTTTATTTAAAATATGTGATTGGGAATTATTAAACTTTATTATGTTCAAACTTATCATGCATCTAGACTTAGTTATGGATCACCCTTTCCAGTTCTTCGCGTGACTGCTACTTAGGTTTAGAAACTGATCACCTCTAGATACGGTAGTTTGTTATCTGTGTTATCGTACGAAGCCGTGTCTGTTACTGTAATTTGGCTAAAGTACTAGGTATAGCAATGGAAACACCACTGGTGGAGTACAACCGTGGAAGCCCGAGGAAAAGCCGTTGGTACCATCACTGTGGACTACCTAGAAACCCTAGAATATGGTCTAGACATCATAAAGCTGTGGAAATGCCAAGTACACCGTAGGCCTACCTCTGGTTACGAACACGCTGTGGAAATACAGTAACTAAAGTACACCGTGTCTATAGTTAGAATTGGTTAACATGTGGAAAAATAGTTATACGCGGTGAGATCAATTCTGGTTATAAAGCCGTGGAAATGCTGTAAGCATTGTACACTGTAAAAGTATCTAGAATTGGTTGAACCGTGGGACTGTTGGAGTACACGGTAGACTGATCCCCGATAATACGGCATTGTGGAAAATGGTGACAGTACTGTACACCGTAATAGTACTCAGGGTTAGCAACCGCTGTGGAAAAGAGCACTGTACCCCGTTAAGTGTGTCTAGGGACGAATGACTGATCGCAAAGGAGAGTTCTAGATCATGACAGAAGTAATTAAGCTTATAAAACCTAAGGCATGAGTCTAGAGATGAAAGTCAAGCCCAGCAGTGGTTCAAGATTCTTAAAACCCCTAGACTCTACAAAACTGATAGTTTGAAATAATAGGTTTATAATTAGTACATGGTTAAATAATAGCAGTTGTAGTTAGGTGTTAAGAAAGGTCGGAATAACCCAATGGGCAGCCTGTCACCTTATTCCTGCACCCTTCAAGGGTCGCTGTCTCTACAAAGACATGTGTGGGGGGTCGGATAGTCTATTCTGATCAGAATCACGATAACCTAGGTACTCAGTGACATACTTATGTAGGTCTGACCGAAACAAGTAGGGTCCTAGCGTTTACACCTGTAATGCATCTGTCTGTTAATTAATTAAGTCCCTAATCACCTTTATAATGAACATCATCCCAACAACTGATTATTGAAACTTCAACAGCCGCATTCTCTATCTATCTAGCTAATTACCGATTCTCATCTCTATTTTACTTTTCTGCATTTAGTTAATCAATTTACTAGAAAAACCAAACAAACAAAATCTACCTATCTACACAACCCATCCTAATAGTAAACCTTATCTTTGGCCTAAGCTTCGTTTCAATTCGCTCCGATTAAAGAACGACCTCGAGTTATACTTGCTGCTTACTCACCCAGTGTAGTAGGTAGTATCTATAAGTTGAGCCCCGCATATTACAAATTTTAAAACTTACCCACGACGCCCGCCTGATTTGTCCGGACGAGTCCTTTGACGACGAGGACGGTTCACTCGCGTGAGCTAAAACGAACCTGACTTATCGGGCGACGTCAAGTTTTTGGCGCCGCTGCCGGGGATCGTAGAGCGTTACGATTCTGAAGCCGCCTTAGATAAATTAGCTGTTAGGAGATCCTTTTCGTTTAGGTTCACTTAGACTTATCCGAAAGTTACTTACCTGCCTTAGAATAATTTAGTAATATAAAATGAAAAATTCAAAAATGTCTTTCTACGATTCGCCGCCTTTAAGCCCCGTTTCTCCAATCGCCCGCAAGACGACCGAAGAAATGACGGCCATGGACAACGCTGAGTTCTTCGACTACCTAGAACAAGAGTTTGAATCCGAATTCTACTCTTCATCTTCAACTACATCCGAAGAAATCTCCGTTAGTCCAGATGACGATTCTAGAACCATAGGGCAATTCTTAGATCTTGACTTAGGACCCAATGAATCTCAACAGAAGATTTCAACTTCTGTCTCTAGCATTCCAAGCTATCAGGTCATACCTGAACCTGAGATCTCATTTCCCTTAGAAAATTTCTCGCAATTCCCTGATTTTGCTGGAACTTCTGAGAATCTTCAAACCTTCCGTTTTCCACCCGCTGAAGAACGCATCCCCATAAGGAATGAAGATGCTTACGAATATCCTCCAAAATCACCAATTTTTATAAACCTCATACCAGAACCTGCGTACACCATATACCGTGTCGTTGATAGAAATATACTTGACCAGTCTGATGAAGAAGTCCGCTATGTTGGGTACTCTCTTGATCCTGACAGGAGGTTAGCTGTTTGTAGGGCATTTGTCAGACATCTCAAAACATCAGACTTTCCTTTCTCAGTCGATCAAAGAATAGTCATCAGTAGGATTGATAATCAGATCAGTACTCTCCACTGTCTTCCAAACCAAAAGAAAGATGGTATCTTCACACGATATAGGGTGGAAGAACAAAAGCTTATATCCATAATAGACCTACTAATGGACCTATTTGCAAGCACTAAATATCACTCAGAGTCACAAACCCTGATTGATCGTTATGTTGCGGCTATGATATATGAGCTTGAGTTCTGGATCTCAAAAGATCCCGCAATCCCTCTAAACATTTCTGGAAAAATTCCTTTCTTCGTTGACCCTGCCACCTATATGATCAAAACGTTGTTAGAGATATTCCCTAGAGCTGCTGACGATAAGAGAAAAGCCACTTTCTTCGCTAAAAGAAAGAATATTCACGTTGAACTCACTTTACTTTTCGATCATTCTAAATTTCCTTTCACTTTGTCTCAAAGATCGTTGATCATGGATATCACCGAAGCAGTTCACGCTACAACCGGAGATCCTGATTCAGAGGAAGAACGGAAGTTTCAGAATACTCTAGATAAACTTCTCCACAACCTTAATCATATAGACAAAGGAACACGAGTAGGAATTTCAAGTCCGAAGAGAGTTAGGAAAGAATTTTATAAGTTTATTGGCAATCTTCTAGACTTAGGCAAAAAGGAACGTAAGTTTCTCAGTGAATTCGAAATATTTTTTCTAAATCCTGCAGATCTAGTCGACTCTGTCATTAAAACCCTTATGATTAAATTCATTCCTCGCCATACTCTTCTGCACCCAAGAACACCGAATGCTTTTAAGCATTTGATCTTGATTAATTAAAACTGTTTTGGAAAGTCGGGCTAAAGACTTTAAACCAAGCGCTTATTGGGAGGCAACCCAATTTTATAAGTTTTAAATTAGTTAGTTTTTTTTAGTTACAAAGAACTTCTAAAAACTTTGGTTTTCGTGAAATCTGCGCAGTTTCTAAAATTTAAAATTTTTTTATGAACTTTAAATTTTTAAAATTGTTAAGATTTCAAGAACTCAAAATTTTTTAGACCAAAAATAAGTTCCCTTTATTTTTAGCATTATCTTCCGCGTTTTAAATATAACAACTTTTTGTCCGCTCACAGTACTACGCAGAATTTTAAAATTTTTGCTAAAACTAATTAGCTTAAGTTTTTAAAATTGTTTCACCCAAAATAATTTAAAACATAAGTAATTAAAATAAAAGAAGGAAGGAGGGGTATTTAAATATTTTGTGATTTAAGAAATAACAAAAAAATCAAAAAAATTTAAATCTCTCTCTCTCCCCCTTCTTCTTCCTTCGCCGGCCTCACCCCAAACCCTCCACCATCTCCATTTTTCACCATTGTTAACCAAATCAAGCTCAAAACCTTGCTCCATTTCGTTAATATGTAGTCTCTAACTCATTTGCATCAAGATTAAGGTAAGATTCAAGCCCTAACTCTCAAAATTCTCTAACTTTAAAAACCTAGGGTTTCAAATTATTAGGTGATTATGGCTAGTTAAAGTTGCGAATTTGAGCAATGATTCTTGCTTAGTAGTGATATAAGATGATGTAGGAGCTTGCATTTCATGAATTTGATGGAGAATTATGAGTTTGAGTTTTTAAAGTTAGTTATTTTGCCCTAATTGTTCATATTTGGTTAAAAGATGATTAAATTGCTTATGTGAAGTTGCTAGTGATTGTTATATGCTTAGAATAGTATAAGTAACTTGTGCATTTGCTTTGTTCTTAATCAAACATGATTATGGTTGCACTTTGAGAATTCAAGTAAGCTTGAAAATCGGTTTTTGCTAAGTGTCACATTTTGAAATAGAATCTTTACTTAGAAATGATACTTATGCTTGATTACATGTTTTAAGCCTACTTTGATTCTTGAAAGCACTTAAAATGAATTAACGAATGAATCAAGATTTCTAAGTGGTGCTACTTTGGTAAAACAAAGTTAATGAAGCTTATAAGTTATGATTTGTTCCGACATTCAAGTAACCATTTCCATTTAAAACAATTTGATTTTTGATAAAGGTTTGAACTTAGAAGTAAGTATGGTCTATTTTGTTCCAATGCATCGCGACTTTAATTGACTACTTTCAAAAACCAACGTGATGCTTGCACCAAAATTGCCACACCAACTTTAAAGAACATTCTTAAATCATAAAACGGCAATAATGAGTTAACTTGAACTTTGATTGCTTACTTGCTCGGCATGATCATAAAACGTTCACTTTAAAATGCCATGTTAGTTTGCTAGTTTGTGTAAGTAAGTTGCTTTCGCCACTTTAAGGTAATTAGATGGCCTAGAACAAACTTGCATATTACATGTTGTAAAATTCTAGGTACTTGATGCTTATGTGGTTGAAAATTGGAACTAGTCTCAATTTCTCGAGTTACTTTAATTTGATAAAGTCCACTTGGGAATTTGTTGCAAATAGTTCATCATAGCTTCTTACATAAATCAAAGTTCGTTTAGATGGTTGAAAAGTGAGATTTTGATTATTATTGGTCATTACAGGTTTATGGATTATCCACTTTTTAAAGCCCTCATTTTGAATTTTTTCCAATAATTCTAGGGTTTAATATAATCCGTGTTCTTGTAATTGATTTAATATAACCTACTATGATGTTTGTTTTTCTCTTATTTCAGATGGCCAAGACTTCACTTCCTTCATACATTAAAGACTCAATTAAAGACGATGAGAAAAGGAAGCTTTATAGGAAATGGCTATCTCATGAGTTAGGAGTTAACAGATAGTATGGGAGGATTTGGCTAAGATTGGGTTAGCGACAGGATTTAGGGAGTTGATTGAATTTAAAGTGGGAAAACGACATCTTCGGGCATGGACTAGTTTGTTTGACTTAAAAGAGAAAGTTTATCAAGAACTTGTGGCAGAATTCATGGTTACCTTCAAGTTTGATAAATCGGTATCTAAATTGGACGATGCTTCGATGATCAAGTTTAACTTTCAGGGAATGAGTTACAGCATGTCCTTAGCCACTTTTGCGGTTCATTTAGAGCTTTATAGTGAATATCAAGTGACCACCAAGTTCTTCCTCAACTCAGAGTGCAGTCCAAAACAGAGAGATCACACGGCTATTTGGTCTCAGTATGCATCAGGACGGTTTCATTCAAATGTCAAAGCTCGAGTTTTTCAGGATAGATATCACAATGTGCTCCATAATCTTCTTGCTTGTTGTATTCGAGGTAAAAGGAAGACAAAAGGAGTTGTTGGCCAGAAAGACTTGTTGATCATCAAGAGTATCATTGAGAATGAGCATGTGAATGTTGCCTACTTGGTTGCTGATCGTCTTCTCAATGAGTCTGCTTATTCTGAGTCTGAGACTGTTTACATGGGGGCTATCATTACAAAGCTAGTTAGAAAGATGGGGCTTTTGACTAGTGATGTGATTAGCAGATTGACAGAGATGGAGGGCAAGGAGTCACAGCCATATGATATAAACTACATGATAAAAGTTTGGATATTGGAAAAAGATCTGAATGGTGATATCCGCTGGAAAGATGGTCAGCTGATTCCGGGAGTTTCTATGAGACCTCCGAAGAGTAAGATAGCTAGGATTGAGTTTGATGATAGCACGGTGCATAGGGAGCAAAGGAATGAGGTCCATCATGAACCTGAGACAGGAGAGACGTCAGTTCCTGATGTGGAGGTTCAGAGTACACCTGCTCCTCAGCCCAGAGTGCTTCATTGGGGAGATCCACCATCATCTGAGCTTTTCTATGGTATGCTACACATGCTTCAGCAGAGACACACTATGGATACATACCTAGCTCATGAGTTTGGATTTCCTACACCAGCTCCACCGACTTGGATCTGCGGTCCACTACCACCCGACTTCACCACATCACCACTCCATACATTCACCATGACTCCATTCACCACTACCATACCTACCATCACATCACCTCACCCCACTACCACTATCACACTTACTACCACCACAGGGATTCCACCTAGGGCTCGCCGATCTTCATGTATACCCACACCTGAGCCAGTATTCTCTGTTCACACCACCACCACACGTGAGCCGCATGATCCACAGATTATCCTACAGCCATCTTCATGGGTTGTCACCCGTCCACGAACAGCCGAGTCTGCTGCATCATATACAGATACATCTTCAGAGACAGATTCACCGCAGTCAGGGCAGGGTTTGGATATTCAGATGGAGCCACTACATGAGCATGAGGAGGATCAGACACATGATCAGATACAGGAGCAGATGCAGACAGACTATGTGCCAGCCTTCACTACTGGACCTACAGATTCTGGATTGACAGGGTTACTTGACACCACCCCTGTTCCATCCTCAGATTTGCCACCGGTTCACTTGGCACAGGTTCTGCGTGACTTCCCTCTCGGATCAGCTGACATAGGAGATATGGGCCTTGATTCGAACTTCCATTTGTATCCACTACATCCAGAGCAGTAGCAGGCCGCATCATCGGGGTCAGTATCCCGCATGGCGTCGAGTGGACAGCACTCCGTCACCCAGCAGGCAGCAGGCAGCTCTCTTCCTACTCTCCATGAGTCACCACCGGATAAGGACCCTCCTCTTCCTTGATTCCACTTATCTATCACTCTTTATCTTATTATTACTTATGTTGGATGACTGTACTATCACTTGATATTTTGGATGACTGTATCAGTATTGTGATTCGGCGGATATATTTTGGGACCAACCAATGATTTGGTTGGGTTTATCTGCTTTATTTATCATATTATCTTAGTTTATTTACTAATGTTGTGTTTATTTTGCTTTTGAATAAAGAAAAAATGTGAATAAAATTGAAGTTCTCCGAGGATATATAAGACGACGCGCAAATCACGCAAGATTCGGGTTGAACGACGCTAGATTCTCCAACTGCTGTCTACACACCCAAATCTATCAAACAACCGTCTCATTCTATCTTAGGGGAGTTTTTCGTTCTTTTTCCTAGTGGTTATTAAATATCATAATATATCTATACCGTTGTCCTTTATGCTTAATTCTTAAGTGTGGGATTATAAAATCCCATAAATCAAATCAACTTAGAAACAAAGTTCCAAAATATAATCAAGCTTTAAGTGTGGGATTCTTCTCCAAAGAAGAATTTTACGCTTAGTTTGTGAACATTAGGGACAATGTTCCTCTAAGTGTGGGATACACGGTATGATATACCGTATTTTGGCTTTGATTGCTTGTCCAAAGTAAGCTACAAATAAAAATAAGCTTAAAACCCATTAAGCTTAAATTTTTCATCAAAACCTCATTTCTGCTAAAATTTTTAAAATTTTTTGACTTAAAATATTTTTTGCGAAAGGTCATTTGTCAGGAATTAGATAAATTGCTTTGGAAAGTAAGATAAATTAGAATACGAATTCCTTAGAAATGAAATGTTAATCCATGAGCATCGCACGGCTAGGCACATACACCCTTTTGCAGTGAGGTACTTGAGCCCAATAAGCATTCATCTTTAATGCTTCACTTTCGATTGATGTGTGTGCCGATGCTTTTGCTTTGAATTAGAACTTGCTCTTGGTATACGCTTCGAGACCACACCGATGAGCGTCGTACGCGGTGTAGGTGCAATCAGATGACCTTGACATTCCCTAGGATTAACCCTTTTTTCTTTAAAACCATATTTTTACAGCCCAAAACCCTTCCAACACTCATTTTAAGTGTTGATGATCCGCCTAGAAAACCCTGTTGAGCCTTAGCCTTTTCGTTTCATTAAAACCCAAATTTTCAACCCATTCACTTCTACACCCACCAAATCTTATCTTAGAAATTTTTAAATTTTTGAAAAACGCTATTTAGATATTCTTTTTGCTTTCACTCAAAAATTCACAAAAATCATGTTTACTCAAAACTCCTCGTGTGCGTTTCTATGATCAATACTCAAAAATAGAGAGTCGTGTGGTGCAAAAAATTGGCACCAGGTAAATTCGAAATTGTCAAAAGTGTGAAAAATGAAAGTCAGAAAAGATCTCAAAAAAGGGACAGTGAATAAATTTGAAAATTCCTTAGAAATTCCTTGGCAAAGAAATTATAAGCCAAAAATATAGAAAAGTAGAAAAGAAAAGAAACGAAAAAAATATATAATAAAGCTAAGTGCTTCGAATTCTCCCGAAACTCTGCTCTCTTAAAATTTCAAAAATCTTCCGTGTGTTTCCAAGAGATAGAAGTCAAAATAGCTATCTCGCTCCCTTATCGTTATCCGTTTCCGTTTTCATTAAAAAGTTTATCTAAATAAAATTTTTCATAAGTTTAAAAATGCCTAAGATAAGCAAAACCCTTTTTATTTAAAACCAATTCCCCTTCTATACCATTCCCTTTAAACCTCACCAAACATTACAACCCAATTGGATGTCCTGGGATGATTAGCACCGTTCTCATCGAAGTGGTGGAGATCCGATTCTCGATCAAGCCTATGACGAGAAGCAAATGCATGACTGGCTTCATGAGCGATTTCATTTGTTTAGAATGATAGGTAACCCGAAACACTTCTGAGTGAATTGAGTGACCACCTAGTGAGATCGCCTAGTCATGTACAATATCCATCGAGAATTGTGAAAGTATGCCAGGACTAACATTTCAATCTAAGGGGTGAATGTTCTAATGATGCTTGCTTTCTGAAAAGATTTATCCAATGGCTGACAAATGACTGATCTCGAAGTATTTTATGTCAAAAGCCTAAAACTACTATTTTTAAAGAAACGCTTAGCAGGTGAGAATTTTCAAGTTTGATTGAGGGCAAGCAAAGTTCTAAGTGTGGGATATTTGATAACACGTAAAAAGTCATGTTTTTACTTATGTTATTTCCCGCATTTTAGACTCAAAGTTAGCAAAACCACACCAATAATGTCAAATATTATGATATTTTGTTAACTAAGTCAAAACGGAAGTAATATTTATAAAACCATTGAAAATGATACGAAAAACGTGAAAAAAGGAGCATAAACGGTCAACGAATCTTTAGTTCACGCGTTTCAACACTTTTTGAGCAAAACCAAGAATTATGACCTCTAATTTATGTCATTATGTTCGTTAGGAAAAGACGATCGCGTGGATATAAAGAACGTTGAAAACGGATGCACGATGAAGAAGATACGCCCAAACGAAGATCACAAGCAACCGACGGATCACGATACGGGAGAGACAAGCCGGATACGGCCAAGCCCAACCGTATACGGCCAAGACCAAGCCGTATACAGCCTGTCCCAACCGTATACGGCCAAGGTCCAGCCGTATAAGGCCAATCTCCCCCGTATCCGGCCTTGTCCCTCCCCCGATACGGCCAATCTCTCCCGTATACGGCCAAATTCAACCGTATCGTGTGTTTTGGTCATCCAAGGTGCAATCTTGATACGGGTGGGAAATACGGCTGAGATTTTGGAGGTGGAAATACGGTTGAGGAATACGGTTGAGACAAATCTATAAATACTAACCACCACCTCCTCATTTCAGATATTCTCAACATTCTACACTTCATTCATCCAATTCTCTTTCACACTTCTCTTTTATTTTATTTTTCGGTTTTTATTTTTAGCTTGTAGTTTTGGTTTCTCTCTCTAGAGTTTTCTCTCTCTAGAGAGAAGTAGATAGTTAGTTAGTTAGAGGTAGAGAAGAGAAAAGCAAGGCGTTGTAATCACGGTGTAAAAGCATTCTTGGTGCAAAACTACGCGTTTCTCAATATTACTCTGCTCAAATTTCTGGTGATATCTATCCTCTCATACTTCTACTATGTTTGAATTATTTCTGCTTATTTGTATGATGTGTGTTATGTGTATTGCCATGATTACTGAGTAGTGTACTATTGCGGTTGTTGAAATGTAGATAATTAGATGTAGGGATGATGTTAAATTAATCTTTATTTAAAATATGTGATTGGGAATTATTAAACTTTATTATGTTCAAACTTATCATGCATCTAGACTTAGTTATGGATCACCCTTTCCAGTTCTTCGCGTGACTGCTACTTAGGTTTAGAAACTGATCACCTCTAGATACGGTAGTTTGTTATCTGTGTTATCGTACGAAGCCGTGTCTGTTACTGTAATTCGGCTAAAGTACTGGGTATAGCAATGGAAACACCACTGGTGGAGTACAACCGTGGAAGCCCGAGGAAAAGCCGTTGGTACCATCACTGTGGACTACCTAGAAACCCTAGAATATGGTCTAGACATCATAAAGCTGTGGAAATGCCAAGTACACCGTAGGCCTACCTCTGGTTACGAACACACTGTGGAAATACAGTAACTAAAGTACACCGTGTCTATAGTTAGAATTGGTTAACATGTGGAAAAATAGTTATACGCGGTGAGATCAATTCTGGTTATAAAGCCGTGGAAATGCTGTAAGCATTGTACACTGTAAAAGTATCTAGAATTGGTTGAACCGTGGGACTGTTGGAGTACACGGTAGACTGATCCCCGATTATACGGCATTGTGGAAAATGGTGACAGTACTGTACACCGTAATAGTACTCAGGGTTAGCAACCGCTGTGGAAAAGAGCACTGTACCCCGTTAAGTGTGTCTAGGGACGAATGACTGATCGCAAAGGAGAGTTCTAGATCATGACAAAAGTAATTAAGCTTATAAAACCTAAGGCATGAGTCTAGAGATGAAAGTCAAGCCCAACAGTGGTTCAAGATTCTTAAAACCCCTAGACTCTACAAAACTGATAGTTTGAAATAATAGGTTTATAATTAGTACATGGTTAAATAATAGCAGTTGTAGTTAGGTGTTAAGAAAGGTCGGAATAACCCAATGGGCAGCCTGTCACCTTATTCCTGCACCCTTCAAGGGTCGCTGTCTCTACAAAGACATGTGTGGGGGGTCGGATAGTCTGTTCTGTTCAGAATCACGATAACCTAGGTACTCAGTGACATACTTATGTAGGTCTGACCGAAACAAGTAGGGTCCTAGCGTTTACACCTGTAATGCATCTGTCTGTTAATTAATTAAGTCCCTAATCACCTTTATAATGAACATCATCCCAACAACTGATTATTGAAACTTCAACAGCCGCATTCTCTATCTATCTAGCTAATTACCGATTCTCATCTCTATTTTACTTTTCTGCATTTAGTTAATCAATTTACTAGAAAAACCAAACAAACAAAATCTACCTATCTACACAACCCATCCTAATAGTAAACCTTATCTTTGGCCTAAGCTTTGTTTCAATTCGCTCCGATTAAAGAACGACCTCGAGTTATACTTGCTGCTTACTCACCCAGTGTAGTAGGTAGTATCTATAAGTTGAGCCCCGCATATTACAAATTTTAAAACTTACCCACGACGCCCGCCTGATTTGTCCGGACGAGTCCTTTGACGACGAGGACGGTTCACTCGCGTGAGCTAAAACGAACCTGACTTATCGGGCGACGTCATACATCACGGAGAAAAAGTCAGAGGAGAAGCGACTTGAGGATGTGCCAATTGTTAGAAACTTTCCCGAAGTCTTTCCAGAAGAACTACCTGGTCTACCTCCACCTAGATAGGTTGAGTTCTCGATCGATCTCGTACCAGGTGCTGCACCGGTAGCCCGCGCACCATATCGTTTAGCCCCATCCGAACTTCAGGAGCTATCCACCCAGTTACAGGAACTCCTAGATAGAGGATTCATCAGAACGAGTTCTTCTCCTTGGGGAGCTCCAGTCTTGTTTGTCAAAAAGAAGGAAGTTCATTCAGAATGTGTATCGACTATCGAGAGTTGAACAAGCTGACCGTCAAGAACCGTTATCCACTTCCTCGAACAGATGACCTGTTTGACCAACTTCAAGGGTCGAGTTTTTACTCAAAGATCGATCTTTAGTCAGGTTATCATCAACTACGTGTTCGCGACGCCGACATCCCGAAAACTGCCTTCAGAACTCGTTATGGGCATTACGAATTCCAAGTAATGCCATTCGGTTTAACCAACGCACCGGCAGTGTTCATGGACCTTATGAATCGGGTGTACAAACCATATTTAGACAAATTCGTCATTGTATTCATTGATGACATTCTGATCTACTCTCGCGATGAGCAGGAACATACGCAGCATCTGAAAACCGTTCTAGAACTTCTCAGACACGAAAAATTATATGCCAAATTCTCTAAGTGTGAATTCTGGATTCGAACCGTTCAGTTCCTTGGGCACGTTATTGACAGCCAGGGAATCCATGTTGATCCCGCCAAGATTGAAGCAATCAAGGGCTGGGAGTCACCGACCACTCCAACCAAAGTGAGACAACTCTTAGGTCTTGCTGGTTATTATTGCTGATTCATTGAAAACTTTTCAAGAATAGATGTTCCCTTAACGACACTGACACAGAAGGATAAGAAATTCGATTGGACCGAGAAACAAGAGTCAGCCTTCCAGCTATTGAAACTCAAACTCTGCAGTGCACCAATCTTGTCCTTACCCGAAGGCACCGATGACTTCGTAGTTTACTGCGACCCCTCACACCAAGGACTTGGTTGCGTGTTAATGCAACGGGAAAAAGTCATTGCTTATGCCTCACGAAAACTAAAAGTCCACGAGAAAAACTATACGACCCACGACCTCGAGTTAGGTGTCGTGGTCTTCGCACTGAAAATCTGGAGACATTACCTTTACGGTACAAAAAGTACTATCTTCACCGATCACAAAAGTCTCCAACACATATTCGATCAGAAGGATCTAAACATGAGGCAACGTCGTTGGATTGAGTTACTTAGTGACTACGACTGCGAGATCAAATACCATCCGGGCAAGGCGAATGTTGTTGCCGATGCCCTCAGTCGAAAAGAACGGTCGAAACCACTTCGAGTCCAAGGCCTCAGTATGACCATTCACAATGATCTGAACATTCAGATTCTCGCTGCTCAACTCGAGGCCCTGAAATCCGATAATATCAAAAACGAAGCCTTGCGGGACATGGATAAACAATTCGAAATCAAACCTAACGGAGTTAGGTGTTTCTCTAACCGAATCTGGTTTTCTAGTTTTGGGAACCTGCGGGACTTGGTGATGGATGAAGCTCACAAGTCCAAATATTCTATCCATCCAGGATCCGATAAAATGTACCACGGCATTAAGGAATTCTATTGGTGGCCGAACATGAAAGCCGAAATCGCCGCATACGTCAACAAGTGTCTTACTTGCTCAAAAGTCAAAACTGAATATCAAAAGCCGTCCGGCCTACTTCAACAACTCAACATTCCCGAATGGAAATGGGAACAAATCGCCATGGATTTCATAACCAAATTACCCGAGTCATCGAGCGGTTGCGATACCATTTGGGTGATCGTCGATCGTCTCACAAAATCTGCACACTTCCTGGCGATCAAGGAAACCGATAAAATTGAACGCCTCGCACAAATCTACATCAAGGAAATTGTTTCTCGACACGGTGTTCCAACCTTGATTATCTCCGATAGAGATGCCCGCTTCACCTCTCACTTTTGGCAATCACTTCAGAAATCAATGGGTACCCGTCTTGATATGAGTACCGCATACCACCCTCAAACCGATGGCCAAAGTGAACGAACTATTCAGACACTGGAAGACATGCTACGAGCTTGCGTAGTTGACTTCGGTGAAAACTGGGAGAGACACCTACCATTGTGTGAGTTTTCCTACAATAACAGTTATCACGCCAGCATTAAGGCTGCACCTTTTGAGGCAGTGTACGGTCGAAAGTGCCGATCACCGATTTGTTGGACCGAAGTGGGAGATAGTCAGCTCACTGGTCCAGAACTCATACACGAAACCACCGAGAAAATTGTTGAAATCCAAAACTGACTCAAAGCCGCACGTGATCGTCAGAAAAGTTACGCTGACGTGAGACACAAACCACTCGAGTTCCAGGTTGGGGATCAAGTACTCCTGAAAGTATCCCCCTGGAAAGGTGTAATTCGATTCGGTAAACGCGGGAAGTTAAATCCCAGGTACATCGGGCCTTTTGAGATCCTCGAAAGGATTGGCCCCGTAGCATATCGGTTGCAGCTGCCATATGAACTCAGCAGCGTGCACCCCACTTTTCACATTTCTAACTTGAAGAAATGTCTGTCTGATGAGACACTTGTTATCCCACTCGATGAAATTCGTGTTGACGACAAACTTCACTTCGTTGAGGAACCCGCTGAAATCATGGACCGTGAGGTCAAACAAATTAAACAAAGTCGTATTCCCATCATTAAAGTCAGGTGGAATTCGCGGCGTGGTCCGGAATTCACTTGGGAACGGGAAGACCAAATGCGATTCAAGTATCCTCAGTTATTCACTGATGCTGCATCAAACGCGACCTCGAGCTAAATTTCGGGACGAAATTCTCCTAACAGGGGGGAATGTAACACCCGCCAAATTAGGACTAGTGATTAGTGCCTAATCATTTGTTAATACATGTAATTAGTTCGGTTTTAGGCTAATTAATGTATCGAAATAACTATTGATGAATATATACAATTATGCGATTTGATTAAATCGTACGCAATTTAAATCGAATGTAATTCGATTTAGTAAAATAAGGACGTTGGTGAACAAATTTTATTAAATAATATAACATTATTTAATAACGCTATTATACCCAAAATGCTATTTTGATAATATTTCGTACACAATTCGTAACGCACAAACTAACCGAAATAAAGTTAAGTTATAATTCTTTTATAACTCCAATATTTAGTATTTGATAAAACACTTCAACCAAAATATCGAGTAATTATTTACATTTTAAAAACGTATAATTAAATGTTTTAAATAATTATTTAACGTTTAAATAATCGGGAAAACGAACACCACACGTAGCGCGAGTGCACGGAGCTAAAAATTGGAGACCCACACCCCGGTGGGCCCCCACAAAAACAGGCCAAGGTGAGGGTCATCACCCCCCTCACTCACTCTCTTCCTCATTTCCCCATTTTCTTTCTCTCTCTTTCTCTCATTTTCTCTAAAAATAACCACCACCACCCCACCACTTAATCCACCAATTACTACCATCAAACGGCCTTGGATCGTCACACTTCTTTGAAGAAAAAGAACCACCTCGACACGATCTATCATTCTATCTTTCGGAATTTCCATTCGACACTTTGTAAGTTTCCGACAAAATCTCGAAACCTCTCGATTTTTAGTATTTTTACTTGTTTGTTGTTTGTAATAACTTGTAATGTCCATTTATGGGTTGGGTAAAATAATCGAACCAAATGGAAACCGGAAAACTCACTTTCGACACAAATTCCGGCCATCAGACCGTAATGTCGCATTTGGCTTGGGCCAATTGCGACGTCAGCCTTAACGTCGCTAAACACCTCACAACGTCGCATATAGTGACATTACCCCCAACGTCGCATTAAGTTGCTAACGTCGCATATAGCGACATCGACCCCTACGTTGCAAGAACCAACAACGTCGCATATAGCGACATACCGCGTAACGTCGCATTAAATTGCGAATGTCGCACTTAGCGACGCCATGACCAATGTCGCAGTCATGACCTGCGACATAACAGCCTACGTCGCACCTTATGTCGCACAAACCAGAACCTTGAAAACTCATATTTTACTAAGTGTCGAGACCCGAAATTCATCACTTAATTTTACTCAAATTTAAATCCTAGATGCGTTTTTTTTCTCACCAAAGCAATATAGTGGAAATAAAAATTTTCCAAGCTGACTTGGCAGCTCGACCCCCGCCAGGGGCTGCTGCCCCTTGGACCCCGCTACCAGGGGCGCTGCCCCCGGACCCCCGTCACTTAGAGTTTGTAATTACATTTCACACCAAGTGTCAAACTCGTATAACACTACAAAATTTAAATAATAATAGTTGAGATTATTATTACAACTAATCACCAACGGGTCGTACACGTTTTCAAACACTTAACAAATCAACCAAATCGAAATCATTTGGACATTCTAGTTGGACGAACAACTATAAGGGTGATCTTTAGAGATACCCAACCATATTTATAACCATCGCGTGTCGTGGACACCCTCAGGTTACAAGTCCTTGGACTTCATCACTCGGCAAATCAACCTCACGTATATTTGCTAACCACTTCAAGACTCAGGTGAGTCTTACAGCCCCACTTTTACTGTTTTATATACGGGGTGAGATACATTGCTTACTTTTCTTGAACACAAGTACGAACTATTCAATTTACTATACGGGATTGCATGAGTTACTTACTTTCTACTGAAGTCTCTCCATCATATATCGTTAGTTATGGACTTAAGCGTGAACACTAGTTAATGGATCCATTAGGGAAATGACCCTCCCCGCCCGGGGTAGTAGCGCTACCACGAACCGTACTGTATAAACGGGCGACTATTATTCGTTACTTATGCTTGCTCAGTTACGAGCATGTCACGAGAGCAACTTATCACTTACGGGTTAAGCTTCAATTATGAGCCTCATGGCAACGGTATAACTTACATATTTTACATTTGCAGAATTGCAAATACTTGATTTACGCCTGCGGGCACAACTGATGAAATCTTGTGTTCAAAAACTGATATTACTTACAAACCTGTGAGATTCACCAACATTCGTGTTGACCTTTTAGCATGTATTCTCAGGTACCCAGACGGAGTAGGATTACTCCAGGACATAGCTAGAGTCGCATGATTTCAACTAAATTGCATTAACGGAGATTCTCAGCATTATCTTTTGTACATTTTGATTATGTAATAGAATCTCCCGCTACACGCGTGGACTCTAGGGAACTACATTTTGTTTACGAAAACATTGAGTTTCCAAACATTTATTTCATATGAAATCGTTTACAACGTCTCATTTAGAGGTCGTTTGCTGTATATCTTGTGCTTTGTATATTGATTAGTAACACCCAAGTATGCTTCCGTAAATCATTAATTTGGGGGTGTTACATATGGTCCCCAACAATTGAGTCAATCGACACCTTCATGTAGCAAGGTATAACATGCTCTCCATGTACAAGAGTATCATCAGTAGTGGGATATATCATCCCAACAGCACACTTGATAGGTTTGGGATCCGAATTATAAGGGTCAAAGAAAATGCCCCGTACGGGCTCCTATTAACATTTAACAAAAATGCATGAATTAGAAAGAATAATCAGTAGGTGATTAAACAGAAGTGATCCAAGCATAGAGTTAAAACATAATGTAAAACAGAAAGAAGCTAACACAATTGTAGTTGTCACAAAATTTTGCACAACTACCTTTATGTCTTGCAAACTTTCCAATCCACATTTTTTAACCCCTTGTTCATGCGCCCCAGATTTTTGCACCTGTTGTTCCTCAGACACCCTTTCCTCCACCACCCTTTCCTTCACCACCCATTCCTCCTCAACGCGTTCACTTGTCACCTGCTCTTGGACCTCCAAAGCCGACTCAAAACATTTGGAAGTGTACTCCTCACCTTTTCTTTTAGCCAATGCAAAAAGGTTTTATTGTGTTTTTTTAGCCAACCACAATGAGTTCTTTTGACTGTTTTGTTGTTTTAACAATGATTGATGCTCGTGAATGTATGGAGCTATACACGATATGTGTTGTAGCACCGTAAAATGCACATAATGTAACTCGCTTGCATTTGGAGTCTCAATTTTGGATCAAAGGACCCCTACCCCTCGAAGTCTACCCTCGTGGCGATTTTGTGGAACACCAATTTCTTTAACACCTCTCATGAAGTCCGTGCAGAATTCAACCACCTCCTCTGAAAGATATCCTTCAATAATACTTCCCTCCGGGCGACATCGATTCCTTACATACCCTTTTAAAAAACCCATATATCTCTCGAATGGATACATGTACCGCAAAAATACAGGCCCGCAAGATTTTATTTCTCCAACAATATGAGATACCAAGTGAACCATGACATCAAAGAATGATGGTGTAAAGTACATCTCGAGTTGGCAAAGTGTGAAAATTATATCACGTTGCCATTCATCCAATACCTGGGGATCAATCACTTTCGAATGAATCGTGTTAAAAACAAACAAAGCTTTGTTATTGTGTGTCTGATGTGGCCCGGTAATATTCCATGAATTGCGATAGGAATCATTTGCGTCATTAATACATGACAGTCGTGTGACTTCATTCCAAGCAACTTCAGGTCTTTCATTGACACTAACTTCGTAATGTTAGCAGAGTAGCCGGAGGGAACTTAATACTATGTAAGCATTGACAAAATTTAGTTTTCTCGACCTTCGACATAGTGTAAGAGGCTGGCAGAAGATACATACCACGCTTTCCAACAATCTCTCGAGGAGCAAGCTCTGGTCTAATTTTCATTTTGACCATGTCATTGCGTACATTAATCCCATCTTTGGATTTCCCTGGAATGTTTAATAGCAAACCAATCAAGCTTTCACAAACATTCTTCTCGATATGCATAACATCAAGACAGTTTCGAACTCGCAAATGTTTCCAGTATGGTAAATCCCAAAAGATAGACTTTTTTTTCCATATATATTCTTGGGAACAGTAGTACCATTTTTTCCCAACACAATGTTTATATCTGCAACTCTAGAAAGTGTACTTTCTCCATCCTATAGTGGTCGCATCCCTCTAATCTCAATATTACCATCAAATAAGTCCTTCTTTCTACGATATGGGTGACTTTTTAGAAGCGATCTTCGATGTCCCATATATACGGTTTTCTTACAATTTTCTAACCATATCGAGTGAGTATCATCTTCATAAACTGGACATGCTTTTTTCCCTTTAGTACTTTATCCTGACAAATTTCCATAAGCTGGGAAATCACTAATGGTGCAATAAATCATAGCACAGAGTTGGAAGTACTCTTTCTTGTACGCATCACACACTTCTACGCCGGTACTCCACAATTCTTTCATGTCATCAATTAACGGACCCAAATATACATCAATATCGTTCACTGGTTGCTTCGGACCTTGGATTAACAATGACATCATAATGTATTTACGTTTCATACATAACCAAGGTGGCAGATTGTAAATGCATAAAAGAACCGGCCAAGTGCTGTGACGACTACTCATGTTTCCGAACGGATTGATTCCATTTGAACTAAGTCCAAACCGTATATTCCTAATCTCTTCGCCAAATTCTTCAAAATCATTATCGATATTCCTCCATTGAAGTGAATCTGCCACATGTCTGATTTTTCCATCCTTCTTATGCTCTTCTGCATGCCAACGTAACAATTTTGCATCCTTAGCGTTTGCAAATAATCGTTTGAGTCTTGGTATAATAGGCAAATACCACAATAACTTTGCAAGGGGGCCATTCTTCGTCACATCACTATTATATCCATTTGGATTTTCCTGTTTATACCTACACGCACCACATATTTTACATTCATGAAGGTTTTTATCATCATTTTCGGTACAACATGCAATCATTTGGACATGCATGTATTCTTTCAATTTCCAATCCCATCGGGCACACTAGTTTTTTTGCTTCGTATGTCGAAATGGGTAACTCATTATCTTTTGGGAGCATTTCATGCAACAACTTTAATAGGCTTGTGAAACTTTTATTACTCCATCCATTGCTTGCTTTTATGTGAAACAATTTCAGTAAAGCGGAAAGTTTGGTAAAACTAGTACAACCATTATACAAAGGTTTTTCCGAGTTCATAAATAGTTGTTGAAATTTATCATGATTCTTTTCAGCAACATTTTCCTCAATATCATGTAACATGGTTTCTAAATCGTCATCATCACCATCATCGTCATCTTCATCATCATCATCATCATCATCATCATCATTATCACTATCATCATCTGACAAATCTTCATTTGTACCATTACAATCGGTAACAAACGTGTCACTATCAACTAACAATTCCCCATGAAAAGACCAACAAGTGTAGCATGTCATAAACCCGTATAATAAAAGATGATTTCTTATTTCGGTAGAATCACGAAAGCACTTGCCATTTGTGCATTTTTTACAAGGACAATTAATTATGGTTTTTCCTTTCTTCACCCGATCATCCTCAGCAACTTTGATAAAATCAGACAACCTTTCCCTGTATTCGGTGGTAGCACGTCCTATTTGATACATCCATTTATTCCGATCCATATGGAGTTTATAGAATAGTCTGTTTAAAATAAGATGCACGATATGATTATGTACGAATATGGTTGCAAGCATGCATTCCTAACCAATGAACTTTTTGAATATTTTATCTCATATGTGAATGTGTATTATAAGATTGAGTTTTATTCAAGAAAAATCGATATTATTTCCCTTTAACTCCTCAAAGATACATATAAAATGCATACTTATAGGAGTAAAAGGGAAATGCCGCCAATTTGTATCTTAAACAATACTCAGTCTTATAACTCGCATGGTATTCAAAATAGTCCCAAACGGGGACAATCCGAAATTAACCTCTAATAGGTCAATTTCGAACGGGTATTAAACTAATGGGCTTATGAGTAGTACCTAATTTATAATGCCGCCAATTTGTATCTTAAACAGTACTCAATCTTATAAGTCGCATTCACATCCTAAATGAGATAAAGTATTTTAAAAGTAGTCCCAAACGGGGATAATCCGCAATTAACCTTTAATAGGTCAATTTTTGAACGGGTATTAAACTAATAGGCTTATGAGTAGTACCTAATTTATACTATAACAGTGTTAAAAAAAGTTATATGATTTCGCTATAGTGATTTTAGATAGATGCCTTACAGTTAGGAATCAATCAAGCTCGCAAATAGATTTTGTGTAATACGCACGAATCTCGTAAAAGCTCATGTTGAAATATCAAATTCACAAAAAGAATATCACTTTCACTATAAACATAAGTCGCACAACACAGAGACAGTAGGACAAAGAAATATATATTAATTTGGTAGTTAATGACAAAAGTGCATATCACTACATGCTGATTACGTAATTAATTTTGAACTCAAAGTAATTCTCAATAGAAAAGTATAAGTCTTTTAATCTCTAAAAACCACATGAAAATTTTCATTGCAAAGATATAGAAAACACATGTGTAGGTATGTACATGTATATATAAATATACTATTTAAAAAGAAATTGAGAAAAAAAGAAAGAAAGAGCATTTAAATTATACATGTAAAAGTAAATATAGGTGTATAAGATTCTTCAAATACCTATTAAATGTGTGGTTGCTGAAGACTTGAATGAAGTTAAGAAAACCTTAAAGTCGAGTGTTTGAGAGAGCATTAATGGTGGAATTTGGATTTTGATAAAACTTAGATCTGCCCAAAGCCCCAAACTATGATGTAGCCGTTGGAGTTTTGGAGATGAGTAAATTTAAAAGTCAAATAGACCGGTTGACCGGTCTTCTTGTATTTGCTATGGACTGATTTTTTTAGACCGGTTGTATAGTAAGTAGACCGGTTGTATAGTAAGTAGACCGGTTACAAGAATAAGGAGACCGGTTTTGACAATAACCGGTCTCTATGAAGGGGTCTCTTTGTTCCATTTTGTATTAGTGGTATAGCCAATGTTTTGAAACCCAGGTAGACCCGGCCGGTTGAACGGGACCCGGGCATATAACCGGAGGAGCATGTTTTTAATCGTTTTCGACTCGGGTTGGCCCGGCGGATTTTCCGGTCGAACCGGTGACCCGGAACCCGGCCGGGTTAACATTTTTCCCTTTTTTTATTTTTTTCGTTGATCAATTTATTTTTATCTACATTTTGATATAAAAAAAAGTTGATTCCGAGAATAAAAAATGCGTTTGTTAAATACATAACATATAACGATAAAATTAATGTAGATAAAATTACAATGATCATGAATATATATTCGGAATTATTTTATACATTGTATATACAAAGTTATCATAGAAAAAAGAAATAGTACGTTAATTAAATATGAAAAATATAATATATTTAATAATATATCATATGGTTCTGGTTGTTTTAA
Source organism: Helichrysum umbraculigerum (assembly GCA_949592205.1). Taxonomy (NCBI): domain Eukaryota; kingdom Viridiplantae; phylum Streptophyta; class Magnoliopsida; order Asterales; family Asteraceae; genus Helichrysum; species Helichrysum umbraculigerum. The sequence goes on from CATIUR010000003.1 coordinate 78,923,715, forward strand.
TATCATTCGCGCCCTCTCACCGAATTCACGCTGGTCCCACTAGTTTTCTGTGTAAATTGCCACGTGGCTTTGATTGGTTGGCTTATTCCGTACGTAAAACTCTGACTTTTTGTTAATTAATTCATTTGCGCCGTTCTTGTATACTGTAGCGCGAAAAGGTGGATTACTTTGTTAAAAACAAAAGTCAATGGATTATTTTGTTAAATAAATTTGGTCAAATGATCAAATTTGTGATTTTTCCTTTATAGACCATATTTTCCATTTCGTATATCTCATTTTGATTGTTCATTATAAAAAATTCACGAGTACAATCAACTAAAGTCACTTTATTACATATGACATAAAAAGAGGTATAAAATGTTGAGGGTAATAGTATCATTTTATCACAGAGTACTGATTAATTAAGTTTATTAAAGTGCGTCTTTTTTGTCTTTGTACAAATGAATTTGGGATTGAAGACAGGGCGGATCTAGGATTTTGAGTGACCCGTAGCAATGGTATCTCAATTTTTCCGAACCCGTAGCACCAACAAGAAATGCAACTAAAAATGTTATTTTTCAATAGAAATTACACTGCGTTGTGGTTATGGACCCGTAGCAACTGCTACCCCTACTTTCTACATGGCTCCGCCCCTGATTGAAGAAGTAAAATATAAATAAAGCTTCACATTTTTAACAGATAAAAACAATTACGTAACATATAAATACCCCTCAAGTGTTGATAACCAATATTATTGATATTGATTCAAATTAAAGGAAAAATAATAATAAACCATCTTAATCGTAAATTCTCACGTGCAGGGGTGGATGTAGAGGGGGCACGGCATGGGGCAGTCGCCTAACTACGAATTTTCAAATCATGTAAAAAAGTAATGTTTTAAGGGTATTTATAATATTTTATGGTTTTGTCTTCCAAACATGGAGGAATAATTAAAATAATGTTACCTCAATATATAAATCCCAGCTCCATCGTGGTCAAATGTATCCATCCTAACTTGATTACCAAAATATATAAATTGACAAGGACACGTGGTGAGATGAAAGATAGTAGTGACACGTGTTGTTATCCCCGTTTGAGTTAAAGTCACACTTTTGTAGCTAGTCATTATGATCACCCACGCCGCTGCTGACTGCTGAGATCGAGTAACAACTAACTTAGAAAATGGGACAAGGAAAAGAGGTGATCACGAAAAGCCCACCTAATGTTGAGATTCAGGTACGTATCTATGCATATTTAATAAAAATTAATTAAATGATAGATAGAAATATATCATTAATGAAGTTAATTAAATTTGTGCATGCAGGAAAGAGGCGAGATATATTTCTTTTACAGACCTAAAGTTGACAGAGAAGAAGCACACAGCTCCGATGATGTGCAGCGTATGTACATCGTTTTAAGACCCGAATCCGGTGAGAGACCCGTTGAAGTCAAGCAGAAGGAGGATGACAAGGATGAACCACCTGCTGAAGGTAGTCAAGGTGGCCATGGTGCCCAGGTGATGAGTTACTAGCAGCGAATTCGAGTTTATTATGTAATTAATTACTATGTGTTGACTTGAGTGGTTAATTAATTAACATATTAATTAGGAGGTAAACATTGAGAAGCAACCGCTGCTGAGGTTCATCGTCATGGGTCGAAAAAGTCTACCGGATCCATCTAAAAAGAGCAGCAGACCCTATTGGGGTTTTGTAGAGTTGGTCACTACCGACATTCAAGATGTCAAGGATGCTTTGAAAGGAGGTATATATATATTTGTTGATGTTTCAGTTTTGATTCAGTAACAAACTGTATATTTCGCATAATTTAATCGACTTTTATCACATTTAATACTTATTAGTGTGCCAAAAGTTCAACTTTGTAAATTTTAGGGCTTAGCATAATCGTACTAATTGAATTTACAAGTATAAACAAGTAGGAAATAATAACTTGGATAGTACTCATTTAGAAATTTTGTAATACACAGTTATACTGAATTGTTAAGTGAGACCATGCGCTTGTGGTATTCGATTATTTTTTGTAGTGACATATAAATTTGGTTATGTGTAGCGGAATATGATACGAAGACTAGAGGTCATAGACACAAGCCTCCAGCAAGACCATTAGGTGAAGGTGTCTATCGCATACTAAGGCACCACACCGGTGACGAAAAGGACAATAAGAAAAAGATGCACACCCATCTGATCTACAAGCTAGAGTTCCCATCAGAACCAGAAGCAGAGAACCAACCACAAGAGGCACTAAACGTTGAAAAGGAGGCTTCATTCCTGATACAAATCAAAAATCCAGACCAGAACCAACAAGGAAGAACAGAGTTTAGGGGACTTAAGAGAAAAAGGAGAGCAGCGTTTCCTGCACACCTGCAAGGACAATTTGGGAAACTTCGTTACCATGCTGCAGATCCTCCTGACTATTTGAATTATGAAGGATGCGAGTTTTTGCTGATATCGGCATCTGATGACATACAAGAGGAGCTTGGTTTGGATTTGGAGATTGAACAAGCGCATGATGCTTCGTGCTCTGACCTTGTTAATACTTTTGGTGTTGGAGAAAGTGGATCTGCAGATGCGCTTCTCAGAGGTGTTTGGGTTTGAACAAGCGTGTAGCTGAATATCTATTGAAAACCGTCAGCTAGACTGTATTAGTATAGTTTCCTTGGCTTTTGTATATTTTCATGTGTGCAGACGATACTTGGTAGCATCTGTATATTTGTAGGTGTGTGTATATATGCGTATGTAGTAAAACTGTTGTGTATATCATATCAGTAGGATCATGAACAATCGGTGAAGCTGTGCGCACACTCTACTGTTTTGCATATCTATAGTATTTGGCATAATTACCTGGTGATGGATAGTTGGTGATAAAACTTGTGTCCACCAATGGGGTTCGTGGCATCCGATTACCTGCAAACTTGTGACAGCATTTTTTGTCAACTCTGGGCACGGGTCAACTAGCACATTTTACATGTGGCAACTAAAAGCAGGTGTGGTAACTAAACGTGAACGTCAACATGTAACAATTAACCTGTCAACATGTAACAGTTAACCTGCGGGTGCATGTAAAGTTGCACATTTACGCATAATAATTAACTCCGCGAGTGCAGGTATGCCCTATCCGTTCCACCCAGAATGGATATTGCATACATGTGAGCCTGATGGGTATATTCTTCACATGTATCAACACCCGCAGGTAAAAATTCATGGATTTACCCATCTACGACAGTCAGGTACTCAGATATCCATGGGTCGTAGTTTTATCTGCAGGGAACTGTTTATTCTCACATATTAACATCCTTAGCCAACGGTTTTACCTGCACTACTTCAAGAGAAAGAAGTCTCGATCTGGCTACAAGTTCGACTAGAGCGAGGGCCACATATTCATGGCAAAAGTTAAGATTAAGATAGGACAAACTCATTCATGACAGTTGAGATATAATAAAAACATGTGCCTTTCAAGTCTAATTCAATGATATATGTCTCTAGACAACCTAGAGCAGAATCATAAGACGTTGAATTAAACGGGTCAGGGACCATTGCGTACCATATCTTCTAAACCTCTTTCATCATTTCTTCAAGTGTCATAGTTACCCGACACTTCACCAAGGAAGACATTTGTCAGCACTGTGTTGGAATTCAAAGAATGCTTCAAGAGTTCCAAGCCCTACATCATTAAATGACCGTTTCAAATACTCAGATGTGTTGAGTTAGGCGTAACGTTTTCACGGAGAATTGCACCCAAAAAGATGAAAAAATAAATCAATGCTTGCTATAAAAATGTGTCTAACTATGAGATGGAGACACATATAGCATTACTCTAAACAAACACACATTCTATAGCAAATGGATGAGTTTCAACTTCCAGTATGAGAAGATGAAAATTTTCTACAACACAAGCTCTCTCTACAAACCCTACAAAACTATAAGCTTACATGCCAATTGCCAGCATTGATGACCAAAGATTTTGTTAAAGAAAACAAATGAAATATTTAAAATATTGTCTTCAACAGACCATTAGAAGGCAATATAAGCAGAAATGTTTTGATACACAGGTCTTTAAAATAAATCTGCGTAGGGGTGTTCAATTGGGCAGTTTCTTGGTTATTTGGTACGGGTTACACGGTTTTGGCTTACTTCTAATTTAATCCATCCAATACTAACTGAAATTTTGGTCACCCAATCCAAGTACCCAAATGAGCCGATAAGGGATTGGCTTAGTTGGTCATAATTTACACAAACTAAGAAGATTTTAACGTTGGATATAGTTTATTTGGATGATTAAATTGCATAAACAACAATTTAAACCGGGTTAGTCATTCACGTTAATTTCATTATAAACAGGGTATGCATTAATTAATGTAGATAGGATATCAAAAAAATGCAATACAAATAACCTGAGTAACAAATAGAGCAACTAGATTATTGGATCAATCCAAATAATGTGTATCTAATTCATTTCAGGAAAATTACATTCATTCCCTCCTAAACCATCAATATCTCATATTTCCCCAAACGCGCATTAGAATCATTGTACCTAATGCGTTGAAAACTTATATTTTGAGGTGAGTACGACTTGGTTAGTGTTGGAACTATTGAAACTAATAAACTAAACCAGAACCAGATTGGAGTTTAAATGTACACGCACTGAGAAGCAATGTTAACCTTTCGAGTTTAGCGACTTCTTATCAATGAGAAGTCGTGTCATACTTGTTCATCTACGTTAGTGCCATTAATTTGATTACTTGATTAGATATGATTCATTCATAGGTCTAAAAATCAAGCCAACAATATGACAATGACAATGACAATGACATATTGTAAAATTTGTAGAAAAACACAGAAATATGAAATGCTTTAGTCATTTGTTATAATAAACAGAATAAAATTAGATCATATGAAATTGCCCCATGAGAGATGACAGCTTCACATAACAAGGGTATGAAACTAAATCTACATATAATAAGGTATTTGCAGACATTGAATGAAATATATGTAGTTAAAAAGAATTACCTCTTCCATGCCAATATGAACAACTTTCTCCTCTAACACACCCAAATCCTTAATATTAAACTTGTTGAGCAAAGTAACACTAGAGATAGTAGACATCGGAGACACAAGAAGATCATCCATCACCATATACGTCACCAATCCTTTCACAAACCCTGATCCTTCTTTGGATTTCACAACATAACACGTGTCAACGACGGCAGTCATCGTGCAGCGACAATACGGACAAGAACGACTATCAGGAGCATACAAACCACTTGCGCAAGTCACAGTCTGACACTTGTACAATGTCATCGTTGAAGGAGTTTTGGCAGGCACTGGCGATGCTGACGTGGACGATTCTTCAACAATGGGCAGAAGAGGGAGTTGAGGAGATGATTTGGGGTTTAAGAGGGTATCTTTTTGTTGGTCAGATTGTATGTAATCATCGTTGAGATCGGAGACACTTTTGTAGAGATTAGATAGTCCACCTGTTGCGTTTTTATCGACTAAGAGTTTCATGACTGTACCCAGGGGTAAAGTCAGGAGACTGAAAAGGAAGTCGATGAAATCCTTACCAGCTTCAGCAAACAATACTCGTTGTCCCTTTTTGTCGATTAGAAGTTTCAAACTTACCTTTGGAGGAGCCATTCTATGAATATTATGAACCCTAGAGATGTACGATGTTAAAAAAGGGGGGAGGGGTCAATTGTGTGAATAGGAAACTAAAAGGCTAAAATTTAGTCTTGTGATAAAGTAGGGGTACCTATTACCTAATAAGTATTACAAATTAATATTCAATAAGAATCACAGTCATCTTCTTCAATGAAAAAGCCCGACCATTTCACCTCCATTAAAATACAATTCAAAGCTTCAATTTGTGAGTTTCAATCGCAGGGGTCAAATGAATGTATTTCAATTTACAAGTTTCAATTGGGTGCCCAATTAGATTTGGGTTAGGGGGCCACTTTAAAATCACCTATAAATTAACATTGTTTGGACAAATTTCATGAGGGTCCTCGGCCCCCCATGGTTTATAGCTGAATCCGCCCCTGCAGTACACGTTCTCAATGCGTAACCTTGGTGGATTTATCAAAAAGTGTGATGAATATATCATCACCCTTTTGTAAACCACTCTTCTTTGACTATGCGGGTTTAATAAAGTAAAATGCAATGTTTTGAAAATTGTTTATTAATCGGACCGGGTCCCGATTTCGGTTGAATCGATCGGACCGCAGGTTTAAAACCGGTCAAAACCTATAAAAATTGAAAACCGGCCCAAAGCCGGTTCGGTTCCCGGTGAAAACCGGAAAACTGATCGGTTCGTTGATTGGTCAAACTATGCCCAAAACCGATTTTGTACCGGTTGGAAATCCCTAAAATCTCGGTCGGACCGGTATAACCGGTTTTCAAAACAGTGGTAAAATGAATCTTTGTTATAACAATTATAATTAGGGTGTTCATTTTCGGATATCCGAAGCTTCGGATATTTGAAACTTTGGATAGTAAATTTCACTATCTAAAACCCTATTCAAAATTTCAGATACTCGAACTTCGGATACCCGAAAATTCGGATACGGATATCGGGTTATCCAAATACCCGAATCAAGAAAGAAAGATATTATTTTTTATTTTTTAAAAATTCTACAATCAAGTATATCTACAATTATAAGTATTTAAATAATGAAGTTACCATTATATAAGTATAAAAAATTTATATCTGAAAGAAATCTGATTTTTTTTATCGAAAATACTTAAAACATTTTCAAAATGTGTAATATCTTGGTCTTTAGAGATACAAACAAAGATCATTTCACAAATCTTTCACTTAATAAATAAAATTATTATAAGGTTTAGATTATAATACTAAAATTTAACAAAATAATGAATATAAATCTAAAAATTATATATTAAAAATCTATTTTTCGGATCTTCGGATATCCAAATTACCCAAGATTTTGAAAACACTACCCAATACCCATACCCAAAACTTCATATATCCGCATTTCGGATACGCAAAAATTCGGATATTTAAATTTTCGGATAATTTTGGATCGGATAAATTGGATATTCGGATATCAGATTCGCGATACAGATATTTTGAACACCCCTAATTATAATGTCTCTGTAAGAGGGTATGAATTTTAATGATCGAATATTTCTATTTAGCATGTCACATTCTCTTTCTTAATATTTAAAAACTAAATTTAGGTATCTTCTTCTCACATTTATTATTATATGTTTTTCACCTAAAATATATATATAGTATCAATATACATAATTTAACAGCGACTAATTCGTTCTTTTTTTAACAATTTTCAAATATTATTCCGTCGCATCGCGCGGATCAAATGCTAGTCTCTTTTGAATCATATCTATACACTATTATACAAGATTTAACATTTTTGGCTTAAACTCTTAATATAATAAGATGGGAAATTAATCCCATGCCCCTCAAATAGTTATTACACAAAAAACTAATCAATACCAACTATTTCACGGGTATACAATATAGATACTTAAAAAAAAGGTATTAGGAAATAAGATATCGTGTGAATCGAGTCATCAAAGAAGTTTTTTTACGTTAATTGATATATGTAATTAATCCGCTTTTTTACGGGGGTTATTTACTAGTAAACTGATTGAGACAACAAATCAAAAACATATTTATAGCACAGAGACATCATGAAATATCACAATGTAATGGTCAAATATCACAATGTGATGGTCCCACTTCTCTTAAAGTGTGTATAAAATGAGTCTCACTCCTGGATCGATCATAGGACCTCACGGTTAAAAAAAAATCTAGATACTACTCAGCTACAATATTTAGTTTGTTCTCATACAGATTTAAATATATATATTCAGAATGAGGTTCAAATGAGAATGACAAAACTTGTGAGAATGGGAGAACCAATGAAAATGATCCATTTTCATTAGGGGTGGAGGGGCACTTTAGACATAATACATTTTAAATAATATAAATAAAAAATAGAAAAATAAAATATAAAACAAATATTAATGCTTTATTATTATGGATATATACGTACGGATATACATACACGTACATACGTCATACGATCAATCGCAGAGATCTGTGAGAACTAATCAAATCGATCTCAAAAGAACATCAAAATCATAGGTACGCTTACGTTAATTCGAATATATTTTCAATTACGTTTTAATTGTGATTCAATTAGGTTTTTACTTGAGATTCGAACAGGAAATCGATCGTTTTTTTGTTTGTGAATGGAGGCGATTTCAACCTAAATTGTAACACCCGCCAAATTAGGACTAGTAATTAGTGCCTAATCATATGTTAATACATGTAATTAGTTCTGTGTTAGGCTAATTAATGTATCGAATTATATATATATTGTTGAATATATATACGAAAATGCGATTTGATTAAATCGTACGCAATTTAAATCGAATGTATTTCGATTCAATTTAATACGGACGTTGGTGACCAATTTTATTAAATAACGCTTTTATGTCAAAAATATTATTTTGATAATATTTTGTATTCAATCGTATCGTACAAACAGAACTTACACAATTTAAAATATTTAAAACGCGCAAACTAAATAAGCAAACTTACAATTTATAACTCAAATATAAATTGATTCGTAAAAATATTTAAATAAAATATCGCGTAATAATTTGTATTTTAAAACTTACCAATTAATATGTAAAATAATTTTAAAACGTTAAATGACGGAGAAAACGAACACCACGCGGGGCACGGAGACGGAGACCGAAAATGGGGGATTTAACCTCCCATTTTCTTTTCTTTCCTTTCATTTTTCTTGTCTCTCTCTCTCTCTTACTCTTTTTCTCTCATTTTCCAAAAACCACCACATTCACAAAATCGACAAATAACACCATTATACGCACTCGTATCATCAATATTTTTAGAGATTCACGACCACCTCGCGACGATCTACAACGCTATCTTTCCGGATTTTCATTTCGGCAATTTGTAAGTTTCCGACAAAATCCCGAAATCTCTCGATTCTTAGTATTTTTCAATTGTAGTTGTTATTATCACTTGTATATGTCCATTACAATGTATAAAACACGATTTTATAGCCTGAAAATGAGTTTAAAACGGATTTTTGGCCGGAAAAACCTTGACAGCCGGACTTTCTGGGCTGATGTTCATCCATGCGACACAAGCCTTGTGTCGCATGTTGTGTCGTATTTTTGCATTTGTGTCGTATAAAAGCCCCTGTGATAGTCCCGAACTCGTGGGATCTGATCGGATCGTTTGATTGATTGCTATTGCGGAATGATAAACAATCAATATATGAATCACGAACACAAACGATTTCTATAAGCTTTTGTATATATTAACAATTGAGTATAAAGCTTTACAAACACAAACCACAAAAACGTTTTTCTCCTCTCTTACACACACACAAAACGGCTCTCTCTCTTTCTCTAGACGTCCCCCACTAATTCTGACGTTGTAACTCACTATTTATATCAACGATAATGGGCCCTGCGACGTTAGGCCCAACGTCGCAGGCCAGGCCCAATGCGACATAACCAATGTCGTAGGCCCAAATCTATGTATATTACATTTCGTTTACATACTCGAATATACACACTAAACACATCATACGTAGACTAATTGACTTTGACAATTACAATAGTTTGACCAACTGACTGACACACAAAATGCACCAACAAACTCCCCCTTGTCAGTAGCTTGGTCAAATAAGTCTTCAATTAGTCTTCATCAACAAACTCTTTCATGTCTTTGACAATCAGAAACTCCCCCTTTGAGATAGCATGGTCTTCAAAGAAATCTTGGTGTCCAAATTCATGTGACTGACACAAATTTATCATACAATAAGATCTTCAAACTCAGTGACCATCTCTCAATCATCAGCAGCTTCTCCGATAGAATTATCTTCACAAACTTTGGAGAATAACCGACATCCTTTGCATCTTCAATATTTGACTTTAACAAGATATGTGATATTGAAGAAAATAACATAGAAATAAAATCTTTTTGTATTTTTCTTTATAAATGAAAAACAAAGAACGAAGATTAAAATAAATTGGGGATAAGATTGTTTTAAGTCTGCTTAGGGATCATATCAGGCCAACATGCAATTATTAGGAAATACTAAGTGTTATTTCGATCATCAGTATATTTGTCCACTTTAAATTTACTTGACATATATAAAGCACCTTTTATAAAAATTAGTTCAAGACGATCATCGGTATTGTTTATCCACTTAAACATGTTACATCCGAGTCTGCGAGCTAACCTTTTATTATTAGTATGAATATTTCACCGTGGTCCCCACCATAGACATACCCCTTTAGCCCAGACAAGAACATAGTTTCCATTTTTAGAAAGAATATAAGAGAATCAATTTTAAGAATCAAGCCAGCGGTGACAGGTCTGTACTTGTGTACAACAGAGCAACATACACTTGATTCAGGTTTAAGCAAAACCGATCGTAGTCAAACCAAACTTGATTTATTCAATTGGCGACCTTGACCAGTATCTTAAATATAAGACTTTGCAAGTACATTGACTCACGTTTGCTTAGTTTTGAGAGTAAGCTGAATTGAGACCAGGTCTGCACTTACGTACAACAGAGGAAACAATCAGCTAACTCCCCCAAGAGATCTCAGATATTCAATCCAAAATTAGAAGTATGTCAAGCTACGCTAAGGAATTAAGACTTAGTGTCGTACATCACAAGGTGTTTACCACAAGATCATAGACACGTATTTGAATTACTTCTTAATAACCCATAGACCGGTATGTATCATGCCTACCAATACATCATATGATGAAGATAATTTTCATAAAAACTGTATTAAGTATGCTAGATAAACCTACTGATACATCAAGGATAAACCTTAAAACTTCCATTTTGTGCATGTTCCCCGATGTACTATCATATCCCAAGTTGTTTTACAAACATACAATCCAACATCTTTTCAAGAATTAAGAATCTTGCTGTTCACATTTCTGAATTAAATAATCAGAATTTTGAATATTCAGAATTACTCCCCCTGAACAGCAAATTCTTATATCCAATCCAAAAATACTCCCATTAAACATTAAACATATTTTTGTATTTTTTTAATTGAATAAATTTCGCAACATTGTATTTCTTTGATACTAAAAAGTATAAAGAATGGCTATTGCATTGAGTAACAAATAAAAATAGATAATTATCAAAATCACATATCAAGTCAAGTCAAATACCTTTTAGCACTTTTACCACCTCGAAACTTCAATGATCTCATCCAATCACAAATCATCATCACATTCTTCCAACAATATCCACATCCATGCAGTCACTAAAAATGTTAGCTTTCAATAACCTGACTGCACCACCACAAACAATTAAACATTAGTACTTATGGGACACCAAAGCCTTGATAGACTTGGGTTGTCCATGGTCATCCATAATCATCACATCAATGAGTTTATGATATTTTAAAAACTCAGAAGATTTCATTGATGCGTTGTCTGTGGATTTGGGTTTCCAAACCTTTGTAGGTTCAGATGAGTTGTTTTCAACAATGTTGTGCTGTTGAACTTGAGGTTTACTAGGCACAACTTTGTTTACTCTAGCCACGGGTTTTGGAGAAGAGGATGCATATCTTGATATAGGCGAATACGAAGCACGCCTAGAAAACGATTTTGAATAAGAATTCCTAAAGGAGGAAGTTCTTGGCATCCCTCTACCAAACCTATCTAGGGATAATAACCGACAATCCCTAATTATATGTCCTTGTTGTCCACAATGGAAACAAGAACGTCGTTCAATGTACGACCTATTCCAATGATTACCCACAAAAGGTTGAGGTGGAGAATGAACTGTAGGAAGCTTAGAAGATGAGGCATTTACAGGACGTGAACACTTATGTGTACACGTTGATGTAGAAGCCTCAGAAGTTGAACAAGTTGATGTTGAAGGTTGTTCACTTTTGGATTTTATATTTGAATCCTTCATTTGATGTTGAACCCTTTTGGATTCATTTTCAACCTTGGTTTTACCCTTTGTATTTGAAACCTTTACAGTTTCATTGGTAAGTATATGATTTTCTGGCTTTACATTAACTTTTTCAACTTTGATTTCAGCCTCTTCCGGTAGATCCTCTATCTCAACACCCTCCTCTACACTAACTGGAGGTGTACTATCAGACTTAACAAAAGTAGGCAAGGGATACTCTGTCCGTCTAGTTTTCTCCTTTGCCTGCCTTTTGGGATTGGATGTAGCTTCTTTAGACTTTGTAGCTGGCCATGATGAGTAGTCAGCCACAAGTTCTTCGGTGCCTTCCTTAACAGGCCGAGGATAGTGATTAGTAGGAGGTGGAACTGAGTTATACCCTATTCCAGCCTTACTACTTGTATTTGTCCTCTGCTTGTCAACAATTTCATCGAAGATTTTATGAGAGTTTGAGAAACTTGTGATTCCTTTTTTAAAAGAGTCAGACTCAGACTTTAGCTCAGAAAGTTCTTTATTTAACAACTCAATTTCTGTTAAATAGCTGTTAATGGCATCTTGTTGACTGAAAACTTTAGCTTTATATTTCTCAGTGTCAAACTTATGAGCCTCAACTTCCTTTTCATAAAGTATTTCATTAGCTTTTAGAAACTTATTTGACTCAGTGAGTTTCTCAACCTTTTCTCTCAAGTCTACATAGTCTATTTGAAAACATTTTAAAGAAGCTTCCAATTTAATACAGGATATGCAAGTAAAAGGTTTTTCAGATTCTGTTTCTACCTCATGTATCTTTGCCAAGAGCGCACTGTGTTGAACCTCTCCTTGAAGTGCACTAAAATCAAACACTCCTTGAGAATACACCGTCATAGCCTGTGATGTTGTGTTTTTCTCTGGAGTCGTTGGAGCTGTAGGAGTAGTGAATCCAGATGAAGGATATTTTACTTTCTCACACTCCTTAGCAAAGTGCCCATGAATCTGACAGTTCTTGCATTTCACTTTGCTTTTATTAAAACTAAGACCTGTATCACCATCGTCATCCAGGTCTTTTCTGCCCGTTCTCTGAAGAAATTTCTTTGTCCTTTGGGTTATCATGGCCATGCTCCATTTGATGTCCATATACTCCAAATCATCAGAATCGATCTGTTCAAAGTCTTCCTCGGTGAGCTGCAAAGTACTAGCCTTCTTGGAAAGAAAATTCTCATAAGAATTGAGGAAAGCTGTAAAGATTTTAGCATGTTCCTCAGTAGACTTTGAAGGAGCGGTATGAGAAGTATAGGAAGTGCCAGTAGAAGTAGATGCAACTGAGTTGGAAGTTGATCTGGAAGTATCATTTAGACTAGGAATTTGAATATTAGCCTCTGACTTCTTTTCCTTTTGATCGTAAGCCGCTATAAGAGCATCCCATAAACTTATAGAAGTTGCTTGATTTTTAAATTCATCAATCACAACTTCTGGCAAACACTTGGTAATCATCTCATATGCTCTATTGTCTTTATCAAACGCTGCTCGTTCCTTGACTGACATTTGTGCTCTTGACTTAAGCACCCCATCGAGTCTTGGTTGCTCATATCGATCAATGGTGTTAAACCAATTCCACATATTTGGATCTTTGTGTTCAATGAAATTGCATAACTTAATCTTCCAACTCGCAAAATCACTATAGAACAAAGATGTAGAAGGAAGCTTTTTCGCACCAAAAGCCATATCCGAATTTTCCCTCCAAAATTGAATTCGAAAATTTCGAAAACTGACAGAGTGTAGCGAAACTTTTCCGACACTAAAATTAAGTTATTCTAAGCCTAAAAACAAAATTTGAAATTACAAAATTTTCGCGTTTTTTCCCGCCAAAATTTCGTCCGAAAACGTCAAAAACTGGCCGGTTAAAATGAAACTTTTTTTTTTTTTTTACCGAACTTAGAACGAGGTTAACGTCGGAGAAAAATAGCAACGTCGCAGCGGTACGTCGCAGAAGTCCGATGACTCAATTAAGAATCGAAAATGCGACGTAGTGTATAACGTCGCAGTCCAACGTCGCAGAGTCTAGCGACGTCGCAGCCTACGTCGCAATAACCACTTAAGGTCAAAATAACGACGTCGCAGGTAACGTCGCAACTCTACGTCGCAAAGACTAATTAAAGTCAAGATCAGTTACGTCGCAAGCGACGTCGCAGGTGACGTCGCACAGTCGGGCTGCAGCGGCCAGAAACCCTAAAAATCGAAAATTTTCGAAACACTAACTAAATTTCGAAAACCAAACGTCGATCTAACCCAAAAACACCTCCAGAAATTGATCTTAATCAAGCAAATCAACTTAGAAACGATTAATAACAATTAATACCTTCGCGAATCAATCGAGAACGCCCAAAATAACGATCCGAAACCGACGAATCCTTGATTCTACGGCTCTGATACCAGTTGATAGTCCCGAACTCGTGGGATCTGATCGGATCGTTTGATTGATTGCTATTGCGGAATGATAAACAATCAATATATGAATCACGAACACAAACGATTTCTATAAGCTTTTGTATATATTAACAATTGAGTATAAAGCTTTACAAACACAAACCACAAAAACGTTTTTCTCCTCTCTTACACACACACAAAACGGCTCTCTCTCTTTCTCTAGACGTCCCCCACTAATTCTGACCTTGTAACTCACTATTTATATCAACGATAATGGGCCCTGCGACGTTAGGCCCAACGTCGCAGGCCAGGCCCAATGCGACATAACCAATGTCGTAGGCCCAAATCTATGTATATTACATTTCGTTTACATACTCGAATATACACACTAAACACATCATACGTAGACTAATTGACTTTGACAATTACAATAGTTTGACCAACTGACTGACACACAAAATGCACCAACACCCTGTGTCGCACCTTGTGTCGTACCCGATAATTAGTGTCGCAAGTCCTGCGACACAACCATTATGTCGCATACACCATACGACACAATCACTATGTCGCTGTTGAATCAGCATCTCGCATCTATGCGACACAACCCTTGTGTCGCATAGACATTGTGTCGCATTCCTATGCGACACAACCCTTGTGTCGCATAACATCTTTAGTGTCGCATATTGTGTCGCAAAACACAGAAAACTCAGATTTTTACTAAGTGTCGAGACCTAAAATTTATCACTCGATTTTACCCGAATTCAGATCCCAGATGCGTTTTTCGTCAAAGCAATATAGTAGAAATAAAAATTTTCCAAGCTGACCTGGCAGCTCGACCCCAGCCAGGGGCTCTGCCCCTTGGACCCCGCCAGGGGCTGCCGCCCCTTGGACCCCGCTACCAGGGGCGCTGCCCCCGGACCCCCGTACTTAGATTCCGTAACGGCTTCTAAAACACATTTTTTCAAGTAAAACGCCACGAAATCAAAATAATAATAGTTGAGATTATTATTACAAATCCGTCACCAACGGGCCAGTCATGTTTTCAAACACTTAACAAATCAACCAAATCGTAGTAATTTGGACATATATATAGTTGTGTAACAACTACAAGGGTGATCTTTTGAGATACCCAATCAGGTTTATAACCATCGCGTGTCGTGGACACCCTCAGGTTACAAGTCTTTGGACTTCATATTCGGCCAATCAACTCAAGTTTATTAAGTTAAACTCACAAGACTCAGGTGAGTCTCATAGCCCCTCTTTTTACTGTTTTACTCAGGGGTGTGATATATTGCTCAACTTTTAACATGTGAACGCAAGTACCAACTTTTCATATACTACATGAGTTTTTCGAAACTAATCATTTTAAAGTCCTCCGTCAGCATAGTTGTTAATACGTTGTAGCGTGAATATTAGTATATGGTACCATATAGGATTGACCCACCTCGTTCGGGTTAGCAAGCACTAACCGGGTAAACGAACGTACTAATATTTGGGAAGACGAATGTGGATTAGGCATTCGTGGAGGCACCTCGCCCGGAATTCTCTATAGGGGACCCGGCCCTCGAGTTAAGCTCAACTATGTGCTCATGGCTGTATACACGATGACTATCATTTAATTGCTGGATGCAATTCATTATTTAATTGCTGGATGCAATTCATTATTTAAATCTTGCGGTTCACACTATATTAACCGATTTCAAACCTGTGAGCTCACCAGCTTTTAGCTGACCTTTTAGCATATATCGCAGGTACCAAGCAGTAGGATGTTTCTGCTTCAGGATTTTAGCTCGAGTCAGCATACAGAAGATTGAGATTTTCTTGCATTAGTATATTTTGTACAAGTACTTATGTACTGAAATCTCATTTGATTTAAACTCGAGCTATGTAAAGCTTTAAATGTTGTAAACATTTCTATTATCAATATATTTTGTTAAAACGACGCATATAGAGTCGTTTACTATATATCTTTGTGCTTTGTTATTGATTAGTAACACCCAAATCAAGCTTCCGCAAATCATTCAATTTGGGGGTGTTACAGATTGGTATCAGAGCCTAAGGTTATAGTGAACTAGGTTGCATTTAGTGGACCTAGACTATGACCATTAGGCGGTATTCCTTATTAGGTATAACTGGTTCAGTGATTACATCATACGAGTTTAATTTAACATAGCCTGATCAACTATGTACAATTAAGCAAAGATGATGTAAGATCTGAAAGTAGTTATGGCTGAACGGGGTACGATAGAAGACTCTGACCTCGAGAGAACCGAGACTTAAACATGTTTATGCTAGACACTCAATAGGCTATATTATATAGGAACTATATGAATATAGGCCTCAGTCTTACTAACGCTTTGTCTCAGAAATGGGAAACACACCATCAAATTCAACTCGCTCTCAATCCGGGTCGCAGAACCCAAGGGTAGCAAGGAGGAACAACAGGTTGCCTCGAGCTGGCCCGTACCCCACTCACTTCACCTTGCCGGCCTTAGCTGCTAGGGTGAACCAACACGAGCAGCGATTTCGCACCATGGATGTCGTGCTGCAGGAAACGAACGAAAACTGGAGACTTACATCCCTTGAACGCATCGAACAAGTCTCCGACGACCTGGAAACCACAAACAACAACATGGATGTCCTTCGCAACCAAGTAATAGAGATAAGCGTGGAAAATGCCCTCCTGCGTCAAAGGATGGAAGAATGTGAGCAGCGTTCACATGAAGCAGAAGAGTATGCCCGTTGACTAACGCAACGACTAGCACTAGCAGAAGATAATGCCCGACAAGCTAGCAGACTTGCAAACACTGTGGACCGTCTTGTCACGATGATGGAACAAATTAATCTACGTTAAGACTAGTGTAGTCCTTGTCTTGTAATCTATCTCGTAATCTAATGACAATCTAAGCACTACTCTATAAATTAGTCGGATGTAACGATTCCCGACGCCTTTTGTAATAACTCTGTAGGACGTAACCTTTGAACTCGTATTATCTATCAAATATCCCTTGATGATTCGACTCATATTAATTGTCATTTTTCCATGTTGATGTCATGTATTACTGCTTTTATACATGTACATCTATAACAAATACAACTTCCCTACGAAATCTCACGTATCTTCATTTCTTTTATTGAAGAATCATGCCGCCAAAGTCAAGACCATACACTGATGCTCAGCTTACATCCCTTATAACCCAGGCTGTTACTGAAGCCTTGGCTCGGAATACTCCTCAAAATTCCACCAGAAACAGCGATGCCGCTGAAACCACTACTGCTAAACCTTGTTCTTACAAGGACTTTCAAAGCTGCAAACCCTCCAGCTTCAAAGGTTCTGAAGGAGCCATCGGACTTATTAGATGGTTCGAGAAAATGGAAACTATTTTCCGTGTCAGCAAATGCGCGGAGAACGACAAAGTAAACTTCGCCACCTGCTCTCTCGAAGATGATGCCCACTCTTGGTGGAATTCATATACCCAATCAGTGGGTGCTGACATTGCCTACCAACTAACTTGGGAGGAATTGAAAACAAAACTTACTGCCAAATACTGCTCAATCGCCAAACTCCAAAAGCTAGACGAGGAGTTCTGGAACCTAAAGGTTCAGGGTGGTGATATCGATGGTTACACCACCAGATTCCAACAACTTGCCGCCCTCCGCCCAGCTATGGTGAGCACTGAACCTGATAAAATCAGGAAGTACATCCTTGGCCTTCCTAAGCCTGTTCGGGGACATGTTACCTCTTCCAACCAAACCACCATTGACGGTGCAATCCTATTGGCCCAAGACCTGATGTCCATGAGCCAAGCCACCCACTTCATCCTCCCAAAACAACAAACGAAAGTGGTCTGACTATCACAATAACCACTCCAGCCAACAAAACAAGAAACCCGACACCATCAAAGCCTACAACACCACCACTGACATCACACGGGGCTACACTGGGAACAAACCCTATTGTTCCAAGTGCAGCCGTCACCATGAAGGCTCCTGTGGTCCCTTTTGCAACAATTGCAAGAGGTACGGCCATCTCACCAAAGACTGCAATTCTCCTGCCAACAACAATTCCAACAACAACACTAGACCACCCAAAGTCTGCTTTGAGTGTGGGAAACCCGGGCACTTCAGGGACACGTGCCCCAAGCTGAAGAATAACAACAACAACAACAACAACCGCAACAGCAACAACAACAACAACACCCGAAGCAGAGCCTTCGTCATCAAATCTGGGGACGCCCGCCAAGACCCGAATGTGGTCTCGGGTATGTTCCTCCTCAACAACTTACATGCTTCTGTTCTATTTGATACTGGTGCTGATAGAAGCTTTATCTCTGATGACTTTTGCCCACTACTTGACAACACTCCTGTTGCCTTAGATGTTAAGTACACTGTAGAGCTAGCAAATGGGGAACTTATAGAAACCGATAGTGTGATACCTAATTGCACTTTAGACCGGGCTGATGAAACCTTTTCAATCGATCTTGTACCCGTTGAAATCGGAAGTTTCGACGTTATTATTGGAATGGACTGGTTGTCCAAACATCGAGCCGAAATCATTTGTTACGATAAGATCGTCCGCATTCCACTCGCTGCCGGTGGAACCTTGATCATACAGGGGGAGACCGGTGGGACGGGACTCAATATTATCTCTTGCTTAAAAACCCGAAAATTTCTGAGAAAGGGTTACCCTACAATACTCGCACACATCACAGAGAAGAAGTCGGAGGAGAAGCGACTTGAGGATGTGCCATTTGTTAGAGACTTTCCGGAAGTCTTTCCGGAAGAACTATCTGGTTTACCTCCACCTAGACAGGTTGAGTTCTCAATTGATCTCGTGCCGGGTGCCGCACCGGTGGCCCGTGCACCGTACCGTTTAGCCCCATCCGAACTTCAGGAGTTGTCTGCCCAGTTACAGGAACTTCTGGATAGAGGATTCATTAGACCGAGTTCTTCACCTTGGGGAGCTCCGGTCTTATTTGTTAAAAAGAAGGACGGTTCATTCAGAATGTGCATCGACTATCGAGAGTTGAACAAATTGACCGTCAAAAACCGATACCCACTTCCTCGCATTGATGATCTATTCGACCAACTTCAGAGTTCAAGTTTGTAACATCCTGTTTCTGTGCCTGGAAATAAATTGTATTTTATTAAGTTTAAATGGTTTATTTGGAAAATAAACAAGTAAAAGAGCCTCAGTTTTTATTGTGATTAATAAAATATTGTTTGTTTTAAATAAACAAAGTTCACGGTAAAATAAAAGTATTTTGACTTACGGGTATTTTCGGGTTCCAGACAATAGGCTAGGATCGGGTATAATTATACACTAAATAGAGGAGGGAGTCGGTGGATACACCTACTCATTTTTTCACCTAAAGTGTTTGTTCTTCACTTTCACCTACACACTCTCAAACCCTCATCTCCATCATTTGTAAATTAAATCAAAAACAAATCATTGTGACTAAATCTTGCTAAAGGAATCTGATTATCATCATCTCCTACATCATCTTCATCATTAGATTGTAAGTGTTTTAGTGTTCTTGAGTTTATTTCATAGAAATTGGGCATATTATGTATATAGGTGATTGGTATGAATTGAAGCTAGGAAATTATGTTTTGTTAACTACTTGTTAATTATTCATTGATATGAGTTGATTTCATGAAGATTATATACTAAAATTGATAGTGTTCTTGATAGTTAGTTCATAAGCAAGGTTATGATGATTTTGGGGTTTTGATGATGATATATGCTAGGATTACATGTTAGAATTGTTGGTTAGTTGTTATCATATGATTATGGTTGATACTTGAGGTCATTTGCTGAGTAAATTCGTGTTCATAAACTGATTTGGTGAATTTTGGGGTTTTGGGTTCGTGTTGTGTTCTTGCTAAAAGTGCAGGTCATTTTGAACTATCAAACGCGATCCCGGCCTTGTCTCCGGATCGCGTTCCTTAGTTATAATTTGGTATAGTCGATTTTTGGTCATACGAACGCGATCCAGCCCTTTGTTCCGGATCGCGTTGCCATGTGTATTTCGGTGACAGAACTTTTTCTAAAGGTGAACGCGATCCAGCCACCCTGATCCGGATCGCGTTCGCATGAATAATTTTGACGGATTTTGTAAATTTTGAAAATGCGTAAGTCTTTTCAGGGTCACGGTTATGTAACAATTTCATTAACTCGGTTTGGGATGAGATTCACATGTTCACTCGGAAACGGCCCAACGGTCAAAACTATATTCTAATAGCCTTGGTGGTTTTTGGCCATTCGGGGTCATTTAAAGGTCGAAAATGACATTTTACAGTTTTTAAACATTAGTTCGGGATTTTTAATTTCAATTCTGATTGAACTTTTGTTTACTTAGACTTTAGAGATTACTTGATTTGATAAATATGTTATGATGATGATTATGAGACGAGTTATTGACTTGTTATCTTTGTGTTCTCAGATAAGCGGGCGGCCACTCAGTAAGATTAGACCACTGAGTTGGTAATCAGACGATAATATTCGGTGAGTGGAATTGTATTCCTCGGTTCAATTCCGTTGTAACGAGTTTGGTTGCAACGGATGAACTTTCGGTTATTGGTTTGACTTGTTATCGGTTATTGGTTAATAGGTTAGCTACATATTGTCATGACTATTATGAAATATGTGATGCTTGGGCCGTTTGGCATATGTGATTTCAGAGGTCAACGCTGGTTGGGTTTGTGGCTATTGTTGGGCTGCCTGGGTTTCCCGATACATGTAGTTGAGGGATGAATCCTTGTCAGTGAAGATAGCTTCAAACTATCGGTAAACCACTGTTGGGGCCGGCAGTGGTTGTAGGCTTTCGCTGGTTGGCTAACCAGGGGCCGCCGGTCCTCTTTGACGATACGTGTTTATGATTGCGAAGCTTTAGGCGGTAATCATAATTTGTGTGATTGTTGTTTACGATACTTTAGGCTGTAAGCATTATTTGTTGGTTTGGTTGTGCGTTGTAGGCTTGTTATTTCTGAATTGAACCGTCGGTTACGGTTCCATTCACTTAGCGTTGGCTAATCCCTCGTTGTTAATCTTTTTGCAGGCTTTTAATAGGTGTGGACCGGGTTGTAGATGCTTAATGGGATGGTTGACTGTCATAGCGCTTACTCTGACAATTTTGGGGAAATCTAACTTTTGGTTTTGAATAGTTTTCTTAATGCCCGGTTGTTTAAGTAAATGTTTGTAACTAAACTTATATATGTGTGTAAATGTTTTGAAAACTTGGTACTTTTGAACTTATGTAAATCGGTAATTATGTTTTGGGACCACGCTTTTAATGTATAATATAAAGTAATATGATATGTTTCGGTTTGTAAAAAGGCGGGGCCTTACAAGTTGGTATCAGAGCATAGGTTTGGGTGAATTGGACATTGGCTAATGTCAATCCCAAATCTTTTGGTGACAGTCAAACATTTCAGTAAGTGGGATTAGCTATGAATGGGGGTTGATTGGTTAGTATAGGTGATACTAACGATTAACAAATTGTGAGTTATTGTGTATGAGTACAGGAATGGCAGATACTGAGAACCCGGCTCCCAATGATGTTTTGAGAACTGAGCTTCCACCTCCAGAAAATAATGAGGGTAATCAGGGTGGTACATCTAATGTAAATCAAGAGGGAGTTAGTGATGAGGAATATAAATTGCAGTTAGAGGATGAGGTGCTAAGATTAAGAAAGTTTGAGCAATTGTACAAGGAGCAACAAGCAAGGTTAGCACAACAAAGAGATGTGGGATACCAGTTTCCATCACCTCAGCAGCAAAAGAGGGTATGTTCTTTTAAGACATTTAAGTCTTGTGGACCGAAAGAATTCGAAGGGGGTAATGATCCAGCGGTAACTTTAAATTGGTTAAGGGACATTGAGCGAAAGTTCGAGGTATGTCAATGTGAAGAGGAGCTAAGGGTTGGATATGCAGTGCAGTTACTGAAAGGTCAGGCAATGAATTGGTGGGATTCAATGACCGCACATTTGACACCTGTGCAACGATCTTCTATCACTTGGATGGAATTCCATAATGAAATTTGCAGGCAGTTTTGCTCGGAGTTTGATATGGTTAGAATTAAGCAGGAGTTCATGGATTTGAAATTGACTGAGACTATGACCATGGATGATCTTATAACTCAATTCACAGAAAAGCTACGCTTTGTTCAGCAATGGGTCCCGAATGAAAGAGATAGAATAAACCATTTTGTGGGAGCTTTGCCACCACATTACAGGACGTCGGTGAGATTAGCCGGTAATCTGAAAAATGCTTTTGATTTGGCTAAGTCGGTGGATAGTGACACTCGAGCTTCGGAAAAGTTAGTTAAGGAAAAGACGGTGCACCATTCCAAGAATAGTTCCACGAGTGGCAAATCAAGTCAAGCGAGTAGGAATGTGTCTTTTTCTGAGGAGGCAAGAGATAGGATTGCTTGGTGTGTGGATTGTAAATCGAGGCATCCGGGGCCTTGTACTTCAGAGACAGCTAGGTGTATTAGGTGTGGAGGGTTTGGACACAATATTAAGGATTGTATCTTTCCAAGGAATGTTTGCTGGAATTGTCAGAAGGAGGGCCACAGAGCGGGTCAGTGTTTGGAGAAGGCAAGACAAGGTACGGGTTTGGCTGGGAGTTCAGGCTCGGGTTCCTCGGCATCTGTCGGGCAAAAGAGAAAGACTGCACCTCCTCGGGCATTTCAGATGACCGTAGGAGATTGGCTTGAAGATAACAATCCAGGTAGATTCGATATTGATTTTGATGTGATATGTAAATTGTAATTAGTATTGCATGATTAAGTGTAATCAGTAGCGTTTGGATTAATAGTGTGCGAGATTGGATTTTGGGGACGAAATCCTTTAAGGGGGGAAGATTTGTAACATCCTGTTTCTGGGCCTGGAAATAAATTGTATTTTATTAAGTTTAAATGGTTTATTTGGAAAATAAACAAGTAAAAGAGCCTCAGTTTTTATTGTGATTAATAAAATATTGTTTGTTTTAAATAAACAAAGTTCACGGTAAAATAAAAGTATTTTGACTTACGGGTATTTTCGGGTTCCAGACAATAGGCTAGGATCGGGTATAATTATACACTAAATAAAGGAGGGAGTCGGTGGATACACCTACTCATTTTTTCACCTAAAGTGTTTGTTCTTCACTTTCACCTACACACTCTCAAACCCTCATCTCCATCATTTGTAAATTAAATCAAGAACAAATCATTGTGACTAAATCTTGCTAAAGGAATCTGATTATCATCATCTCCTACATCATCTTCATCATTAGATTGTAAGTGTTTTAGTGTTCTTGAGTTTATTTCATAGAAATTGGGCATATTATGTATATAGGTGATTGGTATGAATTGAAGCTAGGAAATTATGTTTTGTTAACTACTTGTTAATTATTCATTGATATGAGTTGATTTCATGAAGATTATATACTAAAATTGACAGTGTTCTTGATAGTTAGTTCATAAGCAAGGTTATGATGATTTTGGGGTTTTGATGATGATATATGCTAGGATTACATGTTAGAATTGTTGGTTAGTTGTTATCATATGATTATGGTTGATACTTGAGGTCATTTGCTGAGTAAATTCGTGTTCATAAACTGATTTGGTGAATTTTGGGGTTTTGGGTTCGTGTTGTGTTCTTGCTAAAAGTGCAGGTCATTTTGAACTATCAAACGCGATCCCGGCCTTGTCTCCGGATCACGTTCCTTAGTTATAATTTGGTATAGTCGATTTTTGGTCATACGAACGCGATCCAGCCCTTTGTTCCGGATCGCGTTGCCATGTGTATTTCGGTGACAGAACTTTTTCTAAAGGTGAACGCGATCCAGCCACCCTGATCCGGATCGCGTTCGCATGAATAATTTTGACGGATTTTGTAAATTTTGAAAATGCGTAAGTCTTTTCAGGGTCACGGTTATGTAACAATTTCATTAACTCGGTTTGGGATGAGATTCACATGTTCACTCGGAAACGGCCCAACGGTCAAAACTATATTCTAATAGCCTTGGTGGTTTTTGGCCATTCGGGGTCATTTAAAGGTCGAAAATGACATTTTACAGTTTTTAAACATTAGTTCGGGATTTTTAATTTCAATTCTGATTGAACTTTTGTTTACTTAGACTTTAGAGATTACTTGATTTGATAAATATGTTATGATGATGATTATGAGACGAGTTATTGACTTGTTATCTTTGTGTTCTCAGATAAGCGGGCGGCCACTCAGTAAGATTAGACCACTGAGTTGGTAATCAGACGATAATATTCGGTGAGTGGAATTGTATTCCTCGGTTCAATTCCGTTGTAACGAGTTTGGTTGCAACGGATGAACTTTCGGTTATTGGTTTGACTTGTTATCGGTTATTGGTTAATAGGTTAGCTACATATTGTCATGACTATTATGAAATATGTGATGCTTGGGCCGTTTGGCATATGTGATTTCAGAGGTCAACGCTGGTTGGGTTTGTGGCTATTGTTGGGCTGCCTGGGTTTCCCGATACATGTAGTTGAGGGATGAATCCTTGTCAGTGAAGATAGCTTCAAACTATCGGTAAACCACTGTTGGGGCCGGCAGTGGTTGTAGGCTTTCGCTGGTTGGCTAACCAGGGGCCGCCGGTCCTCTTTGACGATACGTGTTTATGATTGCGAAGCTTTAGGCGGTAATCATAATTTGTGTGATTGTTGTTTACGATACTTTAGGCTGTAAGCATTATTTGTTGGTTTGGTTGTGCGTTGTAGGCTTGTTATTTCTGAATTGAACCGTCGGTTACGGTTCCATTCACTTAGCGTTGGCTAATCCCTCGTTGTTAATCTTTTTGCAGGCTTTTAATAGGTGTGGACCGGGTTGTAGATGCTTAATGGGATGGTTGACTGTCATAGCGCTTACTCTGACAATTTTGGGGAAATCTAACTTTTGGTTTTGAATAGTTTTCTTAATGCCCGGTTGTTTAAGTAAATGTTTGTAACTAAACTTATATATGTGTGTAAATGTTTTGAAAACTTGGTACTTTTGAACTTATGTAAATCGGTAATTATGTTTTGGGACCACGCTTTTAATGTATAATATAAAGTAATATGATATGTTTCGGTTTGTAAAAAGGCGGGGCCTTACAAGTTGGTATCAGAGCATAGGTTTGGGTGAATTGGACATTGGCTAATGTCAATCCCAAATCTTTTGGTGACAGTCAAACATTTCAGTAAGTGGGATTAGCTATGAATGGGGGTTGATTGGTTAGTATAGGTGATACTAACGATTAACAAATTGTGAGTTATTGTGTATGAGTACAGGAATGGCAGATACTGAGAACCCGGCTCCCAATGATGTTTTGAGAACTGAGCTTCCACCTCCAGAAAATAATGAGGGTAATCAGGGTGGTACATCTAATGTAAATCAAGAGGGAGTTAGTGATGAGGAATATAAATTGCAGTTAGAGGATGAGGTGCTAAGATTAAGAAAGTTTGAGCAATTGTACAAGGAGCAACAAGCAAGGTTAGCACAACAAAGAGATGTGGGATACCAGTTTCCATCACCTCAGCAGCAAAAGAGGGTATGTTCTTTTAAGACATTTAAGTCTTGTGGACCGAAAGAATTCGAAGGGGGTAATGATCCAGCGGTAACTTTAAATTGGTTAAGGGACATTGAGCGAAAGTTCGAGGTATGTCAATGTGAGGAGGAGCTAAGGGTTGGATATGCAGTGCAGTTACTGAAAGGTCAGGCAATGAATTGGTGGGATTCAATGACCGCACATTTGACACCTGTGCAACGATCTTCTATCACTTGGATGGAATTCCATAATGAAATTTGCAGGCAGTTTTGCTCGGAGTTTGATATGGTTAGAATTAAGCAGGAGTTCATGGATTTGAAATTGACTGAGACTATGACCATGGATGATCTTATAACTCAATTCACAGAAAAGCTACGCTTTGTTCAGCAATGGGTCCCGAATGAAAGAGATAGAATAAACCATTTTGTGGGAGCTTTGCCACCACATTACAGGACGTCGGTGAGATTAGCCGGTAATCTGAAAAATGCTTTTGATTTGGCTAAGTCGGTGGATAGTGACACTCGAGCTTCGGAAAAGTTAGTTAAGGAAAAGACGGTGCACCATTCCAAGAATAGTTCCACGAGTGGCAAATCAAGTCAAGCGAGTAGGAATGTGTCTTTTTCTGAGGAGGCAAGAGATAGGATTGCTTGGTGTGTGGATTGTAAATCGAGGCATCCGGGGCCTTGTACTTCAGAGACAGCTAGGTGTATTAGGTGTGGAGGGTTTGGACACAATATTAAGGATTGTATCTTTCCAAGGAATGTTTGCTGGAATTGTCAGAAGGAGGGCCACAGAGCGGGTCAGTGTTTGGAGAAGGCAAGACAAGGTACGGGTTTGGCTGGGAGTTCAGGCTCGGGTTCCTCGGCATCTGTCGGGCAAAAGAGAAAGACTGCACCTCCTCGGGCATTTCAGATGACCGTAGGAGATTGGCTTGAAGATAACAATCCAGGTAGATTCGATATTGATTTTGATGTGATATGTAAATTGTAATTAGTATTGCATGATTAAGTGTAATCAGTAGCGTTTGGATTAATAGTGTGCGAGATTGGATTTCGGGGACGAAATCCTTTAAGGGGGGAAGATTTGTAACATCCCGTTTCTGGGCCTGGAAATAAATTGTATTTTATTAAGTTTAAATGGTTTATTTGGAAAATAAACAAGTAAAAGAGCCTCAGTTTTTATTGTGATTAATAAAATATTGTTTGTTTTAAATAAACAAAGTTCACGGTAAAATAAAAGTATTTTGACTTACGGGTATTTTCGGGTTCCAGACAATAGGCTAGGATCGGGTATAATTATACACTAAATAAAGGAGGGAGTCGGTGGATACACCTACTCATTTTTTCACCTAAAGTGTTTGTTCTTCACTTTCACCTACACACTCTCAAACCCTCATCTCCATCATTTGTAAATTAAATCAAGAACAAATCATTGTGACTAAATCTTGCTAAAGGAATCTGATTATCATCATCTCCTACATCATCTTCATCATTAGATTGTAAGTGTTTTAGTGTTCTTGAGTTTATTTCATAGAAATTGGGCATATTATGTATATAGGTGATTGGTATGAATTGAAGCTAGGAAATTATGTTTTGTTAACTACTTGTTAATTATTCATTGATATGAGTTGATTTCATGAAGATTATATACTAAAATTGATAGTGTTCTTGATAGTTAGTTCATAAGCAAGGTTATGATGATTTTGGGGTTTTGATGATGATATATGCTAGGATTACATGTTAGAATTGTTGGTTAGTTGTTATCATATGATTATGGTTGATACTTGAGGTCATTTGCTGAGTAAATTCGTGTTCATAAACTGATTTGGTGAATTTTGGGGTTTTGGGTTCGTGTTGTGTTCTTGCTAAAAGTGCAGGTCATTTTGAACTATCAAACGCGATCCCGGCCTTGTCTCCGGATCGCGTTCCTTAGTTATAATTTGGTATAGTCGATTTTTGGTCATACGAACGCGATCCAGCCCTTTGTTCCGGATCGCGTTGCCATGTGTATTTCGGTGACAGAACTTTTTCTAAAGGTGAACGCGATCCAGCCACCCTGATCCGGATCGCGTTCGCATGAATAATTTTGACGGGTTTTGTAAATTTTGAAAATGCGTAAGTCTTTTCAGGGTCACGGTTATGTAACAATTTCATTAACTCGGTTTGGGATGAGATTCACATGTTCACTCGGAAACGGCCCAATGGTCAAAACTATATTCTAATAGCCTTGGTGGTTTTTGGCCATTCGGGGTCATTTAAAGGTCGAAAATGACATTTTACAGTTTTTAAACATTAGTTCGGGATTTTTAATTTCAATTCTGATTGAACTTTTGTTTACTTAGACTTTAGAGATTACTTGATTTGATAAATATGTTATGATGATGATTATGAGACGAGTTATTGACTTGTTATCTTTGTGTTCTCAGATAAGCGGGCGGCCACTCAGTAAGATTAGACCACTGAGTTGGTAATCAGACGATAATATTCGGTGAGTGGAATTGTATTCCTCGGTTCAATTCCGTTGTAACGAGTTTGGTTGCAACGGATGAACTTTCGGTTATTGGTTTGACTTGTTATCGGTTATTGGTTAATAGGTTAGCTACATATTGTCATGACTATTATGAAATATGTGATGCTTGGGCCGTTTGGCATATGTGATTTCAGAGGTCAACGCTGGTTGGGTTTGTGGCTATTGTTGGGCTGCCTGGGTTTCCCGATACATGTAGTTGAGGGATGAATCCTTGTCAGTGAAGATAGCTTCAAACTATCGGTAAACCACTGTTGGGGCCGGCAGTGGTTGTAGGCTTTCGCTGGTTGGCTAACCAGGGGCCGCCGGTCCTCTTTGACGATACGTGTTTATGATTGCGAAGCTTTAGGCGGTAATCATAATTTGTGTGATTGTTGTTTACGATACTTTAGGCTGTAAGCATTATTTGTTGGTTTGGTTGTGCGTTGTAGGCTTGTTATTTCTGAATTGAACCGTCGGTTACGGTTCCATTCACTTAGCGTTGGCTAATCCCTCGTTGTTAATCTTTTTACAGGCTTTTAATAGGTGTGGACCGGGTTGTAGATGCTTAATGGGATGGTTGACTGTCATAGCGCTTACTCTGACAATTTTGGGGAAATCTAACTTTTGGTTTTGAATAGTTTTCTTAATGCCCGGTTGTTTAAGTAAATGTTTGTAACTAAACTTATATATGTGTGTAAATGTTTTGAAAACTTGGTACTTTTGAACTTATGTAAATCGGTAATTATGTTTTGGGACCACGCTTTTAATGTATAATATAAAGTAATATGATATGTTTCGGTTTGTAAAAAGGCGGGGCCTTACAAGTTGGTATCAGAGCATAGGTTTGGGTGAATTGGACATTGGCTAATGTCAATCCCAAATCTTTTGGTGACAGTCAAACATTTCAGTAAGTGGGATTAGCTATGAATGGGGGTTGATTGGTTAGTATAGGTGATACTAACGATTAACAAATTGTGAGTTATTGTGTATGAGTACAGGAATGGCAGATACTGAGAACCCGGCTCCCAATGATGTTTTGAGAACTGAGCTTCCACCTCCAGAAAATAATGAGGGTAATCAGGGTGGTACATCTAATGTAAATCAAGAGGGAGTTAGTGATGAGGAATATAAATTGCAGTTAGAGGATGAGGTGCTAAGATTAAGAAAGTTTGAGCAATTGTACAAGGAGCAACAAGCAAGGTTAGCACAACAAAGAGATGTGGGATACCAGTTTCCATCACCTCAGCAGCAAAAGAGGGTATGTTCTTTTAAGACATTTAAGTCTTGTGGACCGAAAGAATTCGAAGGGGGTAATGATCCAGCGGTAACTTTAAATTGGTTAAGGGACATTGAGCGAAAGTTCGAGGTATGTCAATGTGAGGAGGAGCTAAGGGTTGGATATGCAGTGCAGTTACTGAAAGGTCAGGCAATGAATTGGTGGGATTCAATGACCGCACATTTGACACCTGTGCAACGATCTTCTATCACTTGGATGGAATTCCATAATGAAATTTGCAGGCAGTTTTGCTCGGAGTTTGATATGGTTAGAATTAAGCAGGAGTTCATGGATTTGAAATTGACTGAGACTATGACCATGGATGATCTTATAACTCAATTCACAGAAAAGCTACGCTTTGTTCAGCAATGGGTCCCGAATGAAAGAGATAGAATAAACCATTTTGTGGGAGCTTTGCCACCACATTACAGGACGTCGGTGAGATTAGCCGGTAATCTGAAAAATGCTTTTGATTTGGCTAAGTCGGTGGATAGTGACACTCGAGCTTCGGAAAAGTTAGTTAAGGAAAAGACGGTGCACCATTCCAAGAATAGTTCCACGAGTGGCAAATCAAGTCAAGCGAGTAGGAATGTGTCTTTTTCTGAGGAGGCAAGAGATAGGATTGCTTGGTGTGTGGATTGTAAATCGAGGCATCCGGGGCCTTGTACTTCAGAGACAGCTAGGTGTATTAGGTGTGGAGGGTTTGGACACAATATTAAGGATTGTATCTTTCCAAGGAATGTTTGCTGGAATTGTCAGAAGGAGGGCCACAGAGCGGGTCAGTGTTTGGAGAAGGCAAGACAAGGTACGGGTTTGGCTGGGAGTTCAGGCTCGGGTTCCTCGGCATCTGTCGGGCAAAAGAGAAAGACTGCACCTCCTCGGGCATTTCAGATGACCGTAGGAGATTGGCTTGAAGATAACAATCCAGGTAGATTCGATATTGATTTTGATGTGATATGTAAATTGTAATTAGTATTGCATGATTAAGTGTAATCAGTAGCGTTTGGATTAATAGTGTGCGAGATTGGATTTCGGGGACGAAATCCTTTAAGGGGGGAAGATTTGTAACATCCCGTTTCTGGGCCTGGAAATAAATTGTATTTTATTAAGTTTAAATGGTTTATTTGGAAAATAAACAAGTAAAAGAGCCTCAGTTTTTATTGTGATTAATAAAATATTGTTTGTTTTAAATAAACAAAGTTCACGGTAAAATAAAAGTATTTTGACTTACGGGTATTTTCGGGTTCCAGACAATAGGCTAGGATCGGGTATAATTATACACTAAATAAAGGAGGGAGTCGGTGGATACACCTACTCATTTTTTCACCTAAAGTGTTTGTTCTTCACTTTCACCTACACACTCTCAAACCCTCATCTCCATCATTTGTAAATTAAATCAAGAACAAATCATTGTGACTAAATCTTGCTAAAGGAATCTGATTATCATCATCTCCTACATCATCTTCATCATTAGATTGTAAGTGTTTTAGTGTTCTTGAGTTTATTTCATAGAAATTGGGCATATTATGTATATAGGTGATTGGTATGAATTGAAGCTAGGAAATTATGTTTTGTTAACTACTTGTTAATTATTCATTGATATGAGTTGATTTCATGAAGATTATATACTAAAATTGATAGTGTTCTTGATAGTTAGTTCATAAGCAAGGTTATGATGATTTTGGGGTTTTGATGATGATATATGCTAGGATTACATGTTAGAATTGTTGGTTAGTTGTTATCATATGATTATGGTTGATACTTGAGGTCATTTGCTGAGTAAATTCGTGTTCATAAACTGATTTGGTGAATTTTGGGGTTTTGGGTTCGTGTTGTGTTCTTGCTAAAAGTGCAGGTCATTTTGAACTATCAAACGCGATCCCGGCCTTGTCTCCGGATCGCGTTCCTTAGTTATAATTTGGTATAGTCGATTTTTGGTCATACGAACGCGATCCAGCCCTTTGTTCCGGATCGCGTTGCCATGTGTATTTCGGTGACAGAACTTTTTCTAAAGGTGAACGCGATCCAGCCACCCTGATCCGGATCGCGTTCGCATGAATAATTTTGACGGGTTTTGTAAATTTTGAAAATGCGTAAGTCTTTTCAGGGTCACGGTTATGTAACAATTTCATTAACTCGGTTTGGGATGAGATTCACATGTTCACTCGGAAACGGCCCAATGGTCAAAACTATATTCTAATAGCCTTGGTGGTTTTTGGCCATTCGGGGTCATTTAAAGGTCGAAAATGACATTTTACAGTTTTTAAACATTAGTTCGGGATTTTTAATTTCAATTCTGATTGAACTTTTGTTTACTTAGACTTTAGAGATTACTTGATTTGATAAATATGTTATGATGATGATTATGAGACGAGTTATTGACTTGTTATCTTTGTGTTCTCAGATAAGCGGGCGGCCACTCAGTAAGATTAGACCACTGAGTTGGTAATCAGACGATAATATTCGGTGAGTGGAATTGTATTCCTCGGTTCAATTCCGTTGTAACGAGTTTGGTTGCAACGGATGAACTTTCGGTTATTGGTTTGACTTGTTATCGGTTATTGGTTAATAGGTTAGCTACATATTGTCATGACTATTATGAAATATGTGATGCTTGGGCCGTTTGGCATATGTGATTTCAGAGGTCAACGCTGGTTGGGTTTGTGGCTATTGTTGGGCTGCCTGGGTTTCCCGATACATGTAGTTGAGGGATGAATCCTTGTCAGTGAAGATAGCTTCAAACTATCGGTAAACCACTGTTGGGGCCGGCAGTGGTTGTAGGCTTTCGCTGGTTGGCTAACCAGGGGCCGCCGGTCCTCTTTGACGATACGTGTTTATGATTGCGAAGCTTTAGGCGGTAATCATAATTTGTGTGATTGTTGTTTACGATACTTTAGGCTGTAAGCATTATTTGTTGGTTTGGTTGTGCGTTGTAGGCTTGTTATTTCTGAATTGAACCGTCGGTTACGGTTCCATTCACTTAGCGTTGGCTAATCCCTCGTTGTTAATCTTTTTACAGGCTTTTAATAGGTGTGGACCGGGTTGTAGATGCTTAATGGGATGGTTGACTGTCATAGCGCTTACTCTGACAATTTTGGGGAAATCTAACTTTTGGTTTTGAATAGTTTTCTTAATGCCCGGTTGTTTAAGTAAATGTTTGTAACTAAACTTATATATGTGTGTAAATGTTTTGAAAACTTGGTACTTTTGAACTTATGTAAATCGGTAATTATGTTTTGGGACCACGCTTTTAATGTATAATATAAAGTAATATGATATGTTTCGGTTTGTAAAAAGGCGGGGCCTTACAAGTTGGTATCAGAGCATAGGTTTGGGTGAATTGGACATTGGCTAATGTCAATCCCAAATCTTTTGGTGACAGTCAAACATTTCAGTAAGTGGGATTAGCTATGAATGGGGGTTGATTGGTTAGTATAGGTGATACTAACGATTAACAAATTGTGAGTTATTGTGTATGAGTACAGGAATGGCAGATACTGAGAACCCGGCTCCCAATGATGTTTTGAGAACTGAGCTTCCACCTCCAGAAAATAATGAGGGTAATCAGGGTGGTACATCTAATGTAAATCAAGAGGGAGTTAGTGATGAGGAATATAAATTGCAGTTAGAGGATGAGGTGCTAAGATTAAGAAAGTTTGAGCAATTGTACAAGGAGCAACAAGCAAGGTTAGCACAACAAAGAGATGTGGGATACCAGTTTCCATCACCTCAGCAGCAAAAGAGGGTATGTTCTTTTAAGACATTTAAGTCTTGTGGACCGAAAGAATTCGAAGGGGGTAATGATCCAGCGGTAACTTTAAATTGGTTAAGGGACATTGAGCGAAAGTTCGAGGTATGTCAATGTGAGGAGGAGCTAAGGGTTGGATATGCAGTGCAGTTACTGAAAGGTCAGGCAATGAATTGGTGGGATTCAATGACCGCACATTTGACACCTGTGCAACGATCTTCTATCACTTGGATGGAATTCCATAATGAAATTTGCAGGCAGTTTTGCTCGGAGTTTGATATGGTTAGAATTAAGCAGGAGTTCATGGATTTGAAATTGACTGAGACTATGACCATGGATGATCTTATAACTCAATTCACAGAAAAGCTACGCTTTGTTCAGCAATGGGTCCCGAATGAAAGAGATAGAATAAACCATTTTGTGGGAGCTTTGCCACCACATTACAGGACGTCGGTGAGATTAGCCGGTAATCTGAAAAATGCTTTTGATTTGGCTAAGTCGGTGGATAGTGACACTCGAGCTTCGGAAAAGTTAGTTAAGGAAAAGACGGTGCACCATTCCAAGAATAGTTCCACGAGTGGCAAATCAAGTCAAGCGAGTAGGAATGTGTCTTTTTCTGAGGAGGCAAGAGATAGGATTGCTTGGTGTGTGGATTGTAAATCGAGGCATCCGGGGCCTTGTACTTCAGAGACAGCTAGGTGTATTAGGTGTGGAGGGTTTGGACACAATATTAAGGATTGTATCTTTCCAAGGAATGTTTGCTGGAATTGTCAGAAGGAGGGCCACAGAGCGGGTCAGTGTTTGGAGAAGGCAAGACAAGGTACGGGTTTGGCTGGGAGTTCAGGCTCGGGTTCCTCGGCATCTGTCGGGCAAAAGAGAAAGACTGCACCTCCTCGGGCATTTCAGATGACCGTAGGAGATTGGCTTGAAGATAACAATCCAGGTAGATTCGATATTGATTTTGATGTGATATGTAAATTGTAATTAGTATTGCATGATTAAGTGTAATCAGTAGCGTTTGGATTAATAGTGTGCGAGATTGGATTTCGGGGACGAAATCCTTTAAGGGGGGAAGATTTGTAACATCCCGTTTCTGGGCCTGGAAATAAATTGTATTTTATTAAGTTTAAATGGTTTATTTGGAAAATAAACAAGTAAAAGAGCCTCAGTTTTTATTGTGATTAATAAAATATTGTTTGTTTTAAATAAACAAAGTTCACGGTAAAATAAAAGTATTTTGACTTACGGGTATTTTCGGGTTCCAGACAATAGGCTAGGATCGGGTATAATTATACACTAAATAAAGGAGGGAGTCGGTGGATACACCTACTCATTTTTTCACCTAAAGTGTTTGTTCTTCACTTTCACCTACACACTCTCAAACCCTCATCTCCATCATTTGTAAATTAAATCAAGAACAAATCATTGTGACTAAATCTTGCTAAAGGAATCTGATTATCATCATCTCCTACATCATCTTCATCATTAGATTGTAAGTGTTTTAGTGTTCTTGAGTTTATTTCATAGAAATTGGGCATATTATGTATATAGGTGATTGGTATGAATTGAAGCTAGGAAATTATGTTTTGTTAACTACTTGTTAATTATTCATTGATATGAGTTGATTTCATGAAGATTATATACTAAAATTGACAGTGTTCTTGATAGTTAGTTCATAAGCAAGGTTATGATGATTTTGGGGTTTTGATGATGATATATGCTAGGATTACATGTTAGAATTGTTGGTTAGTTGTTATCATATGATTATGGTTGATACTTGAGGTCATTTGCTGAGTAAATTCGTGTTCATAAACTGATTTGGTGAATTTTTGGGTTTTGGGTTCGTGTTGTGTTCTTGCTAAAAGTGCAGGTCATTTTGAACTATCAAACGCGATCCCGGCCTTGTCTCCGGATCGCGTTCCTTAGTTATAATTTGGTATAGTCGATTTTTGGTCATACGAACGCGATCCAGCCCTTTGTTCCGGATCGCGTTGCCATGTGTATTTCGGTGACAGAACTTTTTCTAAAGGTGAACGCGATCCAGCCACCCTGATCCGGATCGCGTTCGCATGAATAATTTTGACGGGTTTTGTAAATTTTGAAAATGCGTAAGTCTTTTCAGGGTCACGGTTATGTAACAATTTCATTAACTCGGTTTGGGATGAGATTCACATGTTCACTCGGAAACGGCCCAATGGTCAAAACTATATTCTAATAGCCTTGGTGGTTTTTGGCCATTCGGGGTCATTTAAAGGTCGAAAATGACATTTTACAGTTTTTAAACATTAGTTCGGGATTTTTAATTTCAATTCTGATTGAACTTTTGTTTACTTAGACTTTAGAGATTACTTGATTTGATAAATATGTTATGATGATGATTATGAGACGAGTTATTGACTTGTTATCTTTGTGTTCTCAGATAAGCGGGCGGCCACTCAGTAAGATTAGACCACTGAGTTGGTAATCAGACGATAATATTCGGTGAGTGGAATTGTATTCCTCGGTTCAATTCCGTTGTAACGAGTTTGGTTGCAACGGATGAACTTTCGGTTATTGGTTTGACTTGTTATCGGTTATTGGTTAATAGGTTAGCTACATATTGTCATGACTATTATGAAATATGTGATGCTTGGGCCGTTTGGCATATGTGATTTCAGAGGTCAACGCTGGTTGGGTTTGTGGCTATTGTTGGGCTGCCTGGGTTTCCCGATACATGTAGTTGAGGGATGAATCCTTGTCAGTGAAGATAGCTTCAAACTATCGGTAAACCACTGTTGGGGCCGGCAGTGGTTGTAGGCTTTCGCTGGTTGGCTAACCAGGGGCCGCCGGTCCTCTTTGACGATACGTGTTTATGATTGCGAAGCTTTAGGCGGTAATCATAATTTGTGTGATTGTTGTTTACGATACTTTAGGCTGTAAGCATTATTTGTTGGTTTGGTTGTGCGTTGTAGGCTTGTTATTTCTGAATTGAACCGTCGGTTACGGTTCCATTCACTTAGCGTTGGCTAATCCCTCGTTGTTAATCTTTTTGCAGGCTTTTAATAGGTGTGGACCGGGTTGTAGATGCTTAATGGGATGGTTGACTGTCATAGCGCTTACTCTGACAATTTTGGGGAAATCTAACTTTTGGTTTTGAATAGTTTTCTTAATGCCCGGTTGTTTAAGTAAATGTTTGTAACTAAACTTATATATGTGTGTAAATGTTTTGAAAACTTGGTACTTTTGAACTTATGTAAATCGGTAATTATGTTTTGGGACCACGCTTTTAATGTATAATATAAAGTAATATGATATGTTTCGGTTTGTAAAAAGGCGGGGCCTTACAAAGTTTCTACTCAAAAATCGACCTGCGATCAGGCTATCATCAGTTACGAGTTCGCGACACCGATATTCCAAAGACTGCTTTCAGAACTCGTTACGGGCACTACGAATTCCAAGTGATGCCCTTCGGTCTAACCAACGCACCGGCTGTATTCATGGACCTCATGAATCGGGTGTGCAAACCTTACCTCGATAAGTTTGTCATCGTCTTTATTGATGACATACTCATTTACTCGCGCAACGAGCAAGAACACGCGCAACATCTCAAAACCATCCTTGAACTACTTAGACACGAGGAGCTTTATGCCAAATTCTCTAAGTGTGAGTTCTGGATACAAACTGTTCAATTCCTTGGTCACGTGATCGACAGTCAGGGAATCCACGTTGACCCTTCAAAAATGGAGGCTATCAAAGACTGGCAAGCACCCACCTCTGCAACTGAAGTACGACAATTCTTGGGTCTTGCTGGGTACTATCGGCGATTTATCGAAAACTTCTCCAAAATAGCTCAACCACTCACGGTACTGACTCAGAAGGACAAAAGGTTCGATTGGACCGATAAACAAGAGTCAGCGTTCCAACTTCTGAAACAAAAGCTTTGCAGTGCTCCAATCCTATCCTTACCCGAAGGCACCGATGACTTCGTGGTATACTGCGATGCTTCTCACCAAGGTCTCGGGTGCGTGCTGATGCAACGAGACAAAGTCATTGCCTATGCCTCACGACAGCTGAAAATTCACGAAAAGAACTACACCACCCATGATCTCGAACTTGGAGCTGTCGTTTTTGCTCTCAAAATCTGGAGACATTATCTCTACGGCACTAAGTGCACAATCTTTACCGATCACAAAAGTCTTCAACATATATTCGATCAGAAGGATCTCAATATGAGGCAACGTCGATGGGTCGAGTTGCTTACCGATTACGATTGCGAGATCAAGTACCATCCAGGGAAGGCTAATGTTGTAGCCGATGCCCTCAGCCGAAAGGAACGACCAAAACCACTTCAAGTCCGAGCCCTCAGTATGACCATTCACAACGATCTTACCATTCAAATTCATACCGCTCAGATCGAAGCCCTGAAACCTGAAAACATCAAAAATGAAGCCTTACGGGGTATTGACAAACAATTTGAAATCAATCTAACGGGATTAGGTATTTCTCAAACCGAATCTGGTTGCCTAATTTCGGGAACTTACGAGACTTGGTGATGGATGAAGCTCACAAGTCTAAATATTCTATCCACCCGGGATCCGATAAGATGTACCACGGCATCAAGGAATTTTATTGGTGGCCAAAAATGAAAGCCGAAATCGCCACTTATGTCAGCAAGTGTCTTACTTGCTCGAAAGTCAAAACCGAACATCAAAAACCTTCTGGTTTACTCCAACAACCTGAAATCCCTGAATGGAAATGGGAACAAATTGCCATGGACTTCATAACCAAACTACCCAAGTCGTCGAACGGTTGCGATATCATTTGGGTGATCGTTGACCGCCTCACTAAATCTTCTCATTTCCTGGCAATCAAAGAAAACGATAAAATGGAACGCCTTGCACAAATCTACATCAAGGAAATCGTTTCTCATCACGGCGTTCCAATCTCGATCATCTCTGATAGGGATGCCCATTTCACCTTTCACTTTTGGCAGTCACTTCAAAAAGCAATGGGTACCCGTCTCGATATGAGTACCGCGTACCATCCTCAAACCGATGGCCAAAGTGAACGAACCATTCAAACCCTGGAAGATATGCTACGCGCCTGCGTAGTTGATTTCGGTACAAACTGGGAAAAACATGTACCGTTGTGCGAATTCTCGTACAATAACAGTTATCACGCCAGCATTAAGGCTGCACCTTTTGAGGCACTGTACGGTCGCAAGTGCCGATCACCGATTTGTTGGACTGAAGTGGGAGATAGTCAACTCACTGGTCCTGAACTCATACACGCCACCACTGAGAAAATTGTGGAAATCCAAAACCGACTCAAAGCCGCACGTGATCGTCAGAAAAGTTATGCTGACGTGAGACGCAAACCACTCGAGTTCCAAGTTGGGGATCGAGTACTCTTAAAAGTATCGCCTCGGAAAGGCGTCATCCATTTTGGTAAACGCGGGAAGTTGAATCCCAGGTACATCGGGCCTTTTGAGATCCTCGAACGGATTGGCCCCGTAGCTTATCGATTGCAGCTGCCATCCGACCTCAGCAGCGTGCACCCTACTTTTCATATTTCAAATTTGAAGAAGTGTCTGTCTGATGAGACACTTATCATTCCACTCGATGAAATTCGTGTTGACGATAAACTTCACTTCGTTGAGGAACCTGCTGAAATTATGGACCGTGAGGTCAAACAACTGAAACAAAGTCGTATTCCCATCGTCAAGGTCAGATGGAATTCGCGGCGTGGTCCGGAATACACCTGGGAACGGGAAGACCAAATGCGACTCAAATATCCTCAACTTTTTACTGATTCTACATCAAACACGACTTCGAGCTAAATTTCGGGACGAAATTCTTCTAACAGGGGGAGAATGTAACACCCGCCAAATTAGGACTAGTAATTAGTGCCTAATCATATGTTAATACATGTAATTAGTTCTGTGTTAGGCTAATTAATGTATCGAATTATATATATATTGTTGAATATATATACGAAAATGCGATTTGATTAAATCGTACGCAATTTAAATCGAATGTATTTCGATTCAATTTAATACGGACGTTGGTGACCAATTTTATTAAATAACGCTTTTATGTCAAAAATATTATTTTGATAATATTTTGTATTCAATCGTATCGTACAAACAGAACTTACACAATTTAAAATATTTAAAACGCGCAAACTAAATAAGCAAACTTACAATTTATAACTCAAATATAAATTGATTCGTAAAAATATTTAAATAAAATATCGCGTAATAATTTGTATTTTAAAACTTACCAATTAATATGTAAAATAATTTTAAAACGTTAAATGACGGAGAAAACGAACACCACGCGGGGCACGGAGACGGAGACCGAAAATGGGGGACTTTACCTCCCATTTTCTTTTCTTTCCTTTCATTTTTCTTGTCTCTCTCTCTCTCTTACTCTTTTTCTCTCATTTTCCAAAAACCACCACATTCACAAAATCGACAAATAACACCATTATACGCACTCGTATCATCAATATTTTTAGAGATTCACGTCCACCTCGCGACGATCTACAACGCTATCTTTCCGGATTTTCATTTCGGCAATTTGTAAGTTTCCGACAAAATCCCGAAATCTCTCGATTCTTAGTATTTTTCAATTGTAGTTGTTATTATCACTTGTATATGTCCATTACAATGTATAGAACACGATTTTATAGCCTGAAAATGAGTTTAAAATGGATTTTTGGCCGAAAAACCTTGACAGCCGGACTTTCTGGGCTGATGTTCATCCATGCGACACAAGCCTTGTGTCGCATGTTGTGTCGTATTTTGGCATTTGTGTCGTATAAAAGCCCCTGTGATAGTCCCGAACTCGTGGGATCTGATCGGATCGTTTGATTGATTGCTATTGCGGAATGATAAACAATCAATATATGAATCACGAACACAAATGATTTCTATAAGCTTTTGTATATATTAACAATTGAGTATAAAGCTTTACAAACACAAACCACAAAAACGTTTTTCTCCTCTCTTACACACACACAAAACGGCTCTCTCTCTTTCTCTAGACGTCCCCCACTAATTCTGACCTTGTAACTCACTATTTATATCAACGATAATGGGCCCTGCGACGTTAGGCCCAACGTCGCAGGCCAGGCCCAATGCGACATAACCAATGTCGTAGGCCCAAATCTATGTATATTACATTTCGTTTACATACTCGAATATACACACTAAACACATCATACGTAGACTAATTGACTTTGACAATTACAATAGTTTGACCAACTGACTGACACACAAAATGCACCAACACCCTGTGTCGCACCTTGTGTCGTACCCGATAATTAGTGTCGCAAGTCCTGCGACACAACCATTATGTCGCATACACCATACGACACAATCACTATGTCGCTGTTGAATCAGCATCTCGCATCTATGCGACACAACCCTTGTGTCGCATAGACATTGTGTCGCATTCCTATGCGACACAACCCTTGTGTCGCATAACATCTTTAGTGTCGCATATTGTGTCGCAAAACACAGAAAACTCAGATTTTTACTAAGTGTCGAGACCTAAAATTTATCACTCGATTTTACCCGAATTCAGATCCCAGATGCGTTTTTCGTCAAAGCAATATAGTAGAAATAAAAATTTTCCAAGCTGACCTGGCAGCTCGACCCCAGCCAGGGGCTGCCGCCCCTTGGACCCCGCTACCAGGGGCGCTGCCCCCGGACCCCCGTACTTAGATTCCGTAACGGCTTCTAAAACACATTTTTTCAAGTAAAACGCCACGAAATCAAAATAATAATAGTTGAGATTATTATTACAAATCCGTCACCAACGGGCCGTACATGTTTTCAAACACTTAACAAATCAACCAAATCGTAGTAATTTGGACATATATATAGTTGTGTAACAACTACAAGGGTGATCTTTTGAGATACCCAATCAGGTTTATAACCATCGCGTGTCGTGGACACCCTCAGGTTACAAGTCTTTGGACTTCATATTCGGCTAATCAACTCAAGTTTATTAAGTTAAACTCACAAGACTCAGGTGAGTCTCATAGCCCCTCTTTTTACTGTTTTACTCAGGGGTGTGATATATTGCTCAACTTTTAACATGTGAACGCAAGTAGCAACTTTTCATATACTACATGAGTTTTTCAAAACTAATCATTTTAAAGTCCTCCGTCAGCATAGTTGTTAATACGTTGTAGCGTGAATATTAGTATATGGT
The DNA here is from genome assembly GCA_949592205.1 of Helichrysum umbraculigerum. Taxonomy (NCBI): domain Eukaryota; kingdom Viridiplantae; phylum Streptophyta; class Magnoliopsida; order Asterales; family Asteraceae; genus Helichrysum; species Helichrysum umbraculigerum. The sequence goes on from CATIUR010000003.1 coordinate 78,965,366, forward strand.
ACCATATAGGATTGACCCACCTCGTTCGGGTTAGCAAGCACTAACCGGGTAAACGAACGTACTAATATTTGGGAAGACGAATGTGGATTAGGCATTCGTGGAGGCACCTCGCCCGGAATTCTCTATAGGGGACCCGGCCCTCGAGTTAAGCTCAACTATGTGCTCATGGCTGTATACACGATGACTATCATTTAATTGCTGGATGCAATTCATTATTTAATTGCTGGATGCAATTCATTATTTAAATCTTGCGGTTCACACTATATTAACCGATTTCAAACCTGTGAGCTCACCAGCTTTTAGCTGACCTTTTAGCATATATCGCAGGTACCAAGCAGTAGGATGTTTCTGCTTCAGGATTTTAGCTCGAGTCAGCATACAGAAGATTGAGATTTTCTTGCATTAGTATATTTTGTACAAGTACTTATGTACTGAAATCTCATTTGATTTAAACTCGAGCTATGTAAAGCTTTAAATGTTGTAAACATTTCTATTATCAATATATTTTGTTAAAACGACGCATATAGAGTCGTTTACTATATATCTTTGTGCTTTGTTATTGATTAGTAACACCCAAATCAAGCTTCCGCAAATCATTCAATTTGGGGGTGTTACAGATTGGTATCAGAGCCTAAGGTTATAGTGAACTAGGTTGCATTTAGTGGACCTAGACTATGACCATTAGGCGGTATTCCTTATTAGGTATAACTGGTTCAGTGATTACATCATACGAGTTTAATTTAACATAGCCTGATCAACTATGTACAATTAAGCAAAGATGATGTAAGATCTGAAAGTAGTTATGGCTGAACGGGGTACGATAGAAGACTCTGACCTCGAGAGAACCGAGACTTAAACATGTTTATGCTAGACACTCAATAGGCTATATTATATAGGAACTATATGAATATAGGCCTCAGTCTTACTAACGCTTTGTCTCAGAAATGGCAAACACACCATCAAATTCAACTCGCTCTCAATCCGGGTCGCAGAACCCAAGGGTAGCAAGGAGGAACAACAGGTTGCCTCGAGCTGGCCCGTACCCCACTCACTTCACCTTGCCGGCCTTAGCTGCTAGGGTGAACCAACACGAGCAGCGATTTCGCACCATGGATGTCGTGCTGCAGGAAACGAACGAAAACTGGAGACTTACATCCCTTGAACGCATCGAACAAGTCTCCGACGACCTGGAAACCACAAACAACAACATGGATGTCCTTCGCAACCAAGTAATAGAGATAAGCGTGGAAAATGCCCTCCTGCGTCAAAGGATGGAAGAATGTGAGCAGCGTTCACATGAAGCAGAAGAGTATGCCCGTTGACTAACGCAACGACTAGCACTAGCAGAAGATAACGCCCGACAAGCTAGCAGACTTGCAAACACTGTGGACCGTCTTGTCACAATGATGGAACAAATTAATCTACATTAAGACTAGTGTAGTCCTTGTCTTGTAATCTATCTCGTAATCTAATGACAATCTAAGCACTACTCTATAAATTAGTCGGATGTAACGATTCCCGACGCCTTTTGTAATAACTCTGTAGGACGTAACCTTTGAACTCGTATTATCTATCAAATATCCCTTGATGATTCGACTCATATTAATTGTCATTTTTCCATGTTGATGTCATGTATTACTGCTTTTATACATGTACATCTATAACAAATACAACTTCCCTACGAAATCTCACGTATCTTCATTTCTTTTATTGAAGAATCATGCCGCCAAAGTCAAGACCATACACTGATGCTCAGCTTACATCCCTTATAACCCAGGCTGTTACTGAAGCCTTGGCTCGGAATACTCCTCAAAATTCCACCAGAAACAGCGATGCCGCTGAAACCACTACTGCTAAACCTTGTTCTTACAAGGACTTTCAAAGCTGCAAACCCTCCAGCTTCAAAGGTTCTGAAGGAGCCATCGGACTTATTAGATGGTTCGAGAAAATGGAAACTATTTTCCGTGTCAGCAAATGCGCGGAGAACGACAAAGTAAACTTCGCCACCTGCTCTCTCGAAGATGATGCCCACTCTTGGTGGAATTCATATACCCAATCAGTGGGTGCTGACATTGCCTACCAACTAACTTGGGAGGAATTGAAAGCAAAACTTACTGCCAAATACTGCTCAATCGCCAAACTCCAAAAGCTAGACGAGGAGTTCTGGAACCTAAAGGTTCAGGGTGGTGATATCGATGGTTACACCACCAGATTCCAACAACTTGCCGCCCTCCGCCCAGCTATGGTGAGCACTGAACCTGATAAAATCAGGAAGTACATCCTTGGCCTTCCTAAGCCTGTTCGGGGACATGTTACCTCTTCCAACCAAACCACCATTGACGGTGCAATCCTATTGGCCCAAGACCTGATGTCCATGAGCCAAGATTCTGAACCACCCACTTCATCCTCCCAAAACAACAAACGAAAGTGGTCTGACTATCACAATAACCACTCCAGCCAACAAAACAAGAAACCCGACACCATCAAAGCCTACAACACCACCACTGACATCACACGGGGCTACACTGGGAACAAACCCTATTGTTCCAAGTGCAGCCGTCACCATGAAGGCTCCTGTGGTCCCTTTTGCAACAATTGCAAGAGGTACGGCCATCTCACCAAAGACTGCAATTCTCCTGCCAACAACAATTCCAACAACAACACTAGACCACCCAAAGTCTGCTTTGAGTGTGGGAAACCCGGGCACTTCAGGGACACGTGCCCCAAGCTGAAGAATAACAACAACAACAACAACAACAACCGCAACAGCAACAACAACAACAACACCCGAAGCAGAGCCTTCGTCATCAAATCCGGGGACGCCCGCTAAGACCCGAATGTGGTCTCGGGTATGTTCCTCCTCAACAACTTACATGCTTCTGTTCTATTTGATACTGGTGCTGATAGAAGCTTTATCTCTGATGACTTTTGCCCACTACTTGACATCACTCCTGTTGCCTTAGATGTTAAGTACACTGTAGAGCTAGCAAATGGGGAACTTATAGAAACCGATAGTGTGATACCTAATTGCACTTTAGACCGGGCTGATGAAACCTTTTCAATCGATCTTGTACCCGTTGAAATCGGAAGTTTCGACGTTATTATTGGAATGGACTGGTTGTCCAAACATCGAGCCGAAATCATTTGTTACGATAAGATCGTCCGCATTCCACTCGCTGCCGGTGGAACCTTGATCATACAGGGGGAGACCGGTGGGACGGGACTCAATATTATCTCTTGCTTAAAAACCCGAAAATTTCTGAGAAAGGGTTACCCTACAATACTCGCACACATCACAGAGAAGAAGTCGGAGGAGAAGCGACTTGAGGATGTGCCATTTGTTAGAGACTTTCCGGAAGTCTTTCCGGAAGAACTATCTGGTTTACCTCCACCTAGACAGGTTGAGTTCTCAATTGATCTCGTGCCGGGTGCCGCACCGGTGGCCCGTGCACCGTACCGTTTAGCCCCATCCGAACTTCAGGAGTTGTCTGCCCAGTTACAGGAACTTCTGGATAGAGGATTCATTAGACCGAGTTCTTCACCTTGGGGAGCTCCGGTCTTATTTGTTAAAAAGAAGGATGGTTCATTCAGAATGTGCATCGACTATCGAGAGTTGAACAAATTGACCGTCAAAAACCGATACCCACTTCCTCGCGTTGATGATCTATTCGACCAACTTCAGGGTTCAAGTTTGTAACATCCTGTTTCTGTGCCTGGAAATAAATTGTATTTTATTAAGTTTAAATGGTTTATTTGGAAAATAAACAAGTAAAAGAGCCTCAGTTTTTATTGTGATTAATAAAATATTGTTTGTTTTAAATAAACAAAGTTCACGGTAAAATAAAAGTATTTTGACTTACGGGTATTTTCGGGTTCCAGACAATAGGCTAGGATCGGGTATAATTATACACTAAATAGAGGAGGGAGTCGGTGGATACACCTACTCATTTTTTCACCTAAAGTGTTTGTTCTTCACTTTCACCTACACACTCTCAAACCCTCATCTCCATCATTTGTAAATTAAATCAAGAACAAATCATTGTGACTAAATCTTGCTAAAGGAATCTGATTATCATCATCTCCTACATCATCTTCATCATTAGATTGTAAGTGTTTTAGTGTTCTTGAGTTTATTTCATAGAAATTGGGCATATTATGTATATAGGTGATTGGTATGAATTGAAGCTAGGAAATTATGTTTTGTTAACTACTTGTTAATTATTCATTGATATGAGTTGATTTCATGAAGATTATATACTAAAATTGATAGTGTTCTTGATAGTTAGTTCATAAGCAAGGTTATGATGATTTTGGGGTTTTGATGATGATATATGCTAGGATTACATGTTAGAATTGTTGGTTAGTTGTTATCATATGATTATGGTTGATACTTGAGGTCATTTGCTGAGTAAATTCGTGTTCATAAACTGATTTGGTGAATTTTGGGGTTTTGGGTTCGTGTTGTGTTCTTGCTAAAAGTGCAGGTCATTTTGAACTATCAAACGCGATCCCGGCCTTGTCTCCGGATCGCGTTCCTTAGTTATAATTTGGTATAGTCGATTTTTGGTCATACGAACGCGATCCAGCCCTTTGTTCCGGATCGCGTTGCCATGTGTATTTCGGTGACAGAACTTTTTCTAATGGTGAACGCGATCCAGCCACCCTGATCCGGATCGCGTTCGCATGAATAATTTTGACGGGTTTTGTAAATTTTGAAAATGCGTAAGTCTTTTCAGGGTCACGGTTATGTAACAATTTCATTAACTCGGTTTGGGATGAGATTCACATGTTCACTCGGAAGCGGCCCAATGGTCAAAACTATATTCTAATAGCCTAGGTGGTTTTTGGCCATTCGGGGTCATTTAAAGGTCGAAAATGACATTTTACAGTTTTTAAACATTAGTTCGGGATTTTTAATTTCAATTCTGATTGAACTTTTGTTTACTTAGACTTTAGAGATTACTTGATTTGATAAATATGTTATGATGATGATTATGAGACGAGTTATTGACTTGTTATCTTTGTGTTCTCAGATAAGCGGGCGGCCACTCGGTAAGATTAGACCACTGAGTTGGTAATCAGACGATAATATTCGGTGAGTGGAATTATATTCCTCGGTTCAATTCCGTTGTAACGAGTTTGGTTGCAACGGATGAACTTTCGGTTATTGGTTTGACTTGTTATCGGTTATTGGTTAATAGGTTAGCTACATATTGTCATGACTATTATGAAATATGTGATGCTTGGGCCGTTTGGCATATGTGATTTCAGAGGTCAACGCTGGTTGGGTTTGTGGCTATTGTTGGGCTGCCTGGGTTTCCCGATACATGTAGTTGAGGGATGAATCCTTGTCAGTGAAGATAGCTTCAAACTATCGGTAAACCACTGTTGGGGCCGGCAGTGGTTGTAGGCTTTCGCTGGTTGGCTAACCAGGGGCCGCCGGTCCTCTTTGACGATACGTGTTTATGATTGCGAAGCTTTAGGCGGTAATCATAATTTGTGTGATTGTTGTTTACGATACTTTAGGCTGTAAGCATTATTTGTTGGTTTGGTTGTGCGTTGTAGGCTTGTTATTTCTGAATTGAACCGTCGGTTACGGTTCCATTCACTTAGCGTTAGCTAATCCCTCGTTGTTAATCTTTTTGCAGGCTTTTAATAGGTGTGGACCGGGTTGTAGATGCTTAATGGGATGGTTGACTGTCATAGCGCTTACTCTGACAATTTTGGGGAAATCTAACTTTTGGTTTTGAATAGTTTTCTTAATGCCCGGTTGTTTAAGTAAATGTTTGTAACTAAACTTATATATGTGTGTAAATGTTTTGAAAACTTGGTACTTTTGAACTTATGTAAATCGGTAATTATGTTTTGGGACCACGCTTTTAATGTATAATATAAAGTAATATGATATGTTTCGGTTTGTAAAAAGGCGGGGCCTTACAAGTTGGTATCAGAGCATAGGTTTGGGTGAATTGGACATTGGCTAATGTCAATCCCAAATCTTTTGGTGACAGTCAAACATTTCAGTAAGTGGGATTAGCTATGAATGGGGGGTTGATTGGTTAGTATAGGTGATACTAACGATTAACAAATTGTGAGTTATTGTGTATGAGTACAGGAATGGCAGATACTGAGAACCCGGCTCCCAATGATGTTTTGAGAACTGAGCTTCCACCTCCAGAAAATAATGAGGGTAATCAGGGTGGTACATCTAATGTAAATCAAGAGGGAATTAGTGATGAGGAATATAAATTGCAGTTAGAGGATGAGGTGCTAAGATTAAGAAAGTTTGAGCAATTGTACAAGGAGCAACAAGCAAGGTTAGCACAACAAAGAGATGTGGGATACCAGTTTCCATCACCTCAGCAGCAAAAGAGGGTATGTTCTTTTAAGACATTTAAGTCTTGTGGACCGAAAGAATTCGAAGGGGGTAATGATCCAGCGGTAACTTTAAATTGGTTAAGGGACATTGAGCGAAAGTTCGAGGTATGTCAATGTGAGGAGGAGCTAAGGGTTGGATATGCAGTGCAGTTACTGAAAGGTCAGGCAATGAATTGGTGGGATTCAATGACCGCACATTTGACACCTGTGCAACGATCTTCTATCACTTGGATGGAATTCCATAATGAAATTTGCAGGCAGTTTTGCTCGGAGTTTGATATGGTTAGAATTAAGCAGGAGTTCATGGATTTGAAATTGACTGAGACTATGACCATGGATGATCTTATAACTCAATTCACAGAAAAGCTACGCTTTGTTCAGCAATGGGTCCCGAATGAAAGAGATAGAATAAACCATTTTGTGGGAGCTTTGCCACCACATTACAGGACGTCGGTGAGATTAGCCGGTAATCTGAAAAATGCTTTTGATTTGGCTAAGTCGGTGGATAGTGACACTCGAGCTTCGGAAAAGTTAGTTAAGGAAAAGACGGTGCACCATTCCAAGAATAGTTCCACGAGTGGCAAATCAAGTCAAGCGAGTAGGAATGTGTCTTTTTCTGAGGAGGCAAGAGATAGGATTGCTTGGTGTGTGGATTGTAAATCGAGGCATCCGGGGCCTTGTACTTCAGAGACAGCTAGGTGTATTAGGTGTGGAGGGTTTGGACACAATATTAAGGATTGTATCTTTCCAAGGAATGTTTGCTGGAATTGTCAGAAGGAGGGCCACAGAGCGGGTCAGTGTTTGGAGAAGGCAAGACAAGGTACGGGTTTGGCTGGGAGTTCAGGCTCGGGTTCCTCGGCATCTGTCGGGCAAAAGAGAAAGACTGCACCTCCTCGGGCATTTCAGATGACCGTAGGAGATTGGCTTGAAGATAACAATCCAGGTAGATTCGATATTGATTTTGATGTGATATGTAAATTGTAATTAGTATTGCATGATTAAGTGTAATCAGTAGCGTTTGGATTAATAGTGTGCGAGATTGGATTTCGGGGACGAAATCCTTTAAGGGGGGAAGATTTGTAACATCCCGTTTCTGGGCCTGGAAATAAATTGTATTTTATTAAGTTTAAATGGTTTATTTGGAAAATAAACAAGTAAAAGAGCCTCAGTTTTTATTGTGATTAATAAAATATTGTTTGTTTTAAATAAACAAAGTTCACGGTAAAATAAAAGTATTTTGACTTACGGGTATTTTCGGGTTCCAGACAATAGGCTAGGATCGGGTATAATTATACACTAAATAAAGGAGGGAGTCGGTGGATACACCTACTCATTTTTTCACCTAAAGTGTTTGTTCTTCACTTTCACCTACACACTCTCAAACCCTCATCTCCATCATTTGTAAATTAAATCAAGAACAAATCATTGTGACTAAATCTTGCTAAAGGAATCTGATTATCATCATCTCCTACATCATCTTCATCATTAGATTGTAAGTGTTTTAGTGTTCTTGAGTTTATTTCATAGAAATTGGGCATATTATGTATATAGGTGATTGGTATGAATTGAAGCTAGGAAATTATGTTTTGTTAACTACTTGTTAATTATTCATTGATATGAGTTGATTTCATGAAGATTATATACTAAAATTGACAGTGTTCTTGATAGTTAGTTCATAAGCAAGGTTATGATGATTTTGGGGTTTTGATGATGATATATGCTAGGATTACATGTTAGAATTGTTGGTTAGTTGTTATCATATGATTATGGTTGATACTTGAGGTCATTTGCTGAGTAAATTCGTGTTCATAAACTGATTTGGTGAATTTTGGGGTTTTGGGTTCGTGTTGTGTTCTTGCTAAAAGTGCAGGTCATTTTGAACTATCAAACGCGATCCCGGCCTTGTCTCCGGATCGCGTTCCTTAGTTATAATTTGGTATAGTCGATTTTTGGTCATACGAACGCGATCCAGCCCTTTGTTCCGGATCGCGTTGCCATGTGTATTTCGGTGACAGAACTTTTTCTAATGGTGAACGCGATCTAGCCACCCTGATCCGGATCGCGTTCGCATGAATAATTTTGACGGGTTTTGTAAATTTTGAAAATGCGTAAGTCTTTTCAGGGTCACGGTTATGTAACAATTTCATTAACTCGGTTTGGGATGAGATTCACATGTTCACTCGGAAGCGGCCCAATGGTCAAAACTATATTCTAATAGCCTAGGTGGTTTTTGGCCATTCGGGGTCATTTAAAGGTCGAAAATGACATTTTACAGTTTTTAAACATTAGTTCGGGATTTTTAATTTCAATTCTGATTGAACTTTTGTTTACTTAGACTTTAGAGATTACTTGATTTGATAAATATGTTATGATGATGATTATGAGACGAGTTATTGACTTGTTATCTTTGTGTTCTCAGATAAGCGGGCGGCCACTCGGTAAGATTAGACCACTGAGTTGGTAATCAGACGATAATATTCGGTGAGTGGAATTATATTCCTCGGTTCAATTCCGTTGTAACGAGTTTGGTTGCAACGGATGAACTTTCGGTTATTGGTTTGACTTGTTATCGGTTATTGGTTAATAGGTTAGCTACATATTGTCATGACTATTATGAAATATGTGATGCTTGGGCCGTTTGGCATATGTGATTTCAGAGGTCAACGCTGGTTGGGTTTGTGGCTATTGTTGGGCTGCCTGGGTTTCCCGATACATGTAGTTGAGGGATGAATCCTTGTCAGTGAAGATAGCTTCAAACTATCGGTAAACCACTGTTGGGGCCGGCAGTGGTTGTAGGCTTTCGCTGGTTGGCTAACCAGGGGCCGCCGGTCCTCTTTGACGATACGTGTTTATGATTGCGAAGCTTTAGGCGGTAATCATAATTTGTGTGATTGTTGTTTACGATACTTTAGGCTGTAAGCATTATTTGTTGGTTTGGTTGTGCGTTGTAGGCTTGTTATTTCTGAATTGAACCGTCGGTTACGGTTCCATTCACTTAGCGTTGGCTAATCCCTCGTTGTTAATCTTTTTGCAGGCTTTTAATAGGTGTGGACCGGGTTGTAGATGCTTAATGGGATGGTTGACTGTCATAGCGCTTACTCTGACAATTTTGGGGAAATCTAACTTTTGGTTTTGAATAGTTTTCTTAATGCCCGGTTGTTTAAGTAAATGTTTGTAACTAAACTTATATATGTGTGTAAATGTTTTGAAAACTTGGTACTTTTGAACTTATGTAAATCGGTAATTATGTTTTGGGACCACGCTTTTAATGTATAATATAAAGTAATATGATATGTTTCGGTTTGTAAAAAGGCGGGGCCTTACAAGTTGGTATCAGAGCATAGGTTTGGGTGAATTGGACATTGGCTAATGTCAATCCCAAATCTTTTGGTGACAGTCAAACATTTCAGTAAGTGGGATTAGCTATGAATGGGGGTTGATTGGTTAGTATAGGTGATACTAACGATTAACAAATTGTGAGTTATTGTGTATGAGTACAGGAATGGCAGATACTGAGAACCCGGCTCCCAATGATGTTTTGAGAACTGAGCTTCCACCTCCAGAAAATAATGAGGGTAATCAGGGTGGTACATCTAATGTAAATCAAGAGGGAGTTAGTGATGAGGAATATAAATTGCAGTTAGAGGATGAGGTGCTAAGATTAAGAAAGTTTGAGCAATTGTACAAGGAGCAACAAGCAAGGTTAGCACAACAAAGAGATGTGGGATACCAGTTTCCATCACCTCAGCAGCAAAAGAGGGTATGTTCTTTTAAGACATTTAAGTCTTGTGGACCGAAAGAATTCGAAGGGGGTAATGATCCAGCGGTAACTTTAAATTGGTTAAGGGACATTGAGCGAAAGTTCGAGGTATGTCAATGTGAGGAGGAGCTAAGGGTTGGATATGCAGTGCAGTTACTGAAAGGTCAGGCAATGAATTGGTGGGATTCAATGACCGCACATTTGACACCTGTGCAACGATCTTCTATCACTTGGATGGAATTCCATAATGAAATTTGCAGGCAGTTTTGCTCGGAGTTTGATATGGTTAGAATTAAGCAGGAGTTCATGGATTTGAAATTGACTGAGACTATGACCATGGATGATCTTATAACTCAATTCACAGAAAAGCTACGCTTTGTTCAGCAATGGGTCCCGAATGAAAGAGATAGAATAAACCATTTTGTGGGAGCTTTGCCACCACATTACAGGACGTCGGTGAGATTAGCCGGTAATCTGAAAAATGCTTTTGATTTGGCTAAGTCGGTGGATAGTGACACTCGAGCTTCGGAAAAGTTAGTTAAGGAAAAGACGGTGCACCATTCCAAGAATAGTTCCACGAGTGGCAAATCAAGTCAAGCGAGTAGGAATGTGTCTTTTTCTGAGGAGGCAAGAGATAGGATTGCTTGGTGTGTGGATTGTAAATCGAGGCATCCGGGGCCTTGTACTTCAGAGACAGCTAGGTGTATTAGGTGTGGAGGGTTTGGACACAATATTAAGGATTGTATCTTTCCAAGGAATGTTTGCTGGAATTGTCAGAAGGAGGGCCACAGAGCTGGTCAGTGTTTGGAGAAGGCAAGACAAGGTACAGGTTTAGCTGGGAGTTCAGGCTCGGGTTCCTCGGCATCTGTCGGGCAAAAGAGAAAGACTGCACCTCCTCGGGCATTTCAGATGACCGTAGGAGATTGGCTTGAAGATAACAATCCAGGTAGATTCGATATTGATTTTGATGTGATATGTAAATTGTAATTAGTATTGCATGATTAAGTGTAATCAGTAGCGTTTGGATTAATAGTGTGCGAGATTGGATTTCGGGGACGAAATCCTTTAAGGGGGGAAGATTTGTAACATCCTGTTTCTGGGCCTGGAAATAAATTGTATTTTATTAAGTTTAAATGGTTTATTTGGAAAATAAACAAGTAAAAGAGCCTCAGTTTTTATTGTGATTAATAAAATATTGTTTGTTTTAAATAAACAAAGTTCACGGTAAAATAAAAGTATTTTGACTTACGGGTATTTTCGGGTTCCAGACAATAGGCTAGGATCGGGTATAATTATACACTAAATAAAGGAGGGAGTCGGTGGATACACCTACTCATTTTTTCACCTAAAGTGTTTGTTCTTCACTTTCACCTACACACTCTCAAACCCTCATCTCCATCATTTGTAAATTAAATCAAGAACAAATCATTGTGACTAAATCTTGCTAAAGGAATCTGATTATCATCATCTCCTACATCATCTTCATCATTAGATTGTAAGTGTTTTAGTGTTCTTGAGTTTATTTAATAGAAATTGGGCATATTATGTATATAGGTGATTGGTATGAATTGAAGCTAGGAAATTATGTTTTGTTAACTACTTGTTAATTATTCATTGATATGAGTTGATTTCATGAAGATTATATACTAAAATTGACAGTGTTCTTGATAGTTAGTTCATAAGCAAGGTTATGATGATTTTGGGGTTTTGATGATGATATATGCTAGGATTACATGTTAGAATTGTTGGTTAGTTGTTATCATATGATTATGGTTGATACTTGAGGTCATTTGCTGAGTAAATTCGTGTTCATAAACTGATTTGGTGAATTTTGGGGTTTTGGGTTCGTGTTGTGTTCTTGCTAAAAGTGCAGGTCATTTTGAACTATCAAACGCGATCCCGGCCTTGTCTCCGGATCGCGTTCCTTAGTTATAATTTGGTATAGTCGATTTTTGGTCATACGAACGCGATCCAGCCCTTTGTTCCGGATCGCGTTGCCATATGTATTTCGGTGACAGAACTTTTTCTAAAGGTGAACGCGATCCAGCCACCCTGATCCGGATCGCGTTCGCATGAATAATTTTGACGGGTTTTGTAAATTTTGAAAATGCGTAAGTCTTTTCAGGGTCACGGTTATGTAACAATTTCATTAACTCGGTTTGGGATGAGATTCACATGTTCACTCGGAAACGGCCCAATGGTCAAAACTATATTCTAATAGCCTTGGTGGTTTTTGGCCATTCGGGGTCATTTAAAGGTCGAAAATGACATTTTACAGTTTTTAAACATTAGTTCGGGATTTTTAATTTCAATTCTGATTGAACTTTTGTTTACTTAGACTTTAGAGATTACTTGATTTGATAAATATGTTATGATGATGATTATGAGACGAGTTATTGACTTGTTATCTTTGTGTTCTCAGATAAGCGGGCGGCCACTCAGTAAGATTAGACCACTGAGTTGGTAATCAGACGATAATATTCGGTGAGTGGAATTGTATTCCTCGGTTCAATTCCGTTGTAACGAGTTTGGTTGCAACGGATGAACTTTCGGTTATTGGTTTGACTTGTTATCGGTTATTGGTTAATAGGTTAGCTACATATTGTCATGACTATTATGAAATATGTGATGCTTGGGCCGTTTGGCATATGTGATTTCAGAGGTCAACGCTGGTTGGGTTTGTGGCTATTGTTGGGCTGCCTGGGTTTCCCGATACATGTAGTTGAGGGATGAATCCTTGTCAGTGAAGATAGCTTCAAACTATCGGTAAACCACTGTTGGGGCCGGCAGTGGTTGTAGGCTTTCGCTGGTTGGCTAACCAGGGGCCGCCGGTCCTCTTTGACGATACGTGTTTATGATTGCGAAGCTTTAGGCGGTAATCATAATTTGTGTGATTGTTGTTTACGATACTTTAGGCTGTAAGCATTATTTGTTGGTTTGGTTGTGCGTTGTAGGCTTGTTATTTCTGAATTGAACCGTCGGTTACGGTTCCATTCACTTAGCGTTGGCTAATCCCTCGTTGTTAATCTTTTTGCAGGCTTTTAATAGGTGTGGACCGGGTTGTAGATGCTTAATGGGATGGTTGACTGTCATAGCGCTTACTCTGACAATTTTGGGGAAATCTAACTTTTGGTTTTGAATAGTTTTCTTAATGCCCGGTTGTTTAAGTAAATGTTTGTAACTAAACTTATATATGTGTGTAAATGTTTTGAAAACTTGGTACTTTTGAACTTATGTAAATCGGTAATTATGTTTTGGGACCACGCTTTTAATGTATAATATAAAGTAATATGATATGTTTCGGTTTGTAAAAAGGCGGGGCCTTACAAGTTGGTATCAGAGCATAGGTTTGGGTGAATTGGACATTGGCTAATGTCAATCCCAAATCTTTTGGTGACAGTCAAACATTTCAGTAAGTGGGATTAGCTATGAATGGGGGTTGATTGGTTAGTATAGGTGATACTAACGATTAACAAATTGTGAGTTATTGTGTATGAGTACAGGAATGGCAGATACTGAGAACCCGGCTCCCAATGATGTTTTGAGAACTGAGCTTCCACCTCCAGAAAATAATGAGGGTAATCAGGGTGGTACATCTAATGTAAATCAAGAGGGAGTTAGTGATGAGGAATATAAATTGCAGTTAGAGGATGAGGTGCTAAGATTAAGAAAGTTTGAGCAATTGTACAAGGAGCAACAAGCAAGGTTAGCACAACAAAGAGATGTGGGATACCAGTTTCCATCACCTCAGCAGCAAAAGAGAGTATGTTCTTTTAAGACATTTAAGTCTTGTGGACCGAAAGAATTCGAAGGGGGTAATGATACAGCGGTAACTTTAAATTGGTTAAGGGACATTGAGCGAAAGTTCGAGGTATGTCAATGTGAGGAGGAGCTAAGGGTTGGATATGCAGTGCAGTTACTGAAAGGTCAGGCAATGAATTGGTGGGATTCAATGACCGCACATTTGACACCTGTGCAACGATCTTCTATCACTTGGATGGAATTCCATAATGAAATTTGCAGGCAGTTTTGCTCGGAGTTTGATATGGTTAGAATTAAGCAGGAGTTCATGGATTTGAAATTGACTGAGACTATGACCATGGATGATCTTATAACTCAATTCACAGAAAAGCTACGCTTTGTTCAGCAATGGGTCCCGAATGAAAGAGATAGAATAAACCATTTTGTGGGAGCTTTGCCACCACATTACAGGACGTCGGTGAGATTAGCCGGTAATCTGAAAAATGCTTTTGATTTGGCTAAGTCGGTGGATAGTGACACTCGAGCTTCGGAAAAGTTAGTTAAGGAAAAGACGGTGCACCATTCCAAGAATAGTTCCACGAGTGGCAAATCAAGTCAAGCGAGTAGGAATGTGTCTTTTTCTGAGGAGGCAAGAGATAGGATTGCTTGGTGTGTGGATTGTAAATCGAGGCATCCGGGGCCTTGTACTTCAGAGACAGCTAGGTGTATTAGGTGTGGAGGGTTTGGACACAATATTAAGGATTGTATCTTTCCAAGGAATGTTTGCTGGAATTGTCAGAAGGAGGGCCACAGAGCGGGTCAGTGTTTGGAGAAGGCAAGACAAGGTACGGGTTTGGCTGGGAGTTCAGGCTCGGGTTCCTCGGCATCTGTCGGGCAAAAGAGAAAGACTGCACCTCCTCGGGCATTTCAGATGACCGTAGGAGATTGGCTTGAAGATAACAATCCAGGTAGATTCGATATTGATTTTGATGTGATATGTAAATTGTAATTAGTATTGCATGATTAAGTGTAATCAGTAGCGTTTGGATTAATAGTGTGCGAGATTGGATTTCGGGGACGAAATCCTTTAAGGGGGGAAGATTTGTAACATCCCGTTTCTGGGCCTGGAAATAAATTGTATTTTATTAAGTTTAAATGGTTTATTTGGAAAATAAACAAGTAAAAGAGCCTCAGTTTTTATTGTGATTAATAAAATATTGTTTGTTTTAAATAAACAAAGTTCACGGTAAAATAAAAGTATTTTGACTTACGGGTATTTTCGGGTTCCAGACAATAGGCTAGGATCGGGTATAATTATACACTAAATAAAGGAGGGAGTCGGTGGATACACCTACTCATTTTTTCACCTAAAGTGTTTGTTCTTCACTTTCACCTACACACTCTCAAACCCTCATCTCCATCATTTGTAAATTAAATCAAGAACAAATCATTGTGACTAAATCTTGCTAAAGGAATCTGATTATCATCATCTCCTACATCATCTTCATCATTAGATTGTAAGTGTTTTAGTGTTCTTGAGTTTATTTCATAGAAATTGGGCATATTATGTATATAGGTGATTGGTATGAATTGAAGCTAGGAAATTATGTTTTGTTAACTACTTGTTAATTATTCATTGATATGAGTTGATTTCATGAAGATTATATACTAAAATTGATAGTGTTCTTGATAGTTAGTTCATAAGCAAGGTTATGATGATTTTGGGGTTTTGATGATGATATATGCTAGGATTACATGTTAGAATTGTTGGTTAGTTGTTATCATATGATTATGGTTGATACTTGAGGTCATTTGCTGAGTAAATTCGTGTTCATAAACTGATTTGGTGAATTTTTGGGTTTTGGGTTCGTGTTGTGTTCTTGCTAAAAGTGCAGGTCATTTTGAACTATCAAACGCGATCCCGGCCTTGTCTCCGGATCGCGTTCCTTAGTTATAATTTGGTATAGTCGATTTTTGGTCATACGAACGCGATCCAGCCCTTTGTTCCGGATCGCGTTGCCATGTGTATTTCGGTGACAGAACTTTTTCTAAAGGTGAACGCGATCCAGCCACCCTGATCCGGATCGCGTTCGCATGAATAATTTTGACGGGTTTTGTAAATTTTGAAAATGCGTAAGTCTTTTCAGGGTCACGGTTATGTAACAATTTCATTAACTCGGTTTGGGATGAGATTCACATGTTCACTCGGAAACGGCCCAATGGTCAAAACTATATTCTAATAGCCTTGGTGGTTTTTGGCCATTCGGGGTCATTTAAAGGTCGAAAATGACATTTTACAGTTTTTAAACATTAGTTCGGGATTTTTAATTTCAATTCTGATTGAACTTTTGTTTACTTAGACTTTAGAGATTACTTGATTTGATAAATATGTTATGATGATGATTATGAGACGAGTTATTGACTTGTTATCTTTGTGTTCTCAGATAAGCGGGCGGCCACTCAGTAAGATTAGACCACTGAGTTGGTAATCAGACGATAATATTCGGTGAGTGGAATTATATTCCTCGGTTCAATTCCGTTGTAACGAGTTTGGTTGCAACGGATGAACTTTCGGTTATTGGTTTGACTTGTTATCGGTTATTGGTTAATAGGTTAGCTACATATTGTCATGACTATTATGAAATATGTGATGCTTGGGCCGTTTGGCATATGTGATTTCAGAGGTCAACGCTGGTTGGGTTTGTGGCTATTGTTGGGCTGCCTGGGTTTCCCGATACATGTAGTTGAGGGATGAATCCTTGTCAGTGAAGATAGCTTCAAACTATCGGTAAACCACTGTTGGGGCCGGCAGTGGTTGTAGGCTTTCGCTGGTTGGCTAACCAGGGGCCGCCGGTCCTCTTTGACGATACGTGTTTATGATTGCGAAGCTTTAGGCGGTAATCATAATTTGTGTGATTGTTGTTTACGATACTTTAGGCTGTAAGCATTATTTGTTGGTTTGGTTGTGCGTTGTAGGCTTGTTATTTCTGAATTGAACCGTCGGTTACGGTTCCATTCACTTAGCGTTGGCTAATCCCTCGTTGTTAATCTTTTTGCAGGCTTTTAATAGGTGTGGACCGGGTTGTAGATGCTTAATGGGATGGTTGACTGTCATAGCGCTTACTCTGACAATTTTGGGGAAATCTAACTTTTGGTTTTGAATAGTTTTCTTAATGCCCGGTTGTTTAAGTAAATGTTTGTAACTAAACTTATATATGTGTGTAAATGTTTTGAAAACTTGGTACTTTTGAACTTATGTAAATCGGTAATTATGTTTTGGGACCACGCTTTTAATGTATAATATAAAGTAATATGATATGTTTCGGTTTGTAAAAAGGCGGGGCCTTACAAGTTGGTATCAGAGCATAGGTTTGGGTGAATTGGACATTGGCTAATGTCAATCCCAAATCTTTTGGTGACAGTCAAACATTTCAGTAAGTGGGATTAGCTATGAATGGGGGGTTGATTGGTTAGTATAGGTGATACTAACGATTAACAAATTGTGAGTTATTGTGTATGAGTACAGGAATGGCAGATACTGAGAACCCGGCTCCCAATGATGTTTTGAGAACTGAGCTTCCACCTCCAGAAAATAATGAGGGTAATCAGGGTGGTACATCTAATGTAAATCAAGAGGGAGTTAGTGATGAGGAATATAAATTGCAGTTAGAGGATGAGGTGCTAAGATTAAGAAAGTTTGAGCAATTGTACAAGGAGCAACAAGCAAGGTTAGCACAACAAAGAGATGTGGGATACCAGTTTCCATCACCTCAGCAGCAAAAGAGGGTATGTTCTTTTAAGACATTTAAGTCTTGTGGACCGAAAGAATTCGAAGGGGGTAATGATCCAGCGGTAACTTTAAATTGGTTAAGGGACATTGAGCGAAAGTTCGAGGTATGTCAATGTGAGGAGGAGCTAAGGGTTGGATATGCAGTGCAGTTACTGAAAGGTCAGGCAATGAATTGGTGGGATTCAATGACCGCACATTTGACACCTGTGCAACGATCTTCTATCACTTGGATGGAATTCCATAATGAAATTTGCAGGCAGTTTTGCTCGGAGTTTGATATGGTTAGAATTAAGCAGGAGTTCATGGATTTGAAATTGACTGAGACTATGACCATGGATGATCTTATAACTCAATTCACAGAAAAGCTACGCTTTGTTCAGCAATGGGTCCCGAATGAAAGAGATAGAATAAACCATTTTGTGGGAGCTTTGCCACCACATTACAGGACGTCGGTGAGATTAGCCGGTAATCTGAAAAATGCTTTTGATTTGGCTAAGTCGGTGGATAGTGACACTCGAGCTTCGGAAAAGTTAGTTAAGGAAAAGACGGTGCACCATTCCAAGAATAGTTCCACGAGTGGCAAATCAAGTCAAGCGAGTAGGAATGTGTCTTTTTCTGAGGAGGCAAGAGATAGGATTGCTTGGTGTGTGGATTGTAAATCGAGGCATCCGGGGCCTTGTACTTCAGAGACAGCTAGGTGTATTAGGTGTGGAGGGTTTGGACACAATATTAAGGATTGTATCTTTCCAAGGAATGTTTGCTGGAATTGTCAGAAGGAGGGCCACAGAGCTGGTCAGTGTTTGGAGAAGGCAAGACAAGGTACAGGTTTAGCTGGGAGTTCAGGCTCGGGTTCCTCGGCATCTGTCGGGCAAAAGAGAAAGACTGCACCTCCTCGGGCATTTCAGATGACCGTAGGAGATTGGCTTGAAGATAACAATCCAGGTAGATTCGATATTGATTTTGATGTGATATGTAAATTGTAATTAGTATTGCATGATTAAGTGTAATCAGTAGCGTTTGGATTAATAGTGTGCGAGATTGGATTTCGGGGACGAAATCCTTTAAGGGGGGAAGATTTGTAACATCCTGTTTCTGGGCCTGGAAATAAATTGTATTTTATTAAGTTTAAATGGTTTATTTGGAAAATAAACAAGTAAAAGAGCCTCAGTTTTTATTGTGATTAATAAAATATTGTTTGTTTTAAATAAACAAAGTTCACGGTAAAATAAAAGTATTTTGACTTACGGGTATTTTCGGGTTCCAGACAATAGGCTAGGATCGGGTATAATTATACACTAAATAAAGGAGGGAGTCGGTGGATACACCTACTCATTTTTTCACCTAAAGTGTTTGTTCTTCACTTTCACCTACACACTCTCAAACCCTCATCTCCATCATTTGTAAATTAAATCAAGAACAAATCATTGTGACTAAATCTTGCTAAAGGAATCTGATTATCATCATCTCCTACATCATCTTCATCATTAGATTGTAAGTGTTTTAGTGTTCTTGAGTTTATTTAATAGAAATTGGGCATATTATGTATATAGGTGATTGGTATGAATTGAAGCTAGGAAATTATGTTTTGTTAACTACTTGTTAATTATTCATTGATATGAGTTGATTTCATGAAGATTATATACTAAAATTGACAGTGTTCTTGATAGTTAGTTCATAAGCAAGGTTATGATGATTTTGGGGTTTTGATGATGATATATGCTAGGATTACATGTTAGAATTGTTGGTTAGTTGTTATCATATGATTATGGTTGATACTTGAGGTCATTTGCTGAGTAAATTCGTGTTCATAAACTGATTTGGTGAATTTTGGGGTTTTGGGTTCGTGTTGTGTTCTTGCTAAAAGTGCAGGTCATTTTGAACTATCAAACGCGATCCCGGCCTTGTCTCCGGATCGCGTTCCTTAGTTATAATTTGGTATAGTCGATTTTTGGTCATACGAACGCGATCCAGCCCTTTGTTCCGGATCGCGTTGCCATATGTATTTCGGTGACAGAACTTTTTCTAAAGGTGAACGCGATCCAGCCACCCTGATCCGGATCGCGTTCGCATGAATAATTTTGACGGGTTTTGTAAATTTTGAAAATGCGTAAGTCTTTTCAGGGTCACGGTTATGTAACAATTTCATTAACTCGGTTTGGGATGAGATTCACATGTTCACTCGGAAACGGCCCAATGGTCAAAACTATATTCTAATAGCCTTGGTGGTTTTTGGCCATTCGGGGTCATTTAAAGGTCGAAAATGACATTTTACAGTTTTTAAACATTAGTTCGGGATTTTTAATTTCAATTCTGATTGAACTTTTGTTTACTTAGACTTTAGAGATTACTTGATTTGATAAATATGTTATGATGATGATTATGAGACGAGTTATTGACTTGTTATCTTTGTGTTCTCAGATAAGCGGGCGGCCACTCAGTAAGATTAGACCACTGAGTTGGTAATCAGACGATAATATTCGGTGAGTGGAATTGTATTCCTCGGTTCAATTCCGTTGTAACGAGTTTGGTTGCAACGGATGAACTTTCGGTTATTGGTTTGACTTGTTATCGGTTATTGGTTAATAGGTTAGCTACATATTGTCATGACTATTATGAAATATGTGATGCTTGGGCCGTTTGGCATATGTGATTTCAGAGGTCAACGCTGGTTGGGTTTGTGGCTATTGTTGGGCTGCCTGGGTTTCCCGATACATGTAGTTGAGGGATGAATCCTTGTCAGTGAAGATAGCTTCAAACTATCGGTAAACCACTGTTGGGGCCGGCAGTGGTTGTAGGCTTTCGCTGGTTGGCTAACCAGGGGCCGCCGGTCCTCTTTGACGATACGTGTTTATGATTGCGAAGCTTTAGGCGGTAATCATAATTTGTGTGATTGTTGTTTACGATACTTTAGGCTGTAAGCATTATTTGTTGGTTTGGTTGTGCGTTGTAGGCTTGTTATTTCTGAATTGAACCGTCGGTTACGGTTCCATTCACTTAGCGTTGGCTAATCCCTCGTTGTTAATCTTTTTGCAGGCTTTTAATAGGTGTGGACCGGGTTGTAGATGCTTAATGGGATGGTTGACTGTCATAGCGCTTACTCTGACAATTTTGGGGAAATCTAACTTTTGGTTTTGAATAGTTTTCTTAATGCCCGGTTGTTTAAGTAAATGTTTGTAACTAAACTTATATATGTGTGTAAATGTTTTGAAAACTTGGTACTTTTGAACTTATGTAAATCGGTAATTATGTTTTGGGACCACGCTTTTAATGTATAATATAAAGTAATATGATATGTTTCGGTTTGTAAAAAGGCGGGGCCTTACAAGTTGGTATCAGAGCATAGGTTTGGGTGAATTGGACATTGGCTAATGTCAATCCCAAATCTTTTGGTGACAGTCAAACATTTCAGTAAGTGGGATTAGCTATGAATGGGGGTTGATTGGTTAGTATAGGTGATACTAACGATTAACAAATTGTGAGTTATTGTGTATGAGTACAGGAATGGCAGATACTGAGAACCCGGCTCCCAATGATGTTTTGAGAACTGAGCTTCCACCTCCAGAAAATAATGAGGGTAATCAGGGTGGTACATCTAATGTAAATCAAGAGGGAGTTAGTGATGAGGAATATAAATTGCAGTTAGAGGATGAGGTGCTAAGATTAAGAAAGTTTGAGCAATTGTACAAGGAGCAACAAGCAAGGTTAGCACAACAAAGAGATGTGGGATACCAGTTTCCATCACCTCAGCAGCAAAAGAGGGTATGTTCTTTTAAGACATTTAAGTCTTGTGGACCGAAAGAATTCGAAGGGGGTAATGATCCAGCGGTAACTTTAAATTGGTTAAGGGACATTGAGCGAAAGTTCGAGGTATGTCAATGTGAGGAGGAGCTAAGGGTTGGATATGCAGTGCAGTTACTGAAAGGTCAGGCAATGAATTGGTGGGATTCAATGACCGCACATTTGACACCTGTGCAACGATCTTCTATCACTTGGATGGAATTCCATAATGAAATTTGCAGGCAGTTTTGCTCGGAGTTTGATATGGTTAGAATTAAGCAGGAGTTCATGGATTTGAAATTGACTGAGACTATGACCATGGATGATCTTATAACTCAATTCACAGAAAAGCTACGCTTTGTTCAGCAATGGGTCCCGAATGAAAGAGATAGAATAAACCATTTTGTGGGAGCTTTGCCACCACATTACAGGACGTCGGTGAGATTAGCCGGTAATCTGAAAAATGCTTTTGATTTGGCTAAGTCGGTGGATAGTGACACTCGAGCTTCGGAAAAGTTAGTTAAGGAAAAGACGGTGCACCATTCCAAGAATAGTTCCACGAGTGGCAAATCAAGTCAAGCGAGTAGGAATGTGTCTTTTTCTGAGGAGGCAAGAGATAGGATTGCTTGGTGTGTGGATTGTAAATCGAGGCATCCGGGGCCTTGTACTTCAGAGACAGCTAGGTGTATTAGGTGTGGAGGGTTTGGACACAATATTAAGGATTGTATCTTTCCAAGGAATGTTTGCTGGAATTGTCAGAAGGAGGGCCACAGAGCGGGTCAGTGTTTGGAGAAGGCAAGACAAGGTACGGGTTTGGCTGGGAGTTCAGGCTCGGGTTCCTCGGCATCTGTCGGGCAAAAGAGAAAGACTGCACCTCCTCGGGCATTTCAGATGACCGTAGGAGATTGGCTTGAAGATAACAATCCAGGTAGATTCGATATTGATTTTGATGTGATATGTAAATTGTAATTAGTATTGCATGATTAAGTGTAATCAGTAGCGTTTGGATTAATAGTGTGCGAGATTGGATTTCGGGGACGAAATCCTTTAAGGGGGGAAGATTTGTAACATCCCGTTTCTGGGCCTGGAAATAAATTGTATTTTATTAAGTTTAAATGGTTTATTTGGAAAATAAACAAGTAAAAGAGCCTCAGTTTTTATTGTGATTAATAAAATATTGTTTGTTTTAAATAAACAAAGTTCACGGTAAAATAAAAGTATTTTGACTTACGGGTATTTTCGGGTTCCAGACAATAGGCTAGGATCGGGTATAATTATACACTAAATAAAGGAGGGAGTCGGTGGATACACCTACTCATTTTTTCACCTAAAGTGTTTGTTCTTCACTTTCACCTACACACTCTCAAACCCTCATCTCCATCATTTGTAAATTAAATCAAGAACAAATCATTGTGACTAAATCTTGCTAAAGGAATCTGATTATCATCATCTCCTACATCATCTTCATCATTAGATTGTAAGTGTTTTAGTGTTCTTGAGTTTATTTCATAGAAATTGGGCATATTATGTATATAGGTGATTGGTATGAATTGAAGCTAGGAAATTATGTTTTGTTAACTACTTGTTAATTATTCATTGATATGAGTTGATTTCATGAAGATTATATACTAAAATTGATAGTGTTCTTGATAGTTAGTTCATAAGCAAGGTTATGATGATTTTGGGGTTTTGATGATGATATATGCTAGGATTACATGTTAGAATTGTTGGTTAGTTGTTATCATATGATTATGGTTGATACTTGAGGTCATTTGCTGAGTAAATTCGTGTTCATAAACTGATTTGGTGAATTTTTGGGTTTTGGGTTCGTGTTGTGTTCTTGCTAAAAGTGCAGGTCATTTTGAACTATCAAACGCGATCCCGGCCTTGTCTCCGGATCGCGTTCCTTAGTTATAATTTGGTATAGTCGATTTTTGGTCATACGAACGCGATCCAGCCCTTTGTTCCGGATCGCGTTGCCATGTGTATTTCGGTGACAGAACTTTTTCTAAAGGTGAACGCGATCCAGCCACCCTGATCCGGATCGCGTTCGCATGAATAATTTTGACGGGTTTTGTAAATTTTGAAAATGCGTAAGTCTTTTCAGGGTCACGGTTATGTAACAATTTCATTAACTCGGTTTGGGATGAGATTCACATGTTCACTCGGAAACGGCCCAATGGTCAAAACTATATTCTAATAGCCTTGGTGGTTTTTGGCCATTCGGGGTCATTTAAAGGTCGAAAATGACATTTTACAGTTTTTAAACATTAGTTCGGGATTTTTAATTTCAATTCTGATTGAACTTTTGTTTACTTAGACTTTAGAGATTACTTGATTTGATAAATATGTTATGATGATGATTATGAGACGAGTTATTGACTTGTTATCTTTGTGTTCTCAGATAAGCGGGCGGCCACTCAGTAAGATTAGACCACTGAGTTGGTAATCAGACGATAATATTCGGTGAGTGGAATTGTATTCCTCGGTTCAATTCCGTTGTAACGAGTTTGGTTGCAACGGATGAACTTTCGGTTATTGGTTTGACTTGTTATCGGTTATTGGTTAATAGGTTAGCTACATATTGTCATGACTATTATGAAATATGTGATGCTTGGGCCGTTTGGCATATGTGATTTCAGAGGTCAACGCTGGTTGGGTTTGTGGCTATTGTTGGGCTGCCTGGGTTTCCCGATACATGTAGTTGAGGGATGAATCCTTGTCAGTGAAGATAGCTTCAAACTATCGGTAAACCACTGTTGGGGCCGGCAGTGGTTGTAGGCTTTCGCTGGTTGGCTAACCAGGGGCCGCCGGTCCTCTTTGACGATACGTGTTTATGATTGCGAAGCTTTAGGCGGTAATCATAATTTGTGTGATTGTTGTTTACGATACTTTAGGCTGTAAGCATTATTTGTTGGTTTGGTTGTGCGTTGTAGGCTTGTTATTTCTGAATTGAACCGTCGGTTACGGTTCCATTCACTTAGCGTTGGCTAATCCCTCGTTGTTAATCTTTTTGCAGGCTTTTAATAGGTGTGGACCGGGTTGTAGATGCTTAATGGGATGGTTGACTGTCATAGCGCTTACTCTGACAATTTTGGGGAAATCTAACTTTTGGTTTTGAATAGTTTTCTTAATGCCCGGTTGTTTAAGTAAATGTTTGTAACTAAACTTATATATGTGTGTAAATGTTTTGAAAACTTGGTACTTTTGAACTTATGTAAATCGGTAATTATGTTTTGGGACCACGCTTTTAATGTATAATATAAAGTAATATGATATGTTTCGGTTTGTAAAAAGGCGGGGCCTTACAAAGTTTCTACTCAAAAATCGACCTGCGATCAGGCTATCATCAGTTACGAGTTCGCGACACCGATATTCCAAAGACTGCTTTCAGAACTCGTTACGGGCACTACGAATTCCAAGTGATGCCCTTCGGTCTAACCAACGCACCGGCTGTATTCATGGACCTCATGAATCGGGTGTGCAAACCTTACCTCGATAAGTTTGTCATCGTCTTTATTGATGACATACTCATTTACTCGCGCAACGAGCAAGAACACGCGCAACATCTCAAAACCATCCTTGAACTACTTAGACACGAGGAGCTTTATGCCAAATTCTCTAAGTGTGAGTTCTGGATACAAACTGTTCAATTCCTTGGTCACGTGATCGACAGTCAGGGAATCCACGTTGACCCTTCAAAAATGGAGGCTATCAAAGACTGGCAAGCACCCACCTCTGCAACTGAAGTACGACAATTCTTGGGTCTTGCTGGGTACTATCGGCGATTTATTGAAAACTTCTCCAAAATAGCTCAACCACTCACGGTACTGACTCAGAAGGACAAAAGGTTCGATTGGACCGATAAACAAGAGTCAGCGTTCCAACTTCTGAAACAAAAGCTTTGCAGTGCTCCAATCCTATCCTTACCCGAAGGCACCGATGACTTCGTGGTATACTGCGATGCTTCTCACCAAGGTCTCGGGTGCGTGCTGATGCAACGAGACAAAGTCATTGCCTATGCCTCACGACAGCTGAAAATTCACGAAAAGAACTACACCACCCATGATCTCGAACTTGGAGCTGTCGTTTTTGCTCTCAAAATCTGGAGACATTATCTCTACGGCACTAAGTGCACAATCTTTACCGATCACAAAAGTCTTCAACATATATTCGATCAGAAGGATCTCAATATGAGGCAACGTCGATGGGTCGAGTTGCTTACCGATTACGATTGCGAGATCAAGTACCATCCAGGGAAGGCTAATGTTGTAGCCGATGCCCTCAGCCGAAAGGAACGACCAAAACCACTTCAAGTCCGAGCCCTCAGTATGACCATTCACAACGATCTTACCATTCAAATTCATACCGCTCAGATCGAAGCCCTGAAACCTGAAAACATCAAAAATGAAGCCTTACGGGGTATTGACAAACAATTCGAAATCAATCTAACGGGATTAGGTATTTCTCAAACCGAATCTAGTTGCCTAATTTCGGGAACTTACGAGACTTGGTGATGGATGAAGCTCACAAGTCTAAATATTCTATCCACCCGGGATCCGATAAGATGCACCACGGCATCAAGGAATTTTATTGGTGGCCAAACATGAAAGCCGAAATCGCCACTTATGTCAGCAAGTGTCTTACTTGCTCGAAAGTCAA
This sequence comes from Helichrysum umbraculigerum, assembly GCA_949592205.1. Classification (NCBI taxonomy): domain Eukaryota; kingdom Viridiplantae; phylum Streptophyta; class Magnoliopsida; order Asterales; family Asteraceae; genus Helichrysum; species Helichrysum umbraculigerum. The sequence goes on from CATIUR010000003.1 coordinate 78,991,474, forward strand.
AACCGAACATCAAAAACCTTCTGGTTTACTCCAACAACCTGAAATCCCTGAATGGAAATGGGAACAAATTGCCATGGACTTCATAACCAAACTACCCAAGTCGTCGAACGGTTGCGATACCATTTGGGTGATCGTTGACCGCCTCACTAAATCTGCTCATTTCCTGGCAATCAAAGAAAACGATAAAATGGAACGCCTTGCACAAATCTACATCAAGGAAATCGTTTCTCATCACGGCGTTCCAATCTCGATCATCTCTGATAGGGATGCCCGTTTCACCTCTCACTTTAGGCAGTCACTTCAAAAAGCAATGGGTACCCGTCTCGATATGAGTACCGCGTACCATCCTCAAACCGATGGCCAAAGTGAACGAACCATTCAAACCCTGGAAGATATGCTACGCGCCTGCGTAGTTGATTTCGGTACAAACTGGGAAAAACATGTACCGTTGTGCGAATTCTCGTACAATAACAGTTATCACGCCAGCATTAAGGCTGCACCTTTTGAGGCACTGTACGGTCGCAAGTGCCGATCACCGATTTGTTGGACTGAAGTGGGAGATAGTCAACTCACTGGTCCTGAACTCATACACGCCACCACTGAGAAAATTGTGGAAATCCAAAACCGACTCAAAGCCGCACGTGATCGTCAGAAAAGTTATGCTGACGTGAGACGCAAACCACTCGAGTTCCAAGTTGGGGATCGAGTACTCTTAAAAGTATCGCCTCGGAAAGGCGTCATCCGTTTTGGTAAACGCGGGAAGTTGAATCACAGGTACATCGGGCCTTTTGAGATCCTCGAACGGATTGGCCCCGTAGCTTATCGATTGCAGCTGCCATCCGACCTCAGCAGCGTGCACCCTACTTTTCATATTTCAAATTTGAAGAAGTGTCTGTCTGATGAGACACTTATCATTCCACTCGATGAAATTCGTGTTGACGATAAACTTCACTTCGTTGAGGAACCTGCTGAAATTATGGACCGTGAGGTCAAACAACTGAAACAAAGTCGTATTCCCATCGTCAAGGTCAGATGGAATTCGCGGCGTGGTCCGGAATACACATGGGAACGGGAAGACCAAATGCGACTCAAATATCCTCAACTTTTTACTGATTCTACATCAAACACGACTTCGAGCTAAATTTCGGGACGAAATTCTTCTAACAGGGGGAAAATGTAACACCCGCCAAATTAGGACTAGTAATTAGTGCCTAATCATATGTTAATACATGTAATTAGTTCTGTGTTAGGCTAATTAATGTATCGAATTATATATATATTGTTGAATATATATACGAAAATGCGATTTGATTAAATCGTACGCAATTTAAATCGAATGTATTTCGATTCAATTTAATACGGACGTTGGTGACCAATTTTATTAAATAACGCTTTTATGTCAAAAATATTATTTTGATAATATTTTGCATTCAATCGTATCGTACAAACAGAACTTACACAATTTAAAATATTTAAAACGCGCAAACTAAATAAGCAAACTTACAATTTATAACTCAAATATAAATTGATTCGTAAAAATATTTAAATAAAATATCGCGTAATAATTTGTATTTTAAAACTTACCAATTAATATGTAAAATAATTTTAAAACGTTAAATGACGGAGAAAACGAACACCACGCGGGGCACGGAGACGGAGACCGAAAATGGGGGACTTAACCTCCCATTTTCTTTTCTTTCCTTTCATTTTTCTTGTCTCTCTCTCTCTCTTACTCTTTTTCTCTCATTTTCCAAAAACCACCACATTCACTAAATCGACAAATAACACCATTATACGCACTCGTATCATCAATATTTTTAGAGATTCACGTCCACCTCGCGACGATCTACAACGCTATCTTTCCGGATTTTCATTTCGGCAATTTGTAAGTTTCCGACAAAATCCCGAAATCTCTCGATTCTTAGTATTTTTCAATTGTAGTTGTTATTATCACTTGTATATGTCCATTACAATGTATAGAACACGATTTTATAGCCTGAAAATGAGTTTAAAACGGATTTTTGGCCGGAAAACCTTGACAGCCGGACTTTCTGGGCTGATGTTCATCAATGCGACACAAGCCTTGTGTCGCATGTTGTGTCGTATTTTGGCATTTGTGTCGTATAAAAGCCCCTGTGATAGTCCCGAACTCGTGGGATCTGATCGGATCGTTTGATTGATTGCTATTGCGGAATGATAAACAATCAATATATGAATCACGAACACAAACGATTTCTATAAGCTTTTGTATATATTAACAATTGAGTATAAAGCTTTACAAACACAAACCACAAAAACGTTTTTCTCCTCTCTTACACACACACAAAACGGCTCTCTCTCTTTCTCTAGACGTCCCCCACTAATTCTGACCTTGTAACTCACTATTTATACCAACGATAATGGGCCCTGCGACGTTAGGCCCAACGTCGCAGGCCAGGCCCAATGCGACATAACCAATGTCGTAGGCCCAAATCTATGTATATTACATTTCGTTTACATACTCGAATATACACACTAAACACATCATACGTAGACTAATTGACTTTGACAATTACAATAGTTTGACCAACTGACTGACACACAAAATGCACCAACACCCTGTGTCGCACCTTGTGTCGTACCCGATAATTAGTGTCGCAAGTCCTGCGACACAACCATTATGTCGCATACACCATACGACACAATCACTATGTCGCTGTTGAATCAGCATCTCGCATCTATGCGACACAACCCTTGTGTCGCATAGACATTGTGTCGCATTCCTATGCGACACAACCCTTGTGTCGCATAACATCTTTAGTGTCGCATATTGTGTCGCAAAACACAGAAAACTCAGATTTTTACTAAGTGTCGAGACCTAAAATTTATCACTCGATTTTACCCGAATTCAGATCCCAGATGCGTTTTTCGTCAAAGCAATATAGTAGAAATAAAAATTTTCCAAGCTGACCTGGCAGCTCGACCCCAGCCAGGGGCTGCCGCCCCTTGGACCCCGCTACCAGGGGCGCTGCCCCCGGACCCCCGTACTTAGATTCCGTAACGGCTTCTAAAACACATTTTTTCAAGTAAAACGCCACGAAATCAAAATAATAATAGTTGAGATTATTATTACAAATCCGTCACCAACGGGCCGTACATGTTTTCAAACACTTAACAAATCAACCAAATCGTAGTAATTTGGACATATATATAGTTGTGTAACAACTACAAGGGTGATCTTTTGAGATACCCAATCAGGTTTATAACCATCGCGTGTCGTGGACACCCTCAGGTTACAAGTCTTTGGACTTCATATTCGGCTAATCAACTCAAGTTTATTAAGTTAAACTCACAAGACTCAGGTGAGTCTCATAGCCCCTCTTTTTACTGTTTTACTCAGGGGTGTGATATATTGCTCAACTTTTAACATGTGAACGCAAGTACCAACTTTTCATATACTACATGAGTTTTTCGAAACTAATCATTTTAAAGTCCTCCGTCAGCATAGTTGTTAATACGTTGTAGCGTGAATATTAGTATATGGTACCATATAGGATTGACCTACCTCGTTCGGGTTAGCAAGCACTAACCGGGTAAACAAACGTACTAATATTTGGGAAGACGAATGTGGATTAGGCATTCGTGGAGGCACCTCGCCCGGAATTCTCTATAGGGGACCCGGCCCTCGAGTTAAGCTCAACTATGTGCTCATGGCTGTATACACGATGACTATCATTTAATTGCTGGATGCAATTCATTATTTAATTGCTGGATGCAATTCATTATTTAAATCTTGCGGTTCACACTATATTAACCGATTTCAAACCTGTGAGCTCACCAGCTTTTAGCTGACCTTTTAGCATATATCGCAGGTACCAAGCAGTAGGATGTTTCTGCTTCAGGATTTTAGCTCGAGTCAGCATACAGAAGATTGAGATTTTCTTGCATTAGTATATTTTGTACAAGTACTTATGTACTGAAATCTCATTTGATTTAAACTTGAGCTATGTAAAGCTTTAAATGTTGTAAACATTTCTATTATCAATATATTTTGTTAAAACGACGCATATAGAGTCGTTTACTATATATCTTTGTGCTTTGTTATTGATTAGTAACACCCAAATCAAGCTTCCACAAATCATTCAAATTGGGGGTGTTACATAAATATGATCTAGTATTTACGATTTGATTTATGAAAATGCAATTGTAAACTGATTTCTACTGATTCATCAATCAATTTTAATTCGATTCGAAAAAAGATGCGCAATTGTACGACGATCATGAAACTCTGTTAAATTGGATCACAACTAAAATTACTTTGGTATCATATGTGTTAGTAGTATCAAATGCAGATTAATACTCTTTGTAATTCGTGTGTTTCACTTGAACAAAACAAAAAAAATAGTTGAAAAAAGCCTTACAGCTCATAAATTCCTATTCGGTAACACATGTGTTACTTAATAATCCAAAAATATTTATGGTGCAGAACACTAAAATGGCAGTAATAAAAGAATGTAAGACAAATGATTTGGAGTAACAAATTCAAGTAAATGCTACATGTAATAAGCACTTGTTATCTTTCTTCCAACTCATTGTAACACATGTTATAGTTATTAGTATCACGTATGATAATATTTGACTCCTTTCTGCTTGTTTATAAAATAAGTATCTCGTGTTATCTACTGAAAAAAAGAATAGTGTATAGTGTCCTGTGATTTGTTAAAATGTTATAGTTATTAGTATCATGACTAATCAATACCAAACTATTTAACACATGTGATATGATAAAAAATGTGGTAGTAGCATCTGACAACCACTAGTTATTAACACATGTGATACTTGGTTACTAACACATATATTAGTAGTTAATATGTGTTTTTATCTTTATAATACTACCACATGTAGTACTGGTTATTAACACATGTGTTACTAGTTAATATCAAAATGTGATACTTGTTAATGTCACATGTGATACTTTCTACTATCACATGTGTTAGTGTACACTCTTTTTTATATATATATATATAAATTCTCTTACAGGTTCAACACTTACATCAAAAACCATTCCATATGTATCAAATGAGATTGAAACACCAGGTGAGACTTTACACTGGATACCGGACAAATCATTGATAAGCTTCAAGATGAATACATGTATTATAAAGAGAGCTGAGACAAAGGTAAAAGCCGAAGCAGTGTATTGGATACCATACGTGTATTATAAACACCAGGTGAGACTTTACAATGGATACCATACGTGTATTATATACGCATACGTGTATTGGTAAGGGCCATAACAATCGCTCATGTGATATAAAGAGAGTTGAGGCTAAGGCAAAAGCAGAAGCAAAAGAATGGGAGAAAGTGGAAGCAGAGACGAGGAAGATAGCAGAAGAACAGGTGATGAAAAATCGACAATGATTGCTTTTGATATTAAATATCAAATGTGATACTTCATGTATCACATGTGATACTAGATTATAGAAGTTGAAAACATTTAAAGGTTATTTAACTTTCAATTACATGAGATATTGCTTGTTGAATACTATTTTTTTCAGAAACTTGGTATAATCAAATTGATTTGATATTTTAGAAATATAACATGTTTCATACAATATGTGTTACTGGTTGCTAACACATGTGTTACTGGTTTAGTACCACATGTGTTACTGGTTTAGTACCATATGTGTTACTTGTTTAGTAACACATATGTGACCGATAGTATCACATGTGTTACCGATTAGTATCACTATCAAAGTATGTTACTATTAATATGTGACATATAATACTTGTTTGTGCTATGTTGTTTATACGTATTTTACTATTAATACTTGTACGTGTGCTAAGATCAAACTACTGTTTGCTACCACATGTGATACTACTTTAAATTAAAGTATCATATATGCTAGTAAACTTCTATCACTTTTGATATTGATTACTATAAGAAGTGTTAGTAAATAGCGCATGATTGTACATCAGCACAAATATGATCTAATGAAAATCAACTTACAACGATTTAGCAAAATCTAAAATGGATCTAAATAAAAAAGGCACCATAACCCATCCCAAAAATATAGTATATTTCATACAACATGTGTTACTGGTTGGTACTGGTTGGTAACACATGTATTATTTGTTGGTAACACATGTGTTACTTGTTTAGTGCCACATGTGTTAATGATTGCTAACAAAAGTGTTATTAAAACAATCCTAAAATTAAAAACAGGCTGAAATCATAAACAAGCTTAGCTTTAAAAATAAACGCATAAGCATTTCAAAAACATCGGCTCGTACATCATTATAAATTATCTAAGGAAAGTGTTTTGAAAGCTTGTAATTCAAAATAATGTTCAACATCCTATTGTTCAATAACATCCTACTGTTCAACAACATCGTCACCAGTTGTAACACCCCCAAATTTAATGAATTGCGGAAGCACGATTTGGGTGTTACTAATCAATAACAAAGCACCAAGATATATAGTAAATGACTCTATATGCGTCGTTTTAACAAAATATATTAATATTGGAATGTTTACAACATTTATAGCTTTACATAGCTCGAGTTTAAATAAAAGGAGATTTCAGTACATAAGTACTTGTACAAAATATACTAATGCAAGAAAATCTCAAACGTCTGAATGCTGACTCGAGCTAGAAGTCCTGAAGCAGAAACAACCTACTGCTTGGTACCTGCGATACATGCTAAATGGGTCAGCTAAAGCTGGTGAGCTCACAGGTTTGAATCAAGTAATGTAGTATGAACCGCAAGATTTAATAAATGATTGAATTGCATCCAGCAATTGATAATGTATATGTATACAGCCATGAGCACATAGTTGAGCTTAACTCGAGGGCCGGGTCCCCTATAGAGAATTCCGGGCGAGGTGCCTCCACGAATGCCTAATCAACATTCGTCTTCCCAAATATTAGTACGTCCGTTTACCCGGTTAGTGCTTGCTAACCCGAACGAGGAGGGTCAATCCTATATGGTACCATATACTAATATTCACGCTACAACGTATTAACAACTATACTGACGGAGCACTTCAAATGATTAGTTGTGAAAAACTCATGTAGTATATGAAATGTTTGTACTTGCGTTCACATGTTAAAAATGAGCAATATATCACACCCCTGAGTAAAAACAGTAAAAAGATGGGCTATGAGACTCACCTAAGTCTTGTGAGTTTAACTTAATAAACTTGAGTTGATTAGCCGAGTAATGAAGTCCAAAGACTTGTAACCTGAGGGTGTCCACGACACGCGATGGTTATACACATGATTGGGTATCTCAAAAGATCACCCTTGTAGTTGTTACACAACTATATATATGTCCAAATTACTACGATTTGGTTGATTTGTTACGTGTTTGAAAACGTGTATGGCCCGTTGGTGATTAATTGTAATAATAGTCCTGATGTTATCACATTGATTTCGAAGTGTTATACTCGAAAATTATATTCCATTATGTTTGAAAAGTTGTATCGTATATGCGTTTTGAAGTCATACAAGTTTGACACTTGGTGAGAAATGTGCTTACGGAATCTAAGTACGGGGGTCCGGGGGCAGCGCCCCTGGCGGGGTCCAAGGGGCTGGCCCCTGGCTGGGGTCGAGATGCCAGGTCAGCTCGAAAAATTTTTATTTCTACTATATTGCTTTGGTGAAAAACGCATCTGGGATCTGAATTCGGGTAAAATCGAGTGATAAATTTCGAGTCTCGACACTTAGTAAAAATCTGAGTTTTCTGTGTTTTGCGACACAATATGCGACACAAAAGTTGTTATGCGACACAAGGGTTGTGTCGCATAGAAATGCGACACAATATCTATACGACACAAGGGTTGTGTCGCATAGATGCGAGATGCTGATTCAACAGCGACATAGTGATTGTGTCGTATGAAGTTTGCGACATAATGGTTGTGTCGCAAGATTTACGACACTATTTATTTAGTACGACACAAGGTGCGACATAGGGGATTTTATACGACACAATAGGCAAAATACGACACAACATGCGACACAAGGCTTGTGTCGCATGGAAGAACATCAGCCCAGAAAGTCCGACTGTCGAGATTTTTCCGGCCAAAAACCCAATTCAAACCCGTTTTTAAGCTATAAAATCGTGTTCTACACTTTGTAATGGACATATATAAGTTATATAAACAATAACAAGTGAAATATACAAAGAATCGAGAGTTTTCGGGATTTTGTCGGAAACTTACAAAGTGCCGAAATGGAAATCCGGAAAGATGGAAATGTAGATCGTTGCGAGGTGGTCGTGAATCTCTAAAAATATTGACGATCCGAGTGCGTTTGATTGTGTTATTTTGTGATTTAGGCGAATGGTGGTGGTTTGGTTGTTTTGTAGAAAGAGAGAAAAGAAAGAGTAGAGAGAGAAGATAGATGGTGAAAATGAAATGAAAGAGGGAAAATGGGAGGTTAAGTCCCCCATTTTCAGTCTCCGTCTCTGCTCCGCGTGGTGTTCGTTTTTCTCCGTCATTTAACGTTTTAATAAATATTTTGCGTATTAATCAACCATTTTAAAATACGAATTTTATTTAATAATTTAATTAAATTGTTTTACCAATTATCTAATAATTTAAAGATTTAAAATGTGTTTTAAATAATCTGCGTATTTTGTTGTTAATTTGGTAAGTTTCAATGGTGTAAAACGGGACAACTTTGGAAAAAAATGTAAACAGTAGTTTGGACCCAGTAATGTTTTCAGATAATGTTTTATACTTAAATATAAATTGTGTCACCAACGTCCGTATTTATGGAATCGAAATACATTCGATTTAAATTGCGTACGATTTAACCAATCGCATTTTCGTATATATTCAACAATATATATAATTCGATACATTAATTAGCCTAACACAGAACTAATTACATGTATTAACATATGATTAGGCACTAAGTACTAGTCCTAATTTGGCGGGTGTTACACCAGTAACTTCCGCCTTCTTATTTTGATCAGGGTCTTCAAGCCTCTTTTTAGTGGTTCTTAATTGCAAACTTGACCATGTTCTTTATCTCTTCATTGGTGTGTGCACGCAAAAACTCATCAACAACGGCATGTACCATGTCTTTGTGGATGTTGAACTCGTGTATATCATCTTCGCAGCAAACTTTATTCGCAAACGGATAAGTTGCCTTCTTTTTCTTTGCCTCCTCCTCTGTAGGAGAAGGTAAAGGAGAATTGCCACCCGAAAAAACATAAGACAAAACAACATGTGTAAATAGATTAGCATATCCGAACACAAAAACACATAAAAATGAAGAATGTACAACAAAGTGTTCAAATGTAACTATAACAGTATATACTATCACATGTGACACTGCCTACTACCACATGTGTTACAAGCTACTACCACATGTGATACTTCCTACTAACCCATATGATACTTATCCAACATGTGTAAAACTATTGAATTAATCACATTTCAAAAATAACAAAAACAAAGAATCAACTACATATCGATTATCAACCTCTTTCAACATCTATGAATAAAGCATTAGAATCGAAAGTCAAAATAAGATCGACATAGTAAACTAAAATATAACAACATAAATAAACAGTAAATCTATCAGATTATTAACCAACGGGTTTATGCTGGAGATCCTAGTGTGTATCTGCAAGATATACAATTAGTAGTCATAATAAAATCAAGCCAAAGTGAATACATATACATAAATAGATAAACATGAATAGATATACTATTGTTACTAAGTACCAAAATATAACAATCATCTCAATTTATGAGGTATCGATACAGTAAAGTACCACATGTGATATTATTGTAACACCTCAAATTTCAAGGTATTATTTTAGTGAACGAATAAATAATTGTTTAAAAGTTATTACTATTATTAGTAATAAGATATAATAGAAACTGTGAATGGTTTCTAAGTTCTAAACAATAGGAATTGAAGGGAACCGACTTAAAACACTTATTTATCTATAAGTACGTGTTAAGTTATTCCTTTCCTTTCTGAACTTTTCCAGAGCCATTTCAAAGAAGAAGTTACGTGAGAAACCTTCAATCCATCAATCCAAATCAACCTTCAATCCATCAATTCAAGCTACAACGCATCAATTCGTCGTTCTTAATCCATCTTTCTATTCTTAGTAAGTTCGATTCTTCATTTCTTTAACTTAGAGAATTGGGGTTTTGTGGGTTTTGATTAATTAGTGGTTCTAATCCAAAATCAGGATTAGAAATCGATTAAATAGTAGTTAGCAAGGGTATTAGTATTGATTAATAACTTAATTACTACTTAAAAGTGGAGAAATCATAAGTGATATATTAGTGACTTCATGATCATGTTTTAAACTCATGTGAATTAGTGATTTCTAGCTTGAAAGTGTAAATTGAAAGTAGTATTACTATGATAGAAGTGATTATGATCATAAAAGTGGAAATCAATCCAAAGTGGGGGAGGATTGATGTTAATTATTGTTTAATTGTGTTGATTAGTGAATTCTAAATACGTTGTATGTTGCTACGTGTTATGTATAAGGTGTGAAAGACACGGCATCTCCTTGATCATTATTGTAATCTCATCTAGATCACAAAGGTGAGTAATATGGGGATTAATTGGGTAATGATTATGTGATCTTGGATTGCTTCCAAGCAAGAGGTTTACATAATCAAGTGGTGTATTGATTGATTCTTACATTGTTGTTTATCGTTGATTATTATTGTTAATTGACGATGGTGGTGAATTATGTGGAATGAGCAACCTTGTAGAGATTAGCTAACTTTGCTAGTATAGAGTTGTTGTTGTATATGTGCATAACACAATGTCGCGATCCCAGCGGTCATTCGGATTTTACTCCGGTAGTTGGTCCGGCCACCGAGATGCACGACAGGGGTAGTTTTAAAATTTATAATAGTCAAGGGGAGCCTAATCCTCCGTACTACCTACTGATACTGATATGAATACCAGATACGAGTATGCGGTAAGGATGATCCAGGGTCGTTCCTCATGACGGTAGAATTGAAACAGAGCTAGTTCTGATAAGTCTGTAATTAAGCTAGGGTTTTGCTAAGAGCAAGGTGTTTTGTTTTTGGGTTTTTATCTAATTAAACTACTGAATCTAATAAAACATAAAACTAAAGGGAGACTAGCATATATAATACTTAGGGATAACGAGGACGTGGTTCACCATGACTTAGGATAGCTGGGATGATGTTTATAGTTTGAAAACGTCTTTTTAAATATTTGTGTCTTACTTTCACATAGATGGCTCGTAGTGTAAACACTAGCACCCTACTGATCGGAGTGACCTATCAGTATGTCACTGAGTACTAGGTTATCAAGATTCTGATCAGATCGGACTGCCTTGAAACCCCCCTCACCGTCTCTTAACGAGACCAAGTGACCCTCCAAATGAGGTGAAGGAATAGGGCGACAGTCCACAATTTATCCACTGACCTTTCTTTAACACTTACAAAGACGTCTAAGCTAGGCAAGGCATTTAAGATTTAAGACAGGTGGTGACTGTTAACTAATATATTAATGGTTATGATTGAGTTCAACGTTATTCGGCTATGATATAATCTTCAACCTACAGAGTTTTGCACTGCTTCCACGTATTTGTACTCCACCAGAGGTGTTTCCAATGTTATACTGTGTATTCACCCGTTTTACGGTCTTTCCTGGATCACAGACTACACAAGGATGCAATACAGTGTACCTTTCCTCTGCTTCCACGTATTTGTACTTCACCAAAGGTGGTTCCAACGCTATACCGGATACTCGAACGTTTTAGGGCTTTCCTTGTATTACATACTTTACGGCTATCTGAACTCAATATTTCAAAGCTTGTATTATAGTAAAACCATCTATGATAGCTAAACAACCCGTTCACTTTATAATTCAATCCCAATAAATCCCTGATTAATTCACGGTGTACTATACGATAGGTTAAACAGTATTTTCACAGCTTCAAAATCAGACCATGTTTACTTTGGAAAACATAGATAGATAATTACCGTTTGATCAATGGTTCATGACTCTTTTGTCATAAAAGTTTTAACCACGTTTATTGGAGGAAATGTGATAGTTTAGTTTGAAATTAAAAATTTATAATTAAACAGTACACCGAGTTTTCAATTGTATAATTAAAGTAACATTACCACTACTATCTAAATCATGGCAAACATACAAGCAACTACTCACAAAGCATAGCAATAAACATTTCTAACATTAATAAATCACATACATAAAACAAGAACAATATGACAAATTAATAATAGAAATGATAGAAAATACCGATTCGAATTGCGAGCAGAATAACATTTGTATTTCTTCGTATAATATCCAAGCATTACATAACTTAGCCTCTACTAACTAACTACATAATTAATCTAAAAGAAAAGAGAAGGATTCCCTCCCTAATCATCTCACTAGTCCAAGGGTTAAAAACCCTAGGAAGAAACTAGAGAGAAAGACTAGATAGAGAACCTAGAGAGAGAAACTAAAGAAAACCTAGAGAGAGATAGATTTTTAGAGAGAGAGAGAAGTGTGTGAATGAGGGATGAATGAAATGGGAGGAGGAAGCCTCCTATTTATAGTTGCTGTGGTGGATTCCTTGTACAAGCCTTTAAGCACAAAGCACAAGTATTTAAGCTCAATCGGGGGGTAGCGAGCACAAGGGGGGTCATTTGGTACCAAGGGCCAATTATAAAGGAAAAAATGGAAGCCAATTGTCACCCAGGTACCGTATACGTCCCCTAGGGTGCCGTATATGGCCCCTAGGGGGGGGGGGGTCAATTGGTTTCAGCCTTCCACTCGCTCCGTTCGTTGCTTGCTACGCCCGTATCTTCTTCGTTTTAAGCCAGATTCACTTGATTCTTGCGCCGTTGGATTCGTCTTTCCGTTACGCTTCTAATGACACTGAGTTTGTCAAATTTGGAGATGTATAGATTTTGCGTGTTCCGGAGGACGATCGGTTAGCTTCCAGACTGCACATCTTCTCCGTCTTTCATCCATTTCACTTGATTCTTGCACCTTCGGTCTTGTATATTCCTATGGAATTAAAAAATATGAATTAAGATCTATTTCCATAAGATAATTAAGAACGGAAGATTCAGGTTGATAATATTCGCCTCGTTTTGCGTGTTATTTGGACGTTTTTGGTGATTTTTGCAGCAACACCTATAATTGGACTGCTTTGGTAATTTTTAGTAAATAAAGGTTATTTTAAGATGTTTTCACCAAATATATGTTCAATAAGTGCATAATAATGTACGTGAAAACATGACTTTTTATGTTACATCAAGTATCCCACACTTAGATGTTGCTTGTCCTCAAGCAACACTATCCAAAGCCCTTGAAAAAAATGTTTTTAAGTCCATTTTGGGTGAGTCATAATATTTCCAAAAGTTACCACTTTGTTATATAAGCGAATTATTTTTAGAACATAGGAAAAGTTAAGACGATCCTCTTAGAAATAAGAATTGACTTTCTTAGGCATACTTCCAAATCTTGTGATCTTGGAGTATACATGACCAGGCGATCTCACAAAGGTGGTCACTCAATTCACTCAAAGTGTATCCGGTTACCTATCAATCTAAACAAAAGAAATCACTCAAATAAGCCAGTCATGCAGTACTTATCGTCATAGGCTTGATCGAGAATCGGATCTCCACCACTTAGGTGAGGACGGTGCTAATTATCCTAAGACACGCATTCAGAGGGTTGTAACGTTTGTGACGGTTAAGGGGTATGGATAGTGAAAATTTTGGTTGTAAGGGTTTTGCTTATCTTAGGACTCTAAGATTATGAAAAACTTTAATTAGAAACGGAAGGGAGACTATAGCTCTTTGTCTTCTATCAGATCTTTCTTGAAAGGTAATACTTCGAAGCACTAAGCTCTTTGTCTCTCATTTCAGAACAATACTTGGCATATTAGCTCAAATATTATATTAATCAATGATATTTTGTCAAGTAGGTTAAAATAAGGAAGCACGAGAAAAACTAGGCAAAATGGACGAAAAACGAAGATTTCACGCGCGTTTGAAGATTCAAGTCAACCAAGATGAGATTTCAAGAAGAAAGAGTCATCTCAAAGATTTCTCCATACCAAAGTCTTTGTTTTCAAAAATTGAATCCAACGCAAAAAGAATAAACTGAAACGGATAAAGAATGAAGATTCTACGTGCCGCGGAAGATTCAAAACATTCGGAACAAGACATCTGAAGATAGGAAAATCATCTCAGGGATTTCTTTACATCAAAGTCTTCATTTTTAAAAATCGATTCAAACGCAAAAAGAATCGTCGCAATCGGAGACATAACGAAGGAGATAAGCACAAAAACGTAAACCGAAAGAGGGGTACAGCCTAGGCCGGCCGACAACCGGCCCCGCCGGCTGCCTTAATTCTACGGTGGGCCGGTGCCGGCCAAATGCCACCCGGTTCCAGCCCGTTGCCACCCGGTGCCGGGTGCTTTTTCATTCGTGCACCACCTTTTTCGTCCCGTACGTGTACCGCACGCGCTTTTTCGCTAAAATGAGTCTAACTTCGCTATCGTGAGCCGGATTTCAGCTATAAATATACCGTTGGATTCGTAATTGAAAAACACACACTCCTAAGCTATCTTCAGCCTCATTTTCTCACTCTAGAATTTTCTTTAATTTTTGTAATCTTTCTCACTCTAGGAATAGTTTAGTTAATCTTCGGATTGATTAAGGAACTAGAAGGAACGATCGGAATTGAAGATTTTCTTTGTACGTGCGACGAGTTTGTCAATTATAATAATATGCTACTACGCTTTATTTTCCGTGTGATATCTAATTCCTTTTACATACTCGTTTTATGTTATATTTAATTATGCACTATTACTTTGTATGTGATTTATTTATTGCCATGAATTGCGAGTAGTTTATTATTGTGATTGTTGAGATGTAAAATAATTATAAGTAAGGTTGACATTATATAATCAGTGCAATTGTTCGTGAAGTAATATAACGGCCTCGATTCGACTGTTCTCAGATATATTACTGGAAACGTTTCCTACAGAGTACAAATGTATGGAAGTCGGGGACGACCGAAGGTAGTTATATTACGAATCGACCTCCGGCTGTCGTAATAAAAGTCGAGACACTGTAAAGTAATGTTCGTCAATACGTTCAAATAAATGAGAATTAATAACTTTTGTGATAATTAGGCTTTATGAACTTAATTCTAAATTATGGAGTACCCTTTCCGGTTATCCACGTGACTGCAACCTAGTAATTAGGACCTGATCAACCTTAATTATGGTAAGTAGTTATCTATGCCCATAACATGCAATAAGTAAGACACAGTGAAACCACTCGTTGTATATATTGGGTTTACATTTATGCACTGCTTTTTATTTTATTAGTTTAGAGTGTAATTTTCACTGTCAATTACTCTTGACCGCATGTTAGACGTAAGAAACCGTGAAACTATTTAGCAAAATACACTGTTTATTACCGAAAGGCATGGTCTGCATATGAAACACGTTTTAACAAACTGCGAATAATCCAGGGATGTATCTGTTTGAAAAGGAGAGTTTTAAGTCATAAGCCGAAGTAACCGGAGTCTAAATGAATACAAACATGACTTAGAAATAAAGTAAGAGTCCAAGTGGCTTAGGATACTTAAAGCACTAAGTCTAACATAATCGGTGGTCTAAATACACAATGTTATTAATCAGCTGCGTAACTAATTAACAGGTAAACTATCTTAGGGGTTAAGAACAGTCGAACCTATGAGTCGATACGCAGCTGATTCATGCACCTCGGTATTTCACCAAAATAGGTTGCTTACCTTTCAACTAGGTAAGTATTGAAAGTTTTGCGTATTGCTTCGATCAGAATCACGATAACCTAGTTCCATGTGACACACCAATGGGAAAATTAATTGGTAGGGTTCTAGTGTTTACACCTAATAGTTCACCTATTTAACTTAGTGACGCCCTCGTATATTCTGTCATCCCGAAATAATAATTATTGAAATCTCAGCAATCACATATATATCTTTACCTGCTTTCCCGTATTTTTATTTTCTGCATTTTAATTACCTGTCTTTAGTTTAAAAACCCCAAACCTACCTGCTTTGTTATATCCTAAATACTTCCCTACTGAAAGCATCAGCTTTAATCTACACCACGTTGCTATCTTTAGAACGATCTTAGGTCATATTTACCACTTACTAACCAGAGTAGGTAGTACGTATAATTTTAGCCCCGCAAAATACAAATTTAAAACCCCTGACATCCATTCGAGCTGCAAGTCGGAGATAACTAACGACAATCTCTGCCCGTGAATAACGTGCCGTTCGGTGGCCCGTCAAGTTTTTGGCGCCGCTGCCGGGGAATCGCAAAACGTACGATTCAAAGCCACCTTAAGTAGTACTCCCTCCGTCCCAAATTAAGTGTCCTGGTTTGACTTTTTGAGTCTTCCCTTTTCAACTTTGACCTTTAATATTTTTTTTTTTGTGTTATATAATACTTGATGCAAAATATATGTATGGATTGGATTTTAAATATATTTTCATTGGTATAATTTTCATAAAGTAATATATAACACAAAAAAAAATATTTAAGGTCAAAGTTGAAAAAGAAAGATTTCCAAATCTGATACAGGACACTTAATTTGGGACGGAGGGAGTAGTATTTAGGAGATCCTTTCTTTCCCGAAAGTTAATTTAGGTAGTTTAATTTAAGTAGTAGTATTAATTAGTATTTATTTTAAAATGACAACACGAAAACCCTCTTATTCAAAGTCTTCAAGCTCCATTTCCCTTTTCACCAAAGACGAAATGATAGCTATGGATGACACGGAATTCTTCGACTATTTAGAACATGATTTAGGATCTGATTTGTTTTCACCTCATTCCTCTGAAACCGAAGAACCTTCCGAAATCCATGAAGAATCAGTTAGAATCCCACTTTCCTTCCCAAATCGATACCATGACTTTGATGAATGTGCAGACCAATTATCTGTGTGACACCCCCAAATTCGGTCAGCGCGGTCAACGCGCGATTAGCGGAAGCATTAGAGTAAGCGGGGGTGCTGACGTCAACATTGAACATCATGTAGATCAGAGCGTATGATTATTGCAGAACAATTTAATTAAGATGCCATTTATGTAAAAAGTTGGTTTACAAAAGAACTACGACTTGTCGAGTCGTAGAAATAGTATTAGTTATACAAATCAAATTCTTATTTGTCCCAAAATGTGGCATCCTAATTCGTCATGGGTCGCCTAACTCCGTAAGTACGCGTTCTTACTTGCGCTGTGAATTACCTGAAAAACATAGTAAAACGTCAACACGTGGTTGAGTGAATTCACATGTTTTATATTTGTAGTGGTTTGTTTAACCCCATTCATTTAGTAAAAGAGTTGACAAGTAAGTCAAATAAGGTCGTCCACAATACTTTGTAGGCAGGTAATATCCTATGAGTTGTTTATACAGCAGCATGTAGGTATATACAAATAGTTCACAACACAGTATGAAATCATCATATAATCAGTGGCACATAAGTACACAAAGCAATTAAGAAACACATAAGCACCAAATTGATTACAAACAGTTATTGCATGTTCTAGCAAAATAGTTGTTATGTTTTTCACCCCAGGTTTTAAAATCAATTAAAACAGTGAAAAATAGGGGCAGTGAACTCACAGGTAGCAAGTCTTCAGCGAATAACAGCTAGTAATACAGTAGCCCAAATGCGTCCCTCAAATACCTAGACGTAAATAAATATACTTTATTTAAGTACTTGGACTATTCATTACGTTTAAGTGTTTGTATAATTGTAATACAATTGTCGTAGTCCATTTATATATATATATATAAGTTATAGTCGTTCGTGTATATATATAAACCATTTATAGTGGCTAAAATGTTATTCGTTTCGTTTTACTTGTCCCTTATATATATAGCTTCGGTTTAAGTTTGTGTTTTAAAACTACACAATTCGTTGGGCTTGGCCCAACACATTCGGCCCAATAGTGTGGCCCAAATAGTACGGCCTATTTAATGTGGCCCAATAATGTGATCAAAATTGCTATGGCCCAATTTAATACCAAAACCCGGCCCAAATATAAATGAAATGATTTTGGTCCCCTTTGTTTTAGCCCAAAAATAGTTTGGCCCAAATACAAAATAATAGTTTTGACCTATTATATAATTAACCCGTTTGGCCCAAAAATTCTAACGTTTAATATTTGTATAAAAAAATTGTCCCGCGGTCGTGTACAATTTTAGTACCAAATTTAGTGTCGCAATGTTTTAAAAATATAAATCGTACGAGTTATATCGTATTTAGTTTTGTTGTGGATATATTTACCCGAAAGTATATATATATATATATATATATATATATATATATATATATATATATATAATATTCAAATGAAGACAATTAGTATTAATGTTGCTTATTTTAATACTAATGACACTTTCTACATATAGTACTTACTATATTAGGAAATATATCTACTTTCTAATAGAATGTACTAGCCGTATGTAATCAACTTAAATAAATGAAGTCAAAACTAAGTGTTAGCCGTTCGGTTATACTTCTTTTGAGCCGTACGGCTCCTTAATCATCTAGCCGATCCTCTATATTATTTGAGCCGATCGGCTCACTTTATGTAGCCGATCCGTTCATCGTTGTTACAATCCAAGCCTCCGTTTCCAGTCCGAAATCGTTATATGTTTTTGCTAAATATCGTGTTATAACTTTTTTTTTTTACAAATACCATGGTCAATGTTTACACAAGTTTTTACCTTTTTATTTCACATTTAACCAACAAATATATACATCAAATTTTGTGTACAGATATTTTTATTAAGTTATCATCATCCAATTTTTGTTTCAAAATCATCAATATATACATATTATTATGTTATGTTAACAATATATAATGAAATTTAAGTAAAGAGCTTAGAAGTGAAAGATTTCCTTACAATGAAAGTGGAGATGATGATGAAGAACAAAAGAGATGATGATTTCATGTGATTTCTCCTACTGCTACTGTTGTTCCGATTGAAGAAGAAGAAATAATTGAGATGTAATTATTGAAGGTGTGTTTGGTGCAGTCTCCATTGAGAGGGAGTATATATTTTAAGGAGTATATATTTTAAAAGGTAATACGGAGTATGGGAGGTCTCACCAATAATTCAAGTTAGAGTGTAATATTTAACCCGTTAATTTCGGGTACGGGTATAATTATTGCAACAAAAAATATAATATTATATATTTTTATTTTGTAGGTGATCTCCATATACGTTATTTAAAATCAGAATAATTATGTTATCATTATTTTAGAATGTTGTACCATTTGTACATTTTACTGCGCGTATCCAATTGGGCGCCAAATTTCAGTTAAATTATGATTTCATATTTTGAAGAAATGTTCCAAATACTAAAACAGGAATGACAAAAATAACACTTTTGTTATTTTTGACTTTTAGGCACGTTTTATAATTGTTTCTGTTCGTGTATAACGTGTCCTAAA
The DNA here is from genome assembly GCA_949592205.1 of Helichrysum umbraculigerum. Lineage (NCBI taxonomy): Eukaryota > Viridiplantae > Streptophyta > Magnoliopsida > Asterales > Asteraceae > Helichrysum > Helichrysum umbraculigerum. The sequence goes on from CATIUR010000003.1 coordinate 79,010,962, forward strand.
TAGTCGTCTAAAAGTTCCCGAACAACTTTTGTTCCAACTATTTTCTATAATAGTTTCCAATAAAATTTGTTCAAAAGTATTTTGAGATACTTTTTGGACATTTGTACTGTGTCCTATACGTTAAATAATAAACGGGTATAATATATTATATTATTTCAATAATATAATTATAATAGTAATCGTAATTAATAATTTTCGATTTATTAATTATTTTTGTATCACCAACTTCATTGTATTTAATTTGTCGAGTTCGTCCCGATAAGTTTGTACGTAATTTAGTTAATTACGAAATACGTAATACTTTTTGTTTAAAAGTATTGGGCTTGCTAGGCTTATTTCACAAGGAAAGTTTTGTTTAAACTTTGGTCAGAAAATTAGCGTAAAATGCATGTATTTACTGTTCTTAATTGTACCCAAATTTGCGGGGTGTCACATTCTCCCCTTGTTAAAGAAATTTCGTCCTCGAAATTTAAGTTACGTTATAAGTTGTTTGCATATGAATACTTTGCTTCATGACTCAGTTGTAGCTAAGTCTTTTAACTGAGAGTAGGCCTAGTTTGTCTCTAGCGAGTTTGAAGGTAGTCATTTCCTGACCTTTTCGTAGCTCACAAGAGTAGTTGGGAGTGGGGTATATACATATATGTGCACATATATAATAGCCTAGTGTGTCGGTGATAGTATACTATGTATCACTCACTGATAGTTGGGTATGTGTCAAGTAGTGTGACGTTCAGTTGCGTTTGTCTTCCTCCCCTTGTTAGGCTAGTGTCGTGCTGGCAATTAAAGAAAATAGAGAGAAGGCTTTCTATGTGATGACCTTTCACATCCGAGGGAGTAATGTCTGCTCATTAGTTCACTAGTGCTTAGTTACCATCGGTATTGATAACTTTTAACGACATTGTTTATCGTCCATGATTCATGTCGTAGTCTAAAACAATAGTTATATCATAGTAGTCGTGTTCTGACTATTTCGTGTTTCACATCGTAATTATATTGCGGCTACAAGGTAACCATTTATAAATTAGTCCTATTGTGACTAATCGGTTGACAAAACAGTAATTTGACTCGTCTGCTAAATGCAAACCTTGAGTTTAACGTCGACTTAGATCGGTCATTCCCATGATGCTCTCGATGTCAAATTAGTAAATGTGACATCGAGGGATGTGTAACATACATTTAGTGTCAACTAAAATTTATGAGTTAAGTTTTCAAAGTTTATAAAGTTCTCCAAGGTTTTGTACATACACCAAATTAAAGTATGTCCATTCTAAATCATAGATAGAATCGTATTTGTTATCGTAGTGGAACTCATAGTTGTTTTATAGTTGTTCCCCATAGTTGTTATTGTTGTGTCAAGGACTTCGTCGAGAAAAATGATTAGTTTTTCGTCGGAGAGGCACTTTTCCAAATTAGTAATTTGAAAAGTGTCGTAATTGTTATTGAGCTCCTGAGATATGTTTAGTTTTTGGAACACAAGACCAATCCTTACAAGGATTTTCGACAGGTCCTATACATATCGTGGGTTAAGTTTTTCCCGTT